>OY282609.1:78763735-83666678 GCA_958298945.1 Atherix ibis
AATAAAAGAACAGAAATAAAATGGAATTAAATGATAATAACTCACATAACCCTTTCAGTTACATTGGAATTTAAAAGGAAAAGGAAAAATTTTATAGTTTTTAGAATTTGAAAAAAATGGATTATATTATTTCTCTTATCTTATAGAGGCCCTTTAGCCTATTGCACTATTCCTTCTATTCGAAATGATCCTTCCGCTTGTAAGCTTTTTCATTTATTTCACATATCCTTATCTATAGTAGTAGTAATGGAAATTTTTAACATATATTTTGTACTGATTTTATTGCAATATGCCAGGATACTATATAAATCTGAAAAGGACGAATGCAGTTAACAGGAAAAATGAAAATGTGCAAAATTGTGCTCTTTCGATGATGTCCATTTGTCCTCTTTTTGCTGCCTCTCCTCCTGTACCTACTTTTTTGCTGCCTTCCCTCCTGACAGAAAAAACTTTATGTAGAATAAATTCCAAAGCCGGAAGTTGCTCATAAAATAATCAAGCGCACATCTGTGTTTGGATATGCACACAAATTTTAGTCATTCACTAACGAATAGATTTGAATTTCTAAACTCTTATTTTCAAGATCCTTACCATCTAGCATTTATTCTTATATGCAAATAAAAAAAACCCAACGAAATATTCCCCTCCCTAATTTCATTAGAAGTAAAAAATACGATAGTAAAAACACAAATCGAACAAGATAATAGATTTTAGGCAGTTCTCGCTTTTCCCCTCTACAGATTTTAACCTCTCCCTTATTCTATTTGTTTTTGTATTTGATTTTTTATTATCCTTCGGATCAGAATCCTTTATTAGAAATTTTTTAGAATTACTTGAATTGAACATTCTGAGAAGAATTTTACAATGTCGTAAAGGGCATTTATTGTTCTTGTGTTATTGTAGAAAGTGAAATATTGGAGTTATTCCCAAAATAATATTTTGTAATTTTGGCTCATTATCATTGGAAAATGTTAATTTTTTATGAATTCACAAATAATTTTTTTTATTTATTCAATAAATTTTTAATTTCAACATTTTATTTTGTAAATAAAAAAACTTATTTTTACAGATGCCTATTCCAATCCTTAAACTTAAGGATGGAATTTTTTTCTTCATTATTTACATTATTAAATTCAGTTAAAAAAAGTGAAAATAATTTATTAAAAATGTATAATTTTTCATAGATATACAAACACAATTAAGGATAACATTTATTTTGCAAAAAAAAAAAAAAAAAATAGATTAAGACCAAATGTTAAGAAGATAGAAATTTAGAAAACGCACAATCTTAACTGTCACAAATCACTTAAGTTAATATTGTTGATCTCATTCCATCAGCACAGATTTTGGTAATCAATGTCACTTAAATTAATTTGTTTCAATCTGCAATTTGTTTCGTTTCAACAATATTAAATGTCTACAAATTGAACTCAGACTGGGTGGTGATAATTTGTAAAAAAAGGACGGAAAAAATATTTAAGATAAAAAGCATTAAAAACAGAAATCATTCCTGTTTGCGTTTTCTCCGATGTCCTTCTTGTTGTAATACGGCATATGGTAAAATTCCAAGGACTATGTTACATCTCACTTTTTATATTTTTCTCGATGATGTATGGTATTAAGTTGATTAATTTAAAAATCACATTCTTCCTGCTTTATTAGGTACCATTTCTTGGTAAAAATTATCAGTAAAATTTATAGTTAAAAATTGGTCGGTAAATATTTTTAAAATATTCGTTAAAATTTTTGGTAAAACTGGTCCGTAAATATTTTTAAAAATATTCGGTAAAAATTTTCGGTAAGAATATTCGGTAAAAATTTTCGGTAAAAATTTTTGGTAAAAATTTTCGGTAAAAATTTTTGGTAAAAATTTTCGGTAAAAATTTTTGGTAAAAATTTTCGGTTAAAATTTTCGGTAAAAACTTTTAGTAAAAATTTTTGGTAATACTGGTGGGTAAATATTTTTAAAAATTTTCTGTAAACCTGGTGGGTAAATATTTTTATAAATATTCGATAAATATTGTCTGTAAAAATTTTCGGTAAACATTTTTCGTAAAAATTTTTAAGTAAACATTTTTAAGTAAACATTTTTGGTAAAAATTGTTGTTAAAAATTTTCTTTAAAAATATTTAAAATTGTTAAAAATTTTCGGTAAAAATAGTCGGTAAGTATTTTTAAAAATATTCGGAAAAATTATCGATAAAAATTTTTGGTAAAAATATTTGGTAAAAATTTTCAGTAAACATTTTCGGTCGAAATTGTCGTTCCATTTATGGTTAAAATTTTTTGTAAAACAGGTCCGTAAATATTTTTAAAAATATTTCGGTAAAAACTTTCAGTAAAAATTTTCGGTAAAAATATTCGGTAAAAACTTTTAGTAAAAATTATTGTTAAAAATTTTCGGTAAAAATGGTCGGTAAATATTTTTAAAATTTTCAGTAAAAATTTCCGGTAAATATTTTTGGTAGAAATTTTCAAAATTTCCATGAAAAATTTTCGTTAAAATTTTTTAGTAAAAACTCATAAAAAATTTTCTGTAAAAATTGATAAAAATTATCGCTAAAAATTATCGCTAAAAATTTTCGCTAAAAATTTCCGCTAAAAATTTTCGGTAAAAATTTTTGGTAAAAGTTTGCGGTAAAAATTTTCAGTAAAAATGTTGGATAAAAATTTTTGAAAAAAATTTTCAGTAAACATTTTCGATAAAAATGTCGTTTAAAATTTTTGCTAGAAACAAAAATTTACGGTTAGAATTTGTGGTAAAAATTGTTGTTAAAAATTTGCGGTAAAAATATTTAAAATTTTCAATAAAAATTTTCTATTAAAATTTTCGGTTAAAATTTTCGGAAAAATTTTCGGAAAAACCGTTCGGTAAAAATATTCGGTAGAACTGACCCTTAAAAATGTTTAAAATAAAAAAAAATTTTATTCAAAATTAAAAATTTACTGTAAAAAATTTTAAAATTTTCAGTAAAAATTTTCGAAAATTTTTTCGATAAAACTGTTCGGTAAAAACGTTTAGTTAAAATTTTTTTCGCTAACAATATTTAAAATTTTCAATAAAAATTTGGGTTAAAATTTCTGGTAAATATTTTTGGTAAAAATGTGCCTTAAAAATTTTCAATAGAAATTTTCTGTAAAAATTTTCAAAATTTCCATGAAAAATGTTCGTTAATATTTCTGGTTAATTTTTTTCTTGAAAATTTCAGTAAAAATGTCCGGTAAAAATGTTCGGTAAAAAAGTTCGTTAAAAATGTTCGTTAAAAATGTTCGGTAAAACTATTTGGTAAAAAGTTTCTGTAAAAATTGTTGGTAAATATTTTCGGGTAGAATTCTTAAAAAAAAATATTTTTAATAAAAATTTCTATTAGAAAGCAATTGATTTTAAAAATTCTGAGGTAAAATTCATTTGTGAAAAAGTATTTCGATTCACGTTCATATCGTTTTGAGAGACAAAATTTTATATTTGAAATTTAAATAACAGAATTTAGAATGGTTCATATTTTTTTTTATATGTTGACACAGTCAATGTTTGTTTATTCAGCAGAATGTAGAGAAAATATAAAATTTGCCATAAAACAAAATAAAATATGATTCTAGAAGTGATGAACGAACAAATGGTAAAGGATACTTCCGACGAGGAACAAGGTTTTGCAGATGGTGTACTTGGCCAACCACAAGCGATTTAGAATTCTGGTAAAAATCGAAAACCTTCCGGCAGTAGACATTTTAAAGTACAGGAAAAAGCAATGTCAACTGTATTCTGCCTGCGTTTGGAAAAGTTGTGAACATTTAAGTCCAGATAAGTAAAATTCATAATTCAAATGGCAAAAGTTTGTGGATCCAGGTGTTCGACATTCTATCATAAAAAGTACTTCTACGTGCCAGGCATCTCCAAACCCGCACCGTCAAATCATATTCAAAAACAGGTGTACTATTTATATGCCTCTTAAGAGTTTCAGAACTTATTCAAAAAGTGTATTTAGCATAAAAAAAATGCCCAAATATATAGAAAGACTGATGGAATTAACAGTTTCCGAATAAGTGAAGATAGAAATGAATTTTTGCCATCATAATAAATAAATCAAAATTTGATTGTTTTTAAGTTATTTGCAAATGTTTTCAAGTTTGTTTTTATTCTCTTCAACTATGAGTATTTAATAATTTCTATATCATTTATCAAAGAACGTTACTTATTTTTTGCTAATAAATTAAAGATATTTTGTTTAAGACTTTCGCTTCATCAAAAATATTTTAGGGATTTTTTATTTATTATTTATGAAGGTAAACTGGAATAAATTATGATGGCTTGGTTTTGAATTTTTTTTTCTCGAGTGATTTAAAAATTTTATATAGAATTTAGTCAAGGAATTATGAGAATTCAAAATATGTTCATTATTCATGCGAGTTTAAATTAAGTAATAATGTGACAGGGTTTTAATTTTTTTGCAAAAAAAAATGAATTTTCTTAGGAAGGATCGATGACAGTTTGGATAAAAAATTATTAAATAAAAAGCCATCAAATAAGATCAGCAATCTTTCGGCAACATTTAATTCTAATAAAAGAAAAATTGTCATAACAAAACCTTATAAGAGGATACAGTTTACCGAAAATAATCCAAAAGCAAAACTTCTTGCATAAAATCTTAAGTATTCGATTGATGGCATTCTAAGAATTTTTGTAAACGATTATTCAATTTATATTTTATAAAATAAAGTCAAATAAACTATATTAAAAGTTAAGATTTTGTTATAAATTTTATTTAATAATATTACTTGAATCTTGTCATTATGCCATAAATCAAAAATGATTTATATGAAAGCCATGAGACTTCTTGCAAGACGAGATCCTTTTGAAGTAATTATGGCTATAATTCGGCCATTATTGTTTTGTAATATTTTTTAATGCGCTAAAGTTTGATCATCATCTACAAAGCCTAATCAAAAAAAAAAGTGGAATGGCATTTAATTGTATGATTTTCGAGGCCGTTTAACATTAAAAATTCTGAAACTTGTCGTGTTATGTGGCTTATGGCACCATTTGGATGAACGTATATAATAAAATCTTAGATTAAAATCTTAATTTTCTGAGCAAAAACAGTTAGTTATCATACAACCACAGTGTTTAAAACTGATGTAACGGTTCAAAGAAACCCGTTATTTTTTAATGTTCAAAAACTTATAGTAGCGGTTCAAAAAAAACTTTTTGATGTATTCACAAAGTTTTAAGGGGATCTATTTATTGAAAAAACTATGAAAATTTTACAATTTTCAGTAAAAATTTTCGAGAAAATTTTTTTTTGTAACTAAATTGCTTGCAGTATAAAATGGCAAATTTTTAATCTTAACAATTTGTATCTTTAATGGCATACACTATGTATTTAAAAGCTATCAAATAATAAGACCTCTTTACCATACTATGAAAATGATAATCCCTTTTAATTAAGTTTTTGAATTTTTTTTATTCTTTTAGTGGCATTCAAAAATAAACGTGGCTTAATTGCTAAGATTTTCGAAAAAAAAGTTCAGACCAATTTTTGCATGGTCATTAATAATTTTAACGATTTCTATTTATCTAATAAGATAAAACAAGCAAAATGGAAGAAGAAATAACAATAACAAATACTGTAGTGGCAAAATATAAAGGGATAACCTTTGCTATAAAACAGTTCTCACCACAATTTTTAATAAAATATTTTCTTCATAAATCTTCTTATTAACTAAGAACCATCTTTCATAGTCTATTTATATTTCCATTACTCCAATTTTATATTTAACAATTTTCACCATTTATTTTGGTATTTCACTTGGTTATGCCACAAAATGTTGACTTTCTGTTAAATTGAAAGGATAACAATATGAAACGACACTATTTGAATATCACAGTAGGTGGTATATGAAAAGTTACTCTATTCTTGTAATGGCAGTAAAAATATATATGGGGAAATAGTAAAGATAAATGAGAGAAATATTTAGACGAATGCTGGTGAAGGTGATTAAAAATAATATTTGTACGAACATTGTGGACATAACAGAAGTTTTTAAAAAAGAAAAAAAAAACTAAAACGGCATGAAAACGATTTAAAAAATTCCAATTTTTAAATTGTTGAGAGAAAACTGACAGTTTTTGAATGCTGGAAATTGTCCTTTCGTAGATTAAGGATAAAAATAGACTAAGACTAATATAGAGTGAAGCCATTTAAGTTGGAAATGACCACAACTTATAAAATGGCAAGCGACGAAAATAAGCAGAAAGCATAAAACCACAAACCAAGATCCGACTTGTTGTGCTAAATCCAGTTGGCATGATGCAAGCAAGCATCATTCCAACACTTCTCGGTACTCAATCATCTGGACTATATTCCAATGTTAAGTCTAATGAATGTTTTGGGTATAGTGGTATAGAGATGGGAAAATATAAAATGAACAGAAGATGATATTGGTTTGGGATGCAGAACTTAAAATGTTCGGGACCAACATGAATCTTACAGAAATAATGCATTTCGATGGAAATTTCATTGTGGAATTTTCTTAAAATTTTGAATTTGTCATCGTCACAATTGCAAATAAGCTTAACCGGCAGCTTCTACTCAGTCCAACTTGGAATTTTTGTCTTCTTCCTTTTAGTATTTATCTTTAGTATATTTTCTCATATTTGTTTCCGTATATTAGTAAATCTTCCAACTCCTACCTCTAAAAAGGACTCCTAACTTATCGTTTCATCTAGAACATTGCTAGTACATTCTAGATTCTCTTCATGTCTAACTGCTTGAATAAAAAACATATTTTCATCTGAAGTTATCCAGTCGTCTCGGTTTTATTAATTGTCATCTCTCTGGCATATAAACTAAATGGCAAATGGTATATTCACTGGGATGAGAAGGGATGTGTTCGTTGATAAACGTGTTTAATGGGCTAAGAGTGTATGAAAAAACATGATTTAATTCTTGGCAAAAATGAATTTATTCTCATTTTGTGAATTGAATTATAAAAGAGCAAATTACTAAGCAACATAATATGATAAAATGAACCAAAAAAAAAAGATAATAAGAATTAAATATTTTTACTAATCGTCCTTTAGTTGAATTTGTCTTTTAGTATTTATTCTTTTTGCTTAGAAAATAATCTACTCGACGTCTAGTTTGGAATTAGGACGTGTAGCCAGCCTCTGAAAATTGTGGATATGCTTTTAAAATATATTTTTTTATAATTATGCAATTTTTTTGTGTATCATCCTCTTATGAGGGAGATTCATAAAGGAAGTGGAGCAGACTAGCACGAGCATAAAAGAGTGCCATTTAACCGCCGATTTGTTGTCTTCTCGACCGATTCATGAACAGCGAACAAGTCTACACAAACAGTTTTCACTGTTTTTAGCCACAATACGTAAATTTCTGGTTTGTATTAAGTACACAGCGGATGTTAAAGAGTGTAAAGCATTTGGTAGACTGACACTCAACCGTTTTGGCATTTTCTAATAGCTACCGAAACCATTCAACTTGTCCCTTCTTGGATAAGAGACGATTATAAACTGGATTCCGGTGTTGTCATTTTCTTCCTAGCCCCAGGATTCATTCAAATATTCTCCGAATACCATCTGCGGTCATCACCGGAACCATTGTTGATAGTCTTCTGCAGTTGTAGCTGAAATAATTCCAGTGGCGGTGATTACAGTTGGAACAGGAAAACAAAAATAGAAGTTCACCACCATTCACAGTTTCTCCATTCATTCCGTTTGCTTAAGCCTAACCCTTTTCGTATTATTTCTTTTTCTCCACAGAAGCACATCATGTGACTGTAGACAAAACTTAAGCTATAAACCACAATCGTTTTAAATGTATTTACAGTTCAGGTCAGAGAGTTATTATTATTAAAGAATGTTGTTGGAGTTATCCAAGAGTAAAAAAAAAATATAGAAATATAAGACCTACTCACCTCTCCGCTCCTTTTCATTATTATTCTCCTTTCGGTTTTTAACTCTTTTGGGTTCATGAACTTAATAAGCACAAGTTGAAAATGGGACGTTGATTCTCATATCTTCTGCGTTTTAGTCATATTTGCTTAAATAGGGATAGTCGGTAGAGTAGCATTTATATTAGTGGGAAACTGAGATAAATTTTTCAGACTCGTATAGATCGTATCCTATTGCCATATCAACATGACACTTACAAAATTAAAAGCTTGGCTAAACCCTTGTACCAGATAATCGATGGAAGGAAGCTACTCCGTACAGTGACACAGTAGCACACTGATTGTAGGGAGTTTGTTTTATTCTCTCTTCCGATTATATATACAATAACCAGGATCAGCCATAGTTGTGTGGGTAGTATGAGAATGCAATTATTAAGTTCATATTAAACTGGTCATCATAACTTTTCGTAGTGGTGGTAGCTTCATTCATAGTATCAGCAGTACTAGCAGTAGTATTCGGTGAGTGATAAGACACAGTATAAATGGCATTTTCTGAAGACTAAATATACAAAACAGTTGTATGAGAATAGAAACCGTTTTGGAGTTTTTATTTGAACTTTTCTACTTTCATTTATCGTTATTTTTTCAACATTCAGATAATCCTGTCATATTCAGATTACTATTGCATTATAAGCCACCAGATAAGCTGTAGGAATTTTTAAAAGTCCACTATATTCTTGTGGTTAGCAATAAATAATAAAAATGAAGCAAAACTTATTAAGTCGTTATTTGAATGCATAGCACGTAAAATGAATGAATTTCCATTTGGAGCGTGGATGATCTGATTGGAAATACATTTGAATCTCGTGTTCAAGTTTTTTTTTATTAGATTTAGTGGATTTTTTTGCTCAGTTCAATTTTTTTATTTATTATAAAGGTAAAGTGTAAATTAGCATAGAAAAAAATCAAATATAAAATTACTACGCATAAGTTAGCGAATTTTTGAAGTAGTTTTATTAATCTCTATTAATGGCAGCTATAAATTTGCATATAAAAAATGTTTGTCAAAAAACAAAGTCAGGGAAATTTTTATAGTTATTTTTATAAAAACTATGATAAAATACATTTATTCGTACAATTAGACATATTCAATTATAAATTTGGCATTCTTTTCATTAATCGGCCTCTTTAGTGGCATAAATAAGCAAAATTAATTTTTATTAATCAAAATAATTTTTATTATTGTATTAAAATCATATTTATTATTGCTTTAATGGGTATTTTCCAAAGACTTATTTTAATTTTAATATTATTTTAATATTTTTAACTATCAGCACATTAAGTGGCAAAGATACGCATACAAAATTATTACTAACTCTTTAAGTATCTGCAATTTTTTGTTTCCTAATTGCTTTAAAAAATATTTTCCAAAAACTAATTTTATCTTCAAAATTGCAGATTAAAGACTTAATATTTTCATTGATTATTTTTAATTATTAGCATTTTTAGTGGCAGAGGTGCGCATAGAAAATTATTATTAAATATTTAAGTGTCAATAAATTTTGAGCAAAATTTTCTTTAAATTGTTTCTTAATTAGTTTAATTAATATTTTTCAAAAACTAAGTTTTCCCTTAAAAATATTTTCTTTGATTATTTATAATTATTGGCACATTTAGCGGCAAAGGTATATGCAGTAAATTATTGCGAACTATTTAAGCATCTGTAATGTTTTAGGAATATTTTGTTTAAATTATTTACTCATTGAAAAACTGGATTTTCCTTTAAAAATATATTTTTTAAATATTTATAATTATTAGCACATTTAGTGGCAAAGGTATATGCAGAAAATTATTGCGAACTATTTAAGCATCTTTAATTTTTTAGGAATATTTTGTTTTAATTATTTACTCATTGAAAAAATGGATTTTCCTTTAAAAATATTTTTTTTTAATATTTATAATTATTGGCACATTTAGCGGCAAAAGTATATACAGAAAAGTATTGCTAACTATTTAAGCATCTGTAATTTTTTAGGAATATTTTGTTTAAATTATTTGCACATTGGAAAACTAAGTTTTTCTTTAGAAATATATTTTTTAATATTTATAATTATTGGCACATTTAGTGGCAAAGTTATATGCAGAAAATTATTGCGAACTATTTAAGCATCTGTAATTTTTTAGGAATATTTTGTTTAAATTATTTGCTCATTGAAAAACTGGATTTTCCTTTAAAAATAAATTTTTTTAATACTTATAATTATTGGCACATTTAGCGGCAAAAGTATATACAGAAAAGTATTGCTAACTATTTAAGCATCTGTAATTTTTTAGGAATATTTTGTTTAAATTATTTGCACATTGAAAAACTAAGTTATCCTTTAAAAATATATTTTTTAATATTTCTAATTATTGGCACATTTAGCGGCAAAGGTATATATAGAAAATTGTTGCTAAACTATTTAAGCATCTGTAATTTTTTAGGAATATTTTGTTTAAATTGTTTCCTCTTTGCTTTAATTAATATTTTCCAAAAACTAAATTTTTCCTTTAGTAATATTTTCTTCTAATATTTTAATTTGATGGCATATAAAGCGGCAAAGGTATGCATAGAAAATTATTACCAACTATTTAAGTATCTATAACTTTTTAGGAAATATTTTCTTCTTTGCTTTAATGAATATTTTCAAAAAAATAAATTTTCCCTTTAAAAATATTATCTTTTAATATTTTTAATTATTAGCACATTTAGCGGTAAAGGTACGCATAGGATTTTTTCTCTTATTACTTTTGTAAAATCATTAATTTTTAAATTAATTAAGTGGCAGAAGTGTGCCGAATTGATTTCAGTTTTGAACACATTCTTTGGTAAAAATATGCTGAATTTATGAGTAACTATTCTGATTTTATTGCTTTTTTTAAATATAATTATAAAATGGCCGATAAGGGGTTATATCTTTGCCAGTTTTATGTACAAAATCATTATCTTTCTTGAAGGTATAATAATAAGTATAAAAATCAGTTATCCAAAAATATTTATAAAAGTAGTACAGTTTTTTGCGATTTAAAAAAAAATTGAATATATAAATTCTATTTAATTTTTTAAATTTTCCTAATAAAATTATCAAGACGCCATTTTTTCGACAGTTATGTATAAAATCATTATTATTTTTGAGGTAAAAAATTATTTAATAATTAATCAGCACATTATACGGCATAAATATACTGAAAATATGAATAAAAATAGTTAATATTTTGCTATTTTTCAAAGTTTAAATTATTTGAATTTTAAATTATTAGAGTTACTTTTATTAAAATTAATTAAAGAAAATTATCAAGTGGCCAATTAAGGGGTATGTTTTTGCTGAATTTGTATATAAAATCAGTAATGTTATGGAGGTATAATTAATGAAGATTTTGGATTAGTTATTTTTCTAATTTTAATTGATAATCGGCATGATAATACTAATAAAATTGAGCAAAATTTTTCAATATTTTAAAGTTGAAATAATAAGAATTTTTTTTTAGTTAAGTGGCACAATTATTGAAGTTTTTTTAAACATTTTTCTTCTAATTTTAAATTTTTTAGTTACTTATGTGGAATTTTGATACTTAATTGGTATGTAAAGCGGCACTAGGTGCCGATAACATTTTAAAAAAGCAGCATAATTTCTATAATTTAAAAAAAAAGTTTTTAACAAAATTATTAATTTTCATAATTAATCGGCTCATTAAGCGGAGGATGTTTTTTGTCAAAAAATATATAAAATCGTTGATATCTTAGAGAAACAATTATTGAATATGATGTATTGAATATTTTTTACGATTTTTGTGAATATAATTAAATTTTTTTCTTCGAATTTTAATGATTAATCGGCACAATAATCAGCATAAGCATGCCACTAATGTTTATAAAAGGCAGAATCATTTTTAAAATTAGAAAAAAACATTTATTTTTTTCAAATTATATAAGAATAATAAGTAAAACTATTTATTTTTATCATACAAAATTAATTGATTAAAAAGTTTCGAAAATTTCTGAAAGTTCAATAATTCTGTTTTTTTATGTAATAAGTTTAAAATAATTTTTAGATATAACAAAAATTATTATTTTATTAATTTTCATGTAAATACTTTAAGTCTAAAATCAGAGGTCATTTTATAACGACACCACAATGAGGTCATATAATGATATTATGTGTCGTATTTATTGGCATTGCCATAAATTGAACAAAGAAATTCGATATTAATAAATATGATGGAGATTATTTTAAAGAACTCAAAAGAAGAATAGGAAAAATTATGGTTGGATATAGTAGCCACCACAAGCAAAGGTGGCCTATTTAAAAGGAAATTCTAGATTAAGTGGCATTCGTTTTTTTTTTCTGAAAAATTAACTTTTTTTTAATGATGTACTTTAAATTTAATATAATTTTAAACTAAATGGTTTTTACAAAAAAAAAAAAATATTGATATAATCCAAAATTTGATTAAAATATAATCTTAGCTGAATGAAAATAAATCAATAAGGCTACGAGTAGTATGACACGTTCTTGTTTTATACGAAAAGATAAAATTCTACCGAGAACAGACAACAATTTTCGGGGTGAGTTATAAAGCAAATCAAAAAAAAAAAAAAAACACGAAGAGAGGATGACATTTATTTCAACTTCCATCAATTTTGTTCGTTAAGAACTCACTATCTCGAACCAGTGCTAACCAAATTGTAGAATAGAGACAAGTTCATTACCAACCCATGGTTATGTATAATCCCAAGTTTATTTTGGTAGCAAGTTGATCGTGTACATTTTCGCGACGAGTCACTTCGTCAATTATTGATAATCATCTAATGTACTCGTTTCTGCTTTATATTCCCCCATTCCCAACCACTTTTCTAATAAATAAAGCCAAAGCTGAATCATATTCGATGCTAGCTGAAGCTTAGAGCTTTAGAGACAACAACATCACGAGACTTTTGCGAATTTCAGTTTTGAAAACATTTTGGATTGAGTAAAGAGTTTTCCCTTTCAGCTTTATTTGCCAAATAGGCAGTCAGTCAGATTTCTTAAAGCTTCAAGGTTATAGCCTTATGCGAAAGGGTCCTTCTTATAAGAGAAAGTCTTCTTCGAAATTAATTTTATGCCACAAAACATTATCAAACCTCTCATCTTTACCATCGATGTGATATCATTGCACCCCATAAAAACTGCAACCTCTCTAATGCATGGTTTGTTCAAATGCTTTCATGTTTGCATAACAAAAAATAATAAATAAAAAATTTTCTTACATTTTATTATCCTTTATGTGTTCTATTTGGTTGTATATTTATTGTCGCGTAAAATATCCCTAAAATTTACGCCCTTTTCCATAGGAAAATCTTAGCATTTTGTCTTACAAATTACCTGGTTTAAAAGGCACTTGTGATACGACATAATAGTTTTCATGATATACCAAGAACGTGTCTTTATTACAAATTGCCATTTAATGGATTTTTAAGACTCCTAAGGGGATTTATTTTTGTTCTTTTTTTGTTTTGTTTTGTTTTGCTTATTGTCGTTGTTCTTCTTCATCTTCATCTTTCTCTTTACTCTTACTCTTAATTTTGTTGTTTTTTTTATTATCATTCAAGCCGCTATGAATGAATAAAATTTCAAATACAGGAAAAAGTCTCAAATAATATATGATAAAGTATAAAGTTACCGGAATAAGATTGTATAGAGAAAATACTAAAATTGATAATGGAAATTAGTAGAAGAGAAGAAAAGGAAATTATAAAAAGCACAAAAGAGAATGCGGCTCACGATTTGTATTTAGTGGCAAGTTCAGTTTGTGCCATCTAAGCCTATATGACACTTGCGCTCCCTCTAGTCTTTCGATTTGAAACTAGAATAATTACAATGCTGTCTACCAAACAGGATTCTTCCGTTCTTATTAGGATAACTTTCGTTTGTACGCAAAAATTTCCTATTCTAAATACCACTGACGGAGTGTATTTATGCATACTAAATAGACAGACATGCCGGATGGTCGTAGACATGTGCCCGGGCACCTGCCTAAGAGAATAGATAGCGAATCTTTACTTTTCTTTTGTTTATCTGATAGAAGAATAATATTGAGAATTTCTTAGTAACGAATGAATGTGTAGCTCTACTTTAGTTGGCATCACTTTGCTGGTAGAGGTATGCGAATCTATTACGATAGTATCCCTTCTACGTTCGTACGTGCCTCATAATTTCATGTGCACATTGTTTACAAATATCTTATTATGATGACGGAGTTGAGGTTTTTTTTTTGGTATATAATTTGCAGTTGCCATTTTTCTTTTGGTTATTGTTGTTATTAGACGGCTAAGAGAAAATAGACGATTAAGAATATTTTTCATTTTCTCCGAGACTACTTGTAGTTTGGTGAAACTATAAGAATATTGCCATGATAGAGTATTCTGAAGCTGGTCTTTGGACAAAAGAGATCTCTGATGATATGAACTACAATAGTAATGAAAAAAGTTATGGAAATTCAGAACAAACGCTGTGTGGCAGGTGGATGTTCGGTAAAGCAATGTAGGTAATCGAGAATAATTATGACGAAATACCGGCGGAAGTCTAATAGCTAAGAAACTCACGGTCACTGAGATGATGTGAATGATAAAAAAGGGTGCACTAAATAATGAGGACTCTGTAGTCATGTGGAAATTGCAATATCTAGTCATGGGATGGAATTGGTAAAAAAGAAAAAAATGGGAAACGTGACAAAACCAACCGAGAACAATCTCACTCAGTATTTGTGATGGAAATGAAATGACGGCTACGAGTCTAGTCAGACGACATGCCTCTGATGAATATGATAGCAGGAATAACGGTAAGCATCCTATGTCCCGGTTGGTAAATATTAAATTTCCGAAATGAATCGTACAGCGCGATGATGGCGTCGCTTAACTATTTGCTGGGTGCCATTTGGTTGTGCTGCTTATTCATGTAGCTCAGTTTGGAAGTTGGTTGTTTGGTTAGTTGGCACGCTTTCTGATACCAGCTGACAATATGTTTTCTTGAGCATCTTATCTGACTGGTATAATATGGTTGGGTTATTCCATCTTCTGGCATGTTCTCTTGTCTTGACGTACTGTCTATCGCTCACCACCAACCAAAAGAACCGAGCACCATCGTCTTATTTAGTTTCATCGTTTTCAGTTCACCCAGTTCCCAATTGCTATTTGTTAATATACATGCCAGATGGTACATTTCTCTAGGGATGGATTCTTTACAATATAGCCGAGTAATACTCCTGTTGTAATACTTACTTTTGTATATATATATGCTGAAATAGAAATTTTATTTTCACCATTTTTCTTGGTTATCGCTGATAATTCCGTCCATACGGAAAAGCGACATGGCGAATTTATCTGCACTATATATTTTAAGAACTTCATTATTTTCGCAAGGAAACCATTTGAGCTAGGGTTATGGGACCATCGTCCACAAAAGAATGTTAACTTTTTATGCATGTACAACTTGGAACTTTTGTATACTGTACTCTAGGATGATTATGGTTGTAGTGTGTTAGGATGCATATTTAGATATTCTGTGTTGATTATAAGGCATTTCCTAGACGATTGTATTTTGGTATGTTGAGATATTCACTCTGAAGTGTGAAATTTTTCTAACATAAAAGTTGGCCAGGTATTTACTCGTGTGTATGCAAAGCTGCCTTTTAAGTTCTTGGGTCGATTCACAATTACCAACATTGTATGCTCCATTATTCTGTTGAGTGGATGGTTAAACTTTTTTTTTCCTTAATGGTCAATTCCTTGAAACTTATAGTAATTTTTTAAAATTTGTTGGTTTTTTATTTGCAAAAGTAATTTTAGTAATAAATATTTTTGAATTTCTACATTTATATTTCAACATTACTATTATTTTGTTGAAATCTAATAACAAGCTATTGTTAAGCTTTAAGATATCTCTTGGAATATTCTTTTTAAACACAGAGGAGTTTCTATGGGTAAATTAAAAGGGGTGAATTTTTTACCAATAAGAGGAATTCCGTTTTACGATAAGCAGTAATGAAACTGTTTATAGCGAGCAGTTCATAAATTTTGAATGAAGGAAATGAATAACTTCGTTGCGACCATAAAATCGTTTATTACTAATTTTTGGGAGTACTTTGGATTGAAAAAAATTAGAGGATTGTTGAGATATGATAATCAGTAATGAAACTTTTATAACGAGCAACTCATAAATTCTGAACAAGGGAAATAAATAACTTGCTTACAATCATATAATAGAAAATGAATGATTTTTAGGAGTACTTTGGATTAAAAAAAATTAGAGGATTGTTGAGATATGATAATCAGTAATGAAACTTTTATAACGAGCAACTCATAAACGTTGAACGTAGGAAATAAATAACTTTATTGCAACCATAGAATGAAAGATGATAGATTTTTGGGAGGACTTTAGATAAAGAGGAGTAGAGGACTATTGAGATACGATAACCAGTAATAAAACTTTTTATAACGAGCAACTCATAAATTATGAATTTAGAAAATGAATAACTTCGTTACGATCATAAAATTAATTATGATCGATTTTTAGGATGATTTTGGATTGAAGGGAGTGGATTTGGGAGAAATTGAAATGAGTTTAATACCGTACGTCCAAATTGGTTTCAAAAATACATTGTAAATTAAAAGATTAGTATTTCGTATAAGTTTTGATCGGCTCTCCAGTAGTCTAAGTAGTTGTTCAAAATATCTATTAAGTTTTAGTGTTTCTAATTTTGTGTTACAAGTTTTTAGTACAAGTTTCCTTACTGTAGCTCTTTGAGTGAAGAGCACTCACCAAGTACTCTTAAAAAAGAAACTGGCTGGTACCACAGATTTCGGGAGCCCCATGGTGGTTCGTCCACCATGCCCAGAAAAGTTGAGAATTTGAGCTAAGGAATGGCAGGACCCCGGGTACTATCAACGTAGATGATAGTAGAGGTTTAGGTGGGTCTTACTACCGACAGTAACTATCCATAACTGGTTGCTGACTGTTAGCAAATGAGTCTACCTCTAATAGATGGAGTTGGTTAGATTTAGGACGAGATAGTTGCATAAATATGCGTAGAATAATGAGGGAGACAGAAGATTGAACGTTTGCCTGCTAGATTCATGGGGCACAAAGATGGTTAAGAAGATGAAGAAGATTGAGAAGATAAAGAAAATGAAAAAGATGAAGAAGATGAAGTTGAAGAAGATGAAAAGATGAAGATAAAGAAGATGAAAGAGCTGAAAAGATGAAGAACATAAGAAAGTTGAAGGAGATGAAAAGATGAAAAAGATGAAGAAGGTAAAGAAGATGAAGAAGATGAAGAAGATAAGGAAGATGAAGAAGATGAAGACTATGGAGAAGATGAAGAAGATGAAGACTATGGAGAAGATGAAGAAGATGAAGAAGATGAAGAGGATGAAGAAGATGAAGAAGATGAGGAAGATGAAGAAGATGAAGAAGGTGAAGAAGATGAAGAAGATGAAGCAGATAAAGAAGATGAAGAAGATGAAGAAGATGAAGAGTATGGAGAAGATGAAGAAGATGAACAAGATGAAGAAGATGAAGAAGATGAAGACGATGAAGAAGCTGAAGAAGATGAAAAAGATGAAGAAGATGAGGAAAATGAAGAAGATGGAGAAGATGAAGAAGACGAAGCAGATAAAGAAGACGAAGAAGATGAAGAAGATGCAGACTTAAGTAACTGATTTAACTGGCATTTTTAGTTATGAAGCAATAGAACTTTTGTGAAAATTCTCTGAGTGGACTGCTCTATAATAGCTGGTGTTTCACAAGGCAATATTCTCATTCCTACTCTTTACAATATTTAAGTCTATAATAGACGCCGATTGACTACATATTATTTTTCTGAACCATTAATCGGCATTTTTTTTTACCTAGACATTTGTCGAAATTGGCCATGCGACAAGCAAACCACCATGTAAAATATAGTATCGGACACAATCTCTGTGCACCCTTAATTCTACCGCATTTAAATTTCATAGAGCAAACTTGAGATGCTTTTTTGCCACAACGTTCTCTAACTTTTTCCAGTCAATCAACGTAAATTTGTGTTTTTCTTTCGAATAAATTAAACTTAAAACTGTTGGAAGAATCGTTGTCAGGTTTTTTTTTCTTTGTGCAAAAAAAAAGTCAACTCTACATTGGATAACAATATTGTATGTCATAGTTCTGAGGTTAATGAATTAAAGTTAAATTCTCATCTTCCATCTTCATCGTTTCCACCCCCAGCCCCTTTTGTGTTGGTGGCATACTTAACGATTTTGAAAGTTTTACTAAATTTCGTATTCATGACAAGTACTTAGAATAGTTACGCTAAAAGGAGCTCTTCTACTATCGGTTATATCCATACTAGACGAGGATGGCAATATTGTAAATATTATCCCTTCCATTATAATGGCTCATAAGCTCTTTGTAATCGAAACTATTTGTCTGAGTTTGCTTTTGGGCTTCGTCTGCGACAATGTCTTTTCAAGAATTTAATACATTCTCGATAGTAGTTAGTTTTTGCTATTTCCTCGAAACAGAAAGTAATGCATCGATTTGATTTTAATCCCTTTAGCACTGTAATGAATGGCCTCAGTTGTTGATATTATAAATTTTTAACTGGCAGGTAATAATATTTGTGATAGACTCGTTGTTATGCGGCAGAGAGTAGTGAGCACTTTCTAAATGTCATAAAGTCCATTCACAATTTTTGTTTCTATATTATGTGTACTTTTAAGTTATTAAAAAACATTGTGGGTTATGTCTTAAAATTAATTTTCTATGGCATAATTGAATACATGCATTGTACGATGAATGTCAGTATAAAATGCTGGTAATTGAACTGTGTATGCATTGAATTCATGAAATCGATACTTTTGTGCTCGTGTACATGTTTGCCTTCTGTCTGTGCCTATCACAATTCAATTTTCTATGGTTTTGTCATGTTTTTTTACCCACTTTACTACCCTGTATGACACGTTTCCTATACTTTTCCTTTTTTCTCTTTAAATTTATTGATTTCTCTGTCTTTCCGACTCCCAGTCTGTACTTAAAATATACTTTATTGTAGATAGTATCGTTTTTGTTGAACAACGTTGGGGGTTTTTTTTGTTGGATTTTTTGGTGGTGGCAGGTATTTTTATTGATTTTTGAAGCCGCACATAGAATAATAATCATCCCTCGTTCTTTAGTGAATCTAGTCATACATTTACCATTTTGAAAAGTATATGCAGGCAATTGTGGTTGTTCATCTGGGAGTTCGCCTTGCAACGTGTTCTCTGCTTGGTTCATTGATCTACTTTGATGCACAGTTTGCCACCATCTACCGGAAAAACTGTGATCACCAAAAAAAATATAGAAAATACTTTTCCTACACATAACCCCATCTCTTAGACCAATACTTACTATAAGCCACTACCAGTTCTTTTTTCTTTATTAATAATATAATAATAAAAAAATCAGTTCTATCGGTTTTGGTGCAGAAACCTTCAGACTTTTGATGCTGATTAATATGGTCAAATATTTTTCAGCAAAAAGAGACACATTTCTTACTTAGTATTGATGAGCAAAATGGCTAAAGATGAAACTTTAATAATCCACAAGAAATTGTGGCAAAGCCATTGTATCCGCGAAAAGAGGGAGTCATTTCTGGTCTGTAGTTGTGATTGGGCAGTATTTCTTTAAGAATGGAAATGGAGAAAATAATTATCGGCAATTGGGAGCAATATTACCAAATAACATTTTTTCTCTTAAAATTAAAGATTTTTTATTGGCGCAAACTTCAAGATTTCACTTTTGATGGTTTGATGATGCTAATTAGTGATGCCAATTAGCTTCCAATATCGTACGATTTGACACCGTTGGTTAATTTTTTTTAAGAAGGTAACTCTAAAGGTTTACTGTGCTGTTAGAAATCCTTTGAAGGCTCAGAAATATAATAAAATTTTATATTCAAACCACCAATCGAATAACTTTTAATTAATAAGAATACAAGTGGATTTTTTTTAATGTAAAAAATACCAAAATAAGTAAAAAATAATTCTGGATAAAATAATGCTCCAAAAAAATTTTCAAAAATCGGCAAAAGAAAACTAAAAAAAAAATTTTGGAGAAAGCTAAAAAAAAATTTGTTAAAAGTAATATTTTAAAATGGCAACAGAAGTATTAACATTGATAATTTTACTCTGATACTTTTAGAGAAATTAATATTAGTAAAAAATCTTCAAAATTCGACAGAAAATTTCAAAAATCGGCAAGAAACATTAAAAAAATATTAAAATATTTGCAAAAATGAAGAAAAAGCCAATTAAACGTATTAAAAAAAGTTGTGAACTACTTTGAGAAAAAATTTATTATAAACAAAAAAATATTTTAAATTGGAAAGAAAAAAACATTTAAATTGTTAATTTTATTATGATACATTTAGCAAAATTAATATTAATAAAATATCTTCAAAAATCGGCAAAAACTTTCAAAAATCGGTAAGTAACCTTAAAAAAATCGGCAAAAATCAATAAAAATCCAATTAAATATTTTGAAAAAAGTTATCAATTATCTTGTAAAAATTTATTATGAAAAAAAAAATATTCTAAATTGGCAAGAAAACAATATTTAAATTGCTAATCATAAAATGACACTGATGGAAAAATTAATATTAGTAAAAAATCCTCAAAAATTGGCAATTACTTTTAA
The DNA here is from genome assembly GCA_958298945.1 of Atherix ibis. NCBI lineage: Eukaryota > Metazoa > Arthropoda > Insecta > Diptera > Athericidae > Atherix > Atherix ibis. Next base: position 78,784,375 of record OY282609.1, read on the forward strand.
TAATTGGCAACTAACCTTCAAAAATCGGCAAAAGCATGCAAAAATTCTCAAAAAGCCGATTAAACATTTTTAGAACAGCTGTGAATTATTTTTGTAAAAAAATTTATTAAAAATAATACTTTAAATTGGCAACAAAATTTTTTAAATACTATGGCAGATAAAAAAATTTAAATAAGTAAAAAGCCTTAAAAAATTGGCAAGAAACCTTCAAAAAATCAGCAAAAGCTTAAAAAAAATAGAAAAAAAGGCGATTAAACTTATTTTTGTAAAACAAAAATTATTAAAAGTAATACTTTAAATTGGCAAAAAAGCATTTAAATTGATAATTTATACAAAAATTAATACTAATAAAAATCCTCAAAAATCGGAAATAACTTTAAAAAATCGGCAAAAAACCTTCAAAAATCGGCAATACTGTCCAAAAATCGGCAAGAAACCTTTAAAAAAAATTAGCCAAAGTTTGCAAAAATTGGTACAAAAAGCCAATTAAATATTTAGTAAGAAAATCTGAAATATTTTTGGAAAAAAATTTATTACAAAAAAAATACTCTAAATTGGCAAATTTTGTTGTAGAAAAAACGGCAAAAATCCGTCTGGTTCCATCAAATTTACTGTATGCTCTAGAGAGCTGTAAAATGGCAGTAAAAGGCTAACTGGTATCTTTACTGGTGGTAGGAGCGCACACCCATATCCTCCACTAACCCAATTCTCCTCACACCAACGAATACTTTCACAAAAAGTGGAGCAGCGTTGACAGACGGCGTTCGCCAGGCCGCGAGATATTATAAGCTGTAGTAAAAAGTAATCCATTATTTTGCCAATAGATGGCTTTAGGAGTCTGTATCTCCCGTTTTAAAAGTGCGATCGGGTTGCACTTGATGGCGTTAGAAAGATAAAATTTTGTACTAAAAAAACTTCTCATATAGTTTTGTGATTACTTTACTCAGTATTTTTTTAGCACGCGTCAAAGATGGACACCAACAAAGAGAAAATACGCCATATTTTACAATTTTTCTTCGATAAAGACGAAAACGCAATCCAGGCAGCTGAAAATGTGAATAGTGTTTATGATCCTGATACTGTAACAGTCAATCACGCGCAATTTTGGTTTCGTCGATTCCGTTCCGGTAATTTTGATGTCAAAGATGCACCACGCTCTGGAAGGCCAATTGTCAAAAATGTCGATGAAATAATGGAAATCGTCGAGTCCGACCGTCACGTAAGCACTGTTTCGATTGCCCTGGAGCTAAACATTTCACAAAAAACCGTTTAAAACCACTTAAATAAGGCTGAATACAAAAAGAAGCTCGATGTATGGGTGCCACACGAGTTATGGCAAAAAAACCTCATGGACCGAATTTCCATCTGCGAATCGCTGCTGAATCGTAACCATATCGATCCATTTCTGTAGCGGATGGTTACTGGTGATGAAAAGTGGATCACTTACGACAACGTCAAGCGACAACGGTCGTGGTCAAATCACGGTCACCCGGCGCAAACGGTGGTCAAGCCAGGATTGACAGCCAGGAAGGTTTTGCTGTGTGTTTGGTGGGACTGGCAGGGAATCATCTACTATGAGCTGCTCCCATACGGCCGAACTCTTTATTCGGACCTATACTGTCAACAATTGGACCGTCTGAAAGAAGCAATCGCCCAGAAGCGGCCAGCTTTGGCCAATAGGAGAGGAATTGTGTTCCATCAGGAGAACGCCAGGCCGTATACATCGATAGTGACTCGTCAGAAGTTCCGGGACCTTGGTTGGGATGTTCTTATGCATCAACCTTATAGTCCGGACCTGGCACCAAGTGATTACCACCTTTGTCTGTCTATGACGAATGATTTTGCAAAAAAAATTCGCCTCAAAAGAAGATTGTGAAAATCGACCGTCCCAGTTTTTTGCCAATAGGGACGAGGGTTTCTATGAGAGAGGCATTATGAAATTACCTCCAAAATGGCAACAAGTTATCAAACAAAACGGTGCATATTTGACCTAAATCGTATCATTCTATCGATGCTAAATAAAACCTCCAATTTAATGCCAAAATAATGTATTTCTTTTTACTACAACTTAACATATATGTTGGGAGTGTCCAATTGGAAGACCGTGGCGCAAAGCTAGGACATTTGGAGATTTTTAATTCAGCAGGCCTAGACCGGACGCAAACGAATATCAGCTAATACATTCGAAAAATTTTGCTTATAAATTTAAACAAAACAAAAATTATCAAATTAAAAAAAAACATTTGATATTTTTAATAATACAAGAAAAAAATAATAATTTTCTTTGTTACTTATTAAACTGCATGTGTACTCATAGTATACGAAGGTAAGCGGACAGAAGAAGAAGAAGAAGAAAAGATGAAAAAATGGCGAACTCTTTAAAAAATCGTTGTTAGTGTTTTACGAAATCGTAACGACGTTCAAGAGAAAATGTCGTCGCTTTTCAATTATTCGGATTACAATTCCAAAACAACGATTTATACAACATTGTCTTACAAAAAATATACGTGAAATCCTTACAATTTTATTTATATTTTTTAATATTTTCATTCATTTAAATCTCCGAGGAGCAATTTACATAAATCATTTCTTCATTATTCTCTCATCCATTGCTTAGCGGTTTTCATGTTTCACTTTTTTCCATTTATTTGTTTTTATTTTTATAAATACATATCAGACATATAATATTTACCTATATTTGTATATTTTTGAAATATTTTGGTAAATAAAGTTTACTTTGGTAGAAATAAAACGACGTTCGTAGTATGTAAAGTAGAAAGTTTTTTTTTTAATCTGATATTGAAACGTTCAAGTACTCCCTGTGGTGCGTAAAATGACGAAAAGTTTTCGTTCATTTCAGTTAACTCGACACTTTACATAATCCTCGATGGTTCGTTTCATTGCTTTGAAATGGAATTTTTGACTGAAATTTTTTTAAATAAAATTGTCGAAGAGGCTAGAGTATTACTTTGATAGGTTAAAAAAAAGTGAAGAACTTTTTTATTATTTGTATATGGATCCGTATAAAAATATTACTTTTTCGGTGGATTGTGTATAATCGATTTAGTTTTGCAGGTAACAACGACATACTTGTACACTGAGTAAAATAATTCTATAGTTATGTACCTAAGTAAGTATAATATACGAGTTGACTCCTAATAGAAGTTTTGTTATTAAAGTGTCTGTCAGGTAACCATTAAATTTTGTATTTGATTTTAGATTAAAGTAAGTGGCAGATGTACAAAAATGTTTATTTACCTGGAATTAAGTGGTTAAAAATTTGTCTAAAATAGTATGAGTTTGAAGAAAGGTCATAAAATAAATTTTTAAAGAATTTTTCAATAAAAGGGAATATTTAAAATTTTAATAAATCTTTTTAAGGTAGATTAAATTCTAAAAATTCAATTAAATATGGAATTGTTAATGAAATTTTTGAACAGGTGATAAAGGTAAAAAGTTATGATAGATACACATATATTTATAAGGAAGGATATGGTGATAGCTCTCAAAGTAGGAGATTAGTGTTATTAAAAAAACGGGAGCAAAACTTTTTATAACGAGATATAATCATATTAGGAGTACGAATAAAAGGGACTGAAGACTTTCCGATTCGATGGTAATTAGAAGTATAAGCAGATCCACAGAGTTTGAGTCCGTAAGTCCATATTGATTAGAGTACGGCATTGCATACCAGTAATAAGTGTAGAACGTTTTTCTAGAGAATGAGAAAAAAGCTGTAGAAGAAAATTTGGCGGTAAATATTTTTCAGTAGAAATTTGTAAGTGCAAATGCGTCATTGAATTTTCAATAACATTTTGTCAGTTAAATATTGCTAGTTAAATATTTGTCAAAAAAAATTTGTCAGAAAAAATTTATTAGTAAAAATTTGGCAGTAATAATTCGTCAGCAAAATATAGTCAGTAAAAATTTTAAGTAAAAATTTATGCATAAAAATTTTCTGAAAAAGTTTGTTAGTAAAAATTTATCAGTGAAAATTTGTCAGTAAAACATTGTCTATAAAAATTCGTCACTAAACCGCAGTCAGTAAGAATTTATCAGTAAAAATTTGTTAGTAATAAAAAGTTTTGAGTGAAAATTTGTAAGTAAAAATCGGTTAGTAAAAACTTGTCAGTAAAAATTTTGTCACTTAAAATTTGTTAGTAAAACCTTTTTAACTAAAAAATTATCAGTAAACATTTTTTAAATGTTTGTCAGTAAAAATTTGTCAGTAAAACTCTGTCAGTGAGAATTTGTCACTAAAAATTTGTCCGTAAAAATTTATCAGTAAAAATTTGTTAGGAAAACTTTTGTTAGTAAAAATTTGTCAGTAAAAATTTGTCGATATGAATTTGTCAGTAAGAATTTATCAGTAAAAATCCGTCAATAAAAATTTGTTAGGAAAAATTTGTCAATAAAAATCTTGTCAGTCAAATTTTGTCTGTAAAATTGTCAGTTAAAATTTGTCATTGAAAATTTGTCAGTAAAACTTTTCAGTAAGAATTTGTTAATAAGACTTTGACAGTAAAAGTTGTCAGTAAAATTTTTGTCTGTAAAATGTTTTCAGTAAAAATTTTTTAACTAAAAATTTGTCAGCAAAAATTTTTTTAAGTCAAAATTTGCCAGTCAAAATTTATAAAAAGGAATTTGTTAGTAAAATGTTTGTCAGTAAAAATTTTTTTCAGTAAAACTTTGTTAATAAGAATTAGTTAATAAAAATTTCTCAGTTAAACTTTGTCACTAAGAATTTGGCACTAAAAATTTGTCTGTAAGATTTGTGATTAAAAATTGTTCAGTAAAAATTTGTTGGTAAGAATTTGTCAGTAAAAATTTCTCATAAAACTTTGTCGATAAGAATTTGTCACTAAGAATTTGTCAATGAAAATCCATTAGTAAACATTTGTTACTAAAAATTTTTTCGTAAAAATTTATCAGTAAAAATTTGTCAGGAAAACTTTTGTTATTAAAAATTTGTCAGTAAAAATTTGTCGATATGAATTTGTCAGTAAGAATTTGTCAGTAAAAATCCGTCAATAAAAATTTGTTAGGAAAAATTTGTCAATAAAAATCTTGTCAGTAAAATTTTGTCTGTAAAATTGTCAGTAAAAATTTATAAGTAAAATTTTTCAGTAAAATTTTTGTCATTGAAAATTTGTCAGTAAAAGTTTTCTGTAAGAATTTGTTAATAAGACTTTGACAGTAAAAGTTGTCAGCAAAGTTTTTGTCTGTAAAATTTTGTCAATGAAAATTTGTCAGTAAAAATTTTTTAAGGCAAAATTTGCTAGTAAAAATTTAAAAAGGAATTTGTCAGTAAAATGTTTGTCAGTAAAAATTTGTCAGTAAGACTTTGTTAGTAAGAATTGGTCACGAAAAATGTCTCAGTAAAACTTTGTCAGTAAGAATTTGGCACTAAAAATTTGTCTGTAAGATTTTGTGATTAAAAATTTTTCAGTAAAAATTTGTTGGTAAGAATTTGTCAGTAAAAATTTCTCATAAGACTTTGTCGATTAGAATTTGTCACTAAAAATTTGTCAATGAAAATCCGCCAGTAAACATTTGTTACTAAAAATTTGTTCGTAAAAATTTATCAGTAAAAATTTGTCAGTAAAAATATTTCAGCAAAAATTTTATCAACAAAAATTTGTCAGTAAAACTTTGTCAGTAAAAATTTTTCAAAAAAAAATCGTTAGGAAAAATTTGTCCGCAAAAATTTTGTCTGTAAAAATTGCCCTAAAAAATATATCTGCGTTCCGTAAAATGGTATGTGAAACTTCGGAACAGTCCATGAAGTACCGCGCATATACTTCATGGAGTGTTCCGAAGTTTCACATAAAAATTGGACAGCACATCAAAAAGGGTCTAATGGATAATATCTCCTGAGGTGAGAAATAGCAGTATTGCCAGATCACTGTCAGTAATTTTTCTAAACTTTATTTGGTTGAGATTTATAACTGATATTCTAATATAAACTATGTTATATGAAGAACAATGCAACAGTTGAGAAATAAGCCGCTTATTCTGAGACACGTTTAAAAAAAAACTTATTGTTAATTTTTAGATATTTATAGAAAATTATTAAAAATGACAGTTAAAAATAATAAAATTATGTATATAAAAAATAAGTACTTTACAAATCCAATAAAAATGTGTAAAAAATACAATAGTACATTGTAAATGATTAAATTATAAAAGAAGGTATTATAAATATAAACTGTCACAAGAGGCAGACTTAATACGATATAGAAACGTGCACAAAAAAATAAAAACAGATAATAAACCGAAAGACTGATGAAATTATAGGTGGACAGATTGACAGGGACGAAGTGGGACAAGATTATTCGATAAAAGGAAAAGAATTGAAAATACACAAAATTTAAAAATAAATAACAACAAGGAGACATTTTTTTTGGTCCTTTTTTTTCACTATGACTTTATTTCTGCTGTGTTTTTTTTGCATTTTTTTTTTTGGAAGAGAAAAAGACAATTTTTCAGATATACGAAAAGACATAAAAATGAAACTATATATATATGAGCAGAAAGATGATAAGATTCCCTAAGGCTCGTTTAACAGGCATTCGTAATATATTCAATGAACTGAAATGTTTTCGCAATTGTCATTTTACAAATGTAGGCATTCACTTGGACACGTTTTACATATTCAACTCGTTTTTGACATATTCTCCTTGTTCCGCCCCCCACAAAACTCACCTACTTTATTATATTATCAATGTTGTTATTATTGTGAATTGTTCAACAAGTAAAAAAAAAAATAATAAAAATTAGAAGGAGTATAAAGGACTAAGGAAAAGTAATATACAAAAATTTACTACAGAAAAAAATTACCACCCCTGAGGGGTAAGGGGCAAGGAAGGGGGTAGTATTTTTCACATACACGTACGTTCAAGGACGAGTACATCTGAACTAAATGAAGTGTCATCTTGTGAATTGTTAAATATTCAATTTTTAATATTGATAAGGACTCTGCCATTTCGTCTTGTCTTCCTTTCATTAGAATTTTTTTTCTCGAATTTATTTCCTCAACACCCCCGTCCCTCCACTTTCTTCTTACTAACACTTTTATTTTATTTGGTAACTTACTAGGTGTCAGTTTATTATATTATTTTTTGTTGTTGATTTTTTTATTTTTTGTTTTTTTTTGACTATACTTTCTTAAAGTGTGCTTGAGTTTTATACGTAATTTTTTTAAAAATGCTAATAAAATAATTTCCTTAAAGTTAGTTTTTATCTATAATTTTAGTAAGAAATTTTTTATTTATATATAATTTTTTTTGGGACAAAGATTAAAGGTAATATAAAGAATTGTTTCGAGGATAAAAAATTTTTTTTTTGAAAGTGGGTAAAATTTATCATGGACAATGTAAGCGAATACAAAGAGAATCCTTCAAAGGAACAAGGCAAAGAGAATTTTTTTCTGGTTTCTTCGAAAATAAAAAAAAAATGAACAAAAAATATAACAAAAGAAGACAAAAATAAGCCTACCATCATTTGAGAGTAGAAGTAATTTTTCATCACTTTTACAATAGACCTCAGTCTTCACATCACTAAGGATAATGATAAGATAAGGTGATCGCTTTCTTGGGAATTACTTCGCGTTTTCCTTTCAATCGAATTAAGTTTTTTTTCTCTCACGGATATGTTTGTAAATTTTTTCCTTTTAATCATTTTAAGTATGTTACATTAAAAAGATTATGTGTATATGTACTTTTTCGTATTTATATTTACTATAAGAAAAGGACAACATATGAATAAGGGTGTAATTTTTTTTCCGAGGGCCGCGAATATATCGCAGATTATCCAATTTGGAAAGTATTACTCTGTAAATTGATAATTTCTTAATGAAAATATTTAATACAATAATTTTTAAGATAAATTTAATTAAATTTAAATTTGCCATTTGATATTTTAGGAACGGTTTTTTAAATTTCCAAATATTGCGTAAAAACTTGGAGAAAACTTTATAGTGATTTCGTGGATATGTCAAGTTGTAGAATTTGAAAATGCCATAAATAATTTTTGCTATTGTTTCCATTAGCATGTATACATTTTGGTCTTCAATTCTGAGCACGAAGATAATTTTTTTTGGACCAAATTTCATAGATAAAAGTCTAAACTATATAAGATTTAAAAGAAAATTATTATACAAATTACAAAATATTATAAATTTTAGATTTATTGTGCGAAAACTTTCTAGAATAAAATTTGTTGTTAGAAAAATTGTCAATAACAAATTTGTCAGTAAAATTTCATCAGCACAAATTCGTCACTAAAAATTCATCAGTAAAAATTCGTGAGCAAAAATTCGTCAGTAAAATATGTCACTGAAAATTTTGCAGTGAAAATTTTACAGAAAAAATTGTTCGATAAAAATTTGTAAGTAAAAATTTATTAGTAAACATTTGTCAGTAAAAATTTATTAGTAAAAGTTGTCAGCAAAATGTTTGTCAGTAAAATTTTGGCAATAAAACTTTGTCAGTAAAAATTCATGAAACAAATTTTGTCCGTAAAAATTTGTCAGTAAAAATTGATCATCAAAAATTTATCAGTTAAAATTTTATTATAAATTTGTCAGTACAAATTTGTTGGTAAAAACTTATGAGCATAAATGTGCTAATAAAATTTTTTAAAGAAAAATGTTTCAATAAAAATTTGTCAGTTAAAATTTGTCAGGAAGAATTTTATAGAAAAAATTTGTCGGTAAAAATTTGTCAGCAATAATTCGTCAGCAAAAATTCGTCAGCAAAAATTTGTCAGGTAAAATTTGTCCGTATAAATTTGTTTGTAAAAATTGATCTGTAAAAATTTATGAAAAAAATGTTGACAGTAAAAGTTTATCATTAAAAATTTGTCAGTAAAAGTTTTGTCAAGAAAAATTTTTCAATAAAAATTTGTCAGTTAAAATTTATCAGGAAAAATTTATCAGTAAAAATTCATCAGCAAAAATTCCTCACCAAAAATTCGTCAGCAAATTTTTGTCATTAAAATTTCTCAGTGAAAATTTTGTCAGTAAAAATGTGTAAGGAAAAATTTGCCACAAAAAATTGTATAGAAAAAATTTGTCAGTAAAAATGCATCACCCAAAATTCGTCAGCAAAAATTCATCACCAAAAATTTGTCAGCAAAATTTTGTTAGCGAAAATTTATCAGTGAAAATTTTACAGTAAAAATTGGTTAGTGAAAATTTGTCAGTAAAAATTGGTTAGTGAAAATTTGTCAGTAAAAATTGGTTAGTGAAAATTTGTCAGCAAAAATTCGTTAGCAAAAATTTGTTAGGAAAAATTCGTCGGCAGAAATTTATTTCAGATTGTACGATTCAAACACTTTTGACATTTTTTGTATGATTACATAAAAACTTCATATTTAAATTAATTGTAGAGCATTTCAAAATCAAGATCTGCCAAGTAATGGCTGAATTTGAGTTTGAAATGTGAAAAAGAGTAAAAAAAAATTACCTTAAAAGGATCGAGTCCTGCCAGAAGTTATTAAGCTACTATTTAAACAATATTTAAATTTTTTGTATAATGAAAAAATATATATAATATTGGGAATAAAAAAAATTATCAAAATCTGACTTTTTAAAACTCATTAAAATCTTAAAAATTTATAAGAAAATGAAAAGAAAACCCGTAAAAAAGTGCAATTATCCAAGAGAAATTTTTTATTTATTTTATTTTTTTGGTTGAAAAATCCAAAAGGGTTTTTTTTATCTAAAAATTATATTCTTATCTTCTTGTAATTGCACTATTCCTCCCCTCAATTCACCCTTTTTTAGTGTGTGGAATAATATGACTGGTAATTAAACTTTCATTAAAGCATTTTTGCTACAGCGAAACTATATCTTTCCTCCATCAAAGATTCGTCAAAGAGGGTAGTCTACACCAACCATTATTTTCTGTCGTTTCGCTAAGGGTGGGTAGTTGGTTGATGAATTTGTGGTGGTAGTTAGATTAAAATTTGTTTTAGCAAAACTTTCCGTACATTCACTCACAGTTACTATAATAAAAAGAGTTTTATTTTCGTTCTTGTATATTTTAGTAATTTTATGTTCTCATTTTATGAGAGCACAATGCACTAGCATTAATAAAATACTTTTTTTAAGGTAACATTTTAGTTTAAATTTTGAACATGGTACGAGCTGAAAAGTTTTTTTTATTTATTTTTTAGTGCACTTTATCTTTTGACTTAATTATGCGTACGAGGGTGTATATAATTTCGTTTAAATAAAATTTCTGATATGACATCCGGAAACGGAACGAAAGAAAGAAGAACTTTTTCTTTAGATTTACTTATAAACAGTTATAGATAGAGATCTATTTTTCAGCTAGGAGGTGAATAAAAATAAAGTTAAATAGTTTTTTGAGAAGATACATCTGCACAAATTCGTAAATACAACAATTTATCTGCTTATATTTAACAGAAGAGTTTCTATTTATTTATTATTTAGCCTCAATCTTAATTGCTTTGTGATCTGTACATTCTCTCTTCTTTTGTGGTTATTTAATGATCGATTATTTAATAATGAGTTAAATGTGATAAGCACAACAGATGTTAACTCATATAAAAGAATACTTTCGAATGAAAATATGTCTCTTATCATATGTGATGTTAAACTTTGGAAATTTCACTATATTTTTTATATCATCTTTGATATTATTGCGAATTTTGTTACTTGAAGTCAAACTTAATTATTGCACAATAAAATTACATTATTTGAAGTGCTATGAGCGAATATATAGAACTGATTATGATAAAATTTGGGAAACGGAAAGTGTGTAAACGTAAACATTTGTCAATGAAAATTTGTCAATAAAAATTTTTCAGTAAGAATTTGTGAAGAAAAGTTTCAGAGAAAAAATTTATCAAGAAAAATTCATCAGCAAAAATTTTTTGTAAAAATTCGTCTTACTTATCTGTATACAATAAAATTGTCAGTTAAAATTTGTTAGTAAAAAATTGATCAGTAAGAATTTATCAGTAAGAATTTGTCAGTAAAAATTTGTCAGTAATAATTTTCGGTAAAAATTCGTCAGTATTATTTTGTCAGTAAAAATTTATCATTAAAAATTTGTCAGTAATAAATTTAAGTAAGAAAAGAATTTTCTATGACTACTTTTCGATAATATTTTTCTGTGACAATTTTCGGTCGAAATTTTCGATAAGAATTTTCGGTAAGAATTTTTCGGAAAAAATTTTCGATAAGAATTTCCGGTAGGAATTTTTGGTAAGAATTTTCGGTAAGAATTTTCTGTAAGAATTTTCGGAAGAATTTTCGATAAGAATTTTCGGTAAGAATTTTTGATAAGAATATTCGATAAGAATTTTCGGTAAGAATTTTTCGGAAAAAATTTTCGATAAGAATTTCCGGTAGGAATTTTCGGTAAGAATTTTCGGTAAGAATTTTCTGTAAGAATTTTCGGAAGAATTTTCGATAAGAATTTTCGGTAAGAATTTTTGATAAGAATATTCGGTAAGAATTTTCGGTAATAATTTTCGATATGTATTTTTCGTACCAATTTCTGGTAAAAATTTTCGATAAAAATTTTCAATAAGAATTCTTGGTCAGAATTTTCGGTAAGAATTTTCGATAAGAATTTTCTGCACCAATTTTCGGTATGAATTTTCGGTAAAAATATTCGGTAAGAATTTTCGATAAGAATTTTCTGCAACAATTTTCGGTAAGAGTTTTTGATAAGAATTTTTGGTAGGAGTTTTCAGTAAGATTTTTCGATAAGAATTTGCGGAAAGAATTTTCGGTCAGAATTTGTAGGAAGAATTTTCGGTAAGAATTTTTGGGAAGAATATTCGATAAGAATTTTTGTTCAGAATTTTCAATAAAAATTCTTAGTCAGAATTTACGGTAAGAATTTTCGATGAGAATTTTCTGTAACAATTTGGTAAGAATTTTTGATAAGAATTTTTGGTAAGAATTTTCGATAAGGATTTTCGGTAAGAATTTTTGATAAGAATATTCGGTAAGAATTTTCGGTAATAATTTTCAATAAGAATTCTTGGTCAGAATTTTCGGTAAGAATTTTCGATAAGAATTTTCTGTACCAATTTTTGGTCAGAATTTTCGGTAAAAATATTCGGTAAGAATTTTCGATAAGAATTTTCTGTAACAATTTTCGGTAAGAATTTTTGATAAGCATTTTTGGTAGGAGTTTTCAGTAAGATTTTTCGATAAGAATTTGCGGAAAGAATTTTCGGTAAGAATTTGTAGGAAGAATTTTCGGTAAGAGTTTTTGGGAAGAATATTCGATAGGAATTTTTGTTCAGAATTTTCAATAAAAATTCTTGGTCAGAATTTACGGTAAAAATTTTCTGTAACAATTTTCGGTAAAAATTTTCGATAAGAATTTTTGGTAAGATTTCCGATAGGCATTTTCGGTATGAATTGTTGATAAGAATTTTTGTTCAGAATTTTAAGAATTGTCGATACAAATTTTCGGTAAGATTTTTCGGTAAGAATTTTTTAAGAATTGTCGGTTAGAAAAATCTTTACAGTTAAAAAGAAAATTCTTACCGTAAATTCTGACCAAGCATTTTTATTGAAAATTCTGAACAAAAATTCTTATCGAATATTCTTCCGGTTTTATTTTTCCATCTCGAAATTCCAAAATTAAGAAGAAGTTAAATTTTTGTTAATTTTTTTTTAATTTTGGGATGGAATTGAAAGTAAACCAGATTTCTTGAAGTAGCTGAAGATATACCTGAAAAGAACAGTCATGACCCCAATTTTACCCATCAAGAAGTGGAAATACTGAAGTCATCATTACCATTACCATGGCTATTATTATCAAACGTGTCATCATTATCCCCATAATCATCAAGATTGTCCTTTAAATTAGATTTCGACTATTTTACGGTACATAATCTCTAGCTTTGAAGAGTGTAAATTTGGGGGACAAAGTTATAATTAAATCTTAGGGATTTTAGTTCTTTTTCATTTACTTCGAAGTTGACAGTGCAGATATTCCCCCTTTTCATTGTAATACTTACTTTGTGGTAGATAAAAGATTGTTTAAAACTAACTAAAACCGAAAGTATGAAAATATGAAAATCTTCAACAAAATACAAAATGAAGAAAATGAAAACAAGAGACCAGAAAGAGGAGTGCTTGTTGAGAAACAAAAATGAAGAAAAAAATATAAACTTGACCCAAAATTTAACAAAGAAGATGAACTCTCGAAAAGATAATATCACTTAAATATGTTGGTTCATGTTATCCTTTTAGAAGGATAGTCTGAATATAAAAAACAATGCGGAAAAAAGGAAAAAAACGAAGATTTCGGACAGATAATAGAACAATATTTAATTTGTACTTAAATTACGAAGAAAAGGAAAACAAACTCAAGACAACAAAGTTACCCTCTTTTCTATCAAGGATCAAAACAGATTTTTATCCAATTTAGGTAATTTTCTTATCCGCAAGATTATTGAAGCGATTTGTTTACAATTTTTAATTTAACGGCAAAAATGAAAACTGCAAAAATTATTCAACTGATTAGAGAGCAGATGAGCATGGAGTACGGATAATAAAGTTGATTGGGAAATTTTGAAGAGAATTGAAAATTATTGTAAAAATAATAACATCTTGCAAAACGATACTAAATTACTTAGTTTTGGAAAAATCAAAATGAAATCAGAACGAAAATTTGACAAAAACGAAAACTGTTTTTTGATGTACGTAATTTGATAAATGAGCTTCACAAGGCGAACTTTTTCACGGAAAAGGATGCGTCTAACCAAGTTGATGATATTTACTGGAAAACTAACAGCAGGAAACGAGAACTCGGAAACTTTTGCAGATCTATTCTCATAATTTTCGTAATAATCGCACAAAACTCCTTGTGGTTATAAGACTCATTCGTCTTTAATATCTACCTTAACCGATTCCTTGGACCGTTCAACTCCTCTTCCCCCGTTTATTAAATAATACATTATTGGATGAAGTTTATTTTTGGATAAAATATTTTTTGTTTCATTCTCTTGGATACTGAACATCTGCGATAATCCAAATCTTAAGGTAATCAGACAGAAGATAGTAAAAACAACCTGCTTTGAAAAAAATGTGCGTTTATAAATTGAATACAAAAACGGATAAGAGTGAAAGTATATTAGCTACAATAATAACAAAAAATATAATAAATGAAAAGGGAGGAAAAATGGAAACGATTTCTTAGAAAAATTAGAAAAACCCCGGCGCGTGCCTATGTGTAAGAAAAACTGTTATTGTGGTTGGCTATTGGGTGGCAGTAAGACAGTTTGGATACTTTAACCATCAAAAGTAGTAGTCGAACGACTCGGTTGAATGGTCTTTAGTAGAATAAGATTTGTGGAGTGGAGAGGACGATGAGAGATATCGAACTGCTGGCTCATGGGTATTCTTCGCATTACAACGAATACGAAGTATCCTTTTGAGACTATTTACTTAGCCGCAAGGGAATTATTAGGGTTGGATAAAAACACAAAAAACAACTTCCGGGATTTTTTTCCCATGAAATATACTACCAAGGAAACACAATAAATTATATGAGAAAAAGAAATTCTCTTTCTTGATTTTGATTCACATTTTTTCCATCAAATTCTGGATTATTTCCCACCTCGAATGAAGTTTTCTCGTTCATAAATTTAATTTTTTCCCCCCGTAAAGATATTATTTGGATTTTCATGAATTATTTGAAAGTATTAAATTTTGTAAAAATTGACTACATAATTTACTACAAAATTAATAGTAAAAATTTGATATCTTACAATTTTAGTATAGAAAATTTTCAGTAAAAATTTGCTAGAAAAATTCCGGTAAAAATTTATTAGAAAAGTTCCAGTTAAAATTTACTAGAAGATTTGCAGTAAAAATTTACTAGAAAATTTCCAATAAAAATTTACTAGACAATTTCCAATAAAAACTTACTAGAAATGTTCCAGTAGTAATTTACAAGAAAATTTACTGGAAAATTTCAAATAAAATTTTACTAGAACTTTTCAGTGAAAATTTACGAGAACATTTCCAGTGAAAATTTCCCGTAAAAGTTTTCTAGAAATTTTCTGTAAAAATTTACTAGAAAATTTTACGCAAAACTTTACTACAAAATTTCGAGTAAAAATTTCCTAGAAAATTTCGAGTAAAAATTTCCTAGAAAATTTCCAGTAAAAATTTATGAGAAAATTTCGCGCAAAAATTTACTTTAAAATTTCAAGTAATAATTAACGGGACAATCTAAATTAACTAGAAAATTTCCAATAAAAATTTACTAGAAAATTTTCAGTAAAAATGTACTGAAAAATAGCCAGTAAGAATTTACTGGAAAATTTCCCGTAAAGGTTTACTTGAAATTTTCCCGTAAAAATTTACTAGAAAATTTCGTGCGAAAATTTACTACAAAATTTCAAGTAATAATAAACGGGACAATCTAAAATAACTAGAAAATTTACTAGAAAATTTCCAAAAAATATTTACTAGAAAATTTTCAATAAAAATTTCTAATAAAATTTACTAGAAAATTTCCAGTAAAAATGTACTGAAAAATGGCCAGTAAAAATTTACTGGAAAATTTCCCGTGAAAGTTTTCTAGAAATTTTCCAGTAATAATTTACTAGATATTCAGTAAAAATTTATTAAAAAATTTACTAAAAAATTTACTAGAAAATTTCTAGTAAAAATTTACTATAAAATTTTCAGTAAAAATTTACTAGAAAATTTCCAATAAAAATTTACTCGAAAATTTCCAGTAAAAATTAACTAGAAAATTTCCATTAAAAATTTACTAGAAAATTTCCAGTAGAAATTTACTATAAAATTTCCAGTGAAAATTTACTAGAAAATGTCCAGTAAATATTTAATAGAAAAATATTCAATGTCAAGTAATTTTAGTAGATTTTTCAATAAAGACAATAATTTCTTGATGAAATTATCTTATTAAATTCTTTTTTAGAAATTGTTTTGCTACTATTTGTCTTAAGTAAACAAAAATTCACCGAAAACAGGTAATGAAGAAAAAACTAGCCTTAACTTGTTATATTGTGCGTTGATGAGAAAACATTCGTACAGCAGGTCACATAGGAATTAGTGTCTTGTTCGTACATCAAATATAAATAAAGTGATTTTATTTACCATCCGAAGAGCATTGGGGGCCCCAAAGATTCGATGATTGTGTGCGTCGTGTTGCGTACTTTAATTTCTGTTTCTCGTTGTTATTTTTCGTTAATTTACTTTCTTTCCTTTTCGCATGCTATTTTTTTCGCATTCTTTTATTACTTATTCAATTTTATTCCTACACCATACAAGATATACAGGATCAGACTTACATCAATACATGTGAATATATTGAGTAGCAGATATGGTTGTTTGTTCGGTTATTGGAAAAGTTTAAGCTTTAAGGGAAAATGGGAAATTATATCAGAATTGCCCCCCATAGGCAATTGTATTTTGGTTTGCCTAACTCTAACCCAATATATACAATATAAGAATATGTGCGTACACATAAATATAAATGGAATCGAATGGAATAGTTTCGACTGTTTTAATAGTGAACATTTGATATTTGTTATAAACTTTTACCGATATCACTTGTAGTTATTGTAAATAAGAAGTAGTTAAACAACTAATTGGTTTATCTTGGGCTGTGCTATTCATAAACTGAAATGTAGTTAACCGACATGAAATCACCGAAAATCTAATCTGGAAGGAATTGACGTCTACTCCTTTACCGTAACTAGAGAGCTTTCCACAGAATCCATCTTCGCTCGGCTCGATACTAACTCACAACGTACGAACTATCATTCCGTCTATCGTAACTGACAACAAATCTAGGCACGCACAAGTCATTCAGCTTCCTCCCAATCGGCTTGCTACGAGTGTGTCGACCTTCATCAACCTTCGATTTTTGTTGTTTTCCATTTGTCACATCCGCCGTCCCCGGTCCACCACATAAATAAATACAAAAGTTTCATCTCGACACCATTTATTTCATCAACAATTCCCAAACATATTAGCTGCTTCATTCGTTCATTCAATTGTTGTTGGTTGGTTGATTGTGACGGGCTTTTACCAAACCACAACGTAACGTATGATACCTCATATCCCAGTTAGAAATAAACTTAAACTTACAAATGTATAGCCTCGAGGGTGTCAAAGTTCACCCTTAAAATCTTATCAGAAATGATTATATGTCTCTGTCATGCCTACCTGACTGATCTGTGTCTATGGGACGATGAGGCAATTACTAAAAATATGCCTGCGGGAAGGATTTGAACCTAATAGACCGATGGTACCCGAGAAGCGATGGTATAGTAATTTCGTCTTGTAAAAATGGTACAAACCCCTAAAAATAGATAATCGTCTGACACTCAGCAAGCTCAATTTATACCACAAAAATACCCAGAAACGAATATGGCGTAATGTAAGCAAATCAATGTTTGTACCTTTAATGAGCTCATTAAACTGATGAACGTACCACCAACAAACTGAAAGATGAGAGCATATATAGCTAATCGGACTTTGCACAGAATGATATGAAAATATATTGTAAAGGATCCCTGTCCTTATCAGACTGCCATAAATAGCGTAACTTTTTAGATTTATTCCAAGCAGCATCCAACTGAGCACATCGAAACTGAAGCAAATCGATTGCAAGCCACATCGTATAAAATAAAATAAATACGAACAAATACGATTGGAAACGAATCAAGGTCAAGCCGATAGGATTTAGGAGAAAGAAGACCTATTGTGCGATTGTCAATAATCAATTCTAAAAATCGCATAAAAGGATTCTGGCCTACTGATGGTCTGTTTTTTTTTAAGGGATGATATGGTCCTGAATATTTTGGTCTACTGTTGGTGGACGTTTTAGTACTGGCACATATCATCTTTAAGATCTGAAAGTTTTCGAAAGGATGCGACTATAGATTTTCGGTTAAGGATTATATGATAAAGGATAGAATAAATCGACATGGGACTGTAAGGATAGTATGTAAAATGATAAGAGGAGATAGCATAAAATGTCCATTTGTTCAGGTTTAATGTTTTCGGTTATGTTTATTGTTTTTCCGTAATATTTTTTTTTTTTTTGGATATATGCAAGGGAAAAGATAGGAAATCTTTACTGGCAATGGTATTTATTTAAGGAAAGTCACCGGAAAATATAAATTTTTGTTATATTACGAAATATTGGAATAGAGATATCATAAATAGAAAAAATCCAATTATGATTTTTTCCTCATACAAAAAAATACCGATAATAACTAACATTATATAAAAAATTAAATATTTTGATAAGACTTTAAAAATTTAATCAAAATTATTTTCAGTAATAAAATTTAAAATTTTCCGTAGAAAAACACTTTCAGTAAAATATTTGTAAATATTTATTTTCATAAAAAATATTCTCAGTAAAAATTATTCTCAGTAAAAAATATTTTCGGTAGAAATTATTTTCATTAAAAATTATTTTCTGTAAAAATTTTTATTAGTTAAAAATATTCTCATTAAACAATATTTTCAATAAAAAATATTCTCAGTAAAATTATTTTCTTTAAAAAATATTCTTAGTAACAAATGTTTGCGTTAAAAAAATATTCTCATTAAAAATTTTTTTGTCAAAAATATTCCTAGTAAAATTATTTTCTGTAAAAAATAATTATTATTCTGTAAATAATATTCTCAGTAAAAAATATTCTCAGTAAAAAATATTTTTGGTAGAAATTATTTTCATTAAAAATTATTTTCTGTAAAAAATACGAGTATTATTAGTTAAAAATATTCTCATTAAACAATATTTTCAGTAAAAAATATTCTCAGTAAAATTATTTTCTGTAAAAAATATTCTTTGTAACAAATGTTTTCGTTAAAAAAATATTCTTATTAAAAATTATTTTGTCAAAAATATTCCCAGTAAAATTATTTTCTGTAAAAAATAATTATTATTCTGTAAATAATATACTTAGTAAAAAATATTCTCAGTAAAAAATATTTTCAGTAAAAATTATTTTTATTAAAAATAATTTTCTGTAAAAAATATTCTCATTTAAAAATGATTCTTAATAATAAAAGTTTTCAGTAAAAATTAATTTCATTAAAAATTATTTCCTGTAAAATATATTCTCAGTAAAAAATAGTTTTTGTAAAAATACTTTCAGTAAAAATAAATTTCCTGTAAAAATTTCAAGTAAAAGTTTTCAGTGAAAATTTAATGTAAAAATTTGTCAGTAAAAATTTGCCAGTAAAAATTAGTGAATAAAAATTTGTCTGTAAAAATTTGTTAGTAAAAATTTGCCAATAAAAATTTGTCAGTAAAAATTTGACTGTTAAAATATGGCAGTCAAAATTTTTCTGTAAAAATTTGTCATCAAAAATTTGTCAATAAAATTTTTAGTTACAATTTTCAGTAAGAATTTTTGGTAATAACTTTTGAGTAGGAATTTTTGGATAAAAATTTGTCAGTAAAAATATTGTCAGTAAATATTTCTAGTATAAATTTTCAATGAAAATTTTAGTAAAATTTTCAGTAAAAATGTTTATTACAATAAAATTTTCAGGAAAAATTAAATGTAAAAATGTGAAAGTTAAAATATGTCAGTAAAAATTTCGAGTTAAAATTTATCAGTAAAAATTTGTCAATAAAAATTTGTTAGAAAAATTTGTTACTGAAAATTAATTCGTTAAAATTTGTCTGTAAAAATTTGTCAATAAAAAATTTTCAGTAAAAATTTATGAGCAGAAATTTCTAGTGTAAATTTTCAGTAAAACTTTTCAGTAAAAATGCCAGACAGCATTTGCTTTTAATTTTTAGTAGAAATTTTTATGTGTAAATTTTTGAAGAATATTTTTTGTGTTTGTGACTAATTTTAGGTAAGTTTGATTAAAAATTATTTGAAGGAATTTTCTTAATTTCAGATGACATTGCATTCAGTTCTTTTTCTCAGCTTTGGTTGCTTGCATTCAACAACTTTCTTTGTCCTATTTTCCATGCTTTCGTTTTGCACTCTTCAAAAAATAATTCTTTTGGCAAGAAACCCAAGATATTAGGATATGAGAAGATGGAAAAAAATTAAATTTTCTGAAAGGTTTCCGGATGGAAAATTGCACACAGAAGAATCCGAGCAACCGTTTTTAAAACGGTGCAAAGTCCTTCCCACCTTTTCCCATTTTACCAATATTGAATTTTGTCTTTATTTAATTTTCAGACTTTTTGCATGTTCACCATTTTCCCATAGAAAATTGCTTTCTTTTCTGTAGTCGATTGGATTCTCTTTGATTTTTCACGTGGGAAATCTTTGTTGGTGGAAATTAATTTCCTGAAAAAATAGTGAGCATAAAATCAAAGTAAAATTTTTAATTAATTCACAATCGAAAATGAAAAGGAGAGCAAAGAACAGTTTTCGATGTTATAATTTTAGTGTTGAGTGTTATTGTTCGGTGTTGTTAGTGTACTTTTTGGATGAATTTACCGGCTTAAGTGCAGTGTGAGTGAGTTCGGAGGAGAAATTTCAAGCTACGGGAATCCCGCAACTGCGTCGACGATGTCAGAGTGAATCTTTCACATTTACCAAGGTTAGGAATACATTTTACGCTGGGGAAGCTCAGAATACGTCTGCGCCGTGTGGGTGGGTTAGAGGTGGTCTGTGAACACTTACTCCAACTTTGTGGACACTGTTGACAGAATTTTCGTACATCGAAAGCTTATATGCTCCGTTCGGATAATGTGGATGCCGGATGAACAATTGGATGAACAGGCCGACAGCGACCTCTTCCAACCAAACCGACCCAGTTGGTCGTGCTTCTAGCATCTGGCATTCAACTCATGCGAGAAACCTAGGAAAATTGTTCGGAAAATTTCAGTTTAGTTAACTCGGGAACGTGGCCACGATGATAACAACTCAGCTTACAGCGTTAGTGGCTGATTTTTCAACGGCGGTTATTTTCAAAGAATCGAATTTTCGCATATGAATTTGAGATTACGGAAAATTTATCTTATTCGATCGGTTTTCGTGCTGAAAATTCGCAGTGTAGTATAATATGTGTTCATATTCGGAAAATTTCAAGTAAAATTGTTGGAAAAAAAATTGAAAAAAAAATTGTAATTGGATTAAAGGACATTTAATAGTATCTGTTAATAGTATTATTAAAATGTTCAATATTTAATTGGATAATATTGCAACAGTTTTGGTTATTTTTTTGATACTCTTTTTTTCTTAACCAATTTTTGTTTTGTTCGTTTAACTAAGCAATTTTCCTTTTGCTAATAGAAAATAGATTGTTGGCCAGAATATTTGCGAATATTTGGAAATTCATAATTGAAAAACTGAAGCAACTTATATGCAAAATAATCATTCAAATGAAAGAAAATTTGCTCAATTTGTTCAGTGTTTAGCAATATTTTTGCTCAATAATTTTGAGCAAACTAAAAAGTTTTTGATTTATTTATAGAAATTGGGAAAAAATCCTCGTTAAATAAATGAATAATATTTTTTTATTATTAAGCTTCAAAAGGGCTACTAAAAGAGTTGCTCAATTTTTTAGAATATGTAATTTCTTAAAAAAAAATATTTTTTTAAAAATTGGTTTTTCTTTAAATCTTTTTAAAAACTGAGAAAATTATAATCTTTAAAAAGAAAAAGAAATATTTAAAAAAATTGCTGCTTGGTAAAAAAAATATTTTTTTCAAAAATTTTCTAAAAAATGATGATTTTTTTCATAACTTTTTCTGTTTGAATAGAAAAATTAAAATAAAAAACTTTTAATAACATTTATAATAATCTAAACTTAGAAAAAAATTTATAGATATTAGTAATAAAATTTAAAAAAATGTTAAATTAATGAACAAAACCTATCAGCAAAAATTTCCAAAAAAAGCCTTAAAAAATTGCTCAATAAGAAAGACTGTTAAATATTTCAACTAAATCGTAAAATAAAGTAAATTTTTTAATTAATCTATTGATATTAGCTAAACTGGCTTTATTATACTTAGAAAAGAAATAGTAAAAAAAATAAATATTACCCTTGAAAAAAGTGAGCAAAAAAAATTCACCTAATAAATATGTGCTCAAAATTAAAGCATGTTTCTTGAGCGATTATTAAGGGTCTGTTTTTTTACAAAAATGGCTTTTTTTTGAAAAAAATATTTTCTTACTTTTTATTTAGTTAGTTTATTTTGAATTAAAAAAAAAATATTACTTAATACAAAAATTTAATACAAAAGCAATTTTAGAAAAAAGTTACTTTGAAAATAAATGTAATTTTTTGGGTGGTAAAAAGTTAACTTTTAATTAATTTAAAAGCGATTCTTAAACCAAATAAAAATATTAACGCAATTACAAAGTTAAAGAAATTTTAATATTTTAATTAAAGAAAATGAAATCTTTTTTTTCTTCTTCTTTAAATTAATTAAGAAGTAAATGAAACTGTTATTAATTTCGTCTTTTAATAAAATTATTTTCAAGTGTATAAAATTTTTAAAAAATATTATTGATAAAAATTATTATTAATTAATATAAGTGATTTGAAAGAGCTGGAAAATTGATGAAAAATTTTAATTATCCTGGATTATTTAAGGATTAATATATATTATAGAGTTGGGACAAACTAAAGTTAAAGGATTGAAAAAAGGACTAGAGAAATAAACAAAAAAATGTTTGTACAAAAACAAAATATGAAATTTAAGTGAAAAGTTGAAAAGTCAACTTTTCTTTTTATTATAAAAGTTTCAAAGTATTTTGGGTTAAATATTTGATTTTTGTTTTTTTATTTTTGTTGTTGTTTTTTTTTTGTTCTAATATAATTTAATAATTGAAAATTATAGACAAAAATAATAACAAATTTTTTTATTAATATTAATCATTTAGGATTAGATGGACTTTAAAAAGGATCTGACCTTCTTAGTAATAGGAAAAGTGAATTTACCCCAAAATGTTTTTTTTTTTGGTTATTAATAAAGTTTCTAAATTTCTTATAACAGGAAATTTTTAAATGAGATTGTTTTTATTTTTTTATTTTTTACTAATTAAAAGGATTGTTTGGAAAAGTTAAGAGGTCTTTTCAAATTGTTATTATTCGACTATAAATTAGTATAATAGGAACTTCTATAAATTACCATTCTTTATGCAGAAAATAATTTCAATAAAATTATTCTAAACTCTAAAAAGATTTTACCTATAAAAAGTGCTCATAAAAAAAATTCGAATTGTTTTTTTACCAAATTTTTTCTTTTATAAAAAATTAACTAAAATAATTTTCGATGTAATATTTCCATGAAAAATTGATTGAAACCACTTCACTCTTAACCCTCTCCAAATATAAACGCCAATAAAAATTAATTTAGAACCTTTTCAACAAAAAAAAACACTCAAATTCTTGATCAATATTCCATCTATCATTTATGGTATTACTTCCCTTTTCACCATTGCTAATTTATCTACTCCATTTAGTATCGGGTAGAAATCTTAATTACAAAATCCATATATCGAAGAATTATCAACACTATCCTACCAAAATAGGTATTTAGGTCTTACCTAATATTTGTATAAGCGTTAATTTCCCACTAAATCGAAATTCGGAATGCCTATTTCCGCGTTCCAAAATACACACACCATCCTCAAAATTCCATTCCTTTGCCCACCTTTTTGGTATAGATTAATACAAAAGGCCATTGTAGCTATGGTTCGCATTAG
Organism: Atherix ibis; assembly: GCA_958298945.1. NCBI lineage: Eukaryota > Metazoa > Arthropoda > Insecta > Diptera > Athericidae > Atherix > Atherix ibis. Next base: position 78,808,057 of record OY282609.1, read on the forward strand.
ATCATTTCAACCCACCACGGCCAGTGATTTCAATCTCACCTCAATTGCGATGTGGTGAGGAGTGTTGCTTAACTCACACCATAGACTAAATAGAAATAAGGCTTGTCGTTGTTGGCCGTTCATACCAATTACCGTGTACATTTTCTCCTTATTATTGGTACGGGAAAGGATGGTGGTGAATCAGTTAATCAATCTTTCGCTTAGCACACTTGTTTAAAGGATAATGGAACAGATTATTTGGATTTAAATCGAAATTTACTACCTTGCGTTTGGTCGTATATTATCGAAGAGAAAATCCTTTATTTTATGGTATAGAATATTTATTTCTAGTGAAAAGAGAAAAGTTTCATTTAAATTTTTACAAATCAGACAAAAGTGGAAAATTCTAAAAGTGGAAAAATCATTTTTTGTAAAGAGAGAGAGAGAGTGAGAGAAATCATTTTTAATTACCAACATATAATTTAGAAATTTCTATAAAGCTCGTCTTTTGAAAAGCCATCAATTTAACATTTTCCCATTCAATTATTTCATTATTAATTCATTTTTATTCCATTGTATATGAGCTACAATTTAAACTTTATTATACTCGTATGTGGTTTTTTGTATTTATTTCTAACATATAAAAAGAAAAATGGTAATAATTATTTATTAATAATAAGAATTCTCAGTAAAAATAAAGGTTTTTATTTAAATTTAATTGAAAAAGTTCATTTTGATAAAAGTAAAATAATATAAAATATTTATAATGATAAATTTTATTAATTTTTTTATTTATTGAAATTTTTTAAAAAAATTTTAAAATAAATTTTTTATTTTTGCAGACCTTTTTTTATGATATAATGGTTGTATGATTAATACCTGGCCTTGATAAGATGGAAATATTTTTATGTTAAAAATTCATTTTACATATTAAATTCGGCTCTTTCGAACACTTAATTCGAAGTTTTTTTTAATTATTTTTTGTATCTCATCTAAAAAATACGATTTCTCCAATCCTACAAAAAAAAACCATTTTTTTTAATGATCACCTCTGCGTATGAGCCAGATCTTTTGTCACAAGGCCATTTTTTTATATTCACATCAGAAATGGGAAATAATTTTTTGATGAGGGCTAAGGAATTTTGTCATAGCGATTAGGAGCATTCTAACTCATCGACTTTTACTATGGCGATGGCACAAATGCATTTTTTTCTTCGTCAAATCCGTATATTTTTTTTCACAGCTTTGTTATATACCAACAAGTTGCCATAATAATTATCATTAATCGCTTTAAACTTTCCAAGGTACTTAAAGTGAATCTTAAAATACTGTGGCCATAGTTTTGTTGGTCTAATTTGGTGTTGGTTTACTATGAAAATCTCACTGTTTGCCCTCTTCTTAATTCTCTAATGAGCTGTGATGACTCCATATAAAAACAGTTATAAATCAATACCAAAAATTAATTCAGCTTGCATTTTAATATTGCCAAATATTCTTTTAAAGTTGATATACAAGCTCTCTTATATGAAAATTGAGGTTTTTCTTAATAATTTCTAATGTGGTAACCTCAGCAGATTCTTCATCAAAAATTCTAGTATAGCCACGCTTAAATTCAGCTGTCCAATATTTTATGATCAATAATAAAAGTGCAGACTATCAAGAAACTTTTTCGAATTTTGCTTTATTTTTCAAAAAGATAATATTTAACCATTGCTCGATATTCAATATTTTTTATTATTAAAAAATTACGAAATTCGTTCACTTTAAATATTGATCAACTAAAGAAAAACTTCTTGTAATAGTAGCAGTGCCATCTCTTGCCGAGGACAGATGTTAATCATACAACCATCGTAACTAGTTTTTTTTATATATCTTAAAGGAAAATATGGTTTTAAGAATTAATTTTTCAGCTTTCAAAAATTGAAAATTTTAATTATTTAATGGAAAATTAAAAAAAAAACTTAAAATATTTTTTTTATTGAAAAAAATCAAAGGAAATTTAAAAGGAAAATATTACAAATTTCATAAAAAATACTGTTTTTTTACGGTTTTTATTTTCACACTTTTTTCAAATATATAAAAATATGTGCATTACGAAAATACATTTTATCAAAAAAAAATATAAAACTTTTCCTCTAAACATTTTATCTTTATTTTTTTATATAAAATTAAAAAAAAATTCTAAGATTTGTTAAAACAACACGTAAAATCTACAAATTTATTGATTTTCGATTATTGATTAATAAATTTTAGAAGGAGTTAATCAACAAATAAAAATATAATATATAAAAGTGTATTCATATTACATCAATTTTTAAGGATTAAATAGAATTTTTTTTGATGGAATTAAATATTCATAAAATATTGTTGTGCATTATTGTTAAAAGTGATTTAAAAATTTGAAATATTAAGAATGTATTAAAAATTTGCATAAATTAATTATAATAAAAAGAAGTTGCTATAATATTATTAAAGAAAATTTTTAGATTTTTCTTATAAAGTGAATAATAGTATTTACCAAAATAAAAAAATGGTTGGCACCGCATTTTAAAGGAATAAAATAAACTTTAAATTTTCAAATAAAAATTGACCTAAATTTACTAAAAATAATAGTTTCAATTATATATACGACTAATTATAGTGCATAAAGTGATAAAATTTTAGCAATAATACTATAAAAAATCGCAATTTGGAGAACACAATAACTGATATGGAATAAAAAATTCCCCACAAAATATTCACCCTTTTTGAGATTAATAAAATTTAGATGAAAAAGTTATCGATTGATTAACTCAAAAAAAAATTAATGGAATTTACTTTAAAAAACAGCAACACAAACAAAAAAATTACAATAAGGAAAATTTAAAATTCGATCAAAATTTGTTTATGGTAAGTCAGCAAAAGCTTTAAAGTCAATTATTATGTTAAGTAACTTTAAAAAATTTTAAAACAAAGTTTTGTTTAAATTTAAAATTAGATAAAATCGAATTTGGAAAAATTTCATTTATTTTTATACATGAAAAATATTGTTATTAATTCTGTTCTCAAATTGTTGTAACAGTGAACAATCTCGGACACTTAAAAATCGAGGTTTTCTTAATAGTCCTTAAGAATAACTTTTAGATATTAATTGTTAAAATACGTACTTTGACTGTGATTAGATAATTTTAATTGTAAATACGGGAATTCATTTACCTTAAAATCAAGAAGATTGCCACTTTTAGGATCGTAGTAAATTATTGACAGATATTTGCCTTTAATTATGGCATGTTCCAGAAGGTCATATTTTAAATAGTACCACATTTAGGACTTTAGAAGATACGCGACCGATATTTGGTTTTATCTGCCTAATATTCTAGAAGGACAAATTTTAAAGAGCCATCGTTTTAAGACCTTAGACAATAATCAACGCATACTTGCTTTTGTCTCACAAATGTCCCAGAGGGTAAATTTTACACATTGTCACTTTTGAGACTTCAATAAATAATTGACGTATGAGTATTTCCCAGAATGCATAAATTTTAATATTTCCATTTTTAAGACCTTAGCAAATAGCTGATGGATAATTGTTTTTATATACCAAATGTGCCAAAATGTTCAATTTTAAATAAAAACACTTTTTAGTCCTCAAATATTGTCACTTTTGAGACCTCAGTAAATATTTGACGTATCATAATATTAAATTGTGAATACTGTCACTTTTGAGACCTCATTAAATGCTTCAGAGATATTTGATACTTAACGGGTATTTGTTTTAGATACGTAATATAGGAGAAGGTATTTATTTAAATACTGGCGTTTTTAAGACCTCAGAAAATAGTTGACGTATAGTTGCTTTTATTTATCAAATGTCCCAGAACATCGAGTTTTAAATACTGCTACTTTAAGGACCTTCATAAATCCTTTCCGAATATTTTTTATTATAAAAAAATTACAGGAGGCCAAATATTAAAAACCGCCAATTTTAAGACCTTAGTTAATCCTTTTTGAGACATAATAAAATAATTAATGTATAGTTGCTTTTCTCTGCCAAATGTCTCAGAAGATCAAGTTTTAAATGATGCTACTTTTAAGACCTCAGTAAATACTTTCCGGATATTTTTTATTATAAAAAAAATTATAGGACACCAAATATTAAAAAATGACACTTTTAAGACCTCAGTTACCAACTATCCAATAACTTTTCTTTCAAATACAGCCATATTTGAGACCTCTTTATTTACTTTTATCTAACAAATATCCCAGAAGATAAAATTTTAAATATTGTCATTTTAGGGACCTCAGTGAATACTTACCAGATTATTTTTATTATACAACATAATCCAAGAAGCCCAAATTTAAGACACTGTCACTTATGAGACCTCAGAAAATACTTTTCGGGTATTTTCTTTTAGCTACCAAATATCTCAGAAGATCTTTTTATAAAGGCTGACAATTCTGAGACCCCAGAAAATACTTAACTTATATTTGCTTTTGTTTACCAAAACTCTCAAAATGTCAATTTTAAATATTACCACTTTTGAGACCTTGGTAAATTTTTGACAGATATTTCCTATCATTCAACAAATATCTCAGAAGTTGTGGGATCCCCATAAGTGCTTACCGCATCTTTACTTTTATTTTAAAAATATTCCGAAAGGTTACATTTTAAATGGTGGCACTTTTGAGATCTCACTAAATACATAGTGGGCAATTACTTTCATCCAGAAGATTGGGATTTATTTGCTAATAATTAATAAATATACAAAAAGGTCCTTAAATAGGATTGCGTTGGCTTTCAGGTCATGTGGGTATTTTACGAAATAAGCAGGCAGACTTGCTGGCAAAATCTTCACTACAACGACCAATATTTATGGCCATGTCTTAACTGTTTTCCAAGTGGCAAAGGTAGAAATAGAGGGAAGCCAGATACTTTTCTCTCAAATCACTGGGATTACTCTTTTCAGCCCACATATTCAGAAACTAATCCGAGGAGTTCTGGGCAAGGAAACTAATCCGAGAAGTTCTGGGCTTACACACGACTTTCTATTTAACAACATTTATCCCCCATATGCTAAAACTGTAGAGCTCCTAAGTAGAGTTCTTCCAATGTCAGTGCTACTTGACTCTTCCACTTTATTCCCAAGGCCTCTTCTATAATCTCCTATGTCACCATATGACCTTCAAGGTTGTGGTGCTTGACCTATGTTTAAAAAAAAAATCCTGAAAGAAGTCGCTTATAGAACTTGATTGATTTTTGATAAAAATTTACCAAATGTCCCAGAAAGAAAATCTTTAAATTAATTTTTAATCTAAAAATTTAATGGATACTCTTTCGCACTGCTAGTCTGCCAAATGCTCAGAAGGACTTTTCCGTACACATTCTTAACCGAATAATTTTCTTATTTTTTTATATAATAAAAATTCTCAATTAAATTTCAATTTAATTTTAAAATTATTTTTTTTTATAATAAATAACTTTTGATTATTTATTTAGGTGTTATTGATTTTTTTCATAATTGCACAAATCCAATAACAGATGTCACTTTATTAAGTATCAAACAAGATTTGAAATTTAAATTAAATTACAAATATTCAATTTTACTCGAAAATGTCACAGTGTCTTTTATGTTGTTCTTTTTTTTTTTATGTAATCCTGAACTGGTCATGTCCTTTCGATCCATCCCTTCGAGTCATCCATCATTCACGCAATACCATTTACAATATTAAATTATTTTATTGACTATCATAAAAAAATATGTCATATTCTCAATTTCGAATGCACAAGTTTATGAAAAATTTATTTAGCTTCATTTATTAAAATTTGTTAAAAATTCTCCTCAAATTAATGGAATGTAGCTCCCCTTTTTTTATCGTTTACAGAGCTCATTCTCTTTCTATTCGTTTATAATTCGGAAAAAATATTCAAAACAAAGTAAATATTTTGAACTGATTGACCTAGCAACAAGTACAAAGTCGAATGGGTGACTGGTCACTGGTAGTCAGGGCCAGATGGCGCTCACTTCACTGCCACACCCTACAAGAATATGGAAATCTTAATTGACTATTACCGATAGGGTGTGAGAACTTTAAAACTTTTCCTCAAGTTTTTAAGTACCACCCTGTTATCCTTTTGGTTCTATTGAAAAATATTCTTTAACAAGAAATATTGGAAAAAATCTCCCCTTTCACTTTTTTTCGAACTTAAACAATCGTATTCGGATTATATTCTTTTCAATGTTGTGTTGTTTTTTTTTATTTATTTTCAATATTTTTTTCTTCTTCTTTTTGATTTCTCTTCCACCGTTCATCCCTGTTCGATATTGAATTTGTTATCGAAAACTTTTCAAATTTCATATAACAAAAACTGGAAACTTTCAATATTTCACAAAAACAAATTCGAATTTTTTTTGGATGAGTTTCTTAAGTGTAGGTGTGTGTGTGGATTCTTCTTCTTCTTCTTCTGTTTATACAATTTGTTTTTATTTGAGAATTTATCGATGGAAGATATGGAGTAAGGTTCGATTTAATACAATCGACAAGTTTTGTTTTGCTTTAATTCTGCATCCAATAAGCCAATGTCTGCCTCACCGTCTCCTCCTCTCTCTCTCTCTCTCCGAAAGGATATTATTGAAAAAGAAAAAAGCTTTTATTTTGAACACGAGAGCTTTTGAATTTTCTTCAACTTACCCCATTGTTTTCATTATTTTTTCTTGTAATTACAATATTTTTTTCCCTGTCTATCTTTAAAAATATAGAAAGTATGTAACGTGTCCACCTGATAAGCGCCCATACAATAAGTAATCGTGTCCAGATCAGACATCCTTGGACTGTTCCATTTTAATCGAAAATCCTCAAACTAAAAGTATGGTGTCCCGATGGTGGGTGGTTGTTTTATTTTTTATTAAAATGATTTTTATTGATTTTCGAAAATATATCTCTCAGCTTAACAAGCTAAAATTGGTTGTTGAAATTTTTATTTAGCACAGGATGTGTCCTGTATTTTTCATAGTTACTTTATTTTTTTTTAAATTTTTTTATGGTGAGCCTTTTTTATGTCCTTGATAAAATTTATTGCTTTCATTAATTTTAATTTGAATTTAGGAGGTGAAAAATCAATTTTTATGTAGTTTGAATGGTTTTCTTTTTCTTGGAATAAGGACAAAAAGGAACTGACCTAAAAAGGACATGTGCTACAAATTTTTTAATTTAAAAATTAACAATTATGCTTCTTATTTTTTATTCTATTTTTTAAATGCTTTTTTTTTAAAGTTCATTTTGTCTCATAATACCTTATTGGAGAAAAGGTCCTTCCATCCTTTTCAAAAATAAAAAAATAATTGTAATAAAATTATAAAGTCCAAAACACAAAAAAAAAATACATTAAATATGGAAGAGCTTTTTTTTAATGTGACTTTAATTGGTATTTATTTGAGGTTAATCGCTTTTATTCTCTTGAAAATTTTACTCCACTTCCTACCATTTTCTTTGCGGCGAAATTTTATTGTCGCAAGGGTAGAAAATTATATGTTTTTATCCTTCTTTCTTTATATATGTACGTATATAAATTTTCTTTATTACTTTAAATAATAATTTTCTTAATAATGAACTTTTTATGGATTAGATCATATTTTTTCATTTTATATTAATAAATTTCGTTAGGAATAATTTGGTTAATCATAAAAATGGTTTTGAGGTAGTAGCATTAATATTTCGAGGGGTTTTAATATTAAATTAGGGTTGATTTGAGATAAAAAAAAATGTTTGTAAAATGGTAATTAGCTAGAAAATGTTCTATTTGAAAAAAAAAAATAAGTCGTTACTTTAGTTAATAATTCAAATTCATTTAAAAGAATAATCAACAAATTTTTGGTTTGAAAATTGTTGAGTAGATTTTCTATAAATTGATAATATTCCTTTCTGAAAGGAGTTTTCTCCTTAAATATAAAAATTGCTTGTGAGCAAAAAGAAAATAACCAAAAAAATGGAACTTTTCATTTTGAATTTTTTCCATTTTCGTTGTAGCAACATTTTTCCCAATAGTATTTTGAAATTTTCTTCATCTCATTATTTGCATTTGTATAACTTTAGTGCAGAATAATATTCATAAAAAATACAATAATATAAATATTTAAATTGAAAAGAAAAAACTCAAGTAGTTTTAGTTCTATTTAAAAAAATTATCATTGAAAAGTTTCTTGGTAAATTTTTTTTTCTTTAGGTTTTCATGCCAATTTACTGAAAAGCTATTAGGTTCGTTATAGAAAATTATATAGTCTAGATTTGCTTCTATTCAAATTAGTTTAGCGAAAATATATTCGGTATTTTTTACTTGCAGTGTTGATTGGGTTATTTTCCATTTCCAAAGTGGAATCAACACAAAAGAAGAAGTTTTTATTTAAATTTTCGAGATTTTAAATTTGAAGCAAATAAAATGCGAACAGAATTTATTTCGTTCAAATTATAGTAAAGAAAATATAATTCAAAGTTTACAAAAACTATTATTAATGACACAATATCAAGTATTTTCCAAAATGTTATTAAAAAAATGTTGTACTATAAATTTTTGCTGTAAATTTTTGCTGTAAATTTTCACTGTAAATTTTCACTGTAAATTTTCACTGTAAATTTTTACTGTAAATTTTTACTGTAAATTTTCACTGTAAATTTTTACTGTAAATTTTTACTGTAAATTTTTACTGTAAATTTTTACTGTAAATTTTTACTGTAAATTTTTACTGTAAATTTTTACTGTAAATTTTTACTGTAAATTTTTACTGTAAATTTTTACTGTAAATTTTTACTGTAAATTTTTACTGTAAATTTTTACTGTAAATTTTTACTGTAAATTTTTACTGTAAATTTTTACTGTAAATTTTTACTGTAAATTTCTACTGTAAATTTTTACTGTAAATTTTTACTGTAAATTTTTACTGTAAATTTTTACTGTAAATTTTTACTGTAAATTTTTACTGTAAATTTTTACTGTAAATTTTTACTGTAAATTTTTACTGTAAATTTTTACTGTAAATTTTTACTGTAAATTTTTACTGTAAATTTCTACTGTAAATTTCTACTGTAAATTTTTACTGTAAATTTTTACTGTAAATTTTTACTGTACATTTTTACTGTAAATTTTTACTGTAAATTTTTACGGTAAATTTTTACTGTAAATTTTTACGGTAAATTTTTACTGTAAATTTTTACTGTAAATTTTTACTGTAAATTTTTACTGTAAATTTTTACTGTAAATTTTTACTGTAAATTTTTACTGTAAATTTTTACTGTAAATTTTTACTGTAAATTTTTACGGTAAATTTTTACTGTAAATTTTTACTGTAAATTTTTACTGTAAATTTTTACTGTAAATTTTTACTGTAAATTTTTACTGTAAATTTTTACTGTAAATTTTTACTGTAAATTTTTACTGTAAATTTTTACTGTAAATTTTTACTGTAAATTTTTACTGTAAATTTTTACTGTAAATTTTTACTGTAAATTTTTACTGTAAATTTTTACTGTAAATTTTTACTGTAAATTTTTACTGTAAATTTTTACGGTAAATTTTTACTGTAAATTTTTACTGTAAATTTTTACTGTAAATTTTTACTGTAAATTTTTACTGTAAATTTTTACTGTAAATTTTTACTGTAAATTTTTACTGTAAATTTTTACTGTAAATTTTTACTGTAAATTTTTACTGTAAATTTTTACTGTAAATTTTTACTGTAAATTTTTACTGTAAATTTTTACTGTAAATTTTTACTGTAAATTTTTACTGTAAATTTTTACTGTAAATTTTTACTGTAAATTTTTACTGTAAATTTTTACTGTAAATTTTTACTGTAAATTTTTACTGTAAATTTTTACTGTAAATTTTTACTGTAAATTTTTACTGTAAATTTTTACTGTAAATTTTTACTGTAAATTTTTACTGTAAATTTTTACTGTAAATTTTTACTGTAAATTTTTACTGTAAATTTTTACTGTAAATTTTTACTGTAAATTTTTAATGTTTTTTTTTATAGTAAGTTTTTCCGATATTCTTTGACAGTAACTTTTAGAGAACTTTTTTAAAATAAAATTAAAAAATACTAAATTAATAATTGTGAAAAATAAAGTTTTCCTGATTATTTAAAAGGCTTAATTGTATTAGTTTGTAAAAAAAAGGATAACGAAAAGAAATTTGCTTTAAACTAAACCTACATCTGAGCTAAACATGACACAGATATACGGCAACTTGCAATGAAAACGAAAGCAAAATATATAAAAAAAATACAAGATATAGAAAAAAAAAAACAACAAATATTTCATTATAAACCAAAAAAAAAAAACAAAAAAAAAAACAAATAAAATAAAACATTTATATTGCAAAAGTCCAGATGGAAAATGCTAAAACTTTTTGTAATTAAAAACTTTTTCCCAGAGATAGCAAAAATTTATTGAAAAAAAAATAAGGGTGTCTGTTTTATCGCCCAGAAGTCTTTTTTTTATTCTGAAAATGCCATACGAACACCAATAAAAACAAATAAAATTTGAGTAAATAGAAGAAAATACAATTAAATATTAAATCAAGAAGGCCAAAAAAGGATATATTGTATCTGAATAATAATATACAAATAAAACTGGGCATTTCTGAATATTTAATAGTAGTGAATTTTGAATAAAAAGGAAGAATTTATAAAAATATATAAAACTAAATTTTTTAGCGTTATTTTTATTAGCACATCTATTAGTCGAGTAACTTAACTGGGACATTATTAATTTTTTTTTTTACTCAATAACTTTTATGAAATATTATAATAATAAAGAAGGAAAGTGGAGACATCCTTTTGAATAGATAATCATATGTATTCATGCATTATTCAGAACGTTTTTGGATAATTTTAAAGAAAAAAATTATAAATTCCAATCAATAAAAATTTCATAATTAAACCACTTTGCATCCCTTAAAATTTTCGCCAACCGTGTCCTCCTTATTATATACGCTATAAACTTATCTATTTATTTAAAAAAAAAATAGTATTTACCTTTTCAGACTCATTTATTTTCTTTTAAAATGAAAATTACAAAATAATTAAGTCTCCCCTGATTAATTGCAACCCACTAAATAAATTTCAATTCCCATTTGAATAGAATTTAATACCAAACGAAATAATAAAATATTTTTGCATATTTTATTCATTAAATGATAAAATGCTATCATAGATAATGAGGCCACCCTTCTTATTAATTGCATTCCTAATAAGTCTATTGGGAGAATTTTCTCTAGTAAGACAAAACGCCATCCAGCTGAATGGTATTTCCACCAATACCACGTGGCATTATAAGGCAGAAAGCTTATACCAATACCACGTGGCATTATAATCTACCATCAACTCTATGGTTTGATATATATTTACATCACAAATACTCATATAATTTTGAGTTTATGGTGAGATGTGTGTTAGCGGGTAATATAATCTTGGAGGTTGGGTAGCTATTATAGTCGTTACACAAATAAAATTTCCATCAATAGAATTTAATCCAAATGGAAAATTCGTCCAGCTCTCTTTTTTGGCAGTTAGTCTTGGAAATTTTTTGTTATGGTATTCCTTAAACCACCCTCCCTCTGCTGCCACCCACTTTTTTTTGGTAGCATTTAGTCTATGTCAAAGGGCTGGTAATACTAATTAATAACCACCAAGATGGACACTGTCATATTTGTTATATAATTTCGACCGCTGTCATTTGTACATCCGCTAACACACCTCGTGGTAGATATTAACTGAGTACCATTCCGCCATTATTAATACGTGCTCATTACGGTATGTTTACTTATCAATTTTTTATCATTTTCCTTTCCTCTTTAACGAATATTATCTAAAAAAAAGTTTCCTTCGTTTTGTCTCATTCATATTTAAACGTATTTACATTATTTTTTTTATCGTTAAATATATCCTTGCCATGATAAAAGAATAAAAGCACATGTGAGTGTGTTGGAAAAAAATCCAATCCCGCCTCTATTCTGAGACTGTATATTTTTTAATATGATATAAAAATAAGGAGAAAGTAAAGAAGAAAAAAATTGTATTAATTATGGTTGTCATTTTATCTTAATTAGAGGGGATTTCCTCCTTTTATTTTTTGATAGGAGGAGAAGTTTAAGTGTGGTTGTCTACATCGACACCGTTTTTGGCATACGAACACATCCTTTCAAAGAATATCCACACCTATAAGGATTGACCGAAACTTTATCGGGAACCTTTTGCAAGGATAAATGAACTTTCCATTTCGTATCTTAGAATAAATTCGAAATAAAGCCCAATAAAATATTCTCGTTGAAAATGTAAATTTTTCATACAGGAGGAGTTGGGCAAGGACTCATGGCTGGAGTATAGTTGTGGGACCAAAAAGTGTGCTGGAGTGGTTTTATTATTAAAATGAAATACTCCTTAAACGAGACTATATTTAAATAAAATGTGATTTAAGTCGAAAACGAGATTCTAAGGATGATGGATATTGTTGGCAGAATAAGGGTGGCTAGTTGGGGTTTTGTTTGATATTTTTCACTTTTCTGTTATTTTCATATTTTGTGTACAAAAGTTTAAGAGGAAAATGGTTAAGCGAGTATTGGGGGTTTGCAGATTGATTAAATGGAAAAGAAAAATTCGAAAATGAAGTGGTTAAGTATGAGAATAATCTGAAATAAAACTGAACTTTATTCTAAACATGTCCATTTAAAAGGATAATTATTCGAATTTTGAGCATGAATCTTTTATGCCATCTACAATACATATTTGTTTTGTTTTGTGCTCGCAGCTATTGTATTTGCAGAAAATTTATTTATAAAACTTTTCATTATAGATTTGTTCTCTTTTTAAAAGGAAAATATTTATTTAAAATGTAGTAAAATTTCAATGAATGTTTTGTACGGAAATTATTTAGAAAAAGTTATTTTTTCTTAAGTTTCTACTAAAAATTTAAGAATTTTTTTTTCTAAAAATTTTCTATTGACAATTTTTTTTACTGAAAATATTTTTCTCAAAATTGTTTTACAGAAAATGTGGACTTTTTGACTGAATTTGATTTTATTTCAAAATTTTTACTGAAAATTTCTACCATAAATTTTTACCATAAATTTTTGACCATAACCTATAAATGTTTACCGTAAATTTTTATCATAAATTTTTACAATAAATTTATTACAATAAATTGTGACTATAAATTTTCACCGTAATTTTTTAGCCTCATTTTTTGGCATAGATTTTACCACAAAATTTTATCGAAATTTTTACCGTCATTTTTTAGAGTAATTATTTGGCGTAAATTTTTAGCGTTAATTTTTAGTATAAATTTTGTGTGTACATTTTTCCCATAAATCATACAGTTTTACCATAAATTGCTTCCATAAATTTTTAAATGAAATTTTTACCGCCATTTGTTGCTCAAAATTTTGACTGTAAATTTTTACTGAAAATTTTTACTAAAAATTTGAGCTGCGAATTTTTTACCATAATTTTTTAGTGTAAATTTTTGCTGAGAATTTTTAGCATAAATTTTTAGCGTAGACTTTTATCGTAAATTGTTACCGTAACATGTTGAGGGTATATTTGACTGTTAATTTTACTATAAAATTTTACCGTAAATTGTTATTGTAAATTTGTAGAGTAAATTTATATCGTTAATTTTTATTGTAAATTTCTACCGTAAATTTCTACCATAAATTTTTACAATAAATTTTTACCGTAAATTTTTGTTGAGAATTCTTAAAAAAAATTTTTTGCGTAATATTTTATCGTAAATTAATACCGTAACATGTTAAGGGTATATTTGACCGCTAATTTTACTATAAAGTTTTACCGTAAATTTTTATTGTAAATTTGTACAGTAAATTTTTAGCGTAAATTTTTATCGTAAATTTCTACCGTAAATTTCTATCATAAATTTTTACAGTAAATTTTTACCGTAAATTTTTGTTGAGAATTTTTAACATAAATGTTTAGCGTAATTTTTTAACGTAAATTGTTATCGTAATATGTTTACTATATATTTGACGCCTATTTTTAATATAAAGTTTTATCGTAAATTTTTACCGTAATATTTTAGCGTACATTTTTAAGGTTAATATTTCCTATAAGTTTTTATTGTGAACTTTTAGTGTAAATGTTTACTAAAAATTTTGGTTGAAAATTTTACCCAAAAATTTGATTTAAAATTTTGACTAGAAATTTTGAGTTTTAAAAATTTGACTGGAAATCTGGATAAAAATTTTGAGTGAGAATTTTAATTGCAAATTTTGCCTGAAAATTTTAACTTAAAATTTTGTCTCAAAATTTTGACTTAAAATTTTTATTCAAAGTTTTTACTCAAAATTGTTAATGGAAATTTTGACTGACAATTTTTATGTAAAATCTTATTTGCGCATTTTTACTAAAAAATTTAACTGAAAATTTTGACTGAAAATTTTTACTCAAAATTTGTAATAAAAATTGATACTGAAGATTTTTACTGAAAATTTTAACTGACAATTTTCACTAAGAATTTCTACTCTAAACTTATGATGAAAGTTATTGGCACGAATTTTCTATTAAAAAATTCAACTCAGTAAACTTTTACTGACAATTTTTATAGAAAATTCTTACAAAAATTGTTTGTTGCAAATTCACATTTGAAATTTAAAATGAAAATAATTATTGGAAGTTATTTTTAAATTTTTGTTAGGTATTCTTACCTGAAAGCTGACATGTTATCATAAGTATTCTCAATAATATCATCAAAAATAAATCGAATGATTGTCGAAAACACTGTTGCTTAGAGATGCTTTTTTAAATATACACACCGCCTACAAGAAGATCATGTCAATCATAAATAACGCCCAGTCATTTGTTTGATTCTGTTACAAAATAATCTTCTAAATATCTTTCTTGAAATATTTTTTATCTATTTGCTTAATTATAGGAATTTTTTATTCTATTTGAAAACCATCCCAAACTTTACTTATAATTAATTTCTGTATCCGTTATTAGTATAAAAATCATAAAAGTTTCCCAATTAATTGGATTTTTTTTTGCTATTAAATTTTTTTTTTTAAAACAACAACACTGAAAGTATAAAAAGGAATTCAGCGGCACGAAAACAAAATAAATCGAAACTTAATGGAATAGTCAATTATTATTTAATCAGATAAATTTATAACGTAAAATATTGATAGGGAATTGAATATTTTAAATCTTTCATTTAATATTTTTGATACACGAATAATAATGAAAAATCGTTTCTGCCCCCAAACACCATTTCATTCTTCAGGGGGAAACGTGTCAGCCTTGTTTCATTGGGGATGTATTTTTAGTATGTTTTTGCTTTCTATCCTGTTACACTATGTTGGGATTGTTATTTTTGTACTATAGTGAATACGGGACTGCTATACTCTCTGCTCTACATTAGCTTATCCTCTTACAGCTATCGCGTTCTGTAAGTACGGATATGTAGCTGTGTAGTGCTGCCAATTGGAAAAGGTTTCAATCCCCATTACGGGACTTACTCAAGTTTTGTCGGTCAGTAGAGGAGACGACAGAGGGCACTGACAGTTAAGTGATTTTAAGATTTATGAAATCCTCTACTTAGTAATTGAGTGTACAGACTCTTCACTAATGACTAATGACAAGATATTAGCTTTTATGGATACTTTCTACACTGTTTGTTGTCTGTTTGCAATGTTAGCTCTTCACATCATTTCATTTTACCTTTTCTTACCAGTGCCATTTTTTATCCTTTCATTTGCCGCCGTTACAACACTTATCATCTTTTACCCCTCGTGTTCTTATAAGAGTAGCTGTCTTTAGTCACCCATTATTATCCATCATTCACTTATGCAATCGTTTGGGTCCTTTTGAGGGTAGTCATCATCCCCTAAGACAATCCTTTTTCGACTCGTTTCAAATTGAGAGACGTTACTTCAACTTTAACTGATAATGGATTTGTTGTTACGAACATTTCACATTTTCACAATTTGTTCGTCGCCTTCTATTCACCATCTAACATTTATTTTTCCCAAGTCTGCTATTTGCGCAAGCTGGTTAGATAATAAATTATGGAAAAGCATTTTCAAAACCGAAAATTTAAGCTTCTTACAAGAATGGAGTTTTCATAGTTCGTGTATGGATGGTTATTTTCAGTTATTTCTTTGTAAATTTGTTCAACTTTTCTTTCAAAATATTTTTTTATTACCTTATGGGGAATTTTCAGCACTCAACACATTTTATATATGATGAATAGTATTCGATGTTGAACATGTTAACTCTTTAGTTGAAAAAAAAAAACAACCATTTCAGCTACGTAGAACTGTATGTGGATAGCATCATGTTTTTTCACTGGAATAACTTTTTCTTAATTTGATAGTAAAAGAGAATATTTCAGGTTGGAATAACAGAAAAGAAGTTATTAAATAACTTATTAAAATATAAAGTAAATTTTAAGGAGAGTTTTTTATTAAAATTTCACCAAAAAAAACATCTCACAAAAAATTTTTCTTAACAAAATTTTTATCGTAAATTTTTACCGTTCATTTTTACCATCCATTTTACCGCATAATGTTCACCGTAAATTTTTGGCGTTATTTTTTACTGTAATTTTTTACCGTAAACATAAATCGTAAACTGTAACCGTAAATTTTTTTGCTATAAGCATTTTGCAGTAAATTTTAACCATAATTTTACCTTAAATTTTTATCATAAAAAAATCGTTCTTTTAAAATTTTTCCTTGAAATTTTTACGGTATATTTTTACTATAATTTTTTACCGTAAGCAGAAATTGTAAATTTTGACCGTACACTTAAACCGTAAATTTTTGTCATAATTTTTTTGCCGTAAACATTTTTCCGTTAATTTTAATCGTAATTTTTACTTTAAATTTTTATAATAAATTTTTACCGTAAATTTTTCTTTAAATTTTTACCGTAATTTCACCGCAAATTTTTCCATAAATTTTTACCATTTTTTTATTGTAATTTTTTATCGTAAATAGAAATCGTAAATTTTGACCGTATGCTTTAACCGTGAATTTTTATCGTAATTTTTTGTTGTAAAGATTTTACCATTAAATTTAACCGTCGTTTTTTCGTATTTACCTTAAATTTTTACCGTTATTATTTATAATATTTACTAAAAATGTTCGCAATAAATTTCCACCGTATATTTTTACCGTATATTTTTATCGTATATTTTTATCGTATATTTTTGCCGTATATTTTTACCGCTTATTTTTACCGTCAATTTTCATCGTAGTTTTTTACCGTATACTTTAACCGTATATTTTACCATTATCTATAATCATAGATTTTTATCGCAAATTTTTACCGTAATTATTTTACTATAATTTTATTATACATTTTTATTGATTTTCACTGAGCATATTTACTACGGACAAATCGGAAACTTATACTTAAAAATTTTAAAAACAGTATTACTAAAATTTTTATTTCTACAAAATCTTTAATAAAACCTTTTTACCGAATATTGTATCAAAAAACTTCTATCAAAACAAATTACTTAAAAAATTTTTTAATAAAAACTTTTAACGCAAAACAATTTATTATAAATGCCAATAATAAATATTAAAAATTCGTTTAGAGAATGAGAAATATAATCGCTATAAAGACAAAAATCCTAAAATGCTATAAATCTTATGGAATAATGAAAATTATAAGCATTAATACATTGTTGCGAGTATAACAAATAAAATTACATTAAGAAAATACGTTGAGGGTAATCAATCCTCCGCAATAATGTTAAACCTCGGAAGATCAGTCTAATTATGAGTATTTGTTCGAAGAAGAAAACTGACAATCAGATACATTTAGGCTTAGCTTCTTACAGGATACAATATTGGGAGAAAGGAAAAAAAATTTAGGAGCCACAAGGATGAGTGAATAAATGAGCACATCTTTGCTTAACTATCTCATTTCTTAAATAAATACATATTAAATTTGTGTATATGGACGCTTATGTCCTTGTTTATATAAAATTGTAGTTATAATATTGTTGGAGTGTAACAGGGAAAAGAGGAAGGACGAAAATATCTCTACGTTCTTATTAAATCACCATACAGGATTCGTATACATTCTCATTGTCATCCACACACACACATACAGATTCGCATATTCGAATACTTCCTAAACTCTAACTGATGATTATACTAAGCACGAATTGATATAAGAATGTACACGCACACAAACTATCCTGTCAAGACACAATGGCATATTAACAGGAACACATTCCCCCGAACACAACACAAACTCTGCGTCGTCCTTACATGACGCACATAAATAAATATAATAACAATTTATATTTTTCACTTAACGAGAAAGTCTCAAACACTGCTTAGCTTAAATCTTATGTCAACAACGTGTTTATCCGCACTACGTCAAGCTTAAGAGCTTAACATTCAATTTATCGTGGCCAAGATGTAAAAAGCTCGGACTTTAACGTCTTTTTTGCTAGATTTTATTTTTATTTCTTGTTTGGAGGACTCTTTTTTTTCCGTCCGTGCTCGTGATGATATTTTGTAATGGGCTTCGTTTGAACACCCGGTGGCCAATTTGAAAAGATTTCTGTTATTTCTCATCCGAATAGCATCCTCTCCTTCGCCGGTATTGTCTTCTACCGTTTGCCATCACCGATATTGTCCATAAACCAGTCTTCCATATTTGAATGCTTCAACCTCCAATTAGGATATTCCAAAAAGAACTCAGATTCCATTGCCCAACAGTACGTGCACACACATACGCTAAAACAAATTTACGGTCTTCCACTCACATGCCTAGAGCATCCTCATTGACAAACACAATGAAAATTCAGAATGCTCCAATACTTCAGAAACAAGAACGCAGCCATAAAATGTCTGTTGAGCCTTACGATATTGCCGAATCACTCTTGCATACCACATCCGCTTTCTCAGCCACATTCTAATACACAGCTGGGTTTTATCATATGGCATTACCCACCCTCGCACCACTCGCTTTTAGAATATTTTTGCCCGGCTTTGTGTTCAGTTGTTCTGACGAAAGGGTGCACAAAGATGTCTGCCATGTGTGCGTTTCTATATGCCTATAAGCGTGTGAGTATATTTTTGTCGGTTCAGCTTCGAGAAATTTTTTTTTCTCTAGTCAGGTTGAGAGAGAGCTTACAGAAATGCACACAATCAAACCACATGATGAACAAACAGTCTAATATGAAGTTATTTCTAACATCAGAAAGTGTGCCCTTTTATCCAAAAAATAAATGAAAAACCAATTCACTAAATAAATTAAATGTGCTTTCATGTTTAATGTACGATTTAGGATATTTTCTGTTTTGGAAAGAGCCATAAAAAAGTAGAAAATATAGAGAAACGGGAAAAATTAGCAATAATCGAACAGTTGTCCAGGAAAGGAAAAAACAACATAAACCGTTATTGACCCAAATAAATGTCGGGTAATTTGAAAATTGAAAATCTGAAAAAAGGACACAAATTCTTTACCCAAAAATTGAAGAAAAGCCAAAATATTGATCGATGAACAATCAAAATGTTAACAAAAACGTTCACAAAAAATTTTCCCTCCAAATTTTTATTGTAAATTTTTACTGTAAATTTTTACTGTAAATTTTTAATTTAAATTTTTACTGTAAATTTTTACTGTAAATTTTTACTGTAAATTTTTACTGTAAATTTTTACTGTAAATTTTTACTGTAAATTTTTACTGTAAATTTTTACTGTAAATTTTTACTGTAAATTTTTACTGTAAATTTTTACTGTAAATTTTTACTGTAAATTTTTACTGTAAATTTTTACTGTAAATTTTTACTGTAAATTTTTACTGTAAATTTTTACTGTAAATTTTTACTGTAAATTTTCACTGTAAATTTTTACTGTAAATTTTCACTGTAAATTTTTACTGTAAATTTTTATTGTAAATTTTTACTGCAAAAGTTTCCTGTCAATTTTTTTGTACATTGTTACTGTGAATTTTTACTGTAAATTTTAACTATAAATTTTTACTATAAATTTTTACTGTAAATTTTTACTGTAAATTTTTACTGTAAATTTTTACTGTAAATTTTTACTGTAAATTTTTACTGTAAATTTTTACTGTAAATTTTTACTGTAAATTTTTACTGTAAATTTTTACTGTAAATTTTTACTGTAAATTTTTACTGTAAATTTTTACTGTAAATTTTTACTGTAAATTTTTACTGTAAATTTTTACTGTAAATTTTTACTGTAAATTTTTACTGTAAATTTTTACTGTAAATTTTTACTGTAAATTTTTACTGTAAATTTTTACTGTAAATTTTTACTGTAAATTTTTACTGCAAAAGTTTCCTTTCAATTTTTTTTGTACATTTTTAATGTGAATTTTTGCTGTAAATTTTAACTATAAATTTTTACTATAAATTATTACTGTAAATTTTGACTGTAAATTTTTACTGTAAATTTTTACTGTAAATTTTTAATGTAAATTTTTACTGTAAATTTTTACTGTAAATTTTTACTGTAAATTTTTACTGTAAATTTTCACTATAAATTTTTACTATAAATTTTTACTGTAAATTTTTACTGTAAATTTTTGACTGTAAATTTTCACTGTAAATTTTTACTGTAAATTTTTATTGTAAATTTTTACTGTAAATTTTAGAATTTGAAACTTTAAAAATAGTTTTATTAAATTCAGTTCTTCTTAGCTTCTTTGAGTATACTTTGTAAAAATGGACATCAATTGTCACTATTCAATGAAAATAGTGACAATTGATGTCCATTTTTACAAATGAAATCCAATTTTTTAATTTTCCAATTTATAAACATTTGTCCAATGAAATCTTTATGTTGCTACTTTTGTCCATCGTCGTTCTTTCTTTTTGTTGTAATCCCATCTTTTCTCTACTATATATTTTTTCGTTGACTATCCACAATTCATCCTGTTTTATCTGTTTACTTATTTATTTATACGGATTTTACTTTCACCATTTTAATGACACTCTTGAGAAATAATTTCATGCTATTGTATCGGATCTGTTGCTTCTCGGAGAAAATATGGTACGTGTGGTAGGTAACAAAGATTACCAAAAGTGAAACATGGATTACGGATTAACGGGATGTGGATAACATGGTAAAGAATGTGAATCACGAAATTCTACACCATATGGACTGTGGACAGTCGGTAAAAATGTGAAAATGTTCGAACGTGTACACTTGAATTGTGACAAGGGACACGAAGGACCTAAATGTTATGGTGGCCTGCTATTCACGGTGAAAACATTCCTTCGGTTTGAGATAAATTTCCCTAAAGGGAAGCAAAGAAACGACTTAAGATGCAAACATTGGGGAATGGGCTATTATGCTACTTATTGTGGCTCAGGTGCGGATATTGATGGCATCTAAGAGGAGTAGAACAATAAGAATAATAGCAACAACAACCTGTGAACCTGCCGGCAGCTCAACTGAGCAGCATCCGGTTGGTGAATCCTTGTTCAGTTGAATTTGCTATTTTTCTACCTAGCTTATCTCCAGTGTCCATTTCACTTGTATTGTCCCAGGGGTTTAAGGTCCACTCTCCCCTGTACAATTTTCAGTTCGTATTTCTATTCTATTATCCTCTTGAAGAACATAAATCAACACGTAGTTAGGTGCTTCCGAGAGAACTTAACGTATATTTTTTTATGTGAATATATTCATTTTTTTTCCTTTGATTTATTCCTAAACTGGGGCTGCTATGTTTTTTTAAAATATTTTTATTAATATTGAAATATTCCTTTTATTAAGAAAAGAAATTCTCCACTGGCTTATTTTTATATATTTTAAAATTCCACTTAGAACATTTTAACTTGGTTTTTTTTTGTATTATTTTTGAGAAGATTTACCTTTCCAGTTTGTTAGTCATTTTATGCCATCTACTTAAAAGGAAGTATAAATTTCAAAAAATATATCGAAATAGCTTATAAAAAAAGTTGAATATTTTACAAGATAAACGAGGTATAAAAATGGATTTCTCAAAATGAGCACACCTTTTTCCTTGTTTGTTATTTTCGAAGGATTTATGCCTTCGTTAAAAATTTTGTTTATTTTCAGTAAGTGAGAAGTGGAATTAATAAAGTTACATTTTAAATATTATATAATTAAATTTTTAAACAAATTTGTATGTTGAATTTTTTATATTTTAACAATTAATGAACTCAAGGATATTTTCTTGTATACAAAAAAATGACTGAAACATTTTTTGACTAAAACGTATTTCGAGTAAACTACAAACATTTTTTTTTATTTTTGGAGAAAAAATATTTTTATTAAAAATTTTTTACTGAAACAAATTTTAACTGAACATATTTTGGCTAAAAGAATTTTTTAATTAACCATTTTTTACTTAAAAAATTTTTTACTGAAACAGATTTTGCTCAGAAATAATTTTTGGTTAAACAATTTTTACTGAAAAATATTGACTGAAATTTTTTTTTTTCAAAATTGTTTTATTGCATTGAAATAATTTTTGGTTAAAACAATTTTTGAATAATATATTTTACTTAAAATTTTCTTGACTGAAACAATTTTGTGCTAAAACTATTTGTACAGAAAAATTTTTTGACTAAAACAATTTTGGGCTAAAACTATTTTGACTGAAATAATTTTTGGCATACACAATTTTTGACTAAATTTTGGCTGAAAATCTTTTTGACTAAAAAAATGTTGACTGAAAATTTTTGACTGATACATATTTTGACTTAAACAGTTTTCCATTAAAACAATTTTTCACTGAGGCAATTTTGGGCTAAAACTATTTTGAAGGAAACAATTTTTAGCTTACACAATTTTTGACTGAAACAATTTTCGGTGAAAACTATTTTGACTGAAACTTTTACAGACAAATAATTTTTGGCTTCCACAATTTTTGATTGAAATCTTGACTAAAATAATTTTTGGTTAAAATAACTTTAACCGAAAAAATATAGACTGAAAAATTTTAGACAAACAATTTTTTAATGAAACATGTTTTGATTGAAACATTTTTTTGACTTAAACATTTTTTGACTGAAAAATATTTTGATTTAAACAATTTTTGACTGAAACATGTTTTGACTGAAACATTTTTTGACTGAAAAATATTTTGATTTAAACAATTTTTGACTGAAACAATTTTGGGTGAAAACCGTTTTGACTAAAAAAATGTTGATTGAAAATTTTTGACTCAAACATATTTTTTGACTTAAACAGTTTTCGATTAATACAATTTTTCACTGAGGCAATTTTTACTGAAACTATTTTCTAAAGAGTCGCTACTAAATAAAATTCTACTCACAGAATTTGGACTGAAAGAAGTAGAACTAAAAATACTTTTACTAAAAAATTTTAATGAATTTCGGACATTTGTTCTTGAATGTGGAAAACGTAAATATAGTTTTTATGATTTTTTTATTCACTTAATATCCACAAACAACTCATATTTATCCTTTTTTTATATAATATAAATTTTCAAGTATGCGAATTGCTAAATATGCGATTGTTAATTTCATTCTTGAATTTGCCTTTTTTGTCAATGTTCTATAAGGTTTCACGTCCTCAATTTTAGGAAATTACAATTTTTGTAAGATTTCAACAGAAACGTATGTTATTCTGAAAAATTTAATTTATATTCTCACTACTACTAAAATTTATTCCATTATAATTTAAACATTTCATAAAATACTTTCTAACTTTTTTCTTTTAAACATTTTCTCAAAAATGAAATTTGAAAAGAAAGAGAAAAGTTTTCAGTATTTTCTGAAAAGTATTTGTTAATTTTCCTGTAAAAAAAAAATATTCCATTTTCTGATTCATAATTCTCTCCAAGATAATCTTGTTCATCTGCTCTTGTCCTTTTTAGTGGAATAAATTTTTTTAATTGAAAAGTTTTATTTAATTTCTTATCATAAATTTTTTATGTTTTCTAAATTAATTCGTTTACTAACTTTTCCATTCTTTCTTTTAGTTTTCTTATTATTTTTATGATTACTTTTTGTAAGTGTGCTATTATTTTAATATTCAAAGTATTTGAGCGAAAATATTTGTTAACTTTATAACTAATTTTAAAATTGAATATTGCTTAAAAATTGTATATGAAAATATAAAATTGTCAAAAGTCTAGACAATTTTTTACTGAAGATAATAAAGGTATTTTGAGACAGGCTATAAATGCAATATTAAAATTTTTCCAATAATTAAAGAAAGATTGGAAAAAGCTTAAGGGAAAAAAACTCTCCTCAAGGGAAAAATAATAAAAATTATTTAAACAACATTATTCAAAGTTGACTAAAAAATAATATAAAATCTTTTCGAACAATCAATAGAAAAACAAAATTTTAAAAAAAATGCAAAAATATATAAAGAAAGAAGTTATTATTCAAAATAAATTTTAAAGCAGAATAGTATATTGTCTACTCACCTTAGCGTAAAAAAAAAACAATAAAAAATTACTGCGAAACATTTTTGTTTCCTCTTTTAAAAATCATAGCCCAAGGATGAATATGGTAAACGAGTCAGACTCCATCAAGGCAGACAGTGGCAATCCAACAGTTAACAATTCCGGTAGCCACCCCAATACGTATTCATACCTAATGACTCTGCCAAACCCGGGTGAACTGCGAAGAAGGCCTTTTCCTAAATACACAACGGAGCTTACAGAGAAATCTGAGCCGCTTTGTTCGTTTGCAATTTAAAATAGGTAAAAAAAAAAACATTAACTGAAAGGGTGCTATTTTTAACATTTAAAAATCATTTCATATTAAGCCTTTTGCTGCATTTTTAACCCTATTCTTAGCAACGAGTCTAGACACAGAAAGGGATAAGGTTTTAAGAAAACGAAGACATTACTTCAAAATTCTTGCTAATATATTCAAAATTATTCATTGTCTTATGAATTTATTTTTTGTGTTTCTTATTATTCATAAAAACCAATGAAAAATGTACAATAAAAAGTATATTAATTATAATTAAGACTATGAAAATCTTTAAGGATTCAGTGGAATTATTTGCAGAAAAAATTAATTTAAAAAAAATTGTATCGGCAAAAATTGTTTGAGTCAAAAAATGTTTACGTTAAAAATTGTTTCAGTCAAAAAATTTTTAGTCAAAATTTTTTTAGTGAAAACAGTTTAGGAAAATTGTTTGAGTCAAAAAATGTTTGAGTCAATAAATGTTTCAGTCAAAATATGTTAAGGTAAAATATTGTTCAGTTAAAATTGTTTCAGTCAGAAAATGTTCAGTCAACATTTTGTCAGTGAAAACAGTTTAGTCCAAAATTGTTTGAGTCAAAAAATGTTTGAGTCAAAAATTGTTTAAGTGAGAAATTATTTCAGTCGAAATTTTTGGAGTCAAAAATTGTTTAAGTAAAAAATTGTTCAGTCAAATTAATTGTATTAAAAATTTTATCAGTAAAATAAAAAAATATTTTTAGTTCAACTTCTTTCAGTCAAAATTTTGTGAGTAAAAATTTATTGAATAGAAATTATTTGACATTTTCAGCGAAAATTGTTTTAGTCAATCATTTTTCAGTAAAAATTGTTAGCCAAAAATTTTATGGGCAAAAATATTTTTAGTCAAAAAATATTTCAGTTAAAAATAGTTTAACTGAAAATATGTTTCAGTCAAAAAATTTTTCAGTCAAAACATGTTTCCGACAAAAATTGTTTTAGTCGGAAAAATTTTCAGTCAACATATTTTTAGTCAAAAATTATTCAGGAAAAAATGTTTAAGTCAAAATTTGTTCAATGAAAATTGCTTCACTCAAAAATTTTTCAGTTTAAAACTGTTTCAGTTAAAATTGTTTCTGTGAAAAAATTTTCAGCCAACATATTTTCTCAGTCAAAACTATTTTGACCAAAAATTATTTCAGTAAAAAACTGTTTCAGTCAAAAATGGTGTAAGCAAAAATTGTTTCAGTCAGAAAATATTTCAATCAAAAATTGTTTTAGTCAAAAAATTTTCAGTCAACATTTTTGCAGTAAAAATGGTTACAGTCAAAAATTATTTCAGGCAAACATTATTGCGGTCAAAAATTGTTGAAGTCAAAACTTATTTCAGTCGAAATTTGTTTTCAATTAAAGTTTCGTCAGTCGAAAATTGTTCAGTCGAAAACTGTTACAGTCGAAAATGATGTAGGCGAAATATTGTTTCAGTCTGAAAATATTTTAGTCAAAAATGCTTTAGTCAAAAACTATAACCAGTAAAAATGGTTATAGTCAAAAACTATTTTAGAGAAAATATGTTGCGGTCCAAAAACTTTCAGTCGAAAAATGTTTTAGACAAAATTGTTTCAGTCAAAATATTGTCAGTAGAATTTTTTCTGTAATATTGTGGAAAGCGGTTCACAAAGTTTTTATTGAAGAAATAAGAAAAGGTTTTAAAAAAATTGAAACGTTTTTTTTTTGAGAAAGTTTCCTTTATTTTTAAATTTTACTCAAAAAATTTCATATTCTTAATATTCTAAATTGAAAAATTGATTTTTTCATAAAAGAGCAACAACCAGAATTCTTAAGCAGAAAAGGTAGTCGTCAGCATTTACAATACAAATTCGTGTAATAGTAATTCTCATAGAGCAGACACAATATAGAAAATGTTAAATCGAGTTGAAAATATCCGATAAACCGAACGAATACCCTAATCGCCCACCTCTACATAGCCTCATATGTTCTCGTATTCTAAAAAAGGATAAAAAAGGACACAAACTTTCATGCATCGTGCTCTGGTAAACGATTCAAATTTCTACTCTTGGCTATATTCAACATCAAAGCGTTCCTCTTAATTTCCACAATCTCATACGAGACATTAAATTTTAAAGAAATCTCTTATCTGACTGTTGTCATCAATGGTCTAAGTAAAGGCAGCCAAACTCCATTCAAGGGTTTGGAGATACTGAACCGAGGTCGTCAGCGATAGTGTTATGGAAGTAAGCCCATATCGCGAGAAGTTATTGTTCGGTTCATACCGTTTTTCTGATCGACATTACCAGCTAGTGGGTAGCTGGAATGTCACAGAGGGTTGCATGGGATAGATTGGGTCGCTCAGTATCTATTTTTGTCTACTACTTTTTCTTGCCTTCATTTTTTCCATTAGCATTTCTAGCCTTTTTTTATATCGTCTTTTATTTAGTAAATTTTTCCAGACTGCATCCAAAGATAACTTGTTCTTTGAGTTCATATAACTTTTACTGCAATTTTTCTTATTTTTTCTTTAGGATTTTTTTCTATATTGAATGGGGAATAGGATTAAGTTGAAAAGCCTTTAAGAGGTTAAAAGCATACTGTAAATACAGACTATAGAGTAACTGATGAACGTTAAATGAACATTAACGATGTGAGTGAAGTTAGTGACGAATGACTGCTTTTATGCTGAAATAAAGGAAAATGATCCATTCGATAGTGTATCGTCGTCTTTGAATAGGATTTAACCATAGGCAGGGAATAGTAAATAAAAGCCGACACAAGCTCAAAGGGTGGTAGTAAAGCGAGACATAATGACAACACTGACATTTACAGTAAAAAGTTACTGGGAAAAAAAGTTATTAAGAAAATCTTTTGTCGTCTGTTGACCAATAAGGCTGAATATTCTTGGTGGAGTTAGGCACGTCATCGTCATTCTGATCAGATTTCTAAAAGACTGTCTCGATTCGTTTTATTTCTCTTTTGTGTCCACATTCTTGTTTTTCATTTCCGTCCCAT
Source organism: Atherix ibis (assembly GCA_958298945.1). Lineage (NCBI taxonomy): Eukaryota > Metazoa > Arthropoda > Insecta > Diptera > Athericidae > Atherix > Atherix ibis. Next base: position 78,835,718 of record OY282609.1, read on the forward strand.
AACTTAATACCCTTCTGCCCTTTGGCAAATCACCTGTCGTCCCTTTTTTTCTTTTTTTCTTAAGAAGAGTTGCAAATACATTTCGGGGTTAGTTTCTGTCATTTGCTTACTTAGAAAAGACGCCTTACATAAGCCATCAGACAGGATTTCTCATATAAATTAGCCAAATCCGTAATTTTCCTTGACTCACCGGGGTAGTTTTTAAAGGTTTCTGATTCACCTGTCAGCCGTAAGTAAACTCTTTCACATATAATTTCTCATTATTTTTATTCTCTGCAAAAAAAATTTTCCTCTTTCTACGAATTAACTTTTGCTATTTTTTATTTTGAAATTGATGTTTTTAATCAAAATTAATAATTTTTATTGAAAGAGTTTTTGCTGTAAATATTTTGATAGAAATAATTTTTGACTGAAACATTTTTTTTAATTGAAGCATTTTTAAAATGAAACAATTTTTACCGAAGAAAATATCACTTTTGAAATTTTTACTGAAAATATTATTAATGAAACGTTTTTTGACTAAAACAATTTTTGACTGAAATATTTTTTGATTGAAACATATTTTGACTGAAACAAATTTGACTGAATTATTTTTTGACTAAAACAATTTTTGACTGCAACAGTTTTCGACTAAACAATTTTTTGACTGAAACAATTTTTAGAAAACATTTTTTGACTGACGCATTCTTAGTCTGAAACAATTTTTACCAAAAAATATTTCAAAGACGCAATTTTTACTGAAACGTTTTTTTGCTTGAAACAAATTTTACTACAAAAATTTTGACAGAACAAATTTTTTTGACTAAGAAACAGTTTTTGACTGAAACAGTTTTCGATTAAAAAAATGTTTAACTGAAACTATTTAAAAAATATAATTTTACTGTTGAAACTTTTATTGAAAATATTTTGGCTGAAACATTTTTTGATTAAAACAATTTTTGATTGAAACAAATTTTACGGAAATTTTATTGACTGAAGCATTTTTATACTGAAATAATTTTTAGCATTTATATACTGAAATAAACTGAAACGTTTTTTGACTAAAACAATTTTTGACTGAAATATTTTTTGATTGAAACATTTTTTGACTGAAACAAATTTGACTGAATTATTTTTTGACTAAAACAATTTTTGACTGCAACAGTTTTCGACTAAACAATTTTTTGACTGAAACAATTTTTTAGAAAACATTTTTTGACTGAAGCATTCTTAGTCTGAAACAATTTTTACCAAAAAATATTTCAAAGACGTAATTTTTACTGAAACGTTTTTTTGCTTGAAACAAATTTTACTAAAAAAATTTTGACAGAACAAATTTTATTTGACTAAGAAACAGTTTTTGACTGAAACAGTTTTCGAATAAAAAAACGTTTAACTGAAACTATTTAAAAAATAAAATTTTACTGTTGAAACTTTTATTGAAAATATTTTGGCTGAAACATTTTTTGATTAAAACCATTTTTGATTGAAACATATTTTACGGAAATTTTATTGACTGAAGCATTTTTATACTGAAATAATTTTTACCGAAGAAAATTTCGCTGATGAAATTTTTACTGAAAATATATTAACTGAATTTGTTTTTGATTGAAACAATTTTTGACTAAAACATTTTTTACTGCAAAATTTCGACGGAAACAAGTTTTGACTGATGCAGTTTTTACTAAAACATTTTTTTACCTGTAAGAAATTCGACTGAAGTATTTTTTGACAGAAACAATTTTTGACTTAAGCACATTTTACTGCAAAATTTTGACGAAAACAAGTTTTGACTGATGCAATTTTTACTGAAATATTTTTTGACTGAAACAAATTTGACTGAAGTATTTTTTGACTGAAACAATTTTTGACTGAAACAATTTTTACTGAAACAGTTTTTGACTAAAATAAATTTGACTGAAAGATTTTTTAATTGAAACAATTTTTGACAAAAAGTTTTTTGACTGAAACCGTTTAAAAGAAAAATTCGCTGTTATATTGACTGAAGCATTTTTTTTAATTGCAAATATTTTGACTGAACCAATTTTGACTGAAACATTTTTTGACTGAAGCAATTTTTGACTGAATAATGTTTCAACTGATAAAATGTTTGAGTAAAACAATTTTTCACTAAAATATTTTTGGACATAAACCATTATTGACTGAAACAATTATTGACTGATACAATTTCGCACATAAACATTTTTTTATTGAAACATTTTCTGACTAAACCAATTTTTGTCTATGTAATTTTTGACTAAAACTATTTTTACTGAAAAATTTTTGACCGAAACAATTTGTGTTAAAAAAATGTTTAAATAACGAAATTTTCATTGGAAATATTTTGATTGAAACATTTTTTGAATGAAACAAACTTTGGCCTAATATGATTTATACTACAAATATTTTAACTAAATAATTTTTTAACTAAACAATTTTTAAGTGCAAAATTTTGTAAAATTTGTAAGAAAATCAGCATAAGCGCCACTGCAAAATAAAACCTTTCTGGAAAATAGGCCTGATTTTTTGTCCATAGTTTTAAGTCCTTTACAGAATATAGAATCTAAACTTTCATTTTTAATTGTTTTCAGAATAATTTTATATTCAAAAATGCCATAATCGGGTCAACAATAGTAGTTAAAAGATGGCATTATTTACTATACACAAAATTGCTTCGAAAATAATAAACCCTTAACGCTTTGCAAAGAATTTAAATTGTCCTATTTCCATCGTTCAATTCTAGTTCATTGTTTTCTCTATGGAAGGTATAATTTCCATAATTATTGAATACAATACAGAAAAGTGGTAGGGCTTTAAAGTATTTAAGAAAATTGAAACAATCGAGTTGTAGGCGTATTCGTTTAAATTTCTAAATATTCTCATGGGCTTCTTTTGTGAACAGAGTTTCTCTTTTATTTGCAATTCCCTTTTTCTACGAATTATTATTACAGAAAATCCTTTTGGCATCATTTCGTATAATTTAGAATGGAAGGTATCCCCTTTTACCCATTTCTCTTGTGTCACACCTTTTCCGAAAAGTATTTGAACTCGTTTCATTCTGCAATCAAATCAATTCGTCCTTTCGCCCTTTTGAATAGCAGATGTGGCGAAAGGGTGTCACCATTGCAATCGTTTCGCTTCATTACAATCCAATCAATTATTTTTTCAACTCTCGGTGTGTATTTATTGCGAAAATTCTCCAAGGATTATTGAACATCGTTTAAGAAAACACGAAAGAAAAAAATCGTTGAGTATTCAAACTCATTAAGAAGTGAGAAAATTCTTACGCATACGACTTTCTTCCTTTTAAAAATTTCTTAAATTGAATTTTTTTTCTATTTTTGCTTCTGTTTTTTTTTCTTCCAAGTCATTGGAATATTTACGAGAGAAATTTTATTCATATTCTCTTTAAGTGTCAACCAAAATGAGTTTTATTTAATTGTTTTTATACGTGAGTGTTCTACGGTTAAGGACTATAGCTTAATAGGACTGACTAATGACCTATAAAAGCCAACCCTTGAATTATATTGGATTGGATTTTAAACAGGATTTTTCTCTTAAAGCTGAATTTTTATAATATGCTTAAGGTGAGTTAAAAAAAAAACTGGTTTTTCGAAAAAAGGACTTCATAAAAATTGTGCTAATAACTTTTTAAATTGGAAATTCAGATTTTTTCGAAAGGTCCTTAATGATTCAATGAAAGGAAATAATAAAAATTATGCTTATAAATAGAGTATTAGTTAAATTGGGAAATTTGAAAAAAAAACAATAAATATGAAAACTTCAAAAAAAAAACATATTTTGGGACCCTCCTGTTCTCGGCTAGTAAATTATAGGTGCACGCCATTAATTCGACAAAGTTTTTCGCTTTTATATTTAGTTTTATGTACCAAAAAATTACTACAGGCATTGTTTGTATTGGTAACTGAGACATTGCGGACAAGTATTCGAGATATTTTTAAGGTACGAATAGTTCCTTCTGCTAGTTGATTACCAAACGTTTATCCAACTTTTATTTTGAAAGGTAAATTCCAAATCTCAGAACATATCCAAATCTCAAAATTATGCGACCTGGGAATTTTCGCTTAATAGAGCCAACAAATTTCATGCTATCTAGCTTGAGCCGCCATTTTATCAAAATCACATATGGTCTAAATGAAAATTTTGAACTGAAAGCTAAAAAAATTGCTTACCGTACGGTCATGGTTCTCAGAATTGATCCCGTTTTAAATGGAGAGTCCAGTTTCATGTTGAACTAAATTTTTTGCTGAGCTCGCTTCATGTTGAACGTCCAAAAAAAAGTCTCTATCATTGGGTGTGTTTATAGATATTTGAGGTCTCAAATAGAAAATTTTCTAATCGGAGGTCCCATTCAATTGAAAAAAATCTTATTTCGGCAGCATGACCTAATTTTAAATGGAAGGTCTATCGATACTTATACAAAGCCTGTTCTATGTTTACACAAATATTCTCAGGCACTAAATAGGATTGTTTAATTTTTAAGGTCTTAAATGAGAAAATTTCCGATATGAAGTCTCAGTCATTGCAAAAAACAAATCGTATTTTTTTAGCCTGACTTATTTTAACATGGAAGGCCTATCGAGACTTTTGCCGAGCATGTTTTTTGTTGGTAAAATGTTCCTCGGTGAAAATAGGGATATTTTCATTTTTAAGGTCTTAAATTGAAAATTTGTGTATTGACGGTCTCACTAATTATTAAAAAAAAAATCAAGTTTTTGCAGCCTGACCAATATTAAATTTGCGACTTTTGCTGAGCTTGATTTATGGTAAAACTAATTCTTTCGGTGACTTAGTGTATTTCTTTATATTTAAAGTCTTAAATTGTTAAATTTTTCGATTGAAGGTCTTACTCATTGCAAAAAAAAAAGTAATGACGTCTTGTCAGCCTGACCCAAGTTTAAACACAAGGTGGTAGATTTAGCCGTGCGCTGATCTTGGTTTACATTGAAACAAATGTTCTCGGACACTGAGTGTGCTTGTTAAATTATGAGGTCCAAAATTTGAAAAAATTCTAGTGGAGGTCTTGCTCATTGTAACAAAAAATCATGTCGCAGCAACTTGAGCTAATTTGACATACAAAGTCTGTTGATATTTGTACCGAGCCTAGTTTGTGTTCGGCAAAATTGTTATTCGGGTCCTGGGCGTGCTTTTTGAAAGTTAATTTTCGATTCGAGGTCTCACTTATTGTAAAAAATAAACGTTGTCTTGTCAGCTTGGCCCAGTTTTAAACAGAATTTAGAAGATCTAAACCTTTGCGGACCTTAGTTTGTGTCGAAACAAATTTTCTCAGATACTGAGCGGGTTTGTTGACTTATGAGGTCCTAAATAAAAAAAAATATCTACTGGAGGTCTCACTCATTGCAAAAAAAAGCCCGTCTTGGCGGCGTGAGCTCATTTCAAATGCAAAGTCTATCAATAATTGTACCGAGCCTAAATTTTTATTCGGGCGCTGGGTGTGTTTGTTGAATTTTGAGGTCCTAAATTGCATATACTGCATATACGCCGCTTAGAGGTATCACTAATTGCAAATAAAATCTTGTTTCGGTAGTATGCTCTGGTATTAAAGGGAAAGTGGCAGGTCTAGACGTGTGCAGCTATTGTGTTCTATTGCAGGTCGGTTTCTGGAGCTTTTGAGGTCCTAAATTTGAATTTTTTAGATCTCACTCATTGAGAAATATTTCTGAAAAAAATCATATCTTATCAGTCTAACCTAATTTAAAGCATAGACTTTTTCTGAGAATGTTGCGTGATAAAAACAGTGAGCATATTGCTCAGAATTGACGTTCACCGCATCGTCCTTTTAATATGACTACTTTGGCTAGTACAATTGCTTTTCTATAGCTGATTGCGTCTATTTAAAGGCTCCTTTTTAATAATTTTATTTATTAGGATTTTCATCAAGTGAGTAATAAGATTCATGAGCTGAAGAAAATTTTACATGAAAAAGCGCTAGAAGCAGAATCTGCTCCTCGCAGCAGATGAGGAAGATTTTACGAACATATTATTTTCGATTGATTAAAGATGCAAATTGGCTTAAAGTATAATTACCATACTAATTTATGAGAGGCCATAATTTACAAATATACAAAAATTTATCTTCTCTTAAGAAATAGCAAAAAAATCAACTCATTTGGTAGAAAAAAATTAATAATAAGAAAGCTTTTTTGATTGGAAAATTCAAATTAATTCGGGATTTTTTTTTGCAATTTCCTAATTTAAAAAAAAATTATTTTGACTAAAATTGATTCTTCTCCACATTTATCTAATGATGATTATCCTTTTAAAAAGTACACGTCCAGAATTTTTTTTTATTATTTAAATCATTATCTAAGACTTCATATTTTTCGAATATGTATATTTTTTTGCACCCTTAATCTTAGGTAATAAAAATTTATATTAAAGCGAAAATTCAATTTTCTAATTATCCACCCTAAGTGATTGTGCAAAGGTAAGCAAAAGCGCATTAATAATCAAGCCATAAAAAAGGCAGTCAGGTGGTTTTTTCTGCTGATGGATAAGCATAATTTGTGCGGATAGTAGTAGTAGCATGTTAGGGTGTAACCTTACCCATGCTTTTAGCTAATAGATACAGGTACACATGTAAAGAACAGGCACTGGTAATGCTCTGCTATTGTATGCTATAAAGTGATTTTTTATAGCCAATTTGAATAAGTAAATAGATGGAAGGGTAGGGCAATGCTCAGTCGTATTTGTTTAACCCCTAGCATAAAGAAGTTATGCTATAAACGTTACAATATCAAACTCTCGTGTTGCGAATTATTTTTATCGTAACTCTATTAGTCAAGGGGAGGCACTGTGTATTCTTCACTTTTGTTGAGTTGATTTTCTTCTCTTTCAATGTGTAGAAATAAAATATTTAAGAAAAAAGAATTAGGAAAAATCTTTAAGGTGAAAAGAAATTTTGAAAAGTGAATTTTTTTTTTGTTGTTGAAAATAATAAGAGGAAAAAATTATTGTAGCGAAATAATTTCTTTTTGGGTTAAATCTTTTTGGGTTAAGTTGGTTTATTTTAAGTAGAAAACCAGTGAAATAAGTGGAAAAATCTATTAGCCAAAACGATTTATTAAGAATATGGTCTTAACATTTTTTTTTTGTTAAGTTAGGGAGTGTGGGTTTGCGTTTCAATTTTTAACGACTTACTCAGAAGGTAAAAGTTGAAACTTTTGTCTGACATCAGAATTTTTGTCTTGACATAAGGTAAGAGGTTCATTTTATCCAGCGTGGATATGAGAAAGAACTTGGAAGTTGAATTATCCAATAAATGGAATATGGAGGAGATGGCCTAGAAAATACAACATTTAATATATTTCAAAAATAAGGTGTTTAATTGAGTTAATGGTGGATTCACTTGGTTTTATTTTTCCTGCAAAGTCACCTATTTTTATACGTTGTTGATAACGTGTCATTGTACTTGAATAACTTGTTCACTTCTTGAATTGATTATTTCGTTATTAGATCTTTTATTTATTATAAATTTAAGAATTTTCTTTAAAAAGAATATTTTTTAAAAAGTTTTGTAGATTGAAAACTTTTTGATTAGAGGTTTCACTCTTTTAAACAAAAAAAAATAACGTCTCGTAAACCTAATTTCAATTTAAAAGAAAGATCTACACATGTATTGAGTATGGTTTGTGCTCAAAAAAAATTTTCTGGTTGATTGGGAGGGTTTGTAAATTTGTGAGGTCCTAAATTCAAAATTTTGCATTTAGAGGTCTCGTCCACTAAAACAACATAAAGTTTCTATCTTCAGCGAGCACCTTGTTTTATACAAAAAAAATATACTAAAATATTGGATCGATTTGCTTACTTTTGAGGCCTTAAGCTTTCTGATTAGAGGTCTCACTCTTTTCAAAAATAAAAAATAAAAAAAATCACGTCTCGGAAGCCTGATTTTAATTTAAAAGGAAGGTCTAGATATGTGTTGAGCCTGGTTTGCACTGAAAAAATTCTCTGGTTGATTGGGAGGGTTTGTAAATTATTTAGGTCCTAAATTAAAAATTTTCCATTTAGAAGTCTCGTCGATTAAAAAAAAGTAAAGTTTCTACCTCTTACGAGGAGCTTCTTTTATGCAAAAAAAATGTACTGTGTTATTGGATTGATTTGATTACTTTTGAGGTCTTAGGTTGGAAACTTTCTGATTGCAGGTCTCACTCTTTAAAAAAATAAATCACGTCTCGTAAATCTATTTTCAATTTAAAAGAATGATCTAGGCAGGTATTGAGCAAGGTTTATAGCTTGTAAATTTGTGAGGTCCTAAATTCAAAATTTTGCATTTAGAGGTCTCGTCCATTAAAAAAAATTAAAGTTTCTATCTTCAGCGATGACATTGCTTTATGAAAAAAATATACTATATAATTGTGGTGATTTGATCGATTTTGAGGTCTTAAGTTGGAAACTTTCTGATTGGAGGTCTTACTCTTTTAAACAAAAATAACATCTCGTAAGGCTGACATCATTTTAGATGAAAGGTCTAGACATTGTGTTGAAAAAATCGCAGGGGTAATGGGAAGGTTTGTAATATTTTGAAGTCTTAATCTGAAAATATTATATTTGCAGTTGTCGTCCTTTTAAAAAAAAAAATGTTTCTCCCATGAGGACTTTGTTATTGGATGAATATGCTTGCTTTTGAGGTCTAATCCCCTGCAAAAAAAATTGTCTTATCAACCTAATCTAGTATAAAATGGTAGTTATAGATGAGTGTCGATCTTACTTAATATTAAAAATATTTTCTTGGTCGCTGGGTGGTAAATGGATGTACTTTTGAAGCCTGAAATTAAAACTTGAAGACTTCGAGGGTTCGTTCATTAAAAATAGTAAAATTTTATTCACATGACGTAATTTTTAAATGAAATTTATTGACGTATGTAGACATTTCTTTGTACAAACAAAATTTCTGTTGGAGATTTCAACTCCTAACTCTTGCAAAAACTTTACGTCTCGTCATCCTGATCCAGTTTTAAATGGATTGTCTAGTATTAAGGTAAGCTTATTTTCTTGGATAATGGATGAGTTTTTATGACAAAAATAATTTCCAATTTGAGGTCTAACCAATTGCAAAAAAAAAAACATTTCGTTAGTTTGACCTATTTTTAAATAGAAAGTTTAGACCCGATCGGAACTAGTTTTTGGGTTCAAAAACATTTTCTCTATCACTCGGTAGGTTTGTAGATATTTGAGATCTCAAATAGAAAATTTTCTGATTGGAGGTCTCACAAAATGTTGTTTCGGTATCCTGACTAAATTTTAAATGTAAGATCTATTCAGGCTTGTATCGAGCCTGTTTTATAATTACACAAATTTTTAAGAGAAAATTTCCACTTTGAAGTCTCAGTTATTGCCAAAAAGAATCGCATTTTATTAGCATGACTTACGTGTAATTTGACATGGAAGGCATATCGAAACTTTTATCAAGCTTCTTTTTTGTTGCTAAAATATTTCTCGGTAAATTTAGGGATTTTTCTATTTTTAAGGTCTTAAATTGAAAATTTTCCTACTGCAGGTCTCACTCATTATAAAAAAATTACTTTTTTTAACCGATTCATATTAAATGGAAGGTCTATTGAGACTATATGCTTAAACCAATTCTCTCGGTCACTTGGTGTATTTGTTTATATTTGAAGTCTTAAATTGAAAATTTTTCAATTGAAGGTTTCACTCGTTATCAAAAAAAATAACCTATCATCAGCCTACGCTAATTTTAAATGCAAAGTCTATCAATACTTATACCGAGCATAAAATTTTTTTTCAAGCACTGAGTGTGTTTGTTGAATTTTAAGGTCTAAAATTGCAAAATATTCTAGTGGAGGTCTCACTCATTGCAAAAAAATCTTGTTTTGGCAGTCTCCTCTAGTTTTAAATGAAAAGTGGAAGGTCTTGTGATGCGTGGACCTTGTTTTATGCCGAAACAAATTCTCTCGCCCGCTGGGTGTGTTTATTGAATTCTGAGGTCCGAAATTTAAAAAATTCTATTGGAGGTCTCACTCATTGCAAAAAAAATCACGTTCCAGAGGCCTGAGCTAATTTGAAAAAAAAATCTATCGATACTTGTACCGAGACTAAATGTTTATGCGGGCACTGGGTGTGCTTGTTGAATTTTGAGGTCCGAAATTTCAAAAAATTCTAGTGGAGGTCTCACTCATTGCAAAAAATAAATTATGTCTCGTCAGCTTAATCCAGTTTAAAACAGAGTTTGGAAGATCTAGAATGCGCGCACCTTGTTCTATGCTGAAACAAATTCTCTCGGCCACTGGGCGTGTTTATTGACTTTTGAGGTCCGAAATTTCAAAAAAATTTCGTGGAGGTCTCACTCTTTGCAAAAAAAATCCCGTCCCAGAAGCCTGAGATAATTTGAAATACAAAGTCTGTCTATACTTGTACCGAGACTAAATGTTTGTGCGGGCAATGGGTGTGTTTGTTGAATTTTGAGGTCCGAAATTTCAAAAAATTCTAGTGGAGGTCTCACTTATTGCAAAAAATAAATTATGTCTCGTCAGCTTAATTCAGTTTAAAACAGAATTTGGAAGATCTAAGCCTCTGCGGAATTTTTATGGTTTGAAACAAATTTTTTCAGATACTGAGCGGGTTTGTTGACTTATGTGGTCCTTAATTAAAAAAACTCCACTCTTTGCAAAAAAAGCTCGTCTTGGCAGCGTAAGCTAATTTCAAATGCAAAGTCTGTCGATTCTGATCCCAAGACTAAATTTTTGTTGGGCATTAGGTGTGCTTGTTGAATTTTGAGGTCCTAAATTGGAAATCTTCCGATTAAAGGCGTCATTAATTGCAAAAAAAATCTTCTTTCGGCGGTCTACTCTAGTTTTAAATGGAAGGTGGACGGTCTAGGCGTGTGGAGATATTTTGTTCTATTGCAAGTGGTTTTCTGAGCTTTTGAGATACTAAATTTGAATTTTTTTAGATCTCACTTATTGAAAAATATTTCTGGGCTTTTGAGGTCCTAATTTTTTTTTGATTTTAGGTCTCACCCATTGCAAAAAAAAATTATATCTTGTCAGCCTTACCTAGTTTTAAGCATAGTCTTATACTGAGAATGTTGTGTGATGAAAACAGTTCGGTCCCTTACTAAAAAAAATTAGCACATGTGGGAATAGTGCTCAGAATTGACATCAAGCGCTTCGTCCTTTTAATGTGGCCAGGCAGTCTACTTTGATGGATACAATTCTCTACAGTTGATTATGTCTCTACAGTTGATTGCGACTCTAATGATTAAAATAATTTATATTTTTTTATTAATTTTATGGGATTGTGTAACAGTATAGGTTAGTTCTTCATAGATTAAAAAAAAGACGTTTTCCACTAAAAACTTTATTGGTACTAAAGTAATAATATTTTCTATAATAAAAGAAGGAAAAAATCACTCTCTCCTTAGATACTGAAGATCTTTTTCAACGCTACCAAATAGGTTATATGATAAATAACCACAACCGACTAGTCTGAGTTTATTAACAAATTTTATTCGTTTCATTTATGGGGCTCTATAAAAAATAGCAATAAATATATTCATATTTGGGTGTATCTAAATTTTGTTTTATTTTTTTTCAACCACAAAAATATATATTTTACAAAAAAAAAAAAAAATTATTGATTTTTATTATGAAAATGGATAAAAGTTATTTTTTTTCCTCCCTACAATAATTGACTATACAAGAGCATAAACGATGATCTATTGATAAAGTCTACAAATTTGCCAATGTTCATATGTATTTGTATTTATACATATTTTCTAGTTGGATAAAATTTTGATTTAATACAAACTGAGTAATAGAAGCAATTTTCGAATATTTAGAGTAGTCTCGTCCTTGTAGATTATACTTTGGGATGAGGCGTTGCAACCACAAGAGCCCATATTCTACCATATAGCCATAGATCAGCAGAAATTGTTAGAAAATTGCAAATCTATAAATCTTATGTATTTGCATATAAAAAGTTTTAAGATCTATACTTTCTGTACAAGTTCATGTAGTCAGTGAGAAAAGTACCAAACCGAAAGGAAGGAGCGCAAAGTGCAGAGGAGCAAATACGGCAGGCACAGTTTGCAGTTTAACATTCTACAAACTGGATACAATTTTAGCACATTCAACTTCAAATTCAATTTATTCTATTCTATTTATTTGATTGTGCAGTAAAGAAGGGAGGCACTGAAAGGGATGATGGAAGTGCTCAAACCAAATGGAAAATCATAAAACATAATATGTTCGTACACATCCATCAACATCGAGTTATTTTGACAAACATTGTTCGCAAACGAGTATTCCAACGAAACAATCTGTACATGTGGAATGAAGATGGAAGATGGTAGAAGATGTTAAAGAAGAATGATGCTTCTCTATTCTTCTTAAGAGGGGACAAATCGTTTTCATCTTTTGAAATAAATATTTAGCAGAGAGAATCTTCTTCATAATCTATACTTTTTGTTAAATGGAAGCGCTGTTGTTAGAAATTCTACGTATGTTAACTTGTGTAGACATTTCCTCTGTCCAATCTGTCTTAAAAATCCTTACGCTTCCATTATAATTTCCATCTTCCACTTTTGTACGAGAACATATTCTTAGCGTTCTTCCCCAACCAACTTCAAACATTTTCCACTTCAATTATAATAAGATACACACTCCATAACTCAATCTTCCTTTTAGTTTATACTTCGAATTTTATCCTTTTATGAAGTTTACATTTATCCCATAGACTGGTTGCGTTCTCCATTCATAGTCTACGCTTCATTTACATAGAAAAGTTCCATATGCGTTCGTCTTTAGCCGAAAGAGTGTTTTTAGTTGTATGTGAATCTGGAAACTCATACTCTTAAGATTTATCGGCAATATAAGTGTTTGTATATCTCTACACGTTCATATAAATCCTATTAACCAAACCAAATACAATTTGAAAACTTATACATAGTCAGTTGTGTTGTTTGCTCTATAAATGTTAAACTGATTCGAAACGGATCCAAAGTCTCGCTCCAAAGTATTGTAACAACAATACTGGATACAAGTACAATTTCCCATGGGAAACATATCTTTATGTTTGATGAAGAATAACTGTCATTTATGGTCTGTAATTATAGGGTTTGGAAAAAGAGTTATTGCAAACAAGAAATGTTCATGTCGTCACTCATTCCTACTCCTTCCCCCTTGCCACAGTGTATACGAGCAACACAAGCAATTTTAACAAATCCAAAAAAAAAAAAAAATTGTTATTATTGTACACGACATCACATCATTTTGTGATGAAAATTTGCGGTAAATCGTTTCCAAAAATTATTATAGGCAAAATGGCATGAAGAAGATAAATGAAAGCTATTGCCAACGAGGTGGTGGACCATCACAACTACCTTTTCCCAAGAACAACCCCAACCCCTTACGACCCCATCAAATATATTAAACTAGTGAAGGAAAATGATGGTCGAATAAAGGATTGAATATACTCAAAGTGAAGCCTTTAGAAAGAGTAGACACTACCACATTTGCTATACACTAAATATAAAAACCAACCCGCATAAGCTTGGTTGTCGTTTATCTTTCAGTCAAAAATATTATGAGATGATGCAGAGTAACTTTGGAAAATTTACTTACTCCTCCACACATCAATTCTGAAAATATAATTTTACATCATAAAATAGAACATGTAAAAGCATCTTTATGCTCCTCATAACACATCCGTCTTAAATTTTCTATCTTTTGAGCAGTGTACACTAATGATCGAAAGTTGTTTTTATTTGTTTTCTTTATAAAATCAATTAAAAATGTTTGCAATTTATAATCAAAAAGATATTCTTATTATTTTTTGTTGATTTGTTGATCAAACTTTGATCAACAAATCAACAAAAATAATAAGGATAGCTTTGCACCGTAATTTTCCTGATCGTCGCTGCCAGCAGGCTTTTGGGGTCTTAGCTAGTGTCATCACCTCTACGAAGAGAAGTCCTACCTCCACGCTTTGCACCGTAATTTTCCAGATCGTCGCTCCCAGCAGGCTTTTGGGGTCTTAGCTAGTGTCATCACCCCTACGAAGGCAGGGCCTATCTCTTGGCCTTGCACCGTTATTTTCCAGATCGTCGCTCCCAGCAGGCTTTTGGGGTATTAGCTAGTGTCATCGCTTCAACGATAGCAGGACCTATCACCTGGATTTGCACCGTAATTTTCCAGATCGTCGCTCCCAGAAGGCTTTTGGGGTCTTAGCTAGTGTCATAACCCCAATGAGAGCAGGGCCTACCACCAGGATTTGCACCGTAATTTTTCAGATCGTCGCTCCCAGCAGGCTTTTGGGGTCTTAACTAGTGTCATCACCCCTACGAAAGTAGGGCCTATCTCTTGGCCTTACACCGTTATTTTACAGATCGACGATCCCAGCAGGCTTTTGGGGTCTTAACTAGTGTCATCACCTCTACTAAGACAGGGCCTACCTCCTGGCTTTGCACCGTAATTTTCAGATCGTCGCTCCCAGCAGGCTGTTGGGGTCTTAGCTAGTGTCATAACCCCAATGAGAGCAGGGCCTACCACCAGGATTTGCACCGTAATTTTTCAGATCGTCGCTCCCAGCAGGCTTTTGGGGTCTTAGCTAGTGTCATAACCCCTTCGAAGGCAGGACCTACCTCCTGGCTTTGCACCATAATTTTCCATATCGTCGCTCCCAGCAGGCTTTTGGGATCTTAGCTAGTGTCATCACCCCTATAAAGGCAGGGTCTACCTCCTGGCTTTGCACCGAAATTTTTCAGATCGTCGCTCCCAGCAGGCTTTTGGGGTCTTAGCTAGTGTCATTACCCCAATTAGAGCAGGGCCTATCACCAGGATTTGCACCGTAATTTTTCAGATCGTCACTCCCAGCAGGCTTTTAAGTTCTTAGCTAGTGTCATCACCCTTACGAAGGCAGGGCTTACCCCCTGGCTTTGCATCATGATCTTCTAGTTTGACACTCCCAGCAGGTATTTCGGGTCCTGGCTAACATGCGCCCTAGGTAGGTAAGGCCTACTTCGTCTGCTGGGACCGTAAATTTAGCCACATCAGAATTGTCTGTCCTCATTTGAGAGGCTAAATATTTTGCGAAAGATCCTCTTCTCAAACGTGGAAAAGAGAGAAGTTCGCAATTCACTTTAGGACTGAGTGCTCAGTCCGCTAGAGCCTATTAAGGTTTATTTTATTCACAACCAGGTCGCAGCTCAAGAACTTTGTCGATAAAAAATCTTCGGAATTGCCCATCCTCATGTAGGGCGCCAAAATACAGACAAACGTTAGCATTAATTTTTGCTGAGCACCCAATTTACTGAAGACTTCATAAGGACTGGCAAAACTAGTCTCCTGTATAGTAGAAGCGTCGATATTATGGTCAGAATTTTCTAACGAAATATTTTAGGCAGACTGCAATAAGGCTGATATCACTCTTAGGCCTTTTTCTTTTATCTGCAAATCACGATAATTCTGTACGCATTTCTGCATTTTCTAAGAATGGGAGATCAATTGAGTCATCGTTAAACTAGCCGATTTGAAAGGCTTTTCACCAGCGACTAGTACTTTTTCAGCCGTACAAAATCTGTGCCCTAAGGCTATTCTTCCTATAGCAAAATATCTGATAGGACATATAACGTGTCTTTTTGCACCTGTTTATTAAATAAGTAAAATTACTTAAACAGAAAAGAATATCTTTAATTTAAAAAAAGAAAAGAATTTTCTTTTTCGTAAGTCCAAATGTGCTCAACGATTATCGTTATTATAATTTTTGTATCATTTGAGAAAGACGCATTCCAAATAATTTGACCTATACTTCCAGCTTAAGCACTTCGATTCTTTTTATATAAAACCTCTGAAACAATAGCCAGAGGACATTTATATAGCGCCACAACTATGAGTCCATATGACAATCAATTTTAAAAGTATTAATATTTTTGATAAGTAGTGTATTCAGAAATGAATTCATTTCATATGTACTCATATTTATAAAAGATAGATTATAAGTTTATGTATCCCCAAAAATCTTATTATTAGTTATAGGTGGGAAAAGGTGGGGGGGGGGGTGATGCGGGTATAGAAGCGCATTAAAATTAAGAAAACCTCACATTTAGTGCTTAAACTCATTTATATTCAGTAAGAAAATCTTTTTCTGGTTACTCGTCCTTTTATTTTTAATAAAATCCTTTTTAGCAAAAATACTTATTCGTGCATAAACTTTTATATTAACAAAATCTACACCAATACACTTAGAGAGTTAAGAGATATTTGACGACATAAATACTCTTACGATATATGTAAGTGGCATAATGCTTTATGAAATTCAACAAAACATGATTATTATCGCTATTAATACATGTGCCACTGTCTATTTGAAACATTTTGAATTTGGATTCATTTCACTTTGCTTGTACTCATCCGCAAAGGTGTTCACATATATCATCTTTTACCTCAAATGTTTTGAATGAAATTATACCAACAGTGGAATAACACAATAAAAGTGAAATACAAAAACAAAACAAAAAGAAAAAAAAAAGAAAAAAGAAAAAAGGAGAAATATAATTTTTCTATATACAATAATATTTTTGCTCTGCTTCCAATTGTCGGTGTATCCTTTTCTTTCGAAAATGTTCTTATTTCATAAAACGGAAACAGAAAAAGATATTTACCACTTCTTAAATAGCTGTAATAGCAACAACTTAACTTTGTAGGAAGAATATCAAAATTTCCGGCTGTCTATGACTGACTATGTGAATAGCATGGGAAACATCAAGAATGAAATCAAATTTAATCAAAATTTGTTAGATAAAATGTTTACAAAGTAAAAACAAGATACGGAAAATATTATGGCGCAAAGCTATAAAAAGATTGCGGTCAGAGGGAATTACATGGAATAATTTAATATTATTACTGCTACTTCATCTTTTACTAACAATGCCTAGTATAACTATTATAACAACCAGAATTGCTACAAAGTTTATTACTTCTTGTAGGGGTGGCAAACCTAAAATGTTATAAATTACAACCACAAAAAAAGAACGTTCATTTTTCTTTCATATTTTTTTTAAATATATTTTTACATAAACTTTTAGATAAAATTGGTTTGTTTTAATTTGGTTTTTTGTTTGTTTGTTGTTTTTAAATAAAAAAATTTCATTTACTTTTATTTTTTACTAAAATGAGAATTTATTCATTTTTCCGTAGATCCCTAGGATATTAAGTCATTGAGGCAGGGCTACGGTCCTTGCACGAGGCTACTCGTTATTGCCGATCTGGAAAGGTAAGATCCTTACATTAAGCCGTTCGGATCCTTGCTTATTATATATGGTCCATACTATATTTAGCAATTTATAAATTTAGACCTCACATTAAGCTATTTGGATACCTGGCACATGTTCTAGGGACCTTCCATGTGTCTTCTTTGCAATCTGTAAATCTGTTAACCGTACATTTTTAGCCATTGGATCATTGAGTTACATTCTAAGGACCTCTAAAGACCTTCCATGAGACTTGTTGCAGATCTGCAATTGTGAGGTCTTTACATTGGGCCATTGGGCCCCTGATTTATGTCCTATGGACCCTCTGTGAGGATATTTAGCAATATGGTAATGCAAAGACACTAAATTAAGTCCTTTGGCGCTCTATTCAAAGACACTAAATTAAGTCCTTTGGCAGATCCTAGGGACCTTACGTGAGGCTATTTTTGAATCCGTAAATGAGATATCTACAAATATGAGGTCTCTATATTAAACGATTATGACCGTGTTTCAAGTCTCAGGTACCCAACGTAATGATGTTTGGGTATCTGCAAATGGGAGATCTTTATATTAAGTCATTAGGACTCAGGCTTTTGTCCTAGGGACCATACATGAGAATATTTGGTGATCTGCAAATGTAAAGACACTAGTTTAAGTTATTGGACCCCTTAATTAAATCCTAGGGACCTAACGTGAGACAATTTGGAAATTCGGAAATATGACCATCATTCATTGAGCCATTGGGACTCTGGCTTATATTGTAAGACCCTTTTATGAAGCTTCTCGGACATCTGCGAATCTTAGGTCTTTATATTAAGCCATTAGGACCCTGTCTCAGGTGCTAGAAACCCTGCGTGAGGATATTTAGTGATCTAAAAATGCAAAGATACTAGTTTAAGTCATTGGGACTTTGAAAAAAATCCTAGGGACCTAACAATAAACTATTTTGAATTTCGTAAATATGACAACCATTCATTGAGCAATTGGGCCTCTGGTTTATATTGTAAGGACCTTGAAGGACCTTTTATGAAGCTTCTGTTATATTTATAAATATGAGATCTTTATTAAGCTCCTTACTATTATTCTAGGGACCCTACGTGAGCATATATGCTTTTGTACTAGGGACCCTACGTGAGTATATTGAGCTATTAGACTCCTGGATTATATTTTAGGGACCTCTAAGAACTTCCATGAGGCTTATTGGAGATCTTCAAATGTGAGGTCCTAATATTAAGTCATTACGCTCTTAACGGTATCCTAGGGACCCTACGCCAGGATATTTGATGATTTTCAAATATGAGGTCTTTATATAAAGCAATTAGGCCCTTAGCTCTTGTTTTAGGTGTCCTATATGAGGATATTTGACGATATACAAATATGAGATCCTTATAATAATCCATTAGACTCCTGACTCATGTCCTAGGGATCCTACGTGACAATATTTGTCGATTTATAAATGTGTAGACTTTACGTTAAGCTATTTGGATCCTGGCACATCTCCTAGGGACCCTACACGAGGCTGTGTGGGTATCTGGAAATGTCAGGTCCTTACTTTATGATTGGGTCTATGAGTATAAGGAAATTACATATGGGAGCATAATTTTATAAGAAATTTGAATTTTGAGCAGTATCTGGGCCTAAAATTTTAGTAAACTTATCGTGTGGAGTAGTTCACCAATGGTTTGACAATTTTTAATAAAAACAAAACTTCCGTTACTTGCCCAATCCTTATGCCTATAAGTAGCTAAAGATATAATTTACCATTTGCTTAGTAGATGCAGTTAGTTAGGAACTTCTGTTTTTTTGCTAAAAATTTAACTCAATCAGTTTTTTTATTGTAATTAATTCTAACACTAAAATTTTTGGTAATTTAATGAAAAAAATTTCAATTCCATCGTCTATCATAAATGAACTAATTTTTGTTGATATGAAAATCCAACAGATGTCTCTGTGCTCAGGTAATTTTTATCAGTGTGCTGATATCATTAAAAATAAACTGTAAAAAAAGGAATTTTCTACCGATTTGAATTTTCACAAATTTCACTATGATTTTTGCTCTTTACTTTTCCATGGTAATTTTTTTTATAATATTCGACACCTTGGCATAACTCCATCAAAAATGCTTAGAATGCTCAACACCTACTCAATGGATAATTTAAACAATTCGCATAGTTACTTAAAATATCAAAATTATTTGTACATCATTAAATGTTGAAATTGTTGTTTTTTGCAGTGAATTTGGTAATGGCAGTGCCTTAAAATATGTCAAAATGTCTTTTTCAGATTCTGAATCTCATACTTTTTGTGGTGGCAACGCTTTAAAGTTCAGTGTTCGGCAATGATTTGTAAACTTAAATTTTCTGAGTATTGCTCTTTTCCAAAAAATTTCTGTTGTAATTGTAAAGTTAGTACAGAGTTGGTAGTGGTTTAAGCAGTTAAGGATGATTGGGTGGTTGGATAATTTTTGGAAGGCTCCTTCGTTGGCAGGTTAAGCTAAGCAGTTAGACGGTTTCTTGGTTAGATGGTTAGATGGATGGGTTTTTAATCTTCAAACTTTTTACTTTTTACTCAAACATTTACTTAACGCACGGTTGTTGAAATACAGCCTTATTTATATCTGTTCATATTCAGACTCTTTACCATTTTTGCATTTATCAGTGTTTCTGAATGTTTTCATTAAAACTTTTGTCTTTTACAACAACAAAAAATGAACTTGAAAAAATTGAAAGTTAAAAAAACAACGCATTAAAGGAATGAGCAACAAATTTAGCTACAGAATAGAAGGTTATGAGTAAGAGGAATGAATGGAGTTGAGTACATTTATCCCAGTCCATATATTCAGGATTTTATATCATTCGAAATTTTTTTCTCGTTTATTTGAATCTTTCTTGAACTTTTCTTGATTGCATTTCTATCATAATACAATATATAAAAAAATCCTTTATTTTCCTAATAATAATATAAGCTTCTCTCAATATATATGCGGATATTCGTTATCCTTAAAATTGAATATGAGATTTTTGTGAAATTTAGGACCGAGAAATTAAAAATGAAATTAATAAAAATTTTGATCCTTTTTTCGTCCTTTTTTAAAAAAAATCCTATATTAACTTTTAAGTTTCTATTCATTTACTAAAGGAAAAATGATAAACTATATTGTGACGACAAAATACACAAACATTAATGATAACATTTTCTATTCGTCCTTTTTTGTTAGTATTTTAGGAATTTTTTTATTTAAATTTTTTAAGGATGTTTAATTTTCACTAATTGTTTATTTAAAATTTTTCTGAGTCATTAGTAATTATAGAACAGAAAAATTTATAAAAAATTAATAAAAATGACAGATCCTTAAAATTTTTTTTGGTATATTATAAAATTGCTGCTCTTTTCTCTCGCGTTTTTTATAAATTACTATATTGCATTTTAGGCTTCTATTAATTTACTAAAAGAAAAAGTATAAATTATAGTATGCCGACAAAATATATTGTACAAAAATTAATGATGATACCATATTTTCTGTTCGTCCTTTTTTGCTACTATTATAAAAAAAATTTTAAATGTAATTTTTGTTAAAATATTTAAGGATCTACAATTTTTGTTAATTTTTTTCATTTTTTTTGCCTTATTAGTAACTATTTAATTAGAAAAATTGAAAAATAAAAAAATTTATATAAATTTTCTATTCGTCCTTTTTTGTTAGTATTTTCTGAATTTTTTTTATTTAAATTTTTTAAGGATCTGCAATTTTTATTAACTTTTATTTTAGGGATCTGCAATTTTTATTAAACTTTTTATTAATTTTTTAAGGATCTGCAATTTTTATTAACAAAATTTTTTTCGGTATATTATAAAATTGCTGCTCTTTTCTCTCGTCCTTTTTATAAATTACTATATTGCATTTTAGGCTTCTATTAATTTACTAAAAGAAAATGTATAAATTATAGTATGACGACAAAATATATTGTACAAAAATTAATGATGATACCATATTTTCTGTTCGTCCTTTTTTGCTACTATTATAAAAAAAATTTTAAATGTAATTTTTGTTAAAATATTTAAGGATCTGCAATTTTTATTAACTTTTATTTTGCATTTATTCTACCTTATTACTAATTTATAAATTATGAAAATAAAAAAATAAAAAAAATAATACATAATTTCTGTTCGTCCTTCCTTTGTTATTATTTTATTAATAGTTTTTATTTAATTTTTTTGTACGGATAAAAATTATGAATTTATCTTTTCAGGTTTGGGTTTTTGAGTATAATTATTTGTCAGATTAGTGACGGTGTCTTGTAATGATTTGAATAGGTCTAGCAGCATTGTAGAACTCTTAAGGATATTTTTGATGCAATATAATTAGTCTGATTTTGTCTTCCAAGAATTTGAGCAGTATTTCAGAGCACTTAAGAATCTTTTCTATGCATAAATGAATTTAGATCATTATCCTAAGAGGTATTAAATAGGTCCTTTTAAAGGTCATTAAGTTTATTATTTGAAATCTGAAACAATTTAATAGCAACAATAAGAAGAATTTTCTGAAATACATTTTTGGTTACTATTGACGATGTCCAATGACGGATAAGTTCTTAATTGAGTGAAAATTTTAATATATTTTATAAAAGGATCTACTTTATTTTCATTAGAGAAAATTATTTCTTTAATAAAAATCGCACCCAAAAAATTTCCAATTAGTAGAATTTTCGACTTAAAACAAAAACGAACGTACACGTGCATATTTGCCAAACAGAACTTAAAAAAAAAAAATAAGAAAAACAATTATATACACTAAAAAAAGGACTGTGCACGTGTCTAACTCTAATATGACTCTGCCATATTAAATAAAATTATTTAAAACATTTCCCATTTTATGATAAAATTTAATCTGCGAAAAACAATTTCCCATACTCTATATAAAAATAGCATTTAATTTGGTTTTTTTTTTGAATTTGTTTAACTTTTGTTTACTTTAAAAAAAAAATATTATTAAATTTTTTTTTTCATATTAAAAATTTTTATACAATATTATTGATTATCAATATTTTATTTTTATGAAAATTGATAAGATTTCTCTTCATATCAATAGTAGCAAAAAAAGGATACACGTAATTTTTCCTCCATTGTTGGTTTTTTTCTGATAAATTTAAAAAAAAATTTTCTCTTTTGAACTTTTTTCCTCTAACTTAGTTTTTTAATGTATGTGCTATGCTGTTATAAAAATCCTGAAAATGGAAAAAAGTTTTTTTTACCATCAATCCTTTTTGTTTTATTTAGTTAGAAAAAAAAATCATTGACAAACTTGACAGTAGAAATGAAATTTTGTCAACAAGTAAGATGGAAAAAGGAGAAAACTCAGTGCCAATAGGAAAATATGGCAACAAAAAAGGATTTGATACGATCCCTTCTAAATGGCAATTGAAAAGTTTACGAAAAGTTCAAAATACTTAAAAATATTATGAAATTATTATATAAAGAGAAGATTTCAGTCAAAACAAGATGGTTTGGGAGGTATTTTCAAAAAAAGGAAGGCAGTGGTGGGGTAGGGGGTAGGGAGCTTGAGTTTATATGTTTTTAAATTAATAAAAGATTTTCTATGGTAAAAACTAAGGGTCAGAAGGTTAACGTATTATGTTATTATTGGTTAGAATGTTTAAGAGTAGCCACTGCAACTTATGAGGAATAAAATATAATATATGCAGACAAGTGTGAGTGTGGGTCTAATAAATGTAACAAATACAAACGATGTGGTTGAACGAAGGGAGCATACTTTCAAATTTGATGGTAAACTGCATTAAGTTAGAAGACAGGATGTGAAAGAAAAATTTAAAACAAAACGGATAGGTCTGCACTGTATCTGAGTTAAAGGACTGAAGGAGGTGGTCTAAATAGTTCCAAGCAGACCAAACTTTGTTTACTATTAAACTGGAACAAACTATGGTAAATGGAGTTTGCGGAAGACATGATGGCAAGGCAAACTATTCGTGCTAGTCTACTTTTTGCTTGTAAATTATTCCTTGTTCTGTTTACATTTGTTCCGACATCAGCATTCGTGAATCCTTTGCAAAGAATTTCCTCTTTTTTTACTTATTTGCTTACTTGTCTGTCGATCTGTTTGTTTGTTTGTTTGTTTGTTTATTTTTGTGTCACTTGGCAAAGATTTAAAATATCCTAGTACATCCATGGCAACTATGGCTTCCTTTTTCATCCTCAATTCACTAGCATATGCTTTAGAGGGTTTTTATTAAATCTTTTTGACCAATTTATAGCTTATGCTGATATAAAAAATTCTTCGAATATAATAGAAAACAACGTGTTGCTTATATAAGTTTTGCTTAAAAACAAAAAAAGAAAACTATTGAATTGGAAACTTTTCATTTTCTTTTGCAGAATCTTAGAGGAAGATTTTCTCTATTTTTAAATATCTTAAATTTTTCTGAAATTTATTAAATTTAAAATTTATAAATTTTCATGTGCAGTTTTTAGTAATTTTTCGAGAGAAATCATTTTTTTTTACTACAATATTTTTTTCCTGGTAAATAAAAATCTCAAGGATATTAAAAGAACTCTTTTCCCTAGTATGGGTATCTGAACCGCCTATTAAAAACATCTCCCTACAATATGTCATGATTAATTTTAATTAAAATTGACTAAATAAAATTGGCTTACACTATTAATTAAATTGTATTTTACATTTGTACTTATTAAGGACCTTTTAGGACTACTTATATACGAGGGTCGTTCAATAAGTCCTTAGAAAAAGATGGAAAAAAAAACTGTTCCAACCGTTTTTCCAAAATTTTTATCCCGTCCAAAAAAATAGGATTTCGGAAGTTCTGCAAATTACTCATCCGTTTGAGCAATGACGTCCTCGTTGGAAGTGAACTGTCGTCCGCCAAGCCATTTCTTCAGATTGGGGAAAAGAAAATAGTCACTCGGGGCCAAATCTGGTGAATAAGTGGGATGCTGCAACAATTCCATTCTCAATTCCATAATATTGGCCATGGAAACAGCGCAGATGTGCACACGCGCATTGTCCTGATGCAAGAGGATTTTTTTCTTCTTCAGATGGGGGCGTTTCTCTTTGATTTCCTCGCTCAACCGTTGCAATAACGACGCGTAATACGCTCCTGTTATTGTTTTTCCTTTTTCTAAATAGTCGATAAAAATGATGCCCTGCGAATCATTTTTATCGACTACTTGGAAAAAGGAAAAAACAATCTCGCCGGCCGATGGCACAGTTTTTGCCTTCTTCGGAGCCCGTTCACCCTTGAAAATCCACTGTGATGACTGTCTCTTCGTTTCTGGAGTGTAGTAGTGTATCCAGGTCTCGTCCACAGTGACATATCGACAAAGGAATTCGGCAGGATTGTGATGAAAGAATGCCAACATAGCCTCAGAGTCCACTACACGATTGCGCTTATTCTCCTCTGAGAGCAAACGCGGCACCCATCTTGCCGAAATTTTTTTCACAGACAATTTTTCATGCAAAATTGAAGCGACTGTACCTTGTGATATGCCCGTGGCCTCAACTAATTCGCGCACTTTAATTCGCCGATCGTTCAAAATCAGATCGTGGATTTTGTCGATGATTTCAGGAGTAGACACTTCAACTGGGCGTCCTGAACGATGTTCATCTTTTGTGGATGAACGGCCACGTTTAAATTCATTCACCCAATTGTAAACCGTCGCAAACACAGGTGCAGATGTGCCATGAACTGCATCCAACTCGGCTTTGATTTCTTTCGGGCTTAAGCCTCTCAAATGGAGATGTTTGATGACAGCCCTAAACTCGCTTTTTTCCATTGTTATGCACAAATAAATGTCGTTAACTTTAATCGACGATAGAAATTGACCTACGCTATGGATCGAGCTAAAATTTTGACAGCTTTCCTGTCGATAATGCTACTTACAAAAATCTTTACCGACACTACGAGCGCAATTTCTCGGATTTTCTAAGGACTTATTGAACGACCCTCGTACAGTAGCGATTGTTTTAATAACTATTTCCATCTTACGATGCATATTAGAGGTCTTTATTTCTAGAAATTTTCGGTTCCGCATCACCCCAACGCTGGACACCGTTAATAACCATACAGGCTCAAGTACGAGGGTTAACTGATTAATACTTGACCTTGATAAGAAAAATAGCATTTTTATGTGTAAAATTCATTTTATTTTTTAACTTCTTCCCCTTTGCATCAAAACGCTTAGTTTGCTTTTTTTTTAAACTTTTGTATCTGCTCTAAAAAATACGACCTATCCAACATTTTTGCAGACAGCAATCACTTAAAATTTGCGACATATAATTAACTTTTACGCCAATTTACTACAATATTTTTTTCCTTGTAGGTGAAAATCTCAAAGATATTAAAAGGATTCCTTCTCTTATTGTAGTATGGGTATCTGACGACTGTATTAACAACTTTTTTCATAATACAATGCACATTGGAGGTCTTTATTTCTTATTTACCATAAAAAATTTCATTTTCGCATCACCCTAACGATGGACATCGTTAATAACCATACAGGCTCAGATATGAGGGTTAACTGATTAATACTTGGCTTTGATAAGAAAAAAAAATATTTTTATTTGTAAAATACAATTTATTTTTTAACTTCATTTCCTTTTGGGTCAATACGCTTAGTCTGATATTTTGTTTAAATTTTTTGTACCTGCTCTAAAAAAAACGATCTTTCCAAACTTTTAAAATATAAATTTTTTCAGCGAGCTATTTTTTTTGCATCTCCAGAAATATAAAATAAGTGTTGGGGGCTAAATCAGGCAAATATTATAGCTATTCGTATCCTAACTCACGAATAGCTTCAATATTTGCCAGATTTAGCATGGCGATGGCACAAGTATATTTTTTCTTCGCCACATGCGGTTGTTTTGACTTGATTTTATAATTCAAATATTTTAATAATGTCATGTAATATTGTCTGTTATTTTTTTCCTTTTATCAAGATAGTCGATAAAGATTATACCATGCAACATGTCCTTTCCTGCCGCTAAGAACCATTGTTGCCTTTTTGAGCACAAGTTTATTTGTTTAAGTTTATTATTTAACTGAACTTTGTGGTTTCTGCCTTTGTGGTTATCAACTGATCCAAAAATTAATTTGCATTACGCTTGAAAATAATTAGACGCTCCATTAAAATTTGTTTAAAATAATATTATAGATTTTGTTAATTATTTTTTCGTAGCCGCTCAACGTCACTTGTGCTCTTTTCGACAATAACAAACTTCATTAAACCAATTCTGTATAATTCTATACAATGTTAAGGAGTCTCTCTTATCCTTTTTAAGCTTAGCTTTGGTTTTGAATATTATTTTTTCCTGAAAAAAGAACACACAAATTTTTTTTCCCATATTAATGAAAAACGCAAATCTTATCTTCTGTCGATGACTATAAATACTAAACTAATAAAACAATTTTCATAAGATTTTGTATAACGACATTTTAGAAAAGTATGATTCTGAAGAAAATTAAACTTGCTTAATATCAGTTACATCTTTGCAATAGTCAAGGACTTATCATATTGCCCTTGTATTCGAAGTTAAAATTCTATTCTGTATTTGAAAGTTATATGCACAACTGAGAGTACTACTATCATCAAAAAAATAGTGGACTGGATTAGAAATAACAGATAAAAATGATTTATGAAGATAAAGAAAAGAATTGGTTATAGAACTGCACCCTGCGGAACACCAGCATTTATTTGGTAGAATGCAGATTTGCAGCCAGCTATCCAAAAGTCTTCTAGATTATTATTAAAAGTTTTATATATAAATATATCTAAAATGACTAAAATTTTACTGTTCATAAATAAGGAAGAGAAGTTCCTAGATATCGAAATGTTCTTCTTTAAGTGCTTGGATCATTCAAAATTTATGAACGTAAGCCCATTCTTTCAAGTAAACATACAAAAAAAGTTCTGATAGGGAGGCGAAAAATATTCAAAATTGTTTGAAGTTATTTGGTCAACGAAAATTTAAATTAGGTATTATTAATCCTTGGTTAGATATTGAAAATGATATTACTGCTAAGTAGCTTGGCGCAGTAAAACTTGGTCTATTTAGATCTTATGTGAAAATATGCTTATGTTGATGCCTAGTTGAGCAGACCAACAATTGGTAGAGACAGATAGATCCTCAAGTACATTGTGTCGTACAGCTTTTACCGCTACCCTTAGGACCGGAAGGACCCTCGTGAATACTACTCCTCTTAGACGATCCATCCAGGAAGGGGTCCTAATGGCATCGGTGCTAGGCTTCGGTTACAGTTTTCACTGCTGTCATTTGGACCCTTTCCTTAGGACTAATCCATTCGGGAAAAGGTCTTAACCTAATGCTGGTATTTTGTCTGAGTTTCAATAATTGATCTTCCACTGGAATAGAAAAAAAACAGTGAGCTTTACTTATTGTTAGACCTCATGCATTAGCCATTTTAATCTCTAAGAGATTTTTATAAGCATTAATTTATTTCAAAAAGGATAATTATTTATAAAAAGATTTTTTTGATAATTCTTTCAACAAAAAAATTTCCTTATAAAGTTTATTTCCCAAATGGCTTTATATTAATTTACAATAATTTCTAATATATTTGCTATCGTTAATGTTTAATATAAATTTAATTAAATTGAAAAGTTGTCGGTCAGTTACCATTAAAATATTCTGAAAACTATTTTCAAGAATAAAAAGTTTTTAGTAAGATTAAATTTGATAATAAACAAAATTTTATATAAAAAGTTTTCCATTTTATAGAATTATAAGCTTCTTAATATTTTCAAGTATAAAAAAATGAATTTAGTTGGAAGAAAAATTGAAAATTCCAAATTATGGAAAATTTTTAGATAGCTTAAAATTCAGTTCAGTTAACTTAAATTTAATTATTCAAAATGAACGCGTTTTCCGTATCAATGCACTTTAGAACAATGAGAATAAATACAAAAATAAAACAAAATAAAATTATTTAAAATAAAGAATTTATTACTGAACATAGGAGAGTAAGACCTCAATACCAACTAACTAGTATGCCATTAATTTTTTCCCAAAAACCCCTAAAGGAATTATTAAAACAGTCTTAAAAGTTTTCGAATTTAATTTATTGGTCAGCCGTCTGGATAAAATGGTAAAATTGTGAAATTATAAAAAGAAGGCGGGCTTAAATTAAAGTTTAAGAAAATTATGCTTTACTCTCTTAAATTAAGTGCTGAAAACTTCAGAGTTCAACCGAAAAGTATAAAGTAAAAACTTTCTAAACAAAAATAATAATACCAAAAATGAATTTTGGGCAAAATGCAAATGAAAACCAAAATAACTAATTCGGAAACGTAATTAAAATACAAAGAAAAAAGGATGTTGCTTACTACAACCTGAGAGCTAAAACCGAATGCTAAATAATTTGGGGAAAATCAAAAATTTTAAAAATAAAATAATTTTCAAAAAAATGTATAAAACATTGCAAAAATTTTTAAAAAAACGCACTCAAAAAATTTGAAAACGTTTGATTGAATCTTTAAATTTACCCGACAATTTTATTCGAAATTTCTTGTCGAAATTTTCATTAGAAATTTTTGCCGAATTTTCAGTCCAAATTTTCAGTCAAAATTTTAAGTAACAATAACCAGTCAAAATTTAAGTAGACATTTCAGTCGAAATTTTGATTAAAATTGCGGTCGAAATTTTCAGGTAAAATTATTAGTCGTAATTTTTAGTTGAAATTTTTAGTCGAAATTTTGGTCGAAATTTTGGTCGAAATTTCAGTCCAAATTTAAGTAGAAATTGTCAGTTGCAATTTCTTTGGAAATTTTTACGAAGAATATTTTATAGAAATTATCAATCGACATTTTTAGTTGAAGTTTCTGTAGAAATTTTATTCGAAATTTTAAGTCGAAATATTTAGTCCACGAATTTTTTAGTGTAAATTTTAAGTAGAAATTTCTCTTGAAATTGTTAATGAAAATTTTTAATCGAATTTGGTCGATTTTACAGTAGATATTTTAAGTAAAAATTTTCAGTCTAATTGCTGTCGAAATTATGGTTAAATTTGCGGTCGAAATTTTTATTTAAAAATTTTAGCCGAAATATTTAGTCGAAAGTTTGAGTTGAAGTTTTCAGTAGAAATTTGCTGTCGAAATTTTGGTCAAAATTGCAGTTGAAATTTTCAGAAAAAAATTATAGTCGCAATATTTAGTCGAAATTATCAATTAAAATTTTTAGTTGCAATTTTGAGTAGAAACTTTAGCCGAAATTTTAGTCAAAATTTCAGTCGAAATTTGCACGTAAATGTTAAGTCTAATTAAATTTTAACTAAAAGTTTCAAGTCGCAATTTACAACCGAACGTTTCAGTCGAAATTTTAGTCCAAATTTAAGTAGAAATTTTCAATTGCAATTTGCTGTCGAAGTTTTGGTCAAAATTGCAGTGGAAAATATCAGGAAAAATTATTAGTCGTAATTTTCAGCACGAAATTTGCTGTTGAAATATTTGGTCGAAATTTGTAATTGGGGTTTTTTTTTTTGAAAATTTTGGTTTAAATTTGCAGTCGATATTGTCAGTGGAAATTTTTAGTCCAAATCTTTAGTCGAAAAGGTTCTAAATTTTTTAGTTTAAATTGAAATTTGCCAATGGAATTTTTAGTCGACTTTCAGTCGAAATTTTCTGCACAAAATTTGCTGTTGAAATATTTGGTCGAAATTTATAGTCGGAATTTTTTTTTTTAAATTTTGGTTTAAATTTGCAGTCGATATTTTTGTTTAAATTTTGAGTCGAAGTGTTCCGTAGAAATTTTGGTCAAAATTTTCAGTCGAAATTTACAGCTGATATTTTCAGTAGAAATTTTTAGTCCAAATCTTAAGTCGAAATTTTTAGTCGAAAGGGTTCTAAATTTTTTAGTTTAAATTGAAATTTGCCAATGGAATTTTTAGTCGACATTCAGCCGAAATTTTCTGCACAAAATTTGCTGTCGAAATATTTGGTCGAAATTTATAGTCGGCTTTTTTTTTTTAAATTTTGGTTCAAATTTACAGTCGATATATTTTTTTAAATTTTGAGTCGAAGTGTTCCGTAGAAATTTTGGTCAAAATTTTCAGTCGAAATTTACAGCTGATATTTTCAGTAGAAATTTTTAGTCCAAATCTTTAGTCGAAAGGGTTAGTCAACATTCAGTTGAAATTTTCATTCCAAAATTTTTATTCGAAATTTCAGTCGAAATTTAAATTGAAATTTGCCAATCGAATTTTTAGTCGACATTCAGTCGAAATTTTCTGTACAAAATTTGCTGTTACAATATTTAGTCGAAATTTGCAGTCAAAATTTGAACTAGACATTTTTAGTCTAATATACATATCAGTAGTAATGTTTCTTGAAATTATTTATTTATTATCAATGTTATCAAACAGTTTCTAAATTATTCAAAAATAACGAATGCACTTAGAAATTCATGTTGTTTGAACGAGAAGAGAATATTCTCAAATATTGACATATCATTTTAGAATTAATATTTATGTTTTTCTTTTTTATAATTTCAATTAATTGATTCCCTTTATCCTGTTGTGACTATACTTTTGCTAAAAGTCTCAATTCTGGTCATTGAAATACAAAAATCTCATTCCCCACACAAATCTTCTTTAATAAATACAAATGCTGGTTGTAAACACCGAATTATGTTAGATTATTTTTGGTATACCGAAGATCCCAAAAACTAACAAGGACCAACCACATCAGTTTACGATGGTACAAAAACCAACGAAAGGTATTTGTTTTCATTACGAGATTTCTTGTTTGTCTATTTGTTGTTGGCTTATTTATTTATTTATTTATTTAGCTGCTTCTTTATTTATTTATTTTGACAAAGTATTCATCCTTAACTAGAGTATGAGCGCCACCCTCACCTTGCATGTATGTTTATTAAGAAAAACTAAAAGGAAAATTCATATTCATAGGCTGAAGACGAAGCCCTGCAAGATTCGAAAGCTTGTCAAGTTTAGGGTGTGCGCAGGAGGTGATCGGAAACGACCGAGTATAAGAGAATTATGGCTATTTACATTTTCCATTTCCTAATATGACCTACAAATAGTAATAAGCATTTTAACAAAAACCCTAAAGCCAACCATATTAAAAGATGTTTGTGTGCATGTCCTCTTAGGTGCCTACTAAACTAACACTGACATTTCAATTTTATGAGAAATATGCTCCCGGAATTTATAATATTTTCTCCGAAGATTTCTGAAATTTTTCCAATATATCAATTTTAGGGAGATACTGTTACAAAATAAATAATTGTTAGTGGAATTATTCAAATCCCAAAAGAAAACAGACACTAAAAATTTTCTCTGGAAATTTTCTCTGGAAATTTTCTATGGAAATTTTCACTGGAAATTTGCTCGAGCAATTTTCTCTGAACATTTTCTGTGAAAATTTAACTTAAAAATTTTTTCTGGAAATTTTCTCTGGACATTTGCGCTGGTAATTTTCATTGGAAATTTTTACTGGAAATTTTCACTAGAAATTTTCACTAGAAATTTTCACTGGAAATTTTCACTGGAAATTTTCACTGGAAATTTTCACTGGAAATTTTCACTTGAAATTTTCACTGGAAATTTTCACTTGCAATTTTCACTGGAATTTTTTACTGAAAATTTTCACTAGAAATTTTCACTGGAAATTTTCACTGGAAATTTTCACTGGAAATTTTCACTGGAAATTTTCACTGGAAATTTTCACTGGAAATTTTCACTGGAAATTTTCACTGGAAATTTTCACTGGAAATTTTCACTTGCAATTTTCACTGGAATTCTTTACTGGAAATTTTCACTAGAAATGTTCACTGTAAATTTTCACTGAAAATTTTCACTGGAAGTTTTTACTGGACCTTTTCACTGGAAATTTTCACTGGAATTTTCGCTGGAAATTTTCACTGGAAATTTTCACTGGAAATTTTCACTGGAAATTTTCACTGGAAATTTTCACTGGAAATTTTCACTGGAAATTTTCATGGAAAATTTTCACAGGAAATTTTCACAGGAAATTTTCTCTGATAATTTTGTCTAGAAATTTTCCCTAGAAATTTTCTGTGGTATTTTTCTCTGAAAATTTTCTTCAAAAATTTTTTCTGCCAACTTTCTCTGGAAATTTTTGCTGGAAATTTTCTGTGGAAGATTTTTCTTTAAATTTTCTCTGGAATTTTCTTCTGCAAAGTTTCTGAGGTATTTTAACTGCAAATTTTTTCTGGTAGTTTTCTCTGATAATTTTCCTCACAATTTTTCTCTGGAAATTTTCTCTAGTAATTTCCATAGAAAAATTATGGTGAAAACAATTTTCTTTGAAAATGTTCTGCCAAGTGTTCTCTACAAAATTGTTCTTCCACTAATTTTCCATACAAATTTTCTATACTAAAATGTAGGCCCATGATTTGATGTTTAAAAAAATAAGTGTCACATGCATAAAAATGTTAAATTTATGCAATTAATTTAAAACTTTATATATAATAAGAAGCCATTCAAAGCTTTTCATCATTGTTTCGTCTCAAGTTTGAAAATTTGAAGAAAAAACCTTTAGCCTTCAGAGGTTAGCAAAAATTTTCATCTTCCTCATGGCTATTATCTCAATTTTATATGGAATTCAACAAAAATTAGGTGCATAGAAGTTTTCGGATAGAAAATACTAAAAAAGTTTTAATAAAAGAATAAATAAATGGGCAAAAAGAAAAAAATTAAACAAGATAAGAAATAAAATTTCCGAATAACTGGGACAATTATAGCCGATAGCGTAAAACTTATTCACCTGTTCACAACTATCAGATCCAACTAACCTAAAATCAACTAAACCGAACTAAGCTGAACTTTATAAACTTGAACAATAAAGAAAGGATATTTTTGCAAAAAACATGAAATTTAAAAGTTAAAAAAAAAAACAACACAGAAAATAGAAATAAAGGATAATTAACACTTGTATATGTGCACACGTTCACAGGTGTTAAAAATATGAGCCCATTTTATGTAGTTTTATTTTTACCTTTAAACGCGACCAAGTCCAATTCAAGCAAAGAGATTTTTAGTGTACGGACTAAAAGTGTCTAAGATTAAACTAATGGCAATCGTCTGTGGCTGAGCCATTGGGAAGAGGACATTTTCGAAGGTTAAAAATATGAATGTCCGCTTTGGGAGGAAAACAACTATTTTTGCAGTCGGAAACTTGAAACATGAAAGGACAGGTTTTTGTTGTATGTGTGTTTTTTTATGGTTTATTTGGGAATAACAATTGGGGTTGAAAAAAGGAAGAAAAGAATCCGTTTTTATCTTCCTATTGTGTCTCTAGTATTCGTCCTTTTACCATTGCTACAACAACTACTGACAATTTTATATGTTTTTTTTTTCTACACGAACTTTCTTAACTAAAAATAATTTCTATTCTCCGAGGTGTAGTAGCTTTTCTTACCTTCACTCTCAAAGGATCCCGACAGATTCCTGCAACAAATTATATCCTCTTTTCTGGTTTCTCCAAGACAATCAATTTTTTCTTCTTCATTCATTTTCCTGAAAATCTTTTCGCTTATTTATTTCTTTCGCATGTTTATGGTGGAGTTGTTTTTTTCCAGCTTTTCTATATATTAGAAATTTTCCATCCCTAAAATTTTTCCCTTACATATTTTCCCAATTCAAGCTACTTTAACGAACTCCGGAAAAAAACATGTGTTTCTATTCAACTAATATTTCTAGAGGCAGAAATCCTGACAAATTGCCTATTTCTATCGTTGATTCTCTTATCATTGTGCTTATAAACTATGTTCCCTTATCATGCAAATACACCCCCATACGGACGGAAAAAGACTCACCAACAACAATAACAGAAAATTATGTGCACTGCTTTTAATTTTTGATCATATCAACGAGTGGTTGTACATAAGAGCCTCCTACACTTAGGCTCTTATGTACAACCACTCGTGTATTAAATACAAGAACTGAGCCCAATATTTGCGTGTTGACCAGTACTTTTTCCTTACCATATACTCCCCGCACCTTTACCGCAACAAAGAAAAATTACCAAAAATTTTCCTATTAACCGAAAAAAAAAAATTGTTTTTTGTTCCGAAAATTGTAACTTATTTTTAATACAGACGAGACATGTTAAACTTCATTCAAGATTCATTTTATATTGTTAGGATTAGCCATGAATATGACTAATGAGAATATATTTATAGCTATTTAGGGGATGGAAAACTGCCATAAAACTAATAAGTTCAAAAGAGGAATTCTTTCTACCAAAAAATTACATACTTAATACAGCTTCTTTCGAAATTACTGGTTTAATATTTCTTGTAGAATTTCTTCTCTTCTCCTCAATAGTTTTTCGTCCTTTTCTCTAAATACAGAAAATATAAACAAAAATTGTTTTTTTATTGGTTTTTCTTTTTTAAATAAATTTACTTACATACTGCCCACACTATTAATAGATAAAAATTCATGCGCAATTGTGTAAGTATTCAAGAAATAAAAAAAAAACGAAAAATTCGCAAATTGTTAAATTCACATTTTTACTAAAACCAAAAATCATAAAATATATGAACGCACTATCACCAGAACAAAGAAAAGAGAAGTAGAGTAGGTTTTTTGTCCACTCACACAAATATTCCCACTCACTATCCACTTATACCAGTTCCATCACAACCAACCCCAAAACTCACTGGTTTACTGTTAAAGTTCATGTAAAAAATAAATAAATTCCTCCATTTGACCAGCCATTTATTT
This sequence comes from Atherix ibis, assembly GCA_958298945.1. Lineage (NCBI taxonomy): Eukaryota > Metazoa > Arthropoda > Insecta > Diptera > Athericidae > Atherix > Atherix ibis. The sequence goes on from OY282609.1 coordinate 78,870,701, forward strand.
TTACGAATAGACATAATTTTTTTTATTTATATTATCCCTTTGGATAGCAAAAAAAAATGCTACAAAAATAAATTTGCCAACTTTTTTTTTGTGAAGTGGGCAGTAAATCAAATGGAAAATAGCGGGTGGTTTTTAATATAAATTGTTTAATTCTTATCTACTTGGTTAAATTTATTTTTATTCATTTTTGTTTCAAAGTTTTTTCATTCCTTTTTCATTGTAGTTTATTAATTAAGTTCCATAACAGCATAATTTTTGCTTTCAAAAAAAGAAAATAATAGAAAACTGGTAAGAATATGTTGGGTAACCTCGAAAATTTGTGAAAATGACCTGAGCTCATTTACATAAATTGAAGATATATTTCTGTAGGCTGTTTAGTTATAAATTTAAAAAAAAATCCTTATTTTGATGATAATACCCCGCTAAGCGATTGAAAATATTATTTTATTTTATTTTTTTCATAAAGTTTTATCAAAATATCCTTAAATTTTATGGGAAATACTTAGACGTTTTTATTACAATATTAAGACTAATTTTTTTTCACTTTCTATTGCTTTTTTTTAAGAAACCTTTAAAAAAAATATACTCCCCATTTTTGTTCTTGTATTTTGTTGAAAATTTTAACAATAAATTTCTACTTAAAATTTGGACTAAAATTTTCAACTGTAATTTTCGCCAAAAAATATTGACCAGAAAATTCGACCAGAAATTCGAATGAAAATTTGGATAGAAAATTTCTGCTTAAAAATTATGAAAAAAATTGCAACCTAAAATTTCGACCAAAAAATATGACTCAAGACTGAAAAACTGAAATTTTGACTGAAAATTTTGACTAAAAATTGTTAGTACAAAGTTCGACTGCTAAATTCGATTGAAAATTTCGATGAACACGTCGACCAGAAATTTCAACTGAAAATTTGGATATAAAATTTTAACTAAAAATTTCAAACGCAAATTTCGCTAAAAAATTTCCACTAAAAATTTCACCAAAAAATTTCGACCAGAAAATTCGACCACAAATTTCAATAAAAAATTTGGACTCAACATTTCTACCGAAAATTGCGATTTAAAATTTCTACCAAAAATTGTGACCTAAAATTTCGACGAAACAATATGACTCAAAATTTTGATTGAAACTTCATTTGAAAATTTTGACTTAAAATTTTAACTAAAAATTGTTAGTAAAAATTTCGACTGCTAAATCCGATTGAAAATTTCGATGAAAACGTCGAACAGAAATTTCAACTGAAAATTTGTGTTCAAAATTTTAACTGAAAAAAATTTGGATTCGAAATTTCAATTGAAAATTCCGACTAAAAATTTCTTCTGAAAATTTCGACCAGAAAATCTACCAGAAATTTCAACTGAAAATATGGACTGAAAATTTTGCTGCAAATTTCGCCATAAAATTTCGACCAGAAATTCGATCAGAATTTATAATGAAAATTTAGACTAAAAATTTTTATTGAAATTTCAACCAAAAATTGCGACCTAAAATTTTGATCACAAATTTCAACTACAAATTGCGATCTAAAATTTCGACCAAAAAATTCAACAGGAAATGTTGATGGAAACTTCATTTGAAAATTTCTGTTGATGGAAACTTCATTTAAACTAAATATTATTACTAAAAATTTCAACTGCAAATTTCAATTGAAATTTTGATCAAAATTTTCGCAGAAAAATTTCAACTGAAAATTTGGATTAAAAATTTGGACTGCAAATTTCGCCAAAAAATTCCTATTCGGAAAATCAACCAGAAATTTCAACCGAAAATTTAGACTCAACATTTTTGCCGAAAATTTCGACTAAAATTTTTTATTGAATTTCTATGCACAATTTTGGCCAAATTTTGCGACCAAAAATTTCTACCAAAAATTTCGACCAAAACTAGCAAACTCAAATTTCGACAAAAAATTCGACTAAATATGTTAATCGAAACTTCATTTGAAAATTTCTACTTAAAATTTTGACAAAAATTTGTTACTAAAAATGTCAACTGCAAAATCCGATTGAAAATTTCGACTGGAAAATTCGACCAGAAACTTTTAACAGAAAATTTTGACTAAAAATTACTACTGAAAATTTCGACTGTAAATATCGACTTAAAATTGGAATAAAAATTTCGACTAAAAACTTTGATTGAAAATTTCAATTAAAATTTCGACTAAAAATTTCGACAGAAACTTTTTATTTAAAATTTGTTCCGAAGTCTTGACAATAAATTTCGACTGAATATTTTTTAATTTAAATTTTTGAGTCACAAATATACAAAAATTTTCTTCAGAAAAATTTATGAAAAAAGTGTTAGCACAAATTTCTATAATTTCCTTTTATTTATAATATTTTTATTTTCCAAACAATTGTATTATGTTCCTTTATAGTCGAAAGCAAAATTTCGAAGTGAAATTATTTATGTAATTTCTAATGTCCTTTCTCAGAATTAGTATGAAAATATCACCTTTCATTTAATATTTAGAAGAAAGTTGTCCCTGAAAATTATGTTTGAAATAAAGGTGAAAAAAATTAAATAAACAAAATGTTTACTAAAAAATCCTGAAACACGTTCTAAATTATTCTACCTTTACCGCCTGTTGTAATGCCTCTAAGCTGACCAAAAGCAATTTCGGTTGATTTGCAAGTTTGCTCTGTAAAAATGCTATCAATAAAAATGGCAGTTAGTATAAAATATAAAAATAAAATGTCGGCCCGTTTTCAGAAAAAAAAATATAAAAATTTGTCCGATTTTCATCAGAAAATGTACGCAGGCTAAAACAATTGCCGACGATAAAAAGGACAAAATGTTGCCATTAAAGATGATGTGACCGAAACGATTGCTTTGGGATAACATAATGTAAAGTGAAGCGAGGACATGCATTTGGAAAATTCAGAAAAAAAATTACAAGAAGAACGATATGATGGTATTTGAAGGGTAGTCGGTACAAGGGATGTTCTGATTTTCGGTTTTATTTTTTTATAAAAATTGTGGTTAGAGGAAGAAACAGAAGCGAAGAGTTTTGATATTTATAAAAAAATTACCACCCCCTATTTGATACTATTCTGAAGCTTCATGCAACAATTTCTGTAAATTTAATTTAAGTTATACGACTTAAAGCATGCTTGACAAGAGAATAGTCGTTACGAATGTGTTATCTCCTGTAGGCGGTATTTCTGTAGAAAATAATGTCCGATCTAATGACTTTTTCGAACATAAAAATGTTAAATGAACATCGAATAATAACAAATTATATTCTCCTGATAACATTTATATAATATTAACTGATATAGCATAAAATTGATGATATCAAAAAAATTAAAAAAACAATATTAATTATGTTCATAACACTAATTATTCAAAATAAAAATTCCTATCGTTAAATCGTGCAGCTTGTATACTTGATAAGAAGCGAAACAGAATATAAAAAATTTAGGATTTACAAAAACCAAAAAAATTGGGTAATAATTTTTACCAAAGAAATTTTACTAGAAACATTTGAAGAAAAATAAAATCACAAAAATTAATTTCAGTTTCAGTAAAAGTAATTTCAGTAATAGTAATTTCAGTTAAAATACTTTCAGAAAAAAATTCGTTCAGTAAAAATAGTTTTACTACAAATTCGGTCAAAATTTTCGATCAAAATTTTCAATAAAAATTTTTTGTCAAAATTTTCAATGGAAAATTTTAGTAAACATTTTGGGTAAACATTTTTGGTTAAAATTTTCGATAAAAATGTTCGGTCAAAATTTTGGTCAAAATTTTCAGTTATAAGTTTCGATAAAAATGTTCGGTCAATTTTTGGTAAGAGTTTTGCATAAACATTTTGGGTAAAAGTTTACCCAAAATGTTTACCCAAAATTTTTTTCGGTAAAAATTATTGGTTAAAGTTTTCGGTAAAAATTTTCGATAAGAATTTTCAGTAAAAATGTTCGGTAAAAACTTCTGTAAACAAATTCGGTAAAAATTTCAGTAAACAAATGTCGGTACAAATTTTCGATAAAAGTTGTTGGTAAAAATGTTCGGTAAAAAAGTTCGGTAAAAATGTTCGGTAAAAATGTTCGGTAAAAATTTTCGGTAAAAAATTTCAGTAAAAATTTTCAGTAAAAATTTTCGGTAAATATTGTCGATAAAAACTTTCTGTAAAAAATGTCGGTATAAATTTTTTAAAAAATTTCGGTACCAATTTTCGGTAAAAATATTCGGTAAATAAATTCGGTAAAAAATTTCGGTAAAAATGTTCGGTAAAAATTTTCAGTAAAAATTTTCAGTAAAAATTTTCAGTAAACATTTTCAGTAAAAATGTTCGGTAAAATCTTCTGTAAACAAATTCGGTAAAAATTTCAGTAAGCAAATGTCGGTACAAATTTTCGATAAAAGTTGTTGATAAAAATGTTCGGTAAAAAAGTTCGGTAAAAATGTTCGGTAAAAATTTTCGGTAGAAATTTTCGGTAAAAAATTTCAGTAAAAATTTTCAGTAAAAATTTTCGGTAAATATTGTCGATAAAAACTTTCTGTAAAAAATGTCGGTATAAATTTTTGGAAAAAATTTCGGTACCAATTTTCGTTAAAAATGTTCGGTAAATAAATTCGGTGAAAATTTCAGTACCAATTATCGGTAAAATTTGTCGGTAAAAATTTCGGTAAATAAATTCGGTAAAAAATTTCGGTAAAAATGTTCGGTAAAAATGTTCGGTAAAAATGTTCGGTAAAAATTTTCAGTAAAAATTTTCAGTAAACATTTTCAGTAAAAATTTTCAGTAAATATTGTCGATAAAAATTTTCTGTAAAAATTTTCTGTAAAAAATGTCGGTACAAATTTTTGGTAAAAAATTGCTGTACCAATTTTCGTTAAAAATATTCGGTAAATAAATTCGGTAAAAAATTTCAGTACCAATTTTCGGTAAAATTTGTCGGTAAAAATTTCGGTAAACAAATTCGGTAAAAATTGTCGGTAAAGATTTTCTGTAAAAAATGTCAGTACAAAATTTTGTTAAAAAATTGTTGTACCAATTTTCGTTGGAAATGTTCGGTAAATAAATTGGGTAGAAATTTTTAGTACCAATTTTCGGTAAAAGTTGTTGGTAAAAATTCCGGTAAGCAAATTCGGTAAAAATGTTCGTTAACAATTGTCGGTAAAAATTTTCGGAAAAATTTGCGGTAAACAAATTGGGTTAACAAATTTATCTTGAAGATTTCTTTTTGTTAACTTTAACATTATTCGACTGACTTTTATCGGATAAATAGACATCAGTAAATTGAGATAATGAAAAGCACTTTAAAACGTCTATTCAGTAGCGGTTAGCTGACAAAATATTTTATTTCTACTTTCCCCTCTGACTTCTGTTCGTTCATATTTTCTAAATACAAAAATTCCATTTTCCAAATAAAAAATGTCCAATCTCTTCAATGTTTATACGATTTAATATAATAAAATACATGCACGCATTTGGAGCAGGAATAAATTCCGAATTCCCCATTTTGGGTGGTAAAAAAAGATATAATAACGTCACCCCACCAATGTATTCCGGTTGGAATTCATAAGCGTGACATGTGATCGCATATTTGAAATTCTTCTTTGGATTCCTTCGAGGTTGTTTGTTTATTTAAAAGTGCAGAAGCCCATGAAATATTTTCTGTCGGTCTTAATTTTTTTCCATCATTAATTTGTCAATCAGTTTTGGATTTCCGATTTATTCTATCACAGCAATTTCCCTTCCGCACAATCCTAGTTTCTCATGTTATCTTCGTGATTGTTTGTTTTGTTTCCTGTATGTGCCTTTCTGCCTTTTTATTGTTTCTAATGTTGTCATATGATTATTTTGCTGTCTTTTTTGTAACAGGAGAATAGAAAGTTCACAGAAACAGGAAATTTAAAAGTTTCCATTGGGAAACATTGTTTCTATTTCCGAATAAGTTTCCCATCTCAATAATTCTTCTGTTCATGTTTCTTATAATGTTTCTGGTCACATTCTCGTATTTTCTTCGGCAAATCGGCTTCCAGCCTTCTGGCTTAACCAATTTCGAAAATCTTGCTGTGGACTTACGCAACGATTTTCCAATAAACATAGAAAAGAAGTAAAAACAGAAGGGGCAACAGCATCATAGAAAATAAGACCAAATACACAGAAAAAAATTACATGAAAGTTGACAGTCGTATATCGATTAAGGATTCAGATAGCGTTTTGTAAATAAATCATTTATTATTTCTTGTTAGGCTGTTCGGAATCACAAGCATTCAGAATCGATGGTTATGAATACAATTTTCGTATTTTAGACGTTTTCAATCCTCCTCCACTCGGCATTATATGCTCGAATGCAGACTATTGTAAGCTATCCTGTGCTCTACAACAAGAGATAACAATTCATATTCCATAAATTCGGTATTACCTTTGGAAGGGATCTAGCCGAAGCACATCTAAAAGGACCGAATCGACTTTCAAGTTAGTATAAAATCGAGAGATGGGAACCGAAAAATAAATGGAATGGAATATCGTGTAAGAAGATCAATATTGATGAAATTCACCTTAAAATTAAAGTTGGTTTCGGTTGAAAGGGGGGACTTGCGCTTGACTGACTCTAAATAAACTGTCATTTTTATGTTACTGTCTTCGAGTTTTCGATTTTTTGACATCTTCTATCACGAATGTTCATAAATGTCTAATGCAAAATGTCTTTTGAGAGGGCATTGAATTTTTCAGCTATACTGGATTAGGACAAAGAGTATGATTATGATTTCTTATCAACTTTAGTCTACTTTGAAATACACCCTACGATGGACTCGATTTTTAACATTATTTTAAATATTTTATGTGCTTTCATTTATATAATACGAGTTCGATGAAGCATACTTTTAGATATTAATAATTTTCATAAATTACGGGGTGTATTGGAAATATTTTCGTCTACTTCACTTTAACAAGAAAGTTTTTCCAAGAGTATCTTTACAAAAATAACAATTTAGAATTCTTGTAGGAAAAATATTTTTTCTGTATTTTTCTGATGATCAGTAAAGTTTAAATATTTTATTAAAATATTTTTACAGAAAACTTTTATAGACAATTTTTAGCAAACATTTTTAGAAAAAATGTTTACCGAACATTTTTAGAAAATTTTTTTAGCAACAATTTTTACCAACAATTCTTAGTGACAATTTTTAGTGACGTAAATTTTAGCGACAATTTTTGACGTAAATTTTTGCTGAAAATATTTACCGAAATTTTGAAACATAAATTTTTATCCATAATTTTCACCATAAATTTTTGGCGGATATTTTTACCGAACATTTTTAGCGACAATTTTTACCGAAAATTTTACTGAAAATATTTACAAATAATTTTTACTAACGCTTTTACCGAAAATTTTGACCGAAAATTATTACCGAACATTTTGACCTAAATTTATTACCAAAAATGTTTACGGAAAAATTTTTTACTGAAAATTTTTACCGAAAGTTTTAACCGATAATTTTTACCGAAAATTTTAACAACAATTTTTACTAACAATTTTTACCGAAAATTTTTACAGAAAATATTAACCGTCAATTTTGACCGATAATTTTTAAAGAAAATTTTTACCGGCTATTTTTACATAAAATTATCACCGAACATTTTTACCCACAATTTTTACCAAGGATTTTTATCGAAAATTTTAACCGCAAATTTTCGCCAAAAAATTTTACCGACAATTTTTACACAAAATTTTTAACGAGGATTTTCCGAGATTTATCGAAAATTGACCGACAATTTTTATCTAAAATGTTTACAGAAATTTTTTACCATAAATTTTTACTGATAATTTTTACCCAAAATTTTTACTGACAATTTTTACCGAGGATTTTTACCGACAATTTTTACCGAGGATTTTTTTCGTAAATTTTAACCGCAAATTTTCACCAACAAATTTTACTGACAATTTTTACACAAAATTTTAAAACCTAAAGTTTTTAGTAAAAAAATTTTGTACTAGAAATTTTAATAAACTATTTTGTACTGTAATCATTTTGAATAAAAATTTAAGCAAGAAATTTTCAAAAAAATTGCGATTTCCTTATTGGAAATAATTTATTTATAAAAGCTCTTTGCAAGTTTCGGTTTTAATTATTACTTTTAGTTAAAAAAAATTTAATAAAAAAAAGTACTCCATTGTTATTTTTTTTAAATTTAATATTAAAATTTGCATATCTGACAAGGGAATTTTCGGTGTTCTTCCCTCCTCTCAGATTCGCAACTTTTGCAGCTACAATAACTTACAATTTTCTGTTCGAATGTAGATATTCATAAATAATTGAAGAATTTCTATTTTTTGCTTGAATATTGTATCAAATTACCATTAAAATTAGATTTTAGATAGAAGGGAATGAAGAAGGACGAAAGTCACTGGCAAAATTTCTTTTATCTGCAATATAATATTGTGTGAAAACTTTAACGAAAAATTAAACTTAAAGCAAAAAAGCCACGATATCAAGTATACAAAAAAAAATATACTACTTTGCACATTTTTAATATTATTAATTCAATAAAAAGTGCCAAAAAGAAAAAAACTGAAGGAGGCCATATAATATTAAATTGTGGGTATTTTTGAATAAATACGAAAAAATTACGAAGGCAGTACATGAACTTATTTCGGAAGCTAAACGGCAAGTGCGTAAATTTATCGCAGAAGCACAATTTTATGGAGGGATACGGTCTTAGTTTGTCCATGGGAAATTATCATCCATAGTGAAGATACTCTTTAAAGAAATCGCAATGTTACCTTCCATTTAAGGATGATCCTGTTTCTTCTAAATGTAATTTACCATATATACTGGAGGCCTTCCTTTAGCCAATATCCTAATAAGTCTTCCTCTTGAAATCCTTCCATCTCCCCAACTATTCCTTTATCCTTACTAAGTTCTAAATTGTAAATATTGCTAATTCCGATGACGTTGATGGGGATTTTTATGTTATTTTTTTCTGTTCTCATTTTAATTTCTTCTCCTTTTTATTGGTGTTCCTGTTTTGGCCATACACAATTTTTCCATTTTCTTTCTTTCTTTTTCATTGAACTTATATTTTCTTACTAAAAACAAAATTAAAATGAACAACAATTTTATAAGCTAATGATTTTAATTATTTTCGTCCTTGTAGAGTTTATTCTCCTTATTAAAATGGGAAACAAAACGAAAAAACTTTAAATGATAACAAATAAAAGTAGTATCCTATTTTTGTGAATTTTTCTTTTGGAGAATTTTTAGTTAACGTATTAAATAGAGTCCTAACAATAAAAATAAATATAAAATAGTAGAAATTTTTTTATAAATCTAGACTTTAATATAATTAACAATACTGAATTAAATTAGAAAATTGAATAGTAAATATAGAAAACTAAAAAAAAAGATATTACGTTTGTGTTACTAACTTTCATATTTGCAAGATGGAGTCTTCCCCCCACCCCCTTTAAGAACTAATCTATCATACTTCGCTAAAAGTTCAAAAATTTTGAGATCTTTGTCTCCGATGAATGGTCTTAGGAAAGGTAGTAAGTAGATGGGAGAAGACGTACAAGGGGATTATTATAGGAATAGAGACGAGACTTAACTTTTTTACAACGGGAAACACATAATTTAAAGGGTATTTTCAGATTGTAGTGTATAATACTGCTCCGGATATCAATAACTTTGAGAAGGATTTAAAATTGAACGGATCATCTTTGACGAGCATAAAAAAGGCTTTATGGATTCCCAAATTTCCAATCCATACGCCCAAATGGGTTTATTTACTGTTTCAGTAAATAGTTTAAATCTATTGCGTGCTGGTTTCAACAGATTCTTTTATAGAAATTCAGTCCAAAATATTTTAATTTTGTATTTTATGTTATTTGTTCTATTCATTCATATTTTTAAGGAGAAAATTTAATCACGGTGGAGCGTAAATGTAATACGGACACTTTTTTGCATATTGAATTTTTTTCTCCACTTCGTTAACCAAATTTCGGTGGATTAGAATGTCGTTTTTTTAAGGGGTTTAGCTCGAAAGAATTAAGCGAAAAGGATAAGGAAACAATTAAAAGGAGGTCCTAAAAGACCCGTGGGAATGACGCAAAAAAATTTATTCTAATGAAAATGGTTATACCAAATGTTCGGACACGTAGGCGGATACTTTTTTTAAGGTTTTTACAGAAAGTAAAAATGACCGTGTCATTAACATATGAGACTGTAAGGACATTATTGACTGAGGGAATATCTTTTTTTGAAAGTGCGTAGGAGGTAGTTTTTAAAAAACGCTACAGAAATACCGATCCGTATAGTGTATTAGCTACTAAAATCACCTTGTCAGATATTACGTCACCGGGGTTAGACTTGCTTCAAGCCTATTACCTAATCTGATCTGTGGTATAATCCTTTTTTACTCCGTTCTCATAAAGCTCTGGGTGACTATTTATTAGTTAGAAAAAATTTTCAGCTACCGTATTCAAATATGCCAGCAAAGTTATCCTTTCTACAATGATACACTATTCAAATCCTATCAGGAATTATGTTATATTGTGGTCCACTTCTCTATAACCTCTTTCGTTCCATGTGGCTATGTCAGAAATCTCCTTAATTCGATAGAGCCCCATGTTGTTGCCATTTCGCCACTTATCGATTCTTGCTAACAGTGCGCCTTTTATAGATTTCGTTGATGATAGATACCGGCTCGCTCATCTGCCAAGAACTCGATTGGCAGCATTTTAGCAATTATACAGTCATCATAGCTTCTGACCAAAAAGAAGCTGCTTAGAGTAGCAAAGAACTGATAATTGTGAACAGAAGTCCTTGTCAGCCCTCCACCGATAAGGCATTCGCAACTCGGCTTGCTTTGTCAGGGTTGGTGTTTATATAAACTCCCATATTTTATGGCGATACCTGAGAGTGATAGTCTCCTTTAATTTTCTACTAGTCACTAAGTACTGCCTCGGTTTTTTGATCAACAAGTTCCAGACATACAAGTTCTAGTCAATTTTGATAGGGCTAAGGCCCCGTCAGCGTTTGCTTTCAGGTGAATGTAGATTCTCGTGTCAAGCACTTTACCGGTCCGTACTCAATAAATAGAAAGGATGGTAGATGGATGGGTCATTAGGCGATTTCTTACTCTTTGATAGATGGAGAAGTAATTGTTGTGTGAATTCATTTACGCAGACATGCATTAAACAATTCTAAAAAGTCATCTGGCCATGTTCTAATCCTAATTGGAAGGGCCTCAATTGGTAGTGAACTCAATCCTGGAGCTTTTGCATCATAAAATTCAGTATTTGGTTGTAGGGTTTAAATAGTTCATCTTTTATGACTGGGGGATTATCCTCTTAATTAACAAATAGAAAAGAGTATTTACCACTTTTCCAAGGAAGTTTGGAGATATTGAATTTGGCTCGGGATCAGATATAATCTTTTATGGAGTAACTCTTTAAGCACGTAATTTTGCTAATATTGGAGCATGTAATCTGATAGGTCTGTAAAAGGAAGGTTAATAGATAGGTTCATTAGGCTCAAGGATTGATTTTTATGTTGATTCCAAAGATGATTCTCTTGACTCCGCTTAACTTGCGTTTGTTCTAAGAAATACATAAGTCTATTGAGCATATCCTCACACACCCCCCCACCCCAACCACAAGTGGTCATGCAGACGGACATTTTTATGATTTACCATTTCCACACTACGATCACCCAGTTAAAAATTTTTATTCAATTATTATAATTTTATTATTTTGGTTATTGAAACTTGGAGTAACAAGTATATGGATTGAAGCTAGCTGCATACATTTAAAATCCACAGTAACCACGAAGCCTATACAAAAAATCAGGGCTTATTCCGAAGAATGGGGAGCCCCTGACCCCGAGTTTGCTTTTAAAACTGATTACTCTGAATTAGGAGGGATCTTCCTTTCGAGTTCCCGTAGTAACACCTGCCAAAATTTTAGGGTTCGCACTGTTAGGCTTTTTGTATCATGCATCACGCCCTTCATTAAAGCTGTCAAGAATAACATGACTTATCATCTGGTGGATAACAACTTCTGCTTTTGTTAGCCACTAGCCATCATTGGGATAAAAAGCTGGTCTACACTTACCATCCCGGAGAGGATCCTTGATAATAACAGTAAGCCTAGGTCAGCTTTAATTATCGGAGCTTTCAAGCCTTTCCGGTTGTGGTCGGTTTGTGTCCATCGAGTAACAAAATGTCTTCTGCTTCATCCTGTTCTTATCTAAATATAACCCATGCCTGGTCTGTCTTGTCTGTATATTATTTGATTTAAGGAACATGTTGGCTTTTCCGGGATATCTCCTGGCGAGGAAAAAAAGATTTCCCAATAAGCGGAGATTATCTTCGTGGGCCCGAGTTCTTTAAACATGGTTTTTGTTGGAAATCGCCATCAAATGAGCCGTTTCTAATTTCTGTGAAGCTGGGGCATAGTACCTTCTCAGTTGGGCTTTAAATTTTGAGCTATGTTCCTTAATTTCAGGTATGGAATAATGTTGACTATAGGTGGTCCTGATCATCTATAGTTTTTGAGGCCTCCAATTCATCCTTGTCGTGGTCAATTTTTGTCTAAAGCGCAACGAAATGTATGAAAGCGGCGTGATATTGTTCTCATCTAAATACAACTTGTATGCTCAGACCATTTTGTCCCCACACTGCTGGACTTTGGATTTTTCGGGATATCTCCCAAATAGGAACAAAAAAAATTCCCAATAAGCGGAGATTATCTTCGTGGGCCCGAGTTCTTTAAACATGTTTTTTGTTGGAAATCGCCATCAAATGAGCCGTTCCTACTCTCTTTGAAGCTGGGGCATAGTACCTTCTCGGTCGGGCTTTAAATTTTTAGCTATTTTCCTTAATTTCAAGTATGGAATAATGTTGACTTTAGGTAGCCCTGATCATCTGTAGTTTTTGGTGCCTTAAAGCCATTCTCATCGTGGTCAATTTTTGTTTAAAGAGCAACGAAATGTATGAAAGCGGCGTCATTTTGTTATCATCTAAATAAAACGGTCCGGATACCAGGCCCGCACCGTTTTATCTCAAAACTGCTTGATTTTGGTTTTTCCGGGATATCTCCCAAATAGAAAAAAAAAGATTTCCCAATAAGCGGAGATTATCTTCGTGGGCCCGAGTTCTTTAAACATGTTTTTTGTTAGAAATCGCCATGAAATGAGCCGTTCCGACTTTCTTTGAAGCTGGAAAACAGTACCTTCTCGGTTGGGCTTTAAAGTTTTAGCTATTTTGCTTAATTTCAAGTATGGAATAATGTTGACTATAGGTGGCCCTGATCATCTGTAGTTTTTGATGCCTCCAAGCCGTTCTTGTCGTGGTCAATTTTTGTTTAAAGAGCAACGAAATGTATGAAAGCGGCGTCATCTTGTTATCATCTAAATAAAACGGTCCGGGTACCAGGCCCGGACTGTTTTATCTCAAAACTGCTTGATTTTGGCTTTTCCGGGATATCTCCCAAATAGAAAAAAAAGATTTCCCAATAAGCGGAGATAATCTTCGTGGGCCCGAATTCTTTAAACATGTTTTTTGTTGGAAATCGCCATCAAATCAGCCATTCCAACTTTCTTTGAAGCTGGGGCATAGTACCTACTCGGTTGGGCTTTAAATTTTTAGCACTTTTCCTTAATTTTAAGTATGGAATAATGTTAACTATAGGGGGCCCTGATCATCTGTAGTTTTTGATGCCTCCAAGCCATTCTTGTCGTGGTCAATTTTTGTTTAAAGAGCAACGAAAAGTATGAAAGCGGCGTGATATTGTTCTCATCTAAAAAAAACTTCTACCCTCAGACCATTTTGTCCCCACACTGCTTGACTTTGGCTTTTTCGGGATATGTCCCGAGTAGGAAAAAAAATTTCACAACAAGCGCTGATTTTTTACGTCATCAAACCAGTCGTTCCAACCTTCATTGAAGCTGGGACATAGTCCATTCTTAACCGAACCGATGATATGCTTTTTAGATTTGTCCAGGCTGCTACTAATTTAGTGATTCCTTGAAGAATTTTATTTTAAAATTGTTGCTCCAGTCACGGTTCTAAAACCTAAACGATCGCATCTTAGAATTGTGCTTGACTTACGCTGCTAAATTTGTGCTCGACTCACGGACTTGAGTCAGCATTAATCGGAGTGTGTTTTTTTGACATTTGTAAAATTCGATTTTTGCTAATACGACCAAATAACACGTTGAAAATTTAATATAAAAGCTTTTCTTGCCCAATAAAATCCAAATGACCTTGTGGATAATTTAGTTGGTAGTTTAGACAATTTCATATCTAAAAAACGAAATTGGAATTTGAAATTTTTTAACAAAAAATTTACTGCAGACCAACCCCACATTTTTTTCTACTCATTCTTATATTAAATCAATCCTTATTTATTAAAACCCAGATTTATGAGTAAATATAACTTTTGCTGACAAGTTAAATGAGAGTGTTATGGGATAAAGGATAAAGGAGAGTAAGGGTAAGTCGAAAACTTTCATAACTAAAAGAACATTTCTAACCGGATAAGGATAAGAAAAACAAACAAATAAATACCCCCATAGAGGTATATATAAGCCCCAAAGGTAAACAAATGATTATCGTTCTTGAAAGTTGTGTTTTCTTCAATTCAATAGCACAATAGCTATTCGACTTTCTTCTGTCGTCTTTCACTCATCCCGCAGATCATCTTGATGGGACTTTTTTTTTATTATTTCTCAAAATGCTAGTATTTCCTACCTGGGCTTTGTGTTGTATACAGTTTTTTTTTACTCTGTTGATCATGAAATAAAATGAAAGTTTCAGGAATAACAACAACAAAGAAAGAAAAAAACAACTTCATTTTATCGATAGTCATCATCCTTCGGTTATCAGGCGCACATGTCTGGTAAGTAGTTGAACATATAAGCTTAGAAATATTTGCCAATTGACAAACTCCTCTTATTCTTTTTCCTCTTTCCTCCATGTTTAACCACTCGCCGGAATAGTAAAAACATGATTCGCCTAAATACAATGCCATTTACCCATCACTAAGAGTACAATAACAATTTAAGCAGACCCCATTGGATTTGGGCTCATTCAATTTTATATCGGAGGTTTTCCTTTTATTTTTGTCAGCAAAAGCCAACCAGTCCAAGTATCCAAGAAATATGAGCAACAAAAAAAAAAAAAAATGTGGAGAGCATAGAAAACATGGTACAGGACGAAGGGACTAGTAAATAAAAATTTTCCCTCCACCTGGAATGTTTTTGTGTTCTGAGTCCTGGGGAGGGGGGGGCAGAGGGGATGCAACTTTACTTTCGCTTGGAGGATAAGTTAATAGAGTAACTATTAAATAGTGGAGAGAGGGTAGAGGGAGGGGAGGTTAAATAATAGTGCGGTTGATGAGGTATAAAAAACGATTTTTTTTTTTTTTTGGAAAAAAGGAAATACTCATCAAAGCAATGAAATTGACTGCATGGAAAAAATGAGGAGAGAAATTTTTTTTACGATTGGGCAAATTTAAGTTTTTTTTCTCCAACCGTTTTCTTTGTCTTCACCATTTTTTTTCTTCGTATAAATCAACTATTTCAGTATTTTTTTCTCTCCAAATAATCCTTTTACCATTCGCCTTGTTGTCATTTTTCATCCCTTAGCTTATACTCAGCTAAGAATGGTGCTGTACAAATTCAGAACACGGGGTAGTAAGGATAGTTTTTTTTTCTTTCTTTTCACGCATCATATTCATGAGGCACATCGATTCTGTTTACTGCCGGTTTGTTACCATTTCTATAAGGACATCTGTGTAAATCCAAATTCCATTTCAGAATATCAAGTTTACCCTTTCTACCATTTTGTGAATACCTTAAATTGTTACAAGGTAAAAAACTTTTGATGATACAACCACCCTTAAGATTTTCAATCCTCCAAATAGTGTAACTGTCAATTCAGGTTTTTTCCAGATCACTATTCTCTCCGTCTATTTAATGTACCCTTACCTACCCTCTGTAACCATTACCCATTTTAGGTTAGTAAGAATTTGGTCGAATAAATGAAGTTTTATGATGGAAATGGTCCTGTTAAGTCCTCGGCAAGAATGTCTAAATCTGATTAGGGTTACTTCTCATTATGGTCTAAGAAATGACCCAATCGACATATCAGCATTTTTCTTATATTTTAGCTTCTATGAATTTGGCCTTTTTTTCTAGCAAGTTTATTTTTTTTTTATTTGACTCAATTTTTTCTGTTGGAAAATAAATGGAAAAACTTCTTCCAATTTTTTTTTTCTTCTATGGGTGTGTGCAAATAATTCCTTTTACGTTTTGTACGGATTCAAAAGGGTTTTTTTTTTACCAAATACAAAATACCTTGTGTCGATAGAAATTTCCTTCACCTGTTCACCAAGGCGAATCCAGTTCGTACCTCATCTGTTTAGTTAAGTTGGCCATTTGCACTTCAATAAAAATTGCCTATACACTCATCGTGGTACTACCTGATCCTTAAAAACTCAATGCCATAGCATAGACCAAAGGAAAGCATCTTTTTTTGGTACTTGTCACGTGCCATTTCTAATCTGATAAAATTTCCAATATTACATATAGTATTATCCCCTCTAACCCTCGCTTACCGCGTATGTTGTTAACGTTCACAGTTTGTCCGGGGTTTTTATTTGAAACCGGAATAAGCCGATAACACATGTTATTGGAAAATAACACGGAAAATTGGTAAAAATTTGCCATAAAACATGACAGCCACAAAAAAAAAAGAAAAACAAAAATTTCGTTTACATTCGATTCAATTGTGGGTTAATTTCCAGTTGAAGGCTGTTACTCCTTTCGTTTTCTATTGCATATGTGTGTGTATGTGTGTATGTGCGTGTGTTCCTTATTGGACTTTGGTATGGAATTAAAATGAAAATTAATTTAATTGGTTTTTTTAAATAATTCAATACTGGGGAAAAAAATTTTCAGGTAAACTTTTTCTGCTAATCGTATTTGAGATGCGTAAAAAAAACACCTAAAATGAATCTTATTGGAATGCTACAAAGAAGAAAAAAGGATACTAATCAAATGGAAATGAAAAAAAAAGTACGTCCTTTAGATTATAACATTCATTTTCGAACAATGTCCAAGTATACGGTCTTTTTGCAACAACAACAAAAAAAAAGGATCTGCTAGTAATGGATTTTCATTAATTTCAAATTATATTTTTCGTCCTTCGATAATAAAATAGGTTTTTTTTTTTTGCTGAATCCCAGATGCTCAACAAGAATTTCCTTCTTGATTTTTTTATTATATTTAAAATAAATTTTGATTAAAAAAGAAAAAAAAAGGATAATGAAAAGGATTTCATTTTTACGCATTAAAAGAGTGTAGAGGACAGAAAATTAATGCAATCAAATTTAAAAAAGGTGTTGTGATGATCACTTTGCCAGGATTAGGGTCCTTCGTTTTTAAACCATTTTCTCAATCGTGTGCTAATTTTTTTAAGTACAATTTTTAAATTGTAGTTTTTTATTATTTGAATTTTCTTATAACCACAAAAGCATTGGGAAAAATATTTATTAATTTTTTCCTTTTTTAATTTCATAAAAATGATTTTTCTTTGAAGAAACTAAAAGGGGGGGCGGGGGGAGGTTCAGCATTCTTTATTCTATTAAAATTTTTTCCCGAAGTAAAAGGCATTGATTGCCGAACTTTATCTGAGGACATACTAGATTCAGGACTTTTTGTACTAATATACATGAGTATGCATTCCCTTATATATGAGTCTTCCGCCTAAGGTAATCACTCTATCCAATTAAATTAAACGCTTTTCTAAAAACAAAGCTTCTGGCTATGATCTGATTATCTCAAATATAACAAATTTCTTAAAAGAGCAATAGTCTTGCTTGCTATACTATAAAAACCCATACTTCGAACAATAAATTTCCCAATCGTCTGAAAATTTTCCATTATAAAAATAATACCTAAGCCCATAAAACCAACCCACTTCCTACAGACCAATAAGTCTCCTTTCAATCCAGAAACTTAATTCCCAACCAGCAAGTTTGGCTTCAGCCCTGAACGCTTCACTACTCAGCAATGTCATCGAGTTATCGATTTCATTGTATCCTGTTTAGAAAGAAAAGAGTACTCTTAGCAAAAGTTTTGTCAGCAAAAGGTTTTTCAGCAAAAATTTGTTCTATCAAAAGTTTTGTCAGCAAAAAGTTTGTCAGCAAAAATTTGTTCAATAAAAATTTGGTCAGCGAAAATATTTTTACCAAAATTTTACGATTGAAATTGATCAGTTAAATTTTTATGAATTAAAAATTTTATCAGTAAAAAACTTTTATCAGCAAAACTTTCGTCAGTAAAAATTTGGTCAGAAAAAGGTCTGTCAGCAAAAATGTGATGAACAAAAAGTCTGTCAAAAAAAACGAAAAAATTTTTACGAGCAAAATTTTAAGAGTCCAGTTAAATTTTTGTTAATAAAATAATTTTGTCAGTAAAAACAATTTCGTCAGTAAAAAAATTTTGTTAGTAAAACGCTTATCAACAAAAACTTTGTCAGCAAAAATTTGGTCAGAAAAATATTTTCTGCAAAATTTTGCGAGTTAAATTGGCTAGTTCAATTTTTGTTAATAAAAATATTTTGCCAGTAAAAACAATTTTGTCGGTAAAAATTTGTCAGTAAAAAAATTTTGTGAGCAAAAATTTAATGAGTAAAAAAGTTTTCTCAGCAAAAACAGAAAGTTTATCTGCAAAAGCTTGTCAGCAAATATTTGGCCACAAAAAATATATTCAGCCAAATTTTACGAGTAAAATTGGCTAGTTCAATTTTTGTTAATAAAAATATTTTGCCAGTAAAAACAATTTTGTGAGGAAAAATTTGTCAGTAAAAAAATTTTCTCAGCTAAAAGTTTGTCAGCAAAAATTTGGTCAATAAAAATTTGGTCAGCAAAAATATTTTTACCAAAACTTTATGAACAAAAATATTTTGTCAGTAAAAAAATTTCGTCAGCAAAACTACGATCAGTAAAAAGTCTGTCAGCAAAAAGTCTGTCAGCAAAAATTTGGTCAGAAAAAATATTTTCAGCCTAATTTTACGAGTAAAATTGTTAAGTTAAATTTTGTTAATAAAAATATTTTGCCAGTAAAATTTTGTGTTGGTAAAATTTTTGCGATAGAAAATTTTGCTAATTAAAATATTGTGTCTGTAAAAACAATTTTGTCAGCAACAATTTGTAAATTTAATTCCCAACCAAAAAGTTTAGCTTTAGCCCTGAACGCTTCACTAGTCAGCAGTAACATCTAGTTATCGATTTTATTGTATTCTCATTAGAAAGAAAAAAATATTGGTCCGGTATGTTTCTTGATATATTAAGTCAAGCCTTTGATAAAGCAGGCTTACTCTGGAAACTCAATAGGATCCTTGCTCTTATCTATTTTGTAGTTCTGAGACAATTTCTTGCTAATCGATACTTCCAAGTAAACCAATCCAATAAACGAACTCTCCAATATCTCCCATCGGGGTTCTGATGTTCCACAGGTAAATCTGCTTGAACCTATTTTCTACAACATTTATACATCTGAGATATTAACAAGAACCTCCTTGCATCTAGCAAAAAATTCTTTGCCATATTTCCAAAATTCTCCAAATCCGAATCCAAACTCTCCAGAACTGGTTTATCGAAGAATTAAGTTAATGAACAGTAAATCTACACACGTAACTTTTACCCTCTGCGGTGAACATCAGTAGTTGTGTTGAAAGTCTTCAAATGGAATTGCCTTCAGCTCCGCAGTTATACTCCTTTTAAGTTTTTTTTTATCTTACATAAAAAATATTCTTGTAAAAGTGACTAGGAGCGTGGTGGGGAGGGAGGTATTACTTAGGAATCATATGAAATTGTTTTTCTGAGTTTTTAAGGACTTTTTTTATCAAAAAAAAATTAGTTGACATTTTATCTTGGAGGAAATAAATTTTTATGGAAGATTCCCTTACTGTCCACAAGGAACCAAAGGAATATATATTTTTTCTACCAAAACTGGGTGATAGGTAAAAGGGCGCTGGGAACCACTTGAATCACTTTTTCCAACAAAAATTGTTTTGCCCTAAGATCACGTGGTCTATCTGCACTCACCAGATTAGACGCTCTTTATGCAGAAAATTTGATACACCTTAATTTTAGTTATGCAGTTCGCCTTAGCGTGAATTATTTGCGTCATAATTTTTTTGGGTCTTAAGACCACGTGGCATCAAACCACTATCTTTGGCGTTTTTCATGCTGCAAATTAGATGGATATGATTTTCAATTATGCAGGTCGTCATATCTTGAATTAATTGCGTAACAATTTTTTTGGGTCTTATGACCACATGGTTTAGAACTACCATTTTTGACGCTCTTCATGCAGAAAATTTGACGCACCTGAATTTTACTCATACAGGCCGCCATGATCTGAATTAATTGCGTAATAATTTTTTGGGTCAAGAGTCTTAAGACCACGTGTCATCCAACCATAATCTTTGGCGCTCCTCATATAAGCATATTAGATTTACCTGAATTTTAAATATACAGGTCGCCATATCTTGAATTAATTGCGCCATAATTTATTTGAGTCTTAAGACCACGTGGAATCTAACCACCATCTTCGGCGCTCTTCATGGAACAAATTTGACGCACCTGAATTTTACTTATACAGGCCACCATAGCCTAAATTAATTGCGTAATAATTTTTTTGGGTCAAGAGTCTTAAGACCACGTGTCATCCAACCACCATCTTTGGCGTTTTTCATGCTGCAAATTAGATGGATATGATTTTCAATTATGCAGGTCGTCATATCTTGAAATAATTGCGTAACAATTTTTTTGGGTCTTATGACCACATGGTTTAGCACTACCATTTTTGACGCTCTTCATGCAGAAAATAATGACGAACCTGAATTTTACTCATACAGGCCGCCATGATCTGAATTAATTGCGTAATAATTTTTTGGGCCAAGAGTCTTAAAGACCACGTGTCATCCAACCACAATCTTTGGCGCTCTTCATATAAGCATATTAAATTTACCTGAATTTTAAATATACAGGTCGCCATATCTTGATTTAATTGCGCCATAATTTATTTGAGTCTTAAGACCACGTGGAATCTAACCACCATCTTCGGCGCTCTTCATGGAACAAATTTGACGCACCTGAATTTTACTTATACAGGCCACCATAGCCTAAATTAATTGCGTAATAATTTTTTTGGGTCAAGAGTCTTAAGACCACGTGTCATCCAACCACCATCTTTGGCGTTTTTCATGTTGCAAATTAGATGGATATGATTTTCAATTATGCAGGTCGTCATATCTTGAAATAATTGCGTAACAATTTTTTTGGGTCTTATGACCACATGGTTTAGAACTACCATTTTTGACGCTCTTCATGCAGAAAATAATGACGAACCTGAATTTTACTCATACAGGCCGCCATGATCTGAATTAATTGCGTAATAATTTTTTGGGCCAAGAGTCTTAAAGACCACGTGTCATCCAACCACAATCTTTGGCGCTCTTCATATGAGCATATTAGATTTACCTGAATTTTAAATATACAGGTTGCCATATCTTGAATTAATTGCGCCATAATTTATTTGAGTCTTAAGGAATCTAACCACCATCTTCGGCGCTCTTTATGGAACAAATTTGATGCACATGAATTTTGGTCATATAGGTAACCATAGCCCGAATCAATTGCGTAATAAATTTTTATGGGTCAAGGGTCTTAAGACCTCGTGGCATCTAACCACCACCTTTAACGCTCCTCATGCAGCAAATTTGATGCACATGCATTTTAATCATGCAGATCGCCATAGACTGAATTAATTGCGTTATAATTTTTTTTTGGTTAAGGGCCCTAAAAGCACATGCCATCCAACCACTTGCACTCATCATCTTTGACTCTTTGCATGAAGCAAATTTGTTGTTCATGCAGCAAATTTGTTTTGCCATGATTTTAATCATGCAGGTTGCCATATCTTGAATTAATTGCGCGATAGTTTTTTTTTGGGGTCTAGGGTCTTAAAACAACGTGGTATCCAACCATTTGCACTCATCAGTATCTTTGATGCCCTTTGTTTATTGTATCTGTATTTTCCATCTTTATTTGATAATAAAAATAATTAAAATGAAAATGAATTTCTGTAAATTTTACCATAAATTATTTGTGATTTTCAACACTCTTGCTAATTAACATGATGAGATGATATAAGATACTCGAAAATTACACCCTTTAACATAAAAATGAATAAAAAAAGCATACACTTTTACACAAAGAATATGCAAGTTTTTGATAAGAGAAAATTTTATTTGATTGCTCAAAAAAAATTGTATAAAATTCATAATAAGAAACAAAAATAAACAAATTTCTTTGTCGTTTTGAAAATTCGATTTGTCAAATGCTTACCTTACAAAATGCTTACTCATAGGTTCGTCAACACCGGAAAATCTTTAGTCAAGGTACGAGAACATCTGATCAATAAAATGAAGAAAAAATAAAAAATAATAAATAATTTTTTCTCTCAAATGGGGGATTGGTAAAAATTATTCATCATTTTGACAGCTTCTTTTCTATCTGGAATATACATAATTTTACCTTTCGATCATCTTGAATACTTTTATTTGTACGTACGTGTTTCGTTTTATATATTTTCTGTTGCATATTTTCTTCAACCCATCAAATTATTTATTATATTTAGTTAAAGAAAAAAATAGAAAAAAATATAGAAAAAAATAAAGAGAAATTTGAGGAAAAATTTGAGGAGAAAATTGAGGGAAAATTTAAGCAAAAATATTTATTGTATAGAAAGAAAAGTTAACAATACTACAATATATAAATAGGCAGTGGGGCAGGAGGGGGGATGAATGAAAATAAATATTATGGAAAAAATATACCAGAAAAGACGAATTACTAAAGATGTACTCCGCAGTGTGGATTCTGCCAGTTGCCATAGACTTACGACCTATTTTTTGCAGGACTATTGTGCAGATAACCTTTAGCGATTCGTTTCGATCAATGTCCTGAGCATGGAAAATATATCCTTGGGCTATGGGCTTCTATAAAATAAGCATAGAATTTGAGTAGTAGTTGATATTCGCATTTTTCGTGCTTAATTCAAATCGAACGTGCCCGGAGTTCTTCATTACGGAATTATTGAAAGATATTTTTTTTTTCTTCTCTCATCCTTTATATTATTATTATTATTATTATTTTTTTTATAGAGAGTTGTGGGGGTGGTAAAGTGGGAAATATTATATTATCTATCTTATTTTGTGGCATAAAAAAAAAATTATTTGAATTTTTTTCTATGATAATTTTGTTCAGTAATTGTTTGTGGTAGTGTCCTTTTTTCCTATATTAAAGGTGGTAGAGTAATTTAAAAGCAGAATTTTCCGAAATTTTTTTATAAAACTTTTAGAGAACAGAAAAATCTTTTTTTTTAATATTTTTTTTTTGTGTACATTTTTTTATTAGGTAATTTAAAAAAAAATTAACACAGAGATTTTTTTGTATAAGACACTATTTTTGATTGTCGAGAAAGTCGTAACAGATGGCGTTCCTTCGTTTGCGGAAGTACTAGAGTTATTCGCATCTGTGTTATTTTTACGTCATTTAACAGCTGATAGTTTAAGATTTATTTAAAAAAATAATCATTCATTTTATTAATTTTCTACGGATTTTACGAATTTTTTGCCATTTTTTATTGTTTTCGCTTCCGTAAACGAAAAGAACGCGTGCCAAACTTACGAAAACTCGCTTGAAGTTTAATATTGCCTATTTAATTGAATTGACTACAAAATTTCCAAATAAAAAATTGAATTGTTTTTTATTTCCTTTAATAAATAAATACCATAAAGTCGTGGCCAAAAGAAAAGGTCACGCCTCAGGAAGCAGGAAAAGTCCTTTTCAGTAAAATACACAAATACAATTTAAAGAAGATTCAGAAAAACAGCATACCTGAAATAGTGGATCAATTGTACAATACCAAAATACAAGAAAAAGCAAAACAACTTTCACAGACATCGGGGATGCAAAAAAAAGGGATCAGCATCAAATTGCTAAGTAAACTAAGCAAAAAGTTAATTACTTTCTCTGTAAAAGGTCGAAATGATGGTGGAGCATTTTCCATTTCGAAACAGTTTTTCCTTATACTCGTATCATTAGCCTACCCTATCCTCATTGCTTCTGCATCCCCCTCTAAACCTAATTTAAATTTTCTAACAAATATATCCTTATTTGTTTTTGTTTTTTTTTCTTACCACATTTTATATCTTACGATTACTATTCGAATTTTCATTACCAAAAAATTTTCACTTTCTTCACCAATTTCGTTTTTGATCGTTTTGAAAATATTTGCTTTTATATAAAAAAGTAAATTAAATTTCGAAATTCTTATCATTATGAATTTTATGTACTTTTTGTTTATTTTTTTTTCAAAAATTTTAAATTTAATATAAACTTTTCGGATTAGAGCTTTATTTTGTATAAAATGCAATCAAAGATAGTGTTTTTCTTATAGTATTTTTTGGGGAGAGGAGAATTTTTTTTTGATAAAGTAATTCTTAAACACCTTAAAAGAGAAAATTGAATGATTTAACAATAATTGCAAGCGACTAACAGGAGAAAAAATGCTGCATACCAAGCTATCTTGCAATCTCAGAGAACACGAGCACGCATTGAGAATTATCGAGCAAAGAAGTGGATTCACAAATCAAATCGAAAAATATAGGAAATAACCGCACCAGGCGCGCATGTTTTACGTAGTTGTGAGTGCGATAAGATCATTTAGAGTAAAAGTTTTGTTAAAAAAACAATTTTGCCAATAAAAAAATTTGTCAGCTCAAATATTTTGTCAGCAAAACGTTTGTCAGCCAAAATTTGGTCGCAAAAATATTTTTAGCAAAATTTTGCGAGTAAAATTAGCCAGTTAAATTTTTGTTAATAAAAATATTTTGTCAGTAAAAACAAATTTGTCGGTAAAAATTTGTTAGTAAAAAAATTTTGTCATCAAAAATTTGGCCAGTAAAAATATTTTCAGCAGAATTTTACGAGTAAAATTAACCAGTTAAATTTTTATTAATAAAATTACTTTGTCAATAAAATCAATTTTGTTAGAAAAATGTTATCAGTAAAAAGTTTTTCAGCAAAAGCTTTGTCTGCAAAAAATTCAGCAGCAATAATTTGGCACGTAAAAATATTTGCAGACAATTTTACGAGTAAAATTGGCCAGTTCAATTTTTGTTAATAAAAATATTTTGTCAGTTAAATTTTTATCAATAAAAGCAGTGTTATTTTTACGTGGCAAAATTTTAAATTTTTACGAGGGAGCATTTTTATAACAAAAGAATTTTCTCAGTGTGTGAGCAAAAATTTTGTGAAAAAAAAATTTTTCTCAGCTAAAGTTTGGTTAGCAAAATGTTTGTCAGCAAATATTTGATCAATAAAAATTTGGTCAGCAAAAATATTTTTAAGAAAATTTTACCATTGAAATTTATCAGTTAAATTTTTATGAATGAAAATATTTTGTCAGTAAAAAAATTTCGTCTGCAAAACTTTGGTCAATAAAAAGTTGGTCAGTAAAAAAAATATTTTCAGCAAAATTTTACGAGTAAAATTGGCCAATTAAATTTTTGTTAATAAAAATATTTTGTCAGTAAAATTTTGTGTTGGTAAAATTTTTGCGATGGAAAATTGTGCTAATAAAAATATTGTGTCTGTAAAAACAATTTTGTCAGCAAAAATTTGTCAGTAAAAATATGTTGTCAGTAAAAATTCGAGCAGTAAAAAAAATATGTCAGCAAAAATTTGGTCAGTAAAGAGTTTATCAGTAAAAATTTGGTCAGTGAAAATATTTTTTTGCCAAAATTTTACAAGTAATATTGTCCAGTTAAATTGTCAGTAAAAATATTTTGTCAGTAAAATTTTTATGGGAGTAAAAGCTGTGTAGTAACATTTTTTAATAATCAGAAAAACTTTGGTTTTCGACAGCAAAGCTTTAACCAGTAAAAATTTAGTCAGCAAAAATTTGGTCAGCAGAAAGTTTGTCAGCAAAATTTGGTCGGTAGAAAACAAAAATTTTACTATTAAAATTTACTAGTTAAATTTTTGTGTTTTACGTGGTAAAATTTTGTTAATAAAAATATTTTGTCAGTAAAAATAATTTTCTCAGTAAAAAGTTGGTCAGCAAAAATTTTGTTAGTAAAAGTATTTTTAGTAAAATTTTCAACTTAGTCAAGCATTTATCTGATGATAAAATTCATCCTATCCGCTCTACACTATCCATTTCAATGTGAAAAATGAAAACTAAAAAACATGTTCATCTGCACATAAATTTCAGTGAATTGCAAAATTTCTTTTCATGCTAAAAACTTTCCAAAGCAGTATGGTTTCCTTAATTTTATTGCATAATTAAAAGTTTCTCAAATTTTATGACTTTTTAACAGATAAAATTATAAAAGTAAGTGCTACGGTACACTAAAAAATATCTCGTACTGTCAACTTATTATAATAGAAATTAAGGGAAGGTGGAGGATAGAGTGCCAATGTGTAGAGAACTCGACAAAAAAGGCGAGTAATTTGAAGAGTAGCAACAGATAAAGTTACTGCAGAAATTATTTCTAGCGTAATTGTCAATTTATTTCTTTTTTATGATGGTATTTGCCAATAAAACCCATATGAACTTACGGACTAGAACTCTGGGGCTCTATTTAGCTCTCAAGTCTCATTGAATCCAATGCTTTCAGTAAAAAAATGACAAAACTATTATTCATCATCATCTTAAAGTCCCGAATGTTCGTGAATGCATTATCTCGTTATAAAAACTTATCTATAACGAGACACAGTCATATTATAAAAGAAATTTCATTGTTGGAAAATTTCAATTTTTTATAAAAAAAATTTTGAATAAAAAATGTTTCTTTTAAAATTTTTCTATTAAGGAAAATAAATTAAAAACATTTTTAATTAAATAATATTTTATATTAAAAAAATTTCTAGAGAAAAAAAAAGCATTTCTATTTTTAAATAAAAAGTTTTCGTATCGAAAGCTTTTCATAAATGCTCGCAAGAAAAATTAAGATTGGAACTGAAAAAAAAAATTGAAAAATTTTAACAATTAAAAAAAACTTATTCTAATTGTAAGGCATTATTAAGATTTTTCATTCTCAAATAAGGGAGGATCACGTTTCCTTAAAAAGAAATTTTTTTTATCTTTCATTAAAGCTAAATCCAAGCAAACTGGAAGAAAAATTGAAAAGAGAAACTGAAAAAATCCAAACCACTCCTTTTAAAAGTTCATTATTCTTTTTATTATTTTATTGTACATCATTTTCATCCTTAATATCCAACGTAGTTTTTTTTTTAAAGGAAACTTTTGGAAAAATTTAAAAGACCATCTTCTCCCTTAAGTGAATTTAGTCCTACCCTTCGAGTCGTGCTCTGTTTGACCATCCCTAATTTGATTTTATTAAAACTTTTCTGTTTCTTCAAAGCGAACAAATTTATGAAATCTTGGAAAAAATTGATTTAATCAATTTTCGAATACAGTTTATAGTTTGTGGTGTGGATTTCAAGTTCGAACCATAATCAAACAAGGATTATTTTTTGAGTCGCTTTAGTCCTACAAATTTATTTGCAAAATTATTTTTCCAGGCTTCATTTCTATTTTTCTCATGAAATCAATTTTATTCCCATTATTATTAAAACTTTATTTGATAAAAATGAAATTGAATTTGTAAAAATTTCAAATTTTATAAATTTTATAACATTTTCAAATAGGCACAAATTAAAAAATAAACGCCAACACATCACTTGGCGGGAGTAATTCAGATAATCTGCAATTTTCTGAGCTCCAACATTTTTTAAAGTTATTTGTATAAAAGTTATTAGTTCTAGCCTAGATAATAAATGTAATTTATTATAATGCTTATCCGCAGTTATTTTCTAAGGTGGCTTAATTGAGTTTTTAGTTGAAGCAATTATGAACGTAATGGGGATGTTTATTACGAAACGGCGACGCATTATCATAATTAAGTGAAAAGAGGAAAATTCCAAGGTTTTGCAGGATTCAAAATAATTTCTTTACAAATATTTTCATTGTTTTACTAAAAGTGATTCATTTTTGTTTGCTGTGCTTTATTGTTAAATATTTTCTGAGGTCAAAATATTAGCGGAAAATTTCTTCTTGTCTATTCTTACATTTATGTTATAAATGGAATAGTGGAGTGGCCTGATTATTCTAGTAATTTTTAAAGCTAACATTTTCTTGAATAGGGAAAAAGTTATATTTTTTTAGTGAAAATTTATTTCAAATATTTCCAATTTAAGGTAAAAATTCAGTCGAAAATTAATTGATTAATTTGTAGTCATTATTTTTAATCGGAACTTTTAGAATTTAATAGGCAAAATTTTCAGTCGAAATTTTTAGTTGAAATTTAAGGTAGACATTTTTAGAAAAAAACAGTAGTTGAAAATTTTGGGCGAAATTGTCAGTCCAAGTTTTCAATCAAAATTTTTAGTCCAAATTTTAAGTCCAAATTTTAATCAAAATTTTTTTGTGAAAATTTTTGGTCGAACATTTTAGTCGAAATCTTTATAGAAATTTTTAGTCGTAATTTTAAGGTAAGCATTTTTAGGCAAATATTGAAGGTCAAAAGTTTAAGTGGAAATTTTTAGTCGAAAATTTTAATCGAAATTGTCAATTCAATTTTAGTCTAAATTTTCAGGCCAAATTTTTTGTCGAAATTTTCAGTAAAAATGTTTAGTCAAAATTAAAATTTAAGGTTGAACATTTTAGTGGAAATTTTTAGTCGAAATTTAAGGTAGAAATTTGTAGTCGAAAATTTTAAGCGAAATTGTCAGTTCAAGTTTTCAATCAAAATTTTTAGTCCAAATTTTAAGCCAATAATTTTAATAAAAAATTTTTTTGAAAATTTTTGGTTGAAGATTTTTGTCGAAATTTTTAGTAAAAATTTTTACAATATTTTAGTCGAAATTTAGTCGAAATCTTTAGTAGAAATTTTTAGTCGTAATTTTAAGGTAAGCATTTTAAGGCAAATATTTAAGGTCAAAAGTTTAGTGGAAATTTTTAGCCGAAATTTAAGGTAGCAATTTTTAGACGAAATTTTTGGTCAAAAATTTTAATCGAAATTGTCAACCTAATTTTAGTCTAAATTTTCAGGCCAAATTTAAGGTAGAAATTTTCAGGCGAAATTTTAAGTCGAAAATTTTAACCGAAATTGTCAATTCAATTTTAGTCTAAATTTTCAGGCCAAATTTTTTGTCAAAATTTTCAGTAAAAATGTTTAGTCAAAATTTAAATTTAAGGTTGAACATTTAGTGGAAATTTAAGGTACAATTTTTTAAGACGAAATTTTTAGTCGAAAATTTTAGTCGAAAACTTTAGTCGAAAATTTTAGTCGAAAATTTTAGCTGAAAATTTTAGCTGAAAATTTTAGTCGAAATTGTCAGTGCAAGTTTTCAGAGAAATTTTTTGTTGAGATTTTCAGTCCAACTTTTTTGTCGAAATTTTCCGTAATCATTTTCAGACAAAAAATTATTGCAATTTTTTAGTCGAAATTTTCCATGAAAATTTCAGTTGAAATTTTCGGTCCGGAACTTCAATCGAAATTTTAAGCCAAACATTTTAATCGGAATTTTTAGTCGAAATTTGCAATACAAATTTTTTGTGAAAATGTTTGGTCAAAATTTTTACAAGTTTTAAGTCGAAATTTTAGTCGAAATTCAGTCAAAATCTTCAGTAGAAATTTTTAGTCGAAACTTTTAGAATTTGTTAGTCCAAATTAAGGGTCAAAATTTTTAGGCAAATATTTAAGGCCAAAGGTTTTAGTGGAAATTTTCAGTCGAAAGTTTATGTCGAAAAAAATGTTCAGTAAAAATTTTTGGTTAAACATTTTTATCGAAATTTTTGGTCGAAATTTTTAAGCAAAAATTTAAGGTCGAACATTTTAGTGGAAGTTTTCTGTCAAAATTTAAGGTAGAAATTTTAAGATGAAATTTTTAGTCGAAAATTTTAGTCGAAATTGTCAGTGCAAGTTTTCGGAGAAATTTTTAGTCGAAATTTCCAGACCAAATTTTAATCGAAATTTTCCGTAACTATTTTCGGACAAAATTTTTTATCGAAATTTTTGCTCGAAACTTTTAGTCAATAATTTTGAAAGTTTTAGTAGAAATTTTTACAATTTTTTAGTCGAAATTTTCAATCAAAATTTCAGTCGAAATTTTCGGTCTGGGTTTTTAGTCGAAATTTAAAGCCAAACATTTTAATCGGAATTTTTAATCGAAATTGGCAATAAAAATTTTTGCGATTTGGATTTTTAGCCCAAATTTTCAGTCCAAATTTTCAATGGAAATAAAAATAATCAATAATTTCTTTTAGTTACAGAATTTTTAAAAAAATACTACACAAAATGTTAAAGTGAATACACGATTGGATAAATTTATATAAACAATTTTCCGGCATAATAATTTTACTCATCTCTTAACAACATCTCCAAATTCAAATATGCCGCTATAAATACTAAGTTAAACGTCTAATAAGAATTTGTTATCTTCAAAATAACCTTAATTTATAAAGCTTAGAAGAGAAATTTAAATTTTCAAATATTTTATTTCACAGATTAGAAAGTCAGGCATAAATCAGGTAGTATTTTTAATAAAAAATAAGATTTTTATTTGAATATAAATCTACAAAAAGAGTAAATATTAAATTTTAAACTTGACTCCAGTTTCAGGTAGGGTAATCGTTCTTATACGCATTAACCAATGCATAGAAGAAAACATAAAAGTGGATTAACCTTTATATATTTTTATTTTTATTGATGTCGAAACAAAAAAAAATTGTAGGCTTTGAAAAACAATGTTAAGAAATTTATAAAAAGAAAATAAATAAAGGGATAAAGATCCATGCTCACAAAGCCACAAATCCATAGGCAGCATTGGCATACCAATTCATATTAATTACGTAATTTTTCTGTGGTTTCGAAGGAGTAAATATTCCCCCCATAAAATGGATTAAGGGCATAAGCCATAAAATTATAATAAGGTCATTTGGTGGTATAGTAAATATGATATAAATAAAAAAAGGATACGAAATTACTATGAGAAAGGTAAACACGCAAATCAGAAGCTAGAAGAGCCGAGACCGTAGGTACTTCATCAAATGGTCTAGTTTGTCTGTGAGGTCTTAAAATGGAGTAATTTCAGTGAATCACAAAACGTGTACACTGTGAGGTTAAAAGGAGAAATATCCGATTTACTGAGGAAGATTTGCTTACACTTTTGAGTTAAATAAATTTGAATCAAAATTGCTACCGAAATAGTTTCAATATAAGAATTTTTCCCCAAAACTTTTGCGGAAAATTTTTTGCCACTCTATTAAAATGTTTACTCAAAATTTCGACTGAAAATTTATACTAAAAATATCTGCCGATGAAAATTTTCACCGACGAAATTTTATACCTACGACAATTTTTCGAGACAATTTTTACCGACAATTTTTACCGACAATTTTTAAAGACAATTTTTAGCGACAACTTTTAAAGACAATTTTTAAAGACAATTTTTAACGACAATTTTTATTGACAATTTTTATCGACAATTTTTATCGACAATTTTTATCGACAATTTTTATCGACAATTTTTATCGACTATTTTTATCGACAATTTTTATCGACAATTTTTATCGACAATTTTTACCGAAAATTTTTATCGACAATTTTTACCGACAATTTTTATCGACAATTTTTACCGACAATTTTTATTGACAATTTTTGCACACAATTTTTACCGAAAATTTCTAACATAAATCTTTACGCACAATTTTTACGGAAATTTTTTTAACGTAATTTGTTATTAACAATTTTATTATAAATGTTTTCGTAAAATTTTACCGATAATATTTACGAGCGAAAATTTTCACCTAAGACAATTATTAGCAATACTTTTGATCGACAATTTTTACCCCAAATGTGTACCCAAAATGTTTACCGAAAATTTTTACCAACAATTTATACCGAAAAATTTTACCGCACAATTTTTCCAACAATTTTTACTAGCAATTTTTATTGACAATTTTTAGTTTGAAATTTTACTGATAGTTTTTAGTAACTATTTTTACTGCCATTTTTTTATGGAAAATTTCAATTGAAAAATTCCACAAAAAATATCTACCCAAAATGTCTCCACAGATTTTTTTGCTTCATTTTAATTTTCCTTATTTTTTTAAGATTTTTTTTTTTTTACTAGACTGAATGAAGTTTGGGGGAAAACTATACGTTCTTGTAAAGTATTTACGCTAGTATGTCTGCAATAATACTTTTTAGTTTTGTGATTATTTTCCGAAAAAACAACTTTATTAAATGCTTATAAACGTAATTTCAAAATAATTTTTAGGTCTTCTAGTTGTATAAGAACTGAACTCAAGCTAAACGACCTTAACAGGTCATTCAGTTTTATTCGTTTTTCTTATCGAAACTTTTCCACAATATCCCTAAATACCAATAAACATAATTTTTTCGCAACTTTTGCAATATTTCTGATTCACGTCTCATAGTCCACCCTCAACTTACATAATTGCAAATCTAAACAGTGTTAGCCATAAACAAATGGAATTTTTATGGTTTTTATTCGAACTTTTCAGAAGTTTTCTTGCTACAAACTATTACGCAAATTACAAATTATAATTTTTTTTTTTAGAATTTTCTTATGCAACAAGGTTTATAAAATTTTTTTCGTAAATTATCTTTTGATGTCCTTTATTTTGTTGAGTTTTAAAAGTTAACTTTTATTAAATTTTTATTAAAATAGAAAAATTTTCTGTCAAGTTTTTAGTAAAATTTTTTTAAATGTATTTTGAATAGGAAAAATGTTTTATTGTATTTGCAAAATGGAGTCAGTGGTTTGTGAGTGCGTGAAAGAAAATAAATACAATCGAAATCAAAGTATGGAAAAGGCTCTTTAGAAACTCAGAGAAAATAACATGAATTAAGTACCTATCGTGTTTGTGATCTGATTTAGACAGTTTTAAAATAAGGGCAATTTTTCATAGACTACTTCAATCACATTCGTAATGGCCCGGCCCCACCACCGTCAGTGTTTCTTATTTTGCTGCCAACAATCTACTTTGGGCAGACCATCAATAAAAATCCAACCAGAAAAGAGTGAAGAGCAATAATTTTTGATTTAAAACATGCCAAACAAGGGAAAACATGGGGCACTATTTGTATAACAAAGGAGACATTTGGACACCGAAAACAAAGGATTCGTTTTATTACAATTTCACGAATATTGGCCGTCGTTACACTTTTCACTCGTTAGCTTTGCCTTTCGAATGGCATTTGTTTTTGGGCTTTCGTTTGGTGAAAAATTATCCGCTTACACGTAACTAGGACCTATCACGATAGAAGGTATGTTAACTGGTAATAAATCAGGGATATTTTGTTTTAGTTTTTTTGTTTTCTTTTTTTGATTCAACAAAAAATCAAAACAATGATTTGAACAAAATAATAATCTAAAAATAAGAAACCAGAAAGAAATTGCTTGTGAACATAAGTAAAAAGTAGGCAATAAGTTTTCAAAAGGAATTCTAATAAGAGTGAATTGTTGTTGTTTTACGGATGTTAATATATTAAGTCATTTGTCATTGGTGTTCAAGGCTTTGATTATTTTGGGTGGCAATATTCAGCGAAAAGGTTGAACGACGTCTAAAATAAATCGCATCAGCAAAAGGTAAAAATTACGTTCACTTGAATATTTTCGCAAAAATTTGAAAAACGACCAAAAACTTATTACGCCCTTAGAAACTGTTGTTATTTAAATAATCATAAAATGTGTGTAAAAAGGGGGTTTGTAAATAGACTTTTCTAGTTAATATATTTTCTTGTATAGCGTAAATAGGAATACACGGAAAAAATTGAAAATAAAAACTAGAAAATTTGAGCAAAAAACTGTACGTTTCAGTTAATTAACTTTTAGTAAAAATACTCTCAATTCAAACTTTTTTTTAAAGAAAAATACTCTCAGAATAAATTAAATGCAGTTTAAAATACCCTCAGTAAAAATACTCTCTCTTAAAAATGCGATCAGTTAAAAATAGTTTTAATTGAAATATTTAAAACAAAAAAAACTTTTCGTACAAATTCTTTTAGTAAAAATACTTTCAGTAAAAATAGTTCGAGTAAAAATGCTTACAGTTAAAATACTCGCTAAAATATGTTTTCAGTAAAAGTCTGGATTATTTTTTCTGTAAGCATGTCTTTTGTTTTGATTAAATTGATTTCAGTCAAATATACTTTCAGTTTAAAATAATTTTAAATGGAAATTCTAACCGTAAAAATATTCCCAGTAAATATTTTTTCAGTAAAAATGCTTACAGGAAAAATACTTTCAGTTAAAATAATTTCGACAAAAACGCTTTCAGTTAATAATACTTTTAGTGGAAATATTTACAATTTAATAAAGACTCTCAGGTAAAAATTTTCCCAGTAAAATTATTTTCAGTTAAAAATATTTTCAGTTAAAAATTCATCCAGTTAAAAATGGTTTTAGTAAAAATATGTTCAGTTAAAAAATTTTTCAATCAAAAATTGTATTCAGTAAAAAGTTTTTCAGAACAAATATTATCATTAAAAATTGTTTTTATTTAAAATACTCTCGGATTAAATTGTTTTCAGTTAAAAATACTTTCAGTAAAAATACTTTCAGTAAAAATTGTTTTCAGTAAAATCGGGAGTATTTTTTCTTTAAGCATTTTTTTTTTGTTTTGATTAAATTGATTTCAGTTAAAAATACTTTCAGTAGAATTTCATTAAGTAAAATTACTTTTAATCAAATCTATTTTCAGTTTAAAATAATTTTAGTTGCCAAATTCTTTCAGTAAAAATGCTTACAGGAACAATACTTTCAGTTAAAATAATTTTGGCAAAAACGCTTTTAGTTAATAATACTTTTTGTGGAAATATTTTCAGTAAAATAAACACTCTCAGGTAAATATGCTTCCAGTAAAATTATGTTCAGTTAAAAGTACTTTCAGCTAAAACTACTTCCAGTTAAAAAGGCTTTCAGTAAAAATATTTTTAGTTGAAAGTACTTTAAGTAGAAATTCATTCAATAAAATTGATTTCAGTCAAATATACTTTTAGATTAAAATATTTTTAGTTGGAAATGCTCTTCATCAAAATATTTCCAGAAAAGCACTTTCAGTAAAAATGCTTAGAAAAAAATACGTTCAGTTAGAAAAATTTCGGTAAAAACGCATTCAGTTAAAAATACATTTAGTCGAAATACTTTCAGTTATATAATCACTGTCGGTTAAAAATGCTTTCAGTAAAAATAATTTCAGTTAAAATAATTTCAGTTAAAAATAATTTTATGTAAAATACCTTCAGTAAAAATATTCACAGTTAAAATGCTTTTAGTTAAAATTTAAGTTAAAATGCATACAGAAAAATTGCTTTCCGTTAAAATAATTTCGGCTTTCAGTTAATAATAGTTTTAGTTGAAATATTTTCAATTAAATAAACACTTTCAGATAAAAATGTTTCCAGTAAAATTATATTCAATTAAAAATAGTTTCAGTTAAAAATACTTCCAGTTAAAAATTCTTTCATTAAAAATATTATCAGTTAAAATTATATTCAGTACAAATTCATTCATTTTAAAACACTCTCAGTTAAAATACTTTCAGTTCAAAATAATTTTATATAAAAATACCTTCAGTTAAAAAATTTTACAGTTAAAATACTTTCAGTTTAAATTCAAGAAAAATGCTTACAGAAAAAATACTTTCAATTAGAATAATTTCTGTAAAAACACATTCGATTAAAAATACTTTTAGTGGAAATTTTTTCAGTTAAATAAACATCCTCAGGTAAAAGTTCTTCCAGTTAAATTAAGTTCAGTTAAAAAATTTTCCGTAAAATTTATCTTCGTAAAAAAAATATTTACTTAACATTTTAATAAATAATAGAAAAAGTTTAAGGACAAAAATTTTACCGAAAATAGCCGCATCCATATTATGGTTAAGAATTTTTGGGTGAATATTTTGAATATTTTAATAGAAAATAACAATTTTTTTAATGCCATTCTTAAAGAAGTTCTTAAATAAATTAATAGAAAATAACAATTTTTTTAATGCCATTCTTATTTAAGTTCTTAAATAAATAATATTATTAGCAATATTCTCAAGTGAGATTGTCCTTTTTAAATAACTTAATCAGAGTGAGCATATTTAATATATACTTCCTTATTTTATCAAATCAAAGCGATAGCAATGCCAGTAAACAATTTAAGGACTTGGCAGATCCTGATTGTACTTTCCTTTTGATATACATTGTTCAGCCTGTACTCTTTGAGAAACTATTTTTCTAGAATTTTAATTGCCACATTTCTACTGTGTTAATAGAACTCGTTTTATTTTATTAAGTTTTCCTTTTTCTGTTTTTTCTTCTTCTTTGTTAATTATTATAGTTTGTCCTTATACACTCAAGCCAGTCAATACACTATACAAAAAGGAATTTGTTTTTTGTGACAACAAACTGGAATGAAGGCATTTGATCACTAATTAGTCGACGATAAATAGTTTGTGAATTCTTCTCTTTGTAGTCTCGAAAAAAGCATTTTTCGTAGGACATTGGAAACTTATCTGTTGCGAATAGTAAAATTGTTTGTCCTGATGCCAAAATGAAATTAAAAAATTTTTCTTCTTAAAGTCCCGAAAATTAATTCTCAACAGAAGGAATCGTAAAAAACCAGGAATTATTCTCTTTGATTAGATAGCATAACTATTTTTAAAAAGGATTTTTTCCTGCTTAGAGACACGAACGATGACAACTTATTCCACTTGTACTCGAATGGAACTGATACTAAGGCGGCTGGGGACTATTCGGTATGCGGGAGTGGTCGTTAGTGTGTTTTTCCATAAACATCCTCTCATGTGGTCGGTATTAGGATCGAAAATGAACTCGGACAGTCCCAATCAATTTTCTTGTTTTCCAAGGCAATAATTGTTTTACACTTCTCGGCTTTGTCTCCTTATCTGGACCAAGTGTGCTCGAATGGCCATATCCTTCCTATTAAATACAGAAATTCGATACGGACGGACACGAACTGGATAATCCAGTCACTGTTTGCTTAATTTCGATGATTACGTAGTTGAAGTTGAGTGTTATGGTCAGATAGTCCGGGCTGGTTCATACGCTGGCAGTCCGAACATTTTCTGGCCAAAAATTTCTCTCACAATACACAAGCCATTAAATGACCAAAGAACTAAAGGACACAAAATTGCGGGGCTATAATTTGGCTAGGCTTTACAAAGTGTCCTAATAGAACTGGCCGGACTGTTCGGTCGGGCCATTTATACGGAATATCGCCCAATATTTGCCTATAACCATAGAACGTGCCTTCATAACACGCAGCCAAGGCTCTGTGAAGTCTTGTTGGCTCATCGACTATCAGTGGCAATTCGTATAATAAAGAGAACCAAAATTGTTGGCAGTTAAACGAGTGTCGTTTTCGGGAAGGGACGTTATCAGTAGTGGTCGATGGATTAAAGGCACGTGTGTACTCGGACGGAGGGATTTGTTTCGAAGAACAAACTTGTTAACGGGGCGAAGGGTTCATAATCCACAATCGCTCAAATACCACGCCTCATATTGAAACTAGACCGGAAATTCCGGGATTCGAATGAAATGTTGACTTCAATCTATGGAAAATCCTGACTTCTCTCTGTCCTTCTATCCTTTCTTTATGATCCTTTCTCATTTAAGTACAAACCATTGTGTGAATGCAATTATGTCACCACAAAGTGTACACTGCTCGCACGAAGAACAAATTTGCTTGTGGCTGGGAACATTCCCAACGTAATTATCGAAGGCCTTATCAAATTGAATCGCTGTTATTCCGTATTGAATCCTAATTCCGTCAATTCAATCCAAAAAGGACTGGTACGGATACGCTTTCAGGTTTCGCTCTAAAAAGAAACCTATCGAAGGGTGTTCTGACGTAGCGATTGAAAACTTTCTTATTCGTAGAGTGGAGGAGGACCTTTTAAATTATTTTTTTATCTTCTAAACAATCAACAAATTCAAAGGAAATTTTTAATGCAAAAACGTGAAAATGTTGCCATTTTTTTTACTGAACGTCGCTTAACTGAAACTGCTTTGAATGGAAATTTTTACTCGAAATATTTTAGCTGAAACAGTTTTCTTGAAAATTAATTTACACAAAGTATTTTTCACTAAAAGCATTTACACTGCAAATAGTTTTAACTAAAATAATTTTTACTTGAAGTACCTTTTTACTGAAAGTATTTTTACTACAGGAACTTTTCATCGAAAGTGCGTTTACTTAAATATATTTTAACTGAAAGTTATTTTAACTGAAAGTATTTTTAACTGAAACTATTTTTAACTGAAAGTGTTTTTACTAAAAAAGTTTTTAACTGAAAGTATTGTTACTAAAGGAACTTTTATAGAAAGTGTTTTTAATGAAAGTATTTTTAACTGAAAGTATTTTAATGGAACTATTTTTAACTAAAAGTATTTTTACTGAATGTATTTTAATGAAAATATTTTTAACTATTTTTAACAGAAATTATTTTTACTGAGAAAATTTTTACTGAAAATATTTTTGACTGAAAGTACTTTTACTGACAATTTTTTCACTGAAAGCTTTTTACTGACAAAATTAATTTTCACAGAAACTATTTTTACTGGGAAAATTTTAACTGAAAATAATTTTACTGAAAGTATTTTTACTGGAAATTTGTTTACTGAGAGTGTTTTTATTGAAAGTATTTTTACTGAAAATATTTTTGCTTAAATTTTTTTTTGCTGATAACATATTGTTCTGAAAGTATTTTTAAATGACATTAATTTTACTGAAAGAGTCTTTAATTAAAAATATTTTTAACTGAAACTATTTTTAACTGAAACTGTCTTTACTAAAAAAAAATTTAACTGAAATTCTTTTTAACTAAAATTATTTTTAACTGAAAGTATTTTTACTAAAGGAACTTTTATAGAAAGTGTTTTTACTGAAAGTACTTCTACTGACAATTTTTTCACTAAAAGTTTTTTACTTATAGTATTTTTGACTGAAAGTATTTTTACTGAAAGAATTTTGCCTAACGGTATTTTGACTGAAAATTTTTTTACTAAAGAAACTTTTATAGAAAGTGTTTTACTGAAAATTTTTAACTAAAAATATTTTTAACTGATAGTGATTTTACTGAAAGTATTTTTGCTGAAATTTTTTTTTACTGAAAATAATTTTTACTGAAAGTATTTTTAAATGAAAATATTTT
Organism: Atherix ibis; assembly: GCA_958298945.1. Lineage (NCBI taxonomy): Eukaryota > Metazoa > Arthropoda > Insecta > Diptera > Athericidae > Atherix > Atherix ibis. The sequence continues at coordinate 78,910,003 of OY282609.1, forward strand.
TTACAGAAATTATTTTTACTTAGAAAATTTTAACTGGACGCATTTTTAACTGAAAGTATTTTTAACTGAAAGTATTTTAATGAAAGTATTTTTAGCTGAAAGTATTTTTAACAGAAATTATTTTTAACTAAAAGTATTTTAATGAAAGTATTTTTAACTGCAAGAATTTTTACTGACAGTATTTTTACTAATGGGACTTTTATGAAAAGTGGTTTTACCGAAAAAAATTTTAATTGAAAATAATTTTAACTGAAAGTGCGTTTACCGAACATTTTTTAAATGAAAGTATTTTGAACTGAAATTATTTTTGATTAAATTAACTTTTATAGAAAGTGTTTTACTGAAAGTATTTTTAACTGAAATATTTTAATGAAAGTATTTTTAACTAAAAGTATTTTTACTGGGAAACTTTTAACTGAAAGTACTTTTAACTGAAATTGTTTTTACTGAAATTTTTTTTATTGAGCTCAATTTTGACTGAAAGTATTTTTAAATGAAAGCATTTTTAACAGAAACTATTTTTACTAGGAAAACTTTAACTTTAATCATTCATACCAAAAAATATTTTTATCTGATGTGTTCTTAAGTGAAGTTATTTTACTAAAGATAATTTTTACTGTGAATATTTTTTAACTGCAAGAATTTTTACTGAATGTATTTTTACTCGAAGTATTTTTAACTAACAGTATTTTTATTTGAAAGTGATTTTACTGAAAGCATTTTTGCTGACATTTTTTTTAACTGAAAACTATTTTTATTGAAAGTAATTTGAAATAAAATATTTTTAACAGAATTAATTTTTACTGAACGGATTTTTATTGTAAACATTTATACTGGTACTCGTTTAAACTGAAAGTATTTTTACTGAAACTATTCTGAACTGAAAGCATTTTTAACTAAAATTTTATTTATTTGAAAGTATTTTTACTGAAATTATTTTTGACTGAAAATTATTTTTAACTGATGTATTTGTAAACGAACGTATTTTCTTGAAGACAATTTTTTTGTAAATATTTCTAACTGTAAGTATTTTTAACTGCAAGAATTTTTACTGAAAGTATTTTTACTAAAAGAACTTTTATGAAAAGTTCTTTTACTGAAAATTATTAAATGAAAGTATTTGTTCTGAAAGATTTTTCTTATAAGCTCTTATGCTGGAACTATTTTTAACTGAAAATGTTTTTATTGGAAAATTTTAAGTGAAGGTGTTTTTACTTCTGTTTTAACTGAAAGATTTTAACTGGAAATATTAAGAGCTGAAATTGCTTCTATCTGAACAAATATCTACTCAAAATATGTATACTGAAAGTATTTTTAACTGAAACTGTTTTTACTAGAAAATTATTTTTAACCAAAAATTTTCGTAATCAAACTTTTTTAAAATGTTCCTTTTTTAAAGATAAAATTTTCTTCATTTTTATTTTTTCTTAAAGATAATAAACCCACCAGTCATGACTGAAATTACAGACTTCAATTTGAATATTAATAAAAACGAAAATCAATTCCATTTAATTCGTTTTATTATCCACTTTAAAAATAAAAAAAATTGCAGATTGTTAATAATCCCAATTAGACTGAGTGGAATGTCCTTTCCCAAGGGTGGTGTATAAATTAACGTAAATTTACGTACAATTTTGTTTATATTTATGTTTTTTGCTTTATTAAAAAGTTTTTTTTTTAAATGGTTTAGTTGCTCTCTTGCTTTTTTTATTGTTTCATATTTTCTCGAAAAGTTGATTTCGTTTTTCTTTCATTCTTTAAATCTTTTCCGTAAACGTTGGGATTCAAATGTAAACGTTGAGTTTTTTTAGTTACTCTGCTTTCTTCTTATTAGAATTGCACATTTTGTGTTGTCTTATGAAATTTAATATATTTTCCTTCTCCAAACCGGAGATTGTTATTGTTCATATCCTTTTTCATTAAACAAAATTTATCCATCATGGAATATGTTGTTGCTCTTTTGTAATATATTTTGTAAACATAGAATTTTCCAATTAAGATTGCCTTGAAAATATTAAATAATAAAAAACAAAAATTCTTTGTTTTAAAACTATTCAAAATAGTTTTTTTTACTAAATTTTCCAAAAAAAAATTTAATTTTCTTATTTTTATTTACAGAGAAAACGAGGAGACGATGACTGAGCCGGGAAGGTGCCATTGTTGAAGCGGAAGAAAAGGTTCCGTTTTGTAAAGTTGACTAGAAACGGAAAAACTCCCATAGGCGTTTTTTCTTTTTTAAAAAGAATAGCAAAATTTAGTATTTGCCCACGTATGTGTGAATAAGATGCAATTCCAAAATTTCTTTAATAAAAAATTCCCAGCTAAAAATTTCAAGTGAACTTTTTTTGGAACTTGTGGAAATATTTGGAAAAATCAAAATTTAAAAAAGAGGAAGAATTTTTGAAAAAAAAGAGGACTGCTAATCATTAGTTTGGTATAAATCAAAATTGTAATGGAATGGAATGGAATGGAAAGGGCATGGACTATGTGGACGACATCAATCAATGCTAGAAAGCGGATTTAATATGCAATGGACCGAAACTATTCAATTCTAGCCGGAAAATATCCAACAGAAGCAGTCCGATTACGAATTGTTCTCGTTCTATTCTTGATGATTTCCTATTTGGATGGTCTGCTGAGCGAATGTCCACGTCTATGCGAATGCAAATGGAAGAGTGGTAAAGAGTCGGTATTGTGCCTTAATGCTAATTTATCAAATATACCGGGCCGTTTAGATGGCGGCACCCAAGTCCTAGACTTGACGGGGAATAATATTGTTCAGATTGGACATGATGCATTCGCTGATGCGAACTTGTTGAATTTGCAGAGGATTTTTTTGTCGCGGTGTCGTCTGAAAGTGATTGAAAAGTACGCATTCCGGAAGCTGAACAATCTCGTCGAACTGGATCTGAGCAGTAATCAACTGACCATGATTCCAGTGCACACATTCGATTCGATTCCTGAGCTCAGGGAGATCAAATTGAATGCGAATCCCATCTTTAAAATAGTGAACGAGGCATTTAATCGTGTGCCGCAATTAGTTAGATTGGAATTGTCCGATTGTAAAATAGTCTCGATAGAGCCGAGAGCGTTCCTGGGACTAGAGTCATCGCTCGAATGGTTGAAATTGGATGGTAACAAGATGATAGAGATTAAATCCGAAATACTCACCTCATTTCACAATTTGCACGACCTGGAATTGGCACGTAACCCCTGGAATTGTTCGTGTAATCTGCGTCCACTACGTGCCTGGATGTTGCGTGAGAAAATACCGTACAGCGTGCCGCCGCTTTGTAAATTCCCACAACGTCTGAACGGAAAATCATGGGACAAGATCGACTTGGACGATTTTGCATGTACACCAAAAATATTGGCTGCAGACGATCCGAAAGCGTACGCCATTGAGAGTAGGAACGCCACCCTGACGTGTGTCATTGAAGGTGTTCCACAGCCATTCGTTCGATGGTCTGTCAAGAATAAAATGATTGCCAATCTATCGATCGATATGACAATGCCTGTTACCCACGGCCGGAAGATGTACATGGTAAGCTTCGAAAGGGGATTGTGCAATCTGACGATAGTGAATGTTGAGATGCAGGACGCGGGAACATATGTGTGTGCAGCCGAAAACCGAGCTGGTCAGGTGGAGGCCACCATAGCGTTGACCGTTTCACGGCGACCACCTGAAGCTCCTTTGGGAGCAAAAATCCTACTCATCTGCATTTTGATAGCTATTCTCTTAGTAATTGGCTCCTCGTTCGCAGCTCTGTGCTTCTGTTCGTTTCGAAAGAAACGGAAACTGCCACATTGGAATGCGCCGGCAAGGAGCGACAGCTATGAAAAAATTGAAATGAACCGAAAATGCAATATGAGACAATTCCGTAATGAGGAGAATGGTTACATACGGTCTCGTGGCAGTGGCGGGTGTGCAACTAGTTTTGGTGGTGCCCCCAGTAGCGGCGGCGGCGGTGGTGGTGGTGCGGCGGGTGGTTGTACGAATACCGCGTTCGGTGGCTTTAGTGAAAATGGCGGTATTGCCATTGTTAATCCCACCAAAAAGAATGGCGACTACAGAAATATTCCTACCGACGACGAAGGAACCGACGGATATTGTGATGACAATAACGAAGCAATTAATGGAAGCTTTGTAATTCAAAATAGACGTGATAATTCTTCATATAAATGGAAATCTGGAATTGGCGTCACTAGTCCCATAGTTGATAGGCATAATAGTATATGTGAGGAAACTGATCTCCATATTCCAAGGTTAATAGATGTAAGGTAAGGATTATTTTTTAATAATTATTACCTTTGATTTTATTGCAATTTTCCTATCAAATATCATCCCTTCGTAGAGACACAATAATAGTTAAAAGACAATTTTACTTTTTTATGAATTACAGTTCAAATCCAGATTCCGGTTCTAGTTCAATATCCAGTCAGGTTAAGATAGCATCATCTCGTGTGAATAATACCGCATCGTCATCGGGTTATGCGCAACCAAAAGTGTCGTGGTCGAATCAGTTGCTGAGCAAGAAATTGCAGTCGATAGTGGCGACATCAGCCTCATCAGCGGCGGCATTCGTGTCATCGGCAACAACTTCCATTGCGTCGACATCGGCCGATAGTCAAAATCATATGCAAACTTCTTATGTTGGTAACGATCCCAAGGGGAGGTTCTGTCCGCCGAGTACGGTAGAGTCGGAATTTGGTGACAGCGATATGAAGTATCCAGACCTGATAGATGTGTCCATATTCGGTGGATCCTCACTGAACGGAAGCTGTTCGAGTGCGAATGTGTTTTGTACATTGCCGCGAAAGGCATCAAAGTATGCGAATAAATACTTTAAGAATACCTCCGATAGCCAATCTCCCCTCCTACCGGAAAGTGCAAACAAATTCGGTAGCGGCACAGACTCATTTATTGGTGAATGCAGCTTTAGCGGTGACATTACCAATCGGCGTTTATCAGCTGAATCCCAACCCTATTCCTCAATATCGCAATATGGAATAAATATGAGAAATTTAGTGAATAGCCAGCGATCGAGTAGTTTCCTAAATCTATTCTCATCAAGTACCATGAATAACCACCGCCATCGGAATCCTAGCTTACCATCGTCTCCGGTTCGTGAGGGTCCGAAAAGTTTGAGCTCAACAGCAACACCTCTTCTGGACTTCTCTTCTCTAACAAATCGTAGCACTGGCGGAACTTTAAGCTGTGGAAACAGTAACATTGGTGTTGGTATCAGTAATAATCCCATCACATCTACAGCAATGAACTCGGCCAACACTAATAACATAATACCACCTAGCAATGCATACGATTACCATGCTGCCCAATTAGAACGTTTCCTTGAGGAGTATCGCAATTTGCAAGAGCAACTATGCAAAATGAAAGAAACATGCGAATCGATACGGAAAAAAGAAGCACCACTTCGTGAGGCCTTAGGACATTCAGCACAATATGCTGATCCTGTAATGTTTAATGCTGCAATTTCCGGCAGTCAAAATCTAGTTGTTGATCATCAAAATCCAAAAACAATCCTTAAATCGAAAACAATTCTTCCTGGACAGCCACCAGATCCACCGCCATATTGGCTACATAGGAATGCCATGTTAAAACGATTCAACGATCAATCACCATCGGACTTTTTTCAAAGTTAATTTCATATTAACCCAATTTTATACTACCAAACCCTTTGTATAAATCATCCCTAACTACCCTTAAGGTTTTTCAATAATTTTTTTTTTTGAATAATAATTTTTTTGTACGATTATTTTTAGGAAATTAATGCGGCTTTGAATTTTTTTAAAAATTAATTTAACCCACCCTTCCCCTCTTCCCCTTCTTAACCTTAATACCCCTTACTAACCCTTACTACTATTTTTCGATCATTTTGATTAATATAAATTTTATTCCCCAATTTTCTCAAAGTTAATTTCATATTCAATTATTTTCTTCCCTTAAATCTACCTCTACAAACCTCCCCCCACCTACCCCCCACCCCCCCAATTTACTAAGACACTCCAACTACCACTTTACTTTTTTTTGATAATTTTTGTTAAAATATATTTTTTTGCAAATTATTCTAAATAAAAAATTGGATTTTTTCTTAAAGTTAATTTCTTATCAAATTATCTTCTGTCCCCTCTCCCCTCTACCTTTCCACCCTTAATATGTTATGGGTTCTTTTCCTTCATATAAATTTTTCCCTAAAATATTCAAAAAAAATTATCGGACTAACTTTTTTTAATCATAATTTTATATCAAATTATCCTATTCTCTCCCCTCTACCTTTCCACCCTTAATATGTTTTGGGTTCTTTTCCTTTATATATATTAAATAATTTTAAATTAATTTAACCCACCCTTCCTCTCTTCCCCTTCTTAACCTTAATGCCCCTTTCTAACCCTTACTACTATTTTTCGATCATTTTGATTAATATAAATTTTGTTCCCAAATTTTCTCAAAGTTAATTTCATATTAAATTATTTTCTTCCCTTAAATCTACCTCTACAACACCCCCCACCCCCCACTCCCCAAATTTACTAAGACACTCCAACTATCACTATTTTTTTTTTGTTAAATTTTGTTAAAATATATTTTTTCGCAAATTATTCTAAATAAAAAATTGCATTTTTTCTCAAAGTTAATTTCTTATCAAATTATTTTCTGTCCCCTCTCCCCTCTACCTTTCCACCCTTAATATGTTTTGGATTCTTTTCCTTCATATAAATTTTTCCCTAAAATATTCTAAAAAAATTATCGGACTGACTTTTTTTAATCATAATTTTATATCAAATTATCCTATTCTCTCCCCTTTCACCCTCACCCCCTTATCAATAACACCATTCACCAACCTTTACTATTTTTCGATCATTTTTGTTAATCTAAATTCTTTTCGCAAATTATTCTAAATAAAAAGTCGAAATTTTTCTCAAAATTAATTTCATATCAAAATAAATTCTGCCCCTCACCCCCCACGCCACTTCCCCTTTCTGATTTTCTATGACACTCCTTCACATCCTTACTGATTTTAATCATACTTTTTAACATAATTTTTTTCACAAATTATTCTTAATAATTAATTGGATTATTTCTTAAAGTTAATTTTATATTAAATTATTCCTTTCAACCCCCTTCCCCCCTTATCTATGATAGCCTCTCGCACTCTTATTATTTTACAAATATTCTTCTTAATATAAATTTGTTTTTTTCAAATTATTCTAAAAGTCCGACTTCTTCTCAAAGTTAATTTCATATCAAATTATCTTCTGTCTCTTTCCCCCCCCGCCTTACAACCCATATTATTTTCCTAAGACAACCCTACCCACCCTTACTGTTTTTAAATTATTTTATTTCTTCAGATAAATTTCTTCTGAAAATATTCTAAAACAATAATCAGACTTTGGACTTTTTTCAATATTAATTTGATAAGTGACTTCCTTCTCTTACCAACCCCCTATTAACAAAATATATATATCTACCCTTACAGTTAATCAATTTTTTTTTTCACATAAATTTTTTCCTAAAATATTCTTAAAAAAATAATCGGACTTCGGATTTTTTCAAAATTAATTTCTTAAGTTAGCCGTCTTCTCTTACCAACCCCTATTTTCAAAATATCCGTACCTACCCTTACCGTTTTTCAATTATTTTTTTTCTTCATATAAATTTTTTCCCAAAATATTCTAAAAAAAATTTCGAACTGCTCACTCTTTTCAAAATTAATTTCATATCAAATTATCTTTCATCCCCTTTCCCTCTACCAACCCCCTTTCCTAAACATCATTTTTTAATCATTTTATTTGAATTTTTATTTATTTTCCAAAATTATTCTTAATAAAAAGTCGAAGTTAATTTCATTAAAAAATTTACTTAAACACCCCCTCCTTACCCTTTCAACAAAATTTTCAGCAATTATCATATTTTTTTTTTTAAAATATTTTTCTTTATCCAAATTGTTTAAAATAAAATAGTTTAAATAGACAATACCAATTAATTAGATAAAATAATAATTAACTTTTTTTGTCAATTTTAAAAATTTTAATAATTTTGTTTTCTCAACAAAAAAAAATTCTTAAATAAAATATAAAATTTTGCAAATAGAATTAAATCAAAATAAAATCAAAAAAAAAAAAAATCAAAATTATTGCAATTACAATATATTAAATGTTTCCAAAAAGAAAAACAAAATAAAATTAAAAAAAGGACGGACACAGAAAAAAAAACAATTCCTAAACTTTCATAATCAATCATTTTTCCTATCAGTATCGTGTGAAATAATAGCAATAAGAGAAATTGTTTTTCATGAAGAAACTTTATTAAAAATGTTTAAATAAAAAGAAAATGGAAAATTTCAACATAAAAATAAAACAAATCTAAACGAAGAAAAATTTATTACAAATAAAACTTAGCAAAGAAAAAATGCAGATGGGATGGGAGCGTATAGAAATTTTTACTTATACGAAATCCATATCGAAAAGTATTACTATAACGACGATGAAAATGGGAAAGGATCTAACAAAAAAAAAAATTAAAAAAATATATACAGAAGCACATATTGTATGTGGTGTGTATGCCAGTTGATGTACGAGTAGATGATAAAAAGGAGCAAAGAAAATTCCATTTAAAAGCATTTTTCCATGAGTTTGTTTTTACTTTTAATTTTTTTTTACGTAAAAAGAAAAATAGTGAAAATATATATACTACAGCAACTAAAGTAAAAATCTTTAAAGGAAAAAAAGGATATGTTGTTGGTCCTTGCTCGTAAGTATAGTAACGATAGTGAAAAACTTAAGATGAAGAAAGCTGCTAAGAGGAATTGTGATTGCAAAAAAAAAAGAATATTTAAAAAAATAAAAATATTTAAAGAAAGTATAAATAAATCAAAAGGAAATGGAAAAGTAATTATTCGAAGGTGAACAGGATAAAGATGTTTTTTTGTTGTTGTTGTTATTGTACTATCGTTTATACTTTTTCCTTTTAAAATGATTTATTGATTGCTTACCTTTTGAAAATTGTAAATTGATAGCGATATAATGTTTAAAAGTAAATTTTCTCCCAAACTAGATTTTATTAAATCATCAAAAAAATTGTAAAACATAAGAAAAGGAAATTTTTTCCAAAAATAAAAAAAAATACCAAATAATCTAGTAATAATAATAATAATAATAATAATAATAATATTAATAAGGGATACTATAATAATATTTATTATAAATTAAGAAAAAAAAAACTAAATGATAAAACTTTCAAGTGAAATTATATAAAAAAAAAATTTATATAAAAACCAAACTAAATAATATTAATTATTATTTTTATTATTATTATTAATGGTAAAAAAAAAACCAATATAATTATGAAAATAAAAGCAATTATATGAAAAGCGTATAATAATAACAAGAAGATGAAGAAGAAGGGAAAAAAAAGAATTCATTCAATTCTTTTTGAATAAAGTTATTTAATAAAGAAAAAGAAATTTAATATTTTTACAATTATTGATTATGTTGTAGTTTTAGTTTTGTGAAAATACAATATTATTATTTTTTTTTTTGGGCTTAACAGTATATGAGAATTTATATTTAAGAAATGAAAAGTAAAAAATAATTTGTCATTTTATTTGTACTATTTACGATGCCATTAGATGATCAGCCAAATGGGCAGATGTCAGGTAATCAACGTGATGACGTTAGAATCCATTCCAAATTTAGTAAGCAGTCTAACAGCATGATTTGTGACGTTGGTTGACTCATTAGCCTGACTAATTTTAGCTGACTAATCAGCCAATTTTGGTAGACAAATTTTCACATACTAAAAGGCTACCGAATCAACCAATTTTGGCAGACTATCAAATTGACGGATTTTTAACATTGGCTGACCTGGTTGACTCATTAGCAGAGGAATTTTTGCAGACGAGTTAGCCCAATTTGTAACGTTTGCTGGCCTTTTTGACTCGTCAGGTAACCAATTGTGGCTGACCAAGAAGCTGGAAATTTAGTCAGACCATCAAATTGCTTGACTTTTAACATGGTCTGAGCTGATTGACTCATCAGTAGAAGAATTTTTACAGACGAGGTAGCCCGATTTGTGACGTTTGCTGACCTTTTTGACTCCTCAGGTAACCAATTGTGGCTGACCAAGAAGCTGGAAATTTAGTCAGACCATCAAATTGCCTGACTTTGAACATGGTCTGAGCTGATTGACTCATCAGCAGAGGAATTTGTGCAGACGAGTTAGCCCAATTTGTAACATTGGCTGATCTGTTTGACTCGTCAGGTAACCAATTTTGGATGACCAAGAAGTTGGAAATTCAGTCAGACCATCAAATTGCCTGACTTTTAACATGGTCTGAGCTAATTAACTCATCAGCAGAAGAATTTTTGCAGACGTGGTAGCCCGATTTGTGCTGTTGGCTGACCGTTTTGACTCGTCAGGCAACCAATTGTGGCAGACCAAAAAGCTGAAAATTTGGTCAGACCATCAAATTGCCTAACTCTTAACATTGGCTGAGCTGGTTAACTCATCAGCAGAGGAATTTTTGCAGACGAGTTAGCCCGATTTGTGACGTTTGCTGACCTTTTTGGACTCGTCAGGTAATCAATTTCGGCTGACTAAGAAACTGGAAATTTAGTCAGACCATCAAATTGCTTGACTTTTAACATGGTCTGAGCTGATTGACTCATCAGCAGAAGAATTTTTGAAAACGGGGTAGCCCGATTTGTGTTGTTGGCTGACCTTTTCGACTCATTATCTAATTAAATTACTGGCGAATTAGAAAATTTTGGCTGATCGTCTAATAACCTGATTTGTGTTGTTGGCTGACTTGTCGAAAAGACTAACAAATCATCCAATTATAGCTAACTATCAAATAGACTGATTTGTAATGTTTGCTGGCCTATTTGACACGTCAGGTTACCTAATTTTGACAGACCAAATAGCCTAAGAATCTGGAAATTTTAGCAGACCATCAAATACCCAGATTTTGAATTTTGGCTGACCATTTAGTAGCGGAAATTTGGACGTTTTCTGACCTGATCGATTTGTTAGCCAACGAATTTCCTAGAAAAAGTTTTGAAAAATTTGCAAATTTTGGCTGATCGTCTAATAGTGTAATTTGTAACATTGGCGGACCTAGTTGACTCGTCAGCGAACCAATTTTGGTAGATCGAGTAGCTAATATTGTTAATCAGTTATTTTTACTGATGGCCTAACAGACTAATTTGTGATGTTGTTTAACCTGAATATGTCGTGAGACGACCCATTTCTGTAGATAAATCGGATAATAACATTATCGTAACATTTGGCTGATGTCAGACATATTTTGTTTCATCAGCCAAGCCGTCAGCTACAGAGAAAAATGTTAATTAATTCAAATATTCTTGATCATTCATGAGTCCTACTCTTGTCTTTTTTGGGAGATATTTGGTTTTTGGAGTTTTGGATCAAAACTGAAACTTTTGTTTTTAAATTTTTAATTTTTTTTTTTTATTTCTTTTATACAAAATGCAAAATATCATCTAGCAAATAATGTCAAACTCGAATGTGACATAAGTAGTAGCTGACTAGATGATGACTGATCACTGACTAACTGGATGTCTGCCATAAAAATATTCAAGGTGGCCATCATAAGTTACTTTCGGTAAATTGATTGACGGTAGCTGATAACTTTGAAATAAATTTGTCTGACCGTCTAATACCAGCGTCAGCTGTCAGCCACTCATTAGTAAGCTGTCCGCGAATATTTTTCCGTGACTTAATCTTTGATTTTGGAACAATTGTTCATCTTCTGATATTATCTTTAGTTTAACAATTCCAAGAAGAACTATAATCGATAACTAAGAATTGTAATTAGTCAAGAAACCCCATCCGATCAGTTTAATGGCCAATTCAATTTTTAGCTTTATTTAAACTCATATATACTCATATATATATATAAACTTAAACCTTACCTTTAATTTTAATTTCCACAATGCTGCCATATAGAAAAATACTGTAATGTCTGGCAGTACTACGACGAGAACGAGAACATTAGAAAAAGGGTATAATCGGAATGGGTAAATAATTATTCGTTTTTGGCGCACGCAGCTATTGTGTCTTTAACCGTAAGATTGGGTAGGTTTTATTCCCTAATTTGACGGATGCTTCGAGCACCTCTCATAGCGATCAAACCGTGAATGAAGCGATCACTCGGCAGTCGGTGGTAGAGTGTCATTGTGGTCAGTTTGGTGCAAGGACTTTTTTGTGCGTTATTTAATTTGAATCAAAAGAATTGTGAATGAAGGTGTTACTTATAAGCACATATCAGTGTTAATAATAATGTTTATTAAAAAAAAAAAATATGGCTCAGCCACAATATGAGAGCTCTCAGGAATAATTCAAGTATATACAATATGTATTATCATTTTATAATATGTAATATTTCTGTGGGAAATGTAATGCTTAACGGAATCGCTTACCGAATTAATACCGGTAAGGGTGAGTTCCTTAGCGTATTCATCACAACATAGATTACATTTCCATCGATTAAACTTTGATTCCATCATGCATTACCCAACAGTCATTATATATTTTCTATCACAGTAATCGATTAAATCCGCGTATTTGCATGCACAATTTAAATTATTTTAATAGAAAGTTCAACATTAAGAGCGTCTAAATATTTAAAATTTTATTTTTATTTAATTGTATTATTTGATAAAAAAAATAATTTTATAGAAAAAAATTTCCACGGTTTTGGTTTGCGGGAGCTTTTGCTTGACTCTATCGCATAAATCGGGTTGAATGTGACCCATGGGTTGAGTGGTGTTGTCGGGTTATTACTCGTAATATTATTAATTGATAAATGTATATAAGAACAATCGTATAAAAATTACAGGGTTCTTGTTTGGAATGATTAAGAAATAGATTGTCAAAGGATAAGAGTGCCTATTGAAAAATCTCTATTAGGAATATTGTACAAACACGTGGAAGTGACTAATCTCAACATTGAGCTTGTAATATAATAAACCCTTCAGTGCTCTTAGTCATTTATCACCATGTTATTTCTACCTAATAACTCATGTGAGTACGTGAACTTTATTTAAGGTTCCTACTTCCAAGGGTTTTTGGTCTGGCGGTCTTAATTTTTATTGACGTAGAGAAAATTGTTCTGATTACACGTATTATAGAAGGAGTGGAAGGGGTGTTATAGTTGGTTTGGGGAAATGGTCCTCCAATCATTTTAGGTCTTTTTTACGACAGTTTCAGGTTCACTGTCTTAGGTCATCTTAGGTCTCTTTCACTAAATTTTTAATTCAAATTTTCCGTAGAAATTTTTAGTCTAAATTTTCAGTTGAATTTTTTTTATTCGTAATTTTTAGTCGAAATTTTTGGAAAACATTTGCAGTCGAAATTTTTAGTCGTCGTTTTTAGATGAAGTTTGAGCCAAATTTTACAGTCGAAATTATTAGTCGAAATTTTCATTATCAATTTTTTGTCTCTATTTTCAGTAGATTTTTTTAGTCAATTTTTTTTTGTCAAAATTTTTAGTCAATATTTTTAGTCGAAATTTTCAGTAGAAATTTTTTGCAATTTACAGCCGATTTTTTTACTCAAACTTTCAGCCGAAATTTTTAGCTTACGTTTTTAGTCGAAATTTTCACGAGAAAATTTCAGTCGCTATTTTCAGTTTAATTTTTTTAGTCGAAATTTTTAGTTATAATTTTTAATAGAAAGTTTTTCTCAGTAGAAAGTTTTTAGTCAAAATTTACAGTCGTAATTTTTAGTTTAAATTTTCGGTCGAATTTTTAAGTCGAAATATTTATTTGAAATTTTCAGTAGAAATTTCAGTAGACATTTCAGTAGAAATTCGTAGTAGAAAATTTAAGCAGAACTTTTCAGTAGAAATTTTCAGTGGAAATTTTCAGTAGAAATTTTCAGTGGAAATTTTCAGTAGAAATTTTCAGTGGAAATTTTAAGTAGAAATTTTCAGTAGAAATTTGCAGTAGAAATTTTCAGTAGAAATATTCAGTAGAAATTTTCAGTAGAAATTTTCAGTAGAAATTTTCAGTAGAAATTTTCAGTAGAAATTTTCAGTAGAAATTTTCAGTAGAAATTTTCAGTAGAAATTTGCAGTAGAAATTTCAGTAGAAATTTCAGTAGAAATATTCAGTAGAAATTTTCAGTAAAAATTTTCAGTAAAAACTTTCAGTGGAAATTTTCAGTAGAAATTTTCAGTAGAAATTTTCAGTAGAAATTTTCAGTAGAAATTTTCAGTAGAAATTTTCAGTAGAAATTTTCAGTAGAAATTTTCAGTAGAAATTTTCAGTAGAAATTTTCAGTAGAAATTTTCAGTAGAAATTTTCAGTGAAATTTTCAGTAGAAATTTTCAGTAGAAATTTTCAGTAGAAATTTTCAGTAGAAATTTTCAGTAGAAATTTTCAGTAGAAATTTTCAGTAGAAATTTTCAGTAGAAATTTTCAGTGAAAATTTTCAGTAGAAATTTTCAGTAGAAATTTTCAGTAGAAATTTCCAGTAGAAATTTTCAGTTGAAATTTGCAGTTGAAATTTTCAGTAGAAATTTTCAGTAGAAATTTTCAGTTGAAATTTTCAGTTGAAATTTGCAGTTGAAATTTTAAGTAGAAATTTTCAGTAGAAATTTTCAGTGGAAATTTTCAGTAGAAATTTCAGTAGAAATTTTCAGTAGAAATTTTCATTAGAAATTTTCATTAGAAATTTTCAGTAGAAATTTTCAGTAGAAATTTTCAGTAGAAATTTTCAGTAGAAATTTTCAGTAGAAATTTTCAGTAGAAATTTTCAGTAGAAATTTTCAGTAGAAATTTTTAGTAGAAATTTTCAGTAGAAATTTTCAGTAGAAATTTTAAGTACAAATTTTCAGTAGAAATTTTCAGTAGAAATTTTCAGTAGATATTTTCAGTAGAAATTTTCAGTCGAAATTTCTAGTAGAAATTTTCAGTTGAAATTTGCAGTTGAAATTTTCAGTAGAAATTTTCAGTAGAAATTTTCAGTAGAAATTTTCAGTAGAAATTTTCAGTGGAAATTTTCAGTGGAAATTTTCAGTAGAACTTTTCAGTGGAAATTTTCAGTAGAAATTTTCAGTTGAAATTTTGAGTTGAAATTTTCAGTTGAAATTTTCAGTTGAAATTTTCAGTAGAAATTTTCAGTTGAAATTTTCAGTAGAAATTTTCAGTAGAAATTTACAGTAGAAATTTACAGTAGAAATTTTCAGTAGAAATTTTCAGTAGAAATTTTCAGTAGAAATTTTCAGTAGAAATTTTCAGTAGAAATTTTAAGTAGAAATTTTCAGTAGAAATTTGCAGTAGAAACTTTCAGTAGAAATATTCAGTAGAAATTTTCAGTAGAAATTTTCAGTAGAAATTTTCAGTAGAAATTTTCAGTAGAAATTTTCAGTAGAAATTTTCAGTAGAAATTTTCAGTAGAAATTTGCAGTAGAAATTTCAGTAGAAATTTGCAGTAGAAATTTCAGTAGAAATTTCAGTAGAAATATTCAGTAGAAATATTCAGTAGAAATTTTCAGTAAAAATTTTCAGTAAAAACTTTCAGTGGAAATTTTCAGTAGAAATTTTCAGTAGAAATTTTCAGTAGAAATTTTCAGTAGAAATTTTCAGTAGAAATTTTCAGTAGAAATTTTCAGTGAAATTTTCAGTAGAAATTTTCAGTAGAAATTTTCAGTAGAAATTTTCAGTAGAAATTTTCAGTAGAAATTTTCAGTAGAAATTTTCAGTAGAAATTTTCAGTAGAAATTTTCAGTAGAAATTTTCAGTAGAAATTTTCAGTAGAAATTTTCAGTAGAAATTTTCAGTAGAAATTTTCAGTAGAAATTTTCAGTAGAAATTTTCAGTAGAAATTTTCAGTAGAAATTTTCAGTAGAAATTTTCAGTAGAAATTTTCAGTAGAATTTTTTAGTACAAATTTCCAGTAGAAATTTTCAGTTGAAATTTTCAGTAGAATTTTTTAGTACAAATTTCCAGTAGAAATTTTCAGTAGAAATTCTTAGTAGAAAATTTAAGCAGAACTTTTCAGTAGAAATTTTCAGTAGAAATTTTCAGTGGAAATTTTCAGTAGAAATTTTCAGTGGAAATTTTCAGTAGAAATTTTCAGTGGAAATTTTAAGTAGAAATTTTCAGTAAAAATTTTCAGTGGAAAGTTTCAGTAGAAATTTTCGGTAGAAATTTTCAGGAGAAATTTTCAGAAGAAATTTTCAGTAGAAATTTACAGTAGAAGTTTTCAGTAGAAAATTGCAGTAGAAATTTCAGTAGAAATTTCAGTAGAAATATTCAGTAGAAATTTTCAGAAAAAATTTTCAGTAAAAACTTTCAGTGGAAATTTTCAGTAGAAATTTTCAGTAGAAATTTTCAGTGAAATTTTCAGTAGAAATTTTCAGTAGAAATTTTCAGTAGAAATTTTCAGTAGAAATTTTCAGTAGAAATTTTCAGTAGAAATTTTCAGTAGAAATTTTCAGTAGAAATTTTCAGTAGAAATTTTCAGTAGAAATTTTCAGTAGAAATTTTCAGTAGAAATTTTCAGTAGAAATTTTCAGTAGAAATTTTCAGTAGAAATTTTCAGTAGAAATTTTCAGTAGAAATTTTCAGTAGAAATTTTCAGTAGAAATTTTCAGTAGAAATTTTCAGTAGAAATTTTCAGTAGAAATTTTCAGTAGAAATTTTCAGTAGAAATTTCAGTCAAAATTTTCAGTAGAAATTTCAGTACAAATTTTCAGTAGAAATTTTCATTAGAAATTTTCAGTAGAAATTTTCAGTGGAAATTTTCAGAAGAAATTTTCAGTCAAAATTTTCAGTAGAAATTTTCAGTCAAAATTTTCAGTAGAAATTTTCAGTGAAAATTTTCAGTAGAAATTTTCAGTAGAAATTTTCAGTAGAAATTTTCAGTTGAAATTTTCAGTAGAAATTTTCAGTAGAAATTTTCAGTGGAAATTTTCAGTAGAAATTTTCAGTAAAAATTTTTATTAAAATTCTTAATTTTAAGAAATTATATAAATATTTTTTTATTAAAATTTTCAGTAAAAATTTTTGTTAAAATTTTGAATTCTCGTCGCAATTTTCAGTCAACATTTTTAGTTGAAATTTTTAGTCGGAGGTTGTATTGGTCCACTCTACCATTTTGTCGTCTTCTTCCTTTTTTTAATCTTCGTTAGCTCCTTTTTTAAGATTCTGCTAAATTTAAAAAAAAAACAGTTTTTGTGCTTTATTTTTTTTTTTTAATTTTTCTTTATTTTCAAATTTTATTCTTATACAAATTTTTATAACCAGCAATCTATTCTCTATTTTCTCTTCCATCCCAGTCTTAAATTATATTTTTTGATATTTCTAATTTAAAATGTTTATTTCTTCAAAATCTAAAAATTATTTTATTGACAAAAATATATGATTTTCTATTTTGATACATAGAAACAGATTCAAGGTGAAGATAAAATTTCATATCGATCGAATCTAAATTGAAAATCAAATCTGAATTGTCCTCTTAATTAAAATCCATTCAAAATTTAATTATTAATTTTCAATTGCCTATTCCAGTATAATAATAAATTAATTCAATAATATTAACAATTATGCATAAATAATTATATTAAGTAGAAAACTAGCTGAATTAGACCCGATAATCATCTACACATATAAGATGATAGAATTAGAAAACAATAAAGCTTATAATAAATACAATTTCCACCCACACTTAGTAGGTTGTATACGAAATGTTATTAGGCTCTTTATATTCGATCAAGGATAAAAATAAGAATAGAATGTGTGAATGTGAATTATAGTATACCAAATACTAATAACCAAGAGTACTTATCCATAAATACTCCATTACAATGTGTAAAGGACAGTTTTTTTTCTTCTTCTTGTGTGTTCGGCTTTTTTCGTATTATTGAAGCTTGGCCTTCTTCTGCGTTCACTTTATTTTAGTAGATAATACATTTATCCTTGTTAATCACTACGCTAAGTATATTGAATGGTCAGAACCTCATCCAGATAAAATAAATGGGAGAAAATTAATCGGATCAAATGATAATAATAAAATCGACTAATTAATTCATTAAAACGATGATCCCATAGAATGGAGAGAATGACAACAGTGTAAGGGGTTGGGGATGGACAGAAAAGAAAACAAGCTCAATATGAATGGTAAAAGGATATATTTTACTTTTGGGTCATACACATGTGTATTTGTACTTGTCTATCTCCTCTTTCTAGATTAACAGACAAAAGAGTGTGTTCTTGCTATTTTGATGTATCCAAATTAAATTCTTCGTCCGAGCAGAGATATCTTTTGTTCTGTATATACGTAAGCTTGTTCCCACACGTGTTTATTCAGAACTAAAGATACTGCCATACTGCCACAAAAACTTTCTAGAACACATAAAGCACACAACTACTCTTAAATTAGTATTCCTATTCTCACATCCCTTAGAATTTAGATGAAATTGCTTATGTCTATTCGTATAATAAACAAACACTATCTGTACTCTATGGACTACAAAAACATCCACTAAAAAAAAAAAAGCAATCTAACCTAATAAATAATGACCATTAAACAAAATATCTTATAAATAAAAATGAAAGCACAGGACATCTAGGAAAATCTCAAAATACGAAAATAAAATCCTTTCGGACAGAAACATTAATTTTCGTAAAATAAGATTTTGTTTTTTGTTTTTTGTTTTTTTTTTTTATGCCACATACTTAAAAAGTTAAGAGGAATAAGAAAATATTTAGTGTCAGTAAAAAGAAGAATTTTATATTTTATAATAAAATGAAATAAAATCAAATGTAAATATTTGTTGGAAGTACTATTGAGAAAATACGAGTACCAAATCTAAGGAGTAGGATAGCCATAAGGCGTAGAGATCTGGGCACAAGAGCTTAAACTGGATGGTATCGTGTATTTGTCTAAGGGAGATTTTCTTAGATTGGGTATGGATCGAAGTGGTTATAGTACGAGTATTTTGAGTTTAGATAGCAGCTGCAATGGGAAGATAGTCCTGAACAAGAAGGCCGAAAACAACCGATAAGGACTGAAATCGAAAACTTACCCAGACTTGACTAAAAGACTGCATCACCAACAGATAGGACCACTGCCATCGAAATCGGGAATGGGCGAGTATAAGGACTAGTCTACCGACAGCACTCAAAATGGTAGAATAACATTTTCGATAGATGATAGTACTTATGTCCGACAGTATCAACTCGAAATTTTTCTTCATTTTTCAAAAGCATCTTTACTTAATGTTTCCGCCTGACTTTTTATACAATATTTCATGACTGCCTTCTCTCTCTCTCTCTCTTTCCTTTGACTAATTTGTCTCCATTTTCAGTTATTCTAGTGCTATTTATCTATTTTGGTCTCTTAATTTTCTTACCATCTTTTGACCAAACAAACTTGTAGCATATTATTTCGTCCAGTACTTTATGAGTTTTTACAAAATAAATCAGCTTCCATTTTCGCAATTTTCCTTATCTTAATAAATTTTCACTGCTCTTGCCGGAAAGAAAAGAAGAAAAAAAATGAATAAAACAAGATTTCCCTTTAGGCATTGATAACGATTTATGATGCCTAAATCTGTTGGGATATTTATCTATTTACCAAAATATATTATATAAAATTGTATCACATAGACTAGAAATAACAGGCAATTATTTAGTAATTTTAATTAAAATAGGAAAATTCCAGTTTCGAAATGAGTGATAAAAGATGAAATGAAATATTTGGGATTTATTGGAGAATAATTTAAACTGAAAATTAAATCGTAATAAAAATATGCACAAATAATTAACCAATAGTTAATGCCAAAATAAAATTTTCTAATAATTTCAATACCTTCTAAGAGCGCTGTAATATTTAGCTTTAAAATATCTAGAAGATCAATTGTAATTTTTAGTCGAAATTTGTAGTCAATATTTTTAGTCGAAAATGTCAGCCGAATTTTTTTAGTCGATTGTTTTTAGTCGAAATTTTTAGTCGAAATTTTTAGTCGAAATTTTTAGTCGAAAATGTCAGCAGAATTTTTTTAAGTCGACTGTTTTTAGTCGAAATTTTTAGTCGTAATTTTTAGTCGAAATTTTTAGGCAATATTTTTAGTCGATTGTTTTTAGTCGAAATTTTTAGTCGAAACTTTTAGTCGAAATTTGTAGTCAATATTTTTAGTCGAAAATGTCAGCCGAATTTTTTTAGTCGATTGTTTTTAGTCGAAATTTTTAGTCGAAATTTTTAGTCGTAATTTTTAGTCGAAATTTTTAGGCAATATTTTTAGTCGATTGTTTTTAGTCAAAATTTTTAGTCGTAATTTTTAGTCGAAATTTTTAGGCAATATTTTTAGTCGATTGTTTTTAGTCGAAATTTTTAGGCAATATTTTAGTCGAAAATGTCAGCCAAATTTTTTTAGTCGATTGTTTTTAATCAAAATTTTTAGTCGAAATTTTTAGTCGAAATTTTTATTCGAAATTTTTAGTCGAAATTTTTAGTCGAAAATGTTAGCCGAATTTTTTTAGTCGATTGTTTTTGTCGAAATTTTTAGTCGTAATTTTTAGTCGAAATTTTTAGGCAATATTTTTAGTCGAAAATGTCAGCCGAATTTTTTTAGTCGATTGTTTTTAGTCAAAATTTTTAGTCGAAATTTTTAGGCAATATTTTTAGTCGAAAATGTCAGCCGAATTTTTTTAGTCGATTGTTTTTAGTCGAAATTTTTAGTCGAAATTTTTAGTCGTAATTTTTAGTCGAAAATGTCAGCCGAATTTTTTAGTCGATTGTTTTAAGTTATAATTTTTAGTAGAAATTTTTAGTCGAAATTTTTAGGCAATATTTTAGTCGAAAATGTCAGCCAAATTTTTTTAGTCGATTGTTTTTAGTCAAAATTTTTAGTCGAAATTTTTAGTGGAAAATGTCAGCCGAATTTTTTTAGTCGATTGTTTTTAGTCGAAATTTTTAGTCGAAATTTTTAGTCGTAATTTTTAGTCGAAATTTTTAGGCAATATTTTTAGTCGATTGTTTTTAGTCAAAATTTTTAGTCGTAATTTTTAGTCGATATTTTTAGGCAATATTTTTAGTCGAAAATGTCAGCCGAATTTTTTTAGTCGATTGTTTTAAGTTAAAATTTTTAGTAGAAATGTTAAGTCGTAATTTTTAGGCAATATTTTTAGTCGAAAATGTCAGCCGAATTTTTTTAGTCGATTGTTTTAAGTCAACATTTTTAGTCGAAATTTTTAGTGGAAATTTTTAGTCGAAAATGTCAGCCGAATTTTTTTAGTCGATTGTTTTAAGTCAAAATTTTTAGTCGAAATTTTTAGTCGAAATTTTTAGTGGAAATTTTTAGTCGAAAATGTCAGCCGAATTTTTTTAGTCGATTGTTTTTAGTCAAAATTTTAAGTCGAAATTTTTAGTCGTAATTTTCAGTCGATATTTTTAGGCAAAATTTTTAGTCGAAAATGTCAGCCGAATTTCTTTAGTCGATTGTTTTTAGTTAAAATTTTTAGTAGAAATTTTTAGTCGTAATTTTTAGGCGAAATTTTTAGGCAATATTTTTATTCGAAAATGTCAGCCGAATTTTTTTAGTCAATTGTTTTAAGTCGAAAGTTTTTGTCGAAATTTTCAGTCGACATTTTAAGTCGAAATTTTTAGGCGAAATTTTTAGTCAATATTTTTAGTCGAAATTTTTAGTCGTAATTTTTAGTCGAAATTTTAAGGCAATATTTTTAGTCGAAAATGTAAGCCGAATTTTTTAGTCGATTGGTTTTAGTTGAAATTTTTAGTGGAAATTTTTAGTCGAAATTTTTACTCGTAATTTTTAGTCGAAATATTAGTCGAAATTTTCAGTCGAAATTTTTAGGCAAAGTTTTCAGTCGAAAGTTTTAGTCGAAATTTTCAGACGACATTTTAAGTCGAAATTTTCAGGCGAAGTTTTCAGTCGAAATATATAGTTGGAAATTTTGAGTAAAAATGTTCAGTCGACAGTTTGAGCTCAAATTTGAAGCGAAAATTTACAGTCGAAATTTTTACTCGAAATTTCACATCGAATTATGTGAGTTTCATTTTATTTCGTTCAGAAATTTTTTGACAATTGACACAATAACTTTTCTTTTTTCTATTTTGCCCAAAACTGACCAAAAAAATGCCTACAATACGCAAGCGCCATTTTATATATTTTCAAAATGTCAAAGCATTTACATACTTTGTTTGGGTGCCATTTTACTTATTTCGAAAACTGCCTTAAATTTGGTGCAATCTGAGCGCCAATTTTGTTTTATTTTAAAAAATTGAGGAACATTTTTGTAAAAAAATTCCTCATTTTTATTTGGTTAAATAATGCTAACCAAATTGCGACGAACGCTATTAAATAAATGTTGAGAAACTCTTTTATTCAGAAATGTCAAAAAATTCATAAAACACTGCGCGGCATTTTATTTCGTTTAAAACATTCCTGAGGATTCAAACAGACATTTTTCATTTTTCTATTTAACCCAAAACTGAACAAAAAAAGTGTTAAGAATACGCGAGCGCCATTTTATACAATTTCAAAATGTCAAAGAGCCTATTTAATATGGGCGCCATTTTGTTTCTTTCGAGAACTGTCAAAAATGCTGAAAAATTCCTAAAATACTGAGAGGCATTTTATTTTGTTTAAAAAAGTATCTGAAAATTCATAAAAACTCTTCCGTTTTCTATTTGGTTAAAAATGCTAATAAAAAAATTTGGAATAGGCGAACGTCATTTTTTAAAATTTAAAAATGTCAAACTGTTCATACACTTGGGCGCCATTTTATTTTTGGCATAAATTGCCTGAACATTTGTACAATCTAAATGTTTTTTTTTGTCTGGAAATTTTTAAAAACTGTTTGCTTTCCTATTTTGTTCAAAACATAATTTAAAAAATACGCACAATCCGAATATCATTTTATTTTGTTTAATGAAAGTAAAAACTGTTCGATGGTAGCAACAACTTGCAGAAAAATTCTGAAGCAACCAAGCACCATTTTTGGTAAAACGGGGCCTTTTTTAGTATTTGACTAAAAAACCCCTCAAAAATTGTAAAAATACTGACCAACATTAGATTTTGTTTTTAAGCCTTTTTGAAAACTTTTTAACCCTTGCCATTATTTATAAATTTAAAATTTTCTAAAAAAAAATTTCAATCAGAGCGCCATCCGAAAATTTATAAAAGCTGTTTCCTATTTTGTTTCATTGAAAAATCGCGTGAACATGCGCAAACTCCGAGCATCATTTTCGTATTCTTTTAAGAAATATCTGAAAATTTTTGTCAACGGGTCGTTTTTTTCAAAGTTTTTTTATGAGTTTTTGTAGTTCTGAGTGCCATTTTATTTCATTTTAAAAGAAACTCCGAGCGTCATTTGTTTTCGTTTTAAAAATTATCTGAAAACTCTTAAAAATTAAATTTCTTCTATATTTTAAAGGCAAGGATTCTACAATTTTTTGACAAATAATGGCGAAGGTTCTACAATTTTTTGACAGAAAGCCAAAAAAAAAATGGAAAACCTTTACTATTATTTTTATATTTTAAATTTGCTTCAAAATTTGTACAGTTTGAGTGCAATTTTATTTTGTTTATTAAAAGATATATAAATTCATACATTTTTTAATAAAATAAAAATTTCTTCTCTTTATTTTTCCAAAAAAATTTAATTATTTTAAAATTATCTGAAGGTTTCAAAATGTTAAAAACAGCATTTGTAGGTTAATCGGCAATTTTTTTTTATTATAAATTGTCTGTTTTTTACCAAAACTATTAGGAAAAAAAACAATTTTGACAAAATTATATCAAAATACGTATTGTATGAGCGCCATTTTATTTCCTTAAAAATTGGGCGAACATTTTTATAATATTTGGAAAAAAGCCTTTTATGTGGTTTAAAAAATATCTCATATAAATTTTTCAAAAATATCAAACAATTTTTAAATGCTTTTTAAAAAGCTATTTTATTTCATTTTTAAAAATGTCTAACAGCTCGAAGACTTTGACCGCCATTTTATTTTAATTCAAAACTTCTCCAAAAGAAATATAATCTGCGTGCCACTGTATTTTTTGTTATTCTTGCTTTGACTTTAAGCGCCATTTTTTTTCTTCCAAGTAGTAAACAGACAAGCGCCATTTTATTATCAAAAAAAGCGTAAAATTAATCAAAAATAGTCTAATTTATTTAGTTTTATATAAAAAATAAATAATAATTTTAGTTCTTTTGACAAAGTTTATTTATTAAGTTGTAAATTTATTAAAAGTCATCTTAAGTTATTCAACAAAAAAAATGCAGGCTTAAAAAATATTAATCTGTAATAGTCGTAATACCCGTTAGTCAAATCCTGTAGAGTAAAATTTTAATAAACTAACTAATGAAGGATATAAGTTTAATTTCCTTAAAGATTTTTTTCAAATTTTTATTATCCTTATGAGTTCAAAATACCCATTCGAAACGAGAATAAAAATTAAATTTTATTAGTAAATGGAAACTTTTCCTTCTAAAATATGTAAAAGCCAAAATAAAAAGGGAAACAAAATATTCATAAAAATTAAGGAAATAGTCGTAAAATTAAAAGAACTGAAAAGATATTAAAATGAAGAAAAAAAATGTTGTGAAAAAATAAAGGACTTTGCTTTACTTTAAGCTGAACTTTATGAAAGTTAACAAAAATATTACAAAATTGTGGATAGTAATTAGAAAAATTTAACGAGAAAGTTTTGAATTTGTATTTGTTTTTTTTGTTGTTGTTTTTTTTGGGGGGGAATTTTCAACACTTTACGGGAAGTATTTTTATTCCAAGTACATTCAATGTGAAATAACAATTTTTACGTACTTTTATGGAGACTTTTGTAGAGCAACAATTTTTATTATATGTCAAGAAAATAACAACAAGAAAAAATAAAATGCAAAATGCGGAAAAATCAAGAAAATGAGAACGAAAAATCATAGGAAGTACTTAGGCTCTGCTGAGAAAATAAGCAAGGATGTATTAGAGGCAAGGCAGAAAAAATGAATGGAAGTAAGAAGACTGGAGAATTGAAGCGGGATGGCTTAATTGTGTACAAGAGAGACTGCTGAAGGAAGACCATAAAACGTGGTTTAAGAAGTGGTCTCATAATGACTGAGCTCATTACATCAATATTATCTTAAAACCTACTTGTTGGGAAAAGCACTCAGTAAACCATCACCGAAAATGTAGTAAACAAGGACGAAAAAGTAAAAGGACAAAAAAAAACTACAAGAAAATACGAAAAGAATGAAGTGGAAACGTAAGGAAATAGGATCAAGGACAAAGTGTACTCCAGCGACCATTCTTATTTAGTGGCCTCCCACGAATACTCATTACTTCAACTTGAGCTCCGAAGCTTCGGCTCGGGATGTACGAGGCTTGAAAACTTTCCATCTGCTTCCGACTTCTGCTTCCGAATCTCTGAGCCAGAACTGTTTTTTTTTTGCACAGTGATTGGCATCACGGAAAGTGTGTGTGTACGTTTCAACAACGACGACCGTAATTATAATTTTGATTTTGATTTTTTATTTTGATTGTTAAGGATTTGGAAATGAAACGGCAAATATGATAATGAATAAAATGTATCATCGGAAAAAACGGATCCACAAAAATGGACTGACTATAGAAAAAATGGCAAAGGAACTCAGGATGTAGATGTGATGCTAATGACAGTATGCAGGAAGCAACAACAAAATACAGTGAATCATTTTCCTTCGAATACCTTACATTTGGATTATATGATTGTCATCGCGTTAAAATATCCTTTGTATTATTCAAAGTCTAATTCGCTGCTTACAATATTCTGTCGGTAAAAATTTTACTTTCGTAAAAATTTCGAGTTTTTAGTCGAAATTTCCAGTAAAAATTTTTATTAAAAACAAAAAAAATACTTTTTTAATAAAAATTTTTGGTACAAATTTGGTCGAAATTTGGAATAGAATTCTAAGTAATAAGTCGAAATTGTACAGTCGAAACTTTAGTCGATATTTTCAGTCAACATTTTTGTAGAAATTTTTAGCCGAATTTTTTTCTAGAAATTTTGGTTCAAATTTTTGGTCGAAATTTTGAGTAGAAATTTTTGGTTGCAATTTTTGGGAGAAAATTTTAGTAAACATTTTCCGTCGGTCGCATTTGTTGACGTTATTTTAAGTCGAAATTTTTGGATGCAATTTTTGGTAGAAAATTTCTATCGAAATTTTTAGTGGAAATGTTTGGTCGAAATTTTTAGCAAAAATTTTCCGTCGGTCGTAATTTTTTGACGGATTTTTAATCGAAATTTTCAGTCAACATTTTTGTAGAAATTTTTAGCCGAATTTTTTTCTAGAAATTTTG
This sequence comes from Atherix ibis, assembly GCA_958298945.1. Taxonomy (NCBI): domain Eukaryota; kingdom Metazoa; phylum Arthropoda; class Insecta; order Diptera; family Athericidae; genus Atherix; species Atherix ibis. Next base: position 78,936,353 of record OY282609.1, read on the forward strand.
GTCCAATTTTTTGGTCCAAATTTTGAGTCGAAATTTTTGGTAGAAAATTCCAGTCGAAATTTTTAAGTGGAAATGTTTGGTCGAAAACGGAAAACATTTTCCGTCGGTCGCAATTTTTTGACGGTATTTTTAGTCGAAATTTTTTCTAGATATTTTGGTCCAAATTTTTGGTCGAAATTTTTGGTCGAAATTTTTGGTCGCAATTTTTGGTAGAAATTTCTAGTCCAAATTTTTATTGGAAGTTTTAACTCGAAATTTTCACCAAATATTTTCCGTCGAAATTTTTAGCCGAAATTTTGGCTAGATATTTTGGTCCAAATTTTCGGTTGCAATTTTTGGTAGAAAATTTCAGTCGAAATTTTTAGTGGTAATGTTTGGTCGAAATTTTCAGCAAACTTTTTCCGTGGTAGGAAATTCAGTCGAAATTTTTAGTGGTAATGTTTTTCGTGACATTTTCCGTCAAAATCTTAATTCGAAATTTTTAATAAATAATTTTTAGTCGAAATTACCAGTCAAAATTGTCAGTCACAAAATTTTGTCGAAATTATCCGTCTCAGTCGAAAATTTTAGTTTTAACTCCAAATGTTCAGCAAACATTTTCCGTCGAAATTTTCAGTCGAAATTTTTGGTAGAAATTTTTATCGCAAAATACTGTCGGAATTTTTGGTAGAAATTTTCAGTAAAAGTTTTGGTCAAAATTATTGGTCGAAATTTTTATTGGAAGTTTTTGCTCGCAATTTAGAGTCTGAATTTGCAATTCAAATTTTTAATAGAAATTTTCAGTAAAGAATTTTCATTAAAAACAAAAAGAAACGACTTTTCTGGAAAAGTTTTCGGTAAAAATTTGCGTTTAAACTTTTAAGTAGAAAATGAGAATAAAATTTTCCTTTGAAATTTTTAAAATGTCAAAAAATTCATACGAAATTTTACAGTCGAAATTTTCAGTCGGAATTTTCAGTCGAAAATGTTGGTTGCAATTTTTAGTTGAAATTTACAGTCAAAATTCGTTGTAGACATTTTTGGTATTAATTTTTTCGAAATTTTCCGTCGAAATTTTTTCGGTGGAAGCTTTTGGTCGAAATTTTCAACAAACATTACCGTCGAAATTTTCAGTAAAAAATCTCACAATAATGACTTATTTTTTTTAGAATGATTTCATCCTTTTTTTATAGAAATTTTCGTATCCAGTCTAGAAGCATATTCTTAATTGTGGTTTCCTTTAAAAATGTTGAGTGAAGTTCCAAATATTGCACATAAATCTCCGTTTTTGCTGTAGGAAGAAGTATTCCTGATTCGGTGGTACAAATGTTCCGGGCTCACCCCGCGAATATATGAAAGGGCATAAAGATGGAAGCGGCTCTATTTTTTCGCAATAATCATAAAATAGAGTTCAGTTAGAATGCCTTTTCGGCTTAAATTTTGTAATCATTCGCATTCATAAATCTTATGGTCGGTTGGTTGATTGTGCTCGCATATTGGCAATATTTCAGCTGCTCTACGCCATTTTACATTGTTTAGACTCTGAACTGAATGGCGGCAGTTCAGTCGAATTACGTGGTTACGTTAAGGGTCACACTCTTTCTTGTATCGCAATAATTTCTTGAACGTGAACTAAATATTATTGAAGTGAAGAAACATTCAGTCTTGGGGCTCCGTTCTACTTTCATGCATGCCCTTTTTTTCACCGGTTTTTTTTTATTCAATTTTTTTTTGTCTCCGGTACTTTTGGAGTGTTGGTAACCAATTTGGTAGCAGAACTCCTAAAGTTGTTTTGTATTCTTAACAGTCGACAGCAATTGATTAAAATTGGGCATTTGCTATGTCAGAGATTTAGGAAAACATTTTTTATAGTCTTGACTTGCACATTTCTGATTTTTAAACATTCCCTGATTTTGTGTTTCTTTTATTATATATATTTTTTTTGTTATCCCCTTCAATAATCCCAAAAGGAAATGTTATTTTTTTTGCGTTTTCCTTTTTGTTATTCTTTAAGAGGTTGGCTTTCTATTTAGAATCGGAATTTTGAAGCACGTACCCAATTGTGGTTAAATGAAAACCGATTTCTTTGTGCTATTATTATTATATAGGTTTTCTAAAGAATTAGTAAGAAATCAGCCTTAATAGAAGAAAAAAAAACTATTCACCTGGTTTGTGGTAGAAATAGCCGCCAATTATCGAGAGAATTTGGTAACGACGATAGTAATAGGGACGATGATGGGAAAAAAATTCAAACAAAATGTAACTTATTGCCAGGGAATTGAAAAATTATCGCTAGTGAAATAAGGATAATGTCAGAAAAGCAATGAGCTCTCCTTAATGAACTCTTGATGATTTTGCTTTGTTAAAATTTCTCGAAACGAGGATAAGTGACTGTCATGTTATTTGGTGTTAATTGGAGTGGCTACAAGTGGGGATACAAATATTTCTTTGGAAATGATCTAAAATGGGTAATTTTCCCTTATTTTCAATATAATTTATTTAAATACTAAAATGACAACATATTTGATGATAGTCGAACGAAACCAAAACAAACGAAAGTTCATGTTTTTTAGTCCGTCGATAATGTAAATATTTAATTCCCCAAAAGAGGTGAGCTTTATTAGGAAAAAGAATTGGAACAACCATAACGATAGCACGTGATATCATAAATAATATTAGTTATTTTAGCAAAAGTGTAATTTAATATCTCAAAGGAAAAATTATTTGAAATTGCGTGTTTTGCGTTGGACAGACTATGATGATAATAGGAACTGCGTCATGACAAATAATATCGTTAACGATTTGGTAGAGAAGTCTCCCCTCTTTACCAATGGGAGAAATTCTTCTAAATTCTATAAATCAAATTAAATACCACAAAACACTAAGGACAACGCATAATTAGTTAATAATTAATAAGAAAATTTCGCTGAACTCTGTTGTAAAAATAAAAATCCCAGCACATAAAATTCGTAAATTTAAATTGGGACCATAATTCTTACAATTTCAAATCCAATTAAAAATAGAAAAAAAAATTAGAATTATTTTTATTTTCAAATTATTTAAGCGTAACAGTTTTTCTATAATTCACAGTAAAGGTTTTCTGAAATAGAAAATATTTCACAGTGAAGGATTTAAAAAAAATTAAATTTACGCTTCGGAAAGGAAAGTTACAGACCAGATCTTCTCAATAGATCCGTCATCTTTAAAATCTATGGAAGAGTTAGGCAACCCAGAAAAATTGATTAAACTGACTAGGCTGACCATAACTAGGGTGGAAAGAAGAGTAAGAGCAGACTTATAATTCTCTGAATCACCGTCAGAATCATTTAACATTCACAATGGTCTCCGGCAAGGAGTTCTCTGTAATCGGTCGCTGAAAAAATGACTCGTGACTGAGGGTTAAGCATAAGGGTTGCCATCCTCATTAGGGATCGCTAGCTTTTAGCATATGCCAACGACATCATCATTTTGAGTCAATCGTAAAGAACTGTACGAGAAGACTTGATCAAGATTAATCTGTGGCAAAAAATCTTGGGCTGTACATACCAGGGGTATGAGCTTAAATCCACTGTTTGGTCATAGATGTCGTGAGTGAGCGTATTAAACTACCATGGGCACGCCATACTTTTTTTTATGAGTTTGACATCTGTCAACATTAATCAGTGCACATTGTCAGCAATTTCGTACAACAACATACATTTTTCCTTTGGTAATCATGTCTAGTTTTGTGTCAGAAAAAGAGCATATGCGAAAACCTCTGCTTTTCTGCTTCAATTTGAAGAAATCGGCTGCCGAATCGCATCGAATGCTTATGGAGGCCTATGGTGACAGGGCTTTATCGGAAACAACGTGCCGAGTTTAGTTTCGTCGGTTCAAAGACGGCAATTTTGACTTCTGGGACAAGAAGCGTGAAAATCGGCTTAGGATGGTTGAGGACCATCAGTTACAGGATCTTTTGGATGAAGACGATACCCAATCGCAAAAAATGTTCATGGAGCAATTGGGTGTTACTCAATAAGCCATTTACATGCGTCTGCGTGCCATGGGGAAGATTGAAAAGATCGGAAAATGGGTGCCGCATGAATTGAACGATAGGCAGATGGAGTGACGCCAAAACACATGCGAAAGCTTGCTCGCCAGACAAAAAAGAAAGTTTTCTTTGATCAGTTGTTGGCTACCACCAACAACTGATCAAATTGCACCGTGCTCTACGTGAAAAAAGGATGGATTATCAACAAAGATATGACAAGCTGATTTTCCTCCACGACAACGCACCATCGCACACGTCAAAAATGGTCCGAAACTACTTGGAGACACTCAACTGGTAGGTGCTACCCCACTCCGCTTATTCACCAGATCTGGCCCCTTCCGACTACCACCTGTTTTCGTCGATGGGCCACGCGCCCGCTGAGCAGCACCTCGGTTCTTGCGAAGACGTCCGAAAATGGCGTGGTTACCAAAAATCTGCAATATTTAGTCGACATTTTTTTCCGGAATTTTATTCGAAATTTTTAGTTAAAATTTTTAGTGAAAATATTTTCCGTAAAAATTTTGTGTAAACTGTTTGGGTTAAAATTGTCTGTAAAATTTTTCGATAGAAATTTTGGTCAACATTTTTAGGCGCAATTTTCAGGTGAAATTTTTGGTAGACATTTTTGGTAGATATTTTTGTCGAAAGTTTTGGTCCAAATTTTTATTGAAAGTTTTCAGTCGAAATTTTCAGCAAACATCCATCGAAATTTTCGCTAAATAATTTTCAATTAAAATTTTTAGTTAAAATATTTTCGATAATATCGAAACTTTTGGTCGAAATTTTCAGACGAAATTTTAGTCGAATGTTTTGAAAAATTCCGGTAAAAATTTGGGGTAAAAATTTTCGGTGGAAATGTTTGTCGAAATTTTTGGTAGAAATTTTTAGTCGAAATTTTTGGTAAGAAAGTAAAAGGAATTCGAATGGCAACGTTATTTTTAAGCAGCTCTGTAGAAACGGCTTTCTGGAAAAAAACTTTTAGTAAAAATTACTGAACGTATTTTTTATTGAAAGTAAAATACTTTCAATAAAAATACGTTCAGTAAAAGTCGAAATGTATGGTCGAAATTTTTAGTTGAAATTTTCAATGGAAATTTTTGGTATAAATTTTGGTCGAAATTTTAGGTCCAAATTTTTATTGAAAGTTTTCAGTCGAAATTTTCGCTAAATAATTTTCAATTAAAATTCTTAGTTAAAATATTTTCGATAATATCGAAACTTTTGGTCGAAATTTTCAGACGAAATTTTAGTCGAATTTTCTGAAAAATTCCGGTAAAAATTTGTGGTAAAAATTGTCGGTAGAAATGTTTGTCGAAATTTTTGGTAGAAATTTTCAGTCGAAATTTTTGGTAAGAAAGTAGAATGAATTCGAACGGCAACGTTCATTTTAAGCTGCTCTGTAGTAACGGCTTTCCGGAAAAAAAATCTTAATAAAAATTACCCACGAACATTGTTTAGTAGAAAAAAGTTGTATCCTTTTAAATTATTCAACATAAATTAAATTTAAAAAAAAGAAGAAAAAACGGTTAAAGTTGTAGAAAATACATACTTTGGAGAGAATTTTTTTGCGATAAGTTCCATCGGTAGTTTGTCACATCAATAAATCCATCAGAAAATCCTCTTAGTGGGAGGGAGGGGGGTGGTTAGATCCGTTTTTACTTGTTTTTTTTTCTTTCTTTTTTAGTTTGCTAAAAAGACCATTTTTATTTTTCCTATTCCCCAATCATAAAAAAGGAAAATCTTCAAATAAGCAAAATTGCGTTTATTTGTAGATTTTCTTCAATTTTCTGCTTTTTATTATATTTTTATTATAATTTTTCTATATCTTTTATAAATTTTTGGTTTTATTTCTTTTCTTTGAATTCTATACAATATGGGAAAATGGAAAATGAAAACATTTACTGGTGAAGGACGCGAGTTGAAAGTGTCTTCTCCAAGCTTAGTGTTATCATCGTTTTTTTTTTTTTTTTTTTTTTGGAATAATTTGGTTGATTTTTTTTCCCTAGTTTCGACGAAATCTCATTGTAGGACTTTTGTCAATGGTCGTTTTATTCAAATTTTCGAAGAAAAAACAAAACAAAATCAAATGAAGGGAGAATATTTATTTTTATTTTTTTATATGCAAAAAGGCATGTTAAAAAAGCATTTGTTGAAGACAAGGAAAAAGAAAAACGAAGCGAACAACAACAAAAAATCGCTCCAAATCTCAAATAGGATTTACAATAAAACAGAAAAACATTCTTTCAAATGTGCAAGGACACGAGATATTGAACATTGGGCCACCACCACCACCACCATACAATCCATATCCTCGCGGACTTTAGTGCCTCTTCACCCTCCTCACAAAAATCCATCTCATCACAGTACCTACACCATCGCGTCATTAGTCGTTTTTCTATTTCATTTCACCGTTCCCAGATTTTGTTTGACAAAGTTTTTTTGGTTTTTTCTTTTACCACCCAACACCTCATATTAAAATGATGCTTTTTGCCAATGCTCGTTGATCCTTTCTTCAGCTTCAGTTATCCTTGGATAGGGAGTAATATTTGTGATGATAGAGGAAAGGGATTAGAAGTGGCTATTGCCACCAAAGAGAATAGATATTCAATACTGGTTGTGAGAGTCTGGAGAACTCTTAAAGCTGAAAATGTTTATGGCAATCTGAACAAACTTGAGTACTTCTAAGGATAAAAAGTACGACATTTTTACTGATAGCAAGAGTACAGGATTGAAATGATACCATAATCGGCAGTAGCTGTCTGTAAACGTTCAAGGAAAAAGAAGCCGTTCACAAAAAAAGGACCTTAAACAAGAGGATTGCAATACAGGAAACCAAATAGTAAACGGCTCTCTGTACTCGTTATACAATGGATGCCAAACAAAAAAAGAGATAATGTTTAAATGGCAGTATTTGTGGGCTGTTTTATTATCGGAGAAAGTAGATATTACAAGAAAAATAAATAAATAAATTCTGCTCGCTAAGGCGCAATTGTTGTTGTTGGTTTTGGAATTTTTTTTTCTTTTTCGAATATTTATTATACCAAGCAGTTAAGAGTTAGTGAATGGTGATATGCTCGCACGTATGGAAGTAGGTGGTGGTATTCAGTAGGATTTTTTGAGACTGGTTTTTTGCAGAACTGCTTATTGCATCGATGAAAGGGATCTAAAATGTAACCGCTTCAATCGAGTTGAATAGAGTCAATTTTTTTTGTATTTTTTCATTCCACAGGGTGGTTTTTATGTTCCAAGCGAATGTGTTTGGCCGCCATTTTGATTTGAATGACATACGAGGTCTGTTAAAAAAGTATCGCTAATTTTGAATTTCCGCGGGTTACGTTACGCATAATCGATTTTTGCTTTTTTTGTGGCGTTATGTTGATACTTATATCTCTCAATTATGACCGAAACCGAAGTTCGGTCATTTTCAATATTCAGTTAATTTTTGACAGCTGCTTTGCTTGCACGTGTTTTAGCTCGTCTTCGATTTTTGCCCATTTTCCACCAAAAATAGCATCGCATTAACATTGCTGAGGAGCTGTTGGATTCGGTCCGCGACGACCCAAATTTGCTCCAGAGGGTCATTACTAGTGACGAATCATGGATTTATGGTTTTGACGTGGAAACCAAAGCTCAATCATCCCAATGGAAGCTGCCGCACGAGCCAAGACCAAAAAAAGCGGGCCAAGTTCGGTCGAATGTGATGGTTTTGCTTAAAGTTTTCTTCAATTGCAGGGGCGCGGTGTATCATAAGTTCTTACCACAGGGTAGAAGGGTTAATAAGGAATATTACCTGCAAGTTATGCGGAAGTTGCGCGGCGGATTTGTGGAAGAACAAAAATTGGCTTTTGCCATTTTTGGCCAAAAACAACACACTTATAATGCCGCAGCCACCGTATTCTCCAGATCTGGCCCGGTGTGACTTTTTCTTATTCTCGAAACTGAAAAGACTCATACAAAGACGACGCTACGCTACGATTGAGGAGATAAAGACGGCATCGAAGGTGGGCTGAACAAGATCACAAAAAGATTTTTTTGCACAAGTGTATAATATTTGGTGGGGATAACGTTGAAGAGGACAAAATAGATATTCATGAATAAATAAATAATTTTTGAAAAAATACAAAAATTCACAATACTTTTTGAACAGACCTCGTATGTCTGTTGGCATTTGACAGTTGTAGAAAATGGTCGATTGTAATTTATTATGGATCATCTAACGATGCAACAATGTGTTGAAATTAATAAATGGCATTTTTGGGGTTAATCATATGGCGAGAAAGTCAACCATTCAGCGCGTAATGAATAATTTTGAATATATGCCTGCACCGGGAGATAAACCGAAAACTGGGCCGACAATTAATCCAACGAACACGTGAAAAGATTAATGCAGTGAGGCAGGGTATTGCTGAATATCCGGGTATCTCGCTGTCATGTTTATTAAAAGTGCTCATTGCTTTTTTATCCGCATAAAATTTAATTGACACAACAGCTGTAGGCAAATGAGCATTAGCGGTGACGAGACTGGAGTGCTCGAGTTTTACAGGTCGTTATAGACGATCATCATTTTTTGGCAAAAACTCATTATGAGCGATGAAGTACACTTTGAGTTGGCTGGCTTTGTTAATAAAAAGAACACCCGCTTTTGGGGTACTAGAAACCCTCTACTTATATACCAAAGACCACTACAACCTCGTAGAGTAACTGTATAGTACGGCATTTGGTCCGGCGGCATTATTGGATCATATTTTTTTGAGGATGCTAGAGGGGATGTTATAACAGTTACTGGTGACTGCTATCGGGATATGTTCGGAAACTTCCTTTTATCCGAATTGGGTGAATTAGGCCTACAGAACATGTGGTTCCAAAAAGATTATACAACGTCACACAAAGCTCTTGCTACGATGCAAATTTTTAGAGAAATTTTTCTCGGCTAAATAATATCAAAAAGTGTTGATATCGCCTGGCCCCCACAATCCCATGACTTGAACCCCTGACTTGTTGAGGGTACTTGAAGAAAAAGATACGCACTAACAATCCAATGCAATATATTCGAAAAAAATTGCTAAAATAACACCAAAATTCTGGGAAAATTTTATGAAAAATGCGCTTATAAAAACACGGTTTTACACCGTGGCCAGTGGCGGGTATATGACCAATATCATATTCCATACAAAATGCTAAAGACCATTTAATCAATCATTAAAATAGAAATTCTCAAAATTATATTTAATTTAAAATTTATTAGAAGAAAAACTTCGACCTGGAATATGAAGCGCAACCTGCATATCTTTTTTTCTTATTTATTGAGAAAGAAATAAAAAAAATCTATAGTCGCTGACACATCCTTGCTTTTCTTATAAATTTACAATCAAAATAAATTTATACTTTGTAAAAAGTGTCTGTATCTAAATTTTTCTGTATTTTGAATAGTGATAATCCCCAACTAGCCCTAGTCACATACAGATAAGAGACTGTAGCTTCAGTCCTAGAACGAAAATCCGTGAACGCATTAATTCACCGAGTGGCAGAGGGGCTTATTATGCACTAAAAATTAGCTTCAGCAGCATTTGCTCCATCTTGAATGATATTGATTTGATCTTTGGCAGAGCGCGTAAAGCTATCAAGGGTAAAGATTGTCCATAAAGTACTGCGCCATAATAAACTTTGATGTAAAGGTTGTCTTCAACTCGGCAAGATGAGGTTGTATTCTTGACGTCCTGGGCTCGATAGGGTTTCCGGAGCATATTTTTAGGATAATATAAAACTACCTAAGCAGTAGAATTCTGTTATGCAGGACGAACTGTGGGGATGGATCATACAGGATCATGAGGGGTATCTTTTAGGGCTCAATTCTAGGCACTCTTTTGTTGCACAGGATGTATGACAATCTTCCCAGAAAACTAGTGAATAAAAAAAATAATAATTTTCTAATCGTTAAGTTCCACATATTTCAGCTAGGAAAGTTTGATACTAGTTTTCTGGGAAGATTGTGGGGTGGTTCGAAATTAGTGCTTAGGTGTGCTCTCACGCCTGCCATAGGCAAAAAAAATTATGCCATAAATATAAAGGGAATAATGGACACACCTGAAGTTCTCCACGGGAGGGGAGAAAAAAAAATAATAATAAAAAAATGAAAGGAAAAAATTATAAAAAAAAAAACAAGAAAAGTGCAAAGAGTGAGTGGAATGGGTGGGAAAGTCCCAAAACAGTAACGAAGATGAAAATGGATAGGCGAAAAAAACTATTTTTAAAGAGAAAAAAAACGAAAGTCGGGAGGGGGTAAAAAGAAATGAATCCGACCGACAGCCCGGTTGGAAGAGGCTTAGTTGGAAGTCCTGTCCCTGGCCTGCCACAACCGCTCTATAATACTCCTCGGTAAAAAAAATCCGAAGCTCCTACGGGCAATAGAAATTAGTCCAAAAAAGTAATGAAACCGACCGATAACCTTGTTGGGAGAGCTTAAGATGCAAATCTGGCCGGTCCCAACCAATCTATTGCACTCCTTGGGAAAAGAAAATCCTACGATAGATAGAAATGAGTCCAAGAAGAGGTGGCAAAATCGTTGGAATAATCCTCACGGTGGCAGATGAACTTACCGTCTTATCTCTGTGGTGATCGGCGATCTGGTTGGAAGAGGGTTGGTCAGAAGTCCTGTCTCTAGCCTACCACAATCGCTCTATGATACTCCTCGGGCAAAAAAAATCCGAAGCTTCTACAGGAGATAGAACCAATGACCTGGTTGGGAGAGGCTTAGAGAGAAATGCTCTCCTCCTTGGCTTGTCTCAAAGGCCATATGGTAATCCTCGGGCAAAAAAAATCCGAAGTTTCTACAGGGGATAAAAATTAGTCCAACAAAAGAATGAAGCCAACCAACGATCTGGTTGGGAGAGGCTTAGAGAGAAATGCTCTCCTCCCTGGCTTGTCCCAAAGGCCATATGGTAATCCTCGGGCAAAAAAAATGATTACTTTAATAAAAAACCGAAAACTATTACCAAATCTCTTAGATCATCTCTAAAACAGCTTCTTAGAAGGAATTGGTTAATAGCGGCCTTGCACTCTTCGAAAATTCGAACGTCCGATGACATGACCCAATTCCGAACGTATTCCCTTTTGATTAAGTTTTATTTCTTATTTCTCTATTCTTTTTTCTATTTTCTAAATCAAAATTTCATAAAATTCTCCAACAACAAAAAAAAAAAAAAACAATAAATAAAAAAATATGAATTTTTTTCCATATTCCCAAAACCCATAGAATCCACACGATTATCTATCCATTTATGAGTATTTATTGTATATCTTCTTTGTTTGTTTGTCTCTGCACATTTTGGGGATGATTTTCTCTATATTATTTTATTATTTTCAGAACTCTTTATGTCAATATTTTATTAACATATCCACCCTTTCCAGGCGTATATCTTCATTTGGTTTGTTTTCTTCTGTTTTCTTTTCTCTCGTACCAATAAGAATAAATTATTCAGAAATTTTCCTTTACAATCGCCTACATTTATGCAATTTCTGTTTCAAAGTTCCTCTTTTCTTTACCTCCTTTTGCCCATCTTATTCAGTTAGAAATGAACTAAAAGGAAAAATCCCTTCAACAATTTTAACAGTACTAATACGACTGGTATTTGTTGTCCTTTTCTTTTAAGGAAAAAAAGTAATATACCAGAAAAAAAAACATTTTCCAAATCCAAATAATAAAAGCCAGCACCCCCCAAAAAAAAAAACCCTCTTGAATAAATCGTTTTAAAAGCATTTTGTCGGATTCATTTCGTCAGTGATTGTCATAAATTGTTCACATTTTTTTTTTCAATTTCCATTCCATTTTGATCCTGTTTGCATATTTTCCGGAAAAGTTTTCTGTTCGTTTTTTTCTTTGCCCTGTTTTCAGCCTACTCCAAAAGCTGTTTTTATTTTTATCGAACTGGAAATTTACCCCCGAGCTATTATTTTTGAATATATTACACTACATGGATTTCTTCGGAATCGTTTTTATTTATCTTTAAATCAACTCAACTCTCACAGATTTATAAAGAACGCAATGCACTTTTTTCCTAACATTTCTATTTTTTTTTTTTTTGAAGTCTAATAACTGTCCTCATATCTTCCCTTTTATAACACTTAATATAATATTTGAGAATTGACAAACAAATCCAAAAAAAAAAAAAATAAATAATCTAGAAAAAATAGATTTAAACTGACTGCAAAGATATTGACTACCGACTGGGCTGACTAAAATATATCAAAATATTCGGTATCGTCGTTTTGGTTTTGTACAATTTTTATATATTTTTGTTGTTTTGTTTTTATTATTTTACCTGATTTTTCTGAATTCTACTTCTATAAGCTGAGACTTAATAATATTGTTTATTTGAAATTTTTTTTTTGTGAAAATAAGGAAACAAGAGAAGATAAAAGATAAAAGCCTCGGAAAACGATGAAATTTCTTTCTTACAACGAAATAAAATCATTTCAGTTTACCGAATGCCTAACAATATACAAAGTCAGCCTAAAACAGAGCTTTTCATATTCATAGCTGAACAAAGTAACCTCTAAATCGGCATTAAAAATTTTTATGAGCTTCTAGAGACATCTGTCTATTTTTCATAGTCCTCCCACCTCTATGTGTGTGTGTGTGTGTGTTGTGGCTTTCCACCCTCGAATGCCTAATCCATTCTGTTAACCGGCAACCATTCCCGCAGAGATACTCAATTTCGATTGTAGATATTTTACGATTGTAAATAAATGAAAACATTTTGAATAATTTCCAAACATATTTTGATAAATTCCAACTGATTTTCTACATAATTTTCGATAAATTTTATAGTTGGTGTATTTATTTAAAATTGATAATAAATTATTCCCAAAATTATTCGAAATCAACTTTAGACTAGTAGAAATATAATTGATGCACGTGTGATAATAAAAATGCTGCATTTTATTGGGTAATGTACAATTTACTTGATTCAATTAAGATGCACAATTAAGTAATTAGAATAATTTACTTGATATTAATTTATGATGGGAAAAAATGTTTTGTAGCACGTTTTAATGGAAATAAATTTCATAAAAATACACCAGAAAATTCTGAAAAATTAAAAAAAATTTTACACCAGAAAATTCTGAAAAAAAACTATTGGAAATATTGGAAAATTTACAAAAAAAAATACTTTCATTTAAAGAACTTAATTTAGTAAAAATAACTTTTAGTTACAACTCTTTCAGTAAAAATATTTTGAAAGAAAATTTTTTCAGTACAAATCTTTTCAGTCAAAAAGCTGTCAGTAAAAATTCTACCAGAAAAAACACTTTCAATAAATATTCTTCCGCTTAAAATTCTTTAAATCAATTATTTTGCAGTAAAACTAATTTCAGTAAAATTATTTTTCGTAAATTTATTTTGAGTTAAAATCCCTTTTGTCAAAATGGTCTCAGTTGAAATTCTTTGAGTTAAAATTTTTGCTGTTACAAAATTCTCAGTAAAAATATATTTAGTTAAAAAACGTTCATTAAAAATATTTTCAGTTAAAAATCTTATAGTAAATATATTTTCCATAAAATTATTTACTGTTTAAATTCTTTGAGGCAAAAGCCTTTCAGCTAAAAAGCCTTTCAGTAAAAATACTTCCAAGAAAAAATCTTTCAGTAAAAATACTCTCAGTAAAAAATTTTATAGTAAAAATAGTTGCTGTAAAATTATTTTAAGTTAAGTCTTTCTGTAAAAATATGTTCAGGAAAAATTCTGAGTTAAAAATCCTCAGAAAAATTATTTTTAGTTAAAAGTTTTTCTGTAAAAATCCTTTCAGTAAAAATTGTTTGAGTATAAATATTTTTAGTAAAAGTTCTTTCAGTAAAAATCCTTTCAGTCAGAAACTTTTCATTAAAAATTCTATCAGTTAAAATATTTTTAGTTAAAAATCCTTTTAGTAAAAATTCTTTCGATAAAAATACTCTCAGTAAAAATACTTTCAAATGAAAATACTTTCAGCAAAAATACTTTTAGTAAAATATTTTCCGTTAAAATTTTTTGAGCCAAAATCCGTTCAGGTAAAAATCCTTTCAGTAAAAATCCATCCAAGAAAAAAACCTTCAGTAAAAATACTTTCAGTCAAAATTTTTTGAGTTAAAATCCTTTCATTCAAAATTCTTTCAGCAAAAATTCTTTCAGATAAAATTCTTTCAGTTAAAATTGTATCAGTTAAAATTCTGTCAGTTAAAATTCTATCAGTTAAAATTCCTTCAGTTAATATTTTTCCAGTGAATATATTCCTAGTTAAAATCCTTTAGTAAAAATTTGTTTAGTAAAAATACTTTCACTAATAATTTTTTCAGTTAAAAATGCTTTTGGCAAAAATTCTTTTGGTAAATATATTCTCAGTAAAAACTCATTCAGTTAAAATGTTTCCAGTTAAAATACTTTTAAATGAAAATACTTCTAGTAAAAGTTATTTCAGTAAAATAATTTTCCGGGAAACTCTTTTCAGTTAAAATCTTTTCAGTCAAAATTCTTTCAGTGAAAATACTTTTAGTTAAAAATTCTTTCCGTTAAACTACTTTCCGTAAAAATTTCCGGTAAACTACTTTCCGTGAAAATTTTCGTATTAAAAATGGTTTTAGTAACAATAAAATTCTTTGAGGTAAAATCCTTTTAGTAAAAATAGTTTCCGTAAAAATACTCTCAATATAAATTCTTTCCGTAAAAATGTTTTCAGTTAAAGTTTTTTCAGTAAAAATTCTTTCAGTAAAAAGACTTTCTTTAAAAATTCATTAATTAAAACATTTTATCAATAATATGTTACTTTTAGTTAAACTTCTTTCGGTAAAAATACTCTCAGTAAAAATTCTTTTAGCTAAAATTTTTGCAGCTAAAAAACTCTTCAGCAAAAATTCTTTCAGTAAAATAATTTTTCATAAAACTACAATATAAAAAATTTTATGGGAAATTCTTCAAAAAAAAATTATAGAAAATTTGTAATAAAAAATTTTATGGAACATTTAGTAAAAAACATTTTACCTGAAGATCATTTAATTTCAGTTAAATTTCTTTAAGTCAATATCCTTTCATTAAAAATACTTTCTGTAAGAATCCTTTCATTAAAAATTGCTTTAATAAAAATTATTTCAGTTAAAATTTTCTCAGTAACAATTTTAGCAGTAAAAATATTCCCAAAATCCTTTCAGTTGAAAATACTTTCAGTAAAATTATTTTTCTTAAAAAATTAATTTCAGTTAAAATCCTTTTAATAAATATCCTTTCAGGAAAAAACTTTCAGCAAAAATACACTCAGTAAAAATTCATTCAGTTAAAATTCCTTCGATGAAAATTGTTTCAGTTAATATTTTTGCAGTTTCAATACCCTAAGTAAAAATACTTTGAGTAAAATTAATTTCTGTGAAACTCTTTTCAGTTAAAATCTTTTCAGTCAAAATTCTTTCAATAAAAATTTTTTACGTTAAAATTCTTTCCGTAAAAATTTTTGCAGGAAAAATAGTCTTCGTTATAATTATTTAACGTAAAATCCTCTTAGTAAAAATATTCTAAAAAAAGAGTAATATTATTGTTCGTAAAAATTCTTTCCATAAAAATACTTTCAGTAAAAATTCTTTCAGTTAAAATTCTTTGAGTTAAAATACTTGCAGTCAAAAACAATTTAGTAAAAATTCTCTCAGTAAAAATTCTTTTAGTTAAAATTGTTACAGTTAAAAGTCTTTTAATTAAAATTATTTCAGTAAAAATTCTTTCTGTTAAAATTTCGTCATTTAAAATTCTATCAGTTAAAATTATATCAGTTAAAATCCTTTTAGCAAAAATTAATTCAGTTCAAATTCGGTTAGTTAAAATTCTATTATTTAAAATTCTATCAGTTAAAATGTGTTCAATAAAAGCTTTCTCAGTAAAAAAAAATTAAAAGAGAAATCGTTTCAGTAAAAATGGTTTCAATAAAATCTTTTTTCATAAAAATAATTGCCTAACAAATACTTTATGAAAAATAAAATTTTTTCTTTGTATTTTTTTTATTGTATAAATAATTTTTTAAGGACCCTTCAATCAAAATGGTTTCAAATTCAAGTTGTTTAAGTAAAATTTTCCTTACAAACTTAAAAGTTTATAAAGTGTGAGCTATTTTCTATCTGAAGTGAAAAAGGATCTTAAAAACATCAAAATTCTTCGTTTTCTATTCTTCTGTCAATAAAAATCCTTTCTAATATTCCATAATCATATTTTTCCCATAATAGAATTAAATTTCAGCAAAAAGAAACTTATTCTACTCAATTCGGATGGACAAAAACATGGCAAAATTCCTCTCTTGTATAAATAAAATATTACAAATGAGCTTATTTGAAAAACCGAAAATGTGGGAGTGATGATGTAGAAAGGAAAAATAAGAAAAGAGGAATCATATTTTCAACAAATTATGTTTTCCATGATATTTAATTGACTTGCCGAAAGGACAAAGGGTCGATCAAATTAAGTACGAATAGACAAAATTCCACTCTCCGTTTATGTATTTATTAATGTGATGGCGAAATGTGAATAATATTCGTTAACGAAATGATTTTGGGTCCATGAACGTAGAGAAAATAGGCTGAGTCGAAGTGATGATGGGGAAGAGAAGTGCTGAAGGCTTTCGTTGCCAATATTATGTGTAATTAAACAAAAGACCTAAACAGCCGATGGGCCTAACAGATGAAATAGCTGCGAAATCTATAATTTTGTTTCTCATTATTTTATCGTTGTATGACACAACAAAATTAATGATTTATTGTCGTTAGACGATGGAATAAAATGAAATTATTATTAAGAAACAATATTCCTACAAAAACAAAAAAAAAACACCAGAAACATTCTCCAGAAAACCCTCATTCTATCTGCTCCTTGCCGTTCTATACGCTCCTTGCTAACCCATCCAACTTCGATATTTTCAATATATTTCCATTAACCATAATGCGACAAAGAAATTTTTGGGTTTGTTGGGAAAATTTATGAAAATACGATTAATCGGAAAACAATAAGTGTCGATGTGAAAATTCATCTTCAAGTGTTGGCAAATAAACGGTGTGAATATTAAAAGGAACAATATGAGCGTAAGATTCACAAGGATAAGGGTACCTAAGAGCTTAGTATCCGATACGAATGCAGGACAATACAAGAATGGGTTGTATCCCAATATAAAGCTTTGGTACATAGTGTTATGTTGGAGTATCTTGAATAGAGCACAGAAAGCTATTGAGCGAGCAATACAGTCTGGCTTCGTCGTACAATCTGAATTGGAGGATTGTGGAAGGGAATCATCAACGAAACAACAGCGTTTGAATAAACATTGAGTCTAGAAGGAAGCATTTCTATGGCGAAGAAGTAAAAAAGGAAACTTCTTCAATTGAAGAGATCAATGGGAGGGAGGGAGAGGGTGGGGGGGTGATATTGAGTAAAATATTAAGAACGGCTGACAATCAAGAAGTACTAAAGAAAAGTAAAGACAATACAAAATAGCATAAGGCAGCAGGATTCTGTCCTAAGCAGAAGTGAAAATAATATTAGATGAAACAGGAGCACAGAAGGACTTACATATTTACCATCGTTCGAGTATGAAAACAAGCCAGAAAGCTTTTCTATAGTAATAAGGGCAGCTGTGTACCAGGTTCCAAGGAGATGGTTAAATTGTCACCATTGGCCGTTTAGCAGCAAAACCATTTGGAGTCGTGGAGTCCAACAGCAACGGGGCTCAACCTCATGTCATTAATCACCAGGCAAAGTGAATGGAGAAGTTCATTTGAATTGAACCTGCTGTGAAATAGAAAAGGCCATTGAATATTATTCGATAGTTTAATAGATGGACAGATCCTGAACGGGTTCGTATAGCCTCAATTGCCTTGCGACAATATGCCATCATTTATTTCAGTTAAATTCCAAACTCTTCTCTGCTCCCCTTGTTTTCCTTCTATTATAATGGAAATTCAGAATTTCGGACACTCTTTTCTCGTATCGATATTAAGGCGAATACAATATTATTTCGACAACATGTTACTTTTCTTATTTACTCAAAATTGTTTGTAACTTTTTTGCTTTTACTCCAATCTAATCCGAATTTTGATACGGAAAAGTTAAAGTTCCTAACAAATCCTTGGATGAGTTTGTGTATTTGTACGGTTCGGTTTCTTGTAAATTACGTACTTTAAACTTTTAATTGGTTTCCTCACATTTTGATCTAAAAGTAGTTGTGTTTTCTCTCTCTTAAAAAATAGTTCTAATTTATTCTCATTTAAATTTGTTATTAGAAACGTAAACGATTAGTGAAATGAATATTCGCATTAGTAGCAGAGCATTTTATTTGCGAGGGTTTCAAAAATAATAAATTTTAGAAGAATTTTTTAAAATAATAGTAAATTATTTTATCTAAACAGAAGGTTTTTCTTTCAATCAAATTTTGTATCTCTAGTTTGCCACAGCTTATATTTAGATTTAAAGGGCCCAGTCCTTTATTGGCCAAACAATTAGGCTGATTACATCTCAAAATTTTATAGATAAAAAATTGTTTTGAATTTACGGGTCTCAGAATGCGGGCCTTTAGCTCATTATTGACATAAAGGTCTCAACATTTAGCTCATTATTGACATATGTTAGAGGTCTCAACATTTAGCTCATTATTGACATAAATATTTTGTTTAAAAATCAGATTCAAAAACATCTAAATAAAAACGTTCAGACTGAAAATATTTTTACCGAAAGGATTTTTACTGAGAGAATTTTTACTGAAAAGATTTTTACTAAAAGTACAATATTTTTACGGATAAAATTTTAACTGAAATAATTTTTAATGAAAATAATTTTAGTGTAAGAATTTTTGCTTTTCCACTGAAATTTTTTTC
This sequence comes from Atherix ibis, assembly GCA_958298945.1. NCBI lineage: Eukaryota > Metazoa > Arthropoda > Insecta > Diptera > Athericidae > Atherix > Atherix ibis. The sequence goes on from OY282609.1 coordinate 78,955,230, forward strand.
TCTGAAAGAATTTTTACTGAAAGTATTTTTACTGCCAGATTTTTACTGAGAGAATTTCTACTGAAAGGATTTTTTCTGAAATCATTTTAGCTGATAAGGTTTTTACTGAAAGTGTTTTTACTGAAACAATTTTTCATGGGAGAATTTTTATTGCAAGGATTTTTACGGAAAGAGTTTTAACTAAACGTATTTCTAGTGAAATAATTTTATTTGCCACTGTTTTATTGCAAGAATTTTTACTGAAATTATTTTTGCTGATAAAATTTCTACTGAAAGTATTTTTACTGAAAGAAGTTTTACTTAGACGATATTTACTGCAAGGATTTTTACTGAGAGAATTTTTACTGTCAGAATATTTACTGAAACAATTTTTATAGAGAAAATTTCTACTGTAACGATTTTTATTAAAAGAATTTTTAATGAACGTAGTTTTACTAAAAGAATTTTTACTAAAAGGAATTTTAACTATGGAATTTTTACTGAAAGGATTTTTACTGAAACAGTTTTTACTTTTTCACTGAAATTTTTTTTACTGAAAGAATTTTGACTGAAAATAATTATACTGAAAGGGTTTTCACTGAAAGAATTTTTGCTTTTTCACTGTAATTGTTTTAACTGAAAGAATTTTTACTGAAAGTACCTTTACTAAAAAATATATTTACTGAAAGGATTTTTAACTGCAGAGTTCTTACCGAAAGGGATTTTACTAAAAAATTTTAAATGAAAATAATTTTATTGAAAGGTTTTCTACTGACAGGATTTTTAACTACAAGGTGTTTACTGTAATAATTTTAACTGAAAGAATTTTTAATGAAAATAATTTTCCTGAAAGAATTTTTACTGACCGATTTTTTACTGAAAAATTTTTACTGAAAGAATTTTTATTGAAACGATATTTTCTGGAATGATTTTTACTAAAGGATTTTTATTGAGAAAATTTTAACTGAAAGGACTTTTACTGCGAAAATTTGTACTGAAAGAATTTTTACTGAAAGAATTTTTACTGAATGAATTTTTACAGAACGACATTTTTACTGCGAAAATTTGTACTGAAAGAATTTTTACTGAAAGAATATTTACTGAAAGGTTTTTACTGAAAGGATTTTTACTGAAAGGATTTTTACTGAATGGGTTTTACTGAAAGTATTTCTAGTGTCAGGATTTTTAATGCGAGTGTTTTAACTGATAATGTTTTTGCTGAAAGGAATTTTACTGAGAAAATTTTTAGTGAAATAATTTTTACCGGAAGGACTTTTACTGAAAGAATTTCTACTGAAAGAAGTTTTACTGAAAGGAATTTTACTGAAAGAATTTTTACTGAAAGAATTTTTACTAAAAATACTTTTATTGAATTAATTTTTACTGACAGGATTTTTATTGAATGGATTTTCCTGATAGCATTTTTACTAACATGATTTTTACTGAAACTATTTTTGCTGAAATAATTTTTACTGGAAGGTTTTTACTGCGAAAATTTTTACCGTAAGGAAATATTACTGCGAGTTTTTTTACTGAATTTATTTTCAACTGAAAGAATTTTGCTGAATAGATTTTTACTCAAAATATGAGTGAGAGTTTCAGAACAGAGGGTATTTTTGTCAAAATTTTTTTACTGAAAGTATTTTTAACAACAAAAAATGGTCGCTAATTTTTTTTATATCAAATTTCGAATTTTATCTGAATTGTATTTTAATTATTATTGTTATTTTCCAAATTAGATTCACATTCACTCAACCTATAACAGTTCAGTTCGGTAAAAAATTTATGTACCTGAAATAAATAATTTCAAAACCGATGAGGGTTGCTGGTATAATAATTTACCGAAATAAAAAAAACTGTAATGACTTGAACGAATGTGAAAATTTAAAAAAAAATACCGAAAATTTTATTCACTTTTCATCTTTAGCATTTTTATTGACTAAAAACTCCTAAGGTGTGCGTTTTATATCGTTTAAATGAGCCATAAATGATAATATTAGCAGTGAAAGAAGAAAAAAAAAACCCTAAAATCCTAATGGCTGTGGTTGAGGTGGTGGAGAGATAAAATTCTGATTCAATATTTTCCATATTTTGTTCTGTTTTTATGCGTTTTTCGTTATACGTGTTTTCTTTTCCCTTCCCCCCACAAGCATCAAGGACTTCTTTAGTTGCTCTTCCAGTAAATTTTTCTTTATAAAAATGCATAATGGCTTTTTTTTTTAACCACACAATCCACCCCCAGTTCTCTCTTCGGTAGTTACCATCTCATTTGGATAAGTAATTTTCTCATACAATTTATATAACTTTTTTTTTCAATCCTCCTTTTATTATGTGCGTTCATACCTTTAACTTTTATAAAGCCATAAGTTCTGGACTTCATTTAAAATCAAACTTTTCGTGCAAACAAATTTCTGTGGATTCCGGCCTTTTGAAAAAAAAAAAATGAAATTCAATTTTTCTGCTCAAAGAGAAATTGTGTAAAAAATTTTATTACAATTTATTATGAACATTTTTTTTTTTTGCCCAAATTCTTTTTCAACTTACTCTCAATTACATTTAAATTTTATGGGAATAATATTTACAAGAGAATTGCTTTCAGGTTTATTGTTATGAGAACGTCCAATTAATTAAGCATATTTAATTTTTTGTAATTTTTATTCAATATTTAATCTTTTATGGAAAAGTTTCAAATAAAACCTACCAAAAAAAAGAAATTTTTTTATACTATTTAAAGTTTGACTAAATTTGAATATTAACCTGAATGGTAATTAATAAACTCTAACCTGTACCTTTGGACTCTAGTTTCACAGTCACATAGCCCTTAGTCCAATAGTTGTAATTAACTTCAGTGATGCGAAAATCGTTGACACGATTAGAGAACTTTTGTGAATTTTACTCCAAAGGTGACTAGTTGATCCGCTTTCTAACTTTTTAATTTACTATTAACAGTCGAGCAGATGAAGCTTCGTCGTAAGGTACAGAAACCGTTTCAAAATGCTGGTCTGTTTCTGATAAAAGTACATAAATATTGATGCTAACATAAGTGTTCGAAATCCTATTTGGAAAATTTCAGATCGTATAATCGAAATTCAGTTTGAGTGAAACTCATTTGTGCACGGTTCGACTGGAAAGGAAAACGAAAATGAAGCCATAGTCTCCGGTGTAGTCCTGGTGTACGAGTAGAACTACTTCTCCTCAAACAAACCGTTTAATTGAGTTTTCGTATTACTTCTGTTCATATTGCTTTGGCGTCAACTTAAAATTTAGTTAAACAAAACACTCGTACATGACCGTAAAATATATTTCATCTTATAAACGGCAGTGCTTGTATGGCGGATACACTTACAACTGAAAGGGTAATGGGGGTTTTGCTCCCAGTAAACGAGTAGGTGGGTGAATATCGTCGATTTGGTAAGCGCCCAAATTCTGTCAGTCGTGCGAGATAAAATGAAAACTTTACCTAATATTACCCTATTCCCAGTTACCCTACCACCATCCAATGGGCATATTCCTACTCCCACCCAACCAGCGACTATGAGTACGTGTTTACCAATTTAACTTGGTACTAATGTGATGTTGTCGTTCAATTACACACACTCAAGGTGAAAAATAATTTACGATGAAATTATATGAAATATTTAGTTAAACCCATATTCTGATGTCTGCAACAATAATAATTGGAAATGAAAAGCTGACAACATTTTAATTTTATCAATTTAAATTTAAGACACTGCCGAGTTCTAGTATCTAAAATATTTACAAAAAAAGAAAAAAAAACAATCTAAAACTTAAATGAATCATCATTGAGGAAATTTCTGAATTTTACGTGAACCGAAATTTGAAAATTGAATTTTCTCATGTCTAAAGATAGGCTGACAGATTAAATGTTAGCTCGTAAAAAAGGACATTTTTCTGTCAATAAATTATTGCACTAAGAAAGACTTTTAAATTTAAATTTGTTTTGAAATTTTCAAGATGATAGGTTTTATTTACAAAATAATTTACATTAAAGGTCCTAAAATCATCAATAAAAATCTTATAGTAAATATATTTTCCGTAAAATTATATCCAGTTAAAATTCTTTGAGCCAAAATTCTTTCAGCTAAAAAACCTTTCAGTTTTTGTAAAATTATTTTAAGTCAAATCTTTCTGTAAAATTATTCTCAGTAAAAATTGATCAGTAAAAATATCTTCAGGAAAAATTCCTTAAAAAGTTAAAAATCCTCAGAAAAATTACTTTTAGTTAAAGGTCTTTCTGTAAAAATTCTTTCAGTAAAAATTGTTTGAGTATAAATACTTTTAGTAAAAATTCTTTCAGTAAAAATCCTTTCAGTCAAAAACTTTTCATTAAAAATTCTATCAGTTAAAATATTTTTAGTTAAAAATCCTTTTAGTGAAAATTCTTTCGTTAAAAATACTCTCAGTAAAAATACTTTCAGATGAAAAGACTTTCAGCAAAAATACTTTTAGTAAAATATTTTCCGTTAAAATTCTTTCAGCCAAAATTCGTTCAGGTAAAAATCCTTTTAGTAAAAATCCATCCAAGAAAAGAACTTTCAGTAAAAATATTCTCAGTCAAAATTCTTTGAGTTAAAATCCTTTCATTAAAAATGCTTTCAGCAAAAATTCTTTCAGATAAAATTCTATCAGTTAAAATTGTATCAGTTAAAATTCTGTTAGTGAAAATTCTGTCAGTTAAAATTTTTCCAGTGAATATATTCCTAGTTAAAATCCTTTAGTAAAAATTCTTTTAGTAAAAATACTTTCACTAATAATTTTTTCAGTTAAAAATGCTTTTGCCAAAAATTCTTTCGGTAAATATATTCTCAGTAAAAACTCTTTCAGTTAAAATTTTTCCAGTTAAAATACTCTCAGTAATAATACTTTGAAATGAAAATACTTCTAGTAAAAGTTCTTTCAGTAAAATTATTTTCCGGGAAACTCTTTTCAGTTAAAATTTTTTCAGTCAAAATTTTTTCAGTCAAAATACTTTTAGTTAAAAATTGTTTCCGTTAAACTACTTTCCGTGAAAATTTTCATATTAAAAACGATTTTAGTTAAAATTCTTTGAGGTAAAATCCTTTTAGTAAAAATAGTTTCCGTAAAAATACTCTCAGTATAAATTCTTTCCGTAAAAATTTTTTCAGTTAAAGTCGTTTCAGTAAAAATTCTTTCAGCAAAAAGACTTTCTATAAGAATTCATTAATTAAAACATTTCAGTAATAATACTTTTAGTTAAACTTCTTTCGGTAAAAATATTCTCAGTAAAAATTCTTTTAGCTAAAATTTTTGTAGTTAAAAACTCTTCAGCAAAAATTCTTTCAGTAAAATAATTTTCCGTAAAAATAATTTCAGTTAAATTTCTTTAAGTCAATATCTTTTCAGTAAAAATACTTTCTGTAAGAATCCTTTCATTAAAAATTGTTTTAATAAAAATTCTTTCAGTTAAAATTTTCTCAGTAACAATTTTTGCAGTAAAAATATTCCCAAAATCCTTTCAGTAAAATTATTTTCTGTGAAACTCTTTTCAGTTAAAATCTTTTCAGTCAAAATTCTTTCAATAAATATTCTTTACGTTAAAATTCTTCCCGTAAAAATTTTTGCAGGAAAAATAGTCTTCGTTAAAATTATTTAACGTAAAATTCTCTTAGTAAAAATACTCTAAAAAAGGAGTAAAATTGTTGTTCGTAAAAATTATTTCCATTAAAATACTTTCAGTAAAAATTCTTTCAGTTAAAATTCTTTGAGTTAAAATACTTTCAGTCAAAAACAATTTATTAAAAATTCTCTCAGTAAAAATTCTTTTAGTTAAAATTTTTACATTTAAAAGTCTTTCAATTAAAATTATTTCAGTGAAAATTCTTTCAGTTAAAATTTCGTCATTTAAAATTCTATCAGTTAAAATTCTGTCAGTTTCTCACGGCTGACAGATTAAATGTTAAGCTCGACTTTTTTCCTGTCAATAAATTATTGCATTAAGAAAGACTTTTAAATTTAAATTTATTTTGAAATTTTCAAGATGACAAGTTTTATTTATAAATTAATTTAGATTAAAGTTCCTAAAATCATCAATTAAAAATTCTTCCAATTGAGAGCCAGTTTGGACTAATAACACCACAACTCTTTGCATGTAAATTGGTCCAAATCTAAGTCATTCCGGATGTGGAAGAGCATATATTTTTTAAAAATCTTAAATTTATTTTTCTTTACCAATAAAGTAAATATTTTTTTTAAAACAAATTTTAAAGGTTCACTTTAATTTGGTAGAGAATTTATAGCTTGACTGCTAATTAAAACTTAAATTCTCTCAGATTTTGTTCTAATGAATTTTTATTTGAAAAAAAAATTGCAGTCAACGCATTAAAATTTCAAATTTTTTAAGATTTTTGCTAACAGTAGTCAGGACCTTAAAATATTTCTATAAATTAATATTATTTTGAAAATAATTTTTTTTTTCGAAGTGTTATTGTTAGGACCCCAATTATTTTTATTTTAGGACCCTAATAACCTCTAATCCACAGGGAAATGGTTCATTCTGGATGGTAAAAGTAACATGTACACTTTCACTCTCATCCATCTGTATTGTCCTTTTAGTAAAGTAGTTTACCTTTAATGGGTTTTAAAATTAACAATAATTTAGTGAAAAAAATTTCTTTTAAATACATACCATAATTAACGAGAGTGAAAATTTAATACCTAGAATTTTAATGTCATATTATGGAAACATCATTTTTATAGCACTTAGGACTGTGTCGGTAGCATTTAAGACCTCCGAAAGATTAAGATTTTTGTAGAATTAAGATAGGAATTTTTTTGAAAATAAAATTATTTGAAAATAATCTAAAATTTTTAAACTTTTTAGATTTTTAAAACTCGAAGTAGTGTCGACATATGAAGACGATTTTCTTTTATTTTCCATGAAAATTGGGTACATATCAATAAATAGCTTATAAAATAGACTAAAACGAATTCTATATGCCAAAAAGTTTTTTCACATAAATTTTGGTGAAGATTTTGAAATTGAAATTATTCCAAATTCTATTTGTTAATACGATTGCTTATAAACACGAGACCAACTGACTTCAGTAAGCAATTTCCAAACCCATCGAGTCCCTAAAAATTATTTTAGTAAAAATCCTTTGAGTTGAAATCCCCTCAGTATAAAAACTGTTTCAGTAAAAATACTTTAATTAAAATTATTTTAATGGAAATTTCTTTCAGTTATATTCTTTCAGTAAAAATTCTTTCAGTAAGAATTTCCTCAGTGAAAATTCTTTAAATAAATTTTTTTTTAGTCAAAATCATTTCTGTAAAAATTGTTTCAGTTAATAATGTTTTCAGTATAAATACTCTTAGTGAAAACAGTTTCCATTAAGTCAAAATGCTTTTAGCAAAAATTCTGTCAGTTAAAACTGTTTTAGCTAAAAGTACTCTGAGTCCAAATTTCTCAGAAAAAGTCCTTTCAGTAAAAATACTTACAGTAAAAATTGTTTCGGTTAAAAATAATTTCAGTGAAATTTCTTTCGGTAAAAATCGTTTCAGTAAAAATTCTTACAGTCAAAATCCTTTCAGTAAAAATGCTTTCAGTAAAAAATTTTGCAGTAAATTATTCTTACATAAAAATTGACTCAGTAAAAACAGTTTCCATTAAAAATCCCTTCAGACGAAATTCTTTCAGTAAAATTACTTTCAGTAAAATCCTGTCAGCAAAAATACTATCAGTAAAATCCATTCAGAAAAAAACCTTTCAGTAAAAATGCTGCCAGTAAAATTTGTTTTCAGTAAAAATCTTCTCAGTAAAATCCTTTCAGTAAAAATTATTTCAGTAAAAATTCTTTCAGTAAAAATCCTTTCAGTAAAAATTCTCAAAGTTAAAATCCTTTCAGTAAAAATTCTTTCAGTAAAAATTCTCTCAGTAAAAACCCTTTCAGTAAAAATTCTTACAGTCAAAATCCTTACATTAAAAATGCTTTCAGTAAAAAATTTTGCAGTAAATTATTCTTACATAAAAATTGTCTCAGTAAAAACAGTTTCCATTAAGAATCCCTTCAGATAAAATTCTTTGAGTAAAATTATTTTCAGTAAAAATACTGTCAGCAAAAGTACTATCAGTAAAACCCATTCAGAAAAAAAACTTTCAATAAAAATGCTGGCAGTAAAATTTGTTTTCAGTAAAAATCTTCTCAGTAAAATCTTTTCAGTAAAAATTATTTCAGCAAAAATATTTTCAGTAAAAATACTTTCAATGAAATCCAATCAATAAAAATCCTTTCAGTAAAATTCATTTCAGCAAAAACAGTTTCCGTTAAAATAATTTCAGTAAAAATTCTGTAACTAAAAATACTTTCAGTTAAAATCCTTTCAGTAAAAATTTTCTCAGTAAATTTCCTTTCATCAAAAACAATTTCAATTAAAATACTTTCAGTAAAAACCCATTCAGTGAAAATTCTTTCAGTAAAAATTATTTCAGTTAAAAAAATCCTCATTTTAACTGAAAATATTTTAACTTGAATAGTTTTACTGAAATATGTAGTTTTTCGTAAATTTTTGTAAGCAATTACTTTTCGTCATTCTAAAAGTCGATAAATTTCTTGGCTCGCTAATTTATTTTAGAAATTCTACATTAGGTTTTAATCGGAAACTACTTTACGAAATTGACAATAAAGATGGACGAGGGTGAAAGTGTACATGTTACTAAATAGTAAATTATTAAAATATAACACATTATTAAAGCCCATATGGACTTAGGGACTTGAACTTTTGAATTTAACCAACTCCCCTAAAGAATGCTTCATAAAAATTGTAAGTGCTGCTTTTTATTCATAATAATTTGAGTCAGGATGACCTAAATATACTTTTCTATCGTGGACCTATGAGGTCTTCGTGGAACGTTACAACGAATTTTATTTCTCAGATAAGAATTTAGTGCAATCTCAGATAAAAATGCGGTTTTATTGTCAAAGCAAGAAACGAAATTTTAACCAATCTACACACACGCAAACTCAAAAACTAGTACGTATACGTATTACCTGGCTCTCGCCCTGGCTCTCGTTCAAAATTTATGGCGTCACTCTTTGCTATAGTGTTGCGATCTAGTTATTTCACGTTTATTCTTTTACTAAACTACTGTATATAGTTTTACAGAACTTTTTAAGTATAGAACCACCGATGGGCGTTTTTTCTTTCGGCATTTTTCTCTGATTTCCTTGTTTTCAAATTTATTTGTTGCTCGAATTAAAAAAAAATCTGTTTTAGACAATTACTAAGTTTTACAAATCTTCTGTATAATTTGATGAAACTGATTTATTTCCATTTAGAATATGCTATCCAATAGATAATATTTATTGTGATTTTCTTTTTCGTAAATAATTTGATACAATAACAAAACTGATTATGAAAATTAGAATATCAATTTTTTGATTATCAGAACAAACAATCGGTCCTATCCGAGTAAATATATTTTGTTTTTCATGGTAGTAATTTCGAAAATACGCTTCATAGCTGAATATTACACCAACGAACGTACACAGACGCATATGATTTGCATGCAGATTGGACTCTTAGTAAACAAGCTACTAATTCGATATTCCTCGGAATTCAGTTTTCAGTTTTATCTTTCCATCTTCCTGTCTGTTTATCAACGAACATCTCTCCATTCGAATGGGCATACATATGAGCATATTACAAATTTGAACCGCCATGAATCGGGGTTGGGTAGGAAATTTCATTTTATGGGGATAAAGTTGGAATGAGACTGCGACCTGTACCACTCCCACAGTATTCCGGGTGAATTGATCTCGATAAAATTGAATTTAATTTACCATTCGGATGATGGTACATGGACATTTGTCATCTTTTGAAATACGAGCTCATCCTCCCCTTCTGCTCACATCTGCCCAAAGCGTAACTTCACCCTTTCAGGTGTACGTACCGAATGTACCTTGTCACTTCCCCGAGTCACTCCTTCTATCATATCCGAATGTATGCATGAATATCCAATTAATTTGTCAGTTTCTATTCCTGTTCATGATGAATGCACATGTACCCAGCCCATCTCACCATTCCCTCAGCTAGCCCACTGGACCGGGCTCGGTTGTGAGCGCGGCAACGAAGTTCAGGGAAGGCACTGGGAACGCGAATGAACAATACCATAATTCATGCGATTTTATGATTGACTTCATTTTATTGGTTTAATCAAAACATATATTGCTCTCTGGGGCTATTCAGAATAATTTACAGTACAAATTAGACACAAGGACACATGCTTCTGCTTACCGGACTTACTCGACTCGCCATATTTGCGGAAACAAATCTAAATCAAATTTTTCCCATGATTCAATTTTATCCTTTCTTCTCGATAGTGTGGAATATCAAGAACTCTCAGTGTATTATCCTTTTTTTTCTTTAAAAAAGAAAAAGGTAGGGTAGAAAAAATAATTCGAACATAATTCGTGACGAGGACATGAAAACAAGCCGTAATCCGATTGTTACTACGATTGTTAAGAGTAAACAAACCGCAGAGTTGACCTTTTATTGCACTCAGTTAACGTTACTCTTTAAATTAAACCTAATTTAAAAGACTAGCGAGTGTATGTTGTCAATAAAATATAAATAAATAAATACTAAAATACGAAAAAGGATAGGATTAAAAAAAAAAAGCATGAACGTGAACATGACATAAAATCAAGTTGATTGAGGGCGATGGTAAATGTCATTTCGTTGCTCACGTATTTTTACAAAAAATATTACTGCTCACACGCGACACTGCCTATTAAGTTGTTTTAATAATTAAAAGGGTTAGTTTCATACCAACCCCATTTCAACGTCCTTAAATCAGTACTTAGTCACCTGCAATCATGCAATCCACAACCAGCTCAATGGGCTAAGCCTTCGAGTAGTGGTGCTCACTTATTTTTGGGGAACTTTGAGTATTCTTTTTTGTAAATATGTTATTATGCCTTGTCATGTTGTGGGGGATATTCAGGTTTTCCTCCCCATCTTTTTCATTATTTTATTTTTTTCGACGAAGATTATGGCTATTTTTAGAAATTTTTATAGTGGCAGTATAAGTTTACAAAAGCTTTTAAGGACTTGCTGTCAAAATTTTTACTAAGAATTTTTTGGGAACAAAAAGTATTTTTGCTGCAAATTGTTTTTATTAAAAGAATCTTTACTGAGAGTATTTTTACGAAAAAGATTTTTACTGGAACAATTTTTACTTAAAGAATTTTTACTGACGGGATTTTTACTGATAGGATTTTTATTGAATGTGTCTTACTGAAAGTATTTTTAGTGGCAGGATTTTTGCTGAGAGTAATTTAACTGAATTGATTTTTAGTGAAATTAGTTTTACTGAAAGGATTTTAACTGAAGAATTTTTTATAAGAGTTTTTTTACTGATGATTATTTTTACTGAAAGAATTTTTACTGAAACAATTTTTACTGACAGGATTTTTACCGAAAACATTTTTATTGAAAGGACTTTTACTAAAATTACTTTTACTGAAAGGATTTTAATTAAAACGATTTATAGCTGAATGGATTTTTACTGAAAGGATTTTTAACTGAAAAAATTTTTACTGGAAGGATTTTTATTTAAAGAATTTTGACTGAAAACATTTTTACTAAAAGAAAGTTTACTGAAAATAATTTTACTGAAAGAAATTTTACTTAGAAGGATTTTTACTGAAAGGGTTTTTACTGACGGGATTTTTACTCAAATGATTTTTACTGAGAGTAATTTAACTGAATTGATTTTTAGTGAAATTAGTTTTACTGAAGGGATTTTAACTGAAGGATTTTTTATAAGAGTTTTTTACTGATGATTATTTTTACTGAAACAATTTTTACTGACAGGATTTTTACCGCAAACATTTTTACTGAAAAGACTTTTACTAAAATTACTTTTACTGAAAGGATTTTAACTAAAACGATTTATAGCTGAAAGGATTTTTACTGAAAGGATTTTTAACTGAAAAAATTTTTACTGGAAGTATTTTTATTTAAAGAATTTTGACTGAAAACATTTTTACTAAAAGAAAGTACACTGAAAATAATTTTACAGAAAGAAATTTTACTGAAAGGATTTTAACTGAAATTATTTTTACTGAAAGGGTTTTTACAAAAAGATTTTTTACTGAAACAATTTTTAAAAAAACTATCTTTACTGAAAAATTTTTACTGAAAGGATTTTTACCGGGAAGATTTTTGGCGAACGAATTTTTACTAGGAGTTTTTTACCGATGATTGTTTTTAATGAAAGGATTTTACAGACAAATTTTTTACTAATATTATTTTTACTGACAGGATTTTTACTACAAACATTTTTACTGAAAGGATTTAAACTAAAACGATTTATAGCTGAATGGATTTTTACTGAAAGGATTTTTAACTGAAAAAATTTTTACTGGAAGGATTTTTATTTAAAGAATTTTGACTGAAAACATTTTTACTAAAAGAAAGTACACTGAAAATAATTTTACAGAAAGAAATTTTACTGAAAGGATTTTAACTGAAATTATTTTTACTGAAAGGGTTTTTACTTAAACAATTTTTACAAAAACTATCTTTACTGAAAAATTTTTACTGAAAGGATTTTTACTGGGAAGATTTTTGGCGAACAAATTTTTACTAGGAGTTTTTTACTGATGATTGTTTTTACTGAAAGGATTTTACAGACAAATTTTTTACTAATATTATTTTTACTGACAGGATTTTTACTACAAACATTTTTACTGAAAGGATTTTTACTAAAAGAATATATTGTGAAAAGAATTTTACTGAAAGTATTTTTACTGAAAGGATTTTTACTAAACGATTTTAAGAAGAGTTTTTTACTGATGATTTTTTTAGTGAAAAATGTTTATTAAATTCAGTTCTTACTGAAAAGAATTTAACTGAAAGAATTTTTACTGCAAGAATTTTAACTGGAAGAATATTTACTGAAAATAGTTTTAACTGAAAGTATTTTTACTGAGAGTTTTTTGACAGAAATTATTTTAACTGAAATTGTTTTTACTAATAGTATTTTTACTGAAAGGATTTTTACTGAAAGGATTTTTACTGACAGGATTTTTAAAAATCTCCACTTTTGTTTTTTTCCCAGTTCTTTTACCTGTTTTTTTTAAAGAGAACTAGAAAATTTTTACTTTTTCTGAAATAAATTTCAAAATTGACTGAACAACTGATTAAAATTTATTTCATTGACAATTTAGTCTAATTTTCCTTTTAAATGAAAAATCGCAAAATAATAATTATTACAGTATTCATTATTTTAAATAGAAAATCTAGGATTCACAGGCAGAAAAGGGATGAATTACCTTTCGAATGAATCAAAATCGAAATAATGAAAATATTTTCTTCCAATTTGACAAAAAAAAAACTCTTTAACGGATTTTATCAGAGATTTTCCTTAAAATGAACTGGGTTTATCTTCAAAAAAATAATAATGGTAAGCAAATTTACTAAGTGGTTGTACTGAAGGTATTCGTTAATATGGAGGCTCTATTCTGAATTGTAGAATTTCGTTTGCAAATTTACTTTTCATCCCATTTAAATGGAGTTCTTCAATTTACTTTAATGATTTTCTAATTTTATTTTTGCTTACTCTGCAAATTGGAAAAAATTAAAAATTCAACATTTAATTTTCTAAACAAGGAAATTTTAGATAAAATTGTTTCGTAGATAGTAAAATTGGGATTTTTTTCTCAGTAAGTTAGTTTTGTATTTTATTCAAAGATTTTTAGTTAAATTTTGTCAGTTTTTATTGGTGAAGTTATGGAAATTTCTTAAGGTTTTTATATAATAAAATTTAAATAAAATTTTAGGATATAAAAAAGATGTTGTAAGAATTTATAAATTTTAAGGCGAATATTTAATACAAAGTAACTTTAGAAGTATTTTCCTAAATCATAAATTCGATTTAATAAGAAATTAAAAAATGATTTCTTTTTGAATTTCCATAGAAACTTTTGAAGGCAATTTTTTTAAAAATACTTCATCAATAATTAAAAAATTTCCGGAAAAACTTCTTTGAAGATCTACCTTTATTAGTGGTTGTAATATTTTTCAACAACTTTTAATAATCTTTTTTTTTAAAAAACATTCTATAATTTGTACCAAGAAATTTCATTTTTATCTTCTATCAATCTTATTAAAAGTCTAAAAGAAAAATTCTTATTAATTTTTGAATGAAGTTCTTTTTAGAAAAATATTCATCACTCGATGTCACTAAGCATCAATTTGTCATATGAAATTTCTGAAAAAAATTCCTTTTGTGCCAAATAATTATGTGAAATTTTTCCAAGAATCTAAGTTAATCCTTAACAAAATTAACATAATTAATTTATATTTACAATAAATTAAGGATACTTTTATTAAATTTAACCACAAAAATAAAAGGTTTTTCAAAAGATTTTTGAGTTGTAATTTTTCAAAAATAAATTTTCACTGACTCCTTGCCGCGATTTTGTTCGATGATAAGAAATTATTTTCATTTCATCTACTGTCTCCTGCGGAAATAGAGTCCTTGATGGAATTTTGAGAGTTTCTCAAGTAACACGAAGTAGTCAATTCTTCCACATAATGGCGTGTTTAAGAAATGTTTGCAGGCTGCTTATTCTGTCAATTCCAGTTCCTGCCAACGCGTTTCCTGTTACTCAGAGACTGAGGAATTTAGTACTGACCGGGAGTAGTTTTCATCACCTCCTGGCATTCGCTTTCATTTTATTCTACAATCCCTTCTTTATCAAAATAATTCTGATGTTTTTGCTCGAGGAAATATCATTTATTTGAACGAGTATAGAATGGAGCCAAATGTCAATGGGAAAATGATGTGATATATATGAAAAAAATAAAAGGAGTATGTTTCACGATAACTAGAAATCAGGTGAGGAACATTCCTGTTGTCATAAAATCTCTCATAAATACATTTAACTGACATTTTAAAAAAATATACCTCAAAAAATTTCAACTGAAAAAAAAAGTCTTTAACTTTGTCTGAAAAGTCTCAAATCAATAATTGGAAAAACATTTATAAAAAAAATTGTATTACCGTCAAAAATTTAATTGGAAATTTATTTACAAAGAGTATTTTTACTGAAAATACTTTGGTGACAGAATTTGAAGTGGGAAATGTTTTATGACAAAATTTGAACTGGAAAAATTTCATCTGCAAACATTTTTCTTAGGAAAAAATGTTTGCTGCGAAAATTTTAACAGAAAAAATTTTTGCTGAGAAAATTTTAACAGAAAAAAACTTTTGCTGAAAAAATTTCAACATAAAAATTTTTAAATAATAAAATTTCAGCTGCCAAAATTTTATCTGAAAAATGGTAACTGGCAAAAATATTAATGGCGGAAATTTAACCAACAAAATTTAAATCTGCTAAATTTTAAAAGGGAAAAATTTTTGCTGACAAACTTTTAAGATGAGAAAACATTTGCTGATAAAATTTTAAGCGTAAAATTTTTAACTGGAAATATTTTAACTGACGAATTATTCACTCGAATTATTTTAACTACAAAATTTTTCGCTGACAAAATTTCAAATCGAAAAATTTTAACTAACAGAAATTTAATTGAAAAACTGAAAACTGGAAAAAAGTTTTTGCTGACAAAATATTTTACTGATAAAAATTTAATAGATAAAAATTTAACTGGAAAATATTTCAATTGAAAAAATTTTATCTGCACATTTACGCTAACCAAAATTTTTCCTGACAAACCTTAAACAGAAAACAATTTTTGCTGAAAAGCTTTAAAAATGAGAAAATTTATGGTTATAAAATTTTAAGCGCAAAAATTTAATTAAAAAAATTTAAGTGCAAAATTTAATTGAGTTGGAAAATTTAACTAGAAAATTTTTCGCTGAAAAAATTTCAAACAGAAAATTTTTAACTAACAGAAGTTTAACTGAATTACCAAGAAAAATGTTTGCGGACAAAATATTTTACTGAGAAAAATTTAATAGATAAAAATTTACCAGAAAAATATTTTATCTGCAAAATTTACGCTAACAAAATGTTTTACTGACAAACTTTTAACAGAAAACAATTTTTGTGGAGAAACAAAAATAACCGGCAAAATTTTAACTGACAAATTTTCGCTAAGAAAGATATAAATGTAAAAATTTTTCACTGACAAAATGTTACCAGGAAAAATTTTTGCTGACAAACTTTTGAGAAGAAAATATTTATGCTTATAAAATTTTAGGTGCCAACATTTTAGCTGGAAAAATTTCACATGACGAAATGTTCACTCGGAAAATTTTAACTAGAAAATTTTTCGATAATAAAATTTCATATAGAAAAATTTTAACTAACAGAAGTTTAACTGAATTACCAGGAAATATTTTTGCTGACAAAATATTTTACTGAGAAAGATTTAATAGATGAAAATTTAACTGGAAAAAATTTCAATTGAAAAAATTTTATCTGCAAAATTTATGCTCACAGACGTTTTTGCTGACAAACTTTTAATAGAAAACAATTATAGCGGAGAAAATTTGAAGTGCAAAATTTTCAACCGGCAAAATTTTAACTGACAAATTTTCGCTAACAAAGTTTTAAATGTAAAAAATTTTCACTGACAAAATTTTAACAGGAACAAAATTTTGCTGACAAACTTTTAAGATGGCAAAATTTTTGCTTACAAACTTTTAATAAAAAACAATTTTTGTTGACAAAAATTTAAGCGCAAATTTTTTAACTGGCCAAATTTTAACTGATAAAATGTTCACTCGAAAAGTGTTAACTAAAAAAATTTTCGCTCACAAAGTTTTAAGTGCAAAAACATTTCACTGACAACATTTTAACAGGAACAAATTTTTGCTGACACACTTTTAAGATGACAACATTTTTGCTGATAAATTTTTAAGCGCAACATTTTTTACTGTAAGAATTTTAACTAACAAAATCTACACTCGAAAAATTTTAACTCGACAATTTTTCGTTGACAAAGTTTTAAGTGCAAAAACATTTCACTAATAAAATTTTAACAGGAAAAAATTTTTGCTGACAAAACTTTTAAGATGACAAAATTTTTGCTGATAAAATTTTAAGTGCAAAATTTTTAACTGGTAAAATTTTAACTGACCAAAAGTTCACTCGAGAAACGTTAACTAAAAAAATTTTCGCTAACAAAGTTTTGAGTGCAAAAACATTTCACTGACAAAATATTAACAGAAACAAATTTTTGCTGACAAACTGTTAAGATGACAAAATTTTTGCTGATAAAATTTGTACTCACAAAATCTACACTCGAAAAAATTTAACTAGACAATTTTTCGCTGACAAAGTTTTAAGTGCAAAAACATTTCACTGACAAAATTGTAACAGGAAAACATTCTTGCTGACAAAACTTTTGAGATGACAAAATTTTTGCTGATAAAATTTTAAGTGCAAATTTTTTAACTGGTAAAATTTTAACTGACGAAAAGTTCACTCGAGAAACGTTAACTAAAAAAATTTTCGCTAACAAAGTTTTAAGTGCAAAAGCATTTCACTGACAAAATTGTAACAGGAAAAAATTTTTGCTGAGAAAATTTTTAACTGACAAAAACTTAACTGGAAAAAATTTTTACTAACATCATTTTAACTGGAAAAGTTTTTGTTGACAAAATTTTATTTCGAAAAAATTTAACTAGAAAAATTTTAATTGAAATAATTTTCACTGCAAAAAATTGAACTGATAAAATTTTTACTGACAAAAGAGTAACTGCCATAAACTTAAGATGGAAAAATAGTTGAAATCGTCAATTTTTCTTATTAGTGGTCTAGGACAAGAGGAAATAATGGCGTTCCGCTACTCTGACCCAATTTTAAATTACAAATCTACCCCCATGTGAAATGTAATTCATAGTAAGAAAAACTACCCTGTTCACTTTTGAAGTAATAAATTGAAAATTTTCTAATTGGAGGTCTGACAAAGTCGAAAAACAATTGCACTCTGACCCAATTTTAAAATAATAATCTAGGAACATGCTTCTAGGCACATAAAATAAAATTCTAGGGACAAAAAATTATCTTGTACATTTTTCAAGTTTTGCATTTTCCTTCTTTTTAATTGGGTTCCGTCTAGACTTTTTCCTCTTAATTGATTAACTGAAAAATTCATCTAAAAAATTAGTTCTTCTAATTTTTCCCATATAACAATTTCCTAAATTGTACTTTTTTTTTTTAGAAAAAAACTGCTGTTAGTAAATTTGTAATTAATGTTATTTAATTTTAAATTCAAATTGAATCAATTGAAAAACAATTAAACAAAATGGAAAGTAAATTTTCAAATTAATAATCAGTTAAAATATTTAAAAAAAAACTCATCAAAAATAACTGAAAAAAATTGGTTTTAAATATCATCTACAATATAAAAAGATTAATCTCCATTTACATATTCTGTATGTAAGCAAATAAAATGTTCGGATTTGAAAATGAAAATAACATAAAAATGGTTGCACTGAAACATTTCTAAAAGTAACGAAACAACGTGCAACTTCTCGTGTAATCATAACGGAACGAAATGAAAATAAAATTGATCCAGCCAGTCGTACAGTAACGAAAACAGTATTTAATTATATCCGACGCCATTTTTAATTCAATAAAACGTTGTAATTGCAATCCTTGAATCGAATTTGCAGCTGCACTACGATTGGGGAGGACGTATCACATGAGTACGTTCGAGATCTGCAAAATAAATTACGGTCTGCAAGTGTTGTTTGTGAGGAGGTGGTGGGTCAGCAAAAGGAGTGGAAGAAGATGAATAGAAACGAAACTCTACCCATCAATGCCTGGCTACTGACTCACATCAGCCCCCAACTTTCGTTACCAGTCCGTTTACATTTATCGCTTTCTCGATTTTCTGTGTTTGACTGTCATTCGTACACAAGTAATGTATTCATTTCGTCCATCCCTACGATAGCATCACATCTAGACAAGATATCATATCTGCCAGAGTTCATAATATATCATCAATCGGTACATATGCTCAAACCATACGAAGTGATGTACTCCGAAAGGGGTTGAATCCCTTGGCGACTAGTACTCGTTTTAAGTGGAAATAAAACCATCGCTTTAACTGAAAACCAATAAAGTTTGTAAAGACTTGGTGCTGACAAGATAAAAAATATTCCAAGTGTATAAGCTTAAATCTCGCTCTTTGGTCATAGATGGCGTGAGTGAGCGTATTAACCTACCATGGCCATGCCATACTTTTTTCTATAAGTTTGACAGCTGTCAATATTAATCAGTGCACATTGTCAACAATTTCGTACAACAATATAAATTTTTCCTTTGGTAATCATGTCTAGTTTTGTGACAGAAAAAGAGCATATGCGGGAAGCTCTGCTTTTCTTCTTCAATTTGAAGAAATCGGCTGCCGAATCGCATCGAATGCTTATGGAGACCTATGGTGACGGTTTCTTCGGTTCAAAGACATCAATTTTGACTAGAAGCGTGAAAATCGGCCTAGGAGGGTTGAGGACCATCAATTTCAGGCTCTTTTGGACGAAGACGATACCCAATCGTAAAAAATGCTAACAGAGTAATTGGGTGTTACTCAACCAGCCATTTCCATGCGTCTGCGTGCTATGGGGAAGATTGAAAAGATCGGAAAATGGATGCCGCATGAATTGAACGGTAGGCAGATGGAGCGATGCCAAAATACATGCGAAATCTTGCACGCCAGACAAAAAAGAAAGTCGTTCCTGCATCGAATCGTGACAGACGATGAAAAGTGGATATATTTCGAGAATCCTTAAAGCAAGAAATCGTGGGTTGATCCTGTCTAACCATCAACATCTTCCCCAAGACGCAATCGTTTCGGATGGAAGATGATGCCGTGCGTTTGGTGGGATCAGTGGGGTATCGTCCTGGTGAAACCACAAACAACTGATCAAAATGCACCGTGCTCTGCGTGAAAAAAGGACGGATTATCAACAAAGACATGACAAACAAATTTTCCTCCACGACAACGCATAATCGCACACGTCAAAAATGGTCCGAAACTACTTGGAGACACTCAACTGAGAGGTTCTACGTGGGCTACTATATATATTTCTGGCCTAATAATGAAAATGCGAATATTTATCAACGAAAAAGGTTTTATTGTTTTTCAAAATATTCTCCATCAAGATTTATACACTTTTGCATGCGCTCAAACCAATTTTCGAAGCACTTTTTCCACTCCGATTGAGACACCTCCAAAACATGGTTTTTGAATGCTTCAACAGCATCTTCTGGCGACGAAAATCGTTGACCACGCATTTTTTTCTTGATGTGTGGGAATAAAAAGAAGTCATTGGGTGCCAAGTCAGGGCTGTACGGAGGATGACCCATCAATTCGACGTTTTGTCCGGTCAAAAAGGCGCTGGTTTGAGCCGATGTGTGAGAGCTCGCATTGTCATGGTGCACAATGATTCGACTTCTCTTGTTCGTTTTTCGAATTTCTCCGAAGACTTCAGGCAAACAAATGGTGGTGTACCACTCAGAATTGACCGTCCTACATTGCACAAGCGGAACAGTCGCCACATGACCAGTTTTGCCAAAGAAACAAGCGACCATTTGCTTCGAAGTGCTTCTTCCACGAACAACTTTCGTTGGATTTGACTCGTCTTGGAAGACCCACACGGTCGATTGCTGTTTTGTTTCGGGCTCATACGCATAGATCCATGATTCGTCACCTGTGACGATCTTATAAACGTCTTTTGAAGCACCGCGATCGTATTTTTTCAGCATTTCTTTACACCAATCCACACGAGCCTTTTTTTGAGCGATTGTCAAATTGTGCGGGATCCAACGAGAACAAACCTTTTTTACGGCCAGGTGTTCATGCAATATCGAATGTATGCTGGTGGGAGAAATGCCTAGGCATGCCTCTATCTCACGGTATGTCACATGACGGTCTTGCATTATCAGTTCACGTACGGCATCGATGTTTTCTGGAACAACGGCTGTTTTTGGACGACCTTCACGGAATTCGTCTTTGAGCGAGCGTCGGCCACGATTGAATTCGTTGTACCAGTTTTTCACAGTGCTATAGGATGGTGCTTCATAGCCATACAAAGATTTAAGTTCATCGATGCACTCTTGTCGTGATAATCCACGTCGAAAGTTGTGAAAAATGATCGCACGAAAATGTTCACGAGTTAATTCCATTTTTTTGCCAAATTGATTTTTTCAAGTCACTGTAAACAACACAAATGATAGTCGTACGTCAAAACGTTCTGAGTACGTTTATGCTAAAAAATGTCAAACTTTCCAATGGAAATGTCAGATCGCACCTGGCAACACTTAGTGTTGCCTAGGCCAGAAATATATATAGTAGCCTACGTACCACACCCCGCTTATTCACCAGACTTAGTCCCTTCTAACTATGGGACACGTACTCGCTGAGCAGCACTTCGATTCTTACGAAGACGTCCGAAAATGGCTTGATGAGTGGTTTGCCTCGAAAGACAAGGAATTTTTTTGGTGTGATATCCACAAATTGCCCGAAAGATGGGGAAAATGTGTAGCTAGCAAAGGAAAGTACTTTGAATAAATTTGTTTTTGCTTTCTATGAAAAAAACAAGTGTTTTTTTTAATAAAAAACAGCGGATTGAAGCTTATACACCTGGTATAATATAATTGCCCATTTCTGCCCTAATGACAAAAAATATTTGAAAAAAACTTGAGTTCATTCTAAAAAAGGATAAGATCAAGATGTGAAAATTTCCTTTTTTTTATTCAAAATTATCCGACAATTCTTTTATAAGATAATTTAGTTATCCTTAAAGGATTAATCATAATATTGACGATCAAATAAAAACCATTTTTGTAGGAGTCTTTTTTTCAACATTTTTTCAAGATCCTTTTTAGAGTATTTAGTAGAGCGCCCTTCTCTCATTAGAAGTATCAGCTTTTATATTTTGCGTAAAAATTCTGAATTTTTTTTTTAACTTAACGTCAAAACACTCAATTTTTATCTAATGATTTTTATTACTGTTTGGTTTTCAATATTTTTATTTTTGACAGATGTCATATGACACTTGACATCTTTTAAAATGAAAAGTGCTCAATTAGCATTGCCATTTGTTTATCAAAAGACTTATATTCGAATAATGCTTAAAAATTATTGAATTTTATTATCAAAATGCATGCTCTGTTAAAAAATGTGTTTTGTGCTCTTCAACCATTTTATGGTCGTCATAATCGGCCTACTGAGCAAGCAATTCAAGTCATAGTGATAAATTTTAAGCCAGAATGATAAAAAACCACCAATACCCATGCGTAGAGTGCGCCCAGTGCTGCCGATTTGTCTGTCCACAGTTGGGATTGTGTTACTCATCTATGTGGAAGATTTTACGCAAGAATCTTGGTCTGAATGCGTATAAAATTCAGCTCGTCCAAGAACTGAAGCTGAACAACCTGCCAACGCGTTCAATTTTCGGTTCATACAACTTCAGGAAAAATTGTTTTTTTACCAAAAAATTACTTTTCATCCTAAAAAGCAAACTTTAAAGAAAAACACCGAATTTTATGCATTTTTTCTACAAAATACCTACAAAAATTTATCCTAACTGGACATGTTTCCTTTAAATCTGTATAATACGGATTGCAGAAACTTTGTCTGAATGTGCAATGAAACCATAATAAAAATATTGAAAAAACCACCATCTTCATTGTGAAAAACAAATTTTAGAAGAAACTGAGCGCCTGGTGTAAATTAAATAAAAAATCTAAATTTATGACATATTTTGAATTTTTTGTCAAAAGTTTCCTTAAATAGAAATATATAATTAGGATAATATGTTTTAGAAAAGCTGTGTATAAGTGTGTGTAAGAATACCTTGAAAAGAATTCTCAAAAAATTGTCATTTTAATCTTAAAAAAATGAATTTCAAGAAGAAAAAAAAAAGCTAATTTCGAAGTAGTTTTTCTCAAAAGTGCCCATAAAAATTTATCCTAACAGAATATTCTTTATTATATAAGGATAATATGGATTGAAGAAGATTTGCCAAAGTGTGCGCAATAGAAAACCATTAAAAAAAATTCTTAAAAAATCACAATTTTAATAGCAAAACACAAATTTTAAAGCAAAAAACACAACAATTTTTCTAAATTTTTTCTCAAAAACATCCATAAAAATTTATCCTGACTGGCCATTCTCCAGATATTCAATCAGGATAACATATATGGACAGCTTGGCCTGAATGTGCACAATAATACCATAAGAAAAAAATCTTTAAAAATCACCAATTTCATAGAATTTTAAAAGAGAGTGGAAAAATGTGCTTTCTATTTTCTGAAAAAACTGGGCGCCTGGTGAAAAAATCGTATTTTCAGCTTTGCGACAAATTTTGTATTTTTCATATTTTTTTGGTTTGTGATTTTCTTGCATACCGTTTAGGCGACGATTTATTTTGCTTTCGCATATTTTTCGGGGTAACATTTTTCTCCTTTCTTTTCTCTTTGGATTTTTATTGCCTTTTAAAGGAGATTATATTTTCACTTACTTTTTTCGTTTTTTTTTTAGTTTTAATTTTTTCCTATTTTTTCTTAATAAAATTTTTTTATTCAATGTAAATTTTTTCCAAATCATTTTCGACTTTAAAAGGGAAATTGTTTCGTTTCTTTTGCGTCTAGTGGAAAATTTGTCTACGGACGCGACGCTATCGCAAATGATCACGAACGGAACGTTACTTCCAGAGTACTTAGGCGTCGCTTTCACATATTTTGCGGTGCATATTTTTTCATTTCTATCCTCGGAGCCTTTTTTTTTGATATTTTTTTTTTGTTTTTTACGGGAAAGCTTGTCAAAAATTTTTGTTAATATTTTGTTGGAAAAACCATAAACCCTTTTTGTTAATTAATACTATTACCTAAATATTCTTGTTGTAGGTTAAGATATCTGTAAAATACCAAAAATAAGACTTTTTTTGTTTTCTCCTCTTTTCGGACCCCTTCACTTAGTAATTCTTTTCTTTGGCTGTAAACATTTTTTTTTTAATAGTTTGAAAACTATTTTTTTTTGCATTTTCTTTGGATGCAATATTTTTTTTTACCTTAAAAGAATCGAATTTTGTAAGAGGTCTTTTGGTGACTATTTATGAAATATTATATTTTATGAGGTAAATATAATTAAATAAAAATTTAATCAAGTTCTGATTTTTGATTGTGTTTTATTGAATTTTACTTTCCAAAGCACAAGTTGGAGAATCTTTGAAAAATATTATCAACCCTTTACGAATTCTACTTAAAAATAATTTTTATTAAGTAGTCCGTTACACATTTCTATATGGGGATAATATATCCCTCTTATAGTAAATAAGAAAAAAATTCAACAAAAAAAACCACAAATATTAAATAATTTTCAAAAATTAATTAAAAAAAAAAAATTTTAAGAATAATTTAAAAATTAAATTTTAAATTTATCAAAAATATTCATTTTGTTCTTGAAAGATAAAAGTAACTGTCCGAATTACGGCCATTTTTATGGATAAAAATAAAAATTCTGTCAATAATCGGCCATTTTTATGGATAAAAATAAAAATTTCCACAAAAAGGCAATCGGTTTTTCGTGCCTTTTCTTTGGATGCAATATGTTTTTTTTTAATAGTTTGAAAACTGTTAATAAATAAATGCTAATTTTTTGTTTTCCACTTAATATTTTCTTCCACTTTTTTTTAGTTAATAATTGTTACATTTCCCTAATGAATGAAAATTTTTTTAACAGCATTATTAATTTTTGATTTTAAGATGCTCTTTTTGCGGGTGGCAAAAAAAGAGCATCTTAAAATCAAAAATATTAAAAAGGGAGGAGGTGTGTTGTAAACTCTTTTTATGAGTGGTCTTTTCTGTCTGAGGTGTTTTTTTTTTACTTTTCTTAAGGTTTTGCTTGTTTTTAATTTTTTTTCTACTAAAATTTAATTTTTTCTATTAATCTTTAGTTTTATTATTAAAACGTCGAATTTTCCGTAAATACAAATTGAGAAAAATCCTTTTTTTTTACGAAAAAATTTCGTTCAGTGACAAATGAGTCATTTCTGGTTGAATGAGTCATTTCTAACGAATAAGGAAAATTGTCACATTTAATCTGATGAACAACCATAACCAAAACAATAACTGCCATTTCACCCAGAAAAATGTACTGTTTCGGTCTTAGAAATGACACTAGCCGTACTCAGAGTCTATCCCTCGATCATTTTGAACGTTTTATTGCTCTAAATGACAGAATTACATCTGGTTGACATGTGGTTTCAAGAAGACGGCGCTATATGCCACATGGCGCGTTAAACAATGGAGATATTGAGAGATGAGGTCGGTGAGCAATTTATGTCATGCTTCGGATCAGTGAATTGGCCGTTTATATCCAAAAAAAATCGTTTTTGCGATATGACGAATCTTAACTATTTTTTATGGGGTTACATCAAGTCACTTCCCTATATCGATAAACCTGCGTTAGTTGAGATTTTCGAAAAATTGGTTCAAAATTGGATCTCTTATGGCCAACATTTACACTAAATAATCTTTTTATAAAAGTAAATGGCAAGAATTGCTTTCATAAACTTTTGCAATTTTTCTGTGTTTTTTTTTTGTTGGAAATTTAAAAACTGAACAATTAAAAAATCATCAAATCACAATACCATGGGCCGACTTATTAGTAGTTTTGATGAGGAAAATTCAGACCCGTAGAATCTCCATAGATAGCTGGTATCCTTTCTAGCAACTGTGAAGACTCTTACCGTCCATAAAGCTTTTATATTAGTCCCTCCTAGATATGCAGTATAAGTTTCAACCCTGTTTGGTAATTAAGTGACTCTGTAGAGCATGATTGATAAAGTAATGCTTTTGTGGTGCTATAAGCTATAAATTTGTATTAGCCAATGAATTATCATACTACCCTAGTAATTTGGGTAGCACCGTTCTCTCAACTAATGAATATATCGCACCTACTATATACCATAAAGGTTCATGTTACTAAATCAAAGACTACACAATTATTATATTTCTATTAATAAGTTTCAATATATCTTAAAGGACCCCCTCACCTAAAATGTGGTTAAAAATTACCTGTGATTTTTGGAGAGGAAATCATTGCCTTTCGAAAAAAGATATACTCGTACTTAGCAAAATACAATTTGTGGATTTACTAGAATCCTTTAGATTTTTTCTAGATAAAAAAATACAAACAAAATTCCAACTTTGAAGAATCGGTTTTTTTTAAAAGTCCTCGTGTTCTTAGGAATACACTTCTAAGTATCAAAATCGCTTGTCTACCCCTTTAATCTTTGTCAGACCTACTATCATATTCGTTTATCATTTTGTTTTTTATAATAATTTATGCACTCTTGTCTTCTACTCAAAATACAGAAAAAATTTTGGAAGCAAATTCGTAGCAATACCAATATTATCAGTCAGACTAGAATGATATCTGCTCAGATTCTCAAGTGGGAAAAGTAATTTTTTTTTCTTACTGGCCAACACTATAAATTGTATAAGATTTTTGCAAAAAAGAAAAATTTGTATTCAATATTTATGCACAGAAAGAAAACGAATCAAACTTGAAACAATTCTTTAGATTCGGTTACGATGGAAGAACCGCTGTTAACTGCCTTCCAAATGTTTCGAAGATGAATATATGCAAATGGGGAACATCAAAATAACCACACGAGTATTATCAGAAATTGAAATAATAGTAGAAATTTACCAGAACGATTTCCCAGCAAATTTTGATAATTTTTTGAGGGATGAGGTGGAGACAATTTACCACTTGGGAATTTATGGCCGTCGAAATTTATCTTTGAATCTAATCGTAGTCATCGCATGCTCGTAAATTTCATTTGAGAACTTCTTGTATTCACAAATTCAATTTCGAATTTCTATACAAATTTCCTCATATCCAGTTAGAGTACCAATAATAGTAATAGTCGTACAACTACTGTTCGCTTTCAGAGGCTATCCATCAACCACCCAAAATGCGATTTACTAGGGATTGCGGACAGCCAATATTTCATACCAAACCATCCCGAATGATTTTACATTTCACCACATACGAAATATGTCTGCATAACCATTCCCAGATGCATCGTATCTACTGGAAAAGAGAGAAAATATATCTTAAAGGAAAAAGAAATAATAACAACAAAATACGAGTATCGCAAATTTTGAATTTCCGCGGGTTATGTAAATTCGAATTTCGATTTTTTTGTGGCGCGACAAGTTCGGCCATTTTGAATGTTCAGTTAATTTTTGACAGCTGCTTTGCGAGCACGTGTTTTGGGTCGTCTTCGATTTTTGCCCATTCCAAAAAATGGATCAAAAAATCTGTTTCGGGAACAAAAAAAAGTCACAGGGGGCCAGATCTGGGGAATACGGTGACTGTGGTATTATTAGTGTATTGTTTTTGGCCAAAAATTTGCGCACAAGTAACGATGCATGAGTAGGGGCGTTATCATGGTGCAAAAGCTAATTTTTGTTCTTCCACAAATCCGGGCGTTTCTGGCCGCCCAATAAGCAGGGGCGTTATCTTGGTTGCAGGTCATGTTCCTTATTGACCATTTTACCCTGAAGCAAGAACTCATAATATATCACGCTTCTCCAATCAAAGAAAACAGTAAGCAAATCCTTCACATTCGACCGAACTTGGCGCGCTTTTTTCGGTCTGGCTCGTGCGGCAGCTTCCATTGGGATGATTGAGCGTTGGTTTCTACGTCATAACCATAAACCCATAATTCGTCACCAGTTAAGATCTTCTCGAGTAAATTTGGGTTATCATGGACAGAGTCCAACAGCTCCTTAGCAATATTAATGCGATGCTGTTTTTGGTCGAAAATGGGCAAAAATCGAAGACGAGCCAAAACACGTGCAAGAAAAGCAGCTGTCAAAAATTAACTGAACATTCAAAATGGCCAAACTTGTCGGCATAAGTGAGAGATATGAGTATCAACATAACGTCACACAAAAATCGAAAATCGAATATACCTTACCCCCGGAAATTCAAAATTCGCGATACCTTTTCAACAGACCTCGTAGAAGGACTTGTAATTTATTATAAAAATTTAAACTGATTTAAGGGAATTCTTAAAGGTGTTAAGGTAAAAAAAAATATTTTACAAAGAGTATCGGGGAATAGTTACTAATTTTAACAATAACAAATTATACAATTTTTTTCTTATTTTAATTCTTATATCAGACAAAAAGTGTTATTTTATTTCGGTTACTTTGCACTGTAAAAATTCACTGAAAAAAAATTAACCTCATTTTTTTCATCCCTTTTACGAGGAATAATTAAAGAGGAAACCTCACAAAATATGTCGTCTAAAAAGAGTTTCAGCAAAAAAAACTTAACAAATAATTTTCCATAACTTTTTAAAAGAAACAAAAAAAATTCTGTATAATTTTAAAATAAGCTTTTCTTAAACAATAATTTTTTTTAAAGCCTTAAAAATTTCTTATACAAAAGAAAAATATCCAACATTTTTTTACTTTCTTCCATGTCTATTTTCGTAAATTTTTTATGAACTCAATTTGATGTCTTGAAAATATTAATCAATTCTAATTAATAGAAAAGAGCCTCTCTTCTAGTAGAGAAAAAAAGAAGTCTGAAGAGTTTGGGCTTTTAACGCTTAACTGAAAGGATAACAAACCGCTTTCAATCAATCATCGTATTTTGTAAAAGATTCAAAGAAATCAAGCGTAAACATTCTGTTCCCAGAAAAATTTTCTTTATTCCTTTTTTTTGGTATGATTTTGACTAGAGCATAAAATCTTTTCTCATATTTCCCCTTTTTTTCATAATATTTTATTTCTTCAAGTTTTTTGTTGCCAAACTAATAAAATTGAAGACTAAGTATTGATTTTTTTCGAAAAGGTTGAATTTTAGGTTTTGCTACAATTTGTTGGTTAATAAATTCTATTGGATCTGAAGCAGTGAAATTTA
Organism: Atherix ibis; assembly: GCA_958298945.1. Taxonomy (NCBI): domain Eukaryota; kingdom Metazoa; phylum Arthropoda; class Insecta; order Diptera; family Athericidae; genus Atherix; species Atherix ibis. The sequence goes on from OY282609.1 coordinate 78,984,123, forward strand.
TCAAAAAGAGTTCTTCACTTAAAAGGGGTTTATTAATGTTATGAATTAGCATTTAAAAAATGAGAATACTTTAGTTAAAAATTCTTCAAGTTAAAAATACTTTCAGTTTGAAAATTCTTTCATTTAAAAATACTTTCAGTAAAAATGTCAAAACAAAAATACTTTCAGTCAAAAAATTGCCATTAAAAATACCTTTACTAAAAATACTTCCAGCTATAAATCCTATCAGTTACAAATCTTTTCGGTTAAAAATACTTTCAGTTAAAAATACTTTCAATTAAAAATACTTTCACTATTAGATATTTTCAGTAAAATACTTTCAGTGAAAAATAATTTCAGTTAAAAAAACTTCAAGCAAAAATATTTTCAGTAAAAAAATTGTCAGCCAAAATATTTTCGATAAAAATCCTTTCAGTAAAAATACTTTCAGTTCAAATATTCTTAATAAAATACTTTCAGCTAAAAATACTTTCAGTTAAAAATACTTTCAGTAAAAATACTTTCAGTAAAAATATTTTCGTTTAAAAATACTTTCAGTCAAATTATTTTCAGTAAAAATACTTCCAGTCAAAAATATTTTTAGTAAAAATCCCTTCAGTTAAAAATTCCTTTTCCAGAATTGAGCAAAAAATTCTAAAATATTGTCTTCAGGATCTCATAAAAAAATATTAATAAAAAATTATCTTTTTCATAGAAAAAAACCAATTCCAAAAAAAAAATTATAAATTGTATACACTTTTTACTAAAAGCGTCAGTAAAAAATTTATCCTGACACGGTATTCTTTAGATCAGGATAATTTAATTCAGAGAAGCTTTATCTAGAAATACGCAATAATATAAATAAAAATGCCAATTTCATCTCAGAAAACAAACTTTAAAAAAAAACAGCGAATTTATAACAGTTTTTCTCAAAAATTCCCACAAAAATGTATTCTGCAAGGACATTCTTCTTTTGATCAGGATAATATGCGTAATGACACCATAAAAAATAAATCTCATAAAAATCTCCCTTTTCATAGCAAATAATGAATTTTTAGAAAAAAACAAACAACAAGTTTTATAGATATTTCAAAAAAGCGGTGACAAAAATTTATCCTGCAAGGACATTCTTCTTCCAATCAGAACAACATGTACACGGGAAGCTGTAATTGAAAGTGCGTAATGACACCATAAAAGAACATTTAAAAGAAATCATAAAGAAAACAAATTTTTGGAGAGAGTGGAAAACCATAGCCTTCTATTTTCTGAAAACTGAGCGCCTGGTGCAAAAATCAGATTTTTATGCATTTTTTGGCATTTTTTTTGAAAATTCTCACTCAAATTTTATGTTGTAATCATAAGTCCGCTCTATGATCACCCAAACCCAGACCTTTTTGTCAATGTCTTCCCTACCTAGCAAACACTAGAACTGGTTTTTTTTCAGGTCTACATAAAATTTTGCAAAACACGTCCTTTTCAGGACTACAAAAAAATTCAAACAAAAAGTAACAGAATATGTTATGTTATTTTTCAGTGATAATTTTATTCAATCAAATTTTAACCAAACTGAACAGTTATTTCTAGCCAGGATCAAAACATATATTTATTGTATTAAATCTGCGCAAGGATCTCCTATGAAAATATTGATAAAAAATTGTCCTTTTCATAGAAAAATTTATATGAATTTTTATCCACAAAAATATATCTTGAAAAGACAAAGGTACTTAAAAAAAATCTCAAAAAAAACTGTCCTTTTTAGAGTAAAAAAAATTTTTTTAACAGAAAAAAAAATAAAAATTTTATGATTTTTTTGAAAAAAGTGCCCACGAAAATTTATTTTTAAAGGACATTCTTTTTTAAAACTATATTATATTGATTGGAAAAGCTTCTCTTAAATGTATAAAAAATATATCGAAAAATCCACCACTTTTATGCTGATTAATAAAATTTAATAATAAAAACTATACACATTTTATGAATTTTTGATTAAAAGTATTTACAAAAATTTATCCTGAAAGGACATTCACCTTCCAATTAGAATAAAATGGATTAGAGAAAATTTTTCTAAATGTTCGCAATGATACCATAAAAAATACTTTAAAAATCCAAAATTTTTATAATAAAAAAACAAATTTTAATAAAAAAAACAGCAAATTTTATGCACTTTTTCTCAAGCTTTACTTGAATATGCACAAAGATACCATAAGAAAAAAATGTTAAAAAATCGTCATCTTCATAGAGAAAAACAAATTTTAAAAGAGAAAGGAAAAAAATTGCTTTCTATAGGGTTTTCCAAAAGGAGTGATAACATTTCTTAAAAAAAAAAAAAACCAATTGTTAAGGATATTCAAATGTTTTTTATTTAATGTGAAGTACAATCGATACAATTAAATTCTGAATAAAACGTCATTCAAATGGCATCCACGACTTCTTTTGCAGGTACGAATTCGACGAACCTAATTTTTGAGCAGTTTTTCCACTAAATCAAGTCGTATGTCATAAATAGCACGTTCAATATTGATTTCTAAAGCTTGAAGAGAGTCTGGTTTATTGTTAAAGACCAATGACTTCAAATAACTTAACAAGAAATAGTCTAATGGTGTTAAATCACAACTTCTTGGAGGCCATTCAGTGTCACAATTTCTTGAAATAATCGAATCTCCAAACTTTTTTCGCAATAATTCGCTTGTTGCACGTGCTGTGTGGAACTTAGCCTCGTCTTCTTAGAACCAGATGTTGTCAAGATCAACTTCTTCTAATTTCGGCCATAAAAAGTTGGTTATCATCGATCTATACCGCTCTCCATTGACAGTAACGGTATTACCAGCTTCATTTCGCAAGAAGTACGGACCGATGATTCCACCAGATCAAAAACCACACCAAACTGCCAATTTAGGTGAATGTAATGGGTGTTCATGAATAATTTGTGGATTTTCATTCGCACCAGAATCGACATTTTTGTTTATTTACCGCACCACTCAGATGAAAGTGAGCGCACGAAAAATTGCAATTGGAGAACGATTATTTTGATAATAAAATTGAATAAATTGTAAATGTTGTTTTTGCGTATATCTCTCCATGATAAAATTGTAAACATTATTGAATACAATAAAAAAAAAAGGACAGATTATGACATATCACAAATGGCTGAAACGTCGCTTAGAAATAATATCGCTCTTATTGGAAAACCCTATATTTGCTAAAAAAAACTGGGTGCCTGGTACAAAAATCGGTTCTTCTGCATTTTTGTAACAAATTTTGGTTGTTTCAGATTTTTAGTTTTTTATTTTGCATACACTTAGGCGGCGATTTTTTCTACTCTCCCGTACATATTTTTCGTTGTACATTTTTTTCCTTTCTACTCTCGCAGCCTATTCTTTCGATGTTTTTTTTTTGTTATTTATGAATGCTTGGGGGTGGGGAAAGGGGGGGGGGGGTTGTAAAATTAGTTTTCCTATTTTCTTCTTAGTTTTTTTTTAACTTCTTTTTACCACTTTCATTTTGATTTTTCTCTCTTTTTTTTAGTAACATTTTTCCACTTTTTTGCTACTCAATGTAAATTTTTGTTAATAACATTAATAAATGCTGACTTTTTTCAAATTTTTGGATGGGATGAGATGGATTCTTCTTATATTAAGTGGTGTTTTTTTTTTTGCTTTTCTTGGTGCACTCTTGATTGGTATTGTGAACTGTATTTTTTGTTGAATTTTTTTATGTTTGATCTTTGTTTTTAGATTTTTTTTTAGCTAAAATATAATTTTTTTATAGTAAATTTTATTTTTTAACGGCTGATTTTTTAATTTCAATATTATTTTTATATTAATTTTGAGTATGGGAGGACCTTATCGTATATGGTTGGATAAATACCAGCGTACACATACAAAAAATACAACAATGAGTTAGCAAGAAACGTTTTTTTTTTTTTAAATTTCTCTAAGAAAATGTTTTTTTTTAATAATTTTTTTTTGTACTTCAAAAATAACATTTTCTTTTTATTCGAAGAATCATCCGACTTGATTGGTATTTTTCTATTTTATCTTGCTTGTACCTCCTTTTTGCTGTCTTGTTGATTTGGTAGTGTTCGTTTCTTTTTTATTTACATTGAATTTGTATACATGACAATTTTTTGCCCAAATTTTACTACCATAGAAGACAAAAGTAAACGTGGGAGATAACTTTGGAGCGAATGGACGCAGGATTATGTAAAAACGTTTCATGAGAATTAATTATTTTGAAAATTTCATCATCGAATATAATTTTAATGCCATCGCGTTGAGGAATGAAATAGTTTTTTTTTCTTTTTGGAGTTTAATTTCCCTTTAATTTTTTGAAGTAATGAGAAACCCAAAATTTTGGTGGTTTCCTAGTCAGGTTCATACTTATTCGAGTTGCTAATGGTACTAGTACTAAATACTCCCCTTGAGTAGATGAATTATTATTTTTTTTTTAAATTTTCCATTAGAATTTTTTCGATGAAATAACAATTTTGGAAGTAAAAAAAAGCACCAATTATACCTGTTGAATTTATAATTTCCCCTATTTTATATTATTTGTTATTAATTTTATTACCACTGATTTTATTCTGTTCTCACGAATAATCACAGGAGTTTTGTTACATTTCATAGGCGGTGAAATTTTTCCAAATTATTTGCGTTCTTGAATGGCAAATTATTTATTTTTAAACACATGCAAATTGTCATTATTGCGTCAATATCAACATGAACGGTAATGATATCCTCTGAGCTCCTCGTCGATTATCTTTCTTTTGTCTCTTTTTCCACCAGCAATTTTCTCCCAATTTTGATAATCTAATTTTTTCTAATCTTTTTTAAAAAATACTCCTAATTATTAATAATGCTTCTCAAATTGGATAAAAAATACAATGTGACGATTTTACCGAAAAGTCTCAGTGAAATTTTATCCGAAAAGTCTCGGTGCAATTTTATTTTGCATTCATAATGTCGCTCATCTGAACGAATAGTATTAAAATTTTTACAGAACTTGTCCTTTTTGGGACAACAAATGTATTTAAACAAGGAAAAAAAGGAATATTTTATGTTATTTTTCATATGAAATTTTTTGCTCTATTTGCCAAGCTTTTTACCAAGCACGCTTTATCTTTGATGACCTATTACGTCGACATTTTCAATAATAATGCTGTTAATTTAAGCTTTATTTGAAAATAATATGAGGGTGTATGAACACCTTAAATTTGAATTTATAAACAAAACGGTCCAGCGTGTGATCAGAAAATTCGTGCGAGTTGGCTTTGCAATAAGCAGTCTCTATTTTTGATAGTTTATTAGTTTGACGTCTCAAATAATAACGCTGTCAGTTTTATACGCTTATATTTTGCTTTAGTTACCATTTAATTAAAAATAATAATACGTCGCACGAACACTTAAAATTTAAATTAATAGGCCAAACGGTGCAACGTGCACTCAGAAAATTCGTGAGAGTTGGCTTTTCAGTAAGCAGGCTCTATCTTTGACAACTTATTAGTTTGACGAGCTGTCAGTTTTATAGTTCGGCTGAAAAGTTTATAAGATAACACAGTAAAAATATTTGTTTTTTGCAAAATTCATTTTTATTATTCAACGTAGTTGCCTTCGAGGATGATACAGCGATTATAGCGATCTTCCAACTTTTCGATACCATTTTTATAGTACTCTTTCGGTTTTGCCTCAAAATAGGCCTCAGTTTCGGCAATCACTTCATGATCGGTCTTAAATTTCTTGCCAGCGAGCATTCTCTTGAGGTCTGCAAAGAGGAAAAAGTCGCTGGGGGCCAGATCTGCAGAATACGGTGGATGGGGAAGCAATTCGTAACCCAATTCATTGAGTTTGACCATCGTTTTCATCGACTTGTGACACGGTGCATTGTCTTGGTGAAACAACACTTTTTTCTTCTTCAAATGAGGCCGTTTCTTAGCGATTTCTTTCTTCAAACGATCCAATAACGCTATATAATAGACGTTGTTGATCGTCTGTCCCTTCTGGAGATAATCTATGAATATTATACCATGCGCATCCCAAAAAACAGACGCAATCACCTTGCCAGCCGACTGTTGCGTCTTTCAACACTTTGGATTAGGTTCGTCGCTCGCTCTCCACTCTGCCGACTGCCGATTGGACTCTGAAGTGTAGTGACGGAGCCATGTTTCATCCATTGTCACATATCGACGCAAAAATTCGGGTTTATTGCGCTTGAACAGCTCGAAACACTGCTCAGAATCATCAACACGTTGTTGTTTTTGGTCCACAGTGAGCTCACGCGGCACCCACTTTGCACACAGCTTTTGCATGCCCAAATATTCATGCACGATATGTCCAACATGCTCTTTCGATATCTTCAGAGTCTCAGCTATCTCGCTCAACTTCACTTTACGGTCATTTAAAATTATTTTGTGGATTTTTTTCATGTTTTCTGCCGTAACCACCTCTTTTGGGCGTCCACTACGTTCTGCATCAACTGTGCTCGTACGACCAGTTTGAAATTGACGAAACCAATATTTCACAGTTGAAATAGCTGGAGCAGGGTCCAGATAACGTTTGTCAAACCATGCTTTGGTTTCCACTGTATTTTTTTTCATCAAAAAGCAATTTTTTATCAATACACGAAATTCGTCTTTATCCATTTTTTTTTCAATAACAAAAGTTGCTTCACTCAAAATGCTATATCTCACGAACCAATCGATCGATTGCTGTCAAATTTTGACAGGAATCATTTGAAGGATGATGCTTTGTGATATGCTTGCGTTTTACCTTAGTTACCATTTAATTAAAAATAATAACATGGCTCACGAACACTAAAATTTTAAATTTATAGTCAAAACGGTAACTCAGAGAATTCGTGCCAGCCAGTTTTTAAATAAGCAGACTCTATCTTTGACAGCCTATTAGTTTGACGAGCTTTCAGTTTAAAATACTTATATTTTGCTTTAGTTACCATTTAATTAAGAATAATTACACGGCGTATGATCAATAAAAATTTTAATTTATGGTCAAAATGGACATCATATCGAGTAGTCAAAATGTTCAGCGTGACCAGCTTTTCAATAAGCAGGCTCTATCTTTGACAACCTATTAGTTATTAATATCTAAATAAATTTACTTAATAATATACTGTGTTAATGTGAGTAATAATACATATTTTGTGCAAAAGACAAATTTTAATATCATGCCTTATTCCAAATTTGCAAATCTCGGCTATCTCAAACACTTTTAATCTGCGATCTTCTAGTATGATTGTATGATTTTTTTTAATAATTTCAGGTGTCCGGAACATGAATTGTTCTCAAACCCATAGTTTAATTGTCTTATTTGATTTGAAACAACATTAAACCTTTCAAATAAAAGCATTTTTCTAATTTTTATTAAATAAACAAATGCATCTCTTATTCCAAAGGTTATCAAACGTATAGTATCAAAGCTATTTATCTATAATTTTTTATATAAGCTAGTAAAGGTAAGTACTATAGAAATCCATTAAGAAATAAGATCTACTGGTACCATTTTCCTGCTTAGCCGGAAACTTATCAACCCACCCTCGTACTCACTGAAGACTATCACAAAAATGAAAACTAAACTTTACATTTTAAAATGTCTTTTATGCTTATATAAATTTTTGAACAAGTTATTTTAAAATCGATATTAACTAAAATACACGATATTAAATAAAACCCTTCAGTTGTTATTCGTTCAGTTTTTCTATAATTCCTTTTCCCTACAAACTCACCCTAGTATAGTCCATATAAAAGAGAAGTGCATGACTTTCTAAACTAAAAAGGTTAATTTGTGTCCAAAACGTGAACATTTGTGTTTCACACATGTAATCACATATTGCCATGGACTATTATTCGTAGTGCAAATAGAGTACCCCAGCCATACTAGAATGCACCTACCTCCTCAGTCACTGCTACAAAAAAAGGCTGAAAAAAAAACCAAGCAGTCAAATCAATTCTATACAAACTCTATTCAGGAATTGAAGTGAAAATTCAGTTAAAACTTTTTCAAATGTTTTTCAACTTCTACTCATGGTCGGTCGTACATGCAAACTTAAAATTGGGAAACTTTTCAACTGTGCAATGTGGTTTCTCTTTCACCAAATTGAATGCGAATAGAATGAAAAATTACAACATTCGTAGTCCACCGGCAGTTTATTTGGTAAGCAATCCTTTTTGTTCCATTTGTCAATATTTTATAGCGAATATTATGAGTTCCCAAAGTAAAGGTGTAAATGTACAGACTTGTCAGGATTCACACTGAGATTTGGTGGACAATTCCATGCAGTCTAGTCCCAATAACGCAGAGGAGTATCTATTTCTGTTCGACTGAACTTTGTAGTTTTTTTTTTTTTAGATAACTTTGTAAATATCCAAAAGCGTAAGGGTTGGTTTTGGTTTTCTTTTTATTTATATTTTCCACTATATCAAGGATACACAATTTTTTTGTTGTTATTATTGTAAGACTTCGTGTTGTATTGTTTTGAAGAGATCGTCGATACTAAAACTGAATGAAATTTTCAAAAAGGGAACCGTCAACATTTCTGATTTTATTCATGTTTGCATGTGCAATAAAAAACTGGCCATCACTGAGAGAGAATAAAATAGTTGAACGTGGCGCAATATATTCCCAACAATTTTGGATGAATAGATTTAACTGAACTCAACTGAAAATGAACTCAACTGAACTGAACTGAATTTAACTAAACTTAAATCGTAAAATATATATTATAATCGTAACAAAATAATTTTTTTTTACACAGCTGCACACATTTTCATTTTGAATTTTAAGTATTTTTTTTTTGTCAATTCTATTTTTCGGCTCTTCTTTTATGTATTGTTTAAATTATGCTTTAATAAAAGAACATTCTTCAATTTTTATAGCATGGGAAATTTATTGGAATTTATACTCAGAATGAGAATTAAGAGAACTATGAGACGAGGAATTTACTCGAATTAAGAACAACTCTAGGACCTCACCAAAGGAGGCATCGCGGGGTATTAACCAAATACTTCTGGTATAATCCAGTCAATCGAGGCAGAGAATAGGATTCTTCTATCGTATTCTCTGTCTCGATTGACTGGATTATACCAGGAGTATTTGGTTAATCAAAAACGATACACCGGACCCCACATATCCGAATTTCCAATTTCACTAACATACCTTTGCCAGTGCGTTTCCTTGGCAAGTCTAATAGTTGCCACATACTCCGCTCTGGCCGCCCTGAAGGTCACACTTTGCTACGCCCCTCTACTCTTTTACTCATACACCTGTCATTCACAACATTCACGCATCTGCTCAATTCAACCACCTTCTCCTCAAATCGCATCGACTGAAACCTCACCCCCGTCTTCTCAGAAATGCCATCAACTCGAGTAAACCAGAATGTTGGAAGGAACTCTGCGCGAAAGTGGACCGGGACCCGTGGGACAGACCATATAAGACGGTCATGCATAGGATTAAAAGCCTACCCGCAACAACACCAACCTGTCCCAACATGCTGCACAGAATAGTAGAACATCTGTTCCCGGAGAAACCAGAACTGCCCGACTACCAGCCGGAGGATGAAAAAGTGGAAATTCCTGGAGTGACCATGGAAGAGCTCACGAGGGCCTGCACTTGATTCCAGAATGGCAAGGCACAAGGACCAAGCGGCAAGCGACAGACCGAGGCACTCCTTGTGAGTAGCCGGAAGAAAATGGAGACCATCACATTAAGAGTAGGCGACCGCGACATCAAGTCGCTATCCTACATCCGGTATCTAGGGGTGGTCTTGGATGCCAGACTCAACAACAAGGAGCACATCTCTAGCGCCAGCAGGAGGGCGTCACCAATACAGGGCGCGCTTTCGCAGATAAGGCCCAATATTGGAGGCCCCAGGCATATCTGAAGGCGACTACTGGCAACTGTAGTTACCTCCGTCCTGCTATACGGAGCACCAGTGTTGGCGAAATCGCTAGAGCTAACAACATATCGCAAGACATTATCATCAGTCCAGCGGATCAGAGTGGCGTCAGCATACCGAACGGTATCACACGATGCAGTCAACGTCGTGGCATCATGCCCACCCATCGACACCCTGGCAGGAGAGCGGAAACACCAACATCGTGGGAAGAAGGAAGAGCGGCGAAAGGTCCTCTGTGAACAGAAGAGACCCGAGAGTCTTCGCCTCTGGCAAGAGAGATGGGACAGCTCGACGAAGGGTCGGTGAACTCATCGGCTGATCCCAGATGTCGCCAAATGGGTCACTCGCGTGCACGGGGAAGCCCAGTCAAGAGTTGGGTGATGTTATACCCGACTTCCCCGTCCACCGACCCTTCGTCGAGCGATGGACTCATCGCTCGACGAAGGGTCGGTGGACGGGGAAGTTGGGTATAACATCACCCAACTCTTGACTGGGCATGGATGCCAATCGGCTTGGAATAGAGTTGCAGAGTACGCGGAATCCATCATCAAGGATCTTCGCACCACGTACGAAGAATAGGCTGCGAGGCGTTATAACACCAGAACAGCAAATAAGAACGCCCCGGCGAAGTAGTATTTACAAAGAGTGCCGCCGGAAAATCATCGTTCCGGGAGCAGGATTAGAGGTGCAGGTTAGTTCTTAGTGAGGTAAAATCCCGCATAACTCGTCTGGCAGGTAGAAGGTCTTTCAGGCGAGTACCTTTTGAAGGTTTCCCCCTGTACCTCATTAATCTAAACCTAAAAAAAAAACACTCATCAACTCGCACTACATCCATACCCACTCCAACGACAGAGACGGCCGAGTCAATTCATCCATACCCACCATAAGAGTATGGTTATTGGATCAGTGCTACATCCATCCCATTTTCACTCAACTCATTCATAGCTCCAGCCGACGCATTCCCGTTTATTTGGATGAAAGCACTAGGACAGTTTATAGTTTATTATTTAACGTGGTTTAGTTGCCCGCGCATAAGACCACGAGTCGCCTACGACTATAGGAATCGAGATACGCTTAATCAACGCACCACCATTACTGGCAGTTAACAGATAGAATCAGTTACAAGCTGACTCTCCACCTGCTGGTGGCGAGGACTATCTAAACCTCTACTGTCATTAGCAGTGACAGTGCCCGAGATAAGTGCAATGCATTGCTACATTTGCCAGTTACCTCCTACCTGCGAGCAGAAGACCGTACCCGCGACATGGGTAGTATCCACAATCACCACGTAGCTGCCAAATAGCGCTTCACCTCAATCGGGCACAGTATATTTTACTGTGGGGCTCCCGATCCCCGTGGTACCCATTTTTGTTTTAAGAGTACACTGGTTTGTACTCCGCTCGTAAGCTACGGTAAGGAATCTCGTAAATTCCTAGGCACCGCTAGGCAAGCTCAGGTACGCGGGTTCGCTAAGACCCAAAAGTACAACCGGAATCGACCTTGGTCTTTCCGCTGGTTGTAGCCACCCTGCGTGTCATTCACGCACTCATTCATGCAACATTCTCATTCGTCTCTCAAACAGTGCCACGGCAAACGCATTCAAGTATTCATATCTATCTTTCACACTCAACACACCACTCACATCCGCACCCTCCTCATTCACCATGATTCCACACGCCTCCAAATCACGCAAGTCCCCGTACAGGCCACACTCCACGAGAAGGTGCTTAACACTCTCCTCATCCGCCCCACAAGGGTATCTAGCCTCCGTAGCCAGACCACGCCTATACATGAACCCATTCCTACTGCCGTGTCCCGTGAGCAAATACCCAAGGAACAGATCAAATTCAAAACCATACGCAAAAGAAAAGTACACATCCGGTATGAACATGTACGTCCCTCTGCCATTCACACTCTCATCCCATCGCTGCTGCCATATCTCATGCATCTTGTTCAGGACCAGTACGAGCTGATGGCGCGGACTAAGATTCTGAACCTCATCATTCCTAGCCGAACAACCGGTAAGTGGGATGCCCCGCCGCAGACGGTAGTAGATACTTCCACGCAGCACCTCCAGATCCCATGGAATTTCTCCCATGAGAACCTGCATCGCCTCAGTTGAAACGGTTCTACACACAGTTAAACACGCATACAGAACTAAACGCTGGACCGAATTTATGCCCACCCTCGCGGACGCACTAGGACAGTCAAATTGAAAGAGTGCCACACAAAGCTGGGACATCTAGAGTTTTTTAGTTAAGAAAACCAAAACCAAACTTCCGATTGTTGCGCCGTTGATGATGATGATGAGATCGGGATTTGTATGGGTAGTAATTCTGACGGTATTACATGCATAAGTGGCAGTGATAGTTATAGAATCAGAAGGGATGTCATCAGTATAAATATTAAATAAAATGGACCGTGACGCGTAAGCGGAACGTTTAGAGTTCTTTGATTATACAGGCCTAGACCGAAATTCCCATTAATGATAATTTTTTTGTTGTTGTAATAATCAATTCTTAATAATAAATGTCGAATATTAAAACCAAACAAATCTTAATTTTAACAAACTTAAAATTTAGATAACCAGTCAGCTTATGACGCTACTTTTATTCCAACAGAAAAATAATGTTTAAAGTACAAAATTTCTGAGATGCAAAAAGGGTTAAAAAGAATTACTGGAAAATATTTTAAATGAACAGAAATTTTATTATGAATACATCACGCTTCTATGGAGGACAATAGCTTTAGTTATAGACAGATGACTCCTCTAATTACTTACGATTGCACAACAAACAAAAAAGACTGGAAGGAAGCTGCCGAGATAATCAGAGCAACGGGCAAAAGTCCAATTTAAATGCAAAGACTATTGTCTAAATTTTCTATTCCATGTTCCATCAGGTAAATACTACATAAGTTAGCAACGCTGTACCTAGATTCATCATTCATCAGATACTCACACAACGAGGACTTTTACAAAATGATAGATTACCTTACAACTCCTAGATTATCTGAACCCATAGGGCTGCTCGGTGGTAACTACGAGTCATCACAAAATGGAAAAGATAAAACCGAACATATGCAAAACGTTTGACGAGAAAAATTATGACGAAAAGGAAAAAGATGAATTACAGAAAAAATCTAAATAAAAACAGATAAAAAGGATACTTGCAGAATTATCTGAATATGTCCTGCGAAAGATAAGCCAGCAGTCAATCGATATTTTTGTATTCGTCTGTCGTAATACCTGTGAAACCAACACTTTGGTACAAAATAATCATATCTACTGTCTACTGTGTCATCAAATTGAAACCCTTTCAAAACTCTACTTTGCCCTCCTTTTATATGCAAAGCCATACAACCCTAATCCTCGATCAACCCACCTTCAGCATTATCGCAAAGAACACTTCTACCACCTTAAAATGAACTTTTAGATATTTTTGAAAACCAGGAACCATTTACCCCCAACTAAAAATGTTTTCGGTATTGACCTCTGCATCATCCCCTCCCTCCCCATTTCACCAACTGTCTTCACTTTATAAAGAGTGCACTTTTTTCCGAATAGCTCCTCAGCAGAAGTTATGGTAAAAGTAAAAACTTTTTTCAAGAACTAGTCAACTTTGTAGATTATTGGTATTTTTTTTTTGTTTTAATAATCTGTGGATAGATATTTGTCGGAAAAGTTTTCTACGTGACCAACTAAGTTCGAATTTTGGTTGCTAAAAATGGCACATCGAATCGGAAACACGAACCCATTCAGATTTGTCACAACGACTACATCTAAAACGCATAAAAGTTAAAGAGTTACTATTCCAAATGAATACAAATAACAGACCAAATACTATGGAATCCATTTTATGCGTCTTCTATCGATATAGTTTACCTTTGATAATTTTCAACCACATCGATTTTTCGATCAAGAAAATGTTCAGGTTTTCGATTTGCTTATTTTAATCTCAATTAAATTTTTTAGCTTTTTCTGTGAAGTTTTCTTTTTCTGAATTTTTTTCTTCTTAAAGTTAGTTTCTGAATGCCCATTTGAATAGTTCATTTCATGGTATTTAGATCTTGTACTTTGGGGGGAATTGTGAACTCTCAATATTCTGAAAATGTCAATTTAGAATAATTTTTATTGATGATACAAGCTGTTGATACAAAAGTACTGAAGCCAATATGGACTTACGAGCTTGAATTTTGAAGTACGATGTAGCAATACAACTCCTTTCGTATCCAATCAATACAATCTAGAATCGTAAGCAAACTCCTCAGATGCCAATGCACTTTTGAGCCTCTTCTCTTTTCACCTAAAATTGGGTGCAGCACGTGTCCCCACTCTCGACCGCCCCATCACAATAAGGACATATTGGACTAGAGTCCAAAGCAAGTTGGTATTGCTAAAAACGTCCAGATCCCGTCCACAATTAGGATAGGCAAAAGCCAAGCTCAGCATATCGTCGATCCATCCACGAATCCACCACAGTGAATCCACCTACCATCGAGAGCAGTATTTTGTCATCGCCACCTAGATACCTTCCTTTCCTCCTTACACTTCTCCGGCACTACAGCATCTGCCCTCATCCACCTGAATTTCAATAAATATCATTCTATTCACAACAGAAGTAGTCTCGTATGACACAGTTCAAAATGCACAGGCTACTCTGAATGCGCTCCTAGACTAGACTGAGAGACAACCGCGCGTATACGAGCTCTGTTCAAAAAGTATCGCGAATTTTGAATTTCCGTGGGTTACGTATATTCGATTTTCAATTTTTTTTGTGGCGTTATATTGGTACTCATGTCTCTCACTTATGCCAACAAGTTAGGCCATTTTGAATGTTCAGTTAATTTTTGACAGCTACTTTGCTTGCACATGTTTTGGCTCGTCTTCGATTTTTGCTCATTCCAAAAAATGGATCAAAGAATCTGTATCAAAATTTTGTGTGAAAAACAAAATTAATTACGCAGACGCATTCCGAATGTTGACCTACCTTGAACCGAAGCAATGTTTATCGGTGGTACAAAATATTCTCAGAGGGCCGAGAAGATGTGAACGATGAAAAGCGTGACGGACGCCCGAAACAGTCAACAGACGAAAACATTAATGAAGTGAAGAAACTAGTATTGGCCAATTGTCGAATCACCGATAGAGAAGTTGCAGAGGCCTTAAACATATCGATTAGCTCGTGCCATTCGATTTTACCAATGATTTGGCTTGAGACAGACCGCCTCGAAATTCGTACCAAAATTGCTCAATTTCGACCAAAAACAGCATCGCATTAACATTTGCTCCAAAGGGTCATAACTGGTGACGAATCATGGGTTTATGGTTATGATATGGAAACCGGAACCTAAGCTCAATTATCCCAATGGAAGCTCGGTCGAATGATAAGGTTTTGCTTACAGTTTTCTTCGATTGCAGGGGCGTGGTGCATCATGAGTTCTTGCCACAAGGTGGAACGATCAATAAGAAATATTACCTGCAAGTAAGTCGCAAGTTGCGCGAAGCAATCCGCCAGAAACGCCCGGATCTGTGGAAGAACAAAATTTGGCTTTTACGCAATGATAACGTCCCTACTCACGCATCGTTGCTTGTGCGCGAATTTTTGGCCAAAAACAAGACACTTATAATATCGCAGCCATCCTATTCCCCAGATCTGGCCCCTGATGTGATATAATATCGCAGCCATCCCAGATCTGGTCCCGAAACTGAAGAGCCCCATGAAAAGACGATGCTACACTACGATTGAGGGGATAAAGATGGCATCGAAGGAGGAGCTGAACAAGATCACAAAAAATGATTTTTTGAAGTGCTTCGAGGATTGGAAAAAATGTTGGCACAAGTGTATAATATTTGATGGGGATTATTATGAAGGGGACAAAATAGATATTCATGAATTAATAATTAATTTTTGAAAAAAACACAAAATTCGCGATACTTTTTGAACAGACCACGTAAAAGCACATCCACTCAAATATCTGTTGTCGCCCTACTCTCAAGTGCTGTAGCCGTAGTCCAGACTAACGGTAATGCTATTCCTGCACTTCATTACCGTGACAAGTACTGCCTCTATTTAATTATTTGCAAGTCCAAACCCTGTGATCCCCTCTACTCCGGTGATCCTGCATGACCTCTCTCTACAGCTATTGGTCCAGTTTATGTGCCTGCGTATTGCTAATGGTGTTAGTTGCCATTCTGTTAATAGCCGAGAGAGATTAAGAAAAACTAGGATTACTGGACGACGAAGAGTTTCTTCTGTTAGCTTGTCAGCATTTTTATTACCACGAATTCCCATATGCATCAGCACGCAACAAATGTCAGCAATCCTATTACTAAGTAAACTTATTTCTATTGCCCTAACTACTTTGTCACTCGATGGCCGAGAAAGCTGTTGCTATAAATAATAACACTAGTAGATTTTCTGTGAAAGATTTCCTACAATTAGCCTCCGAGCTAATACCACACCAGCCACATTCTTCTGAACTAACCCACCTGTGATCAATTTTTCTACACTAATCCAAAATTAGCACACTGCAATTTTGTGCTTTTTATTTTCAAAAGCATATAGTAGTAATATTTTTGGCAAAAATTCAAGCCCCACCCATGCTGTAGAAAGCAAATTTAAAAATTTTGCCGCCATTTTCTTTTTTTCAAATCCTCGCTGTCACTTCATTATCTCACAACTAATTAAATAGTTTTAAGACTATTAAAAGAGCCTCACAGAAAAATATTGGCTATATAAAAAAAAACCCTTTCGAAAAAACTACAATAACTATGAAAATTAGTAGGAAAGAAATTTACAATTTTTCATAACAATTTTCAATCACATGGCAGCCATTTTGAACATGGAAGCCATTTTGAAACTGAATCGATAAAACTTTTTTAATGAATTTTCTTTTTTAATTATTATATTTAATTAAGTGTTATAATCAACAGGAATTTTACTTTCAATAGAATTCATTTTTAAGGGTCTCTTTATGAAATTCCATTAAGCGAATTGTTTAATTATCAAATCGAACAGTTTTAAGATGGCTGTGCTGTACTGCCATATGTGCAGTTTTTCTCTTTGCACTAATAAGAAAATTGGGGAAAATAGAAAAAGTGCAAATAAAAATAAGAAAGTTGAAAATTAACAAAAGAAAATCTCTTTTTTAAATATAATGAAATTTTCTACAATGAAAAGTGTATTCTTTTAAAATTTTTTTTTTTCAATTTAAGTTTTTGAGTGTTTTTTAATATTATTAAATTTATTCAATTACTGTTTACTCATCAACGAGATAAAAAGCGTAATGGCATACAGAGTTTTTTTCCTCTTTAGAACATACACAAAAACCGATGAAGAGTGACGTCGAAATTATGGACTGGACTGGAAATGAAAATTTTCCCATTACCCTTTCCCAAAAAGTCGTCCAGTCTATGCACGCGGAGTCCCATAAGGCATATTGCATATATATTCTCAAAATAAATGTTTGGAGAGAAAAAAGAATTTATGACGAATTAAAAAAAAACCCAAAGGCAATTTTGAGTAAATGAAGCATTAAAAATACATGCGTACCATGTGCACATGCTGGTAATTGTGTAAGCATATTAAAGCGAAGGCATAAGGACTTGTGCAATAAGACATAAAAATTAAAAAGGAAATAAATAAAAAGGATGTTTTCATACAAAATATGATAGCCATGCTCATATTATAGAAACGAGTCTCATTTTGAATTTCAGAAAAAAAATCCTTCTTAAACGTACCTGTACCTGTGAGCATATCTATTTCTATTTGTAAAGCGAACGAGTTTATTATTTTTCTTATAATTTCATGCCATAATTTGTAAACTCAATTTATATTTATTCACAATTTCAATGAAATTAAATGTTAATTTAAAATGTACAATGGCAGAATCGTTCCTTTGCATTTAATTTTGTTAAGGATATTATTGTGAATGGTATATTTTCAATGATGGCAAACTTTTGTGCACTATAAAAGCCTTCTTCGAATGGTTAATTTCTTCAAAATGAGAACAGTTATTATGTAATAAAAATTAAACAATTTTTACCATAGAATATCTAGAAATTTTTCAATTGACATATTTTCTGTTTGAATAAGTATAATTTTTAATTTCACATAATATGAAGTGGATGATTATGTTTGGAAATATTTATTGCATAAAAGATATTGAAGTACTTTACTCACTTTTCTATCATTCATAATCTCACATGAAATTTTTACTGATCAATTTTTTATTAATTGAAAATTGATCAGTAAAAATTTTTAGTAAAAAAATTCAGGTAAGGATTTCACTAAAAAGTGTAAGTAAATATTCCTGCAGTCAAAATTTTTAAGTTAACATATCTTTAGTTAAAATTCTTTCAGTAAAAATTCTTTCAGTAAAAATTCTTTCAGTAAAAAAATTCTTTCAGTCAAAATTCTTTCAGTAAAAATACTTTTAGTAAAAATTCTTTCAGTAAAAATTCCTTCAGTAAACATACTTTTAGTAAAAATTCTTTCAGTAAAAATTCCTTTAGTAAAAATACTTTTAGTAAAAATTCTTTCAGAAAAAATTCCTTCAGTAAATATTGTTTCAGTAAAAAATCTTTCTGTGAAAATTATTTCAGTAAATATTTTTTCTATAAAAACTATTTCAGTAAACATGAATTCAGTAAGCATGCTTTCAGTAAAATTTTCAGCAAAAATTTGTTTAATAAAAATTTTTCATAAAAATTCTTTCCGTTAAAATTCTTACTGTAAAAATGTTTCCTGTAAAAGATCTTTCAGTTAAAATTCTCTCAGTAAAAATTCTTTCAGTAAAAATTCCTTTAGTAAATATTCTTTTAGTAAAAATTCTTCAGTAAAAATGCCTTCAGTAAAAGTTGTTATAGTAAAAATTTTTCAGTAAAATTCTTTCAGTTAATATTCTTTCAGTAAAAATTCCTTCTGCAAAAATTTTTTCTCTTAAAATTTTTTCAGTTAACATTTTATCAGGTAAAATTTGCCAGTACACATTTTTAGTAAATAAATTTAGGTAAAAATTTCAGTAAAAATTTGTCAGTAGAAATTCTTTCAGTCAAAATTTTTTCAGTAAAAATTCTTTCAGTAAATATTCCTTCAGTAAAAATTCCTTCAGCGGAAATTCTTTCTGTAAAAATTTTTTCTGTAAAAATTGGTTCTGTAAAAATTGTTTCAGTGAAAATTTGAAGTCCATATTTTCCACAATAATTTTCCCGCAAAAATTTGCCAGTAATAATTTGGCAGTAAAAGTTTATCAGTAAAAATGCATCAATAAAAATTTTCCAGTAAAAATGGGTCAGTAACAATTTGTCAGTAGAATTTTCTCAGTAAAAATTTGTAAGCAAAACTTTGTCAGTAAAGGTTAGTCAGTAAAAATTTGTAAGTAAAAATTTGTCAGTAAAAATGTATAAGTAAAAATTTGTCAGTAAAAATGTATCAGTAAAAATTTGTCAGTAAAAATGTATCAGTAAAAATTTCCCAGTAGAAATTTGTAAGCAAAAATTTGTCAGTAAAAATGTGTACGCAAAAATTTGTCAGTAAAAGTTTGTCAGTAAAAATTGTTTCAGTGAAAATTTGAAGTCCATATTTTCCGCAATAATTTGCCCGCAAAAATTTGCCAGTAATAATTTGGCAGTAAAAGTTTATCAGTAAAAATGCATCAATAAAAATTTTCCAGTAAAAATGTGTTAGTAACAATTTGTCAGTAGAATTTTCTCAGTAAAAATTTGTAAGCAAAACTTTGTCAGTAAAGGTTTGTCAGTAAAAATTTGTAAGTAAAAATTTGTCAGTAAAAATGTATAAGTAAAAATTTGTCAGTAAAAATGTATCAGTAAAAATTTGTCAGTAAAAATTTGTCATTAAAAATTTGCCAATAATAATTTTTCAGTAGAAATTTGTAAGCAAAAATTTGTCAGTAAAAATGTGTAAGCAAAAATTTGTCAGTAAAAGTTTGTCAGTAAAAATTTGTCAGTAAAAATTTTCCAGTAAAAATTTATCAGTAAAAATGTGTCAGTAAAAATTTGTCAGTAGAATTTTCTCAGTAAAAATTTGTAAGCAAAACTTTGTCAGTAAAAGTTTGTCAGTAAAAATTTGTAAGTAAAAATTTGTCAGTAAAAATTTGTAAGTAAAAATTTGTCAGTAAAAATGTATCAGTAAAACTTTTCCAGTAAAAATTTGTCAGTGAAAATTTGTCAATAAAAAGTTTTGGTCGAAATGTTTTTTCCGCAAGTTACTCCAAATTTTCCAGTTGAAACAGTAGAATACTTCAGCCGAAAATTTTTGTTGGACATTTTTCGTCAAAATTTTCAGAAAACACCTGCTTCCAAAAATAATGAACAAACAAATAAATTGAGTATATTTTTATGTTCTTTAAAAAGGAATAGAAGTGATTTATTTCTTTTAATTTACTTAAGAACAGAGAACAAAATGGCAAAGGTTATTAGAATAGCTTATCCATAACTCAAGGCGAAGTGGAGAAAACTGACCATGAACTTTCAATAAGCCTGTCTTTAGGATATTGTATGATATTATTCGAAAAGTATTAGTATTTTTTAGTCCTAGTACGAGTATTATATTAAAATAGAAGATGCTTACAAAATTATTTTGATAAAAAACGGCATTTTGCTATTTTAGATTTCGTCCTTTTTGTGATCTTTAATTTCCACTGGCCATCGTTCACATTTAGTCCTATTTCTCTTTTACTTTTTGATAAATTTTAAAAATAAATTTTCGTAAGACTTTAAAGTCAAATTTGCCACTTTTTTACATATTATTAGAGACAGTACATCAAGCAATAATATCCTCTAAGCCTTAGACACCTCGTTTCAACATTTCAAGTAGGATTTTTCTCATTGGTGTACACCATTTATATCCTGTCTATTATTTTATAAATAATTTTCTTAGAATCGCGACAATGTGTACTTTTTGTAAAAATTTAACGTGTTATCAATACTTACTAATCGTGGTTAGGAAAGAATAAAATTTGAAGTGTTAGCGTCGGTGAATAGAGCCTAGCCCAGTCTATTCTGAACCATGCCTTAGACATAAAAGTGAAGCAGAGCATATTACAGAGTGAAATGGTTAAGGCTTGTCTATTAAACAAAAGGAATTATGGGCCGGAATACCTTTTTGCAGATTACTCAATCCGTCTGTTAATCACTGACTGTCAATATCAATTACAACAATTTTGATTTGAACAAATACCAACACAACAGTCAGGAACATATTTCAACGTTTTCCCTGAAATCAATTAGCGTAAAAGAAACATGCCAAACTGTTCGAATTTTCTGTACATTGATAGATATCACCACAGCCATATGAACATAAATATTGAGCGTCGAGGAATGTTTCACTTGTTCTTGGTGTTGGTTTTGAAATTGAATCGAGCATGGAAAAGATGGATGGCCTCCGAACGGATTGGTGGCTAAAAAGATGGACAGACAGAACTGTGGGTGGATAGATTTGGATTAGGAAAGTGGATGGATATCTTATCTGAACGTAACCATTCAATTCGAAATCGTCAATAGATATTTGGCAAATGAGCTTCACCGATGTAAGGACGCCTCGCAAGGCAGTTAGTTTTGGATCAGGTGGAACGGGGAAGAATATGAAATCTCAGTGCGAAAGCGTCTGGCTTGACGATCGGACACACAAAGAAGGATGAAATAGCTTAATTTATTTTCTATTTTTGGATATTATATCATCGCAAAGACAAATAAAAGGATAACTAAACGAAAATGGATGAACATGGCAGGCATGGGGTTGGAAAAGAAATTATTCCGCCTGAAGCCCAATCCCATATTCTACGTGGCACAATTTCATTCCGGCTTCCTGCACAGATGTGGAAACCAATAAATTAAAATGAAATGAATGATTTTATTTTTCCGTTTTAGTTCCTAATTGGAATGAAACTCTCCTCAATAAAGATAGGGAACTTCTTCAATACCTCGGAATGCTTATCCTTTCGAAAAAGGAAATGGCCACTCTGTATGGGCTAATGATTATGAGTTAAACAGGTAAGACTACCAAATTCGTTGATATTGATTATATGAGGATACTCAAAACTTTCTTAAAGACAATAATATGGTTACTGATTAGGTAACTTATGGCATGATGAGGTTGGGTAGAGTGGATTTTGAACACGACTACCACAGAACTAAGCAAATCGATAGCTTCGAATTCTAAAAAAAAGTTAGATTACGTGGGATTTTCCATAAGCAAAATTGATGAATGCGGTTTAAATATAATAAATAGAAAAAAATTATTTTTGTAAATAAAATTTGCCGTTGGAAGTTTGTACTAAAAATTTCGACCAAAAATTTTCTACCAAAAATTTCGACAAAAAATTTTAATTACAAATTTTTACTGACAAATTTTTAATGACAAATTTTAGCTGATAAATTGTTACTGACAAATTTTTACTGAAAGAATTTTTACTGAAAGAATTTTTACTGAAATAATTTTCGCTGAAAGAATTTTTACTGAAGAATTTTTACTGAAATAATTTTCGCTGAAAGAGTTTTTACTGAAAAATTTTTACTAAGCCAATTTTTACTGAAACAATTTTGACTGAAAGATTTTTCACTGAAACATTTTTTACTGAAAGAATTTCTACTGACATATTTTTACAGAAAGAATATTTACAGCAAAAATTTTCACAGCAAGAATTTTTACTGAAAGAATTTTTACAAAAATGCATTTTACTGAAAGAATTTTTACTGAAATGTTCTTTACTGAAAGGATTTTAACTGAAATAATTTTTGCTGAACGAATTTTTACTGACAAATTTTTTACTGAAAGGACTTTTAATGAATAAATTTTTACTGGCAAATTTTTATTGAAAGATTTTTTTACTGAAAGCATATTTACTGAATGAATTTTTACTAAAGAAATTTTACTGAAAAATTTGTACTGGCAAATTTTTACTGAAAAATGTTTACTAAAGAATTATTACTGAAAGAATTTTTACCGGCAATTTTTAACTGACAAATTTTTACTGAAAGGATTATTACAAAAATAATATTAACTGACAAAGTTTTTACTGCATGAATTTTTACTGAAACGTTTTTTTACTGAAAGAACTTTTGCTAAACAAATTGTACTGAAAAAATTTATGCTGAAAATTTTTTACTGAAAGAATTTTTACTGAAATAATTTTTATTGAAAAAGTATTTTTGTGAAAAAATTTTTACTAAAGAATTTTTGCTGGAAACATTTTTACTAAAAGAATTTTTTATTGAAAGAATTTTTTCTAAAAGGATTTTTAATGAAAGTATTTTAACTGAAATGGATTTTGACTGAAAATATTTCGACTAAAATTATTTTTACAGACAAATTTTTACTGAAAGATTTTCAACTAAAAGAATTTTTACTGAAAGAATTATGAGTGAACGAATTTTTACTGAAAGTATTTTTACAGACAAATTTTTACTGACAGAATTTTTACTGAAAGTATTTTAACTGAAACGGATTTTGACTACAAGTATTTTGACTGAAATTATTTTAACAGACAAATTTTTACTGAAAGATTTTCGACTAACCGAATTTTTACTGAAAGAATTATGAGTGAAAGAATTTTTACTGAAAGTATTTTTACAGACAAATTTTTACTGACAGAATTTTTACTGAAAGTATTTTAACTGAAACGGATTTTGACTGAAAGTATTTTGACTAAAATTATTTTAACAGACAAATTTTTACTGAAAGATTTTCGACTAAAAGAATTTTTACTGAAAGAATTATGAGTGAAAGAATTTTTACTGAAAGTATTTTTACAGACAAATTTTTACTGACAGAATTTTTACTGAAAGTATTTTAACTGAAACGGATTTTGACTGAAAGTATTTTGACTAAAATTATTTTTACAGACAAATTTTTACTGAAAGATTTTCAACTAACAGAATTTTTACTGAAAGAATTATGAGTGAAATAATTTTTACTGAAAGTATTTTTACAGACAAATTTTTACTGTCAGAATTTTTACTGAAAGTATTTTATCTGAAACGGATTTTGACCAAAATTATTTTTACAGACAAATTTTTACTGAAAGATTTTCGACTAAAAGGATTTTTACTGAAAGTATTTTTACAGACAAATTTTTACTGTCAGAATTTTTACTGAAAGTATTTTATCTGAAACGAATTTTGACTAAAAGTATTTTGACTGAAATTATTTTTACAGACAAATTTTTACTGAGAGATTTTTGACTAAAATAATTTTTACTGAATTTTTAGGGCTTTTCTTAAAATAATTTTTCCTAAAATTTTCGTGAATATTTCCAGCAAATACAATAAAAATCCGAAGTGCATCCCTTCGAATGTTTTGACCCTTTCAATCTATTACGGAAATTTTATTAAAATTGCATATAAAATTTATCGACATGCAGTGAAGCTTGCAGCCAAATTAGCTAGTCTCATCTATTTTGTGTAGGAAATCATGCTAATATATCGGAGAATAATATCAAAAGTATCTTAATAAGAAATACATAGAATATACCGATAAGATCGGAAGCGAAGATAGGCAACGGGAATAAAATCGAATTCGAATGGACATGAAGAGATTCCACCCTCCAGCAATTCTATTAGCAAAATAGAACCTTACCAATCGTATCCTATCCCATCGTCAGATATCCTTTCCTAGGTCAGTCACCTTGCATTTACCCGTGAAGATGTGTCTGTTCGGTTCAAGAGCCAGATTCAAATTATCACTCAGGCATAGAAACATCCCCCGTCGTAATTCAATATAAAATCCCAGCCAATAAACGAAATTCTCATAACATTCACCTTCATTCACTTAATTCCAAATTGCATAATTGGATAACGCCTTTCGATAACAGAAAAGTTAATTCCTACTCAATTAGAAACCAATTACGATTTTCAATTTATCGAAAGAATTTTCACATTCACATTTTGAGTGGATGGAATTTTATAAAAGGGTCGATAATGCTACTAACTGCAGGATTAACAGCAAATGTTCTAGTCGACATCGTTTCCAAAAGCAGACATAAAAAATAAGGGATGAAAATGAAAATCAAATACGATTGCATCCGAAACATGAAATTCAAACTGACTGGAATAAATTGAATTAATGACAGTGAAATTTTGATGGCAATAATTGGAAAAAGATTTTTTTTTTTTTTTATAGCATCAGTTTTCGTTGAAATAAATTATTTCTCACTGTAAATAAACTTACTGTTTTTATATGAAAATATATGTTTAAATATTAAATTCTTTTTTAAAGGGTGTTTTGATAGTTCAATTAATTAGATTTACTCGAGTTGTGATATTTTCTTATTATAGTCGAGTGGGTGTAGTATATTTTGTATACTTTTATAAAAGATAGAATTTATTGTAGATGAAAAAATAAAAGAACAGAGAAAGTGAAGGAGGAAAAATTTAGCTCCTATTTTAACATATTCACCTTATTCACTTTGACAGGTATCATCGTGAACATCATCATCGGTGTCGTATTCCGTCTATTGGATTTTCCATCAGACCTTTTACCTTCCATTGTTATACTTTTAACAAAATAAAATTTTTTAAAAAAATGTATACCGAATACCCAAATATTGACTGAAGGTTAGTGAAAAGGGGTAGTAAGTCGAAGGATGATAATAAAATAGAAATGAACAAAATTCTATAACGACAACATTATAAACTGACACACCGAATATACACAAAATAAGGGTAGTCGGCTTAGAGTTGAATTTTGTTTTTTTTTTTTGCTTTCTTTGTATTATTATGAATTAATATATATAAATATGAAAGGTGAGAATAATGAAATTTATTTAAGCCAAAAGTAGAAAAGTAAAGATAAACTAACAAAATTCAATACATTATCAAATAAATAGGGGAAAAGAAGGGATGTCCCAGACACATTTTTTTTTGCTTTTCTTCAAAAAAGGTTTTGAAATTTTGACAAAATTTTATTCTATTACAAATAGTTTTTTAAGTTATTAGTATAATTTTTCGTGCAATATTCATGCACTGATCAAATTAAAGGGTAGTAGATTATTTTATATATTATATTAAAAAAAAAATTACATATTCCATTTTTTTCTATTTTTAATGAGAAATACTATCTTACTGGTAAGGCCTTAATGTTTAAGGCAAATGGTAATTTTTCGCAGAAACGTTTAATGAAAAATGGCATACCCCAAGGTTCTCCCTTGTCAACAACACTTTTCAATACCTATATCCGCTTCCTATCCATTTACCTCTCAGTTTCTATACACGTCTTCCATGCAAAAAATCTGTTTATGTTGGTAGCTGAATACCCCTCCTCCCCAAGGAAAAACTCTGCTAAATTGACGAAGTTATGTCTAAGATAAGAAACTGTTCATTGAATAATGGAGCCATGATTCCGACAGAAAACCTGTCATGCCTCCACGTATGTTGGAGTCGAAAATACAATCTAGCAAGATACACGGCCAGACCCCTCCTCCTATATCCGACAGATTTCAAGAGTATTCTCGGTATTGCTTATATGAGGATACCCAAAACTTTCTATGGTTACTGATTAGGTAACTTGTGGCATGATGAGGAGGTTGTCTAGAGTGGATTTTGAACACGACTACCACAGAACCAAGCAAATCGATAGCTTCGAACTCTAAAAAAAAAGTTAGATTACGTGGGATTTTCCATATGCAAAATTGATGAATGCGGTTTAAATATAATAAATAGAAAAAATTATTTTTGTAAATAAAATTTGCCGTTGGAAGTTTGTACTAAAAATTTCGACCAAAAATTTCGATTAAAATTTTCGACCAAAAATTTCTACTAAAAATTTCGACTAAAAATTTTGACAAAAAATTTTACTGACAAACTTTTACTGACAATTTTTTTCTGAAAGGATTTTACTGAAAGAATTTTTACTTAAAAAAATTTTTACTGGAACAATTTTGACTGAAAAAATTTTGACTAAAAAATATCTACTGACAAATTTTTACAGGAAAAATTTTTAAAGAAAAAATTTTCACAGAAAGAATTTTTGCAGAAAGAGTTTTTACAAAAAGACTTTTTACTGAAAGAATTTTTACTGAAAAGTTCTTTACTGAAAGGATTTTAACTGAAAGGATTTTGACTAACAGATTTTTACTCATAAATTTTAACTGAAAAAATTTTTATAGAAAATTTTTACTGAAAGAATTTTTATAGAAAAATTTTTACTGAAAAAATTTTTATTGAAAGAATTTTTACTGAAAAATTTTTACTAACGAATTTTTACTGAAGAATTTTTACTGACAAATTTTTACAGGAAAAATTTTTACTGAAAGAATTTTTACTGAAAGAATTTTTACTGAAAGAATTTTTACTGATTGAATTTTTACTGAAGAATTTTTACTGAAAGAATTTTTACTGAAAGAATTTTTACTAACGAATTTTTACTGAAGAATTTTTACTGACAAATTTTTACAGGAAGAATTTTTACTGAAAGAATTTTTAATGAAACGTTCTTTACTGAAAGGATTTTTACTGAAAGAATTTTTACTGTAAGAATTTTTACTGAAAGAATTTTTACTGAAAAATTTTTAATAACGAATTTTTACTGAAGAATTTTTACTGATAGAATTTTTACTGAGCGATTTTTTACTAAAAAAATTTTGACTGAAAGAATTTCTACTGACAAATTTTTACAGGAAGAATTTTTACTGAAACGTACTTTACTGAAAGGATTTTAACTGAAAGGATTTTTACTAACAAATTTTTACTGAAGAATTTCTACTGACAAATTTTTACAGGAAGAATTTTTACTGAATGAATTTTTACTGAAACGTTCTTTACTGAAAGGATTTTAACTGATAGGATTTTTACTCATAAATTTTAACTGAAAGAATTTTTATAAAAAGAATTTTTACTAAAAGAATTTTTACTGATAGAATTTTTACTGAGCGATTTTTTACTAAAAAAATCTTGACTGAAAGAATTTCTACTGACAAATTATTACAGGAAGAATTTTTACTGAAAGAATTTTTAATGAAACGTTCTTTACTGAAACGGTTTTTACTGAAAGAATTTTTACTGAAAGAATTTTTACTAAAAAATTTTTAATAACGAATTTTTACTGACGAATTTTTACTGATAGAATTTTTAGTGAGCGATTTTTTACTAAAAAAATCTTGACTGAAAGAATTTCTACTGACAAATTTTTACAGGAAGAATTTTTACTGAAACGTTCTTTAATGAAAGGATTTTAACTGAAAGGATTTTTACTAACAAATTTTTACTCATAAATTTTAACTGAAAGAATTTTTATAGAAAAATTTTTACTGAAAGAATTTTTATAGAAAAATTTTTACTGAAAGAATTTTTATAGAAAAATTTTTACTGAAAAATTTTTACTAACGAATTTTTACTGAAAGAATTTTTACTGAAAGAATTTTTACTGAAAGAATTTTTACTGAAAAAATTTTTACTGAAAGAATTATTACTGAACAAATTTTTACCGACAAATTTTTACTAAACTTTTTTACTCACAAATTTTACCGACAACTTTTAACCGCCAAATTTTTACTGAACGAATTTTTCCCTTGCTACTGGCATTCTGATACCCTTAGATGGGAATGGAATATTTTGTAATGGGTTATGGTCAGTTCACGGATAAACCAAACATTTAGGTGCCGATGAATTACAATATGGGGGCATTGACGATTTTACGTAGGATTCTAGATTATAGTAATTGGAGTAGAAGTGAGTTGGAATGTTGCATCAAACCCCAAAATTCAAGTCCATACGTCCAGATTGGCTTCAGCATTGTATTATAAAGATGCTTTATTGTCCGTTAAATTCAGTTCTTTTAAGTTTTACATAAGCGTTCCATTTTAATCGTGTGTCAAACTTGAGTCCTAAAGGTGGAAATAATATACGAGGTAATAGTTCTTGAGGAGGAGTGAAACTAACATGAACGTATTTTTGTTCATTCTCTTTAAAGTGATGTTATCTTAGGGTTTTGGTAATGAGCGAAGATGGCAGTGCCATCAGCATACATTGCTTTAGGTTCTTATTATCGATTTGAATATGATGAGTCGATAATCCCAAATTTAGAGTAATCTGGGTGGGACAAGGGAAGGGTACTTCTCATACTAACTAAGATGGGAATTATCATTGATAGTTTTCACTTTAATTGAAGTCTTTAGAGCAGAGTTTTCTTGGTGAATTGTAAGAGGGTACCAGTAATTTTCGTCCAATAATTTCATCCTGTTCAGTATATTAACGACTAACTCGAGATTGTGTTATAATTTTTCATGTGAATAACTCTTTTGGGCTGATTTGATTATGAATGATGTTGTATAATAAATGACCAAGCATACTACCTTGTGGAACACCTACTGCAATAGGAGATATCTCAGAATGTTTGACATTCTCCACCACATAAATATACCGCTCCGAGAGCTAGGATTTAATTATAAGGAAGTTTGGGGTAGGAAGGCTTTTCTAAAATGCCAAACTCGGTCGATAGTCTGATCTATACTCAAAAATATGGCTGGGCAGTGCTCTTTTTCCTTAAAAGATGATTCAATGCAGATGGCACTGCTGGATAGTGGACTGTTCACTTCGATAGTCAAATTGGTGATGCGGGTTTACATTTTCATCTTTGAGAATGGGCTTATGGGTCTATAAGAGAAAGGAAATTGAGTTGATTTTTTGAGTTTAATTTTTTTCCTTTGAAATTATGCCACTTTCTTTGGTAACTCGTTTTTAATTAGTTCAGCTCGACAATCCTCCCAACACCCCCTGCCACCCTAATCATTAAAATTTTCTTTTTTTAATATTTTTCAATATTTTAACTTACAATTTATATATTTTTTCCTCCATATTTTTACAGCTTTTCGCATATACAAATACAGACAAACACCCACGCACGATTACATATTATAATGCATACATGACTTTATATACAATACTTTTATGGTAATAAAAAAAAATGGTTAAATATAAAAGATAATATATGTTTATATAAGAATGTATTTTGAGGAGGCTGGGAAGAGGGTAATGGAGCAACGGAAAAGTAAAATATTTAATCTTTTCCATATGGTTAAGTATCTGAAGAAGGCATATAAGTTTTGGTGTTATTTTTTTTCTTCCCCTTTTATAGTTGATGATAAGTCATTCGGTGTAAATTTTTACGACTCAAAGAGTATCTTAAGAAATTCCATCCAATTTTATTTGTTACTTATTTACTTTTTCATATTTAAATATATAAAAACAAACGTACACTAATGTACTCGTATTTATATAAAAACATATGTGCATATTTACCAAAATGTTGTGAGGTGCAAAACTTTTTTTACAACTTGCAGTAATCATCATTTTCCCTTTTATTCGTTCGTGCTTCCATCTGTGAGTTTTTTTGCACAATTCTTTTTGTAGCACATTTTGTGGTTGAAATATTATTTTCTCACTATCTCATTCTAAACTGTACAATTTATTATATTGGTTCTCTTTTCTCTTTATTGAACTTCGTTTGAATAAATTTGAATTTTACATCGAAAAATTTTTACTTATCTTCTCCCAAAAAAAAAAATATAAAATAAAATTAAAATAAGGTTAAAATGAAGCTAAAATTTTCCAATTTTCCTGCGGTTTTTGGTTTTTCTTATTGACCTAATTTTCATCATCTTTATTTTTTATAATATTGCCTTGGTAAATTTATTATTTTTTATGTATAATATTTGTCATTGGAATTGAGAATTTTTTTCTTAAATATGTAAGATTGAGTGTCGACGTTCTTTTTTTAATAACTTTTAAATTAATTACAATTTTATCGTTTATATTTTATTGATTGATTATACGGACTTTAGCATTATGTATGGAATATTATGTTAGACAACGTATGTTGTTGTTTTTTATAATGTTTTCGCAGACTACTGGTCTTGTTTCAGCAATTTCGTTTCGAATATTATCCTTAAGCATTGAGGTTGTAGTTGGTTTGTTAGTATGAACCAACAAAACCTCAATGTTAAGGATAATATTCGAAACGAAATTGTACTCTTTCTAGTACCCACATACGAAGAAATCGGTAGGGTTCAAATCAGGGGATCGTAGGTATCACCACTTTTTGACATTATTCGGCCGTGAAAAATGTTTCTCACAATTTGCATCGTAGCACGAGCTGTATGTGTTGTGGCATCTTTTTTTTGAAACCACATATTCTATAGACCTAATTAATCCAATGCGGACAGAAGAAAATTTTCCAACACATTCCGATTTCGGTCACCAGTAACTGTTACAAAATTGCCTCCAGCATCCTCAGAGAAATATAGCCCAATAATGACGCCGTCCCAAATGCCACACCATACAGTTACTCTACGAAGGTTTTTGGTGTATCAGTTGAGGGTTTTCAGTGCCCCAAAAGCGGCTGTTCTGTTTATTAGCAAAGCAAGCTAACTTGAAGTGTGCTTCGTCGCTTATAATGATTTTTTGCCAAAAATGGTGGTCGTCTATAACGAGCTGTAAAAATCAAGAACTCCAGTCTCGCTACCGCATATGCTCATTTGCCTGCATTTATTGTGTCAATTAAATTTTATACGTATGAAAAAGCAAATTTTTTTTGAGCATTTTTGACAAACATGATTGCGTTGACGAGAGGTAACTGGAAATTCAGCAATATCCTGCCTCACAGCATCAATATTGATGTATAGACTGGGAGATAAAGCGAAGACTGTCAACTCAGTCTTCGCTTTATCTCCCAGTCTATACATATTTTTGGAATTATTCATTATACGCTGAATGGTTCACGTGCTCGGCATATGATTAACACCAAAAAAGTCATATAATTTTCACAGTGTTTTCACAATTGAACAATAATTATTTAAATAAATTGATTCAATAATTTCAACACGTTGTTATGGTGTTAGATATTCTATAACAAATTGTTGTCGACCACTCTCTACGACTGTCAAATGCCAACAGATAAATGTCATTCAAACCAAAATGGCGACCAAACAAAATCGACCTCTCTACGACTGTCAAATGCCAACAGATAAATGTCATTCAAACCAAAATGGCAACCAAACAAAATCGACCACTCTACGACTGTCAAATGCCAACAGATAAATGTCAACCAAACCAAAATGACGGCCAAACAAAATAAAAAGCAACCTGTATTTTGGTACAAATCTTTGCAGAAATAACATTAAAAAAATTTATAGTTTTTCCTTAAAAAATATTATTTTAACCCCCTAGAAATTCAAAAAAGTTGAAGGAACCTGTGAATACCTGATAAATATATAGCTCGCCAGCACTGAAAGCTCCTCTACAAATATGGCTCTACAGTGCCACGTAGACGTTCTGTACTAGTTTCGACCTCATATGAGGTACTTACGCGCACCCTATAGTAAAAGTACCAATGTTTTTAGAGTCTCTTAATAATGTCATAAAGCATTTTTGGAGGTTCCGGTAGTAAAGGCACAAATCTCACTCAGGAATATGCCTTCAACATTGAAAAAAGCTGAAAATGTGGAACGAGTGAAGCTTTTGTGAGGTCAGACCCAATATTCGGCCATGAGAAAGTTATGTGCCAAACAACTTCACGATTGAATCATAAAGCAAAAATATTCCAGATTTTTTCAGTTGTGTAATCACTGATCAAGGACTTTTGGAGTATGATCCAGACGCGAAGAGGCACACTAACAAAACTGCTCGACCGAATAAATTTTGAATGAGCATATCGAAAATCATGTCCATGGTCACTGGATTTTTTTTTAGATAGTGAGTGAGGCAATCATCCACAAAAAATCTGTGCCTCCAAGTCAGCCAAGTTTTTTTTATAGAAAAGTTCTTAGAAAAAGTCTTTGAAAGAGTCAGATTAAGGGTGTTTTGCGTTAGATTGGCCAATTCCCCCTCCCACACGGCCGTCTCCATCAATGAGTAATGGAATTGGAGAATTTTGGAAGCCAGTTGGGGATTTTCGCCAGTGTATCTAGCAAGGATACTCGTAGTATTGGGACAGATTGAGAAAACTGAGGTATAAGTCTTATAAAGGATGGGTCCAAGTAGACTTCTCTGTGGAACACCAACTAATATCGTTGGATTCGTTTACTTAAAAGTGTCGGCTGGAAAGGAATGATTTAAGGACTAGAAAATAGGTAGAAGGAAGGATCCTCTTGAGTTTTCAGAGGTACCAAACGCTATTCAAAAGCTTGACTTGTATCGAGAATTTTGGGTTTAGGGATAATTTTTAAAATGGCAGATGTTGAGACGATTCTTGTTTGAAGGATGGAGTTTTATATTGTAACAAGGAAGACTATTGCTCTTGTAGGAAGGAGTGATTGCCTTTGGCAGAAAACTTATAGGTAAGGGAATGGATAGTTCTGTCCCGATTCTAGTACAATGAGTCCTGAGTCTAGTATGTCCTCGTATGGGGAAGGTTTTTAGCACATGCGTTTGCTTTATGTTTGTCCGTTTAGACTCAGGACTCATTGTACTAGAATCGAGACAGAACAACTTTTTCGACAACTTTTTTTTAGAAAAGTCATAAAAATTTTCTCCAAATTTACAAATAATAACAATAAAAATAATAATAAAATCAATGATAAAAACTATTCGTCAAAAACTAACCCTTTCGTAAAAATAAAAGATATAATCAAATATTTTCATGTTCTTTTAATGTTCTATCGATCATAAAAATCCATTAAATTATAGTAAATAAAATAAAATGAATTTGATTTTAGTGATAATTTAAAGCTATTCAAATAAATTGAAGAGTTTTTCTTTTTTTTGCAATTCTTTCATTTAAAGAAATTTCAAAAGAAAGACCATTCAGGAAATAAGAATGAAAATGGATAGAATGATTTTTATAGTCTACAAAGTGAACAGACTTATAGACACATAAGAAGACGATTGAGCACTACCAGTCACTCATCCTAAGTAAGTATGTATGTTGTGTGATATATTTTACTTCTATTCTTTGGGAAAACACCTTCTTCCTGTTCAAATACGATAAGAGGGTGAAAGTTCATTTGAGTTAGCATAAACAGAACATAGACTACCCCACCCCTTCTGGTATTTGTATTTGTGGCATGTCAGAAGATAGTAAAATCTGCCAAATTTAATGAAATCAAGTCAAATCAAATCGGAATGAAAGGAAAATGAATTTACAAGAATGACGAAACGATGAGGTCTTGTCGCGAATGGATGAACAAATTCTACAGGGTGGGCCATCCTACAAGGACTGATTTTGTATTTTTAAATTTTTTTTTGATTTGTTTTTTTTTTTTTATTAAAGTTGTCTTTAATCTAAGTGTGAAAAATAACAACCCCTAAACACTTCCATTTTTTGGTTGGCAGTTAATGGTGCTTTCTAAAGTTTTCTGGCTGTAAATTATTTACTTTAACTCCTGTATTTTTTGTTGTTCGTTTGCTTTAAACCCGTTCCTTTAAAAACCATAACAACCAACCGCCCCCCCCAAAATCCCCCAACCCTTCCCACCCCCGCCATCTTGCCATATGCCGGGGCTATTTAGCACTGCTGTATTTAAAAAAAATTTTAACATGGTCCGGTATATCGCCCCAGAGCTGGTCTATGGATGCTCACTTTCATGTTCGAAACAATATGGACTTACGCTACACCAACTAGTCCCACCGAAGAGGGTGTAATTGCAACGCTCTCAGATTCTTCGTACCACACTTTATTGGGGGGTGGGGGGTGTTGGTTGGTTGGTTTTAGTTCTATTTATTGGCATATCCATTTAGATAAAAATGTACATCATCCCTCATAATGAGATTGTTCAAACATTCGCCAATATCGGTCGTAAGCTGACTGAATCTATTGGCATATTGTAGGCGTTGTGTTGCATCCCTCAACAATAGTTCTTAGATCAATTGAATTTTATACAGAGACATTCTCAAAACAAGCTTTAAAATTGGTCATAACGATTTTCTGGAGATGCCCAATTAAGTAGCACATCTATGAGCAGTCAAATATGGACACTTTTGCATACAACCTCCACAGGTTGACCATTAAAATTAATTTGTGTCTCCTAAAATCTTCCGTGTGTGTGGTTCAGTGGTCAAGTCGACCGACTCACACTCGGTAGGTAGCGGGTTCGATTCCCGCTGCCGCCATCTCGGCATTGGTGCCGGGGTGAGAGGCCGACTACAAGCCTTATATATATATATATAGTCCGTAGGGTCCCCCAACGCCACTGGGGATTGCTTTGCTGGCCCGATAAGCCGCAATCTATAAAAAAAAACACCTTATTAAGAAGCAGCACAAGAAGAAGCATCTGGAACAGCCCGCTCTATATTCTCCTCGTTGACTTCGAAAGAGCCTTCGGCATTATTTCTCGCGACACCATCTGGAGTGTTCTGGCTGAACTAGGCATCCCACAGGCCATCATCGATCTCATCCGAGAACTATACCGTGAGGCCCCGTGTAGAGTGCGCTTCAAAGGACGAAACAGCGATCTATTCAACATCTCGAGAGGAGTCAGACAGGGTGGCGTAATCTCACCTATCCTCTTCATAATCGCCCTAGACCTAGTCCTTCAACGCACTAACAACACAGCCAGCAACGGTATCCAGTGGACACTGCGTAAGAAGCTCCACGACCTGGACTACGCTGACGGCATATGCCTCATGTCCCACACCTTCAACGGCATTCAAGAGAAACTGAATGCTCTGGCCTCCAACGCCGAACAAAGTGGGGATGAGAATCAACATCAAGAAGACCAAATTGATGCTTATCTCCGCCACCTGCGAGAGGCCCTTGATGCTACATGGTACCCAAGTTGAAGATGTCGAAAAGTTCTGTTACCTTGGCAGCATGCTCAGCAAGGATGGTGGAACTGAAACAGACATCCAAACGCGCATCAACAAGGCGCGACAAGCCTACACCTCACTTGGGAACGTGTGGCGTTCCAATCACCTCTCCATAGCACTCAAACTTCGAATATTCAACTCAAACGTCAAGCCAGTCCTGCTGTCTGCAAACTTCGAATATTCATTTCAAACGTCAAGCACGACTCGTAAGCCTCAAACATTTGTGAACAGATGCTTGAGGCGTATAATCAAGATCTTCTGGCCGAACTGGATAACGAATGATGAGCTGCTTCTTCTCAAGAAGCAAATACCCCTGCTAGCTGACATCAAACGCAGGAAATGAAGTTGGATTGGCCACACCTTGCGAAAACTACCGACAGACATATCAAGGATGGCACTAGATTGGAACCCACAGGGCAATCGCAGCAGAGGACGACCAGGGACCACTTGGAGAAGATCAGTCGAGCGCGAACATCAACAAATTGGCAAGTCATGGTTCGGAAGTGAAAAGGCTAGCCCAAGACAGAAGCAGATGGAGAGAGTTCACAGAGTCTCTAGTGCCGCTATATGCTCCATAGGAGCAACTGTGTCTCATGTCTATGTGTATAAAAATGCATATATGTGTTATGTAAAAATTATACAATAACGTAGAAACGAAAAACCTGTCAAATAAATATGATAAAAATCTTCCTCAAAATCCATTAAGTTTCCTATCATATTTGCACTGGAAACTGTGGTACTATTAAAATACTAACAATAATAAAAAATTTAATTCAACTATTTTGTACTGATTATGAAAAATTTTTAAAAATTCTTTATAATCTGTAGCAATAAAAAAAAAAAAAAACTTTCAAAAATAATAAAGTTATTTGCATTTTAAAATCAGTCAATCCAAATTAACCCACCCTGTATATACACTATTAAGGTTGGGGTAGCTGGGATTTTACGAAAGATTCCAAAGGACTACATACAAATCGGAATCCATCTCTCATCAGATTTAATTCGAATTTTTGTTGATGTTGATATTTCCATTGCTTCTCAAAATGATGAAAATAGCAATGGCAACGATAATGTTAATGGTTATGCCAATACGAAAATGTACAGCCTGACTGAGTTCATATTTGTTAGATTGGTAGCAGTGGCATTGCTTGGGATATCTCGCCTCGTCTTGCTGCTGGGCGTTATTGTCGCCTCTACCAAAATATGAAAATCAACACTGATAACGACGATGTGATGTTCATTCCATTGGAAATAATATAAATGGGCTTAGCATAGAAAAAGAAGAAAAAAACATAATATTTATAAAAAAAAAAAAAAATTTAAAAAAATACATTTTCTTTTTTTTTGCTCTTCTAAATCCTTCCTTATTCCGTTACGGAATTTTTTTTTCTGCTCATTTCATTTATTCCCACTTTTTCTAATTTATTTTCTACACCAACACCTAAATAGATATTTTCTTTGGTCCTTTTCATCTATTCGATTCGATCTGAAATATTCCCTCAACTAATTCGAATAAAATTTACCGTTCATTCGACGCGGGAATGATTGAAAATATATCCGGGAGTATTTTTTTTTGAAATTTCCGTTTCTCATTGATTAGATTCGATATTTATTTATGTATATTCTCTCGTATAAATATTTTTTCGACGATTATCTTAAATGGGTGAATACTGATTTTTATTCGATAAATATTTTTCTATTAAATAACTTAATATATGGAAATACTTGCTTACGAACAAAGTATTTCTGTGTGTATATGTAGGCGTACAAATCCTTTTGAGAATGGCCAGATTTGGTCCTTTGGTTGAAAATAACAAGAAGAAGATACGGTAATAGAGTAAGAACAATTTATAAACGAAATGAAAATTGATTTTTTTCTTTAAGTTCTTCTTTCGTTAGGAAAAATGTGTAATATTTTATTTTCCATGATTTGCTTATAGAAATAAATTGTGTTCATTTTTTTAAATTATTTCTATATTTGCCAGTATATATGTATGTACAATTTTATATGCTATATAATAGTTATTTATTAAGTTTAGATTGTATCATATTAGATTGGGTAGTAAAATTCATTTCTTTTTCGCATATTATTGTAGACTGTATGTTTTGGCGTAAGAGCCATAATAACATTTAAGGTGAAAAATGATTTTATGTTTTCGACTTATGATTTTTCTTCTATTGCATTTATTTTATTTTTTTTTTTTTTGCAAATCTATTATATTTTTTTATTCATAATAAATTTCACCAATCCTTATTATTATGATTATTTCGTATTAAAAGCATTCATAAAAATTGATGCTAATGAAAAATTTGATTAAAATGGAGAGAAATTATCATGATTTGGCTGAAAAAATTTTTACAGCAGAAATTTCTGCCAAAAAAATTTTTACAGCAGAAATTTTACGCGAAGACATTTTTACTGCAGAAATTTTTTCACGAAGAGATTTTTACCAAAGAAATTTTTACCGAACATGTTTTTACAGCAGAAATTTTGGCCAAAGAAATTTTTACAGCAGAAATTTTGCCCGAAAAAATGTTTATTGGAAAAACTTTTACGTATAAATTTTTAATGAAGAAATTTTTACCGAGGGTATTTTTGTCGAAGGAATTTTCATCCAAGGAATTTTTATTAAAGAAATTTTTTATGTAGAATTTTTTTTCTAAGGAGTTTTTACCGAGCAAATTTTTACCGCAAAAGTTTCTCGTGAAGAAATTTTTACCGAACATGTTTTGACAGCAGACATTTTAGTCGAAGAAGTTTTTTTTCTAAGTTTTACCACATAAATTTTTCCTGAAGAATTATTTACCCAATAAATTTTTACCGAGGGAATTTTTATTGAAGAAATTTTTTTCCAAAAGAGTTTTTACTGAGCAAATTTTTAGCGCAATAAATTTTGAGTGAAGAAATTTTTACCGAGCAAATTTTTACCGAAGAATTTTTTTCCAAAGAAGTTTTTACCGAGCAAATTTTTACCGCAACAAATTTTGGGTGAAGAAATTTTTACCGAAGAATTTTTTTGTGGAAAACATTTTTGAAGAAGAAATTTTTCCTAAAGGAATTTTTACCGCAGAAATTTCTCGTAAGGAAATTTTTACCGAACATGTTTTTATAGCAGAAATTTTGGTCGAAGAAATTTTTACCGAGCAAATTTTTACCGTAATAAATTTTGGGTTAAGGAATTTTTACCACATAAATTTTTCCTGAAAAATTATTTACCGAATAAATTTTTACCGATGAAATTTTTATTGTAAAAATTTTTTTCCGAAAGTTTTTACTGAGCAAATTTTTACCGCAATAAATTTTGAGTGAAGAAATTTTTACAGCAGAAATTTTGGCTGAAGAAATTTTTACTGCAGAAATTTTTACTGAAGATATTTTCACCAAAGAAAGTTTTACCGAAAAAATTTTAATAGCAGAAACTTTGGCCAAAGAAATTTTAATTGGAAAAATTTGAACGAAGAGATTTTTACCGAAGAAATTTTTATCGAAGCAATTTTAATCCAAGAAATTTTTTTAAAAAAAAATGATTACTACAAAAGTTGTTACCGAAAAGATTTTCACAGAAGACATTTTTACCGAAGAAATTTTTACAGCAGAAATTTCGGCTAAAGACATTTTTACAGCAGAAATAATGGAAAGATATTTGAGACTGTCTGCTTAGCTATTATTACCTCTCTAACGTCTGATCCTATAATTAGTATCTTTAAGAGATTTCTTCTGTATTCAACAACAAATATTAATAGTAAAAAAATAACGAAAATAAGTAATTAAGAAACAATTCGTAATGAAAATATCCATAATTTTTTTTATTAAATAAAATCACTTCCCGGTCAACTTAATTTTAATTTTATTCTTAAAAAAGTTTTAACAAGCACTTATTTTAGGTGAAATTTAATTTACCATAATTTTAATAAAAAAAGAAGAGACCAATTAAATTAAGACGATTTTATTTAAAAAAAAAAAATAACTTTGCACTCAGAAGATTCGCACTTTAATAACTTTTCATTCTTCATTCGATATCTTGAAGCAAAATTCTCCTCTCACAATAATTTGGACTCGTTAAACTTTATAA
Source organism: Atherix ibis (assembly GCA_958298945.1). Classification (NCBI taxonomy): domain Eukaryota; kingdom Metazoa; phylum Arthropoda; class Insecta; order Diptera; family Athericidae; genus Atherix; species Atherix ibis. Next base: position 79,023,840 of record OY282609.1, read on the forward strand.
CGAATACTCGTATTTTCAATATTAATTATTTAGCTACTTATTTAATTTATAAACGTCAATTAAATTATGTTTACATAGTTGTATGTACGTTAGTAGATATTGAAAATTATATTAAGCACTCAACACTTTAATAAAACTGCAGAAACATGTCGACGGAAACATTTCCGTTTCCAAGCAAGTATGTACTCGTACTTCCTTATTTACCAGAATATTTAAGAAGTTTCATTAAAATAGTATAAATTGTATTGATTTAAAATATCTAGCATAGTATAGCTAAGTTAGTGTCAATTCGGAATGATTATCAAAGTGTTTTCAGTTACATTTTCTTAACTTTGGAATAATTTTGAATTTTTGTGATACTCTTCCGAATGGAAGGAAGCAGGAAAAGTTCTTCTTAATAAGTTATTTACTCTGAAACGGATGAACAGAAAACTTTCAATTCAATTATACTAGTTCTGTATTAATCATTCTCACGGAAGATTATTTTAATTAATTCAAATACTAATTAATTATCATTACAACTAAACCATCTTTAGAGCCGTCTGCACCTGAGAACAAGTAAAACCTAATGCTTGGTTAACTATAAATAGTAACAAAAATTTGTTACTATTTATAGTTAACCAAGCATTAGATAAGCTTTATATTCACGAACCGTAAAAAGTTTTTGAATAATTTTAATAAATAAAAATAATTCCACCTAAAATAAAATTTTTCCAGCCAAATTTTTTGAGTAGAAATTTCTGCAGTCAAAATTTTTCCAGTGAAAAATTTTACAGTAAAATTTTGTTCGTAAAATTGTTTGCAGTAAAAAATGTTCCAGTCAAATTTTTTCAGTAATAATTTTTTTTAGTTTTTTTTTAGTTAAAAAAAAAATAATTTTCCAGTCAATTTTTTTCAGTAATAAAAATGTTGTTTGGGAAAATTTTATTTTTTAACTTTTTACGGAAGAAGTTTTTACAGAAGAAATTTATTCTGAAGAAATTTTTACTGAGGTTTCTACCGAAGAAATTTTTTCTAGTAAACATATCTTCAGTAACTTTTTTGCTAAGAATTTTCCAGTTTACAGTAAAAATTTTCTGTAAATTTTTTTTTTTGTAAAAAAATTTGCAGTTAAAATTTTTATAGTAAAAATTTTTTTGGTTAACATTTTTTCAGTAAATATTTTGCAGTAAAAATTTTGTCAGTCGAAATTTTGTCAATAAAGAAAAAAATTTTACTGCACAAGTTTTTATCGAAGCACTTTTTCCGAAGGAATTTTTACTGGTTTTTACCGAAGACATTTTGTTTAGTAAACATTTTTCAATAAGCATTTTGTCATTAAAAATTTGTTTAGTATAAATTTTGTCAGTAAAAAGTTTGTCAGTAAAAAATTTTCCAGTAAAATTTTTTCAGTAACAATATTTTCAGTAAAAAAATGTCCAGTAAAAATGTTTTCAGTAAAAATTTTGTCAATAAAAATTTTTCCAGTAAACATTTTTTGAGTTAAAAAATTTTCAGTCAAAATTTTCCAGTAAAAATTTTTCTAACCAATATTTTTTCAGCAATAATTTTGCAGTAAAAATGTTGTCAGTTAAAATTTTTTGCTGTAGAAATTTTTGCTGGAGAAATCTTTACCGAAGAAATTTTTATTGCAGAAATTTTTACCGAAGTAAAAGAAGGAATTTTTGCTACAGAAATTTTTGCTGGAGAAATCTTTACCGAAGAAATTTTTATTGCAGAAATTTTTACCAAAAATATTTTTTCTAGTAAATATTTTTTCAGTAAAAATTTATTAAGTAAAAATTTTTCCAATAAAAAAATTCATTTTGCAGTAAAAATTTTGTCAGTCTAAATTTTGTCAATCAAATTTTTATTGCAAAAATTTTTACCGAAGTAATTTTTACTGAAATTTTTACCAAAGATATTTTTTCTAGTAAACATTTTGTCAGTAAAAATTAAGTAAGTAAAAATTTTTCCAGTAAAAAATTTGCAGTCAAAAAAAAATACATTTTGCAGTGAAAATTTTGTTAGTTCAAATTTTGTCAATAAGGAAAAAAATTTTACTGCACAAGTTTTTATTGAAGAACTTTTTACTGCAGAAATTTTTACCGAAGAATTTTATACCGAAGGAATTTTTACTGGTTTTTACCGAAGACATTTTGTTTAGTTAACATTTTTCAATAAGCATTTTGTCAGTAAAAATTTGTTTAGTAAAAATGTTGTCAGTAAAAAGTTTGTCAGTAAAAAATTTTCCAGTAAAATTTTTTCAGTAACAATATTTTCAGTAAAAAAATTTCCAGTAAAAATGTTTTCAGTAAAAAGTTTGTCAATAAAAATTTTTCCAGTAAACATTTTTTGAGTTAAAAAATTTTCAGTCAAAATTTTCCAGTAAAAATTTTTCTAACCAATATTTTTTCAGCAATAATTTTGCAGTAAAAATGTTGTCAGTTAAAATTTTTTGCTGTAGAAATTTTTGCTGGATAAATCTTTACCGAAGAAATTTTTATTGCAGAAATTTTACTGAACTAAAAGAAGGAATTTTTGCTACAGAAATTTTTGCTGGAGAAATCTTTACCGAAGAAATTTTTATTGCAGAAATTTTTACCGAAAATATTTTTTCTAGTAAATATTTTTTCAGTAAAAATTTATTAAGTAAAAATTTTTCCAATAAAAAAATTCATTTTGCAGTAAAAATTTTGTCAGTCTAAATTTTGTCAATCAAATTTTTATTGCAAAAATTTTTACCGAAGTAATTTTTACCAAAGATATTTTTTCTAGTAAACATTTTGTCAGTAAAAATTAAGTAAGTAAAAATTTTTCCAGTAAAAATTTTTTCAGTAAAAAATTTGCAGTCAAAAAAAAAATACATTTTGCAGTGAAAATTTTGTTAGTCCAAATTTTTTCAATAAAAAAAGAATTTTCTTCTCCGAAGAAATTTTTATTGCAGAAATTTTTACCGAAGTAATTTTTACTGAAGTTTTTAAGCAAAAATATTTCCAGTAAAAATTCTTTCAGTAAAAAAGTTTACAGTAAAAATCATTGAAGGAAAAATTTTTTGTCGTTAAAGTTTTTATAGTAAATTTTTTGCAGGAAAAATTTTCTCGTACAATTATCTGCAGGAAAAATGTTTTTGTTGTAAAATTTTTCTTATAAGAATTTTATAGTAAACTTTTTCTAGTAAAATTTTTGCCGTAAAAATTTTTGCAATAAAATTGTTTGAAGTGTAAAATTTTGTAGAAAAAATGTTTGCAGTGAAAAATTTTTGCCCTAAAAACTCCTATTAATAAAAATGCCTTCAGTAAAAATATATCTTAGCTAAAAATGTTTTCTAAATCTTCAATAAAACATTTTCCGTTACAATTTTGTAGTAGTAATTTATTCTGAATTATTTTTTCTTCATCTTGGATTTTTTAACTACTTACAATAATAGATAATATTACTTAGATTATACTAAGAAGCTTTGTTTTGGTAAGAAAATGATTTCAAAATAATTTATTAAATCCCTTATCACATACGAACAGAATGAATTATCACCGAACAATACGAGTGAGTACAAATGCTATTGAAGACTTTGAAATCTTTAATAAAATATGAAAACAATTAAACATCAAAAATTCAGTAAAGTTTTCATCGTAAATCTATTTCGGAGCTTTTGAATATGGAAATATTGAAAATGAGATATTATCCGAGTTTCAGTCTCGGTAAATTCAGATCATACTCAATTAAGGCTGAGTAGACAGGCGCTTAGATATTCTATGGCGGATAGTCGTTTGTTCATTCATCCAGTACGGACATGTACATCTTGATTGTTTGCATCTCGTATGGAAGCAGATTGTCCTCATTTCATCCAACCAGAATGTACTTATCCGTCTTCTACCTTTATTCTGATTACAGCGAATATTAGATATTAAGAATTCATAACAGAAATTTCTCTGATAAAAGCATTTCTAATCCCAACGCCCACAAACTACTACATGGGCACGGGCAGGTTTCGGGCATAATATAAACCTTGCAGCTGTAAGCCTTATGGACTTACTGCAATGCTTACAACATGGCCCATATACGAGTGGGTATATCACTTTAGCAAGGAACCAAATAAAACACATGAACTTTTTGGAACTAAGATCAAATATAGAAGCGGCCATGTAGGAAGATACCATGTACGACCATAGCTAGTGTAACCAGTTAGAAGAGTACGTGCTCCACAAAGTCAGCTCAAGGCGGTAAAGTACAACAATAAGAATGAAAGCCAGTACGGAAAGTATTAAAGAGATTTTACTTAAAAACTCCTCGTCAGAATCTCCCTTTCTATAGGAGAGAACACCTAAAGCCTAGGAAGATGTGTTCATATCCGTCGTACTCCCACACCTCCAGGTGCTTACCCTTTCCACATTTCTGCGAGCATATTTGTAGCGGTATTTTTTGTTTCGCTTCCCCAAAGTAGTCTGGCATCCTCCAAGTGGTCGGGGCTGTTGCTATTACCGCTATTCTGGTTGAGCAACTTTCAGATATTTACTTACTATCAACAAGAAAGTCTACTTAATTTTGCTCCTTCATTGATGTTAAAGTAAATTTCATTTTTAAGTTGGTAGCTTTCGAATTTACCGAAGATGCACTTGCAAACTTAAAATCTCTTTTCGAGTCAAGGGTGTACATAGGAAATTGTTATTGAATTTGTATGCGAATTAGTAATCATATTAAATAGTTAAACTACTGCCTTTCTTACGGACCGTCTCAGATACATATGCTAAGTAATCACATTTTAAAATGCAGTCCAATTGAAAGAAACTTCTTATAAAAATCTCAACGGAATATATTTTAAATAATTTTTATTCCACTTTAAATAAGAATGCAAAATTGAATAAGAAATTCGAAATAATATCGTTAAAACGTTTCCAATTATAAGAAAAGGCAGAAAAAATAACCTTTTCGAAAATGTTGACAATTGCTTGTGTTAGTAAAGCTAAATTTTTTTTAACTCGATTAAGTAATTGTCAATTTAAATCTTCAAATTCTTGTAAGATTATTCCGGTAAAAAACAGGAAAAATTTGGTAAACATTCCTTCAGCCAAATACGACATATGCGCTCAAACTTTCTTCGGTAATTATTTTTTCGGTAAAAATTTGCTTGGTAAAAATTCTCATAAAAAAAAATTTCTTCAATAAAAATTTATTCGGTAAAAATTTCTTCGATAAAAACTTCTTCAGTTAAAATTTCTTCGGCCAAAATTTCTTCGGCCAAAATTTTTTCCGCCAAAATTTCTTCGGCCAAAATTTCTTCGGTAAAAATTTGTTCTGAGAAAATTTTTTCGGTAATAATGTTTTAGGGAAACATTTGCCCGGTAAAAATTCATTCGGAAAAAAATTCTACATGAAAAATTTCTTCGGTAATAATTTTGCCGGGAAAAATTTGCTCGGTAACAATTTCTTCACCCATAATTTGTTGCGGTAAAAGTTTGCTCGGTAAAAACTTCTTCGGAAAAAATTCTGCCGTAAAAATATGCTCGGTAAAATATCTTTCGGAAAAAATTTCTTCGGGAAAAGTTTCCTCGGTAAAAATTTATTCAATAAAAATTTCTTCGGTAAATAATTCTTCACGAGAAATTTCTGCGGTAAAAATTCCTTCAGAAAAAACTTCTTCTGCAAAAATGTTTTCCACAAAAAATTTCTTCACCCAAAATTTGTTGCGGCAAAAATTTGCTCGGTAAAAACTTCTTCGGAAAAAAATACTTCGATAAAAACTTGCTCGGGAAAACATCCTTGGAAAAAAAATTCTACATGAAAAATTTCTTCAATAAAAATTCTTCCGATAAAAACTTCCTCGGTAAAAATTTTTTCGTTAAAAATTTCTGCTGTTAAAAATTTTTCCAATAAAAATTTCTTCGGACAAATTTTCTGCTGTAAAAATTTCTTTGGCCAAAAATTTCTTCAATAAAAATTCTTCCGATAAGAATTTCTCGGTAAAATTTTTTTCGTTAAAAATTTCTGCTGTAAACATTTTTCCAATAAAAATTTCTTCGGGCAAATTTTCTGCTGTAAAATTTCTTCGGTCAAAATTTCTGCTGTAAAAATGTTTCCAATAAAAATTTCTTCGGACAAATTTTCTGCTTTAAAAATTACTTCAATAAAAATTCTTCCGATAAAAATTTCTCGGTAAAAATTTCTTCGTTAAAAATTTCTGCTGTAAACATTTTTCCAATAAAAATTTCTTCGGGCAAAATTTCTGCTGTAAAAATTCTTTGGCCAAAAATTCTTCGGTCAGAAAATGTTCGTTAAAAATTTCTTCGGTAAAAATTTCTTCATTAAAAATTTCTTCGACAAAATTTTCTACGGTAATTTTTAATTGTTTACAAACAATTTCGAAGAAAATATCGAATGCGAATTAAAGACGATAAATACGTAAAAAAATATATTTGAACGAAGACGAATATTCTAATACCTTTATTAATAAAACATATTTTTTACCAACCTAATTTTTCAACTTACTTTTAGTGATAAATAATACTACCCAAAAATATAGACAATTTTATTACCACCTCACTTATGCTATGGTATATTTAAATTAACTCAATATCACTAAACTGCGTCTAATGTATTACGATGCGAAGGGGTATTAAATATAAAATCAGAACCAAATAAACAAAAAAGAAGTTTTCGTTTCAGAGTTAAGGCTTACCTTATAAAAGGGAATATTTTACAAGGATGACTTTTCCAAGAACGAAGGGATAGGCAATCGGATTTATAAGAACAACATAAAAATAGGTATCAATATATGTGTGTGTGTGTGTGTGTATGGCTGAAAATTTATTTTTCATAAGCCTACACACACGTTATTTTTAGAAAAAGAATTTTCTTTTTTTCGTTCAAACTAAGAATTCAAAATATTTTATCCAAATCCAGCCTTCTTAGACAGAATTGTTTGCTCGTCTATCCCATTGCCTACGCGGTTGACTGCTTTCCAGTCTTCTTTAGTTCGAAAATAAATAAAGATATGAAATCCTTGAAGGTTTATTATTATGGCTCCTTCTTATTTCATTTTATTTTCTTTTCATTTTGTCTTATTTTACAACGTATCGCTTTATTTGAAATCGTATTTTTCATATTTTTTTATATTGCAGCTTTTTGACGGACATTTTTCCCACCGCCACCAATACCCCATCTTTTTCCACATCTTAGAAATATTGATTTGCTTAAGGATTTACTCTTTCAAAGAGTTTCTTTTTGCCAAGGATTTCTACAAATAACCGTGATATACCAGCAGATATCAATATCTGAATCGTTAGCGGCATAGATTACGACTACACCAATACAGGTTTAACCAGCCAAGAAAGATGTGCAAATGTGTCTGCATATGCGTCCATATGAATATGAATTTGTAGATAGATGAAGGATAATCGGTAAGACTTTGGTCCTTTTCTCTTAAGATCAATGGCATGGTTCGTATTTGAACAAAAAAAATAAATACACATTGGCTTGTAAAAGTTATTTTACCTGAGGTAGATTTATTAGCTTTTCACGAAAGAACTCAAACGCGTTATTCGCGCTGTAAAATTTTTTTATCTGTATTGAAAAATACTATTTTAGATTGAAGACTTTACAACTTTTATATTAAAAAAAAAAAAGAAAACAAAATGTATTAAGAGAATATAAAATCCGATTTTTGGGGGATATCCACCATAAACGTACAGCGAATAGGCGATGAACGTTATCAACTCTAAGAAAATCCTTCTGTACTAAAAATTTTCTTAAGGATGCCGTATCTCCTACATTATAATTTTAATTTTTTTTTATTGCTCATCCATATTGGGTAGTTAAGACTTTCGTTTGATTCAATATACGAGTACGAGTACATTTTGACAATACCTCAGATTTTTATTAGAAATACAGTAAATTTTTTTTTCGTTCCACACGTTTATCCCTAAGATCCTTATTATATCAGTAATATCGTATTCAATGTATCAGTAATAGTAATGCTTCTACATTTTCATTTGGTCCCCATTCCGTTGATGAAATATGAATTTTGATGGAATTTTCTTATTTCAGATGATCATGAATAGACGTATACGAGTATAGAAACGTTTCAACACATTCTGATGATGTCTAAATCAGTTTCGTTAGTCTTTGAGCTCTTTTTTACTTCGATCGTAAAATTGCTTCTGTTCCTGATTATTACCAGTCCAGCTGTGTTTGGTGAAATCCTTTTTTTCCCGTATTCTAAATTGCTCATGAATCATTCAGGTATAAGAATCGTCAACCATCAACCGTGAATTGTTGTCAATCTAGAATCACATAACATTCATCAGGATCGTATCTATTCGTATCCCCCATCGCATCCCGTATACACGATTCAGCCAAATGCCACAATACCAAACCGTCATAGTGTATTCTCCACATCCAACCGATTTATTTGATGTTATGAATTATGAATTGACCAATTTCTGCCTTTCTTCACTTTCGTTTTATTAATAATTCAAATGAAACTGAACAAAATTGAACTCTAGTACTTATGGTGCTTCCCAATTTAAAGCTCTTCACAAATTGTACTCTTGAACTCGATAACGTATTGTGTACAATTCTAAGACGTTATTTCTTTCTTTCGAATATTTATTGAATTTAATATTTTTCATATTTGAGTGCAAATGAATCATATTTGCTTTTTTTTCATTTTTCAAAGAAGGAAATTTTTATGTTAAATAGAAAAAAAGGAAGTAATTTTTTTTTTGTAACGATAAGTTTTATTTGAAATCATAAATATTTTATTGAAAAATAACTGAATGCTAATGTCATATTCGTACTTCAAAAGATTTCATTTTGGTTACGTAGAAAATAAATTGTGAAATTTACTTTGTTAAAAATTTCCTCGGTAAAGATTTCTTCGGTAAAGTTTTTTCGACAAAAATGAATTCAGTAAAAAATTGTTCAGTAAAAATTTCTTCGGTAAAAACTTTTCCAGTAAAAATTTCTTCGATTAAAATTTCTTCGTTAAAAATTTCTTCCATAAACATTCCTTCAGTAGAAATGGTTTCCGGCAAAAAGTACAATAAAAATTTCTTCGGCAAAAAATTTATTCATAAAAAATTTCTTCGGTAAATATTTCTTCGATAAGAAATGTCTTTCGGTTAAAATTTTTTCGGTCAAAATTTCTTCTGTAAAAATTTTTAAGATAAAAATGGATTCAGTAAAAAAAATTTCGTTAAAAATTTCCTCGGTAAAAAGTTTCTCGGTAAAAATTTCTTCGGTATAAATTTCTTCGGTAAAAATTTTCTTGGTAAAAATTTCTTCGGTAAAAATTTTCTCGGTAAAAATTTCTTCTGTAAGAATTACTTCCGAAAAATTTATTCATAAAAAATTTCTTCGTTGAAAATTTCTTCAAAAGATATTTTTTTAGTTCTATTAAAAAAAAAGTTCGGTGCAAATTTCTGCGGTAAAAATTTCTTCGATAAAAATTTCTTCGGTCAATATTCCTTCGGAAAAAAACTCTATATGAAAAAGGTCTTCGATAAAAATTGTGCCGGGAAAAATTTATTCGGTAAAAATTTCTTCGAGAAATTATGCTTCAAGAAAAATTTCTGTGGTAAAATTTTCCTATGCAAAAATGTTTTCCATAAATAAATAAATAAAATGTAAAGTAAATACGAGGTCTGTTAAAAAAGTATCGCAAATTTTGAATTTCCGCAGGTTACGTATATTCGATATTCGATTTCTTGTGGCATTATGTTGGTACTCATGTTTCTTACTTATTCCGACAAGTTCGGCCATTCTGAATATTCAGTTAATTTATGACAGCTGCTATGCTTGCACGTGTTTTGGCTCGTTTTCGATTTTTGCCCATTTTCGACCAAAAACAGCATCGCATTAACATTGCTAAGGAGCTGTTGGACTCTGTCCATGACGACCCAAATTTGCTCCAAAGGGTCATAACTGGTGACGAATCATGGGTTTATAGCTATGACGTGGAAACCGAAGCTGAATCATCCCAATGAAAGCTGCCGCACGAGCCAAGACCGAAAAAAGTGCGCCAAGTTCGGTCGAATGTGAAGGGTTTGCTTACAGTTTTCTTCGATTGCAGAGGTGTGCTGCATCATGAATTCCTACTACAGGGTAGAACGGTCAATAATGAATATTACCTGCAAGTTATGCGCAAGTTGCGTGAAGCAATCTACCAGAAACGCCCGGATTTGTGGAAGAACAAAAATTGGCTTTTGCACCATGATAACGCAACCTGCTCACGCATCGTTGCTTGTATGCGAATTTTTGGCCAAAAATAACACACTAATAATGCCGCAGTCACCGTATTCCCCAGATTCGGCACGCTGTGACTTTTTCTTGTTCCTGAACAGATTCTTTGATTCATTTTTTGGAATGGGCAAAAATCGAAGACGAGCTAAAACACGTGCAAGCAAAGCAGCTGTCCAAAATTAACTGAACATTTAAAATAGCCGAACTTATCGGCATAAGTGAGAGACATAAGTACCAACATAAGGCCATAAAAAATCGAAAATCGAATATACGCAACGCGCGGAAATTCAAAATTCGCGATACTTTTTGAACAGACCTTCATAATATAATATGAAGCTAAGTGAACTTAAAAATTATATCAAGCATAAAATATAATTAATAAAATGATCAGTTTGTTTAGTCGTTGTAATTGTAATCGGGTCTTTAGTCTGACGTCGTCTTCGTTCTTTCTTGTGTTATTGGAGGGAAGATAATACACACACTAACCTGTATTGGTCGATGCAACCCACCATTGCACTTCACTAAACAAAACTACACTTGCACTCGATATCGTATAATTACGGTAACACTATAGAACAATAAACAACAGGACACGAAATGCAAAACTGCAAGACCAAAAAAAGAACCACTCACAATGAATGTTCGAAGTGAACTGAATATGTAATCATCAATTCTGTATGCAAATAAATGTCGATGTATATTTTTATTAATTTGATAATACGATGAACAAACAAAAAACAACTTCTTATAATATGCTCTATAGAGTCGCATAATTACCAAAAGAAGTTGGAACTTGACTATGGACAGGAGAAGATCTCTTCCATTATCTACGAAGTGAGTAAAATTTTAACAAATGATTTTTGGTCAATACCTCAATTCATGGTAAGATGTTTTAATATAAAAACTGTTTGTAAACTTTAATAAGCTTTTATAAAAGCTTTTTCTCAATTATTTACCAATAGCTAAAATGTCATTTTTTATTCTCAATGAACTCAAAATACAATTTTCAAATATCCCCTATCGAATAGCCAATGTTGTTGATACTCGTACAATATATAAAAACAGAAAATAGCCGAAAAGGCAAAGAGTTTATCTACCCCGCACTAGAATTTATATTCGAGCAAAATTTTACTGAATAATACGTATATAACATAGCAACAAGTAATCAACAGTTTATTTTTGTTTTCGCATACCTTCCTTCATGTGGAATAATATATCGTTTTTACGCTCTTATGCGATTCCATTAAAGTTAATATAGTGACAACTATTATGGGGTGAGTTGGCGATAGAATAATCATTTTCCATGCGAGGATAACGAAGGATATACATACTGAAACGGCTTTAAATTTATACCATCAGACGAACATGATGACACGCACGGGTTAGACAAGTTAGTGTATTCATTGATGGTGGCATATTGTACCAGTTTTCACTACTCATAGTCTACCCTTCCTTTCTGTTTACAGCTTAAGTTTCTATCCACCTAAAAGTAACACTTTGCAATATGTTAAATAGATACAACTTCTGAAATTAATCAACAAGCAAAAATTTCTTTTCTTTTTCTTTTAATAGAAATCATTGACGTCAAATTGGAGCGTGTGGAAAGGATCAGGAGGAATAAAGTGTTGATTGTAATTGTTTGGAGAAAACCGAGTGACGCAGTTTGAGTTTAACGGTTAAAAAAAGAATCCCTAAAGAGAATCTAACCTAAACTGATATGTATTCTTGGTATAACTGCATGTAATGGTGAAATAATTATAGGGGTTGGAATGTAGCTATACGTAGCCTCAATTTCATCTGGTAATTATCAACCATTCCTGATAGTCCAAATTTCTGTAATTATCCGCAATCACAGCTTTTTTAATATTTATTTTCAAACAGACAAGAAGCATATTGATTTTGTAATTTCTTCGGTAAAAATTTCATCGGTAAAAAATTCGACATGAAAAATATCTTCGATAAAATTTCTTTGGGAAAAATTTATTCAATAAAAATTAGTTCGGTAAAATTTTCTTCTGTAAATATTTGTTCTGGAAAACTTTCTTCGGTAAAAACTTCTTCAGTAAAAATTTGTTCGGGAAAAATTTATCCGATAGAAATTTCTTCGGTAAAAACTTTTCCAGTAAATATTTTTTCGGCAAAAATGGATTCATTAAAAAAAATTTCGTTGAAAACATTTAACGTTTCTTAGGTAAAAAATTCCTCGGTTAAAAATTCTTCGGTAAAAATTCTTCAGTAAAAATGGTTTCGATAAAAATTTCTTCGATAAAAATTTATTCATAAAAAATTTCTTCGTTAAAAATTTCTTCAGTAAAAATGGTTTCGATAAAAATTTATTCATAAAAAATTTCTTCGCTAAAAATTTCTTCAATAAAAATTTGTTCGGTAAAAATTTCTTCTGTAAATACTTTTTCTGCAAAACTTTCTTCGGTAAAAACTTCTTCAGTAAAAATTGGTTCGGTAGAAGTTTTTCGGACAAAAATTTCTTCGGTGAAAGTTTTGCAGTAAATATTTTTTCGGTAAAAATGGATTCAGTAAAAAATTTTCGTTAAAAACTTTTAACGTTTCCAAGGTAAAAAATTCTTCGGTAAAAATTCTTCAGTAAAAATGGTTTTGATAAAAATTTCGGTGAAAACTTTTACAGTAAATATTTTTTCGGTTTATTTAAATTAAAAACATTTAACGTTTCTTAGGTAAAAAATGTCTCGGTAAAAAATTACCGAGGAATTTTTTACCTTCCAATTTAGGTACAAAAAACTAGATTATCATGTCACGATAATGAGCACCATTAACTGTTATTACCTGAGCAGGCGCATTTTCGCCCAAAATCCACACAAAACAGTAAAACATTGTGAATGCATTTGTTTCTCAACAATCACTCGTGGATTTTCTGAACCCCAAATAAGACAATTTTGTCAATTAACCAAACCATCAGACGAAAATGAGCCTCATCGCTGAGGATAATTTTGGTCCATAATCCATTCAGTTCTTGATTAAATTGAACCGCATAAGCATGAATATGCAAATCTTCCGTGAGAGCTTCTAGATATCACGATACCGAATTGTTGTTCCTGGACTCTCCTGAGCACAAAGCTTCGATGTTTTGTGTTGAACGATTCCAAACATATTTTCTAAGAAAAATGCCAACTGTAACTGCGAAACCATCATTATTTTTTAAATATCGCTCAACAATGAAAACACACTGCTCACTCGTTTAGCACTCCATTTTTATTAACCCTAAAACTGTCAGCTGTCACACTGTCTTCTTTTTCCATTGGCAACACTTTACCGCACAAATGGTGCCAAATTCAAAACTTGAATATAGTTTGCGACACTCTATTTCTTATGTTGTTGATTATTTTCACTTTCTTTCGAAAAATAAAAATTTATTCATTTAAAAAAAATAAACAAATAATAACCAGAAAAAAAAACAAGATTAAATTTTAAGGACTGGATATTATGGTATGTGCTCTCGTAATGCCGCTAATTTCGGTCACCATTCTCAGTCGTTAAATTTCCAATTTCAAGTCCACACAGTATGCACTGCTCGATCGAAGTTGATGTTAAACATTTAACGGTTAATTGTGGCCTGGTAGCGTATTGCCATTGTCAGTTACAAATTAGCTTATCCTCACCCATTCTAAGCCTTACTCAATCCATTTTGACCTCAATTCGAAACCGTCGTCATTTGCATTTTAAAGGGTAGCCTCATTCCACAAATCTGAATCAAATTGTTGCATTGAGCAGTCAGTGGTGGTCGCGAATAACCCCTTGTTGCATCGTCCTGTGCAATTTACCAATGTTCAAATTAAATTCCAACGCATATGGAGGAAGGGTAATGTATCCTTATGCGTATGTTTGTGTGTGTGTGTGTAGATGGCTGCAAATGCATTTTGTAAATTTGACTATAACTAAAACCGTGTCATCATGGAAATGATTTTATGCACAGGTGGTTTGTAATGCAATCCGGACCATATGTGATAGGTTATAGAATGGTGCATTCTACTGACTGCAGGCAAGGATTTCGTGTAATTAATGCATCCGACACATAGGCACACCATGATACTCGTTAGTATTAGATTGGGATAATATAATTCCTATGACATTCAGATCTTATTGTGGTGAATAAAGGACTAATAATTGTCCTGCGACAAAGGATTTGTCAACTGCCTAGTCATAGTATAATAATCCCTTACCACTGATCCTAAGTCCCCAGTCACTACTAACCTGAACCAGAGTACTTACTGCCTGATCCTTGATCCTATGAGAATGTAATATTTAGATTTGACTATTTTCATAATACAAAAGTATTCACATAGTTTAATTAACAATTCAATTCAATATAATTTAAGGTAAGCAGCATCATCAGTGTTGCCAACAACAGGGAGCTCATATCACATTGAATATTTTTTTTCTAATCCGTTCGATGACATCCTTTTTGTTCTGATTTTCCCATTAAGATAGAATCATAATATATGGAGTATTCTGTTCGCCGGTAAGTATTTCTAAGAACAAGTGTTAGGCATTAACAGACATGGGATGAATGAAGAAGAAACTGATAAATTATTAGTTATATAAAAGGATCTATGAAGTTTTCTTGTATGGGCGATTATATTCATTTCGCAAGCATTGTTATTATGATATCTTGCCTACTGTCCTAATACTTGACTTATAAACCAATCCCACAATTCATAATGGCTGCTTGAAATATATTTACCGGATTTAGTTCCTACGGAAGCTGGACTTACCCTGTTGTATCCGCTAAAAGTAAGAGTGCTCAAACCGATTTACTGCTCCTTATCCATAGTGTTAATGTATACTTAAACGTGTACACACCAAATCGGATACCTTCCCACCACTTGAATATCGGCAAATATTCTGAACACTCCTTACCGATATATTCCGTATTACCAACTGGCAGATGGATGGATGGGAGGTTAAGTAAATGGAGCCACTATATAGCCGATTCGGTAAATAGATGGATGGATGGATGGATGAATGGATACCAAACTGAAAGATTGGGTATACAACCCAACACTGTGTAGTACTTCTTATCCGGCCGTACAAGTACACAATACAACAGCGATATTTTCCGAGGGCTCACAAAGGAAGGAAGTGTTAGCAAACAAATAACAAACAGATTATGTCATGTCCTGGAATTGACTGAATAGTGCCGCCTGTTTACATAGTATACGCTTTATTCTCTTCTGACAGCAATTGATGATGGCATTCAAGAAGATTCCTATCGTTTTATTCTGATGATAGCTTCTCATCGGTAATAGTAGTTCGAGAATGTTTGTACTTATTTACTCGCACCAGCTTTAGAAATTGCAAATCGATTCAATACAAAACGGATAATGGGAAAATGCCGATATATTCTGAATATTCTTTAGATTTAAATCGATTTGTATGGATGGACTTTTTCTCATATGCCGGTTAATCGGTTTTCTTAACTTAAACCCTTTCATCTTTTCAAATTTAACAATTTGTAATCCTAACAAAATTTATAAATATCAACTTCGATAGATATTTTGGATGATGATTTTTCTTCTTTAAACAAATTTCATTTAAATTTTATGCCAATATTTTTTTGTTTTTATTTTTATTTCTCCTGTTAGATCTGTTTGGTTAAAAGTCTCATAAAAATTTTATCCAATTTGTGTTTTTAGAAAGTAAAGTAAAATTAAGTTTACTTGTAAATTTTCGATTTTATTATATTAACTTTGCCATTATGTTCTGAAAATGATCTTATTTTAATGGGTACTAAGTTGTGGGAATTTTCGATTAATTTTTCATAAAAATTCAGCTTATAATTCGCCCATTACTTAAAAGATTTTGATTTCTAAATGATCTTAAGTACAAATATTATCATAAAAATAAATAATTGACATTACAAAATCCCGAAAATGGGAATTTTTCACGTAATAAATTCGAAATTTATCAAATTTTGTGACTTCAGTAATACCGTTTCTCTGTGGCTTCAGTGGTAGAACCACATATAGTCTGAAATATATTGAAATTTTTAAGCTTATATAATAAAATGTCGGTTCTCATAGCCTATAAGTGCTCAGAATTTATAGTAACGATCCCTTCTTCTTGACTTTCAAAGAAATACAAACGAACGATACCTTCAGACAAAAACGCACACCAGACAGTTAGGTTAGGTTAGGTTTGATACCACGTAATCACCATGAGAACCAGTTGGTCACCCTGAGAAGCATCCATGCGTGCAATATCACACAAACTATACAAGAAAACGTCACCTAGAGATTGCCTTCTAATTGGTTGTGAAGGCTGGGCATAACTAGAAAATGTAAGTAATTGTCTGCACTTCCTTCTCGTCTTTACAGCTATGATAGTAATCATTTTCGGAGGTACCTAGTCGTCTAGTGTATCTCCTTAATATCCCACTCAGCATACTAATGGGAGCCCTAACTTGTCACCAGTAGGCTTACTGTTCTCGTCTAATCTAGCTTATGCCATTAGTGTAATATTATTTAACGTGGCATACCTATCGTTAGACATAATACCACGGGCCACCTACGACCATAGGAATTGAGATACATAAAATCAAAATTAATGGATTTCGCCATTTCAGCTGACTAAATCCAACGCTTTATCTGGCCCAGCTCACTTCAATCCAACGCATTCTTCTTTGATCTCTTGCTTAAGCCACTTAATACATGGAACAATCTCTCAGGTTCTCTTGTTTTAATTTTTCCTTCCTCTTCTTCCTCTTCATCTTCTTCTTCTTCTTCATCTTCAACGCATTCTTCTTTGATCTCTTGGTTGGGCCACTTAATGCATGGAACAGTCTCTCAGGTTGCGTCGTTTTAATTTTTCTTCCTCTTCCGCTTCTTCATCTTCCTCTTCTTTTTCATTCTTTTCACTTTCTTCATATTCAACAAATTCTTTTTTGATCTATTGGTTGGGCCAATTCATGCATGGAACAGTCTCTCAGGTTCCATCGTTTCAATCGTTTTTTCCTCTTCCTCTTCTTCATCATCTTCTTTTTCTTCAATCTCGTCACCTTTTTCATGTTCAACGCATTCTTCCTTGATCTATTGCTTGGGCTACTTAATGCATGGAACAGTCTCTCAGGTTCTCTTGTTTTAATTTTTTGTTCCTCTTCCTCTTCTTCATCTTCTTCTTCTTCTTCTTCATTCTCTTCACCTTCTTCATCTTCAACGCATTCTTCTTTGATCTCTTGCTTGGGCCAATTCATGTGCGGAACAGTCTCTCAGGTTCCCTCGTTTTAATTTTTTGTTCCTCTTCCTCTTCTTCATCTTCTTCTTCTTCTTCATCATCTTCTTTATCTTCTTCATCTTCAACGCATTCTTCTTTGATTTATTGCTTGGGCCAATTTATGTATGGAACATGCTGTCAGGTTCCCTTATTTTAATATTTTCTTCTTCTTCATCTTCTTCATCTTCTTCATATTCAACGCATTTTTCTTTGATCTTTTGCTTGGGCCAATTCATGCATAGAACAATATCCTAGGTTCCCTATTTTTCTTCATCTTCTTCTTTTTTATCTTCTTCTTCTTCTTCTTTTTGCGTGCCTTATGCATGAAGCAGATAAACATTCAATATTCTGTCAACTTCTGCGGTAAGCGGTATCAACCAACCCACCGCTCCCTTCTTGCTTCATGCATATTTGTGCAACTACGTCGTCCTGCCTCTAACCAGCTACATCCATCAGAGTTACGTCCATTTACCAACAGTCGGTAATCAGTTACAACATAGTTACCCTAACTGTTGGTAGCAAAGCTTACCTAAACCTCTACTATCCTTTCACTCTAAAGAGCTACAGAAAGGGGACTTGTAATTTCCTGCCACTACTAGACCATCTTAGGACCGTGGGTTCGCCAAGACCCGTAGGCCACTTCTGGTATCGATCCTATAGTACGGATCTACACCAAAAACTGTGCCTCTTGTGGGAAATCCTCTATAATGCTCCTATAATGCCAACATAGCACCCGGAATTGTAGATCCCATATGGTGCCTATGGCCTCTTTTACAGGCATATAGTGCGACGTTAACTTTTTTAATACGATCTTCAACACGTTCAGTTTTCAGCTGATCTTCTAGTCAAGGATCACTTCCAAGTACCTTGGCTAAGTAGCAAAATACTAGGGAGACCCTTTGAGTTTCGGAGGACTTGTGGAAGTAAGTAAATTCGCATAAATTCAAATAATGACTCACCTCTCTTATTGATATCGCTGCTGCACGAGATTGCATGGTGTGCAATAGCGTCGCAGCTAAGGACCAGTTTTTCGCCATTCATATATTCCATGCTGGAAACAACCCATGGTAACCAAAAGCCCAGGTATACTGAATCCACTCAAAGAGATTCCATGGCGGAGATCTCCAACTTTACTATGGTGGCATCTGCTGCGCTGAAATTAGGAAGAAAGAAAGTTTTTATGCTGTTCCTTACCAGAATACAAGATCTAGGAATACCTACATATACCCACCACGGACTTTTCATTAAAACAATGATCTCCCCATAGTTATTTGTGGGTTTTTAGAGCCCTATATAATATAAGTCTCATCGCTAAATAGAAAAAATCTAAAAATCCACAATCAGAAAAATTACCAAATAAAGCATGTTGTTCCAGCACTTAATCTGTGCATTCCATGGTCGTCAGTTAAACGATTCATAATATCCTGAATGACCTTCAAACGAAAATTTTCTGTTCACCTCAGTTAAATAATAGTAGTGGCAGTTGATACACAGCCGTACAGTTTTTTATTAATATCAAGAAATCCGTCATGCTGCACACTAAAAAATATCGTAAATTTTAGATTTTGTGACTACAGCTTACAAATGTCCTAGAATAATCTGATCCTTGGACAATCCATTACACAGAACTTTACTATTCCCTTGGGTACAGTAACCCTTTTGGTGTAGGACTTAAACTCTCAAACAAGCTCCAATCTCGACCATTTCATTCTTCAAATAAATTTTTTAAACACCATAAAAAATTAAAATTCACAAATAATAGCAAAAAAAAATCAATAAATTTTTATTTTTACATTTTTAAACAAAAATACTTTTTTTATTATTAAAAATAAAAGAAACTTTCTCGTGGGATAAAAATTTATGGTTGAAATAGAAATTTATAAATCCTAATAAATAATAAAAAAAAGGAAAACTATGTTGAAAGTATATACTTCCATTAAAGGTGGTGGATGGTAAGTGATGGAAAAAAATAATCAGAATTTATTAATGTCGCAAAAGTAACATTTTTTCTGCTTATATAATTTGACGGTATTGTGACAAATTAAATCAAATATTTCAGGAAGTAATTTTTTCCTGTAAAGCCTTTCGTAAAAGTATTCAATTGTTTCAATAAAATAATTATCCTTGTAGTATGCGAAATGTGATTCACTTATTATTACAATTTTGCGTGTTCTTCATTTACCTTTTTAGACTTTTAATTTGTAACAAATCAAAATAATGGTTGAGTTAATTCTATAAAACTATAAGGAAAAAAAAGTATTGTTTCCTGCGTTCATTTTTATAAAAATAAGAAAGTTTCTTTTTGCAGGTGTTTTATTTAATTTAACATAAAAATATTTCTTCCTAATCTTCAAAGGAATTATCCAGTTTGCAAGTTTCAGGTTGGATTCTATATATTTCTTTGGTAGTTAATTCTCAAAATCTTATTAGGTAATTAAAAAATTATAGGAAAACAAATTTCCAACGAGAAATTTTCTAGAAAAATAAATTACCGTCAAGAAATTTTCTAGAAAACAATATTACCAGCGGAAAATTTTCTATAAAGAAAAATTTCCGACGAGAAATTTTCTATAAAGAAAAATTTCCGACGAGAAATTTTCTATAAAGAAAAATTTCCGACGAGAAATTTTCTATAAAGAAAAATTTCCGACGAGAAATTTTCTATAAAGAAAAATTTCCGACGAGAAATTTTCTATAAAGAAAAATTTCCGACGAGAAATTTTCTATAAAGAAAAATTTCCGACGAGAAATTTTCTATAAAGAAAAATTTCCGACGAGAAATTTTCTATAAAGAAAAATTTCCGACGAGAAATTTTCTATAAAGAAAAATTTCCGACGAGAAATTTTCTATAAAGAAAAATTTCCGACGAGAAATTTTCTATAAAGAAAAATTTCCGACGAGAAATTTTCTATAAAGAAAAATTTCCGACGAGAAATTTTCTATAAAGAAAAATTTCCGACGAGAAATTTTCTATAAAGAAAAATTTCCGACGAGAAATTTTCTATAAAGAAAAATTTCCGACGAAAACTTTTCTATAAAGAAAAATTTCCGACGAAAAATTTTCTATAAAGAAAAATTTCCGACGAGAAATTTTCTATAAAGAAAAATTTCCGACGAGAAATTTTCTATAAAGAAAAATTTCCGACGAGAAATTTTCTATAAAGAAAAATTTCCGACGAGAAATTTTCTATAAAGAAAAATTTCCGACGAGAAATTTTCTATAAAGAAAAATTTCCGACGAGAAATTTTCTATAAAGAAAAATTTCCGACGAGAAATTTTCTATAAAGAAAAATTTCCGACGAGAAATTTTCTATAAAGAAAAATTTCCGACGAGAAATTTTCTATAAAGAAAAATTTCCGACGAGAAATTTTCTATAAAGAAAAATTTCCGACGAGAAATTTTCTATAAAGAAAAATTTCCGACGAGAAATTTTCTATAAAGAAAAATTTCCGACGAGAAATTTTCTATAAAGAAAAATTTCCGACGAGAAATTTTCTATAAAGAAAAATTTCCGACGAGAAATTTTCTATAAAGAAAAATTTCCGACGAGAAATTTTCTATAAAGAAAAATTTCCGACGAGAAATTTTCTATAAAGAAAAATTTCCGACGAGAAATTTTCTATAAAGAAAAATTTCCGACGAGAAATTTTCTATAAAGAAAAATTTCCGACGAGAAATTTTCTATAAAGAAAAATTTCCGACGAGAAATTTTCTATAAAGAAAAATTTCCGACGAGAAATTTTCTATAAAGAAAAATTTCCGACGAGAAATTTTCTTTAAAGAAAAATTTCCGACGAGAAATTTTCTATAAAGAAAAATTTCCGACGAGAAATTTTCTATAAAGAAAAATTTCCGACGAGAAATTTTCTATAAAGAAAAATTTCCGGCGAGAAATTTTCTATAAAGAAAAATTTCCGACGAGAAATTTTCTATAAAGAAAAATTTCCGACGAGAAATTTTCTATAAAGAAAAATTTCCGACGAGAAATTTTCTATAAAGAAAAATTTCCGACGAGAAATTTTCTATAAAGAAAAATTTCCGACGAGAAATTTTCTATAAAGAAAAATTTCCGACGAGAAATTTTCTATAAAGAAAAATTTCCGACGAGAAATTTTCTATAAAGAAAAATTTCCGACGAGAAATTTTCTATAAAGAAAAATTTCCGACGAGAAATTTTCTATAAAGAAAAATTTCCGACGAGAAATTTTCTATAAAGAAAAATTTCCGACGAGAAATTTTCTATAAAGAAAAATTTCCGACGAGAAATTTTCTATAAAGAAAAATTTCCGACGAGAAATTTTCTATAAAGAAAAATTTCCGACGAGAAATTTTCTATAAAGAAAAATTTCCGACGAGAAATTTTCTATAAAGAAAAATTTCCGACGAGAAATTTTCTATAAAGAAAAATTTCCGACGAGAAATTTTCTATAAAGAAAAATTTCCGACGAGAAATTTTCTATAAAGAAAAATTTCCGACGAGAAATTTTCTATAAAGAAAAATTTCCGACGAGAAATTTTCTATAAAGAAAAATTTCCGACGAGAAATTTTCTATAAAGAAAAATTTCCGACGAGAAATTTTCTATAAAGAAAAATTTCCGACGAGAAATTTTCTATAAAGAAAAATTTCCGACGAGAAATTTTCTATAAAGAAAAATTTCCGACGAGAAATTTTCTATAAAGAAAAATTTCCGACGAGAAATTTTCTATAAAGAAAAATTTCCGACGAGAAATTTTCTATAAAGAAAAATTTCCGACGAGAAATTTTCTATAAAGAAAAATTTCCGACGAGAAATTTTCTATAAAGAAAAATTTCCGACGAGAAATTTTCTATAAAGAAAAATTTCCGACGAGAAATTTTCTATAAAGAAAAATTTCCGACGAGAAATTTTCTATAAAGAAAAATTTCCGACGAGAAATTTTCTATAAAGAAAAATTTCCGACGAGAAATTTTCTATAAAGAAAAATTTCCGACGAGAAATTTTCTATAAAGAAAAATTTCCGACGAGAAATTTTCTATAAAGAAAAATTTCCGACGAGAAATTTTCTATAAAGAAAAATTTCCGACGAGAAATTTTCTATAAAGAAAAATTTCCGACGAGAAATTTTCTATAAAGAAAAATTTCCGACGAGAAATTTTCTATAAAGAAAAATTTCCGACGAGAAATTTTCTATAAAGAAAAATTTCCGACGAGAAATTTTCTATAAAGAAAAATTTCCGACGAGAAATTTTCTATAAAGAAAAATTTCCGACGAGAAATTTTCTATAAAGAAAAATTTCCGACGAGAAATTTTCTATAAAGAAAAATTTCCGACGAGAAATTTTCTATAAAGAAAAATTTCCAACGAGAAATTTTCTATAAAGAAAAATTTCCGACGAGAAATTTTCTATAAAGAAAAATTTCCGACGAGAAATTTTCTATAAAGAAAAATTTCCGATGAGAAATTTTCTATAAAGAAAAATTTCCGACGAGAAATTTTCTATAAAGAAAAATTTCCGACGAGAAATTTTCTATAAAGAAAAATTTCCGACGAGAAATTTTCTATAAAGAAAAATTTCCGACGAGAAATTTTCTATAAAGAAAAATTTCCGACGAGAAATTTTCTATAAAGAAAAATTTCCGACGAGAAATTTTCTATAAAGAAAAATTTCCGACGAGAAATTTTCTATAAAGAAAAATTTCCGACGAGAAATTTTCTATAAAGAAAAATTTCCGACGAGAAATTTTCTATAAAGAAAAGTTTTCTAAAAAAAAATTTTATATGAAAATTCTTTAATATTTAAAAAAAAACTTTTATACATGTACGAGTATAATAAAAATAAATTTGATTGAAATATTAGCAGAACAAATGAATAGTAAAACCGTAGACAAACATCAGATAAAGAGAAAACTCCAGAGAGTAGAATATCTCTTAATAAGTAAACTAAACTATAAAATTTTGATTTATCTATTAAAAATATTTATATCCCATAAGTGTTCGAGTATACTAAATTTTATTGATAACAAACAGAAAGCACATGAATTAAATGAAAACATGGAATATGAATTCATTTCCTTGTTGTTATTGAAAATTTATCCATATTCTGTTTAAGCTTGAAATAAATTGATATGTTTCAAGTAGGTTCCACTTGTCCAATTTACAATTATTGCTATTATTATTGCTATTAATATTATTCAAATTTAATACAAACAAACATACAAGAGGATATACGTAAGTGTACTGTGGTTATTAAAACCTCAAACTGACTAAGTGACTACAACTAAG
The DNA here is from genome assembly GCA_958298945.1 of Atherix ibis. Lineage (NCBI taxonomy): Eukaryota > Metazoa > Arthropoda > Insecta > Diptera > Athericidae > Atherix > Atherix ibis. The sequence goes on from OY282609.1 coordinate 79,047,571, forward strand.
CTTTGTGAAAATACGGAACAACCATATATGCTTATATAGTATTTTAAATATAGTTAAAGCTTAACCGTAGTTTAATATCCAGAAGCGAATCCTTACGAATATATCCTGCACAAATAGAGTCAACCTTAAGCTCACAAAGTATTCCACTTCAATTGACTATGCCAAGCTTGAAAGCCAGTTAAGGAACAGAACCTTAGCTTCTTATCGTATTAAAAAAGCTTTCCCGAATATTCAAAAAGCATCAAACAGAGCCATCTATTATCCAACTAATCTAAGTGATTTTTACTGTTTAAGAACATTAAGAAAATTATTAGTTGTTAATATGCTCCCATTTCTGGCTGTGCTTATATAGAGAGTTCATCTCAAATCAAGCATAATAACTATTATTGGCAATATAACTACCTATTTAAATATTATGACCAATAAAATATTATATTTTTTTATGGTTATTATTATATAACGATAAGAATATATGACTACGATTATTAAATCGACCTTAGCACCAAGTTGAAAAACAGCTGCGAGTTTAAATGAGAAAACCACAAAAACCCGATAAGAAAGTGCATATATCGAAGCAGAATTCTTTCATGACTTCCGAGGTGGGGTATGGGGTTAGTTTGGTATTTTTTCATATTGAAAAAAAAAAGAAATTATTTTTTCTTTATTTCTGTTAGATTTATTCGTAAAAATTCACTTACTTTTATTAGTTCTAATATTTTTCTTTTAAGCTCGAAATAATACTTTTAAGTGCTAAATTGCTGATTAAATTTAATTTACGTTACGGCATAAAGTTTAATCTTAAAAAGAACTTTTTTTAAAAATATTTCTCAAAAGCAACTCTAGAATTTTTTAACTAATTTTAGAATCCTTAAAAAAAGTTCCTTCAAAATTTTGTGAACGTTTAAATGTAACCGGGTATGTTAGAATTTTAGATTTTAAATGAAAAAAGTCTAAAAAAATATTTTTTAAAAGTCTTGTTAAAAATTTTTGTGATAACTGTGATCGGATCCTTGGTATATTTTTGAAAAGAAACACCAAAACTATGGCGGATTTATAGGACAATCTGTGCGCTAGAACTTTTCCGGGCGCATGCCAACCGCACGAAGCTTTTCGAAATCGATTTTCATATATTCGAGGACCTAGCAAATCATCTCTCCATTGATAGAGAACACAGTTCGACCATTTTCCTACGTGTGTGCATCGAAAAAATCAAAAAGTCTGCTTAAATATTTAATTGCAATTATTTAACTTTAACAAAAAATTTAGATTTTATCATTTAGCAATAAAATAAAATATAGTATTTTTAAAAACTATGTGCTCAATTATAGAAGAAAAAAACCATATTTTAGTTTAGCATATTCGATAAATTAACATTAAATAATCGAAATAATATTAAAGAAAAATTTATTTATTACAGAAAATAAAATTATTAACTAAAATAGTAAAGGAAAAATTCTGTACCCCCCTTTAGAAAAAAAAGTGAACATTTTATTTTGGATATTTGTGTGATTAGAAGAAATAACAAAAATTGGTATATAATTGTGATTATTTTTTTTTTGTGGTTATTATTAAAGTGTAAAAAAAAATTACAATAAATTTAAAAAAAAAAAAAAACAGCCATAAAACAAAAAATAGTGATTATAAAAATGTCATTGAAAATTGACTGAAATTTCTTAATATTTTTCTTTCGATTTTGTAAAGAAATTTTCCAAAATCAAATAAAACATTCTTCTCAGATAATAGGAGGGTAAGACCTCGCTCATCCTTAACCATAATCAGTTTCTGTCAAGCCAAAGATAGAAAAAGGATCATTACCGTGTGCTAAGAAAGGTAAAATTATAAGCACTTATCAATTTTTTTTTTTTTTTTTATAAATACAGAAGATAAAAAATTAATTTTTTATGTTTTTTTTTTTGCAAAAAAAAATACACTTTTAAGATTTATGCGAAAATATATTTTTTTCGATTTGTGTGGGTGACGACGATTCTGATCATAATGGCCGTTATTGGTTTTATTACAAATACTCAAGTTGATTGTTGAAGTGGTGTTAGTGTTTGTGTTAGTTACTTTTTTTTTCTTCTTCTCCTTCTTCTCTGTTCTTGTAGTAGTGTACATCATCATCCATACAAGTATCATTTGCATACATATATACACGTATATAGAGGCATCAGTATGATGTAAATGGCAGTGAACGAAGCAGAATATTTCTGATTTTATTTTTTTCGGTTTTCATTTTAGCAAAAGTTTTTTTGGTTTTTCTACTTTTTTACTAAAGACCCTATTGAGTTGTTGTTTTTTTTTATTAAAATTTACTTAATAGTATGGTAAATAAAATTAAATGCAAAAAGAAAAACCCACACACACACACACACACATTTTACAAAAGTCCTAATCGAAATGAGGAGAAGATGGAATTTAGGAAGGTCAAGAAAAGAGTGACAGATAAAATATAAAAGCTTTATTATGCACAATTAGTTCAAAGTTTATTGCAAAGAAAATCATTTCTTTTCCTTTCTATGGTAATAAAAAAAAATTAAATGTGTAGCAAATATTGATGATTAATATCTTAAAAAAAATAATTTCATATGAAAATTGATACCAGAAAATTACAAATTTTTTTTACGAAAAAGGAATAATTTAGAATATGAAAAACAAATAATATAAATAAAAATAAATTTCAAAAATAAAGCACAAATTACTTTTTTGTTTAATTTATTTTTATTTATAGAAAAAAAATGCTCAAAATTTAATTTGAAAAGAAAAAGAAAAAATCTCCAAAAGCAGTATTCAAAATAAAATTATCTTAATTAAGAGCAGAATAAAAGAAAAACCGTAGGAGAAAGCTCTTCCAAATCAGAAGTATGACAAGAACAGCGAAAGCCACCTTCACACACCCCCCCCCCCCTCCAATACAATGAACAAGAGAGATAATAATATTCAAAATGGAATCAAAACTTTTGTGGTGAAAAGCGTAATAAGAAAAGAAAAAAATCAGAAAAAGGAATACACACTTTTGGTGGAAATTTGAAAATGTCAAATTTTGATTTTTTTAGTTTTTTGTGGAGGGGGGTGGGGGTTGTGTTGAGGGTGAAATAAATAAAATAATAAACAATTAAAAGAAGAAGATGAAAAAACTTGTTTCAAAAAGGAATAAACAATAAAAAAATACGAAAAATGTAACAAAAAAAATTTAATCAATAACGTAAGAAGCACAGGCAGCAACATAAAATGGAGGATGAAGTTTTGACTTACGTCTTTTCACATTTAATACGAATTGTTTGGGGAGGGAATGTGTGCGTGCCTGCGGCTGTGTGGCCATTTTATATTAATATTGAGAATGAACGTTTGGTCTGTGCTAGATAAGCTTTTTGGTTGATGACGTTAGCAATACGCAGAAGGTTTTCTGTACAGTCTGTGTGTGTGTGTGTGTATGCGTTCTGTATTAGAACTGTAAGGGATTTTGAAAAAAAAGAATATCGATAAATTTCGGTGTGGTTGTGTTAACAATAATAATATGTAGCTTCAGTATTGGTATATTATCAATACGACTGGTAGCAGTACTGATAATGGTGTAAAGCTTTACTTCATCTAAACCACTGTGCTGAGCAGCGGTTGGTGAATGGGCAGAAAAGCTTTTCTCTATTCTTCAATCTTACGAATTTACTAGAAGATATTATATTCCTTAAGACCAAATACATTAGGTTTTTTTTTATTATTTTTCTCCTTATCTCTTTAACCATAAACCATCCACCCTCTTACCACCAACCATTATCCCACATTTAATATATTAAATTTCCACTATAAAAATATCTCTCATTCATTATATTACGTATGCATGTATGTATAATGTTCTCTGTGTGTCTCTCTTTCTTTTTCCCTGATTGCCAGATAATTTTTATTATAATAAAAAAGGGCCCAACAACAACAACAACAACAACAACAATAAAATACTCAGTTTCAAGGAAATCTTTTTATACGCAAAACAATACATTGTAAATTAATAAAAAGATTTTTTTGATCATATATTGAAAAAGTATTATGAAGAAATTTTCTTAGTTTAATGAAAATCTCTTCCTTTCCCTTCTCCCCTCTCCCCAACAAAAAAAAATAATATTAAAACTAAAAAAACTAAAAACTATTGATTTTCGAAAAGAATTTTCTATAAAATAATCTCAATTAATTGATACTGAAATTCGATTAAATAAAATTTGTTGTTGTTTTTTTTTTGTTATACAAATTAAATCTTATGAAATTATTTCGGATAAATTTTGTAGAAATATTGAATTATATTTTTGTATTTTTTCTCAAAAAAAAAAAACAACAACAACAAACTTTTACTCTTATTTCAGTTACAAAATAAGAATTGGGGAAAAAAAACTTTTTTCTTGTATTGTAGAAAAACGCCTATTTGCAAATTTATTGATTTGGCCCACTTTGATTTGAATTTTGCCAATTATAGCCTTTTACATGCACGTTCGTTTTAGGATAAAATCTTTTCCATGCGCTTCGTTATAATTTTGTAGAACTTTTATTGAAAACTTTTCAAATAAAACTGAAGGAGAAGAAGAAATTTCTTTCTTTCTCTCTGTATTACCAATACGAGTAAGAGTTTTTTGTTTTTCTTTTTTTGTTGATTTCTAACCTTTTAAAAAAAAATTAATTTTAATATAATATAAAATTTAAATATGAATTCGATTTAGATTAGTTTAGTATATTAGCTAGAGGATTTTTCTGAATAGACTTTCCGGATTGATTGCTACGCAAAAAAATTATAATATAATTTTTTTACGTAACTTTACTCGTACTATCATGATTGTATATATTCGTACTTGCCTATATATAAATATATGTGTGTATTCCTCCTTTATATTGGATACATACAATATAAGTAGTTGAAACCAATATTCGATAATTTTTCATTAAGGTAGAAATATGAAAAAAAAAATTGCTGCTTTGTATACATTTTTTGCAATAGAAAAGTAGAAAATATATCAAAGAAAAACTAGGAAATTTAAAAAAAAAACCCCATTCAAGAAAGTCATTATATATAAGTGTTTATGTATGAAAATAACGAAATAAACTTCAAATAATTATGAATATTTCTACTTTATTGACACACATAATTGTAAGGGTGAATTCCTCCAGCTCTTTCGTAAAGATTTTCGTTATTTTCTTCTTCTTTTTTTGGAAATAATTTTTTCTTTCCTATACAAGCAAAAGAGGATATTTCATATTTGAAAGCATATTTTTCTTATAGCATTAAATTGTTATTGAAGAAATAAGCGTTTTTTCCCTTAAGCCACTGAGATACTGAGAAATGCGCAATTTCGTGACTATAGCATCCAATTATTAAAAGACAGAGAAAAGAACAAAATATTTTCCATATACACTTTCTCAATTATTTGAAATATTTTCTTTGAATTTTCCTATACATTTTTATATAAATTTATTTAGACCAAAAAAAAAAAAAGGAATAAAATGTGCTTGCGTGAAATTTGACAATTTCTGCGTTAAGAAAATGCTAATAATTGTTATTAATATTATTCGAAAAACATGAGAATTAAGTGAAATATATTTTGTGTAAATGTAAATCGAAAAATATTTCTTAATGATTTGTTTTGATTTATTTGATCTTCTTTTATTAATTTCGAAAAAAGGACAAATAAATAGTTTCTATTTGGCAAAACAAAAAAAAAACCAATAACTAATTCGGTTTATGAGAATTTATTTTTAAAAGAAATTCTTAATTATTCAATTTATAAAAATAGTTTCATTAACACTTTCTATAAATATTATTGTTATTATTACGTAAAAAATGTATTTTTTTCTAATTATTATTTTATGATGGATTAGTTTCAATTTTTCCCTAAAAACACATTTTAGCTTAAATTACTATAAAATAGATAGAAAATTATCAAATAGAAAAAAGAAAATTAAAAAATCAATAAATTTATAAATATTTAAAAAAAAATCATTTTAATAATATTAGCTATAAAAAAATAATCATTTCATTTAACGAAAAACTCTTAAAGGGTTTAACTTATACACAAAAAAAAAAACTCTACCAAATCTAAAAAAAAAATCATCTTCTTTTAGTAAAGTATTATTGAAAATTCATATTTAAAAGATAATAATATGACCTATGTATTATGTAAATAATTGATAAAGGGTGCTATAAAATTTCGTTATTATTGCAGTTGTTTTTAACAACAAAAATAAATGGGGACATTTCCACTCTTATCCTTATTTGGAAAATATATATAAAATACTCCCTTCACTAGTGTTCCATATAACATTATAGTTCCTGTGTTCATCTGAAAAAATTTTGAACATAAGCCAAATAAATAATGCGAAAACGTAATAAAAATTTTGCTATAAATTTTGAAATTATTTTAAATCAGTTTTGACACTTTTGGCAATAGTACTAAAGATAACATTTTGTTCATTTTAAAAAGACAATCACATCTTCTTAAAATCTTTTAATGATATTTAATTGAAAAGAGAATTAATTGACAGAAAAAAAATTTTTAGGGTAGTAAAAAAAATTAATCTCACAATATAAAATATAAGAAAAACCATATATAGAATATTTTTGATCTACCATATTCCATAAATTCTGGTTATATTATATTACAATTAATCAAAAATTTATATCCTATAGTCTGAGGCTTAATTGAATAGAACAATTTTGATCCTAATCACTTTGATTAAGAAAGTAAATATAAGAGAAAATTCATTTAGCATGTGGGCGAAAAGTCTCGTAACTGCCAGTCGCAGTGCAGTATCTATTTTTGGTACTTAGTTAAATACGTCAAATATATGAGTATATACAACGTTTATACACCCCCGAATATCTTTAATATGGACCAGCTTATTTCTTAAAATGTCAAATAACCAAAGCCCCATATGGAAGGGTATATGCATATTTTTAAAAAGATGCCATATGAATAAAATAGAAATTTAATAATAGTTTTACAATAATTGAAAAAAAACTTTACGCACTTTTATATACAAACAAACAAAAAAAAAAACAAAATAAAAACCTTCCTAATAAAATAGTGATTATTGGATAAATTTCTACCATAAAATTTTGCGTACATGCGCATAAAAGCCGGGTATTTATACATTAATCTATGTAGAAGCAATATTGTACATATTTTTAGACGCAAAAGCATCGAATTTCATATTTTGTTCTTCTCATATACTAGTAGTAATAGTATAAATTTTATTCGATTAATGAATATGGACGACAAAAAAATATATATATCCAACAATTGATTTTTAATGACAGCAAATTATCTATTTTCTACAGTGACAATGGATTATTGGTATATTTTGTTGTTGTTTTTTTTTTTTATAATCAGGAAGAGAAACCGTATAAGAAAAATTTTCAAGAAAATAATAAAGCTGAAAAAAAAATGCATATCCATAATATTTAATAATATTAAATTATTGTACCTTATCCTACTAATAATAGTGATCTTTAAAGAAAACTTTAGGTTTTTTTTTCTTTTTTTTGTATTTAAAAAAATTTTAATTTTTAAATATTGATTTTATTTAAATAAAGAAAATTCTTAACAATTTTATTATAAATTAAAATTGTTTTTGTTTTGGTTGTTTTTTTTTTTTTAATGTAAAATTAAATGTTTTTAGTCAAAGAAAATGTATATTTTCACTTTAAAAAGCTCACTCGCAATACAAATACCTGAAATATTTTTTTTTATTCATAAATACTAAAAGTTTTATTAAAAAATATCTTCTTTAGAATATCGATATTAAGTGAATTATTTTTTTTTTATACACGATAATTAAATAAATATATTTGGTTGAGTATCAACCATCAAGTCTTACAAGAATGGAAATTTGAATTTTTAGCACATTGGCTAATAAGAACAGTATTGCTGGTATGTGTTATATGATATGTGATGATGGGTTTGTGGGGTGAGTAATATTCTCTACCGAAGGTGAATGCATAGGATATGTCTTCAATAATGTGTGTCTTTGATAATGTGCCTGTGATAAGTGTCAGAAATATTCCCAACATAATTTTTTTTACTATATTGAGTTTTTTTTATATACGAGCAAGTAAAAAAACCTTTATTTGATATTTTCCCTTTAATAAAATCTTTAAGGCAATTATAAAAAAAATAGAGCATTTCAGAAACTATGGTACAACAAAAAAATTGCTCAACTGTTATACGAGGTCTGTTCGAAAAGTATCGTGCATTTTGAATTTCCGCGGGTTACGTATATTTGATTTTCGCTTTTTTTGTGGCGTTATGTTGGTACTCATGTCTCTCACTTATGCCGACAAGTTCGGCCATTTTGAATGTTCAATTAATTTTTGAGAGCTGCTTTGCTTGCAAGTATTTTTTGGCTCGTCTTCGATTTTTGCTCATTCCAAAAAAAGGATCAAATTTTGTGTAAAAAACAAAATTAATTGCGCGGACGCATTCCGAATATTGACTGTGGCATATGGTAAAGCTACCTTAGACCGAAGAAACGTTTATCGGTGGTACAAAATGTTCTCAGAGGGCCAAGAAGATGTGAACGACGAAAAGGTCGAATGTGAAGGTTTTGCTTACAGTTTTCTTACCACAGGGTAGAACGGTCAATAAGGAATATTACCTGCAAGTTATGCGCAAGTTGCACGAAGCAATCCGCCAGAAACGCCCGGATTTGTGAAAGAACAAAAATTGGCTTTTGCACCATGATAACGCAACATGCTCACGCATCGTTGCTTGTGCGTGAATTTTTGGCCAAAAACAACACACTAATAATGCCGCAGCCACGGTATTCCCCAGATCTGGCCCCCTGTAACTTTTTCTTGTTCCCGAAACTGAAGCAAACACGACGCTACGCTACGATTGAAAAGATAAAGACGGCATCGAAGGAGGAGCTGAACAAGATCACAAAAAATGATTTTTTTGAAGTGCTTCAAGGATTGGAAAAAACGTTGGTACAAGTGTATAATATCTGGTGGGGATTACTTTGAAGGAGACAAAATAGATATTCACGGATAAATAAATAAAGTTTTGAAAAAACTTCGCGATACTTTTTGAACAGACCTCGTACAGTTGCTCATCCATAAAGTACTAATTAACTAAACCTATCAAACGTTAAATTTTAATATTTCCAAAACTCCACCCAAAAACACAATATTTTTAAAAATTAACAATATTCTCAATATTAAAATAAATAGATTATGAGCATAAATACTTAATTGATATTTATCCAACAAAAAAAATATCTTTAAGGCAGTTAAAAACATAAAAATGAGCATATCAGAAACTGCAAAAAAAAAAAGCTCAACTGTTATACAGTTGCTCATCCATAAACTACTTTATGGAGAACATTATTCTCAATATAAATTACAAAATCTATATTATAGATATTTAATTTTGATTAAAAATATCTTTTTAAATCTATTGAATAAAATGCCAATAAAAGTAAAGAGAATTTTTTTAGGTAAAAAGATAACAGAAAGAAAATAGAACAATTTCTTGTCCCATTTTTTTTTTAGTTTTATTAAATTCGGTTACGTGTGACCTTGTCGATGGCCTTTAAAATAGAAAAAAAAATGAAGGAAAAAATAGTAAAATGACCATAGAAAGGGGCAAAAACGAATAATCTTTCAAGATATCTACACCCCTTCCCCCCCCTACCACTCCATTCAGTAAGATATAAAAATGTATAAGTGGAAAAAAAAGGAAAAATCGAAAAGAACGTTTTTCAAGTGCTTTCTTTTCTATTTATATAATATTGTATCTAAAATAAATGAGAAACAACGATAGTATGCATACTATACTCAATATATATAAATATGCCAAAGATACTTTACAATTTATTGATATATTTGTTATTTATTCTATTTTTTTTTTAATTTTCAAATTGGTCATAATGGGCGTCAGTAAACTGTCTCAGTACTTATTGTAACTGAGCTTATTTATTTCAAATATCTTGAATGTAAGCCAAATAAATTACAACAAAACGAATAAGAAACTTGCAAACAAACAAGAAAAAGAAATGGAAAAATAAACTGCATAACAAATAGGAAAACTAGGATAAAAATAGTAAAGTTAAAAAAAAAATTTCATTTTATACTCGTTCTCTTGACCTCCTTTAATAAGGAGAAAACGTTTTTTTTTTATTTACATAATCCTTTCGAAAATCATCTCTACATTACATATCACATTTTGACTATTGAGACTTATGCTTTACCTATATTTTTTTTTGTTTTTTTTGAACTGTTAAACATTTATTATCCTAATTAATATAATGCTATAAATCTTATAAAATAAGTGGGGTTATGTAAAATAATAGGCGGAATAACATTTGGCAACATTATCTAAATATTAAGATATTATTTCCACATCAGTTTTATGGTATAATTTTATTGGAAAAACTATCAACATTCTATTATTAAGAATGTTATAAAATATAAACACATGTTGAAATGGGCAAAGTAGGTCGAATTAATTATTTCTGATAGTACTTCTTTAGTTGTTGGTATGTGTATGATCACAAACCGAAAAGGAATACCAATTATTATCCTTAAACAATATTCCCTAGATATTCTATTATATCCACATTATATGTATATGTAAAATTGATTTTGCTACTTAACATATTATAAATTATCAATTTATCTTCTTCATTATTCATTGAACATAATATGATAATGATAATGAAGAAAAGTTTTCAATTTTAAAATTTCATTTTCATCTTTTTCGCAGTTGGTAATAATATCTTTTATTATTATAGTATAAATCAATATGGCACCGAATATACGATTATGGAAGCGTGCGTTAGAGGCACCAGAAACGCCTAGCGGTGGTGAGATTGCGGGTGAAGAGCCATCTGAACAGCCTCCTACGCCCACATATCCGACACATCATTTCAATCACAAGAAACATTCATCAACAACATCAACAACGGAATCAGCAGCAGGTATTTAATAAATAATTTCAAACAAATTTTTGGATATATCCAAATGGTAAATAATATATTTATTTAAGAAATTAGTATAATTATTTATGGTCCAGTTAGGTAGGTATTCCAGTATATTATAGAGTGTCCGAAGCTGAAGAGGGCAAATTATTAATTATTATATTAAGTATGTCTCCCTTAATTCAAATTAATTAATATTCTTCAAGTATGACAGTATTTTGATTGATAAATTTTCTATTTTTCTGTATATGATTATAAAAATAGTCACTTAATCTTTCTTTTTTTTTTGTTAAGTCCACTTATGAGGTAAAACTGAATTTTGCGCCATTTATGAGGTAAAGTGCTGCCAACGAAGAAAAAATATGGCGTGACAGCTGACAGTTCATGGTTATTAAAAATGGAGTTCTAAACGAAAGAAACAAAATTGTTCAGGAATATTTAAAAAATATTAAAGATTAATATTAAACTTTTTGGGAGACTGGATCAATTAGTGATCTTAAACACTGTGTCCGTCCTTTAAGAAGTTGTTCAACAGAAGTCAACGAAGATTTGTGCTCAGGAGAGTCCAGGAACATAAATTTGGCACTGTGGCTATGAATTAGACATTTTGAGAACTTCTCTGCGGCGTATTCTCACGGAAGATTTACACCTTCGTGCTTAAAAGGTTTAATTGACTCATGCAGTGAACTCTACTAAAAAAGTGGATGCTGATTTTTTAAACAAAATCAACTTCAACGATGAGGCTTATTTGCATGATATCAAATTATTGCATTTGAGGTTCAGACAATCCACGAGTGATGGTAGAGAAATTTTTTTTGTCAACAATCACTCGTGGTGCTACTATTTAGTGCGAATTTCGGGCCATTCTTCTTCGAAAATTCACCTGGTCAGGCAATAACACTTAATGATGCTCGCTATCGTGACATGATAATCTTGTTTTTTGTACCTAAATTGGAAGATATGGTTATGGACAACATGTGGTTTCAACAAGACGGTGCCATATGCCATACAGGTCTGAAAAAAAATTAGAGAACAAAATTTTGTTGGTGTTGGAAACGATGGGAAGGTATTAAAATTTGGGATGAAAGTTAAAATTTCCGAAATTTTAAGTTCTATAGGAGCATGGTCAATGGCGGCCATACCAAGAGAGCACATATTTCAGCTGGACATGCTTGTCGCTAACTTTATGGGAAGATTTCGGGTGGGCTTGAAATTTTTTTGCTGAGATGTGCTTCCACATCCTACATAAGCATAAAAATATCATGCCGTAACATATAGGGGATAATGGAAATACCCAAAGGTATTAAGTTCTCTATGGGTTGGGAAGAAGAAGTAAAATCTAAAATAGAAAAAAAGATGAAGTCAACCGTCCATCTTAGACCAGCTAGGTGCCATAGAGCTGATTTGATAGAGACGGACCAGCTAGGTCAGTCTCTACCAAATCAGCCCTATGGCACCTAGCTGGTCCAAAATATATTTGAAGCGATACTTCGTGCTTCTGCTGTTGTTTCAGGACTCTACCCCCACGACGGGATGTTAAGAATAGATCCGCTTATCATCCCAATAATGGAAAATGGCTAATAAAGGGCAAAATTACATATTCGATAGTGGATATTCCATGCCGTTATGGTAATGTTTTGTAGATGCAATTCATGTTACACTACTCAACATAAACACGGTAAAACAAATAAGCACAGTAATAACAAGAGGAAGAATAAGCAGAGTAATATAAATAAATCTGAGTAAAATGTAATATACGAAAAATTCATAACTGCCTGTAATACTACAGATGCAAAATTTGATTTACAACAGAAGTTCTTAAATTATTACCACGTCTATAAGCTTAAATACGCTGTTTGGTCAATGATGATGTGAGTGAGCGTATTAGGCTACCATGGACACGCCATTTTTTTTTTATGGGTTTGACATCTGTCAACATTAATTAGTGCACATTTTCAGCAATTTCCTACAATAACATACATTTTTCCTCGTGTCTAGTTTTGTGCCAGAAAAAGAGCATATGCGGGAAGCTCTGCTTTTCGGCTTTAATTTTAAGAAATCGACTACCGAATCGCATCGAATGCTTATGGAGGCCTATGGTAACAGTGCTTTATCGGAAACAATGTGCTGAGATTGGTTTTATCGGTTCAAAGACGGCAATTTTGACTTGTGGGACAAGAAGCGTGAAAATCGGCTTAGGAAGGTTAAGGACCATCAATTGCAAGCTCTTTTAGACGAAGACGATACCCAATCCAAAAAATGCTCGCGGAGCAATTGGGTGTTACCCAACCAGCCATTTCCATGCGTCTACGTGCCATGGAGAAGATTGGAAAGGTCAGAAAATGGGTGCCGCATGAATTGAACCATAGACAGATGGAGCGATGCCAAAACACATGCGAAATCTTGCTCGACAGACAAAGAGGAAAGTCGTTCATGCATCGGATTGTGACAGGCGATGAAAAGTGGATATATTTCGAGACTCATAAACGGAAGAAATCGTGGATTGATCCAGGCCAACCATCAAAATCTTCCCCAAGACCAAATCGCTTCGGACGGAAGACGACGCTGTGCGTTTGGTGGGATCAGCAGGGTATCTTCTACTATGAGATGTTGAAACCTGGTGAAACTGTCAATGCGGACCGCTATCACCAACAACTGATCAAATTGCACCGTGCTCTGCGTGAAAAAAGGACGGATTATCAACAAAGATATGACAAGCTGATTCTCCCTACACGACAACGCACCATCGCACACGTCAAAAATGGTCCGAAGTTTGACGCAAGCTTTAAGGGTGGATTCAAAATTTCTTGCTGACATGTGCTTCCACACCTAACATAAGCAGAAAAAAATGCGTGCCAAAACATACAGGAGATAATGGAGGTATCCGAAGGTGTTAAGTTCTAAATAGTAGGGGAAGAAAAAAAAGGAAAAAAAATGGAAAATATTAAAGGAAAATTACAACAACAAAAAAACTACAAAAAATTAACCAGGCTAAAAGTGAAAGGAATAGGATTTTAGAGGGAAAGGATCGAGAAAAAAAAACTTTTGAAAGAAATAGAAAAAAATTATTTAAAAAAGAAAAAAACGCAAAAATGTAAAGAAGAGAGAAGAAAAAAAGGTGGAGTCAACCATCGACCATCAACGTTGGTGGGAGAGACCTAGCTGGTCGTCTTTCCCTGGCCTATTCCCAATTCCGTCCTATGGTAGTCCATGGTGAAAATATATTTGGAGTTCCTGTTCGCGCTGGAGTAGCTCTAACAGTGTTTTAGGGATGCGAACTCTGAAATTGTGGTTATGACCTTCTAAGGGAACTCAAAAGAAAGGTCGCTCCAAGTTCAGAGTAATCTGGTTTAAAGACGAACTCGTGGTCAGGGGCCCGCCATTTTTGGGCTTATCATCACGAATGGGCCCTGACTATTGGCGTAGGCTTCGAGGTGGCTGTGGGTTTTAAAAATGATGCAGCCAGCTGGGACGCTGTCTTGCTCGCTTCTCCATAATTACCATCGATTTTCCTATTTTAATCCTTTCTATCCTGAAACAACATTTTCTTTCTTAAAGCCTTTTTTGGCCATTACCTCCACCGTGAAGATGGGTAGATTGAAAGAAGAAAATCAAAAAAAATTCCATTTCTATGGGGTCGGGGTGGTCTGATTAATGGACAATTAGCTTAGGTAGAGAATGTACGGTTTCAGGATAGCAAGAAATTCAGCTTTGTTTTTCTTCTATATTATATACTGTAGCAACCATTTTTCATTTTAAATTTCTATTATAATTATTTTTATTCGCGTCTTTTTTTTTTGTTCTTTTATATAAGAAATAATGGTGTGGATATTGGACGAAATAAAAGTCAATTTAGCAAAGATCAGTATTTCTTCTTTCTATATTTTTTTTGATTATTATTCCATGAAATGTACGTTCATTATTTTATTTCGTTAAAAATTTGTTGTTTTTTTTTTCGTTAAGTCTTTTTGGTTCGATTTGTTTTTGGGTTTAATTTTTTTTTTCAGTTAACTTATTTTAAAAAATCCCCTTTTGAATATTATAATTTTAAAGAATTACCGGATTATTAACATCTTTTTTTTTCTAACTCTTATAATAATCCGTACCGTAAAAACTGATCAACCACAAAACTTAACCTAGACAAGCCAAATAATCAAACATCAAGATTTGATGCGACTCCCTCGTTCAGCAGCCTCAACACTCAATGAATCTCATCTGTCTCATGATAGCGAGATGATGCCAACCACTTTTGCCGTTGATTCGACGAAGCGTCATGTGAATCATGGCATGTTCTGGCAGAAGTGCTACCCACCGGAGGTAACAAACTGAACGAAGATTATACACATGGCCTTACTGATTTATGCGCCACCTCTTTGATAACGGTACCAATTTATCAATACCATCGATAAGGCTATCATATTAGATTACTTCTTATGAGAGTGTTGGGATACCCTTTATTTGTCCAATCTTTCTTTTGAAATTAAATCTGCTCAAAGAAAATCAAAGGATTTTTGCCTATCTCTTCTTTCTTTGACCCACTTTTCTGTAATTCTATACCATTTTAACAAATTTTTATTTACATTTGATCTATCACCATTTTCAAAATCGTTTTCAATAATAATATCAAAAGGACAGAAGATCTTATTACAAATTCCTTTGATAAATAGAATTTCATAGAAAAGAAATATGATTTTTGTTTTTACAAATCATTACAAATATTAAATCTTTAATAAATTGCATAAGAAATTATATTAAAATTATTAATTTCCATTAATATTGTGAACAGACGATTAGGAGGTATTCAATATTGTTCAATTAGCTCGTAAGAAAAATGTTCGAAAATAAACACCTCTAATTTTCATCAATAAATTAATTTTTCTTTTTTTTTGTCGGGAAGGGGGGGGGTGGTATATGCTAATATATTTTCTTCGTCAAATTGAAAAAATACCTGTAAGTTTTTGATGATGGTAAAAAAATTATAATAACAATTATCACCTAAAAATAGCTATAATCAACTAACAAAATGTCTTTTAACTAATAATTACCAGCCCATAAATCGAACGGCTATAATTATTTATTACAAAACAAATAAAAAATAGTTCAAAATAAACTCAATTATAAATATTCATTTTAATAATAAAACTATTAAATAAAGGTTGATTAGTAAAATAATAAATTAAGTTTGATAAATGTTCACTTAAAAATAGATGCACTTAAAAAGAAAATAAGAATAAATTCTAAAAATATTCTCTTCGATTTAATGAAAAATTTTGTAAAAATTAATTTTATCAAATTAGATTCTAAAATAAATAATATCGAAATGCATAATAACAGATACTATAAAAATTTACTATGTCCATTAAAAATGAATTTCTCTTAAATAGAAACTTTAATGTGCTTTCTATCGTATCATAGCTAATATGGGAGGGTGTCCCAAATTTTCAGGAAAATAGTTACTTAGATAGAAAATCCAGGTTTTTACTAAAAAATTGTATATTTTTTATTAATTAATAAAGTTTTATTATATAAAACTTTATTAATTAATAAAAAAATATATTAATATATGGCATAACGTGTAAATGGCATCAACGGCTTTGCTGGCACCTACGAGGTCTGTTCAAAATCGCGAATTTTGTGTTTTTTTTTTCAAAAATTATTATTAATTTTTTCATGAATATCTTTTTTATGCCCTTCAAAGTGATCCCCACCAGATATTATACTCTTGTGCCAACGTTTTCTCCAATCCTCAAAGCACTTCAAAAAATCATTTTTTGTGATCTTGTTCAGCTCCTCCTTCGATGCTGTCTTTATCTCTTCAATCGTACCGTAGCGTCGTCCTTTCATGTGACTTTTCAGTTTCGGGAATAAGAAAAAGTTTTAGGGGGCCCGATCTGGGGAATACGGTAGCTGTGTCATTATTAGTGTGTTGTTTTTGGCCAAAAATGGCAAAAGCCAATTTTTCTTCTTCCACAAAACCGGGCGTTTCTAGCGGATTGCTGCGTGCAACTTACGCATAACTTGTAGGTAATATTCTTTATATATTACCTACAAGTTATGCGTAAGTTAATTCTTACCCTGTGGTAAGAATTCCTGATACACCATGCCTCTGCAAGCGAAGAAAACTGTTAGCAAAACCTTCACATTCGACCGAACTTGGCGCTTTTTGCGGTCTTAGCTCGTGCGGCAGCTTGCATTGGGATGATTGAGCTTTGGTTTCCACGTTAAACAATAAACCCATGATTTGTCACCAGAGAAGCAAATTCGGGTTGTCGCGAACAGAGTCCAACAGCTTTTAAGCAATGTTCATGCGATGCTGTTTTTGGTCGAAATTGAGCAAAAATCGAAGACGAGCCAAAACACGTGCAAGCAAAGCTGCTGTCAAAAATTAACTGAACATTCAAAATGGCCGAACTTGTCGGCATAAGTGAGAAACATGAGTACCAACATAACGCCACAAAAAATCAAAAATCAAATATACGTGACGCGCGGAAATTCAAAATTCGCGATACTTTTTGAACAGACCTCGTATGCACTCTTTTAGTGAAATTTTCCATGACCGTTTTGTATAAATGTAGCTGAATTTCATTGATACTGCGCTCAATTTCTTCGTTCGAGGCGTGGGTCGTGGGCTTGTTGGCATAAACCATAGACTACAAAAAAAAAAAAAATGCCCAATGGAATTCTTTCTCGGGCTGTATGGCCTATAGCACCGCCTTGTTGACACTACATGTTGTCCATATCCATATCTTGCAATTTAGGCACAAAAAACTTGATTATCATGTCACGATAGCGAGTACCATTGACTGTTATTGCCTCACCAGGTGAATTTTTGAAGAAGAATGGTCCGATGATGCCTCCAGCCTAAAATCCGCACCAACCAGTAACACGTTGTGGATGCATTTATTTCTCAACAATCACTCGTGGATTTTCTGAACCCCAAATGCGACAATTTTGTCGATTAACCAAAATATAAATTTAAGCCACATCGAACTGCAGCTGCCAAAACTTTTTTATTTTTAAAATATTGCTCAATAATGAAAACGTGTTGTTTGTTTGTGTAGCGCTCCATTTTTAATAACCCCGAACTGTCAGCTGTTATGCTGTCTTTTTTTTCGTTGGCAACACTTTACCGTACAAATAGCGCAAAATTCAAATCTTGGGTAATTTTGGGATTATTTTGTACCTCAGCTAAGGTGTGTGTCTTTGCTATTAGAGTTCGTATAATAAATCGATTCAAATTCATCAAAAAAAACTTTCACTACAATTAACAAATTTCAAATTTAAAAATAACTTTAAAATCATTCAATTTTTTCTTTATTAATAATTAAAATTTTATTATGTATATTTAATATTGAAATTTTTTTTTTTTAAATAATTAAAAATGATTTTAGTTGCTGAGGAATCATCACCCGTCCCGACTAAAAGTGAAACGGAAAAATTTGGTGAAAAAGCAGTCGAAATAACAGAGGAAATAGCACAAGAAATCGGAATACCTCCATGGGGTGTAGTGGCCATAATAATTGTTATTTGTTTAGTGATTTTTGGTATATGCTTCTTCTGTATACGAAGATGCTGTCGCAAACGTCGTTCCAAAGATGGCAAAAAGGGTATGAAGGGTGTCGATTTAAAATCTGTACAATTGCTTGGATCGGCCTACAAAGAAAAAGTATGTGTGTCCAATAAAAAACGGTAATTTAATTATTCCAGTGAATATATTATAGGTTCAGCCCGATATGGAAGAGTTAACTGAAAATGCTGAAGAACCAGATGAGGGTGAAAGTAAACAAAGCGAACAGAAACTTGGAAAACTACAATACAAAGTTAGTACAATGTTCAGTCGACTCTTAAAAATAAATTCTTTTAAAAATCAATATCAAATTATATTAACTAATAAAAATTAAAATATGCAGATTAGAATAAATATATCAAAAAAAAGGGTTGTATAAGAATTTCCCCATCAAACATTTTTACGAACATAGTTGATATAATACATAGGATTATTCAATTTATACTTCGGAAAGTACAAGTTAATAATATATATTCAAAAATTTTGATTTCAATAAAATTTGTATTTTTTTATATTTGTAAAAGATTGCCATTTATTTTAAATAGAAAAAATTTGTAACTTTTTGGACATCTATTACTTGGCGGTTGTTGGGCATTCGTTATAATAAAAAGTCATAAATAGCGTCAAATCGCACGATCTTAGAGGCCAATTCACAGCAAAAAATCTTGAAATTATACGTTCTGAGAACTTTTCGTACAAAAAAACCTAAAACTGATTATGTTATTTGGCGTCTTGTTAAAATCACATATGGTTTAAATTAAAATCTTCAAGTTTAGGCCATAAGAAGTCGATTATCATACGTCCACAGTGCTTAGAGTTGAAAGTTACTCATTTTCAAATCGCGGATACAATGGCTTCGTCACAGTAATTTGGAGGTTTTCAAAATATCTTATTTTACTTAATAACGTTTTCACCGTCAGAGGAATGAGGCTCTTATAGCTGAAGAAATTTTTGTTCGAAAAATCAGCATCAAAAGCTTTTTTGTTCCACAAGCGGATTGATGAAAAGCTTTTTGTTACATAAGCCAATTGATAAAATCATTTATTATTTATTAATTCATTGAAAGTTACTCATTTTCAAAGATCATAAAACGAAACCCACACCGGACAGTCACTGTTCGCGGATACAATGGCTCTGTCACAATAATTTGGGGGTTTCTAAAAGATCCATATATGAAGACACCGCTGCAAAAAGGAGGCAGCTCCATTTTACCAATTTTTTCAGGAGAAGCAAAAAACTTTATCACTACGAATTCTGTGGATTTTTTTTCTTTATTCATATGTGAAGTTAAACTCTGTTACTTAATACATAATATACTCTCAAATTACTCCTCTTGGAAACTTGGATAGATAATAATATAAAAAATAAAACGATGAAACTGCCCACTTTTTGCACCGGAAGATGCGAAAAAAAGTCAATAATAAATTTCAAGTTATGTATTAACAATTTTTTTTCAAAAGTACATGATAATATAACATTACATTAGTCTGTTAAGCTATCTTCTTCGTGCCCAACAGTTTGCTCTTCTTCTTGGCTCTTCAGCTAGTCATAAAACCACATACAGTCTGGGGGCACATATTTTATTGCGAGTTCTCGGACATGTAGATATTTGGGGCGCTTAAGTGGTAGCAGCCCAGAGTAGAAGAGAGATGTAGAAGCAGGTAAAGTTAACGTAACGCCATATTTCTGAAGGATAAACAAGTCCTTTAGCAAGGCAGAGTCAACACTGCTGCATTCTACGCCTTTTGCAATATACGCCATGACACGGTACGAAGATATCCCAAATTTTTGTTTCCTTTTGTTTGAAAAGGTTGTTTTGAAAGCCCCTTTAAAATGACCAGTGAAATCTAAAATCATATCTTGGGAAACTGGAACTACTATAAATTTGCGGCATGTATTTTTAACCAGTTGAACCCATTCTTCTGGCAAATAGATCCTTTACCGTTTCCTTTTCTCTTTTTCGATTAATCCAAAGCTTCTGTCGCAAGGAAGAAAACTGTGCCCCGGTTCTGGAAATCTGTGTATTATTTCAGCAAATCTGTTAGTATTTGTAAGAAGTGTATAAAGGTACTGAGCCAAGACTTTGTTTTTATTTTGTGAGCTGCAGCTATCGGAATAAAGATATATTTTTCTGAGTGTTGGTGGTAAAAAGTTCTCAAGAAAATAGTATAAAAAGCTTACTACATCATTAGCTCCTTTCTTGGCTATAGTTTCATCGTACATGAAAAAATACGATTTCCTAGAACTAGCTGCAAAAATGCAAAAGTTATATTCCCACAGTTGCCGTTTAAAGAAAACGTCACCACTAGTTACATGTGGGAGAGGCATATTTTGTTGGAAATCGAAAGCTAACAGCTGCATCTCATCCTTGTTCTCTGAAATTTCTGCGGTGTCTTCTTTCATTTTTGTATAGAAATATTTTGCTTTTTCGGAACTGCCTCGTTTTTGCACGGGATTCAATAAGGGGCCATCTACATATCCTTTATATTTCCGCAGTGAATTAAGGCAGCTGCCTCGTTTTTTCACTGATTGATAGAGCAGCTTTGGAATACTTTATATCCACTGGAAAAAAAATTGGCCAAAAATGGATCTGCCTCCTTTTTGTAGCGGTGTCTTCATATGGTATGGCAATTTTGCTTATTAACGTTTCCATCGTCAGAGAAATGAGGCTCTGATAGCTGAAGAAATTTTTTTTCGAAAAATCAGCATCAAAAGCTTTTTTGTTCCGTAACCGGATTGACAAAAAGCTTTTTGTTCCACAAGCAATTGACAAAATTATTTTTTATTTAATAATTCATTAAAAGTTACTCATTTTCAAAGATCATAACAAAACCCACACCAGACAGTCACTGTTCGCTGATACAATGGCTTCGTCACAGTAATTTGGGGGTTTTTCAGAAGATCCATATATGGCAGTTTTGTTTATTAATGTTTCCACCATCGGAAAAATGAGGCTCTGATAGCTGAAGAAATTTTTTGTCGAAAAATCAGCATCAAATGGTTTTTTTTTTCGACAACCCATTTGACGAATCTTTTCCGCATTTTATAATTTATATTTATAAAATGCAAATTCTATACTAAAAAAGTTAAAATTTTTCCTACCATTGTACTTTCCGAATAATTAAGTGGATAATCCTTTATAAATAAATACGTATATCATAATTCAATAGTCGAAATAAAATCCAACTAAAGAAGATTATTTTAGAAATTTATGTCATAAATTAAATTCTACTTGAATGATTTGAAGATATTTACAAAATAATTTGCTTTTTAATATATTTCATTGAGTGCATCTCCCCCCCCCCCATATACTACATTCTTTGCTATTTACCATAAAATTGTTCAACATCAAATTTTTTATCATACTTTATTATAAAATAATAATAATAATTATAATAGGTAACATTAAATCGATCGAAACGCAAATAAAATAATAAATTAATATTTATTATTGAAGAATAGATTGTGATGTGTGAAAAATCAAGGTTTGTAAGGAGTTTTTTTTATCGCATTAGCTAGAGATCTTATGGGCTATAGTTTATATTATAATATATCTTATATTATTTATAAAAAAAAATACAAAAATACTTTTTTATTATTCCAATTTATAATGAAAGAAAGAAATTTTTTTATAAATTCATTTTTGACTCTATGCATACTTTAAAACGATTTCATTTTATTAAATAATAAATAAAATTCATACAATTCCAATATAATCAAATAAATAAATTTAGAAATATTTTCTTTTTATTAATAATTACATTTTTTCCGTTTCACATATTATTTTTTTTAATTGAAAATTATTCAATTTAATTGATTCCGCGTTGTTGTTTGGATAACCAATCAATTTCAGCTTGAGTACGATTTCAATTCGAACAGCTTGGCAGTAACTGTTATACAAGCTGAAGAGCTTCCTGCTCTCGATATGGGCGGCACATCAGATCCGTACGTCAAAGTTTATCTTCTACCCGACAAGAAGAAGAAATTCGAAACAAAAGTTCATCGTAAAACACTTAATCCGGTTTTTAATGAAATGTTCACATTTAAGGTAAGCATAAATTTTAAAAAGAAAAAAATTCAAATTATTAGGTTAGCAACTAAGTGATTGCGGATTTTGTCAATAGATGGTATTAGCTCATTCTTTTGTTATGTCAACGTGTTCAAAACACCTAACCTATATTGTTTTCTTGTTGTTTGGACTTCCGCCTTTAATTTAGTAAAAAAAATCGCATACATGCATTGAAAAAAAATTAAAACAGCTTGGCTATGTTAAGTAACTCGATTTATGGATTCCTTAAGGAAATTCATTTCTGAAAAGACTGAATTTCCTTAAGGAATCCATAAATTTTACAATTTACAACAACGTTAAGCGGAAACGATCGTGGGTGATGAGAGATGAACCACCTAAGATGATATCAAAAGCTGAAATTCACCAAAAGAATATTATGCTATCAGTTTGGTAGGATTACAAAGAAATTCTGCACTTTGAACTTTTACCAAGAAACCAAACGATTAATTCCACCCCGTGTACGTTCAACAACTCGTCAAACTGAGCAATGCAGTTCAAGAAAATGGGCCAGAATTGGCTAATCGTAAGGTTTTTGGCAAAAACCGCACACATCTTTGGTCACTCCCCAAAAATTACCAGGTGTATAAGCTTAAATACGCTATTTGGTCATAGATGGCGTGAGAGAGCGTATTAAGCTACCATGGACACGCCATACTTTTTTTTATGAGTTTGACATCTGCCAACATTAATTAGTGCACATTGTCAGCTCAGTGCACATTGTCAAAAAAGAGTATATGCGGGAAGCTCTGCTTTTCTGCTTGAATTTGAAGAAATCGGCTGCCGAATCGCATCGAATGCTTATGGAGGCCTGCGGTGACAGTGCTTTATCGAAAACAATTTGCCAAGATTGGGTTCATCGGTTCAAAGACGGCAATTTTGACTTGTGGGACAAGAAGCGTGAAAATCGGCCTAGGAAGGTTGAGGACTATCCATTGCAGGCTATTTTTGACGAATATGATACCCAATCGCAAAAAATGCTCGCGGAGCAATTGGGTGTTGCTCAACCAGTCATTTCCATGCGTCTACGTGCCATGGGGAGGATTGAAAAGATCGGAAAATGGGTGCCGCATGAATTGAACGATAGACAGATGGAGCGACTCCAAAACACATGCGAAATCTTGCTCGCCAGACAAAAAAGAAAGTCGTTCATGCATCGGATTGTGACAGGCGATGAAAAGTGGATATATTTCGAGACTCGTAAATGGAAGAAATCGTGGATTGATCCCGCCCAACCATCAACATCTTCCCCAAGACCAAATCGCTTCGGACGGAAGACGACGCTGTGCGTTTGGTGGGATCAGCAGGGTATCTTCTACTATGAGATGTTGAAACCTGGTGAAACTGTCAATGTCCACCGCTACCATCAACAACTGATCAAATTGCACCGTGCCCTGTTTTCGTCGATGGGCCACGCGCTCGCTGAGCTGTACTTCGATTCTTACGAAGACGTCCGAAAATGGCTTGATGAGTGGTTTGCCTCGAAAGAGAAGGAATTTTTTTTTGGCGTGGTATTCACAAATTGCCCGAGAGATGGGAAAAATGTGTAGCTAGCGAGGGCAAATACTTCGAATAAATTTGTTTTTGCTTTCTATAAAAAAAAACATGTATTTTTTTGACTAAAAAACAGCGGATTTAAGCTTATATATTTGGTATTGGAATTAGTTTGGGATGTGTTGTCACATCCACCATATAGCCCTGACCTTTTAAATGGTAAAATTTATGGTTCTCACATCCACCATATGCAGAACTCTTTAAATGGTAAAATTTTTAATGACACTGATGATATAAAATCACATTTAATTCAGTTTTTTTACTAGCAAAAGTAATAAGTTTTACGAACATGGAATTATGACATTGCTTGAAAAATGGCAAATTAATTAAATTTTTTAATTAAACATTTTGCATTTTTCTTCTTATTTACAATCCGCAATCACTTAGTTGCCAAGCCAATATTTATTTTCATAAAGTTCTCAAATTAATTGTTCATTTTAAACTGATGTCGCGTATTTTGTGTATTATTATTGAAAAAAAATTTTCTATAAAATTAATCTACTGAAAATTCAGAGAGTAGATTTTATTACAATATATTTATTTAAGATTGAAATTTTTTCCTTTTCTCTATTTTAAACAGAATTTACCATATGCTGATGCTATGAATAAAACGTTAGTATTTGCAATCTTCGATTTTGATAGATTCTCAAAACATGATCAAATCGGTGAAGTTAAGGTACCATTATGTACAGTCGATTTAGCACAAACCATCGAAGAATGGCGTGAACTGCAAAGTGTCGAAGGTGAAGGTGGTCAGGTATGATTTATCTTTTCATATTATCTTAGTTTTATATTTTGATCAAATTTCTTTTCTTCTTTTTTTAACTCTCATCATTTCTTTCATATTATCCAATATAATTTCATATTTTTTTTAAACTAAATTTCTTTATGTTTTTCTATTATTAAAAATCATTTATTTTTTCAAAAACTTTATCCTACACATTATTATGTTAAGAAATTTTAACTGCGAATAAACAATGAAGAATCTTTTTTTCATATCATATTTTAAATAAAATAATTATAATATAATTACTTCTTTTTAAGGGGGTGGAAAAAAAACCTACCCCATATTCTTTAGTTAGGTAGTAAAAGTATTAAGTGTTGTTTATTTATTTTGTTCTCACTAGAATAAGCTTTAATAAATAGAGAAAGGATAATAAGGTGTTACTGGTTAATATCTTCAAATCAAATAATATTGATGTGTAAAAGAAATTATCTTTTTAATAAACAATAAAATCAGATAGAAGAGGGAAAAAAAAGAAATTTGTGCTGTAATATGGATGAAAAATTTTCCCAAATGTAAAAATTAATTTTATGAGTAAATAGAAATTTTATTTCAACACTACCTTAATAATGAACTTTTAATCCATTTCAACTATCAGATAATATCTCTTCTCAGTACGAGTATCTTTCCCATCTACGTTAAATAAAATAATAAAAGAAACTGATAAAAATATTGTATAAAATGATAAGATATCACAGAAGACTACTACAGTGTGTGTGTATTTTTTTTTCGTCAAAGTAAAACTGACCAACAAAACTCAACTGACCACATAATATCCAAATATCTTAATTTATCATTTGATCTTTAATTTAATTTTTTTATACTATATTTCTTTTCGTAAAATTTAATTCAAATTTATTTCCATCGTTAGTAAGATTTTATTTCTGAAGAATAAAATAAACCATTTTTTATCAGTTAAATATATCAAAAGTTATTTTTAAGAATTATTATTATTATTATTATTAATATTATTATGTATGATTAACATATTCTATTTTGAATCTACTTCTTCTTCTTCTTCTTCTTCTAATACTACAATTTTTATTATATAAATACATTAAACATTATAAATATAAATTAATATATAGTAAATTATTGATTTAGTCAATTTTGATTTATATATTTTTTTTCCCAAATAAAATATACACAAAACAATTAAATATAATACTATTTTTTTTTCTTTTCTTATAAATTTTTTTATAATAAAAGTAAAGTTCTTTTTCCTTTTTTCATTTTGTTGAAAATATTTAATTTTATAATACATTTAAATAATAACTTCTCGCATTAGAAATAAATTTTAAGGAATGAAAACTTGTTAAATTTTTATTTATTTAGAAAATATATCACATATATATTATTATAACTTTTTTTTAAAAAAAAATCTTATTAATAAAATATTTATAATAATTCATAAATGATATATGATATATATAATGTTATAAATATAAAATTTCACTTGATTTTTTAATTGATTTTACTTTTTTGTTTAAATAAAAATAGAAATTTTGTTATTCTTAAGAGGATAAGCTCCTTTTTTTTCATTATGTATAAAATTTGATAAATTTACAGAAAGACAGGTTTGAAAAAATTTCCAATAAGTGAGTTATAATTAATTTCTTATTAAAATCCATAACTTATCAAATCTATCATCATAAAAATATACCGAGAAAAATATTTGTTTAATTAATAAAATTATCAAAAATAATCATTTCGTTTAATTTTTATAACAAATAATATTCAATTTTTTAATAATGTTTTTTTTTCTGAATTAAAAAGAAAATTATATCATAAATATAAATATATCTGCATTAAAGTCTATGTAAATATATACATTAAGTAAAATACTGTTATTTTACATGATATACCTATCGTAAGACATAATTCTATGGGGCGCTTACGACCATAGGCATTGAGATACGCCAATCAACGCGCAAAATAAACCTGTCGACATATGGATTTCGCCAGCTTAGCTGACTAGATCAAGGTGGTTGCACGCATCTCAAGCCACATCCTAACTCACTCAAATCCATTGCATCCATCTTTGATTTCTTGCTTGGACCACTTCATGCATTTTCTCAGATTCCCGCTTTTTCTTCTTTTCTCCTTCATCTTCTTCAGGGGGCCCCGACCTCCATGGTACCAGTTTTTATGCAAAGCTTCAACGCCATAATTTTCTATTTTGCATCATCTTCTTCTCTTCTTCATCTTCTTCATCTTCTTCAGGTACGAATTTTCTCATATTAGCATAAGCCATACAAAGCTTCAACGCCATAATCTGCTCTTCTGTGTCATCTTCTTCAGGTACAACTCCACTCACATTAGCTTATGCAAAGCTTCAATGCCATAATTCTCTCTTCTACATCATCTTCTTTTCTTCTTCATCTTCTTCATGTTCTTCACGTACGACTCTACCTACATTACATATGCAAAGTTGCAATGCCATAATTCCCTCTTTTGCATCATCTTCTTCCCGTCTTCATCTTTTTCATCTTCTTCAAGTATGACTTTTCTCATATTATCATAAGCTATAAAAAGCTTCCACGCCATAATTTCCTCTTATGCATCATCTTCTTCTCGTCTTCATCTTTTTCATCTTCTTAAAGTACGACTTTTCTCATGTTATCATAAGCTATAAAAAGCTTCAACGCCTTAATTTCCTCTTATGCATCATCTTCTTCAGGTACAACTCTACTCACATTAGCTTATGCAAAGCTTCAATGCCATAATTCTCTCTTCTACATCATCTTCTTCTCTTCTTCATCTTCTCCATATTCTTCACGTACAACTCTACCTACATTACATATGCAAAGTTGCAATGCCATAATTCCCTCTTTTGCATCATCTTCTTCCCGTCTTCATCTTTTTCATCTTCTTCAAGTACGACTTTTCTCATATTATCATAAGCTATAAAAAGCTTCAACGCCTTAATTTCCTCTTATGCATCATCTTCTTCAGGTACAACTCTACTCACATTAGCTTATGCAAATCTTCAATGGCATAATTCTATCTTCTACATCATCTTCTTCTCTTCTTCATCTTCTTCATGTTCTTCACGTACAACTCTACCTACATTACATATGCAAAGTTGCAATGCCATAATTCCCTCTTTTGCATCATCTTCTTCCCGTCTTCATCTTTTTCATCTTCTTCAAGTACGACTTTTCTCATATTATCATAAGCTATAAAAAGCTTCAACGCCATAATTTCCTATTTTGCATCATCTTCTTCTCGTCTTCATCTTCTTCATCCTCTTCAGGTACGAATTTTCTCATATTATCATAAGCTATAAAAAGCTTCCACGCCATAATTTCCTCTTCTTCATCATCTTATTTTCTTCACCTTCATCATCTTCTTCAAGTATGACAACATTCACATAAGCCATGCAAACCTGGAACGCCATACTTTCCTCTTCTGCATCATCTTTTTCTCTTCTTCATCTTCTTCAGGTACGACTTCACTCACATTAGCATTTGCGAAGCTTCAATGCCATAATTTTCTCTTCTTCGTCATCTTCTTTTCTTCACCTTCTTCATCTTCTTCAAGTACGACAATATTCACATAAGCCATGCAAACCTGCAACGCCATACTTTCCTCTTCTGCATCATCTTCTTCTCTTCTTCATCTTCTTCATTTCTTTTACGTACGACTCTACCAACATTACATATGCAAAGCTGCAATGTCATAATTTCCTCTTTTACATCATATTCTTCTCTTCTTCATCTTCTTCAGGTACGACTTCACTCACATAACCTATACAAAGCTGCAACGCCATAATTTCATCTTCAGCATCATCTTCTTCTCTTCTTTATCTTCTTCACCTTCTTCACGTACGACTCCACTTACATTAGCAAATGCAAAGCTGCAACGCTATACTTTAATGTTCTGCATCATCTTCTTCTTTTCTACTCCTTTTTCATCTTCTTCAAGTACGACTTCACTCACATAAGCCATACAAAGCTTCAATGCCATAATTTCATATTCTTCGCCTTCGTATTCATTTTCTTCTTAACCAACTTCTGTGCCCCATGCATGAAGCAGGCACCCATTCAAACTATCGTCAATTTCTACGGTAAGCAGTCTTAACCAGCATACTGATCCCTCATTACTTTCACGCACATTTGTGCAACTACCTGGTCCTGCCTCTAACCAGCTCCATCTATTACAGGTACGTCCATTTATGCTAACAGTCAGTAACCAGTTAGGGCTATCTAAACCTCTGCTATTATCTGTAGTGATAGCACCCGAGATTCAGCCATTTCTCAGCACCAGTCCTAAGACTGTCCCTGCGATATTGGTGACTACCACACTTACCACGTTTTAGCTAAAGGCTCCTCACCATAGCCGGGCACACGGATGAACCACCAGTCAAGCCCCGACCCTCATGGTACCAGTTCTTATGTTTTTAAAGCATATCTGGTGGGTACACTCACTCTAAAGAACTTCAGTAAGGAAACGTGCAATTTATTGGCACTGCTAGGAACCGTGCAATTTTCTGGCACTACTACAAATTTGCTTTTGTAGTAGGCTTTTAGGTCACCTCAATATCATATTGGTTGGTAGCCAGGAAATCTTGTAGAGATCAATCAAACCCAAACCAACATGCCGAAGTCTCTAAAGCACAATGAATTTTGTAGTGATTCATGCCCGGGGAATTGCCGCAGTGTGAACTTTTAACCCCAGTACTCTATAATGACCCTTTGGATAGCCACAAAGTGAACTGAGAATTTGCTCCCTTTTTTCTGCAATATTTTGTACTAGTCCATTACTCTTTATATCCAAATGGCCTTGTAACCCATAAAAAAGTTACTTTTTTGTATCTAGACAGCTAATCTAGGACCGTGAGGATATCCCAAACTAGCTTGGATTGGACATCAGATAAGACAAGAGCTTTCAATGCAGCTTCGCTGTGTAAGATTATGTAGATCTTTACGTTTTGCAGGTTCCTTCTGATATCCTTTCTAGCACTTAGCTCTATGGCATGTATATCTGCCTGAAAAATGGATGAGGATTTACCAAAGGCCTTAGATAGATGGTAATCAGGTCTGACTACATCCGTCCAACACCCATATTTATTTTTTGAACCCTTCTTCGAGTGACACCTCCCCCCTCCTCCCTATCAAGTTAGGCGCTCCATGAGAACCTCTTTTTGATAGCATTGCTTCCAAGAGATAGTTGGCCTCCAGGAATTTGCTTAGCACCGAAACATCCTTAAGATGTTTAAACAGGTCGCCTAGCTTAAAGGTTTTGGAATGACCTATTTTGAGAGCCCAATTAACCACTTTTTTTCATATGTAAATGCAAAGGGAGCAGGTCTAAAAGAGTTTCAAGAGCTGTCGTGGGGCATGTTCTTAGGATGCAAGCATGTCAGTCTTTGAACTTGACGATGGGTTACTTGGACAGTAAGTTGTTCAGCCGTAGGCTACCAAAAGAGAGCCGCCCAGGTGATGACGGGTGTCTTTGGATTGCAGACCTCAGATTTTACTGAAGAGCCTATGACAAGCCCGAATGGCTCTAGTTGATCTAGCAATAACACTGGTAAGATGTGAGTTCCAGAACTATTTCTGTACGAAAATGATAATTAACCTCAGTAGAGAACTCAAGTTCAGTTGCATTCTTCTTGACCTTGGTGAGGAACAACTTATGCTTCTTAGTGACTGGATTTTGTGAGGGTCTGCCTCATGGCACATTGAGATCTGTGCCTCATAGTACTAATTATGCACTAAGTTTAGACCCCTGTGCATTCGGCCCCAAACAGTTTTTTCATATCTCCCCCTGATCATCATGACCAGGTCAACAGCATAATTTTGAACTTCAAAGCCAGCTGCAAATAATTTGACTAGAAGCTCATCAATGACAAGTGACCAAACTAGGGGTGATATCATATATTACTATAAGGAGCTTATCCAAAATTAATTAATCTAATTACAAACTGACTTTTAATAATAAAAAAATAATATAAATAATAATTAAAAAGTTCTCAAAAAAAACTTATGCATACAAGAAATCAATAATGTGCATCAACAAAAAAACAAACTCTTCTTTAAAAATTCTACTAAAAAATATATCTTATAATTTATAACATTATATATACATATATATATATTAAAAAAAACATATATTATTTATTTATTAATTTTCTTTAAAGAATATCAATTTTCCTTCTAAAATAATTATTTTTATATTAAACTTTTCTTAATAATATAAATAAATATACAAACATCTATTTCTTTTTATCTTAATAAATCTATAATAGTAGAAATATAATAATATTACAAAAATAATTAATAATATCTTTGCACATATAATATTATATTAAATTATTTTATTCAAAAAGAAAATTTTAATTAATAATATTATAAATAGATTATAAACAAGACATAATTTTTGTTGTTTTTCTACTCAAAAAACATATATTTACATTGATTTTTTTTCGATATATCTAAATTTTTTTTATATTTTAATCAAATTTAATTTTGAAAAGATATATATTCAAATTTAACATTATTATCCTTTTTGATATTGATTTTTTTTGTTAGTTTACATTATTTTCTAAAAAAAGATGTCCCAATAGAAGTGCTGCATTTAGTTTTTAAATTGAACACATTATTTCTTCGAAAAGTGATAATAATTTTATTTTCTTGTAAAGTACAAATATTGTGATTTAAGATAAGATCGTTAAATAATTATGGTTCAACACATTGGATTTCCGCAATAAGCTCACTAATAGATTGTGACTTATATGTGACTTCAAGAAACTCGAAAGAGAGAAGTCCCACGGTGTTAAATCCCTTAAGGCCAATTCTGATCAGGATTTCTTGAATGTAAACGAGCAAATAATTTTTCTTGCTAAAAGCAAATGTCTTCAAGATGCAAATCAACTGATTCCGGATAAAAAAAATTATTTATCATAGTAGTAGGGCTATGCCGGTTCTGCCTTACTTTTTTATAGGGATCCATCAAATTTTTTGCATTAGTGTGAGCTTTTTACTGTTTCTTTACACCACCTGTGAATAGATCTGTAAGCCCTTTGCTGCTACTTTAATGTTGCTTTACAGTATCATTGAACTCACCAGTAGGCATTTTACTACTGTTTTACAGCTGCTTTAGAGCACCAATGAGCAGACCTGTAAAAAGTTCACACCAATGCAGCAAATTTGACGAAATACTCTGACGTGAGCAGACAATTTGATGAATCCGGACACCAAATTTGACGTCTATGCCAGTGAACACACGAGTACGCCTTTCGCTGCTGCCTTAGTGCCGATTTACAGTATCAGTGAACTTTGACTACTATTTTAAAGCTGCTTTAGAGCACTAGTGAGCAGACCTGTAAAAAGTTCACACAAATGCAGCAAATTTGACGCTATACTCTGACGCGTGCAGCAAATTTGACGGATCCGGACAGGAAATTTAACGATTATACCAGTGAATACACCGGTAAGCCTTCTGCTGCTCCTTTAATGCCGCTTTACAGTGCCAGTGAACTCACCAGTAAGCCTTTTACTGCTGCACCAGTTAGCCCATCTGTAAAAAGCTCACACCAAAGCAGCAAATTTGATGCAACACTCTGACGCGAGCAGTCAATTTGACGAATCCGGACAGCAAATTTGCGGCTATACCAGTGAACAGACCAGTAAACCCTTTACTGCTGCTTTAGTACCGCTATACAGTGCCAGTGAACTTTTACTACTGTTTTATAGCTGCTTTACAGCACCAGTAAGCACACTTGTAAAAGGATGACACCAGTGCAGCAAATTTGACGGATCCGAAAAATATTGCAAAAAATTGAGACAAATCATTTACTGTTATCTCATTTCCAGCTTAATTTTCCAACAGCGCAATAAGCTAACCAAACATTGACGTGGATTCTGAGACCTCTCTTAACTTACTCCTGGGTTCTATGCACCCAAAAGTCAGTCATTTTGCTTATTTACATAGTCATTGAGTTGAAATGTCACTAAAAAAAAGATATCACTAAAAAAAAATATATCCCATAAACCAATTATCAAATTCTCTCTGCTTTAAATGATCTGCTGATTAGAGTTATTTTTCAAGAATTCGCTGTAAAGTGTTTCTTGAAATGCACAACTCTTGTAAATGATGGCGAATTTAAAATTCTCTGAGGTATCAGTAACACTTTCTCTCACTCCGACTATGTTTTCGAGCGAACGCCCACTACGACATGGCATGGAGGACTTATTCTCGAGAATCGAACCAGATTCCTGAAATTTTTCAATTAATCTTCAAATTAATCAGTATTCTTTCAGATCATTATTTTGACCGAAAATTCCACAAAGTTTATAAACTGTTTCAGCAAAACTTTCACCATTTTATTACAATGAGTTTTAACAATAATAACGTGTTATGTTTTTTAACCCAACTTTAAAAGAGTTAAAAGATTAGGTAGTTGTGTAAAAAAAAATTTTTTTTATATCAAGTCCTAAAGGGATGGTTCCGATAGCTTAACCAGAACCTTCAAAAGGCTCCACGAAAATAACAAAAAAAAATATCATGCTGTAAGGTTTATTTAAACTAGTGACACCAAAGGTATAAACTTCTCCGAAGGAAATAAAAAATTTGGCTCAAAATAAAATGGCGGAGAAAAAAAAATACGCTGGAAAAATAACATGTGATAAGGATTAAAATGAGAATATTGATCTTAATTGCTCCTTTCTGGCCATCCCCAAATCCACCTTTGGCACTTCTTCGGCCCAAGAAAACCTTCATTTTAAGAAAACTTAACACTTCCGAAATGCATTTAATAATAATCAAAGTCTTAACGAAACAGACCACAAAAAACACCTATGAGCGTCTACCAGCTACTAAACCCATCAAAAAAAAAAAACACGTTCCCCTCTACTTGAATATTCCCTTGCGTGACACGAATTTCGTCATATCTTTCGGTAGCTCGTTACTCTTGTTTGCTGGATGAACTTTGAAACAATTCAACTTCAAAACAGCTGACACACTACAACGTGTAGCATTCCACATTTACTTAACGAATTATTATGTCATATATGAAATTTTTGAAACTGTCACCTTTATATAAAGAACAAAAAATGGCGCACACTTTAAATCTGGCGCTCTTTTATTGGGAGAATCTTAATAAAATATGTCATTTGAATTTTTTTCTTTTATTTACTATTATTGTCTTAATAAAATATATAATTTTAATTTTTTTTTTAATTACTATTATTTGATGTAAAAGCCATAAACTAAATAAATTAAACAAAAATCAAAAATAATTTTAAAAAAACATTACCAATAAAAAACATGAACAACACGACATAATAACATAAGTGCGCTTGATTATTATTTATTCCAAAATAATTATTTTCTACTTTGAAAATATGTAGTTTTTTTTTTTTAAAATTTTATTTATCATTAATACTATTTTCAAATAATATTCATAGAAAAATATGAATAAAATGAAAATTCCAGCTTCATTTTATTCAATATAGCCGCCTACTATTCTGAATATCTTATTCTGCACCAACATACATAAATATCTTTGATACTATCAAATATATATTTTGAATGTAATTTTGCTTTGATTAAGTCTAAAATTGCGGCTTTTCAATATGATTTTTTCTTTTATTATTATTATTATTATTATCTATTCAGTTTTACTTATAGTTTTTCTAGTCAATTCTTTTCCTATACCAAATAGGAAATTATTACATATTCTTCATAAAATAAAATCAATCTTAATATTCCTCCCACTAAAATAATTTGGTAAAATTACCAAAATTTGAACAATTACCAATATAATATAAATAAAAAAAAATTAACAAATTATTAGAAATTAGTATTAAATGAATTTCGAAAATTAAAAAATCAAATTTATACATTTTTTTCTGCATGCAAAAATTGAAAGAGAAAATTTAAATCACAAATAAAATAAAGAAGCTGCATTTTATTAATTTTAATAATATTATATAAATTTTTTTTAAATATATATTATATATAATATATTCTAATCAAATTAATATTAATATATTTGCTATATCTGCTACACATAATCTTGATCAGTTTGGATTTTCTTCGATAAAAAAAATTTCATATATTTTTATAATGCACTTAACACAGTATGTTATTTAAGTAGCTTGCCTTGCCAAAATGCCATCATCAATCAATAATTTTGAAAATAAAAAAACTAAATTAAATAAAAAGAAGAAAATTTAATAAATTATTTTACAATATATTCATTATTAATTATAATTATAATCTTTAGATATGTTTTAGTTTTCTTTCTCGATAACATAAATAAATCTTCTTACTTTTTTTTTGTGTACATATAAATATTTTTATAAAACAAAAAAAAAAAACAATAAATCTGAATTATTCTATATTATGAAATCTAATCAAATTAAATGGAAAAAAATAATATATGAAAATAATTAACAACAAAATGTGAGTTTTAAATAAATATAAATAATAATAATTTTTTTCTTCATTTAATTATATTGGCAGATTCTAGTACTATACCTGCATATATATTATTTTTATTTACAATAATTTTTTTTCTCTAACGTATTTTAATCTAGAATTCGTTATTTTTTACTATAATAGTATTGATAGTTTTTTTTCCCAACTATTACTAACTTTAAGGATGAATAATTTTCATAAATTAATATTATAAAAAAAAAAAGAAGAGAAAAAGATAATATAGATAATTAAAAAAAAAGGGAAAACAAAATCCTACAAAGATGTATTTATTAATTTACTATAAAAATATTTAATATTCTATATAAAATTGGCAAGTATTTTATTTCAAGAAAAGGAAAAAAATTCTCTTTCGAATAAATTTTTGTTTTTTTTTTCTTTTATAATTTTTTAACAATATTTTATTAATTTCTTTTTTTTTTGTTCTCACCAATTAATAAGGTAAAATTTTAATAAAAATTTCTTTTCATTTTATAATATTTTCTACAAAAAAAGCGCACAAAAAAAATTTTATATATATTTTTTTTTAATATACAAAACAGTACACTCCACCACATACTATACACTACCTCCTAAATAATATTATGCACACATAAATATACAACTACACATACATCTTAACACACACTCAAAAATATAAAACTATTTACCAAATTAAAAAAAAAACACCAATAAACACAATACGCAATGATTGAAGCAAAATTTTTTTTTAGAAAAACATTAAATGCACTTGAATTGAAAAAAATTGTTAGCCATAAAATTATAAAATGTTAGCCATAAAAATTCGGCCATTTTTAATTATATACAGAAAAAACACAGATTCCACTCATACACCACCAGTGTTTCATAGAATATATCTACAGAAATTAGATATTACTTTTATTTTTAACGAATATTTTTATACAATAAATAATAAAAATAAAAATTAACTAAATCAAAAAAATATTATTTTTTTCAAAAAAAAATTATTATTTAAAAAAAATTTACTCTAATTATTTAAATTGAATTTATTAGGCCAGGAATTTAATAGAAAATATTTTTTTTTAAATTTATTATTTCGTTAAATCAACATCAAACATTTAAATACACAAAAACTTAAATCACATATACACGTAAACACAATTATAGGGGATAAAAAAAAAAAGTTTAAATAAAAAATTTTAAAAAAAATTTTTTTTCTAAAACTTATAATTTTTTTCTTTGTCAAAATTTTTTTTTATAAGTTCATTCAGTGTAATTGATTGGTCAGAAATATTCAATTTTTTTTTTCAAATTTCAACAAAAATTTATATAAGAAAAATTTAACCATTTATAAAAAAAATAAACTTTAACATTCTTATTGTGAAAGATAGTATTTTGAACAAAAAAAAATTAATTTATATAATTTTAATAATTTCTCTTACAATTTTAATTGATTTAAACAATTTTTTTTTTTTTTTTACAAAAACTACCCTCTTTATTTTTATTTCAATAAAAAGTTATAGTTTTTTATCTCTATTCAAATTTATTTCGAAATTTTTTATTTCAAAAACTTTTTACAAAATTTCTATTCTTATAATATTAAATTTAAATTATTTTCTTTTCTCCTATCTAAATATATATTATTAGTTTTTAATTTTAATATTAGTTTTTTTTTTAACAGCAAAAAGAAAAAACAAAAAAAAAATATACAAAAAAAAATTACATATAAAAAGAAAAACCAAAGAAAATTTATTGACGTAAAATTATTTTTCTCTTTTTTCCTCATATTTTCTCTGCTGTGCTTACGCCTGTGAATGGTTGTGTCTCCAACAAAAATAATTTGATAAAAAAAAAAAAACAATTACATAAAAAATAATTTTAATAATTAATTATAATATTCAAAAAAAAAAACGAAAAAAAAATATCTAATACTAACAATAATATAAATAAAAAATTAACTAAAACAAATTATCTCAAATTTGCATGCTTCGCTTCAAAAATAAAACAAAAAAAAAATACAATCAAAATATCTAAAAAAAAAAAAAAATCGCAAATCCAAACAAAATTCGTTCACGTAAGTATTTATATCAAATTTTCTTTATTTCCACATTAAAAATTAAATTATATCAATTAATTATATTATGTTTTTCTGAAATTTTATATACCAAAAAAAAAAAAAAAATAATTTGATTATTATTAATATTTTTTTTTTATTATTTTATCATTTATACATAAATTTTATTTTTTAAAAATAAAACCAAAAAAAAAAAAATAACATCATATCAATTATATATTATTAATCAAAATCGTACATTTAATAATAATAAATGTTCTTAATTTTATGCGTTTTTTTGTTTGTTGTTGTTAAACAATAATTAACTGAACCCCTAAAAATATGCTAACTGCAATTTGTTTCGAAAATGACCAAACTTAAATATGAGTTAATTATGGAAATTTTCGAATTGAAATGAGTAAAAATTTTGCCAAGATAAAATATTTTTTTTTATTTTTTTTTTTTAAGTTGCTTGTTAAAAATTTAACAAATAATAATAAGGAAGAAAATGAAAGAAAAAATGCATAATATTTAAATTCATTTAAAAAAAATGAGGAAATTTTTGGGAAATACTATTTTTTAAAATAATTCGAAATTATTACATTGGAATTTATTGGCAAAAAAAAAAATTCTCGTTTGAAAATTTCCCCAACTTTTCCGATTATCATTAAAAAAAAGTCATTGTTATTTTTGTTTTTTATTTTTCTTTTCTCAACAATAATGACAAATTTTGTGATAAGATTTTATTCTAAATATTATAATTATTAAGCTCATTAGCTTAAGGCGAAAATGATTTTTTTTTTAATATATCATTCATCTAATAATAAAAATAAGACTATTTTTATATTATATATATACATATAGGAATAAAAACTAATAACTATCTATAAGAAAAAAACAATTTTTTTTCTTCTAATCTTAAAATAAGTATTTTAGGGAAATAATAATAATAATTTTTTTTCTCGAAAATTTGTGTGTGCATATTGCATTTTGGCCTGTCTCTAATTATTTATTGTGTTATTTTTGCATTTACTTACTACTACTACTATCTATATATATATATATATCTATATTATTACTATTACTATTTTATTATGCATTACTATTATTGTTATTGTTGTTCTTATTCTACATTTATTCATTAATGTAGATACTATATTATTATACAAATAATTAGCTTAGCGCTTAGCTTAGCTTTTCTATAATATTTGTTCTTGTTATTAATTTTTATTTTGATTTTATTATTGTATGTATATAAATTTATTTATTTATTTTTATTTATTTTTTTTAATCGTGTACATATGTAACATTCAGAAGGATATACCCATTTTTTTTATGTTGTTTTGTTGTTGTTTTTTTTACCCCTAAATAACTGAACTGCTGAATTTTCTGTAATCATACCAAAAATTGATTTCGAAATAATCCAATTATTTTTATTAGCAGGTAAATTTTTTTGGTTCAATTGAATATAAAAAATTGATGTAAAATATATTCGATAATGAATCTGCGAAATATTTGCGTCAATTTTCGCTGGTGATTTGTATTTGTTACTCGTATGAAGAAAAAAATCAATATATATTATATAAATCGAAATCGTGCGCATCCATAAAAAGAAAATACAAAAAACTTTCGATTTTTCTTTTGTATACATAAGTAAGTTAATAAAGACTGTATAATAAATGATTGTCGTAAATCGACTGATTGATACTTAACTAGAAGTTAAATGGAAGAAAAATCGATTCTGTACGTGGCCATATTATTTTTCTAAAATGTAAACAAACACCACGACAAATATTGTTTACAGGTATTAACGTTATATATATATAATATGGAGATAAATATTTAGAGAAACATATAGATTTAAATTGATACGTTTTCTAATAAAAATTTAAAAAAAAAATCTTTTTATTAATATAATGCGAAACTAATTTGCGTATGCAAATATTGTGTGCAAAATTATATTTTGGGTAAATGTAGGGTGTCTCAAACTACTCTTTTTGTTAAAACCACAAGTCGTCCACATCCATATCTTGCAATTTAGGCATAAAAAAACTGAATTATCATATCGCGATAGTAAGCACCATTAACTGTTATTGACTGACCAGTTACAATTTCAAAGAATAATGGTTCGATAATGGGTCCAGCCCAAAAATCCTCCCCAAATAGAAACAAGTTGTGGATGCATTTATTTTTCAACAATCACTCGTGGATTTTCTGAACCACAAATGTGACAATTTTTAGCTGTAAATCAAGCCATCAAGATAAAAGTGAGCCTCATTGCTGCAAATGATTTTGTTGAAAAAATCAGCATCCACTTGTTCAGTAGGCTTCAGTTTTTGAGTCAATTGAACTTTGTAACCATGAAGATGCAAATCTACGCTGTAGAGAGCTTCTCAGAATGTCCATTTTCATGGTGCCGAATTAATGTTTTAGGTTGAACATGGTTGAAGAACGGTCGCATTGTTGAAGAACACTAATTAATCCAATCTACCTAATATTTTTAATTAATCCCTTCACAGTTTTAAAATATTGCTCAACAATGCAAACACGTTGTTCTTTTGTGTAGCGTTCCATTTTTAATAACGTTGAACTGTCAGCTGGTCACGCTGTCTTTTTTTTTTTGGTTGGCAGCACTTTATTGCAAAATTCAAAACAAAAACCCTATACATTTACCAAAATTATGATCGGATAATTTTATGCCTCAGCTGAGGTATGTGTCTTTGCTTTAAGAGTTCGTATAACAAATAGATTCAAATTTTTACAGCCATTTTCATACTGAATTTTCCAAAAACTTCTACAAATAAATATACTATAATTTGCGAAAAAATGTATATTCTATAATTTCTTTATTAGATTGAGAACGAAATGATTTCATTGAAAATAAATAAGCTATTTATAATTGATGGGACTGAATCTAAAGAATTAATTTTGACATATTCGATTGACTAACTGTTATACATAATTAACTATGAAGTTTATCATAAAATTCTGATCATATTTTATAGTAATTAATTTAAATTCAAAAGAAACCGTTTACACAACTCGTATAAACTTAAAAACTTTATTTTCATAATAGGTCATATTTTTTTTAAAAGAATTTCCTATTTTGTTGCAAAATAAAAAGTTCAAAAAATTTAGGGATAAATTACTTAACTTTCATTGTCGATTGTTGTTGTTCTATCAAAATCAATGTTTTAAATTATTAATTTTATTATTTCCTCTTTTTTTTGAAAAATAATTTTTCTTTTATAATGCCGTATCGTATTTGTAATTGTTTTTTTTATGTACATATATGTCTATACGCAAATAAATTAACTATGTTTGCTTTTCTTAATCGACTACAAAATTCAATAATTTTAAATATAAAATTAAAATTATAATTAACTAAATTTGTTTATTTCCTTTCAAAATGCATTTTTTTTAAATTCTACTTTTCTTTGCAGTCGATTTTGTAAAAGCAAATATCTTAATGTGTTGTTGTTATTTGTGTCTGCCTTATTTAAACAGAGTATTTAAAAGACAACCGAAATAACTAATCAAAAAAAAAAACAAATTATAATCAAATTATTGTCTAATTATGTCTACACTCAAAACATTTTTAGTTATATTTTTATTTTTCATATCTAATATCAGAAACATAACAATTATTGTATACGAAAAAAAATGTTTAATATATAACATAATTTTTATTTTTATATTTAAATAATTTGGGCTTTTTCAATTTCGTTTTTTTTTTGTTGTTGATTTTCTTATTTTTATACACAATTATTTAAAATAATATATAATATTGACAAAAATACAATCCTAAAACAAATTTCAAAGCAAATTATAGAATTTTAACAATTATATTTATATTATTGGAATTAATTTTCAAAGTTAAGTGTATCTTATAGACCAAAGTATGGTAAATTTATGTGGTACATAAAAAAAAATTACTATTAGCAATGATACAATCTATATAAATTCGGAGCCAGTAAATAAATTTATTATACTCAATTCCTTATTATCTATCCAGCAGATTGTAGATTAAATAATTTTATATACAATAGAATTTGTGCTTCGGAAAGAAAAATTTAATAAAATTCGCTTAAAGTTTAGTTTTCGATTAAAACAATTTCATTTTATTATATTGCCTTAACGTTGCCATTATGTATAAAAAATTTAAGTTTATTCAAATGCTTGATACGAAACTTCTTGCAAGACTCGGTGATCCTTTTGAGATAATTTTAATCGCATTTTCGCACATTTCGCGTTGTGAATCGGCCATTTCTCGACGGATATTGATTTTCAAAAGCTCTAGAATTTGAAGATTGTTTAAATAAACATGATTTGTTCCGTTTCTATAAAAAAAAGTTCGATGGCTATCTTGGAGATTATTAAATCTTAAAATTATGCGTCCTAAGATTTTGCTGAGTAAATTGCCAAAATTTATCATCTTATGTGACTTGTGGTTCCGTTTTGTTGAAACCACATATAGTTCAGATTTAAATCTTTAAGTTAAGGTCAAAAAAAAGTTGACATTGATAAGTTTTTTTATATTTATCACTAACTTATCAGATTGCCCTCATATATATTTTTGACCTAAGGCTAATTGACATTACTAAATCTTAAAATTTCGCGTCCCAAGAACTGTTCGCGCAATAAAGCCGAAATTTATCATCTTATGTGACCGGTAGTACCGTTTTATTGAAGGTACAAATAGCTTACATTAAAACCTTTAAGTTAAGGTCAAAAAAAATTTAAATTAATACGTTTTTTTTGCATTTATTACTAACTTATCAGACTGCTCTCTTAAATACTTTTCCCCTGAGGCTAATTTACATTACCAAATCTTAAAATTACGCGTCCTAAGAACGTTCCACGTAATAAAGCCGAAATTTGTCTTCGTTTTATTGAAACCACAAATAGTTCAGATTAAAATCTTTAAGTTAAGATCAAAAACAAGTTAGCATTAATACGTTTTTTGTATTTATCACTGACTTATCAGACTGCCCTCGTAAATATTTCTCACGTTAGGCTAATTGACATTGCCAAATCTTACAATTACGCGGTCTAAGAACTTTCCGCTCAACAAAGCCGAAATTTGTCATTTAATGTGTCTTATGGTAGCGTTTTATTAAAACCACAACTTCAGATTAAAATCTTTAAGTTAAAGTCAAAAAAAAGTTGACATTGATACGTTATTTTGCATTTATCACTGACTTATCAGACTGCCCTCGTAAATATTTCTCACTTGAGGCTAATTGACAATACCAAATCTTAAAATTATGCGTTCTATGACCTTTTCGTGCAATAAAGGCGAAATTTTTCATCTTATGGTATGTGTCTTGTGGCTCAAAATGTTCAATAAATGCATACCAGGTAGTCATTTACAATTACTTTTTCACAGTGACTAGTAGAGGGCAATTTTACCTTTTAACATATCCACCAAGAAAAATATGATTCTCATCGCCAAAGAAAATTTTACATAACCATGGAATGTGCAGAAGATTCTTAATTTATACATTTGATCATTATAAAATATGCATTATAAAATATAACAAACTTTGAACTAAACAAATAGTACCACTTTTAGTAATAAAATAATTTTAAACAGAGGTCAAATGACAGAGCTATATTTTCTTAATGTCAAAGTAGATAATCAACAATCTCCTCCCCCCCCCCCCTCTGATAATAATAGTAATTATTGTTTAATCGTTATTCTTATGCAATATTTTACAAATTATTATAAAAATACCAGAAAAATAGTCCGATTATTAAATCTGAGCTATTCAATATTTTAAAATTTAAATTAATAAATCCAAAATTTTATGAACAAATCCTCTTTTAATATTCGAATTTTCATATTATACAATATAAGGTGTAGTAAAAAGAAATTCATTATGTTTGCATTAAATTGAAGGTTTTATTTAGCATAAATAGAATAACACGATTTAGATCAAATATGCACCGTTTTGTTCGACAACTTGTTGCCATTTTGGAGGTAATTTCATATTGCCTCTCTGATAGAAACCCTCGTCCCTATTGGCAAAAAACTGGGACAGTCGATTTTCACAATCTTCTCTTGAGGCGAATTTTTCACCTGCAAAATCATTCGTCATAGACAGGAAGAGGTGGTAATCACTTAGTGCCAGGTCCGGACTATAAGGTGGATGCATAAAAACATCCCAACCAATGTCCCGGAACTTCTGGCGAGTCACTATCGATGTATGCGGCGTGGCATTGTCCTGATGGAATACAACTCCTCTCCTATTGGCCAAAGCTGGCCGCTTCTGGGCGATTGCTTCTTTCAGACGGTCCAATTGTTGACAGTATAGGTCCGAATTAAGAGTTCGGCCGTAGGGGAGTAGCTCATAGTAGATGATTCCCTGCCAGTCCCACCAAACACACAGCAAAACCTTCCTGGCTGTGAATCCTGGCTTGACCACCGTTTGCGCCGGGTGACCGCGATTTGACCACGACTGTTGTCGC
This sequence comes from Atherix ibis, assembly GCA_958298945.1. Lineage (NCBI taxonomy): Eukaryota > Metazoa > Arthropoda > Insecta > Diptera > Athericidae > Atherix > Atherix ibis. Next base: position 79,091,423 of record OY282609.1, read on the forward strand.
TTGACGTTGTCGTAAGTGACCCACTTTTCATCACCAGTAACCATCCGCTTCAGAAATGGATCGATATTGTTGCGATTCAGCAGCGATTCGCAGATGGAAATTCGGTCCATGAGGTTTTTTTGCGATAACTCGTGTGGCACCCATACATGGAGCTTCTTTCTGTATCCAGCCTTATTTAAGTGGTTCCAAATGGTTTTTTGTGTAATGTTTAGGTTCTGGGCAATCGAAACAGTGCTTACGTGACGGTCGGACTCGACGATTTCCATTATTTTATCGACATTTTCGACAATAGGCCTTCCAGAGCGTGGTGCATCTTTGACATCAAAATTACCGGAACGGAATCGACGAAACTAAAATTGCCCGTCATTGACTGTTACAGTATCAGGACCATAAACACTATTCACATTTTCAGCTGCCTGGCTTGCGTTTTCGCCTTTATCGAAGAAAAACTGTATATCACTTTGTTGGTGTCCATCTTTGACGCGTGCTAAAAAAAATACTGAATCAAGTAATCACAAAACTGTATGAAAAGTTTTTTACTACAAAATCTTATCTTTCTAACGCCATCTAGTGCAACCCGATCGCACTTTTAAAACGGGAGATACAGACTTCTAAAGCCATCTATTGGCAAAATAATGGATTACTTTTTACTACAACTTTATATGAGGGAAATAATAATTTTTCAATAAATTTCTGATACAAAAAAAATATCTTCAAATTAGAGTAAAATTTTTTAGTGAATAAATTAATTTACGAAGAATAAATAGTTATTAATAATCCAAAAGGAATATTCATGAAAAAGTACAACAAAAAAACAATATTACATCCTTGTTATTTGATTGGTAGTATTATTTGTAGTCGAAATAAAATATTCTTTAGTCAACTAATATTAATTGAAAGTATAATTTTTATTTAGTTAATGTACACACATATATATTTATTATACATATACACAAAACAATATCAAAATATTATAAAAATTGTATTTGAATTTATTTTTTTTACTAATAAAAATCTCTATAATTTAATTACTATTTAAAAAAATTCACTTCTTAAAGAGGAGTCTTGACATCTTAATAGGCAAAAATATTTCAACTCTAACAGGGCCGCTCATTATACGAGCAGAAAACTATTAACTTCTTAAAGACGTTTAACTTCTTAAAACTATTAACTTCTTAAAGAATATCGAATTTTATGTACAATATATTTTGCAAAAAAAAGAATATCTCTTCTAAAACTATTCGAATTTTGAAATTTTAATAATCCAGTTTTTAAACAATTCGCATCTAAAAATTTTTTTTTATTTCAACTCTATTATTATGTATACTATAAAATTTAAATTTTTTATTTATTTTTTTTTTTAATTCTAAATAGCAGTATTTATTTTATCTTATATTAATATTTTTTAGTTTTTTATCATCTGATTTTAATTTATTTTATTATATACTAAAAACAAAAAAATCTTATACTTTCTCTTTCCGATTTTAATTTTAATACACATACTACACATAGATATATACACGTATACATAATTTACTCATATACATACATAATATTGTTCGTAAATATATATATTGTAAGAGAGTAAAAATGTTGCGTCTTTTTCCCCAACCCTTGGTATTTACCATATATTTAACTATTAAAAAACATGTATTTTAACTTCCCATTCCAGTAAATGTGATTATTATTAATAATGGATTTTTTTTTTTTGAGAAATAGTTTTTTTTTGTTTTTTTTTTCATTACGTGGATAAAAAAAAAATGAAAACTTTTTCTATAAAAGTTTAAAATCAAAAATAAAATAATAATAATAAAAAAAAATTTTAACAATAATAATAGTAGTATTTTTTTTTTTTTTTGGTTTTAAATGTTTTGTACTTAAATACGTACATATAAATGATCTATTGTAAAAAATAGATACTATTATATAAATGTAGTTCATTTAGATATAATAAAAAAGTAAAATTGCTTAAATTTAAAAAAAAATATTGGAAAATGAGAAAATTTTGATCAGAGAAAATTATCCATTCAAATTTGATGAAAAATTATTTGGAAATTTCCATTAGACCACAACTTTTATTGAAGATAAATATAAAATGTCTATAAATTATAAAGATTATTATAAATTTATTAATAATTATTTTGTACATTCATAATATGAGTTGGTATAATATTAACTAATTTCTTCTATTAGATCTACAAGGGGGTAGTCTGATAAGTCAATGATAACTGACGTTAAGGTTTTATCATATCTCTTTGTTATATCAGCTAATTTGTCATTCAAAAAAAAACTAAATTAAAGACAAAGCTCCTATTAGGATAGTTTGGTAGTGTGTGAATTAAATTTGGGACCAACTTAATAGCTGTTTTAGAAGTTTTAACTGGTCATTATGCTTTTTCAATAGTGACAACAATGCTGCTGAATATATTTTTATGAATATTAATCTGCTTGGTATGAAACACTTTATTCCTAATCGAATGAAGAATATCAGTCCAAAAGAAAAAGCGTACTTTAACTTGAAGTGCAAAAAGACTATCAGTCTTATCGAACCAACCCCTCTAAGAATTTTTTTTTAAAAAGTTCAAATAATCACATCCGTCGTAACCTTAAATTTCTCAAATGGTCACATCCGTAGCCTAAAATTTTTTTCACGATCAAAATCTGCAGCAAAATATGAACAGTTTTGGTCATTATGCCAAAAGAATCAAAAATTCCTCCTGCTCGTCCATTAAAATGCTCTCTTATAATGAAATTCCTATTGTCAGCTTAGATTACTATTCTGCATATTCCTCCCTTATGCTTTGCATCCGCCTGTATTAGAGAACATTGAATTTTCAATGGGACAAAAATTGCATGCTCAAAGTTTTTGATATACACAAATCCGCTGGTTCAGATGGTATACCCTCCATAGTTTTGAACCAACCACTGCGTAAACTTTTTGACATATACGATTCTACTCTCATATCCGGTTTTCCGAATAGATAGAAAAAAGCTTTTGTTCAACCAGTTCCATAAAAACGGCAAAGTTTTCGTAGCGATAGATCCACTGGTGATTTGATGGCATATCTAATAGTGGAACCGCACACACCATTAATCTAAGAGAGAGGTGGAGAGAGGGTAGTGTGGGATTATTGCACTTGATATTTTATAGGAATTTGACAGATTTTGCCATTAGGCTATTTTATCGCAAATACGTGCATATTGTGGATTGCCTCCTCAAATAGATCAGAAACGACCACAACGAAATTCAGTAAACCACTTATGAATCATACCATACAAAGCTAAGGAGTCTCAATTATACTTTTCAAGTGTGGTTTTGGTTTCATATATAGTTTGTTTCCAAAAAAAATTGTATTTTATTAACACGTGAAAATCACTTTTTTCGATATCAACCTTATCTGTTTTCAAAGGCTCTCAAAAAAAAAATAAAGACCCAATATTTATAAAATTTTGTATAGCATCCTTTTAAAAATGACAAATAATAAAAAAAATATCGTTTTACTGATATCGGATACGTTTCTTGCATTTATCACTGACTTATCATACTGCCCACGTAAAAAAAAATTTCACCCGAAATAAATTTAACACAACTCATAAATTATTTAATTATGTCCGATAATTAAAAAAAAAAACAATTATTCTTCGATAATTTATATATTTATACAGGAAAACTGTTAATTTTAGTCAGTGTATTTTTAACTACTCGTATTTCAGTATAATAATAAATATTTTCCTATAATAAAAAATCAAAATACAATAAAAAATTTCCCAAAGCATATTTTTCTTTTAAATTTGCTTCAATTTGATTTGCTATCGTTTTGTGTTTATCTAATATTTATTTAATTTGAAAAAAAATTAACAAAAAAAAAAACAAAAACAAATAAAATTTTGTAAACCGTCTTCATTAATATTGCTAAAATAAAAAAAATTTTTGCTATTTATTAAATGTTCATATCAAAATAATTATTTTAATTTAAGTTAAAATAAAAAAAAATTCCTAAACGCAAATAAATTATAAAATACCAAAATAATAAATATGCTTAAATATTTTTATATTTACCGTATGAAAAAAGTTGCAATTTCTTTTAATATTAATTTTGGAAATTATTTTTAATTAAAAAAAAACTCAAAGTAGTTTATTAAAATAACATTTGCATTGCTTAAAAAAAACGAGTTTCTATTAATAACAAAATGAGTACATATTAAAAGAAATTACATTCAAATAACACAAAAAGTGTTTTTTTTAAACATTTAATAGTAAATTCTTCTTAAAAATTTATAATTAATCAAAAGTAAATGATAATAATTATAAATAGATCAGATTTGAATGATACAAAAAATATATAATAATTAATAATTAACAAAACCAAATCCCGCCTACGTATATAAAAAGTATCTGAATGCTATGGAAAAATTTAAAAATTTTAATAAATTTTTAAATACTCGTAATATTAAACTTTTATCATTTTTGTTTTAATTTCTATACATTAAACTATATGTACAATAAATTAAGAAGTGAATGAAAAAAAAAGGTTTTTTTTTTTAAAAAAAATTCTACTGCTAAATTTTGTTGTTTTTTTGTTTCAAGTTAATAAGAATTAAAAAAAATTTAACAAAAAAAAAACACAGATTTTAATTTTTTTTAATTTCCTTTTTTTGAAAGCATTTCGCAATTTTTTTATCAATAACTAATTTTATACTAATATTATTTATTATGTTTGCTATTTATTCAAAGATTTAATATTTAAAGAAAATTTAATAGAAAAAGAAAAATACCAACAACCAAAAAAATAATATCAATTCAAGAATTTACTAATATATTTTTTTTCTTTTGTTTTTTTCTCTCTTTTTCTATATTTACATGTAAAAAATTATCTAACATCGGACTGGAAAATTTGAATACAACTTACTCTTATATACTAATCCCCATCCATCCATCTGGATATTTGGAAAATTCATCAAATTAATCAAAAATCAAAAATAAAAATAAAAAACCAACACCGAAATTTATTGGAAATGAATAATAATTGTTCATACAATAATAAATATTGACTATAATAAATTTTACCAAAAAAAAAAAAAAAAAAACAGGAAAACAAGTTGGGAGACATTTGCTTCTCATTGCGTTATGTACCAACTGCTGGAAAATTAACTGTTGTCATCTTGGAAGCTAAGAACTTGAAGAAAATGGACGTCGGCGGATTGTCTGGTAAAATTTTTAGTCACCAAATCGACTCAAAATGTAACGATCCAGGGCACGCCCACCGCCATCTATTAGATAAACTGAGAATGATAATTTTCTATGTAAAAACTAACATATTTTTACAAAGCGTACTTTCGACATTAAGGCTTTATGGATGAATTCAATAAAATGCAGATTAAAAAATGCACATATTAAAAAAAAAAAAACTATATGACAAATTATAATTCACACTGTGTATATAGAAGGCGAATTATAGAGAAAATAATTTAATCAAGAGATTGACATAAACTGGCAGTGAGAGTTTGAGTAATTTTTACAAATGACAGAACAACAAAATGGCGTACAATTGAAGAAGAGAAATCATACTTCATTAAATGGCATATAAATTGATGAAAAATATTATGGCGTTGGCGCACAAACATTTCGATAAACATTAATTAATAAAAATAATAAAAAAAAAAAAGCCTGGATTGTTAATTTTGAGTCGGAATTTTGAAAAACGGAGAAATTAAAAGAATATAAAAAATTATGAGATAGATTTGTAAAGGATAGAGATACTCCTTAGAATCTTCACATACTTCTCTCTCATCAAAAAAAATTCAATTTTTCAAAAATTTCGTTACATTATTCTTTATAAAATAATATCGCGTGTACACAAGCATCCCATCCATTTGAGTATTGTTTTAATTCCATAAATTTCTACAATATAAACTTTATTGTGCTACTACAAGCTTATGTGTACCATATAATCGATAGTACAATAATTATAAATTTTGTGTCATTTTATAAAATGTATTTATTTAAATACAATATATAAAAGTTATTTGACTCAAATACAATACTCATAAATGGGATGCTAGTGTTACACATTTTAAACGACACTATCGACTGTTTGTTCACCATTGGCAATGCATCTCTAACATTTTAATATAAAAAAAAACACGTTCATTTGTCGTCGTATGTATGCGTTACTATCTGTTTCGTATGCAAATTCAATCATAATTATTTTGATTACATAATTTATTGCTATATTGCTATTTGCTATTGCTCTCGCTAATTTTTTGTCAATTTTTTTCTTCTTTTTTTTGGAATTATGGATCGCTCTTTTGCTTTTATAATCTTATTGAAATGTTTTTTATTTTTTTATTTTTTAATATATATAATATATATATCTCTATCTATCTATCTCTCTTTCTCTTTATTTTTCTTGTAATTTCATCATCAAGTGTGGTATTTATTAAAAAAATTCATATATCGTCATAATTAAAGTTTTGTTAATTATTTATTTTATTCGAATTTTTATGATTCAAATTTTTATGATTATAGAAAACATTTCGAAAAAAAAACTTTAATAGACGATAACTTTTTTCAAAAACATTTACTTTTACTTTTTAAAACATTTAATCGTATTCGCATCCAAAAATGTATTGCCAATGGTGAGCATTCATAGCTCTTCTAAGCTTTTACAAACAAACTATTTTATATAAATATGTTTAAAAAAAAAAACATATATTTCTTAAAAATTTGACTGTTAATTTTATGTTCTCTTTTGAACATAAACAGTATAGAAAAGGTTAATTTTTTTCTCTTTAAAATTGAAATTATTACTATTCAATTTTAAAGAGAAAAAAAAATTTATTAAAGAAAAAAAAAAGTCAAATTAAAAGTAAAATTTAAATGCAAAAAAAAAACAAACAAAAAAAAAATAGATAATAAAAGAAACGCAACAAAGTAAAGATATTGCAAAAGTAGCAACTGCGCAAAAGAAAATGAAATTGAAAGAAAAGAAACAAATTCTTTTATTTTATTTTTTTTTTATAGATCCATATGTGAAAATTGCAATCATGCAAAATGGAAAACGTTTGAAAAAGAAGAAGACAAGTATCAAAAAATGCACCCTCAACCCTTACTACAATGAGTCGTTCTCATTTGAAGTTCCATTTGAACAAATACAAGTATGCGAGAATGTATTATACTATCCTATATAATGACCACTCTTTTTATAACAACAACAAAAAAAAACAAAAAAAAAAAGATATTTTTTTTTCTTAAAAAAAAAAAACAATAATAATAACTGAAGTAATACAAATACTAAAACAAAAAGTATCAACAATTATTATTAATTATAATAATATGAAAAGAGAACAGTTCATATATTTACGTATTTATTATTTATTAGAAACAAGCGAAAAAATTATATTTTAGTGCCTTAAAAATCAACCTTCAAAAATATATATAATATATCATATTTTTTTTTAATTAATTTTATTTTTAAATTAATATAGTTATTTAACAAAAAAAAAAAAAAAAAAACATTGACGACTATTTCAGAAATAAAACAAGAGAAATTACGAGAGATTATTTTTTTTTCTTTTAAATTTAGGGTAATATTTAAAGAATTTCTTCACTAAATAAGATTATTCATTCGACCGTTTAATTTAATACATTTTTATGGTGAATTCTTAGAAACAGCTCTTCTAAAATTGTTGCGATATTTAATATCTTATTTATATTTAAAAAAAATGAAAATTACTAAACGAAAATTTTATATTAATTAAATAAATTTTTATTTAAAAGGCATTTTAACATTTAATAATATTTTTTTTTTAAATGAAAAAATTAAAAATTTACGTGCTTTTGCTATCGTCAAAAGTTAATTGGAATTAATTAATTTTTTATAGATGCCTAACATTATGCAATAAGTTCAGTGAATCAATTTTTTATACACATTACTTGAATAAGTTAATTTTTTATAGACGCCTTAGAGTATGCAATCGCTCAACATATGGTAGTAGAGCGTCGAATTTGTATAACAACAAATTGGCAGCCATTTTTGGGCTATATTGAAAAAATTAGTTGATCGAAAAAATTCATTTTTTTTAATTTAACAACAATTTTTTTAACAACAGTGAAACACCGTTTTTACGTGTACGTAATTCATGTTTTCCTGTTCGATTTTAGTAAATTTATTACTCGCTTTTACGTTTGAAATATTTAAAATTTTTGTAATCGTTTATTTAAGCGAATCAGAACAGAGGCAGGCAGACCGTTATTTTATCAATCGTCAAAATAATGTACCCGATCGTGTATTTCGTCATGTCAATTTACCTTTTTTGCTTTATTTTTTCCGTTCCAATAATATCTCAGCAAAAAAAAACCATTACCGAGTTAAGAGAAAAGAGCCATTCGCAAAAAAGTGAATGAAAACGTTGCTTCACGTGTTTCGCTCGCTCTTGATTTGGGGATAACCATTAGAACATTGGTTGCAATAATAAAAAATCACGATTCTATTGAAAAATGTGCTATGTATACGAGCTTCAGAATACGATGAAATGGAAGAAATCCTTGGATAATGGTTCCAGTTGCGTTTTGATTAAATATCGAAGGATTTACTGGATAGATCGTTTCAAGAAGAAGCAGTTTATGGTGTATAGATCAGTTTGTGAGAAATCTGATTTGGAGATCGCTGAATATTGGAAGCAGGCAACTGTTCCTACTCTAATTACAGACTATGCTCAAAGAGATATTTTTAATGCTGATCGAACAGGACTGACTATGCTTCATATTGAAAATACCCAAAAGTGTCAAGTTGCTATTGAAAAACCCAATACAAATATTATTGTCAAAATACGAAGAGAAGATCCTAAATAATTTAAGGGTATCTATTTTAGATGCAATGCATCTAAAACTGCTAAGGAATGGGGTGAAATTGAAGAAACAATTACCAAAAATTGTTCTCGAAAAGCTCGAATCGCTAAGAAACAAAAAGATAAAAAATAGAAAATATTAGCGATTAGAGCCCCGGCAGAGCCGTGCCGGTAACCCTAGTACAACACATTGCTTCGTCATTAACGTGATGACATCTGAAGTTATGTATATCGATGGAACGTGACTATCCACTATATTCATCGCTAAGATTATAGAAGAACTGGATACGCCTGTACACAAAAATTCTAAACTAATGACAAAATATTTATAAAATTTTGTATAGCGTCCTTTTAAAAATGCAACATAATAAAAAGAATATCGTCTTACTGATAGCGGCTACGGCTCTTGCATTTATCACTGACTTATCAGACTACCCTCGTAAATATTTTTCACCCGAAAGAAATTCAACACAACTCATAAATTATTTAATTATATCCCGTTTATTTTTAAATCAGCGCCTATTTTAAAAAAAAAACACAAACACGACTATCCACTATATCCATCGCTTAGATTATAGAAGAACTAGATAAGTGTACTCCTGTACACAAAAATTCTAAACTAATGACCCAATATTTATAAAATTTTGTATAGCGTCCTTATAAAAATGCCAAATAATAAAAATAATATCGTCTTACTGATATCGGCTACGTTTCTTGCATTTATCACTGACTTATCATACTGCACTTGGAAATATTTTTCACCCGAAATCAATTTAACACAACTCATAAATTATTTAATTATATCCCGTTTAATTTCAAATCAGCGCCTATTTAAAAAAAAAAAAAAAAAAAAAACACGACTATACACTATATCCATCATCGCTTAGATTATAGAAGAACTGGATGCTTCTTAAAAATTCTAAACTAATAACCCAATAGTTATAAAATTTTGTATAGCGCCCTTTAAAAAATGTCAAATAATAAAAAGAATATCGTCTTACTGATATCGGCTACGTTTCTTGCATTTATCACTGACTTATCATACTGCACTTGGAAATATTTTTCACCCGAAATAAATTTAACGCAACTCATAAATTATTTAATTATTTTCAATAAATTGTCAAATCAACTCCATTTTGAGAAAAAAAAAACACAAACACAAAAAATCTGTCCATATTTTTTCAAGAACACATTCTTAAGAACGAACACACTTGCAAGATAATCTTTCACAAAACACTTCTAAAATAGAAACTTCCTATTTGCTGTCATGAAGAAAATAAAACTATTTATACAAATATATTAATTTCTATTAACTTATTCGGAAACTATTTAAAATTTAATAAAACCGCATTTAAATTTTCACTTTACGATAAATATCTAAATGTCAATAAAAAGCATAATAAAAGTATGCAAGCATTTCGGTATGCTACCACCACTTCATGGAGAATGGCGTGTTTTTTGAAACTATCCAAAAGTATACAAAATTGTTTTGATTAAATTATATTTTTGCTTGCAATAAGCGAGTTGAAATGAATATTAATTATGCTTTTGGAAATGAATAAAAATTCTGCTACGAAAACTGGAAGTCAGTGGGTGTAATGTCTACATACAAAAATTTACACAAAAGTATGCAAGCGTTTCGATTTATTGCCGCTTTTGCAATAATTTAACCAGAAAATCTTATGTTCGAGCCTATCCAGGTATTCTTTTATCTAAGATCTATCGATTACTGGCATTGACATGTGCGTGATATCAAAAACGTAAAAACAGGGTTTCACTATAGATTAAAGGAAAATAAAACTATTACTTTTTTCAACAACAAAAATGACCATAAATGAATAATCTTATTTTATAAAGAGAAGAAAAATATATATAAAAAATTGTTTTTTAGAAAAATTAAAAGCCGATATCTTTTTATAATTTATTAACACTTATTTCTATACTCTATGATTTTTCTCTATTTCTGTCCTCATAAGTTCAAATGAGAAAAAGCTTTTCTACTATTTTTGTTGACAATTTTGATTATTTTTCCTAATTTTACTTTTTTCTTTTTTTCTTCTTTTTTTTTTGTTAATTCAAATAAAATCACTTGTACACCTGTGTACATATATAAGTACTTAAAAAATATTATATTCGTAAATTTTGTTGATGTTTAGTTGTACACATTTTAGTTTTCTGTTTTAAATTAATCAAAATTTTTTAAATATTTGTGTTGTTTTTTGTTGTTTTTTTTTTTTTGTTGTTAATATTATTATTAAATTAAATTATTTGAAGCAATATGAATAAAAGAAAAAAATATTTGGAAAAAAAACAAATTACCCCACCAATTTTAATTATGCGTATTTTACCAAACATTTGCTTTTCATTTCAATGGCGACATTCTATCCCGAGCACTGCAAAATTATTACGAATATAAGAAAAAAATCATCCATACAATATTTGAAAAAAAAAAATATTTACTATATTGAATAATTGCCAATAATTTTTTATTGTTTAAAAATAAAATTTAGTATAAATTATACACAAATTATACAATATTATTATCGCAATACATTTAGAAGGGAAAAGCAAATAAAAATACTGGCAAAATACGTTTTCTTTAAAAAAAAAAAATTAATAAAAATGAACAATTATTATTGAAAGATCAAATAAGAAGTGTTGAGTTTAAATGTTTTTTAGAAGCAAAAATATTTGTTTTAAGTTTGAAGAAATTTTATTTAGTTGGTATTTGAATGTGTTTTTTAAATATTTATATAAAAAGATATATTTTAATTATGAGGTATTTTATTCGGTTAAATTCTAATGTTATTTTGATTAGGTGAGATGCTTTCTATGTTTTAGTTTTCTTCGTTTTGTAAATATTCTCTGTCTTTATTTTCTTTGTTTTTTTTTTGTTACTTTGAGAAGAAAAAAAAATCAATTTACTAACCAATCATAACAATTTTCCCCCAAAACCAATTTCTTTTTTTTTACTTTTTCTTTTTTCGTTTTAAATATTAATCTAATTATATCAAATAGATATCAAAATAATATGACAAAAAAAAAAAACAAAACAAAAAATATAAAAATTATGCAAACGTAAAATAAAATTCTTATATGTGTTGCTTCTATTATATAATATTTATATAAAAGTAGGATATTTGTGGCAATGTTTAGTTTTTTTTTTTTTTTTCTTACATTTAAAACCGAAATTGTTTAAAAAAAAAAACTTGTTTAAAAAAAAAACCACCAAATCTATTGATTTGCTTCTTTATTAAAACCGACCCCCACCCCCGCCCCCACTTATCCAACTTAAAAAATGAAATAACTGCAATTTATCTTGAAATTTATTTATTTTCATTATAATTTTTCTTAAATATCTTTTTCTGGAGAAAAACTTTCTTTCTAATAAATTCAGTTACTTTATCCCATTTTCTTTGATTTATATTTATTCTGCAAAAAAATTCAACAAAAAATCTTGACCGAAAAAATTTCTAAATAACAAAAAAAGGAACCAACGAAAAGTTTTCAAAGTTTTTTTTTCTTCTTTTCTTTTTAAAATAAAAGAAAAACTATTTTTTTTATTTTTTCTTCTTCTTCTTCTAATTTTAAAAGTAATTTTCTTTACTTCTTTTTCAATTTAATCTTATTTAATTGGTTTTTTTGTACTTATATTATTTTCAACGTAAAATTTAAATGTAGTTAAAAAAAAATTGATTATTCTAGATAATGTAATCGTTTGTAATAACCTCTATTCACATGTATGAATTAAGCCCACCACCACTCACTTATTAATTAACCAAAAAAAAAAAAAAAAACAATTATCAAATAATAACTATTAATCAAATATATATTATTATGTATCGTAAATCTACATTGCAAAATTTTATTTACAGAAGAAAAAAAAACAAATCAATATTATCAATATATATACTCGTACCAAATACTTATCCTATATTAAAAAAAAAAACAGAATGCCTGTATCTCTAATACACCATACACTATAAATAATAATATACTTATGTATATGTGTACAATGTAGTTGTGAATGCTGTAAAAATGTTTTCTAGATAACCACCATCGTATATATACCATATTTGATAAAAACTATTAAACCTTATTTATTATCAAACCACTTAAAGAACAGTTTAATTTAACAACAACAACAAAAAAATTTAAAAATACTAAATTAAATCTATTCATCCAATTTCTAGATAAAATTTTCTAATATCAAATTCGAAGTTTTAAATAAATCACTTCAAATACAACCAAAGAAAATAATATTCTCTATTGCAGTTCTGTTAAAATCCTTTTGTAAATCTTAATCTATATTATGGAAGGAGGGATGCTTTACTATCGCTGATAATAGTATTTCAAACAAGAATAGTTTTTTTTTTAATTAATTATTCCATTAAAATAAACTATTACAAAATAATTTTAAAAAAAAGAATTTTTTCCAAAAAATTTTATGAGTATGATAATGCAGTTACAGATAGCTATGATAATGCAGAGTGCAGAGTGTAGAATGGTTGTAAATTATTTCACCACGAATATCATATCTTAGTAGTTTTCCACCACACTTTTGTACTTTTCCGAATTTTTTAATCTCTGCTCTACTCATTTTAGCCCTTCTGTCAATACACAGACATCTGGTGTGCCTTTCTTGAACCTCGTTGTTATTTACGAAACAAAATAAAAATCCCATCAGACACTCGTTTGATAACATTCATTTTCTTAACTAAAATTTCATTTCTTTTGATATTTTATATTATACAATAAATCAAATGAGCGCTTATTCAATAATTGGGTATCTGAAAAAAAAGAACTTTTTTCCCATTTTGTGATGGGCAAAATGATTTGCGTATGGCTCTAAAAGTTCTTTATTTATGACGTACCATTATATCGATCGTTTTATTCGTAAAAAAAAAACACTCAAATGTAGCACGAGCTGACAGTGTTTTGGTAATTTTATGATCCCTACATTCCGTTTGATCTTTGGAGATGACATGAACATACTCCTACGACACACTAGTTTCTTAAATTTGTTCCCGAATTTTTTCGTTGTCATCATCGAGATCGATTTCGCTGTCCCGATACTCGCCAAATATTTTAATATCTGCTACTAAGCAATTCTTCAGTAAAGAAAACCAATCCTGATCATTATGGTTCGAGCCTTCGTTTATCGCCTAACTATCTGAGCCCAATGAATGTCATCGTCCTTAACGGCTCTTCGTGAAGCTCTTTCTCATGATTCTGTTCCAATCAATCCGCTGTACTTTTATTGGTACTAGCCAGCCATTCCGGACAATGGAGCCCAAAAATTTGCACGTTAGCACAAGTCAACGATTCCGGAGGCTGGAGCCCCAAAAAATAATTGCGTCACCATCAGCTGATCACATTAGACCAAGAAAACCGGGACGTTTTTATGTAGCATCCCTACTTTGACGCATCGCTCAACTTTTTCAAATGACATTAAAGTAGCTGGTTTAGCTGAAGTACCTATATCCTTACACTTCCCCCTCACCCTCCAGCACTTACTACCCTGATGGGAGTTCAACCAGAAATAGGACCTTTACTCTTATTTGAGCCGTCCTTATTTCTGACCGTCTGCCCCTAAGCAGTTTTGCTTCTTTGAGAGTCCTGGAACCCATTATTCCTTTGTCTCTTTGAGGTTGCAACCAATAATCAACTTTCGAAACGAAACATTTTTGTTATTTGATCCTTAATGAGCCCGTCTGTCCCTGAGCAGTTTTCCTCCTTTAAGAGACCTGCGACCCATTAGTCCTTTATCTCTTTAAGCTTATAAGCAATGATAAACCTCCAAAACGAGCTCTTTTCTTTTGCTCCTTAATGGAACCGTCTGTTTCTGGACAGTTTTTCTCCTTTGACAGCCCTGGAACCCATCAGTTCTTTGTCTCTTTGAGGTTACAACCAACGATGAACCTTAAAAATGAGCTCTTTTATTTTGCTCCCTGAGTGAACCATCTATCCTTGACACAATTTTCTTCCTTTAAAAGACCTGGGATCCTTTAGTCCTTTCAAAGGACTCTTTTCTTTTGCTCTTTCATAGAACCTTCTATTCCTGACCAGTTTTCCTCCTTTAAAAGACATGTGACCCATCAGTCCTTTGTCTCTTTGAGGTTGTAACTAATAATGAACATCCGCAACGAGCTCTTTTATTTTGCTCCTTAATGGGACCATATGTCCCTGACCAGTTTTCCGCCTTTGACACCTGGGACCCATCAGTGCTTTGCCTCTTTGAGGTTGCAACCAATAATTAACCTCCGAAACGAGCTCTTTTATTTTGCTCTTTAATGGGACCATCTGTCACTGACCAGTTTTACTCCTTTGAGAGACCTGGGACCCATTATTCCTATATCTTTTTGAGGTTATAACCAATAATGAACCTTCGAAACGAGCGCTTTTCTTTTGCTTCTTAATGGGATCGTCTGTTCCTGAGCAGTTTTCGTCCTCTGACAGACCTGGAACCCATCAGTCCTTTGTCTGTTTGAGGTAACAACCAATGATGAACCTCCAGAACGAGCTCTTTTCTTTTGCTCCTTAATGTTCTCCTGGCAGGGCTCCCGGCTCAGAGGGCATTTATTCCATTTTTTGCGGCACTATTTATCTTGCTGCCCCTCTTCAGTCTTATTACTCCCAACTGGAAGTTCAGCAACTCCTCGGAGAGAGTAAAGATAATGGTGATATTATCATCCTCACAGCTCTATTCTAAAATACTCGGCTCACTCGGCAGTGGACTAACACATCAATTTTTGTAACAAGCAAAGTCCATTTTTGGAACACATTAGTCCCATGAGTTGCAGCCCATGATCTGCAGCCTATGATGGCCCAGCTACCAGAGGCCGAGCAGCCTCAGCGATTGTTGGCGAATTTATGATTAATTTTGAGACTTTATTAGCTTCGTCAGACGTCAGGGGCCGACCAAGCTACGCTGTTGCACCTGGGCTTAGAGCGTCTGTTGTTAGGCTGTATCTAGATAAGTAAACATATGAGCCCAGATGCATAAGTAAGCCGTGAGACATGACCATAATCCCTCTACAGTTACAGGGTGTCACCACGTGCGTTTTAACACCCCGGTATGAGAGCGATATTAAATTCCACTGCTCAAAAAAAATTGTTCTGTTTGTAAACTATTATCAGTGTTTGTTAAAAAAAAAGAGCGCCTTCCAAAACAAACTTTTCATAGAACAAATTATTTCCTATTTGAGAAAATTCAGAAGAAAAAAAAATACCTAATAAAAATTACTTTTTAAAACAGAAAACATAAAAAAATACAATAACAATAACAACAACAAAATAAAAGCACCAAAATCAAAGGCAATGCATATTCTTGAAAACGAATCCTAGAAATTTTTTTTTTTAGGTAGAGTGTTTAACTCTTAGGGAGAAAAAAACCAACAAAAAATTACGACCACATATTTTTAGGTTAACATTTTAAAACGTAAATTATTACTTAATATCAAAAATAAACTGATTTAATTATATCCAATCGAATTATTTGTACAAAAAAAAAAAGTATTTTGAATAATTTAGAGAGCATTTTGGCTTATGGAGTAAATCGATTTTAAAAACTTGAACTAAATCGCAAAAATAGAAAACAAAAATGTTTTCAAAAAATATTTCCAAACACTTCTAATCAATTATAGATTTTCATCTTACTGTGAAAAGATCAGTTCTAAAATAGTTTCTCTGCAAGGCTTTCTCCTAATCCAAAATGAACTTTTCCCAAAATACTTTAATCTAAAAGAAAAAATCGTGGAACAATCAATTTCAACATGTTTGCAATATCAAATTTTTTTAATCAAACCTTTTTTATTTAAATTCTTAAATAAAAAAAAAAATTTTATACAAGAAAAAGAAAATTTTCTTCATAATTTAAATGTTCCACTTTAATAAATATTTCCTATTTATTTGGAATTTATAAATAATTCACTTCAAAAAAAAAAAAAAATAATAATAATAATAATAATTAAAAAAAAAAATGGCATTATTATAAAACAGCGTCGCTACACCATGGGTCCATTCTTTTGACACTGTCTTCTGATTTGGATAAAAACTAAAAACAAAACAAAATTTCACCAAAAAAAATTATGAAGAAGAGAAATAACATATTTACATTAAAATAAAAAACACTACACTTACCACTAGAGTTACCAAAAACACTCGAACAAAAAAAACGTGTCTTTTTGGAAACAAAAAAAATTTGTGGTTCTCCATTTTTGGGTTAGGTAAATTAATAGACGAACAACAGATCATTAGCAAATTAATAGTAATCAACCATAATAAAAATCATTTACAAATATTCTAATATATTAATAATATGTATTATCTCATATTCCAAAAAAAAAATTCAACTATTTAAACACCATTTTCGTAACAAAATAGATTTTTCTTTATTTTTATTATATATCAAATTAAAAACGATTGGCATTTTTAACCCTTCACTTATAATCGAAATCAATAAATTTTTATCACTGGCATTTTTAGCAATGCTAATTTTTTTAAAAAAAATACCCATTATTTTTTTGTTCAAATTTTTATGATTTTCATTTTTCATATCATTTGTATTTAATTTGTTTTTGTTTTTTTTTTTTTTTTGTAACCAAAACTTATTTTTTTTTGGTTATTTTATCAACAAAAAAAATATTATTAATATTTATATAGAAGTAAAAAAAATTCTCGAACGAACACAAAAATTAAATAAATCAACAAAAAAAAGAAAAAAATCTTCAAATATCGACAATCTCAAATTTTGAGAAAGAAATAAGGAAAAGAATCAACTGAACATAAAAACTGAGAAAAATAAATAGGATTGAATATTATACATTTTCGTTTACCAGTATTTAGAAAATAAATGCTAAAAAAAATATTTTTTTTTTTTAAAATATATAACAATTCACATTTACAAGTACACTTCTCACTCTCATTTAACTAAAAAAAAAATATTTAAAAAATTATCTCAAAATCATTTTTCACTACCTAACAACGTATAGTTTTCAACTTGAATTAACACATGAATAATTTTTTTTTCTTTTTTTTTGGATTTCAAATAATTGATTTCATTCCAAAAAAAAAGGCAACAAAAAATACCCCCCCAAAAAAAAAAACATAGTACAATAATAATTATATAATGCCAATATATACACATACCACCACCTTTCATTATTAGTCATTAAATGCATTTCTTAATCAAAGTAGTAGTACTAATTATTATATATTAGAAATGTTGACTTTTGCTTAGAAAGTCCATTGCTATAAAAAATAACAATAAAAATTAAAAAAATTCATTCGCACTGCTATCAATGAACCACATACAAAAATTACTTCCAAATTAAAATGAATTTTTTTAAAATATTAAACAGAAAAATACAACAACAACAAAAAAAAACACTTAAACACTAGCATATGCACAGATCACCTGTAGTGCAATTATGCCATCCCATCAAAAACATTGATTGATTAATATTACTCGTAGTTAAGGAATGAAGTATTTGTAGTTAAATTGTTTTCATTTTTTTAAAATTATTCAATTAAATATGCACCATCATTAAATTTTTTTTTTTTTTTTTTAGATACTACTAATTGTAATAGATTATTTTTTAAGAATACTACTTAGTATAAATGGTATGCAGAATAGTTTTTTTTTTTTGTAATGTAAAATATAATATATATATATTTTTTTTTTAATAATAATTTCAAGTATTCGAAATTCGAAATTTAATTCTATAGTACAATAATTTTTTTAATTAATTTTATTTAATATATATTGAGTGAAATATTATTATTATTATTATTATATTGTGTACAATAATTTAGTCAAATATAAAATTTTTTTTTTTTAATAATTATTGATTTTTCGAACATTTTGGTTTTTTTTTTTTACCAGGTGTATAAGCTTAAATCCGCTGTTTTTAGTCAAAAAAGTACAAGTTTTTTTTTTCATAGAAATCAAAAACAAAGTACTTGCCCTTGCTGGCTACACCTATTCCTCATCTCTTGGGCAATTTGTGGATACGACGCCAAAAAAATGTCTTCTCTTTCGAGGCAAACCTCCGAATCAAGCCATTTTCGGACATCTTCGTAAGAATCGAGGTGCTGCTCAGCGGGCGCGTGGCCCATCGACGAAAAGAGGTGATAGTCGGAAGAGACCAGGTCTGGTGAATATGCCAGATGGGGTAGCACCTCCCAGTTGAGTGTCTCCAAGTAGTCTCGGACAATTTTTGACGTGTGCGATGGTGGAGGAAAATCATCTTGTCACGTCTCTGTTGATAATCCGTCCTTTTTTCAAGCAGAGCACGATGCAATTTGATCAGTTGTTGATGGTAGCGGTGGGCATTGACAGTTACACCAGTAGACGATACTCTGCTGTTCCCACCAAACGCACAACATCGTCTTCCGCCCGAAGCCATTTGGTTTTGGTGTTGGCCGGGATCAACCCACGATTTCTTGCGTTTAGGATTCTCAAAATATATTCACTTTTCATCGCCTGTCACAATCCGATGCAGGAACGACTTTCTTTCTTGTCTCGCGATCAAGATTTTGCATGTATTTTGGTGTCACTCCGTCTGCCTTTCGTTCAATTCATGCGGCACCCATTTTCCGATCTTTTCAATCTTCACCATAGCACGCAAACGCATGGAAATGGCTGGTTGAGTAATACCCAATTGCTCCGCGAGCACTTTTTACGATTAGGTATCGTCTTCGTCCAAAATAGCCTGTAATTCATGGTCCTCAACCTTCCTAGGCCGATTTTCACGCTTCTTGTCCCACAAGTCAAAATTGCCGTCTTTGAACTGACGAAACCAATCTCGGCATGTTGTTTCCGATAAAGCACTATCACCATAGGCCTCCATAAGCGTTCGATGCGATTCGGCAGCCGATTTCTTCAAATTGAAGCAGAAAAGCAGAGCTTCCCGCATATACTGTTTTTCTGGTACAAAACTAGACATGTTTACCAAAGGAAAAATGTATGTGGTTGTACGAAATTGCTAACAATGTGCACTGATCAATATTGACAGATGTCAAACTCATAAAAAAAGTATGGCGTACCCATGGTACCCTAATACGCTCACTCACGCCATCTATGACCGAACAGCGGATATAAGCTTATACACCAGGTATATATAATTTATTATAATTTAACAATAATAAACTTCAAAACACATTAAAACTAATTAATATTGAACACAGTTATCCTATAAATTCCTTGTTATGTTACAATATTTTTTATATATATGCCCAAAAAAAATCCACCTCCTATGAAATATGTAAATTTAATTGGTTTTGAAAAAATCATATTTTCAAAAGGATTTTTTTCAATAAATAATAAATTGACTTAAAAAATCCAATTTTCAAGAAAAAATTTTCAATAAGAGCAATAGATAAATTTGAATATCAATCTTATTGATCCATAATAAACTTTACCTTAAAAAACTTTTATATCTTCCAAAGAAAATATATCCTCAGTAAATCAACCATTTTACCTAATATTTCCAGAATACAACATAAAAAAAAAACACAATATTTATAACAATTTATTGTGAATTTTTATTTTATTTTTTTTTTTTCAAAACAATTAATGCATGCTAAATTAGCCACATAAATATTGTATTTAGAAGAAGGAAAAAAAACCCAACATAATTATCGTATTATTTAGATATTAGCTGCTTATAATAAATTAGAACGCTTTATTTTTTTAGCTTAGACATTAGCTAATGTACATACCACATTTAAGTGCCGCAATTTTCCTGTGTCAATAGCACATAGTCACCTCACCACCACCTTTTTGATTTCACTCCATAACTCACCACCTACTAAAAATAGGCTAGCTTAGCTTTAAAAGCTCTTTCGTTTAAAATACTAACTTTTTAGGCTAAAAAATTCAATTATCTATGCTAAAATTTGAATAATTTTAATTTTTTTAATTAAAAAAAAAAAAAAAACAAATAAAAAGAAAGATATAATACACACAATAATATAAATAGTATTTAGATAATATATATTCTCATTTTTCCTATTCTTCTATATTTTATATTTCTTTTTTATTCTTATTACTTACATAAAAAGTTATGAATTTTTGTCGTCAATTTACAATTTATTTTTTTTTTGTTTTTTTTTTTTTTAATAAATATACAAAATATTTAATATTGAAATTATATTCTACATAAAATAGAGTTTTAAACATAAATCAAAATAAATGTAGATATTAAAAAAAAAAAAAAAACATTTAAAAAAAAAATATATAAACTAACATAAACTATAAGCAAAAGTTTTAAATAATAATTAAAAATACGAAAAACAAATATTCAACTTTTGTTTGAGCAACTTACAACAGAAAATGAATTTTTGTTATTTTGTTTTATTTATATTTTTTTTTTGTTCTTATTTCTTTGCTTATTATCACTAAATTTTATTTTTTTGTTAATATTTTTGAAAAAAAAAAAAAAAAAAAAAAAAAAAAAACTCATAGAAAATCCAACTTGTCGTCACCGTTGTGGATTATGATCGTATCGGTACATCTGAACCGATTGGAAGAGTCGTACTTGGATATAATGCAACCGGAACTGAGCTACGTCACTGGTCGGATATGTTGGCATCGCCTAGACGGCCAATTGCACAATGGCATACACTCAAGGATCCGGAGGAGGCCGAAGGTAAAAAGGACTAAAGCATAGGATACTAAATAGGCAGAGGTAATCATCTATCATCTATCTTCTGTGTCTGTTTCGTGCACATATTTTGTTCGATGTACAACCACTCAAGAGATATAATGTTGTTGTTGTTTTTTTTATTAAATTTCCAAGAGAGCACACTTTGTATTGTATTTAAACGGCTTAGATAAATGTTGTCGTATGTAAAAAGATAATTTACCAAACAATTAAATGAAATGCTCCTCCACTTCCAAACAAAATACAAAATAATATATTTTATGTATATATGTAAATAGATATACTTGTATAAAATTAAAATTATTACACCACAAAATCTCTAATATAGCAACAACAATTTTTTGCAATTATTGGACACAATCCACAAAAAGAAAAAGAAAAAAGAAAAAACAGAAAATATAATTTGTACTGTGTGCACCCCCCCCCCCCCCCCCTCCCCCCTAATTCAATACTGTGTGTATTTTTGATTAATACTTCTGACCAATAAACCAAAAAAAAAATACATACATACATTCTTTCTATTTGAGTGATATTCATCACTGTTCCTGTTTATAAACTCTGTAATAACCTTTCTTAAGGGTTTATTTTTGCATCTCGAAAATAAAAATATTTATCAAAATAAATAAAAACTAACCATCTCATGTACAATTACAATTTTCCCTTAAAATTAATTAATAATAGGGAAAAAAGAAACATTTAAAAATATCATTAAAAAAACCGAAATGTTCTCTACTTTAAAAAAAAAATTTCTTTACCTATAAAAATTACTTACACATATTGTGGGTAGATAAAAATATATTAAAACGTTTACAAAAATTTATAGCAAACAATTTTGATGTAATAAAAACTTTTAAGTATATTTTACTGCGAAAAGAACCTTTTTCTATTACCATAAAAGATTTTAATACAATATCTGTAAATGAAAAGAACAAAGATAAAAATTTCTTTGGTGAAAATAAAAAACGCCCTTTCGATAGGCTATCCTCAAAATAATAAGGTTTTTATTGTAATAATAATTGCCAAAACCTTCTCTTTTCTTTTATTAATATTTTACTCAAATTCTATAAGAAGAATTATTTAAAAAAAAAAATATTTTTCTTAAAAAATATATGCCCAAATATACTTCAATTAAATACTTTTTAGAAGAAGAAGAGAAAAAACCAAATCTAACCTACCGCTTAATATACATAATATTAAAAAAAATAACAACAATTAAAAAAACTGAGTAAAATACAAGAACATATATTTTCCGTAATGGTGATAAACCAAATAAGTGAGCAGAAGATGATCCCTTTTGGTACAAAAATAATCCAAATTGTATATTGTTGCACGTGTTTAGATGAAAAATTAGTGATTATTAATTTTTTTTTTTTTTTTTGCTGAATAGATTATTATTAATTATAAAAATAAATATGTAAAAAAACTTACAGCAATAGCATAAATATATTACGTATAAAAAATACTTCACGTATGCCCAATATTGTTATTTAGTTATATTAGCTGCATGAATATAAACATAACCACAGTAGTGGTGGTGAATTAATATAATAAAATAAATTCCCCTAGCTAACAGCCCCATTTCTACAAAGAACCTGATTTTTTTTGGCACCTGACAAAAAACTTACCCTACTACTGTTAACCATTATACAGTTTTCCACAATTCCCATAAAACTCTAAAATATCAAACAATATTAAATTATATATTTATAAAATGTACATAACTACTTGCAATTAACACGAAAATTTATGATAAATAAACAACAAGAAAAATAAATAAATAAATTTGGAGAAAATTTCAACTTACTTGGTTTTAACCGTTGCGGAAAATATCAAAAGCGAACAAAAAACGATTTAATACCGAACATTAAGAGCCATAACAACAAATAGTAGAACAGTAGAACAGTTGTCTACAGTGAAGACTCCAACCCAGCCGTGCATTCCTCAAAGCATAAAACACGTGTCCGCGTCCACCGGCCGTTACCACCATTTTTTTTTTTTTTTCAAAAAAAAAAAAATTTGAAAAACAAATTGTCAAAAATTGATACAATTGCATTTGCATAAAATTAGTGCGTATAAATTTAAAAAAAACTTAAATTAATATAGTAAGAGAAGAATAATATAAATAAAACTGGAAAATTGGGAAACTATGGTTTGGAAACTAATCTCAATGGAAGCTATTCATGGATGTAAAACAAAATAATTTGCATTGTGATGAGGAAAAGAAACCCAACAACCCAACCGAAGAAACCGTTTGGAAATTATTCTCCCATTTTTATTCACAACAATTTCCAGTAATAAATTGTGGTAAAAGAAAGATTTTTCCCAATAAAACAGGTAATTTAACAATGCTCTAAATGTATGCAAATGCAATCAAATTTTTTTTTACTACCATATTTTAAAAGAATACTCTAATAATAAATAATATTGGTGGTCATCAATACCTATTGGAACATAAAAATGAGTAAATAAAAAAAATTAAAATTTAAAAGAAAAAAAACCAATTCAACTCATTTTTTCATATTTCTATAATTTTAATATCAAATACAAATTGGTTCTCCTAAAAATTAAAAAAAATTAAAAAAATTCACTACTTTCGATTCTACTACTTTCTATAATTTCTACTATTTCACAAAATACACACAATATAAATACATAAAGACATTTTCCACAAGTGACTATGAATTCTAATCGAATCTACCAAACATTAATATTGACCAAAAAAAAACTCACCATACTTTAGTAATATTTATTTAGTACAACATTTTTACATTGTAAACTAACTCACTCATTATTTCTCAATTTATTTCATTATAATAAATACAAATCTTCATTAAATTATCATTAAATTTTGAACCCATTACATTTTTTTTTAAATGAACATATATAAAACAAACCAAAACATAAATAATTAAATCATAATCACTACCATATTCACATCACATCCCCCCATCAATAGATGAATGAATGATACATGTAATTAATATTTAAAACTGCCTAAAAAGTACAAATATCACTTTAGAAGCTAGAATTTTGTAATATACTATATTATAATAAAGTTGAAATTTAACACTATATTAGATTTGATTTTGAATTGTGTACTAATTAGTACTTAAAAATAAAAACAAAACAAAAAAAAATTTTTTATTGAAAAGAAAATTATTGCAAAAAGAAATACAAAATTCTATATATAGTTTTTTTTTTGCTAAACTTTTTTATATTCAATTTACTACAATAATATTTTTTTCCATTTTTTTTTTGTTTCTTTTCCCGAATTTTTTTTCTCTTCTATATAGCATTATATAAATAAATTCATTCGTAAATATATAATCACACATATGCAAAATATACAATAAATAATGCTTGGTGAATACAATATGGATGGCATAATGGAAAAAGGATGATGATAATCGTGTTTATAATGATGGATGGGACTATCGCTGTTATTATTATTCAACGTTATATTACTAACGAATTTCCAACAAACAATATACATAAATCTATCTACTACTACTACTACTACATCGCAGGACAGAGGCATTGGAAAAATTAAAAGGATTGGGCATGTAGGGCAGAGGCAACAACCAGCAAATATAATAATTTTAAATAAAAATATCCCCTACATTATTTAAATAAATACATACATATATATATATATATATAAATTAAAAAAGAAAAAAAAGGAATATATATATATTAATAAATTATTGAAAACTATAAATTTGAACAAAAAAAAGAGAAAATCCGTTAAAAAAAAAAACGAACAAATTTTCCAAAAATAGATCTTTTTTCAAAGAAATTATAAATAAATATATACCATTTACTTACTATACATATATATATATATATATATATATATATATATATATATATATATTATATATTAATTGAAAATTATTATTGATTATAAATAAAATTATGTACATTAAATGTAAAAAAAAAAAAATATTTTCTTAAAATAATGAAGCGATCAAAATTGAAAGAGAGAGAAGTACGTACACACACTGTACAATTTATGAGAAAATTTGTCAAAATGGTTTGTGTCATTGCTGCTTGACAGCGGGATCAGTTGTAAAGAGTATGTTGATTTATGGTATGTTCGTGGTGAAAATAAACTGATCGGCCATCTTGTAAATTTCTTAAGCAATAAATTTGTTTTCTTTTAAGTTTTTAATAAATGTCTAGTTGAAAAAATATATTTTTAAACTGGTCAATTTGTAAAAAAAAAAAAAAAAATTCTATAAAATTAAATTCTTACAGTTTCTACTGTCCACTAATTTATTTTTGATAATTTTCATATAAACTCTATCATTTTATGTTTCTTATTAAATAATATAAATATATATCAATAAAATTGTACAGTGTGTTCATTGGATCTTATAATATAAACGACTATAAAAAAACAATTCAAAAAAAGACTACGTTCAATAAATTGGAAATTAAATGAACTCGAGAAGTAAATAAAAAACCAGTTTCTCTACTTAAATTAATTCTATTTAATTTTCAAAATGATCGTAATATTTACTGCAGCTAAAATAATATTTATAAAGAGATATTTTCTTTTTCTTTTTTAAAAATCCCTTTTTCAATAAATGTTCAAATCTGAAGTTTATAAAAAAAAAAAAAAAAATCTTCCGAGTTCAGTACTGTTTGATTTAATGTTAAAAATATAAATTGAAAACACGTGTGCGTTCGCATTTTTAATTCGGATTGGCAAATCCTAAAATTCAGATATATAATATTGTATAATCAGAAAGAATGAATTAAAATTTTCAAAATATTATCTTATTATTATTATTATCATTCCTTATAATTATTATTATTACTATTATTATAATTCTACAATAATATTATTGTAAAAACCCAAGTATTATTAAAAAATAAAAATTCTATATAATTCCTATTGTTGACTATTTAAATAAAATATCCTTTAAATTGTATACACGCATACATTCTCATATACATACATACAGTATATATATAATATTTGTATATGTATTTTTATAAAATATTTGCCTAAATTTAATATTTCGAATTAAATACTATTTACAACAAAAAAAAGATGCAAAACTTTTAAATGGAAATTTATTACAATTGAATTTGTCTAAGAAAAAAAAAAAAAAATTCAACATTTTAAAAGTTAAATTGCTTTCTTTATAGATTTGAAAATTCAAAATGATAATAATTCAACAAAAACCAAAAAAATATAATCATAATAATAATTAAATAAAATGTAAACGTATTCAAAATTAAATGTTTAATAAAAAATTAAAAAAAAAAATGGCATATTAAATCAAATTAAAAATCTTAAACAATATATATATAAAATATGCGACAAATTTATATATGAGTCGAAAATAAAATACAAAAAAAAAAACAAACCAAATGTATGTATGTATGTATGTATAGAAAAAATTAACTATATAATATACAGGAACAGAACAGAGTATGCAAGATAATAATCTTTATTATTAAAATAAAGTATATATTAATTAAAAATATATATAAAAAAAATATTTAGAGAAAATAAATAAGAAATGCGAAATTGTTTAGGAGAAAATTATTTTTTTTTTCCTTCAAATTTATTCTATTTTTAACAAAAAAAAAACTTTTTGATAGATCCTTTTTTTTGTAGAAAATTTCTTAATTTTTAGATAAAAAATTGGTTATGTTTTACCATAGGGAATTTTTTTCTTTTTAATTCTTAATTGATGTAAGTTAAATTTAACTTTTATTTTTATTAATTAATTTAATGATCAATATCGATAATATATATGTGAATAGTTTCTGGTTTCGTCATATCTTTTCAAAAAGAAAATTCATTGAGAAGCTGAGCTTTTTGTAAATAGTTTCATTCAAATTTAAAAAAATTAAATAAATAAATAATAAAATATTTATCATTTTATAATATCGTTGATTGTAAATTAATAAACAAAAAAAATATTATATCTATACAAATTATATCTATATTAATTGCATATAATAAGAGAGTATTTGAGCTAATAAAATGAGGCCAATATTATATATATATATATATAAAAATAAATATATCGTATTATCTGATATTTAAACATTATCAATTCTAGTTTATCATAGTAAAGTTTTTTTTCTCTCCATTTCTTTAATAAGAATTTAGTTTGTTTTTGTAAATAATACAATAAACATTTTGTACTTGTCTTTTTTTTTTAAACTAAAATGTCCGTTTCAAATGTTAGTTAATTCTATGTTTATACAAATATCTAACAGATGGAGAACTTAACAGAAACTGGTGATATTATTTATCCGTTCTTATCATATTATTTTACCTTTTCTTTTTTGTTTTCTTCAATATAGAATTTAAAAATTCTTATTTTAGATTTCATTCACAAATATAGAAAAAAATAAATTTACAAAAAAAAAAACCAAACAAGTATAGATTAATCTTCCTAAGAAAAACTAAATTAATATTAATATATTATATATTGCAAGAAAAATGAAGGAAAAAAAAACTATAAAGAAAAAAAAATCTGATTAAAAAATTAAATTTATAAAAAGAAAAAAAAAAACAAAGTTATTCTGTATTTAATATTAAATTGTTGAAGTATTTTTAAAAGTAAGATATATTTGAATATATATATATATATATAACTAAATATATATAATAATTAATTAGTTATTGAGTAAATAAAACCAACAAACCAAAAAAAAAAAAAAAAATCTGCGAAATAAATACATAGTTAAAAAATGGAGAAGAAAATAGAACTAAATTAATTGTATAGAAAATAAAGCAGATAATTTCTCTTGAAATACTACCGAAACATATGAAAATTACATAGCTAACTATAGATAAAAAAATCGATAAAAATAAATATAAAAGAAATTAATTATATCTGTAGATGTACCAAAAGAAAAAACTAAAAAAAAAAATATGACTCAATTGAGTTAATTAAGTCTGTTATATAAAATAAAGTTTAATTAATTGGGTTGATGGTTTAATCATTTATTTTTTCTGTTACTATTATATAATAATAAACCTACTCGTATATACAAAAATACACAAGCCATTACCACACGAGTACACTTGAACAATATTTTACGAAAACTTCAAAATTATTGTATTTAAAAAATAATAATAATAATAATAATAAAATAATTAAATATTAATGCATATATATATATACATATATTTATATACATATATATATATATATATAAATATAATCACATAATTGAATAAGGTATTTCTATAAATATATATATATATAATATATTATGTATCGAAAAATTGAAAAATTAAAATAAATAAATATAAAAAAATTTACAAATTATAAAAGTTTTCTTTTCAAAACGTCAACTTACAAAAGATTATGAACTATACAATAAAATTTTAATAAATACCTTACATATATATATAATATATATATATATATATACAAATAAATAAATAAATAAATAAATATATAAAAAGAAAATATTCTAAGAACAATAATAGTTATGTATGAATTTAGTAGATGTTTTTTCTTGTAAAAAAAAGATATAGAAATACATATATACTACATATATATTGAGTAAACAAAACCAAAAAAAAAATAAAATAATAATTATATTAAATCAAATTTAAACAAATAAAAGAAAATATTTAAGAAAAAAAAAATAACAACCAAATTTAAGATTATAAATTTGAGTATATTTATTATTATTATTATTATTATTATTATTATAAAATTTATTCTATAATTAATTAAATATTATTAACGAATAAATATTTATTATAATTATTTTATTATTGATATTATTATAAAACTGTTTTAATAGAAAGTAATAATAATAATAATAATAATAATATTTAAAAAAGAACTCTCTCTACGGACATAAAGAACAAAAATTAAATAATAAATAAAAAATTAAATAGAGATCATCAAGAATATTGATTGGAAAGGATTTTTGTAAACATCTTCAAAATGGTCAATGGTGGTATCCAGACAGTATACATGTTTACTTGTAAATTACGAAAATTATTTTTATTTATTTCGATGATTGAATTTAACTACAGAAAAGGTATCAAAGGTATCAAAGGGAGGGTATCAATAAATATAAAAAAAATAGATAGTTTTCTGAATTGATATGATAACAAAAAATTTCTGATTTAAAAAAAAAAATCCAATTTTTTTTATATTACTATGCCTAGATTAGAAAGGATTCATTTGTTTTACAACATTTCAATACAAAATAAACAAATATTATTAAATAAGAAATTTTCCTGTTTCAAACTTAAAATTATAAACGTTTCAATTACAATATATTCTAAAATCGGTTTACTAAAAATTCGAAATCTGTTGAATAAAAATTCAAAGTCTGTTTGATCAAAATTTGAAATCTGTTTAATGAAAATTCGAAATCTGTTTAACGGAAATTCGAAATCTTTTTAATGAAAATTCGAAATCTATTTAATAAAAATTCGAAATCTTCCCAATGGAAATTCGAAACTCGGTTAATGAAAATTCGAAATCTGCTTTATTAAAAGTCGAAATCTATTTTTCGAAATTGTTTAACGGAAATCCGAAATCAAAGCTCCAAATCTGTTAAAATCATAATTCGAAATCTTCTCAATGGAAATTCGAAATCTATTTAATAAAAATTCGAAATCTTTTTAATGGAAATTGGAAATCTGTTCAATAAAAACTCGAAATTGTCTAATGAAAATTCGAAATCTGTTTAATGAAAATTCAAAATCTGTTCAATGAAAATTCCAAATCTGTTTAACGGAAATTCGAAATCTGTTTAATCAAAGTTCAAAATATTTTTAATGAAAATTCGAAATCTGTTTACTGAAAATTCGAAGTCTTTTAAATGAAAATTCGAAATCTGATCAATCAAAATTTGAAACTGTCTAATAAAAATTCGAAATTTTTTTAATAAAAATTCGAAATCAGCTCAATAGATATTCGAAACTCGATTAATGAAAATTTCCAATCCGTTTAATCAAAATTCGAAATCTGCTTAATAGAATTTCGAAACTCGGTTAATGAAAATTCGAAATCTGTTTAATGAAAATTCGAAATCTATTTAATGAAAATTCGAAATCTGTTTAACGGAAATTCTAAATCTGTTTAAGCAAACCTCAAAATCTGTTTAATCCAAATTCGAAATCTGTTTAATCAATATTCGAAATCTGTTCAGTGAATATTCGAAATCTGTTAACTGAAAATTCTAAATTTATTTCATGAAAATTCGAAATCTGTTTAATGAAAATTCGAAATCTGCTCAATAAAAATTCGAAACTCGGTTAATGAAAATTCGAAATTTCCTTACTGAAAATTCGAAATCTTTTTGATGAAAATTCGAAATCTGTTTAACGGAAATTCTAAACCTGTTTAAGCAAACCTCAAAATCTGTTTAATCCAAATTCGGAATCTGTTTAATCATAATTCGAAATCTATTCAGTGAATATTCGAAATCTGTTAACTGAAAATTCTAAATTTATTTCATGAAAATTCGAAATCTGTTAAATGAAAATTCGAAATCTGCTCAATCAAAATTCGAAACTCGGTTAATGAAAATTCGAAATCTGCTTACTGAGAATTCGAAATCTTTTTGATGAAAATTCAAAGTCTTTTTCATGAAAATTCGAAATCTGTTAAATAAAAATTCGAAATCTGTTTAATAAAAATTTTAAAAATGTATACCAAACATAAAATTTTAAAAAAAATTCACAATAT
Organism: Atherix ibis; assembly: GCA_958298945.1. Taxonomy (NCBI): domain Eukaryota; kingdom Metazoa; phylum Arthropoda; class Insecta; order Diptera; family Athericidae; genus Atherix; species Atherix ibis. The sequence goes on from OY282609.1 coordinate 79,122,636, forward strand.
TTTTTCATAAATTTTCATTTATTTAACTAACCCGGGGGGAGGGGGGGCCCTCCCATATAAACAGAAGAAGAAAAAAACCTAAAATTCAAATGATAAAAATATTTATATCAAATATAATTTTTATTTTGCAAAAAAGCAATTGGCATTAAAAATTTTCTAATTCATTTGACTTATATAAATATAAATAATAGATTTTATTAAAAAATTAAATAAATAAATAATATTATTAAAAATATTAGAATTGTACCCTCATCAAAGAAACAAAAAAAAAGAACGACAAAAATTTACCTTCTGACAATTTCTTTCCCTTATAAGCAAGCAATTTTATTTAATTCTAATTTCAAATAAAATAGAGAGAAATTTTCAACAACAAAAAAATCTATTACAATATATGTTATTGAAAATAAATCGAAATTTCCTATATCTCCTATAGAGGGGGTTATTTGTTTCATAATTTAAGTCTGAACAAAAATATAATATATTATTGAGATTATAAAGTTTAAAAGCAAAAAATAATAAATACTAATCATGAATAAAATAGTTTATATAAATATACGTATAGATGAGATATTAATAATAAAAATTAATGATAATAATAGTAATTATAATAATATTTATATATATATATATATATATAAATAATAAAGAAAATCAAATCAAATATTATTAATATAAATAAAAAAGTTGTGTATAAAAAGAGAAATTATAATAATAATAATAATAAACAAGCTAAAGACCAAAGATTTTGGCTAAAACTGCCCTAGATGGCGGGGCATTATCCATAGAGTAGGAAAAATTTCAACTCAAGAAAAAAACAAAATCCTTAATTATTGTAAAAAAAAAGTATGTATATTAAAAAAAAAAAAGGAAATAATAGTGAAGATAAAAAGAAAAAAACATAAATAAAAATATATTTAATAATAATTCATTGAAAAAGCACAGAAAAATATTTCATATCATTTCACATCATTAGAATGAAACTGTTGTACAAAGTTGAAAATTTAAAAGATAAAATATAGTTTAAAATGAAAAACAAAATGTTATTATAATGATACGAATTTTTTTTTTTGTTTTGATCATTTGTATATTTGATGTTATCTGAATTCTTTCTCTCTAGTTTTCTACTACCATAATTTATGTCCGTTTTCATTGAATTAAAATCAAATTCAATAAATATCATATATTTTTCTATTTGACATTATGTATGTTATTGTATAAAAACCTATCAGATACTTTATGATGCCCACCCTCCCAATCAATTTTGATATTTTTCAAAATATTCAATAATTAAAGTACAATATAATTAAAAACATTTCAAATAATAATAATTATTTATTTTATCTATATAAATAATAATAATATCTGCTAAAGAATATTTCCAACAAAAAAAAAAAAACAGAAAAATCTATACATTTTTAAACTAAATACAGATTATATATTGTAGTATAGGGCAATGGGCGCGTAGATAAGTATGTAATATATAACATATAAAATTCATTACAAAAGTTATTTTTAGTCTTTGATTATTTATTTTTTTAAATTGATTAGAAAACAAAAAAAAATATTTTCATCTCAGTTATACTAAATTGTTTTTTTTTTTTGTTGTGAAATTAACAAAATTGTAGTTAATGTAAAAAAAAAAACTAGTCAAACGAATTAGACGTATTTATAGTTAAAGCTAAAAGTTATGAAATTCCGATAATATTCAAATTTCCGTTTTTTTTAAAAATCAAATAGTAAGAAATAGTAATGCACTCATAAATAGTTAAATAAAAATAAATCTAATTCACAATTTGAACTCGTTATTTTTGTATATACAATAAAAATACATACGAACATATGTTATGCATATAAAACGAAATGGTTTTATTATAATAAAAAAAAAAAATATATGAAAACCCATTAACGAGTATTAACAATTTATCCTTTGAATAATGGAATGGAACCGGAAATAAATTATTCTACATATTTTACCACAAAATAAATGGCACAATGGCACAAGAAGTTATCTTCAAACGAAAATACATACATACCATATAATGCAATATTATCGTAATAATGTAACAAGTAAATCTGGATAAGTACATGAGCATAATTTTTAAATATTATAGCAAAAAAATGAAAGAATATATCGAGATGGAAAAAGAGAGAAAGATTATGTTTTAGAGGTTATAAGAGAGAAAAATGAAATAAATAAAAATGATCACAAAAAAAACCAAGTAAAAATTTAATAAAAGAAAAAAAAAACATATTTTTTGTGATAAAATATTCACAAATATATAAAATATTATAAATATATTTAAAACAAAAAAACAAAACAAAAAAGAACAAAATACAATATATAATTTAATGAAAAAAAAATGGAAATAAAAATATTATATAAATAAAATGAATCTCTGTTATTGAGATGGTATTTATTTATTTATGAATAACTATGAAATTGTCAGATATCCAAATGGTCTTATAGTTGTGGCGCTATGCAATATGGGGGTCCCTAAACTTCTACACAAAGAAGATGTTTTTTTCTTTTGGTACACCGAATTCTCTTTTTGCACGAATTTTTTTTTACACGAATTTGATTTAACACGTGTTAAAACGGAAAAATAATTCTCTTTTTAAACGAATTGTTTTTTTTTTAACACGATTTTCAATATTCTATGAAATTTTTTATGAATTTTTCTAATAAATTTGTTTCATTCTCACTTCTTCCAAATAATCGTTAAATTTTTCACAATTCAGTTAGATTATGTCGATTATATGAGTGGGATTCCCCGAATTATGCGTAGGGTAAAGACGTAATGTATTTTTTACGCAATTAAGTTTGGTTTTGAGAGTTGAAAAGAAAAGACGTTTAGTTGAATGTGGATATTTAAAAAGTTATAAGTAAAATAAAGTTAGTGCTCGTATAGGTTTGTTAACTCAATAACACTTCATCTCAGTCAAAACAACCTGAATTTTCTGCAAGTACTGGTTGGATGACAAGTTTTCTTAAAAAATATGCTCTCCATAATATAAAAATTAAGGGATAAACTGCGTCTGCAGATGAATTGGCTACCAAAGAATTTCCTTAAAAATTTAGAAAAATTATTGAAGATAGAGGATACACCCCAGATCAAGTTTGGAATGTAGATGAAAGTGGCCTAGGAGAACTTATGTTGCAAAATCGCAGAAAACTGCCGGTGGTTTTGAAGTAGCCAAGGACCGTGCAACATTGTTGTTTTGTTCCAATGCTTCAGTAGAACGTATGTTAAAACCACTGCTATAAAATGGCGCTTTAAGACCACGCTCGATGCATGGTGTAGATATCAATAAATTGTCAATTCACTAGACAAAAAACAAAAAGGCTTGGGTGACCAGTGCAATCTTTACAGAATGGTTTCAGAAATACTTCATCCCAGAAGTTAGACACTACATAAATGCAAAATGTCTAGAATATAAAGTTTTCTTCCGCCTAATAATACATCTTTAATATAACCGCTAGACCAATGGATAATTGCTACTTTTAAAACGTACTACATAAAACGTTCATTCGAATACGTGCTAGACAAACTAGACCATAATGAGGATTTAACAGTCATTGAAGTGTGGAAGAAATTTTCCATTATGGACTGCATTAATCAAGTTGGGTTAGCATTAGCTGACTTAAAGCCATCAACGTTTAGCTCATGTTGGAAAAATATTTGGCTAGAATGTGTCAAAAGCAAAAATCCTCATCCTGTCATCCATAATAACGCTGCTTTTACTGACATCACAACGCTGGCACAAACAATTGGTGGAGATGGATTTGATGATCTACGAGGGTCGTTCAATAAGTCCTTAGAATAAGATGGAAAAAACTGTTTTTAAAAAAAAAAATTTTATTTTTCAACATAATCTGTTTAAGCCTCATACACTTTTCCAACTGTTTTTCCAAAAATTTTATCCCGTCCAAAAAATAGGATTTCGGAAGTTCTTCAAAATACTCATCCGTTTGAGCAATGACGTCCTCGTTGGAAGTGAACTGTCGTCCGCCAAGCCATTTTTTCAGATTGGGGAAAAGAAAATAGTCACTCGGGGCCAAATCTGGTGAATAAGCGGGATGCTGCAACAATTCCATTCTCAATTCCACAATTTTGGCCATGGAAACAGCGCAGGTGTGCAAACGCGCATTGTCCTGATGCAAGAGGATTTTTTTCTTCTTCAGATGGGGGCATTTCTCTTTGATTTCCTCGCTCAATCGTATCATTTGCCGATATAGAGGAATTATTAGTTGATAAAAGCTTGAGTTGAGACCTCACCCTTGAGACTCATCATGACAGAGAAGATAGAGATAATAACGAAGAAGATCCTCCCATTTTAAATACAACTCTAATTAAAAAAGATATTCTTGCCAGGAAATTAGGTGATCATTTTGAACAACATGATCCTGATGAGGAACGAGCTGCAAAATTTAAACGTGAACTGAAATCATTAATGGCATCTTATAGGGAACTTTATAATGGTTTATTACGAAATCAAACACAATCTTTAATGACTGATTTCCTTCTAAAAACTACTGAATTATCAACACAGGAGAATAGAGATGATAATACAGAAATATTTTCACAAAATAATTCTAATGATATCAGTGATATTGTATCAGATTGTCACTTTCTGACAATAAACGTATGCGTTTATTGTCAGAAAGTGACAATGCATAAAATTTTGTTACGTCTATATTATTTTTATTTTTTTTTATATATTAACGAATTTTAGATATTATCTTCTTTTTTTTTCAAAGTATAATTTATTTTTTATAATATATTTAATGAATTAGAATGTGTAAACACGAAATAAATTCTTAAGTGAACTCTATCAAGATTTTTTTAATATTGTTTATAGTACTTTTCAGTTGCTTTTTTAAGTCTGGAACCAATCTACTACTCGTATTCTTCCATTTAGACAATATCTTTTTTTTAAAGAATTTTTTTTGGCACGAAATTTTTGGGAACGTATCTATTGTGTAAGAAGAGAATTAGGGGTATTTTTATAAACTTATTGGCAAAAATTTCTCCTATCACTTGTGGAAAAAGAATTTGTTGACATTCACATGTAATGAAGTAATTGTTTCTCGGGCTGTACGGTATATGGCACCGTCTTGTTGAAACCACATGTCGTCCACAGCCATATCTTCCAATTTAGGCATACAAAACTGGATTATTATACCGTTATAGCGAGTTATTGGCTGCATTTTCGAAGAATAATGGTCCGATGATGCCTCCAGCCCAAAATCCATACCAAACAGAAACACGTTTTCGATGCATTTGTTTATCAACAATCACTTGTGGATTTTCTGAACCCCAAAAGCGACAACTTTATCGGTTAACTAAGCAATCAAGATGATTAATGAGCCTCATCACTGAAGATGAATTTATTCAAAAAATCAGCATCAACTTGTTGTAGTTCCACAATCCATTCAACGAACACCATTCGCTGTGCAAGGCTTCAGTTCTCAAGTCAATTAAACATTTGCAAGCACGAAAATGTAAATCCTACTTAAATGTAATGCGGGTTACGTATAGTCGATTTTCAATTTTTTGTGGCGTTATGTTTGTACTCATGTCTCTCACTTATGCCGACAAGTTCTGCCATTTTGAATGTTCAGTTAATTTTTGACAGCTGCTTTATTTGCACGTGTTTTGGCTCGTCTTCGATTTTTGCCCATTCCAAAAAATAGATCAAGGAATCTGTAATTGCGCGGACGTATTCCGAATGTTGACTTTGGCATATGGTGAAGCTACCTTGGACCGAAGCAACGTTTATCGGTGGTACAAAATGTTCTTAGAGGGCCGAGAAGATGTGAACGACGAAAAGCCAAGTTCGGTCGAATATGAAGGTTTTGCTTACAGTTTTCTTCGATTGCAGGGGCGTGGTGCATCATGAGTTCTTGACACATGGTAGAACGGTCAATAAGGAATATTATCTACAAGTTATGCGCAAGTTGCGCGTAGCAATCCGCCAGAAACGCCGGGATTTGTGGAAGAACAAAAATTGGCTTTTGCACCATGATAACGCCCCTGCTCACGCATCGTTGCTTGTGCGCGAATTTTTGGCGAAAAACACCACACTATTCATGCCGCAGCCACCGTATTCCCCAGATCTGGCCCCCTGTGACTTTATCTTGTTGCGATACTTTTTGAACAGACCTCGTATTGTGTTGAACAACTTGTTGAAGGACGGCCGCCATGTTTTAAGATCACTAATTGATCCAGTCTCTCAAAACTTTTTAATTAATCTCTTCACAGTTGATAACTCTAAATCACTATTTCGACCATATTTTGTACGAAAATTGTGAACTGTACCTTCCAAATCTTCAGTATTTTTAAAATATTGCTCAACAATGTAAACGCATTACTCTTTTGTCTAGCGTTCCATTTTCAATAACCCTGAACTGTCAGCTGGTTGGCAACACTTTACCGCACAAATGGCGCAAAATTCAAATATTTAAGAAACTTCTGAGAATTTGAATTGGGCATACCGCACTTATCCATGATTCCCACTTCGGTAACCAACCTCCTTTTTTTTCATATTTTAAATGAATGTCACTTAACTCGAGAATTTCCTTTTAAATAGGACTCCTTCCATTGTAAAGCTCCTAAATCCAAAAATTTCTCTTTTAAGTCATCTCTTTGATTTTCTAGAAGAAATTAATCTACTCTACCAAATTTAACAACATCTAATTGCTCCCTCCACACGCAACATGATGTTACCAAATAGCCTCATCGACGTGGCGGTACATAATTGGCCTCTGACGTTTATCTCAAAGACCTTACAAAAACAAAACAAAAGAAAAGAATTTGTTGACATCGCGAACTGAATATGCAAATTATTCACAAAAGTGACTTCTTAGAAAATCCGAGAAATTGCGCTCGTAGTGTCGGTAAAGATTTTTTTTGTAAGTAACCTTATCGACATATAATGTCAAAATTTCAGCTCGATCCATAGTGTAGGTCAATTTCTATCGTCGATTAAAGTAAACGACATTTATTTGTGCATAACAATGGAAAAAAGCGAGTTTAGGGCTGTCATCAAACATCTCCATTTGAAAGGCTTAAGCCCGAAAGAAATCAAAGCCGAGTTGGGTGCAGTTCATGGCACATCTGCACCTGTGTTTGCGATGGTTTACAATTGGGTGAATGAATTTAAACGTGGCCGTTCATCCACAAAAGATGAACATCGTTCAGGACGCCCAGTTGAGGTGTCTACTCCTGAAATCATCGACAAAATCCACGATCTGATTTTGAACGATCGGCGAATTAGAGTGCGCGAATTAGTTGAGGCCACGGGCATATCACAAGGTACAGTCGCTTCAATTTTGCATGAAAAATTGTCTGTGAAAAAAATTTCGGCAAGATGGGTGCCGCGTTTGCTCTCAGAGGAGAATAAGCGCAATCTTTCATCGCAATCCTGCCAAATTCCTTCGTCGATATGTCACTGTGGACGAAACCTGGATACACTACTACACTCCAGAAACGAAGAGACAGTCATCACAGTGGATTTTCAAGGGTGAACGGGCTCCGAAGAAGGCAAAAACGGTGCCATCGGCCGGCAAGGTGATGGCCACGGTCTTTTGGGATTCGCAGGGCATCATTTTTATCGACTACTTGGAAAAAGGAAAAACAATAACAGGAGCGTATTACGCGTCGTTATTGCAACGGTTGAGCGAGGAAATCAAAGAGAAACGCCCCCATCTGAAGAAGAAAAAAATCCTCTTGCATCAGGACAATGCGCGTGTGCACACCTGCACTGTTTCCATGGCCAAAATTGTGGAATTGAAAATGGAATTGTTGCAGCATCCCGTTAATTCACCAGATTTGGCCCCGAGTGACTATTTTCCTTTCCCCAATCTGAAGAAATTGCTTGGCGGACGACGGTTCACTTCCAACGAGGACGTCATTGCTGAAACGGATGAGTATTTTGCAGAACTTCCGAAATCCTATTTTTTGGACGGGATAAAAATTTTGGAAAAACGGTTGGAAAAGTGTAGGTATAGAGCTAAAAGGAGAAAAAACGGTTTTTTCCATCTTTTTCTAAGGACTTATTGAACGACCCTCGTAGCTAAACATTTTTCTGCAGGGTTGATGTATTCGCTGAAATTGACCACGAGGTGAGTTTTCATCAATGATGATGGCAGCAGCTATGCACACATGATAATTAATATATAAAATGATTTATATCGCACAAATAACAATAACGAAAATTCATGACATTATTTATTAATTTAAAAAAAAAGGGTAAATTAAAATTGTTAATAAAACAAAACACCTCATTGAAAATCAACTGGTGCGTTTATTTACTAAAATTGTTCATAGAGTGATTGATTTCTACCATTTTTACTCTGTACATTGTTTAAGAGAAAGTCCTAAAATCTATTCCGATTTTTTAAGAGGATGCATTTTAACTGTAATTATGAGCCTACCATCAATTACTTATTTTCAAATGACATCTTTAATTTATAATTTAAATAGTTTGACAAATGGGTAACTGAAAACCAATTCCAAAAAGTAATCACTTTTACTATTAAAAATTACATAATAAAAATATTTACATAAATTACTTCGTACACTTATAACGATCCTTATTTACAACGAACGTCTTGTTTTTACTTTTTACAATACCATAACTCTATATGAAGTCTTATCACAAAAACTAACTATTTGGAGTAGATTAAAATCAGCTAATCGTAATATCGTTTTTTCATTGTTCGATATTTTTTTAAGGCACACAAAGCCTGCATTTCCTTCTCGACATAACGTCCTTGGGCCAAAAGTTGTTTTATTTTTCTCGGGTCAGTTTCTTTACTATTTTTCATAAAAGTATCATGGCACTTGCGACGAAATTCATCTGGTCCACCAGGATATTCTCTGCCCAAATATTGCAGCTAAAATAGAATACAAAATTATTACATATTATATTTTTATACGAAATTAAATTATCTGTAAAATTTATCTTCGAAAGAAAAGTACACTTTCTTTGCCTTCGAAACAAAGAACAATTTTACACAACAATTTTTGTGGAATTTATCTACCCCCGGGGATTAATAAATAAACTCATCTATATAACTTACATTTTTATATAATTGTACAACTTTTGAGCGCAGAGACATTTAAATAATTTTAATAAGAAAATATAAAAAATTGTTAAACACAGGCTGATATCACTTGGAAAATTTGTTTAAATTGTCAATATGACATTTTAGTGCTTATCGGAATTTCCAACAGAGCTCGCAGTATCAGATTAGAGAACATATCCGTCATCATCAAAGTTCAACGAATAATTTAAATTACTTGAATAAATTTAACAATAACTTCGATAAATATTTATAAAATTTGTATATAATAAAAGTTTTTCCATTTGCCAAGATTTTAAAATCTTTCAAAACATTTACAAGATATTTGGATTATTGCCTATTGTCTATGATAACATTTGTACGGTTTCTTATGTTTGAGGCAGATTTTTGCCTCAAACATAAGAAACCGTACAAATGTGATGTACAAAAGTTATGACCGTTTTTTACATATGCAATTAAACATTTTTTTTTTTAGATTTGTATTATTTATTTAATCAATTATATAATTTCCATGCGTTCTTATAACCTTCTCCCATCTTTCTATCAACTTATTAATACCATTAGTGTAAAATTCCATGGATTTAGATGTGAAAAATGTAGTAAGGGATGTTTTTACCTGCTCAATTGTATTAAATTTTTTAATCATTTAAAAATTTTTGCAGTGATTGGAATAAATGAAAATCGGAAGGAGCAAGATCTGCAGAATACGGTGGATGCTTGATAACATCCCAATTCAGCTTGTGTTGTTGGGTCATCATAGCCACATGTGGTCGCGCGTTGTCGTGATGAAACACTACCCCTTTTCTGTTTACTAATTCTGGTCTATCCTTTTGAAGGGCGATATTCAATTTGGATAATTGCTGACAATATCGTTCTGCTGTAATTGTCTGATTGCGTTCCAATCCCACCAAACACAAAGCATAATTTTTTTTTATGGATTTCGGCTTTCGAAGTTGTTAATGGAGCTTGTCCAGGTATAGCCCAATGTCTTTCTCTTGTCACGTTGTTGTACACGACTCATTTCTCATCTCCCGTTACCAAATAATGCAAAAAAGGTTCATGTTTTTGTCTTACACTCAAAGCAACGCACGTTGAAACACGATCCAATAAATTGGCAGCCGACAATTGATGAGATATCCAAACGTTGTACTACGAAACCATCTCCATACACTTCAAATGTCTTAATACGGTTGTTTGGTTGACTCCCATCATCGACGCGATCTCCCTGGTGGTTAGACGTGGATTGGTGCCAATTATGACTTTTAACTTCTCGTCATCAGACTTCAATGGCCGCCCGGTACGTGGTTTTTCAATTAGTGAAAAATCCCCAGATCGAAATTTTGAAAACCATCTTCGTACACTTTGATGACATCTGCTCCATACACTTCGCAAATGTTTTTGGTTGCCAAACTCGCAGTATTGTCTTTACGGAATTCATAAAGTAAACAATGACGTAAATGCACTTGATCGACCGACATTTTGAAAAAATACAAGGGCCAGGCCAAAACTAAATAGAAAGTAGAGGGAAAGCATCCTTTATACAATGGAATCATTTAAAAAAAGATACTATACATCATTTCTAAAGAAAAATTTTTTTTACCTAGGATCATAAAAAACGGTCATAACTTTTGCACTCACCCAATAGTATGCAGGGAATATGACGCTTAAATTAGTAAAAGTACCAGGTTTATGTATAGAGAAGTGCAAATATCAGGTTGCTGTATAGGAATATTATGAAATATTCCTGGTATCTATACCAGGAATGTTCATCGAATACCAGCTTTTCCAGCTACGTTGTATCATTACCCCTTGTGTGTGCCTAGGTACTTTCATATAAGTGCTTTCATACAACGTCCTCCATACTAAAACCAAAATGGTCTTGCGGACTAGAATTTTGGGGCTCTCCCGTCGAATCCAAACCCTTCAGTTAGGAATACTTCGTCAAATTGATGATTCTCCCCTTTTAGGTTCGCAATAGTGTTCGTTTTTCATCATATAAAGAAAAATAAAAAAGAGAAAAAACGATAAACTCAGCATTATTTATTACTGCTATTAATAAAAAGTTACATTGAGTAGAAAATAATAAAAAAATATTATAAAAAAATAGGAAAAAAAACTACGTAAGAAATCAATAAAGTAAACGAAAATAAAAAAGAAACTAAGAAGAAAATGGGAAAATAAATTTTACAAACCCTCACCCTCCAAGTCATCCCATCAAAAGTGCAAAAATAACAAAAAAAAAACATCCTAAGAAAATGCTCCGATGATAGAAAGGAAAAAAATGTACACTGCAAAATATACGAAAGCAAAAAAAATCGGCGCCTAAGTGTATGCAAAATCAAAAACCAAAAATCCGAAACAACCAAAATTTATTTGTTCGAAAAATGCAGAAAATCCGATTTTACATCAGGCGCACAGTTTTTCAGAAAATAGGAGGTAAATTTTTTACACTGTATCTTAAAATTTTTTACACTTTTCGGAGATTTTTTTAATGGTATTATTGAATACACTTATGCGAAGCTTTTCCGATCCTTATTATCTTAATTGGAAGAAAGATGTCCTTTCTGGATAAATTTTTGTGTGCGCTTTCAAGAAAAAATGCATAAAATTTGCTTTTTACTATAAAAGTGGGGGATTTTTTGAGATGTTTTTCTATGGTGTCATTGTATACATTTAGAAGAAGGATCTCTAGTTAATATTATATTATTTTAAAGAAGAATGTTCTTTCTGGATATATTTTTGTGGGTGCTTTCGGGAAAAAATACATACAATTCGCTGTTTTTTCTCTTAAAATTTGATTTTGCTATGAAAATGGTAATTTTTTTTTAAGATTTTTTTTTCATGGTATCATTTTTTTCTTACAAACGAAGCTTTTCCGATCCTTATTATCCTGACTGCGTAGAGACCATCATTTCAAAATGTTTGTAGGCGGTTATTCAGAAAAAATACATAAATTTTACTGGTTTATTTCTTACAATTTGTTTTTCAATATAAAAATGGCAGTTTTTTGGAAAATGATATTATTAAACAAACTTATACAAAGCTTCTCCCATCCTTATTATCCTAATTAGAAGTAAAATGTTCTTTTTGGATAAATTTTTGTGGGCGTTTTTTTGAAAAATTTGACCAAAATTTATAAAATTTCTTTTAAAATTTTTGTTTTCTATGGAATTTTGGTATGGTTTTGTTGCGTATAATTAGGCGGAGCTTTTTGATCCTTATTATTATGACCGGAGGAAGAATATTCTTTTATCATAAATTTTCGTGGACAAAATTTCATACAATTTGCTGTATTTTTTTCTTAGAATTTTTTTTCTACAATCGAAAGGGTAATTTTTAGGCAATATTTTTGCATGAGATCCTTGCGCATTTTTAGAAAAATAGTTTGCAATACTTTGTTTCATCCTGCAGGAAGTATTTAATTTTTAGGAAATTATTTTTAAAAAATTTCAATGAAAAAAAAATATTTATTTATGTGAGCATTTTGATGGTGTTCGTTCAGAAGGAATTTGTTGAATATATCTAAATATGTTTGGTCCTGATCTGAGCGTATTATGAGTGCAGGATAAAGTTTTATTTAAAGATTTCGACAAATACGAAACGAAACCTTTGCAATTCGATTTGTGTGTGTTTTCTGGAAGAACCTTTCGTGATCATCTATGATAAATCGTTACGTACGAAGATAAATTTGATAAGAAATTAAAAGGAAAATATCGAAAATAATTTGGAAGAAATTTACCGTACGAACAGAAATAAATCAGGGGATTTTACGTATGAACAGAAATAAATCAGGGATAATACACTCAATATTACGAAGAAAAATCAAATAGGGAAAATTAAAAATTCAACAAATTTAAATGCTGCGTTCCCCCAGGATGTAGCAATTGTACTTTTTTCCATTTCTAGAACTGTTATTTCATCGAAAAAATTCCAATGGAAAATAATTAATTAAAAAATAATTGAAGCAATTTAAAAATAGCAACAACAAAAAATATTCTCTAAATAAAGGTGAGTATTGATACAAGTACAAACACCAACTCGAATGACTGTGGTGAAACTAACAAGAAAACCACTCAACTTTGGGGAGAATTACGAGTTCTATCATTTGAAAAACTTAAAGGAAAAACTAAACCACAAATAGAAGAAAATATTTCAGTCCTCGGATACAATGACACTAAAAATCAATTATCATACAAAATCCCCTCTCTATTATAAAACAAATTACATTGAGTAGGAAAAAGTAAAGTTAAAAAAGAAAATAAAAAATTAACATTTGGGAAAAAATTCAAAAAAAAAAAAAACAAAGAAAAAATATTAAAAAAACATTTGATAATCCCCCCTGCCCCGCATATAACAAAAACCATTGCTCCAAAAGTAGAAAAGAAAAAAAAATTACCCCAAAAATATGTGAGAAAGCAAAATAATTCGATGCCTAAAGATATATTCAAAATCAAAAAAACTTACAAAATATCCGAAAACTTGTAGCAAAAATGCAAGAAAATCGAATTTTAACACCAGGCGGAACAGTTTTCACAGAAAATAGTAGGCAAAAATTATTACACTAAGTTCATTTGTTCTTAAAATTTAATTTACTCTATGAAAATGGCGATTTTTTGAAATTTTCTTTAACGATGTACGTTGCGTGTATTTACGCAAAACTTCAAACCATATTATCCTGATCGGAAGAGAATGTCCAGTCATTTGATGTAGTAAATCCTTTAATATTTAATCTAGACGCAATATGCAGGGTCTTATCTCGATTTAATGGACCGGTAACTGGCATATTGCTGGGACGCGAGTTGACAAACCATTCTTTAAGAATTTCTTCCATTTTCATCGTATTTTAAAGCTCGAATGCATTTTTCAATCGATTCACGATTTTTTATTATCACAACCAAAGTTGTAATGGGTATCCCCAAACCAATGTGTTTATTCACTTTTTCGATATTGCTCCCTTTCTCTTGAATGGATAGTTCCCTTTCTCTTGAATTTTAATATATTTTTTTTTAAATAACAATTAAATATTGAAAAATTCTATTCGGTTAGTAATTATTATCCTTCAAAGGTAAAGAGGATATTTTTAACAAATTTCAAATTGAATTTTTACTATAATTTTTAACAAATTTTTCTTCGAAATTTTTTTATTTTTTGTTTGTTAATGGAAGTTATTTAATTATTATGGTTTATTTTACTTATTTTTTTAGTTTTGATAAAATTCATAGAAGGTAGGATAAAAAGTAAATAAATAATAATACTTATTAGTGTGAGGATTAATATCGTATTTTTAAAATTTCAATAATACCCTTGATAAGCAATTTTACAAATGATGACCGACAAATAATAATTAAAATGAGTTTTTTCTTCTTATTATTGTTGCACCCAACCATCAAATCCAAAACTATAGAGCAAAAGTACGCGAAATAAAAAGCAAAATTAGAAATTATTTTATATCTTTATGCACACATATATGCCGGGTATATTATTGGTATTTTAATATTTTGTTATCTATCTTATGAAGGAAGTCATTAAAATTGAAAACATTTCTCGTTTTTAGCGTATCCAAATAATAATAGTACGAAAAATATATAGTGAAAATCAAAAATTTCTTTAGTACTGGAAGAATTCGTCATCGTGTATCGAATAGAGGAAAGCTTCGAGTATGAAAATTTTTAATAAAATGTGTTTATTGTCAGTAACGTTGATTTTTTGTTTTTTATATTCGATTAATGCTGTAAATATTATGATTATTATTATTTTTTTTAGATACTAAATTTTTAGTATATTTTTAAGGAACTTATATTTAAAATTACTAAAATTACTTGTGAGAGCAATTTTACGTTGATAGCTCCAAACGTCACCTGTTATGTAAAAGCATTTGATCGTTACACGGGAAAAGTGCATATACGGTTACATTTTGTACAGGATCTCAATGCTATTCATGTAATTATATTTCCATTCTCTCAGTTATTGTGCTAATTTTTTTTATTTAAATTTTTAGATGAATTGGCAAATCTTTAAAAAGTACAATGTTTATCAACCGTTTTTGGTAAATATAACTTTTAACGTATGCGAAGCTTTGAAGACAACTTCCGGAAATCCATACGTTCGATTTGTTATTGATTGGTTTGGATCATTTTCAAATCTTAACCATTCGTGTCCTTATAATGTAATGATTTTCTACTATGATTATTCAGTTAACTTTAATTTTTTTTTATTTTAGGGTGCACTTATTATAAAAGACTTAATATTCGTAACCAATTTTTTTCCAAGTATTACACCATTTGGTGATTATCGTATGGATTTTACCCTATTCGAGCGAACGCCTAAAAATATAATTGTCCATATTAGTGGTTATGCCACTGCAATGGAAGTTAGAAAGAAGAAAATTTCCAAAAAATAACTAAAACTTTTCATAAAAATTATTGATATTTTATTGAATAGGAAAATGGTCGATATCTTATATGCACGTGTTATTTGAAAATTGCATTTCGTGAAAATTATATATTTTCTAATATGTTTTTTTTAATTTTTATTATCTATTAAATTGTTAAAATATAATTTCATATAAAATTAACATTAAATAAATAAAAACTGTTAAAAATCAAATATAAAACAAACTTAAAATATAAAATTAAAGAAAAAATATGAAACAAACTTAAAATATAAATCTAAAGAAAAGGCTCCAAGGATAGAAAGGAAAAAAATTACAGTGCAAAATATACGAAAGCAAAAAAATTCGGCGCCGTCCATCCAAATAAAAACAGAAATTTAAATTAGAAACTCAGAATTTATTAATGCCATCAACAAAAATTTTCATTAAGTAAAAAGAAGTTAACAAAATATTATTAAAGAAAATATAGAAAAAAATAAATTCTAGGGAAAAAACCAAAAAGTAAAGAAAAAAGTATTTTAGCAATTCACCTCTTTCCAGAAATAGCAAAAAACATTAAAAAAAAGTGGCTTCGAAAATAAATTGTCCCTCCCCTAAAGATATGCAAAAAACCATACATCTGAAAATTTGTAGCAAAAATGTACGAAAAATCGAATTTTTAAACTAGGCGCTCAGTTTTCCAGAAAATAGGAGGCAAATATTTTCCACTTCAACTAATAATTTGGTTTTCACTATGAAAGTATCGGTTTTTTTGGAGATTTTTTATAGTATCATTATGCACACTCAGGCAAAGCTCAGGCAATCTATATTTTCCTGATCGATAGAAGAATGTCCTTTCAGGATAAATTTTTGTGGGCTAATATGCTAAAAGTTTGATAAAAATGCATTCAATTTGCTCTTAAAATTAGTTTGTCTATATGAAAATATGTTTGTTTTTTTTTAAATTTTTTTTTATAGTATCATTGTGCTACACTTAGGCAAAGCTTCTTCAATCCATTTTATTCTGATCAAAAGAAGAATGTCCTTTCAGGAAATTTTCATGAAATACATGAAATTTTCTCTAAAAAAATTTTTTTTCTATGATAATGTCAATTTTTTTTGGAAATCTTTTAATGGTGCATTGCGCGCATACTGAGGAATATGTATTATCTTGTGCTTTAACTATAAATTTTTGTTACAACTTAATTGATATGTATTATCTTGTGCTTTCACTATAAATTTTTATTACAACTAGAGAACATTCCTTATTAAGAGTACAAAATTTACGGTGGCATTTACCATTTTTGGAAGGCCTAGAAGCAATGGAATAAAAATCAGACTTATGAAATCTCTTAACATCGGGGAACATTTGAGGATTCTTGTGAGATCAGACCATAGATTAATATTGAATCTGATGAATGAGTCCTTAAAAAACTCAGAAAAAGTGTTGTTCGAATCTGATAGGATATTGCAGACAACGATGGTTCCCCAGACCTCCTATCGCATGGTACACCCAATTTTGAGTACTCGTAAATAAAATTTTTGGGCCTACTGAATGAAATTTTTTTAGAAGCTGCTCCTTACATCTAAGCTTATGTCGATCTACTTTCATGTCTAGTATAATTTCCAAAAAAATATTTCAATGTCATAGTTGTGAACTCTTTCCATTAAAAAATTTCGAATTTTTAATTTTACAGCACGAACATTTAGCTTATAACAAGCAGTTTTCGATAAAAAATAATATTGAATTTATTTCTTCTTAAAGCATTTTATTATGGAAATTTTGTAAAAACTAAAATAGATACTTTCATATAAAAATGGGTTCGACATTTTATTTTATTTAATATTTCAGAGAAAATGCTTTATAAAAAAAAACAAAAAATTTAATTAAATTTTAATTAGGAAACATAACATATTAGATTCTATTGAGTTGGCAACTAAATGTTTGCGGATTTTGTCAATAGATGGTATTGGCTCATTCTGTTGTTATGTCAACGTGCTCAAAGCACCTAACCTATATTGTTTAATTGTTGTTTGGACTTCCGCCTTTAATTTATTAAAAAATTGTATCGTTTAGCTATTTAGTTTTGTTTTCGTCCAAATTTAAAAATGGAAGGACAAGACGTGCAGTTTAGACATATTTTATTGTATTATATCCGAAAAGGCAAGAACGCATCGCAGGTACACAAGAAGTTATGTGCCATATATGGGAATGAAGCCTTGAAAGAAAGGCAGTGTCAAAATTGGTTTGCTAAATTTCATTCTGGTGATTTTTCACTAAATCAAAGTTGAAGTTGATGAGACCCATATCAAGGCTATTATCAATTCAGATCGTCATAGCACAACACGTGAGATTGCAGAGAAGCTCAATGTATGCATTGGAAAAAAATATATGTGTATGAAAGAAAAAAAATTTGGTAACATTCATCCACATAAAAACCGAAATTGAAATTAGAAAATCAGCATTTATTAATGCCATCAACAAAAATTTACATTGTGAAAAAAGAAGTTGACAAAAAATATTATTTTAAAAAATATAGAAAAACATAAAGACTAGGAAAAAAAACCAAAAAGTATTTTAATAGTTCCCCTCTTTCCAGAAATAGCAAAAAACATAAAACAAGTGGCTTCGAGAGTGAATAAAAAACCGATCCGAAAATATATGGAAGCAAAATAAATTTTACCCCTACAAGTAAAATATAAAAAACCTCAAAATTTTAATTTTTTTTTTCAAATATTCAAAATTTTTAAAAATAAGTCGAGTTTTTACATCAGGCGCCCAGTTTTCCAGAAAATAGGAGGCAAATTTTTCCCACTGCATCTGAAAATTTGTTTTTCTCTATAAAAATGGCGGTTTCTTGGAGATTTTTTTTAATAGTATCATTGCACACACTTACGCGAAGCTTCTCCGATCCTTGTTATCCTGATTAGAATGAAAATGTATTTTCTGGATAAATTTTTGTAAGTGCTTTCGGGGAAAAATGCATAAAAATCGCTGTTTTTTTTTCCTAAAATTTGTTTTTTAGTATAAAGGTAGGGCATTTTTTGATATGTTTTTTTTATGGCGCACATATTGGCAAACCTTCTCCAATCAATATTATGCTGATTGGAAGGGAAATTTTCTTTCTGCAAACCTTTTTTGCGGAAAATTTTGCGAAAAATTGGACGAAAATTCATAAAATTTCCGTTAAAACTTATTTTTTTCTATGGAAATTGGGTTTTTTTTGTTGGGAATTTTTATATGGTATTGTTTCGCAAACTTATGCAAAGCTTTTATAATCCATATTTTTTTTATCGCCAAAAGAATGTCCTTTCGGAATAAATTTTCGTTGGTGGTCTTGAGTAAAATATATTATTTATAATTTTGTTTATAAAAGAAGGACAATATTTTTCTATATTTTTTATGGATTTTTGTTTGCTCGTAAGGGTTTTAATGAAATTTTAATTATTAAAATAATTTTGTTAATATATTTTCTTTTAAATAACAGTAAAATATTGAAAGATTCTATTTGGTTAATAATTATTATACTTCATAGGCAAAGAGAATATTTTCAACAAATTTTTCTTAGAAATTTTTTTATTTTCTGTTTGTTTATAGAAATTTTTTTTAATTATTATGGTTTTCTTTGTAAGTTTTATTTTACTAAATGTCAGATATTGTTAAGATATAGAATTCGAAATGGTTTTTACCCAAAACAGAGGTTTAGTTTTGATAAAATTCATAGAAGGTAGGATAAAAAGTAAATAAATAATAATACTTATTAGTGTGAGGATTAAGATCGTATTTTTAAAATTTCAATAATACCCCTGATAAGCAATTTTACAAATGATGACCGACAAATAATAATTAAAATGAGTTTTTTATTCTTATTATTGTTGCACCCACCCATCAAATCCAAAACTATAGAGCAAAAGTACGCGAAATAAAAAACAAAATTAGAAATTATTTTACATCTTTATGCACACATATATGCCGGGTATATTATTGGTATTTTAATATTTTTTTATTTATCTTATAAAGGAAGTCATTAAAATTGATAACATCTCACATTTTTATTAGCGTATCCAAATAATAATAGTTCAAAAAATTTATAGTGAAAATGAAAAAAAATTCTTTAGTATCGGAAGAATTCGCCATCGTGTATCGAATATAGGAAAGCTTCGAGTATGAAAATTTTTAATAAAATGTGTTTATTGTCAGTAACGTTGATTTTCTATTTTTTATATTCGAATAATGCTGTAAATATTCCGGTTATTGTTAATTTGTTTTTAGATATTAATTTTGATAATTTTTAAGGAACTTATACGTAAAATTACTAAAATTACTTGTGAGAGCAATTTTACGTTGATAGCTCCAAACGTCACCTGTTATGTAAAACCATTTAATCGTTACACCGGAAAAGTACATATACGGTTTCATATTTTACAGGATCTCAATGCTATTCATGTAAATATTGCGTATTATCTTTCCATTCTCTTAGTTCTGGTGCTAATTTTTTTTTAATTTTTAGATGAATTGGCAAATCTTAAAAAAGTCTAATGTTTATCAACCATTTTTGGTAAATGTAACTTTTAACATATGTGAAGCTTTGAAGACAACTTCTGGAAATCCATACGTTCGATTTATTATTGATTGGATTGGATCATTTTCAAATCTCAACCATTCGTGTCCTTATAATGTAATGATTATCTACTATAATTATTCAATCAACTTTATATTTATTCTATTTTAGGGTGAATTTATTATAAAAGACTTAACATTGGAAACCAATTTTTTTCCAATTCTTACACCACTTGGTGAATATCGTATGGATTTTACAGTATTCGAGCGAACGCCTAAAAATGTAATTATATGTATTAGGGGTTATGCCACTGCAATGGAAGTTAAAAAGAAAAAAATTTCCAAAAAATAACTAAAACTTTTCATAAAAATTATTGATATTATTTTAAATACTAAAATAGTAGACATTTTTTATATGCACGTGTTATTTGAAAATTGCATTTTGTGAAAATTATTTATTTTCGAATATGTTTTTATTAATTTTTATTATCTACTAATTAAATTGCATATAAATTTTAGCAAAAGTTTCTTATTTTAAATAAAAAATTATTGTTAAAATTGATTTCTTATTGTAAATATTTCTGAACGACCTGGTATCCTTGACTACTATTTCATTACAATTGCCCACATTATATCTAATTTGTTGATAGACGCCTGAATTCCGACCATAATCCCGTTCTGCTTGCTTTGAAATAAAATAATGTCATCGTGTGTTCAATTGCATTGCGTTCAGGCGTGTTTCTAGACATATCACATGCTTTTAATCGGGTGCGTGGCATCCTTGATTGATCTGAAAACTTAAAAGCTGCCTTTTCTGCACATATTTTCTTATTTTAACGTCATACCCTTACCAAAGTCATTTCCAAGTACTTTATTAAGGCTAGGGTTCCTCAAGGTAGTATTCTTTGTACACTTCTTTATTATCTTTATACCTAAAACATTTCAACAAAAACCTAAACTGAACTAAAACTCTCTCTCGTTTTAGTTTAGTGTTAGTTCTTGGAGGATGTCGGAACAGCAATTGTAAGCGGTATTTCAAGACGCTATTTTGTCGTCTCGTAATTTGCGTATCATTGTATTTTTGTCTTTTTCCCAATTTAACGAATATACGGTTGATCGTAACATTATTAACAAAAATTTACATTGAGTAGGAAATAGTAGAAAAAATCTATTAAGAAAAAAATTAAAAACAAGTTTAAAATGTAAAAAAAATATTACTAAAGAAAAAATTACGGTGCAAAATATACGAAAACAGGGAAAGTCGTTATAAAAAATATTTAAAAAAAATTATATACAATGAAAAAATAAGAAAAAAGTAAAAGAAAATAAAAGAAAACTCATTCATTATTAGTAATGAAATAAAAAAAATTTTAGAACCAACACCACCCCTTACCAGCTTTCCATGAAGAAAAAATTTAAAGGAAAGGATCCGAAGATAGAAAGGAAATAAATTATGTCTCAAAATATATGAAAGAAAAAAAATTCGGTGACATTTATCCACATAAAAACAGAAATTGAAATTAGCAAATCAAAAAACTTGGCTTCGAGAGTGAAAAAGAAAAAAAAACCGATCCGAAAATTATATAGAAGAAAAATAAATTGACCCCTAAAGATATGCAAAAAAAACCATTGAAAAAAAAACCATCAAAAACCATTCACATCAGGCGACCAGAATATAGGAGGCAAATATTTTCCACTGCATCTTAAAATTTGGTTTTCACTATGAAAATCACGGTTTTTTTAATGGTGTCATTATGCACTTTCAGGCGAAGTTTCTCTAATACATATTATCCCGATTCGAAAGAGAATGTCCTTTTATGATAAATTTTTGTGGGCGCTTTTGAGAAAAAAATACATAAAATTCGCTGTTTTTTGTTTTCTTCAAATTTGTTTTTTTTTCTATGAAAAGGACAATTTTTTTTGGAGGTTTTTTTTTTAATATGACACAGCTATGTCAAGTAATAATATTCTGATTGGAAGGAGAATGTCGTTTCAGAATTAATTTCTGTGGGCGCTTTTGTTAAAAATTTCATAAGAATGTATAAAATATGTTTCATTCTTATGAAAAGGACAATTTTTTATGAACGTTATTACATGCGGTCCTTACTCAGCCTTGTGAAAAAATTTTAAAAACTTTTATATTTATATATTTTTACTAAAAATTTGTAAAAGTTTATGCAACAGAATAGTTTTTTAGAGAAATTTTTGGAAAAAAAACTATTTTCCTACCTTGTTTTTGTACAGTATTTATAATTTGAGTATTATTTGTATTTACCAAATATACTCTACCCTTTGGAGACCTACCTACAAAATTTAGGAAAAAAATAAAAAAAAGCAAAAAATAAATAAAATGAAAAACAGTTTCACCGCAAATAACAAAAAACATTTAAAAAAAACACCTCGAGAGTGACACGGAAAACCAAATTATCCAAAAATAAATTTACCAACCCCAAAAGATATGCAAAAAAAATACAAATCTCAAAATTTGTAGCAAAAATGCACGAAAATCGAATTTTTACACCAGGCGACCAGTTTTTCAGAAAATATTGTGAGACAAATTTTTTCCATTGCATCTTAAAATTTTTTTTTTTTTTATAAAAATGTCAGTTTATTGGAGAATTTTTTAATGGTATTATTGAACCCACTAATGCGAACCTTTTCTGATCCTCATTACCGTTATTGGAAGGAAAATTTCCTTTCTACATAAATTCTTGTGGGCGTTATCGCGAAAAATTAGACCAAAATTCATCAAATTTCTCTTAAAATTTTTTTTTTATATGAAAATGAAGATTTTTTTCTTATCGCCAAACCAACGTTTTTATTCACTTTTTCGATATTGCTCCCTTTCTCTTGAATAAATTTAACGAAAAATTCAAGAGAATGAAAAAAATGACGAAATAAATGTCCGGAAACATTTAAACTACAAGCACAGATTGACCAAATAACCGTCCGCCTACCTCTGCTCTGATTGGTTAAAATAAATCATATATTTCCATGAGGTCGTAGTGCAGATATTATCTATATTACTTGGTATATTATTTTTTTGGTGAGCGAAGCGAGTTTTTTTAATTAATAAAATTATTTTTTAACATAATTTTTTTAAAAATAACAATTAAATATTGAAAGATTCTATTCGATTAGTAATTATTATCCTTCAAAGGTGAAGAGGATATTTTTAACAAATTTCAAATTGAATTTTTACTATAATTTCAAACAAATTTTTCTTCGAAATTTTTTTAATTTTTTATAAGTTTATGGAAGTTATTTAATTATTATGGTTTTCTTTGTAAGTTTTATTTTACTTATTTTTTTTTATTTAACGTCAGACATTGTTTACAGAGGTTTAGTTTTGATAAAATTCATAGAAGGAAGGATAATTTCTTATATTTTAAAAGTAATACTTATTAGTGTGAGCATTAAGATCGTATTTTTAAAATTTCAATAATACCCCCCTGATAAGCAATTTTACAAATGATGACCGACAAATAATAATTAAAATGAGTTTTTTCTTATTATTGTTGCACCCACCCATCAAATCAAAAAACTATAGAGCAAAAGTACGCGAAATAAAAAGTAAAATTAGAAATTATTTTATATCTTTATGCACACATATATGCCGGGTATATTATTGGTATTTTAATATTTTGTTATTTATCTTATAAAGGAAGTAATTAAAATTGATAACATCTCTCGTTTTTACGTTTCAAAAATTTCAATAATTCTACGAAAAATATATAGTGAAAATCAAAAATTTCTTTAGTACCGGAAGAATTCGCCATCGTGTATCGAATATAGGAAAGCTTCGAGTATGAAAATTTTTAATAAAATGTGTTTATTGTCAGTAATGTTGATTTTCTGTTTTTTGTATTCGAATAATGCTGTAAATATTCCGGTTATTGTTAATTTGTTTTTAGATATTAATTTTAATAATTTTTAAGGAACTTATACTTAAAATTACTAAAGTTACTTGTGAGAGCAATTTTACGTTGATAGCTCCAAACGTCACCTGTTATGTTAAACCATTTAATCGTTACACCGGAAAAGTACATATACGGTTTCATCTTTTACAGGATCTCAATGCTATTCATGTAAATATTGCGTATTATCTTTCCATTCTCTTAGTTACTGTGCTAAATTTTTTTTAATTTTTAGGTTAATTGGCAAATGTTTAGAAAGTACAATGTTTATCAACCGTTTTTGATAAATGTAACTTTTAACGTATGCGAAGCTTTGAAAACAACTTCCGGAAATCCATACGTTCTATTTATTATTGATTGGGTTGGAAAATTTTCAAATCTCAACCATTCGTGTCCTTATAATGTAATACTTTCTTCTATAATTAATTATTCAATCAACTTTAAATTTATTCTTTTTTAGGGTGAATTTATTATAAAAGACTTAACAGTGAAGGAAAAATGGCTTCGAAGTGTTGTACCAGTTGGTGATTATCGTACGGATTTTACAGTATTCGAGCGAACGCCTAAAAATATAGTTATCCGTATTAGGGGTTATGTCACTATAATGGAAGTTAGATTTCCAAAAAATAACAAAAACTTTTAATAAAAATTATTTATATTATTTAAATAAGAAAATGGTCGATATTATAAATGCACGTGTTTTTTTGAATATTGCATTTCGGGAAAATTATATATTTTCTAAAATGTTTTTATTAATTTTTATTATCTACTAAATAGTTAAAATAAAGTTGCACATAAAAATTATATTAAATAAACAAAAACTGTTAAAAATTAAATAAAAATAAATTTGAAGCAAAATAATTTTTTTTATCCAAAATAAACATAAAAATATGCAAAAAACCATACAGATCCCAAAATTTGTAGCAAAAATGCACGAAAATCGATTTTTTACACCAGGCGACCAGTTTCCCAGAAAATTGGAGGCAAATTTTTTCCGCTGTATATTAAAATTTATGTTTCTCTAAAAAAATGGCGGTTTTTGGAAGATTTTTATTAATGGTATTATTGATCACACTTATGCGAAGCTTCTCCGATCCTTATTGGAAGGAAAATGTCCTTTCTACATAAATTCTTGTGGGCGTTATCGCAAAAAATTAGACCAAAATCAATTTTCTCTTAAAAAAATTTTTTATATGAAAATGGCGATTTTTTTGGAGATGTTTGTATTGGTATCCCCAAACCAACGTGTTTATTCACTTTTTCAATATTTTTCCCTTTCTCTTGAATAGATTTAACGAAAAATTAAAAAGAATAGAAAAAATGCAAATTGACATAACAAAATACACGACCGGAAACATTTTAACAACAAGCACAGATTGACTAAATCATCGTCTGCCTGCCTCTGCTCTGCTTCGTTAAAATAAACGATTTTCCACCAACTGCATCGGTGAGCGATGAATTGATTTGATTTTTAAATATTTCAAATGTAAATTGCAGGAAATAAAAATGTACAAAGCGAGTAACGCGAAATATACTAAAAATAAAACGGGCATTTAAAAATGGGGTTTCATTGTATGTGTTTATACTTGAGGTTTTGCTTTAGTATTGTTTGGCAATTAAATATAATTAATTAAAAAGGTTTTCTTTCAATTTTTATTTATAAATAAAAGTCTGAAAATAATTTTTTTTTTTTTAATTTACAAAATTATTTATTTATAAAAATCATTCTATAATAATTCACAATTATGTACTTATTCAAAATGATAATAAGTACAATTAATATCACAAATATTATTTGTGCCATTCCAATAACACCTTTTTTGTTGATGGTGATTATTATTAATGTTTTTAAAAAATTATGATTTTCTAACCAAAATCATAGCCAAGAACATTTTCTAAACTATAGTCAAAAAGTCGAAAATCATCCTCATAGATTTTATAGAGTTTCCGAATTATACCAATTGGTACTGGATCGAAATACTCCCGCAAATGTTGAGTAGTTCCTGCAGATTTATGTCCAGACGGAAATGTTATATTTTTAATACCAGCCAAATGCAAAGCAAGAGCAGAATCATCTAATAAAGTTTCATATTTTCCTACAATATTCAATTATTAATTTCAGAATTTCCTATTATAATTATAGTAAATTTATCACCTATCACATTATACTTGATTATGCATGGTGAACAGAGCTTTGATGCCAGCTCCCAATGTTCATTGAACGATTGATTCGTTTGAGTATTCATACTTAAATCCGGTGTTAAAAGATAACGAATGAATTCCTCAAATGTAACATCATCGCCTTTTTCCAATGACTCATTTGTTGGATTATGTCGAAAATATTGAATAATTTGATTACCGATACGATTTTTAAAATAACGTGCACTCGGAGCTGAACCTTTCAATTTATTACGATAAGCCGATAATAATCTTTCGAACGGATGACGAACTAATATAAATCGTGTATAATCTGAGAGTACAATATTCTGTTCCTCTTCGCTCAAATCGATTAGTTTTCGAAATCTTAAATATAAAATACGAAATTAAGTTTTAGTTAACTTTTATTATTATTTTTTTTATTCAATTTAAGTAAAAACTTACATATTAGGTGAATGGGCTAGAGTTGCTGGTATAGTTAAAGGATCTGTACCATTTGTCCATTGGCCAGTCATTAGCATTAAAACTCTTTTCCAATTTGTGCATGCAACCTGAAATTATTATAAAATGGCTTCCTTCACTAATTTTTAACAATAATTTAATCTGTTGGTAGATAAGATAATAACCTTTTTTTACAATTTTAGTGAAAAAAAAAAAAGTTTACAAATAATTAATAAATAACAACAATGAAAATTTTTCTAACTAAATAATTGCGGAAAAAAAACATATTTTATCATTTCGAAAAGTTAATCTTGAAGTTAAGTGACAGTCGCCATAATTTAAATATATTTTTCGACCAGAAATTATTTTTTTTTTAATAAATATTTTTTATATACCATTCCTCAATAAATAAATAAAAAAAAAAACTAACAAAAAACCGAAAAGTAACAAATAAAAAAACAACAAAAAAAATCCTCCCCGGCGGGGAATCGAACCCCGGTCTCCCGCGTGACAGGCGGGGATACTGACCACTATACTACCGAGGACCATGTGTGCATTTATCTCGATTTCAAGTTTATCAATCTAAACTTATTATACAAAATAATATTTATTAAAAATACAACCTTAAAAATATCGCAGTTAATAGAGAAGAAAGAATATATTTTATTTACCAATAATAAAAAAGATTACGTTATTAATCATATAATGGGAATAATAATACAAATAATGTGAAGATACTAAATAAATTTTTCTAAATTTTCAACAACAAAAATTTTTCTAAATTTTTAACGCAAAAAAATATGCTGTATTGAATTTCCCTCTGCGAAGCTTTGCCAAAACGGAACGAAATTGATCCAGAATATCTTTTCGAACAAAACACTATAGAAGGAGTTTTGTTCTAAAAGAAATTCTGGATCAAGTGGTTTGCGTTTAGAATTTGGGGATAGTAAGTTGAATGCCACAGAAATGATATTTTTGGTTACAGAAGATAAAACCATGGGTAAGTGCGTTATGCCCAGTTTGAATTCTGAGAAGTTTTTCTGCCAAAAATTTCACTTTACTAATCTTTTTTTTTGTCTATGCATAGTTATACTATATTATTTAATATGACTTAGTTGTCTTCAACGTAAAACTACGAGTCGCCTACGTCTATAGAGATTGAGTTACGCTCAATTAACGCACCACTATTACTGGCAGTTAACAGTTAGTAATCAGTTACAAGCTGACTCTCCATCTGCTGGTGGCGAGGACTACCTAAACCTCTACTATTATTAGCAGTGACAGTGCCCAAGATAATTGCAAGTTGTTGCCAGTTATCTCCCACCCGCGATACGGGGTCCGTACCCGTGATATGGGTATTAGCCACAGCCACCACGTCGCTGCCAAATAGCGTCTCATCATAATCGGGCACAGTATGTTTTCACACCATGGGGCACCCCGATGCCCGTGGTACCAATTTTTGTTTTAAGAGTATTTCGGTTTGTACTCGCTGATTGAGCTACGGTCAGAAATATTGTAAATTCCTAGTCACCGCTAAGTCCGCTCAGGGTCAAGACCCGAAAGTACAATCGGAATCGACCTTGGTCTTTCACCCGCACCATTCTCGCTCTCATCTCAAATAGTGCCACGGCAAATCTATTAAGGCATTCATACCTCTCTCTCACACCCAACACACCACTCACATCCACACTCTCATCATTCACCACGATTCAAAAATGTTGCCATATGGTCAGTAGATGTGGCCAATTTTCGTATTACAACAAAAAAAATTCCCCGCCGCAGTTGATTAGCTCGTTCATTACCAAGAATGCCAGCACGATCTGCTGGTTATTCAGTAATTAATACCGAATACAACGAGAACCGCCATCATCTTAAGGGCAAGAAGTGATTTCAAACTTGTAAACTATCGCCAAAAAACAAAATAATTTTTCAATTATTTATGGTAAAAAAAAAATTCCAGTTAATCGAAAAAAGAAAATTTTAAATAAATAAAAATTGAGCAGACCAGCCATTTCGTTAATAGTTCGAATGTTTTTTTTTTTAAAGAAATTTTATAAATAAAATAAAACAAGAAATAAATTTGAAACAAAAAAAAAATACATATTCTAAGAACCTCATCTAACACACAATCAATTGGGTTGTTCGGAAAGTAATTTCATTTTTTCCCAACAGAGGACTTAATTGTACTATTTCACATCTAACTTCACACTTAAGCCGCATAATCATATGTTTTTTGAGAGCTGACATAGCAAGGCTTGCTTGTTTTCGATTGATTCTGCATAGTAGTTTTTGGTTGATACCCTTTTAAATATAGAAAGTGAAAAACAACATTTTCGGCATATTTTACTTTTTTAAAAGATAAAAATGCGGTTCAAGCAAGAAAAAAATTATCCGATGTGTATGGAGAAGATGTGTTAAGTAAGCGCCAGTGATTTGCAAAATATCGATCCGGCAATTTTGATCTCGAAGATGCACCACGTTCTGGAATGCCAGTTGAAGCTGATGAAGGCACAATAAAGGCATTAATTGATGCAACCGACGAATAACAACTCTTGAGATCGCTGAGAGATTAAATTTATGGACCATTTATGATCATTTGAAACGAATAGGTTTAATCTCAAAGCTCGACATATGTGTATGGGTTCCTCATCTTCTTACGGAAAAAAAATTGTGCCGTCGCATTGACGTTTGTGATTTGCTTCTCAAACGCCAAGAAAATGATCCATTTTTGAAGCCTATCATTAGTGGGGACGAGAAATGGGTCGTCTACAATAATGTTAAGCGCAAAATATCCTAGAGTAGAGAAGATGAATCGGCTCAAAGCACTTCGAAAGCCAATATTCATCAAAATAAAAATGGTTATGCTATCTGTAAGAAAATGGGATTTCAAAGGAATCGTTTATTTTGAGCTTCTACCGAGCAATACAACGATCAATTCTGAAGTGTACTGTCATCAATTTGACAAATTGAATGATTCATTTAAAGAAAAAAGGCCAAAATAAAATATTACTAGTTGTATAAGCTTAAATCCGCTGTTTTTTTAGTCAAAAAAAAAAGTTTTTTTCATAGAAAGCAAAAACAAATTTATTCAAAGTATTAACCCACACATTTTTCCCATCTCTCGGGCAATTTGTGAATGCCACGACAAAAAAAAATCCTTCTCTCTCGAGGCAAACCACTCATCAAACCATTTTCGGACGTCTTCGTAAGAATCGAAGTGTTGCTCAACGAGCGCGTGGCCCATCGACGAAACCGGGTGGTAGTCGGAAGAGGCCAGGTCTGGTGAATAATCGGGGTGGGGTAGCACCTCCCAGTTGAGTGTCTCCAAGTAGTTTCGGACCATTTTGGACGTGTACGATGGTGCGTTGTCGTGGAGGAAAATCAGCTTGTCATGTCTTTGTTGATAATCCGTCCTTTTTTCACGCAGAGGACGGTGCAAGTTGATCAGTCGGTGGATATTGACAGTAACACCAGGTTTCAACATCTCATAGTAGAGGATACCCTGCTGATCCCACCAAACGCACAGCATCGTCTTCCACCCAAAACAATTTGGTCTTGGGGAAGATGTTGATGATTAGCCAGGATCTACGTTTAGGATTCTCGAAATATATCCACTTTTCACCGCCTGTCACATTCCGATGCAGGAACGACTTTCTTTTTTGTCTGGCGAGCAAGATTTCGCATGTGTTTTGGCTTCGCACCATCTGCCTATCGTTCAATTCATGCGGCATCCATTTTCCGATCTTTTCAATCTTCCCCATGGCACGCAGACGCATAGAAATGGCTGGTTGAGTAACACCCAATTGCTCCATGAGCATTTTTTGCGATTGGGTATCCAAAAGAGCCTACAATTGATGGCCGACTTTCACGCTTCTTGTCCCATAAGTCAAAATTGCCGTCTTTGAACCGACGAAACCAATTTCGCACGTTGTTTCCGATAAAGCACTGTCACCATAGGCAGTGTATTACTGTCACCATATTTCCATAAGCATTCGATGCGATTCGGCAGCCGATTTCTTCAAATTGAAGCAGAAAAGCAGAGCTTCCCGCATATGCTCTTTTTCTGGCACAAAACTAGACATGATTACCAAAGAAAAAATGTATGTTTTTGTACGAAATTGCTGACAATGTACACTGATTAATGTTGATCGATTTCAAACTCATAAAAACAAATTATGGCGTGCCCATGGTAGCTTAATACGCTCACTCACGCCATCTATGACCAAACAGCGGATTTAAGCTTATACGCCTGATAATTCACTAAAAAAAAATCGTTTTTCATTTTTATAAACCCAGTAGTAAGAATTGGAAACCAACAAAAAATAATCCCAAAAAAAATGGTAATTACTTTAAAAATGTGTAGTTAATAAAATATAAAAGAAAAGAAAATTTCTTCATTAAAAATAATTCCTGTATGAAAATTTCTTGTTTTTCTTCTTTTTTTTATATACCAGGTGTTGGAATTAATTCGTAGCGTTTTACAAAAGATGGCGTTAGCCAACTATCCATAGTCACATATACAAAAGTAAATATTCTCCCAGAAGCTACTGACATAACGCAACTTTTCCACTATATGACATTTTGTTATAGTGTCAGTAGCACTTGTTGCGCAGTGTCAAACATGTCGAAGTTCGTGCCTGAAAAATCGTTTTTTCGGGGAGTGTTACTCCATTACTTTAACAGGAAAAGTGCCGCGGAAAGTCATCGTATTTTAGTGGATGTTTACGGTGAACATGCTCTTGCTGAGCAAACTTGCAGAAAGTGGTTTGCGCGGTTTAAACGTGGAAATTTTGATTTGGAAGACATGGAACGTCCCGGACAGCCGAAAAAGTTCGAAGATGAAGATTTGGTGACGCTGCTCGATGAAGACCCGTGCCAAACACTCCGGGAGTTGTTCACATCGCTTGGAGTCGACTTTTCGACGGTCGGAAAATGCCTGAAAACCATAGGAATGGTACAAAAACAGGGAACGTGGGTTCCACATGAGTTGAAGCCAAGGGACGTCGAACGGCGGTTAGTCACCTGTGAGATTCTTCTCCAACGGTAGGCAAGGAACGGATTTCTGCATCGAATCGTCACTGGTGACGAGAAGTGGGTACTCTACGACAATCTCAAACGTAGAAAATCGCGGGGCTTGCCCGGTCATGAATCGACATCGTCCCCCAGGTCGAATATTCATGGAAGGAAGATCTTACTGTGTATTTGGTGGGATCAGGTGGGTGTTATTTATTATGAGCTCCTCCAACCGGGTGAAACCATCACTGGGGACGTATACAGACGACAATTGATGCGTTTGAACAGAGCATTACAAGAAAAGCGGTCGCAATATAAAGATCGACACGACAAAGTAAATTTTGCTCCACGACAATGCAAGATCCCATGATGCGAAAGTCGTGAAAACTTATTTAAATACGCTGAAATGGGATGTTCTGCCTCACCCGCCATATTCACCAGACATTGCCCCATCTGATTATCATTTGTTTCGATCCATGGCGCATGGCGTGTCAGAGCAGCACTTCGATAACTACGAAATGACCAAAAATTGGATCGATTCTTTCATCGAATCTAAAGAAGAAGAATTTTTTTGACGCGGTATCCGAGCATTACCAGAAAGATGGCAAAAAGTAGTGGATAACGAAGGACAATACTTTGAATAACGCTTCTGTAATGATACTGTCATAATAAATAACGAAACTTTGCAAAAAAACGCTACGAATTTATTACAACAAATGATATTATATATAAATAACAAAAAAAAATTTGTACAACATACCTTGGGAATATAACAGTATAGAAATTTATTAGTATCATCGATCAGCATATGCCTCATCTGATTCTCGGTAAGATTGCTAACTTTTAGATTGCCATATCCCATCGTATCGCACATTCTTTGCATATATTCCTGACGTTGAATATTTACATTCTGTGTCAATTCCAATCCATATTGTGTTAGTTTAACATTATTATTATTACGATCATCGAAACTTTGTACATAACTATCATCACCATGAAGAATAGTAGCCAATATTAATGCTAATACTATCATTTGGAATAGTGTGACATCATTTACATTTAGATTATGAACTAATTTGAATATATACGATTGTCGTCGCCCTTTAATGATCATTATTATATTCTGATAAGAACATTTCATAAAGGAAAAAGCGAAGAAAAAAACAGTGATGATAATATTTCAAAATTTATGATTTGAATATTAGTTCATGAATGCACACGATTGTTGGAAAATCGTTTGATGTTTTTATTATTTGTTGGTTCGTTTCTTTTTTCCTTGTGATTTGCTTTCGTTTCTGTTTATTCAAATAACACAAAATATCAATTTCCTGTTTAATTTATTCTGTAATTAATTTTGCATTTTTCTGGTAATTTTGTTTATAGTGGTTTTTTTTTCGTTTTCTTTCTTTAAATACATTTTCTTTTTTTTTTTGTTTTAAAAGAGGAAATATTATTAATCACAACGAGTGCATATATTTGAAAAAAGTTCCCGATGCATTTTACACAATTTCAAAGAGAATTTTTCTTTTTTTTACCAATTAAATTGTAATAAACACGATCGGACGGTGTCGGGAACTTGAATTAAAAATAAATTTCAACTTTCCATGCAACTTAATTCTAATGAACACAATCAATCCACTGACCACTAACTATTGAGTTTTGCTGGATAGTTGATTACTCATTAATTACTAAAAACTATTACTTTTTCTTTTTAAAACACACACAGTACGTTAAACCAAAAACCAGAATTATTTTTAAAAAAAAAGTTTTAATGGATTTTCACTAGAAAACTGCTTAAAAGCTCGTGTGCACTAATGTTTATAAATTGTAGTCGTGTTCAAAACCAATTAAAGAAAAAAGAAAAAGTTTTCTATTCAAAAAAAGTAAGTACAACAGCAGCAGCGGCTCTTCAAGTTTGTTTTTATAATTTTTACTCGTATTTTTATGTTGAGTTTTTTCTTTATTTTGTTTAATTAAATTTTTTGTTTTTTGTATTTTCATATTTTTTTTTATATCGTATAATTTTTGATTTTTTAACCAATTTTACTGACGAACTATTCACAACACCATATTTAGAGAGCAACTGGTTATCATCGAGTAGCGATTCCTCATATCCGACGTTCGGTGTGGTCGCTGTCAAGCTTTTACTGCTTTGACCTCTGCTGTCATGATCGTCAGCAATGCTGCCGGTGCTGGTGACGGTTTTGCTGCTTCTGGCAGTTCTGACGAGCACATACGTTCCCCAAATGTACTTCCATGAATGACCCCTGAACGTTGGAGCGCCGCCTGACTTTTGCGATGAGCGGTTGCGTTTTTCACTAACACGCGAAGATCGAGAAGAATGTGCTGATGTTGAATGACGATTTCTCCAGCGCAGCTCCTCCAGTCGATACGCCAAGCGAATCGCTTTTTTCAAATCCAAAACAGTCGCTTTTGATTTCTGTGGAAGCTATTTAGTAAAAACAAAAATTATGCATAAAAATAAACGATCTACAATTATGAAATTTTCCGAAAGAGCAAAAAGAATCAAAAGTGAAAATAGAAAATTATGAGAGGTGAAAAAAAAATGTATTAACAAACGGCTGAGTGTGAAATAATTCATTTGAAAATTAATAAGCCAAAACGGAAATGAAGGTGGTTTTTTTATTTCTTCTATTTCGATTTTTTTTTAAAGGAAAACGTACATGAAATTGTGAATAAAAAGTAAACAGGAAAATCACAATTTTTGTTGTTGTTTTTTTTTGGGGTTTTTTTTTTATTCTTTTTTTTTCAAAAAAATTATCAAAAAATTTTTATTAAATCAAAAAAGTATTTTTTTTTTAAATTTCTGATATAAATAAAATTAATTTGTTTTTACATTCATGAATTTATGTTAATTTATTAAAATAAAATAAAATAGGAATGAAACAAAAAATTATCATATAAAAAAATTTAAAAATTTTTAAATTTAGCTTTTAAAGATGGTAGGGAAAAAAACGTGCAAATGATGAGCTTTTAAATAAATAACACGTGGAAATATTTGCAACAACAAAAAAATTTATAATTACTGATTTTTCAATTGTGCATTTTAGTCACAAATAAATGCTATTCTTTAAAAAAAAAAAAATTAAAAATAAACAAGCCAAAAATAATAAAAGATAGAAAATTGCTTACATAAGCTTTTAAAGATGGCAGAACACCGTTTTCAATATAAACAGTTATTGTTTGACCTTGTATTGTGGCTATCTGGAATTAAAATTTATTAAAAAAAAAAAACATTTTTATGTCTAGTAATTTTATTTTATATACAATAATAAAAATTAAAAGTTATTGGTTATGGAAATAACCAATAACTTTTAATTTTTGTTATTGTATATAAAATAAAATACAAACAAAAATTTGATTAAAAAAAAATGGACGCATTATCTTATTTCTGACATTGCCACGTGGTACGGAAGAGGTTATGAAGAATTGGACCACTCCATGTGACTCAATTTCTGGCGGAACATGAGTAGTTCAGTGGTGCAGAAAGGAACTGCCGAAAA
Source organism: Atherix ibis (assembly GCA_958298945.1). NCBI lineage: Eukaryota > Metazoa > Arthropoda > Insecta > Diptera > Athericidae > Atherix > Atherix ibis. The sequence goes on from OY282609.1 coordinate 79,157,707, forward strand.
TAGTCGATCAAAGCTAGTCTCAGTATGACCGCACTGCATATACGAACGTAGATAATAAAGAAGCTTCGTCATGAGGAGAGGATCAGCTTGCACATACAATAAGTAATGACGTAATGTCTGGCGATGGTCCTACAGGTAGTCATACTTGAAGAATATGGAGGTGGGTAATCGCGGGTAAAAATCGCACACACTGTAAGGCTCGATACCTCAACAGCACCTTAAAACAACGACCCCCTAGTCCACGTTACAAAAAAAATTTGTAGATGCTCCAAAAATTATAAACCTCTTAGTGAAAAGGATTCAGTTCTGAGAACCACATTCTAATAAAATCACATTTTGTCTATATATCAATTAAGGAAAAAACTTTATCCTTAAACTTTTTATCTACATTAAGACCTCTTATGACAACTTAGGTTAGGTTTGCTAATTTCTAAGGTAGAATCTTTACTAATCATGACAACAAATAAAATGCGAAGCTTTCCTAAAATAAATGACCCTAAGGCAAAACTAGGCTATATATTAGGCGCTGGGGGCCGTTGGTAATAATAAATGTAGAGTTGCGAAAATTTAAATTATTTTTAATTTTTATCATAATGTTTGGTTGATATTTTATTATTATTTTTGGGTTGTAGTCTTTGTTAGGCTCTGAGATTATACCATTCCAAGACTATGGTTGTGACGCGTTACCTGACAGAGGTGTAGCTGGAGACGTTGTTATGGCAAAGCATCCAATTCTCTACAAATAACTCTGTTTCTGAGGGACTAAAAAAATTTTGATGATCAGGTGAATAAGAGAGGGGAAGAGGGCTATGGAACCACAGGAATATTTTTTTCTGACGAAAATTTATTAATGAAGATGGCCGTGTAGCAGGAGGCGTTGTCAAGGCGAAGCATCCAATTCTCTACAAATAACTCTGTTTCTGAGGGACTAAAAAAATTTTGATGATCAGGTGGTTAAGAGAGATGGAAACACAGGAATATATTTTTCTGACAAAAATTCATTAATGAAGATGGCCGTATAGCTGGAGGCGTTGTCATGGCAAAGCATCCAATTCTCTACAAATAACCCTTTTTCTGAGGGATTAAAAATTCTGTAATAATATCGAAAAACATATGCTTTTGATTAAAAAAAATGCTCCCCTTGGGACGGAGAGTCCCTTTTTTTATGTCACATCCACAAAATATTTATGAAGATCCTGTACAATCGAATCTACAAGAAATGTGAAAACACAGTAGATCGCACTCAGTTTGATGTCAGAGATGCTATGGGAACAAGAGGCTCCATCCGTTAAATGGGTTTGCCTGACATATTTCCGTAATCTTTAAAAATTCACCAACACATTCAATTGCACTATTTTTCTCTTTCATTTCTATTAAAATAGCAATTTTTCTACAATTATAATTCCAATTTTTATTACTCATCTACTATTTCTGAAATATTATTTTACCCAAAATTTATGTAGCAATAAAATTCTTTCTATTTTACAAAGTCTATTTTCGACCCTCAAAAAAATCATCCCCAAAAAAAAAAATCATCCAAAAACATAAGATCAAATTATTTAACACAAATTGTCGAGATACAACAAGTCCCAATTATGACTACTGATGACATACGCTAATAAATCAATTTTATTAATTTAATAGTCTTTTTTAATAAGAAACGAAACTTGTCTTTTCAAATAGAAATTAAGATTATTTCACAAAGAAAAACTATTATTTTTATTATTATTATTATAATATGCACAAATGTTGGGTCTCATTTCTGACCGGATTTGCATATTTATTCCGTTGGTTATCATTACACAATTAAAGTTAATAAGCTTAATTGCTGAGGCAAGTAAAACTAGCTTTTTTTCTGATAATTCCCAGTTATTCATGAAGTTTTAGGAAAAATAATAGGAAAAAAGTTCGGTGTCGTTTTGTTTTGTAATACAATTTCTTATTACTTTGTTAATGTAATTTTAGTTTTATTTAAAAGTTTCTTTTCGCCAACAACGTTTTTTTTCATTCTTTAACAATGAATAAAAAACAAACAAACAGCCTTTTTCATATTTTGATAAAATTCTTAATCAATCCCCCCGTCCCCCTCAACCCCCTTTCAGAATAAATAATATAAACGTTCAGATTTTATATAAAATAATTTAATTAATTTTCAAAATTTAATTTTTATTTGCCTATCGCTTATAGCAGCGAAATTGATTAGATATAGACTATCGCTTACCATATAGCAGCCCCTGATTAGATGTGAATATTTCCGTACTCATTTGTACGATTGTAAATTATTATCAATTTATTATTTTATAGAAAATGAAAACTTTCATTATAAAAGAAAATTTATATTTAGTAACATTTTTAACCTTCATGAAGGGTGATATATGTTGTTAACTTATAGAAAATATGACAAGCTTACTGTTTTACTGGGTTTACCATTTTATGGTACGAAAAGTACAGACCTGTCATTTGACAGCTGTCAAAATACAGACCTGTCATTTGACAGCTGTCAAATATATTTTTTATTCAAAGCAAATTTTTTTTTTAAATTTTAGGTTTTGCCATTTTAAATTTTGGATTTTTAATTTAATACCAACGCCTTATGGATTATTTAACCTACTATGAAACGCACACAAGATAAACCGATTGGGTGTTGGTACAGCAGGTTTTGGATGATGATTTTTCGAACAAAGTTTGCCTGAGTAATTGGGACTAATTTTCCAATAAGCAAAATAGCAGTAAATGGGGCTGTGTGAAAACCCACAAGTGACCGGCGATTGTATTCGATAAAAGTAACCGTATACGAAGTCTGTTCAAAAAGTATCGCGAATTTTGAATTTCCGCGGGTTACGTATATTCGATTTTAGATTTTTGTGGCGTTATGTTGGTACTCATGTCTCTGACTTATGCCGATAAGTTCGGCCATTTTGAACGTTCAGTTTATTTTTGACAGCTGCTTTGCAAGCACGTGTTTTGGGTCGTCTTCGATTTTTGCCCATTCCAAAAAATGGATCAAAAAATCTGTTTCGGGAGCAAGAAAAAGTCACAGGGGGCCAGATCTGGGGAATACGGTGTCTGCGGCATTATTAGTGTATTGTTTTTGGCCAAAAATTCGCGCACAAGCAACAATGCGTGAGCAGGGGCGTTATCACGGTGCAAAAGCCAATTTTTGTTCTTCCACAAATCTGGGCGTTTCTGGCAGATTGCTTCGTACAACTTGCGCATAACTTGCAGGTAATATTCCTTATTGACCGTTTTACCCTGTGGCAAGAACTCATGATGCCTACGCCCCTGCAATCGAAGAAAACTTTAAGCAAAGCCTTCACATTCGACCGAACTTGTCGCGGTTTTTTCACTTGTCCGAACTTGTCGCGGTCCATTGGGATGATTGAGCTTTGGTTTCCACGTTATAATCATAAACCCATGATTCGTCACCAGTTATGACCCTCTGTAGCAAATTTGGGTCGTCGTGGGCAGAGTCCAACAGCTCCTTAGCAATGTTAATGCGATGATGTTCTTGGTCGAAAATGGGCAAAAATCGAAGACGAGCCAAAACACGTGCAAGCAAAGCAGCTAATGTCAAAAATTAATTGAACATTCATAATGGCGGAACTTGTCAGCATAAGTGAGAGACATGAGTACCAACATAACGACACAAAAAATCGAAAATCGAATATACATAACCCGCGGAAATTAAAAATTCGTGATACTTTTTGAACAGACCTCGTATATTATAAATTTTTTATAAAAATATCAATTTAAAATGTATTTTATTTAACCTTACTTTTTTATTTAAAATCAAAACTCGACTTTTAACCAAAAAAAAAATCCTACATAAATTTTAATTTAAAACAACCAAAAAAAAATGGTAATTATTACTGAATCCACCTGTTGTTTAGTTGTAAGCTCTTTTAATCTGAGCATATAATAGAGAAGGAATTTTTCTTGATGGCAAAAAAAAATCAAATAAAAATAATTAAAAAAAAACTCAAATTATGCTGATACACAAACAACTGAGCTAGAAGCAGAACATTTTTTGCATAATACAATGGAATTGGAGACCCTTTTTGAAAATACTCGTATTTTTTTGTAAAAAAAAAAACGTAAATAAAAATTTAAAAAAATTAGAGTTCATCAGAGAAAAATTCAGTTCATTTTCGTGTGAAGAAAAATTATTAAAAATATTATTTGAAACTTAAAAAAAAACGAATGAGGTTCAACATAAATTCGAGTTGAATTTCATGATTTTATCGCAAAATGAAGCAAGTCAACCAAAAAATTGTTCTTTTTAATAAGGGCATCTTATAAGTGGACGACTTAAAACAACATAAAATAAATTAAGTTAACACAAAAGAAAAGGAAAAAATTCTGAATAATTACACGTTTAGCCTACATTTTTGTGATTTCTCATTCCACACATAATTCCCCGATGATGAAGAATCGAACACACGAAAGAAAGTTTCTCTTTAATGGCATCCGTCATGGATCAACTATGAAAAAATTTTACTTTTCAATCTGTTATACAAAAGTGCATATTCATTTTTCGGTTTGAAATTCGTAATGAAAACGATATCCGCCCATTTGAGATGAATGTGCTTTAGAGAAAGAAAATATCTTTAATTATAAAACGAACAGAAAAGCACTCTAAGAAAAGTATCTGCACGAGTTTGTCAATCACCAATTCGCTGACCTCATGTATTCGGAACCATGCTTCTCACATTGCACATGTGGTATGGCTTGGGTTGGTGATAAATTGCCACATGGAGAGGAGAATGAAGAGGAAGTTAAAATAGAACCAGGGGCAATGTTGCATGGAAATTTCGCTCAGGGAATATCATAATGTTTAGAACCACTAAAGTACAACCAGTTATCAAGAAAGTGTGTATGTACATATAACGGGCAATCTTAATTATGACCATATTAACATACCTGTGTTAAGACTTCCTCATGTGTAATGTCGTACGGTAAATCGGACAGTAGATTGTCGCGTTTGATAACTTTTTTCAATAAATTCCGTGTAATCTGTTCCAATGCTCCATGCTCCTTTGATATATCGTTAATAGTACGAAATTGAAAAATCTCTTCACGATTTCTTTCATAAGAATTTGTACAAAATTTCGTTTCTGGTCGATTTGTCAACTCACCACCACCACCACCACTACAAGTTACACCGCCCGACGATTCATTTTCACCACGATTAGCAATGCCATGTACTACTCTGTGTTCTCGAATTGACTGATGATCATCATCTGCAGACGCTTTTGAAGAAATGCTCAGGCACTCGACGTCCATTTCAAGAAGTTTTTTTTTGTTTGTTTTAGTATTTGTTATTTTCTGCGAATGTATTTGTTTTTTTTCGGCTCTTTCTTATTGTTTACTCTCGGTTTTCATACAATATTCAACCAACAAAATAACAAAGAAAAACTTACTTTTGTATTGATTATTGTTTATAATAAAAAAAATAATTCAACAGGATGTTCTCTATTTTTTGTAAGAAACTATTTAAGATGAAAATTATCAAGTAAATTTTTTTCCTACCGTTAAATATATTTGCAGTTTTTTTTGGTAAAAAAAAATACAATAAAATTGAAACCAACTAAATTCCATTTTGTAATGTTGACTTCAAATACAAACTGAACAAGAGGCAATATCTTCAATTATTAAACACAATTTTAACATTACAAAATAACAATAGAAGAAAAAACTAAAACAGAACTTATTCCACACTTAAACAACCGAAGCGCCAACGAAATACAACCCTTCGAAATTAATACCAAACACATCCTTATTAAGTGTTCGCAAAAATAAAGAAAACCAAAATAAAGTTCAACCAAATAATTTTTTAATGTTCTCCTTTGTTTGTTTTTTTCTTCTGCCGGGTACTTAATAATATTAAATTGGAAACGCACCAATTTAATGTAACAATCGAAATTATTAAATACGAAAACAAAATGCAACAATAAAAATTGGAAGCCGGTAGATTGACATTTGACGGTGTACAATACAAAGTCTGCCGTCATGAAGGTGCTGCCATTATAAAATATGAAGCACAGATAGTTATTCCACTCTCGTATAGATGGCCATATAGTCAAATTTTGAAAACTTAACCGCAAATCTATGACTGACGATAGGCTTGAATTACTATGAATAAACATTTTTGAACTGTTTTGTGAAGAATAATTATAGAAAAAATATTTTTGTATTTTGTTTATAATATTTACCTTGTTTTTTTTTATATTAAAGATTTTCTAAGGTAAACATTGTTCCTTACAAAAGACATTCAGATTTAGACATTTATCAGGTTTTGGAAATACAGACATTTTGAAAAAACTTTAATGCAGATCTATCGAGTTTAAAATTAAATTTTGTTTTAATAAAAGAAATTTAAATACTATAAATAATCAAATATAAATAATAATTAGGCTATATTTAAAAAAGAAAACTCCACTTCAAAAATTGATAAAAATTAATTTGTTTCTTTCTTCTTCATTATATGTAATTAAAAATAATTTTAAGGTCTGAGAAGACCTCATCTCATATATATGGTATAGTGCGACTTGTTTTATTTTCAAATTTTTATTATTTATTAAATATTAAAAATTAGATTTCAATTCAAAAAAAAAAAATAAAGAAAAAATGCAAACATATTTTGTATTTTTTAAAATGCTTCTTAGCAGATTTTTATAATAGTAATAATTAACAAGAGTAAACACATCCATTGAAGCTTTTACTGCTAGCGTGTGCTTATGTTAAGCTTCAGTATTTTAATAAATCACGCGACCAGTCACGCTTAAGTCTTCGATGAGTATTATTTAGGAAAGGAACTGAATGATAGTTCTTGAAACTTTTTATAACGAGACACAGTCACATAAAAAATAAATAGGACTTCAAGATCACGATTAATAATAGTATTACGAACATAAAATGAAACGTCAGCTATTGTGCGGAGTATTTTTGATTGAAGGAATTGGATTTGACGGGAATTGGCAGGTTTAGTAGAACCCCACAGTTCTAGTCCGTAAGTCCATATTGGTTTCAGTAGGGCATTCTATAAAAGTACTTTACTGTCTATAGTGGGCTTAGAACGTTTGCTTAGAAGTCGAGGTAGTTGTAGTTATCGTCCTTTTAGTTTTTGTCTTTTAAGTCTTGTATATGGGTACCATGTCAAGCGGTTGTCTAAGTTCAGTCCTAGGTACCGAACTTTGGTGTGTTATAGTATTTCGCTGCCATTAAGGTAAATGGGAGGACATGAGAGTAAAAGCCACGTGGCTAAATTTACTTGGAAGTGTCAGTTGGAAAGGAATGATCTCAGGACTATGAAATAGGCAAAAGGAAGGATCCTTTTGAGTTTCCAGAGTAAGCCCACGTGCCAAACTCTATCCAAAACCTTGACTTATATCGAGAAATGCACCGGCACAATACTGTTTTCATTCTGAAGAGGACGGAAATCAAATTGGTGGTTTGGAATTAAATTTGACGATTCGAGTAGCAGATGTAAACGGCGAAGGACATTTTTTTCAAAGATTTTCGAGAGGACTGGAAAAAGACTTATTGATCTGTAGAAAAGGGGGGGGGGTTATTGGGTTTAGCGATAGTTTTTATAATGCCACATTTTCAGAAGATTGAGTTTCATAGTGTAGCAAAAAGGACTATTGCTCTTATAGGAACTTGCTGAATTATATTGAAGTTGATCAGAAAATAGGCAGGAGCTTTGTTTTTAGGAAGGAGTTTGATTAAATTGGCAACTTCCGAAGGAGTGATTGCCTTTGGCGGAAGACTTATGGGTAAAGGAATAGACAGTTCTATGTCGATTTTAGTACAATGAGTCCTGTGTTCAGCTTGTCCTCATGACGGTGTTCAACAAATGCGTCTGCTTTATATATGTCAATTTTGGCCCAGGTGTCATCAGTTTTTCGAAAAAGAGTACGTTGCTTTATTTATAATAATATATTTGCCTTGCACCAAGTCCTTAGAGTTCTATTTTTCATTAGCGGATGATTTGTAGTTCCTGAAGCATTCTGTATTGTATTTTGAGATTTCGTCATGTAGTTTTTTTTATAGTTTGTTCAATTTTGTTTTGTCGCTGGGCATTCTTTTCTGTTGCCAATCAGCTCTTTTTTTTTGCTTCTTTCTGTAATTAGTCGCCTAATTGTTAATGACTGATTTGTCTGCTTTGGTGGAGGTTTCGAATTTTTAACTTTGAAATAGAAAACTAAACTTTAAAATTGATAAAAAATCGTTTTTCCTTTTTTACTGTCTTAAGTTCTAGGGAAAAAAATCGATAGTGCAACTACAATAGTTTTAATGCAATTTTTATTATTTCAACAAAAAAAAAAGGATCAAAATCCAAAAAGTTTTACTTCAAATATCTTTTGTATTTAAAATAAAAAATTAAAAAACGAAAATTATAAGGCTTATGGTTTAAAAATAATACAATAAGAATAAAAAAAACAGCAAATTATCCTTTGAACCCTACAAGACTTTATTTCGTATTTTAAACATGTTTTTTTCTTCTTCTTCTTATTTCTTATATAATTTCTACATATTTATAATTTTTATTACAATATATTTTATATGTGTACTAAGTTTATTTTTTGGACGTATTTATATATATATATTAATATATAAAAGAGAGAAAAAAAAACAAACAAAAAATCACCAATTTCGATGAATACCAAACGGAAGAAAAGTGAATCCGGAAGTCGACTTAATTCTATTTTTCCTTCTTTTTCTCTCAATTTTATACTGTCTTAGAAGAGAAACACATTATTTTGATGGAATTCCCTTTTAACAATTACAATGGTGACAAATTATGATTTGAATAACGATGATAGTGATAATAAATGGTGATTGACGGTGATTGTAGATAGCGTACCTATACAAATTTGTTTGTTTTGCAAAGCAGAGATAAGCTGGTCGATAACTAATCTCTAAGGTCTACAAAACAAACTGTAAGAATTTCGAAAAACTTAATTGTGCAAAAAGAAAATATGGAAAGTCGAGTAATCCAGTATAGAAGATATTCCTACAATTTGGCTGAATTACTTGATTTTCACAAAAGAACAGTTCATCATTAAAAATACTCTTTAATGGATTCTTGTCCTCATCAGAAGGATCTTTATGGACAATATTTTTTATAATTTTCATTTTCAAGCTTGAATTATTCTTATTGGCTGAACATTAAGAAAAGAATCCAGAAAATTTATTAATAATTCCTGAATAAAAATCCATAGAATAGTTGGTCAATCCATTCTATGAAGCACCTGTTTTCACCTTTTACACATCGCCCAGGCCATACTACAATCACAATCATATTTCGTAATTTTCCATATAGTTTTAATTGGAAAAATCGAAAACCATTTGTCTCAGTCAATCAGCAGAATATTCAAAAGTGTCGGTATTGTTGCCACTGTCCTTGCTCCTCCTATGATCGACGCGTCACGATCTTTTTCCTTGAACGATGTTCCTCGACAATTTTTATGATGATAATCTGAGAGAAGTTTCTAGATGTCGACAATGTATTTCTGCAATTAAAATAGAAGAAGAAAAAAACAAACAACAAATAATTAAAACATGTATTATAAATATCTTAAAAATATTTCATTAGTATTTTTTTTTTTTGCTTATTTCGAAAATGCTCTACTAGCAGTTTGGCGAAAATAAATCATGAAAAGAAAATGTTTTCGACGAAAAACCATATCATTAACTAAATAGTATTGTATATTTTTGATTTTCTTAGTATTTAAATAAATAATAGCATATAATTAAGTAGAAATAAAAATAAGAATAATAATAAACAATAGATATTATGATATAGAATATATTTTGCATCTTTTCTAATAGGCATAGTCTGTCGTCCATTTTTAAAACGAACGCAAACGGTTTTGTTTAGTTTTGCGATAATGTATTTGTAGATGAGATGTTGTTTTTGGTTCAATACAGATTTTATTATGGTAGACAACACAGATAAATGTATATTTAGATATTTTTGTTGATCTGATAAATAAATGACTTATTATGCAATGCGAACATGTTAGAAGGCATTCGGGACATTGGCAATGTCGATCATTATGACTGACTGACTGAGTGACTGTCTAACTACAATAACTGATGGGCCCAGCTTACCCAGTTAATGTTGTATTTGCGACCGCGAATATTTTTAAAAACAACAACAAAAAATTGATTATATTCAAAAATATATGCACATGTGTAAATTTAACCCATTATGGTTTTCAAAAGTTACCTAGTCCCTAATTATTCGTTTATTAGAATACACAGAAAACTATGAAAATTATAATTTTAGCTGATGATGTTAAGATACAACGTAAGATCCGCATCATCGTTAAAAGAAATGTTAGCGGAACGAAAAACCAAATTTGATGTGTTCGAAAATTTGAATTTTGTTAAGATTAGTTATACAGCGTCGTCTAAATTTTTATATTTTACGTGCACAAAAAAAGAAAAAAAAAACTTTTCTTACAAACTAAAAGAATATGCAAAGAACAGAAGAAGATGAGCAAAAAAAAAAATAAAAATAAAAAAATAAATAAATAACAGTGAAAACCTCAACCTGAAAGAAGATTTTGTAAAAGTCCCAAAATAGAATTACGACGGGGCATGCATACTTGTGTACAGTCCCAAAAAATTGCTCATTAGTACAGCTATAATGGCCACAGACATATCTTCAGCTGGTTGCTATTTTTAAAATTTATATACTCATAGAACGGTTGTAGTCTCTTAGGTCAGAGGAGGAGTGATTCAGAAGACAGGAAAACTTAGGGAAATTCTAGAGATAGAAATATCTAAAAAAAAAACATTCGGATTAGGAAAGAGACACGATTTCAGGAGAAGCAATCGAAATAGATGGGAAAAGATTTTTGATGATCTTTTTAAGAAAGTTTCTTCCTCATCGCATCTCAAAAATTCAATTCTATGATAATTTATAATTAAAATCGATTCTTTTTCACATATTTATAGTTATAAATTTTATTTTAAATTTTATTTTAATCGCACTAAAAATAAAAATCTACCCAGTTTGGTGTTGGTAGATGAGTTTGCTCACTTCGATGTTAGCTGGTTTTCGATGTGAAGTCTCAGAGCAGTAGCTTTAAATACTCAGAAAGAAGGGAGGGAAAACTTGGTTTTGGACCTGAAGTCCCAGAGAAGTAGCTTTAAATACTCAGAAAGAAAGGAGGGAAAACTTGGTTTTGGACCTAAAGTCCCAGAGGAGTAGCTTTAAATACTCAAAAAAAGGAGGGAAAACTTAGTTCCTGATATGAAGTCCTACAAGAGTAGCTTTAAACACTCAGAAAGAAAGGAGGGAAAACTTGGTTTTGGACGTGAAGTCCCAGAGAAGTAGCTTTAAATACTCAGAAAGAAAGGAGGGATAACTTGGTTTTGGACGTGAAGTCCCAGAGGAGTAGCTTTAAATACTCAGAAAGAAAGGAGGGAAAACTTGGTTTTGGACCTAAAGTCCCAGAGGAGTAGCTTTAAATACTCAGAAAAAAGGAGGGAAAACTTAGTTCCTGATATGAAGTCCTACGTGCAAGAGTAGCTTTAAACACTCAGAAACAAAGGAGGGATAACTTGGTTTTGGACGTAAAATCCCAGAGGAGTAGCTTTAAATACTCAGAAAGAAAGGAGGGAAACCTGGGTTTTGGACGTGAAGTCTCAGAGGGGTAGTTTTAAATACTCAGAAAGAAATTAGAAAAAACTTGGTTTTGGCCGTGAAGTCCCAGAGGAGTAGCTTTAAATACTCAGAAAGAGGGGAGGGGAAACTTGGTTTTGGACCTGAAGTCCCAGAGGAGGAGCTTTAAATACTCAGAAAGAAAGGAGGGAAAACTTGGTTTTGGACGTAAAGTGCCAGAAGAGTAGCTTTAAATACTCAGAAAGAAAGGAGGGAAAACTTGGTTTTGGACGTGAAGTCCCAGAGGAGTAGCTTTAATTATTCAGAAAAAAGGAGGGAAATCTTGGTTTTGGACGTGAAGTCTCAGAGGGGTAGCTTTAAATACTCAGAAAAAAGGAGGGAAAACTTAGTTCCTGATATGAAGTCCTACAAGAGTAGCTTTAAACACTCAGAAAGAAAGGAGGGAAAACTTGGTTTTGGACGTGAAGTCCCAGAGGAGTAGCTTTAAATACTCAGAAAGAAAGGACAGAAAACTGGGTTTTGGACCTGAAGTCCCAGAGGAGTAGCTTTAAATACTCAGAAACAAAGGAGGGATAACTTGGTTTTGGACGTGAAATCCCAGAGGAGTAGCTTTAAATACTCAGAAATAAAGGAGGGATAACTTGGTTTTGGACGTGAAGTCCCAGAGGAGTAGCTTTAAATACTCAGAAAGAAAGGAGGGAAATCTTGGTTTTGGACGTGAAGTCTCAGAGGGGTAGCTTTAAATACTCAGAAAAAAGGAGGGAAAACTTAGTTCCTGATATGAAGTCCTACAAGAGTAGCTTTAAACACTCAGAAAGAAAGGAGGGAAAACTTGGTTTTGGACGTGAAGTCCCAGAGGAGTAGCTTTAAATACTCAGAAAGAAAGGACAGAAAACTGGGTTTTGGACCTGAAGTCCCAGAGGAGTAGCTTTAAATACTCAGAAACAAAGGAGGGATAACTTGGTTTTGGACGTGAAATCCCAGAGGAGTAGCTTTAAATACTCAGAAATAAAGGAGGGATAACTTGGTTTTGGACGTGAAGTCCCAGAGGAGTAGCTTTAAATACTCAGAAAGAAAGCAGGGAAACCTGGGTTTTGGACGTGAAGTCTCAGAGGGGTAGTTTTAAATACTCAGAAAGAAAGTAGAAAAAACTTGGTTTTGGCCGTGAAGTCCCAGAGGAGTAGCTTTAAATACTCAGAAAGAAAGGAGGGAAAACTTGATTTTGGACATGAAATCCCAGAGGAGGAGCTTTAAATACTCAGAAAGAAAGGAGGGAAAACTTGGTTTTGGACCTGAAGTCCCAGAGGAGTAGCTTTAAATACTCAGAAAGAAAGGAGGGAAAACTTGGTTTTGGACATGAAGTCCCAGAGGAGTAGCTTTAAATACTTAGAAAAAAAGGAGTAAAAACTCGGTTTTGGACGTGAAGTCCGAGAAGAGAAACTTTAAATACTCAGAAAGAAAGTAGGAGAAACTTGGTTGACTTGGCATCTCAATCAAAAACCAAAAACCCAGCTCGCTTCAATCCAACGCTCTATTTGATTTCCTGCTTGGACCATCTCATACAAGGAACACTTTCTCAGGTTCCTTCTGCTCGAACCACATCAGTTCCATATATGGCAAGTGGTCTTTTTACCATCTCTCAACATTAACCATCTTTTGTCTTCCATACATGAAGCAGACCAACATGTTTCAAGCACAGCCACCATATTTCGAAGGCTGCTAACCTCGGCCGGCACGGTTCGCCAATACCCGTAGGCCACTTCTGGTATAGATCTTATAGTTGGATCGTTCATCCACAAGTGACACTCTTGCGGGCTTCTAGCCGATAAGTGGAGCCACACTCTTCATTTTTCTGAAGAGTGTAGGACTATTGCACTTGATATTTCATAGTCATTTGCCAGAGTTGCCATCAGTCTCTTCTATCAAAAAAGTGCATATTTTGGTATCGAAGATTGTCTCCTCAAATGAGTTAGAAACGACCATAACAAAATTCAGTAAACCATTTCTGAATCGTTCCATACGAAGCTAAGAAGTCTCAACTATACTTGTCAAGCTTGGTTTTAGTTTTATATACTTTACTAAAAACAAAACAAATATTTTATTAGCACACGAAATTCACTTTTTTCATATCAGAAAAAAAAAACACAAAGCTTTCTTATTTTCAATGACTTTCCAAACTAAACTAATGATTCGATGTTAATAAAATTTTGTATGGGGTCGTTTTAGAAGTGCCAAATAATAAAAAGAATATCGTTTTACTGATATCGGTTACGGTTCTTGCATTTATCACTAACTTATCAGACTACCCTTGAAAATATTTTTAACCTGAAAATTTCAACACAGCTCAGGAATTTCTATATTTAATTATTTTTCAATTTATTAATCGACTACTTCTGGTATAGATCTTGTAGTTGTATCATTCACCCATAAGTGATCCCCTTGCGGGGGATGAAATCAGTCATTTGTTGTGAATACAGATGAAATCAGAGGAATTGCTGTGAATACAGAGCGAGGGTGAATTTCCTCTGCCAGAGCCACATGACATGGAACACAACGCAATTCAACAACAATGTTAAATATGGTAGAAAACAGTATTACTAATGGCTTCCACGGCTGCGTGGCTATCAATATATATAATTATATTACGTTGATTGGGAGTACAAACTGTAATCTCTAACGCCATCCTGAATGCCTGTGTAAAATTTACGTATTTTTTTTTTTGGACTGTGTAATAAAAACCAAAATTTGGGTATATAAGAGATTATGTCGTATGACAATTTTTTTTTCAGTGAATGAGCTTACCAGTTATATAAGCTTAAATTCGTTGTTTTTTAGTCAAAAGAAAACACATGTTTTTTTCATAGAAAACAAGAACAAATTTATTCAAAGTATTTGCCCTCGCTAGATACACATTTTTTCCATCTCTCGGGCAATTTGTGGATACCAAACCAAAAAAATTCCTTCTCTTTCGAGGCAAAACACTCATCAAGCCATTTTCGGACGCCTTCGGAAGAATCGAAGTGCTGCTCAGCGAGCGCGTGGCCCATCGACGAAAACAGGTGGTAGTCGAAAGGGGCCAGGTCTGTTGAATAAGCGGGGTGGGGTAGCACTACCCAGTTGAGTGTCTCCAAGTAGTTTCGGACCATTTTTGACGTGTGCGATGGTGCGTTGTCGTGGAGGAAAATCAGCTTGTCATGTCTTTGTTAATAATCCGTCCTTTTTTCACACAGAGCACGGTACAATTTGATCAGTTTTTGGTGGTAGCGGTTGGCATTGACAGTTTCACCAGGTTTCAACATCTCATAGTAGACGATACCCTGCTGATCCCAGCAAACACACAGCATCGTCTTCCGTCCGAAGCAATTTGGTCATGGGGAAGATGTTGATGGTTGGCCGGGATCAACCCACGATTTCTTGCGTTTAGGATTCTCGAAATATATCCACTTTTCATCGCCTATCACAATCCGATTCAGGAACGACTTTCTTTTTTGTCTGGCGACCAAGATTTTGCATGTGTTTTGGCGTCACTCCATCTTCCTATCGTTCAATTCATGCGACACCCATTTTCCGATCTTTTTAATCTTCCCCATGGCACGCAGACGCATGGAAATGGCTGGTTGAGTAACGCACAATTGCTCCGCGAGCATTTTTTGCGATTGGGTATTGTTTTCGTCCAAAATAGCCTACAATTGATAATCCTCAACCTTCCTAGGCCGATTTTCACGCTTATTGTCCCACAAGTCAAAATTGCCGTCTTTGAACCGACGAAACCAATTTCGACACGTTGTTTCCGATAAAGCACTTTCACCATAGGCCTCCATAAGCATTCGATGCGATTCGGCAGCCGATTTCTTCAAATTGAAGCAGAAAAGCAGAGCCTCCGGCATATACTCTTTTCCTTGTACACAACTAGACATGATTACCAAAGGAAAAATGTATGTTGTTGTACGAAATTGCTGACAATGTGCACTGACTAATGTTGACAGATGTCAAACTTATAAACAAAATGAAGGCGTGCCCATGGTAGCTTAATACGCTTACTCACGCCATCTATGACCGGACAGCGGATTTAAGCTTATACACCTGGTATATTAAATCAAAAATTAAACATGAAAAAATTCACAATTTTCATATGACCGGTCATAATTATTGTCAATTGAAATTTTTACAATTCAAAAAAATGGTAGAAATATACTAAAATTATTAAAATTGTTATTTCGAAAAAAATTCGAACGAAGAGCTTCAATCTCTTCAAAACGTTTCCATTAGAAGGACGATGGAGAATTGTAAGAGAATTTCCGCAAAAACTTCTGAGGAAATTATAAAAGACTTAATTTTTTTTTTATATATAAAAAAACTTTATTTTAAAAATATTTTCTTTTGTAATTTAAGTGATAGTTATTTTTATTCCTAGAAGTTATGTGTACTTTTTCAACTTATCTTGCTATTATTCTAATAAAAATCGACAAACTCCCTCTCACTCCCCACATACTAATTTTTGTAAAAAAATAAATAAAAAAAGAGAAACTAATAAAAAAATTGTTTTTTTTTAAAACTATGTCAAAATTCTGATCAAAATTTAATTTTCAAAAATCCTCTCAAATAAGAAAAGACTAACGCCTCTAAAATAAGAAAATTTACAAAGAAACCTAAAAAAAATTTAAAATTCCTTAAACACAAGATAAAAATAATAATAAATTATAATAATATAAAATGTTCATATTTATAATAATTTTATTTATATTTTTAAATTTTATTTAATAATTTCAGCTCGTTTTATTTGTTTGCTCAATTATTTTACGAAATTTATGATGACAATAGTGTACGTGTATTATGGAAATTGGAAGAAAAAATTGTGCAATTTTATTGGATGACACATTCTATTTTTGAAATGTTTCCATTTAAATAATAAAAATAAATTGGAAAAAATAAACAGACAGTCACGCTTGGTAAATATTTTTAAAAAAAAATGAAATTACGTATTTTCAATAGAATAACGACTTTTGTAAAAACAGCACAAAAAAATACAAAATATTTTCCCAACAAATCTATTTTACGTAATATGAAATGGAAAATTTTCAAAATTATATAATTTTCATTAAAAAAATTTTTTTAAATATAATATTTGTGAATGGGTAAAAATATTAAAAATTTTTTGGTGAAATTTTTTATCACCGTTAATTGGGTTTTTCTAATTTTTTTTAAATTGATTTCCATGTGAATGTGCGTCAAAATTCATTCAATTTTCTGGTTTTTTTTAAGTAAAACTTGGACATTTTCCCACGATTAATACAAATTTCTCACGGAAAGTAATGAATTTCTCACAGAAATGTTGGAATGCAAACGACAAAAATATTTCATCTGGCACGGTCCACAATTTTTTGGCTAACACGAGTATGTTACGAGGATCCCCTCTTTCATAAACAGTATTGGGGGTGCTCTAACGACAACATTATTTGTTCGTTCCGTTGTTGTGTTTAGATTTTCATGTGCCAAACATTCAAAATTTCTTTGGAGGTACGCAACTGTAAGTTAAATAAGAAAAGAAAAAACAAACATTTTTTTTACCACTTGGCAACGATATTGCCTATACCAATAGCACAGACATCCCAGCCAAATAGGCGGTCTTCGTTTGCCACCCAAATAGGTAGTTATTCTGGTTTTATTATTTTCTATTGATACTACTCGTATGACCTTGTAAATACTTCTTTAAACTAATGTTAGATCACCTCCAAGTGTGATTATACAATAAAAAATAATTTTTAAGAAAAAAACAAAAAAAATTTCGAAATTCTGATATTTTTAGTTTTGAAATTTGCGCAAATTTAAAATTCAAAAACAAAAAATCAAATAAGAAATAGAATAGAAAGATATAAATATATTTGTTTTGGTTGTTCATGGAATTTTTATATACTTTCTTTAAATAATTCAACTACCATAAGAACTAAGGGTCAGCCCCCTACATTCTAGACCATGTATAGAATCCTAGTCATTTATTTTTCAGACAGACCCTTTAGGAACACTAAAACAATTCATATGTCTATAGTTTGAAATTAAACTCTAGACAGATGATGCGTTCTCAATACAAAACGTTCTAGTGCTGCAAGAAAAAATTCTTTTTTAATCTTTAAAACCTCAAGGAATTACAGTGATTATATTTTATATTAGTGGTCATTTATAATAAACCAAAAAAATCTTAATATCCTGAATATATTGGCCGCCACAAGAACGCCGTTATTTTTTCTGAATTATAGGTTGGTCCATCTAGCGGTTCCATTTTGAACTATTATTTATTTGAAGTACTAGAGTGTTAAATGTCAACACGAATTGACAGATTGTTAGTTGAAAGTCAGAATTTTACGAAATGGTAATCCATACGCTTGAAGAAAAATGGGAAATATTGAGAACTTAATATTTTTTTTTTAAATTTCGTCTTCAACCCAAACTGTGAGAAATTTGAAAAAAAATGAGTAAAGATCGAATCATCCATCAATAAAGTGAAGCGAGTCATCCATCAATATCAACTCGTCACCATTCTCAGGAATTGAACATTTCTCGCACTTCCCTGTTGAAAATTTTGCACAAAGAACTCGGTATGAAAGCTTAAAAAGTTCAATTAGTCCAACAGCTAAGCCCGCATGACCATCCGATGCGTTTTCGGTTTGCCCAATGGGCTCAAGATCAATTGGCCGAAGATGAACATTTTTACCGAAACATCATCTTTTCGGATGAGGCCCATTTCCACCTCGGTGGGTATGTCAACAAACAAAATTGTCGCATCTGGGGCTCAATTTTGTTGAGCTGGGTATATCAACATGGACGACATTTGGTTTCAACAGGACGAGGCCACTTACCACACAGCCAACGTAACAATCGAACTTTTGAGCACTGCTTCCGAAAACCGAATAATCAGCGGAAATTCTGATGTCAATTGGCCGCCTCGGAGCTGTGATTCGAGTCCGTTGGATTATTTTCTATGGGGAGCCATTAAGGATAAATGTTACGCAAGCCATCCAGAGACAATTGAAGCCTTGAAACACGAAATCAAAGTGTCCCGCATAATCGAAAATGTACTGAAAAATTGGGTCAAGCGAATGGGGTACTCTAACGCCAACCGTGGCAGTCATTTAAATGATGTTGTGTTTCATTATTAAATTTCAAGGTTCAATCTTTTTAATAAAACCGGAAATTTGAAAAAATATACACTAGTTTTTTTTTTATTTACTTTTTAAAATGGAACTTCTAAATGGTCCACCCTGTATCTTGAATAATATATAATTTTGACAGCTGCTAAATTTTCTTTTCTAAAAAAGAAAATTCAAATCGAATCAATTGAACTGTCAGCAAGGACGTTGTTTTAAAGTATCTTCCGCCATTCTTTTTAATTGTGCTAATCCGCCATTTCCTTTAAACGTGCTAAATCGCCATTTCTTTTTAAAGTGCTGACCTGCCTTTTTTTTTAACGTGGTGACCTGCCATTTCTTTTAAACGTGCTGATCCGCCATTTCTTTTCAACGTGCTTATCTGCCTTTTTTTAACGTGCAGATCCCCCATTTATTTTTAACGTGCTGATCCGCAATTTCTTTTAAACGTGCTGATCCCCCATTTCTTTTTAACGTGCTGATCTGCCATTTCCTTTTAAAGTGTTGACTAATTATTGTAGTTACGTAAATTAAATGGAAATTGTTTCGTTTTCTTATTTTTAAATAATATTTTTCTATTTAAAAATAAGCAAATACTTTTTTTATTTATTATTGGTGTTCTTTTTCTTCTATAAAAATAAATAAATAATTTACGTAAAAATCTCAATAAACTAGGATATTATTTTTTGTTGTTTAGAAAATATTCAAATTGTCCTTTTTTTGGAGTTTCCTTCTTTTTTTTGAAAGACTCAATTAAATATTTTTGTTATTGTCAGACACTAATCATATTATACGAGTATCTTCTTTACTGGTTTGAAATAGTTTTAATTACGATTGTGTCAGCATTAAATATTTTTGCAAGAGATTCTATTTTTGTAATAAGAGATAATTTGAAATTATTTTTTAGCTCCTTAACTTTCAATAAGAAAAACTAATGGTGGCTGAGATTTTTAACTAGAAAAATATTTATTATCACAATTATAAATGGTTAATTTGTGACAAACATTTGTGATTTTGTAAGGATTTCAAAAATTTATTAAAAATTATCAAAAATTGAGAAAATTTTGGAAACGATTTTTCTACAAAAAAAATTTTTTTAATTAATAATATTAAGAGGGAAGAGGGGGGAGGGAGGGGTTGTTTTTCTTTTAGTATACGTCCACGGTGTCGACATTATATTTTGATCAGAAAGAGCTGTACTAGAGGCATTCATGATGATTGAGCCGGCGGTGAAAAATCTTGGGCTGCACATAAATGAAGGCAAAAAAAACTCCATCGTGGCATTGACATCGTCGAAGAAAAGACAAATTAGCACTACTCGCATACAGATAGAAGATAATAGTGAAAGTGCGAGACTGTGGTTAGAGGAGTACCTACTATTCGTTGATGGGAAGACTGCTCTGACAGTGATGGCGCTGGCGCCCCTAATACCGATCCTTGTTGGCGATCGTGGTCGGGTCAATCCTTGCTGTATGCTGCACCGACTTGGGATAATGGGATGATTAGAGCAACCTACATAAGTGAATTTATCTCAGTTTACCTAAGGAGCACATTGAGGATACCCTACGTATTCTGAACAGTGTCATATGAAGCCGTTTATGCTGTGGCCGGAATGATATCGATCGAAATAGTTGCAGATGAACGACTAAGGCTGCACCGTCGGAGAGGTTGGGGTGATGTTGTGGCGCCATGCGAGGCTCCTACGGAAGATAGAAATGGGTCTAAGAGGAGGTGGCAAAATCGTTGGGATAATGCCCCGATCGGCGGTGGATCTGTGGATAGATCGACTACATGGTTAATGTTGATTACTACCTATCTCAATTTTTGATGGGACACGGATGTTTTCGGGCTTACCAATACCGCAATATGCCTGCCTTCTGACGTATTCTTTTAGTACGCCCGATTCATTGCGGAAATAGAAGAGGCTCAGAAGTGTTCTGATAGACCCCTGACACTGGAAAATGTAGTGGCCCTGATGTTGGACTCGAGAAGGGCTTGGGAGGAGGTCAAAGTCCTGAGCGTGAATGAAAACGATAGTAATAATACACCAAAGTAATGAATTCGATGAATCCTTGCTCCACAATGTACTGCCTGAAGGCGGTTCCGTGGGGAGATATAGAAATGTGATCACGAAAAATAAAGTTTTGAAAGGGCTTAAAAGGTTCGCAGCTGGTAAAAACATGGAGGAATAATTTCGCACACAGCTGCTGTTAGCCAACAGAGTCTATTTAAGTTAGCAAAAACCATTGAGAACTCTTGTCCTCAATTGAAAGGAGGATCCTTCGAAAACTTTTTGGCTCCTTAAATGAGGACGGGCCTATTTAATGACGAAATATTGGAGTGTCACCGCAACTATCCAATTGTGGATAAAATTTAGCTCAATACGCTACAGCGGGCTGGATACCTAATTCGTATGGCAGAGAAAACCATGAATGGTCCCAGAAGATGAGGTAGGCCCTGCCATCGATAAAGCTACGGCGTTGGTGAGGACGTTCAAAATATTATGGAAGTATCGACTTGGAAGACCGTAGCCTAAAGCCGGGACGTCTTGAGTTTTTTGATTCAGCAGGCCCTAGACCAGACTCCCGGTTGTTAGACGCACCGTTGATGATGATAATTAATAATAAGTTAATAAATACTTATCAGAGAGTTCAGTTTTTTTAAGGAACTGTTTTGGTAGAAATTTTAATTTAAAAAAAAAACCATTTAATCTTGTTTAGGCAATATTCAAATTTTAAAGATGAAAATTTCCAAAAATACAATCTTCCGAAATGACAACAACTTAAAGTGAGGAACTGCAAATATTGATTTACTGACCTACTCCTCTCGTAGCTCAGCTGATTAACGTATTTCTCTGTGGATCATCATATCTGGGAATACGTCGCCAAAATATACTTAGGGTATTTCTTGACCTTCGACAAATTCTATCAACCCTTAAACAATGTATGCCGTTGAACTTTTAGTTTGTTGGATCAAATTCTTTGCACCGAAATGGAATATTTTTTTTTTTTTTTGAAAATTTGTCAGTTTTTTTCATTATCTGGCAAATGTGACAAATATTTTTTCCCCACATTCACAATGGAAATATTATTCTATGAATACTCTGCTGTCAGTGCACTATATTCAATGTTGCTGCCAAAATTTCCCTGATACCGTTGGTGGCTATCAACTTACCCCTGAATATCGAAAAATTCCATTCCGATTCTTTTGAGCAATGCTCGTATTTAACTATGATAGCGACGAATCTTTGCCAGTAAATCTTTGTGATAGAAGTAAAAGATTAGTGAAGTAGTAGTTGTAATCGAAGAAAGTCATTTCGTACGTCACGGGGGGAATCGCGCAGATCAAATCTTCTCTGAGGAAAGTCTTTTTGGCACAACACACTGGAGGCGTCTGTTGTTTCGAGTTTTTGGCTTATCGCCGCAACATTCATAAAATTTTTTGGCTGGTCACGAAAATCAGACGCTCATCAGACGCACTTTAAATTATTACGTTTGAAATAAGGTAAGGTCAGCCAAATGGCCAATATTCCTTCGCCTCCTCCATCTTCGCACAGTTTTCCTGTACACTCGTTTGCCTGATTGTTCGCACTTTTGGCTCTTGGCTGGCTTACTGGCTCCCCGGGAAACGAATTTTATTTTTCTCCTCATTTTTTTTAACGTCAGTTTTTGTTTTTTTTTTGTTCCTTTTTATTTTACTACACGTCCAATTGTGACTTTCTCCCATTCACAATCGACACATTGCTTAGTTTTTTCCCCAAATTTTTTTTTTTTTTTTAACATTTTTTTTGGCTATTCTCTCAAGAATTTGTTGGCAGATTTCAATAAATTTTCCTCCTGATTCTGTGTATATATTAGTCCCAAAATCTAAGTAATGATTAAATGATGAATGAATTATATACGAGAACTTGTATCAGAATACTAAATATCAATAAGAGAGTGTGCGTACGCCATTTATGATAAATACTTTGATTCATTCGCTTCCAAATAATAATGGGTTTGTTGATGACATGATGAATAATATTTTGTTGATTATTGCCAAAGAATTTGATAGTCAATTTTCTGTTCTTTTTCTTTTTCACAATTTTGTAAACTATTTTTAGTTGAAAATATTTATATAGAAATTTAATAGAAAAATACGTAGTTTTATTGAGAAATATTTAGTTTTTTTTCTACTCTCTAAATTGATGAAGTTAGGAAGCTGGGACATTAAAAAATTTACGATGTGACACTCTATAAATAGGAAAAGGACAAAAATTATAACTATTTATAATTTTTTTAATACAAAAATAGATTTGTTAATAAACAAGAATCTTTATAAAAGTTTAATTTTAACTGGAAAAAAATCCCCAACCATGATCTGATTACCACTGATATCATCGAAAAAACTTTCTAAAAAAGAATCTTACATTTTTACTTGCTTTGGAATTTCTTCTGAATAAAAATTAACCCAGAACCCATCAAATTTCGGTACATTTACCTTTTTCATATAGACGCATTAGCTTGCTTTCAATCCTAGCAAAAATCATCGTAAAACTTATCCTTAAATACCATATTCTTGAGTGTAGCAAGGTAATTCCAAACCAGGATGTTTTGATTAAAAGAACTGAGCACAGCACATTTCTGTCAGAATACCTTCTTTGCCACATACGCTAAAGATACAGCCTGCCTTCCATCTAGCAAAAATCCCCAACATGCTTCCGAAATTCTTCAATCTCCAATCCAAACCCTCCAGACATGGTGTATCAGGTGAAGAATGACTAAACCTAAAAAGACGATACATATAACTACATTCTAAACTCACTATAGACAGCAAAGTACTTTTATACAATGCCCTACTGCAGCCAATATGGGCTTACGGACTAGAACTCTGGGGTCCTATTCCAATTCCCGTCAAATCCAATCCCTTCAATCAAAAATACTCCGCACAATTGCCGACGCTCCCTTTTATATTAGCTATACTTTTATTCATCGTAATCTTAAAGTCCCATTTATTTTTTATTATCTGCGTCTCGTTATAAATAGTTTTATTCCCGTGTAAGCTCAAGAAAATATCTGCCCCCTTTTATGTCTCCCTCATCAGATCCCACTTTTTTGAATGATATTTTCAAAGAGTTAAAAATGTCAAATTTTCCGATATATTCCCTATTTGCGCTGGTGTCCCTCAGGGTAGAATTCTACTACCGCTACCATACGATTTTTATACTCACAATGACAATATGCCGATTCCACTGCCATCTTGTAACGGTACAGAAAAACAAACTCAAGCACTGCCCTCTACGATTTACAAAACCATATTGATTTTCTTCATTTTTAATTAGAAAGCAAACGAACAAAATAGTGTTCATATTACTTTTACTCTTTTTACTTTTACATCCCCTGACATACATAATAATGGCAATATTGTTCCAAATACGAAACAGGTACGTTTCTTAGGTCTGTATATGCATAAGCGTTTGACAACAAAATTCACACTACAAAAACTTTTTGATAAACAACGATAGTGAAGGTTTTTTCACTTCTCTTATAGGTCATGTTACTGTTCGTCACGTTTAAAAAATCTGTTTGTTATTTGTGAATAGTTATAGATCTCAAAAAAAAGAAGATTAGAATTATGGTAACTAAAACAATTCTGAAAGTTTCGAATTTTATGTGGATTTATTAAAAAAAGGCTAAGAAAAAGATAAAAATTAAATTTAAGACCTCTAGAATGAAAGGAGTCTCGTTCAAAAAAAAATTTTGGATCAAGTGACAGTTGTTTAGAATATAAAAGATAGTAAGTTACCCAATGCGAATTTTAAGAGGCTTTGTTGTCCAAAATTTTGGAATCGCTTTATATTAGTTTGACGATATTTGGCCAAATGTGTAATGAAGAAATCTTCCACTTTTGATCCAGTCTTTTTGTCTATGCATTGTCAAAGATTTCATATGCTATGTGGTTTGTAGATGTATCAAGTTTGGTATTATAAGGAGCATATAATAGTTAGGATACCAGCCAAGGTAGACCTAGAGTACTCCCCAAAAACACACAAAGTTGACATGGTGGGTAAAAACAGATTTAATTAAGGAATAAACGTTAAAGAAAAGGAATTGCTAAAACCGAATTTTACGGTCATTCAACAAGTACTTAGGCTCACCGCCCGATGGAACTGCTGTCACAAAAGAAATTTACCATCGTGCAGTACATTCTTTTAGTAGCTTTCAGTCGATTCCCTTCATTAGTTTTGTTTTGAGAGCCTTTGAAAGCGAGCGTGTCGGTCGGTTGCACAAAAATGGAAAAAGAACAATATCGTTCGGTGATTAGATTCTTGTTTTTGGAAGGGAAAACGCGCAGAGAAATCAAAGATCGCTTGGATGCTGTGTATGGTGACTCTTCTCCTTCGATGGCGACGGTCAAGAATTGGTTCAACGAGTTTGTTCGTGGCCGTACGTCGGTTTTTGATGAGCCACGCCCAGGTGCCCCAAAAACGGCTGCTACGGAGGAAAACGTTAAAAAAGTCCACGATCTCGTGTTGGCAGACCGTCGATTGAAGGTTCACGATATAGCTGAGACTGTGGGCATCGCAGTAGGAACGGTGTATCATATTCTACACGAAGAACTGGGCATGAGAAAGCTGTCGGCGCGATGGGTGCCGCGTTTGCTCACACAGGAAAACAAGCGCAACTGTGAGACCACATCGGCAACGTGTTTGGCGCTGTTTCAGCGCAATCCAGCGGAGTTCTTGCGTCGTTTCGTGACCGTCGACGAAACATGGATTCACTGGTACACACCAGAGACCAAGGAACAGTCGAAACAGTGGACTTCACCCGGCGAACGTGGTCCGAAGAAGGCGAAGACTGTTCGATCGGCCGGAAAGGTGATGGCCACCGTTTTCTGGGATTCACAAGGTGTGATCCACATCGATTACCTCGAGAAGGGTAAAACAATCACGGGGCGCTACTATGCTGACTTATTGGGCCGATTTGACGTCGAATTGAAGAAAAAGCGGCCCCGCTTTGCGAAGAAACAAGTGCTGTTCCACCACGACAACGCGCCGGCTCACACCTCCGCCGTCGTCATGGCCAAATTGGTCGAATTGCGCTACGAATTGCTGCCCCATCAACCGTACTCTCCAGATTTGGCCCCCTGTGACTACTTTTTGTTTCCAAACCTGAAAAAATCACTCGCCGGGAATAGATTTGGGTCGAATGAGGAGGTCATCGTTGCCACGGAGGCCTATTTTGCTTCCCTCGAGAAAATGTATTATTTGGACGGGCTAAAAAAGTTAGAGCATCGCTGGGCCAAGTGTATCGAGCTTGAAGGAGATTATGTGGAAAAATAAATTGCCACCTTTCCAAAATTTTCGTTTTTCTTTTGTAGGCTAAGTACTTGTTGAATGACTATCGTACGAGTAAAAACATTTTCTTGTGAGATTTTTTTTTTTTTTTTGTAATTAAAATAAAATATGAAATAAGGCAACAAAAAAAAAATATTTAGGAAAAATAATTAAAAGAAAAACGATTTTAAAAAATATTGAAAGAAAAAATGCAAAAACTTTTCATGGTAAATAAATTTATGTTGTCTAATGTTTGGAATCATTAAAAAAATCATAAATAATCCTCGTAATGAGCATAGAGAATAACAATGATTCGATAGAATATGGTTGTGAGGTCAGAAGGCAGTGGTGATTGTACAGAATATGGTAATGTAGAAAGGACCAAGGGTGATTGGAGAGAATTTAATGAAAAATCGGAGATTTTTCGTTGTAAATTCAATTAATTAGAGTGAGTTGAGGGTCGCAAACTTTGGATCTTATGAAAGTAATTAAGATGGAATTTTTTTTTCTTTTTACCCACGGAAATAAACTAAAAGTACATTTGTCTTCTATGGAACATTGTACTACGTAAATACAGACGACAGTAGACAAAATAATAATAATAGAATGTCGGCCTTTCTATAAGCTTGTACTATCACTGTTTACGTACAATATATATAAAATATGAATTGTTATAATCGCTTGTATATATTTGGTTCATACAATTAATTCTATGACTATGTAAAATGTGTAATAAATTTTCATAAATTTGTCTAGCAATTAATAAACTGGCATTAAATTCATGATGCAAAAGATGCGCCAGTAAGGATCGAACAGCAAAGAAGAAGCTGATAAATGTAACCTAAAATGCAGTCGATTTTAGCAAATTCGAAAGAGAATAGAGTCGAATGAGGAAATTCCTTTTTAAGGGAAGGATATAAACTCGTCGTAACAATATGGTAGGAAGATAAAATGATGATAGTTGCATACTATTGTACTTGGTACGTAACTCTTTGAATTTCAATAAAACGAGGCAATACTGAATCTTATTTAACTGTTCGGCTCTTTACGCATTCTTCTTACTGTCCGCTTTGACTGAGATTTCACCCTTAAAATAGATTGGAATTCATTTTGTTATATTGTATTTGCCACCCACTATTATCGGTCTGTTCTCTAAAGTGTAATCTAAAAAATCTTTGAATTTAGGAATCTGAACATTTATAAATCGTAAACAAATAGTTTTTCTGTTCTAAGACAGGAAAAATAGATGCAGAGCAATACCTAGCAAATGAAAGGATAATAAAAATTTTAACTTTTTTTTACAGATATCTACAACATTATTCACTTTCTAATTGAAAATGAAGGGAATTAATATGGTTTTGTAAATCGTAGGAGGCAATGCTTGAGGTTCTGTGACGTTACAGGCTAGTGGTGTCATCGGCATATTATCATTGGAAGGAATATTTTGAGTATAAAAATTGCATAGTAGCGGTAATAGAATTCTACCCTGAGGAACACCAGCGAAGATATGAAATATATAGGAAAATTCGACACTTTTTGAAAATATCATTCGGAGAGGTGGGATCTGATGAGGCGTAAATAAAAGGGGGCAGGAATTTTCTTCAGATTCCACAGTAGGCCCAGGGTATTCCATTCGATTAAATGTGTTGGAGAGTTCTTAGCCTGAAAAAATACTCTTTCTGCTCAAGAGGAGAACTTCCTATAATCTACAACGCACTGACATTGTAGAATTATGCAGTGTTCAGTTCTTAATCAAAATATCCTGGTTTGAAATTATGTTGTCACATTCAAGAATGGGATAATTGGAATAATTAATATGAATGGTTGTGGAGAGTTAATCGCTTCTCCTGCTAGCGTGTGCTTAAGTTAATACTTAGCACACGACCAGTAATGTTTAAGTTTTCGATGGGTATTTTTAGGAAAGGGGTTGGAGAATAGTTCTTGAACAAGTCGACTACATTCTACTACCGCTACTATACGATTTTTATACTCACAATGACAATATGCCGATTCCACTGCCATCTTGTAACGGTACAGAAAAACGAATGATTTTCTCCATTTTCAATTAGAAAGCAAACGAACAAAATAGTGTTCATATTACTTTTACTCTTTTTACTTTTACACGGAAATGATACATTTTATAACGAGACACAGTCACATAAAAAATAAATGGGACTTCAAGATCATGGTGGATAACAGTATGGCAAACATAAAAAGGAGCGTCGACAATCATGTGGAGTATTTTTGATTGATTTTTTAATGGGAATTGGCAGGCTAAGTAGGACCACCCCAGAGTTCTAGTCTGTAAGTCCAGATGGGTTTCAGTAGAATGTTTGTCTAAAAGCGTTTGTAAAAGGTTGAATTTCAAGCGTTTGTGTAAGTTCAGTTTTAGGTACCGAACTTCGGTGTATTGTGGTATTTCGCTGTTATTGTGGTAAATCGGAGGACATGGTCCATGGCGGAGAGTAAAAGTCACGTGGGTAGATTTATGTTCACTAACTTGGGTCCAATTATCCTCCCTGTGGAACACCAGCCAATATTGGAGAAATATTGGCGAGTTCGTTGGATTCGTTTACTTGGAAGGGTCGATTGGAAAGGAATAATCTCAGGACTAAGTCCAAGTATTCCTCCCTGTGGAGGGTTTGGAATTGGGATTGGAGACTTTCGGAAACATGTTAGAGATTTTCTTTAGATGCAAGGCATTGCGTATCATGGGCGTATGTGGCAAAGAAGGTAATGAGACATATTGGCATATCAGATGTATAAATATTGTAGAGGATGGGTTCAAGTATTCCTCTTTGTGGACCACCAGTCAATATCGGAGAAATATTGGCGAGTTCGTTGGATTCATTTACTTGAAAGTGTCAGTTGGAAAGGAATGATCTCAGGATCCTTTTGAATTTTCAGAGCACGCCCGGGTGCCAAACTCTATCCAAAACCTTGACTTATATCAAGAACCAGAACGGGACAGTACTATTTTCTTTCAAAAAGAGGATGCCATAAAATCGACAACTCGATAACACTGCTGGGTAGCTGGAAATCAAATTAGTAGTAGGGAATTTACCTTAATTTTTTGAGTAGCAGAAGGACTATTTTTTCAAAGATTTTCTAGACGATTACAAGGAGTCTTATTGATCTATAGGAAATGGGATGGTTTATTATGTTTAAGGATCATTTTTATAATGGAAAATTTCGAGAGGATTGTGAAATATTTAATTCGAAGGATGGAGTTGTATAGTGTAGCAAGCGGACTATTATTCTTTGGCAGGAGCTTTGGTTTTGGAAAGGAGTTTGATTAAATTTGCAACTTCCAAAGGAGTGATTTTCTTCGGGGAAAGTGTAGTCATTTTGTCCTCATGCGGAGTAAATGTTTCTTCAAGGTGTTCAGGAAAAGCGTCTTCTTTATGTTTGTCACTTTTGGCCCAGACTCCGTCGGTTTTTTGTAAAGGGAAAACATGAAGTCACAAATATTTTATTTCATTTCTGAAAACATCAACATTATTCTGATTGGTCAATAAAGACATTTTGTTTGCTAAATATTCTAAGAGAAATAAATTATTTTCTTTTTATTTTAATAAGTGTAATTTAAGTAAATATGCAAATATGCTTCGAGTTGATAGTAAATATTTCTCATGGACTGAATAAGATTGGAAAGTTGTTTTTTATGATAAATGTTGCAATCGCATTTGTATAATATTTTTTTTTTTGGAAAAGAAAAGCATTGCATTATGCTGTGCTGGACATAAAATCCTCCAAAAATTATCTATTTTCCAAACTTTACATATAATTTTCTTTTTCAATGTTTGCCAAAATCGGCTTTTGTCCATTTTTCATTTCTCTTCTGGTCTGTTATTCTGCGAAAAAAATATTTTTAATGTTCATCCTTTAAATCATTGTACAAAGTGGAAAGTATACTGGTCGCTTTATAGATTATCATTTCGTATTTTACATGACCAAAGTGGAAGGAACATGTTTGTCTATCTTTCAATATATTTGTTTCCTTTTTTTATTATCATTTCGATAGTTTGTCCTCATAAGAAATAAAAAGTCCTAGAAACTTTGATTTTTAATGGTGAACTTTTTGGCCCACAACCTCTTGGTCCAGTCCGAATCAAATCGAATTGAATTGGTCGCGCGACGAGTGTCCATTTTATTATCATTATTTATATCGGTAAAACGCCTCTCTAACTATTCCCCATTTCCATATCTTATCCTTATTTGATCCGCTTCCCGCATTTTGTGCACACAAAAAAGGGGGTTTCGCCCTCATGCTTTGGTTACGTTCAGATCGAGAACGAAAAAATTCTCACTTGATTCATTTTATTTTTGTCGCCCCTATAACGCTGCAATCAGCGGCAAAGTCGTAACATGCATCCTGGCTATCCGCCTCTGCTCTGGACCAAGCATCCACAATTTATTTCGTGCATATTT
This sequence comes from Atherix ibis, assembly GCA_958298945.1. Classification (NCBI taxonomy): domain Eukaryota; kingdom Metazoa; phylum Arthropoda; class Insecta; order Diptera; family Athericidae; genus Atherix; species Atherix ibis. Next base: position 79,188,233 of record OY282609.1, read on the forward strand.
CAAGAAACTTTCATCCTTTTGCGATTTCTTTCAGTTTTTTGCCAGCTTTCTTTTCAATATTATTGTTTTCACTTTATATATTTATCTATAGAATTTTATTTATATGTACATAATTGCCTATGTGTGAGTACAAATTTTATGTTGGCGGCCATTCGTTTGGATGATTTGTTTCTAGTGCAAAATTATGTAAATAATATTTTTTTATGGCTTGCATTATAAGTAAAAATTTTATAAAAGTTATCATAAATAGAAATAGAGAATAGACCCTTGCTTTGTTTTTAACTGGATTTAATGGATCCTTTATAAGTGTAATTTTTCTTTTTAATTCTCTTTGATGGTTTTTAATGATATATTGTCGCTTATTTGAAATCATTAACAACTGTGAATATCATTAATAGTAACACCAAAAAAAAAAAAAAAAAAAAATATTGAGAGCAAAAAAAAACAGAACGTTATCATTAGGGATAATTCGTTTGTTGGAGACATTTTTATTATATTTGATATTTTATTTCACGTAATTTTTGTCCTGTTCGGAAAATTTTTGCACAATAATCTTGCAGCATTTGAATCGGTGTATTTTTTAATTTACTATTTTTAATATTATAGATCTTTTGGGAAAAGTCCAGGTCGGTAAATAATTTTTTTAGGCATAGTTGGTTTTTTTTTCTCAATAAAAGATGACATTTTTCTCAAACCATCTGAAAATTATTTTTTACTATTCGAAATTTTAGTAAAACAAAAAAAAACAACATTAAATAGATTAAAAAAGATACTTTTTAATTTTTTTTTCAACTAAAAATTTCCTAATATTTAGATTATCTATAAAATTTAGAGGTTATCCAATTTTAAGTTATTATTTAAATTTTATTATATTACCTAAACTTTGCCATAATGCATTCAATATAAAGTTATTAAACTGACTGCCAAGAAATATCTTTTAGAACTTGATTATTTTGAGGTAATTTTATTTAAAAACCGAATGGTTTTTAAAAAAATTTTAAACTATAAAAATCTTTTGAGTAAATATGATAATTTGGAAAATTTTGGAAGAAAAAGCCCAACGCTATCAAATTTCATAATTTGATAATGGCTCTTGGCTCCTATTTATAATTCTGACAAAGCAAATCGTGGCAGACAAATTGTTAAAACCACATAAATGGTTAAGATTATTATATGAGATCTGTTCAAAAAGTATCGCGAATTTTGTGTTTAATTTTTTTTTTCAAATATTATTTATTTATTCATGAATATCTATTTTGTGCCCTTCAAAGTAATCCCCACCAGATATTATACACTTATGCGAAAGTTTTTCCAATCCTCGGAGCACTTCAAAAATCTTGTTCAGCTCCTCCTTCGAAGTCATCTTTAACTCCTCAAGCGTAGCGTAGCATCGTCCTTTCATGGGGCTCTTCAGTTTCGGGAACAGGAAAAAGTCACAGGGGGGGCAGATCTGGGGAATACGGTGGCTGCGGCATTATGAATGTGTTGTTTTTGGCCAAAAATGGCAAAAACCAATTTTTGTTCTTCCATAAATCCGGGCGTTTCTGACGGATTGCTTTGCATAACTTGCGCATAACTTGTAGGTAATATTCCTTATTGACCGTTCTACCCTATGGTAAGAACACATGATGCACAGCGCCTCTACAATCGAAGAAAACTGTAAGCAAAAGTTCCACATTTGAAAGGAATTTCCGCCGGGTACGTATATTCGATTTTCAAATTAATTGAACATTCAAAATGGCCGAACTTATCAGCATAAGTGAGAGACAGGAGTACCAATATAACGCCACAAAAAATTGCAAATCGAATATAAGTACCCGGCGGAAATTCAAATCTCGCGATACTTTTTGAATAGATCTTAAAAAAAATTTTAAATTTTTAAATTTATGTCGAAAAAAAATTGATTTTCAATTAACAACTTCAAAAAAATGGACCATTAACAACTTCAGACCAAAATACAGTTGTTTGTGGGTTTTCAGAGCCTCATATATAGCAGTTTTTAAACATATATTATCTTAAATGGACATATTTGCTTAAGAACTGTCAAATAACATGGCTGTCCTTTCCAAATGACAAATTGAATAATCCTTTTACTTTAAAAATTTCTTCTTCTATTTTACCGATAATAATAAAAAAAAATTAGCAATAAAAAAAAATTTGTTTTTCAGCTAAATTATATTATTAAAAGTTCTCTTTTTTATTCACTATTAGAACACTCTTTGTCGTTTCAAATTAATTAACTTATTTTTTTTATATACTTAATTATATAAAGTAGAGCTATTTATAAACGGACAAGCTATTTCATCTAATTAGTTCAGATAAATATTTTTTCGTTTTTGTCTTTTGAAATAATTAATGAAAATTTAAAGCTTATAGCACACATCTAATGGGGGTAAGGGTTAATATTGCTTAAAAACCAATTTAACCCATTTTATTTGTATATAATCCAATGCATATAGTCACATATACACAGCACATTTATTTATAATACAATTACTAATATTTATTTATAATATACAATGTAAAAAAAATTAAGGAATTCAATTTAGAAAATTTATTTTATTAATATTTTTCGTATTTGCGTTCGTTATAACATACGTATTATTTATAAGAATAAAAAAAAATAGTGTAGAAATACGATTTCATATTGATATTTATTTATTGCGCGTTGAATAAAAATAAACATAAAATTAAACATAATAAATGGTGCAGAAATGAATTTTATTCAAATGTCAAACCAAGATTTAAATTTATCTCTTGAATAGACTTATTCTATTAATAATACAATGTGTAATTTGTATGGTAGAAGATGAAATAAAAAAACTTCGAAATAATTATACTTAATATTTTGTGTTAAAATACATTAAGAAGGGTTATATAGAAAATATAATTTAAAATGAGAAAGAAAATTGTTTGTACAATTACATAATTATATATCTAAAAATGAAAAAATTGTATTTTTCCTGTCGGAATATGGAAAACTGTTAGACAAATAGCTATGTTATGTTGGCAAAAACAAAGTTTTATCTATTCTACTAATAATATCGTAAAATATTAATTAACATATAATTTTTTTTATACTTATACTTTTTTAACATGTTTTTTTTTACTTGATTTTGTTTGCAACTAATTTTTTCGAATTCTTATTTCACTTGATAGTATATGTGTATATACTCATAACCATAAATATGTTAATTTATTCTATATAAATAATAGTTAGGTGAGTAAAAATATATATGCAACATAATATAAAGGATGACTTTAATAATAAAATGGAAAATATTTAAATAGAAAAAAATTTTATCAAAAAACTTGAATTTTGTCAATTGGTAATTTTTTGTTGTTGGTTCTAAACGATAGACGAACACTTTTAAAATGCATAAAAATTTATTAAAAATGCATAAAATGGTATATTTTATAAACTACTGTAATTTTTTATAAATTTTTCCATAAATTTTTGTATTCCATAAAATTCTTTATACTAAATTTTCCATAATTTTTTTGAAGAATGTTCCATAAAAACTTTTATATTAAATTTTTCATAAAACTGTTTATACCAAATGATTTTTAGGTAAAATGTTTTTTACTAAATGTTCCATAAAATTTTTTATTACAAATTTTCCATAATTTTTTTTTGAAGAATTTCCCATAAAATTTTTTATACCAAATTTTCTATACAAATTTTTATGTCAAATGATCTGTAAAACTTTGTATACTCAATTTTTCCTAAAATTTTTTATACCAAATTTTTCATAAATTTCTTGATATAATATTCCATAAAAAATTTTATACCAAATTTTTCATAAAATTTTTATAACAAATTTTCCATAATATTTTTGATAAAATTTTGTATAAAATTTTTTATACTAAATTTTACATAATTATTTTAAAGAATTTTCCTCAATTTTTTTCAAAGAATTTTCCATAAAGTTTTTAATAAAATTTTCCATAAAGTTTTTAATAGAATTTTCCATAATTATTTTATATCAAATGATCTGTAAAATTTTTTATACTTAATTTTCCATAAAATTTATTATACCAAATTTTACTTAAATTTCTTGATACAATATTCCATAAAATTTTTTAAACCAAATTTTCCATAAAATTTTTATAACAAATTTTCCATAATTTTTTTGATAGAATTTTCTATAAAATTTTTTACACAATAAATTTTCCATAATTATTTTAAAGAATTTTCCTTAATTTTTTAATAGAATTTGCCATTAATGTTTTATACTTAAATTTCCATAAATATTTTATATCAAATTTTCCGTAATTTTTTTGATAGAATTTTCTATAAAATTTTTTATACTAAATTTTCCGTAAAATTTTTATACCAAATTTTACATAAATTTCTTGACAACAAATTTTCCATGACTTTTTTGATAGAATTTTCAATGAATTTTTTCGAGAACAATTTTTCATAAATTTCTGTACAAAATTGTCCATAAAATTTTTGATACAAAATTTTTCATAAAATTTCTTATACTAAATTTTTTATACCAAAATTTCAATAAATTTGTTGATAGAATTTTCCATAGAATTTCTTATACCAAATTTTCTATAAAAATTTTTATATCAAATGATCTGTAAAATTTTTTATACTAAATTTATCATAAAATATATTATACCAAATTTTTCATAAAACTTGAATTTTGTCAATTGGTAATTTTTTTTTGTTGGTTCTAAACGATAGACAAACACTTTTAAAATGCGTAAAAATTTATTAGAAATGCATAAAATGGTAATATTTTTATTATTGGAAACCATTAAAATATTTTCAATTTTTGGCATGAAATAAAATTTTTTTAAAATTTATCATTTTTTTAGGTTTGAAAACAAATATTAACGTTTGTCAATTATTAAAAATTTTATAAAAAAAAAGAAATTTTTATAGAAAAAGTAATTAATAACAAATTAAAACAATTAAACCATCAACTATAAAGAATTGTTATAGATAAGTTGATTTTTTTATTGCTTGAAAAAATGTATAAAAATTAAAAATATTATAATTCAGTATTTGTGAGTTTTTACAAAAATTAAAAGTTTATGAATTGACAATTATTTAGGTTCAAATGGTAAAAGAATACTTAAAAAGCATAAATTTTTAAGAAATGCCATCGATTGTTATGAATTCTTGTAGAAAAATTAATTGTTTCCAAATGCATAAAAAATAAAAAAATTTAATATTGTAGACTATTAAAATATTTTCGATTTTTTATATGAGATAAAATTTTAACCAGTTGACAATTTTATAGGTTTAAATTAAGAAAATTCTAAAATACGTAAATTTGTATAGAAAAATTAATTAATTATAAATTAAAAACAATTAAGAAATCAATTATTATGAATTTTTGTAAATAAATTGATTTATTTATTTTTTTAAATAAAAATTTTTATGAGTTTTTGGAAAAATTAAAAGTTTATGAATTGACGATTCTTTAGATCCAAATGGTAAAGGAATACTTAAAATGCATAAATTTATTAAAAATGCCCATCAATTGTTATGAATTTTTGTAGAAAGACTAATTAATTTTTTAGATGCACCAAAAATATTTTTAGATATTTTTGATTTATGGCATTAAATAAAATTTTGCCAGTTGATAATTTTAAAGGTTTCAATTAAGAAATTTCTAAAATGTATAAATTGATTACAAATGTCTGGAATTATTACGAATTTTTATAGAAAAATTACTTAATTTCAATATCAACAAAATTAATCCATCAATTATAAAGAATTTTTGTAAAAAAAAATTATTAATTGAAAAATCAATAAAAAAAACTATAATTTTATAATTGGAGACTATTAAAAAGATTGGTAAGTTTTTTGCAAAAATTAAAGGCTTATGAATTGATGATTCTCTCAAGTAGATATGTACAAATGGTAGAGGAATACTTTAAATGCGTAAATTAATTGAAAATTTCAGTAATTATATAAAAAGTCATAGAAAAAAACAAATTCTTGAAAATTACATAAAAAATTTAAAGATTTTATAATTGCAAATTGACGATTTTTAAGTTAAATGGATTAAAAATTTCATCAATTATAGTGAATTTTTAACTAGAAAAAGTTATTTTTTTTTTACGAAAAATGCATAAAAAATGACAATATTATAAGTTGAATAAAAAAAATTTTTTTTATCGAGTTTTTTTTGGAATATTCAAACAAAATTTAATTAGAATTAAAATGCATAGAAGTTATCCAAATTATAATTATTTACGTATCAGTAAAAAATAATAAAATTAAAAATAATTATTTTTATTGAATTAAAATCGAAAATCTTTTTCCAAGTCTAAAATTTCAATTCTCTTTTATTCACCTCAACCTCAGCGTAAAAATATTTCTCCCTAATTTCACCATAACCGTCATAAAATTACTAAGAACGAAAGACTTCACCAGCGAGAAAACTCTTTTTAGGAAGGTGACTTTTAGCAAGGACATCAACCGTTAGAAGTTTTCATATATAAATATTCATGAAAAATTGTATAACAGAAAAGAACAAAATAAAAATACGCTTAATTACATGTGGTTTCAAAGAGAAAGGTTAGAGCATAAGATATGTGATGGTTAGTTTACGTAGTAATAAAGTACCTGTAATTAATCTTAAATAGGCACCTTCTGACTTGTCCTCGTCTTATTTCCTTTTAATCCATTTTCATATATTTTTCTTTTTTTTCCCCGTTTATTTTTCACTTTTCTCATTAATTTTTAGTTGATATTTTCTTTAGATCTCAAATTAATGCCTTTTTAATATATACGAGCATATTTTGTAAGAAAATCTGGTGGTGATTTTTAGTTTATTTTTTCTAAGTATATTTATTGTTGTAGTAGTACCAGCAACTAATTAATGTCTTTCACTAATATAATTTTATGTAACTTATTTTAATTATTATGAAATTATATTTTATTTTTTTTTTAATAACTGCGGACGACTTTATAAATGTAAAATGTCTATTTTTAATTAAATTTCTATTGAATATTTTTTTTTTTTAATGAACTTTTTGATTTTTTTTTTTTTTTTGATTAATAATTTATTAAGAATAAAAATATTTATGATATTTTCTACAATTTATTTTTATTTTATTTTTAGATATTAAGAATATTTATAATTTTTACATGGTATTTATATATAATAATTTTCATTATTTCCGTCTGTCTTTTAAACTTTATTTCGATACCATTTCTATTTCAGTTAAATTTATTTCATTTTTTTTTTAAATATATTTATATAAAATGGAGTAATATTTTCCATTGTATTTAAAGTAGAATTTTCAAATTCAAAGCTGAATTGGTATTTTTTTGTTCAGCTATGCAATTTGTCCATAAAAGAAATATTACATAAATAAGATGATACTTTTCTTTTTTTCATTTCCAAAAGAAAAGTCACTTGTTTCGAACATAGATAACAAAAAAAAAAAAACAAAAGAAAAACCATTAACACTTTAACAGGCCTTACAGTTTTAGGCTAAAAAACTTTTTTTTTTTTTGGTTGGTAATAGAAACCGTTTACTTTCGAAAAATCTGCACTGTTAATCTGAACGTTAAAACGGAAAAGGTTTGTTGTTAATAGAAACCGTTTACTTTCGAAAAATCTGCACTGTTATAATTGTTGCTGTTAATTTTTTTGGTTATTTCCGCTTTTTTTTTTGCTCCTTCCAATAATTTTTCTTTAAGTAAATTCGTTGAAAATTTGAATTTTATCAAAACACTTGAATCTATTTTTTTTTTTAATTTATTTATGATATTTACTAATAAAGATAGATTTAGTATTCTTCGTTTTAATTGAAACGGAATCACTTAAGCTCCTTGCACTTCCTTTTCATTGACTGAATATAATTTCCTTTTCATTACTATTATTCATTTATCTTTCCATTTTTGTGTAAAAAATTACACTTTAATCAAATGGGAAAAACCTTATGCGTGTCTATCTCCTTTATGATTATCCAAGTGTAAAAATTGTCCCCATTTTTCTAGGTGAACCATATTAGAATTCGGTTTGATATTTTTTCTTTCTTCTTCGTCTCATATTGTTGGAAAGTGTCACTAGTGTGTCGTTTGGCAGCCGATGGTAACTCTTCAGCTTTGCCTCTTGGCTGTTGTCCCTAATAATTAGAATCGATGCCAGTTTCACAGGAAGCCAAAACCTAAAGTCAGATTTCTGAATACTTTAGCCAAGATTTGTCGCGTGCCTCAATTCTAGGAATTCCACATAGAGGCTACGCAAAAGTTCTCATCTTATTGCTCATCACATAGCCAGGCATCCTTAAGTCTCCTTTCAAGATACATAATATTGACTGTTGACTATTCGGCCGTTGTCTGTTTATCATACATAAATTTGGCTCTTGATTTTTTGGCTCTTCATTTCTTCCAATAAGTTACCATTCCACTCCCCATTTTTCCTTATTGCTTCTTTTCTTGAAAACTCTTCATTCCATCCATTATCAAAAGAATACAATTCAAAAATTTGTGCGAATATTTCTAATTTTTTAAAAAATATTGACTGTTCTTTACACACTTTTTTTCGTTTTCGACTTTTTTAAAAACAACATTTGTGTGATTTTTATTTTTGGATGCGTCTCCTCAATCGTGCCCGAAGGCACGATTGCGGCGCACGTTGTCTGTGCCAGAAGCGGCACAACACTGCACTGGCAAACAATTTGCAAACAACTGGCTCAACTCCAAAATCTTTTGGTGCGGCCCTCGAAAAACGTTGTGTATTTGTTTTAACGTTGACTTTTCTGCCATACCGATTTTGGTTTTTAGTCGAATTTTAGCACAGCCCAGAGAGCTCCGTTCAATTTAACTATTGCCTCCTCCACACAAATCAGCTAGCCAAGCACACAGAATACAGTTTGTTCTCAGTGCAGTTTAGTTTAGTTCAGTTTTGTTTTTGGTTCAATTCAATATGATCCCCGATTCCATTCAATAGAAAAATTTAGTTCATCGGCTAGCGTTTAGTACAATTCAGTTCAGTTCAATTCAATTCAATTGTGTGGCCCCAGCTTGGTTCCGTTCAATTGAATCGAATTCAGTTCAACACACATCCTCGTGTTCGGATAATTTCAGTTCATTTCAACTCGATTCGGTTAACTTTGGTTGATTCGATTTAAGCAGAGAGTAAACAGTGTGTGCTATGATATTTGTAACGAATGTGAATATATGAATATGCATAAATGGTTGTTTGCGTGTGTTGAGCATATTTGGGAGAAGCGAATACGTCTACTTCTCGTGTATGCAAAACAAGTGAGAAAGCGTCGAAACTAGTCTACGAATCAGAATTGCGACTAGCACCACCACATCGATAACTGTCACCCTACTACTGAGAGAATTACAACACCTTCACCTCGTCTATTTGGCAATACTCTCAATGCATTGCAAAATTGGAATTTTTTCACGCATACATTTCCGATAGAATTTTTCAAAATGCAAGAACTTTTTTGCATTTTCCAAAAAAAAAACAATTTTCCTCTCACTAATTTCCTAATCGAACGGAGTGAATTTTACGTTTGCATATCCGTCGGCTGAATGAAAAATCAAATTATCAAGCAACAAATAATTTTTGTTAATAAAAAAATAGGGAAGAATAAATTATAAATCAACAAAATTGAATAAAAGTTTTTAGTCTTCCATTTTAATATTTCTTATTCTTTTTATTATTATTATTATTATTATTATTATTATTATTATTATTATTATTATTATTATTATTATTATTATTATTATTATTATTATAATTATTATTAAGGAAAAAAAGGCGAATATTTTTGTTGATTTCTATTATAAATAATAACTTTGTTGTGATTATGTTTAAAATATTCTTTTAGATATTAATTAATCTAAAAATGTGTTTTCATTTATTCGCAAATTTCCCAAAATAATTCTTAAGAAAATTTATTTTCTTACAAAATAAATTGACAAGAATTATAACATAGATTGTTGAAAATTTTGAAATTTATTTAAACCAAATTGGTTGGATAATTTTTGTGAAAAACTTTTTTTTTTACAAATACATTTTTCCGTTAGTGAAAAATTTTAATTTTAAATTCAAATATTTCGAAATACTTTTTTTTATTATACTTTTTTTCTTAAGAATCTAAACAATATTTTTCTTAAGAATCACAACTGTAGAATTTTCTATTTTTTTTTTTTTTTAAATTATTTTTATGGTTAAAAATTAATTGTTTCAGCTCCATTAGTATATTAATTTTTTTTTATGTTAAGAGACATTTTGTTAGAAAAATTTATAATATATAAATATTTTTATATAAAAGTTCCCATAAAAAAAATTTCGTACAATAGTTTCTATAAAAAATTTTCGTATAAAAGTTCCTATAAAAAATTGATCATAAAAATTTTTCTATAAAATTTTTACTTACCGTAAAAGTTAAGTTTTTAATAATCATTAAGTTAATGACTTAAAGTTTTTAAATAAATTTTTTATGTAGCTAACATTAAAATTTTAGTAAAACTCATATTATTAATTAGTTTTTCTTTTATAAAAATGGATTAAAAAACGAACATTAACTTAGTTTTTTTTGTAAAAAATACTTTAGCAATCAACTAACATTTTTTATAATTTTTAAAAAAGACGCCATAACAATTAAATATTTACACAATATTTTGAAAGAGATTAAAAATTAACAAAACTATTTATGGAGAAAAAAATTGATTAACTAAATTGCTAATATTCACGAGCTGAATGAACTGTTAAAGAAAATTTATCCATTTCGCCTCTTTGGTTCGTTAGTCCTATACAAAAGAAAAATGGCTTTCTTTATTATTTTTACTCTTGTTGTATTTTAGCGAAATTTTGCCTTGCACCATTTTACATCAGCTGGAAAAAAATTGTACTTGAAGACAAGAGAACTTTCACCCAAAAAGCTTATTTATTGAAAAAAAAATCCTTACCATGAAGATGGAGGACCAAAACTAACAGGATGTCTACACGTCAGCATGGTGCCTACTACCATCATCCTTTTTGAGACAAAAGCCTTTAAGATACATTCTATATCCTACAGATACAGTTGATTTTTTATGTTCTCTTTTCTTTTTATCTGTTTTCACGTTATTTTCAAAAGACTAAGAAAAAACTAACGAAAAACAGCCATTTTTTTTGTTTGTTGAAAGTTTTTGTTTTGCTTGACTGCCGACCACACTAGATAAATATGTTCTGTCGCGTTTTCTTCATTTTTACCCTCTTCTCCACAGCCGATAACTACTTTTTTTTTCACCACGTCTTATGAATACTCATTCCTATCCTTTTGTCTTCCCCTGTGTCCATAATCCCGACCATGTTCATGGCCTACAAAAATACACATTCCTTAAGTGCACATTCAATTCATGTCCCTTTTTTTCGGTTGCTGATTTTTCTTTACTGCTTTTTTATACTTTTCCACTTATCTACTTCTTAGGTATAGAAACTACAACAAACGTGACTTGAGAAATTTATTCATTCATTCTTTTATAATATTTAATCTGATTTAATTCAGTTGTTTGCGTTTTTCATGCTCATCATGTTTACTGGCTTCTCTCTTCAAAACGATTTCTCTACAATAATTCATAAATGTAGCTTTTAAAAAACAATTATACCCAGTTTGTGCACAAAACATTAAAAAATATAATGTTAACAATTTATAGCGAATTTTCAGTAAATTATGTAAAAAAAAATTCATAAATTTTTGCAAAAAAGTTTCTATTCAAACAATTTTTGTGAATAAAATTTTCTGTAAAAAATGAATATAAATTGAATACTAAAAACGCATCATAATTTTTTTTATCATAGATTTTCAAAACATTTGTTGCTAAAGATTTGCCAAAAATATTTTATTCTTAAGATTTGCCAAAAATATTTATTAAACATTTTCTATTATTTTATGATCATCAAATTTTGTATCAAAATTGTTTGAATAATGTTTCGTAAAAAATTCTTCCAATAATATTTTGTCAAAAATGATAGTATAAAAGGTATTTTTTAAAAATTACCATAAAATTTTTATAAATTTTTCTATACATTTTTGTTTTCCATAAAATTTTTTTGATTGAATTTTCCATAAAATTTTTTATATCAAATGATTTTGAGGTAAAATGTTTTATACTAAATGTTCCATTTAACTTTTTATAACAAATTTTCCATAATTTTTTTAAGAATTTTCCATAAAATTTTTTAAAGAATTTTCTATAAAAGTTTTTATACATAATTTTTCATAAGGTTTTTGATAGAATTTTCCATCAAAGTCTTATACCAAATTTTTTATACAATTTTTTATGTCAAATGATATGTAAACATTTTTATAGTAAATTTTCCATAGAAATGTTTACGACAAATTTTCTATAAAATTTTTTAAAGAATTTTCTATAAAAGTTTATATACTTAATAAGGTTTTTGATAGAATTTTCCATAAAAGTTTTTATGGCAAATTTTCTATACAAGTTTTTTATCAAATGATCTGTAAAATTTTTTATACATAATTTTTCCATGAAATAATTTTCCATTAATTGCTGTACAAAATTTTCCATAAAATTTTTTATGCCAAATTTTTCATCAAATATTTTATAATAAATTTTCCATAATTTTTTTGATAGAATTTTCCATAAAATTTTTTATACTAAATTTCCTATAAAATTTTTTACACCAAATTTTCCATACATTTTTTCGAGAACAATTTTCCATAAATTTCTGTTCAAAAATTTCCATAAAATTTTTGATACTAAATTTTTCATAAAATTTTTTAAACCATATTTTACATAAAACTATTTATAACAAATTTTCCATAATTATTTTGATAGAAATTTCCATAAAATTTTTTATAATAAATTTTCAGTAAAATTTTTTATACCAAATTTTCCATAAATTGTTTCGAGAACAATTTTCCATAAATTTCTGTACAAAATTTTTGATACTAAATTTTTCATTAAATTTTTTATACTAAATTTTTTATACCAAATTCTCCATAAATTTGTTGATAGAATTTTTTATACCAAATTTTCTTTACAATTATTTTATCAAATGATCTGTAAAATTTTTTATATTTAATTTTTCCATGAAAATTTCCATAAACTTTTTATACATAATTTTTCCATGAAATAATTTTCCATAAATTTCTGTACAAAATTTTCCATAAAATTTTTTATGTTAAATTTTTCATCAAATTTTTTATAATAAAGTTTCCATAATTTTTTTTAATAGAATTTTCCATAAAATTTTTCATACAAAATTTCCCATAAAATTTTTTACACCAAATTTTCCATAAATTTTCTCGTGAACAATTTTTCATAAATTTCTGTATAAAATTTTTGATATTAAATTGTCCATAAAATTTTTTATACCAAATTTTACATAAATTTTTTGTATTCAATTTTTACGTGAGTTAATGTTTTCTTAATTTGTCTCCAAACTTTGTATTGTTAATTTTCACTTAAAAACCGCAGAAAAATTATGAAAATTCATCTTTTTTACAAAACCAAGCCCGCTTGATAATCTACACGTATGCGAAATTAGTTATAGGCTTACCATAAACTGTCCACTTATTTAATAACTCCTCCCGTATTTATATAATAACAAAGTTAAAGTTCATGTTCCGTGGTTATTAGTAGCACGTGGATCAGATAATATCGCTAGAGTAATTATTTGTCCAATTAATTTTGAGGGTAGACAGCGAAAAAGAAGAATCTATTATCGAAATTGTTTCCGTCCTATCGGCACAGTACATGCTAACCAGAATGTATCCAATATGAGAATACAATTATCGCCTTATGTTTAAATGCTAAACCAAAACCGAATGGCAGGGAATATCGATATTAGTTCTCCAATGATTATGATATATTGTGACCACTTACATAGGACCGAACATGCTGTTGTTGGTAAACAGAATGTTTATACAATAATTTCACGCTATAATTTTACTGAAATTTATACTTTACGCAGAATAAAAGTAATGCAATTTTTTAAATCACAATTGCATTGATGAGAATAATTCTTAAAAATAGAAGGCAATAAATATGCTTCCAGTTATCGGTACAGAGTTTGAAGTAGACACGTTCGAACTCTAATCCTTTTAGTACAACTCCATTCGAAAATTCCCATAACATCTAGTTTCCAGTAGAAATCCTGCTTCTCCAATATGTTTCTATTACAAATAATTGACCGTTCATTGTTTTGCATTAGGTAAAGGGACAACCGATTTGTATATGCAAGATACAGTCAAAATTCGAAGAGGAACTAGATCCTTTGGATCCCTTTTATAGTTGCTCTCTCCATGAAAACTAAGATTACTGTGATTTGTAAAATGTTCTACAATTAAATGAAAACATACAAGAAAGGATTATTTATCACAATCAGATATCGTTGAGAACAACAAGACTCGTTAACAACCAAATTAACACTCTAAGGTATCTCTCCGTAGACCTGATGGGAGAAGATAGACAGACAACATTAGAGAAAAGCTGAGGGAGTCAATTGGTCAATTAGTCGATTTCTATGCAAAATTAGGTACACCTTTGGTTGCATATCTTCTCGTTTAGTTTTCAATAGTTTTTTTTTTGTATTCTGTTTTTTGATCAGATATTTTTAGAATACATAAAAAAAGGTGTACCAACTGTCGTTAGTTTTAAGAAGTACTCAATATTTTACAGCTGCTCCATAGAAGAATATTTTTTTATAGCTTCTCTGTGTTATTCCGAACAACAACAAAAATAGTCACAGAAAAATGAAAAAAAAATTTTTTAATCTATAAAAGCCAACTTTAACTTTGATCTTTCAATATATCTTTTATTTTCAAATATCCTTCCCTTTGTGTGTAGAAGATAATTTGATTTTAAGAAAAAGATATTGCAGTCAAGAAGTAATTTTTAAACTTCTTCTTTACAAACTTTTTTACTCTCCTTTTTTGTAGGTTAAATTTAACTTCTTTTTTTTAAGTTTAGGAACAGTTTGTTTTTATCAAAAATAACCTTTTTTGTATATTTCTATAATTTTTTTAAATATTTTTTTACTAAAATTCTAATTTCTTTTTTTAAATATTTTTTAGAAATTTTTTAGCAAATTTTCTGAGATTTTTTTTTATTGTCTATATTTTTTTATTAATTCCGAAATTGTTTTTTAAATAAAAGTGATTTAATTCTTATTTTTTTACCAAACATTTTTACCGAAAATTTTTACCCAAATATTTTTAAACTGCAATTATTTTTTACTGAAAATAATTTTTATTGTAAATATTTTTTACTGCAAATATTTTTTGCTGCAAATATTTTTTATTGCACATATTTTTACTGTAAATATTTTTTACTGCAAATATTTTTTACTGCAAAATATTTTTTTACTGAAAATATTTTTTACTGCAAATTTTGTACTGCAAATATTTTTACTGCAAATATTTTTTACTGCAAATATTTTTTATTGCAAATATTTTTTACTGCAAATATTTTTTACTGAAAATATTTTTTACTGCAAATATTTTTTATTAACAAATATTTACTGGAAATATTTTTTACTGGAAATATTTTTTACTGCAAATATTTTTAAACTGCAATTATTTTTTAATGCAAATTTTTTTTATTGCAAATATTTTTTACTGCAAATATTTCTTACGGTAAATATTTTTTACTACAATATAAATATTTTAACTGTAAATATTTTTCACTGCAAATATTTTTTATTGCAAATATTTTTAACTACAAATATTTTTAAACTGCAATTATTTTTTACTGAAAATTTTTACCGAACATTTTTATCGAAATATTAATTAACTGCAGTTATTTTTTTTCTGAAAATACTTTTCACTACAAATATTTTTTGTCGAAAATTTTTACCGAAAATTTTTATCGAAATATTTTTTATTGCAAATATTTTTTACAAAAGTGGTTTATTTCTTAAGGCAACGAAGATTCTTATGTTTTGAGCATCAATCTAACCTAAGAACTTCCGTAATATGTCGAATTATCCATTTTGCTATTTGAAAAATACAGTCCTGTCATTTAATTATTGTTTAATACTTATAATATTTTTTTAAAAAATTATTTTAAATAAATTATTCCATTTTTAATTATAAATCATAAAATTATTCATAAAATACGTAAAAGATATCCGTCAAACAAATTTTCTCATTTCTTGTTCGGTGAATACGTTAATAAGCAAATATTTCCATATACAGAAGCCCTTGTATTTTCGAAAAATAATGTGACCGGTATGCAATTTTATCTGCAGTTGTGATTGACTCGTATTTCTTTAAAAATAAAGAAGAATAGACCGTTACTGTCAATTCTAAGCGCTATGGTCGTATGGTAATCGACTTTTTTTAAATCTAAACTACAAGATTTTGTTTTAGGCCATTTAGCTTCAAGATTTTAATTTAGTGGTTTTAAAAAGACGGTACTTTAAGCCACACAATACAACAAATTAGAGTTTTATTGCCCAAAAATTTTCCAGGACACGTAATTTCAAGTTTTGCTGATGTAAACAAATTGTCCTCCAAGATTTGGATGTTTTGAAGCCGTTGAAATTTTTTTTGTAGAGCTACTTGAAAAAATCGGGTTAACATAGACAGTACTTAAACTTTAGGCTATTCAAAAACCAACAACTGTCAAGTAATGGTCGAATAATAGCCCGCAATATGTGAAAAAGTCATTAAAAATTCACCTCAAAATGATCAAGTCCTGTAAGAACTTTTGGGGCTACTATTTGAATAACGTTACAATTTATGTATAATGGAAAAGCTCAAGTAATATAATAAAATAAAAATTTTATAAAAATCATAATTTTGAGATAAGTTACAAAAAAAACGGACTCAAAAATTGTATAATGGTTGAATGCTATGCTAAATTGCCGTTGTAGGGTTTAGTTTAGAAAGAAAATGTTATTTTTACTTTACAATATTATCTTTCGTATTTTTAAATAGAAAAATCTTAGAATTTCAATTTGAATTAACTATAATTTAGGAGATAAAAATTGAACTCTAGTGGGGCAGGTGGAAATGGTCACAAAATAGATAGGAAAACTTTTGCACTAACGTGCTCCTACCGAGTTTTTGAACCTTATTAGAGATACTGGGTTTTATTTAACTCTACTTTTCAGAGCGCAAATTATTATTCATAAAATTTTTTTTCTGTAAATTTTCAAAAAAAAGCAAGAAGGAAAAACAAAATTTATTAAATTTCATTTAACTAAAGAAAAACAGAAGACGAACAATCTGTAAACATATTAAAATGATTTTTTTCTGTAACAAATTCCCTGTCCGTAATAGTAGTGTCAGTGCTCCTAAAACGTTTTATAGGAAATTCGTAATAAATTAACCTATAAAAGGGTGTGTATGTAGAAAGGCAAATAAAAGTTTTGTAAATGCAATAACTTCTTATCATTGACTAAATAATATCATAAAAATAATTTATTGATGGCAAATTGCAAATGCATTATTTTGTTGTGTGTAGTTTTTTTCTTCCATTTTTCTTATCCTCTTTACGGATTCCATCTCTCGAATGAGGAGTGTTTGTTTTTCCTATCAAAACGAATCTGCCAATGTATGTACTTGTTATACAACAAAATAGCACTACAAAAGCAGATAAAATACCTTTTTGAGCTACGACCATGTTGATTATGTACTCGTATGTATGCTGGCTGTACGAGGACTAGTCTCAGTTCTAGATCCTACCACCAGTTGGAGGGTACTCAGCACATCATCCCCTTTTGAACTTTCGACGTATTTGAATTCACACAAAAAGATTTCCTTTTTGCCTAGTTTTTTCTATTTAATCGTATGTCCTTTTTCCTTGCTTTATTTCTTTTCTTTTTTATTAACATTATATTGCGACAGTAACATGAAAATGTAAATATACAGGCATAGAGGCATAAAGAAAATATTTTATTCAAGACGTGGAGAGAAGGGGTTATTGTTCAATGCAATGGCGCCTAGTAGTTCAAGTGCTTAGTGCCTTTTTGGGAGCAATATCTCATTTCTGAATGCGAATCGTTTTAGGCAGTACAATCTAACTTCAGACTGACTACCCAACGCCTCCAAATGCTGTGAGTATCTCCAACACAAACTGCCTCCATGGATCGAATTGTTCATTCATGACGGAACAGTAAATGGTCTGAAATTGGGATGGGGTCACCAGCACTCTGTTCAAAACATTCCTGCAATAATGACAAATGTAATTGGGTCTTCCTACAAAACACGATTTTCGAAATATTATCCTTTTTTCGCATTTTCTAACACATGCGAACCTATGAGGTGACCTGATCCCAATCTCTTTAGTCATCAATTCTTTTATCAAAACCATCGAACACAATTTTATGTTTATAACAATTTTTATTAGCTCCGAAAAGTTGGGGAAAAAACAAAATTCAAGTCTATAAATTTTTTTTATTTTACCGAAAAATTTTACCGAAAATTTTTACCGAAATATTTTTTACTGGAAATTTTTACCGTAATATTTTTTAGCGCAAATATTTTTTACTGCAAATATTTTTTATTTACTGAAAATTTTTACCGAAAAGTTTTACCAAAATTTTTTACCGAAATTTTAACCGAAATATTTTTAACTGTAAATACTTTTTACTGTAAATTTATTATTACTGCAATAATTTTTTACTGCAAATATATTTTCCTGAAAATATTTTTTCCTGAAAATATTTTTTCCTGAAAATATTTTTTCCTGAAAATATTTTTTCCTGAAAATATTTTTTACTGAAAATATTATTTACTGAAAATACATTTTACTGCAAATATTTTTCTACTGAAAATACTTTTTACTAAAAATATTTTTTAATGCAAATATTTTTTACTGAAAATTTTTACCGAAAATTTTTACCGAAAGTTTCTACTGAAATATTTTTTACTGTAAGTATTTTTACTGCAAATATTTTGTACTACGAAAATTTTTTAATGAAAGTATTTTTCCTGAAAAACTACTCCTGAAAATTTTTACTGACAAATTTTACTGACAATTTTCGACGGGCAAATTTTCACCGAAAGTTTTTACTGCAAATTTTTACCGAAATATGTTTGCTGCAAATATTTTTTGCTAAAAATATTTTATACTGAAAGTTTTTTTATTGAAAAACTTTTGTTGAAAAACTTTTACTGAAAAACTTCTACTGACAATTTTTTACTGGCAAATTTTACTGACAAATGTTTACTGACAATTTTTTACTAATACATTTTTATTGCCAAATCATCACCGAAAATTTTGACCGAAATATTTTTTACTGCAAATATTTTTTACTAAAAGTATTTTTACCGAAAAACTTCTACTGCAAAATTTTTACTGACAAATTTTACTGACAAATTGTTACTGACAATTTTTTACGAACAAATTTTAACAAAATATTTTTTACTCTATTATAGAATATAGTATTCATAATTGAATCGTAGTTTCATAGAAAAAATAATTTTTATTATAAATAAGATCGTTGAAATTCACTTGAAAATTTTCAATTAAATATGCATAAAGCATAGTGTTTCTGTATCTCTAAACAGTTAATTTAGATACTTTAGCATGAAAATAGTGTGCAATGAATATCAAATATAGAAAATTGTACAAAAAAAAAAGAATTTTTTGTACATATGCTCACATACGAATAGATGTAAATTGAACGATGAGATTAGAAATGAAAATAATAAAAATTAATAAAATAGTTGCACATGTGCTGCAAGCAATGCACTTATTTTGAAGACATATCAAATGTTTCTTGAATAAATAAAATGCGTGAATTCTGGGCATGCACTAAAATGTCTTCGTTTAAGCTTAGAAATGGACTAGTCCCTCTTCGTTGTATCTTTGCTATCTAATACACTGCAGAATTATAAGGAAAATATTAATATTTAAAACACTACAAATAAAAATACGATGATACTGTGACACTGTGGATGGATTAGCAAATCACTCATTTTGTATATTGCAGAATATCTACTCTAAATGCAAGTAACGAACGACCAAACCTATGGCAATTCACTATGCATTTTACTGCCCTGCATTTGAAAAAAGCACATACATCGATTGCATTTTTTCTTTATTTATAGTATAGAATTTTTTTTACATTAATTCGATTGAAAACAAATTGAATTAATAAGTTTTCACCTATCAAACAAGCGTGGGACATTAATTTTCCATTACGACTACTTGGATTAGTTTTTGACCTGAATTTATTTAGTTCCACTATCAATCAGCAGTGAAGAAATTTCGTTTGTTCTCTGCTTTTCGAATGTGCAGTAAGCACAAATTATATAAAAGTTAAATTTATTTATTTAAGTAGTAGAAAAAAATTAAGAAAAATTAGTGAATGGAATTTATTTTTTTAGGAACTTTATTTACTGCCACTAACATGATGAACTGAATAATTGAAGCTTTTGTAATAGACCCTACTGGTTTGAAGACTTAGAACCTATCTTATCTAATTTTTTAGATAAATTGTTCAAATATTTTACGTTTAATTTTTAGCGTAGAATATATGATAGTGTTTATCTTAGGGCATAGCTTAGAATATAGCTTAGGGCATAGCTTAAAGTATATAACTTAGACTATTCGTCCCAGTACCTACATATTGAGCTCGTAGAGTTTTGGAAGCTGTCGATGTTTTTGCAGTACCGCATCTTTGCGTTTGAATGATTTCTAACTTCCAATATTAAAACAAGCACTTAAGAGTGTGGATGAAAGTTAATTTAAGAGTATAGCATAGAGTTTAGCTATGAATTCGGCTTAAAGTATACCTTTGTGGGGCAAGAAGTAATTGAAATCATTACTCTATTGGACTAATTCTACCGTGTCCAAGTTGAATCTTTTCAAGGATGCTGGTGCAAAAATAACGACAGCCTCCCGAACCATCCGCGAGAGCAATATCAGGATTTCAGTGGTCTGCCAACAAATTACTGTAAGTAAAAGAACACGTGCTTCAGTAAAAGAACACGTGTTCCCCGATCTAAAACACCCCAATCTTAACTGGTATTGGTAACCCAGAAAATACCCATGCCTTGGCAATAATTAGATTACTAAGTAGCTAAAAATTTTCGAAAAAAATGAAAATTTTGACTAAAAATTTTTACTGAAAAATTTTACCGAAAGTTTTTACCGAAAGTTTTTACCGAAAATTTTTACCGAAAATTTTTACCGAAAATTTTTACCGAAAATTTTTACCGAAAATTTTTACCGAAAATTTTTACCGAAAATTTTTACCGAAAATTTTTACCGAAAATTTTTACCGAAAATTTCTACTGAAAATTTTTACCGAAAATTTTTACCGAAAATTTTTACCGAAAATTTTTACCGAAAATTTTTACCGAAAATTTTTACCGAAAATTTTTACCGAAAATTTTTACCGAAAATTTTTACCGAAAATTTTTACCGAAAATTTTTACCGAAAATTTTTACAGAAAATTTTTACCGAAAATTTTTACCGAAAATTTTTATTTTGACGGCAAATTTAAAAAAAAATGTTTACCAATTATTTTTACTGAACATTTTTACGGAAATTTTATACTGATTTTTTTTACCAAAAAAATCTTTACTAAAAATTTTGTCCGAACATGTTTACTGAAAATTTTGATCAAAAATATGTACTGAAAATTTTGACCGCAAATTTTAACCGAAGATATTTACTTAAAATTTTTTACCAAAAATAATATAAAATGAATTATTAGATTATTTAGTAAAAAAGAAGTATTTATTTTTTAATAAAAGCAATAAAAAAAGAGAAAATTTTCTTTTAAAAAACTTCAGAGAAAATATGGGAAAAAAATGAACTTATGAAATAAGTCAAGGCATAAGAAAATACAGGAAAAATGCTATCTCAACACTGACTATGCACATTTGACAAGAATACACAATGTGTGTGCATTAATATTTGAATAAGTTAGTATGTATAAAAATGCCTCCACAGAGAATATGAATAAAATTGAAATAAGAAATTTTTATGAAGTGATCGTCTACACCTGCTTGTGATATGTCATTTTGTCTAGGCTCTATTCTAGCGATTCGCGTGCTCCTACCTCTCATGTCGTTTCCCCGTCCAACCATGCCCTCAAAATTATATTGCAAAATAGATTTTTACTCTGACATTTATTCTTTCTATGCAAATAGATACAATCTCATATATAAATATAAAATAGTATAAGATACCACTCGTACAAATTTATTTTTATGGAGCACGATTTCAAGAGATAGACAACAACACATACAGGGTGACCCCGGCATCACTGACCATGAGAATTCAGAAGAAGCTTACGTGTAATTATTTGTATAAAAAATTTCCAAAAAATGAGGGCCTTTTCCCTTTTAGTTTATTATTATTTGCATGTTAAAAATTTTTTGCTTGTTGTGGATTTTGGCATATTGGTAATTTTTGTTAGCGGGAGTTTTTCCCATTTAAAGATTTTTGCGTACTGGAAATTCTGATAAATTGGAAATTCGGGGATTTTACATTTTGGGAATTTGGGCATTTTGGTAATTTTTTACTTGTTGGGAAATTTTCTGCTTATTGGAGGAATTTTTTGCATGTCGCGTATTTTTACTAGATGCAACGTAGGCCATTTCAACGCAGGCAAATGAAGCAAAGCAGTAGTTTGGAGAAATTGGATAATCGAATATTTCCGCGTAACTTTACGATTAAGCTAAAATCCATCAGCGAGTATAGACTATGGGACCAAGCATTCTACCTTGCGGAACACTAGCGAATATTGGAGATCTTGCCCGGTAAACTGTACGATCCCACAGAGTGTAATAAGTAAAGTTGTGCTCTTATAGTGCGTTACGAATAAAGAAACAGAAAAATTCGGTCTAAGAAGCTCGGGCTAAACAGCATTTTCGTAGGGCTAAGGAGTAGTGGAAGATACTAAACTCGATTAAGGTGGACCCCAACATCGAAAGCTGACAAAAATGTAAAAGGGGAGAGGGCTTTTCTGAAGTCAAACCCTTTTTAAAATCTTGAGTCAGGATTTTGCTATGGGAGTGGTGTGTACCGAGATGAGACTAAAAATACTCATGATTGAGCAGAATGATTTCAACGAATTTTTGTTGGAAAAAGAGATTTCTAGAGTTCCTCAGTCGTTCCAATGCATCTGGTCAAAGTTTGTATGACTTTTTTTTGTTGCCAAAGACTATAAATACTTAAAACGGAATCACCTTGATACTTTCAATACCATCCAAAGAATTATAACCGAGGATCTAAATGCAATTTCAGTTGATGGGTTCCAGCACTGTTACAAGGTGTCTAAAAAATACTGCCGCTGATGTACGAGGTATCGCGAATTTTGTGTTTTTTTTTTCAAAAATTATTTAATTATTCATGAATATCTATTTTGTCCCTTTCAAAGTAATCCCCACCAGATATTATACACTTCCACCAACGTTTTTTCCAATCATCAAAGCACTTCAAAAAATCATTTTTCGTGATCTTGTTCAGCTTCTCCTTCGATGCCGTCTTTATCTCCTCAATCGTAGCGTAGCGTCGTCCTTTCATGGGGAATACGGTGGCTGCGCCATAATTAGTGTATTGTTTTTGGAATATTACCCAAAAATTTGCGCACAAGTAACGATGCGTGAGCAGGGGCGTTATCATGGTGCAAAAGCCCATTTTTTTTCTTCCATAAATCCGGGCGTTTCTGGAGGATTGCTTCGCGCAATTTGCGCATAACTTGCAGGTAATATTCCTTATAGACAGTTATATACTGTGCCAAGAACTCATGATGCACCATGCCCTGCAATCGAAGAAAACTGTAAGTAAAACCATCACATTCGACCCAACTTGGCGCGCTTTGTTCGGTCTTGGCTCGTGCGGCAGCTTCCATTTGGATGATAGAGCTTTGATTTCCGCGTCATAACTTTAAACCCATGATTCGTCACTAGTTATGACCCTCAGGAGCAAATTTGGGTCATCGCGGACAGAGTCCGACAGCTCCTTATTAATGTTAATGCGATGGTGTTTTTGGTCGAAATTGAGGCAAAAATCGAAGACGAGCCAAAACACGTGCAAGCAAAGTAGCTGTCAAAAATTAACTGAACATTCAAAATGGCCGAACTTGTTGACATAAGTGAGAGATATGAGTACCAACATAACGCCCCCAAAAAATCGAAAACCGATGTACTTTCGCGATACTTTTTGTACAGAACTCATATAGTTGCTCAGAAGATCTACGTTGACGGGGTTAGTGTATTTTTTACATAATTCCATCTAAATAATTTTCAACAACAACAATTTCAACTTAATAGAAAGATGGAAAAAGGTTATAAGAATGGATGAAAATTATATAATTGATTAAAAAAA
Source organism: Atherix ibis (assembly GCA_958298945.1). Lineage (NCBI taxonomy): Eukaryota > Metazoa > Arthropoda > Insecta > Diptera > Athericidae > Atherix > Atherix ibis. The sequence goes on from OY282609.1 coordinate 79,212,481, forward strand.
TAATACAAATCTAAAAAAAACTGTTTAATTGTATATACGTATGTAAAAAACGGTCATAACTTTTGCATTCACCCAATATAGCCAAGCAAAAAAATAGATAATCGAAAAAATTTAGACATATCCCAACAGATGTGTAAGCTCTTATATTTATGTAAGTGTGTATATACTTAAAAGTGTTTCCAAATAGATGGAATTATCAAATTTCCAGGTCATTAGGCTTCATTCGGTTCAGATTCTTTCTGCATTACTCCAATAGTCTTTGTCCTACAAAGATTCTCCATTAGTCCTTAACTCCGATACCTTTCAGATCCTTTTAGTATAGTACCATACCATTACATAGTGCATTTGCTAAATCCAACTTCCTTAAATTAAATCTGACTCCTAGTGGTTATATAATAAAAATATCCTTAAATATTTGTAATTGAATATGAAGAATTTTCACTCTTTCAATATTGAAGAACTTAAACTAGATTGCTTGTTTGACAAAAAAAAATATCAAAAATCATACAGAAAATTAAAAAAGAAAAAACATTTTAAAAAAACAAAAGGATTTGTGATAAAAATGTAGAAAGGAAATCTGTTAGCAAATTTCTACTGCATTTAATGGACTTTGAAATATTACAGTTGACGTAAGCTAGCATAGGGAATACAAAAATGGGTAAGAGGATTTGGGTTAGACCAGCTCATAGTCCTTGTATATCCTCATCTATCTTATAAATTTACAATCCCCCTTAAAGCATTGTTTTTTTGTCTTGCAATATTTTCTGGTTTCTTTGCATTTTTACTACTAAATTTTCTCCCAAGGATGAAATAGAAAATCGCGTAGGATAATCATGATTCATGCATAATTCGTACGCAGTGATTGCATTCATTTCTTTATCCTTAAATATTTTTTTTATCAATTCCTTTTTTTTAAAAATACAAATATTGCTATTTGGATGAGCAGAGAATTTTTGCAAGAAATATTTTCTAAAACAAAGACAAAAAAAAAACCAAATGATTTGTTTGGTAAAAAAAAATTCGATATTGTGGGTACTGAAAATCGGAAAATATGAGGCTTTCTATAACTAAGCGTCAATTCTAAAAAAGAAAAGAAAAATATTTTTCTTCTACGGATATCCTTGGAATTTGAAGAATTATAAAAAGTAAAAAAATCTTTTAATTATAAAAAGTAAAAAAAGCTGTTGGACTCTGTTCGCGATGACCTTTCTGAGTTGCTCAGAATATTTACTTTGGCGCTGATAAGTACGAGGTCTGTTCAAGAAGTATTGCGAATTTTGAATTTCCGGGGGTAACGTATATTCAATTTTTGATTTTTTTTTGTTGCATTATGTTGGTACTCATTTCTCTCACTTATGCCTACAAGTTTGGCCATTTTGAATGTTCAGTTAATTTTTGACAGCTGCTTTGCTTGCACGTGTTTTGCGTGTCTTCGATTTTTGCCCATTCCAAACAATAGATCAAAGTTTGCGGAACATGAAAAAGTCACAGGGGAGCAGATCTAGGGAGTATGGTGTTTTGGCTCGTCTTCAATTTTTGCCCATTTTCGACCAAAAACAGCATCGCATTAACATTGCCAAGGAGCTGTTGGACTCTGTCCGCAATTATGACCCGTGCTCCAAAGAGTTATAACTGGTGACGAATCATGAGTTTATGGTTATGACGTAGAAACCAAAGCTCAATCATCCCAATGGAAGCTGCCGCACGAGCCAAGACCGAAAAAAGCGCGCCAAGTTCGGTCGAATGTGAAGGTTTTGCTGACAGTTTCCTTCGATTGCATGGACGTGGTGTATCATGAGTTCTTACCACAGGATAGAACGGTAAATAAGAAATATTACCTGCAAGTTATGCCCAAGTGGCGCGAAGCAATCCGACAGAAACACCCGGATTTGTGGAAGAACAAAAATTGGCCTTTTGCACCATGATAACGCTCCTGGTCACGCATTGTGCGCAAATTTTTGGCTAAAAACAACACACTAATAATGCCGCAGCCACCGTATTCCCCAGATCTGCTCCCCTGTAACTTTTTCTTATTCACGAAATAGATACTTTGATCCAATTTTTGGCCAAAACACGTGCAAGCAAAGCAGCTGTCAAAAATTAACTAAAAGTAAAAAATCTTTTATTTTTCTGGAAAAAAAACAGTACTGATTGGAATTAAAAATAAGATTTTCTATAATTTGTAAATTTTCATCTTTTTCAATAAAATTTAAAAGGACAAAAAATAATTATTGTTTTATATTCGGTTTCGTATCTTAATTTTATTGAATGTTATTTTCTCTTTTGAATTTGTACATTTATGATAATATTAAGACTGACTATTGTATTATAGTATTTGTTTCAATACATTTCTTTTTCATCTTCCCAAATTCAATCCTGATTTTTGCCAGAATCGCTCAATTTTACTCCCCAGACATACGAGCAAATGTAAATCTATACAAAATAGAGAAATTCACATATGAAAATAGATAAATATTCCCTATGACCTAAGAAACAGTTTTTGTCTGCAAAATGAAATCTTTATCTTTCCATAGAGATTCTTATATGTTCAACTATAGAGAAAGTAGAAATAATTCTGATATTCCAGGCGACGGCCTTGTCCTTTTTTTTTTTTTTGTCATAGACTCTTATATCCACTTGGCTCCAGTTTATTTCGACATGTTACAATTGAATACAGAATAAAAATGCAATCCTCTTGCATATTCAGAATATTTACCCCCCCATTCTCCATTTTGGATTTGCCAATCATGATGATTCTGTGTTGTGTTTCTCTTTAAGTCCTTTGTAATCAAGAGGATACAATAACATAATGCAAAAATGGAATAAGCTAAAAAAATAAAAATTTAAAGAGAGCCAAAAATAAAAAAGAAACAGAAATAATAATTTATGTTGGAGTAACCCACCCAGGAAGGAGATGTTGTTGTGTTATTTGGATATGCAACTTTCGTCTTCCAAATCGCATACAAGACCATGAAAGTCAACTTCCGTTGTGCGGCGTTCTTCTTCTGCTTTGCTTAAAAGTAGATTCATCCTCCCTAACCCCTTTCACAACATCGCTTCCAAAAAAAAAAAAAATACCAATTATATTATTTATTTATTGATATTTTCTTATATACAATATATTATAAATTGGCTTCATTGCAAGTAATTTTCCTATTGAATATAATTCAAATAAAAACGAATTTTTTTTTATTATCTGCTACAATAATAGTAAGTCTATAATTTCCCACAAGAAAATCTCCAATTTTTACCTTTTCAAAAATTATCGTAATATTATTTTAAGCACTATTAAGATAAAAGCTTAAGATAAAATGGAAAGTTCACTGCAACAAAATTTATTTCGACCTAATTTTATAAACGAGAGATATTTTTTTCCAGATAATATGAGTTTTTTTGGTAAATAGTTTTTTGGTAATTTTTATATAAGATATTTATTTAGTTAGTAGATATTTATACGAGGGGTTACATATATGTAATTTTGTGGCGTTATATTGGTACTCATGTCTTTCACTTATGCTGACAAGTTCGGCCATTTTGAATGTTCAGTTAATTTTTGACAGCTTCTTTGCTTGCACGTGTTTTGGCCAAAAAATTGATCAAAGAATCTGTTTCGGAAATAAGAAAAAGTCACAGGGGAGCAGATCTGGGGAATACGGTGGCTGCGGCATTATTAGTGTGTTTTTTTTGGCTAAAAGTTCGCGCACAAGCAATGATGCGTGAGCAGTGTCGTTAGCATGGTGCAAAAGCCAATTTTTGTTCTTCCACAAATCCGGGCGTTTCTGGCGGATTGCTTGGCGTAACTTGCGCATTACTTGCAGATAATATTCCTTATTGACCGTTCTACCGTGTGGTAAGAACTCATGATGCACCATGCCCCTGCAATTGAAGAAAACTGTAAGCAAAACCTTCACATTCATGCGCCAGCTTCCATTGGGATGATTGAGCTTTGGTTTCCACGTCATAACTATAAGCCCATTATTCGTCACCAGAACCCTCTGGGGCAAATTTGGGTTGTCGCGGACAGAGTTCAACAGCTCCTTAGTAATGTTAATGCGATGCTGTTTTTGGTCGAAAATGGGCAAAAATCGAAGACGAGCCAAAACACGTGCAATCAAAGCAGCTGTCAAAAATTAACTGAACATTCAAAATGGCCGAACCCGCGGAAATTCAAAATTCGCGATACTTTTTGAACAGACCTCGTATGCCCTTTTTCTTACCACATGTTTATAAACTATCCACTTTTCATCACCAGTCATTAAGCGGTCCAAAAACGGTTTCTTTTTATGACGAACAAGATTTAAAGAATATATTAAAATTCAATCCATTAAATTTTTTGCGCTTAGTTCGTGTGGCACCCAAACAGAGAGTCTGATGAATTCCAAGCTTGAAGGCCACTTCTGTGGAATTTAACATGGGATTTGTCCTGATCATAGTGTGTAGCACTTCGTCCCTGACATCTGATGGCCTTCCTCATCTGGGTTCATCTTTCAAAGAAAAATCACCCGAACAAAATTTCGCAAACCATCTCTGGCATGTTCTCCATCGCGTTGTTCCCTTTTTGGAACTCATACAACATACAATGTGTTAAATGCACTTTCTTTACATATGTTGACTGGTTTACAAGTTTAAAAAAAGTGACAAAAATACAAAAAATATAAGCTTAAATCCGCTGTTTGGTTATAGATGGAGTGAGTGAGCGTATTAAGCTATGATGGGCACGCCATACTTTTTTTTTATGAGTTTGACAACTGTCAATATTATTCAGTGCACATTGTCAGCAATTTCGTACATTTTTCCTTTGGTAATCATGTCTAGTTTTGTGACAGAAACGGAGCATATGCGGGAAGCTCTGGTTTTCTAATTCAATTTGAAAAAATTGTCTGCCGAATTGCATCGAATGCTTATGGAAGCCTATGGTGACAGTATTTTATCAGAAACAACGTGCCGAGATTGGTTTCGTCAGTCCAAAGACGGTAATTTTGACTTGTGGTACAAGAAGCGTGAAAATCGGCCTAGGAAGGTTGGGGACCATCAATTGCAGGCTCTTTTGGACGAAGACGATACCCAATCACAAAAAATGCTCGCAGAGTAATTGGGTGTTCTCAAGCAGCTATTTCCATGCATCTGCGTGCCATGGGGAAGATTGAAAAGATCGGAAAATGGTTGTCGCATGAATTGAACGATAGGCAGATGGAGCGACGCCAAAACACATGCGAAATCTTGCTCGGTAGACAGAAAAGAAAGTCGTTCCCGCATCAGATCGTGACTGGCGATGAAAAGTGGATATTTTTCAAGAATCCTAAACGCAAGAATTCGTAGGTTGATCCCGGCCAACCATCAACATCTTCCCCAAGACCAAATCGCTTCGGACGGAAGACGATGCTTTGCGTTTGGTTGAAACCTGGTGAACTGTGCGTTTGGTTGAAACCTGGTGAAACTGTCAATGCCCACCGCTACCACCAACAACTGATCAAATTGCACCGTTTTTGGTTCTGCGTGAAAAAAGGACGGATTATCAACAAAGTCATGACAAGCTGATTTTCCTTCACGACAACGCACCATCGCACACGTCACAAATTGTCCGAAACTGGTCCCTTCCAACTACCACCTGTTTTCGTCAATGGGACACGCGCTCGCTGAGCAGCACTTCGATTCTTACGAAGACGTCCGAAAATGGCTTGATAAGTGGTTTGCCTCGAAAGAAACGGAATTTTTTTTGGCGTGGTATCCACAAATTGCCCGTGAGATGGGAAAAATGTGTAGCTAGCAATGGCAAGTACTTTGAATAAATTTGTAACAGCAGATTTAAGGTTATACACCTTTATAAACCATCAATCATACAGTAATCTAACACGCATACAAGTGCAAGTGTTCAAAAAACGACAAAACTTTCCCTAACACCTAATAATAGATTTTTCTGGGGGGACAATTTAAAAAGTTACTTCAAAAAAAAAAAAAAAAAAAATAACGGAAAAATAATATTCGAATAGCAAAATCGTTTATTTCCGGCTAAATGGTTTCGAACAGGCTAGAAGAAACTGATTTTCAACGGCATTAAAATATTGTTTTTTCCTTACTATTCATTCTTTAAATCATAGATAATAATATTTTTCTAGTCACATTTATAAATCAAAAAAAATAATAATAAAAAAAAACAACCAAAAAAATATCTTCCTGACTGACTATCTCACCCACAGAAGAAATTTTAAATGTCTGTGGGTAAAATGCAGAAAAAGCCATATATTCTAGGATCATGAATTTTCGAATTTTTAGTTTAAATCCTAATCGCCGCTCCGCCTTCTATTACTTGATTCCGTTTTTATACGAAGAGGATATTTAGTAGAAAAGCCAAAAGCCACAAGTATAGCTACTGATAAGGGCACATATCCATATATTATTTTTGCTGGGATACAAGCAATTTCGAATTATATCGCTGGTGGTAGGAAGATGTTCACATTTGAGGAGGTTAAAGTAAAGAAAAACGGATGGCATTGATAGTGCTAATGGAATGGGATAGATTTCAAACTTCATTTGTCGCTTGCCAAAAAAGGATATATGCTCGTTATATGATATTTAACAGCACAGCCGCCAAATTATCAAGAAAAGGCGGGCAGGCCAATCCTTTTAGTATTTGAGTATTTGTAGTCAACGGACAATAAAGTGCCACCCGCATCATTAATTTTCATCTTTCTCTGTTTCCTGCCTTACTCACCACCAATCCTCTCCGGGGGAAATGTATGTACTTAATTCCTTTTTATGCTTACATAAACAATATGGATTATTTTATACGTGCTAACTGTGATGTTTTTATTTAATATTTTTGTTAATTTTTCATATCTTATTTAAATTATTCTAAATTAAATCGATGTGGCCACTAAATCGATGTTTACTAACAAAATATTCTCCTTTTATTATGATGTAAATATTGTAGTAAATATATTTAAAATAAAAAATTGAAAGAAAAAAAAATTATGTAAAATCACAATTTCAAAATCATCTGATATGGTTGGGAATGACAAAAAGCTAAACTACTCTTTGCATACAGAATGCAGAGATGACTACTTAAATTGGTATTGTCTGCCAAATTAGGATGTGGTTTTGTCTAACCAGACACATTATCAAACCCCAAAAAGGGATCATTTACACTAAACTTCTCATATACGTGAATGTTTTAATTGTTGTTAAGGTCTATTAAGAATAAAAAGAAAACGGCAACATTTGCATTCTAGTATCTATATTAGCGTCAGCTATTGCGAAATTCTTTTTACATTTATACACATTTCTTTTTAAGATAATTTTGATAGTTTTTTTTTTTTATTTAAATTGTTCTTTTCATTTTTATTACTAATTAGATGGTAGTTTTTATTATTCTTTTAATTTTTATTACTAATTAAGATGGCATCAAAGCCATTGAGAAATCAAATCTGAAAGTGGTCTTAATGCAGATATTTTAGCAACAAAAAAAATATTATAATTGTTAAAATAGGTTAGTTTATATTGAATTTTCTTAATTTGAAATATTGGGTTGTTCGGAAAGTAATTTCGTTATTCTGAAAGGCCAGAGTGAAGCTGGTGAAAGGCACAATAAAGGCATTAATTGATGCAAACTGGCAAATAATAACTTGTAAAATCGCTGAGATATTAAATTTGCTTGTTCATGATCATTTAAAACGAATAGGTTTAATTTCAAAGCTCGACAGGAAGGGTTCCTCATCTTCTTACGGAATAAAATACGAGGTCTGTTCAAAAAGTATCACGAATTTTGAATTTCCGCGGGTTACGTATATTCGTACTCATGTCTCTCACTTATGCTGACAAGTTCGGCCATTTTGAATGTTCAGTTAAATTTTGACAGCTGGTTTGCTTGCAAGGTATATAGAATAATAAGGTATGATACACACTTTTTGACATTTGCACGATGACGTCACTACGTTCAAAACCAAATTTTTTTGATGTGAATTGCATGAGTTTTGCAGAGAAAGTTCTCGTATCGAGTTTTTTCAAACCTATCACAAAATTATTATACAAAAATAAATTAATAATTTTGTTAAGAATGCATTTAATAAAAAATACAATGTTTGATTTTTTCTAATTAATTGTTTTTATTAATTTTTTTTTGAATGTTTTTGTATTATTGTCTATTTCTTTATTTAAATGCCTTATTCTAAAATACATTCTTGATTTGAAAAATAATTTTTTACTTTTAATTGACAAGTCTATTAATTTTGATTTTTCTAAATGGAATTCCAAGAATTTTGAATCCATATAAATTTCATTTTTATTGTGCAACTGAAAAATTATTTCCAGCTCTTTTACTTTTAGTAAATATTCTTCGTTTGGCTTTTTTAGGCCTCCTTCAGAAATTATATTTGTCCATGTGTAAGAAGAGAATGAGGTGTCTTCCATATCCTGTTCTCCACATCTTTTTAATAAATATCCAGCCAAATATTCAACTGCATCTTCTTTTAACTCCTCAAAATTGATTGCTGCATCTGCATCTTCTATATCCCCATTTGGTTGTTGATGATTTTCGCATTCTGGATTGTGTGGTGTTAGATTGCATATTTTATCTAACAATTTGCTGGTTATTTGTTGTTCTTCAAATCTTTCTTCGTTGTGCTGTACATTACTGTATGAACTAACTTGCTGACTTGCATCTGACCTGCCTTTAATATTTGCGTATTACTAATTATAACTAAGTAAATACTAATTATAAGTAATTTAATACAATCAACAAAAAGAACAATATTCTTACAATATTAATAATATTAGTTAAAGTTAGTTAAAATTAGTTAAAATTTGGAGGAATTTGCAAGCATACCTAAAATGCAGGAACGTAATCTATATTTAAACTGCAAGGCTGTAGGGTGATCGTGAAGACCACCTTTTGCCCGTATTACTCCAAAGAAATGTTCTAATTCATCTTGGTTGAGGCGATTTGTTATCAAATATGTTATACCATATTTCAATTTTAATGTATCTAGCAGCTGTGGTAAAGATGCATTATTGAGTAGTATTCCCTTTTGAAACGGCAGTAATGTTTTTCGCTTGGGAGTTTTTAAATTTGTTATTAATTTATCCATGGATGAAATAATTGATTGCTGTTTATCAAGAGCAAGTCCATAAATGTTATTTAAATTAACTTACTGTTCAGATGATAGAACTTCACGGACAATCTGTTGTTTTTGTCGCTTTTCCTGTCTTTTTTCACGCTCCGATATTTGGTTTGTTTTCGGTAGGTTTTTTGATGGTATTACACCAGTCTTTAAACGTTTTTTGTTCTCAGCAATATTTAATAAATTGTCTTGCAAATTAAAGTCATCAAAAGTAAAATGCTCCATACAAACACGAGCATTTTTAGCATTAAAATTATTACGGCCACAAACATTAATCCACTGTTTTGCAAGCTGTCGTGATTTTGGAAAACAATAATATCGCAACTTTTTTTCACTTTTTTTGTTGTCCGAATAATTATTGCATCCAAGCACTGCACACGAAACCATTATAAAGTATTTTAAAAACTAATTCACTGCTTAATATAATTTAAATATCTTTACACAACATCAAATGATCAAAGAATGCAAAGAACAAATTGAGTAAACGTCAAATTTATTGAACGTTGTGACGTCACGACCCAGCAAAATGGCGACCGACGTTTCGTCCGTATCATACCTTATTATTCTATATACCTTGGTTTGCTTGCACTTGTTTTGGCTCGTCTTCGATTTTTGCCCATTTTCGACCAAAAACAGCATCGCATTAACATTACTAAGGAGCTTTTGGACTCTGTCAGCGACGACCCAAATTTGCTTCAGAGGGTCATAACTGATGACAAATCATTGGTTTATGGTAATGAGGTGGAAGCCAAAGCTCAATCATCCCTTGGCACGAGCCAAGACCGGAAAAAGCGCGCCAAGTTCAGTCGAATGTGAAGATTTTGCTTACAGTTTTCTTCGATTGCAGGGGCGTGCCCATCATGAGTTCTTGCCACAGGGTAGAACGGTCAATAAGTTATGCGCAAGTTACGCCAAGCAATCCGCCAGGAACGCCCGGATTTGTGGAAGAACAAAAATTGGCTTTTGCACTATGATCATGCTCCTGCTCACGTTTTTTGGCGAAAACAACACACTAATAATGACACAGACACCGTATGCCCCAGATCTGGCCCCCTGTGACTTTTTCTTGTCCCCGAAACTGAAGAGCCCCACGAAAGGACAACGCTACGCTACGATTGAGGAGATAAAGACGGCATCGAAGAGAGGAGCTGAACAAGGTCACAAAAAATGATTTTTTGAAGTGCTTCGAGGATTGGAAAAAACGTTGGCATAAGTTTTTAGTATCTGGTGGGGATTACTTTGAAGGGAACAAAATAGATATTAATGAATAAATAAATAATTTTTGAAAAAAAACACAAAATTCGCGATACTTTTTCAACAGACCTCGTATGTTTACAAAGGGGAGATACCATCGACCACATCCAAAGCTGGCGTGCATCAGAAGAAAGTTATGTTGTGTTGTTGGTGGGATCAGAGGAGTATTGTCCACTATGAGTTGCTGAAAGAAAATTATACGGTCGATGCTGATCGTTACTGTTCGCAACTTGATGTTTTTAATAAAGAAATTCAACGTAAGCGTCTATATTTGGCCAACAGAAAGGGTATAATTCTTCACCATGACAACGCTAGATCGCACGTGGCAAGAAAAATAGTACAAAAAATTGCAGAGTTGAGTTGGGGAACTGTACCTCAGCCAGCATATTTTCCAGATATTGACTATCATCTGTTCAGGTTACTGCAAAACTTTCTTGATGGAAATGAATATATAAATTATGAGGGTGTCCAAATGGCAGTGGAAGAATTTATTCCAGGGGGTTGGATAAGCTGCCAGAACGCTAGCAGACAGATGTAACTAATAAAAAAAATTATATTTTGTATTAATTTTTGAATAAAAAGTGAAAAAAAAATTTAGTTTTTTCTTTAGAAAAAAAAAAACGACAGAACTTTCCCTTACACCCAATATAATATGTGCATTCCGAATGTCTCATCAGTGAGAATGTCTTCTTCGAAAATTCCTAATGAATGAGGGGAAACGCTACTAGTTCAATCTATTTTTCTTCTTCTCTTAAATCATTTCAATATATGCATTATTATACAGACTTGTATGCAAAATCATAATCAATACATATTTCTATCGATATATGCACAGAAAAAGGCTTCTGAATTATTGCAGGAATCCGCCAGAAACTAGTGTCCATTGAATGGTTTTTTTTTCTACACATACACACACACACAAGCTATATGTACATATATACTCAAATAATTGCATTTGAACGAATTCAGGCGCCAAGAATAATTTATGCATTTGGAAATTTATACGTTAAGCGACGATCAAAGAGAGGACCAAGGTTGACATACTATTCAGTTATGAAAAGAGATTTTACTACGTGCAATTAGTAATAATAGCTGATGACATAGCATGGTTTCTTGCTAGAAAATTTGTTTTCATACTTTTCTAATTACAATTATTCATCTCCATTTTATACTATCGAAAAATCTTAAATTTTATATTGTAGGAAAACGAGAGAATAATTTTATTTTCAAAGAAAGCAAACAAACACTCTCACTCTAACTATTACACGTTTTTATTTAATTAAATAAAATTATAAAAATACTTTTTTTAAATTTTAAAAAATTCAATTTATTTTGAATATTTCATCAAAATTTATTTATTATCAATTATAAAAAAATTTGAGCAGTTATTTTTAAAAGTGGTACAGGATGAAATGCACATAATTTTTGTATTTTTAAATGTATTTGTTTTGTTTTATTTTTTTAATAAAATTATAATTTATTAATTTTTTTTTAAATTTACGTATGAAAAATAATATCCCTTAAATGACTTCGATTTTCTTGTTGGTAGGTAATGACTCTTTCTGAAATATTTTGCATTACGGTGCGGTGCGCAAGGTTTCTGATTCCAAATTTACAATTTCAGTTCGAATATTTTGCTTTATTTACCGAATATTTTGTGGTTTGCTCATGTAAACTCGTTTCTTTAAGAAACCCCACAAAAAAAAAATAAGGGGCTATCAAATCTTGGGAAATAAGGTGGCCAAGCGAACTTTTCATTTCTTTGAAATTATTCGGTCATTGAAAAGATCTCGAAGAATCGCCATTGTCGCTTTCGCGGTATGAGCTGTAGTTCCAACTTCCGCCCCTGCTGAAGGATACTAAGTAAAATACTTTTCATCTGGAACAGGGGGCAATAGTAAATTGGAATGGATAACGACTCTGATATGTTATTCTTTCATGTGCAGGCAAAATAATTGCGTTGGATGTGTGAATAATTCTTGTAAAAAACAAAATTATACATGTATATAAAGGCCGAACTATAAAAGCCTAAAATCAGGTGCAATGATAGAGAACAGAGATCATAGACGACTATTGCCTATGGGATAGGGTGGATGTATGGACGTAGAAGTGTTTGGCGTAAGCCTGCATGGAGACTTCATTCACCTTTTTTCATGGCAAATAAGGTCGCGATCCAGAATTTTTTCGGGAATCGATCCCCAAAGATTATTCCAAGTTCGTATACAAAGGGACATGGTTCCGATGGTTAAATGCTATAATAGCGAATTTTGTTTGGCTCTTCGGAGATGGGAGTATGGTCTACTGGTCGCGGAATTTATCCCACACTTCGGTGCAAACAAACACGTAGTAGCGTGACGTAGGAATTGTAGTTCCAACCTGAAGCAAGCATAGCCGCACGGGGCAATATTAATTAACAATACTTAATAAAATACGTTTCAAAAAAATATTTGTATCAAGAAATATCAATGATGGAAAAATTAATGTATATAAAGGACGAACTAATACAAAACCCATAAAAATCAAGTCAAGTGCATTGATCAGTATAATAGAATAAGAAAAATAGGAGTTTCCGACCTCATAGTTATTCCGTGTTTGTCTCAAGAGGTAACTGTGGTTTCAGTAGCTAGAATCAGCCCTAGGAAGGGTGCTGATCAGTTAATAAAACTGGATCACAAACCTCCGTTAGTATTTTTCAAGACTAAAAATACTTGTCTCTTCGGAGATGGGAGTATGACCTACGGGTTGAGGAATTTATCCCATACTTCGGTGCAAGTAAACACGTAGTAGCGTGAGCGTAGGAATTGTAGTTCCAACCGGCTGGATTATTCCCCAAAGATGGTATACCGCCCCAGCGATGGTTTGTGGGGATGCTTGCTCTCATCTTCGGAAAAATATTTACCGATAACTCTAATGGCAATAAAATTCCACACCAAACAGTACATCCTAAGAGGATGTCATTGACGCTGATGGGATTGTCCGTACCCCAATTACGACAGTTCTGTTTATTAATATATCTATTCAAATGAAAATGTGCTTCATCGCTCATAATGAGATTGTTCAAAAGGTTGGAATAAATCTTTTGGCATATATTGTAGCCGTTGTGCTGCATATCTCGGCAATAATTCTTGAGCCAATTGAATTTTGTATGAAATCATCCTCAGATCAAGTTTCAAAATTTTGTATGAAAACTTTTGCGTACAGCCTCCATAACTTGTCCATTGTCAACAGGTCGCTTAAAATTTGTTCGTGGATCATCAAACACTGCAACACGCTCCTCAAAACGGGTTATTAGATTTCTTATATGTACGAGGTCTGTTCAAAATGTAACGCTAATTTTGTGTTTTTTAAAAAAATTATTTATTTGTTCATGAATAAATATTTTGTCCCCTTCAAAGTAATCCCCACCACATATTCAATCCTCGAAGCTTCAACTCCTCCTTCGATGCCATCCTTGTCTCCTCAATCGTAGTGTAGCGTCGTCCATTTACGGGGCTCTTCAGTTTAGGGAAGAAGAAAAATTCACAAGGGGACAGATCTGGGGAATACGGTGACTGCGGCGTTATTAGTGTGTTGTTTTTGGCCAAAAATTCGCGCACAAGCAACGATGCGTGAGCAGGGGCGTTATCATAGGGCAAAAGCCAATTTTTGTTCTTCTACAAATCTGGGCGTTTCTGGAGGATTGCTTCGCGCAACTTGCCCATAACTTGCAGGTAATATGCCTTATTGACCGTTCTACTCTGTGGCAAGAACTCATGATGCACCACGCCCCTGCAATCGAAGAAAACTCTGAGCAAAACCTTCACATTCGACCGAATTTAGCGCGCTCTTTTCGGTCTTGGCTCGTGCGGCAGCTTCCTTTTGGATGATTGAGCTTTGGTTTCTACGCCATTACCATAAACCCATGATTCGTCATCAGTTATGAACCTTTGGAGCAAATTTGGGTCGTCATAGACAGACGTAAACTTGAACAGAATTGTAATAATAGATCGATACTTTTTAAACAGAAATGTAATAATAGATCGTCCAGAATAAAAATAAAATTCAACAAATTCAACACGTTCTTGCACTGAGTATGAAGACATTATAAAATTTAAGAAAATTTCTTATAATATGCACACAAAAAATATAAGTAGTCCAAGTTGGGGCCCACCCTGTATCTTCGTCGGTATTTTTTTTCTCCTATTTGATATTGTTTCTTTTAGAGATTTTGTTGAGACAAAATCTCATTTCTTTTCATATAAAAGAAAGCTCTGTTTTTGCAGCAATTCTTAATTATGTTATTATTGTCTTGAAAAGTATAAAAATGGTCATTTTCCCTTCGTGATGTGTCCACAACTTAATATTAGGTGTATAACTTAAAAATTCGGGATTTTTGGCAAACTTTGAGTGTTTATTTTGAAAAATTGTTACAATATATTTTATTCAAAGTATTGTCCATCAGAAGCCACTACTTTTTCCCATCTTTCTGGCAACATATGGATTCCGCGCCAAAAAAACTGCTCCGGTTTTGAGGCCAAGAATGAATCGAGCCAATTTTTGATGCCCTGTTCTGAAGTGAAGCGTATTCCGGTGAGGGCGTTTTGCATGGATCTAAACAAATGGTAGTCGGACGGGACAAGGTCTGGCCTATAAGGCGGGTGAGGCAAAACTTCCCAGCCACTGTTTTCTAAATAATTTTTAACCTTTCTTGCAACATGAGGCCGAGCGTTGTCATGATGGAAAATTATGGCTTCGTGTCTGGTCGCACATTCCTGGCGTTTTTCGGCTAATGCTCGCTTCAAACGGATTAATTGTGTTCGGTAGAGGTCGCCTGTGATGGTCTGGCCCGATTTCAATAGCTCATAATAGATCACATCCTTCTGATCCCACCAAATACAGAGCATTACCTTAGCGCCATGGATATTTGGCTTTGGCGTTGATTTGGCTGGTTTGCCGGGTTTCACATACGATTTTTTGCGCTTTGGGTTGTCGTAATGAATCCATTTTTCGTCGCCAGTAATGATTCGATTCAAAAACGACTTCTTTTTCTGCCGTTCAAGCAGCATTTCGGACATGCAAAATCGCCTTTCAACGTCTCTCGGCTTCAATTCATATGGGACCCGATTTCCTTGCTTTTGGATGAATCCTGCTACTTTCAAACGTTTTTAAATGGCTGCTTGAGTGACTCCCAATGATTTTACAATTTCTTCTTGAGTTCGACAACAGTCTTCGTCGAGTAATGCCTCCAAATCTTCATCTTCAAACTTTTTTGGCTGACCTGGTCGTTCTTTGTCTTCCGTGTCAAAATCACCACTTCTGAACCGCACAAACCATCTCTCGCATGTTGAAATCGATGGAACATATTCAGGATAAGCTTTGGTGAGCAATCGGTGTGCTTCAGCTGGACTTTTTTTCAAATTGAAGAAGTAAATCAACACTTCCCGCAAATGGGACTTTTTTGGTACGAAATTCGACATTTTTGAAGCAAAAAAAAACTTTGTTGTTTACACTATTTCGTTCAATGACTAATCGAGAATGAATGACAGATGTTTAACCTCCAAAATGCCATATGAGTTATTGTTAACACAAACCATGTGTAAAAGTTATGCCATTTGTTGTCAATCCCGCATTTTTAAGTTATACAACCAATATAATCTTTGTCATTTGGAAGAAATAAATGATCCAACAACCAAACATTTTGATTAAACAATATTTAACGACATCAATGCCGAGCTTTATATTTCGGTTTTGTCCGGTGTACATATTACTGTATAGTATTGAGTTGTAATATTTTGAATATGTTTCAGGTACTAGTTTCTACTACAACCCGCCCCTCCCCCTCCCACAACTAACAATTCAATTGTTTTATAACGAAATCAAGCACCATTCAATGTGTGATTATAAATATTTTAAAAAAGAGGATTTCCATATCTAACCTAAATTAACAATAACTAATTTTTTTTTCAAAAAGTGGACTTACACCACTTTTCAAAACAAAAATGGCTTATTTATTTATTTAATCGAAAAGTTTTCCCACATCAAAGGGGAAAACAACAAAACATTTGAACAAACTGTAAGGCCTACAAAAAAAAATATTGAAAAAGCACAGAAAGTCTGTGCTAAAAGCGGCAGAAATTAGCTTTTATTTAAAGTTTATTTCATACACAAACCGTGGCTGTGCTCAGTGCTTCAGTGCTTAGAAAAATATGACTCGGCGGCACCATTGCAGATAATACAAATGCGCCTATAAAAATGCTACAAAGCAAACAAAAATACTATTTTCAGAAATACTATTCGGCAGGCAGTCAGACGATCACTCAAATAAATAATGTGATTTGATTAAAAGACACTTAAGCAACCAAGCGAATCTTATCGGAAACATTGTATTTTTTCAATTCGTTTTATTACGAAAATAATATATTTATTTTCGTAATAAAACCAAAAAAAAAAGTTATAAGAACTGTGTTGGAATTTTTTTAAATTTAATTTTAAAGTAACAACAATAAGAATAGAAGAGAAAACTTACAACAGTTTAATATTATGGTATATTGGGTTGTGAAGAAAGTAATTTCGTTTTTTTTTTATTAAAATGAAAGACGATTTTCTTATAGTGAACTAATATTTTATTCAATTAAATATTATCCAGTCTGATCCAAAAACCTTTGCCATCTTTCTGACAGTAGCATGATTTCATGCTAATAAAATTTTGGTTCTTTGCTGGCAAAAAACTGATCCAAGTAATTTTTGATCTCCTCATTTGAATTAAACGTTTAATCGTCTAAAAAAATTTGTAGAGACCGGAACAAATGATAATCTGGCCTTTCTCCTTTAAGTGAATCATTCAATTTGTCCAATTGATGACAGCACACGTCAGAATTGATCTTTGTGTTGCTCGGTAGAAGCTCAAAATAAACGATTCCTTTGAAATCTCACCAAACAGATAGCATAACCTTTTTTTTGAGGAATATTGGCTTTCGAAATGCTTTGAGCCGGCTCATCTTTTCTACTCTAGGATCTTTTGCGCTTAACATTGTTGTAGACAACCTATTTTTCGTTTCCAGTAACAATAAGCTTTAAAAAGGATAATTTTCTTGGCGTTTGAGAAGCAAATCACAAACGTCAATGTGACAGCACAAATTTTTTTTCGTAAGAAGATGAGGAATCCATATGTCAAGCTTTGAGATTAAACCTAGCCGTTTCAAATAATTATGAACGGCCGTATTCGATAAATTCAATCTTTCAGCGATCTCGAGAGTTATTATTTGCAAGTTTGCCTTAATCAATGGTTTAGTGTGAAGTTGATTGTGAAAAAATACAATTAAGTCCTCTGTTGGGAAACAACGAAATTACTTTCAGTAGATGCCCAATGGAACGCAAAATTTACTGACAGAAGTAAAATATAACCTCAAAATAGTCAACAACAATACTGAGTTTATTTAGCTTGTCAACGTGAAGTGAAGTGAATGTGTTTCGTACAACCTTTGAATTTGATAAATACTACATAATGACTAAAAATTGGACCTTTAACGAGGATAAAGCATTAATAAATGTTTATGGCAACCGAAAAGAGGAATATTTCAAACCGAGAAATGAAATATATTTTTGGGAAAACATCTTCAAAAATGCAAAAGACGCAGGGCGAGTGCCTCGAAATTTGTATACCTAAGTGAAATGGAGGAAATATATATTTTAGAGTAATCCAGAAATATCATCACCACATTCAGTGTCTGTGGGAGTAGAAACCTCTCCAACACCTGCACCTATGTTAGTGCAAAAGCATTCATCTGAATCGTATTCAATCATCAAATGTGTCTGAAGTACCACAACCTGAAACGACAACCCCGGAAAAAGTTAATAACAAGCATAAATACGAATGTATGACAATGTTAGAAATTAAAAGCAAATATAAATTATAAAAATGGGTAATTATTTTTTATGTAAAAACATACTCCAGTAATAATTGATTCCATTTCTTTATGCTTTTGTTGCATGAATAAAGTAAACATAAACAATAAAAACAAAAATATGACACTTCAACATAACCAACGAATCCGCTAAGCCATCTATTTTCATTTCGGGAACTAAAATACCCCTACCGTAAATTGTATGCGTAACTACTCATGCAAAGTACTCATTTGTATGGGCAAGAGTAGCTGCGAGTGAGCAAGAAGGAGTGATATGATTTTTTTTTTTTTAAAAAACATACTAATTGTTAAGGAAATTCAAATATTTTTTATTTAATGTGAAGTACAATCGATACAATTAAGTTCTGAATAAAACACCATTCAAATGGCCTCCACAACTTCTTTTACAGGAACGAATTCGATGAACCCAATTTTCGAGCACTTTTTCCACTAAATCAAGTCGTATGTCATGAATAGCACGTTCAATATTCACTTCTAAAGCTTGAAGAGAGTCTGGTTTATTGCTACTGTGACCAATAACTTCAAATAACTCCACAAGAAATAGTCTAATGGTGTTAAATCACAACTTCTTGGAGGCCATTCAATGTCACAATTTCTTAAAATAATCAAATCTCAAAACTTTTCTCGCAATAATTCGGTTGTTGCACGTGCTGTGTGGCACGTAGCCCCGTCTTGTTGCAAGCAGATGTTGTCAAGATCAATTTCTTCCAATTTCGGCCATAAAAAGTTGGTTATCATCGATCTATACCGCTCTCCATTAACAGTAACATTGTTACCAGGTTCATTTCGAAAGAAGTACGGACCGATGATTCCACCAGACCAAAAACCACACCAAACTGTCAATTTAGGTGAATGTTATGGGTGTTCATGAATAATTTGTGGATTTTCTTCACACCAGAATCGACAGTTTTGTTTAATTACCGCACCACTCAGGTGAAAGTGAACGCACGAAAAGTTGCAATTTGAGAACGATTATTTTGATAATAAAATTGAACAATTTTTAAATATTATTCTTACGTATATCTCTCCATGATGAAATTGTAAGCATTATTGAATACAATGAAAAAAACAATTACAGATTATGACATATTACAAATAGCCAAAACGTCACTTAGAAATCATATTACTATTATTGGAAACTTGTAAAAAGCAAAATTTTCCCAATTATTTATGTGTAAAGTATTGTAAAAAAATTCTCAACTTATTATTTTGCATTAAATTGAATATTTAATTTTGCACTAAAAATTAAATATCGTAAAAGTATTCAATAAATTTTATGAAAAAAAATAATGATTTTTTATAGAGATTTTTATTTAGGAAAATATATGATAAAAAAATTTGTTTAATTAAAAATATTATTAATCGTTTGGTAAAAATCTTCACTTTTTTAGTTAAAGTGTTATTTTTTTTATGTACAATAATTAGGTTAGTTAAAGTAAAAACATTTTTATTTTAATAAAATAATGTAATTTTGTAAAAATTTATCAATTGATAGCAATTTTATTCTACTATAATAATTTAAATTTTCTTTAACAAGCATTTGTAAAATTATCAACAAACAACTATAACTAGAAAATATTGACTTTTTGTGAACCCTATAATACTTGCTTAGCTGTGCGCATTATCAGTAGTACTGTGATATGAAAACATTATGATAAGAGGCATTTTTTCCAATCAATTTTATTTTATTTATACTTGAATAATTTTCTTTATCTAGTAAATGTTAAAATGAAATCAGTCAACTAAGAATATTTTTTTTTGTTTTTCTATTTTCAATTTCGAATAAAACTTATTTTTATTTCGATGTGCACTTTCACTCCAATAATAATATTAGGTAATAAAAGTGTACCAAAAAAAAAAAAAAAAAAGTCTGATTAAACAATTTTCGAACTTTATAACAGTTTTACCCAATTCCGGAGAGCAATTTCACAATGTAAATATTTATAAATGGAATGGTTTTTTTTTTAATTATTCATTTAAATATTGACCAAAAAAAATTGATATTATTTAATAAAAATAAACATATTTGCCTTATATATGTTTTTAATATTGTATCATATTATCTAAATTGGATTTTATTGTATATCCACCGGAAAAGTAGTGAAAGTGTTAACCCAAAAAAAGATACTTTTGGTGTAAGAGAAAAGTCTTTGGAGCGCCAAAGATCTCAGATCACATTTTAGAGTGTAGTAAGCCTTATAAAAGTTATTCGAATTGAGCCAAAAACACAAAAAAAAACAAAAAGAAAATAAACGAATTATGTATAAAGAACAACAACAACAATAATAATTGAGGAAATGCAAAACGCATGCAAACAAACATAATCGAATGCACTTTTAAGTGAATTATAACAATTATAATACTTTTTTTTTTGTATAGAAGGAGAAAAAAAAATAAACAACATGCAATAACTGGAGGAAAAGAAAGTTTACTCAATCATAAATAAATGAAGTGAATTTGAGTAAAAAAAAAATGCAATATTATTTACCAAATGATGATAGTGGGGAGATGGGAGAAATATGAAAACTGAGAGAAACGAATCCAAAAATGATTCCATGAAGTACCATTTGTATTTGTAGTAAAGTTTTTTTTCCAACAATCATTGGAGTTTCAAAAGTACTGTCTGTCAACTTTTGAGTGGGGGGGGGGAAGGGGAGGGGGTGTTTCACTATTGTAATTATCCACACTATCCACCATCGGAACAGCTTACAATCCGTTGAGAGAAGTAACACAAGCTTGAATAAAATTTTCAAATAGTTTTCATACACCATACCACGTATCTAGTCATACCGATGTACATAGATTAAAATTAACTTCTATAATTTTTCCTTCTTGTGAATATTACACATATTATAAGGGTACTCCTATTAAATCGGATTTACCGGTCACCCCATTTTATTGGACTTTTCAAATAAAACAAGTGATATCGTATTTAATAAGTACTACCTCTTCTCTTACTTTAACGTTCCAATATATGATGTGATATTTCGTAATATTTTTTAATGATAGATAGTGCGTTTATGGTTATAATATTGTAGTTTTATGAGCGTGATTGATATAAGTTCATAATCGATTTAATCGAAATCAAATTCATACAAATTATCATTACATCTTGTTAAGTAATTCTAAACAGTTTTCATCATCTGATCGGATAGATTGGATAGACATAGTCATCATTAAAACGGACCGTTTATTTTGATGGAATTTTTTCTTTAATTAATTTATATTTGTTTTTTTTAGCAATTTCTTTTTGTTTTTCTATTTTTAAATAGAATAATTTACTTTTAAATTGAAATTTAAAAATCCAAAAAAGAAAATTTTTTTTTTTATTGATAATTTTGAAAATTATTTTAAAAAGAAAAGTTGTTTTTTTTATGTGTAAAAATACAAAGAAGAAGAAAAAAATGTGCTAAAGTGTTTCGGCTAACAAAAAAAAAGTTTTCAAAAATTTCAATAAATTCGTTTTTTTTACATTATTTGATAAAAAATAATTTTTAAGAGTGATCGATCGACTTTTTAAGTATAAAATATAATTTTCTATTTTTTTTATCTTAGCTGTTCTAATTTAATCAAAAAAAAAAAAAAACTAAAGAAAAAAAATCATACTTTTAAATTTTATATAAATTTTTTTTTTATATAAATAAAAAAAAATGTTTACAATAAATTTATTTGAATTTATTACATGGCAGTTTATATTAAATGCCTTAGCAATACTCGGATTTTATACTTTAATACTTTATTTGATTGATAATTTAAAATCAGTCATTCTTATGGTAAAATCAGTACTGAGTCCTTATTTTCAACCGCAAGCAAATCAGAGTCTTGATGAGAAATATGGCAGTTGGGCATGTAAGTTATTTTTTATTCGAATTTTTTTTGTTTTACAAATTTTTTTTAAAGTTATTTTATAAAAATAAATTAAAAAAAAATTACCAAAAAATAAAAGAAATTTCTTGAATAGATAATAGATTAGGCGTTGATTTTTTTTTTAATTATATTTTTAAAAAGAAAAGTATTTTTTTTATATCTAATTTGCCATAAAAAAATAATTTTCTATATATTGTATATGATTTTATTTATTATAGTTTTCTTCTAATACATCAACAAAATTTTGAAACTTTTTAATATATAATAATGCAAATAAATAAAAAAAAATAATACTAGATAAAATACTACAATAAATGAACATAATTTATATAAAAATTCTTTTATAGCATACGTTTATACTAATAATTTTAATTTTAAATATTTCTACTTATTTTTTTCTGTATATATTTATTATTATTATTATTTTTTATTTATTTATTTTATGGTATTTTTCATTAATTTAGATGATTGAAGAAGAAGAAGAAAAAAAAACCTTTTTAAATTATGAACCAAAAATTTTAGAAATTCCTATTAAAAAAAAATTTTTTTTCGCTGTCTATTCGGTTGGTTATTATTTTGGCAAAATTTCAAAATTTTATCAAACTAATATTAACAGATAAAAATACAAAAAAAATAAACCTAAAAAAAATAGACTATTTTTATATGAACATTATTATGTATTATGCGGAAAAAAATTTAATATATTTATTTATGGGAAAAAAGTATATAAATTTTTTAATTAATTCTCTTTTTTTTTTTATACGAAAATTTATATTCGGACCTTTGAAAATTTATTGTACAAAATTTTTTTTTTTTTTGTTGGTACAACTGAAAAGGATGTGTAAGAATTGATAGTCCACTAATTTTCAGTAGTTCATGGACCATAAATATAGCAATATTTTGATAGAATTTTAAAAATAGACCATATATAATATTTTGTTTTTCTTTAAAAAGAAAATTCTTATTACATCTTTATTAATTTAGTAGAAAATCAATAAAAATAAAACATGATCGTTACGATTTTTATATTTTGATTTACGATCCTCCCCACACACTCTTGGCAAACAGAAATCGTAAATTTGTAAAAATCTAAAATATGTATTGTAATTTGTTTTTTTTTTTGTATTCTACTTTAAAAAAATATTTTTTATAAAAATTTTTAAAAAAAACTAGTTTCAAGGACTTTTTTTTTAAAAAGATTTTTTGATAGGAAAAATAGTTTCCCGAAAAATACCTTACTTAAATAAACTGGTTTTTTTTTGAATATTCATAATTTTTTTTAGATACTATTTTT
The DNA here is from genome assembly GCA_958298945.1 of Atherix ibis. NCBI lineage: Eukaryota > Metazoa > Arthropoda > Insecta > Diptera > Athericidae > Atherix > Atherix ibis. Next base: position 79,235,916 of record OY282609.1, read on the forward strand.
CTCAAAAAAAATAAATTATATTATTTACCATTAAAAATGTTCTCTTTAACAATAATAGAAAAATCAGAATAGATCCAACGTACTAGGTAATATATCTCCGATATTGGCTGGTGTTCCACAGGGTAGTATACTTAGACCCAACCCTTACAACATTTACACATCCGATATGCCAATCTGTTCGAATACCTTCTTTGCTATATACGCCGATGCTATGGTAGCAAAAACCCCAAACATGTTAATAGGCAGTGTCGTACCTTAATGACACCAAAGTTCGGTACCTGGGAATGAACTTAGACAAACGCTTGATACGGCAACCACAAAGAAGACTTAAAAGACAGGAACTAAACAGTCGATACCTATAACTACTTCGACTTCTACACAAACATTCTAAGCTTACTATAGACAGCAAAGTATTTTTTAACCAATATGGACTTACAGACGAGAACTCTGGGGTTCTACTAGGCCGTTCATTTCCCATTGAAAAATCAATCAAAAATACTCCGCACGATTGCTGACGCTTCTTTTTATATTTGCAATACTGTTATCCACTATGATTTTGAAGTTCCATTTGCTTTTAATGTGGTTGTATCCCGTTATAAAAAGTTTCATTGCCGTGTAATCCTCTTGTTCAAGAACTATCCTCGACTTTCTTTCCTAGAAACACCCATCGAAGACTTAAGCATCACAGGTTGCGTCATTTGTTAAAATACTAAGTCTTAACATAGCAGGTGAAATTTCGACGTTAATTAATACTATTATTAAAATCTGCTTATTACTATGTATTGTTGTAGACATCTGTAAAAAATTTAAAAAAAAGCTTGTATCGATAAAAGACAATCTGTAATAATATCCGGCATGGGAATAAGTTTTTGCCCTTACATTAAGTGTCCAGCCCACCGCTCTATGATGTCGTCTTTAAATAGGCTGCCGAATCGTCCATGCTTAAGTACGGAGCTGAGAATTCTTCGAAGGATCCTTCTCTCGAACACGGACTAGAGTCTATTGAATGAAACATATTTAAAGACTTTGATTTCAACGTGAGTAACAAAGAACGAGAAGGGACACTTTTACAATTCGAAGACACACAATTACCAAAATTACTTGATGAAGACCCAATTCAAACGCACGAGGATTTGTCAACTACGTTAAATGTAGGTCAGCATTTGCATGCAAAGAGAATGGTCCAAAAAAATACGAAATCGGGTCCCATATCAATTGAAGGTGAGAGAAAACTCTTAACGACCTTATGCATAGACAATTCCAGGAGAACTTTGTAGGTCCACAAACGTCAAAACACAATACCCACAGTTTGGTGGGATCAGAAGCGTTATTTATAATGAACTCCTGAGACAGTCCGATGATTAATGATCCTTACATCGACTGAAGCTAATAAGATTGAATCGAACTTTGTAAGAAAAACGGCTGGAATGGGACGAGAGGCATGACAAGCTAATTCTGCTTCAAGAAAACTCAAGGGCCCACGTTGCAAAACCAGTCCAGAAATACTTAAAAGGAGTGATATGAAAATTCTTGCCTCATTACAACCAAGCCTCCGCCACACCACATACACCAGCTTAATCGTAAATATTGACCTTTCACATTCGCATTTATGTGGGTCCATGTGGCTGACCCTTTCCGGAAAGCTGTTCCCTTCTCATGAAAGTATCAAAAAATAGCTTCATGAATGAATCGAGTCAACAGAAGCAGAAGTATTTCTTCGAGATATTCATTTATTACCGGAAATATGGAAGAAAGTCAAACTCTTTCAAAGGAGTCTTGGTTAAGTCTCACGGCTTACTTATATCGTTTAAAGACAGACGTCACAAGCCAAGGTTGAACTGCATCCCGTACGCCGAGGTTTGCATGGCTGTATGGCTGCGGGGAAGTACGCGAACTCCGTATACCTGGCAGCCTTTGGATTAATTTAGTCTTCCTGGACTCTAACATAGATGATGGTATGCTGGACTCTAATATAGATGACCACTTTTTCCGAGCTACTCATAGGATTCAAATGAACTCGAACAAAAAAAGGGCTAAGCAACATTTATGTGTGGTGACGCTCTAAACCCACAAGAGAGGAAGTGTGGGGCTGTCGAGCACTTGCCTTCTGACGAGGTTAATTCGTCAGCGAATATTGAGGCTGTATTACCTCCGGTAGCAGAGCCAGCTTAAGATGCAGACCCTAGTTCTGATGTGCTCCAAAAACAAACTCTGCTTGCCAAAGAATTGGAGCTTCAATCCACTCCCGAGAGATCCAGGTCCAATATCTGTTAATATAGGGCATCTAAAGCTGGTACAATTGATACCGATTCTCTTGATGGTGACAGCAGCGAGAATGATAATGCTCTTTCCGAGGTAAAAAAAGAGAAGATGGGCTAGCAAGTACCCCGGTACGACGAGGGTCGCCGGGTCAACTTAAGATGAACAGTGTCGAAAAAAATAATTTGCTTTTGAGGATTAACACATACTTTTTTGAAAGATAATTTCTGAAAAGACACATTAAAGAACAATTATCTGAACTGGTCTTTCTAGAAGTATATATTTTACCCCCCAAATGTTCCAATAACTTATGATCAAAGATCCTCCGCAAAATTATCAATGCCTCCTTTGATATTTGTAAAAATAGGAGGATTATCCAATTTGAGTTTTGTAAAGCGAAATTTAATAAAATATTTTTTAAATTCAATCTTTGAAAAAATTATTATTTATTTGTATTGATTATATTTTGTCATTATTTTTCATAAATTAAATATTTTTCAAATACTTTACAGAAAATTTCTTGTAAGCCTTGAATTTGTTGAGGTAATTTTTGGTAATTTTTTTGCACCTTTTACTTGATGGGTATTTATTTTTTAATGCTCTAAAGCTTGATGGGTAATTTTGAAAATATGATTTTTTATATAGTTTTAAAAAAAATGTCAAACTGCATGACTTTGTACGATCTTAGACACCAATTGAATTAAAATTACTCGTCCTGTGAACTTTTTGCCCAATAAAGATAAAATTTGATATGTTGTGTGGCTTGTGGTGCTGTTTTTTTTTAAATCAACATAAGGTATAGATTAAAAATTTTATAATCAGTTTTAAAAAATTTGGTTACTACAGGGTCATAGAACCCAGAATTGACAGTTATGTTCTCTTCTTATTCATTTAGCTAAAAAACAAGGGCCCATTGACACCTTCAGACCAAGACAGTCATATTTTTCGGATACTTTCTAGAGTTATTTATAAAATCAAAGAGTCTCTTAATATGGCAATGTTCCTTATTGACATATCCATTAGGCCAGAAATGAGCCTCTTGTGTGATAGTTAATTATTCTAAAACATAATTTTTATCTTAAATAACATATAAATTTCACAGCTGTCAAGAGCCGCACTTTCGGAACCCCAAAGTAGATAATCTCTAATCGTGATTTTAGTATTTTCTTTATTCAAGACGTGTATAGGGAACAAGAAAAAGTCACAGGGGGCCAGATCTAGGGAATACGGTGGCTGCGGCATTATTAGTGTATTGTTTTTGGCCAAAAATGGCAAAAGCCAATTTTTGTTCTTTCACAAATCTGGGCGTTTCTGGCCGATTGCTTCGCACAACTTCCCCATAACTTGCAGGTAATATTCCTTATTGACCGTTCTACCCTGTGGCAAGAACCCATGATGCACCACTCCCCTGCAACCCGAGGAAAACTGTAAGCAAAACCTTCACATTCGACCGAACTTGGCGCGCTTTTTGCGGTCTTTTTCAAAATTCAAAATTCAAAATGGCCGAACTTATTGGCATAAGTAAGAGACATGAGTACCAACATAACGCCACAAAAAATCTAAAATCGCATATACGTAACCCGCAGAAATTCAAAATTCGCGATGAAAATAAAATTTACCTCTACAACAAAATCACTTATTTTGTCTATAATATAGAAAAAAAAATGCTCAAAGTCTAATAATTATAAATTGTAAATAAAAATTACCTATTTTGATAATTATTTTAACACACAACAAACAAACTACCATATTGACAATATTGAAGAGATTTTTCTTCTATTACCTAAAAAAAAAATGGCAGCTTTTTTTTCTCGGTGTTTATTTTAACTTATGAAAACAATTTTTTATATTTTTTCCCTTCCTATTTTCTAAGACAAATAATTATCTCTTATTATTATTAGTTTTTCGCGTAAATAGTAAATATAAAATAAGCTGTAAAAACTACTTTCTTAATAACTTTGCAATTACAGAAGAAGAAAAAAAGACAAATACACGATGAACTGCAAATAGTCTAGCTAAAATAATAAAAAGAGTCTCAACAAAATTTTATGAAAATGTTTATTAAGAAGATGATATTAAAAATTTTGTAATAAACGAATAAGAAAAAAAATTTATAATTAAAAATTGCGCTTAGATAGGAGAATCACAGTCACACTCGTATTTGTAGTATTCAGAAGAGTGTTTTTTGTTGTTGTTGGTTTGGTTAGGCCTAAATGTGCGGGTAAATAATCTTGAAATTATTGCCTCCCATCAAATTTGTATAATTATTGTTTTTGTTAGTTTGTTTTTTCTATACTTCTCACCAAAAAAAAAATTGTTTTTTTTTTGCATGAAATTGAAATAAGTCAAACTGAAAGCTAATCAGTAATGGAGAAATGTTAAAAATTACACAAGTCAATCACATTTAACAATTTTCTTTTTTCGATTTTTTTAAATAAGCCAACGTCTTTTGGCGCTTTGTTATTGACTGACCAAAAATACATACAAGAAACCGCAAAATCAGCTCAAAACTATTCACACAAAAAAATTTACTTTTTTTTGACCATTTTTGTTACTTGAATGTTGTTTTTTGTTTTGTTTTTCTTTAAATAATTTCCATTTCACTAAGCGTTGATGCATAAAATAATTTAACGTTAATGTATATAATATGAACACACCTACATTCAATAAAGCCGTGTGGCTATTGTGAATATTTTATAATGCAATACTTACTCGCTTGCGATCGTACGAGTATTCGAAAACAGTTACGAATAGTCCATGTTGCGTTGGTGAGCTTTTTGGAACTTTTCAATGTTGGTACATTTATCAAAATTACATAATACCAACTGGGAGGATTACATCAAAGCTACCGTTCGTTGATATACACGATTGTGTATTTGTAATAATTATGGAAAAATAAAAATTTATATAGAAAGTTAAACTGTAAAATTATACTGTGGAGATACACGTATTAATCTCTCCCACCTTATGCGCACGAGTTTGTACGATATTTGCTGATAATTATCTATACTAATTTTTAATATTTATGCTAATTTTTTTTTTATTTCCTTTATTTTCCTTAATTTTTCTATTATTAAACTCTATTACTTTATAATTGTTTTTTGTTTTTATTTTGATTATCCTATAATTAATAAGCAAAATATTAAATGGAAAAAAAGTGAAATATTGTAATTTAATTAATTTTCTTATAATCATCACAAATTAGTTTAGTATACTCGGAACTAATTCAGAAAAAAATTGTATTGAATTATTTACACAATTCGTATTTCCGTATTTTTTTTTGTTGTATTTTTACTTTCTTTTCTGATAATAAAGCATTATCCAATAATGTAGTTTAGAAAGTAAAATTTAATAAAACCCATTAAAAATTCAGATTTTTACTCAATTTTTATTGAATATAATTGCTTAAACTTTGGCATTATTATAAAATATAATATTTTTTAAATGATTACCATAAGACTTTTTGTAGGCTTTGGTCTTTCTAAGGTAATTTTTTTATAACAATTTTGCAATATTCGGGCTGTAATTCAGCCCCGAAATTGGTTATTAAATGGTCTAAATTTAAAAAAAATTTTGTGTAAATACATTCTTTTATGTGATTTTAGAAGAAAAAGTCTAACAGCGTCAAATTACACAATCTTGGAAGCTTTAATGGCAAAATTACAAAATTAGGTGTTGTATTATGTGGGTTGTGCTGTCGTTTTATTCTTATCACATATGGTTTACGAGGTCTGTACAAAAAGTATCGCGAATTTTGAAATTCCGCAGGTTACATATATTCGATTTTCGATTTTTTTTGTGGCGTTATGTTGGTACTCATATCTCTCTCTTATGGCGAAAAGTTCGGCTATTTTGAATGTTTAGTTAATTTTTGGCAGCTGCTTTGCTTGTGCGTGTTTTGGCTCGTCTTCGATTTTTGCTCAATTTCGACCAAAAACAGCATCGCATTAACATTGTTAAGGAGTTGTTGGACTCTGTCCGCGACGACCCAGATTTGCTTCAGATGGTTATGACGTGATAATCAAAGCTCAATTATCCCAATGGAAGCTGCCGCACGAGCCAATACCGAAAAAAGCGCCAAGTTCGGTCGAATATTAAGGTTTTTCTTACAGTTTTCTTCGATTGTAGGGGCGTGGTGCATCATAAGTTCTTGCCACAGTGTAGAACGGTCAATAAGGAATATTACCTGCAAGTTATACGCTAGTTGTGCGAAGCAATCCTCCAGAAACGCCCAGATTTGTAAAAGAACAAAAATTAGCTTTTGCCATTAATAAGCTTAAATCCGCTGTTTTTTGGTTCAAAATAACACATGTTTTTTTCATAGAAAGCAAAAACAAATTTATACAAAATACTTGCCCTCGCTAGCTACACATTTTTCCCATCTCTCGGGCAATTTGTGGATATTACGTCAAAAAATTCCTTCTCTTTCGATGCAAACCACTCATCAAGCCATTTTCGGACGTCTTCGTAAGAATCGAAGTACTGCTCAGTGGGCGCGTGTCCCATCGGCGAAAACAGGTGGTAGGTAGAAGGGGCCAGGTCTGGTGAATAAGCGGGGTGGGGTAGCTGCTCCCAATTGAGTGTCTCCAAGTAGTTTCGTATCATTTTTGACGTGTGAGATGGTGCGTTGTCGTGGACAAAAATCAGCTTTTCATTTCTTTATTGATAATCCGTCCTTTTTTCACGCAGAGCGTTTTGGCATCGCTCCATCTACGTATCTTTCAATTCCTGCGTCACCTATTTTCCGATCTTTTCAATCTTCCCCATAGTACGCAGACGCATGGAAATGGCTGGTTGAGTAACACCCAATTGCTCCGCGAGCATTTTTTCGATTGGGTATCGTCTTCGTCCAAAAGAGCCTGCAATCGATGGTCCTCAACCTTCCTAGGCCGATTTTCACCCTTCTTGTCACACAATTCAACATTGCCGTCTTTGAACTAACTATAGGCTTCCGTAAGCATTCAAAGCGATTCGGCAGCCGATTTCTTCAAATTGAAGCAGAAAAGCAGAGCTTCTTGCATATGCTCTTTTTCTGGCACAAAACTAGACATGATTACCAAAGGAAAAATGTATGCTGACAATGTGCACTGATTAATGTTGACAGATGTCAAACTCATAAAAAAAAGTATGGCGTACCCATGGTACCACAATACGCTCACTCACGCCATCTATGACCTATTTAAGCTTATACCCTTGGTACAAGTTAAACGTTATGTTATCTGGGCATGGTATTTTTATTTTGCAAAGAGCAGGGAAAAGGGAGTCTCTGAGTACGATGGTAATTGGGGGTTCGTTAAGTTTCTTTTTTTCCCGTTTTTCTGTTCTTTCATTAATAACCGACATCTTCAACACGCGGAATTATAAGATATTTGTAATTTTTAACATAAATAATAGAAAAAATCGGGATATATAAAATTGATTTTTGAAGTTTTTTTTTCACATTTCTTTTAAGAAGTTAAAAAAGTATAAAAGGTAAAAAATAATTTAAAAAAATATATTGTAGATAAAATTATATCATCGTTTTTTTTATGGGTTTACTGCAAAATTATTTAATTTTAACAACATTAGCAATCAGAAATTTTGGAGGGAAACAAAACATTATGTAAAATCTCTTTATGATCTTGTGAAAAAATAAAAAAATTTAAAAAAAAATATCTTTAAAAAAAACTGATTTATTTGAGACTGTTTTTTAAATTTTGTTTAGAAAGTATTAAAAAAAATAAATAGTAAAATATTATATCATCTTTAATTTTTAAATAATTTTACAGCAAAATTGTTTATTCAAAAATATCAAATTCAAAGGCAACATGGTAATTTTCACCATAATCTTGGGCAGCAACCTCTCTCTGAGTTTCTTATCATAAAACTGTTCTAAAATTTCCTTCAACTCCTTAGTTTTCTAGCATATTCCTACACCATCTACAATATTCACCTAGTTCGTACGTAAACCTAACAATTATAATTAGTGGATTTTCGCAATTCCTGACACCTATTTCAGTCAATTAACTGATTATTTATATGACCGACAGACCTTAATAATTCCTTCTTCTTTTTTTGGCTATGATTGCAAAAAACCTCCGAAATTTTTTTATTGATTTAAATAAGAATAATATTTTACTATTTTTAATTTTATTCTTATTTTTACTTCCTTGTAAATTAATTACAATTTATTTTATAATTCATAAAAAAATATGGGTCTGCAAAGAGAAATATTGCTAAGATTTCAAAATAAAGGACTCTGTAGTAGAAAAAATTTTGATCCTTTTAATTTTTATTCTAAGACTAAAATTCTTTGCATATTTCAATAATTTTTTTCCAAATACTATTATAGCATTAGTGATATTTTAACAATTTTTCTTAAGAAAGTTAGATTTTTCTTCTTTTTTTAAATAATTGCGGACCATTTTTAAGGTAAGCTATTGAATTTCGTACACACCGTAACCCTATCTACCGCATTGTAATTACTTTTGTGTTAAATTTATCTGTTGAATATTTAGTCAATTTCTTTAATTTTTACAGTATTAAAATTCAATACTATTTATTTTGGCAATTTAGTACCTTTAGCAACAATAACAATGGCTAAATCAGGTCATTATACTATGGATCCTTTATGACCTGTGATAAGGCGATAGTAGATATTTTTGCTAATGAATATATATATTAATTTTGTTCTTTACCTTATATATAGAGAAAAACTAAAATCCTACATCAAATCCAAATTGTTAACAGAAATAAAATATAACATTACAAGAAAGTTATTTTTGTCTGGGACATTCCTTATTTAGAATAATTGAAAAAATTTAATATAATAAGAATAAACCTTCGCAATAACCTTCTACAAGTACATACACAAAGACAGAAATTATATTTGAAAGAAAAATTTTTATTAAATCTTTTCTTATTTATATAATAGTAAACATTTATTATTTAATAATTACGTATGTACTTTATTGATAATTTCAACATATTTTTATTGGCCATGGACTCAACGACAAAACTTTGTATTTATTTGAAGAATAGCCGCGAAAATTTATTATTAAACGAACAGGTTCAAGGTAGGCTCTCTTCTATAACAAAATATCTTATGACTATTAAATCAAAGATACAATATTTATGGAATAAAATGAAAATAGATACTCGTATTTACAACCTACTCATAATAATACATATCAAACATTCGACCTACATTCTGTCAGCCACACAAAAGAAAAATGAATCTGAGATTGTGTTTATCTATTATCAAAAATGAATAGAGTGGTACTTCGTACTTGAAATATTTTTATGTTTGGACATAATAAGTACAATATAAATTGTAAAGAAATCTAAACAATTGCATGGTAGTCGATTTACTTTTTGTCGAATAGATACAAATGGCCATTATTACGTACAAGGTAAAAAGTTGAATGAATCGTCTGATAAAGGGTTTCTTGATAATATCTATCAATCAGTTTATATCTTTTGCTGTTGATTTAATGAGACAAGAAGTCAAACTTTTACTATTTTGAAGTGTATTTGTATCTTAGTACTGTATGCAAAACTATTCGCTATGTTTTCTTACAAAAATCTATGCTTCTGGGTTTTCTGTGCCTCTTGGCTATATTCACTCAATATGCAGTAGACGCGATAGTCTCCACCACTTAGATTTGTCAGCACTCGATTTATTCAATTACATTTATGATGATTCGGAAATTCATTTTGATTTTGTTTTCATAACCTAGTATAGGTCACTGACCGAAACGAATTGAGATATTTTGAATACGATTGCACAACTTAATAACTAATAAATAAATATCATGCCAGATCTTAAGAGTACAACTACATGCATACGTACATAAATTGTATTTAATAAAATAATTTTACATCGAAACTCTTACGTATCGATGTAAAATTATTTTAAAATTTTATGATTTTTGGCATATTAAAAGTGTATTAATTCGAGTATTTTTATATTAGATATTTGTCCTTGTATACATTATTGATTAACCCCTCTAATATTTCTGCTTTTATACTATAATTATGTTTTTAAGTAAACAATAAATGAAGAAAATAAGATTTCATAAAAATTTTACAAGAGATATCATGAAACACTTTTTTTTATGACATTTTTATAAAAGATTCTATTGAATTTTTAAATTTTTCAAGTTAAAATTTTTGCAGTAAACATTTTTCCAGTAAATATTTTTGCAATAAATTGTTTTGCAATAAATATTCTTGCAGTAAAAATATTGTCAGTTAAAAATTTTCAAGTTAAAATTTTTGCAGTAAAAATTTTGCTGTAAATGTTTTTGCATTCAAAATGTTTGCACTAAAAACATTTTGCAGTAACACGTTTCCTTAGTTTTTATAAAATTTTTATAATAGTTTTTATATTTGTATTATAAGAGCTTTATTATGAAAGATTTCATAAAATTTTGACAATAGATTACATAAAATTTTTATAAGATATAAGATTCTTATATCTTATAAAAATTTTATGTAATTTATTGTCAAAATTTTATGAAATCTTTCATAATAAAGCTCTTATAATACAAATATAAAAACTATTATAAAAATCTTCAAATTTTTATAAGATTTTATAAAATTTTTCTAACAGTTTTCATAACATTTTTATAAGAATTTTTATATAAACGTTTTCATAAATTCATCAAATTTTTATAATATTGTAGATACTTAATTTTATATGAGAACCTTCATTAAAATTCTATAAAATTTTTATAAAAGTTTTCATGAAATTGTTATAAGAGATTTTATGAAATTTTAATTTAAGATTACATTAAATTTTCATAAGAGATTTTATGAAATGTTTATAACTGATTAGATGCAATTTTTATAAGAGACTAGATGAAATTTTAATTAAAGACTTTATGAAATTTTTATAAAAAATTTTATGAAATTTTTATAAGAAATTAGATGAAAGTTTTATAATAGATTATATGAAAATTTTATAAGAGATTAGATGGAATTTTTATAAGAGATAAGATGAAATTTTAGTTAAAGATTACCATAAGTTTTTATAAGAAATTTTTTAAAATTTTTATAAAAGATTAGATGAAATTTTTATAAGATTAGATGAAATTTTTATAAGAAATTAGATCAAATTTTTATAAGAGATTTTATGAAATTTTTATAAGAAATTAGATGAAATTTTTATAAGAGATTTTATAAAATTTTTATAAGAAATTTTATGCAATTTTTATAAGAGATTAGATGAAATTTTTATAAGAGATTTTTTTAAATTTTTTTAAGAGATTTCATCGAATTTTTATGAAATTTTTAACATATGTTTTAAAGTAGATTTAATATAAGAGATTTCATCGAATTTTTATAATACATTTTTAATCAAAATAACTGCCGACCCTGTAGAACAGTCGTTAGCGTGCTGGACTGGCATCCCAGGCGTCGTTGGATCGAATATCACTAAGGCTTGCTCCTACGCTCATTCCCAAAATCCCATTTTCTTTCACTTCTACTGTAGTTTCTTATCCCCTGTCACAAAATGGGCTTTTTAGTGTCGTGGCGTTTAGAATATACATTTTAGTACTAATGTTACATGAAATGATAATAAACAACAAAAAAAACAGTAAAAATTTCTAAGAATAACAATGAATAAAATCTGTTTAAAATATATTCACAATTTCAGGTCATTTATTTAAAAATGCAACAAGTTTTTTAATCGTTCGCATTTTTAAGAAAAACTAATTGTTTTTCTTTAAATAACGCAATTGTTACAATATTATTTAGTAATTAACATTTAGTAATGACCGTCTTCACTGCTTTTGGTCTCAGTAATGACCGCGTAATTCACAAGATTTAAAAAGAAAATGCTTTGAAATTCCTTCCTTCTTAATCGAATGGAAAAGTGAACAGTAACAACTCATAACCATTTTGATTTGCACCTAGCAGTTAACTTACCAACCAATCTCTTATTCAAACCAACCTCTACTCTTACGCAATAGAACAAGTAACCGGAGCTTATAATGCATTCCTTAACGTCAGGAAAATTGCTAAGAAAATGATTGTATACAATTGGTGGTGATTGTAATTTATAAACTGGCATTGGGATACCATATTTGCAGTTTTTAGTTTATCAATTAAGGAATGGTACCTCTGAACACAGTCGATTTCATCATTTGTGTCAATAGTTCTTGTTTCTGTCCAACAATTATATTGCTAATATCTTCGCGACATCATAAAAATTCAATTGCGTAAAAAAATCAACTTTATGTAGAAAAACAAAAACTGCCATTTAAAACCAATAAATTGAAAATATTTTTTTTTTACATACAAATACAATACATCATGCATTATGGTTGGTATTGGGCAGTTCTAAATAATTAAACTTTTTTTGGTTTTTCCTTCTTTCAGTTCGGAATGGACTTAAATGCTTAGCCAATCAATCGATCAGTTTTGAAAATTTTCTAATGCACAAGAATTTTCAGCATAAAAACCAGCTAAAAGTGGAAAATTGTCACTTTTCAATAAAGTTGTAATAGATTTGGCCTTTAAGGCTGCTACACCATTTTTAGAGGAATTATTTCTTTTTTTCCATGTACACTAATCTGTGAAATGCAGTTTTGAAAACTAGTACATATGAAAGTGAATTGCACAATTTTTTTTCAATTTTTTATTAATCAGAAATACTTGATTGAACTAAAAATAGGCTCATTCCAAATAGAAATGCTAGGAAAAAAAATCGACCCTAGGCTAAGTTAAGGCAATAATTACCCCAAAAAAATGCATTTATTATAGGAGAGTGTATATACTTGTTAGATAATTATTCGAACGTGACTATTAATTGATTATTACGTTAGTTTAGAATTGTGACTATTTAAAATAACTCGTTTTTTTTTAAAGTAAATATTTAATTTAATATATGCCAAGAGATCGTACCTCAACTAAGACACTTTTTTATGCCATGCGAAACCTGCAAACTTTAGTTTATATGAAAGAATATTCGTTTATCTTAGGCAAACTTGAAGTATACAAATTTCCTTCCGTTTATTTATTTACTTTTACTTTATGTTTTATTATAAACCAGCAATTATTACCTATTTTTAAATTCCTTTGGTGATTCTTAATTGCTTGAATACTGAAACAGCTAAACTCTATAAGAACACTGCCTCAAATTATTCTGCACCTTTGCTAGTATTCCATATTTAAAGTCCACCTAATATTTTGTACTTATACGTATCGCGAATGGACTGTTAAATCTAAGTCAATATTGATTAATTTTATCAGAAAATTCGTTAAGCAAAAATTTTACGAATGTAAAATTAAAAAAATAATTATTAACATAATTGATTAAAATTGATATAGTTCACAAAATCAATTCAATTAAATTATAGAAAATCTCATATTTTTGTAAATAATTTTAAAAGAAAAAAACAACTCTCAAATAGTTATAAAAATAATTGAAAATAAAAAAAAATATTTTAGTTTAATTATTGTATAATTTGCCATCTAACCAAATTGAACTTGTGAACTTTTCCGCTATTTTATTACCAATTAACTTTAGTCGCTTTTATATTTTTATAAAAAATATTAAAAAAAAATTGAAATTGCACTTTAAACGAATACCCATTATATCTACTAGATATTTTTTTATATTATTTTTATAATTAAATAGTAGGTGTCGAGGTGGCGAGCTCATTAAACAGACTGTCAGCATGAATAATTATATCTTAATAAAAAAATTTATGTACTGTTCATAAATTTAAGATCTGTTAGCAAAACCATTTACTAGTAATAAATTAATGATGGTATAAATAATAAAGTAAAAATAGAAACAAAAATAAATTTCACTGAAAATTTTCCAGTAAATTTATTTTCATTAACAATATTTTCAGTAAAAATGTTTTTAGTAAAAATTTTTGCAGTAAAAAATATTGTTAGTTAAAATTTCTTAAGTTCAAATTTTTGCAGTAAAAAATGTTTACTGTAAAAATATTTCCAGTAAAAATATTGACAGTTAAAAATTTTTAAGTTAAAATATTTGCATTAAAAATGTTTGCAGTAAAAACGTTTGCAGTAAAAATATTTCCAGTAAAAATATTTTCAGTAAAAATTCTTGCAGTAAAAATATTATCAGTTAAAAACTTTTAAGCTCAAATTTTTGCAGCAAATATTTTTGCAGTAAAAACTTTTGCAGTAAAAATTCTTGCAGTAAAACTATTATCAGTTAAAAACTTTTAAGTTCAAATTTTTGCAGCAAATATTTTTGCAGTAAAAACTTTTGCAGTAAAAATGTTTGCAGTAAAAACTATTGCAGTAAATATTTTTGCACTAAAAACATTTCGCATTAAACATATTTTCAGTAGAAAAATTTTTAGTAAAATTATTTTCAGTAAAAAATTCAATTAAAACATTTGCAGTAAAACCTCTTGCATTTAAAATACTTTCAGCAAAAATGTAGTCAGTCAAAATTTTTGGAGTTAAAACTTCTACAGCAAAAATTACAGTAAAAGTATTGTTAGTCTAAATATTTCAAGTGAACTCTTTTGCAGTAAAAAATTTTTAAAAAATAAAAATGTTTGCAGTAAAAATATTTGTAGTAAATATTTTTACAGTAAAAACGTTTGCAGTACAAATTTTCTAGTAAATATTTTTATAATAAAATTTTTGCAATAAATATTCCTGGAGTAAAAATACTGTCAGTTAAAATTTTTCAAGTTAAAATTTTTGCAGTAAAAACTTTTGCAGTAACCAGTAAATATTTTTGCAATAATTTATTTTGCAATAAATATTCTTGCAGTATAAATATTGTCAGTTAAAAATTTTTGCTGTAAACATTTTCCTACCAAATATTTTTGCAGTAAAAATTTTTGCACAATAAACTTTTTGCAGTAAAACGTTTGTAGTAAAAATATTGTCAGTCAAAATGTTTGCAGTTCAAACTTTTACAGCAAAAATACCGTCAGTTAAAATGTTATTAGTAAAAATATTTTCAGTAAAACATTTTGCAATAAAATTTTTTGCAATAAATATTCTTGCAGTAAAAATATTGTCAGTTAAAATTTTTAAAGTTAAAAGTTTTGCGGTAAAAACTTTTGCAGTACAAATTTTTCTAGTAAATATTTGTACAATAAAATTTTGTGCAATAAATATTCCTGCAGTAAAAATATTGTCAGGTAAAATTTTTTAAGTTAAAATTTTTGCAGTAAAAACTTTTGCAGTAACTAGTAAATATTTTTGCAATAAAATTGTTTGCAATAAATATTCTTGCAGTATAAATATTGTCAGTTAAAAATTTTTAAGTTAAAATTTTTGCTGTAAAAACTTTCCTAGCAAAAATTTTTGCTGTAAAAATTTTCCTAGCACAAATTTTTGCACAATAAACTTTTTGCAGTAAAACGTTTGTAGTAAAAATATTGTCAGTCAAAATGTTTGCAGTTCAAACTTTTACAGCAAAAATACTTGCAGTTAAAATATTGTCAGTTAAAATATTAGTAAAAATATTTTCAGTATTAATTTTGCAATAACATTTTTTGCAATAAATATTCTTGCAGTAAAAAATTTTGCAGTACAAATTTTTCTAGTAAATATTTTTATAATAAAATTTTGTGTAATAAATATTCCTGCAGTAAAAATATTGTCAGTTAAAATTTTTCCAGTTAAAACGTTTACAGCAAAAATACTTGCAGCAAAAATATTCTCAGTTAAAATTTTTCAAGTTAAATTTTTTACAGTAAAAACTTTTGCAGTAAAAATTTTTCCAGTAAATACTTTTGCAATACAAGTTTTTGCGACAAATATTCTTGCAGTAAAAATATTGTCAGTCAAAATTGTTGCAGTTAAAAATTTTAGCAGCAAAAATATTTGCAATAAAACCTTTTGCAGTAAATATTTTTGCAATAAAAATTTTTGTACTAAAAGTGCCCGTACTAAAATTATTTACAGTAATATGGTTAAAATATTTTTTTGCATTTTTGGTATAATTTTTTATTAGTCATTTTTTGTATAGATTTTTCATGTAACATTTTTATTAATTAATCAGTAAAATGTTTACATTTCCGGTTAATTATATTCATAAAAATTTTAAATGTAAATATCTAACTGAGTAGGTCTTTAATATTGTCATAAATATGTTAATTGAATTTGCTACGCTTAAATGATACAAATAATATGAAAATTAAGATAAATTTCCTTATAAATAAAAAAAACCTAGTCAAAATATTAATAAATAATTAACTAAAAATAAATTTCAAAAACAGAAAATACTAAAAAAATATTTACTTTTCCTGTTTTTTTGTTTGGTTAATTTTGTTGATTTTTGTAAATTGAATTTTTGGTAATTATTTTTAATTGAAAGAATTTTTATTGAATTTGTTAACACTTTTTTTTCAGTAATAACTGGTGCTACCGATGGCATTGGTAAACAGTATGCAAAAGAATTAGCCAGTCGTGGTCTTAATATTATTTTAGTATCGAGAACTCAACAGAAATTACAACAAGTTTCACAGGAAATTGGTGAGTTTTCTCGTAAAGAATTTTATTTTCATCTCCATTCTATTAAAAATGAAAATTCAATATCAAATTTAGAAAATGTTTCATTTTATATTTTCATAAATTATTTAATAAATTGGTTTTTATTTTAATTTAAAAAAATTTATTATATAAATAATAATGATTGAGCAGAGAGTGTATATCGTGTCAAAACTAAATGGATTGTGGCTGATTTTAGTAAAGGCAAAGAAGTGTACGATCACATCGAAAGGGAACTCGAAGGAATTCCGGTTGGAATTTTAGGTAATTTTTATTATTTTATTTAAAATATTTTATTTTTTACATCAAAAGAAAATTTCTACTCATTACTAGTAATGATGATGTTGATTATAATTATTAAAATTTTTACTTTCCATCCTTTTTGGTATTTTTAGTTAATAATGTAGGACGTATGTATGACTATCCAGAAGAATTGGTAAAAATATCCGAGGAGTTAATATGGGATTTAATAAATATAAATGTAGGTGCATGCACAATTATGACAAGAATGATTGCATCAAAAATGAAGAAAATCGGCAAAGGGGCTATTGTGAATATATCATCCGGAAGTGAACTACAACCATTGCCATTGATGGCTGTTTATTCAGCAACAAAGGTAATATTTTAGAAAATGTTCTCTGTTTTTTTTTATATATAAAATTCTGAATTTAAAACATTGATTTTCTATAAATTAATCTTAAATATAAAAAAAAAAATTGGAAATGATAATTTTTCGAAGTTATCTCGATCAGTTAAGGCATGAGTAGATCTTTTTCAGATAATTTTTTTAGGTCTATAATATGGGCACATTACTTGATAAATATTAATTTTAAAATATTTTAAAATTAAAAGATTATTTGATTTAATTTTATATTTTGTTAAATTTTATCAGAAAAGTCTAAAAGCATCTAATCACACAATCTTGGAGGCAAATTTACAAACACCAAATTTTTTAAAATACGCGTCCTGGTAACATTTTGCACAATAAATTCAGAGTTTGTGGTTTATAATACCATTTTATTAAAACCACATATGGTTTACATTAAAATCTTTAAGTTTAGTACTTATCATACGGCCATAGCGCTCAGAAAGGACGGTTCAAAAAAAAAAACCACCAATGACACGTTCAGGCGAAAATTTACACTAGGCAATAATTTTTCGCAGATACAATGGCTCCTCGACAGTTAATTATAAGTTTTTATAACCACACCTTACATATGGCAATTTAACTTATTGACGTATCCATCGAGCGACAAGTAAGCCTCATCGGTGGAGAAAATTTTCTTTTAAAAATTATCATCAAAAACCTGTTAATCCATCGTGTAATTGGCTAATTTTTAGTAAATAATAAATTTATAATATAAAATGGCAAATCTTTAATACAAATAAATATTATCATAATTAATAAGTGTTTCATAACTATTAATGATACAGTGTTATACTTTCCGAACCACAAAATGTATTCAATTGTATACAACATACATGATTTCTTTTTAAATAGAATTTATTTTTAAATTTATTAAAATAAATGAAAACTTTTTGTCAAAAATAAAAATTTGGAAAAAATAACAATGAAAAAATCTTTTAAGTGATCCTGTCTCTCATACTGTCTCAATACTTTTTATATTTAATTTTTTACACATATAAATTTGCCTACACATAAAAGAGAATCAAATAGTTTCAGATACACACGCTCATACAAATATTAATGTCATCTATGAGAGTTTAAATTTATTTCTTATCAATTTAAAAATTCCTCCTATCGTCTATAAAATTTATCTACTGAGAACAGATGTTATCTGTAGTAATTTTACGCAATAATTATGACCGAAACTACTTCGAATAGCTTGAATTTGAAATTTATTTTTACGTTTTATTACGATTTCCATAAAGCAAGTGGGATTAATTTCGTAAAAACGTTTTCGAAGCCGATTTCAGGATTAGACTAATCTATTAGAATAGAGAGTAAATGTACTTTTATTTTATTTTTATTGTTATTTATTGTATTTTAGTTTTTCTCTTCTGTTCTTTTTGATGTTATAAAAATTTCTTTTTCATTTAAAATATCAGAACAGTCCCCTACTGTCAGAGATTAAGAAAGTTATTTTCAATTTGCACCTTTCTTTTATTTTTATAACCTGAAGTTACATCACTACAGTTTTTGCGAAAGGAATTTTCTGGTTGTGATCAATTAAAGTAGGTATATTTACCAATAAAAGCCATTAAAAATATTTTTTTTCAATAAAAAATTTGCAGTAAAGTATTATATAAAATTTGCAATAAAAATTTGCAGTAAAAATTTGTAGTAAAAATTTGCAACGAAAATGTTCAGTAGAAATTGCAGTAAAATTTTGCAGTAAAAATCTGCAATAAAAATTTTCAGAAAAAAATTTCTGTAAAAATTTGCAGTTAAAATTTTCAGGAAAACTTTGCAATAAAAATGTTTAGTTAAAATTGCAGTAAAATTCTCCAGTAAAAATTTGCAGTAAAAATTTTCAGGAAAACTTTGCAATAAAAATGTTCAGTAAAAATTGCAGTAAAATTATGCAGTAAAATTCTACAATAAAAATTTTCAGTAAAATTTTGCAGTAAAACTTTACAATAAAAAAGTGCAATAAAAATGTTCAGTAAAAATTTGCAGTAAAAATTTGCAATAACAATTTGAAATAAAAATTTTCAGTAAAAAATTTCAGTAAAAATTTGCAGTAAAAATTTTCAGGAAAACTTTGCAATAAAAATGTTAAGTAAAAATTGCAGTAAAATCCTGCAGTAAAAATCTGCAGTAAAAAATTTCAGGAAAACTGCAATAAAAATGTTCCGTAAAAATTGCAGTAAAATTCTGTAGTAAAAATCTGCAGTAAAAATTTGCAATAAAAATTTTCAGTAAAAATTTGCAGTAAAAATATTCAGTAAAAATTGTCAGTAAAAATTTGCAGTAAAATTCAGCAGTAAAAATTTGCAATAAAAATTGTCTGTAAAAAATTTATGTAAAAATTTGCAGTAAAAATTTTCAGGAAAACTTTGCAATAAAAATGTTCAGTAAAAATTCCAGTAAAAAATCTGCAGTAAAAATTTGCAATAAAAATGTTCAGTAAAAATTTACAGTAAAACTTTGCAATAAAAATGTGCAATAAAAATGTTCAGTAAAAATTTGCAGTAAAATTTTGCGGTAAAAATCTGCAGTAAAAATTTGCAATAAAAATTTTACAGTATAAAATTTCAGTAAAAGTTTGCAATAAAAATTTTCAGGAAAACTTTTTTCAGTTAAAAAGAATTTATAGTAAAAATAATTTTCGGTAAAAGAATTTGTTTCAATAAAAACATTTTTAATAAAAATAATTTTTAATAAGAATATTTTTAGTAAAAAAATGATTTTCAGTGAAAATAAATTCACAAGAATAATTTTTCTTTAAATATTTTCGTTAAAACTGTTCGCAACTTTAAAGAAATTCGAAAATTTCTAAACTTACTTTTTAAAAATAAACCCAGCTTTGATTAAAGTATTTAGAAAATATTTTAATGCAATATATTTAATGATATTCTAGTGAAAGAGAGTTTTTCCCTTTTAGATATATGTGAAAAGTCTCACCCTGGCTTTACAACATGAATTGGCGCAATATGGAATCACCGTTCAATTGGTTACGCCAATGTATGTGGTCACCAAAATGAACGAATATGCAAGTTCAGTTATGAAAGGTGGACTCCTGGTCCCGGATGTTAGGTCATATACCAAATCGGCAGTATTTACATTGGGGAAAACTAATGAGACCACCGGATACTGGACACACGGAGTTCAGGTTTGTTATAATTAAAAAACAATTTTAATAAAATTCCTCTAATACAATTTTTTTTTCAAAATTTTTTACAAATCAGTATGCTTGTATGAAAATTGCACCGGCATGGCTTCGTACACGCATCGGTCTAAATATGAATACTAAATTCCGACGAGACTATTTCATTAAACATCCCGAAAGGATAGAAAATATTAAACAAAATTAATATTAATATTAACGAATTTCTATAAAACTAACAAAAATATTAAAATAATTTTATAATAAAAAAAAAATCTTTTATTTTTTAGAAGAGAAAAAAAAATTAAGTTTTTCTAAAATTAATCATTTTTTTATATAGAAAAATTATAAATAAAATAAATTTCACTAAAAATAAAAATAAATTGCTTTTGTCTTAAATAGTAAATCCAATATTATACGTAGTTAAACTTAATGATTTATCTATTAAACAAATTACTGAATGCACAATTGCATTTTTTAAAAAAATAATACTACTATTATTTATTCTTTGTTTAATTTAATCTCATATTAATTACTTGTAAAAGTTAAGAACAAATTCACTGGTATTTATCCAAAAAAAACTACCTTTTATCAGTAATTTGAATGCACTTGAGTTGAGGTATTTAAAATTGTTAAAAGTACTAACCAACCTTGATAGTATGAATGAAATTTGAATTTTTGTCAATATAATAAAAAATTCTCCAAAAATTATTTTGATTAAAATTTTTGTACAAAAATATCTGCAATTATTTGCGTGAGAAATTTTATTTATTTCCGAAAACCTTGCACTTTACATTGGGATTCTTGCTACTAATGCGCTTGTCACCAGTTTCCGGTATTTCTAATATGTAAAGTGGAGGTGATTTAATATTTTTTTTTTAATTTATTTTTTTTTAAAAAAAAGTATTGTAATTTATAAACAATTATGGTAAAATATTATTTTAAATTTATAATCGTACAAAATTGATTTGATAACAAAAATAGTTTTTAAAAAAAATTCCTCAAGAATTCTCTCAACTGCTTTGATGAATATTTTTTGTTGAAGGTTTAAATAAAATATTTATGTAAGAATCTTAGATATTATAAATAAAGCATAATGGAAGAATTTTTTTCAATAGAAAAGATCATAAGTAATAACACGGAAATTATAAAAAAATAATTCATTAAACCTTAAATAACAAGTAAATAATTCGAAGAGAAATTATCATATTCACTATTTTATGAACTACTAGAAAAGTAGTTTTTTTTTTGTCATTTTAAATATAGAGAAAAATTTACTAACTAGATTTTAATTTTATTAAAGAAAGAAGAAAAAATTGTACTAACCGAAAAAATAAAACTATAGCCAACCTCCCTTCCCCAACTACGTGTATTACGAGTATGTGTGTACATTCCAAATGATAATTTGTGTTGAAAAATCGTTAAATTTGTTTTGACATTTTTTTTTCTAATGTGCGGCTTCTTTTGTCTTTAATCTCTTATTTAAAATCTTATTTCAATCTCTTATTTCAGATACGACAAAAATGTAACAACAATAAAATAAAAAAAAATAACAAGAAAATGTTCATTGAAAAATTACTCAAGGCAACCTTTTTTTCCTATATTGCACAATATTTAGAATAGAATTTTTTTTTTCTTCTTCTGGTTAATTTATATTTAGTAAAAGTTTCCTTGTTCTTCTTGTACAATATTTGACTGACCTGCACAATATATTTTCTATTATATTTACTTTTAAATCAAATAAAAAAAATAAAGAATTTTTTTTTAATATAAACATTTTTTTCTTCAATTATTTTTACACAATTTTTCATCTCATTAGAATTAAGTAAAATTAGAATTTCTAATTTAGAAGTTTTTCTTTTTTAATTTTATATTCTTGTTAAGCATTTATTAACAGATGAAAATGCTATTTCACAAGTGGTGTTCGAATAGGGGAGAACAGATGGTAAAAAAAATAAAGTTAATTAATGAGCAACACTATTCCTTTATGGCATCAGAAGAGGTTAAGTTCTTCAAGGGGGAAGGTGACATTAACAAATAAATCGGGAACAAAATATAATAAAAATAATGCTTGCTTGGAGGGTATAAAAATTCGGTTGGGGATAAAAATTAGGAACGGAAATTTAAAAAAAAAACTGATTTAACAAAAAATATCGGGTAATATTCATGTTTTTATTTCTGACAGCTGACGCGTGATGCGTGACATGTGTCAAAGTGAAAAGTGCTCAGTTAGCATTGCCATTTGATCATCGACCTACTGAGCATTTTATGTGAACCCAAACGACCTGCCAAAGCGTCGAATTTTCTGTTAGAACAACTTGAGGGAAATCGTTTTTTTTTACCAAAAAATTACGTTCAGCGGTAAAGCTCATTTCTGGTTAATTGGTTATTTCTGGTGAATAAGCAAAATTGTCACATTTGGTCTGATGAGTAACAACAGGCAAAACAAGAACTGCCATTGCACCCAGAAAAATGTACTGTTTCGGTCCGTATGTCTTTAAAGATGTTAATGGCGCCCGCTATCACTCTATGATTTCGAACTTTTTTTGCCCAAAATGCAAGAACTGCATTTGGTTGACATGTGGTTTTAACAAAACGGTGCTATATGCCACACACCACATAGTGGAACAATTTATTTCATGCTTCGGACTGGTGAATTGGTCGCTTAGATCGTGCGATTTGACGCTTTTAGATTATTTTTTATGGGGCACTCGATAAATCAGCGTCACTTGCAGCCTTGAAAGAAAATATTACCCGTGTTATTAGTGAGATACCAGCTCAGATGCTCGAAAAAGTGGTTCGAAACTGGACTTGTCGCATGAATCACCTAAAACGTAGTCGTAGCCAACATTTACATGAAATAATCTTTAGTAAAAGTAAATGGTAAGCATTAATTTTACAAAAACCAACTATGACACTCCTAGGGGAATTGTTTGCAGTGTTTAGGAAGAAGAGATGTTAGTGCAATAGGTCGGTAATTGGAGGGGGGAGAGGATTCGTCTTCCTTGGGAATTGGTTGAACAAATGCGGTTTTCCGTGTATTCAGAAAAATTCCAGAAGGAAAGGAAAAGTGGAAAACCCAACGCAGTAATTTTTCCAGTGTGGAAGAACATCTCTTCAGAATTATGGGGGATATACAATGTCATCTGGACTAGCGGATTTATATATATCAAAATCTCTAATGACTCTTTCTTTTTTGCCCCATAGAAAATTCAACACTCTGTAATACAGACGAGTGAAAGGCACAATATGGAAGGGAGAAAGATGCAGAGAAGTGATCTGAGAGAGCTTTGGATTGGACGAGCAGGCGGAATGTTTAATTCTTTTGACAAATAACCCACGCTGTTTAGTATCCCTGAGGCGCTGTAGTATTTTTTGCCGGATAAGATGATTGAAGTCATTTCTGGCTTGCTTAACTTTCTTATGGTTTTTCTTTGAGGGGTTGGCTCGATAAAACCGCACGCCTAACCCATGCAGTTAGCGTTACGGTTTTCTTGAAAAATTACCAAAAACACAAACTTTAACAAAAAGGACACACACGTATAGGGTTGCCAACGAAAAAACTAAATTGAGCGCTACATGAAAACACAACGCGTTTTCATTATTGAGCATAATTTTTAAAATAATGAAGGTTTGGCATTTGACAGCTGACAGTTCAGAGTTATTAAAAATTGAGCGCTACACGAAAAAACAACGCGTTTTCATTGTTAAGAAATACAATATTTTTGTAATAATTAAGGTTTGGCATTTAACAGCTGACAGTTCAGCATTATTAAAAATAGAGCGCTACATAAAAAAGCAAGGGGTTCTCATTGTTCAGCATAATTTTTAAA
The DNA here is from genome assembly GCA_958298945.1 of Atherix ibis. Lineage (NCBI taxonomy): Eukaryota > Metazoa > Arthropoda > Insecta > Diptera > Athericidae > Atherix > Atherix ibis. The sequence goes on from OY282609.1 coordinate 79,260,280, forward strand.
ATAATTAGGTTTGGCAGCTACAGTTCGCAAATTGTCGTACAAAATATTGTCGGAATAGTGATTTAAATTCATCAACTTTGAAGAGATATAAATTAAAATTTTTTGGGAACCTGGATCAATTAGTGATCTTCAATACTCTGTACATCCTTCCATAAGTTGTTCAACACAAATCATAGAAGCATTGTGTTGAGAGTCCAGAATATCAACAAGGCACCGTGGTCATTAATTGGACATTCCGAGAAGCTCTCTACAGCGTATTCTCACGAAAGATTTGCACCTTCGTGCTTACAACGTTGAATGGATTGTGGAATAAAATCATCTTCAGCGATGAGGCTCATTCTCATCTTGATGAGGCTCATTTTCATATTCAGCGATGAGGCTCATTTTCATCTGGCAATAACGATAAATGGGATCGCTAGCGCAACATGATAATCCAGCTTATTATGTCTTAATTTGAAAATATGGATGTGGACGACATGCGGTTCCAAACAAGTAGATACCACAATTATAAGTAAAAACCTGTGTTCTCTATCAAAGATTACTTCTTGTGTACATTTTGGGACACCCTCTTTTTTATAATAATTTTCTGAGATTTTCTATATATATTTTTTTTCAATTTCGCTCGCAACCAAAAAGTGTATTTTTTTTAATACACATTTTTATTAACGCCCCCCCCCCCCTCTCCCCCATTTTGCTGATTAATAAAACTTCCTTCGATTATTTTTAAATGCTATAAAAATATAAGTTTTTTTAATCATTTTTTATCTTTTTATTTTTTATTTTCTTGAGAAAAATAGTCCAAATTGCTTATACCAAGACGCACAATAAAAATTACAATGTTAAGTTCAATGTCATTTTCGAGATAGAAGGACAAAAGTATGACATTTTTAAATAATTTTCCATGTCAACAATTAATTTATTATCGAAAAAGAATTATCATTTAAATTATTATTGTAGTAAAACTTGTTCAAGTACATTAAAAACATGGAGTTTTTTTTTTTTTTTTTGGTTTTTAAATAGCCCAAAATATTTATCACCTTAATGGCTTCTATACTGATTTGTTTTTGGTATTAATAATAATTTATTGGTACATTTACACCCATCATGTAGAATTCCCCAAATTAGTATAGTTAAAAGACAAAAAAAAAATAATAGCAAAAATATTTATACAAAAAATATCGTTAAAAAAGTTCTTAACACAAACATGTCACTTGAGCTAAGAAAAATTCGCACATGCCACACGATCTGACGCATTTTGACTATTCAAAAACCTACAAGAAAAAACAAAATTATCTACAAAAATATGAATGAAAAAAAAGCCAACTATTTTGTAGTTTGAAAAATTCCAAAAATCATATTTTTATTATTATTTTATTTAATATATTAATTATTATTAATTTATGTTTAAAAATGAACAAAATTTTCAATAAACCAAAACAACAACGGAAAAAAAAATAGACAGAAAAAAATTAATAAATATGCAAAATGGCAGAAAACCATGGAGGAGTGAAAATTCATTGGAATTCATTGAACCAAAAATTTTCGTGCCATTAACTTTACAAAAATAAAATTAAAAATTATATTTTTTTATGATGGATAACATACTTTGTCCGGAAATTATTTCTTACAACCTTCACTTTGAGCTTTTCTACTGTAAAACGGACGGTAAAAAAACGGACAGTAAAAAAGAAAAAATAACAACAAACAATTTATTTTGGCAAATATCATATAAATATAGATTCTCTTTGATGCTCTAGAATTATATTGTAATAAAAAAAAAGGGCATTAACATTTCGAAAATTGTTTTTTTTTATTTTAGTAGAAATTTTTTCTAAAATGATAAAACGACGTGTAAAAGTATATAAATGAGTATATAAATGATGTTTTTAATGATAAAACCACGTGTAAAAGTATATAAAAAACAAATTTTATACTCTAAATTTAGGGAAATTCTTGAAAATTAAAATATTAAAAAAATATATTTTAAAAGGAAATTAAAGGAATTTTTTTTTAAAATTATTGTGCCAAATTTGATGGAATAATATTAATAATTATATAAGGAGGATATCAAGAGGTAAAGGGTTTTCGAATAAGAGTGATATGATTTCTTTTCAACAAAAAAAAAAATACTAATTGTTAAGGAAATTCAAATGTTTTTTATTTAATGTGAAGTACAATCGATACAATTAAGTTCTAAATAAAACGTTATTCAAATGGCCTCCACGACTTCTTTTGCAGGTACGAATTCGATGAACCCAATTTTCGCGCACTTTTCCCACTAAATCAAGTCGTATGTCATAAATAGCATGTTCAATATTGACTTTTAAAGCTTGAAGAGAGTTTGGTTTATTGCTTAAGACCAATGACTTCAAATAACCCCACAGGAAATAGTCTAATGGTGTTAAATCATAACTTCTTGGAGGCCATTCAATGTGACAATTTCTTGAAATAATCGAATCTCCAAACTTTTCTCGCAATAATTCGGTTGTTGCATGTGCTGTGTGGGACGTAGCCCCGTCTTGTTGGAACCAGATGTTGTTAAGATCAACTTCTTCCAATTTTGGCTATAAAAAGTTTGTTATCATCGAACTATACCGCCCACCATTGACAGTAACGGTGTTACCAGCTTCATTTCGAAAGAAGTACGGACCGATGATTCCACCAAACCAAAAACCACACCAAACTGTCAATTCAGGTGAATGTAATGGGTGTTCATGAATAATTTGTGGATTTTCTTCGCACCAGAATCGACAGTTTTGTTTATTTACCGCACCACTCAGATGAAAGTGAGCCTCATCGGAGATGATTTTCTTAAAAAAATCGTTATCATTTTCAAGTTGTTCCAAGACAAAATCAGCAAATTCACGACGTTTACGATGGTCCAATGGCTTCAGTTCTTGAGTGATAATAATTTTATACACATGCAAGCCCAAATCCTTTCTCAAAATCTGCCAGGTTGTGGTTTGAAAGAGTCCCAATTCTTGAGAACGTCTTGGAATCGACAAATTGCGGTCTTCAACAACACTTGCCTGAACGGCAGCAACATTTTCATTACTTGGACCGGTTCTTTGTCTTATTGGCACTTGAACATTATGTAACGAAAATATACGCTCGAAATTTTTAACAATTCGACGAATAGCGAGCAAAGTTGGGACGATTATTACGACCATAAAATGGCAAAAGAGCACGAAAAGTTGCAATTGGAGAACGATTATTTTGATAATAAAATTAAATAATTTGTAAACATTGTTCTTGCGTATGTCTCTCTATGATAAAATTGTAAATATTACTAAATATAATTAAAAAAAAATGACAGATCATGACATATTATAAATAGCCGAAACGTCACTTAGAAATCATATCACTCTTATTGGAAAACCCTATAGATAGTCTCAAAACCACTTCGACCAATAAGGTTTGTAGTGAATAACCTCAATATCCTATTGGTTGGTAGCCGAAAAAACTCGTAGGGATCAGTCAATTGCAAACGAAGATGCCAAAGCCTCTGACAGAGTAGATGCTACGACTCTATCAGAGTAGATAAATTGTTGTGTGAGAAGACGTAGGTCTGGGTTTGTTGAGTTTAAGGAGTTATTCATGCCCGTGGAATTACTCCCGCATTTCCAGGACTCTATAATGGATCCTAGGAACTTCTTTGCAAAGCTACAGAATGAACGGAGTATTTGGGCGCCTTTTTTGGCAAGTCGGTCTGCTAGTTTGTTACCCTAAATATCCTCATCACCTGGCAACAAAGTTACTTTGCTGAATCTACCTAGTTGATTTATGACCTTAAGGATATCCCAGACTAGCTTGGATTGTACACCAGATGAGACAAGAGCTTTCAATGCAGGTTGACTGTCTGAGGTGATGTAGGCCTTTGCGTAGCGCAGGTTCCTTCTGATACCATCTCTTTCTGCCTGAAAAATATATGGGGATTTAAAAAGGCTCTTAGATAGACGGTAATTAAGTCTGACTACACCCATCCCAATCACCGACATTCGTTTTAGAACCGTTTGTGTAAAATACGAGGGCCACTTCTTCGAGTGGGAGCAACCCCCCACCCCTCGTCACCACACCCAAGTAATGCGCTCCGTGAGAACCGCTTTGTTGGAATTGTTTAAGTTAGATTTCATCGGCATTGTGCCCCAGAGATCGTTGGCTGCTTGGAACTCTTTTAAGCTGATATAACCTTAAGAGGTCCAAGCAGGTCGCCTGGTCTAAAGGTTTTGGAATGTCCTGAGAGCCCCTTTTAGCCGCTTCTTTTTTAATATGCAAATGTAAAGGTAGCAAGTCGAAAAGAGCTTCAAGAGCTGTCGTGGAGCATATTCTTAGGGCCCAGTAATACCCGAGCATGCCAGTCGATGAACTTTATGAAGGTTTACTTCGGCAGTACGTTGTTAAACACGAGCCCCTTAGATGATGGAGCCTTACTATAGCCAGATATGACTACTGTATTATTTTTCGTTGCACGCTCCAGGCTTTATCGAATAGCCTATGACAAGCCCAAATGGTTCTAGTTCCTCTATCAGTAACACTGGTAGGGTGTGAATCCAGGTCATTTTTTGGTCCAAAATGAACCCTAGATATTTGACCTCAGTAGAGAACTCAAGTTCAGTTCCATCCATCTTGACCTTGGTGAGGTTCGACTTATGCTTCTTATTGAATGGAAGTAAGACGATTTTGTAAGAATTTTTATTAAGATCTGCCTCATGGTATCAAGTGTGTACTAAGTTTAAGGCACTCTGGATTCGACCTAAAATTATTTCTTCATATTTTTCCCTCTGATCATCACGATGAGGTCATCAGCAAAACCTTGAACTTCAAAGCCAGCTGCAGAAAATTTGACGAGAAGGTCATAAATGACAAGTGATCAAAATAGGGGTGATACTACCCCTCCTTGTAGACAACCCTTAATGGCTCTAACAGTCACTGAATTACTAAAAAGCATGGCTCTAACCCAGCTAATCGTGGGGACTTCAGCTCCCTTTCGTAAAGCCGCTCTCTCTATCGACTCATAGGAGGTGTTATCAAATGCCCCGTCTACGTCTAATTTTTTTTTTCTAATTTGTAGACGAGTCTATGCAGAGCAGTTTTAGTAGATTTACCCGTTTGATACGCAAGTTGATTGATGTGTAGAGGATCCCCTCTCAGAATGTCACATCTAATATAAAAGTGTAGAATCTTTTCCATAGCTTTAAGTAGGAATAATATAAGGCTGATAGGACTGAAGGATTTCGGCAGGGACCTAACCTTGGGTATAAAAATCCGTCCTTGAGTATAAAAAAAACCACTTTAACTTATTTCCATGACTTTGGAATGTAGCAATAGTTGGCTCTAAAAATCTTAGCAAGAACAGCAGGAGTCAATACTTCCAAGTGGGAAAATACCACCAATCCCCGGAGACTTAAAGAGCTTGAAGGATTTAATTGCCCATCTGATTATGTCAAGGTCAAAAATTCTTTCAGATAGGCTATAGACCAATCCTCTGAATTTCGAGTTTTTCAATAGGCCTATGCCGTTCGTATGGTTTTTCGCTAGGACCTTTCGTAATCGGGCTAAAAAAAATATTGAAGGAAATTTTTATTTATATTTTGTATCCAATTTTTATTCGATTATCTTCACTAGAATTTGTATATTTCGTTTGATAACTTCTTAGTTGATTATTTCCTTTGACATATCACTCTAATCTAGTACTACATTTTCTGCTAATTGTGATTTATTTCGTTCCATTAATAATATAGAAACTAGAAAAGGAATAAGAAGAAGAGAATAAGAGGAAAATTGATAGCATATTTTTTCTCTTAATCTTCTTCTTATTATTATTTATCGTCTATTTGACAGCAACAAAAACAATAACATTGTCACCGGTCATTCTGGTCATGTTAAGGTGTCTGTCTATAAGCGACATGCGATATTGTTTTAGATTTAACATTTAAAATTTTTTTGATATTAAAGTAAATCGGATATATTTATTTGAATATTTTTAAAAATATATTATAGACAATGGAATGGAAAATATATTTAATAAAGAAAAAAAGTAAAATCAAAATAAAATATTTACGAAAAAAAGAATGATTTTTCTGATGGATTTTTATAAGAAAAAAATATTTATAGAATATTTGGGGAGTGCCAAGAGAATATCTTTTTTATAAATAGAATAGAAATTCTTTTATTCTTGGAGTATATTTTTTTTTTTTAAGTTAATTTTAATAAAAATGTGCTTTTCTTCTAATACTGTTCTTTTTTTAGTTGAATGGAAAAATATCTAAAACTTAATCGAAAAGCCAAACGAATATATTTGATAGAAACCAAATATGAATTTTTATCTTTATTTTGTATAATTATAATTTTTATTTTGAAGTTTGTTTTGGGTTCTTATTTTCTTCTAACCACTTGTTCTTTATGCAAAAGGTCCAAAAGGTTTTATTTTAATAACAAATTGTCCAATTTGTGTTTTTTTTTTAAAGTAAAATTAAATAAAGCATATTTTAAAGTTTGGATTTGATTTAATTTATATTTTATCACATTATTCAAACCATGCCATTTTGCATAACATATTTAAAAAATTAAATGTCTGCTACGAAACTTCTAATAGGATTCGATACTTTTGAGATAATTTTTAATAACGTTTTTACATTATATTTCGGGCTGTTATTCGCCCATTACTTGACGGGTATTTAAATGCTCTTAAATTTAAAGATTAACTATTAAAGAAAAAGAAAAGTGCAACAGCTTCAAATCCAATGATCTTGGCGGCATTTTGATGTCACCAAATTTATCAAAATGATGTGCCATAGGAATTTTTTGAGTAATTAAGCTGAAATTTTATTACTTTGTTAAAATTACATTTGAGACAGATTAAAATATTTAAGTTTAGGCCAAAAAAAAGTCAGGAATCATACGGTCTAATATTGACCGACTAACAAAAAAAATGATTCGTTCAGAATAAAATTCATACCAGACATTCATATTTTGCAGATACAATGGCTTTTTACAGTTATTTATGAATTTTTGGAGCCTTATAACATATTATATATGGAAATCATTGTCGCTGAAGAAAATTTTTGTTCAAAAAATCATCACCCAAAATGTGTTGTTTTAGTTTATTCTCTATAGCCGATTAAATATATTTTTTTGCGGGAAATATTTACTAAAAAATATTTACGGAAAATATTTACGGAAAATATTTATGGAAAATATTTACGGAAAATATTTATGGGAAATATTGACGCAAAATATGTATGGAAAATATTCATGGAAAATATTTATAGAAAATATTTACAGAAAATATTTACGGACAATATTTATGGAAAATATTTATGAAAAATATTTACGGAAAATATTTACGGAAAATATTTATGGAAAATATTTATGGAATATATTTACGGAATATATTTACGGAAAATATTTACGGAAAATATTTACGGAAAATATTTACGGAAAATATTTACGGAAAATATTTACGGAAAATATTTACGGAAAATATTTGTGGAAAATATTTACGGAAAATATTTATGGAAAATATTTACGAAAAATATTTATGGAAAATATTTATGGAAAATATTTACGAAAAATATTTACGGAAAATATTTATGGAAAATATTTATGGAAAATATTACCGGAAAATATTTACGGAATATATTTACGGAAAATATTTACGGAAAATATTTACGGAAAATATTTACGGAAAATATTTACGGAAAATATTTATGGAAAATATTTACAGAATATATTGACGGAAAATAATTATGGAAAAAATTTACGGAAAATATTTACAGAAAATATTTACAGAAAATATTTACAGAAAATATTTACAGAAAATATTTACAGAAAATATTTACGGAAAATATTTGAGAAAAAAAAATTACGAAAAAAATTTACGGAAAATATTTACGCAAAAAAATTACGAAAAATATTTACGGAAAATATTTACAGAAAATATTTACGGAAAATATTTACAGAAAATATTTACGGAACATATTTTTTGAAATTTTTTTCACTAATTTATAGACCAACAACTTCAGAATTATATCCTATTTCAACTAAAGTGCCACAAAACAGTATTCTTGGTCCCCTTTTATTCGAGTTATTTTATATTCATAACAGCTCATGTGATTATAGGAATTTTACTATCACTTTTGCCGATGATACAAATACCTGACACAGCTTCGAACAATTTACAATTATTCATCCTAGTTTACCAAATAGAGAGAGTAGATAAACTAACAAAAAAGTGCTCACATTACTTTCACTCTTTGTAAGGCTCAAGCTATTCCTTTTAACCCTTATTAGCAACATTATTGCACAAGACTAGGAAGACTTGAAAAAACATAATTATAAAACATATTTGGACTTATAAAATTGAACTTTGGGCTTTAAACCAAACGTTTCACTAACTTATGATCAAAGATCCTCCGCAAAATTATCAATGCCTCCTAAAAATAGAGCATTATCCAATTTATATTTTGGAAAGTAAAATTTAATAAAATATTTTTTAAAATCAATCTTTAATCTTTATTCATATTTTTATTTATTTATATTGCTTATATTTTGCCATTATTTTTCATAAATAAAATAATTTTCAAATTATTTCCAGAAAATTCCTTATAAGCCTTGATTTTTTTGAGGTAATTTTTGGTAATTTTTTTGCACATCTCGGTCTGTAATTCGAACTTTTACATTGATGGATATTAATGCTTAAATGCTCTAAAGTTATAAGGCTATTTTTGAAAATATGATTTTTTTGTATAGTTTTATAACAAATATTAAACTGTATCAAATTACACGATCTTGGAGGCCTAAAAATGGGTCTTAAAATTACTCGTTCTATAAACTTTTTGCGCAATAAAGATAAAATTTGATGTGTTGTGTGGCTTGTGGTGCCATTATTTTTGTAAAATCAACATAAGGTACAGATTAAAATCATAAGGGGCAGTTTTAAAATTTTTGGATACTATAGGATAATAGAACCCAGAACTAACGATAATGTTCTCTCCTTATTCATTTAGCTAAAAAACAAAGGCCCATTGACACCTTCAGACCATGACTGATATATTTTGCAGATACAATGGCTTTTTTACAGTTATTTATGAAAATGTGTTGTTTGAGTGTAGTTTCTGTAATCGGTTAAATATATTTTTTCTAATTCATAATATAAATTGGCATATAATAAACTTACAAATTCTACCGTTGATAATTTATATAAACATTAACTGTTGAATGGCAGAGCTATATGCTTTCCAAATTGCAAAATGGATAATCCGTAACAATACATAAGTTTTTTTTTAATTTTTTTTTTCAATTTGTTAAAATTAAGAAGAAGAAAAAAATTTAAATAAAAATAAATTGTTTGGGAAATAATAATTTTTCATAATTGAAATTGTCATAACCCCTTCCCCCTTCCCCCCCCCCCCCCTAATCAAATTCGAAAAAAAAAGAACATTTTTCTTTGTTAGAGTACATTTATCTTTACAATTTCAATTTTATTTTTTATTGGTTTTTTAGGTAAAACAAATTGGGAACAACAAAAAAAAAACACAATTTTATTTTAGCTATACTCACATACCTACAATAGCTACTACATTCATAAAGACACATGTGAAAGGACGGCGGCAGCCATTTCATGTTTAAAATGATGGCACGCCATTACAGTTTCAATTTGCTTGAGTCACTTTCGAAAGCGACAAGTTCAGATGATCTTTTTTTTTCCCTGTTGATTTTTCAGAACTCATCTTAATGTACTAAGGAAATTTTTTTTATGTACTAGAATTTTGGTACTCTTTTTTTTTTGTTTATTTGCATTCGTACGGCTATTTTCTTTATTTTTTTATTTTTTTTTTTGAATTTATGATTATTCATGTTAGTAGTTTTCTTCAAACTAAAATAATTTTACTTATGCTTTTCTTAGTTTATCATTATTACTCGCTGTCATGTCGAAATAATCGATTTCTTCTAGTACTGGCATTTTAAATATTATTGTTGTTCTTACTTTTTACTATTACTACTAGTAGTCGTCAGCACATTAATTTTAGTGGTTTCTGTTGTCATTGCTGTTGCCGATATTAACGCCAATACCACTGGTGGGTGCTACTTTCCCAATTTCTGCTACCGCTAAAGCTGCCTTGCTTCCGCTGGTATTATTCTTATTATAACTTGGAATTTTAAGATTATATGCCCACATATATAGATGCATTCATATTTCCACATTTATACTCTCTAGATATATTTATATATATTTGGATGATCTATTTTTTTCTTATTATTATTATTATATTATTCCTTTTAGTCAAGATCTAATTTTATTTTTTTAATTCATTTTCATGAGCCAAAAGTTAAAAAAAAAACAACTGCCCAAAAAAAACCATAAATGAAAAAGCTTGAAAGAAAAAATGATATTTGTCTTCTTTAACAGTTTAGCCAGGTTGGATATATTTTTGTGTTAAGACATATTTATTTTTGTATTGAAAATATCTTTGTAGTAGATCACAACCAATGGAATATTTGAATTTTTTTTTTTGTCAACAATAGATCTTTTAGCATGATCATTCGTTAATTTAGTTGAGAGTTGGTCCTCATTAAGTTCGGTTGACAAAGTTAAGTACACACAGTGTCTTCTTCAATTTTAGTTAAACTTTGTGCGTATCGCATTCCTTAAAAATAATACTTTTTAACTTTAAAGAAAAGGTACGAAAAAAATCTTATTCTTAAAAATTAAAAATGATTAATTAAAGAATTAATAATAAAAACATCCACTTCCAATCTACCACAAATACACCAAAAAAAAAAAAAAACCAAAACAAATTTCATAAATATCAATAATAATAATAATAATATAAAAATTTTATATAATTAATAAATAATTAAAAAATAATTGAAAATATATAAAACAATTCAGTTTATAATAGAAGATTTTTTTTTCTAAAAAAAAAAAAAAAAAAATAAACAAGTTGATAAAATTAAAAATAAATATATAAAAATGTTATTGAATTTCATTAGTTATGTATATAAAAAAATCCATAGTTTTTTTTTATTTTGGTATTTATTACTGTTTCTACTTTTGGTTCTTAATAAAATAAGAAGTTCGTGCCAAAGGATAACAAAACATAATTAATAGAAAGAAAGAAAAAGAAGAAAAAAGTGGTATAATTTTTTTTTTTTGATATTAGAAAAAAAAGAGTTAATAACAAAAAATTCCAATCAATAATTTTGAATATTTTTAAATTTGAATTTTTTTTCTCGCCACATTATGATCTTTTCATATCTTCTTCTTCTTATTAATATCACATTATGTCTGCTGAGTGTGTCCGATTTTTTTTATTGTATTGAGAAATTTTTGGTTTGTTTCTTTTTTTTTCAAGTAATAAAGTTTATAAATTATATATAAGTAAAACTAGAAAAAATATGAAATAATTTATATAAACGTATGTGTGGTTATTAATAATAAATAAAATATAAATGATAAACATTTTTTTTAAGAATTTTTAATACATGCCCTTCCTCTTACCACTACCAGCCCCCCCCCCCCCATTCAACCCAACAAAACAAATATAACATATATTTTTTTTTCCTACTAACTATTATACTAACCCTCTCCCCCAACCCCGCTGTATTCTAAACACAATTTTCCAGTAGTTATTTATAAAAAAAAAAATTAAAAAAATTTTAACTAAAAAGATTTATATTGTCGGTTTTTCGGAAAATTTATTTTTAAATATTAAATATTTCATTTAAAACAATTCCAATTTTCAGAATGGTATCTCACATATCTACGTGTATCTATCTACAATATTTGCTAAAAAAGAATTTATCTATGAATTTGTTCTTTCTATTTTTCTTTCCTTTATTTTTTTTTTTGTATAAATTTTTGTTAAAAATAATAAAATTTAAATTTAAATTATGATATCTACGAGTATAAAGAAAAAAAATATTATCTCTTTTCTATTTGGAACATTTAACGCATGCGTACATTAATACTCGTACGTACATACATAAGTGAATTTATTTTAGTTTTGAATTTTTTTTTTCATAATCTCCACTACATTTCTATACTCTCATCATGGGTAAATTTAAATATTTATATTTATAAATTCTTTTAATAAAAAAATGAATATTACTTTGCCAAAATCTATTCATATTCGAATGATATTGTGAAAGAAGAGCAAAGAACAAAAAAAAAATCCGTCTGGAAGGTGTTAAGAAAATCTTTCTTGAAAATAAGTTTTTTTTTCTAAATTTTTTTTTCTTTGAAATTTGTATAATATTTATTTTGAGAGAAAATTATTATAATTTATCTATTCTGGTTTAATTCCAATAAAAACTATAGTTTCATTTATATCAGTTTGTTGTATTCTTTTATAAAATCGATTTGATTGAATAATTTTATTAATTATAAATTGAATATCAAGTAAGCATTATTTTTGTATTTAAAAAAAAAAAAAAATTTGTTGTAATTTAACATTTTTAAAAGATTTGTAAAAAACAATATTTTTTGTTTCTTAATAATTTCGTTTGTCCCATTTTTCTTTAAACTACATACAATAATATAAAATTAATAATAATTTAGAAATAATTAAAATCAAAAAGAAACTATTTGACTGTGAATAAATTTATATCCCTTATTTTTACTGCTTTTAATACTTTTATGTCTTATTGATATCAAATAAATGTAAAATTCAAGAAAATTAGCAAAAATATCAATAGATGGCATTCAAATCTCCAAGTTACCATCCACCATACAACAAGTTCATTCAAAACAAAACGAGAATATTTTATTATAATAATTATTAAGATTTTATTGGAAATATTGATTTTTCTTAAAAATTAAATATTATTCATTTTTATCGAAAAAAACAATCATTATATGAATTCCAATATAAAATATAGATTGTTATTCAGCTCTGTAATTTTGTGGTGGTGCCGTGCGTGCTTTCATCAAAATAATATTCACCACCATTTTTTTAAATAAATTCCATTCAATTCACCTCAGCTGAGCTTATAATTTTTCCCACTTGAACCAAATTTAAATCAGTAAAGGAAATATAAAATCTATTTTAAAAGTGAAAAATTTTTTTTTTCAAATTTGAAAAATATTAATTTTTTTTTAATCCTTGATTTTTTTCTTTTACACTTATTAGAATATTATTGTTGTTTAAGAAATTCTATTTTATAAATCAAAAATGAATATGAAATCCAAAGAATGAAAATAGAAAACTGAAGAAAAAAAATTAAATAATTCAAGCAAACGCTTAACATCAATCTTTCATCAAAAAAAAAAATATTATAATAAAAAAAAATAAAGTTTTGATGTTCTTGAAAAAAATGTCAATCTTTTGAATATAATAAATATTAGTTTTGATAATTCTAAAATAAATTTTAGAAATAAAAATAATAAATTTTAAAAATTTTAGAAAGAAAAGAAAAAACTAAAGAATTTCAACGATAATTTTATGAACATGATACGCGTTGTTTTCAAGTGAGAATGGTTGAATCAGAAAAATATCAAAAAATTAAAAATTGTTGTTTCTGTGCGAATGAATAAAATATTTATTTTTGGAATATTTTTCATATTATCATAGCATAAGAAATTAGAGGATGACAAATTTAAAACCACCAAAAAAAAAAAAATACAATTTATATATTCACAAAAAGAATTTTTTGGAAATTTCACATATACATTCGTAGAGAAAATTTTCAAAGAATTCTGATTTCTTGCTTGTTATTTTAATTTTGGCAAATTTTTGTATTTTAAACAATTTTTGAAAGTCGACGAATTTTTCACAAGAAATTTGAATTTGAATGCATCACTTCGAAAATATTTTCATAAACATTTAAAATATATAAAAGTATAAAAGTTAATATAAACGAGTGTATTTTAATTAATTAATATCTTTGAAAATAAAGACTTTTGAAACGTAAAAGTACATTTTTTTTTATCTATATCAATAATTATTATTTATAGAAAATTAATTTATTTTAAATTTTCTTTTTGTATTACAGTTAAAAGAATTATAATTAATTAAATTTTGGAAGCGCTAAAGAGACAAACACAAACTAATCAAAATGAATGAATTAAGCAACTTAATGACAACTTTCCTGATCCTCATAGCGTTATTAGTTGTCCTTTGGGCAGTTTACGAGACATTAACGTGAAGACATTCGTTCATCCGAACACTCATCCCTAGTACGTTATTAAGATCGACATTTACTCAAAAAATAAATAAATCAACCGATAAAATGCCAAAACTTTATATTTATTAATGATATACGTTTATGTATGTTTACTATAGAATAATGTAAGTACTTCTTAAATAAAAAAGTTTATTAATTCGTGCAGTCTTGTGTACTTAACATTTTTCTAATGTTTTATTGTAGTTTTATAACAATTTGTGGTTTTGTCTAAATAAAATTTTCATTAACTTTTAACAATATTATACTGGAATTTAATTTTTTTTTTCATAAAATTATTTTTCAAGCGTTTTCCAAAAAATATTATTTTACTAAAAAAATTTGTGTTAAAAATATTTACGCAAAATATTTAGGGAAAACTTTTACACAAAATATTTACGAAAAAATTTAAGCAAAATATTTACGAAAAACATGTGCGGAAAATATTTGCGGAAAAAAATTACGAAAAAAAATTTACGAAAAAAAGTTTACGCAAAATATTTACAGAAAATATTTACGGAAAACTTTAACAGAAAATATTAACGAAAAAATTTAAGGAAAATATTTACGAAAAATATTTGCGGAAAATATTGGCGGAAAATATTTACGGAAAATATTTACGGAAAATATTTATGGAAAATATTTATGAAAAATATTTATGAAAAATATTTATGAAAAATATTTATGGAAAATATTCAGGGAAAAAAATTACGAAAAATATTTATGGAATTTATTTACTGATAATTTTTACTGAAAAACTTCTTTTGAAAAATTTTTACTGACCAATTTTTAGGGAAACATTTTTACTGACAAATTTTTACCAAAAATTTTTTACTAAAAAAGTAACTCAAATTGTTTTTTACTAACAAATTTTTAATGCAATTTGAACTAAAATTGTTTACCAAATATTTTTACTGAGAAATTTTTACCCAAAATGCTTACGGCATATTTTTACTGACAAGTTTTTACTCATAAATTTTTACTAAGAAATTTTTACGAAGAAATGTTTACTGACAAATTTTTACTGAGAAATTTTTACCAACAATTTTTTACTAACAAATTTTTACTGATAATTTTAACTGCAATTTGAACTGAAATTTTTTACCGAATATTTTTACTGAAAATTTATACCGAAAATTTTTACCCAAAATATTTACGGCACGTTTTTACTGTGAAATTTTTACTAAGAAATTTTAACAAAGATATGTTTACTGACAAATTTCTATTAGAAAATTTTACTGATTAATTTTTACTGACAAATTGACAAATTTTTACTGAAAAATTTTAACTGCAATCTTAACTGAAATTTTTTACCGAACATTTTATACCGAAAATTTTTACCCCAAAATGCTTACGGCATATTTTTACTGACAAGTTTTTACAGATAAATTTTTACTAAGAAATTTTTACGAAGAAATGTTTACTGACAAATTTTTACTGAGAAATTTTTATTGAAAACTATTTTTACTGAAAATTTATTTTTATTGGAAATTAGGTATTGTATTTAAACTGAAAATTATTTTTACTCAAAATTTTTCTAACCGAAAATTATTTTACTAAAAACGATCGTTACTGACAGTTGCTTTTCCTAAAAATTATT
Organism: Atherix ibis; assembly: GCA_958298945.1. NCBI lineage: Eukaryota > Metazoa > Arthropoda > Insecta > Diptera > Athericidae > Atherix > Atherix ibis. The sequence continues at coordinate 79,276,043 of OY282609.1, forward strand.
TTTACTGAATATTTTTTTACTAAGTTTTAGAAAACTTTTCTAGCTGAAAACCTATTCTATTTTTGATAAAATTATACTTTTATCAACATTTATCAATAATATAAAATTAAATAGAGATTATTTTTACATTACAATTTTCTCTAATCGAAAATTTACAATTGCGATCAAACATTACAAAATAAAAACATTTTTAAATATTATTAATTTTTTTTTCTAACTCTTTCATAAGTTTTGGACAATAAAATCTAGTACGTTCGTAAGTGTTTATATGATGAGTACTTATCTATAACAGAAACCAATTATTTCTGTTCTCGTGTACTTTTTTTTAAACAAACTTAATTTGCTCATTAATTTTCCTTGATATTTTCTTTTTCAAAACAAATAAATTTGAAACTAAAAAATAAACAAATTTTTACTATAAATTACTTAATTACTTTGCTGAAAGTTTTTATTGGTGAAATTATAAGAAAAAAAAATTGCAAATAAACCATTACGAAATAGAAGAATTTAAATTTATTTATATGTAGTATTGAAAATCGAACCTTGTTTTTATGTGTAATTTATAATATTTCTATAATCTCTTATGTATTTATGTATGCACCTTAATATATTTATTTATTAATATTATTTTTTTAAAAAAATAACCTCAAATACACTGGCATATTATACAAATATAAGAAAAAATATTATTTATTTTTCAAATTCATCCGAAAATTGTGATTATGTGTATTCCCCCGTCAAAATTCCTTCAGAATATTTAGAAAAGATATAATTTCAAAAAAAAAACTGATTGAAAACAAATATGTTTCAATGTTATATTTAGATATGTCTTGTTTATGGGATAAAATGGACAAATCAAATTTTTCCATCGATCCCACCAAAATGTTTCGGTTGCGTTATTCTGATCAGCTATCATAGAGCCTAAGACGCACACAAACTGCGTCTTTGTTTATATTATTTGAAGGCAAACACACTCATAACATAAATCCGAATGTAAACTTATAGGAACATCTATAAAAATCTTATCCACACCATTTTGTTGTATGGTCAAAATCATCGAGCTTTTTTTTCATTTGAAGACAGTAAAGAAGGAATCCAATACTGCTTCCGAATCATTCCAATCAGTTCAATTCAAAAATTCGATACGAATCCAATCGAAAGTGTAGCTCACAAAAATCAGGAAATACTCCGGCTATTTGAGACCATAATTTTTTGGTTCGTGGACACCGTTGTCTATTGTCAATCAATTTTTTCGCCATTCAATTCTTACTAGTGAGTGTTTTATAAAATTTATTTAGCGGAAATAATAAATTAATTGCTATACAAAATTAATTCAATTTAACTCGTTAAGAAAATTCAGAAAATTTGATAGAATTTCTTTTTTTATCATCATCAATCCAAATCGAAATATTACAATTAGAAGTGTTTAAAAATACAATAAATTGTGTTTATTATTATTTTATTGGCATTTCTAGCTCCAAATTGTATCAATTATTGAGTGGATCGACTCAATCTACAAGTCAATATATTGATAAAAAAAGATAAAAACGAAATTTGAATACTTCACATTTGTTGAAAAAGGAAACCGAAACGTTTGGGACAAATCACAATCAATAATATAACAAAACTACACTGAGATCTAATTGAGAATAAATATATCTTAAAATAAATTTAAAATAAGAAAAGAAAAACAACACAAACAAAATGAATGAGACACGAAGCCTGATGACAACATTTTTAATCCTAGCAGTTATGCTACTTTTACTGTGGGCATTTTATGTTAGTTTTCAATAATAAAAAAAATACTTAACAATAAATTCCTCTGCAACACCAATCAGGGCATCATCGACTTAATCAACAATCATAACCATTAGTAACAGCATCATTGCAATCAGTATATAAAGATATCATCATGTAGAAAGTAGTTTTGAAAATTAAGGATGAAATCGTAAAAATATTTAGTATAAAATAAGAGAGCCAACAAGAAAAACAAAAGCAAAATGTAAAATACTACATTTCATCGAAAATTCGTTATGTTTACTTTTATTTTTAACTTTATTTTTAACTCTACGAGTTTTGTTTTTGTTTGATTTTTTTTTTCTTGAAGCGTCATTATTTAAATAATACATAAAAAGGTAATTAAAAATTTATTTTAATATGTAAAAGTTCGCTTAAAAATTGTGCTTTTTCGTATGCCTTAAATAGATGCTTTTCAAAATAATAAATCGATTTGAATGTTATTCTATTCAGTTCAAATTTAATAAAAAATATTGTTTCAACAAAAATTGATTAAAGCTTTTGGCACGATTTTTACTTATAAAATTTTTAAATTCACCAAAATTTCATTCACAAAATTTTTACCTAAATTCATAGTTTACTGAAAATTTTTATTGAAAATTTTTACTGAAAATTTTTATTGAAAATTTTTACTGAAAATTTTTATTGAAAATTTTTACTGAAAATTTTTATTGAAAATTTTTACCAACAATTTTTACTGAAAATTTTTACTAACAATTTTTACTGAAAATTTTTACCAACAATTTTTACTGAAAATTTTTACTAAAAACATTTAATGAAAATTGTTACTGAAAATTTTTACTGAAGATTTTCACTGAAAATTTTTACCAACAATTTTTACTGAAATTTTTACCGAAAATTTTTACCGGAAATTTTACCGAAAATTTTTACCGAAAATTTTTAACTGAAAATTTTTACTAAAAACTTTTATCGAAAATTTTTAATAGACAATTTTTACTGAAAATTGTTACTGAAAATTTTTACTGAAAATTTTTACCGAAAATTTTTACCAAAAATTTTTACGGAAAGTTTTTACCGAAAGTTTTTATTAAAAATTTTTACTGAAAGTTGTTACTGAAAATTTTTATCGAAAATTGTTACTGAAAGTTTTTACGGAAAATTTGTACTGAAAATTTGTACCAACAATTTTTACGGAAAATTTTTACTGAAAATTTTTACCAAAAATTTTTACGGAAAGTTTTTACCGAAAGTTTTTACAGAACATTTTTACTGAAAGTTGTTACTGAAAATTTTTATCGAAAATTGTTACTGACAATTTTTCCTGAAAATTTGTACCGAAAATTTTTACCGAAAATTTTTACGGAAAATATTTACGCAAAATGTTTACGCAAAATATTTACGGAAAATATTTATGCAAAATATTTATGGAATTTATTTACTGATAATTTTACTGACAAATTTTCACTGACTTATTTTTACTGAATAGATTTTTACTAACAAATTTTTACTGATAAATTTTTACCGAAAATTTTTATCGAAAATTTTTACCGAAAATTTTTACTGAAAATTTTTACTGAAAATTTTTACTGAAAATTTTTACTGAAAATTTTTACTGAAAATTTTTACTAAAAACTTTTATCGAAAATTTTTAATAGACAATTTTTACTGAAAATTGTTACTGAAAATTTTTCCTGAAAATTTGTACCGAAAATTTGTACCGAAAATTTTTACCGAAAATTTTTACGGAAAATATTTACGCAAAATATTTACGCAAAATATTTACGGAAAATATTTATGCAAAATATTTATGGAATTTATTTACTGATAATTTTACTGACAAATTTTTACTGACTAATTTTTACTGAATAGTTTTTTACTAACAAATTTTTACTGATAAATTTTTACCAAAAATTTTTACCAAAAATTTTTATCGAACATTTTTATCGAAAATTGTTACTGAAAATTTTTACTGAAAATTTTTACCGAAAATTTTTACCAAAAATTTTTAAGGAAAGCTTTTACCGAAAGTTTTTACTGAAAATTTTTACTGAAAGTTGTTACTGAAAATTTTTATCGAAAATTGTTCCTGAAAAATTTTTACCGAAAATTATTAGTCTATAATAATTTTTGACAAACACAACTAATAAATATTTTTAAATACAAAATACTCTGGCAATATAATAATTAATCAATATTTAATGAAGATTGACATTTTCGTTTCAAATGAACCCCTAATGTTATATTGTATATTTTTTAAGAGATTTTAAACAAATATTTTCTATATCCAAATGTACTTACACTTATATGCAAAAAAAATATAATAAAGATTTTCTCTGTCATGAATATAATTATTTAAAAGTTTCTCAAATTTTTACCTACCACTTCTTATTATTTTCATATTTTTTCCATACACTTGTGTATATAATAATTTATGGCAGAACTGTATTATATTTCTTGTTAATGGTTTCAGTTTAGTGACAATTTATTTTTATCATTTTCAACTTATAATGTATACAGTAACTGTACTTTTTCATAAATATTTAAAAAAACGAAAACTTTTAGCAATTAACACTGAAAATAATATTTTTTGACATATTTTTAATTTTTTTTTTGTTCAACTCAAACATTTATTTATTTTTCTAATTCTATAATTTTATGCGATAATTGACAAAAGTTCTGAAAATAATTTTTCTATTCTTTGAAGAGGACAGACAAAAAAATTATTTGAACACATAGAAAAAAAACCATAATATTTCTTAGCACATGAAAAAATAGATGACTTTGTATAAAATAATTTTGCTAATATTCTTTAATAAAAATCAGTTTATTAATTAAAAAATATGCTATTAAGATTAATTTAATCTTGAAAATAATTTCAACTACCCCAATTCTAATTATTTTTTTTTGGTTCTTGGAAGTAATTAAATAATCTAATTTAGATATCAACGAAAATGCAAAAGGCTTGTAAGCCAAAAACACATGGCCTCAGATAATCGAATAGGCAAACTATAATTGAAGCTATAAATTAACTACTTGAATTTCAGTTTTTTTGTCTCTATAAATAAAAATTAAACGGGTACGTTTTAAATATAATTACTTAAACTCCATATCTTTATTTACTGAAAATTTTTACCTAAAATCATTACCAAACATTTTTACTAAGTATTTGAGCCAAAACCTTTTACCAAGGTCGTAAAATTTTATCGTACATTTTTACGGTGAATTTAACCAAATATTTTACTGCAAACTTTTACCAAACATTTTTACTAAACATTTTAAGAAAAAAGTTTTATCATAAATTTTTACTAAACATTTAAACCAAAACCTTAAGCAAAATTTTTTACCGAACATTTTTACGAAAAAATTTTATCGTACATTTTTAAGGTGAATTTTTACGAAAATTTTACCGTAAATTTTTACCATAAATGTTACCGTAAATTTTTACCAAATATTTTTACTAAACATTTGAACCAAAACCTTTTGCCAAAAAGTTTTATCTTAAATTTTTACTAAACATTTGAACCAAAATATTTTACCGTTCATTTTTACGAAAAAATTTTACAAAAAATATTACCAAAAATGTTACCGTAAAGTTTTACCAAATATTTTTACTAAACATTTTAACCAAAATTTTTATCATAAATTTTTACTAAAAATGTTACCGTAAATTTTTACCAAATATTTTTACTAAACATTTTAACCAAAATTTTTACCAAGAATATTTACCAAAAATTTTTATCGTGAATTTTTACCGTACAGTTTTACGAAACATTTTTACCGAACACGTTTTTGCTAAAATTCTTTTCTGAAATTGTTATAATAGCTAAAATTTCATATCTTTATTTAAAAAAAAAAAAAAAAAATCTTTTAAATTTTACTCTCAATTTTATATTTAATAAAAGGCATTATCTTTTTTCAACGGAAACGGTTTGAAAAATCTCAATTCTATTCGAAAGGAACTATTACTCGTAACAAGTGCTCATTAAATAAATGTATTGTATAATATTCGATCGACAGAAGAACGATAATGATTGATGTTATACGGATATTATTCAAATTATGTTTGACAACATATCGTATATTTGTCAAACATGAAAATCAAAATAAGCAAAAAAAATTAATTTACACAAAGATTTACTCTATTTTTTCTTATGTTTATTTATTATAATATAATAACTTTGTTCAACAAAAAGGAATACTTCTTTTCTTTGATATATTGAATAATTTAATATTAGAAAGTCTGTTTAATACAAAAACTATAGTCAATTATTTGAAAAACAAAAAAAACAAATTTAATATTTACACTAATAATATTGTACGTTTTTTTTTCTAAAATATTCTACAATATCTGATATATTACCACCTCCACAATCTATTAAAAAAATTCTCTTTTATTTATTTTTGTTTCTTTTTTTTTAAATGAATATTTTTTCAGTTGTATTTTTTCAAGTCTATTTTATTTATTTATCAAGTAAATGTTTGTTTAAAAATTGTACAGTTTCATTTTCTTCCTCTTGAAAAATATTTTCAATAAAATAAATAATAAATTAAATAAAAAGAGAACATTAAAAAAAGTTCGGTAAGATAAAAAATAAATTCGAATTTATTTTCCTTTAGATCCTTTCAAATCGGAAAATAAAAACAAAAGACTTAAAACACGCGCAAAAAAACAGTTTTCCATTGTTTTCTATAAAATAAACTTGAAATGTTATATATTTTTTTAATGATTCGATTTATTTGTTAAATCTGTTTTTTTTTTATTTTTGCTATAACATGCAGTTGATGCTCCCCATATATATTACATAATTATTTGTTGATGGAAAATCTATTTTCGAAAATCAATTTTTTTTATTCTCTCTCAAATTGGCCATTTGCAAAACGAATAAGTTTTCTTTATTTTTATTTATTTATTTATTTTTTGCTGGTCGAATATAAAATGTTCACGATGATTGAGAGAGAACATTCCATTCGGAAATGTACATTTCATAATCTTAAAGAAAATCATATTTTTTCAATAGATAAATAAATAAATAGATAGTATATTTTTAAATAGATAGAATATATATGGTAGATAGTGACTGTGAGTTATTAATATTAAACATATTCGCGGATATGATGCTTTTCAGAACAGTTGCTATGAGCTAAACCATATAAAAAATGGAGAATATTTGTTATTTGTGCGAAAAAAATCTGTCAAGAAAAAATTATAACAGCTTCTGCACGCGCTATCATACAAGTACACTGTTCGACCGGCCATTGTCTTCGCTGTGTATTAACGTAGTTTCTTTACAGCGGCACATATTCATATGATAGTTTTCAACAAAGACAATTTCATTTTTTCGTTGTTAATTTTTACAAAAAAAAAATATTTTTATATGAATTTTTTTTAATTTTGTTAAATTTTCATTTATATTTCAAATATTTGTTTGTATAATTTTTTATTTATTATTTACGATTTTTATTAGAAAAAATTTGGAGAAGAAAAAAATAAATATACAATTTTCTTCTTTTTTTTTACCAATCTATATATGCATGCAAATACAAATATGTCTGTTTTTTTATTCAAATATACTTGAGAAAGCAAAATTTTCTTATCTCATTTAAAATTCACCGCCGCCCCCACACAATCGACAATAATTATGACCTAACCAACGAAAGCACCAGACTTGGTAATAAATATATTTATTTTTTTCATCTTTATATAAAAACTTTCAACAAAAAAAACCATATGTTCTGGTAAATTTTCTTAATTCATTTTTATTATTTTTTTATCTTGTGTTTTTTTTCCCTAAATATTTTCTCTTTTAAATGGTTTTTTTCTTATTCGTTTATTTTGTTTTTTTTTTCGTCTTCTAAAAACAAGAAGAAAATCTTCAAAATCGCAGATTCTATGAAAAATCGTAAATTTTTTATTTGGTTTGTTTTTATTTTTTGTAAATGGAACTATTTTCTGCCATATTTCTGTCGCTACATTTTGCTATGAAACCATCTGATCGAAATTATTTTTAGCACTAAAGCGTACGTGAGTTTTATCATTTCCATAAAAAAAAGAAAAAAAAATTCTAATATTTTTTTTTTTTAGAATTTTAAATTTCAAATAAAAAATAATATATATTATTAATAAAAAAAAATTGTTTCGCAGGTGTTCTATTATGAATTATGATTAAATGTTTAGGGGAAAAAAATTTTTGACAAAAAAAAAACGCCAAATGCGTACAGTTTTTTTTACTTTTTTTTGTTCATTTTAATTTAAGAATTTTCTCTTTTTCACCTCTAAATATAAATTCTATATTAGATAAACGATGCTAAACGAAATTCTATATTAAAGGTGAGAAAAGGTGAATATAAAGTTTACAATACTGGCGATATAATTCAAATTTCGCAATTCCCGATATCGTAATTAGAATATTTGAAAACAACTTTGCTGACGTAAATTGCATAATTCCCATAAGAAAAAGAAGCAAAAAAAAAGCAATACCAAAACTAATATTTATTTTATGTTCGTATATGTGTTTATGAAGAAATAAATATTTTTAGAAATTTCGTCAATTATTTTTTCTTGCACCTTTCAAATATTGATCGTTCAATTCGTATTCGTCAAAAGTTTCTAATTTTTTCAGCAACAACGCAAATTCTATCAATTTTTATCGATTTCAATTCTCGTATTTTTTTTGAATTTAAAGATTTTTTTTTCTTCTTATATATATTTTATCGACCAAAAAAATATTTACACGTACATTAAAATCAAATAGGACTTTTTGTAAGAAAAAAATAGTATTCAAATACAATAAAATAATTTTAAGTATTTAAAAACAACAACAAAAAATAAGATATTTTCCCTCAACCACTTTTTAATTTGGTCCAAAAAAACAAAAAAAATACCCCAATTAAATAAAAATTTTAATATCAAATTTTTAATTGCTCAAATATTGTTGTTTATTTTATTATATAATAATATTAAATTTTTTATTTATAAATGTAACTTTTTTTTAAGCAATCGTATTTAAATATAGTTTTTGTATAGAAAAAAAATACGAACACTATTAATAAAACTTATGAAAAATATTTCTTAAAAAAAAATTCCTAACTCAATACTATTAAATAGATAATAAAATACTATTAAATAAAAACCATATAGAAAAAGAAATTTCTATAAAAAATTATCATCAGAATATGAATATTTTTGAAATGATTCTATTTCTAATAGTTTTGTTGATTATTTTTCTAAATAAAAATTAAATTGTTTATTCTTTAAAAAAAAAAATAGCTTTCTATTCAATTAAATAAGAAAATATTTATAGACAAGAAAAATGTTTTAAATTCAACAGTTTTAATAGAAAATAATTGCGTATAAAAATGATTTATGATTACAAAAAAAAAACACCAAAATTTTTACAATAAACACAAAAAGAGATTATGTTCATATTAAAGCATTTTTAAAAATAAAATAGAAACCTTTTTATAAAAAACAGCAAAAATTAACAGAAAAATAAAAATAATTAGTGACTAAAATTTTGTGACTAAATTTTGTGTCCAATAAAAATTTATAAAAATAATTTTTATTAGTGACTAAATTTTGTGTCCAATAAAATGTTTACTAAACTAAATTTTAGAAAAAACATTTTCGAGACACGACCGTTAAATGGAAACATTTCTATTCAAATACCGGGTGGGTGTGTGTGTGTGGAGTGGGTGTTTCTGATATATTTGCAATAAAGTAAAAATAATCAAAATTTTCCATCAATTGAACAGATTTAAACCCAAGGAAAATGCATTAAATTTTTGTATGTTAAATAATAAAAAAAAAATTGGATATGGTAAAGGGGGTTTTGGGAGGAAGTAAAATAAATCAAAAATAAAATCAGATTTTCACTATTAAAAATGTTTGTGTAGATTGAATATTGATATTTTCCGATGAATATCAAGAAAGCAGATGTTCTCTAAAAGTTTTCTCGTATCTCTAAAAATAAAATCATTTTCATCATTGAAATTATTCTATCTTGAAGCATGTATGTACATTCATTAATTACAAACTAACAACATATTTACTCTTAGATGAAAGGAAATTTTTCAAAATTCCTTTCCATTTTGCATCATTGATAATTAAAAGCAATTTTTCGATAACCACTAATCGTATTTAAGAATTTCTTTGAATGCACGCATATTTTTATTAATAACATTTCAATTTGATTAATAAATTTTTCTAAAGATAATTTACAAATTTTCTCTCTAATTTTTCAATAATAAATAAATAACTTTTCAAAAATATTTTCAGATGATGTAAGTTCAATACAAATGCATCGATACTTTGCCATCGAACCAAAAATCGGAACATCATGATTTGATGAACATCTTTTGGACTCATTCATAAAATTTCTTCTATTTTTTTTTTGTTTTTTTTTTATTTAAGTTTTAATTAATTTTCTTCATTATTATTTGATTTTTATTCAATTTAGAAATTTTACTATAAATATTTTTGATATGTTATCTTGTTTTGTCTTTTTTTTTTTAAGTTCTTCTAAATTATATATTTTCAATAGTATTCTTTTTTTTTGTTGTATACTTTTTAATTGTTTTTAAAAATATTTAAAGAAAAAAATCAAAATGAAGTTAAAATTTGTTTTAAAAGTAATATTATTAATAATAAATAAATAAAAATTACCAAAAAAAAAAAAAACAAACAAAAAATTACAATAATTATGAGATTATTATAAAAAAAATTTACATAAAAAATTGTGGTTTTTTTTTTAGCACCCCTGTCTTTTTCTCTCAATAGTTTTTATTAGATAATTTCTTGCATAAAATATTTACAACTAAGAAATGTATGGTTTCCCATACACGTACATATGTAGAGGAAGAGAAGAAAATCCAAAAGTAAAATGAACATAAAATTAATAGCATGCCATTTGTGACCTATTTTTATTTAGCAATTAAAACAACATAGAAAACTACTTAAATATGTAATGAAATTTTATTACATTTATAAATTATGTGCCTGTTCAATATTTAAATGCAATAAATTATTTCATGTCAGTCGTTTATATGCAGATACCAATATTTTATTTAAAAGATGCAATTTTCATAAACAATTATTCAAATATATACAATACGATATTTTATAATTACAATAAAACAGTTTTTTAAAAAAAATTCCTTTCTTTTTAAAATTATATAGAAAATATTTATCGGTTCTTTTTCCTGTTTACTTATTTTTTATAGAAAATTTCTTATGCTCTTGCGAATATCAATGAAATACAATAATTCGGCAAAACCTTACAAATGTTATGAACAAAAATTACCTCTATTAATAATAATAAGAAAAACTAACAAATCTACGTCAAAAGTCAACTTTATTTTTATATAATATTAATTTTCATTATTATTTACAAATACACATAAATATTAAGTGAAAAATTATTTATTGTTATTTGAGTTTAAACAAACTGTCATAAACCAGTCAAATGATTTTAGATTAGAATAATATTGAAACTAGTGCATTTACGAAAAATATAGATGATAGGATAGGGCTTATACGAGTAAAAACTCTATATTTATTTAATTTTAATTTAGATCTAGCCATATTAAAAACTAAGATTATTAATATTTTAGATACATTTTATAAAAAAAACAAAACCTTACACTCTCACGCGAAGCGTTCATTATATTCTCATGTAAATACAAATTAAGGTCAACAATTTCTTTCACCAATCTAAATGCAATAAAATAAAGATCACTGAACCGCCAAATAAACCTTGATGCCTAACAGCAAAGGTTATTCAAATCAAAAATCAAGGTCATCGAAACCTCCAATAAGGCTATTAACAGCTTTACGTAAGTTGTTAATGACCTTCAAATATATGACCTTGATTTGCATAAGCCCTTTTATCTAGATATATGATGATTAAGGTAGGTATCCTTTTATCTAGATATATGCGAGGATAAAAATAGCTGGGTTTTGTATGTAATAGAAGCTTTTTTTTAAAAAAAAAAAAAAAAAAAAAAAAAAAAGACTTCACAATCACTTGTGGATTATCTGAACCTCAAAAGCGACAATATTATCGATTAACCAAGCCATCAAGATGAAAATGAGCCACATCGCTGAAGATGATTTTGTTCAAAAAATCAGTATACAATTGTTGTTGTTCCATAATCCATTCAACGAACTCTAGTAGGCGTCAGATCTTGAGTCAATTGAACTTTGTAAGCATGAAGATGGAAATCTTTCGTGAGAATACGCTGTAGAGAGCTCCTCGGAACTCTCACGAGTGTTGAACGACTTCTTGAAGGACGCCCAAAATGTTTAAGACTACCACTAATTGATCCAGTCTCCCAAAATTTTTAAATTAATGTCTTCACAGTTGACGAAATTAAATCACTTGCGAACTGTAGCTGTCCAAACCTTCATTATTTTTAAAATATTGCTCAACAATGAAAACGCTTTGTTCTTTACTGTGGCGCTCCATTTTTTTAAAACCCTGAACTGCCTTTTATTAATTGGCAACACTTTACTGTTAGCAACAAATGGCGCAAATTTCAAATCTTGCATGAAGTTTTTTCTGTCAAAATTTAACTGAACATTCAACATGGCCGAACTTGTCGGCATAAGTGAGAGGCATAAGTACCAACATAACGCCACAAAAAATCTAAAATCGAATATACGCAACCCGCGGAAATTCAAAATTCTCGATACTTTTTGAACAGACCTCGTATATTGTAGTCCAGGGCAATGTGCGCGTAGATAAGTATATAATATATGACATATAAAATTCATTCCAAAAGTTATTTTTAGTCTTTGATTATTTTTTTTTTTTTTAAATAGTTAGAAAACAAAACGATTTTTTCATCTCAGTTATACTAAATTTATTTTTTTATTAAAATGTATATTTTCTGTGTACACTTTTGCAATAATTATACTGGAATCCACTGTACTAGTTTCAATACTCCACCCACCGCCAAACATGCCAAACAGTGTGTGTGTACGCATTGCATGCAAGTTTCATTAAATCTGTCTGACGAAATCTGAGCGAAAAATTGAAGCTTTCCCTAAGAGCTTTTTGATTTGCCTGTTGAAATTTATTCTGCCAAAAATTAAAATTTATCACGATTTTTATGTATAGAGTTGCGGCAGTCTGTCTTTTATCTTAGATATTACCTTAGATTATAGAAGGACTGGATAGGCCTCTCTACATAAAAATTGTGGCCGAATTTTGTAGAACGCACACACAAGCAAAATAACAGAAACGGCGTAAATCAGTAGGGGCCATTTTCAAATGTGAGATGTCATTTAGATTTTTTAAATATTGCGGATTTTCCGCAAATAGATTTTTTTAAATATTGCGGATTTTCTTGTTTGATGGAATTCGTTTTGGAAATTTGCAATAAAACACAGTATTCTATTTTAAAATATTGTTTATTTATTTATTATATATTCATTTTATTTATTAAAACGGAATTATAAAAAGGAAGAGCATATAAAAATATAAATTGCAAGTTATTTGATTATATCAAAACAATTATGTGCACAAATAAAAATCCATTCCAAAAATGCAAAACGAATTAAATGAGAGAATGTGATTATTTAGTAAATGCATTGCAAAATGGTCTAATAGAGCAAGCGAAAGCACAACTGCTAATATTTCAACATCACATTTGTTTACATTTATTGAATGACGAACTTTTCACTTTTTAATCACTTTTTAGACCAAAGAAATAAATCATTAAAAGCCATTTAGGGAAATCATAAATTAATTTTTTGTTATTTCCTGTAGTAAAAATGAAGATGTTAACTTACCGAAAGAATGCCATTTACGGCTTCTTCATTCCGTTGAATTGCCAGCAAACCTTTATAAAAAACTTCATTTTCTGAAACAAAAACTTCCTATTAAATGTTCTTAACAATATAACTATATATATAAATAGTTACTTTTTCGTAAATACTTCAAAAAAAAACATAAAAACTACACTTTCCTTGGACTTTCCGATAAGTTCCAAAATAACAACTTTAAAAACAAGAAAAGTATGCAAGCATTTCGGTATGCTACCACCACTTTCATGAAGAATGGCGTGTTTTAAAGCTCTCCTTTAAAATTGCGTATACATATACGAAAATCTGACGTACGGTCCTATCCAGGTATTCTTTAATCTAAGGATATTACCGACAGATACTATGAAAAAGTGACAGTCAATTAAGATTTAATACTAGTTTTTTTTAACATGTCTACATAAAAAAATCTACACAAAAGTATGCAAGAGTTACGATTTCTCGCCGCTTCTATAATAATTAAGCCAGATACATATACGAAAATCTGACGTAGTCCTATCCAGGTATTCTTTAATACCTGGATAGGACTATATTAACTACTAATGTAGTTAACTACTGCGTATTAATAGATTTAGCCTCTTAATTATGAAGATAACCACGGAAAATTATTTAAAAAAATTGAAATTATTAGATATATTGTATTTTTTTAGTTTCTTTTTTTATTAAATAAAAAACCATTATATAAGTTTAAATAAGAATATTTGAATGCTTTTATTTTTTAAGATATAAGAAAAAAATTTTCAATTCTCCAATAATGAATTTTCTTGTTTAGTATTGAAAATTAATCTATAAATTCTTAGATACAATTTTTTGTTATAATAGTTTTTAGTTTTATTTTAGGGAAAAATTAAATGTTCCCAAATTATTCCTGATTATCTTAGGAAGTACCTGCTCAAAAATTTACCAAACGACAAGGTTTTAGATAAATAAAAGAAAAAATTAAGCCACATTACCTACTATATATAAGAACCAGGAAATTTTATTTTAAGCGAGTTATGGAAATTATGATAAAATTATTGCAAACATTTAATGCGAAAAATTAAATGCACATCTGCCAAATTCTTGACTAGCCAAATTTTTTGCGCAATATATCGATTGTGACACAGACTGTATCTTGTTAAAACCACAAAAAGTTCGTTATCATCGGACCTTTACCGTTCCACCATTGGCAGTAGTAACTTCAAATCCTACCACCTCATTTTGAAAAAATAAGGACTGATGTGCCATAAATCATATCAAACAGTGAATTTTTTGTTAAAAGTAAAAATACTTTATGAATAATTGTTTTTGAGAGATTAACGAGTTCCTAATCGCAGATATGAAATTATTTTGAAAAAAAAATAACGATTATTTTGTTAAAAGAATTAAGATATTATCAATCCCAGCGTTGTTGAGGCTTGTATCGTTCTTAGATAAGTTCTATAATCTAAGTCTTAATTTAAATGCATAGAAATCAATGTGATGAGTTATCGCTAATTTCGATAATGTAGTGCAGCTCATACTTTTCTGTTTTATAATTTATTTTCGGAACTAAAGAAGGTCACTTGAAATTATCAACAGCGGGTTAAAGGTTATCGACCCCTGATCTAAGAGATTGTTCCATCAATATGTTTATTGCAAACCTTACCGAATTTAAACTGACAGTGACAGCAGATTTTGATATTTCAAAAATGGCCACGCGGTCCATTTGAAAATATAATCCGTTCTATTGAAAAATAACCCAAATTAAGTATTTACCAGTCAAACTCGACTGGAAAATACTATTGGAATAACCGAATTGAACACACAGTCAGACGGTAAAGATTCTCAACAAACAAAAATACATAATTAATAAAAAAATAAACTGTAAGATTCTTTTATTCAAATCAATTGGGAGATATTTTAAATCTGTGCTCAAAAAATTTTAAATAAATAAAATGCACTTTCCTGCAATATAATCATTTATTGCCATAATTCTCCAGTAATATGGCAACTTTTATGATTCTACAAATATTTGAAACAAAATTCATGCTTTGAACAATTTCGAAAATATTATAATTAAACATATTTGTTTCAATTTTTCATATTCCGCAATTAATTGGAAATGTAAAGAAAAAATCTTTATCTATGATTATTATTAAATTTTAAAATAAATTGTAAAAATTAAAAAAATAAAATTTGCATTAATATTATATAAAATCTAAGGTAAAAATTAAAAAAGTTAAAGAAAATCATTTATAACCACATTAATTCTTGAACAACTTGGAAAATTCTTGTAAAAAATATATTTTCAACTAAAATTTTTACCGAATATTCTAAATTTTAACAATATTCTTTTTTTTCTAATTTAATTAAATACAAAGAATTGGGAAAAAACTACAAAATTTTTTAATTACAATTGAAATAAATTTATAACATAGAATAGAACTATTACTACTACAGACAAATTAGTTTTTATATTCATTTATGCCATTACAGTTCCTACTTTAAATTTCATATAATCCATTTTTTCGAATATGCAAAAATCCTTCCCCACATTGGAAGGAAACCAAAGTATAGCTTATATATATATTTTTATTTTTTTTCCATTTTCTGTATTAACACATTAACGAAAAAATTTAACTTTTTATTAGGAAATTAACAATAAACAATAAAAAATAAAAATAAAAATACAATAATTCGGAAAATTTTTAATATTCTCATTTTAGATAATATTAAACTAATTATTTTATCTTTCTGCTTTATGTTAAATAATTTAAATAAAATATATGGAAAATAATATTTAAAAATAAAATTAGTATTAAACGAAAAAGAAAACAATAATTCATTGGAGATCTTAATGGCCGCATTTGTCGTAGTAGTTATAGTATTTGCAATAATAATAATAATAATAGTAGGCAGAAAGTTTGTATTCTTTTCTTTTTCCTGATAAAACCACATACAATTTTTGCCGTTAATTGATATTCATCATTATCTTCTTATAGTTGATTTTTTGTTTCTATAAATTAGATTCTTTTTTTTTTTTAAAAAGTAAATAAAATAAAAACAAAACAAAAATACTTTATCTCTCTTAATTGTATATATTGTAAGTTTTTCTGGTTTTTTTTTTTTTTTTTTTAATAACTGAATAATTTGATTATGCTTCTTTCTCTTCATCTGAACACCACATTAATCGATCTTCATAGAAAGATATAACAACTTGGGGACATTTTACATTCGCTTCTTTAGCTGGTACTAGTTCAGCTTGATCTGTACCCTTCCATTGCATAAGGAAATATAATTGGCCACTTGCATCTGTAGCACCTAAAATTTTCAACGGTTCTAAGCCACGCTCAAATCCACTCTGGGCTTTAGTATTTTTCGATTCGTCGTCACGTTCGGATTCTGCATCTGATCCACTTTTGGAATCTCGTCTTTTCTTAGTACTGGTTTCAGATTCAACATCTGAAGAGTCTACCTTTTTTCGTTTCGCTGCATTCTTATCTTTCTCAGCTACTGCCTGACGCCTCTTCTGAACTTTTCCTGGCTTTTCTTTATCCTTATCCTTATCCTTCTCCTTCTCTTTTTCTTTTTCCTTTCCCTCTACTTTCTCTTTATCCTTATCTTTTTCCTTCTCCTTTTCCTTTTCTTTCTCTTTCTCTTTATCCTTCTCTTTATCTTTATCTTTGTGATCTTTGTTCTCTTTGTCTTTATCAGTTTTAGTTGCTGTCTTCCCCTTCTTTATATATCCAAATATTAACAAATACCGAAAAACAAAATAAACATAAAGTGGAAAATAATTAAAATTTCTAGAAAATAATTTGTAAAATCGAAAATTTTCTAATAATACACACATCGTTCTCCTCGTTACGCGTCCGCTCTTCCTCGAATGCTTTAATCAATTCGGGACAATCGAGATTATCTACCGGCTCCCATGTATTATCTTTATCGCCGTAACCTTTCCACTTTAAATAATATTCCACCTAAAAATATTTGTTGAAATTATTATTTACAAACAATTTGACAATATCGATATAATTATTTTGTGCGGCGTCTCGATTATTATGAAAATTAACCGAAACAAATAAATTTTTGTTAGGTTATGTTCACTCCATTTTCAATTACCTTTCCTTTCCGCACTCGCCGGTCAACTATTTTTTCTACAACATACTCCTCTGCGGAACTATCATCAGAAGATGCTCCTGCATTTCCCCCCTTCTTTGGTTTCATTATTCGAATATTCAAATTTTTATTCAATCTCACAAGTTATATTGCCTAATGCCAATCTGTTCTCAATGATAAAAATGACGCCGCTCAAATGCTTTTATGAATTGTCAAAATAAAACAATAATTTCTATTATTATACACAAATTATCTTATAATAAAAGACACCACATATAATATTGACTATTCCAATATAATTACTAAGATTTATTTCAACGCTCCTTTAAAAAATATCAAGTTTTTAACAAATGCGAAGCTACTGACTACATCAGATTGGAACCGCGCAAATCTAAAAACCAATCGGTTTCTTTTTTGTTGAACTTCAAATACTCTGGCGGTCTTAGTTCACGTACCAGAGCGGTAACTATATTGCTGAATATAAGCAACCGTGGTGAATATATATTTTGCTGAGTTTTTAAATAAATATTACTCACTTTTTAATAGCAAATCCACATTGTAAATAAATAATTGACTGCCTACTTTAATTACACAAATGACATTTTTTCGATCGAATTTTCTTTTTACGATTAATTTTTTTTTACAGTAAATATTGTATATAAGAATGCTTACAAAACTTCTTCAATTTATTTGTTGAAAATAAATCATTTAATATATTATTAATGGATAAGAGATATTTTATTTGAATTTATATTAAATGAAGAAAAATAAAATAATTCACAAATTTTCATTTCCAAAATTGTTTTTATTCATAAAGAATTATTCATATTTCAGTATTTTCATAACAATATCATTTTTAAGCTGTAACTTTTCAGAATAAGAAGTATAATTTTAAAGTTTAATTTTTTTAAAAGCATTGTTGTTTTTACTAATAGTACAATGAGCCCCATAACCGTATTTATATAGGATTTAAAATCTAAGATCTTATTATATTCAATCATTGTATTTAAATCAATTTATAATAAGATACTGAAATAATAATTAAAAAAATTGGTTTAAAATTTAAATTCTAGGCGTATTACTGGACATTTTGCACGCACGCTTTCGACCGTGTATGGGGCACCCTGGATTATTTTTGGAAGCTGCAACGAATCTTTCTCTCTGGTTATTACCACAACCTAAAATTCTATATCTTAGATCGATGTTTTCTGGGTAGCTAAAAATATCGAATATTCTGAAATTTATCCTATCTCCACCGGTGTCCCTCACGGTAGCATCCTAGGTCCAATCCTTTACAACAGTTTCACCCATGATATTCCTTGTTACAGTGATATCCTTACCGAACCGTATACCTTTATAAACACATACATTCCTTGGAATCCTTATACAAAAAATAGGGGGATTAAAAATGTGATCATGTTACTTTCACACTCTTTCTAAACCAGACTCCTGATATAAACCTAATTAACGGTAATGTTCCACAAACAACGAGCGTGCGTTATTTTAGATTCATATTCGACAAAGTGTTTATATATACTACCATCCCTAATCCTTTAGCAAGAGAACACCCATCGACGTTTGAAACAGCATTGACCTCGTGATTTTTTAAATCTTTTAAAAAAATAAATAATCCCGTTTTTTGGGAGACATGGATGGGTGTTTTCACCCCACTTGTCTCCATGTTATTGTATTTTTGTCCACAATCTGCTCCTTACAAATTATATTTATTAGCAGATAACATTTAAAAATATCAATGTGCATTATTAATTCAGCCCCTCGCAAAAAAAAATGGCAGTAATGGCGAACCTTATATATCTGTGTTGTTCAAAATTATATTAAATTTTTCTATAGTTTTTTCGCAAAAAAAAAAAACAGTTTAATGAGATTTAAATAGATATATAAGAAATGTTTGTTTTTAGATAATACTATATTTTGGTTATACAATATTTCGAATGCATTAATTTAACATATTTAACGACAAGGCAAATTTTTTAGAAGATATTCATTCGACTTTAATAATTATTTGAATTATTTTCACAGGCCACAGACAATAATTATTAACAGTGTAGATATTGGTGGAATCAAGTTGTGGTGAAATGGATATGCTGAGTGCTGACTGTTGCTGACATGTTTGCAATAGTGGCTGTCAAAATATTGGCGGCTTTTTATTGGGCGTGTTTATGTCATTGATTTAAATAGAAATATTTTCGTTTGAGATTAATATTCAATATTTCACTTTTATCATATACTATTTTTTAAAAGAAAACTATTTTTTTTTAAATATAGCTACTTATGATGGATGATATTTTGGGGTTTTGTTTCTGTCAAAAAATCTCATCTGAAAAATTGTTTTTATTAATACTAGGGGGCTCCGCCCCTGCTCGCTTCGCTCAACAAGCAACCTCCCCGCCCCCCTCCCCCGATCTTCGGTGGGGCCCCTATGTCAAATATTCTACTTAATAGAGGGAAAACATCATTCTTGTTATTTTTTTTAAATTTAACATAATTTTATTTTTATGTAAAATTAAAAAAATTTAATTTTATTCTCGAAAGTAAGAGCTCATTCTTTTTTCATGGCCCATATGTCCAAATATTCTACTTTTTTTCTCGCTCCATACAATCCTAACATCATCGCAGTATTCATGACTTCAAAAAAACACACATCTTGAAACAACAAAGACTCATACATACATCATAATAAAATCCTACAAAATGAAAAACTTTTTTAAATAATAGATAGAGAGATTTTTTATTACATAAAAATCATGCCATTCCTATTTTATTGATTTTATGACAATATTCTTATGAATTTAAATTTGCCGCTTAAAATTCTAATAAGTGTTGATATTCAGAGATGCTTAATATTCCATCAAAAGAATTAGAAAATCTGATTCTTTGTATTACAAAGTTTTCATATATTTGAACTTTTATTTGCAATTCTTGCAATATTATTTTAGTATGTTTACTAGATTTGGTAGGATAATATCTTAATGAGAATATTTGGCAGAAAACCTAATGGTTACAATAAATATGCATGAAAAACGAATATAAATGAACATAAAAATTAGATAAAGATGCGAAGAAAGCAAATACTCAATTGAGGAAGAGAGAACTTCCTTTTTTTCAATAGTGTAAGTAATAAGAACGATTAAATGCACTTGAATTTCGGTTATTACTTACAGTATTTTTTAAATCCAAACTAATTTTAAGAGCCTGTAAGGACAGTTTTTTAATAAGTTATTAAATTTCTGATTTCGTGAGAATATACGAAAAATGTAAAAACTATTTTTTACGTATTTATATCACAAAAGATTTAAATGGAAAATTTTCACAACGTGTTAACTTTAAAAAGTCAAAAAAAAAAGATAATTAAAACGGATTTTTAACATAATGGAACTGAAAGAGCCAAAAATATAAAAATGTTATTATTTATATAACATATACATGCCATCTATAGACAGGAAGGAAGGAGACTTTCGATCCCAAATTTCGGCTTTTTAAATAGTGAATTTAATTCTACTTTCAACTCGGAAACTTAAAACTTGAAAGTTATCAGAATTTGATTGCTTATAATTCGTATCGTTATTCAATTTGTGCTTCGGAAAGTAAAGTTGAATAAATCACACTTGAGATTCAGTATAAATTATGGGGATTATAATATTATTCAAATAGCCCAAATGAGACGTAATTTTTGATGGTTATTTTTGCATAGTATTATTTTCATGTAAGTTTTGATGAATTTTTCGTTTGTAAATACTCTAAAGAAGTGATTCCCAATACAGGGTCTATGACAACCTGCAAGGGATGTACGTCAGCGAAAAGAAAATTTGGGGTCCATGAAATGAAAATGGGGGTCCACGATAGTGGATCTCAACATACACTGATAGTACCTATTTACTTACATTATACTTTCTTATAATATAAAGACATATACATTATTTATAAAAGTGCCTATAAAGTAAAAAAATTATTATATATGTTTATAAAATTGTGTAAGTTTTAGGATGTAGGCATCCGCTTTGTGGTTGCAATACATTTTGAACTTGTAAAAACCTGCACATATGTTAATGATATACCAGCTAAAGTGGAACCAATAAATTTTTATACATGACAGTCGAATGTACATATTTTAACATTTTTTGTCATGTTACTTTCAAATTTCCTTAAAGTTCCATTATACCAAAACCTTAGGTAACATTCATAACATTCCCCTTCTCACATTCATTTATAATGGCTGTACGCCTATGCCTACAATAAAATCTAAGACCATACAAGTTAAATTTGACTTTGATTTTTTAATATACAGCTGCTGGACTTTATGTCTTATTTAAATAGATTAATTTTGCCCACAGATGATTGATACCATGTCCGAATCTAAAAAGAAATGTAGATAGTACAGTGTTGATTATTTGAAGCTTGGCTTCATTCCATCATTGTCGGACAAACAATTGCCTATGTGCGTTTTATGCAACAAAGTTTTGGGCAATGACGCTATGAAACCATCTAAGCTGCAGGATCATCTGAGAAGATGTCACCCTGATAAAACAGATAAAAATTTGAAATACTTTCAAACACTGAATGATAAACTTCAGAAGAGACCCACGCTGGACAGAATGTTCGCTTCGACGTCACAAAGAAACGATGATGGTTTGAGGGCGTCTTACAATATCTCGCTACTTATAGCAAAATCCGGAAAACCGCATACTCTCGGAGAGAAGTTAATTTTGCCAGCCGTTGAAGAGGTTTTAAAAACTGTTTTACACAAACCTGTATCTGATATCATTAAAAGAATTCTGTTAAGCAACAATACTGTTGAAAGACGCATTGATAAAATGAGTTCTAATATTGAAAGCTTCTTGTGTAATTATTTGCAAACGATCCATTTCTCTATACAACTGGACGAGTCAACTTTACCTGGTAATGAAGCATTATTATTGGCATATGTTCGTTTTATTATGAATCAAGAAATCTACGAAGAACTGTTCTTCGCAAGAACTTTGACAAAGTATCAGGTTTATCCTTCCCACTAAAAACATTTAATTATTGCTTAGTTTATTTTATGTTTATTTTATGTAACGTTTATTTTATATAGCAGATACAAAATTTTATTTTGAGTAGTTTTAATTTAAATTCAATTAATAAATGTATAAAACTTAACATGTGTTTTTACTTTAAGTTTTTAACACTCAACTTCACTACAGTTAGAAATTCCCAAAAAATCAATATCAGGTAAGTAGCGGGTCTACCAAAAACCGAAAAACATAGCAAGGGGTCTACGACACAAAAAAGTTTGGGAACCTCTGCTCTAAAGTTTGCATATTATCTGCGTAACCACAATCTTTTGTATACGAAAAAGTCCAATGGCCTGAAATCGCACGATTTTAAAGACTAATTGATATCACCAAAACTCGAAATTTTTAAGTTTTGTTAAACACCAAATTTATGGTGTTGTGTGGCTTGTGGCATTTCGTTATGAAGACTATATATGTCTCAGAATAAAATATTTAATTTCAAGTCAAAAAAGGTAATGATCTCTCCTTTATTTTCGAACAAATACGATCAATAATATCTTGAGACTAAATGCCACACCAGACACTCACTTTTGGAGGATACAATGGCTTCGATACAGTCACCTGTAAATTTACGAAACCCTTTATGCGGCAATTTTGCTAATTGACATATCCGCCAAGTTCTCAAATCACAGGGGCTGCAATTTCCGGAACCAGGAAATGAATGACTCTGTAATTATAATAAAAGTTTATTTGAAAAAAAAATGTGATCTTTTTTATATCTTATATTTCGTATTTTAATTTTTTTGAAAATTTTAAATGATGTAAAAATACGTTCTGTCAATTAATACAGAAGAATAGACGATTGTTCGTTCGATTTATAGAAAAAATCCAAAAGGTACCTAAATGTTGTAATTTAATTGATAATTTATATTGAAAAATTAATAACCCAAATATTGATAGTATCATAAAATATATGATATAGAAATACTGAAGAACTATTGAAAAAATGAATAGTTTTTTTTATGAAATTTAAGGATTAAATATTATTCTTAATCTGCGCAAAAACTCGTCTTTTTAATTTTTTGAATATTGGTTTAATGAATAATATTTGAGGATAAAATTCATCCTCGTTATAGCAGAGAACAATTTTATCTTAATAGGTAATAAGACTAGATTTTTGAATATTGGTTTAATGAATAATATTTGAGGATAAAATTCATCCTCGTTATAGCAGAGAACAATTTTATCTTAATAGGTAATAAGACTAGAAATAAATTTTCATAAGGAGTAGAAAATATTTTGTCATATTTCATCTAAAATGTTTTCCTTAATGATTTTAATTCCACCAGCCACCCCCCCCCCCCCCCCCCTCTTTTTGAGATGATAAAGTTGAAATTTTTAATTTGATCTTGAACTTAAAATATCTCTCAGATCAGGATCAAACATATTAAGATATTTTCATCAAAAGTTTTACTGAGAGGACATCATAGAACTTTTTACAGAACATATCTTCTTAGGACAACAAATATATTTTAAACAAGCAGTAAACAAATATTTTTTGTTATTTTTCTATAAGGTTTTTGTGCTAAATGCTATTTATTTTCCAAAAAGGATCAAACAAATTTATTGCAAATTATTTTCCTACCTGTGCACTAGGATCTCATTGAAAAATATTGTTAACAACTTACCTTTTTCATAGAGAAAAACAAATTTTAAAAGCAAAAAAATCACATTTTATGGCCAATTTTTTTTTGAATTTTAGTCCATTTTTTTTGCAAAATCGACGACAAAAATTTATTCTGACAGGACATTCTTCTTTCGATCAGAATAATATATGGTTTGGAGAAGATTTGCAAATTTTAAAATTGTAAGTTTTATGGATTTTTTCTTAGAAACGCAAAAATTTATTCTGGCTGGACACTTATCTTGCGATCAGGATAATATGGATCAGGGCAGTTTCGCACAACAATACCATTTAAAAAAAAATTTCCAAAAAAACCGCCATTTTCATAGAGAAAAACGAATTTTAAGATACAGTGGAAAACATTGGCTTTCTATTTTCTGAAAAATTGGGCGACTGGTAAAAGATCCGATTTTCAGTTTTGCGACAAATTTTGGATTTTTCTTTTTTGAGTTTGCATATTCTTAGGCGTTGAAATATTTTGCTTTTGCATATTTTTCGGTGTACATTTTTTTCCTTTCTATCCTTTGGATTTTTTTCTTTTAGGGTAGCGTGGAGGAAAAGGGGTGGCATTTTCATTATCTTTTTCGTTTTTCTTGTTTTTCTTGAAATTTCATTTTTTTTCTATTTTTTTGTTCGTTTTCCTAGTCGATGTAAATTTTTTTTTTTAGTATTTAATTTTTTTTTGATATATTTTGTTTTTTTTATGAACGGAAGGGCTTTTTTTTACTTTTTTTTCTTAGAAGTTTACTTATTCTTTAATTCGTTTGCTTTCGCATATTTTTCGGTGTACAATTTTTTTTTCTTTCTATGCTTGGAGCCTATTCTTAGGATGTATTTTGTTAATTATGTTGGTTATAGGGTTGGTGGAAAGGGGGAGAGGGTGATGAGTTTGTAAAGTTGTTTTTACTATTTTTTTCTTAGTTGTTTTTTTCTGCAAAATTGTGTCTTACATTTTTGTTTTTTTTTCCCTAGTATTTATGTTTTTTTAATAATACTTTGCTACTTTTTCCTACTCAATGTAAATTTTTTTAAAAAAGGAAAAAAGTCCTTTTTTCTTATTGAATAGTAGCAGTTGGGGGGAGGGGGGTGTAAGTGAAATACACCACAAAACAATCAAACCCTTTTTAATTTTGTTTGAATATTTTCTTGAATTTAATTTCATTTTTTTTTCTTCTATTTACTGAAGTTGGGGTAGTGTTTTTAATGCACTCGAACATCGGAATCAAGTGATAATGAGCTATGAATGGACTCCTCCTCCTCGAAGGTTTGTGAGACTTTCGCTAAAAATTGCTGAACTTTAATGTTTTTGAGGAGATTTATTGTTGACAGATCGAAATATTTTTATTCCTAAATAACTCCTCAACAAAATATTAAAGAATTTTATTGAGACTATTACATTTAAGGAGGTTAAAAAGGATATTTTTAAATTATTTTCAAAATTAAATTTTTACCGAAATTTGTAAATTTTTTATCGAAATCCTATGAGAATTATTTATATTATTCTCACTTGTTTTATTTATCACTTTCTCTTTAGCAGCGTAAAACTGTCTTCTTCAAATTGATGAAAGATAATTCGGGGTTTTTTTAAGTGAAATTCATTTTTTTTATTATCCAATTTGTGTTTTTGTAAAGTGAAATTAAAGAAAACATTTTATTTTAATAACATTTTCCTATTATTATATTGCCTAAACTTTGCCAATAAAAAATTAATAAAATTTAAATTGTTGTTGTTATATATTTCAAATTAGTAAATTTTTATTTTGTAAAAGGCTCTGTGATCACTATTCAATGAGTATAAATACTTGGCGTTGTGAAAATTTCTTTGGTAATCATTTTCTTTGCTGTTAAGACGGTTAGGTATACGAGGTCTGTTTAAAAAGTATCGTGAATTTAGAAATTCCGCAGGTTACGTATATTCGATTTTTTGTGGCGTTATGTTGGTACTCATGTCTCCCACTTATGCCGAAAAGTTCGGCCATTTTGAATGTTCAGTTAATTTTTGACAGTTGCTTTGCTTACATGTGTCTTCGATTTTTGCTCAATTTCGACCAAAAACAGCATCGCATTAACAATTGCTAAGAAGCTGTTGCTCTCTCTCCGCCATGACTCAAATTTGCTCCAGATGGTCAAAACTGGTGACAAATCATGGTTTTATGGTAATCACATGGAAACCAAAGTTCATCCCAATAGAAGCTGCCGCACGAGCCAAGTCCGAAAAAAGCGCGTGAAGTTCGATAGAATGTGAGGGTTTTGCTTAGTTTTCTTCGATTGCAGGGGCGTAGTGCATCATGAGTTCTTGCCACAGGGTAGAACGGTCAATAAGGAATATTACCTGCAAGTTATGCGCAAGTTGCGTGAAGCAATCCGCCAGAAACGCCCGGATTTGTGGAAGAACAAAAATTTGCTTTTGCCATTTTTGGCCAAAAGCAACACACTAATAATGCCGCAGCCACCGTATTCCCCAGATCTGCTCCCCTGTGTCTTTTTCTTGTTCCCGAAACTGAAGAACCCCATGAAAGGACGACGCTACGCTACGATTGAGGAGATAAAGACGGCATCGAAGGAGGAACTGAACAAGATCACCAAAAATGATTTTTGAAGTGCTTCGACGATTGGAAAAAACTTTGGCACAAGAGTATAATATCTGGTGGGGATTGCTTTGAAGGGGACAAAATAGATATTCATGAATAATTAAATAATTTTTGAAAAAACACAAAATTCGCGATACTTTTTAAACAGACCTCGTATACTTACGATTGTGGTAAAAGTCGAAACTTTTTCAATAGACGGTTGGTAGCGGGTGGTTGCTACTTGATAGCAAAAAAAAATTAAAAAAAAATAAAATTGAATTTGCAAAAAAAAAACAAAGAAAATTCAAAATAAATTTTTTTCAACTTTGAATATTTGAAAGAAAATAAAAAATTCGAAAAATTTTTATGACGAAAACTAAACAGAACATTTTCATTACGAAATATTTCAATTTTGATTTTTTACATTATATCTCGTCCGTCTGGGCTTATCCCATTGAGTTATTAGGCAAAAAAAAATATCCTCATTGGATACGGTCACGACACTATCTATTAGGCAACGTCAAAACGCATTTTGGAATTAATGGCAGAAAAAAAAAAAATTAAAAAAAATGAACAGATTCTCGTGGCCTTTTCAAGATTGTTTTTTTAGCAAAGCATTTTCAGTACACGGATTTAGCTAAATGCTTTCGGGCTACTAAATTCCTATAGGAAAAGTTTAAAAATAGTCTCCCCAACACAACACAGTGTCTGTGTCTGCCCGTAAAACATTTCGAATTCCGTAAATTTCACACGCCACGCCACGCCGACTGCCCATACAATCGGGACTGCCTCTGCTTCTTCGCATTGGAAGAGCAGCGCCACAGTCGCCATAATCCAATTGCAAAATGTCAGCAAAAAACCATTTTGGCAAGATTCCCAGTTCGAAGAAAAGATATTTTTCCCTAGCACAGCAATTCCACCACACCTGCTGTCAGAAAATAATAAAAAAATAATAACTCAAAAAAACAAAAAAAAAATTCAGATTAAACCATTTTTTCTGAAAGAAAAGGAAGAAATTATTATTGGAAAAAGTTTATTTTCTTTTTAGTTTTAATCACCATTATTATTATTTTTTTTTTTTTGTTAAGTTTATTGATACAATAAAAACCTTACAACAGTAAACAAGAAAAATTTGATTAAGGACGACGCCATATTTAAGACTAAAAAAATACACTTGTTATCATCGTTAATTAAAATTATAATTAAGAAATTTTCTCTTCTTTTTCTTTAAAAATATATTTAATTTTTTGTTTTCTTTTGTTATTACTTTTACACAAAAAAAAAACAACATCAACAGTTGTTAATATACGAAAAGTAAATAAAAATAACAGAAAAATATTTAAAAAAAGTGAATAAATAAATTCCAATTTTTTTTTTTATATATTTGTATTTGTTATTATAATAAATTTTATTAGAATTGGATTTTTTCGCAATATGTTTTTTTTTTCTTACATAATTTTCTTTTCTATAAGGCACTTATTATTTATAAGTTTTTTTGTTGTTGTTGTTGTTTTTAAACTGTAATTCAACCAATTTATTGGATGATTTTTCTTAAATTAATTTTTGTATTAAAAAACACCAACAAAAACTATAAAATTTTTTTCCATTTATTCGTCATATAGAATTTAGTTAAGTTGTTATAGAATAATTTAAATTGATTTTTTTCTCTTTAAATAAAAATAAAATTTTACCTATTTACGCCCGCAGCTATCAATTTTTGCCTAGATTATTAGTCTTTCTACTATAATCAATATTTATAATAATTTATTTTTAAATTTAAATTTCATTACAAACAAAACAGGTTCAAAACACATTTAAATACTTTAGTAGTTTTTTGTTGTTGGATTAATTATTTTTTCATCATCCTTTAAATAATTTCTTACTAGTTGTTTGGGTGTGTATGTATGTGTGTGTGTGTGCAATTTAAATAATAAAATTAAATAAACTTTTTGTATACCAATTAAAAATACCAAAAAGTAAATTTTTGTTACTTTTTTTTAAAAATCGTTTTAAACAAAGAAAATTTTATATTTTTCTCTTTTTTCTTATAGTAAAATTTATTTAAAAGGAACATTTTTTTATTTTTTCTTTTTGTAAATGTTTGCCTTATTTTTATAAATAATACAAATTTAGTTTTTATTATGCAAAATTCTAATCAAAAAATATATTTTTCAATTTTGATTATAGGTTTTTTTTGTTTTTTTCTTTTTTTTGGTGTTTATTTTAACATAACTATTAATAAATAAATCGAATAAACAAACAAAAATTAATGGTGGTTTTGTAGAACCCTGTATTTTTAACTATTGACCGCTTTCGTCTAATTTCACACTTGTTCCAACCGTCACCGCGCACATCAGCTGATAATGTCAATGTTGAAAATCGGATTTGGCCATTTCCACTTTAATTTTTGTTTTTGCATTTTCTTTTGTCATATTTTGTTCGATTACTCCACATTTTTCTGCCCACTTTGCCTCCATCTATCCTTCTCTTTTACGATTCTGTTCATATTTCCTATCACAAATCACATGAATTTGTGCAGAGGGCACACATCCACACACACACACATACATTGGCATCTGCATCTTTTCACTTCTGTTCTTTGTTTTTTCTGCTTCTTCTAACTTTCTCCTTACTTACGAGTATATTCATTCTAGTCTATTAATTCCGTTCGGTTTTCGTTCTTCTCTTCTCACATCTTTTGTTTGTATTCTTTTTTCTTTTGCTTCATATTTGCTTTTTCGCTGATTCGTTTTTAAAAATATTTTTTTTTTTTAGTAAAAAAAAGGTCTTTTTCGGTTAATATTTTTAATATTTGTGTGTATGTGCGCGCGTATACGCATATTATAGGTAATAGTATTTATTTTATTTACTTTCGTTATGATTTTTGCTGTCTCTTTTTTACCTTCTTTTCCTATTCCATTTCTCTTTCAGTTTCAGTTTCTCTTCATTCCTTTCAAAAATTGATGTATTCTTTTTTTCGGTTTTTTTTTGTTTCTTTCTTTATTTTACTAGTTGTTTTTATTACTTTTCTCTCTTTTTCTTTGAAGAAGTAGTTTCTTTTTTTTTATGCCACGTTAATTGCATTGCCTGCATTGAACGAGGGGAAAAAGCGCGGATCACCGAAATGTGTCTAAAAATATTTGGAAAAACAAAACAAAAAAATTAAAAAAAATTTCCAAAAATTATTTTTTTAAATAATAATAATTTAAAAAATTTAATAAAAACTAAATTCAAATAATTTTAGTAATATTTTAACTGATTTTTTATTTTTATTGTATTTTTTTAATATTATGTAATTTTTATTGTTTTGTTTATTTTTTGCAAAAAAAAAACAAACAAAAAATTAGTAATAAAAATAATTTCAACACTTTTGTTGTGATTAAAAAAAAAAACCAACAACAAAATCAAGAATAAGAAAAATATAACATAAAAAATCATATTTAAGGGAATAACCAACTATAAAAGCAAATAGGCCCCAAAAAAGGGAACGGTTCGGATATCATATTTTGCATATATAACTTAACACACACGCACTCCAGCACTAGTAGTTAGTTACTTTTATTTAAAATTTCTGTATTTTATTTTCCCTTTCATGACAATTATTAAAAAATTTTATTTTTAATTGCAAATTTTCTTTTTTTCTAAAAACAATCGAAATAAATTTAAAAATAATAAATAAAGGCAAAAACTATCATCAAAAACATTTTTAAAAG
Organism: Atherix ibis; assembly: GCA_958298945.1. Classification (NCBI taxonomy): domain Eukaryota; kingdom Metazoa; phylum Arthropoda; class Insecta; order Diptera; family Athericidae; genus Atherix; species Atherix ibis. The sequence goes on from OY282609.1 coordinate 79,306,681, forward strand.
AAAATGAATAAATTAAAAAAAAAAAAATTATTGTAAAAAGAAAACTTGAAAAAAAATTATAAATGATAAAAATTAAAGTTTTTCTAATTTTAATTTAATTTTTTTGTTGTAAAAATGCTTTTCGTAATATTTTAAAAAATAAATAAAAAATTAAAACTTTTTTTAAAAAATCGAAATAAATTTTTAAAAAAAACAAAACCTATAAAAAATTAGGATTTAAAAAACTCAAAATATTCAGAAAACTTAAAAAAAAATATTGAAATTTTTTTGGAAAAATTTAAAAATTTATTAAATTTTTCTTGTTTTGGGAACTAAGAAAAAATACCAACACAAAAAATTGATTTGAAACAAAATTTAACAAAATAAAAAAATAAAATTTTTTTTGTTTAAAAAAAAACCAAAAAAAAAAAAAGCACGCCAAAATATGTTTAAGATTAAAAAATTGGGGAGGCAAAGGCAAAACAAGGGCTCAAAAATTATAATATGATAAAAAAATAATAATTGAAAAAAAAGACCAGAAATATTTTTTTTTTAATTGAAATCATTTATTTTTCTTCATTAATTTTTTCGGTTTTTTATTTTGTTAAATTGCTGTTTTTTTATTATTTTTATAATTAGTACGAGTACTAGAAAAAATATTTATTTTCCCCATAATTAAAACTAACTATTTTATTACTATATTTATTTAGAAATTATTTATTCTAAAATTAAAAATAAATTAAAATTTATTGATAATTAATAAATAAAAACTAAAAGACTAATTTTTTTTTTGGTAGTTGATTTTACACATTTTTTATATGTAAATATAATTTAATTACCAAATTTTTTTTGATAAATAACTTTTGACACTAATTATAATTCATTAAATAGGAAAAAAAATATTAAAGAAATTTTTAGCGTTTTTTTTTTTCTTTAATTTTTAATTAAAAATTAATATAGCTGCCAAAAGGATTTTTTACTTAAACTTTTTTTTATAGTTACTATTATTAACTATTTATTTACTTATACTTTTAATATTATAAATAATTATTATTACTTCATTTTTAACAACTAAATAATTAACAACAATTTTTTTTGTTTTTGAAATTTTTTTTGTATATTTACTTCTTCACTCTAATTTGATAAATAAAAGTGAAAGTAGAAAACTTCCATTTTCTTTGGGTAAAGTTGTTCGCCCTCTACTGTTATTATCTGATTGCATATTCTTTTGGTGATTTTCAAAGAGAAATTCTTATCGATGACCGAATATGGAACAGAGTCTATACGTGAGGGAGGATAAATGAAAAAAAAGGATAGAAATACGAGTATGCATATCATCAAGAAGATGAGCATTTGTCCTATTATTTTGTTGTTTTTTCTCATTTCTTTTGTCCTATTATTTTGTTTTTTTTTTTTTTTTTTTAATTAAATACAATCCTATTAAAACATAGAATTTTGTGGTTTTTTTTTCTTATTATAATAATTTTTTTTTCTTTTAAATCCAAACAGTATGGAAAACTTAAAGAGAAATAAAAATTTAAAAGAAAAACACGGTTTTTCTCTCTTTTTTTATATTGTGCTTTTATAAATTTATGCTCGCTTGAAGTTTTTTTTTTTTTTGAATATTTTCATTCTGTTTCTCTTTATTATTTTCTTCAAGTTAAATGAGTGTAACTATGCGCGCGTCTTTCTAATTTTAATTTCGATATTTCGTAAATTTTGTTTTGAAAATATTTGAGTTATTATTATTCATCTTCTTTATTTTAAATAATTTTTATTTTTCAACGTTGAAATTTCTTTTTTCGAATATTTAATTTTTTTTTTTTAAATTAGTTTTTAATTTATATTTTTACTAATTTTATAAGTTATAAGTTATTTTCTATTCTATTTTGACTAATTTTCTATAACAATTTACTATGACTAATTTTCTATATGTTTAAGGATGTCATATTTTTGAAAAGGTACATGGAATTAAGAAACTTTCTATAATATTTATTTCGATATGATTTTTCTTAGAAGTTTTTTTTTTTTAAATTTTATTTATAAATAATTTTCGAAAAGAAATTCTGTTTTTATAAGAAAAGTTTCCGAGTAGAAAATTTTTAATTTTTAATATTTTAAAAATATTTTCCTTTGATGTTTAATAACAAATTTTTAAACTAATCAATATTTACGCTGATAAATTTTTTTTTTCTTCGAAATTTGATTTAATTATTAAAAATTTGTCATAATTAAAAAATGTATCAAAAAAAAAAAACAAACGACTAACAAGAGATTCTTAATATTTTTAAAAAAATTAATTATATTTATATATTTGTATAGAATTATGTATGAGTGAATTAATCGACTAAATATTAATAATATTAACAACAATAACAATAATACTATTATTAGTTAGGATTGGAGAGAGAAAATCTTTATCTACAATAACGAACAACACAAGAATACAATTGTAATTAAAAACACGAAATATAAAATATTTTCTTTTTAACAAGTAGTTTAGAGTGTAATAATAACTTTAAATTAAGTTCTAAAACAGAAAAACAAAATTACACAAATTACTTAAGGAATAAATATTTCGAAAAAATTTTAAAATAAATTTGGAAAATTTTAAGAATATCCTTAAGAATTTTGTGGAAAAATTTTTTTTTCTAAAATTCAGAGAAAAATAAAGAAAATTTACAAAAAAAAAACGAAAAAAATTATTTTGAGAATAAATTTGAAAGTATTTTCAAAAATGGGCTAAAAATAGAAAATTTTTTTTTTAAATGCAGTGAATTGGACGAAATTAGGAGAATTTGCAAGAAAAGAATTGGACAAAATATTTATTATAGAATAAATTAAAAAATATTTTCAAAAGGGTACAAAAAAAACGTTCAAAAATTGGATAAAATGGGAAGTTTTAATATTTAAGGGAAAAAAATGTCTGTACGGCAAAAATTAGGTAAAAATTTATGTAAATATGGAAAAAATTAACGTTCAAAAATTTTCCCCAAAAACAAAATTAAAATTTTTGAAGAAACAAAACTAAAATAATTATTTGAAAAAAATAAAAAAAAAATTATTTTCCATATCATAGGAAAACTATTATTATTATTATTATTAAAAATTTTAAATTTTAGTACAAATTTTGGCTTTTATAATTAAATAAATTTTTGTATTTTTTTTTAATTATCTTATTAGAAAAAAATTTACTTTTCTAGAAAAAAATTTTTTTTTATTAAAACTAAAAAAATAAGTTCTTAAAATTTTTCCCTTAATTTTATTCATTATTTAATAGTAATTATATATTATTAATTTCTATATGATATTTTTTTTGTTTTTTTTTGTTGTTGTTGTAAAGTGTGCGTTTCTTTTGAAGTTTTTAATTTTCTTTTAATTTTCTTAGTCTTTGCTTATTTGATATAATTCGCTTAATTTTCTTTTAATATTTTTGTTGTAAATTATTTTTATTACTAATTTTTGTTTTTTTTTTTTCATTTGAAAATTTAATTTTACATAATTATTTTTAAAAAATTTATTCTATTTTATTATTATTACTATTTTTTTGTTTGTTTATTTTAATTTAATGTACAACAGCGCTCACCTTATTATCATCAAATTCATAATCATATTCAGAGTCACTATCATTATCCGAACTTAAGGATAATTGCTCAGCTCCATATTTAGTTAAATCGGTTAACAAACGTTGATTACGTCCTAATATAGCAAATTGATATGCTGTTAATCCAGCATATGTGACTGCTTCCAAATCTAATTTTTCACATTCGGCTAAGATGAAATTTGCTAATTCTTCATTTGAATTTTCAATTGCAATATGTAATGGTGTTTTTCCAGATTTACCCTCCTGCATTATAGGTAAAAATTCAATTATCAAATAAAGTCAAAATGGTATCCAAAATCCAAGCAAAAGTTGTCGTAACAATTCCAAAGGATTCACATCAAAAGTTCAGTGCGTAATTATAGTTGATAAAATCACAAAAAAAAATTTAAGGATTTTCATGAAAAATAGAAAATAGAAAAAAAAAATTATAAGATTTTGTTAAATTGCATTTTATTTATAACCTAAGAAAAATAATTACGAAAATATACAAAAGTGGGTAGATAGAGGGGAAATTTAGAATAAGAAAAAGTGTGGGACAAATACAGATGAAGAGAAAAGAAGGATTAAGAAAATAACTTCCTTACAAAACAAAAAATTATGAAAATATAAAAAATCATGAAAAATTTACACAAAAAATACACAAAGACGAGAGAGGAAGGCGAAAAAATTTATATGAAAAATATGTGTAAAAATAAAACAACAAAAAAACATGAAAAAGGAAGATGCTAAACATAATTTCCTTCTTGGGAAAAAATAAAAATTACAAAAAAAAACCAGTGACTAAAAGATGCATAAAAGGGCAAACAAGCAGGTTTTTGTGGTGAAACAATAGGAAAAATTAGGTGCTAAAAATTTCCCAAAAAAAAATAAGCAAAAATTCAACAAACAAAAAATATAACGGAAAAAAGGAAGATGCTGCCTAGTAAAAATAATTTCCTATTAAAATAATAATAAAAATTACACAAAACTTGTGACTAAAATGTGCAAAGAAGGACGAAAAGACGTTGTTTTGTAAGGAAACAATTTGAAAAATTGGGTGCTAAAAATTTTCCAAGTAAAAATGGTATAAAAGTTAACCAAAAAAAACGGGAATAATAAAGGTGCATAATAAAAAATTACAGAAAAATAGTAGCAAAAATATGCAGAAATAAGGAAAAAAGCTTAGTTTGTGATAAAACAAAAAAAATGTCGAGTACTAAAAATTTCCCGTGAAAAAGAGCACAAAGGGAAGAATGAAGGTGATAAAAATGATTTCCTAGTAAAAAATGAATAAAAATTACAGAAAAATTAGCAGCAAAAATACCTAACAATGGGATGAGAATGGGTTAGCTTTTAGTAAAGTAATAGGAACAATTAGGTGCTAAAAATTTCCTTTTCTTCAGGTATAAAGAATAAAAATTAGACCAGAAAATTCCAAAAAGAGGAAGGAAGGAGCTTGAAATAATTTTCTATTAAAAAATAGTAGTGAAAATATGAAGAAATAAGGAAAAAATTTAGTTTGGAAAATGTCGAGTACTAAAAATTTCCCGTAAAAAAAAGTACAAAAATTAGACAAAAAAAAATACAAAGGGAAGATTGAAGGTGCTAAAAATAGTTTCCTATTAAAGAATGAATAAAAATTACAGAAAAAAAATCAGTGATAAGAAATACACAAAGAAAAGAAAGGTTAAACAATGGGAAAAACTGAGTGCTAAAAAATTTCCTATGAAAAAACAAACCACGTCGAAATTACTAAAAGTTTATTTTAAGAAATTCCAAATAATTAGCAAAAATTGCGCAATTAAAATAATTTTGACCCTCTCTAAATACAGTGCTTACAATAATATTTATTTATATAATATTTATCAAAAAAAAAAGAAGAAGAAAGAATTCCCCAAAAATAATGAATATACAAAAATATATTTTCGTATCAGGTTAATTTTACACCGCTAAAATTGTACTTTTTCCCATTTAAATAATTTAGCAATAAAAGTTTTGTGATAAAATCGAAAATAAATTATTTCCAGAGCCCGACCCCATACCTCCATTTCAGTAATTACTGCCGTCCAATAATTATTATCGCTTTTGATTTAACTAGAAAATTCTTTGGAATTATGGAATTTCTCTTTGACGTAAATAAATATAATAAATTTAAAACCAAAAAAGGAAATAAAAATAGAAACTGCAAAACTAAAATTACTCAAAACAATTTTAAATAAAAGAATAACAGAAATGAGAAAACACGTTCATTGGGAAATTTTTTTTGCACAATCCATGTAGGGGGGAAGGGAGAAGTTGGATTTTTTTCTTTTTTTTTATATAAAGGATTGAGGAAAAAATAGTTATAGTAATTGTTGTAATTATTTTTGAAACTAAGAGTAATAAAAAATACCCACCCTCGCATTTATGTCCGCTCCAAGGTTGACCAAATGTCTAAGGACGTCGATATGATTACCCTGTGCGGCTAAATGTACGCAAAGTTCACCTGCAAACAAGAGAAAATGTCAAAAATGTTAGTTTTTAATTCTTTTTTTTTTTTTGTTATATTAAATAAATTTTGATTTTTTTTCATGTTCGTTCATTCATTTGTTAAGTTCGGTTTACGTGAGTTAAGGTATTTTTAGTCAAAAGTCCTTTCGTGTCAATACAAATCGTGCGTGTGCCATCCAATTTAGAGAGTATCGATTTTTGTGTGTGCATAATAAAAATGCAGAAAAAAAGTAATTATTTTCCATTCTAAAAAGAAAGTTTATTATTTTTTGTGATAAAATCTTCGTTTTTCTATTTTTGCTGGGCTTATAATAAAATTGTGCGCTTTTCTTTGTCGCCCTTTTTTTTTTTACTAAGCTTCTCATAAAACGATTAACTAAGTTTATTTCGGTTTTTTTTATGCTAATCTTAATATTTCTATTAATACGCAAAAAAGGCATTTTTCTATGTCGAACAACCTTCAGACCATTTGTCCCCCTTTCGCCCCTCTATACTCTATAAAACTTAATCTTACCAACACAATGGATTTTGCCTTTTTGGAAGACATTTTTTTGAATGAATTTTTTTTACAATTTTTTTTGGGTTTTTGGTTTTTTTTTAAGGGAATTTTTTGAATTGTTTCTTTTTATTTTTATTTTTGTATTTTTTAGGATGAATTTTTTGGTAATTTTTTTTAAGATTTTTTTATGGTGAATTTTTTGTTATTTGTGTAATTATTTTTTTGTTAATTTTTACTGAATTATTTTTGTGAATTTTTCTGAGTACATTTTTTTGGAATTTTTTGTTATTTTTTTTAAATTTTTATTTTAGAGTAAACTTATTATTTTTTTTGGTATTTTTCGAGGTGAATTTTTTTTTTTAATTTTGAGTGAATTTTTTTGAGTAAAATTTTTATTGGAATTTTTTTGTCAATTTTTCGGTAAATTTATTTTTGGTGATTTTTTTTGTAATTTTGTTTTTAGAGTACATTATTTTTTTGTAAATTTGTGAATTACTATAGTGACATTTTTTAGGGAATTTCTTTTTGGTATTTTTTGAGGTGAATTTTTTTTTAGTACCTCGTTTTGTAAACTTTTTTTTTGTAATTTTTTAAGAGTGAATTTTCCTACAATTTTTTTAAAGGGTTTCTTTTTGGTATTTTTTGAGGTAAATTTTTTTTAGTACCTTTTTTTGTAAAATTTTATTTGGAATTTTTTAAGAGTGAATTTTCCTACAATTTTTTTAAAGGGTATTTTTTTATTTTTGTGAATAATTTTTTGTAGATACTTTTTCTTATTTTTGTGAATAATTTTTTGTAGATTTTTTTTATATAAATTCCTTGTTTGGTATTTAATAAAAAAAATAAAAATTTTTTTTAAATAAAAATAAATAATTGTTTTTGCACTTTTTCACGTTAAAAATTTGTTTGGGTTTTTCTTTGTGAGTGGATATAATAAAAACTGATGGTATAAGTGGGGAAAGGGGAGGGGTTCAAAAGAAATATTTAAAAAAAGTGTTAAACAGCGAAACAATTAGTTTGAGTTTAAAGAAAACATTAAAAAAGAACCAAATTACCGCAAAGTGCATTTTCGTAATAGAATTTTACCATGTGTCACCCCACAATACGTGTACTTTATTACCATGTGAGGGCTGAAAACCCGTATATTCATAGAGCATATGTTTTAACGGAAATCATAACGATTGGAAATTGTTTATCTATTTCGAAAAGGATTGACTCACAAAGGCCAAAGCCGTCAGTCAACACAAAGTCACCAACGCCGACTTGGTTCGATTTGAGGGTGTTTAGAACGATACTAACAACTGCATGGCATAGAATATTGACTGACTTATTGTACAATCGCATATCCGCATGCATAGTTGACTGATTATTCAGCAAAATCATTTCCATTCCATTATCATCATATCATACAAGAATTTATTTAAGAAAATATCAATTCAAGTGTATTTTTATACGAAAAACAAATTTTATTTTATTTTATTTAATCTTTACTTTATATATTAAGTCATAAATAAGATTATTTTTGATAATTTAGTTTGCAGATGGATCTACTCAGTGTAATGTTATTTTAATTTATTGTCATGTTATTAAAAATTTCTAAAAAAAACTATTTATTACTCTGGAAAAGTGTGCTATTTTTCCTTATCAATTTGAAAACATTTAATGTCTTCAGTGTTCATTACGTCTTTTGAGTAGAATTTTACTGAGCTGAATGGAAATGTACAAACTCACATTAAATTCAAATGAAAAGTTACCCTTTTCGTGGATATCACACTTTAAGATGAGTAATTTTTTCCAGCGATGAAGCTCATTACTCGATCGGAGGAGGCGTCAATAAGCAAAATTTTCATATATGGGGCTCTAAAAAACCCAAAAAGTGACTTTCCCTGGATATGCATTTTTGTCTGAAAAGTCTTCTTCGAATTCTGAGCTCTAAGGCTACATTTTTTTTGGCCTGAACTTAAAGATTTTTTTGCCTGGACCATATGTGGTTTTAACAAAATGGCGCCACTAATTTATGTTTATTCTCAGGACTCATAATTTCGAATTAATTTTTTTTTAATGTTAATTGATTTCAAAAGATCGGTGATTTGACACGGTTGGACTTTTTCTTGTGAGACTAAAACATCATCGAAATAAAAAAAATCGTATAAAATTTCATTCTATTGAAGAATGAAAAATATATTGCACAATTAATTATTTTTATTTCATACGCAAGTTTTATCAGTCAACGTTTCCATTTATGGAAATTCTAGAATATCCGCTTTTCTACGAATTCCGAATGACTCTCCTCTCTACGCATGATTTATGGTGCAATTCAGCTTCCTTTTGCAAGTCCATTTAAAGATCATCGATCGTTATTACAAATAATTTTTCAATACCACATTTCAATGATCCAAAGGGGAGGAAGTCGAAAGGAGGAGAAGTAAAATGATGATAAAGTTGTTTTTGAAAAGTAATGTTCTGTCGTCATAATCACAATATTTCCATGTAAACACAATGTACTTTATCAAATATTGAGAATATAAACAAACAACTTTACTTCCGGTTGATTTTCTTTTCCAGTTTATGAAGCAAAAAAAAAAACAACAACATAAATATAATTAAAATAAATGATTTTTTCTCTTCATCTTCTTTCTAATGCTTATCTGACAAATCGTCAAAGACGTCACACCGCTTATTTTCACAATTACCTGTAGTAATCATCATCGTAGTTCTAATAACAAACACTTGTCGTATAACAACAGCAACAATAATACCATATAAAGCCAACTGACCACAATTAAACTATTCAAGGTAATCAATTCACTTAAAAAACGATAAAACTACTTAGAATGAGTGACTCTTAATTATGGGGAAATTTCTACAGATTCTACTTAATTAAAACGAGTCACAAAACAAGCAGCAAAAAAATAGTAATAAAAAATACAATAAGAAAAAAGCTCTCATAACAAAGTTTGTTGAATCAAGAGTCCAATATTTTTTTCTTGAATAAGGGTTGTAAGTCAAAGAATTTATGACGTAATGTGTGGCGCATGTGTAGGTCGCTCGCCATTTTTTTTTTGTTGACATTCTCAGAATAGTGGGAACTGGAGTTTTTTCTTTCTTGGTTTTTATCGTCATTTTATTTTTATCAAAAACGAAATACTATATAAAAAAGAAAAAGTTTGGAGGAGTATCTATACCCGGAATTAGTATATTTCTCTTGAGGGGGGCAGGAAATTTTTGAAGAAAAAAAATATAAAAATCCGTTTTTTCATAATTTGAGCTTTTGATTTTTTTAAAATTGCGTTTTCTTACATAAAAAAAAATGAGTCAAAATATTTTTAACTGATTGAAAGATCTGAACATTTGTTGTTACAATAGCCTGTGTAAAGGTCATATGAGATTCGCTATGACCCCATACTAAAATGGTTCGATTATTTTTAGTGACTTCAAAGTCAAATAAATTTATATATTTGATATTTTTAGAGTATTATTGATCTCGAAGATTGTTGAGGACCTTAAAATGTTAATTAAACTTTTTTAAGGTCCTAAACAATCTCAAAGATTGTTTTTTTTTTAAGATTTAGAAAAAATATTTTTGTTAAGGTTCTAATAAATTTTAAATTTTATGGTTGGTATAGTCCTCTTATGCCCTATTAATAATAAGGACCTCCTAGTTACTTAAAAAAAACTGCACATCCTATTTTCCTACAGATGCTTTGAATCTTAGGGTCCTAAAAAACATTGTACCTCCTAATTTTTAAAAAGTATTTCGACCTACTAATTGCTTCAAAAAAAATTAGGACCTTCAAGTTTGCTAAGGAGAATTAGGACATTTTAAATCCCAAACGGAACTTAGACATCCTTATGCCCTAAAAATTGTAAGGACCTCCTAGTTCCTTAAAAAAGAGCTGCACATCCTATTTTCCTAAAGATGGTTTGGACCTTAAGTCCCTAAAAAAAATATTGGATCTCCTAATTTTTTAAAAGTATTTCGACCTACTAATTCTTAAAAAAAATTAGGACCTTCAAGTTTGCTAAAGAGAATTAGGACCTTCTAATCCTAATTCCTAAATAAGATTTGGATCTTCTAATTGTGAAAGTAATTTGGACATCCTATTTGCCTAAACAGAGTTTGACTTCTTGATTTCCTAAATAAAATTTCGATTAGAACCTTCGAATTTCCAGAACAGATTTGGCCCTCAAAATTTCTAAAAAAAATATACAATAGACTTTGGACCACCTGATTTCTAGATAGGATCATTCTTCTTATTGTCTAGATACGACTTGGATCCTGAAAAGAATTTCAACTTCTTAAACCCTAAAAAGAATTGGGACCTCCTAATAAAATATGTTAGGACCTATTATTTCCTAAATAGGATTTGACCCCTTCATTCTTTAAAAAAATAATTTGGACCTCTTAGACTCTAAAATTAATTTGGACCTCCTAATTTCTAAATAGAATTGTACCTCCTAATTTCTAAAAAGGTTCTGGGCCTCCTTATTACTAAATATAAAATCTGAAATCCTAAGTCGAATTTGGAACTCCTAAGCAAATTTAGCTCTTAATCGGGATACAATTTCAAAAATTAATAATTATTACGTTATTTTAAGTATTTTTTTTTGCAGTACTATAAAAAAAACAATCTTCTAAAAAAAAAAAGGATTAGAAAAAAAATTTGAAATTACTCATTTTATTAGTAAAAGTTTGACTTTAGGTTGATTTATATATAGAGTTCGAAGCGATTAATTTAATCTTGAAAAATAAAATGGATTTAGAGCACGTGCATGAGAATTTAATGCTGATAATAAATTATTACCAAAAATATAATTGCAGAAAAACAAAACAAAACAAAAATGATAAAAATTTTAACAATAAATTATTTTATATATCAAAATTTGCATATTACGTTGGCTGCACTTATTCAGATAATAAAAAAGTAAAAGAGAAAAACAAACACTACAATATCTCCGCCATTCAAGATACAAAGCAAGGAACTCTCTGGAAAAGAAAATGTACAAATTTCCCAACTCCCATTGCATTGGAATCAATACTCCCAATTCCTCTCTACTGTTCTATCACGACGGACGTAAGCAGATGACGTTTTCTTTCGCAATCAAATTTAAACAGAGCGCCTTATGACCCCCGGTTTATCGAATAGATGGATTAAGGAGGGTGTGTGGTGTGTGGTGGAATGGCAGCAATTCAAAAACAAAGCAAAACTATGCGAACAATTTACTATTGAATAACGTTAATGGTCCTCTGTCGCTTATTCAATAATAGTCGCGACCCCCCCCCCTTCAACATTTCCTTATCAAACAGAAATAAAACAAAACCAAAATTAACCATTTTTTCTGTGTAGTTTTTTTTATATATTTTGCCTTTTATTTAGTCTTCAATGAGCGAGTAGGAAATCAGCATTCCAATAAGTGTTGTCATAAAGAAGACGCAAAACAATGGAGCAGAGTCTAGAAACCGTTGAACAGTTCAGTGTTGCGATGAATTGTATTGAAAAACGCTTCAAAAACTTAGAAAAACCCAAAAATTTCCCACGCGATTAACCAAAAATAACAAAATTAAACACGACTCCATATACGCACACATACACAAAATTCATTGTAGTTAACTATAATTTGCGTGTTAACATAGTACGTCGTAATATTTGCACAAATTTACATAAACGTAAGTTTTGTATTGGTCGATGGATTGGTAGTGAATTGTGGAGCGTCTCTGCTCAGTGTAGGCAGTGAATTATGAAGTCAAGCTGATGACGACCAAGTTTACAGCGACGCTGACGATGACCGTGTCAGCGACGCTGACAGTAACGCAAGCAGTGTAGAGAAGTAGATACGAACGAGGAAAAAAAACCTGCTCGGGACGGTGTCGTCAGCAGTTGTTTTGCGACGCCTGTTGTAACGCAGTTGTCGACGTCAGCGCCTTATTCATTCATTCCTAAACAATGTCGTCAGTGCTTTATTTTTGTCGCCGTTGCGTCGCTGTTCCTAGACGCCGCCCTCACCTTTAATGTCAGCATTCCTTCACGATGTATGAAACCGAACCAAACAAAAAAAGCTTATCAACTTTTTTCTTTCAACTTCCTTATTTTTTTTATAAAAGCGAAACTTAAAAAAACTACACGTTTTTATCGGTGGCGCGTCGTGGTCTGTATCTAACGACAATGTCCTTTCGCTGATTATGGGAGCAAAAAAAAATCCGGTCGTCCCCAATGAAATTATCGAGAGAAAAAGAGAAAGAACCAGAATAATAAAACACGAGAAAAACATTCAAAAGGTGGCCATGATGTCTACGAACAGTTTTTTGGCCTTTCATTTTGTCAACCGGTAATAATGAAACTATCAACAACAAAAAAACAAAAAACAAAAAACAATAACACGAAATAGACACCAGGTGGGGTTAGTTAAGTTGGTAAATGGCTTTTTATTTTAATTTATTCTGACAAAGTTTCCTTGTTGTTCTTCTAGATTGCATAATTTTATTTATTATTAAGTGTTTTTTTGTTACTACTTTCTATAAAAATTGAGCATTTAAATAATGTCTTTTAATGTAAAATGTTTCTTCAGACAAACAAAAAAATTGCAAATTAAAAATATTTTCAACAAAATTTTAAAGCTTTCGTTTGGCAAAAATATTTTTTAACAAAATTTTAAAGTGTTCGTTTTCCAAAAAATAATTTCAACAAAAATTTAAAGCTTTCATTTTCCAAAAAATATTTTAAATCTTTCGTTTTGCAAAAAATATTTTAAGCAAAATTTTAAAACTTTCGTGTTACAAAAAATATTTTCAGCAAAATTTTAAAGCGTTCGTTTTGCAAAAAAATATTTTATCAACAAAATTTTAGTATTCGTTTTACAAAAGATATTTTTAACAAAATTTTAAAGCTTTCGTTTTCCAAAAAATATTTTAAACAAAATTTTAAAACTTTCATTTTGCAAAAATATTTTCAATAAATTTGTAAAGCGTTCGTTTTGCAAAAAATATTTTATCAACAAAATTTTAGTGTTCGTTTTACAAAAGATATTTTTAACAAAATTTTAAAGCTTTCCTTTTCCAAAAAATATTTTATACAAAATTTTAAAACTTTCATTTTGCAAAAAATATTTTCAACCAATTTGTAAAGCGTTCGTTTTGCAAAAAATATTTTACCAGCAAAATTTTAAAGCTTTCGGTTTCCAAAAAATATTTTCAACAAAAGTTTGAACCGTTCGTTTTGCAAAAAATATTTTTAACAAAATTTTAAAGCGTCTGTTTTGGAAAAAATATTTTCAACAAAAATTTAAAGCTTTCGTTTTGGAAAAATATTTTCAACAAAATGTAAAGCGTTCGTTTTGCAAAAAATATTTTCAACAAAATTTCAAAGCGTTCGTTTTCCAAAAAAATATTTTCAACAAAATTTAAAGCGTTCGTTTTGCAAAAATAAATTTCAGCAAAATTTCAAAGCGTTCGTTTTCCAAAAAAATATTTTCAACAAAATTTTAAAACTTTCGTGCTACAAAAAATATTTTAAACAAAACTTTAAGCAAAATTTTAAAACTTTCGTTCTACAAAAAATATTTAAAAAAAAATTTTAAAGCTTTCGTTTTGCAAAAAAAATATTTTCAACCAAATTTTAAAGCTTTCGTTTTGGAAAAAATATTTTCAACAAAATTTAAGCGTTCGTTTTACAAAAAATAAAGCATTTTTTGAGGTTATTTTCTTATTTTTTCCTGCTACCTTTTTAAAATAGGATTTGTTTTAGTCCTTATAATAGAAAATTAGTTGAAAATAACATTAAAAAATGCTTTATTTTTTAAAAACTTCTAAAAATTTATTTGAGAAAAACTAATTATCAGTAGAGAATTTTGGTTAAAAGTCCCATTTTTTTATTCGATTAGAAAAATTACTTATTAAAAGTGTTTTGATTTTTACTTTAAACATAAAAATTTTCAATAATATTTGAAAAATTCTTGACATATTAAAAAATAATGAATAAATTATTTTAAAAAAATGTACTGAAAAAAAGACATTAAATAATAACGTAAAATACTCATTTAAAAAAATACGGAAAAACACAAATTTTTTGATTGTTTATTTTATTAGTATTTATTTAATAATTTACTTCAATTTCGAGGTGAAAATTATATATTTAAAAAAAAATACAACTAAATAAATAAATGAACAACAAAAACATACAAGAAATCTACATAACACAAATTGTTTATATAAGAAGAGGTAGATATTTTTTAAATAAATATAAACAAGTTGGAGAAAAACCCAACAGAGAAAATTATTTACTAATAAAAAAAAATTATAAAAAGAAAATATGATAAAAATTTAAGAAAAAAATAACTAAATGTTAATGAATACTAACATGATAGCAAAATGTCGCATACAGAAAAGAAAAATCCGAACATAAATGAGGTGAAATTTTTTTTCCTTTAAACAAATAGTATATGACATGTCCAAATTAAATGAACTTTGCTATCTCTTGTAATAGTAATGACAGGCTAGAATGGCAAATACAGTTCGTTTCATTACGAGATGACACAACATATCTTGTTTAAAAAGAAAACAATTGGAAATTTTTTTTGCATTCAACTTTCATTCTATGACGACAAATAAAGACTGAAGGTATTTTTGTTTCATGTTTTTTTTGTCCTTCTTCTTTTTGATTGTCCAAAATATATCTTATCAAGTGAGTAAAGTTTATTGAAAAATTTCTCCAATAACTCATCGAAAGCACATATTTTAATTTAAATGAACTTTCGTAGAATATGAGAAAACCCCATAAAAAACCGCAAGATTTTTTTATTTGAGTTGTTATTGTTTTTGTTTGTATGCATTTATTGCAGGTGAACATTTACAAAAGAAATTTCAATAAACTCCAATAAAATATGACTAACAATTAATGTATAGAAATTGGTTTTGTTATTTGCCGCCTTCTCTGGGTTAATATTCTTCTATTGATATGCCATTGCCGCCAAGTTCACACCAGTCAACGGACACACTCTCTACTATTTTTTTTAACCACAATTTGGAATCTCCAAACTAGGGAATCTCCATTATTTTAATGATGGGAATTTTTCCAAGGTTTTTACACTCGCCTATATTTATTTTAATATTGTTTTGCGGTCTTCTTTATTGTTGACCGAATTGTAAGAAGGGCAGGCGAGCGGTAGGGAAGGGGTGTGGTAAAAATACAATAAATCCAATAGAACATAATGACAAAAAAAAACTACTTAAAAATAGAATCAATCGATGCAAAAAACCCAGTGTAAAAAATCTTAAATCGATGACATTAAACCCTATTGAGAAGGGGTCGTCTTTTTTTGGGGGTATTTTTAATATAAAAATATGAAACGTGATCGAGAACATGGATATAAAAGAGATTAAAGCAACAACAACAACAACAAAAAAACGTATTAATTGGAATTTCTACAACAGCACATCCATTATAAGCTGAATTAATAAAAGGGATTTTGAGGTTCAATTGGGTTCAGTTTAAGGTCAGTGTCGCCTATAAACATGCATTCGTCTTATATTAATGGGAATTTTTCCCATCTTTTTTTTTTTAGTTTATTATTGAAAAAAAATCAGACTTTTAAATAGTGCAATAACATTTCGTAATATAATAAAAAAGAATGTGTTAAAAGAAAAACTGAACTTGTCAGAGAAAAAGACAAATTGACGCTGAAAGAAAGTGCGTTTGCAATGAACAAAGGTGAGAAAATGTTCAAATCTTGAATTTATGAGCTTTGGGGTTTTCCCCACAATTAAAAATTCATAAAAGACAAATCTCCATGGGTAACGTATATACATAATCAAGTACAATCGCACCATACCATCTCTTTTGGATCATAAGAAGAGTGTGAGCCAAAATATTTCATTAAAAATAATATATGAAAGAAAGGAAGTCAAAAAATCCAAACAAGTTGAAGTAAGGCAAAGCAAACCACTGAAGAAACGGATGAGAGTGTCTTTTTGGCATTTTGGAAAACAGGAAAAAACCAGACTCCGGAAGTTATTGACTTACATTTGTGTCGAGCACAAACGAGAATCGATCCCTCCTCTGGATTTATTAATGATGGAATTTTTATATTCTTCGTTGGCACAGAAAATGTGTCGTTTATTTTTATCTGAAATTGGAGATTACGTCTGCACGATGATGTGGTATGGTTTGCAGATGAGAAACTCAAAATTCCAGATACCAAATGGAAATATTATCAAAAAATACATATGAAAAAAAAACCAAACTCACTGGAATATCCAAAAAGTCTCAGTATAATTTCTTAGAAAATTTTCTTAAGATGTTTTTACCGGATGAAATATTTTTAATATTATGAGTTTTTGGGTTTTTTTTTCCAGCATTTTTTCTCTTTTTCTCAACTGGACTTAGCACTCTTGCCGATATAATTAATTACTACGTAGCAACTGGTTCAAAATGATGGGGACAAGCTTATTTTTCTCACGTTCCAATAAGATTTCTTTAGTATTTCTATTTATTATTTAATTTTTATTATAATTAATTGAATAAAAAAAAATTTATTTAAATTCATTTGTTTCGATATTTAAGATAAAGAGTCTAACATTTTCACTAAAGTTAAACTTTAACCAAGACGGGCATATTTTGGGTTAATAGGTAATCCCTGACTGTAGGTAAGTGATAATGAAGATATTATTATGTTAATTTGTCACCAAGCAAAATGCCCGCAATTAGGACTCTTTTTTTTTAGAAAAACCATTTTTTTTTAAAAATATTTACCAACTTTCCAACCACAAATTACTGCAATGGAAAATTTGCAAAGCACCCACAATTGCATACGTAATGCGATAATAGAAAGAAGAAAAAAACCAGTGGTTTTGCCCACATAAACCGTTGTTTGAAAAAAATTCTAACTAAATTTAAAAATCGAAATTTTGAAGATAATGAAAAAAAAATAACCGTATGACGGTGCTACCGTAGAGTATTTATTTTTAATGAGTTTGGGTAAAACCAACCGCTAATAAAAATTTAGGTAAAAATGTATAAATTCTGTAAAAAAAAAACAACTATCAAAAGTAATAAAAATAATAATAAAAGGTAATTTATATGCAATAAAATTTACAGAAAATAAGTAAAAAATTACGGATACAAATATCTAATGTTTAAGAAAACAAATAAAAAAACTTTTTTTAAGCCCTTTGACCAAAAAATATTAGAAAATTTAGAGCATCTCAAAATAAGGACTATTGGTATTTATAGTTGGATCCCAATCTTTTAAACCTTTTTACAAGTTCACATTAAATTCGATAGGACTATTAAAAAAGCTTAAGAAAAATGCTTCTTTTAAATAATTTTAAAAAAATGAGAAAAAAAGGGCAAACAATTTTTTTGTTTTTAACATAAAAAATGATCTAATTAAAATTGATCAATTTTTCAGTCCTAAACAAAAAAAAGTCCAACAATAATAAAAAATATAATTTTATACTACAATAATTTAAAATAATTAATAAAAATTGGTATAATAAATACTGTCTATCTAATCAAAATGGTCGAAACTAAATTAATTTTGGGCTTATGAAAGAAAAATACAACTTTTGCACAAATATAAAAATAACAATAAATATAAGAATAGGATTTTTAAAAAATGTCCCTAAAATTGATCGAATAAAAGTGGTCTAAAATATTGTTTTTATAGAAAAAAAAGATGAAAGACCATTTTTTTAACAATAAAAAATAATAATTAACAAAAAAAATACCTTTAATAAGCATTTAAAAATGGTCTAATAATAGCCTAGCAAGATATTATCTGAAATCTCATTGATTTTTATTGCCCTCTTTCCTATAATTATAATAGAAACATAAATGGCCTAAACTGATTGGCAGAGAATTTTTTTAAAAAACTGAATGATTTTTGTTGCTAATTAATTGTGATCTAATAAAAATAATAATAATGAATAAAAGAACAGGTTTTTTTTTAAACCGTTAAAATTAATTTTATAAAAATGGTCTAAAATAATATTTGTTTAATAATAGATGAAAAATGGTCTAAAAACTCATCGATTATCGTTGCTAATCTGTAGAAAAACCGATTTTTGAGGGTTCAAGGAGATTGTTCCCCATTATAAACTGATGATAGACAAACAATTTGTTGTCGTGCCTCCCAAGCATAAGGAACAACAATGAAAAATGTTTCAACAAATTTCAATTGCGCCACTTAAAAAAAATAAAAAAATTATTTGTTTTTTTTCTTCTTTTTTTAATTTAAAAACCATTCAAATTTATTAGAAAAAATTAAAAAAAAAGCATTTCATTATTTTCCTTATCAACAAAACATTTTAATTTTTACCTATTGACGAAAAAAAAAATATTTTTTATCAAATCTTATGGATTTTATTAATTTTGGTAAAAACCAGAAATGATAAGAAATTTGTCTTTTTTTTCTTAATTCCAGTTTTTTTTTCTGAAAATATTTTTGATTATTTTTTATTAAATTGTTTAAATTCTTATAAATAAAATGGATTAGAAAAAAATTGTGTAATTTTATTATTAGGAAAAAAAGAGGGGAAATTATTTATTATTTCTAAAAAAAAAAGTAGTAAATTTTTAGACGAGTTTTTTATTATTTATCCAAAAAAAAGGAAGGACAATTTTAGACGAGAAGAAAACAAATTGTGTAAAATGGCTTATATCTGTACTCGCTATTCATCTACTTTTCCACTTATTATCACTTCTGTTGCCCATCTTCAATATCTCATCTTTTCACTCTTTTCAGTATAGAAGTCTTTAACCCATTAATGAGCACCTCTCTTATCCATGAATACTTACATTCTCTTCAAAAATCAATCATAAATAAGGGAAATTTGCCTATTGTTTAGTTTGTTCTTCTTCTCATTGTTCTTGGTTTTCTCATCTACTCTTGCAACCTTCTTTCTATATCAACAGAACAAAATGATATCATACCCAAATTTGTTCTCTTTTTCTTTCCATTCCTTCTCATTCAACGCGATTCTCATTAATATCAAAAATGATCAATCAAAACAATAAGTGTTACCGTATCGCATAATTATTATTATTATTCATTTAGTTTTGAAAATTTTTCTGTAATTTTTTTTGTCATCTTTTTAATCGATTTATTACTGTTAAGATTTTTATATTTATTATAATTAATTATTATATATAGGGTTTTCCAATAAGAGTGATATGATTTCTAAGTGACGTTTCGGCCATTTGTAATATGTCATGATCTGTATTTTTTCTTCTTTATTGTATTCAGTAATGTTTACAATTTCATTATGGAGAGATATACGCAAGAACAACGTTTACAAATTATTCAATTTTATTATCAAAATAATCGTTCCCAATTGCAACTTTTCGTGCGCTCACTTTCATCTGAGTGGTGCGGTAAATAAACAAAACTGTCGATTCTGGTGCAAAGAAAATCCACAAATTATTCATGAACACCCATTCTGGTGGAATCAGAATTTATAAATTTTTATCAGTAATATTTCATAAAAATTTCAATAATACTCATCATTTTTTTTTTAAATTATTAAACACCAGAAAGTGGGATGGGTAAGAGCTTCGATTACTTTTTATCATAAAATAATAAGTCTTAGTATATATTTTTCAAAAAAAATATTTATTATTATCGATATTATTCATACTATTATCTATCTATTAATGTTTTTTTTTTCGTTATTAAAAGAATTGTTTTTATGGGGACATGCCCATCTAACCATATATTGTCGGTGTTAAATTAAAAAAATTTCCAACATGCGATAATGAAGAAAAAGAGGATTTTCCTATCGATTGTTCTCTTATTTTTGTTTAAAATTTTTTTTTTGTCAATTATGCTTTATTATCTATTTTATATGTTTTTATCTGCTCTCATTTTTATACTATACTTTTTTTATAATATATACTTTTCTGCGTATCTTCTTTTGAAAGCACTTTGCCTCTTTCTGTTTTGCATTTTTTTTTATCAAAATATTAGCTATTTCTACCCCATTCCACTGTCAGTTTTGTTCCCAAAGTATTTTATTAATTTTATTTATAGGTAAACTCACCGAATATAAATAATCTTTCAGATTATATATTGTACGTGTACTATTATTATTTTTTTGTGTTATCATAAAATCAATAATTGTTTTTTTTTCCCATTTAAGATTAATGGAAAACCCCAAAAAGATAAAAGGAAATCAGAATAGAAAATAACCAAAAAAAAAAAAAATTCAAATAAATTATTAGAAGATAAAGAATAGAAAATAATCTAAAAATAAATAAATAATAATCAAACCGATTCAAAAAAAAAAAAATTCCTAAATTTAATAAATTTAGAGCAGACAAGATCTCAGATATTTTTTCTAGGTTTTACCAACGTTTTCCCATTACCTGTATTTTTTTTGTTCTCTTTTTTACTTTGGAAATTTTCTATTGTTTCATCAGTTTAATTTAGAACAGAAATTCAATCAATGTCGAAACTTTGAAAGGCATTATCTCTATTGTGAGGTCTTGATTGGTTTTTTTTTAAAAGTGGTTTTGTTGTTGGTTTTTATTTTCAATTGTACTAAAGTTGATTATTGCATCATTAAAACTCTAAACAATTGTAGGTGTGTACACGAAAATTATAAAAAAAGTACTTTTAGTATTTTGTCATTTTCTTTTTTTGGGATTTTCCCTACATTGTTGGCTAAGACAAGACCTTCAATAAAATTAATAATAATACAGGTCTGATGACTATTATTATATAAAAGTAGAATTTTATTTTTGAAAAAAAAAAATATACATAATATAAATATCAATTTTAAAAATAAAAAAAATAAAAACTAGGAGAAAATTTTACCAAAAAAAAAAAAAAAATGAAAATAAAAATTTCCCAAAAAAATTTCCCTTTTTTTTAATGCAGTTTAAGAACGTTAAAAAAATTATTTACAAATATAAGTGAAAAAATTGCAACAACAAAAAATTCCACACTTAGAAATGATGCGCTAAAAAATAAAAGTCAAGACCTCATAAAAACGTGATGCATTCATTCAGCCTCAAATACGTAGGTCGATATTTTTGACGTAAACACTGTATACGGATCAATTATCAACATTTATTTATTTAATAAAAAAATATTAATGAATAATTAAGTTTTTTTTTTGTTGATTTTTTTTATGTTAATTTTAAATTAAAAAATAATAATTATTTTGATTAATGTTTTTTTTTGCTTTTAACTTAAAATTAATATAAAAAATTCCAAAAAAAAAACAACAAATTTAAAAAATATTAGTCCATAATTAAAAATGGGAACTTTGCAAAAAGATTTAGAGGGGAAAAACGTGGAGGATTAAATGACTTTGCATGAAGGCTAAACGATGGTGTCGTTGACAGTCAAGATCGCGAAACTCGATTTAAGAAAAAAAAATTGAAAGCCATCCACCACTAACAATAACAACAACAACAACAGTCACATAAAGAACATCCCACACGTTGGAGGTTGAGTTAATTTTTTTATGCCTGTTTTTATGGGTCTCGATATTATGAGTGTAGGGTGCCTATCCTACCTATAACAACTATGTCAGAGGCACTTTTAGTCATTATTAAATGATAATGGTCTCGTCGAAAAGGCCAATTAAAATCTAAATTATTATTAAAAACATGTGTCCCAGTAACTTTTTGCTCACCTAAGACCCTCTGTCACCCAACTCTGATCCCTTCCATAATTTCGTCCCATACTTTCTTTATAGTAAAAACCGATGCCATAAACTATACCTTTTTCTCTTTTTCTTGTCACCTGGCATACAATTTTTTTACGACTAGTTTATAATTTTTCTTTTTAAACTATTCACTATGTGATAATTATTGGTAGCACTTTTATTATGATTATTATTTTTTTTTCACTCCATAAATTATTGCAATCGCGCATATATTGCTAAACAGCGGTTAATTGTGGTGTGACACTTACATCACAGGTATTTCCAGATTATTACCAATTCCGCATTGATATTAATACTCGTACGATTATGATTGTTGTTATTTTTTTCTTTCTTTTACCAATAATATTACAATCGATCACGTTGCATGGAGGGGGGGCTTTAAAACGTTTAATGTTTTTGATATCGAAAATGTGTGTAAATGCATTTAAAAGCCTATTAAATCTATGATCGCTTACAAACCTTGAGAAGTGAAAAAATATTTTTTCCTAGAGAAATTATAGTTGTTTATATTAAAAGTTCTAAGATTTTCATTTGTAATCCACGTGGGAGAGATAAAAAAAATATGTACTAAAGGTCAGGGTGTACTAAAAATTTCCATAAATCATAGTCTGTGGTGGGGTGTTATCTAAAAATTGTCTTTAAAAAACAAACTTTCTTAAATAATTTGGTGTGCAAGACAATTTGTACTAAAATACAAATGTACTAAAAATTGTCTTGTATTTCAACAAATATTTTTTTCTTCCAAAAAAAAAACATGAATTCAACTCTAAAAAATTTGTTTTTCACTAAAACTATTTCAAATTTATTGGTACTACAAAAGTTGTACTAAAAATGTTTTTTTTGTTGAATTATCTAATTTGTAATTAAAATGTACTCGGATTAATCGCATTTTTTTATAGGAAATAATGCAACAATATTTTTTCTTAAAAATGTCTAAATAGTGGCCCCTTTGTTTTCGTTGACAGATAACCCCTAGGGAGTAAATTTGAAGAATGAATGTATTTTGTTCTGATCTTATAAGCGTCATAGATAATCAAAAAAATATGTATAAAAAAAATATAAAAGCTATGAACTCAGTGGGTGATATGAGGAGATATTCCCATAACTGCTTGGTGGCCTAACCTACACATAAGAGAATATAAACAAATAAAATTGACCACATTAAACAGATAAGTTTTTCTACGTTTACAAAATTATTACGTTTCTTTTGAATTTTTAATAAGATTAATATATTTTAATTAACAATTCGGGCTAATCTTAACAAAAAGAAAAAGAAGTACAAATTAACACTACGTCAATAACTTCGACGAGTAAATGAAAAATATGAATTTTTTAGCACATAATTTATTTTTTATTAATTTTGGTTAATTTTATTTAAATATTTTCGATTGTATGAGGTTAGTTTTACCACCTTTTTTTTATTGAATTTTTTTTTAACCATTTTTTTAATTGAAAATATTAAAATTTTCTTGAATTTTATATATCAATTTATTTTAGGCTAAAAAAAATGCAAAATATATGAAAAAAATTAAATTGGTATAAATTTAGACCAAAATTTTGCTTAAGAAAAAAATTGCTATGATCTTAAATACGAACAAAATCTAGTTCCTTTCTAAAAATCACATTTCCTTGGTTTATACAATCGTACTCACCCTCTCCTCACCCCCTCCCCCTTTAACCCCTTCTAAAATATCCCACTCGTATAAAATCATAATAAAAACCCTTTGTAAAATGTCAAAATTTTTAATTGTTTTGAAATTACAAGATAAAAAAAAACATTTTCAAAAGCTAAGTTGCTCAAAATTCCTATATTATAAAATCCAAATTTAAAACAAAGAATTTTCCTGATTGAAATTTGATTTTTTATAAAATATTTATTTAGGAAAAAAAATTGCTCAAAATTAAAGTTTTTAAAAAAGTTGCTCAAATTGAAAAATTTTGATGATCCCAATTCAAATTTTAAAAAAAATATTTGCTAAAATATAAAAAAAAAAAATTCCATTCAAATTTCAAGTGCTAAGCTGCTCAAATTTGCTATTATAAGGATGATTTTTCTTTCTTTACAATCACACTACCTCTCCCCTCACTAATAATGAAAATTAATAAAATCAAAATAAAAACCCTTCGTAAAATGTCAAAAATTTTAATTCTTAAAATTTCTACAAGACGAAGAAAACATCATCAACTGAGTTAGAAAGAAAGTGACACACACAGTCAGAAAAAAATCTGCACTTGACATTTATTGCAAAATAGCCCATTTCATGCCGTGACGTCTTCGTTACGATCGTGTTGTGTTAATCATCGTTTGTTGTTGTTATTACACATATTATTTTTTTTCTTATGAAACTATCAAAAATTTTCCCCAATCTGACACAGCTGATTACGACCAATCCCACCATACACACGCACAAACAGACACCAGCTAAATGAGAGGCATTGACAATGAATTTTTGGAATGCTGCTGGAGTAGTGTGGATATGGTTGCCATATACTTAATAGTGTACGGAGTAGTTTTTCATTGTCAACTTTCTTTTTGTTTACTACGTACTCTTCCGTACTTCTTTCATTGCACTCATACATATGTAAACACAATATCTTGATTTATTGTCAATCAAACCTTTTACTAGCCACACAATTTGATGGCGATTATCTCGCTCTCGGCAAAACTATTTGAACACCGATAAGAGCAGATCGCATCGAAATCGTAAAAAGGCTGCAAAGGAAAGAGCTTGTTATTGTTTCTCTTTGTTGTATCCATGCTTCAGGTTTTTTGTCCCCTCTTTTCATATTCTTTTGTTGTTTTTTTTTTATAACATTTTTTCTTCTTTAATTACGGTTTATTTAATTTTTTCTTATTTTTCTTTTTAACTGGGCTTTCCCAGATGAGTAAAAACTTTTACTGTTAAAAAATTGTACAATATTTTATTTTTGTGTTGTCTTTATTTGCTTGATCTCCTTTTACGTTCTTTTCTTTTTATATTATTTTTTCTCTGACTTTCTTTTTGATTATTTTTACTGGTATTTCCCAGGTGAAATGCTGCATTTAATTTTCACGTTATTTTCTTTTTTTATGTGTGTGTGTGTGTGTGTGTGCATTTTTTAACTTTTATTTAAAAAATGTTATTGGTTGATATTATATAAAAAGAAAGTTTAAATAAAATAATAAAAGATTGATTATGATCTGTTCGGGTATTATTTTAAACTTCTTTCGTTATTCAGACAAAATTGTTTAATTGATACATAATTGCAACGTGAGGGACAAGAAAGAGGAATTAGTTTTATAAAAATTATAGATTTTTTTCTTAAAAATAATTAAAAAAAATTGTTTTCTGCAATAAAAAATATTATTTTTATAATAAAATTTTGTTATTAAAAAACAACAAAACTCAATAATCCTCCTAAGAAAATTATTATAAAAAAAAATAATCATAAATCATAAACCATAAGACCTAAACAAAATAAGGAAAATTTTACGGAAGTTTACAAAAAAAAAATTACTTCTATGATATTTAAAATTATCTCAGATTTTTCTTTAAAAAAAAAATGAATAAATAAGGTCATTACTAACTAGTTCATTTGTCAAAAAAATAAGGCCATCCTAGTTTCTTTAAGAAATAGTTTTAATTAAAATTATAAAATTTTTGGGTTTTTCCATCAAGAAAAATCCACAATAATTTTTCAAAATCAAATCAAAATTTTAAATAGTTTTTTTTTAATTGTTTTTATACCGGAATTTTCTGTTTGAAATTATTAAGCATAAAAAGTCTTTGACACGGAACTAACTACATATTTTGAGGATTTCTATTAAATAAAAAAAATAAAAACTCAATAATGATAGACAGATAAAAATTGACTAAATTTATATTAATTTATGATAAAAAAAAAATGTTGGTTTTTTCTGAAACCAAAATTCAATACAATGCACAATTTTATAAATGGTTATATATTATTTTTAATTTATTAGAAACACAAGCTAGATATAATTTTATTCAAATATTAGCCTTATTCCTTCCCCTATTCTCCTCCTTTTTAAATAAGTGTAAAACTAACATAATAAACTAAAATGTACACATTTTTCCTATTAATTTAAAATGATTTCATATTAGTTTGCTGTGCTTTTAAAAAATATCTATTAATCTTATGTAAGAGAGAGAAAAACAAGTTTTTTTTTAAATTTCAATTTAAACCTTTACAACAGCAAAAAAAAATTAATAATTTCGAATTCTTGTTTTTATTTCTTATTTAGGCACGTGTAATGTTCTTATAGATATTAGTGTTCTCTTAGTTTTTACTGATTCATTTTAATATTTTTACATTAATCGGATTAAGATAGTTTTGTCATTTGAAGAAAATTAGTTTTTTTTTTGTAGCTTTGTGATAGAAATATGAAATTACCATTTTTATCAAAAGCTATGTTATGTTTAATAGTGATTGCTAAAAATTCAATGAAGATTATTTACTCAAAATTTATGTTTAAAGTTGTTTCAATAAAAATAGGATCTCATATATAAACTACAAAGTTAATACAAAAAAAGTTGCTCAAAATTAAAATTTTATAAAAAAAAAATTGCAAAAATTTTTTACTAGGAGTTTTTTTTGGATAAACTAACAAAATATTACCAAAAGTGAAAATAACAAAAAAATTGCAAAAAGTACAATTTTAAGAAAACAATTCGCTTAAAATTAAATATTAAGAAAAAAAAGTTGCTCAAAATTAAATGTTAATAAAAAAGTTGCTCAAAATTAAAGTTTCATAAAAAATATTGCAAAAAATTGAAATTTTCACTAGGACTTTTTTTGGACAGATTAACAAAATCTTACCAAAAATTGAAACAATGAAGAAATTGTAAAAGTACAATATAAATAATATTAAGAAAACAATTGAAATTTTGACTAGGAGTATTTTGTATAAATTAACAAAATATTGCCAAAAGTTGAAATAACAAAAAAATTGCAAAAAAATACAACGTTAAGAAAAATAGTTGCTCAAAACTAAGAAACAATTGCTGAAAATTCAAAGCTAATTAAAAGAGTTCTCAAAATTTAAGTTTAATAAGAAAAAAAGTTGCACATAATTCAAATTTAATTAAAATTTTTGTCCAGATTTCACGTTTGGAAAAATATCCCTCAGTATTGACCAAATATTACTGAGCGATATTTTTCCAAATATGCTTACAAATGAGGAAAAAATCGTCCAATATACAACAACTGAAAATTGCAGAAATTTCCAACAGCTAAATTGCTCAAAATTTATATTTTATAAATTAGAAATTTTGACTATGACCAAAAAATATTGCCAATAATTGATATAAGAAAAAAATTTGCTAAATATTATAGGCTAACAAAAAAGGTTGCTCAAAATGGAAATTTATGAAAAAAAGTTCCTTAATATTAAATTTTTATAAGTGTTTAAAAAAAAATTCGCTGAGTAATCAATAAAACAAAAATTACAGATATATCAAATTATACACAAACAAATTTGCTCAAAATTCAAATTAAAAAAGAACGCTTTCAATTTTGGAAATTTTGAGCAATTTTTAATCATAAAAATAAATTACAAAATATTAAAATGTTACAAGGAAAATAAAAGCTTTAAATTTATATTTAACAAAAACAAATATTTAATTAAAAAAATTGCTCAATATTAAAATATGAGAATTTTTCTAATCAAATTATATAAAATGTTTGCGCAATATAAAAAAAGGAAGTATTATTATTAACTTTTTTTTTTGCCTAATTGCAGGTACAAAAAACAAAAACAAATCTATCTGCTAAGAATGTATAAAAAATATCAACTAAAACAGTCGATTATATAAAAAAAAGTCTATTTTATTACGAAGAAAATAATAAATTATTATCACAAAATTTTTAACAAATTTATGTATACAGCTAGTAGTTCTTGTATGCCTGGCAAAAAAAAGGAAAATAAACAAAACAACAGCAACAAAATATGCAAAATATATATATGACTTCCCCTTCCCCCCCAGTTCAATGTTAAAAGTATTAAAACAACTGCTAAAAGGTTTTCTTAGCCGTAATACTATCAGTAAGTAGAGAGGCATTAGGGTATTTTGTCCGCAATATCAATATTGACTAAATACGGATACCAAACGTGATAAATACTCTTCTAGTACTACTTCTACTACGACTCCTACTACCACTATTACCCCTGATAATACACGTACTAGAATCGTTTTTGATAATATTATAGCTATTGGGGCTTTTAGTACGATTAATATTTCAATTTCCATAGTATTCTTACTAGTAAAATATTTTTATCACACCCGCTTGAATACATCAACAACAACAACAAGTCGCCACTAAAAATTTGCTTGGCTCGATTCCGTATCCAAAAGGCAAATCTCCAACTTTGGAATGGAAAATTCCCAACTCAGCCGAGACTTGTTCTCTCCAATCCAATAAGTCGATTTGTATTCGATGATTGGCATTTTAACTTCATATATTCAAACAAATACACACTAAGGTAAATAGTTTAAATACGATTTTTTAATAGTTTTCGGGTTTTTTTTCATCTCTCGAAAAACTCGAAGAAAACAAAATCCAAAGAAAATTAACTTAAATATTGAAATTTTATAGTCAACACAGCATATTTTGTATGATATTTGAGGGAAAAAAATTCCAAAAAAAAAAAATACTTTTTTTCTTCTTCTACCACATATAAAAACCAGAAATTTAGTTAATAATACTTACTATTGCGTAAGAATAAATTTTGTAGAATTCATATTAAAAAATTACTTTGTACGAGTAATGTGATGCTGCGTGGGTTATTTTTAATTCAATAAACAACAACAACCAAAAAAAAAAACATCTTCAAAATATCAAAATTAATTGTGTTATTTTTTCTTATTTTTTATCGAAATAATAACCTAAAATAAAATTAAAAGAAAAAAAATAAGAAATTACAATTTCCTTTAAAAAAAAATTTTATTTTTTCAAGCTGATTTTTTGGGACATTTTTCCAATACATATTTTTTCGACTATAAAAAGATGGTTGTAAAGTGAAAACTTTTTTTCGTTAAAATAAAAAAAAATTGTCAAATAAAATAAATCAAAATTGAGCAAAAAATGAGCAGTTTCGAAAAAAAAAAAATTAGAAATTTTTTTTATTTTTTTAAGTACACATTTAAAAAAATCAACTAACTTTTAAACCACCTTTTTCATAATTTTTTTCTATTATAAAAACGTTAGAATTTTTTTAATTATACTAAAAATAAAAAATGAACAAACGCACACATTTATTTTAATAGAAATTGATAAAATGTTGAGGAAAAATTATTTTTTTATTTAAAATTAAAATACAAAATTTAAATTTAGTTTTTTTCTTTTTTAATTTATGAAAATATTTTTAATTGTGATATATTTTTTTTTGCAAAATTTATCAGATATTATTATTAGAAAATAATTAAAAAAAATTGAAAACTTTTTAGAAAAATTATCAAAAATAATTTAAAAAATGTTTGTACATTTTTTAAAATTAATTTTGAAATTTTCATTAATACAACAAAAAAAGTAGTTGAAATTAAATTAACTTAAATAAAAAGAATACAAAACTTTAGTAAAAACAAAAAAAAAATAATAAAAAAAAACCATGAAAAATTACTAAAATATATTGTAAAATTGCAAACAAAAATTAAATTTGGAAAATATAAAAAAAAGTGGTAAATAAAAAAAAAAAACAATCAAAACTGAGCAAAAAAATGCTTTTTTTTAACGCTATTAAATTTTTCCACACAAAAAAAAAAACGTTGTACAATTTGGACAATCGAAAAAAAATTCTTTCACAAAATACTCTCCAAAAAAATAGCGAAATTTTTGAGACTTTGTAGAGAAAAGTGAAAATTTATTATATAAAAACTTACCTAAAAAGTCAAAAAAAAAAAAACTAAATTATCATACGAGCCTCTCTCATAAATTATTTAAGAATTAAAAAAACGAAGACAAAATAGAAAATCTTAAATTATGTTCTAAAATTAATAATTTTCTATTACAATAGTTGTTATGTATGTTTTGTGCTATGTATGTGGATTTGCATGGTTATGTATGAATGCACTAATGTGTCTGGGGACAGAGATGGAAAAAAGGAAAACAGAGACTTTTCGTACAGGGGGGAGGGAGCTTTGAAATCTAATGTCTCTAAATATATACGCACAAAAAACATGCACAAAATCTTTCTTTTTCTAGAGTCAAGAATTTTTCAGATTATTACCCGTGCGGCCCCAATATATACCAAAACATTTATTTCTAATTTAAGAAAATATAATAACATCATTTATAAAAATATATGTATTTAACAGACATATTTTACTACATAAACAAAATCCATAACAAAAATATATTTATTGAAAGAATTTCAAAACCATAAGAATGAGAAATATTTCAAAAGAGTAAAAAAGTTAATATGAATTTAAAAAAAAAAAAACAACAACAACACAACAACGAATATCAATCAGCAGAGTAAAAACCAAAAAAAAAGAAGACTATTTTATGGTAAAAAAGCCATAAACAAGAAAATAGTTAAAAAGTTGGAAAATCCAAAAAAAGAGCAAGAAATAATATGAATATTATACTGTAAGTAAAAGAGAGAGAGAGAGAGAGAGAAAGAGAAGGTCTATTCGACCAAAGACCACTTTTATACCAAACCTAATAATATTATAACTACTACTACTATTACAAGTGCTATCATATATTGAAGTTTTTTTTGTGTGCTATTGTTGCTGTTGGCCATCGCATAATTGCTGGTTCGCTTGCTTACAGTACGTACGGGACGTAATCATAACGGACACAGCCACAAGCTAACAGAAGCCGACTAGTCAGAATAGAATACTTCAAATCAAGTTCATTCCATTCAATTCGTACAACAGCTGTTGCCATTCTGTTTTTGCATGTGTGGGAGAAGCCCAAGTCTGAGAAGAACTTGTCGTATCATACTTAGGTTCCTTGCAGCACTAAACAAACAACAGGCATCATTCTCTCCCGTGTACACTTGTTGTTGACGGCACTGAGTTTTCCCATTTTCTGTACCTGCCCCCGTAGGTAAAGCAGACTATTCAACAAACTGCCGGTGACGTCTTCCACACGTCTTCTTCCAAAACGTCTTTACTAACAACCAACCAACACTAGCACACCTCATCAACTTTATTCCACATTATGTGGCCCGTTGGTTCGGGCGCATTTCTTGGGAAAACCCAAAACTCTATAAAAATTTTTGCACATAAATACCAGACGGACGGTCAGATGTTTGCTTTCCTGCATGGTTATTAATTCAATTGCCTCTGTAGTTGTGTATAGGATTTTTCATAATAATAATACCTCTCTACACTTGTTCCGATCTTTATATTGTGGAATATCGTATGAAACTTTCTACATGTTACACCAACACACACTACTGGGCAACAAATGAGCAAGTACGTTATTTAGTTTAGTACGTTAACAATAAATATAATGTAAAAGCGGTATGATGGGATTTTCTTCATGAACATGTTTTTTCTTCTTACTCTCTCTCGCACACATCTTTCATATAAACTGTATCCGAGCATTTGTGAGCGGAAAATTCCTAGCAAAATATTGCGTAGCTTATGAGTGCAATTCAAATATAAAACGATTGTATGGGTATTCTCTCAGGTGTTCGATATCTCTCCCGTCGAGTTTGCTCAATTCTTCTAACGTGCTACTTTAACTGAGCGCGCTAGGCTAGAAATTCCATACAGTGCGCCATGGCAAATTGTTGCGTTCCCTCCTAATTTGGGCAATAAAAATAACTAATGCAAGGTGAATGAGTGAGTGAGCGAGTTAGTAAATGCGCGAGGAATAATGAATGACTATGTATTATCGGTAAAATGGCATTCAGAAATTCCCAATTCTATTTTCTAATTTATGGGAAATTTTTTTTTTAGTCGCTTTTTTTCAAAAAAAATTTTTTTTTGGTGCAATTATGCATTAGTATTTATTAGAGAACTTTTCCTATTATATATATATATATATTTTCTCGCAATTTATTTTCCTTTTTAAATTTTAAATAAAAATTAACCGAGTATTTAGAAATTTAAGTTATCATAAAAACTTTTGGCGTAATAAAGTAGTAAATATCATAATTTAGATAAAGTTTGATAAATGAAGTTAGTTACAAATTAAAATTGAATTCATTCGTGGCAATAACTCCCCTCCTTCCCCACAACAAAATTCAAAGGAGTTACACTTTGTGTAATTCAAATCAATTTACTTATTTTTAGTTTAAGTATTTTGTTTTCTGAGCGTTTTTTATTGATTTTTTTTTGGTAAATTAAAAAAATTTATCTGAAAAAATTAATATTTTAGCAGCACATGTTTTTACCTTTGACCTGGTGGGGGGAGTGGGGGGGGGGGGGGGTGTTGAAGTTCTGATGTAAATCAAATTATAGTTTTTAAAAAAATTATTATTACCAAAATTATTTCTTAATTGTGACAATTTAAAGTTTTTCCTAAAATCTGAAAATTCAACAACAAAAAAATCCTTTTTATTATATGACCCACATTTTATTAAAAGCTCATTTTACAACAACAAAAAAAAAAAAAAAAAAAAAAACAAACAAACAAATAATATTTAAAAAAATTTACCCCTTTATAAAATGATAAAAATAAATATTGTAGAAAATGAACAGAAATCAATTTTCTAACATTTTCAAATAAATCAATTTTGTAGAAAAAAATTTCTATAAAAATAACTCAACATTCGGAATAGAAACCAAACCAATATTTCGGAAATATGGTATTTTAAAGAAAATTACAATTTTACACGCAAACAACTTATATTATCATATTTTTAATCCTCTCGATGTGAGTGTGATTTGTATGTAAATTGTTTTTGTGTAAAACTTTTTCTGAAAATATTTCCCGTCAAATTCCGCTATAGGAAAAAACAAGCGAAGGGATTTGCCGGGATTCAAATGAAAATAGAGAAAGCACGATATATATATATACGGAAAGAAATGAGAAAGAGAAAGAGAGAAACAATTTAGTGTGGTGAAGAAAACTGACCCAGATTATTTTTAGAAGTTCTAGTTTTGGACATGCGCATACCCAAAAATAGCAACACAATTCCTCCTTTCTCATCTAGTCTATTTAAAGCTCTTCGCTATAAATTCATCCCCATTTCTTTACTCCCCTTTCTCCTCATTCCTCCCCACCTACCCGGTTCAAAGACTGTTATTTCACTGAATTATTTTCAAATTTCTATATTTTCTTCTGCCGAAGCATTTGTGTGTAGAAGCAACAGTTTTCTTGGTGTTGGGGACGTTCGTTTTGCTTAAACATGAACATATGTAAAAATCCCAAAAATAATTTTCCCAATTTTTTTAGGGTATTTTTTATAAGAATTAATTTCATTTAATGTGTAGTTTTGTGTGTGCTCCGAAAAAAAGAAGGGATTTTGTTTAAAACATGTTCTTTGTGATTTCAGCAAAAAAAAATCTTACCTTTTAAAAACTTTTTTTGTTGTTGATAAAATGCATTTTTTTTATTGAAAAATTCGGAAACTAGTTTTTATTTTTAAAAACTTTAAATTTTATCCAAAAACTTTTTTTTAAAAAAATTCCTCAAAAATTTCCCAATTTCGAAAAGTTTCTTCATTTCACCAAAACAACTTTCAAATCTTCTGCGGTAATTACCCAATTTTTTTCAAAACTGCATTTAAAAAAAAAAATACTGAAATTTACAATCTGAAAAAAATTCCCCAATCTTTGTCATTTGCTAGCAAAAAAAAAAACAAGATATTTTTCGAAAATTTCCCAACTGTTGTTATTAAGAGAAAAAAAAACCTTAAAAAAAATCAAATTAATTCTTTAAAAAAAAAGTACCCCACCCACGCTCATCAAAGTTCATTTGCACTTGAAAGCTGCAATCATGACCATAGACACAAAAACAGAATTTGTCCCCAATTTTGCCATAAATTAGTAACAAAAAAAAATTACCCGTACGTACAGTCCCCCTCAATCATATCATATTAAAAATTCGTCATAGTAAAATAAAGTGTTTCCAAAGTTCTTTAAAATTTCCAAAAATATCCCTCAACAAATTTACCAAAAGAAAAAAAAAATTCCTAACAAAAGCAAAATTTATCAGACAACTCAGTTTTTAGATTATTCGTCATTGGAAACGATGAAAAAATTTTCACTTTAATTTTAAAATGAATCAATGACGGTACGAAAATTTTATTGACCCATCAAGAAAACGTCATCTTTTTTTAA
Organism: Atherix ibis; assembly: GCA_958298945.1. Taxonomy (NCBI): domain Eukaryota; kingdom Metazoa; phylum Arthropoda; class Insecta; order Diptera; family Athericidae; genus Atherix; species Atherix ibis. Next base: position 79,341,141 of record OY282609.1, read on the forward strand.
GCAAATTCAATATAATAAATAAAATGTGTTACGAATTTAGTAGAGAAAAAAGATAAACAAACTGCCTAGACAACAATTCCCTCTTTCCCATCCCCTTAGGGAATACGTAATCGCTGTTATCGAAAAAGTTAAATGCGTTTTAATCACAAAACCTTTTTTGCAATTTCTTGATATAAGAAATGGCTTTCGAAAACATCGAATTTTTGGCGAATTCTTAAAAGGGAAATGTTCGAGGTAAATTTTTTTTGGAAAAGAATACTCAAAAAACATCGAGTTTTTGAGACAATTTTAGGGTTTTTTTTTAATTGTTAAAAAGGAAATTATCGATGTAAATAATTTTTTGGGAAAGAATATTCAAAAATCATAGAATTTTTTGTATTTTTTTGGCGAAATTTTATAAAAACACTCAAAAATATCGAACTTTTGAGATTTTTTTTGGAAACACTCAAAAACATCGAATTTTTGGGATATTTTTAAAAAGGGAAATTTTCAAAGTAATTATTTTTTTTGCAAAAAAATATTAAAAAAGCATCGAATTTATGGCATTTTTTTAGCAAAATTTTTAAAAAAAAACTGAAACATCGAATTTTTTAAAGAAAATAATTTCTTGGGAAACATTTAAAAACATCGAATGTCAAACATTTAAAAACATTGAACTTAAGAACATCGAGTTTTTTAGAAGTTTTTTAAAGAAAATAATTGCTTGGAAAACACCTAAAAACATCGAATTTTTGGGAGAATTTTTTGAAAAATCCCTAAAAAGGGAAATTTTTGATGAAAATAATTTTTTTTAAACGACATTTTTCAGTCTTAAATTGTGGGAAATATTTTTCAAATTTAACAATTGGACAAAAAAAAATCCCAAAGAAAAAGGAAGTTTTAGAAAAGATTAAAATTTTCCTTTTGGTAATTTTTCTATTTTTCTTCGCAAAAAATTCATATCAAAATAAATATTTTAATAAGACTAATGCACATAATGACAGTTTGTCTATCGCTTGGGGAGAAAGCTTACGCGAAATTTCGGAAACTCACAGCAGATCAGCCAATTTTCATTGGCGTTTTTCCAAATAACAATTTTTCAAATCTTCTTCTTTTTTTTGTTTGGACATAATTAAATTCAACAACCGAAAAGATAGATCAACGGCTACGGCTAATGCCAAATATTATTTAGCAAAAATAGTAATTCGTATACTAACTATAAACCAATTAGTAAGCAAAGCCGATACGAAAATAGCCAGCAACGAATAAAATGCGACAATAATACTACAAAATGGACAATAGCTGAAAATTGTCGTTAGATAAAAATAAACTTTTCTGCAACTAAATTGCTAAGAAATTTTCATCGAGTTTTAAGAATAAATCGACCGAGAGAGAAGATCAGTTGATTCATTTTAGAATTTAACTGAAAAATTTCGACAAGAATAGAACAGAACGCCGATCCATAAACAGAATACGCATAAAATAGTCCCTGTGAGGATTTTCATTTATTTCAGGTGAATTCCAATGACGTTACTTGTAAGAGCAGCACAAAACTAACATGAAAAACTGGCTAATTTAGGAAAGTTTTTGGTTCTATTTTTGTACGTTTTTCCCCTTTTGAATATTAAAAAGATCAGCTATCTAGCAGAGGTCTCTAATACCTTAAACCCTAAGCACTCTGTTCAATAAAAATTTTTAAAACTAATTGCAAAAAAGTACAACTATTGGAAAGAGGTCTTAAAAAAACATTTTTTTTATAATTTTTAAGACCCTTAAAAAAAACAGAATTTTCATACTACCATTAAAAAAAATGCACCAACTTTTTCTAAAAATATAATTTAAATGCAAAATATACATGCAAGGGGGGGTCCCAAAAAATTTACTTTACAAACAATTTTTTATGACTTTTCTGAAAAGGTTTTTAGGGTCCTAATTTTTTTGTACAATTCTTTAAGTTTCATAGCAAGTCTTGTTGTTTGATCCGCAGAGGGCTCCTCTTTCGCTAACTTTGAGGTCCCAATAAATTTATTTATTTAAAATACTAAATTTTTTAGGTCCTAATTTTTAGGTTAATTCTACGCAAATTTAATAATGACCAATAAAAAAATTTCAGAGCTCCTATTTCGCTAACTTTGCGGTCCTCAGTCAGCCTACATTATAGGTCTTCAATTTTTTAGTAAATTTCTTATAAGTTCTACTCAAATCTTTCTGTTTAGTCAACCAATAAAATTTTCTTTTTTCTCTAACTTTGAGGTCCTAAAAAATTTCTCAAAGGTTCCACAACAAAACTTTTCTAGATTACATCGAATTTTCCCCAATTTTTTTCATTAAAAACAACTATTTTGTGTTCTTGAAAAAAATATATTTCCAGTTTATATTCTAAAACACACCCACCCAAACCGATGTTTTTAAAAAATCTATCCATTTTTAAGTGATCAACCAAAATAGTGATCGTTTTTCTTAACTGATCAACCATTTTCCAGTAATCGTCTTGCCAATAAACTTTCTTATTCGATGAAAACTACACTTTCTATTTTTACGTTATTTTATTAATTTTTGTTCGTTTGTTTGTTTCAAAAGAAATATTTAAAAAAAAATATGAATTATTGTCAGCTTACCATCATAGTTCCTTTGCTCTAATTCCTGTGCCATTTGACTACTAAACCGATTCTGCATCAACATTGAATTTAGAATTTTATTTTCAAATTTATTACTGCTACTAAATCCAGTTGTGGATGAAGATATCGTTGGTACTGGACTAGTTAATACTTTTACCATTTCCAAATCACCATACATCGAGGCTATATGCAATGGTGTATTACCGCAACGATCTCGAATGGTTGCCTAAGTTTTATTACCGCGTTTTTTTTATAGGAAGGTTAAGGAAGAGGAGCGGTTAATGAGGGGGTTTGAGGAATAAAATGAAAATAAGAGAAAAAAATGAAAATTAGAAACTTCCAGTGTGATTTCTTTTTCTTTTTTTAAAAACAGTTTAAAAACTCTCTTTTTAAGGATGAAAAAAAAATTGTTTCAATTAACTCACTTTTGCTCCTGCAACCAAAAGTCCTTGTACGATATCCATTTGTGATGTCAATACTGCTAAATGCAGAGCTGCTTGATGTTCATCATTTTGAATGTCCAAAAGGCAAGGATGTGGTGTAAGACTGATTAGGGTAAAGACAACATCTGCACGTCCATTAATAACAGCCAAATGCAGATATCTGTACAAGGATGGAAATTAAGGGTTAAAAATTTACTTTTTAATATTTTTTTTATTATAATTTTTTGAAAGTATTGAATTTACGTAAATTCAAAGTTAAAATGGCAAAATTTGAAGGTATTTTTTAGGAAAATTTTCACTAATAATTTTTGGGAAATTTTTTATTAATAATTTGAGGGAAATTTTCATTAATTACTGAATTTATTTGGTTTTTTTTTTTTAATTAATAAATTAAGAAAAGATTTTCTACTATATATTTTTTCTCTGAATTCAAAAATTTCCCAAAAACACTTTGGGAAATTTTTGAATTCAGAGAAAAATTATATTTGGTAGAAATTTTAAAACATGTCGCAATATAGAATTTTTTTTTAAATTTCTTTTTAAAACATTTTCAAATTTCCTTTTACGTTTTTAATTTGAAAAAAAAAAAATTTTTTTTCATTCAAAAATTCTGCGCATTTTTTATGGGGAATTGTTGTGAGTAAAATTAAAAGGAGTTTTTTAAAAAAATACAATCAAAATAAATAAATCAAAAATAGTAATAAAAAAGGATAAATAAAAAATTAATAACAACAAAAAAATATTGAAAAAATTGCCCAAATAAGAAGGAAATTTATCACAGTAAAAACTTATCCGAAAAAATCCGTTTTTTTTAAAAAAATTTTTAAAAACTATCCGTAATAAAAAATCAATTTTTCTCTATTTTTTAAAAAAAATCACATTTATTTTATTTTAGATTTTCGAAAAAAAACTTACGTATCGCCATCTTTATTCTGTTGATAATAAATTTCCCATGGTGATCCGTTATTGGCAATATTGGCGGCGGTTTCAGCAGCAGGTGTGGCACAAACGGAGGCGGATAATTGTGCTGATGCTGATGATGTGTGACAGGACGATGACAGATCATCAACAAATGCTGAATCCTTTGAATTTGACGATAATTCAATCTGTTTGAGATGCTGTCTATGCTGATTACTTAAACTTAATTTATAAAATTTATCGGATAGTGTTGAATCGATTCCACTATCTGAAATCATATGGTCAGCTGTATCGGATGGTTTGAGTGCGTCTAATGAATAGTCTGAGGCGTCTATACAGCCTGAGTCCAGGTACTCGTTATCAACAATGTTCTTGTCGTCAGTGGCGGTGGTGGTGATGGTCGGTGTCGTCGCCGACGATTCTTTTTGATTCTGTTTGTGTTTGTCAGGTAATAGCACTTTCGGTGATGACGGCAGGTGATCGTCTGAATCGTCAATGCAGATAAGACCAGAATCTTCTGACAATGGCCCCGACAAAAATCCCGAATCACTTGTCTGTTCTTCTTTATCGAAACCTTTGCCAAATGCCTTCGTCAATCCTGACGTTGCTGATGGAAATGTACCTGCTCCAAATGACGATGATGCAGGTGTTGATGATAGCTGAGACTGTGCAATACCCTTTTTTAACTCTTCCTCAATTGATCTTTGACTCGACATATTTAATATTAATTGAAAATATCAATTTTCACCTTTTTAACACTTTTAATATTATTAGAAATTAATTTTTTTACTCTTGTTTTATTAATTATTATTTCAACAAGTTTAATATTATATATTTTTTTTTTACTCGTTTTTTTTTCTCCTCTTCTTTATATATCTTATTTTTGTTAATTATTATTTAATAGTAATTTATACACTCAATTATATGTGTGGGAATGTTTTCTTTTATTTTTGAACAGCAAATAAAAACTATTTCGATTTATACGATTCTGAAATCGAAGTGACATATGGGAAAATTAAAAATGGCGGGGATCTTATATTACAGAATAAGAAGAAAAAAAATCGCACACACAAAAAAATCTCTTTTTGCTTTTCCCCTTTTTTTCTCTAAAAAACTCTTTTTTTATAACGACTTCTAATGCAATAACTTTTATTATATGGATTTTTTCCTAGTTAAATAATTAACCTTTCATCACTCAATCAATTATTATGAGAATGATTTTTTCTATAATAAATTAAAAAAAAATCACCAACTTCTTATTATATGCAATAAATTTAAATTTAAATAAAATGAAATGGCGAGCACTAAATAACCACACTCACTTGGTTCGCTCACTCTTTATGATCTGATAAAACACAAACTATTCTGTTCTATTTCGTATTCTTTTTCTATGCAAATATTTTTCTGCTACTCTCTTTGTATACATACGCGTTCTATACTCTTCGATTTCTTTCTGATCAATGTTTACCGCTTCAAGTGCACACGATCACTTACTTGACTACGATTTGTTTGCCAAGCGTATACTGAAAGAGATATTTCTCTCTCTTTATTTCCTTGCTCGTTGCTGTTTATTACACTAACACAATCTATTCTCTCTGAAAAGAGAGCCAAACTGATTATTATTTATAATCAAAAGAGAGAGGATACGACACTATAAAAAAAAATGAATTTTTTTAATTTTATAACAAACAACAATAAAATTTATTTGATTTTATTGGTATTTTTTCTTTTTTTTTTCCCTCTATTTTCTTTCCTTTTCACAAAATAATACAGTGACAATGAGCTCGAGAGAGATGGAAAAAAATTTAATTTAATTTAATTTATTTCACATTCAAAATGGCTGATAAAAATATTTTAGATAGTCTGTTTTTGTTGTTTTCTTTTTGTCAAAAAGAACTTCTTTTTTATTTAATTTTTGTATAAAAATCCAAAAATTTCAATCGATGGAATTTTTATTGATATTTTTTATCAACCTGCACACATAATATTTTTGAAAGAATAAAAAAAAACGAACTGATTTTTTTTCTTCACTTTTAATATATTTAATTTTTAATTGTAGTGGCAATTTTGGATTTTTCTCAATTTTTATAAATTTTCTTTGTTCTTTTTCCTTAAAAAACTTAATTGTTATTAAAAAATTCGCGCCGAAAAAAAAATTTGTCAAAATATTTTATTTATATTTTTAGTATTTGAAAATCATTTTTTTTTCTTCAATAAGAAATTCTTTTTTTTTTAATAATTATTATTAACTTTATTAAAATGTAAATTTTTTACTAATTATTGTTTTTATTTTTAAATGGGAAAAAAACTCGTATTTATAATTAATTACACGCTGCGCTGCGGTTACACACAAATTGTGGAATTAAATTCGTTCGCTTTCTCGAGTTGAACTGAGCGAATCCGTTCGTAATCCACAGAATATGAGCTTTGACTTCGACTCTCCACCACAAGGTATGGTACAATTCATACATATACCCACTTGAAATTCAGCTAAATAGGGAGTAAGTAAAAGCGCACACATAAAAAGCACAGTTGAACATTGGGAGCACTAGGCATATCAAATATGTATGCATATGGACTGCCCGTGGCTATAGTACGTCAATGCCATTTGCATGAGTACGCAACTGTAAGAAAATTCAAGCATATTCTAACTCAGTACGATAGAAAGTAATGGCAAGAGAGATTTCCAATCATCAACGAACGAAATACCTAAGTGTGCGTTTGATTATTCCCACTGATTCCGCGGAGTGAAATACCAACGTTTTATCTCTCCTCACACAATATCTATCTCATTTTAGCTTGGGCAATTTTCTTATATTATTTTTCCATTGGGTAAATTGCTGATTATAAGGAGGCAGTTGGAAAAGGAGAGCAACTACTAACTGGACCGGAAAAAAAAAATACAAAATATAATAAGAAAAACCTATTTTTTTTTAAATAAAAATTTTCCAAAAAAAAAACAAAAAAATAATTTAAATTTTTATATTCCCCTTTTTTTCTTTTTTAACATAGAACCCAAAAGCTTTTTACTTCAAAATGCATGTTTTTTTTTTGTTTTTTTTTTATAAACTTTCATGTTTTATATCAGTTTTTTTTTTTGTTTTTGCTTCCCTCTCAATTTATGTACTACAAATATTTCTAATCTATTACGAAATTACTGATAAAGAATATTTGTTATTATTATTATTAATTTACCGTAAATAAATAAATAGCTGAATACGTTTTGATCACGTAGGTAAGTGGTAGAGGGGAAAAACCTATTTCTTTTTTTTTATTATATTAAATATTTCCCATAAAACAATAGAAAAAAACCATTAAGAAAAAAAAATTGTAAAAAATATGAAGCGGAAAAATCCTTTTTTTCCATAAAAAGGAATATTTTTTTCCATCCGTTAGAAGGGATTTGATTTTTCCAAATTCTTTTTTTGGTATTTTTCAATTCTCTAATTATAGTAAAAAGAATTTTTTTTTTGGTTCATTCTAAATTGATGAAGGTAATTTGTAAAAAATATTTTCTATATTTTATTTTTTTCTTATTGTAGTAAACTTGTAACTAGGAAAAAGGAGGGCGAATTTAATTCGTAACTAAACGTATTCGTTTGTGTATATTTCAGCCATTCAAAAATTCAACTGTCATTGGTACTCTCCCTATTGGAAGAGTGTGGGCCAGAGGGTGTCTGGCCGGTTGCGGTTACGGTATGCATGTGCGCTCACATTTGGACTTTCCTCATTTGCACAACAAATCCGCGTGATGAATTACTTTTACCAAAAAAACCCAATTCATAACAACACCAACACCAACAATATCAGCTCATCATCATCATCATCAGTCAGCGGCGTCGTCGTCGTCGTCAAGTTAACAGCAACATTGCAATGTGTATGCGTATTTTTGGAGGAAAGTTTTATTTTTTGGAGAAGCAAACAAAACTTAAAAGAAAACGAACAAAAGAGAAAGATGAAAAACCACATCAGAACCAGCCCGGGAATGCAAGTTCATCGTCAATTTTACTCCAAAATGTGGGGAAATTTCATAAATAAATTACAACATTTCTTATTGTTTTCTTTTCCCATTTCCTTCCTTTACTCTGAATTTAAAGAGAGAAGAAATTTACGTGTTAATTCTTTGCGATTTTTTTTTCTTGTCTAATTAAATTATTATCTTTTGATGGGAATTATTTTGGTTTTTCTTTTAAATTGTTTTATTAACATAAAAATTTCTATACTAATAGTGGCGTTGGTTTTTTTTTTTTTTGATTTTCAATTGATTATAAAAAAAAGAGATTTTTGTATTTCTAAATTAATTTATAAAGTATTATCCAATTTGTTGTTTTGGCAAATAAACGTTAATAAAATCTACTTAAATTTTAGATTTATATGAAATTTTTTTTTAATTAGATTGATTGAAGTTTGCCAATTTGCAAATGCCATTTTTAAATAGCATTAAAAGCATTTTAAAAAAATCATAATAATTACTAATCAAAGAAAAAAATTCATGATGCAACTCAACAGGTGCTAAGTTAAATAACCTCGATGGTCTTCTCTTAAACGATACTAGTGACATCTTTTTAATTAGATTTTAATTGAAGTTTGCCATTATGTATAAAATCTCAATAAGTTTGCAGATCTTAATCCTTTTTGAGGCAAATTTTTTTTATATATTTTTTTTTGGCATATTTCAGACTCATATTCGGGCACAGTTTTGGTTATCAAAATAATCAAAACTTTGTAAATTGTCTTCGAAAACGAGATTTTTTTTACAAAGTCCTAAAATAGGAAGTCGAACGGCGTAAAATCACATGAATTTTTGAGGAAATAAAGTGAAAAATTTGTCGTGTTGTGTGGCTTTTATAAGCCACTTGTGTTTAAGATTGATTTTTTTTCAAATTCAGAACAAAAATAAATCAGTTATCATATACAGTAACCGTTTTTCCTTCTTCTTTTTCAAAACAATTCTCTTCCATGACAACGTAGATACTTTCGAATTACTTATTTTGAAAAAAAGTATTTTTTGTTATTTTAACGTATTATTTATTATTACAAAAAATTGTAATATAAAATGGCAAACTTAATACTAAATAAAAATATTTTAGAATAATATAGACGCGTAGTAGATTTTAAATACAAGGGCTGTATTTTCCAAACCACAAAATGGATAATCTATTAATATGAAAAATAATCTAAAAATGTACAATTTTTTATGTGTGTTATTAAAAAAAACTATAAACTATAAATGAAACTTTATGAAGTAAATATTAAGTATCTTAAATAATATAGAAACTTAACCAATTTTAAATACAAGGGCTGTACTTTCCAAATCCCAAAATTGATAATCTTTTAATAAAAAAATTGATTTAAAAAAATACGATTTTTTTGTGCGTTTTTTACAAGGAAATTTTTTTTTTCTAAAAAATATATACACTGAATTGTATAGTAGAATTTTATCATTTACAAGAATGTCCTTTTAAAGGAGAACAGTAGGCAGTCAGGATAACTTTACTAGTCAATTTCAGTTTAAATGAAAAACTTTCAGTCCTTGAAGACTGTCCCCGTCGACATTTATTGTTATTTGTTAAAAAGCTGCAACGTCGAGTTGGGGCGAAGGTGGGTCAGATCAACTGTATCCTACGAAAAGGACATCAAAGATCTTTAAGCAAACAAACTTGACTGAAAGTGGAAAATTCTTTTCCGAAATTCACTCCTTTTCGGCTAAGAATATGGTCCGGAATATGATGCTCTTGTGGGGTTCTATTTGCCTCATTTAATATATAGAAGAAAATATGAGACACTTCTCATTCTGGGGCTATTAAATTTGTTCTTTTTTTAATTGGTGTTCTATTGACTATTAAAAATAACCCCAAAATCTCATTTCGATTTTTTCTTCGAGGTTTTTCCCTATTTTTTTTTTTAAATTAAATTGTCCAATTTGTTCGCATTTTAATTTAAATTATTCCAAAAAATTCTGCGTTATTTCGTTTTTTTTTTTGTAAAATGAAAATCACTTTTCACAAAATATTTTGATAAAATAAAAAAAAGCACTTCTCACAAAATTAAAAATTCCTTAAAATATGATAAATTTATTTTTATCAGATTTTTTTTATCAGTAAGAAAACGTTTAATTATAATCAAAATTTTTTTATCGATTATATAAATATTAATTATAATAATCAAAATACTTTCTAAATTCCAATCGTTTAAAAGAAAATTGAATTTTTGGTAATTGAAAAAAAGAACCAATTTTATTGACCACAAATGTCCCTATAAAAAATTACCATTGTTTTCAAAGGAAAAAAAGGGCTAAATCCAGAAATTAATATGAATTTTGAAAAAGGGATTTCTTTCACCAAGAATTATATTGTGGATAATAATATAAAATTGCAAAAAAAAATTATTGTTAAAGTAGAAAAATTAATTTTAATGATAAAAAATAATAATTACTAACCAAAAATCATGATGGAACTCAACAGGTAAGGACCTGTTTTCTTCTAAAAGATGTTAGCGACATCTAACAGCTTATTTTCATATATGCACAATTTTATCAGCAAAAATTTCTTCTTCGACTTTACACCGTTGCCAATTCTTCCAAAAATTCCACTTTGACAGTTCAATTTGACAGTTTGGCACTCCGGTAAAAAGGAAATATTTTCACATTACGAAAAAGGGGGCTTTTTTAAGTTATTATTCGTTTTTAGAATAAAATACTAAAAAATTCAATTAGTTAAAATGCTGCAAATATTTCGACGAGTATTGCCGAGCGGATTGCCAAATGTTCGGAAATTCTGCACAGCATTAACTACACCAGATAAACCGGAAATTTTCATACCGTTGGTTGAGAAATACGCTTTGACAAAATCGCTAAAAAATCCGATCGATGTAAATATCGAAAATATCGACACAATTGAAACGAAAACGGTTGGGAAAATACATTTACATCCGGAAATATTTGGTACGCAACCGCGAACAGACATTATTCATGAAAATGTGGAATGGCAAAGAAAGTATCGCTATGTGAGTTTTGCGCACACGAAAACCCGAGCGGAAGTGCGCGGTGGTGGACGGAAACCGTGGCCCCAGAAAGGTCTTGGACGCGCTAGGCACGGATCTATTCGATCACCGCTATTCAGAGGTGGTGGTATCGCACATGGACCACGATCACCCAAAACCCATTTCTACATGTTGTCACTTTTCACAAGAATTCACGGTCTTACAAGTACCCTGTCCGTGAAGCTGGCACAAAACGATCTGCACATTGTCGACAATCTGGACATCCCAACCAACGAGGAAGAGTACATACACCATCTTGTTCAGGAGAGAAATTGGGGCAATTCCGTGCTGATTGTTGATGAGTAAGTTCCGAGAACAATTTATTTATGTCAATTTTTCTCACCTTCTTTTTTTCCCCCAACTCTAGGAGCGATATATTTCCCGAAAATATTTGCAGCGCTACCGACCAAATACCAGAAGTCAATCTCATGCCAGTCTACAGTTTAAACGTGTACTCGATGCTAAAACACGACACTTTAGTGCTAACAATCGCTGCAGTTCAAGATATTCAAAGAAAATTATTAGAACATTTGCACAGCTCGAATTTAGTTAAAAGTAATCAGAAATTTACACTTAATCAAGTATAGACGACAAACCAAATAGAAAATAAAAGAAAATTTATAAATAAGCGATAATAATTCAGGTTGTTTTTTTTATTGATAGTTTTTAAAAAAATATTTACTAAATTAATTTTTGTACAAAGCCTCCTCCTCACCATTTAACACAATTTGTTAATATAACTTTGGCAAGTGACAATATTCGTAGAATGTGTATTTGTCTGCATAATTTTTTGTTTAGTCCTTCGGGCCAAGAAGTTTGTTACGAATTTGCCAACGCAGTTCACTGTGATCGTTTTCGCCAGGCAAATATGGTTTGAATTTTTCCCATTCTTTTTTATAGAATTGATACAATTCAACAGGATCACAATTACGAGGTGTCCGGTTGGCACTGCCTAGTCTCGGGCGAATCCCTAATTATTACAAAAATAAAATCAAATTAATTTCATCCATCGAAGAGGGAGAGAGTGAATTTTTAATTACACATTTTGGACGGTTTCGTTTCTTGACGTTTCTTTCCGCATAGCGGCATGTCGTCATCTCCTCTACGCTTGGGCGATGTTGAACATGATTTTGGTTGATAAATTGGCTCCTCTTTTATAACATTTTGCACTGCCACGTCTGGTATATTTTCTTTATCAGCAATTTCTAAATGACAAAGTCTTCTTTCCCTATTCGGAATAAATCCTTTCGAATTTTCTCGTTTCAAGTGAAAACTATTCTGCATCAGCCCTTGAGCGTTAGTCATTCTTTTCGGAGAAATTTCCTTCGCATATTTTGCCTCAACACTTTTTGTTGCCGCTTTGTGTAAATAATCAAAAAATTTCGAATTATCATCACGAACATTATTATTATTATTTGTAGGCAACGTATTTAGCCGATCTTCGTATTTGATTAATTTTTTCAAATCTAAAAAAAAACAAGTGGAAACATTTAAAAAAAAAAACAAATAAAAATTTTAATTTTCTTTCGAAAATTATTCAAAATTGTCACTTTGTTTTGGTAATGTTTATCTGTCAAAAAACACGCATGCACCAAATTCCCCTCAGACTGATCCCCTTCTAACCTTTCATAAACTCTTTCAACTGCTCCGCCGTTATGTTCCGGTAGCCCAAATCGTTTAAATGAAAAAGAATTTCCCTAGCTTCCAAACTATTTGAAATGGACATCATTTATTTGTTTTACGCTGGTTTTTATAAAATCTACACCTATACACACGTCTTTACAACACGAAATCTATGAATTTTGAATGTAAACAAAAATTGCTCAACAAATCTGCACACATAATAAGGGGGGTGAGTTTATTTTTTGGCGATTTTAAATTTTTAACAGTAATGAAATATTTTTTCAACAAATATTTTGTATTAATTTTAATAGAATAGCGTAGTTTTTCTATGTGGTAAATTAATTTCTTAATAAAAACTGAAGCGTTTGAATAGAATAGCCCGTTTTAATGTTCGTTCTTGCCTTACTCGATGCTACTTTCAAAATGGTTGCCGAAAATTCCACCAGATGTCAATTATTGACAACAAGTAACACACTTCGAACATTGGAGATGGATAACTTCTCCTTCGAAAGAAAAAAAGATTTATTTTTTGATAAATTTCAGTAAATTTTTTGTAAAAAATTTTTAATTTCTTATATTTAAAAAAAAAGCTGCAAAACTTAAAACAAATAAAAATAGTACATTTTCTATTCATAATAGTTTATTAATATTTTTCTATTTGCTTTTTAAAGACGATTATTTATTTATTTAACCCCAAAAAAATTATTTAAATTTACAACAAAAAAAAACAACGAATTTTCAACTTTTAAAAATAATTTTTTAAAATTTATTTATCATATTTAATTCAGAAACTATATTTTAACAATTGTATAAATTTTAACAATTAGATATTCTAATAATTCGAAATAAATGTACAAAAGGAAATTTCTCTTTAAAAAAAATTTTAAGTCGTTATTCGTAATTTTTTTAATTTAACTTGATTTGATTCCCATTTTGATTTATTCGGTAATTCATTGAATATTTTAAGTCCATATTTTTAATATGCATTAATATATTTTTAATATGCATACTAACGAGTTCTCTAATCTAAAATTTTGACCATTTCTCAATGAATAGTTTTGAGCAATATTTACATGGCATAATTTATTAGGTACCTACCTACCTATTCAGGTAATAAATTATATACAATTTTAAATATTATTATTAAAAGATTCATTAACGTCTTCTGTTTAATATTAAAATAATTATGTGCACAAATAAAAATCCAGTCCAAAAATGCAAAACGAATTATATGAGAGAATATGATATTATGTTGAAATTAAAACCACACCGCAACTTAGTAAATATAAATTTTAATGATAAATAAGCATTTGTAGATATTAAATGTGTGTTCGTAAATTGAAATGGTAATTTAAATAGGCATTGTGTATTTAAATTAAATTAAAAAAAAAGCATTAATTACATAGAATATCACATCAAATTCTTAATAATATAGAAGTTAATTGTATACAACACTAGCGGATCCCGGCGTGCTTCACTACGCATGAATATTACTACATTGAATCAAATTCTTTTATTTTTTTATTTGAAAAAAAAGACAAAAAAATAATCAATTCAATACAATAGTGTATACAACATTTTTTGTTTGATTGTGTGGTGCATGTATAAATAAATTTTTGGTGCTCCCGCTCTGGAACATGCTACGTATAATTGTTCGTGAGAAAAGCACGGTTCCTCCAAATTCACACCACACACTTGAAGAGTTTGTCGTTGAGCTTTATTAACGGTTATAGCAAAGGATAAACGCACGGGAAATTGAAGACGTTTGAATTCAAATGGCATGTCTGTTAGTATTAATGGGATCCGCGGTATCAGTACAACTTCTCCTATTGCTTTGCCGGTGATGATTGTTGCTTCGATCAAATTGGGCATTAATTTTTTCACGGAAAGTCTCGTTCCACTGCAAAGTTTTGTTGAAGAGATTTCGAAGAAGTATGATCGTTGAACCAACTCTCAAATTCAAAAGATTCGGTGGCATACCGGGTGGTTCCAAAGAATTCAAAAATTCAACTGGATAATTTACTGCGTTTTCTTCATTCGTAGCAGTATCAATTGATTTGTATGATACCAAGTCACCTGGCAATTTTTATTGAATTTCAAAATTTATTTCATTAACATTTGCATTTTTTGGTGCTAAAATTGTGCGTTCTCTTAACCAATCATGATTTTTGTAGTTTTGAACAATGTTTGGAAAAACACGATCGATTAGTTCTTCTTTCGATAGTAAAATTGTGCAAAAGCTATTTGATAACGTGATAAAGCCATTTAAATCACTTGCAATTTTGCCATCGCCAATCTGCAGCAGTTGCTTTGAAAAGTCACGTGCTAATGGTTCATTTTGAATACGCACACGCATATTTATGTTAAGCGATAACTTCTGTACATTTCCCCAAAGAAACGAACTTTTCAAACATGCATTAATTTCATCAGCTGGAGTTGATTTGGGAATGACGGGCAACGTTTGTCTAAAATCACCAGATAGCAATATTAATGCACCGCCGAACAACTGTTGATTTCCACGTAGATCCTGTAATGTTCGATTCAATCGATTTTTTATTGGTCATAGAATAATTGCTGCTTGTTGCAAAACTTTGGCCATTCCAGAATTTCTTGAAATATTACACGTTGGAGTTTCAACCGTTTGAATGTTGAATGGCAATTTCAAAGCAGAATGTGCAGTTCGTCCACCATCTAATAATGTAGCTGCAATACCAGAAGAAGCAAGTGCCAATGCAATTTTTCTTTCGGATCGAATTGTTGCTAATAATAATGAAATAAGAAATGTTTTTCCAGTGCCACCAGGAGCATCCAAAAAATACAATCCACCAGTGTTGTTAATGATAGCTTGCATGATTCTATCATATGCATTCTTTTGCTGAACATTCAATTGTGGAATGTGTGTTTGCACAAACGCACGCAATTCATCATATTCGAATTGCTTTTCGCATTGCAATTCTCGCTCAAATAAATCATGCATTGAACGATTTGGTGCGATCATGCCTAATTGTCCTAATGCTTTATTTGCAATCATTTGGCCAATATAAGAATGCATATTGTAATCAATTGTGCTATTATAATTAAAAATTAAAAGCCGCCAATTCCATAGATTCAACGTGTATTTGCCGTGTATATCAACGTGTATTTGCTGTGTATATGTCATCAGCATAATATGCATACAGCACACGCTCATAGAATCATAACTCACGAACGCGTCGACCAATTTCGTGCACATCTATATATAAACCATATACACAACCATACGAAAAAACCCTGAAAATTTGATCGAAATCGGTACGACCGTTCGTGAGTTATAAAATGTCAACGAACTTGCAACAATTTTTTATATATACAACATTATAGCAAAATGCTTTAAAACTAAATTATAAGGTGGAAAATTTAATGTACTCAAATAATTACTAATTAATATTCTAAAAAAAATTATTTAAATAATAAGCCTACCGAATGAAAATAGCAATGGAAAACAGACTGAAGATTTTGACATTTCCAATATGGCCGCGCTATTGAGAAAATACCTTAGATTATAGAAGAAAATTGGATAAAGCTCTACACAAAAATTCGGTCCAAATTTTTTTGCTAATACATTCTGTAGAACGTACAGAATAAAAATTGAAAAGAATTTGAAATTTGTGCTTGGGGCTTTTTTTTGAAATCACATATGGTCCGGATGAAATTTCTTAAAGGTCATATTAGAAAAGCATGATTCAGAATTAATGGTAACGGTCTCTCGCTTTTTAATTTTAAAGAAATACAACCACCTGACATACCTTCTGATCAAATTAGCATATTAGAGAGTCACTTTTTGCGTGAATATGGGTGCTTCTCCAAAGTCACTTGTGTTTATTTTAGGGCCCCAAATATTTTTTCTTCTTATAATTACTTTCAAAATCGACATTCCATGATCGTTTAAATCGTCTAAAAATCCATAATATAAAATGGCTAACCATTTTAAATTAAACAATTGTCACAAAAGTGGAGGGAGCACATAATGTCATGATTCCTGTGAATACCCTATAGTGCTGCCACAATCCACTTTTTCCTCAACCATTTATTTTGTGGAAACCTGTAATGTCACATTTACTTTTTCAATTAAAAATTAAAAGAAATTAAAGTATTTTTTGCACTATTAAAAAAATTTGTTCCTTTAAATTTTCTTATACACACTTTACGTACGCCGACAGTGAACTATTTTCTGCTAAACATTGAACTGTCAACATCACATTTGCTTACATTTATTGAATGGCGCACTTTTCACTTTTTAACCACTTTTTGGACAAAATAAATCATTAAAAGATATATAGGCACATCACAAACTAAATGTTTGTTAATTTCTCTAGTAAAAATGAAGATGTCAACTTACCGAAAAAAGATATACCGCCTTCCTTATTCCGTTGAATTACCAGCAAACCTTTATAAAATACTTCATTTTCTGAAATAAAAACTTCCTATTAAATGTTCTCAACGATATAACTATTTATATAAATAGTTACTTTTTCGTAAATACTTCAAAAAACACTTTCACTTGCACCTTCCGATAAGTGGCAAAATAACCACTTGAAAAACAAAAGTATGCAAGCATTTCGGTATGCTACCACTTTCATGGAGAATGGCGTGTTTTAAAACTCTCCGAAAATCTACAAAGTTGAGACGCTTGATATTTACAAAATAAATAATAAACCTAAAATACAATGCCGTTTTATATAAAAATTGTACAAAAAATAAAAATTGGCGATTTCAAAGCGGAAGCCGAATGATTTTTGGCAGCGAATCATAATTATTAGCGAGACATAGATTCATCACAGCACACCAGAGACCAAAGAACAATTCAACCAGAACGTTTTCCGTGTCTGAACGAATTTTTATGGCTAAGGCCAAGACTGGTCACCCAGGCCTTTTTGTTTGTTGTCCAGTAAATTGGCAATTTATTGATATCTAGACCATTCATCGAGCGTGTTCTTAAGGCGCGATTTACTAGCAGCAGTGGTTTTAAGGTACGTTCTCCTGAAGCATTGGAACAAAACAAAAATGTTGCACGGTCCTTTGCTTCATTAAAACCACCGGCAGTTTTCTGCGATTTTGCAACATAAGTTCTCCTAGGCATTCTTTTCCAAAAAGGCCACTTTCATTTACATTCCAAACTCGATCTGGGGTGTATTCCTCCCTTAAACTGCAGACTCAGTTTCTCCCTTAATTTTTATACTATGAAGAGCATGTCGTTTAAGAAAACTTGTCATCCAACCTGTACTTGCAGAAAATTCAGGTTGTTTTGACTGAGATGAAGTGCCTGGCTCAACTTCTTTAATACGTTTATAGATTTTTAATGCTGTTTGCTTGATAATAATTCCATCTACTCGTATTCTTTTTGTGATTTATCTTCAATCCACATTACCAAAGCTTTTTCCATCTTCTCATTGACAACATCTCTTATAAAAGACGATGATTTAGCACTTATTTTTGTCCCAGAACATACAGATTTTCTGATCGCAGTTTCATTTTTTTTAATCATTCTTATGGTAGCTTCATGAATACCAAAATGCTTTAGCACTTATTTTTGTCCCAGAACATACAGATTTTCTGAGCACAGTTTCATTTTTTTTAATCGTTCTTATGGTAGCTTCATGAGTACCAAAACCTTGTCCTGTTGCAAGTTGATCTAAAATTTTAATTTTAGTATCTAAATTGATCGCCTTCCTCTTCGTTTTTATTACAGGTGAATTATTTAACATTGTGTTAAGGCTACCAACAATATTTTTCATATTAATAATAATAACTTTTTAAATATCCACATTCAACTAAACGTCTTTTCTTTTCAACTCTCAAAACCAAACAAAATTGCGTGAAAAATACATTATGTTCTTACTCTACGCATAATTCGGGGAATCCCACTCATATAATCGACATAATCTAACTGAATTGTGAAAATTTAACGTGAAGTTACAATGCATATTTGTGAGGATCATCACAAATGCGTCTTTGGTTTTAATAAGGCCGTTCGTTATATAATTCAGAATGATTACCCATTGATAATTTAAGATCATGGCTTTTGAAAATAAGCGCCCAATTTAGTAGCCAGTTGGAGCCCATTTTTGATTAGATCTGCAGTACCTCTTGGTAATTTTCACTAGTTTCTTAAATGTCGTTGTGTCTCAAGCGCAAAATTAATAATTTCATCATCGCTAGTAATTAATCGATAACTACAGACGACAGATCATCGAATCCTTCTCCACTTACCTCATGAGCTAAAGTTATGATGTAAAAATATTCAACCGTATTAGAAGGCACATGGTGTTTATTTTTTACATATTCTAGTCGAAAGGATCCTCAAAAAATGAATAATAATAAATTATAAAATAAAAATCTGTTATTGTGATTGTAAATTTGTTTTTAACTTAAAATAATGATTGCGTGTAGAAGCAATACAATCTGAGCAGTCATTATACTCGTACAGTCACAATTTTTTATACCAGTAAATGTATTGCAAATTATTTTTTTAAGCAATATTATTCGAAAAAAATTTTCTCTAAAAAAAATCAACGAAAAATTAGTAGATATTTCTTGAATAAAATATTTTAATTTGAATTAACTTTATTTGTTAGAATTTGTCTCAGGAAAAATTAATTTAAACCAAAATACTTTGTCCAAACTATGTAGACGCAATTATTCTATCCTAAAAATGTAGTGCCAAATATTTTGGCAAAAAATCATGTTGTCGAACAATTTCATTCCCAAAATATTTTCTATAACATTTTAGTTTAATAAAGTGTTGTCCCAAAAGTATTTCTTAGAAAAAAATATAAAAATGTTACCACAATTATTTTCGTACAAAAATTAAGCTGCAATTATTCTGTCCCAAAAATAAAGCCGCAATTATTTTATTATAAAAATATAGCCACAATTATTTTATCCCAAAAGCGAACCAATAATTATTTTTTCGCAACATTGCGACCGCAATTCTTTTCCCAAAAATTAAATAATAATTATTTTGTCGAACAATTTTATTCCCAAAAATTTTTCTGAAACATTTTCCTATTTTGATGAAATTTCATTCCAAAAGTATTTCTTAGAAAAAAATATAAAAATTTTACCCAATTATTTTCGTACAAAAATAAAGCCGCAATTATTCTGTCCCAAAAATAAAGCCGCAATTATTTTATTATAAAAATATAGCCACAATTATTTTATCCCAAAAGCGAACCAATAATTATTTTTTCGCAACATTGCGACCGCAATTCTTTTCCCAAAAATTAAATAATAATTATTTTGTCGAACAATTTTATTCCCAAAAATTTTTCTGAAACATTTTCCTATTTTGATGAAATTTCATTCCAAAAGTATTTCTTAGAAAAAAATATAAAAATGTTACCACAATTATTTTCGTACAAAAATAAAGCCGCAATTATTCTGTCCCAAAAATAAAGCCGCAATTATTTTATTATAAAAATATAGCCACAATTATTTTATCCCAAAAGCGAACCAATAATTATTTTTTCCCAACATTGCGACCGCAATTCTTTTCCCAAAAATTAAATAATAATTATTTTGTCGAACAATTTTATTCCCAAAAATTTTTCTGAAACATTTTCCTATTTTGATGAAATTTCATTCCAAAAGTATTTCTTAGAAAAAAATATAAAAATGTCACCACAATTATTTTCGTACAAAAATAAAGCCGCAATTATTCTGTCCCAAAAATAAAGCCGCAATTATTTTATTATAAAAATATAGCCACAATTATTTTATCCCAAAAGCGAAGCAATAATTATTTTTTCCCAACATTGCGACCGCAATTCTTTTCCCAAAAATTAAATAATAATTATTTTGTCGAACAATTTTATTCCCAAAAATTTTTCTGAAACATTTTTTTTTTTTTTTTTTTTTTGTAGTCAGTTTCATTTATTATATATTCCTTATTCATTACTTGTTCTGATGAAACTTAAAACTAAAGAACTACCATATAATTAGACTAACTTAATGATTCACATTGGAATGCTCTAAGTTAAACATTGTATTTACATTTATTCTTACTTGTTTTATACCAAAATTTATAATTATATCTTATTTTTTCTAGTTCCGTATTGTGTATTTATTCTACTATTAAAAAATTTAGAAAAACATAGTTGTTTTTGAATGGTGTTTATTTTACTTAAAACTAAAAATTGGAAATAACTACCTAACTAAATCTACTAATATTACAAACTAATGACACAATCATAGTTCTACTATGTTATTGTTTTATATCTTTTTATATTCTATTTTATTCATTATTTTATTTTTAGCCTTGTGCAAGCCACCAGTATTGCGATTTTCTATTGTGTTTGTTATTATTAGCAATTGCGGTGCTATATTGTAGTGTGTCTATGTGGCTAGGACTTTCAGGATTAAACTTTATTGATTTGTCGGTTGCTCTGCGTTTAACATGGTAAAGAATGGGGACGTTTTCAGCGTTTTGTATGAAACCGTTTTTGTCTAAGGAAATGAAGGCTTCTGGTGGGATAAAACCTGACTTCATACCGAATTGGATATATTGGTCATTGGGATAATTAACGTGGGCTATCAAGCTATTATTTGTATGGAGGGATGTTCGTGCGAAGTGTTTTCTACACATCGATAACATAAAATTATCTATTCTAATTACATTGGCCCAATTGTATATATTTTGGTTTGAAATATAGTGCTTGAATTCGGAATTAGGTTTTCTGTGTTTGCCTAGACATTTTCTTAGGCATTTCCTTTCGAATATTCGAATTTTTTCCATTATCGATGCACTTATGTTGTACCAAATTTGGCAACCATAGCATAAAATAGGCCTGATTAACGCTTGATATGCTATTATTTTTACTCTCGGTATAATATGTTTAGATTGAAAGAGTTTGTTCGCTATACCGAATGCTTTATTTGCTTTCTCTATTGCTTTATTAACATGTTCCGAGTAGTTTAGGTTACTTTTTAGCCATATACCAAGAAATTGTACACTAGGCTTATTATTGTAAATAGCCCCATTCTCCGTTTTAACGCGAAATTGTCTCCAATTTTTCCGAACTGAGTAGTGACACATATCGAGTTTGTTCCGAAACAGTATCGATTCACACTTGCTATGGTTGACTCTTAAGCGCCAAGAGTTAACGAAGTCTTGTGTAATATCGAGTATGTTTTGTAAGTTAGATTCTATATCGTTTATTTTGTGGTCGGCGGTGTATAGTGTAATGTCGTCCGCAAATGCAAGTGTAAATGTTTTACCCTGTAAATTGTTTATTTTGTTTTTCTGAAACATTTTCCTATTTTGATGAAATTTCATTCCAAAAGTATTTCTTTAAAAAAAAAATAAGCCAAATATTTTGTCCCAAATATTATGACGTAAATATTTTTTGCAAAAAATTATTCAAATAGTTTTGTTCCTGAATATTTGATTGTAAATATTTTGTCCCAATTATTTATTTCATATCTATTTGGTATTACATATTTTGTTAAAAACATATTATGTTCTGTAATATTTTTATCCTAAAAATTTCCTCCCAATAATTTTGTCAGAAATATTTTTTCTTAATTAATTTGCTCTTTATATTTAGTGCTAAATATTTTATTGCAAGTATTTTGTTGTAACTCCTTTATTAAAAATATTTCACTGCAAATATTTTCCCCTTAAAATGTTTGTGTAAATATTTAGTACTAAATATTTTGTTTAAATATTTGATTGCAAATATTTTCTAATAAATATTTTGTCCTGGACATTTTTTTTGCAATCGTTATATCCAAAAAAATTCCAATGTATTTTTGCAACTATTTTGTCCCAAAATAGTTTGGCGTGAAGATATTTTACCAAGTATTTTATTTCAATTACTATGATTCAAATATTTTGTCCTACTTATTATGACATCAATATTTTTTGCCAGCTGGTTTTTATAGCTCAATTTACAAGTGTAGTTTTTCAACATTCTTTGGATACTTTAAATTCACTGGCAGTTTTCTTGGACCATTTTCCATAATTTTATCCCAGTTTTGTAGGAAATTTTTTAGCTCTCTCAGCTCATCTGCCGATCCAATTCTACCCTTAATATTTATATTATACAGCACATATTTATGCTTCCATTTCTTATTAAGCAGATGGCGTATTAAATTTATATAAGCGAATGAAAAAAAAATGTAATCACAAATATCAGCCTAGAAATATAAAAAAAAAACATATATTTTTTAACGTTAAATCAAATTATGTCGGTGTAAAAACATGGTTGAAATTTTTTTTTTTAATCGCGTGAAAAAAATCGACATATTTTTCGAAAATATATGCACATTTAATGGTGTATAGAAAAGTCTTCCGATTTACATAAATATACTCGTGTGAAAATGCCCAATAATGGTTGAATATTTGAAAATCAACGTAGCCAACTTCAAATCGTAGTTGAGAAGAAAATATTTTAAAAAAATTCGAATTTTTTAGAAATAAATTTTTTTTGTTTCTTTGATTTGGCGTAAGTTTTTTAATAGTTTTTATTAAAAAATTAAAATGGAAATTTTTAGCTTTTTATGATATTGCTGTTTCTCGTAGCCAACTTCAAACCATTGTTTAATATGGGAAAATTTCGAAAAGGAGAATTTCAAAGGGGAAAATAATTTCGGATGAAGTTTCATAAAAGAATGCCGCTTTGCTGCGTGTAGTTATTTTATGTTGGTATTTTGTGTGCATATACACATACATTAGCAGTGCAGCATATTTATTTCGTGTAGAGATTTTTCGTTTGTATTGTATTTTGTATTGTTGGCCTAGAGTGCGTTCTTCTATGCTGTGCAGTGTACCTACCATCCGCTGTTCTACTATCTACTGGTGAACTGTGTTGTTATGTGTGCTGTGTTTGCATCGCATCCCGACGAATAGATTAACATAAATAGTTTCTAGACACTAGATGCCATCAATAATTGTTATTATTTCTTAATTAAAAGTTTCGGTGGTTGTTAATTTTTGTTTTGTTTTTTTTTTATAGTTTTACTTCTTGTAAAAAAGTTCTCTTAACATAAATTTCGTTGAGAATTTGTTTTCAGTGTTTTGGCGTTTTTGTTTTTGTGTGTATTTTTTTATTATTATTATTATTATTTTTTTTCGGTTTCTAAAGAGCTGCTGCTGAATTATGTTGAACATATTGAAATTGACCTTTCTCATTTCGTTCACAATAATACGTAAGCATACACGAACATTTCTCATATTATAATTTACCATTCACACAACAACAAAAAAAAAATAAAAATGTTTTTTTATTTATTGTATTTTAAATCGTATCCAATTTCAAAAATATTAGTTTTCTTTTTTTTTGCTTTCAATTTTATTTAGAATAAATTCTTTTAAAAGAGTATATTCACTTAAGAGTGCAAAACACCACAAAATCCTACCAACCATAAAACATAAAGTCTTTCTCTCCTTGAACAAAATTCCTTTCGTACGTACTCCTTCCTATTCCCTTAAAAAAACAAAATCCATTAATTTTGTATGATTTTCAGTTTTTTTTTGTTGAATTTTATTTTTTTCTTCTTAAAGAACATATAATTTTCTTTGTTTTTTTTCCGTTTACCTGTCTCATTCCATTCACATCTCTCATCATCGTCGATTTCGTGGAAAAAGTATTTTGTGATTCATTGTCGGAAGCTGGTCCATACGGCCGTGGTGTTGGTGGTGGTGGTGTTAGTGGTTCTGGAGGTCCTATTGCCTTGGCTCGGAGTGGAGTTGGCAACAGCCATAGCAATGCACAATACTACGTTGGTAAACGCAACAGTAACCTGATGAATGCTGGTATGCACGGCGGTAGTCCCGATGCAGCATCGAATTTGAATGGTGCAAACTCGAAAGGAGCTGGCGGATCGGTTGCATTCTCAGCCTGGGGTCTTATATTAATCATCATAACCGTGATAATAGCTGGATTTGCCTTATATTACGGCATCATTTGTTATCCGATACTATGTCGTTCTGAAAAAAATTACGATATTGTCGATGGACTATCAACAACGTCCGGTGTATCGTTTGCAAATTACAGTTCTAGGTCAGCAACACCAAACAAGAGTCAGGAATAAGTGGTTCCCAAAAAAAAAAATCCTTTTGCTTTTTCATATTTTTTGTGCATTTTTTCTTTATTAGAAAAAAAAAAATAACAATAAAATTAATTTTTGTACATTAACATTTTCCCTCCTCATCGAAATAGGGACATTTTTAATAGGTTTTTTATTTTTTGTTGAAAGGCGACGAGAATAAATTTTCCTTCATTCTTTTTTTCGGTAAAAAAAAATTACTGGTTTTACTCAGAAAATTAACAAAGAAAAAACCTTTTGAAATTTGGTAATTTTTAAAAAAAATTAATTTAATTAAAATCATTAAATTTTTTCTTTTATTTTTATTTTTTTATATAACAAATATGTGTTTTTTTTTGGAAGGGGGGTGAAGGAGGAGGAACAATTTTTTCACCTACATAATAGAAAAGAAAATCTTTTTGCAGTACAATTTTCCTTAAAAATGGCAAAAAAAAAATTTTTTCAACAAAAAAAAAACCATTTCAATTTGGCAATATGTAAAAAAAAAATTAATTTAATTAAAATCATTGAATTTTTTCTTTTATTAGCTAATGCTTTAGAGTCACTTAAAAAAAAAGTTTTGTTTTAAATTGAATTTGAAATAAGTTTCATTAGTTAAAAAAAAGAAGAAATTAATTAAAAATTGAATAATTAATCACGTACAGAAGAGCAAAAATGTTTCATTGCAAGTCCATACTTTTATCACCTTGAGGCCAAAAAAATAAAAACAAATAAGAAAATCAAAATAATAAAAATAAACGTCGATTAAGGAATTTAAAAAAAAACACACACAACAACAACAAACAATGTGACTGATTAAACTGAACAAAAATAAATTGAATCGATTATAAAAATACAGTAAAAAAATAATTAATTAGTTTTAGCAGAATTATTTAAAAACATTTCTTCTGTTAAAACCATTTAATTTTGGATTTAGTTTTTTTTTGTTAGGTTTTTGTTTTAGTTTTTTTTGTAGATTTTTTATATCTCATCAAAGTTGGTTTATTTAATCAATATTTTTTTTTCGTTGATGAAAAGCATGCATAAAAATAAACAAAATACAATTCGAACGAACAAATATGAAATAAAAATGAAGATTTGCCCAAAAACAGAAGTCGATTAATTACATAGCGAACGTATTTTTTTAAACTTTTTTTTTGCCTATTAAGCAGATATTTTTTTAATGATTTATCGGAGGTGTCCTATTTCGAATTCGGAAAAGAAATCAAAAGAAAAAAACTTTTTATAAGAAAATGAGTACCGAAAATTGAAAAAAAAAATAGTAAAAATTGAATAATTAAAAAGAGCAAATTAGAAAATCTTTGGAAAATATAAACTAAAATGAAAAAGATAGAAAAAAAGAATGAATTATAGAAAAATATTAAAACTATTTAAATATAAATAAAATTATAATTATTATTAACACACGAATCAGTATTTCAATAAAGACAATTTTTCTACTAATTACTATAAATTAAAATGAAAACTTATAAAAAAAAATAACTAGAAAAATACTTTTCATAATAACAATAATTCCAAAAACAAAAAAACCTACAAAAAAATACTCATAAATATCACAATAATTACAAGAAGAAGAAAAACTAATTCCATAATCAATTTTTATGTAGTATAAATTCGTATAATTTTTTCCAACATTTCCTCTTTTTTTTCGTAATTCTCTATAAACTCGTAAACTTATTACAATATAAAATCACAGTTTGGATGTAAGAACTAATTTTAAGACAATAATAAAATCATAAAAAATTAGTTTTTAAGTTAAATTGCAATTCTTCTTTTTTTAAAGAATAAATTTTTCGTATTTTTTTATTTTAGATTTTCATTTTAACTTATGAAAATTAATTTTTTTAAAAAGAAATTTTTATCTTATTTATTAAGATAAAAAATAGAAAAATAAAAACTTTTTTTTTAGAATAAAAACAAAAAAAAAATGATTTTTTTTGTTAATAATTTCATCTGCATTTTGATTTAATTGGTTTTTTTGCCAATAATATTATTAAAATTTATAATTTAATTGAAATTTTTTTAAAGAACTTAAACAAATAAAAATTTAAAGAACAAAAAAAATAATTTTTTTAAATAACAAAAAAAAATATTTTTTTAAAGAACAAAAAAAACGTATTTTTAAAAAACCAAACTTTTTTTTTAATAGTTTTTGTCAAAAATAGTACACATTAATTGATCAAAAATAAAAATGGCCATATGACCGGTAAATTTTTTAAAATGGCTGCTAAAAATTGTATTAAAAAATGTCCGTTTTAGGTTAGGATATGTGTTAATATCGAAATGGCGTTCGAAAACAATTATTTATTAAAATTGTGAAATTTTAAATTAATACAGAAATTTCATTAATAATTGTTTTTATTGCCAATAATATTATTATTAAAATTTGTACTTTAATTAAAAATTTATTATTTTTAAATGAACGAAAAAATAATATTTTTAAATAAGAAAAAAGAATGTTTTTTAAAGAACAAAAAAAAAAACAAATTTTTTTAAAGAACGAAAAAATTAATTTATTTTTTATAAAGAACGGAAAAAACACATTTTTTTTAAGAACGAAAAAATTCATTTTTTTTGTTTAAGAAAGAAAAAATTAATAATTTTTATAAAGAACGGAAAAATAGTTTTTTTTTAAAAGAAAAAAAAAACGTATTTTTTTGTAGTTTTCATCAAAAGAACGTTTATTAATAAAAAGGACTTTTTTAAATAGCGACTAAAGCTTAAATTACACCGTGCGTCTAATAGACGATCCAAACGTCAAATTTCCTTTTTATTGCGAGTCTGATTGTGTTTTACGTACTTTGCGCGTGAATAGAATTGGGCAGGTGCGCCGCGAACAAAGTTTTGTATATTTAACGATCATTTTGAATGAATATCTGCAAGAAAGATGCACGCACAATTTAAACGAGCAAAAAGGAATTTGAACATGTTCAAATTCCTTTTTGATCGTGAGATATATTTTGTGTATTTTTTATTGTTTAATTCTCTAATTGGTCGCTGATGTTCTATTATTTTATTTATTTTATATTATGAATAATGTTTTCAAATTCACTTATTTATTTTGATTATTTCAATTCATTTATTTAATTTAGTATAAATTTATTATTCTTTTAATGATTCAATTAAATTTACATTTTTAAAATTTCAATTTGCGACTCGTCAAAATAAACGATGCGCAAATGATGAGTATGTAATATATGCACGAGCACGCACAATTAAATCTTGTATAGATTCGCCAAATTTTCCCTTCAATATTCTTGCCACAAAAAAAATTTACGCGTCAACGCGCAAAAATCGTGCACTCACACGATCAGTGTATTATAACGGCGTGCTTTTCGTAGAGTTAAACCATTTGACAGCGAATTATTGGCAAGAGACCAATTCGTCTATTAGACGCACGATATATAATCTAAGCTTAAAAATAGTATTTTTATAATATCCGTTTTAGGTTAGGGTGTGTTAATTTCCAAATGGCGTTCGAAAATATTATTTATTAATATTCACAAAATTCTTAATCGGTGGATTTTTTGCGATTAAATTTTTTTTAATTATTATTTATAAAATTAATAATTTGATAAATTCAATTTTTCTAACATACATTTTAGTCTTTGATTTAAAATTTTTTTTATTTTTCCGAAATTAAATTTTTATTATAAAAACCAACACAAAAAAAATTTTACTTTACAAATTTTGAAAATATTATTATGAATTGACTTTAAAATATTAGTTGAAATTTTGTTTTTAAATTATAATTTAAAACCATTTGTAAACATTGTTTTTAATTGTTTTTTTTTTTTTTAAATATTTTTATAAAAAGTTTAAATTTATCATATACACATTAACTATTGACACATATTCCATAGACACATTTAGCATAGACACATTCCATATATGTACATACTCACATGATATTTATTATATTAAAAAAATCATTTTTTTGTGTCCTTACAATAAATAAATACGAAAAAAAAAATTTTAAGAAAAATTTTCAAAACTAATTATTTATTTGTATAGAAACAAAACATCTAATTTTAATTAATTTTTGTTTAAAAAATATTGAAATTAACAATTCAAATATGAACGGTAATAAACGAGTCTCGAAGTCGATAGTGCAGTCTCACATGTAGATTTTATGCAAAAATTGCCCATTTCAACTTGCTGCTGTACAGAAAAAATGCCGAATTAATTTATTTAAATTTTATTCTTGTTTATTATTAAAATGCATTAACATAAAATAAATAAATTCAATTTTTTTCAGGAATTTTGAAAGATACATTTAGAAATTAGAACCATTTTAGAATAATAAATTGAGTATTTTTTCTGTTCCGTTTGTTTTTAATTCAATTTTTTCTAAAAAAAAACTTAATTCGATTTATTTAAATTTAAATAAATATTAAAATTGAATTAATTAGATTGTAAGTTAATATAATTTTTTGGTTTTTAGACTAAAAGAACAGAGATGAATGTTTTTTCTAATCAAACAAAAAAAAAAACATATTTTGCCAACAGTGTTGTGATTTTTATAGGAAAAACAAAATACAAAATGAAGAAAAATTAAAAACAAAAAGAAAATATCAATTAGGCTTAAGATTTTTTTTTTACAAAATATTGTATCTGTAACAAATACTTGAATCGTCGTCTTCGATCGAATTTGGCAATATTTATCTTAAGAATTTAGTTTTAGTTATTTTTTATATATATAAATAAAACAGTGACTACGTTTAAGAAGAAAAAAGCGAGTATAAAACAAATATTATACACAAAAGTATTTTAAGAATCTAAAAAATTTACAAAAAAAAACATTTTAGGATATTTAAAAAAAATGAGCAAAAATTTTAAACAAACAAATATGTTTTATAGAAAAAAAAGACAACAGGAAAATAAACTTACATTTAAGCTAAATAATAATAAATTTAAATTGTATTTATTGTATTTATAATGGAAAAAATAAAAAAATATAAATAAAATTTTTTAATACCAATAAACTTTATGCAATATTATCAAAAAAAAAAACAAACAACATGAAAATTTGAAAGAAAAAATATTATTTTTTCTAAAATTCGTAATTGTGTTCAGAAAGAAAATAGATATTTTTGTAAAATTAAAAGATATTTTCGAAAATAAAGAATTTTTTTTTCATAATATTCGTTTTCAATTCTTGTTTGTAATTTTTTTAAAAATCCTGATTTATAATTTTACATCTATTCCTCCCATTTTTTTGATTTTTTAAAGCATATTTTTTTTAAATTATTCTAGTTAATATTTTTTAGCTTTGCATTAGTTTTGGATTAATTACAGAGCCAAGAATTTAAAAGGAGGGGAAAAGGGGGAAATGGCTGATATTTTTGAAAATTTAATATGAATAAAATTAAAAAGCTAAAAGAAAAACGAAAAATTTAAAAAAAGCAAATTTGATTGAGAGGCCACCTAACATTTTCAGACGCCAAAAATATTTTTATCTACTCCATGTGATAATGGTGGTTTTATTTTCTCCTTAGAGTGGCCTTTCTACTAAAATTTAAAATGTTCGTCAAACTGAGCAATGCAGTTCAAGAAAAGCGGCCAGCATTGTAAGGGTGTTGTTCTCCAGCATGACAATGCAAAGCCGCACACATCTTTGGTCATTCGCCAAAAATTATTGGAATTAGTTTAGGATGTGTTGCCACTTATTTCGTTCCATGGAGAACTCCTTAAATGGTAAAATTTGTAATGACGCTGATAATGTAAAATCACATTTAATTCAGTTTTTTTGCTAACAAAAGTAATAAGTTTTACGAACACGGAATTATGGCACTGCCTGAAAGATGGCAAAGGGTAATATTTAGTTAAAAATTTGGAATGTTTCTTCTTATAAAATCCGCAATCGCTTAGTTGCCAACCCCATAATTATCCTAAAAAATCAATACGAAAATACATAAATACTAAATTATAAACACAAAATGGAAATTAACTCGTTATAAAAATATTAACAAAATGAATACCAAATAAGCACAAAACCGTTAAAAGAATTTTTTTTAAAAAAAGTAAATGTACTCGAAGCTGTCAAAATAAGTAAAAAAATTACCACCAAATCGGTTTAAAAATATTAACAAAAGTTAATAAAATTTCTCCGAAATTTCTACGAAAAAATATAAAGAAAAAAATAGCAAAATCATCAAAAAATAATGGTAAGAATATTAATAAAGCGACCTTAATGAATGCTAAAAAAATGGCTACGAAAAAATTTTTTGTACTAAAAAGCTGGGACAAAAATTAAATTATCAAAAAAAAAAAAACCCTGTGCTAAACATTATAAAATTAACGGAAAGCCCACTAAGAAAATGGCCACCAAAGTTGAAAAAATTACTGCGAAATTGGAAAAAAAATTTCTTTCTACTTAAAAATATAAACAAAAAGCTGACAAAATTATCAAAAAAAGATAATATCATAGAAAATTTATTGCAAAAATGTTTTTTAACAAAATCGATTTAGAAATACGAACAAAATGGCCACCAAAGAAGTTT
Source organism: Atherix ibis (assembly GCA_958298945.1). Classification (NCBI taxonomy): domain Eukaryota; kingdom Metazoa; phylum Arthropoda; class Insecta; order Diptera; family Athericidae; genus Atherix; species Atherix ibis. Next base: position 79,372,353 of record OY282609.1, read on the forward strand.
AAAATCACAGCCAGGATAAAAAGAAAAATTTCGTATAAAAAAATTAAAAAGAAGCTACCAAAATTATCAAAATAAAATGAATAAAATTGCTGACAAAATATTTAAAAAATGGCCAAAAAATCGTTATGAATGTGATAGCAAAATGGCTACCTAAGAAATTAGTAAAATGACTACAAAAATATGACAAAAAACTATTGTAGAAAAAAAAACCCCATTATTACAAAAAGAAGAAAAAAATTCCTGTTTATTTTATATTTAAAAAGAGAAATTTGTTTAGTTAAAACTTGGACTTTAAAGAAAAAACCGATTAAAAAATTGAAAAACTCGTAAAATGTTTGTTTTTTTCTGATAAAATTGAAATTTTTCTTTTATCAAAATTTTTGTAATTCTATCTTTTTTAAAGGAAAAATAAATACTTCTTATCAGTTTAGGAAGTCTTTCAAAATGTGAAAAGAGAAAAACGAAATTTAAAAATGATTTTTTTAAACTAAACCAATTTTGTCAACGCAAAAAGGATTTTTTTTTTCAAAAAAAAAGGTTCAATAAAACACATTTGCTTTAGAAAAACTTTTATTTTCGGTTTTTTTTTCTCTCTCTCTCTTATATATCATACAATATGCACAATTCGCGTTTTAAACTAACAATAAATGTTAAAATTAGAGAAAACAGAAATAAATAAAAAAAAAATTAAATTCGTTCGCATGACGAGACGAAACGCTTGAAAATAACGCGACTTCATCCTCAGAGGAAAAGTAAAGAAAATAATAGAATAAGAAAATGATTATAAAAATTCAAATGCGATATTAAAAACGAAATAAGAAAATAAAAATGGAAAAATACATTTTACTCGGTTTTGATTTGTTTGTTCTTTTTTGGTGTTGGTGATAACGCTTTACAAAAAGCTTATCAGCCAAAGTCTTATTCGTTTTGATCCAATACCAAATATCCACGATGGCACAACGGCATATGCCCGGAATGAAGAAACCGTTTAATTAGAAAAAAGAAGAAGAAAAAACAACTGTTGATGAGCAAAAGGAATTTTGAACCGTTTGGTTTTTCTTTACAGTTCATCTTTGGTGTCCAGATCAATATCGGACAGATCGATATCCTCTTCGATGGGCAATTGGCCATCTTGACCGTCCCACGATTCGATTTTGTTGATTTCTGGCATGACAGCGCCACGAATCGGTGCGGTTTGGCCACGTCCGTATGATATGTCACGTAGGAATTCGTTGATGCCGTCTTTCGAGAATGATCCCTTTAAGATGGAGTATTTCATTTTCTTGAAGTTGACTATCGCCATGGCTGGATAGCCGAAACCGCCGATTTCTAGGGATTCCTCCAATTTCAATTGGGTGCCAGCTTCGGTCCAAAGCCATCCCCATAGTTTTTTCTTATATTTGGTGCCCATCTCGGACAGGATGTCAATGTACGAATTTCTGCACGCTGCATCACAGTCAAGAATATGTGGCAGAGCTGTGATTACGCACAACGGTTTATCCTCGCAATTCTCCTTGAAGACACTCTGTTTTGTTATCTCGATGACTTCAGGCGTTGGAATGCTGTCTGAGTATTTTTCGAGTGCCCAGGCAACAATACTTTCGGATGTACGTCCGCCGTCGTATTCGAGGGCATCACTTGAATCCTTACGACCACCAGGGAAGAATTTAATGGTCGGATATCCTTGCACGCCGTACTCTTGGGCTTTCAGTGTGTGAATTGTGGAGTCCAGAGCGCCCAGTTTCACTTTGCCTTTGAGCTCTTTGGCTGCCTTAGCCCAGTGTGGTTCCAAATTCTTGCAGTGTCCACACCACGGAGCGAAGAACTCAACCAACCAAACGTCATCACTCTGCAGCACGAGTTTATCGAAATTGGAGTCTGTCAACTCGACAACATCTGAGTCTGAACCGCCTGATCCGCTTGAACCACTGCCACTGCCACCGCCTCCCAAAGCGGCATTTATCTACAATTGAAAATATGTTCTCGTTTTTGAAAGTTTCATTGACACAAAAATAGTCTCCGTTAACTTACTTTTTTATTTGCTTCCGCCATAGCGGCATCCGCAAACGCTTTAGCAGTCCTCTGACCACTATAGCTGGTGGGTGATTTCTTGTTCGTTCCGAAAATCTTTATCGTTGGGAATCCGGTTACTCCGTACTGTTGCGACAGAGATTTGTGTTCATCAGCGTCTACCGCACCAACTTTTATCACGCCCTTCAGCGCTTTAGCTGTTTTCTGGTATTCGGGGACCAATTGTTTACAGTGACCACACCAGGGTGCAAAGAATTCCACTATCCAAATTGAGTCGCTCTGTATAACCAGCCGATCGAAATTTGCCGCATTCAATTCGACCACATCACTTGACGATGGGTACAAGGCCCACGATCGGCCAACTAAGCACAAAACAACTACAAGAAAATAAATTAAAAACTTTCATCAACCAAAATCAATAACAATCGAATTAATCAAGATTTGATTTAAAATCATCAGCTTACATATAGAAAACCACATAATTTCAATAAAAATCTTCTTTGACTTATTTTGGAGCCGGTCTTTTCCTCCCCTTTTGCGAACGAATATTCCAATTTTTCCACTCTTGTTTTTTCTAGGCGTTTACTGTGATTTCCGATTAAATTAACAATTCAACATTAATCGAAGATATTCCATTAAACTTTATACTAAAACAGGTGGACTATTGTTAACTAGTTTCTAATAAAATTTCTAGAAAACAACAACTAAAAGTGTGCAAAATCACAATCAAACTGACTTCGGCTGCTATTATTTTGTCATTGACTCAATCGTGGGCCACTTTGATTGGTCCGCTGTCAAGTATGTGGGATATTGTTTGTGTGCGACGAAACAGCACAGCATATCGCTTGTGAACAACAGGTTTTCTTGCTCTTGTCGAATTCGAGAAAATAGACTTCTTTGGCAAGAGATGGCATTGCAGGCAGTTTGTGCTCATTCCTAAAACTACGCACGCCATCTTAATTAATGTGACTTGAAAATGTTGAAAATCATATTTTTACTATTGTATTGTAATTACGAAGGTGGGCGATGGAACCTTCTTTCGTGAAGATTTTGTTTTATTTTTATTTTTATTTTTAAATTGAATTTATTGATAAATTAATTTTGAAAGAGCAGAAAAGTTATTTGAAATGAAAATTCGGTTTTTATTTTTGTTGAAAATTTTGCTTTTAAGTTAAAATCTTACAATTAGATTTGTTTAAAGTATTTTTCGTATTTATTACAAACAAAAGAATGGGAAAATATTTGAATTTTTGAAAGCATTCAGAATTGTGGGGTTTTTGAAAATTTTACGAAATATTCAGGATTGTCGCATTGACAAATTTTTCGAAAGATTCAGGATTGTAGAGTTCGAATTCAGGTTCGTTTTTAGTTTTTTTTTTATTTATAGATATTTTTACAAACATTTTTGATTCAAAAACAAACAAAAAAATAAAATTAATAAACTGCCAAAATTTTTTTAAACTATTGGCCTTGATAATGAAACTATTGGCCTTGATAATGAATTTTTCTATTGGCCTTGATAATGAAAATTAATAAACTGCCAAAATTTTTTTTAAACTATAGAAACTATTGGCCTTGATAATGAATTTTTCTATTTTTTGTTTGTTTGTTATCATTTCAAGTTACATTAGTTATTTTATTTATATGTAAGCGCCACGACACTAAATGCCTTTTGGCGAGGGATAGTGAATTAGTTGGCTACATAAATAATAGCTTAGATAAGCGAATCAGTATTTGTTTATGTATTGTGACAATTATTTTGTTTTTGATTGCCGTGACAATTGCTTTTTATCAATTTAGAATATTATTTTGCACAGTTTCCATTCGAAGAGACTTTTACGCTTAATTCCGTTTTGGTAAGAAAATTTATATTTATAAAGAAGAAAAGTGTTTAGAAATGGATAGTTGCAAAAAAAAAATCAAATGTGTATTAATTCAATAAGTAATAAAAAATTGTAAAAAAAATTAAAAATTGGTTCTAATAATAGTTACGACTAGTAAAATCCATTATATAAAAGAAAGTAAAAAAAAAAAAAAAGAGATAAAAGTGGCAAGAAAATTTTTACCGAAAATTTATACCGAAATTTTTTACCGAAAACATTAACCGAAAATTTTTGCCAAAAATTTTTACGGAAATTTTTACAGAATATTTTTACCAAAATTTTTTACCGAAAATTTTTACTTAAATTTTTACCGACATTTTTTAACGAAACTGTTTACCGAAGAATTTATACCGAAAATTTTTACCGAGAATTTATACCGAAAACTTGTACCAAAATTTTTTACGGAATTTTTTTACAGAATATTTTTACCGAAAATTATTACCGAAAAGTTCTACCGAAAATTTCTACCAAAAATTTCTACCAAAAATTTTTGCTGTTAATTACGGAATTTTTATTCAAAATTTGTTACCGAAAATTGTTACCAAAAATGTTTGCTAAAATTGTTTACAGAATATTTTAACCAAAATTTTTTACCGAAAATTTTTACTAAAATTTTTACCGACATTTTTTAACAAAACTGTTTACCAAAAAGTTCTACCAAAAATATTTACCGAAAATTTTTTGGAAAATTTTTACCGAGAATTTATACCGAAAAATTGTACCAAAATTTTTTACGGAATTTTTTTACAGAATATTTTAACCGAAAATTATTACCGAAAAGTTCTACCGAAATTTCTACCAAAAATTTCTACCGAAAATTTTTGCTGTAAATTACCGAATTTTATACAGAAATTTGTTACCAAAAATGTTTACGAAAATTTTTTACGGAAATTGTTTACAGCATATTTTTACCAAAATTCTATACCGAAAATTTTTACTAAAATTTTTACCGAAAATATTTACCGAAAATTTTTACCGAATATTTTTACCGAATATTTTTACCTAAATTTTTTACCGAAAAGTTCTACCAACAATTTTTCTTGGAAATTACCGAATATTTACCGAAATTTTTTACCGAAAATTGTACCGAAAAATATACCGAAAATTTTTAATGAATATTTTTACCGAAATTTTTTAACCGAAAATTTTTTAACCGAAAATTTTTACCGAATATTTTTACTACAATTTTTGCCGAACATTTTTACCGAAAATTTTTTGAAGAGTTTACCCAAAAATTTTTACCGAAAAGTTCTACTGAAAATTTTTCTTGGAAATTACCGAATATTTACCGAAAATTGTACCGAAAATTATACCGAAAATTTTTCCTGAATATTTTTACCGAGTATTTTTACCCAAATTTTTTAACCGCATATATTTACCGAAAATATTTACCGAACACTTTTATTGGAAATTTGTACCAAAAAACTTTAACTTGAAATGTTTATTTATTCTGATTTAATATTAATTTAGTTAACGGAAATAGCAAACTGCATTCGCTTTAAGTGCATTTCAATTTTAGAACGGTACTATTGTGGTCACAGGAGGTGCTTGTTTGCGTAATTACACAAAGTGAATTCTTCAATAAGCATTTTCATATTGAAAATAACCGTCACAGCCTGTGACTAAATTTATTGCAATAAATTGTGATCATTTTGGTTTTCTTTTATTCTTGTATTATTCAGTATGTAAGAGAATAGTTTGAACTAATTTATTTTATTATTTGTGGTGTTGCAATAATTTGTACAATAGTTGGTAGAAAGAGTTTGAAATTATAATATTGATGAGACTTTGCCAAATTCATATACAAACGAAAGTGTTGCAGAAACAGTAGTTTCTAAACAGAATTAATAGAAAACAAGGTTTTTTAATGTTTTCGAGTTTGAAAAAAAAAAGTTCTTCGGGGCATTTCTCATTATTAAAATTAGAAAATGAATTGGCGAATTATCTTTTACTATAGAGAAAATATTTATCTATGCTGCTTATCTACGAGTAAAAATGTGATAAAAAGTATTTCAATTAAATTAATTTATTTTTTCTATAGTAAAAGATAATTTCTAATTTAATTTGAATAAAAATACTTTTGCAATTTTTTTCTTTAAGTTCGCACTTTTAGTTTTGAGATAATTTATACAAAATTAACTTAGAAAAAATTTAATTTTCAATTTATTTTCCTTTCGTACGAAAAAAGTTAGCAAAAAAATTATTTTTAATCAAATATTAAAAACTAATTAAATTTTACGAGTTTTTATATATAAAAAGCAAAAAAAAAAAATGGATCATCCCACACTCTATTTAGAAGCAAATCATTTGCAACGACGCGACGCTACTCAAATTCTCGATGAATTTTCAAAAATAATAAAATGGCGGATCGATCAGGAAGACACTTTGCTCGATGTTGGGTGTGGTCCTGGTGACGTAACCATGGACTATATATTGCCAATGATGCCATCAACATTCAAGAAGCTAATCGGTATTGATAAATCTGAAAAAATGATCCTTTATGCCAATGAGACTTACGAGAACGCTAGAATCTCTTACAAGACAATCGACATTACCGCTGATTTTGATGTTATTTGGAAAAGTTTACAGCGAAAATTCGATCATATTATGTCCTTCTACTGTTTACATTGGATACAAAATCTTGAGTAAGGCTTGATGATTCGTATAATAACTTTTTATTATTGTTAATATTTTTTCCTGTTTAGAAAAGCTGCCAAAAATATGTATAATCTTTTAGAGGAAAATGTTGATTGCCTTTTCGTATTTCTGGCTTCTCATGTTGCATTCGATGCATACAAGGAGCTATCTTACATGAGCAAATGGCAACCGTATATGAAGGATGTGGACAAATTTATGGCTCCTTACCATAATTTTGATAATGCCCAAATTCACTTTCAGAATCTGTTATATTCTGCCGGTTTTACTTATTGTGATATTGAATTACGCCATAAAATGTTCGTCTACGAAAATCAGGAAGCACTTCGACGTAGGTTAAATTTCCAATTTTGTTGCCAAATTTAATTTTTCCAACAAACAATTTCGCCTTAGGTGATATGAGAGCAATTAGCGCCTTCTATAGTCGAATGACACCTCAAATCCATGAGAAATTTCTTGATGACTACATAAAGAAGGTTGCACAAATTAATCAAGATAAAATGCAATTTAATATAGACGATTTCGCATTAATATTGCCATATAAACTTATGATAGCCTATGTGAGAAAATAATTCAAAAACGGAGTTTATTATTGTTAGTGCCTTAATAATTTTTAAATATTCGTTATTAATAATAAAAGTTTTATTTAAAAAAATTGATACTTTTAAAATAAAATTTTTTATAATTTCGAATTGAAACTTAAAAATGTAGCAAAAAATTCATTAAAATGATTATAAATGTTGATTAAAACATATTGTGATGATTTCATGTGATTTTATTTTTAGTTTTTACATATTATTTGTTGTAAGAATAAAATTGAAAATTTATCAAAAAAGTTTCTTGGGCAAATAAAATTTTCTTTATTTTAATATTCAAGTTTAATTATTTTAAAAAATCGAATTCATCAAAAAATCAATTTTGAAAATGCAGAAAAGTTATTTGAAAAAAAAACTCTAAAAAACAATATTCAAAATTGATATTAATCAATTGGATTTTTTTTGCCAGTATACATTTTGCTAATAAAATTTGGCCGGCAACAATGTTGGCAGATAAAATTTTGCCAGTTAAAATTTTGCCAATAAAAATGTTACCACATAAAATTTTGCCAATAAAATTTTATAAAATGTTGCCACTAAAAGATATGCCAGTAAACCTTTTATCAAAAAAAATTTTATCACAACATTTTTCACATGAAATTTTGCCAATAAACATTTTACCATTAAAAATTTTGTCAGTAAAAGTTTTTGCCAGTAAGCATTTTGCCAATAAAAATTTGGCCAGCAAGAATGTTGGCAGATGAAATTTTGCCATTTAAAATTTTGCCAATAAAAATGTTGCCACATAAAATTTTACCATCAAAAGTGTTTACAGTTAAAATTTTGCCCTCAAATATTGCCAGTGACAAATAAAAATGTTGCCACATAAAATTTTGCCTATTAAATATTTCCAGTGACAATTTTGCCAGTTATATTTTTCCAGAAACAATTTTACCTGCAACAATTCTGCCGAAACAAAAATTTCCCATGTAAAATATTGCCACTAAAAGTTATGCTACTAAACCTTTTTTCAATAAAAATTTTTTCTCAATATTTCTTTACATGAAATTTTACTATTGAACATTTAAACAATAAAAATATTGTCAGTGAAAGTTTTGTCAATAAACATTTTGCCAATAAACATTTCCCCGTCAAAATTTTTGTCAGTAAAAGATTTGGAAATGAACATTTTGCCAATAAAAATGTTGCTACGTAAAATTTTGCCAAACTTTTGTTTATTAAATGTTTCCAGCGATAATTTTGTCAGCTAAATTTGTCTACTCACAATTTTCCCTGCACCAATTGTGCCAGAAAAAAAAAATTTCCCATATAAAATTTACCATAAAAGAGCGTGCCAGTAAACATATTTGCAATAAAAATGTTGCCACTAAACATTTTGCCATAAAAAGTTTTAATAGTAAAAGTTCTTAGCAGTAAAAATTTTGCCGGTAAAAGTGTTTTGGCAGCAAAAAAATTGTCAGAAAAAAATTTACCAGTAATAGTTTTGTTAGTGAAAATTTCTCTAGAAAAATTTTATCACTAAAATTGTACCCAGTAAAAAGTTTGTTAGTAAAAATATTACCATTAAAAATTTTACCAGTAAAAATTTTTCTATTACACATTTTGTCAGAAAAAAAAATATTGCCAGAAAAAGTTTTGCCACTAAAAGTATTGATACTTAAAATATTGGCAGGAAAAGTTTTGCCAGGAAACATTTTCTCACTAAATTTTTTTACAGTAAACATTTTGTCATAAAAAATTTTGCCAGTAAAAATTTTTAATAATTAAAATTTTTGGGAGTAAAAACTTGTTCAGTAATAATTTTTCAAGGAGGATTTTGTAAGTTAATATTTGCCAGCAATTGTTAATTTGAAATTTTATTTTTAATTGAAAAAAAATATACAATTTTCTAAAAAGTATTTACGTTTTAAAATTATTTTCATTTTTGTACTAAGTTGGGCTCCGTAATTGAATATTTTTAAAAAATACATTTAACTGAGAGTTGAACTCTTTGTTAATGACTAAAACTATTTTTTTGCATAAGCAACTAAAAGCTTGTATGGCGCTACAAACCCGCAATCATCCACCTTGAGTTGAGCGTTTCTTTTATTGGAATTTGCAACACTTTCTGTGTGTTCATTGAGGAATTCTTCATGGGTTTTGCATGTCATATTGTCGGAGAATGGATTAATTGCTCGAATATGATCTAAAATTGGAAGTTTAGAAGACTTGATTAGAAGGAAACTGGAGTGACTTACTCCGAAAGAGTTCCTGATTTTCGTAGAGAAAGATTTTGCTACGCAAATCCACTGAACAATCAGTAAAACCAGCAGAATACAAAATATTCTGAAAGTGAACGTGTGCATCTTTCTCATTTTGGTAGAATCCTACAACCTTGTCCACATCCTTCATATACGGCTGCCATTTATTCATTGAGGACAGTTCCTTGTAGCCATCGAATATGACATGTGAGGCCAAAAATACTAAAAGGCAATCTCCATTTTCCTCTAAAATATTATACATATTTTTGGCGGTTTTACTGCATTCAAAAAAAAAATCAGAAAAGCACCAAAAAAATGATAGAATCGAAGTAGTTAAAATGTGGTCAAATACTCACTGAAGATCTTGTATCCAATGCAGACAGTAGAAAGAGAAAATGTGATCGAACTTTTGCTGTAAATTTTTCCAGATTTCATCAAAATCAGCGGTAATGTCGATTGTCTTGAAAGAGATTCTACTATTCTGGTAAGTCTCATTGGCATAAAGGATCATTCTTCTAGATTTATCAATACCGATTAGCTTTTTGAATGTTGATGGTATCATTGGCACTATATAGTCCATGGTTACGTCACCAGGACCACACCCAACATCGAGCAAAGTGTCTTGCTGATCGATGCGCCATTTTATTATTTTTGAAAATTCATCGAGGATGTTCTTAGCGTCATGACGTTGCAAATGATTTACTTTCACATAAAGTTCGGGATGATTCATTTGAAATGAAATTCTCACTGGTGGACCGAGAAATATTCCACTTTCTTTACTTTTCTACTAAAAAAAATCTTCAATTTGTTCACATAATAGATTTTTTCTAAGGAATATGTGTCCACAGAAAAATTGTCTGAGACAAATTTTTAACGCTAACACAGCCACAATAACTTCGATTTTTTTTTATAATGGAATTTTGCTTTAATCTTCTGATTATGAGAAAATAATAATTTTAAAAAACTTATAAATAAACAATAAAATAAATAAAATTCAATCAATTCAAAATAAAATAACAGCGCGTAAACATGTTTGGACTATTACTAATTACAGCATTTTAGATTTTACGATCAAAACAAAGGAGAATATCGACAGAGACTCATAAATATTTAACAAAGAATTTGGAAAAGTCGCATTCCAATTTATTTATTGTGACGACAGTTTTCGAATGCTGGAACCGTTAAAAACGGATTAAAAAATTCATCATTTACCGAAGATTTTTGCGCCAAAACGATCGCGAATTGGAATACGTTTGTTGGTTGAGTTTTCGTTATGAAAATGAAAATAATAAAAGTGTAATCAATCAACTTAAATAATGACAATAAAACCCTTGATAAAAGGCTAGAAATATTTTTCGCCAATTAACGTACAATCAGAGATAAAAATTGTAATACAGTGTAACCACAGTCAAGGATAAACGGCTCAGCAAAAATGTTCAAATGAAATGTTGTTCCATAAACTTTTTCACATTTTCTGTCAGTAAAAATTTTCATACGGAACATATTTTGTAAGTAAACACTTTTTCAGTAAATATCTCTTTAAGTAACTATTTTTTTATAAATAATTTGTATGATAATTTTTTCCAGTCAGCACTTTTTCAGTAATTATTTCTTCAGTAAAAAAATTTATCAATAAAAATTAGTGCTATAAAAAGTTTTTATCACGAAATATTTTTGTGAGCACAAAATTTTGTAATTAAAATCTTTTGCTAGTAAAAATTTTTGTCAGTAAAATTTTTTGACAGCAAGCATTTTGTCAGTAAAAATTTTTGTCAGCAAAAATTTTTGTAAGTAAAATCTTTTTTCTGTAAAAATTATTGTCAGCAAAATTTTTTGCTAGTAAAAGTTTTTGTCAGTAAGCATTTTATCAGTTAAAATTTTTCTCAGTAAAAATGTTTGTTAGTAAAATCTTGTGTCAGTAAAAATATAAAAAATATTAACGACAAAATTTTACTGATCAATATTTTCTCAGTCATCATTTCTGCAGAAAAAAAATTTTCAATAAAAATCAGCGCCAGAAAAAGTTTTTATTAGAAAATATTTTTGTCAGCAAAATTTTTTTGTCAGTAAAAATAATTTGTGAGTAAAAATTTTGCCAGTAAAAATTTTGATCAGTAAAATTTTTTCGTAAATATTTTTTTTGACAAATTTTTAGTCAGCAAAAAATTTGAGTCCGTAAAATTTTTGACAGCAATAATTGTTGTCAGTAAGAATTTTTTTCAGTTAGAATTTTGTCAGTTAAAATTTTTGTCAATTCAAATTTTTGATAGTAAAAAATTGTAAGCAAATACTTTTGCCAGTAAAATTATTTTGTCAGCAAAAAATTGGAGTCCGTAAAATGGTTGACAGTAAAAATTATTGTCAGTAAGAATTTTTATCAGTAAGTATTTTGTCAGTTAAAATTTTTGTCAGCAAATTTTTAGGAGTAGAAAGTAAAATAATTTGTGAGTAAAAATGTTGCCAGTAAAAATTTTGACCAGTAAAATTTTTTCGTAAATATTTTTTATAACAAATTTTTAGTCAGCAAAAAATTGGAGTCCGTAAAATTTTTGATAGCAAAAATTTTTGTCAGTAAGATTTTTTATCAGTTAGCAAAAGTTTTTATCAGTTAAAATTTTTGTCAGTAAAAAGTTTTATGAGTAAAAAATTTTCCCAGTATAAATTTTTGCTCATAAAAAGTTGTCAGCAAATACTTTTGTCAGTAAAAATATTTTGACAGTAAAAATTTTTATTCAGGAAAAAATTTTAGTCCGTAAAACTTTTCGTCAGTAAAAATTATTGTCAGTAAGAATTTTTATCAGTAAGCATTTTGTCAGTCAATATTTTTGTCAGCAATAATTTCCGTTAGCAAAATTTGTTGTTTGTGAAACTTTTTGTCAGCAAACATATTTCTAAAAGTTTTGTCAATAAAAAATTTTGTTAGTAAAAGTTTTGTCAATTTTTTTTAGTCAAAATAATATTTTTGAAATGACTTTTTTTTGCAATTTTTTAAAGTAAAATGTTTTTGGCAAGAATTTATCGAGTAAAAATTAGTTGAAATGGTTTTTCTTTTAAAAATATCGCCTTTATTATGACTATTTCATAAATTTTCTTTTAAATAAATCTAATTAATCTAGAATTTGTACTGCATATTCCTGCTCGTTGTCTGTTAATTGATTAAAGATGATCCTGCACAGAGTGCACTTCCGCCTGCATTTATTTCCTCGCATAGGCCACTATCAGTTTGTAAGGTGCAATAAATCGAAAGTCGTTTTTCTTTAGTTTAGCTTCACTCAGATTCATTCGTGTAATCACTTTGACGTAGTCATCAAGGAATTGTTCGTTCATTTCGGTAGTCATTCGACTGTAAAAAGGATTCACAGCTTTGACGTTTTCTAGAATTAATAAAAGAAAATTTTTTCAATTAAAAAATATTTTAATTGCCATTAATGGTAGTTGTTCACCTCGAAGCACTTCCAGACCATCATAAATGAAAACTTTATTGCGCAATTCGACGGTACAGTCAGAAAATCCTGTGGAATAAAGGAGATTCTGGAATTGCAGATCGGCATCCTCGCAATGCTGGTATGGAGCTATGAACTTACTGACATCCTTCATGTAAGGCATCCACTTAGTCATTGAGGATAGTTGCTTGTATACGTCGAAAATGGGATTTGATGCTAAGAACACAAAAAGACAATCACCACCTTCGTCTAGAAGATTGTAGACATTTTCCATTGTTTTTCTAATAATCAGAAAAAATTTATAAGAAGTTTGAGTGAAATTGCAGTTTTGAAAAAAGAAAAAAAAAATTGCATAACGAAAAAAATAGGAATCCTCACTCTATCGGCTAATAACTTATGGAAGAATTCAAAGGATTATCAAGTTTTATACTTACTCAAGATTTTGCACCCAATGTAGGCAATAGAAGGACATGATATGATCAAACTTTTGCTGTAGAACCTCCCAAATATCATCGAAATCAGCACCAATATCGACTGTCTTAAAGGATATTCTTGACTGTTCGTAGACTTCGTTGGCATGACGAACCATTTTCTCGGATATATCAACACCGATCATTTGTTGGAATGTTGTTGGCATCATTGGTAAAATATAATCGACTGTAACATCACCAGATCCACAGCCAATATCCAATAGGGTATCCTTTTGATCCGATCGCCATTGTATGATATTTGAAAATTCATCTAGAATTTGCTTGGCGTCACGCCTTTGCACATGATTTGCTCGTTCATAGATTTTTGCTTGATGCATTTTAATTTTTTTTTTTTTTTTTTTTTTTTTTTGAAATAAAAACACTTTTTAAAAATGAATTTAATTTATTTTAATTTTTTGAAAATTATTTTCTTAATAAATTGTGTATTTTGAATTTTTTTTTTTGGGGGAAAATATTTTTACTAAGTTCAAATTGACTCTTCTTCAATTTTAGGTATTTTTTAATGTGATTATCCCTTTTTCGATAATTTTCCCCTAAAATTTTCATAAAAACTGTAATAGAATTTTACATCGGTTTTAAATCCTTTTTTTTTTTGATGAATTTTGTTAATTTTCGAAACTTAATATAAATTTCAGTTTTTTTTTTCACTTTTTAATAAAAGTTAAATTAAAAACGTTTTATTATTTCAACAAAAAAAATAAGATCACTTAAACTTTCAAAGCGCTTTAAATCTGAGAATAGTTTTTTTTTACAAGAACTACGACGGATTCTGCGATGATATTGCTGAGTAAACCGATCAAGAACTGGACTAAATCACAAATGAAACCAGATTCCAGTTGGTTTTTGGTTTTTTATAGTCTCCAAAATTTGAAATGGGATTCAGTATAGGCAATAAAGGGGAGTTAATAATGCAATAAAAAAGAACAAAACAAAGGAACAAGCGAATAACCAAGACTTTTGTTGTTATTTCATTCTCCAACAACTGCCCAAAAATATCCAAACGACCGATAATATCTAAACTTTGTGGATTCATGTTTTCGATTGGCCGTATTAGTGACTCCCCAGTTCCACAATTTTGTTGAATGACTTGCCGATAGTGTGTATCCATCCATTCGAGCATTTTTAGATTTTGAATATGAATTAAAGTTTTTTACTTTTTATTATTTATTATTATTTTTTTCCCTTTTGTCCAAAACTATTAGTACCAAATCCATAGAATTCTTTCTTATTCAAATAACAAACCATAAAAGATGTGATTTGAAATTTTCTCTAAGATGACTATTTGCGTTTTACTTTGTATTTAGTGTATTTTTAAAATACAATTTATCCGATTGTATTTCGTTGAAAAACTATTTTCAAAAAATATTTCCACATTGCCATAAAAGGGAATATTTTAAAAAGCGTACGACATTTTCTGCATTTGTTCTTGAACAGAAAAGTTATTTAAAATTGATTCTTTCCATTATCTTATTTGAGTCTATTCTTTGAAGCAGATATTTTTCAATAAACATTCTTTCAAAAATAAACTCAATATTTAATAAAAAAAACTTTTCACTAAGAAAATTTACCTACTTTTTATATTTTTTTTTTAGTAAAATTTGATTTAGCATCACAAATTTTAAGTACAAATTCTTTCAGTCAAAATCAATTTCAGCTTATTTAGTTAAATTATTATTTTACTTTTTTGGTTAAATTTGTTTCCATTAAAAATTCTTAGAACAAAATTTCTCTTAGCTTGACTTAAGTTTGCGTCAGTCAAAATGTGCTTCATTCATAAAATCTGCTTTAATCAAAAATCTACTTTAATCAAAATTTTTTGAGTACAAATTTTTCCACAGTAATTTTTTCCAAATTAATAGCTTAGATATATTCAGTTAAAATATCTACAGAAAAAAAAAATATTAAAATTATATCTTTCTAAAATTGCTTTAGTCAAAGTTGTTTTAGTCAAAAATTCCTTCATCGAAAATTCTTAAAGCAAAAATTCGATAAGTTGAAATTCTTATAGTAAATATTTTTTCAGTAAGAATTCTTTTAGTAAAATTCGTTTAGTTATAAATTCTTATAAACAATTTTTTTGAGTAAAATGTGCTTCAGTCAAAAAATTGTCAGGAAAATGTGCTTCAGTCAAAAAATTGTCAGGAAAATTTGCTTCAGTCAAAATTTTTTCTGTACAAATTTTTCCAGAATAATTTTTTTTAATCAATTTTTATCTAGTTTAATAGCTTAGGTATATTCAGTTAAAATATCTACAGAAAAAAAATTATTAAAATTATATCTTTCTAAAATTGCTTTAGTCAAAGTTGTTTTAGTCAAAAATTCCCTCATCAAAAATTCTTAAAGCAAAAATTCGTTTAGTTGAAATTGTTACAGTAAATATTTTTTCAGTAAGAATTCTTTTAGTGAAATTCATTTAGTTAAAAATTTGGCCATTCAAAATTCTTAGTAAAAAAATTTCAGTAAAATTTGCTTCAGTCAAAATTTGCTTCAGGCATAAAATTTGTTTTAGTCAAAATATTTTCTGTACAAATTTTTCCAGAATAATTTTTTTTAATCAATTTTTATCTAGTTTAATAGCTTAGGTATATTCAGTTAAAAAATCTACAGAAAAAAAATGATTAAAAATATTCCTCGCTAAAATTGCTTTAGTCAAAGTTATTTTAGTCAAAAATTCCCTTATCAAAAATTGTTAAAGCAAAAATTCGTTTAGTTGAAATTGTTATAGTAAATTTTTTTTAGTAATAAGTATTTAAGTGCAATTTATTTAGTTAAAAATTTGGCCATACAGAATTCTTAGAAAAAAAATTTCTGTAAAATTTGCTTCAGTAAAAATTTGCTTCAGTAAAAATTTGCTTCATTCATTAAATTTGTTTTAGTCAAAATTTTTTCTGTACAAATTTTTCCAGAATAATTTTTTTTAATCAATTTTTTTCTAGTTTAATAGCTTAAATATATTCAGTTAAAATATCGACAGAAAAAAATTATTAAAAATATTTCTTGCTAAAATTGCCTTAGTCCAAGTTGTTTTAGTCAAAAATTCCTTCATCATAAATTCTTAAAACAACAATTCGTTTAGTTGAAATTGTTACAGTAAATATTTTTTCAGTAAGAATTCTTTTAGTGAAATTCGTTTAGTTATAAATTCTTATAAACAATTTTTTTGAGTAAAATGTGCTCCAGTCAAAAATTTGTCAGGAAAATTTGTTTCAGTCAAAATTTTTCTGTACAAATTTTTCCAAAATAATTATTAAGAAATATTTCTTGCTAAAATTACTTTAGTCAAAGTTGTTTCCTGTGAAAATATTTTTACTTTAATTGTTTTTCCCCAACATTTTCTTATTTTTGGAATAAATTTTTTCGTATTTAAATATTTTAGGAAAATAAATTCAATTTTTGTTCAAAATTGCTTTAGGCAGAACTTTTTCAGTAAAACCTCTTTTAACCATAAATTTTTTCAGTACAATTTTTCACAGTAATTTTTTTAAGAGTAAAAATATTTTAAAAATATCTAATATATTTCAGTAAAAATATTTACAAAAAATTCTTTAGTTAAGTTGTTTTCGTCAAAAATTCATTTAGTTAAGTTGTTTCCATCGAAATTCCTTTAGTCAAAAAAAGTTCCCGTAAAAATTTTTGCAGTTATTTTTTCAGCCAACACTTTTCCTATTTTTGTTATAGTTAAAAATTTGCTTTAAAAAACTCTTCATAAAAAATTGGTTATAGTAAATACCGTTTAGTTGAAATTGTTACAGTAAGAATATTTTTAATAAAATTCTTTCAGTTATAAAATCTTATAAAATTTTTTCCAGTAAAATCAACTTCAGTCAAAATTTTTTTAGGAAAATTTGCTTCAGTTAAAATTTTTTAATCAACAATACTTTTATTGAAATTCTCCAGTTAAACATTTTTTCAGTTACAAAATCTTATAAATTTTTTTTTCAATTAAATCAGCCTCAGTATCAAATTTTTTTTAGGAACAATACTTTTAGTTAAATTCTTCAGTTAAAAATTTTTTTCAGTTAAACATTCGTATAACATTTTTTTTCAGTAAAATCTCCTTCACTCAAAAATTTAGCAGTAAAAAATAATACTTTTACTAAAATCCTTTCAGTTAAAAATTCGTATAAAATTTTTTTCAGTAAAATCTGTTTCAGTCAAAAATTATTCAGCAAAATCTGCTTGAGTGAAAAATTTTTCAGAAAAATTTGCTTCAGTCAAAATTTTTTTAGTATAATTTTTTCAATAAAGTTTTTTTTTCTTCAGTTTAATATTCAGTTAAAATATCTTCAGAAAAAAAATAATTTTTTTTAAATTTATTTTCTGTTTTAGGATAAATTTGTCCGTGTTGACATTCTTCAGAAATTTTCACTAATTTTACCGTGTTTAGCGGTTATTTTGGCCATCAAAATTTACTGAAAAAATTATCCATAAAAATTTACAATGAAATGAAACAGTATGAAAACTTTTGGAAATATTCCAGTTTATATTTTTAATAAAAAAAACTATAATTAAAAATTATTCATATACAATTTCTAGAAAGAATATTATAAGTTTTTCAGGAATTTACTTTACAATATCTGAAGGAACTTTTCACACAAAAAAATCATAACCACAAAAGTTATCTTTCTAATAAAAAATAAAATTAGTGCTGAAAAATAGAAGAAGTTTTTAATAATAAAAAAAAATTTATTAAAAGTGTTAAATTTGTAAAAATAACATACAATTTTCAAAATATTCTAAGCCGTTAGAAAACGTTGCTTGAAACAAAATATTTTTAACTAATCGTCTTAATATCCTCAATTTTTATGATTAATTATTTTTATTTATTTCAGTTAAAAATAGTTGCATTTCCAATTCATGTGATGGGTGGAAAATAGAATTTTGAAATTGGAAAATTCCCACACAAATCTTGATAAGAACCAATAAGGAAATCGGAATCTATTTCGGGAAAAGATGCAACTTAAAAATAATTAAGCCGTGGTGCTAGTGATTAAGAGCCGATAAGGTTTTTTATACAATAGATTTTTTTTGTTACACTTCTAAATTTAGATTTTTTTTGTGTGTACTATCTTCTTGGACTGTATAACATCCTTTTCAGTCAAAAATTGTTTTTTCCCCAGATTTACAGGTTGATGTGCTGAGGTTAATCCACTTATGCGTTTCCATTTATTCACGTTTTTTTTTACTTCCAAATATAGAAATTACGTTTTCTTTCGTTTTGAAATTATTTTCTTCCCTATTGATAATTTGACAACGCCAACAATTCCTGCCTACGTCATTAAATAATTTTTTTGGGCATATTTTGGGGCTAAAAACGTGCGTGCGACTTTGATTCGCTCTTCAAAAAATGAAGTTCAATGACAAAATTCGTACGAAGTAAGTATTTTAAGAACTTACATAAAATTTTTTACCAGTTTCTATCTCAAAACTTCTGATTTGTTATCAAGTTGATAAAGAATATTTTGATAATATTTCTGGAGCAGTTTTATGGCGTAGTGGAAATTATGAAAAAATTATATCGATTATTGAAGAAAAAAACAGCTTTTGACAATTTTATTAATTTTACATCAAAACATATTTTCTTACTGAAAATTTTCACTGAACATTTTCACTGGAAATTTTCACTGGAAATTTTCACTAGAAATTTTACCAAAAATTTTTTTTACCAAAACTTTGCTTACAGAAAAATATTTTTACTGAAAATATTTTTACTGAAAATATTTTTATTGAAAATATTTTTATTGAAAATAGTTTAACAGAAAATATTTTGGCAGACATTATTTCTACACAAAATTTTTTCACTGAAATTTTTTTTAGTGAAAATGGTTTTACTAAAATTATTTTTACTGTGAATTATTTTTCGACTATAAATTTCAACTAAAAATTTTACTGAAAAATTCTCTGCTGCCAAAATATTTTACTGACAATTTACCTTTTATTGAAGTTTTTTCATTAAATTTTGTTTGGTAAATGTTGCTTTCGCGCAATTTCAGCGAGAATTTCTATTGAAAATTTTCACTAAAAAAAATTTTGACTGGTTTTTCTAAACCAAAAAAAGTTTTTACTTCAAAATTTTTACTAAAAAAAATTTGTACTCCAACAATATTTTACTGAAAAAATTATGACCGAACTTTTCTACCGAAAATGTCTACAGATAATTACGACTGAGAATTTCGACGGAAAATTTCTACCTCAAAATGTCAACTGAAATTTCTGAAAAAAGTTTCTACCAAAAAAATTCTTATTCAAAATTTTGACTGCAAAAAATTTCTATTGAAAATTTCGACCGTAAATTTCTACTGAAAATTACAACCGTAAATTTTTACCAAAATTTCTATTGAAAATTTGAGCCAAAAATTTCTACCAATTTTTTACCGAAAATTTCTACCGAATGTTTTACGGAAAATTTCTTCCGAATTTTTTACCGAAAATATCTACAGAAAATTTCCAATGAAAATTGCTATAGAAAATTTTTACGAAAATTTCTACTAAAAAATATTTCTACTGAAAAAAATTCTACTTAAAAAAATGTCTATTAAAAAAATAAAAATTTCAACGGAAAATGAAAATTTCTACTGTAAAAAATACCAAAAAAAATGTTAGTGAGAAAATTTCTACTGAAAAAATTTCTACTGAAAATTTCTACTGAAAATTTCTATAGAGAATTTCGACGGAAATTTCTACCGTAAAATTTTGACTGAAATTTTTATTGAAAATTTC
This sequence comes from Atherix ibis, assembly GCA_958298945.1. Classification (NCBI taxonomy): domain Eukaryota; kingdom Metazoa; phylum Arthropoda; class Insecta; order Diptera; family Athericidae; genus Atherix; species Atherix ibis. Next base: position 79,392,373 of record OY282609.1, read on the forward strand.
TACTGACAATTTCGACTGAAAATTTCGACCATAAATTTCGACGGAAAATTTCTATTGAAAATTTCTACTGTAAAAAATTATACCAAAAAAATGTCTACTGCAAAAAATTTCTACTGAAAAAAATTCTACTTAAAAAAATTTCTATCAAAAAAAATTTCTACAACAAAATTTGTACTGAAAATATTTCGACTGAAAAAAATGTCTACCGGAAATTTCTACTGAACATTTCTACCGTAAATTTCTACTGAAAATTTCTACCAATAATTTCTATAGAGAATTTCGACTAAAAATTTCTATAGAGAATTTCAACTTTAAAAAATTATACGAAAAAAAATTTCTACTACAAAATATGTCTACTGAAAGTTTCTGTAGAGACTTTCGAACAAGAATTTCGACGAATATTTCTACAGAAAAATTGTTCCACTGAGCAAAATTCTACTTAAAAAATTTCTACCAAAAAAAATTTCTACATCAAATTTGTACTGAAAAAGAAAAAATTTTGACTGAAAAAAATGTCTACCGGAAATTTCCACTGAAAATTACTGCCGTCAATTTCTACTGACAATTTCTACCAAAAATTTCTATAGAGAATTTCGACTGAAAATTTCGACGGAAAATTCGTATTGAGAATTTTTACTGTAAAAAATTACACCAAAAAAAATTTCTACTGCAAAAAATGTCAACTACAAAAAATGTCTACTGAAAAATGTCTACTGAAAATGTCTGTAGAGAATTTCGACCGAAAATTCGACGGAAAATTTCTATTGAGAATTTCTACTGAAAAAAATTATACCAAACAAAATTTCTACTGCAAAATATTTCCACTGAAAATTTCTATACAGAATTAATAATTTAAGATTTAGATTGAGTAATTTTGATGCTGAAAAACTAAACTGCATTGAATTGGTTATATTCGGTGGGGCCTATTTTATAAGCCATTGTCGACAGTTTGTGCATCAACTATTTATGATGATATCATAGAACTTGAAAATTTATTGGCAATTGTTAGCGTTTCTAATTTTGGATGCATTATTTCTCCTATAACAGTTTATTATTGGAACAGTTACACTTTTATTAGGTTGATGTATTTGTTGTTTTTAGTTATTAAACCGAAAAGTCTGCATACGCAATGCACATTTGATTTTGTCACTGCACCTTGTGCATTTGTAAATGATGCATTTTTAATCTGTTCAAGTTTGTATTGGTCCGTATTTGTTCTCAGTTCACATTATTTAAATTAACAAAATTTGTATTTCGCGGTTAAAAAAATGAATGTGATTATTTGTCTATTCAAATACGGTTTTGGAAAATAAAAATTATCTTAAAGTGTGAAGAGAAATTAAAGAACGTTTGTATTTTAAAGTGGTCTTATTGTGAAAAGTGTTAATTTAAGGTTTTTTTTTTAATGTAAAAAGAAGATAAAAAATACGGTTTTTCTTGAAAAATTATAAATCCAAAATAGAAGTTCTTTTATAAATTGATTGTTGGTTTTTGTTTTGTTTTAAGAAAGAGAAGACATTAAAATGAATTATCCTAAACTCTATTCAGAATCGAATAATTTGCAAAGACATGAAACTGAGAAACAAATCAAAGAATTTTCAAAATTCATACAATGGCGGCCAGATGGTAAGGACACATTACTCGATATTGGATGTGGTCCTGGAGATGTGACCATCGACTATATTCTACCAATGATGCCGTCGACATTCCAGCAATTGATCGGTGTGGATTTATCTGAAAATATGATCAACTATGCCAATGAACTCTACAAACAGTCCAGAGTATGTTTTAAGACAGTCGACATTCGTGATGATTTCGAAGTCGTCTGGAAGATTTTGCAACAAAAATTCGATCATATAACATCATTTCTATGTCTGCACTGGATAAAAAATACCAAGTAAGTAGGTTTTTATATGGATTTTGTTTTGATTTCAGATCCTATTTTAGGTGATTCCCTTTTCTAATTGTCCTTAAGATTTTTGTCCGTTAAAATCTCTTCAATTCATTTGAACATTTACGATTATTTGTCTGTAAAAAAATATTATTAATTTTTGGTAGCATTTTAAAGATCAATTTTGATCTTCTAGATTTTGTTTTTTTTTTTTAAATACAGAAAGGCAATCGAAACTATATACAATCTTCTAGAGGATGGTGGGGATTGTTTTTTGGTATTCTTCGCTTCACTTGCCACCTTTGATGCCTACAAGGAACTGTCTTTGATGAGCAAATGGCAATCGTACATGAAGGATGTCGAGGCATTTATATCTCCTTTTCATTATTGTAAAGATCCTGATTTGCAGTTTAAAAATATTTTAGAATCGACAGGCTTTTCCCATTCAACAGTAGAATTACGAAGCGATGTTTATGCCTATAATAGTTTGGAGGAGATTCGCGGTAGAAATTATTCAGTTTAAAAAAATTTGATCTTAAAACACTTTTTTAATTACAGCCCTTATGCGATCGATCAGTCCATTTAGTAGTCGAATGCCAGCTGAAAAGTATGAGGAATTTTTGGATGATCTTCTTAAAGTATCGGCAAAGCTTAACAAGAGTAAATACAATTTGGAAAGGGATGATTTCGAATTAGTTACACCATACAGCTTGATAGTAGCCTATGCTAGAAAATGATTCTTATGAAGGGAGAACGTATTATATTTTAATGCTTATACAACTAATTATAATAAAATTTATTTCTGTTTAAAACATTTTAAATTGTGTGGTTTTGCTTCTGTTGTGGGATGAAATATTTTCATTTAAAATTCAGTTGGAAAAATTTTTCTCAATGAAAATTCCGATAGTTAAAATTTTATCAGTACAAATTCTTAATAAAAACTATTTTTTAGTGAACATTTTTTTCCATTATGAAATCATTAATTAAAAATTTGATTAACAAAAACTGTGTTAGGAGAAAAATTGTTAGTAAATATTCTATCAATTTTGTAATTATTTCAGTAAAAATTCGATGAACGAAAAATTTGTCATTAAAAATTTTATCAATAAAAATTCTATCAGTAAAAATTTTTCCGGTAAAATTTTTTCAATTAAAAAATCATTAATTAAATATTCGATTAGCTTTAACAGTGTTAGGAAAAAATGTATCAGTAAATATTCTATCAGTAAAAATTCTGTTAGTAAAAATTCAGTTAGCAAAATTCTTCTTAGTAAAAATTCTATCAGTTTTGTGATTAATTCAGTAAAAATTCAGTGAGCAAAAAATGTGTCAACATAAATTCTATCAGTTAAAATTCTGTCAGTAAAAATTCGGATAACAAAATTTTCCTCAGTAAGAATTCAGTCAATTTTGTAATTATTTCAGTAAAAATTCGGTACACGAAAAATTTGTCATTAAAAATTTTATCAATAAAAATTCTATCAGTAAAAATTTTTCCGGTAAAATTTTTTCAATTAAAAAATCATTAATTAAATATTCGATTAGCTTTAACAGTGTTAGGAAAAAATTTATCAGTAAATATTCTATCAGTAAAAATTCTGTTAGTAAAAATTCGGTTAGTAAAATTCTTCTTAGTAAGAATTCTATCAGTTTTGTGATTAATTCAGTAAAAATTCAGTGAGCAAAAAATGTGTCAACATAAATTCTATCAGTTAAAATTTTATCAATAAAAATTCTATCAGTAAGAAATCTTCCAGTAAAATTTTTTCAATCGAAAAATTATTAAATAAATATTCGTCGGTAAAAATTCTATCAGTAAAAATTATGTGAAAAAAATATTTCCAATAAAAATTGTCTAGCAAAAATTCTTCTAGCGAAAATGCAGTTAGTTACAATTTGGCTAAGGAACTTTTTTCTACTAAAAACTCGGTTAACAAAAATTCTTCCATTAACAATTTTTGATTAGTAAAAATTTTTCTAGTAAAATTTTCCTTTAACATAAATTTGATTAAACAAATTATTTTAGCATCAAAAATTATTCTAGTTAAAATGTTTCCCCTAAAAAATTTTCCAGTAAAAAAAACTCTATCAGTGTGAATCCGATTACAAAAATCACTAAAAATTTTTATGAAAAACTTCTTCACTAAAAATTCTATCGGTAAAAATTCGATTAGCTAAAAATATGTCAGCAAAAATTCTGTCAGAGAAAATTTTATTAGTGAAAATTCAGCCAACAAAAATGTCCTAAAATTCTATCAGTAAAAATTCGATTAACGAAAAATATCTCAGTAAAAATTCTTTCTGTTAAAATTCTGCCATTAATAATTTTTCCATCAAAAATTTCTACATTCAAAATTCGGCTAACCAAAATTTTGTGACCTAAAATTTTGTCAGTAAAAATTCAGTTAATGAAAAAGTCTTTAGTATAAATTCTATCAATAAAATTTCTGTCAGTAAGGAAAATTCTTTTAGTGGAAACCCTTTAGTAAAAATTCAATCAGTTAAAGTTCTTGGAATGAAAATTCCGTTAGAAAATTGGTTCCCAGTTTAGTATAGAAAATTCTGTCACTAAAATATCTCTTAGTAAAATGTTTTCATTAAAAAGTCTGTCAGTGACGAATTCTATCAGTAAATATATTTTCAGTAAGATTTCGGTTAGCAAAATTTTGTTTCAATAAAAATTACTTCAATAGAAATTCTTGTACCAAAAATTCCATCAGAATAATTTTCTAGTAAAATTGGTGACAGTAAAAATTACGATTAGCAAAAATTCTCTTAGTAGAAATGCATTTATTTAAATTTTAGTTAAAAAAATGCTGCCAGTAAAAAATATCTCAGTAAAAATTCTATCAGTAAAAAGTCTTCAGTAAAAATTCTATCAGTTAAAATTCAATCAGTAAAAAATTAGTGAGCAAAAATTCCGTCAGTAAGAATTCCCTGTTGGCCAAAATTCGGTTAAAGAAAACGATCTGAGTAGAAATTCTTTTAATAAACAAATCTATTGCGGCATTAAAAATTCTTTCAGTAAGAAATATATCACTAAATTCAGTTAGCGAAATTTCTCTCAATAAAAGTTCCGTTATAAATAAAAATGCTGTTAATAAAAAATTGTGTCAGTTAAAATTCTCTTATAAGCAATTCTCTCGGTAAAAATTGTGTCTCTGAAAATTTTCTACTTAATATTTTTCCATTAAAAATTCCTTCAGTTAAAATTCAGTTAACAAAAATTTTGTCATTCAAAATTCTATCGCTTAAAATTTTTCTTATCAAAATTTCTGTCAGTAAAAATTTTCTATCAGCAAAAATTTTTCTCTCGTCAAAATTCTTTAGAAAAAATTTTTGTCAGTAAAAATTCTCTTATTAAAAAATGATATCAGTTAAAATTCGGTTAGCAAAAAGGGCTCTGTATAAATTTTCTCATTAAAAATTTTATCAATGAAAATTTGTGTTATTAAATTTTTTTTGTCAGTAAAAATATGAACTATAAAATGTGTGTTTTCCAAGCCAACATTTTTCCAGCATAAATTTTATCGTAAATAAAGTTTTTGAACTTTTCAGTGGAAAAGTTTTCATTCTGAAAGCTATTATAAAAGTTTACCAAAGCTTTTAAGTTATTTGATGCGTGTCCGTGCATCAAATAACTTAAAAGCTTTGGTAGCGTTATGAAGTTTACTCGGTGAACTGTTATAATTCGTAGACCAGTTAGAATGAGATAGAAAATATTCCCCATTCAGTGTGGCATTCTTCGGAGTCGCTCATTGTGGAGGAGGTGCGTTATATTTGTGCATGGAAGAATGAGATAGCATCACGTTGCTCCAACCTATGCGGTTATCTTACGTTCAGCTTTCAGTGGGGACAGCTATCTAGAGTTTTTTGGCTCTCTTGTGCATGCTGTGAAAACGTTTGTTAAGCGAAGAAAGAGAGGACAGCATGTGATTTTTTGTGTGTGCGTACAAGTGCAAATGGGGAGCATCGCTTATACGAGCACAGCGAGCGGACTATGTATGACACGGCATCGCGCAATACTTCGCCACATCGCAGCGGGGCGTTGCAGACGCAAAGTCACACCTCAAAATCAATTCATTTCCTTTCTTGAATTTGTTTGGCGGCGATTATTCAAAAAACCGAATTCCGGGATGTCATTTATTCGCATAAAAGTTGGAAATTTTATCGTCTTGGACTCAGTACAATTGTCGGAGAGACGGTGTTGTTGGGGCCATGGGATGGATGAGTGGTGCTGAAATAGAAAATCGATGGCTGCTGGCTGGGGCTGGCTGGATGAGTGTAGAAGCGGATCCTGCTGGAATATGAATTTTTTTAACGTTTTTAACATTATTTTTGTTGGCCAAAGTTCAGTTACTTTTTCATATAATCTTTTTCCCCTCAAATGGCATTTAGACTTTTTCGATGATAATTTTTTTGAATGCAATTTCTTATTTTAATATTTTCAATGCGGTTATTAATAATTTTGGTTGTTAATTTCAGTTACCAATACTGTTAAAGATAACCATTCTCTCAACAAATTCGTATTTGTACAAAAATTTCACGTCTCTGGGTTTGTATACATTGAAGAGAGGCACCTGTAATATTGGAAATTTTACGATTTAGTCTAGGATAAATAATAATTACGATATTATCAATAGTAGATCGGGAATATGAATTTTGGAATTTTTCTGGTATTTATTGTGCGAAAAAAAAAGATGAAAAATTATTGAAATATTCAGAATTTGAATGGAAAACTGGTAGACTATTAATAGTAGAGTTTTTTTTTGTGGATGCAAGAACAAATCAGTTAGTAATGAAAAAATAGTAGAAAAAATTCTCAACAATATAAAAATCTACCGTGTTTCGCTTAAGCTCCTGTTTGTATAGAAGACGTAGTGCTATTGATATAAGGAGCACGGTTCAAGAGCCTTTGTATTGAAATTTTCCACAAAAAGTGGATCGCTTATTTTCGTTAATGTGAGTATTTCTATATTTGCTGCCATACTAAAGAGTCCAACTACCCAGTTACGCCTCAAACGGGTAAATGGTTCATGTTTTTCTTCTTCAGTTTCCAGATTTCTGCTTCCAGTTTTACAAGAGCACACAGAAAATTGTCTATCCTTTTTCATAATATTTCACAAAAGTTTCTGTATATATAATGTATACAGTTTTTACAGAAATCGTCCTACCCCTCGATTCTATATCATTTTTAACACAGAAAATCTCCAACTTTTGTTGCGAAAAAATTTGAAGAAAATTTCTCTTTTTCTTGAATGAATTTTTGTTTATTTAAACAATTTTCTTTTGTTTTTATTTTATTTCTTATAATAAATTTTAGCTTAAATAATCTATTATACAAATTAATAATCCTTTAATCTGTAAAAGGAAGACTTTCGCATAATTGTTTAATAAAATTTTCATTTAATATAATTTTCTCTAAAGAATTTTTACTTTGTGGTCTGTACAGTATTGCTTGTACTTGAATTTAATTTGCTAAAATTCAAGGTTTTTAGTTCCTTATTCGGATATGAAAAAAATTATACATTTACACTTTACAAATTTATAAGAGAAGCTCAACAATTTTATTATTTTTTTTTATAAAAATTATTGGAATTTCTCAAATCCTGTAAAAATTATTTTTAGCCACATTCAAGGAAAATTGTAATATTTCTTGAACGTGGTTAAAAATAACTATTTTTCTATAGGTTTTTGCGCTAATAATTTTCAGAAAATTTATTTTTTGGATCAAAACTTATAATTTATTTATTTTAAGACAGAATTTTAAAATTCAAAAATCACGAAAAATATGATTTTTTTTTATAAAAATATTCAAAATAACATAAACCATATTCAAAATTATTAAAAATATTCAAAATTTTTTAATTACAAATAATAAAGGAAAAGCGCTTTGCATATAAAATATTAAATTTTAATTATTAACATCTTCTAGAAAAAACTAGCAAAAACTTCAAAAAAAGTGCCCAAAATTTAAAATCAGACAAAAAATAAAAAAAATTTAATAATATTAAGTTGCAAAAAAAACAAAACAAAAGTAAATTAATAAAAATCAGGAAAACTTTACGAAAACTGTTAAAAATATTATTTACCGAAAATTCGTGCACTTTTTTCAAAAATTAATAAACTTCATAAAAATATACAACGTTTAGAAAAAAATCTCATAAAAAAGGAAAATAAACAGAAAAATTTATGAATCTGCAAAAAATTACTATAAAAAAAAAGAAAATAAAAATCTATAAATCTGCAAGTAAAAAATAGCAAAAATTTCGAAAAAACTGCCCGAAAATTTAAATCAGACAAAAAATTAAGAAAATTTAATAAAATGTATATAGAAAAATATTTAAAGAAAATTACAGCAAGAAAATAATAGCAAAAAAAGAGCAAAAGAAAATTATAAAAAACTTTACGAAAATTGGAAAAAACAAATTTTTTTACCGAAATCCATCCTGAATCACTAAAAAGTACCCGAAAAAAGCCACCAAAGTAAATAATAGCAAAAATGATAGAAAAGCACACTGAAACTTTAAATGGAAATAAATAAAAACAAATGTTAAAAAGAGTAATGGGAAAAAGATTAATGGAAAAGGAAAGAGTAAATAAGGACAAAGCAAAGAGAAAAGGACGAATAAATAAGAAAATTTGGCAAGATTCTGCGACGACAGCCACGCCTTGAATTGCGATGTGACGTTCTCAATTCCATTCCATTCGTTGCCGTTTCCATCCAATGCTGGGACTCTTGGAATCGTCGTTCTGTTCCCAATGAATTTCTTCATTTTGTATATAATGTCGATGTTGATAGTCGTTGGGGTAGTGGAGTAGGAAATTGCGGGGGAATCGTCTCCGGAAACTGGTATGAGTTGGAGTGGTGTCGACGGCGGCGACAATGAACACGATAACGGCCAGAGTTGGGAATGGCTGCGACGGCGAGTGTCGCCTTCACCAGTAATGGATAAGACGAATACGGTTCCAACTACAGACAAAACACAACGACTCCAACTGGGGAGACCAAGTGAAAAAAAACCGACAACAAATAAAGAAACAAAAACAGCAGAGAGAATAAATAGTCGAAAAACGAACATAAACAAAACAGAATTTTCCAATTTTCTCAACTTATTTTCGATTTACTTTTCTGTGTGCAAACAATCACACATGCACATCGATGTATATATGCACATATGTGCATAGGAACGTGAATAAATTCGAACCGACATACATAAGGACCAGGTTGCCACCTTTCGAAAGGATTTTCTCTCTCTCTACGCTACTCTCTTTCTTTCATTTTCTCATTTTACTATTCTGGCCCCATTCTTCCTTTTATTTATTAATCACAATGGACATACATACATACACACATACATGCAAACGTACACTGTACTTAATCTAAAATAATAAAATGCAAAGGAAAAAAAAACCAAAAATTTTCTGTCGCCATTTTCCTGTTCGGTGTTCCTGTATGAGTTAGCGACAAAAAAAAACAAAACAATATGAATAAATAAAGGACATCACAATTTATTTCCCTGCAATGAAAATTATATAAATACGAGAGAGAGTACAAACAGAAAAAAAGATATTTAATATTCCAAGAATTGATAATTTTTTCAAAGCTTTTCCAATTTACTTAGTTTTAGAAAAAATATTAATTAATTTTCTTTACTAAATAGTAAATAGAACGACTAATAAAATTTGGATTTAATTTTTACATTTAAATATGAAAGAAATTAGTTTACATTAAAAAATCCTTCATTAAAAATATTTCCAGTAAAAATTGCTTTAAGAAAAAAAATTGTCCAGTAAACATATTTCCAGGACAAATTTTTTTCAGTAAAAATACTACCTGAAAAAATTCTTCTAGTAAAAATTTCTTTATTACAATTTCTTCAGTAAAATTGCGTTAAGTAAAAATTTCTTCAGTAAAAATACTTTCAGTAAAAATATTATAGGTTCAAATTTTTTTAATAAAAATTCTTTCAGTAAAAAAGCTTCCAGTTAAAAGGCTTTCAATAAAAGTTCTTGCAGAAAAAATTCTTAAGTACAAATATTTTCAGTAAAATTTTTAAAGCAATAATTCTTTCAGTTAAAATTCTATTAGTAAAAACTGCGTTATTGCAAATTTTTTTTCAAAAAAAAAAAATTCGTTTATTAAAAAACTGTTTCTATTAAAATTGTTCCATTACAAATTGTTTCAGTAAAAATTCTATCAGTAAAAATTTCTTCTGCCAAAATTTCTCCCGTAAAATTTATTCAGTTAAAATTATAATAATAATAATATTTCTAGTAATACTTCGTTCATTATAAATTTTGCAGCGCAAAATTCTTCATTAAAAATAGTTTTTTTTGTAAAAATTCTTGCAGTTAAAATTCCTTCACGAAACAAATTTTCAATAAAAATTTTCTATTAGAATTTGTATCATTAAAAGTTTTTTAGTTAAATAATTTGCGATAGAAATATTTCCAGTAACATTTTTTTTTGTATAATTTCAGTAAAACTGTTCCAGTAAAAATTGTTTCACTAAAGAATCCTCCAGTAAACAAATATATTTGCATTAAAAATTACTTGCTTAACATTTTTTTCTTCAATAAAATTTTTTGTTCAATCACAATTGTTTCAGTAAAAAATCCATCAGCAAAATTTTTTTTCGATAAAATGCTATGAGCAAAATTTTTGAGAAAAAAATCTTCAGCGAAAAGATTTTTAATCAAAATTGTCCAATAAAATTTCTTCATTTAATGTGTCTTCAGTAAATATTTTTTCAGTTAAAATATCTTCAGTAAAACCTTTTTTCAGTAACAATTTTTGCAGCAAAAAATTTTGCGAATAAAAATTTTATTAGTAAAATTGCTTCCACAAAATGTTCGCCAGTAAATGAGCTTCCATTAAAAATTTCAATAAATTCTTTCCAATAAAAATTGTGCCAGCAAAAATTTTTCAGCCAAAATTCTTGCAATAAAATTTCCTTCAGTAAAATTATTTTTAATAAAAATTTTCCAGTTAAATTTCTTTAGTAAAAATTTTTTTAGTTAAAATATCTTCAGTAAAACTTTTTTCAGTAAAAATTGTACCAGTAAAAATTCTTCAGTTAAAATACTTTTAGTAAAATTTTTCCGAAAAAATTTTTTTCAGTAAAAATTCTTCCAATAAAAATTTCAGTAAAATTTTTCTAGTAAAAATTCATCCAGTAAAAATTTCTTCAGTTAAAATATTTTCAGTAAAACCCTTTTTATTAAAAGATTTTACAGCAAACATTTTGCCAGTAAACGTTTTTTTAGTAAAATTTCTTTTAGTGAAAATTTTTTCATTAAAATTTGTTTCAATAAAAATTGTACCAGTAAAAATTCTTTGCGCAAAAATTCTTGCAACAAAAATTCTTTCAGTAAAAATTTTTTTAATAAACATTTTTCAGTAAAATTTTTTCAGTTAAAATTTCTTCAGTTAAAATTTCTGCAGTTAACATTTGTTTAGTTAAAATATCTGGAGTGAAAACTTTTTCATTAAAAGTATTTGCAGCAGAAATTTTGCCAGTAAACATTTCTTTTATAACATTTTATTCAATAAAAATTTCGTCAGTTAAAATATCTTCAGTAAAACCTTTTTTAGTAAAAGTTTTTAAAGCAGACATTTTATCTTCGATAAAATTTTTTCAGTAAAAATTTCAGTAAAATTTTTCTAGTAAAAATTCTTTCAGTAAAAATTCCTTCAGTAAAAATATTTTAAATCACAATTATCCAGTAAAATTTTTCAGTTAAAATATTTTCAGTAAAACCTTTTTTTAGTAAAGGGATTTGCAGCAGAAATTTTGTCAGTAAAAGTTTCTTTAGTAAAATTTCTTTTAGTAAAAATTTCTTCATTTAAATTTGTTTCAATAAAAATTGTGCCAGTAAAAATTCTTTGAGCAAAAATTCTAGCAATAAAAATTCTTTCAGTAAAAGTTTTTTTAATATAAAATTTTTAGTAAAATTTTTGCAATTAAAATTTCTTCAGTTAAAATTTCTGCAGTAACATTTGTTTAGCAAAAAATTTGTTCAGTTAAAATGTTTTCGGTAAAACCTTTTTTAGTAAAAGTATTTACAGCACAAATTTTTCCAGCAAAAATCTTTTTAATAAAATTCCTTCAGTAAAATTATTTTTGTTAAATATATCTTCAAATAATTTCTGTAGTAAAATTTCTTCGATAAAATTTTCTTCAGTAAAATTGCGTCCAGTAAAAATTGTGTTAGTAAAACTTTTTTCACCTAAAATTCTTTTTAAAAAATATGTTTAATAAAAATTTTCCAGTAAAATTTCTTCAGTTAAAATTTCTTTATTGAAAATTTTTTCAGTGAAAATTTCATCCATAAAAATTCTTTTAGTAAAAATCTGGAAAATTGTGCAGTCAATTTTCTTTTTCTATAATTTTTTTTTTCACTAAAAAGCATTTCAGTTTTTCCAGAAAACATTAACTTAGAAAAAAATCCTTTTGGATTTAAGGGTTTCTTAAGAAAAAATTACCCCAAAGTTTGTGGTTATTATTTTTACTTGCAAATCCATTTGAAAGAAAAAAAACAACAACAAGGATTGCCTACGTAGTTTCTCGAAAAAAAGGACTCGTACAAGGAAATATACTTTCAATATCGGTTAGAGTTACGAATATATGGTTACGATTATGGTCACAGTCAGTCTCAACGGCTACATTTATTTTGGTAGTACGTGTAAAAGAACAAGAAGGATACATCCTGATATGTCAGACCATATAAATGGGTTTGAGTATAAAATATAAATAAATTTTGGACTAATCGAATTTAGTCACCAGTTCCTGACAGCTATGATGGATGGTGTATTATGCTAATGACGAATTAAATTTAAACAATTCAAAACGAGTCCTCAGTTCGAGGATATTGTAAGCTGTCGGGAGGGAAAATTACTGAAGAAAATACGGTAAAATGCTACAAGGAGCAACATTGAATTGGCGATGGTAGAAAAAGAAAGAAGGCTAGACTAAGATTGAATGGTGAAAAGAGACTTTTCGGATTGGATCTGATGAGGTGATCCTTTTCGGTGTTTCAAAACAGCCTTGCGAGCATATGTGGCAAGTGCATATGGCCTTTTTTGAGGTTAGAGTTTTGTTTTTATTTTCCATTTCGGTTAGACTCTCATTACGCGTTGAAAGTGGGCCTTTTTCTGTTGTTTTTTTCTTTCTTTCTCGATTCCATTTGCAAGCATTTTAAAATATTTGTCTTGACGGAAAGGGAAACGTTCTAAGATGAATGGTGGAAGGGTGAAAAATAAGTTGAATTGGGAGTGGATTAATAATTTTCTTCTAATTTGGTGGAATCTTTTCGAAATGTTCCTTAATGTTAGATTTTCAATGCAATTTACGTTTTAGGTTCGATTCTTTCAATTTTACAGTCTACATTATCCTTTCTAGACTTTCTATTTGAATCCAATGAAGGCAATATACTTAATCCTTGTATTCGGGTCTGTTTATGTACGAGTATATATACCAGTTACAGGATCTATTGAGCTAATCTGGCATTCATTCTTTTTGACTGTTATTATTTGGAAGGAGCAGAGAATAGATGGATTAGTCATTTTACGAAAGGGATTGTACGCAGCCAATCGATCTTATTTTTTGTTTGTTTACAAAGTAATTTTGGTCTTTTTTTCCCTCTTGGTTTATTGTAGAAAAAAATTATTAACTTTCTTTCATTGTAGGCAAGAGAATCCCACTTAATTTTAGTTACACTTCCTTAGAGTATGATGGAAACATCTATCAATGGAAATATGAATATAACAGAATTCAATACAATACACAGTATGGACTGAGAAGAGGGACTTTTTTTTTATACTCAAAAAGGCGAAGGACAAAAAATGGGAAAGTATCCTTTCCTGTTTGTATCGAAAATATTTTTCCCAATCATAATTTTTTCCTTAATGAAGTTTTTTTTTCGTCCTTTTTTTTGTGTGAATATAAATTGAGTTCCAAGTTTTTCGCTTTTATTTGTGATGTTCAGGATTCGTTCTCAGAATTCTTCTTTTCTTTCATTGGTTATGAATTATTTTTTTAGAAAAATTAATTAAAATCGACTACAAAAGAGGATATCAGAGGATGAATTATTTGGTGATGATGAGTAAGAAACACAGAAAAAACATCGAACAAAATAGATGGCGAAGCTTCTGTAGCTATTTAGTACGATGGGCATTGATGAAGTCTTTAAATTTTAATATTATTCTTCTGAAAACGAGTCGTCCTTTTCTTTCCCTCAAAAAAAAAAAAAGTTTACAATAATTTTTTTCTATATTTAAACTAAAACGTATTATCTATCGTAAAATATAGTCGACAATAAAAAAAAACCAATTTCCTTTATTTTTTTTATGAAGTGAAAATTTCCTTGAATAAAATTACTTTCTTTTCAAGGTATATGGAAATTTTTATCTCCAAATAGCAGATAGTGTATTATATCAAAGAGAAATTTATCGAAAAAATATGTTTTAAGAAAACCTTTCAGTTGACAACTTTTTAATGAAAAAAGAAAAAAAAATAGTCGAAAACTTTCAACGGATTTAGTTGGAAATGAGAAGAAAAACTTTTTCCAAACCAAAAGGAAAAATGGATTCTGACAGGAAAATATTGAAAAAATAAAAGAAAAATTTATACAAGACGTAATGAATTGAAAAGAAATCTTTTAGATATTTTTTTTTTTTTGATAAAAACAGTAGAAAAAAAAGGTAATATTTTCTGAGTAAGAGAAATTTTTCATCGAGAAGGAAAATTTATAATTAATTTTCAGCCGGAAAAAATGGAAGCAAATGAATAGAAAATGAATTTTCTTACTGGATGGTAGTAAAAGGATAGCCGAACAGTTTCGGAAAAGTGCAAAAAAAGACTACAATGGAGGGATTGAAATTGGTAGTTTGTAGACTTAAATTATGATCTAGAAAAGGAGTTTCAAACCCTAATGATTATTGGAGATGAGTGCTGTGGAAGACTTTGTAAAAATATTAATGACAATGAATGCAAAAGGATAACCGATAATGTTGCAAGAAACCCAAAAGACCGTACCAGCAGCCAAATCTGCAAAAGTTAACTTAAGTGCAGTATAATGAGGATGAAAATCTCAGTCCATCCGACTACATAGTTTCAATTTCACTTCCTTTTTAGTGTAAGCCATTTTGATATTATATATTTTTGAATAGCAGGAAAAATCTGATATAAATAAAAAAGTGGAAAGTGGGAGTTTTGGCTTATTAAAAATATCGAAAAATGTACTTTTAGTAAAAAAGACTACCAGCAAAATATTCTTAGTCAAAAATGCTTCAGGAAAAATTGTTTCAGTCAAAATTATTTGAGTCAAAATTGCTTCATTCAAAATTTTTGCATTAAAAAACGTTTCAGTCAGTATTTTTGCGTTAAAAATTGCGTGTCAGTCAAAAGTGTATCAATCAAAAAATTGTTTCACTAAAATTTGTTTCAGTCAAACTTGTTTGAGTCAAAATTCATTCAGTCAAAACTTTTTTAATCAAAATTTATTTATAAAAATTTTTCCAGTCAAAATTTTTGCATTAAAAAATATTCCAGCCAAAATTGTTGCGTTAAAATTTGTTTCAATCAAAATGTTTACAAAAAAAAATATTTCAGCCGACATTGTTTCAATTAAAAATATTTTAGTTAAACTTTTTTCTGTTAAATTGGTTTAGCTAGAACAGTTCAGTCAAAATTGTTTCAGGCGAAATTCCTGCATTCAAAATTTTTGGATTACAAAATATTTTAGTCAAAATTCCATTAAAAAATTATGTCAGTCTAAATTGTTTCAGTAAAAAATTGGTTCACTAAGAGTTTTTTCAGTCAAAATTGCATTAAAAATTGTGTCCCTTAAAATTGTATCAGCAAAAAATTCTTTTATTCAAAATTGTTTTAGTAAAATTGTTTCAGAATAAATTGTTTCATTCAAAATTGTATCAGTCAAAAAATTGTTTTAGTGCAAATTGCTTTTGTCAAAAAATTGTTTCAGTCAAAATATTTTCATTAAAAATAGTTTCGATCAAAAAAATGTTCTAGACCAAAATTGTTTCAGTCAAAATATTTTCATTAAAAATAGTTTCGATCAAAAAATTGTTCTAGACCAAAATTGTTTCAGTCAAAATATTTTCATTAAAAACTGTTTCAGTCAAAAAATTGTTCTAGACCAAAATTGTTTCAGTCAAAGTATTTTCATTAAAAATTGTTTCAGTGAAAAACTTGTTCTGCACCAAAATTGTTTCAGTCAAAATGGTTTCAGACAAAATTGAATCAGTCAAAAAATTGTTTTAGTGCAAATTGTATTTGTCAAAAAATTGTTTCAGTCAAAATATTTTCAGTCAAAAAATTATTCTAGATCAAAATTGTTTCAGTCGAAATAGTTTCAGCCTAAATTATTTCTGTCAAAATCGTTCCATAAAATTTGTTTCAGTCAAAATTGTTTTAGTCAAAATAATTTCATTAAAAATAGTTTCAACAAAAATTGCTTCATTCAAAATTGTTGGAGTCAAAATGGTTTCAGCCAAAATTCTTTTAGTCAAAATTGCTTCAGTGAGAAAATTGTTAGCAAATATTGTGCCAGTGGAAAAATTGTTTCAGTCAAAATCGTTTCTGTGAAAATTTTTTCAGTAAAAATTGCTTTAGTAAAAATTTTTTCAGTAAAAATTGCTTTAGTAAAAATTTTTTCAGTAAAAATTGCTTTCGTAAAAATTGTATATTCGGTAAAAATTGTTTCAATAAAAATTACTTTGGTTAGTCCAAAATTATTTCTATAGAAATGTATTCAGAAAAGTTTTCCTTTAGTTAAACCGCTTTTAGTAAAAAACTTATTTTGTCATATAAAATTTTCTAGGTGAACTTTTTCCAACAAAATAAAAACATCTTCATTTCCCCAAATCCAAAAGCATATAATACACGTCAATTTATTCATAACAGTGGAAAAATATCTACACCTTCAAAAACCTTAGATAAATTAACAAAAATTCAATTAAAAAATAAAGTAAAAAAAAAAAATTAATTAATAATTTACAAGAGCGGTTGATGATGAATAGCCACACCGCAAGAAATTAAAATTTACACGTTTTTATCGAATGAGTAAGTGTTTCGCACCCGCAACTTCTTTAAATTCTCCCTTAATACTATCAGTAGTCTTTGTACACCCTCTTTTGGCCCGGTTAACTAACCACAAAAAAAAAAACAGAAAAAAAAACAAAAATAAAGCATGAGGAAAAATATAGGAAATTATGTAAGAAGAAAATGTATCCACTGAAAATCCTAAAATCTTTTCTCATCGCTTTGAGAATAAGCCAAGCAGACAAAACACTTTGTTCTACAATTTCGTCCTTATTGTCAAGGAGGGTAGATCACACGAGACCAGTTCCCATACAGAGGTGGAAACAAACAGGATATCGTACCCTGCTTTGGTTTTCGTAAGGAATAAGCTGGATTATAAAAGTTTCCCGATGACGATGGCCTCAGGAGAAGACAGGGCAAGAGATGGTGTGCCAGGGACAGACAAGGTGCGGTCAATAAACCGACAAACTGACAAACTAATGGAAGTTGAGCACAAAACATTCAGACTACAGCACATTTTGGTAAAAGGTTGTTGCTGACAATCGGAACCAAGTAGATTTTCTTGATCCACCACGTTCGGTAGGTCATTGCGAGGGCGAATAGAGATGGTCTACTAAATGAAAACACAAAACAAAACAAACGAAAAAATTAAGAAACCGAAAATAAAAAAATACAAAAACTTAAGAGGTTAACGCACAACGACAAATGCAGTAAAAGTTAAAACCGACCGATCCGCTAAAATCGGGGCTATTGAGAGTAGACAGGCAACTAACCAACGAACAAACCAAACAAGTCTTTGAGGGTAGTTGGTGATTCCTTTAAAAAGGGGTGATGAAGAACTCTAAAAAGATTAAGTAATTATGTCCTGACAAAGGGAATACCGATAGCAATTGGGAAAAGAGGTGGTCGTCCCACACAAAACGACTCAAAATATTCTTTAATAGGAAAATTATTATTTTAATTCTTTCGCTTTCTTCTGGTATCCGTTGTCGGCTTCTTTTGTTGCCAAGAAATTATGGGAAAACTTTTAATTGGAACCAACACCAACGGTACCACTACCAACGATGAGAGTGAAAAGAAAACTCAAATGAATCGTTCGGAAATTAGAATTCTTAGTCGATTCTATCCAAGGTACACCCTCACACACCTTTTAAACCGCAAAGCCGCTGACAAAAGTAACCATTCAAATTTAGGATTTAGCAAAAAATGTATATTCATTTGGAAGGACATTCGTTTCAATACAGGTAATAATATCTGCTTAATGAGCTTTACACAATGCCACATAGAAGCAAATATTCAATTATCACGTGGTGTTTTTTGATTGAGGACTCTAGGACCTTGTGGCGCTGATAGTCAAAAATTAAGGTTTTTGGATTTCTATGTAAACCAAGGTCCATAAAGCAAATCAATGTCAATTAACTCCAAAGTAAAGCATGCAAAAAAACCAGCTTACATCGCACCTCAGCTAGCTTAAGTGTGCACAAACCAAGCCCATTGACCTGTAAATCAATAAAAGTCCACGATACCTTGTGTCATTCTAATCTAAGGCAACCTAAGGTCTCTAACGTCTTCTTAGGTGGTCAAAGTTAATATAAAATAAGGTCATTGAGGGAAGGTCGTTGGTTTCTGTGTAAGTTACCTAGGATATGAGCCAAAGGCTATTATTTAGTGCCACGACCATGAGGACGTTTGGTGACCTGTGCGTAGATTAGATGGAATCAATATTGGGTTTGTTGGATGGGCCAGTTTTGGGTGGTGTTTTTTTTTGAAGAGCATGTTAGTTTGTTCTAAGAAATTAAAAGAGGACTTGGAAGAGGTATTAAAGGATCTAAAAGCTCCACAATATAGGAAATCTCATTAGAAGAGGAATGTTTGGTGTTTAGGAGAAGATGATGGATAATGAGTTGAACGTCACATACTGAGCAGCTGGGAAGAGGATGGGTTCCAAATAGGAATTAATATGTGAAGGCAGAAATTCTTTTCTAAATAGTATCTAAAATTCGTGGCCAATATTTTGGTAAGGTTGTCGAAAAGACTGGTTGGGCAATGGTTGGCTAATGTTCGGATATAACACGTCCGTTCGTGCCTATGAATGGTTGAATGTGTTTTTTGTCAGTTGGTTAGCAGGTGTGGTAAGTTAGGAACTATCAGCCAGCTCATTGCTAGCAGCTCCCATATGATCTGGAATCCAACGCAATTCAGCACCTCAGCTGCTCAGCAGATTATGTCAAATATTGTTCAGAACCAGATCACTCGATGGATCATCGAACTGGTTTAGATAAAAACATACCAGATTGCTGACCTTGATTTACAGAAGAGGTCAATAAGCTAGGTTAGTATGAGCATATAGTCACATGAGTATGTATTTACAATGGAAGAAAGGCCAATAACAGTGGTCCGCCTGCGTCCATCGGTATTGAGATACGCCGAATGAACGCGCAAAATAATTTATACCCTACCTCGTTAACGAACGCTTTCTCGACCCAGCCCGCTTCAATCTAACGAATTCTTCTTCGATCTCTTATTTGAGCCACTTCATACAGGGAAAATTGTCTCTGGTTCACTCATTTTCCTTTTTTCTTCTTCTTCCTTTTCTGCTTCCTCTACGTCTACTTCTTCATCTTCTGCTTCGTCTCCTTTTTCGTCTTCTTCAACTTTTTTAGCTTCTTCATATTCTTTATCTTCTTCATCTTCTTCTTCATTATCTTTAGTTTCTTCTTCTTCTTATTCTTTTTCATCTTCTTCTTCTTCTTCTTCTTATTCTTCTACTTCTACTTTTTCATCTTCTTCTTGTTCATCTTCCTCATCTTCTTTACTTCTTCATCTTCATCTTCTTCATCTTCTTCTTCTTCTTCTTCTTCTTCTTCTTAACTTCTTCTTCTTCTAAACCATCTTACGTATCCCATGCATGAAGCAGTTAAACATTCAACAACCACCTTAGCCATACGCGTTTCAGCAAAAGACTTCTCACCTTGAAGCCACCACATCAAGGCTTCGGAGCCTCGTGGTAACAGTTTGCTCTACTTTTAAGAGTAGCTAGAAGATACTCTTCACTCAAAGAGCTACAGTAGGAAAATTACTTATTTTCAGGCACTGCTAGACCAGCTTAGGACCGTGGGTTCGCCACTTCTGGTATCGAACCTATGGTATGAATCTACATCCAAAAGTGTATCCCTTGCGGGAGATAAGCAAGGTCAGTATGAACATAAAGGCACGTAAATATCGATTCAATATAGAACAAAGGTCAATGACCTTATCACACTTGATAGATCAATCACCTTAAATTACATGAAAGCGGGATTACTTGAGAAGTCGATTAGCTGGACTTATTATTATATTCGTGTTTGAGCAAAAGAACCATTTTTTCATTTCATTCATGAGGTTAACTGTATGAGCTATGCGACCTTTATTTTTTGTTTACGTATTATTGCGTTAGAGTTCAATGACCTTTACTTAAATTGAAGTGAAGGGTTACTGACCATAACGTAATGTCAGAGTTCCATAATCTTCATTTTCACACAATATAATTTGGATTGCTTGTCCGTTCGGTGATCTTTGTTTACTTTTACCTAGAACTCTGATGGAAATGTTTATATAATCGGGATTACTAAGAGTCTCAAAATTTTTTATTTGTATGTGAGTAGAAGTGCGTGTTGGATTTTATGACTGAAGATATTTGTGACTTCAGTAACACCAATCAGGTATATGCTGGTGGGGGGGGGGCGGAGGGGGGAGTATTGTTATACTGTAGACTCTCATTTTTACGAAATACTCCATTAAAGTTTAAGGCTAAAGTCTCGAATTATTTTGAGATTCAATTTATTAGTGAAATAGTTCAATTTTTTGACTACCGATACTCTCTCAAAAAAAGTAGATAGTTTTCGAAATCGTAGATAATTTTCTCCTGGTATCTTTATTCGCGTTATTTGTTATTTTGCTATAAGATTATCATAGGCATCAGGCTTTGGAAGAAGTTAGTTAGCATGAGATTTTTGTTTATGAAATTTTGTATTTATATAAGCTTTTGGCTATTAACGTGGGCTAAAAGTAGATAGATGGTCGTGGTCTTTGGTGAATGATGTATGTGAATACTTATTGAATAATTACCAATTGTTTATGAGGTAGTTTGTATGGAATGGTTGATGAGTACAAACTGATTTGATGAAATGCGAACTTCAAGGCAGCACAAAGATAACAGAATGAGAATTGGATAAATATTCTAGTTGGCCATATATGAGAATATATTTATGTTGTGTAAGACACCCTTTCAGTTGGAAAGTTTTCGGTCTCTATCGGTGGTATTCTTATCCTAGCTGGAAATGGGATTTTATAAACAAAAACAAACACCTTGTTTAACTAATGGCTATTTAATAAGTCCTTTTGCCATAAACCTAAGATGAATGAGGAACGTGAGCATACATAATCGGAAATCCTCAAAGGAGTCAAGAGAGTATACCTCAACACTATCGACCATGTTTTTTGCATATTGGAATGGGCAGCTAATTTCGCTAGACAAACTTCTTGATATGGTCTACGATTGTATACCAGCTAAATTTAAGATTAAACGACGAGCGTTATTACCATTCGTGTAAGACTTCACAGTTGTTTTTGCCCATTCATTTGGCTTAGTCAGATTCGAATTTGTACCAATACTGATTTTGCCAGTTTCGTTTAGTTTTGGTTAATGGTCTTCAGTTTGTTTATTTGTATGCGAAATAATAATAATTCCAAATTTAATCTAGAATTCAGAAGAGTGAGTTTATGTTGTTGGTTAAACTATTAGGCGAATATTAGGAAAACAAAACAATAGTGTAGGTGAGTATAGCGATAGACTGTGGAATGGTCTTAAGGATGACCCCTTGTATCAGCTATAATGTGGGAAAGATTTTGTAAAATTGATATAAGATTTGTTGGTGTAAGAGGGGGGGGGGGAGGGGGTAATTTTGAGAAAAGGTTACCTTGAGAAGTAAAGACAATATTTACTCAGAAATCTTAGTTAATAACGTGCGTTTGAATTTACCAATTTTCCAATTTTCTTCTTCACTAAATCGTAATTATTGGCGAAAAGGCGCACCGGCCTGATAGCATCATATATGGTGGATGTGGATGGTATTTGAGGCTTCGTTGCGATTTGAATAGAACTATTAGCCTCGATTACTGTGGTTTTTGTAGAAAAGCACGAATACAACACTCCAATTCACATATCATATTTTTCAGTGGTAAATGAGATACGTTAGACTCAGTCTCCCTTTCTTATATGCCATTTATAAATTATTACTTATACAAATACGTATTGTGTAAATAGTGTTCCAAAAACTAATTCCTAAACTCATATATTTACACAATATTCAATTTTAATTCCATCAAAAACTTGACGCTTCTCTTACTAATTCCCTACGATTCTGAAAAGGGGTTCATGCATGATGGATGAGTGCAAAGAATGAAATGGAAAAAAAACTCAAAGAATAAGTTAAAAAATTTAGTTTTTTTTAAATTGAAATTTTTGTATTTTTTGCTAACATTTAAAAAAAAAAATTTACAATAAAATAAAAATTTTCGGAAAATTTATGAAAATTTTTTCAATTCGGTCCATGCGGGTGGGCATTTTTGCCACTCAAAATTTTTGGCAAGGATCCTTATTGTCCGTTATTTTAAGTTATTTTTATCTTTAAACGAGGCTAAAGGTTTCAAGGGGAAACAGTCCTTTTGGGGACTGAAAAAAATACACGCTGACTTATGGTAGATAATATGAATAGGGGGACTTGGGAAAAATACAGTCGCCTTTTCCGAAATATAGAAACTTATTCGTGGTGATGCCCCTGTGTTAGAACGACTTGTTATGACAGAGTATCCTTTGAAGGATATTTTTTACAACAACATCCTTTTTATAAGGAAGCTCTTGAAAGGTTTGAAACCTTAGTTATACTGCTTTGAATAATATCAATAGTAGCAAGATGACGTCCTTTTGAGGTTTTTTTCTTTTTGATTATTGGGACCAGTAAAAAATTACATGAATTACGATTGGCTAAATAGGAAGAGAGGATATGGAGTCAAGGAGTTTTCTTTTTAAATAAAAACTCATTGGTAGAAATGCCCCTGTGACAGGACACACTATCATAGCAAAGCATCAAACAACTTTTTTTTTCTTGGTCTTTCAAGAATTTTTTTTACAAAAATGGTCCTTTTTATAGAGTTTTTTTTAGAGGGTTTGGAACAAATTCGGTTCCTCGAGTACACTACTTTTAGCTTTTCTTTGACATAATACCACAGGCTGACTACAACCGTAGGAGTTGAGATATGCACAATCAACGCACCAGCAAATATTATTTGCGATTAATAGTAGACAAACAGTTACAAGCAGATTACACAAACTGTTTGTGGCGAGGCCTATCTAAACCCCTGCTATCATTAGCAGTAACAGCACTCGAGGTCATTTTCGAATCTCCTAGTCGCCGTCCGGAGGCTGTACCCGCGACGTGGTTATTAACCACAGCCACCACGTCGCCGGGCATAGTGTATTTTAACACTACGCGCCCACCCGATTCTCGTGGCTCCAATATTTGCTTTGAGAGTACTTTGGTTTTTACCCCGCTACGGTAGCGAACCTTGTAAATTCGTAGGTATCGCTAGATCAGCTCAAGTACACGTGTTTTCCGGGACCTGAAGGTACAACTGGAATCGACCTTAGTTTTTCACTCGGTTGTAGCCACCTTGCATGTCGCTCCCACATTCATTCACTGCTCATTTACCAAATGTACCCTTCTCTAATTTCATAAGCATCCAGATCGCGGAGATTCTCATACAACCCATACTTCACCAGGATGTGATAGGTACTCTTTTGTGGTATACCGCAAAGACACTCCGCTCTTCCACGCAATCCGCTTTTATACAAAAACTTGTTCATATTACCGTGCCCGGTTATCAAAAGCAACCTTGATAAATGATAGAAACCTGTAGGTCCATCTCCCATTCATACTATCATCCCACCGCTGTTACCAGATCTCGTACGTCGTTGGATGCTCTCCAAGGAATTTTCTCGTTCAAAATAGGACAGTCCTCCGCCAATACAATGCCATGCCACATCCGATACCGGGATTTCTCCCATTAAGACCTGTATTTTATCGGTTGATATCGTCCTACAAATATGCATACAGAACCAATCGCTGAGTGCTGTTGATTCTATATCCAGCATTCTTAAAGCGCATATCACCAAACCATTTCACAACATTCTCACTATCCTCCCTCGAATACCCTATTCCTTTCTCAATGCGCTCCTCAGATATCCAGCATTGCTAGCAACTTTTTCCCTGAGGTGGTCCAAATAAAGTATGAAATTCAGGAGTGCACTAACTTCGGTGAATACCTCAGCGCCTCACTCCTCATTCTGACATGCGGTTATCTAGTTGGACCCAGTGAGCCCTTCAGTAACATGTATTCCCTCTTACTCTTAGAGATACCCAAACCCACTCCTCTAAGCTACAGACTCAGTCGACTCCCACCCTCATTCAAAATAAGGACGACGTCTGCATATGCAATAACCTTGCACTCCATTTTCTCAAACAAGTCCAGCAAATCATTCATCATCATGTTCCAAATGGCCAGACCAGCCTAAAAACCCTGTGGGCAACCCCTGACCACCTGGCGCACGACTCTTTCATTCTTCATGTTCACTGTCGCACACACCTCCCTTAAAAATATCGATCGTACAAAGATTTTGGGTATTGACCTCTTAAGTGGTTTAAAATCTTAAGGATTAACAAAAGGTACACACGGACTTAAGATCAGGTGAATAGGGGGACTGGCGACCTATAGGAGTTTTTTTCCGACAAAAACTCGTTAGTAAAGATGGTTGTGTGACAGGGCATATTGTTATGATGGAGCATCAAAGCGTCTGAAACGAAGATTTGGTTTTTCTGGGACCTTTAAGGATTCATTTCTAAAAAAAAGTTCTTTTTATTGAGAAGTCCTTAAAGGGTTTGGATGCGAATTCAGTTCAACGGTTAAAATTTTCTGGATAATATCGAGGGTGCTGAGATGACGTCCTTTTAAGTTTTTTTTTCGATGTTAGGGCTCAAAAAATAGTCACGTGGGCTTATATTATATATATACCCCCTGCTCCGTGCCAATGGCGATGGCCACGTGGCAGATGGCATTATCATAGCTTTGATCCTTTCAAGGATTTTTTTTATAGCTTCAATATTAATCTAAAGTTTTTGATGCTCAAGACCACACTGACCGAGGTTTACCTTCCTATACTTTTGGTTGCTACATAAAAATGCTCTCTGCCACTGGAAGACTTGTGTTCTTTATAAGTAATGTTCCCCACAGGCTCGAGGATTCATGATGATCCTTAAAACAAAATTTGCTGCCACATCGTTGTTCCAAATTTCACTGTTAAGAAATACACAATAAAAGAGCAAACTTCCTTTTTCACAATTGGAAGGATTGCTTAGATACCGGATGAGGTCTAGAAGGAACTAACATAAAAGCTGATGCCAATCTTATAATATCCTCTTAGAGAAAATTATTTATCGTCAAGGATAACATAGAGGTCCTGATCTAATTTTCTTATTTTTACAAACTTGTTTGTAGGGTCCGAAGAGTAGTTGATGACCGATTTTTATTTCTAGTTTCTAATATGATAAAAATAAGTATATATTGTAAATGTCCTTGAAGCCCTATTATCTCTGGCTCTCCTTGCTTATTAACTAATCTTCCATATGATCTTACGAGTATCTAAGATCAGTTAATGATAAATCATATCTTGTGTAATTTTTTCTAACTATACTTTGAGCATTTTTCTCAATATTTTTCCGAACCCAAGATCCATTATCCTTTCAAGAATATTTTTACAGCGAAAGAATTCTTCTTTAAATATCCAATCTGAATCCTTAAATATCTACTCAATCCACAAAAGTAATATATTCTATAGCAAATCTCTATTATCTTATTTATTACTTTTAAAAGGGACGAAAATTCTAAGTTGTTCATAAACACAACAAGTCCTCTTCTCAACTTTTATAGAAGATGAAAATTTTGATTTTTGTTGCATGGTCACTAAATCTAAATGAAACACTAAAAAAAGGATATTTTGATATAAACTGTGTTTATAGTGAAATTTATGTGAACATATTTAATTCGAATATCCTTCGTATGGAAACAATAGAAGCCGGGCAAGCGGTACTTTAGAATTTAACGTTAAACTAATGAACAAATGATTGAATTTTCACAAAAACGGAAAGTAAAGGTGTGATATCTGTCGATAAGGATCTCATTCATTTGCGATTGAATTAACTCCGTTGGGGTATTTACTTCTGGATCCCTTTTCATTAAGGTGAATATGGTGTATTTGCCAGCATAGCCCTTCATAGTGAATACGAGTACACACCATCAAACCAAATGCGAAGTTCGCCTATTTTGCCTTTTCAAATTGAATATCAATAAGAGAGTTTGGATGAATGCTAAATGCTAAACGCAAATATAAACAACGAAAACATAAACAAACAGGGTTTGAATATCCTTTCTCGCGCTACTATCCTTTTGGAAATCCTTTTGCCTGCTGTTTATTGTCAGTGTTCTACGATAACGACAGGATAGACTGGGTTTCAATCGTTTTCGTGTAAGTTTCGAAGATTTTACGATTACGGCAATCCTGAAACCTTTCGTCCTTGTTGAATTTAATTCAATCCACATTTTGCTGTCATTTCGTTGTCAACGATGCTATTTTATGAAAAACAAAAAGACCAATCACAGTGAATTGAATTCAAAACTCAAACATTAACTAATGTCGTCAAAAAGGTAATTGTGATCCTGTGACCCATTTTCCTCCGCTTCTGTTTGCTGTAATTTCAACTTAAAATTTCGTCATTTGCACGTTTAGATTTTCTTATTTTGATTCTTGTGATATTTGAAGATGGTTGAAAAGTTTTTTGGCATTGAGATTCTTAAAAGCTGTAATGGGGATTGTGTACTTTTCAACCTGAGCAACGCGTAATTTATTTGTTTAGATCCAATTAATTTAGTGATTTAAGACTTATCACCACTGAACAAGTTAATTTTCGGCAATAATAAATAAAGAAATTAACGAGAACAAAGCTTGGTGTATTTTGTCGAATTTTCAAAGAAATATTTTTATTGAAAGTTTTTTACAGAAAATTTTTTGTCTTTTTAGACAGAAACCAATTTTAATGAAAATATTTTGACTGAAACAATTTTTGTTGACAATATTTTGAATGAAAAAATTTTGACTGAAGCAATTTTGACTCAAACAATTTCGACTGGAGCAATTTTGACTGAAGCAATTTGGAATGAAACAATTTTTGCTGAAACTATTTTCACTGAAACAATTTTGACTGGAGCAGTTTTGACTGAAACAATTTTGACTGTAATAATTTTGACTGGATCAATTTTAGCAGAAGCAGTTTTGACTGAAATAATTTTGACTGTAACAATTTTAACTGAAATTATTTTCACTGAAACAATTTTGACTGAAACAATTTGACTGGATCAATTCTGATGAAACAATTTTGACTATAATAATTTTGACTGGAGCAATTTTAGCAGAAGCAGTTTTGACTGAAATAATTTTGACTGCAACAATTTTAACTGAAATTATTTTCACTGAAAAAATTTTGACTGAAGTTATTTTCACTGAAAATTTTTTGACTGAAACAATTTTGACTGAACTATTTATACTGAAACAATAGAAGCAGTTTTGACTGAAACAGTTTTCGATAATTATTTTTTACTGAAGCATTTTTGACTGGAACAATATTTGCTGAAACAATTTTAACTGAAGCAATTTCTACTGATATAACTTTTACTGAAATAATTTTGACTGGAGCAATTTTGACTCAGCAGTTTTGACTAAAACAATTTTGATTGAAACAATTTTGACTGAAACATTTTTGACTGAAATAATTTTAACTGAAGTAGTTTTAATAGAAGCATTTTGGACTTACACCAATATGACTAAAATTATTTTCATTGAGCAAATATGAGAATTTTTTAGTGAAGCAATTTTTACTGGAACAATTTTGACGTTAACAATTTTGACTGAAACACTTTTTACTGAAACAATTTGGACTGCAACTATTTTTACTGGATATAATTTGACTGAAACAATTTTGATTGAGAATTTTTTGACTAAAGTAATTTTACTCAAAAATTTTTGACTCAAACGATTTAGTTCAATTAATTCTGACTGAATCAATTTTGACTAAAACAATTTTGAATTAGGCATTTTTAACAGTAACAATTGTTGCTGAAACATTTTTGGCTGAAAATATTTTGACTGAACAATTTTGACTGAACTATTTATACTGAAACAATAGAAGCAGTTTTGACTGAAACAGTTTTCGATAATTATTTTTTACTGAAGCATTTTTGACTGGAACAATATTTGCTGAAACAATTTTAACTGAAGCAATTTCTACTGATATAACTTTTACTGAAATAATTTTGACTGGAGCAATTTTGACTCAGCAGTTTTGACTAAAACAATTTTGATTGAAACAATTTTGACTGAAACATTTTTGACTGAAATAATTTTAACTGAAGTAGTTTTAATAGAAGCATTTTGGACTTACACCAATATGACTAAAATTATTTTCATTGAGCAAATATGAGAATTTTTTAGTGAAGCAATTTTTACTGGAACAATTTTGACGTTAACAATTTTGACTGAAACACTTTTTACTGAAACAATTTGGACTGCAACTATTTTTACTGGAAATAATTTGACTGAAACAATTTTGATTGAGAATTTTTTGACTAAAGTAATTTTACTCAAAAATGTTTGACTCAAACGATTTAGTTTAATTAATTTTGAATTAATTTATTAGCCTGAAAATTTTTTGACTAAAACAATTTTGAATTAGGCAATTTTAACGGTAACAATTGTTGCTGAAATATTTTTGACTGAAATATTTTGACCGAAACAATTTTTACTGGAAAAAATTTGACTGAAACAATTTTGACTGAGAATTTTTTGAATAAAGCAATTTTGCTAACAAAATTTTGACTGAAATAATTTGTAAAGAAACAAATTTGAGTTTTTTGCTCAGAATTTTTGACTGAAACAATTTTGACTAAGCTAACTTTTACTGCAAATTTTGAATTTTTTTTGCTCAGAACAATTTTTTTTCAAAATATTTTTACTGAAAATTGTTGGTGAACATTTCCTAAAAAGCCACAAATTTTACGAAGAAAAAAGAAGTGGAAACAAAACCCGACATTATATTTTGAAAGAAAGTAGAAGAAATATTTAATTTATGACGCATTCAGCTATAATTTGATGTTGAAATTTTGGCTGTCATATTTTGATAAAAATGAATCGTTTTCCACTGGATTTGTGTCATGGTCGTTGTCATCGGATTCATGCCGTCATCGTCATTCTTTCTGGAGAGGAAAACTCTGTCACCACATTTAAAGAACAATGCATTACTTTACAGTTCACCCCATATTTCATCCCTTGATGATGGTATTCGCATAAGAAATCGAAATAGAAATGCTTTAGGAGGGGTGTGATTCCCATAAAAACAATAATCCCATAAAATTCTGCTTATCTTGGCCTATTTTAGTACTTAAGACACTGATTTTGAAAGCTTTGGAATTTTTCCTTTTTTTTCTATACATTTTTTGATTACTGCTCCTATCGTGTCTTCTCATTTTCAGAGTGTATTTTTCCGTTTTTTTTTTCGTATTTCGTAGTCCTTTTTTCCTTCTGATATCATTTTTCTTCTCCAATTTTTTTCTTTCGGTTTTGCATTTTGCTTTTTCTACACTTTTTCGAGAACCAAAAGAAAGCCACTGATTTCTGAAAATATGTACAAGATAAAAGGAACTTCCTATCAACTCATATCTCAACATGTAAGGGAATATTATTTTATATCACTCTTGGGAATCGCTTTTTCTGCTACGGTAAAATGTTTTTTATTAATAAATAAACTCCGAAGTCAATTGTGAATTGTTCGGGGGTGGGTGCATTGGCATATCCACCCACGCACACCCAATGATAAATCGATACGAATATTTTCACTTTCATTTTAGATATTATTTTTATCTATAACCGATTTTATATTTATTTGTGTTCGTATTGTCATATTTATATCTTGTTGGGTGAAATAATATTGAATCGATCCCGCCATGGAGAGGAGGGGATTCTGCAATAAATCCGAACACTGAGAAATGTTTTTTTTTTTTGCTTTCGATTCGATACTGTTTAGATAACTTTTCTGAAATTGAGCAATTGAAGACCGATAATGTACGCTTATCATGCGAAAAATGAAGAGACTGACAAAACCCAGCATTAAAAGTAAACATAAAAATCCCATGAATGTCAATTAATTTTGGGGGTGGTAAGAAAATGGATTTCGGATGGAATGGAAGTGAAATGAACTGACCGAAAGTTGCCCCTACACGAATGTGTCTCTTACGATAATTTTTATTGTTTTTTTTTCCTACATAATAGACACATTTTCCATTGAATTTCTGTTTTATCATTATTGATAAAAAGAGAATGAGCAGCAATAAAAGTAAGGAAAAAAGCCCGCAGGAAATATTGAAATCTTTAATGGATCCCATGAGAAAATTATTCTTAAACAAAATAGATATGAAGGGCGTGTGTGTTCTTATATAGTATATTTACTGTAGATTTTTCGATAATCAAAATTCGATGATTTCAATATTTACGAGTACAAGGATTAAGAAATTTTGTTTGTGATTTTGCTTTTCTGCTTTGCTTGATAAGTCATTGGAGAATATTCATATGGTATTTTATGTTCTATTTTACATATTTAATTTTTTACATATTATTGCCTCTTGATGTGGTCATTTAATTATAATTAAATACAAAATAAATAGAATAAATAAAATTTTTGAGGTTATTAAAAGAATTTACAATTGAAAAATGTATTAAGTAAAATATTTGACATAATTTAAAAAGTGTGTACACACAAAAAGAGTTGTAAAAAATTGTTTCAGTCAGAAATAATTCAACTAAATTGTTGGAATCAAAAATTATTGAGTAAACTTGCTTAAGTCAACGAATCCTCATTAAAAATTGTTTCAGTCAAAATTGTTTCAGTCAAAATTGTTTCAGTCAAAACTGTTTCAGCAAAAATTGCATTCGTTAAAATAGTTTTAGTCACAAAACTCTTAGCATAAATTTTCTGACTCAAAAATCCTCATTAAAAATTGTTTCAGTCAAAAATTGCTTTAGTCAACAAATTCTGTGTAAAAATTATTTCAGTCAAAATTATTGCATTCAATATTGCTACTAGAAATTCTTTCAGTTAAAATTGTTTTTATCATAATTGGTTTAGACAAAATTTTTTCAATCAAATTAATGTCAGTCAAAATTGTTTCAGTCACTTTAGTAGAAATTATTTCAATTAAATTTGTTGTAATCAAAATTTTTTCAGTCAAAATTAATTCAACTCAATTGGTTGTGTCAAAATTTATTGAGTAAAATTGATTTAGTCAAAAAATTCTCAAGCAAAATTGTTTTAGTCAAAAAAGTTTCAGTGAAAATTGTTTCAGTCAACATTTCTTTAGTTAAAATTGTTTCAGTCAAAATTGTTTTATCAAAATTGTTTCGGTCAGAATTAATTCAACTGCGTTGGTTAAGTCAAAATTCTCAATTTAAATTGCTTTAGTCAAAAATTTGTCAGGCAAAATTGTTTCATTCAAAATTGTTTCAGTCAACATTGTTTCGGTCAGAATTAATTCAACTGAGTTGGTTAAGTCAAAAATTCTCGATTTAAATTGCTTTAGTCAAAAATTTGTCAGGCAAAATTGTTTCATTCAAAATTGTTTCAGTCAACATTGTTTCGGTCAGAATTAATTCAACTAAATTGTTTGAGACAAAATTGTTTGAGTAAAATTGCTTTAGTTAAAAAATTCTCAATCAAAATTGTTTTAGACAAAAATTTCTCAGTAAAAACTGTTTCAGTAAAAATTTTTTCGGTAAAAAATGTTTCAGTAAAATTGTGTCTGTTAAAATTGCTTTACTGGAAATTATTTCAGTTGAAAATCCTCATTAAAAGTTGTTTCAGTCAAAATTATTTCAGTCAGAATTAATTGAACTAAATTGTTTGAGTCAAAAATTAAAATTGCTTCAGTCAAAAAATTCGCGATCAAAATTGCTTCAGTCAAAAAATTCTCAGTAAAAATTGTTTCAGTAAAAATTGTTTCGGTCAAAATATTTTCAATAAAAATAATTTCAGTCAATATTGTTTCAGTAACAATTAATTGCATTGGTTAAAATAGTTTTAGTCAAAAAACGTTTAGCAAAAATTGTTTGAGGCAAAAATCTTCATTAAAAATTGTTCAGTCAAAATTTTTGGAGTAAAATTGCTTTAGTCAGAAAATTTACAGTCAAAATTTTTTCAGTTAAAAAAATTTCATAAAATAAATTTTTCGATTAAAAATGATTTAAAAAAAAATTGTTTCAGTTAAACAATAATTTGTTGAGTAAACGTCCTCCAGTAAAAATATTTTTATTGAGTGAGAACTCATAAAAAAAAACATAATATTTTATTAAAAATATTGTAATTTATTTACTAAGACTTTTTTCCCATATTAATAAATTTCAAGTTGCCGAAAGGCATTTATTAGTCTGCTGATAAGAATGAAGTTAGATATGAAAGTGGACAGAAACTATCTACAGTTGGTCAGGCTAGTAACAATTTTGATTTGCAATTAATTCACGTTATTTTATGTGTTATCAATAGTCATGGTCAGTCTCTTATCAATTTTTCATTTGTTTTGATCGATTGGCCAATAAATTCAAAGATTCAGTTTTTGATTAATAAGAGAAAAATTACACAAAGTAACTTAATTTTTGGAAAAAGATAAATTATGATTCTGTGATGAGAAATATTTATTATTGTAAAAATCGTATAAGAGTTGTCCATTCATACACAGGCATTTATATAAGTTTAGTTTTATAATTGTTGAAACCATTCACCCTTCGATATTATTGATTCGTTAAATCTTGAATAAGATTTCAGATCAATAAACTTTTCGAAATGAAGACGAAATATTCAAAATTCATTAAAATCAATTTGCAAGTAGTATTTTTCCGTTGCTGACAACAGAACAGGGAGGAACGGAACATAAACAAAGAGAAATCGAAATGGATTGGAATCAACAGGATATGTACGAATGGAATGGTAATGTTAACACGCAAAAATTACTTAAGTTTATGTCTGACAACATTTTCTATTTACTTTGGAGTGAATGGAATTAGAACGACTGGAATGGGAAAACTGATAGAAGGTAGCAGATTCCAGGAGCTCAAAATACTACCCGAATTGTAGTCTGACCCAATTGAGACTTAGAAGAAAACAAAAGGGATTCCTTGACTGAACTTTTGGTATTGTTTTCTTTGGCATCCCTTATCATAAAACGTTGGTATTGTTACAGTGTCAAAAGGAATCAAAATGAAAATGGCTTGGAATCGAAGAGACTTAAGACAAGATGAAAATTGAAATTGAATCGACTTGTGCCCCATTTGAGTTAGCTGGACGAATATTGTGTGTGTCGAATCCAGTTGAGTTGAGCTGAACAGATCAGATAATATTATTAACGGATTATTAATCCAACAAGAAAGGGTTAAACAAACAAACCTTGTAATTTTAATTTAAATTTAATGAAGGAGGAAGTCCAAGTGAATATCTACATTCAGTTAGTACCGATTTGCATGTAACCCTTAAAAGAGCAAGCCTAGAAAGATAGAAATAGGGGGGATGGCAGAAGGGGTATTCCTTTCAGTTACTTTTAAGACCATCTCTCCCTAGCTTCAACCATAAACTCTTTGGTGGAGTGAAAATTTTCTCCAAACACAGTCGAAAAGGTTCTACTTCCTTGAGATCAAGTTGAAGGATAAACACACCCTTACCAAGCAATTATAAGATTTTAAATAAAAACAAAATTTCTTACGCACACACACAGCCATATAAGCTTGTGAATTTATGTATAGACAAAAAATGAACCCTTTAATTTATGAATAGAAAAATAGATACAAGCGAGCTGCATATTGACTCCAACCCTCAGATTTCTTTTGCTGTAGTTATTGGGTAGCCAAACACAAATAATCGCTTTTTATTGTATTGTATTCACTTGCAAATGGGGGTGAAGCCGTCCGGGGTTAATTCGGATAGAAATATTCAAATTTTAATTTTGATATTCTTATTGTTTCGTTTAGTGGCTTGTCCTTTTGTATTTAATAGTAATTTTGACATCTTTTTCGAAGAATTCCATCTCATTTTTCTCACAGCACGGAATATTTATAGTGAACGCTCTTAATGGAAAATTTTTCGTTTATTTTGTAATTTTTTTTTTTTTTTGAGGGTATTTTTTCATATCACTTCTATTTATATTATATCAATTGCTATTTATGGAAATATTATCCGCCTTTTAATTTTATTTTAAAATTCTCTTTTTTATAATTATTAATGCAGATGGAATGGATATTATTTACCAAAAAAGCAGCAAATTTACTATCGATAACTTATTGCCAAAAAGGTGCGGTAAAAATAATTTTTTTTCACCAAAAATAGTTTTATTTAAAATATCAACAGTCAATTTTCTTTTAGTAAAGATTATTTTAGTAAAAGTGGTTTAAGTTAAAATATTTGCTTCATTCTAAATATTTTCAGTAAAAATTTGTTCAGTCAAAATACGTACAGTAGAAATTATTTCTGTCAAAAATTTATTAGCAAAAATTGTTTCAAGCAAAATAATAATTACGTCAAAATATTTTCAGTCAAAATATTTTCAGTCCAAATATTTTCAGTACAAATTTGTTCACTCAAAATATTTGCAGTGAAAAGTATTTCACTCAAAATTGACTCAGCAAAAGTTGTTTCAGTCAAATTATTTCTAGTAAAAATTGTTTTAGTCAAAATATTGTCACTAAAAAGTGCTTCAGCAAAAATTGTTTCAGAAAAAATTATTTCAGTCATAATTGTTTCAGTCAAAAGTTTTTGAACAGAAAATGTCGCAGTCAAAATATTTTCAGTAAAAATTTGTTCACTCAAAATATTTGCAGTGAAAATTAATTCAGTCAAAATTGACTCAGCAAAAGTTATTTCAGTCAAAATATTTTTGGTAAAAATTGTTTTAGTCAAAATATTGTCCGTAAAAAGTGTTTTAGAAAAAATTATTTCAGTCATAATTGTTCAGTCAAAAGTTTTTGAACAGAAATGTCGCAGTCAAAATATTTTCAGTCAAAATATTTTCGGCAAAAATTGTTTCAGTCAAAT
The DNA here is from genome assembly GCA_958298945.1 of Atherix ibis. NCBI lineage: Eukaryota > Metazoa > Arthropoda > Insecta > Diptera > Athericidae > Atherix > Atherix ibis. The sequence goes on from OY282609.1 coordinate 79,427,601, forward strand.
TATTTTCAGTTGAAATTGTTTTAGTCTAAATATTTTCAGTAAAAATTGTTTCACTTAAAATTATGTCATTAAATATCGTTTCAGTCAAAATATTTTCAATTAAAATTGTTTCATTCAAAATACTTTCATTTAAAATTGTTGCAGTCAAAATATTTTCGGTAAAAATTGTTTCAGTAAATTTATTTTCAGTTAAAATTGTTTAAGTCACAATATTTTCAGTAAAAACATTTCAGTCAAAATATTTTCAGTAAACAATTTTTCAGTCAAAATAATTTCAGTAAAATTTGTTTAAGTCAAAATATTTACTGCGAAAATTGCTTCAATCAAAATTGTTTCAGAGAAAATTGTTTCAGCAAAAATTGTCTGTCAAATTATTTCTAGTAAAAATTGTTTTAGTCAAAATATTTTCAGTAAAAATATTTCAGTCAAAATATTTTCAGTAAACAATTTTTCAGTCAAAAAATTTTCATTAAAAATTGTTGTAGTCAAAATAATTTCAGTAAAATTTGTTTAAGTCAAAATATTTGCTATGAAAATTGCTTCAGTCAAAATTGTTTCAGTGAAAATTGTTTCATTCAAAATATTTTCATTTAAAATTGCTTCAGTCAAAATATTTTCGGCAAAAATTGTTTCAGTCAAATTATTTTCAGTAAACAATTTTTCAGTCAAATTATTTTCAGTAAAAATTGTTTAAGTCAAAATATTTGCTATGAAAACTGCTTCAGTCCAAATTGTTTCAGTCAAAATTGTTTCAGTCAAAAAATTTTCAGTAAAAATTGTTTCAGTCAAAATTGCTTTAGTCAGAATATTCCCAGTAAAAATTGTTTCAGTAATAGTTTAAATGGTTTTAGTAACAAAAATTCAGTCAAAATTTTGTCCATAAAAATTGTTTCGGTAAAATTATTCTTAGTACAAATTGTTACATTGAACATTTTTTTCATTTAAATTTTTGCAGTGAGTTTGTTTTTTGGATTTTATAATCAGAATATTTCAAAAACGATACAGGAATACAAATTATTTCCAATATGGCTCAACTATTATTCCAACTCACTCGCCTACCCTTTTAATTTCTGTAGATTTTCAACCTATTTCACCACATTTTCGATTAATTTATCATTTTAAATCATATCAAATTTCAATTTTTTCATCAAAGTTTTTTTTATTTAAATATGATGAATATTTTATATGAAATCCCTACAGAAAAATTATGAAGAAAAAAAGCTAAAAACCATATTGAAATTTTTTTAAAATGACTTAAAAAATCCGTGTGCCTATGAAAAGTAAATTCAATAAAGATAAGAATGGTTGATTGAATTAAAAGATTTATTTTTCCTATATAAGAGCAGCGAAAAAACTCAATTTGAACAGAGGGAGAAGTTTTCTTCTTTAAATTCAACCCCTTTATTGATGGTATAATGTATCTTGTCTTATAAGTGCGATATTCCTACATCTCTTTCCGCTAACATTTCATTTTTTATGGAATAACAAAAAACATATAACATATATTCGGTTAAAAGTCAATTTTTTACTCTTCATTTTCTACTACCGTCAGTTATGAAATAAATAATCATAATAATAGTAATAATCCCCATGAATACATCGAGCTTGACTTACCCGCAAAATGGCACTAAATCGAATTTTTTCATATTTTTTTCTACCCCATATGTGAGCGATACCAAAAGGAGAAGGTTAACCAGACTATTATTAGTCACCCACAACAATTCAGTTCGTCTTCGTATTTTTCAAAAATCAACAAAACTTAAGCAGCCCACCCTCAACCCCTATCTACTTATCATCATTCCATTTGGAAATGGTATTTTTTTTTTTGGTTTCTGCTCAATTTCTATGGAAAAATTACCAATGAAATCGATATAATGTGTCATAAAAACTGCATGAATTTCACACAAATTCGCATAAAAATAAATCAACAATAGAAGAATCAGAATGCCTTTGAGTGAAAAAAAGGAGTGGGTTCGGAAATATATGTGAGAGCAGATAATGAAAGGAAACTGAAAAAACGAAAGGATACAGTCGAAGTGAATGAAGGAGCAGTTTCGGAGTATATCAAATCCTCAAATAGGAAAACGAGCACATTTTTTTCCGTTCAAACGAATCCTTCCAAGTCGGGAGTTATTCGATCAGCAACCATTAGCCCAGAGAAATAGCGAACGCATCACAATACAAAGCGCGTCGAAACCGCACCGAAATAGGAAAAATCGAAGTGGTTTTTCTGTCTAAAAAGGGGAAGGAGAAAAGGTGAACGCAATTCCAGCTAATAATCGGAGATAAGCGACACTTTAAAGAAATTCCATATGACACTGAATGGGTGAACATCGACATCGTTCCCAATAATCAAACCATATCCCAAAATAAATTGCCCACGAACCGTATTCATATCTGCGCGTACCCATTTTAGATAAGTTCCAAATACGCACTCGGATATGGAGTAAATCAGGACAACCGACAATAATGGAATAAGCCACGATTTACGTATCAGCGAACGTATGTACTCCGCCATAATTTTCTTTATTATTTCTTCATGCATTGTTGGAAGAGTCGTTTTTTTCTGTTATTTTCGCCATTTTACATATATTTTTCTTCTTCTTCTAAACGATTTCATATCCTTTTGTAGAAATAAGCAAATCTACCACAGGAAAAAGCACATAAAATCAAAGTACGGAAACAGATTTCTTCATATAATATTTTTCTATTCAATAGGAGGGAATGTAAGCGATTATTATCGATCAATTTAAATTTTTTTCTTTAGTAAAACTATGTTTTTTTTTATAAAGATTTGCATTAAAAATTGGTTCGGTTGAAAATTTATTCTTAATAGAAATTATTTAAGTAACATTTTTTGTTAGTAACAATTTTTCTAAGTAACAAAATTTTTTACTAAGTAAGAATTTTTCTATAAAAAGTTTCCTGTTGAAAATATTTTATAGAAAATTTTGAGTTTGGGTGTAAATATTGTAAAAGATTCTGTAAAAATTGCTAAAATTGTCCCTTAAAAGTGTTTCCGTAAAAATTGTCCCGCAAAATTTTCTCGGAAAAATATTGCAGTAAAAATTTAAGTATAAAAATTACATCACAAAATTAAATTACAAAAATTGTACTGGTAAAAGTTTTCAAAATCAAACTTTCAAATGTTTCTGTGAAAATGTTCATTCACATAATTTGACCGTAAAAATTTACCTGTAAACATTTCACAGTAAATATTTAACCGTAAACATTTGCAGTAAAAATTTGACCATAAACATTTTACCGTAAAAATTTGATCGCAAAAATTTTACCGTAATAATTATAGCTTAAAAATTTTATCATAATTATTTTACGTAAAACTTTTACCGTAAAAACTCTTTCGTAGAAATTTGTTCATCAAAAATTACCGTAAACATTTTTACGTAAAAATTTTACCATACCAATTTTGCTGCAAAACTAATTTCGCATAAACTCTCATAAAAATTGTACCGTAAAAATTTTTTAGCAAAATATTACAACAAAATTTTTACTGTTCAACATTTTCTCGCTCAAACTTCAAAATGTTTCTGTAAAAATGTTCATTCTAAAAATTTGACCGTCAAAATTTACCTGTAAGCATTTTACAATAAAAATTTAACCGTAAACGTTTTACAGTATAAATTTGACCATAAACATGATACCGTAAAAATTTGCTGGTAAAAACTTTACCGTAAAAATTATAGCGTCCAAATTTTATAATAAAAACATTTTAAAGTAAAAATTTTACCGTACAAATTTTGCTGCAAAACTAATTCCGCAAAAACTCTCATAAAAATTGTACCGTATAAATTTTATAGCAAAATTTTACTGTTAATCATTTTCCCGCTGATACTTACAAATGTTTCTGTGTAAATGTTATGCACATATTTTACAGTAAAAATTTGATCGTTAAAGTTTGACCATAAACATTTTCTCGTAAAATTTATACCGTAAAAATTTAACCGCAAAACCCTTACCGTAACAATTTAAGCGCAAAATATTTGATCGCAAAAATTAACAACAAAAATATTTCCGTAAACATTTTACCATAAAAGCGTTTCCTTTAAAAATTTGGCCATAAGAAATTGACCGTGAACCTTTTCTCGTCAAAATCTTAACGTTTGGTTAAACTGCCAAATATTTCTGTAATAATATTCATGCTAAAATTTTAGCCGTAAAAATTTATCTGTAAATATTTTACAGTGCAAATTTGACCATAAAAATTTGACCGTAAAACTATTGCCGCAAAATATTTGATCGCAAAAAAAAAAAGTGCCCGTAAAAATGCTACCATCAAAATATTTCCGTAGAAATTATTCCGTAAGAATTTATCTAGACGAAACTGACCGTGAAACTTTTACCGTAAATATATTATAGTAAAAAATTAACCGTACAAATTTTCCTCATAGATATTTTTCTAAAACATTTTACCTCTAAAATATTTCTGTAAACATTTTCCCATACAAATTTTCTGGTAAAATGTTTTTCTTTTGCAAATTTTTCTGTAAAAATTGTGCCCTCAAAATTTCCTATAAACATTTTTGTATTAAAATTTAATATATTGTAAATTCTACTTTAAAAATTCTCAAGGTGATTGATTTATTTAACTTTTTAGATAAATAATTTTTTGTAAACTTTTTATAGCAGAAGTTTTTCCATAAAAACACTGTGCTTTGAAAAATTTCCTGTTAATATTTTGATGCAAACATTTTCCTACAAACACTTTTCATCCAAAAAGTTTTCTCTTAAGAATTTCTGGTTAAAATATTTCTGTTAGTATTTTGCTGTAAGTTGTTTTAAAAATATTTTTCTCAAAAAATTTTTCTACATTATTTGGACTATCAAATTTTTTTGTTAATTTTACTGTAAAAATTCTCTGGTTAATTTTCCTGTAAAACTTTTTCTTTAAATATTTTCCTGTAAATATTTTCCATGAACCATTTTTGTTGTTAACATTTGAAGTCATAAAATCTTCTATTTTACAATAATTTTCCTGGAAAAATATTCCTGTACATAAATTCTATAAAAAATCTATGGTAACAAAATATCACATTTATAGTAAAGATTGTTTTATTCAACATAAAAAATTCACCAAATAAAATCTTTATTTAAAATTTTGTATGAACCTAGTTTTATAGTAAAATATTTAGCAAAACTAAATTAGAAATTTTCCGTACAATAAAACTGATTTCTATCCAGCTACCCACACATTACTAATCTTAGTTTTAATGATGAGATAACTTTAGATTATTTATTATAAAAAAACATTTATTCGGACATGCAGTGTTAATTGAAAAAGTTCTGATAGAGTTTCTTCAAAGCGGAAACACAAAATATTTGATTTCGGAAAATGAAAAAAAAATTATCGATTATGACAGAAAATGATTTAATAAAATTCATTTATGAAAGTTTTGCACCATGAAAAAATGGAAAAGGAAAATTATCTCGCATACTCCAAAAAGTATATTAAAAGAAAGCATATGCAAAAATTGATAAAAATCGATTAATTATTGAGTAAAAAATAGTTTCCATTGTGTGAGGGTTGGTTTTGACATTTCAGTATAGACGATAGCGAAGGACTTGAGCAAAGAAATCCTGGCCAAATTTGAATTTTTGCTCAACCGTTTTTAAGATGGAATCCCCCCTTTCGAATGTTGAAATCATTCAAATTTCACCTGTCACATTATGATTTTGATTATTTACGACTTAATTTCATATCTTGTTACTGTGCGTTGTCATAATTAATTTCTGATGAAAAGGTGGAAATCGTGCTCGTGTTGCGTCGCTTAGCATAGATGGGACTCGGGATGTTAGCGTGGGTTGTGAGGACACATTGTCAAGTCGAATACGTGCAATGGAATAAAATTTCCCCACCTTTCGGCCCGCTACCACCACCGTAAAAGTACGAAAATAAATACGGGCACGTGGATATGCTTGCGGCTGACTGATTATGAAATTTAATATTTTCGAAACGGCAACAAAATAATTCGCGTCTTCATTTGTTTGTTCACATTTCATCATAGTTGGTCGTTTTGACGGCGATGCGCATTGTTTCGACTTGGAAGGGTTGATCCTGTACTCTATGGCGTATAGACCTAAATCCAATAGCACATCTAATAGACATGATTTACCAAATATTCCTTTTATAGGAATTCTACAAATTCAATCAAATTTAGTTGTTTTCAAAACTCCCGCCAAAAAATAACCAAAAAGAAACAAAATTGCTGCTAATAGAAGAGTTGTTTTTTTCTTTGAATAAATAACCTCACGAATAAGAACGTGTGCATAAATGTCTATATAACTTCGAGCGAAAGGGTGCTAGGACTGACGGTAGAAGGGGGTGATAAAGCATTGAATTTCCTATATTGATTTATAATGGCAATGATATCATAACATAGCGAATCATCATCAACGTGTTACCATAAAAATCACTCCGGCCATCATTCGAATCATTCTGACGAAGCGCGGTTGCTTTCCGACCGTGAATAGATGTTATTTTGGTAAAATTGTTTTGCAAATCACCCCCATTTGCCCATTGTTAGCATAGCAAAATGTGTAATGCATCCTTTTTATTATTACCCTTTTAGGATTCGAACAAAAAGAAAAATGCTCAATAAACAAATGGAATCGAAAAACGCGAAAATCATCTTTTAGGCAAATCGAAATCGTCAGAAACGAAATTCATGCGTGCCTGTTTATTTTGGAATGAGAACGTATGTAGCCGTAGGGCTATATTCATAAAAGGAAAGAAATACATCCTTTCACGTATCCCTAACATATATATTACACCTCAATATATAGGAACTTCTACAGAAATCTTAGGGCATGCAGGAGTGCGTTGTTTCTTGCATCGAATTTTTTTTTATTATTAATAATGAAATGGAACAACAAATGCTATAACCCAAATTTAAGGGATAATTTAAAAAACGACGAAAGTTTCTACTATATTTTTTTAAATTTTTTGCAACAAATAAATTTGAAATTATGGAATTTTTGAGGGAAAACTATTTTTAATGAAAAAGTTTTGACTTAAACAATTTTTGCAAACAATTTTGACTGAAACAAGTTTTGCTGAAAATATTTTGATTGAAAAAGTTTGACTGAAAATATTTTGACTGAAAAAAATTTTACTGAAAATATTTTGACTGAACAAATTTTACTAAAAATATTTTGAAACAATTTTGACTGTAATAATTTTGACTAAAACAATTTTTACTGAGAATGTTTTGACTGAAACTAATTTTACTGAAAATATTTTGACAGAACATTTTTTGCTGAACATATTTTGACTGAAACCATTTTTACCAAAAATATTTTGACTGAAAACATTTGTACTGAAAATATTTTGACTGAAACATTTTTTACTAAGAATATTTTGACTGAAACAATTTTTACTGTGAATATTTTCACTGAAACATTTTCTGCTGGTAATATTTTGACTGAAACAATCTTGACTGAAACAATTTTTACTGACAATATTTTGACTAAAACAAATTTTACTGAAAATATTTTGACTGCAACAATTTTTACTGAGAATATTTTGAGTAAAACAATTTTTAATGACAATATTTTGACTAAAACAAATTTTATTGAATATTTTTTGACTGAAACAATTTTTACTGAGAATATTTCGACTGAAAAATTTTACTGAAAATATTTTGATTAAAACAAATTTACTGGCAATATTTTGACTGAAACAATTTTGACTGAAACAATTTTTACTGAAATAATTTTGACAAACGATTTTTACCAAAAATATTTTGATTGAAACAATTTTTACTGAAAATATTTTGGCTGAAACACTTTTTACTGAGAATACTTTCGCTGAAACATTTTATGCTGAAAATATTTTAACTGAAACATTTTTTGCTGAATATATTTTGCTGAAACAATTTTTACAACAAATATTTTGACTGAAGCAATTTTTAAGAAAATATTTTGATTGAAACAATTTTTACTGAGAATATTTTCACTGAAAAATTTTTTGCTGAAAATATTTTGACTGAAATAGTTTTTACCAAAAATATTTTGACTGAAACAATTTTTACCAGAAATAATTTGACTGAAACAACTTTTGCTGAAAAAAATTTTGACTGAAATACTTTTCACTGAAAATATTTTGTCTGAAACAATTTTAAATGAAAGAATTTTTACTGCAACAATTTTTACTGAACGTATTTTGACTAAACAACGTTTTACTGTAAATATTTTGACTGAACCAAAATTTTAACTGAAATAATTTTGACTAAAACGATTTTTACTTTTTACGGAAATTAGTTTGACTGAACAATTTTTACAGTAAATTTTTAGACTGTTTTTTTACTGTAAAATTGTTTTAATCAATATTGTTTCAGTCTGAATGTAGTCTAAAAGTTTTTTGACTGATTCTAATTTAATGTGAAATACTTTTTGGTAGAAAATATTTAAAGACAAATAATTTCATGAGCAAATTTTCATTGAAAAATTAAAATCTGCATTCAAAAATTAAATATTTCCCACCTCACATATACCGTGTAATTATAATCTTACCACTTGTTGGAGTGACGAAACGATAAAGGGAAATTTTTGAAAAAGGAGGAAAAATCGTTTAACGAAAAAATTATATTGACAAAAGCCAATTTCATGCGAAAATAATCTCCCTCAAAAAGAATACGAGATTTTGGCTGAAAAAAACTGTTCACCCTTCGAATGATTTCAACCATTGTCGTAGGCAAAAATATTCTCCGATTTCTAAAAGCACCCTAAAAAAATGGCATTCAAAAATTTGCTATAAAAAAAACGGTAGGAAAATATGGAAAGTATTGAAGTGTGGATTTTTAACAATATCTGCAATCGGATATGTCAAAGAGGGTGTTGCTAGGAAGGATGTTGTTTTTTTCTCTCGCTAATTTAGAAAACTAAAAATTTTTAAAACTAACAAATTCTTTTAATAATATTTTTCGGTTATTTCAGAATTCAAATTTTTCAATTTGGTCGACGCAAAAATGTGATTTGTTATTTGTTTTTTTAGGAAGTTAGTGTTCACAGGGAAGACTGGGTGGAAGTATAGAGAGCTAATCTTGATGAAAATCGCAATCAAATCGTCTGTTATGAAAATCGATTTCAATCACTTCAAGAATTTCCTATCCCATAAATCGTTTTAATCTGTCAAAAACAGAAGAGATGTTAGGGTAGTTCGATAGGGTGGTGATGTAGGTATGGGGATGGTTTATGTTTACGCGAAAATTTCTACAGTTAACACGGACTCATTTGTAAACAGATTCGGGAATTTTTGGGTATCTAGAAGGCATCGGAATTGTAGAACATAAGAAAAACGATGAGTGGAAGGATCGGGAGAGGAGAATGCAATTTTATGCCATTAACAAAGTTATTAGTTATAGTATTAGTCAATGTTGGTTTTCCGGTTCGAATTGACTGCTCACGGGGCTGTCATTTAATTCGTTTCGATAAAAGTGCAATGAAGACGGCCATCAGACTACGCTTCCTCATCAAGATTCTACCAGCACTAACGCTAGGTCTAGGATGATTAAATTGGAATACAGAGGGGTGTGGGGGTGGGAAAGAAAGTAGACAGGACGAAATCGACTTCTGATGCTGATGACGACGTGGATTCTGTTGATGATGAAATATTACGAGTCTGACAACCAAATCAAATTTCACGTCTTCGGCAGTGGAAGCATTTGATCTGACATTAGGCATTAGACATTAGACATTAGATATTAGAAATATAGACTAGTAGTCGAATGTAGTCAGAAGCAAAGGATGGGGATTCTCTGATACTGAAAGTTAACAATTTCTTATCCAAAACTTTATAAAGCATCTTTTACCAATTACCCTTTCCGTTTTGGTAGAATAACCAGTGCTACCGTATCGAATGTATTATTTTTGTCAATTGATATCGTTTATTAAAATTTCTTCTTTGTTCTTATTTGAGAGTGTTGCCATCAGAGAAACTCTGATTTTCCTAAAGAAAAATCTAAATGAGAGAATGAGAGAGAAATTTTCCTGTTCAGCAAGGCTGCGTTGAAAGAAAGAAAATAGAATTTTCCCAATCAGTGATTATTTTGAACCGAACACGTGGTTACGCTATTTCGGCCCACTAATCCTCACAGACGTCTATGCCTCCTTTTCATAGATTTGAAGTCGACTCCCCAGTTTGATTAATATTCAACAATCAATATTTGCCGATTTGTCATACTACAAAAAATAATCAACGTGTTACCGGCATGATTAACTTACAATTTACAGATGGCGCTTATAGCTTGTAGTTCTGCGAGTGGCCGATGTCAACACATCAACATTTAAAAAAAAACATAATTCTTGCACTCCTGTTTAAACGTTCAATAATAAAACGATACACGAGCATAGATAATAATGAAAATCAATTGGAAAAACCCCTTTCGGTTTGCTTGAACTTCGAATTTTAATTGCACTTTATTAGGTCTACAAGTAAAGTCAAAAAAACAAGCTGGATATTTCCTTTTAGGGCTTAGGATGATGTGCTCCTCCTTGAAACTTTTTTGATGGTAAACTGGAAGGGGAATGGCATATTACGATTTAATTACACTTTTACAACTAAGACATAATCGAAATGATTGTTCAGACAGACAACAAGCTTTGGGATGGGGTGGATAGCTCAAAGGCTACCGGAGAAAACCGAGTAAAATAAAGTTCAGCGACTTACGTGCTGGTACATCTTCGTGGCCGTCACCCTTCAAGTATGAGAAAATCGTATACGCATAACTTATGTGCAGAAGGCATGCAGGCTCAATTCCAAAGAAATTTCAAAGATTTCAAACTGAAACACAAATGATCAACTGATTGAGGGCAAAGGACCATGTAGCCATGGAGAGCGGAAAAAACATCCTTCGATGGGTAATTTCGTTACGTTTCATCTACGAAAGATTTGATTTGTTTTTCATTATAAACGACGGGAATTAATTTAAATAAACGATTTGTTATTTGGAAATTTTCCGAAATTCTTATTCACGAAAGTCGTAAATTTGGTTAAATTAACCATTCGTCATGTCCTTTGTTGAAATTGAATTGGAATATTGGAATTTTTGAATAATTAAAGTTTATTTAAATGGAGCTAATCGATTGAATTTGTTTTATTTTAATTGGAAATTTTTTTGTCAATTGTTTTGGTGAAAAATTTTCATAGAAAAAAAGAATTTTTTCTACAAGATTTTCTGATTTTTAAGAAAAATTTCCTGAACATTTCCATTTAAAATTTTCACTGAAAATTTTGGAAATTTTTACTGAAAATTCTACTCAAAATTTCTTCTCAATATTTCAACTCGAAATTTCTACTCAAAATTACTCCTCAAAATTACTACTCATAATTTCTACCCAAAATTTCTACTCAAAATTTCTACACAAACTTCTACTCAAAATTTCTACTCAAAATTTCTACTCAAAATTACTACTCATAATTTCTACCCAAAATTTTTCCTGAAAACTTCTGCTCAAAATTACTCCTCAAAATTACTACTCATAATTTCTACCCAAAATTTCTACTCAAAATTTCTACACAAACTTCTACTCAAAATTTCAACTCAAAATTTCTACTCAAAATTAATACTCAAAATTTTTCCTGAAAACTTCTGCTCAAAATTACTACACAAAATTTTATTCAAAATTGCTACCAAAAACTAATATTGAAAATTTTTAATTAAAACTTCTGATCAAAATTTCTCCTCAAAATGTCTATTCAAAATTTCTACTCAAAATTTGTACGCAAAATTTCTACTCAAAATTTCTACCGAAATTTCTACTCAAAATTTATACGCAAAATTTCTATGCAAAATTTCTACTCAATATTTTACTCAAAATTCCTACTCAAAATTTTTGCTTAAAATTCCTATTAAAATTTCTACTGAGAATTTCTACCCAAAATTTCTGCTGTAAAAATTAAGGTAAAATTTTTTTTCTGTACAATTTATTTTTAAATTTAATCTAAATCACAATAATTACAATTTTATGTCCAGATCTTGTGATAAACCCTTTGTCTGTTTTCTATCTATTTTGGAAAGCGATTATTTTTTTGTAAAAAGAGAGACACCAATTTTTATAATAAAATTTTTTCCAATACTAAATAAAACCTTGGAATATGTAAGAATATAAAAATATAATCAATCATAAATAATAAAAATGGAAATTTTTTGTTATGCCATCAACTTTTCATCATTTCCAAAAGCTTATTTATAAATTTTTCATTTTTCGTTTGTAAAACATGGAAAATTACTGTGAACAAGTGCAACTGTGTAACCGCGCTTTTGTGTGAATAATTTTCCCATTAATTCAGTTCTGTTGCAGTTTGTTCCTATAAAACATTTTCCTCTGTCAGCACAAAAATCCTCAAGATACATGGTGTCATTTGTACTCGGTTCCTTAAAGTTACAGCCTTCCTTTTAAGTCTATACAAAACTTGGTGGGACTCAACAACCTAAGGGCAACAATACCATCATCTAATACTAGACTCAACCCTCTAAATAAAAAAAAAAATGAATAGAAAAAAAGCCAAAACAATTTTTATACTATTCAAGAAGTCAATATTTTTTCCATATTACACCCTCACAGTGGCTTTCTCGTTTAACAAATTGAATTTTTACTTCTTGATGATGTGTACATCTTTGCCAAACAGCACATAATAAAAAATACAACAGATTCAAAACGAAGAAAAAAATTAAATAAATGATAAAATAAAATTAAAAAAGGACGTGTATCCAAAAAGGAACAATACAGCAGAGAACCAGGAAAAATCGAAGAAAAAATTGGCGTTAGGCGAAAGGAGCACTGAAATCATTAATCATTTTGGAAAAACAACTGAGACTGCGGTGTATCTCGGTCTAAAAGTTTCCAGTTGGTGACAATTTTTCATTTTTTCTGTTCACAGAGGGGACTTACATTATGACATCCTTGGTGGAGGAGATAAAGCAGAAAAAAAACAATCGGTTTTGTACCTTTGAGTCTATATCTTCACTGTAGTTCGGGTGTTATCGTATGCAGAGTGAAAGGAAAACACCGAAAAGGAGGTAGGATAAGATAAACCGAAATGGAAGTTATCTTTCTAATTGACTTTGTCCTGGAAATCCTTTGTTCCTTCTGAGTCTATACTTACTTATAATAATAAGCAAATAGGATAAAGAATTGTTGAGAAAGAATCCCGTCAGTCTGACGGAAGTGAATAGAACCAAACCCAAAAATCAAATGAGAAGATTTCAGTTGAAAAATTATTAACTTCTCGAAATGCAGTTTTTCGAAGCATACAAATAGTAAAGATTATATAATTACAAACTATGTATCCTGCAGAAATCTCGAAGCAATGGATCATCTAGCCAAGATAGTATTGCATTGAGAAAAAAGGACGCAGCCTTAGAAATCTGCCATAAAAAATTGATTTTCTTTAAAAAAAAAGGATTTTTCTTGAATAGGAAAAATTGACACGTCGATGAGGATGTTGTTTTGACATTTTGCACTTGTAATGGAGAAAAAGTTTTCCTGATAAATGATATTTTGTACCGTCACATTCCGCCCAACTGCCCCATTCTGACTGATGACAAGCGAAAAGACGTTTTCCAAATGCAGACATCGCCTGCGTCATTTATATTATTATTGGAAACGACTGTTGCGTATTGGCATCCATGTCATGGGAAGTCGGATTTTCAGAAATCTCTTAGTTGCCAAAAATACCATAGGAAGGTCGAATTAACATCTTAATTCGATAGCAGGACTACAATTGACACTGTGTAGTCTTAGGTCTAATTGCCCCCAGAGACTTACGAGAAAATGCACAAAAGTTTGCACACACCAAACAGACGTTCGGCAAAATTTTATTGTTTAGTTGTTCACAAATGAAAGAAGAAATCTGAGAAAAAATATTCTGTGTCATCCTTGGAGAATAGCTTCAATAGATTTGTTATTATTCTGTTCAGGAGAGGAATTTTTTCCTTCATTATTAAAAAAAAATTCTATTTATCGAACGATACTTTCATCATATTGGCTAACTTTTTCTCGCTTTCAGGGAAAACTTTTTAAATTTCTTTTTCTGGGTTTTGTACAAATGTGTTTACTCATACCTACGTTGATAGGACTGTGCTATACTTCCAGGACTCGCCCTCACAATTTTCGATCTGGTTGTGTTAACCATTAATCAAACGTCATCGACAACATATTTTTGGCTCAAGTGTCAGAAGAATTTATTTCGCATTTTGATACATTAAGGATGACACCAAATATTTCTAATTCCAATATTCTACACTAGACATTTTGAGAAGAACTTTTCAGTAGAAATTTTAAGTCACAATTTTGAGCTTAAATTTGGAGTAGAAATTATTTTTGAGTAGAAATTTTCAATTGAAATTTTAAGTACAAATTTTGAGTAGAAATTCTTAACAGAAATTTTAAGTAGAAATTTTGAGCTCAAATTTGAGTATACATTTTGAGCAGAAATTTTAAGTAGAAATTTTGAGTGGTAATTTTGCGTACAAATTTTGAGTGAAACTTTTCTGTAGAAATTTTGAGTATAAATTTTGAGCAGAAATTTCCAGTAAAAATTCTGAGTAGAAATTTTGTGTAGAAATTTTGAGTGGAAATTTTGAGTAAAAATTTTGACTAGAAATTTCGAGCAGTAATTTTTAGTAGAAATTTTGAGTACAATATTTCAGTAGAAATTTGAAGTAGAAATATTGAGTAGTAATTTTGGGTACAAATTGTTGATTTTGGGTACAAATTATTGATAATTTTGGGTAGACATTTTAAGTATTACTTTTGAGTAGAGTTTTAAGTAGAAATTTTGAGTATAAATTTTGAGCTCAAATTTTTAATATAAATTTTGAACGGAAATTTTAAGAAGAGTAAAAATTGTGAGTAGCAATTTTGAGTATAAATTTTGAGTAGACATTTTTAACAGAAATTGTCAATATAAATTTTCAGTAGAAATTTTGAGTTAAAGTTTTGAGCAGAAATTTGTGTAGGAATTTTGGGTAGAAATTTTGAGGAGAAATTTTCAATAGAAATTTTGAAAAGAAATGTTGAGCAGACATTTTCAGTAGAAATTTTGCTTACGAATTTTGAGTGAAAATTTTGAGTAGAATTTTTAAGTAGAAATTTTCAGTTGAAGTTTTGAGTAGATATTTTGACAAGAAATTTTGAGCAGAAATTTTCAGTAGAAATTTTCAGCAGAAATTTTCAGTAGAAAATTTGAGTTGAAATTTTCAGTAAGAATTTTAGGTAGTAATTTTCAGTAAACATTTTGAGCAGAAATTTTCTGTAGAAATTTTTAGCAGAAATTTTGAGTAGAAATGTTCAGTAGAAGTTTTGAGTGGAAATTTTCAGTAAGAAATTTGAGTAGAAATTTTCAGGATGCGGAAAATTAAAAATAAGTTTAGTAAAAATATTTTTTGTACATTCTTTTTTAGTTCACTGTAATTATGTCCATGAATATTTTTAAAAATGAGAAAGAAAATTTGAAGTTAAGGAACTTCCCGATTAAAATTTAATTTTTCTAAATAATTTTTTTTAAATTGCCTAAAAATCCATATTTTGAGGGTAAAGTAAAAAGTCAGTCAGCAACCACCACTTTTACAAATTGCCTTATTGTCGCGTGATGACCATCGGTGGAGGTGAATTTTTTATATTCGGAAATTTCAAAAAGAAAAACTTGATGAAAAAAGGAACGAAACTAAAACGATTCAACGCCTACAGGGTTGCTAGTAAAGGACATAAGTTTACAGGATATAAGGACGTGGATGTGTACCTATTCGACGTTGGTTCGTAAATTTTGTTAAAGTGGATTCATCGTTCTAGTTACAAGTCCGCTAGACAATTTCCAGACAAACAGGAAATAGAGCCTGTGAACCTGCAGTGACAGATTACACTGTGGATACGTTACCGGTTTCATGGTGCATGAATAGGAATTCGACTGTAGGATCCACCAACGGGACTACAAAATGTAATTTTTTTAAAGGTTCGAAATTTCGTAAGAGCAATTAATCTACGTCCGTTTGCGTATCATGTGACATTTGCACTGTGACGGTAAATGAATTTTGGGATATGTTAGCGGTAGTGAAATGTGCTAGGGAAAGGCATGCTCCAGGAAGAGGGTAGCAGGATGAATCGGGAATGAAGCGAGAGGATAAGACAAAGCATTGAATACGATGAAGCTAGGAAGTGGTAGAATTGGTTGGTGACAATTTCAACTGCGTTGGTTGCCCAACAGAGAACTATGAAGGTATAAAGGCTAGCCAGTTTGTGAAGCTTTAAAGGCTCTATAATCGAACTTCCTAGGGTGCCACACTGGACTAGTCTATCTTGATCGATGGACATGTAATAGAGAGCAGTGACATGGCTAGCCAATTGTGGCTATAAATAGACAAGTGAATGCTTCTGAATGAGTGCCGGGATGTATGGCTTTTTAATGGCAGTGGGACTTTGGGTGGAACAAAAGTACAAGTAGGCCTAGAAACCAGAGATCGAGAAGGAGTAGTGGGATTTGGTCCAAAGAAAGGGAACTGTGCAAGCACATGTTTGCATTAGTCAAAAAAGTTACTCGACAAAGTTTTAAGGCATTCCTATTAGTGACTATCGGCAAATACCAAAAAACACACACACCTATCGGTTCGGTGTTTGCATTCGGTCAGGTTAGGGAGTCCCGGCTGGATGTTTCAATTTAAGTCCACCACATTTATAAGGGGTCAAATCAGCCGAACTAAATCGTACGTCATTCCTTTGGCTTCACACAATATAAATAGCGGTGGTAAATATTTCGAAAGGTGGATGAATCAATGAATGAATCGAATTAGATGGTTTGGAGGATGGCTGCACGGGTAGGTAACTGGACATTAGGCGCACACTATTAAATAGGCAGCCTGGTTACATGTTATTTGAACGGGATTCGAAGCTATCCGATTCGATGAATGAAGATGTTACGTATACCGTCCAATTTGCAATGTGTTTCAAATGCAGGAATGATCAGTCGTTCTTGGTTCGAAGAAACTGGCAACGGGCGGGGTTGGAACACTTTTCGGATCTGATTTGGAGAGTGAGAGGGTGGGGGAAGTTGTCAGTTGAGAATTATTCAATCTGTACACCGGCACATTTGTTATCATTTCGATGACCTCCTCAGTTGTTGTGGTTATAGAAATGGAATGAGACGAATATTCACTCGAATATTCTGGGTGATTGGAATCGAATTCCTTCTCACCGAAAATAGGAGTGAGTCCTTTGTGGAAGTATATTTAAAGTCGATATAATCAAATTAATAGTGAATGTTTTGTAATTTCCTATTAAAAAAAGAAATGGATTCGTTTTGGAAAATCAATTTTTTGCCCAATTAGAACAGATTTATTTTAAGGGATTTTTTATTATATTTGAATATTGTTTACTCTTTTTTTTAGTTATTTTAATTCAGAAAAAATTGCATAAAATATTCCTGAAAAAATTTAAATCGTTGAAAATGTTTGGTTATACCTTTTTTTTTTTTGGTTTAATTAAGTGGATAAATTTAGTGTCATCTTAATTTATTCTGAAGTTTGTGATTTTAAAATTTTTCATTTTCTTTAAAAATTGAAAATTTTTCTGCACTTTAACAAAATTTTAGAGAAAGCAAAAAGTTTGGGATGAAATTTTCTGCAAATTTGTGACTTGGTTCAGTTTTTTAATTTTTTTTTATAGAAATTAGATTTAAAATTAAAAAAAAATTAAGTATAATTTTTTTAAACACTTTTTTTCAATAATTTTTAACTAATTTGTATTTTTATGGGTCTGCCAAGGACGGTTCCAAAAGCCAGGCTGTCTACAGCGTGGGCGCTGACCCTTTTGCTGTTGGCTAGTTTTTAGCTTCTAAATTCATTTTGAGTGATCTGCCATCATTTTTTATTATTAATTTAAAAAGAATAAGACAAATTCAAATCATATTTCCCCAAAAAATTGAGTGTTTCCTTTTTGCACGGTTGTTACAGATTTTTTAAAATTCAAGCTTTTTTTTGAATAATTTCTTACCATATTTGATAATTAAGTAAAAAAAAATAAGTAGTAAATTTGCTAACAAAAACTAAGTGTTTCATTTGTCAAAAATTTTAATTAAATGTATTTTTTATGGACTCCAATTTTTTTTTTATTATTAAAAAAAATATTGAATTTGTGATTAAAATGAGTAACCTTTGAGCTTTCGTATCAGTTGTGAAAGTTACTTTTTCATTTTCCACTATAAAATCCTTCCCAAAAAATTGAGTGTTCTTTTCCAAAAAATTCCACAATTTTGTACAATTTTCTTATATTGTATTAAATTCTTGATCAAAATAGGTAAAATTTTTGATTTTTGCATTTGTTTTTTAATTATCCAAGCAAAAACTTTAAGAAATCTAAATTTTAACAAACAATTGAGTGTTCTTTTTCCAAAAATTTCACAATTTCATATAATTTTTTTATATTGAATTCTTGATCAAAATAAGTAAAATATTTGATGTTTTACTGCATTAGTTTCTTAATTATCCAAGCAGAAACTTTAGGAAATCAAAAATTTAACAAAAAATTGAGTGTTCTTTTTTCTAAAAATTCCGGTCGCATTTAATATTTTTAGTTTATGAAACCTGCAAATTTTTATTAATGTTAGATTTGGATCTGTTTTGAAAATTCTTCCATCATTTTTAACTATCAAATAAAAAAATTGAGCAATTTTTTGCTCCGTTTTAAAAATTATTTTGTTATTTGTGAAGGCCAAGTCTAAAAACTGAGTAATTCGAATTCTTACTAAAAAATTGAGTGTTCTCTTTCCCAAAAATTCTGACTACATAAAATTTCTCTAAAAAATGACATATTTTAGCTGCCGCATCAGTTAAAAAAATCCATTTGCATTTTTCTCTTTCAAATCACTTTTTATCAATTCAAACTTTCACCAAAAAATTGAGTGTTCTTTTCCTAAAAATTCCTCCTTCGTATATTTTTATTGATTTTGAAAACATTGAATTGTTGATCAAAATATGTAAAATTTTTGATGTTTTAGTGAATTAGTTTTTTAATTATTTAAACACAAACTTAAATAAATCAAAAATTTAACAAAAAATTGAGTGTTCTTTTTTCTAAACATTCCAGTTTCATACAATTTTTTCTAGATTATCAAATCTAAAATTTTTTATTAATATTAGCTTTTAATCTATTTTATAAGTTCTTTTATCATTTTTAACTATAAGATAAAAAAAGTCAGTAATTCGAATTTTTAACCCAAAAATTGAGTGTTCCCTTTTCCAGAAATTCCAAATCTGTAAAATTTCTATAAAATTAAAGAAGTTAAAAAAATTCATTTGCCTTATTTGTCTTTCAAATCAATTTTTATCAATTTGAATTTTCACCAAAAAATTAAGTGTTCTTTTTCCAAAAATTCCAATTTCATATATTGTTTATTGATTTTGCGAAACATTGAATTATTGATCAAAATAGGTAAAATATTTGATGTTTGCGTTAGTTTTTTAATTATCCAAGCAAAAACTTTAGGAAATCAAAAATTTAACAAAAAATTGAGTGTTCCCTTTTCAAAAATTCCATGTGTAAATTTTTATAAAATTTTAAAAATTCAAATTTTTTATTTTAAAACAGATTTTAACATCAGTCTCCATTTTAAATGTTACTTTGTTGCTTGTTTGAAAATTGAGTAATTCGATTTCTTAACAAAAAATTGAGTGTTCTTTTTTCTAAAATTCCGACTCCGTACAATTTTTCTAAAAAATGTCACATACTAGCTTCCGTATCAGTTAAAAAATTCTTTTGTTATTTTTGTCGGTCAAATCAACTATCATCAATGCGAATTTCCACCAAAAAATTGACTGTTCTCTTTCCAAAAATTCTAATTCAAAAAAAAACTTCAGAATGTCAAAATTATTTTTTCTTGAAATACCTAAACTTATTATTTTCCAATTATATGATAAGTTTTTATTTTTATTTTAATAATTTCTCAATTTAAAATCAAGTTTTTCGGGTTTTTCTTTTTTATAATTAAAAATTTTTTTGTCTTAAAAATATACTCAGAACCAACTTGATGTACACTTACAACAACAAAAACTGCATATGAAAATAAGGGGAAGAAAAAAAATTATGAAAAAGAAGGAATTAATCTCAATTCACCTTTACTACATTAATTCGGAGCAACATAAGCGCATGGAACGGAAGAGATTGATCTAGCGTAAAATAGGACGACGCTAGAAAGGATTCAGTGTTAGCGCGAATGTTGTTTAGGGTGAGCACCTCCGGTACTTCTAGCAAGTGTCCTCTCACAAACTAATATACCCACGAATACTCATTGATAGAAGACGAATCTCTATAACCAGGACACATGTATTTCGTACACATTGAAGAAGTTGGCAAAAAAATTAATGGTCGAGGGAGGGGCGGGGTTGCAGGTCACCCCCTGATCAACAAAGACAACACCAGTAAAAATTGATTCTAGACTGTGTTGCAAATGGAAGCGGCAAAATCCATTCCGGACAATCCCGAGAGCGACAGCGAAACGCAAAGGACCATAAATAGACAGAAAGCATT
The DNA here is from genome assembly GCA_958298945.1 of Atherix ibis. Taxonomy (NCBI): domain Eukaryota; kingdom Metazoa; phylum Arthropoda; class Insecta; order Diptera; family Athericidae; genus Atherix; species Atherix ibis. Next base: position 79,448,136 of record OY282609.1, read on the forward strand.
TAGGAGTCAATAAAACTTGTTAACAGAGTAATTGTTTGCAATTTATTTATTTGCTGTAAAAGCTCTGTCACCCTTGGCCAAATGGACTTTTATTTGACTGGGTAGCCATGGCCGGGCTGAATTGTTCGCCACTTCCGCACTTCCCTGTTTGTCGTTTTTCGGTTTCGGTTATTTAGTGTGTGAATATGGGCTAGCCTAAGGGGGTGATTAGATTTATGTTCTTTTCGGTGATGTGTATACGAAAAGTGTGGTCTTCTATTGAGAAAGGACGACGGGTGACGTTCGACGGGGTTGCGAAAAATTTCGGGTGATTACAAATATTTCCGGTTTGGCTATTTTCGAAATATAATCCAACATAAAGAAACGTTCGGTATAACGGATGCTGGAGATCAAGGGGAAGTCATAAAAGTCCAATCCAACACTTCTTATCTCGCAACTGGACCTTAATCTACGCTTTCTGCAGGACCTTGTTAGCATCCAGATACTTTTATGCATTTTCCACAAAAGGGAACTCTGAAGCGAAAAATTGTGTCCGAACATGTGTAAGCCTCCCGCATTTGTTTCTGTTTTCGTTTCTATTTCATTTCAACTTATCCAAATATTGGGGAAGATACGGTGTTCTACTAAATGTTTTCGGAATAACGTTTTGGGGAAGACGTTACAGAAGAATAGAATTAGCTTTACTTACTTCCGGTCGTATAAATATTCGAAACGAACTGGAAGTGGGAGATTTACTGTTCTACATTTAATTTTTGTGGTTTTCTGAATTAAACCTCATCGTTGGTCAGATTGTGGCTATTCATTTAGTCAACTGCGGATAGGATGTGATTATTTTTAGTGTAATTATGAATTTATTGAAATTTTATTGCAAGATTAATTAGAAATTATTGATTTCTAGGAAGAATTCTTGAGCAGCAAATTTAACAGGCAAGTTTTCGTAAATATTTGTCAGTAAAAGTTTTCAGCAGACAATCGAGGCAGAAATTTTAGGCAGAAATTTTGGGTAGAAATTTTGAGTAGAAATTTTGAGTAAAAATTTTGAGCAAAAATTTTGAGTAAAAATTTGGAGTAGAAATTTTAAGTAGAAATTTTGAGTAGAAATTTTAAGTAGAAATTTTGAGTAAAAATTCGTCTTAGAAATTGTCTGTGGAAATTTTCAAGCAAAACATTTAGGCGAAATTTTGAGGCAAAATTTACAGTTGAAATTTAAAGTTGAAATTTTTATTCGATATTTTCAGCTGAAATTTTCAATCAAATTTTTCGTAAAAAATTTTATGGCGAAATTTTCAGGCGAAAATTGCAGTCCAAATTTTTAGTCGTAATTTTCAGGCGAAATGTTGAACCAACATTTACCGCCGAAACTATCAATCAAAATTTTCAGACGAAATTTTGAGGCGAAATTTTCAGGCTTAATTTGCAGTCCGAAATCTTAATTCGAAATTTTTGGTCGAAATTTTCAGGCGGAATTTTCTAGCTCAATTTTAAGGCAAAATATTCTGACAAAATTTTCGGGCAAAATCTGCTGGCGAAATTTTCAGTCGAAATTAGAGCAAAAATTCGCCGTAGAAATTTTTAGTCGACATTTTGAGTAAAAATTTTGGGTAAGCATTTTTTGTATAAATTTCAGTCCAAATTTTCAGCCGAAATTTGTAGTGTAAATTTTTTTGCGTTATTTTTCGGCGAAATTTTGAGGCTAAATTTATGGTCGAAATTCTAAGTCGAAATTTTCATTCGAAATTTTAGTCAAAATTTTCGGACAAAATTTTCGGACAAAATCTGCTGGCGAAATTTTCAGTAAAAATTTAGAGCAAATATTTTCAGGAGAAATTCGGCGCACAAATTTTTGGGGAAAATTCGGAGTAGAAATTCTGAGTACGATTTTCAGTACGAATTTTTAGTAGAGATTTTGAGTGGAAATTCGCCGTGGAAATTTTGAGTAAAAATTTTCAGTAGAATTACCAGTTAAAATTTTCAGTCCAAATTTGTGGCGAAATTTTGAATCAAAATTTTCAGCCGAAATTTTTAATCAAAATTTTCGGACGAAATTTAATGGCAAAATTTTCAGGGTAAATTTACAGTCGAAATTTTAATCAAAATTTTCAGGCGCATTTTTCCGACGAAATGTTCAGTCGAAATTTCCAGTGGAAATTTCAGTCCAAATTTTTAGTCAAAACTTTTTCGGTCGAAAAAATGTTCAGCGGAAGTTCGCCGCAAACATTTTCAGGAGTAATTTGAAATAGAAATTTTCAACCAAAATTTAGAGTAGAAATTTTTAACATAAATCGTTACTTAGATTTTCTGTAAATTTTGGAACGTTTCCTTTAAGTTAAATCACTTCTAAACTAGAAAAAAATATGACGTGATTGTTGATAGCAAAATGGAATATGGCATAAATCAACAAAAAATTGTGTCATCAGTCATACTCTTAAAGTTGGTTCAATATGTGAACAGATATCAATCCACAGAAATCATCAATTGTGCTGATTTTTCCACTCCAGAATTAGGGGAGTCGCAGAAGTTTTCTCAATCGAAGAGGATTCTAACCAAAAATGATATATGATTAGTGTGACATGTGCCAACACATGAAGTCCTTCTTCTTATTCCAAGAGCAGCTGAGGTTGGTTTAATGTCGAGGGTGCAATATTTATTTTTTTATTCGTCATTTTTGTTTTTGTAAAAACTTCGAATCATTTTTTTCCGTAAAGCTCTTCCAAATGCTATTAAGTTGAAAAGACTTTGCTTTGGCTCCAAAAAATAAAACCCCCAAAAAAATACATATTAAATTAGAAAATATTTTAAGTGAAATTTCGTCTATAAAAAAGGAACGAAAATCCTCTTTACTAAATCAAATTTATGAAAAGTGAATTAATTAGTGGACGTGGGGTTTTAGACAAAAGCAGAAAAAATTGGAACAAATAACAACATTACCGAATAAATGATTCATTTGCAGGGATTTTGGTGGTGGTTTCATATTTCGTAGTTGTTGCCCATTTCTGCGTTATTTATCATGGACTGAATGTGCTTCTTCTGATAGAAGAAGTGCGCAAGAGAACTGGTCGTCTAAAAGGATTAAATCCGAAGTAAGAAGAAGTGGAATTAAAAGAAGACATGGTGTCCAATTCCATTCGTACCCCAATCGCTTTGGTGCATTTCGTTTTGTTAATCCCTTAATATACACCCTTCGCTCCATTATTCTATTTTTTTTCCACCCACTTCTCATTTAATATAAATTTCTATTTTTTCCTTTCTTTACAAAATCCTTTTACTTCGAGAAATTCGTAATGGTAGCTTTCGAAAAAATTGTTTTGGTGTTTCTTCAAAATTATGAGTACGTCTTATAAGAATACCCTTGCTTCTTGTCTAGGAGAAAAATGTTCTTTTACACCCTGTTAATGGTTGTGTAGTACTTGTGACACAATCTTTGGACTTTAGAATTAGAGGAGCAAAAAAATCAAATTAAAAATAATACGACGTTTTTATTTAGTTAATTAGCCTGCTCCGTAACTTTCTACTATGTCGAAGAGATTTTAAAAATTCATAAAATTTAGGAATGGAAAGTTCTGCACTTCAGAAGGGTTAGTAGTAAAAGGGTTAATGCAGAAAAAATGATTTAGAGCATTTGGATTTCGGGTGGAGAGAACTGGAAAAATACTTATTGCACCTGTCATATTTATTTATTCCTTAAAAAAAATTCTTGTATTTTATTATTTAATATCTCTAAGGTATACAAATGAAAATTGGTTCCTTTAAAGATATCGTTTCATTACGGCCGTTTTGATTTTAAAAAAATTCATTAAAAATTTCTACTCAAAATATTTTTACTGCAATTATTTTTTATGAAAATAATTTAATTGAAATTATTTTTATTAAAAATTTCTACTGAAAATTTATGCGGCGAATTTCTACTGCAAATTTCTGCTTAAAATTTCGACTGTAAATTTCCCCCAGCAGATTTTGCTTGAAAATTTTGCCTATAAATTTGGCCTAAAAACTTTGTCTGAAAATTTCGGTACTAAAATTTTACTGAAAATTTCTGCGGCGAATTTTTACTGAAAATTTCTGCGGCGAATTTCTATTGAAAATTCTGCTCAAAATTTCCACTGTCAATTTTGACTGAAAATTTCCCCCAGCAGATTTTGCTTATAAATTTTGCCTGAAAATGTTGCCTAAAAATTTCGTTTGCAAATTTCTACTACAAATTTTGGTAATTAAAATTTTGACTGCAAATTTCGAGCGCTAGTTCCTACTAAAAATTTCTGAGGCGAATTTTGACTGAAAATTCCACACAGCAAATTTTGCGTGAAAATGTTGCCTAAAAATTTCGCTTGCAAATTTCCACTACAAATTTTGGTAATAAAAATTTTGACTGCAATTTTGAGCGCTAGTTCCTACTAAAAATTTCTGAGACGAATTGCTATTGAAAATTTCTGCTCAAAATTTCCACTATCAATTTTGACTGCAAATTTCCCTCAGCAGATTTTACCTGATAATTTTGCCTATAAATTTTGCCTAATAATTTTGTCTGAAAATTTCGACAAAAAATTTCGGTACTGAAATTTTACTGAAAATTTTTGCCGCGAATTTTTACTGAAAATTTCTACTGAACATTCTGCTCAAAATTTCCACTGTCATTACTGACTGAAAATTCCCCCCGGCAGATGTTGCCTATAAATTTTGCCTGAAAATGTTGCCTAAAAATTTCGTTTGAAAATTTCCACTACAAATTTCGGTGCTGAAAATTTTGACTGCAAATTTTGACAGTAACTTTCGACTGTAAATTTTCCCCAGCAGATTTTGCCTTAAAATTTTGCCCATAAATTTTACCTAAAAATTTCGTTTGAAAATTTCGGTACTGAACCTTTTGACTGTAAATTTTGAGCGCTATTTTCTATTAAAAATTTCTGCGGCGAGTTTCTACTGAGAATTTCGGTGGCGAATTGCTACTGATTTTCCTGTTCAAAATTTCGACTGCAAATTTTGACTGTAAATTTCCCCCAGAAGATTTTACCTAAAAATTTTACCTATAAATTTTGCCCAAAAACTTGGTCTGCAAATTTCGACAATAAATTTCCGTACTGAAAATTTTCACTGCAAATTTTGCCTGAAATTTCCCCCAGTTGATTTTGCCTGAAAATTTTTCATTAAAATTTTGTCTAACTGCAAATTTCTGCTCGAAATTTCGACTGTCAATTTTGGCTGAAAATTTTGCTTGAAAATTTTGCCTAATAATTTCTACTAAAAATTTCGTCTGAAAATTTTGACTAAAAATTCCCCCCAGCACATTTTGCGTGAAAATTTTACCTATAAATTTTGCCTGAAAATGTTGCCTAAAAATTTCGTCCGAAAATGTCGGCACTGATAATTTTGACTGCAAATTTTGGGCGATAGTTTCTGCGGAAAATGTCTACTGAAAATTTTGAATCTAAAATTTCTGCGGCGAATTTCTACTAAAAATTTTTGGCGGCGAATTGCTATTAAAAATTTCTGCTCCAAATTTCGACTGTAAATTTTGACTGTAATTCTTCCCCTGCAGATTTTGCTTGAAAATTTTGCCTATAAATTTTGCCTTAAAAATTTTGTATGAAAATTTCTGCGGCGAATTTCTACTAAAAATTTTTCTCAAAATTTCCACTGCCAATTTTGACTGAAAATTTTCCACAGCCGATTTTGCCTATACATTTTACCTGAAAATGTTACCTAAAAATTTTGTTTGAAAATTTTCATTACAAATTTTGGTGCTGAAAATTTTGAGCGCTAGTTTCTTCTGAAAATTTCAGCGGCAAATTCCTACCAAACATTTCTGCTCAAAATTTCAACTGTAAATTTTGACTGTAATTCTCTCCCAGCAGATTTTGTTTGAACAAATTATGCCTAAAAATTTCGTCTGAAAATTTTACCTAAAAATTTTGTCTGAAAATTTCGGTGCTGAACATTTTGACTGCAAATTTTAAATGAAATTTTGACTGAAAATTTCTGCGGTGAATTTCTACTGCAAATTTTGACAACAGATTTACCTGAAAATTTTGACAACAGATTTGTACCGCAAATTTCTACTGAAAATTCCGATTCAAAATTAAGACTAAAATGAACTCGAAATAATTTTTTTAAATCTGGTTTTTATTTTAAATTTATTACGAAAAGTGTTTCCTGAATTAAGTAGCATCCAAACTTAAGCAAATACTTTTCATGCTAATAAGAAAGTCGAAGAGTTCACATTCCCTTTTCCTGATTTGTATAGAAAACCATCAAAAAACATAAATGTTTCCTTTTCTAAATGGATTATGTCCTACCATGTAATTTTTAATGTTATTCAAACTCAGTGGGTTATTATGGCATCGTCATTCCAGTAACTTGAATGCCCTTAAAACTAGCTGCAAGCCTTTTTTTGGTGGAATTTAATTAAAATCATTGACTGCAAATGAAGAAATCATTTTGAATTCAGCCAATGCACGTTAAACGAAAATTTCGCCGCGAAGGGTTTGTATTTGACACGTGCTCACCCTTAGACGAACCCCACCCCCTACCCAACTAGGCTGCTACACTTTTCACTTTTTACCTTTTTCTTTACGCATTCAGAAGTAGAGACTCACCTAAAAAATTGATTTTTCTTATTCTCTGCGTATCCTTGAGGCTATTTATTCTTCCTATCAGCAGTTAAACGTATATTCCTAGAGGCCATATCCTTAGCATTATCCTTTTTAAATTTTGTTTATATTATGCCACTGTTATTATTACTAAAAATAAATACATTTCGACGTCATTGTTCGCGACTTGTTTCGATTTTTCATAATTTCCCTATTCGATTTTTTTCCTTCGATTAAGAATTTCCTTCGCTCAATATCAACAGAACTAACATTGAGAATAGTTGAACAAATATTGCTGTTTTTATTTAGACTAATTTTAAAAACATAATCGAACGTTTGTATTTATATAAAAATGTTCATAGACAAATATTGAGACTATTACAATGGCAGGAATTGTTAAATTAAAACTCGAAGGATAATAACCAAAAGAAAGGACGGAGGAGCATTTTCTTATTTCGTATTATATTTGGAAGGTTAAAAATAGAAAATTACAGAGTATCGTATTGAAATTGATTTGATTTTATTGACAGAATACGAATTTTGTTTACCAAATACAAACAATTAAAAGTTTGGGGCCAAGGCGTCGCTCCACATTATAAAAGTACACATTCTGAGCCAATATACAAGCGAAAGGGTTCTTGCTGTCGAGAGGGTAGGAACTTATCAAAACTGTAGTTTGAGCGAATAATGGATCCGACAGGGGTTGAGCATGTCTAAAAGGGATGAAACATCAAAATTATTCTCGTGTCGATTATTTAATTCAACAGTTAAAGCGCATTTTCCTTGCGGGCAAATAAACAAACTTCCACTTTGGCGGCGGCAATCGATCGAAGAAATTGTCGTCGTCTTCAAGTCGGAATTTTAGGCAAAATTATCCGTAAATGGAAAATTTACCAAAATTGCTGTAATTTTGCGAAAATAGACAAAAAAGAATTTTTATTGATTAAATTGTTCGCAAATGTTAACTCGATTTTTGTTAAAAAATATCTGGAAAAATTTTACTGAAAAAGTTGAATATAGAAAATTTTTAACGAAAGAATTTTAACTGACAGAATTTGTTAACTGGAAGAATTTTTACTGGACCAATATTTACTAAAACGAATTTTTACTGCATAAAAGTTTACTGGACAAAATGTTTAGTCAAAAAAAATGTTGACTAAAAAATTCACTATTACTCGAAAAATTCTAACCGCAAGAATTTTTTAAGTGAAAGAACTTTTAATGGATTAAATTTTACTGGACCAATTTTTACCATAAAAATGTTTAGTAGACAAACTTTTACGGATAAAATATTGACTAAAAATATGTGACCGAGAAAAGTTTTACTCCAAAAATTTTAACTGCACGAATTTTTTAACTGGAAGAAATTTAACTGGACGAAGTTTAACTGAAAGACTTTTTACTGTGAAATATTTTTACTAATTGAACTTTTACTACAAAAATGTTGACTGAAAAATTTTAATTGAGGAAATTTTTACCGAAAAAATTTTAACTGACAGAATATTTTAACTGGAAGACATTCTACTGCGCATATTTTTACTGAAAGAATTTCTACTATAAAATTTGTTACTAAAAGAATTTTTGCTGAACAAATATTTACAGAAAAAAATTTTACAGAACAAATTTCATTGAATAAATTTTAACTGGCAGAATTTTTCAGCTGGAAGAATTTTTTCTAGAGATTTTTTTCTGTATGAACTTTTACTGAACAAATTTTCATTAAAAATTTGTCACTGAAAGAATTTAACTGAGAAAATTTTTACCGGAAGAATTTTAACTGACCGAATTTTAACTGGAAGAAATTTTACTGACCTTTTTTCTACTTCGCTGACAAAATGTTGACTCAAAAAGTTTAACCGATAAAAGTTTTTCCGAAAGAATTGTAACTGACAGGAATTTTTAACTGGAAGAAATTTTTCTGGGCCAATATTTACTAAAACGATTTCTACTAAACGAATTTTTACCAAAAATATATTTACTGAAAAAATTTACTTGAGGGAATTTTGATAGAAAAAATTTTAACTAACAGGTTGTTTACCTAAAAGTTCTTTTATAAGACGAACTTTTACTGAAAGAAATTTTCCGGTAAAATATTTTTACTGAATGAACTTTTACTGAAGTAATTTTTGCTCAAAAAGTTTAATTGCAAAAGTTTTTAACCAAAAGAATTTTAACTGACAAAATTTTCTAATTGGAAGAGGTGTTACTGTACCAATTTTTACTGTAAGAATTTAACTATAAAATTTTTTACTGGTGAAAAAATGTTTACTAAAAAGGTTTAATTGAGAAAGTTTTTACGGGAAGAATTCTAACTGACAGAATTTTTTACTGAAAAAACTGTTATAGAACGAACTTTTAATATAATTTTTTTTCTAGAGATTTATTGCAGGATGAATTTTAACAGATAGGATTTTAACTGGAAGAACTGCTATAAAAAATATTTCTAAGAAACTTTCCTGCAAACATTTTTAACTGGAATAAATTCCGTTGAAATTTTTTTTAACTAAATGGACGTTTGCCTAAAGAAATTTCTACTGAAAGCGTTACTTAAAAATGTATAATTTTTTTTAAAGTTTGAATAAATAATAAAATTCAAAAATACTTTTCTGTTGTAGAAAAATTGTTTTTAAAAAATTATTTACAATTTACTAATCAAAAAAAAAAAAATTCAAAAGCACAAAAATAACTGAGGATAAGAAATGGAAACGAAAACTTTGGGGAATGTTAAATGGGGCAAGAAAATACTTCTGGCAGGGATCAAACTCGTATCAGAAATCACCAAATATTAAAAATAATATTTTCTCTATACCCCACCATGTCCTCACTATGGCTTTTACTGTAAGAGATAAGAAATTTTTTATGCTTAAACTTTCAAACTGTTAAGACAAATACCAACAGAAAAGAAAATAACACAACACAATTCAAGATGCGATATTTTTCCGTTTCGGGGAAGACATTTTTTTCATCTCATTGATTCTGTTTATACGGAATTATTATATTTTTTTTCCATTTAGCCCAACTTGTCTGCTCTTGATTTCAAAGGCAAAGCAACCATTCGGGAATATTTCCCCAAGCAAATCGAAAAGAAAACCAGCAGCCAAGCGAACCCAAAAGAACATTCCCATCGTATCGTCACATTTTCAGTGAGTTTTCCAATTCGAATCGCAGTGATCCGAAGGTAATGAAATCGGATAAATGTTGATTGAAAAAGCATAAAACCGTTCCACCAGAATAAAAATATGCTTTGATATCGTAAAACAGGAAAAAAAATATTGAAATCACTTCGGAATGGATATCTACCGAATGTCGCCGAACCACGCTTCTTGGAAAATGATTTGTTTTCTTCTGATACCAACACCGCAACCAGGACATCATCCCCAAATAGAAGCATTTGTATCATGACACCCCTACCCTTAGCTGCTTAGCTGTACCTCACCGTTAGCTCCCGTATTAAATAATGGGTATGTAAGAGCACCCCCGGGTTTTCGGCTACCCTCATAACTGCCACCATCCACACCTACTTTACGTACGAAAATGGCTGGATATAAAAAGTATCGCACTCAATGCGTGCAGATTTAAGTTTGATTGTTCCTTTTTTTATAAACCAGCATCAATGGTACAGAAAAAACAGTACAAGAAGGAGTATTAACTTAAGCAGGCTAAGGGAGCGGTTGATCCACTGGGTTAAGAAAAATAAACCGTCGAATGTATGACAAGAAATGGCATGGAGAAGCACGATAAGAAAATGGCATATTGCACAATCAAAATGTGAAAATGTAAATTTTTTCTCGTTCGTAAAACATTCTTTCCACCAATGAATAAATGACTGATTCGAGTCACTCACCACACTCTTCATATTTTTCGACAAACAATTTCGAATATGATTTTGATATAAATTCAAAAACGATCCCAAATCGTTTATGAGTCTTACTGTTTGCTAGAAGCAGGGGTGACAAGGAGCATTTGATTTTGGTGGATTTCAAGAGTGAAGGACTTAAAAATTATTGGAAATAAGATTAAGGATTTGTATTGACTTAATGCCACTTAAGAGAGCTGTGTAGGTGTGGGGTTTTTAAGACTTAAATGGATGGGAAAGATTTCTTTCAGAGTAAAATAAATCTAATCGAAAAATAAATTCGTTCAGTAAAAATTTGTTCAGTAGAAATTCATTCAATAAAAATTCTAGCAGTAAAAATTTGTTTAGTAAAACTTCGTTAAAAATAAATTTGTTCAGTAAAATCTCTGCAAAAAAAATCATCAAAATATAAATTCGTTCAGTAAAATCTGTGCAAAAAAAAAATTATCAAAACAAAAATTCGTTCAGTAAAAACCTGTTCAAGAAATATTCCTAAAAAATATTGTAAATTCTTTCAGTAAAAATTTTTTCAGTACAAATTCTTTCAATGAAAATTCTGGCAGAAAAAATTTATTCTGTTAAACTTCCTCTATAACAAAGTCATTCAGTAAAAATCAGTTCAGAAAAAATTCCTAAAAAATATTGTAAATTCGTTGAGTAACAATTTTTTCAGTAAACATTTTTTCAATGAAAATTCTGGCAGAAAAAATTTATTTAGTTAAACTTCCTCTGTAATAAATTCGTTTAGTAAAAATCTGTTAAAAAAAACTCCACAAAAATAAATTCGTTCAGAAAAAATTTGTTCACAAGATTGCTCATTAAAAATGTACTCAGTTAAAATTTGTTCAGTAAAATATATTCAGTAAAAATTCTTTCATTAAAAATTTATTTCATTAAAACTTGTTCAGGAAAAATTTGTTCAATAAAAATTTGTTTAATAAAAATTCATTTAGAAAAAATTTGTTCAGTAAGAACATTCCCAAAAATAAATTCATTTAGCAGAAATCTATTCAGTTAAACTTTCTCAAAAATAAATTCGTTAAGTTAAATTTGCTTCAGCTAAAATTTGGTGCAGTAAAAATTTATTCTCTTAAAAATTGATAATTTAAAGTTTATTCCGTTCAAATTTGTTCAGTAAAATTTGTTCAATAAAAACTTGTTTAGTAAAAATTTGTTCGCTAAAAAATTGCTTATTAAAAATTTTATTCAGTTAAAATTTCTCCAGTAAAAATTTGTTGAATGAAAATTCGTTCAATAAAAATTCATGCACTAAAAATTCTTTCAGCAAAAATTTGATCAGTAAAAATTTGTTTAGAAAATGTCATCAAAAATAAATTCGTTAAGTATAAATTTATTGGGTTCAAATTCAGGCAGTAAAATTTGTTCAATAAAAACTTGTTCAGTAAAAAGTTGTTCACTCAAAATTCATTTAATAAAAATTTGTTCAATAAAACTTCTTCAGAAATAAATTCGTTCAGTAAAACTTCCTCAAAAATAAATTCGTTCAGTAAAAATTTGCTCAGTAATAATTGATCAGTAAAAATCTGTTCAGTAAAAATTCGTTCAGTAAATATTCGTTAGTAAAATGTTTTCAAAAAAAAATTCGGCAATAACAATTCTTCCAGTAAATATTTCTTCAGTTCAAATTTATCCAGCAAATATTTGTTCAATAAAACTTTCCCAAAAATAAATTCGTTCAGTAAAAGTTTGTTTAGAAAATGTCATCAAAAATAAAATTCGTTCAGTAAAAATCTGTTCAATAAAAACTTGTTCAGTAAAAAATTTGTTCACCAAAAATTCGTTTAGTTAAAAGTCATTTAGTAAATATTTGTTCAGTAAAACTTCCTAAAAAATAAATTCTTTTAGTAACAATTTACTCAGTAATGATTGGTCAGTAAAAATCTGTTCAGTAAAAATTCGTTCAGTAAATATTCGTTAGTAAAATGTCTTCAAAAATAAATTCGGTCATTAAAAATTTTTCCAGTAAAAATTCGTTCAGTGAAAATTCTTTCGCTAACATTCTTTCAGTTAAAATTATTCCATTTAAAATTCTTCCAGCAAAAATGTTCGTTATAAAAACTCACTAACATTAAAAAATTTCCAGTAAAAATTCTTCTGCTTAAAATTTTTGCGGTCAAATTACTTCCAGTAAAAATTTTTTCAGCAAAAATTCTTCTCGTAAAAAATTTTTCAGTTAAAATTCTTACAGTGAAAATTTGATTAAATAAAATTCTTCCCGCTAAAATATCCGCAGTTGAACTTTCTTTGATGAATATATTTTCAGCAAAAATTTTTTTAGTGAAAATCTTTCAGTAAAAATTCTTCCAGTAAAATTTATTCTAGTTTTTTGATACTGAATTAAAATTTTTCCAAAATGGTGAATTTTTTTTTGTAAACTTAAAAATTGTTTTTATTCTTCAAATTTCATGAAGAAAAATAGGTAAATTTAATCTTTTCTAGCATTTTTTAAAGTAAATTTGTTTTCATTTGAAGGTAAATTTAGGATACATTTTTAAAGTAAACTATTTTAATCAAAAAGTTTTCCAAAACCAATTTTATGAATTTTTGTATAAAAAATTTTAAAATCCAGAAAGAATATTTTCGATTGGTAGAAATTTTTAAATTCTGCTTCCAGAATAACTTGATGGAAAGTTGTCTAAGAAAAAAACCACTTAACTTAAACTTAAAATGCATGCCTTCTTACAGTATAAATTATTTTGAGTTATAACAGAACAAGTGATTTTGATGTTGGTCATTCATTTGCAAATAAAATCCATTAAAACACCTTCCAGCACCTGCACGAAATTCATGGTTTTCAATATTGGATTGAATGTACTCGTACGCTTTTGGAAATCCTTGCTAGACATACGGTGCTGTATAACATTTTGTGTAAGGATAAAAAAACGGAAGAAGCAGCAGACAAGACGGTGAAGAGGAAAACAAAGTAAACTAAGTACGCAGAAAGTGTAGTAAAATTTTTGGCCAATACGGAGGTGGATGGAGTTTTAGTAAAACTACAAACTGATTTGAAGGGTAAGGAGCGAAATATGATAGAGGAAAAAGGAGACGTAGGCGAACATGGTCGAAGTATATCATTTTGATAGCATGATCCGCCATAATGCCATGCTGTATAATATTTCGCCACCAACTTTCATGTTACTCCCACCATAGGTGCGAGGGGAAAGGCGGCAGTTTAAGTGTACTCATACCAAGGTACGCCGGTATTCGGAATGTATTCCTGCCATTCCAGACAAAATATCTGAAGCATCATAATTAATGCAAAGCTTTGAACAACTGCAACACCTGCGGTTAGCTTAAACGATCTTAGGACGAGCTCAGCAACGATGATGGCCATGTTAGCGAAGGAAATGTTGGCGACTTGGAATGAAGTGAAGATTTTGCTGGAAGTTGTTCACATTCGAACGTTTCTGGAATCTAGTATGTGGAGTACCCCCTGTGGAAGTAGAGGAATATTGCCGGCCGAAACAAGACTAGTTGCAGTTAACGGATAAATTCTGTGAAATCCTTTCGCTGCGGTATGGCTTCATTACGATAGTTTTACAATTCCTTCCGCATACTATGTTACGGTTATTTAGTTCGGATCCGCATGTTAAGCATTATTTCTCTTGTTCTCAAAGTGCTTATCTAGTTTTACCATCCGAAGATGTCCTGTTTGGTGTTTTCCTTTTGTAAAAAAGTTGCCCATCTTTTCAAAGCAGTACAAGTCTTCTTTTAGGTAGGGCCAACACCGATGAGATCCGTTAAGGAAACAAATCCTTCTAAACCTTAAACAGACGGAAGCACAGAAACTTCAAATCTACGTGGTAATGGAAATGAATCTCGTCCATATTGTCTGGACATGCTCGGATACAATAGTGCGCACATATGCTCATCTCTTGCCAAAATATCAATTAATTCTAGTTTTAGCTTTTGAGACGCAGGTATGATGGCATGAATCGAAATCGGCCAATTTGTTTTTAACATTAGGGATTGATGTGATTCTATGGAAATACCCATTATAGTTGTAGACTAAATTTACCATAGAATAGAGAAACTATTAAAGGATTATTGGTATTCTTGGGGCGAAATTAAGTGACAGATGCTAGATTTTATATAAAAAAACAAAATTTGAAATCATGATTTTTTTCTGATATTTCAATTAATAAAAATTAAAGATTTTCAGCAAAAATAAAAATTATTTGACGAAACATTTTTTTTTGTGAAAATTGGTCTTGTAAAAATTACTACTATCAATAATACTTCACTCAAAATTGTTTCTCTAAGTCAAAATTGTCTTAGTCAAAAATGTGAACCAAAATTGCTATAGTCAAAACTATTTCAACGAAAATTATTTCAGTCAAAATTGACAAAGAAAAAATTGCTTCAGCCAAAGTGTTTCAGTCAAAATTGCTCAAGCAGAAATGGTTTTACACAAAATTGCTGGAGACAAAATGGTTTCATTAAAAATTGTTTCAGTAAAAATTGGTCATGAAAAAATTGCTCCAATCAAAATTATTCAGTTAAAATTTTTTCAGACAAAATTGTTACTGTCAAAATTGTTCCAGTGAAAATTTATTACTACAATTTGTTCAGTCAAAATTTGGTACGTAACAATTTATTCATTCAAAATTGCTTCAGTCAAAATGGGTTCAATCAAAATTTTTTCAGTGAAAATTTTCTGTTAAAATAGTTTCAGGGAAAATTGTTTCAGTCAAAATTGTTCAAAAATATTTCAGAGAAAAAGGTTCCATCGAAATTGCTTCAGTCAAAATTGCTTTAGTCAAAATGTGTTCAATCAAAATTGTTGCTATTAAAAATTATTTCAGTCAAAAAAATTGTCTCTGTTTCAGTCAAAACTGTTCAGTCAAAATTGTTTCAGTTAAAAATATTTCAGATAAAAATAGTTTCAGTCAAATTTGTTTCAGTTAAAATTGCTTCAGTCAAAATATGTTTAATCAAAATTGTTGCTATTAAAAATTGTTTCAGTCAAAAAAATTGTCTCAGTTGAAATTGTTTCAGTCAAAAATGTTCCATTCAAAATTGTTTCAGTCGAAGTTTGTCAGTCAAATTTGTTTCATTAAAAATTATTCAGTTAAAATTGTTTCAGTCAAAATTAATTAAGTAAAACTTTTTTAAACAAAATTGTTTTAGTTAAAATTGTTTCAGAAAAAATAGTTTAGTCAAAATTGTTTCATTAAAAATTACTTTAATTAAAATTGTTTCAGTCAAAATTGTTTCAGGGAAAATTGTTTCAGTCAAAATTGTTTCAGTTGAAAATATTTCAGAAAAAAATGGTTCCATCGAAATTGCTTCAATCAAAATCGCATCAGTCAAAATTTTTTCAGTGAAAATTTTCTGTCAAAATAGTTTCAGTCAAAATTGTTGAAAAATATTTCAGAGAAAAAGATTCCATCTGAATTGCTTCAGTCAAAATTGTTTTAGTCAAAATGTGTTCAATCAAAATTGTTGCTATTAAAAATTATTTCAGTCAAAAAAATTGTCTCTGTTTCAGGCAAAACTGTTTCAGTCAAAATTGTTTCAGTTAAAAATATTTCAGATAAAAATAGTTTCAGTCAAATTTGTTTCAGTCAAAATTGCTTTAGTCAAAATATGTTCAATCAAAATTGTTGCTATTAAAAATTGTTTCAGTCAAAAAAATTGTCTCAGTTGAAATTGTTTCAGTCAAAAATGTTCCATTCAAAATTGTTTCAGTCGAAGTTTGTCAGTCAAATTTGTTTCATTAAAAATTATTCAGTTAAAATTGTTTCAGTCAAAAATAATTACGTAAAACTTTTTCAATCAAAATAGTTTCAGTTAAAATTGTTTCATTAAAAATAACGTCAATTAAAATTGTCTTAGTCAAAATTATATTAGGGAAAATTGTTTCAGTCAAAAGTGTTTCAGTCAAAATTGCTTTAGTCAAAATATTTTCAGTCAAAACTGTTGCTATTAAAAATTGTTTCAGTAAAAAAAATTGTTGCTATTAAAAATTGTTTCAGTCAAAAAAATTGTCTCAGTTGAAATTGTTTCAGTCAAAAATGTTCCATTCAAAATTGTTTCAGTCGAAGTTTGTCAGTCAAATTTGTTTCATTAAAAATTATTCAGTTAAAATTGTTTCAGACAAAATTAATTACGTAAAAATGTTTCAATTAAGACTGTTTCAGTCAAAATTATTTATGTCAAAATTTTTTCAGTTAAAAATATTTCATTAAAAATTGCTTCAGTTGAAATTGCTTCAGTCAAAAATATTTCAGTAAACTTTATTTCACTCAAAATTGCTTCTGCCAAACTTTAATAATAATATTAAAAGTTTTTTAATAACTTGTTTGCTCTTTTCGTCCTTATTACTTGGCGTAAGTTCATTTTTAGTTGCTCTTATATATACATACAAGATATTCACTTTAGACTTTTTCTTACAGTCACTTGTGGATCTTTAACTATCATAGATATGGCGTATTCACTGAGAGAGAATTGAGCCCCTAAAAATCAGCATCCGAAGCCCAATCTTCAAGCATTCAATCGGAATATTTTTCAGGATAAGACGATACATATTAAAAAATTGTATATTTTATTATAAAAAAAAAATCAACCTTAAATAATAAAAAATATAATTTAAGCAGCCTAAAAAAAATTAAGGACTCTTCTTAAAGAAATTATATTTTTCCCAAGTATAATAGTAACCCTTAAAAATTTTCATATAATAAATTAATGACAACATTCTTGAAATATTTATCTTATATATTACTTCATTACAAATGGTCGTGCCTACACCTGCACTATCGCTATCTTCTCTTTCTTTTACTTCGTCTATCTCTTTCCATGACAAGTATTGCTTACTAGCAACTCACCCAAAACAGATATTTTTGCATTTACGCTTGGTATCCCTTTCTCCTACCACTTAACGCTTACATTATGAGTATCCTTGTATGTAATATTAATTACAAAATAATTTGTATTCGGCGAAGAAAAAATATCCTTTTGTGAAATAGTTCTAAGCAAATCAACTAACTAAGCAAATGTCACATGGAACGGATTCTCTTACCAAAACAATAAGTGCGAGTGTATATACAACAAGGGCCAAAGAGTTTACCTTTATTGCACTAATCAAAGGGACAATTTACTCCTACTTAGTTCTAATATAATAATGGGGCTGTCTATGTACGGAAAATATGAATTAAAATTGTTGTTATCGCGACATGTAAACGTAGAGAAGATATGAGAAAAATGAACGGAATTCGGTAACACATTCATCTCGTCGAAATCATCACATTCTACTGACGACGGTTGTCTGAAATAACCCTTTTTCAGGAACACATCCTAACACAGTACTTAACCTTGCATATCTAAACGTATACACATATTCGCATATCTTCATTTGTCCTTAAAATACTGCAATGAAAAAAAAATTTAATATAACATTTCTCATTTAACGTTCATTATTTCTCAGCTTCTCCAAATAATAGAAAAGGTAAAAATGAGAAAAAGACAATAAAGAAAAAATATTAATAATAACACAATTAACTAGAAAATATTTTTGTTGATCGAAAAAGGAGAAAACAAATTTAATGGCAGATAAATTAAAAGAATTTCGACAATAACATCGGCAAAAAGGGTAAAAGACCATCGAATATTATTAAAAAAATTCCAAATATCCTTGTTGGATAAATGGCAGACTTATAAGGTTAGGCTCCATGAAGCTACCACTCTGTCGTCTGTTATATGTTGTGCTTAACCTTACAAACGCTTCCAGAATTTTGGTAGACTAAATATTTTTCTCTTTATTTATTTCTCTCTCTCTCTCCTGCTCTACCACTTCAACTTTGTTAATATTCACTCTATATCACAGCATATATTCGTAATTAATAAGAACAAGCACTACACGTAATTATATTCTTGCCGCTAACAGGCGTTCCTTTGGTTTTTATTAAATTCCATTGACTCGTGCCAAAAAGACATACGACCCGGTCATACCTTATAATTTGTACTTACACCAATGAATACCACTAATGTCACCATACCCAAGATTATACTGTAGACCTAGTATTAATATTTGCTTTTTCGATACGTACTCTAGGATTTGAAGATAAGAAAAGACTTCCCAGAATTAATTGTATACTCATACGAGTAGAGAATGAAGGAAAATTACCAATTCTTATCAAATACTATTCAGTTCTGCAATCCTCTAATTAGAAAGTGTAATGAACTCTCAATAAGATTTCATCCTTTTAATCTGGGGCCTTTATAAACTCTTACAATAAAATTGGAATTTTTCCTACGCTTGCAAGAAATTTTTAGAAATAATTTTTATTGAAACTATTTTGACTGAAGCAATTTTGACTGAAACAGTTTTGACTGAAGCAATTTTGTCTGAGAAATTTTGACTGGAACAATTTTTATTGAAACAATTTTCACTCAAATAATTTTAATTGAAACAATTTTGGTTGAAGAATTTGGACTGAAACAATTTTGGCTGAGACAATTTTAACTGACACAATTTTTACTGAAACACTTTTGACTCAAATAATTTTGTGTAAACAATTTTTGACTGAACAATTTTGATTGAAGCAATTTTGACTGAAACAATTTTCACTCAAACAATTTTAATTGAAACAATTTTGGTTGAAGAATTTTCACTCAAACAATTTTAACTGAAACAATTTTGAGAGACAATTTTGACCGAAATATTTTTGACTTAAACAATTTTGACTGAAACAATTTTGTCTGAAAAAATTTTGACTGAACAATTTTGACTGCAATAAATTTGACTAAAATAGTTTATAATGAAACAATTTCGTCTGAAAAATTTTGACTGGAACATTTTTGATTCAAACAATTTTTACTGAAACAATTTTACGTGAAGAAATTTTAACCGAGATGATTTTGACTAAAACAATTTTACTGAACCATTTTGATTGAAGCAATTTTGACTAAAACAATTTTACTAAACAATTTTGACTGAAGCAACAGTTTTTTATTGAACATTTTTTACTGAAACAATTTTAACTTAAACAATTTTTTGCTTAAATACTTTTTACTGAAACAAATTTGACTTACAATTTTTGCTTAAACACTTTTTACTGAAGCTATTTTGACTGAAATAATTTTGACTGAAATAATTTTGACTGAAATAATTTTGACTAAAACAACTTTTAAGGAAACAATTTTGACTAAAGCAATTTTGACTGAACAATTTTGAAAACCAATTCAACTGAAGCAAATTTTTCTCAATCAATTTGGACTGAAACAATTTTTTATTAAACATTTTTTATGGAAATTATTTTGAGTAAAAACTTTTACTGAAAAAGTTTGCGGTTGATGCAAAATTTAACTGAAACAATTTTAACTAAAACTATTTTGGGTAAATTATTTTTGACTGAAACAAATTTGAGTGAAAAATTTTGCCAAAACAATTTTGACTGAAACGTTTTCACTGCAACAGTTATCAAAGAAACAATTTTCAGTGGAACTATTTTGACTTAAACATTTTCACTTAAAGAATTTTGACTAAAGTAATTTTCATTAACACAATTTTGACTGAACCATTTTGATAACTATTTCGACTGAAGCAAATTTTCCTGAAACAAGTTTCGATTATAGCAAAATTTGACTGAAACAATTTTAACTAAAACTATTTGTGTAAATTGTTTTTGTCTGAAAAAATTATGAATGAAACAGTGGAACTATTTTGACAAAAATTTTTGGTTGATACAATTTTTCCTGAAACAATTTTTTATAAACCATTTTTTACTGAAACAATTTTTACTGAAAAATTTTTCGATTGAAGCAAAATTTGGATGACACAATTTTAATTAAAACTATTTTGCGTGAATTATTTTTCACTGAAACAAATTTGAGTGAAAAATTTTGACTGTAACAATTTTGAGTGGATATAATTTTAACTGAAACAATTTTTACTTAAATGATTTTGATTAAAATAATCTTGACTGAAGCAATTTTGCGTGAACTATTTTTGACTGAACAATTTCGATTGAAGCAATTTTAACTAAAATTTTTTTGACCAAAATAATTTTGACTGGAAAAATTTTGTTAAATTTTTATTTTAAATTTAAGTTCTTGTTTTGCACATAATTTTCATCCTAAGAAAATATAACGCCAATTTTTGGGACTCTATATTTCCATTCCTTATTTTATTGCCTTTCAATTCAGTCAGCAATATCGTCTGTTTCAATTATTTACTTTCTTAGTAAAAGGATATGGGAGGTGGTTTAGGCTTATCAGTTCAGGGGGAGGTCTTGACCGATAAAATTAAGTGTGAGCCGAACTAACTACTGAACTATTTGGAGTGACCTATTCCATCATTACATTCACACCCTAAGGATAAAGGGGTGGAAAATTTGAAATCCCCTGGAAGCGAAATACATTTTACTTCATTACACATCGTTTCACTTTATTTCGTATTATTTTATTAACTGAAATGTAAAATCAATTCCGGTGAGGATACTGAATGAAATTTATCGATTTTATGACAAAATGGAAAAATATTATTTGTAGAACCTCTCCGACCTGTTGTATACTTAAGACCCTGACAAGTAAAATGAAAAATTGTCCCCATTTTTGGAAGAAATATGCGTCTTTTAACTGTTTATGAAAACTTAGTATAGAAAATGAATTGAAGTCCAGTGGGAGAAGATGTGTTTATCCTTTTTAAGGTACAAAATATTGATTCGAATTTTGGATTTACCCAAAGTAACCGTTAAGATGGCAATAATACTATTCATAAAATCCAGTCAAATATGATATAGTGTACTGGTATTAAACGTGAAAGGTTGAAGATTGAAATGAAAGCCAACAAATGGACAAGGGGACTGACTGGCCGCCTTGACAGGACAGCATCGAATTGATGTGCATACAAACCTGTAAGCAAATAAACGACGACATCTCCGCTGTTGATAGTCTCCATCGATCCGCTGTAATTTTATTATTTTTCAATTTTGCTTATATTTATCGAATTTAACATTTTATTATGATCAATGTTTTCCATCTTGTTGTCCTTGGTATCCTTGATGGCCATTGCTCCAAAGCGTAGAAAAGTAATTGACGGAAGTTGCGGATGCGGTAGCTATGACTACATTGGAAAAAGTGGTGTGCGTGGAAAAATCGAATTGAAATTGAATCAAAACGGAAATGTTTTCATTCGAAGATATAAATAGTTACTATAATATTAGGGGGTGATTTTAAACATTGCCAGATAGACAAGAAGAAAAATTTATTGCAAATATATTCTACGGTCATTTTAAGAAATAGTTCCTTTCTGAACAAGGCTGGCTTGCCCGCATTTGAATTTCAACCTGCATTCTTTGTTTACAGTTTAAAAAGTAAAGTTTTTGCTTTACTAAAAAATAAATTTTTTTTACAGATAAATAAAATGTGTTATAGTATTTTGGACGATAATAATTATAAAGAATTAATCACAGTAAATTTAAGAAGTAAAAATTGTAACCATAAATTATAAAAAATAAATTTCCATCAAAAATAATAAGTACAAAATTTTTGCGGTAAAAATATTTTCAAATAAAAATATTTTTAGCAAAAATAAAAATTAATTCTGTAAAAATTGTTTCAGATAAAACTGTTTCAGATAAAATTGTTTGTCAATATTTGCTTTAGAAAAAAATATTTCAGTCAAAATTATATCAGTTTAAAAAAAATCTGTTTAAGTTAAAACTTCTTTAGAAGTTTTCAGTCAAAAATGGTTCTAAAAACTGCTTCAGTTAAAATTGTTTTGGTAAAAATTTCTTCAGAAGAATTTGCTTCAGAGCAAATTTTTCCACTCAAAAATGTTTCAGTCAAAATTATATTAGTTGCAAATAAAAATGTTTCAGTTAAAATTGACTCAGTCGAAATTATTTCGACCAAAATTGTTTCAGTGAAAATTGCTTCAGTAAAAAGTGCTTCACTTAAAATTTTTAGTTTTCAATAAATTGTTTCAGTCAAAGTTGCTTCAGTCAAAATTGGTATTTGAAGAATCGTTAAGTCAAAATTCCTCCAAAATAATTATTGTAGTCAAAATAGTCAGTTAAAATTCTATCAGTTCAAAATAAAAATTATTTCAGTCAAAACTATTTCAGATAAAATTGTTTGTCAACATTTCCGTTTGAAAAAAAAATGTCTCAGTTAAAATTGTTTTAGTCAAAATTATATCAGTTTCAAAAAAATCTGTTTAAGTTAAAACTTATTTTAGAACAAAATTGTTTCCGTCAAAATTATTTGGACCATAATTGTTTTAGTCAAAAATGGTTGTGAAAATTGCTTCCGTAAAAATTGTTTCAATCAAAGTTGCTTCAGTCAAAATTGGTATTGAAACAAATGTTAAGTTAAAATTCCTCCAAAACAATTGTTTTAGTCAAAATTGTATCAGTTCAAAAAAAAATGTTCCAGTCAAAATTGTTTCAGTCGAAATTACTACAGTTAAAATTATTTCAGATGCAATTGTTTCCCAAAGTGTTTTTCTGTAAAATTGTTTCTGTCATAATTATTTAGGAACAATTTTTTCCATTAAAAATTACGTCTGTTAAAATTGCTTCAGTCAAAATTATTTTATTCAAAAATGTTTCAGTCGAAATTATATCGGTTTAAAAAAAAAATGTTTCAGTAACAATTTCTGTTTTAAAAAAATTTTTTCAGTCAAAATTGTTTTGTTAAAAATTATTTATGTAAAAATTGTTTAAAAAACCCGTTTTTGTTATTAATATAAATCCTAAAAATTAATTTCGATTTTTGTTTTTGGTTTTGTTAATGGAATAAATTTTTATTATTCCTAGAATATTGTATATAATACGTCACAGTTTTTAAAATTGAAATCCGGTCCTGGTTTTGTTCAATTCACAATGCAATAAGTTTCAATGTTTGTTGTTTAATTAGTCGCTGATCAATCATAATTCATCACTTGTTGAAATTCAAATAAATTTAACTGCGAGTGTGCGATAGATTTTATTTTTTTACTATTGCCTTTTTGACAACTTTTCTATGTTGATACTATATAAGTGACAAAGGGGAGAAATACTGAACAGAGAATGATGGAATAGGCAGAACCCCAGCCGAAAAGGATTTTGGCTGTCAGGGTTTTACGAGCGGTAAAATTTCAGATGGCAGGACATAGACTGTTGGTAGTCAGTCAGTCAATCTTCGAATCAATCATAATCCTTTTTTTATGATTTATCTTTCTGTCTTTAAATTAATAAAAAATCCTGTTTGAAAATATTCAAAAATTTAAAAAAAATAGTTTTTACCATATGTGTGTGTCCTTTTTAATATAAGTCTAAGGGGTATTGATTTTTTCCATTTCCGACAGTATTTGTTTGAGTACTGAAATGGTGGTTAATAGTCAGAGAAGGTGTTTTTGTAATTAAAAATTTTTAATAAAAAAAACGTCATGAATTTTAATTTAATCCTTTTTTATTTAACAGAATTTCCCAATTTCAATATTAATTAATAAAGACATTTTTATAAAAAAATATAATTTATATTCTCAATTCTTGAAGCCTTACTACTTCTATAAAATTTACCATAATACTGCCAAAATCCACAAAAAAGAACTCATGATTACGACTTAATAAAAGCTTTGTTCAGAAGTATTTTAAGATATTTATTATGCTCATTATGGTACGTAGCACACTGAGCTGCACTGAAAACTACAGAGCTTCTTTTCTCCTTCATATTACCTTATCATAAATTGATATCTGTCCTAATATTATTGCTGAGTTACCACAAGATGGTTTATTTAGTCCCATTTTAATGGAAATATATTTCAGAAACTATCAATATCACTTACACCGATGATATGGTCATACTGACTACTAATATGGACTGACAGACAAGAATGTTGGGACTTAACTAACTCATTGAATTCCCGTTCAATTAAATTTCTTCATGAAATTTTTAATGTAGTTCGTATTGTGATCTTAAAGTATCTCATTTTGTATCTTCTTATCAATTGAACTAGTTTTATTGTTCGACTAAAACTAATATGGACTTATAGACTAGATCTCTGGTACTTTGCTAAGCCTTCTAGCTACTGTCAAGTCTAATATATTTAGACGAAAATACTGCATAAAATTGTCGATACAGACCCTGATATAGCTTTTCATAATTTACAATCCCATATCCATAATCGAAAAGCACAGTTAACACTCCACAGAGTAGAGGAAAATAAATAGAAAAGTGTTCACATTACTTTTAATGTCTGAGCGGGTAGGACAATTAAAGAGAAGAAAAGGATGAGGCAAAAAATGTGGAAGAGACTAAGATAAAAATAAGAAAAGTTTATGAAATAGCATATCCTAGATTGCTGACAGAAAAAGGGTGCCCTGAATGTGAAGCCCTAGAGTACTGAGGTACCATGCCGTATAGCCCTGATATGCTGACACAATAGATAAAGTCCAATTATGGAGGTGGGTGTTAGGGGGATGGTTGTTCGATCAAAATTTTAGGTAAAACTTTTCAATAAAAATTTTTGGTAAAACTTTTCGATGAAAATTTTTGGTAAAAATTGTCGGTAAAAATGTTCGGTAAAAGTTTTCAACTAAAATTAGCGTTAAAAATTTTCGATAATAATTTTCGGCAAAAAATGTCGGTTAAATATTTACTATCAAAATTTTCGGTCAAAATTGTCGGTTAAAATTGTCGGTAAAAATGTTCGGTGCAAATTTTTGGTAAAAAATTTTTTAAAACAGAAATTTTGATTGGAACATTTTTTTTGTTGAAATTTTACCAAAAATTTTTACCAAAAAAATCGGTGCAAATTTTTGGTAAAAATTTTTTGTAAAAATTTTCAGTAAAAATTTTCGGTCAAAATTGTCAATAAAAATTGTCGATAAAAATTGTCGGTAGTAAATTTCAATAAAAACTGTACGTAAACATTTTCTTTCAAAATTTGCGTGAAGATTTTTGATAATAAATTTATTTAAAAAATTTCAGTAAAAATTGTCGGTTGCAATTGTCAGTTAAAATTTATGATCAAAATTTCAGTAAAAATATTTGGTAATAAATTTCGGTAAAAAATGTCCGCCAAAATTTTTAGTAAAAATCTGAACTAATATGGACTTATGGACTAGAGTTCTGGGACTCTACTAAGCCATAAAATTCCCATCAAATATTTTTGACTAGAAAATTTTACAAAAACTTACAAATGCAGTTCTGGAAATTTTTTCGAATTGTCCAAAATAATAAAAGTTTTAAAAAATGTTGAAAACACTTGAAAATTTTTATTCCGTTTTTAGAATATATTTTTTACCAAAAAAACCCCCTACCAATTTTTTAGGGACACTCGTTATGAAAAATTTTAAATTTTCAATTTTATTAAAAATTTAACAGAAAAATTGGGGTGTCCTTTCTGTGATTGTTAGTTGCTGGAATAATTTCTGGAAAAATGTATGCCTAAGAAAATATATATAAAAAAAAATTATAAAACTTTAAAATTCTTTAGTTTAGTTAGTTTGAAAATAAAAAAAATTGTTTCTGGTCAACGGCATTTTATTTTTAAATTTTTGTAAAAAAAAAGTGTACGCATAATTACTCTGAGAAGAGAGTCTTATTTTTTAAATAATTCTTTTTAGTATTATTCTTTCAATACGTAACATGTTAAATTTGTATTTAAAAGCATTTTTTATTATTTTTAAGGGGAATTATTCTTCGGCGTACCATTGAAAGATAGACAATCACATAATAGAGAATATGTAAATATCCTGTTACCAGTCATATCCTTTTCTGGTTAATTCTTCCCTTCACATATGTATGCAATAAAGACAATTGCTGATAGAATAAATACTTATAGGTAGTTGTGCATGGAAAAGTGACTGAATAGAAAAAGGGACAAAAAGGATATAGAAGTTAGAGTTAAATTGAAATTGTATCTGGTAGTTATACCATACCTTCGAAAGAAAGGAGACAGAACAATGTGAAGAAAGATCTTTTGACGAGGTATGGTAAAAATTGTTAACATATCAACTTTATGAAATCATAAAAGACGAGGTTGCTATAATCATCATAGAATAAATTATGCATAAATCGTATAGAGAAACGTACAAAGAGCTAGAAAATTTCCCCTTTCTTTCTTTTTTTGGCAGTGATTTCTCTATGATTATACACGGTTATATTAAAGCGGGGGACTCTTCTGAATTTTAGCTACTCAACAGAGCAATTTGAACACTTGAATCTTTAATAAGAGCACGCGAATGAACAACATCCTTTTACTAGCAAAAGTTTCATTCATTTGATTATTATTATATTCGCTTGATTTTCAGAAAAGGAGCACAAAATCTTATCAGGATATATTATGGAAATAATAAAAATGTCTACATGAGCACGTGTATATGTGTACGGATTGGTTTGTATAACAGGCTCGAGATTGTAGGTTATGCGAGGCGCGTCTATAAACTTTACCATCCAAAGTCGTTTGGCTTTGTCGAAAAAGCTTTGAATAAATGATAAGTTCACATTTTGCGCCACTCTAATTCTTTCTAATCGAGCTCTTGACAATATCAAATGAATTCCCTTTTCTCTTTCAAACGCCGTTGCCCTCGCGTTACACCTAATCCCCAATTCTAGGCAGACAAGTGCAAGGATTCAAAGCGAAATGACAGAAAAGGAAAAAAAACAGGAACTAATCAACTTAATATTAATATTAATATGATGAGTAGAATATGAACAATAAAATTCTTGATATTAACACACACGAAAAGAAAAGTTGAAAAAAAAACAATTTTACGTTTCGTTTAATGCAATTTGCTTAAAGCACTTAAAAAATTTTTTATTAGTTTTTATTGTAATAAATTTTTATTATTATTGAGTACGTTTTCTTTTTGGGGCAATATTTTAAAAATAGATTTTTTTTTATATTTAAAAAAAAAATGATAAAAGGGGTTAAAGAAGAAGAGTGCTGTGGAGAAAGACAAGAAAACTGGGCAAATTTCTTGCATGAATTTTGAAGATTTTGTTTTTTGTTGAATCAAATTTAAAATATTTAAAAAAATACAAAAAAAAAATCATTTTTTATTTGATTGCATAAAATTAGTTTTATTATTTTAAAAAAAATTTTTTTTTTTATGAACAAAGAAGAGATGGTTCAATATTAAAAAATATTATTTAATATTTAAATTGTTGGTATTCCACAGGGTAGCCTACTTGGGCCGATCGTCTACAATACATTTATGCATACGATATTTTGGCCAATATCATCACTATTAAGTATACTTAGGGTATGGCCTTGTATTAAGAAATAAAAATCCTCAATAGGCTTCCATTCCTGAATAGGCTTTTTCCTCAATAGAAAAAATCCTCAATAGGCTTCCAAACTCAAATTGAAAATCCGCAGAACTGATTTATTAATTGGTTAATGAAGGTAAATGAACGAAAATGTGCCTACATAACTTTTACTATCTGATTGAATCATTTCCTATCATTTTATTGGCAATTCTCTACTACAAGATACTGAAATTTATACCTATAACTTATATTCAAGAATTAACAGACTAGAACAAAACAGATAGTATTGAAAAAAAGTTCAACTTCAGGAGGAACACTCTTAGCTTACTAAAGAGGGCAAAGTACTTCTATTCGACGCCCTTCTAAGACCACTATGGCCTCACAAACTTAAATTTATATGGACTTACAGCAAAAATATGGACTAAGCACAAAAACAAATATAGACTTCCTGACTTAAATTAATGTTGACTTAAAAACCAATATAGACTTACAGCAAAAATGCTTCGTAAAATTGTCAATGCTTGTAATATTCATAAACATCAAAATCTTGACTATGTCTCGTTATAAAATGTTTTACTCTCTTCGTTTCAATCCTACTCATCTTCTCATTCAAGAGCTATATTCTACTGAAGCGAATATGGACTTACAGACAATAATTTTGGGTCTTAACCAAGTCATCGAATTTTCGTACACTTAAATTTCTTCATGAAATTTTCAATGTAGCTCGTATTGTGATTTTAAAGTATCTTTTTCCCAATTAAGCTAGTTTTCTTGTTCAACTAAAACTAATATGTACTTATAGACTATAGCTCTGGTTCTTTACTAAGCCCTCTAGCTACTGACGAATCCAATATATTTAGCCGATAATACTGCATTAAATTGTCGATGCTCTCTAATTCATCGAGATCTTTAGATCTCGTTATAAATAGTTTCACTCTCTTCTTCACTTACCTCTTTATTGGCATGCTATCCTGTACTAAAACCAATATGGACTTACAGACTAGAATTCTGGCACTTAACGTAGACTCCAAATTCCCGTTCAATTAAATTTTATCATTAAATTTTCGATATTCGTACTAGCCTTATACATTGTGATCTTAAAGTATCTCGTTATAAAAATATTTCGGATTTTCTTACCAACTGCACTAGTTTTTTTGTTCTTTTAAAATTAATATGGTCTTACAGACTACATCTCTGGTGCTTTGCCAAGCCTTTCAGCTACCGTCGAAGTCAATCACGACAGTAGTTGGTGCGCTTGCTAGAGCCCCAGAGTTCTAGTCTGTAAGTCCATAGTGGGTGATATACTTTCTTTTCTATAAATACCCATCGACGTTTTAAAAGTCCCACAATTTGTTTAAATATAAACTTTTAACTTATATTCACATATGTACATGCGAGCAGGAGTCACTTCGACGGATATTTAGCACCCATAATCGTAAACGTTAATCGCTTCTGTTATGTTTATCTGATTTTTTACTATTGTATTTTGTTTAAAAATTTACTTCCTTGAATTTTTTTTTGCTTATTAAATAAATTTTTTTTAAAACATAAAATTAAAAAAAAATTTCTAAAAATGAGAAAAAGTTTTTTTAATAATTTTTTGGTCTCACATTTTTGTATATTTTCTATAAAAAAAAACCATAGAATATAAAATTTTCATGCTACTTATCCTTAAGGGGATGAACTTTTTTTTGTACAGTTTTTGCTTTACTTAAAAATATTTCCTACAAGCCACCATCTTTGAATAATTTAAAAGATTTAAAAAAACAAAAAAAACTTATTATAATTTAATTGATAAAAGTGATAATTTATGTGAGATCCTTTTTGAATAAATAAACTACCTTGTAGTAAATTTTCTAAGTCCTTAAAGTATTTTTTTCATCGAATAGAAGACTGGTAAGCTTAAAATGTCCTTAGCCGTTAGGACTCTGTAATTGACTAAATAACTTCTTCCTGGTTTAAGTTTTATCGATAAAAATAACAAAATTTTATACTGATATTAAAAAAAATTATCCTATAAGAAAAAACAGAAAATAAGCTTAAATTGATTTGATAAGAAACGAGCTTTCAGAAATTTTTACAAAACAAAAAGTATGCGAACAAAACCAATAAACAAAAGCGTTTTTATTAAAGAGAAAATTCATACAACAATGGCTGTGATAGAATTATGGATTCAATTAATATTATTTAATAGCTAATTTTTATTTATAAGATAAATCAAAATTAAATTAAGAGTGAGAAATCGATGGAAATAATAACATTTCGAAGCCTGGTTATACCAAAAACCCTAAGGACTATTGAAGGAACAATAGTCAATAGAGATTCTTATAAATTTATGATATTCACCCATATTACTCCGTATATCAAAATGAAAGAATTAATAAAAATTCATTTACTATTATTATCTTAGTTTAACAGTCCAATAATAAATTTTCGCCTTTAATAGAATAAAACGAAACATGAAGAAATTGCGTGGAAACGTTTCCAACAATAAATCTTAACATTGTCTCGAAGAGATTGTAATGAACATAAAACATGGATTGTGACAAGGAGTAGAAAATCAAATTGGGTAGAAAAAGACTAACATGGGTGAAGATTTTCGGATGTACAATAGAAAATTGGGGACTATCACCCTCGTCTATAAAAACTACACAAAAAATGGAAAAACAATCACCACCGAACACATATTTAAGAGCAATTGCAAGGCTAAGCACACAATCAGTTTTTCGTGCATTCACGATTTTCATCATCTTGGCCACAGGAAAGCTATTAAAAAGGATAGTAACTAACATAAGTCCTGACAATTTCATATATAGTCAGTCATATTCAATAAAAGTAAGGATATGATTTCTTTTCTTACCAGAAAATATAGAATCCTCTTCTGCGTTGGTCCATAAAAACAGCTCCTTTTCCATTTGACAGAGTGTCGAGTGTTCACACTTGATTTTTACTCAATTGTGAAAATAAATGGTATCCAGGCAAGTGAAAGATCAGAAACGAAAAAATATCCTACTGGTCCAGGTCTAGGTCAACTAATGTAAGAAAAATCTGAAGAAATAGGAAAATAAATTGGAGGAAAAATGCCAAGTGCAATGTTAGAGGAAAATTCGAGAAGATTTATGGAATTGAGGGATACAAAAATACTGGAAGGATTTTGGTGTAAAAATTATTTATGGACATAATCTCACACTTACTTTGGTAAAATAACTGCGAATACTTAAAATACTTTTATAACAAAAAAATATTTTTCTATAATAGAAGTAAAAATAATTCTTAAAAAAATTTTTTTTTGGAAAATTCGCAGTAAAAATTCACAGTAAAATTTCCAGTAAAAATTTCTAGTAAAATTTCCAGTAAAAATTCACAGTAAAAATTCACAGTAAAAATTCACAGTAAAAATTTACATTAAAAATTCACAGTAAAATTCACAGTAACAATTCACAGTAAAATTCACAACAAATATTTTCAGTAAAAATTCACAGTAAAATTCACAACAAAAATTTGCGGTAAAAATCCACAATTAAAATTCAAAGTAAAAATTCACAGTAAAAATTCACAGTAAAAAGTCACAGTAAAAATTCAGAGTTAAAATTTGCAGTAAAAATTTACAGTAAAAATTCATAGTAAAAATTTACATTAAAAATTCACAGTACAATTCAAAGTAAAAATTCACAGTAAAATTCACAACAAATATTTTTAGTAAAAATTCACAGTAAAATTCCCAACAAAAATTTGCGGTAAAAATCCACATTTAAAAATTCACACTAAAAATTCCAGTAAAAATTTATAGTAAAAATTCACCGTAACAAATTGACAGTAAAAATTGACAGTAAAAATTCAGAGTAAAATTTCCAGTAAAAATTCACAGAAAAAATTCACTGTAAAATTTCCAGTAAAAATTCACAGTAAAAATTCGCAGTCAAAATTCACAGTAAAATTTCACAGTCAAAATTTACAGTAAAAATTTTAGTAAAAATTCACAGTAAAAATTCACAATAAAATTTCCAGTAAAAATTCACAGTAAAAATTCACAGTAAAATTTCCAGTAAAAATTCACAGTAATAATTCACAGTAAAAATTCACAGTAAAAATTCACAGTAAAACTTTACAGTAAAAATTCACAGTGAAAATTTACAGTAAAAATTTCCAGTAAAAATTCACAGTAAAAATTCACAGTAAAATTCACAGTAAAATTTCCAGATAAAATTCACAGTAAAAATTTATAGTAAAAATGCACGGTAAAATTTCCAGTAAAAATTCACACTAAAAAGTCGCATTAAAAATTCACAGTAAAAATTCACAGCAAAAATTCACAGTAAAATTTCACAGCAAAATTTACACCAAATTTCTTTCCATAAAAATTGTTTGAGTAAAAATTGTTTTGCCGTAAAAATGTTTCGGCGATGAAATTTTTAAATTTTAAAAACAAAACCTAATTGAAAATGCGTAGAAAATTCCCACCAAATAATTTTGTTCCCGCTTGCTGACATCAGATATCATTTAAATGAAAACATAAAACAAATTGTTCGCGTGCACTAAATTGACCACCCCTGATTTAAAAGTGAATTTTAATTCGGCACACATTGGGTGGTATTTCAGTGAAACGGGATAGTCGTACTGTTCGAAGGACCACTTGAAGCCATTGAGCTCCGCCAGCCACCGTCTCCCATTTCCGGCGACCGCATCATTTTAAGATTTTTGCTGATTCGAACAGATTTTTGCATAAATGGAAATTCAATGTGTATCCGACTACTCGCAAATATTTGAGTTTTCAATTGAAATTTGCATAGAAATGTGAAAATGCTGGAAATGATTTCTGTTGTAACTTTTTCTGTTGCTACTCTTGAAAATACTCAAATTTTTTTTCGCCGCATTTTCTTCACATTGGTACTGCGTACCCCACCTGCCCTTAATTTCTATAATAATAAGTTGATAACACGAGATATTTGTGAGTGTACAGCAGCACTTATTTTTATAACTTTATCTATTGAAAAGTCATAAAATTACAGAAACTTTTTGTCATCCAATAAAATTAAAGAAGCCATACTGCTTTGGAAACTTTTCATATTTTTTTGGCATAAAAAATTTGCAATTCACTGAAATTTATGTGCTGACGAACATGTTTTAAGTTTTGATTTTCCATATCAAACAGCATAGTATGGACTGGATAGGATGGTTTTTTAGGGAATAATTGATATAAAAATGATATAAAAAATGAATTTAAAACTCATAAGTTCACTTGTTTTTAGATGCAAATAGTTTTCAGATATTTTCGATGATTTTCTTTAAATAAAATTTTGAAAAAACTAAATTTTCACAAAGAGTTTTTAAGAAACAAATTCGTAATATTTTTCCTTTGATATGTAAAAATTAGTGCTTAAAACAAAAAACGAAGTTAAAATTTATTGGAGTAATGGGATATAGGATCCTTTGTGAGATATATTTTTCTATGTAAACAAACTCTAACAAGACACGCGGAGCATTTACCTTCATAACGCCAGCATTTTCATGAAGAAAAATCATGCACAATAACCTAAAAAAATTCTTAAATTTTCGTTATGCGTTTAAGGAATAAAATTTTTCTTCACCAAATTTTTGCTGATTAAATTTTGGCTGACAAAATTTTTAATTCTTAAAGTTTCTTTGTCGTAGCTTTTACTAATAAAATTTTTACTGACACAATTTTTACTGACCAAATTTTGGCGATTTATTTATAAAAATGATCACATTTTTATGCTAACAAAATATTTTTATTATCAAAATTTTAATTGGCCAAATTTTGAGTGAACAATTTTTACTAACACAATTTTCGCTGAAAATATTTATATAGAAAAATTTTTTACTGATACTTTTTTTTAACCAAATTTTTACTGACACAATTTTTACTGACCAAATTTATGCTGACAAAATATTTTCATTATTAAAATTTTCATTGGCCAAATTTTGACTTGTAAACGTTCTTACTTTTACTGATAAAATTTTTGCGGACCAAATTTTTACTGACAAAATATTTTTATTAACAAATTTTTTACTATCACAGCTACTGCTGATAAAATTTTTACTGACTTTTTTTGACGTAATTTTTATTGACCAAATTTGGTGCTAACAAAATATTTTCATTCTCAAAATTTTAATTGGTCAAATTTTGACTTGTAAAAGTTTTACTATCACACAGCTCTTACTCATAAAATTTTTACTGACATAATTTTTACTGACCAAATTTTTGATGACAAAATATTTTTATTAACAATATTTTTACTTGTAAAAGTTTTACTATCACAGCTATTGCTGATAAATTTTTTAACTGATACAATTTTTACTGTCAGTTTTTTTCACCAAATTTTTACTGCCACAAATTTTGCTGATCAAATTTTTGCTGAAAAAATATTTTTATTAACAAAATTTTTACTTGTAAAAGTTTTACTGTCACACAACTTTTACTGACCAAATTTTTGCTAACAAAATATTTTCATTCTCAAAATTTTAATTGATCAAATTTTGACTTGTAAAAGTTTTACTGTCACACAGCTTTTACTGATAAAATTTTTACTGACACAATTTTTACTCACATTTTTGTTACGTAATTTTTACTGACCAAATTTGGTGCTAACAAAATATTTTCATTCTCAAAATTTTAATTCGTCAAAATTTGACTTGTAAAAGTTTTACTGTAACACAGATTCTACTGATAAAATTTTTTCTGACACAATTTTTACTGACAATTTTTTTTGACCAAATTTTTACTGACCAAAATTCTGCTGACATAATTTTAACAAATACAATTTTTTTACTGATAAAAGATAGAATATTTACTGATTAAATTTTTACTGACAGAATTTTTTCTGACCAAATTTTTACTAACAGAATTTTTGCTGACAACATTTTTTTACTAACAAAATTATTACTTAACAAATATTTATTGATAAAATTCGTAAATATTTTTTTACTGAAATCATTTTTATTGAAAGTATTTCAACTGACAACGTATTTTTATTAATCTAATTTTATAGTTTTTACGTTGCATGCACATTTCCTAAAAAGTCTACAAAATAACATGTTTTTCATTAATAATTTTTAGAAAATATAAATCCAGAGAAAATTGAGTATTATTTCGTTTATTTTTGCCATAAAACGCACATTTTCATTTTGGTTGGATGGAAATTTTTAGTTTCTTAGTAACCAAAATATTGAAATTATTAAAA
Organism: Atherix ibis; assembly: GCA_958298945.1. Taxonomy (NCBI): domain Eukaryota; kingdom Metazoa; phylum Arthropoda; class Insecta; order Diptera; family Athericidae; genus Atherix; species Atherix ibis. The sequence continues at coordinate 79,483,001 of OY282609.1, forward strand.
TATTATATTTAGAACTTATTTAGATCCTTTCATTTTCTTTTACTGTGGTATATTCCCTTATGGAGATTTTGCTAAGTACAAGTATAAGTGCTATCATATTCAACAAACAGAGAAGACGTGGAAGTTTCTCAGAGCAGATCTTCATCTCGTCGGATGAAGTATCAGATTTCCATCTAGAAGATAATATATTCCCTGCGCAAATAACATAATATACTGCAATGTAATACCACCTTTGAATATGTTGCATGCGGAAATAGTAATTTTAAACATGGCGAAAAATTACTTCTTTTCGAAAATCTTCTCTATACTCCCTGGGTAGACCTGAGGAAGCACACCAATCTTCTCCAAACGAGAATATGTGAATTTTCCAAGAAATTCTCCACCCCCTACGAGAGGAATGTAATTACAATCTGAAAATGTTGGAAACATATTTCAATTTATGCGTTTAATTACTCAAGTGAATTTTAAATATCTTTGCGAGACTCCATACAACATTGAAGATTTACTTGAATACTTGGAAAATATTTAATTTCAGAACAAGAACATGAACCGAAAAATTAAGAAATTACCCACGACAAGTACGGTAACGTAGAAAATTTTATTCGCGAAATTTATTTTATGGAAATCAACCCTCCTCGGTCTATTCAATCAAACGAAACTAAATTCTAACCAAAAACAAAAAATTAAAAGATAAACTTCAGAAAAAATGTCCTCTTATCGTAGATAAATTTTCATTTTTGCAATTTCATTTCTGTTTTGCTAAGTTGTCAACATTGTTGAGTAGTTTTTTTTTGTGAATTTTATATTTTTTGCTGTGTAAATTTGCTACTTGAAAAAGTAAATGTGCAGAAAAAGTTGCGTATATTTTTATTGCGACCAGAATAAGGATAAATAAATGAATTTCTTTCGAGTTTTGTTGTGGAGGAATGCAAAAGAAGAAATTAAAATTAAAATCGGAAAACTTTTCTCCCATAAAACCGAATTATCGCATAATTTATAAATTTTGCAGCGATTTGATTTGTTGTTACGGTGCGGAGATGGTATACGGCGTAATGGGCACCAGGATGGCAATTGGGGTGGAATGAAATGGAATTGCTTGTATAATTGCTCACCATGGACTATTTTATTAAAATACAGACCAATTCAGAATTTCAATGAATTTTTCGAAAACTCGGTAAGATTTCTTTAGGCTTTTGAATATTTCATGTGGACAAGTTAGAAGTTTCTTAATACTTTAGTGCTTTGGTCTATAGCCACTCAGAAATCAGGCGAAGGATAAGGCCAAATAATCCTAAAAAAAAAATAAGAAAATTGGTCCCACGCATTATTAAAGTCTCCAAACTTGAAAAGAATAATATTTACAAAAGGTAGAATAAGAGCAGACATTTTCGTTTTATTCCTTTTTTAATAAAAGTATTTTTATTTGAACACATTTCCATTGAAAAAAACGGTTTAAAAAGAAATACTGCCAATCTTATGGAATGATTATCTTCATTTTTGAATGAGTACAATTACGACAAACGAGGATGATGTTCTTTGGAATAAGAAATAATCTCTTACCATTAAAGGCATTCGGCAGCAACAGCTGTTCGGGAATTACCTGTAATGGCCAAAGTATCAACCTTAATAGGTGCTTGACTCTGAAATTTTCTTTCATTAAAGAATATTCCATCCACCATCGGCTATATTTTCGTTTTGGTTAAGTTTATTTTCATTTTATTTATTTCCCCGTGAATACTTACCTTCAAGAACGATAACGAGGACATCCTGTATCATAGAAACGAAAGAAAACTTATTTACAATAAGCTACAAGTTCGACTATTTCAATTTTTTTTTCATACGTTGTAAAGTGTGTGTGTGCCCTTCGAAATTTATAATTTTGATAAAAAAAGCTTTGTTGCTGACAGGAATTTTGCTAAAAAATTTTTATGACAAATTTTTTGACATAAAATTTTAAGCGATAAAATTATTCCTGAAATAATTTTTACGAAAAACAATTTTGCTAACAAATTTTTACTGAAAATATTTTTGCTTAAAATATTTTTACTGAAATAATTTTTGCTGACAATATTTTTATTGAAAATATTTTTAATTATGAAAGATCTTCTGACTGATTATTTCTTATCAAATTTTTATTGTTACAGTTTTGCTGACACTTCCATTTTTATAGAAAATACTTTTGCTGACAAAATTTTTACTCGTATGAGTTTAACTGACCAATTTTTTGACATAAAATTTCAAAATTTTCACTAAAACAATTTTTACGAAAAATAATTTTGCTGATAAATAAAAAAATATTGTTTTTTATATAAAATTTTCACTCATAAAGTTTGACACAATTTTTATGGGGAAAAATTTTGTTGGTCATATTTTACATAAAATATTTTTGCTTAAAAGTTTTTCACTAATAAACTTGTAAGCAAAAAATATTTTATGTAACATTTTAGTGATACAATATTTGCTGACATAATTTTAATAGAAAATATTTTTGCTCACTAAATTTTACTGAACATTTTAATTGAAAATTTTAGCTGAAAATATTTTTACTGAAAATATTTTTGCTGAAAATATTTTTACTGAAAACAATTTTTACCGATAATTTCTAATGATAATTTTTACCGACAACTTTTACCGAAAATTTTGACCAACAATTTTTACTGACAACAATTTTTAACGACAATTTTTACTGACAATTTTTACGGACAATTTTGACTGAAAATTTTTACCAAAAATTTTTACCGAATATTTTTACCGAAAATTTTTACCGAAAATTTTTGCCGAAAATTTTTACCGAAAATTTTTACCGAAAATTTTTACCGAAAATTTGTACAGAAAATTTTTACCGAAATTTTTACCGACAATTTTTACAAAAATTTTTTACTGACAATTTTTACCGAATATTTTTACCGAAAATTTTTACCGACAATTTTTACCAACAATTTTTACCGAAAATTTTTACCGAAAATTTTTACCGAAATTTTTTTACCGACAATTTCTTTTTTTACTGAAATTATTTTGTCTGCAAATATTTGAGCTGAAAGTGTGTTTAAACCGAAAATTTTGCAACTTAAAATAGCAAATATCTTAAATTGAGTTTTGTTTCTATTAACAAATATTAATAATACTTATTAGTGGTTATTAAGCAAATATAAAAAATAATTACATAAATTTTTGTGATTTTGAATTTTTTAATACATTTTGTCATTTTGACAATCATAACATACGTTTGACGATAACCTACTCGACGTGAAATTTTTATAAAAAACTTTAATCTATCGTCATTGGTTATTTCAGATTGAAGACCAATTGAAATTCTTATTACACTCTGTGAAATTATTTCTGTTCATGGCTCCGCCTCAATAAAAAATTAGTTACCCTCTCGAAAGCGGAGTCATTTCCAGAGCAGCCAACAATCATTCCCATTTGTACGCGAAACTAATGTCGTCCTAACATGCGATCCGCATTAAACAAAAAATGTCCGCCTCTCTTCGCTTAAAAAAAAAAAACAACTGCAAATATGGTCACCTGAATTACCTTCCTACGTACTCGCCATTCAGCCTACCCACTTTTTCAATAGGCCTTCAGTAGACTCCAAAGTTTACAAGTTCCTCAACAACACACATTCCAAAAGGTAATATGGGATCGCCCAAGGAGCCCCCATCTTCCACACACGAGCTATGATATATTATTGCCAATATTATTATAATTTTAAATATAGTTTTTTCCATTCTCTTCGTTTTTTTTAAACTTCCATTTTTATGGTGGCGTCTCCGTTAAGTTCTTTGATTAAATAATCAATCCACCAGTCCAGGCCACACAGACTACGTTTACTATTCTTGTTGGCAGTACAAATACAAGAAGAAGAACCCCCCGACGTAAGCCATGTCCAAGATAAACGGGATCCAAAATATTAACAGAATTTGTTATGGCGACCTGTACGGGGCGGGGGCAGATGCATTTTGTATTATTTTCAGTGTAATTTCGAGAAGACCAATTATGGGCAATTATGTTGATGATGTCGATGACAACACAACGACGACCAATGTTGCCGCAAATTGTGCGCACTTTTCACTGTTGGCTGACTGGGTGTTTTTGCTGTACTCATTCGTGAGCCTCTACACCCCTCTTATTTATTAGAAGAGGGTCTCTATATTCTTAAATAATCTTTGGAATTTTTTTGGAATTTTTAAATAAATAATCGAAAAATGTTTCAGTTCCATTTTTTTGTGTAAAATTCCCTTTTTTCCTTATGAAGTAAGATTTTTATTTTTATTACCCGGAAAAAGGGGAGGGGGCTATTTTTTAAAGATTATTTAGGTTTTTTTGTTAAGTTTACTGATGTTAGCGATAATAATTAAGCTAAAAGATACGATGATGGACGATAGTAAATTGCATTAAAAAATTGAACAAGATAAATTTTCATGCATCCACTGACGGTCAAAATAATATTAACCAGTTTGGGGGAATATTTTTTTATTATCTGTAATTTTTTTTTTAACCAAAGATATGTATTATATTTAAAATAATTTATATATTATAAATTTTTTTTTAAATTGAAATTTTGTAATCTATTTTACGTTTGAAAGCACTACTATTATTAGTCGATGATAGGGGATTATCCAATTTACATTACGGAGAGTTAAATTCAATAAAGCATATTTGTAATTTGAAATTTTATAAAATTTTTATGTTTTTATATTATTTTAATTTTGCCATTAAGTATTACATATAAATATTTTATACAACTTGATATTTTTGGACTAATTTTTTAAAAACTTTTTCGCATATTTCAAAAAATTATTGGTATTGTTTTTCTACAGTTTATCAGTTTTTAGTACTCTAAAGTTTGAAGACTATTTTTGAAAATATATATTTTTTATATAGTATTATAAAAGAAAAATAACTCTAAAGCGTCATATAATAGGATTTTGTTAAAGCAATTGCCATCATCAAATCTAGAAATGACGCGTCCTGTGAACTTTTCGTACAATAAAGCTAAATGTTATGTGGCTTGTAGTTCTGTTTGTTAAAATAACATATAATCTAGATAGAAATCTTAAAGATAAGGTAAAAAAATAATATGGTTATCATATGATCATAGCGCTTAGAATTGACGATATCGGTCTCTTCTTTTTTATTTAAAAAACAATACAGACCAATGACAGCTTTTCAGACCTCAATGATATATTTAAACTTTTTTTTTCAGTTAGAATTTGTTCAGTGACAATTTGTTCAACAAAAACTATTTCAGTATAAATTTTATCAGTTAAAATTCGTTCAGTAAAAATTTGTTCAGTAAAAATTTATTCAGTAAACCTTCTTTCAGTAAAAATACGTTCAGTAAAAATTCATTAGGCAAAAAGATTTTCAGTAAAATTAGTTCATGAAAAAATCGCTCAGCCAAAATTCGTTCAGTAAAAATTTGTTCAGTAAAAATTTGTTCAATAAAATTTGTTTCTCTTAAAATTTTGTGAGTACAAATTTATTCAGTAAAAATTCGCTCAGTAAAAATTTATTCAGTAAAAATTAGTTCAGCAAAAAATCGTTCAGCCAAAATTTATTAATAAAAATTCGTTCAGTATAAATTCTTTTAGTAAAATTTATTTCTCTAAAAATTTTGTCAGTAAAAATTCGTTCAGTAAAAATTTATTCAGTAAAGTTCATTCAGTAAAAGTTCCGTCAGTAAAAATATATTTAGTAAAAATTCGTTCAGTAAAAATTCTTTTAGTAGAAATTCGTTCAGTAAAAATCGTTCAGCAAAAATTTATTCAGTAATAATTAGTTGAGGAAAAAATCGTTCAGCCCAAATTCGTTCAGTAAAAATTCTTTCAGTAAAAATTTTGTCAGTAAAAAATTGTTCAGTAAAAATTTGTTCAGTAAAACTTTGTTCAGTAAAATTTCTTTCGGTAAAAATTCGTTCAGTTAAAATTCATTCAGTAAATGTCCGGTCAGTAAAAATACATTTATTAAAAATTCGTTCAGTAAAAATTCTTTTATTGTATTGTAGTAAAAATTCGTTCAGTAAACATTTTTACATTACAAATTCTTTCAATAAAAATTCATTCCGTAAAAATTTTTATATTAAAAATTCTTTATGGAAAAATTATTTCAGTTAAAATTTCTTTGGTGAAAATTCCATTAATTTTTTTAGTAAAAATTCGTTCAGTAAAAATTGTTACATTAAGAATTCTTTCAATGAAAATTCATTCAGTAAACATTTTTGTATAAAAAATTCTATCAGCAAAAATTCTTTGAGTAAAAATTCTTACATTAAAAATTGTTTCAATAAAAATTCGTTCAGTAATAATGTTTACCATTAAAAATTCTTTACGTAAAAATTATTTCAGTAAAAATTTTTTACTGAATTATTTCAATAAAAATTGCAGTCACTTGTTATAAATAAAACGGTTTTATTTATAATTACTTATATATTATTAGAGCCTCATTCATAATATTTCAACTTATTGATGTCTCCACCGAGCTGTTCTTTTTTCATTTTATTTTTCCATCTATTTTAAAGCAGTTTTTGAAGATATTTTTTTGTGATAATTTTCATGGCAATCAAGAAAATATTTTCGTTATAATAAAGTTAAAAATTGAAAATCTTCCAGTTGGATTCAAAGGTCCAAACCGTAAGAGTCTGAGAAACTCTCCGATGACCTTTAAGCACTCTAACCAAATCGACACTCACCTTCCAAAATTAATCCATAAAATTTGTTTATTTCCCATAAAATTTAATTCCAATTTTATTAATACAATTTTTAATAATAAATCCTGAAATAATTATAGAGTATCGTTGTTAGAAATTTAAAAGGGCCAAAAAAAAAACCTAATCCAGGTTCAGAGAAAGGGGTTAGGGGTAGGGGTGGTTAGTAGAAATCAATCAAATTAAATGCCGATCTCAGAATTGCGATGGCAAATACACTTAATTTCATTGGCGAGTAAAGCAATCAATTTGGTTGAATGGTTTTGAGGGTCTGAAATTATCGAACTATCCTTGGTCGTGTATTGGAATCAATCGAAGTCGCTACGATGACAAGCCGTCAGAATATCGTCAACATCGAATGGAGTGCGTTCGTTTGAGTGGCGAATCAGCCAAAGATGAATTGTTGGCCACTTTTCTGATGACGGACGAATCCACCGGTTGACTGCGATAGCGATGCCAAAGGACAAAAGGGAAGAGACCATCGGATTGGATTGTCATAGGGAATATATCCGAACGAGACTTAATGATGAACGTTTAGGTACGATGGATGGATGACTGCCTCCGTCAATGAATGGACGACTCGACGGGACGCTCCACCAATTTGGCTTCTTATGAGGATCAATCAACTAACACACCCCCCCCCGCCTCCATCAAATGGCAATATGGAGGAAACTCGAAACGTATTTATAAAGTTGTTTGAGGTCTATAATTTCATTTGGAACGACAAGAATGGAGAACGAACCGAAAACGATTATACGTGCAAAAATTATGATTTCTTCTTTTTCCAACGTGTTCATATGTTGGTGGGATATGTGCACTGTGCATGCTGGGCATATTAATAATAATTGCGATAAATGGAACCACTCAGAAGGTAAACGAATACATCCACAAAGGTTGGCAATCTGAGAAATCAAAAGGGATTAGTCCAGCTACAAGGCAGATGCCATACTATCCGTAAAGATATCGTCCGGTATTGGCACAATTGATCCAATTCGATTTGATTCAGTCAGTTCGGATGCGTCCTTCTGGACGTTTTTGTCTAATTTTTTTTTTGCTAATTTTTGAATATTGTATTTCTAAAATTCTATTTAATTTTTGTTGTTGCTTTTTTGCATCTCCCCTCTCCGCTTTAAACTTGAAGTCTTCCACTAGTACGTTACCAACGATATGAACTTGACCAATCTTAGATCGATACTTGCCTGAGCAGTCCTTTGCCTCGCACATATCATCTTTGATCTGAAATTATTCATAAAAAGATACTAAGAGAAAAATTCCCCAATAACATACGTGATTATATAAAAATAATAACAGCTAACTTGCTAAGATGCATTTTATTATAAAGTTTTTGTGTTTAATTTTAAGTTTTTATTTTTTTTTTGTTATATTTACTGCCATTAAGTGGAAGACTCTTAACAATTGTACGCAAGAGAAGATTTTTTTAAATCTTTGAATTAAATCAATAATTTACGTGACATGAATACGTGATGGGAGAATTGATGCCCTCAAACTCGTTGGTATCTGACCAGAAAATATGCTAAAATCCATTTGCCATAATAAATTGCTTTTAGAAAATTTTACTTTAACTTTTGTTTAAATTGATGTCTTTTTTTCAAAAATTGGAATTTTTTTAAGAATTTTTTTTGAATAGAAATTTTTTTTTTTAATTTTTAATACATTAAAACAATTTTTAAATTTGTAAATTTTTTTCTTAAATAAATGAGTATGTGAAAAAACAATTTTATTTCGTTTACTGTTTAAAATTTTTTTAACGAAAAATTTCTTCATTACAAAATTCTTTGGAGAAAATTCGTTTAGTAAAAAATTTCCCTAGCAAAGAATTCAATATTTTTTCTTTTCAATATAAATTATTTCAGCAAAAATTCTTCGATCAAAATTTTATCAGTATAAATTTCTTCAATAAAAATTTCTTCAGTAAAATATTCTTCAGTAAAAAAATTCCTTGGGATAAATTCATCAAAATGTCCTAAATTATAGTTCCTTCATTAAAAATGGCTTCAGTAAAAATTATTTTTGTTAACATTTTATCAGTAAAAAATCTGTTATAATAAAATAGATTTTCTACTGATTAAATTTTAACTGAAATAATATAATAAATATTTCTCCGGTAAAAATTTTCTTTGGTAAAAATTCTTTTTTAAAATTTTTTTAGTAATAATTTCTTCACTAAAAAATCGTTCAGTGAAAATTTTTTTAGTTAATATTTCTTTAGTAAAAAATTTATCAGTTAAAATACCTTGCGTAAAAAAAATCCTTGGTGAAAATTGATTGATAAAATTTATTCAGTAAAAAATTTATAAGTAAAAGTTCCGTCAGCAAAAATTCTTTCAGTAAAACTTGTCTACAGGAAAGGTTTCTGGCTTTAAAAATACGTTAGTAAGAATTTCGTCAGTAAATATTTTTTTCATTAAATGTAAGTATTTGGTCAATAAAAAATTTTTCGTCAGAAAAAATTTTCCCAGTAAAAATTTTTCATTAAAAATTCTTGCAATAAAATTTTCTTAGTGAAATTAGTTGCAGTAAAAGCTTTTTTCATTGGAATAATTCTTATAATGAAAGTTCTTGCAGAAAAAACTCTGCCAGTAAAAATTTTATCAGTAAGAATTTGTTCAACAAAACTTCCGCCAAAAAGAATTTGTTCAGCAAAACTTCCACTAAATTTCTTCATTAATAAATATTTTTTTCCGTAAAAATTTCATCAGTAAATATTTTTTCCAGTAAAAATTTCCTCAAGTAATACTACTTTATGAGCCAAATTTTTTGGCAGTAAATATTGTGTTAGTAAATAATTTGTCAATAAATATTGTATCAGTAAATATTTTATCAGCAAATAGTTTGTCAGCTACTATTTTGTCTGGCAAAAATTGCTTCATTTAATATTTTGTCAGCCAAAAATTTCTTCAGTAAAAATTTCTTCGGTTAATATTTTGTCAGCAAATATTTTGTCTGTTAATATTTTGTCAGTAAATATTTTGTCAGCAAATATTTTGTCCATCGATATTTTATCCTTAAGTATGTTGTCAGCAAATATTTTGTCAGTAAATGTTTTGTCAGTTACTTTTTGTCTGGCAAAAATTGCTTCATTTAATATTTTGTCAGCCAAAAATTTCTTCAGTAAAAATTTCTTCGGTTAATATTCTGTCAGCAAATATTTTGTCTGTTAATATTTTGTCAGTAAATATTTTGTCAGCAAATTTTTAGTCCATCGATATTTTGTCCTTTAGTATGTTGTCAGCAAATATTTTATCAGTAAATGTTTTGTCAGTAACTCTTTTCTCTGACAAAAATTTCTTCATTTAATATTTTTTCAGCCAGAAATATCTTCAGTTAATTCTATGGCATCAAATATTTTGTCAGCAAAAAATTTCTACAATTCATATATTGTCAGTCAACATTTTTCGGGTAAAAATTTGTTAGCAAATATTTTGCCCGTTAGTATTTTATCAGCAAATATTTTGTCAGCCAAAAATTTCTTCATTTAATATTTTGTCAGCCAAAAATTTCTTCAGTTAATTCTATGCCATCAAATATTTTGTCAGCGAAAAATTTCTTCAGTTAATATTTTGTCAGTAAATAATTTATCAATAAAAATTTTTCGGTTAATAATTTGTTAGCAAATATTTTGCCTGTTATTACAATATTTTATCAGCAAATATTTTGTCAGCCAAAAATTTCTTTAAATAATATATTGTCAGCAAACGTTTTGTCAGTAAATTTTTCGCCACTAACTGGTTGTCAGCAAATATTTTGTCCATTCATATTTTTTTTAGCAAATAGTTTGTCAGTAAATAATTTTTCCAGGAAATATTTTATCAGCCACTATTCTTTCAGTAAATACTATTTGGAGTAAAAAAGATTTTGTCCGTCCGTAAATATTTTATCAAAAAATATTCCGTAAGTAAAAATTATGAGTGAAAATTTAGTTTAATTTATTATTTTTTTATGTTTCAATAATTAGTTGTACTTTATAAGAAAAATGAAAGGTCATAAAATAAGATTACATTTTTTTACGATCAATTTATTTGGTCAATTAGCGTCATCAATAGCGTTCTTGTTTCTTTAATAAAAATTTATAAAAAAGAATTTTCCAATCAAATAAAAATTGTTAAAACATTTTCGGGCTGCAAGTACCTAGTTAAAAAACCAGAACAAATATTTAAAAATAATCTAATAGCAATAAAATTTCTTCTTTCCTATTTCTATAAAATTATAAAAAAATATGCATTGATCTTAAAGCAATCGCAATAATTTTTAATAATAAAATTTTATTATCCGAAAAATGAAAATATTGAAAATGTCGAATTTATTGAGAATTTTTTTCTTTCCCTTCAGTTAAATTTCTTTCGATATTTTTACTTACAACCAGTTGGGGGTGAATATTATTATCGAGAGGGTAAAGGTTAGAGAATTTCGATGATGTTAAGGGTGGAATTGGAGAGATTTACTGAATTGAGAATGGAAATTGTCGCAATTAGAATCTGATTAGGAATAAAATCGAAACTGAGGAAGTTCTTTTTATCTTTTAAACATACAATAAAAATTTATGAGGCTGAGAAGAAACTAATTTCATGTCATTTTCATATTTTCTTCTTTGGTATTTAAAAAGAGAGTATAAAGAGGGAATAAGTAGTAAAAGAATATTTGCCTATACGTGTTAGCATTTATGCGTTCTAGAATATTAGTGACTCAATTTTTTTGTATTTAATGGTGCCTGTCGGCTCCTATTGATCCTAATTAACATCATCTTTTTTTTATTTTTTTTGTAAAATTATTGTTTGAGAAAAATATTTAATAAAATTTTAAAAAATAATAAATAGAGCCTGAAAAATATATAAAACCAATTTAGAAAATCGATTTTGAACCCTAACATTTGGTACTCCTCAAGATTTTCTGTTTTTAAATTTTTTTTTCATGCAAATTTAGACAATTCGGTAATTTTTGATGATTCACAAAATAAAAACTGTTTAATATAATTTTTATTTAATAATATTCGAAATATTTTTACAATTAAAAATCATTAATTTTCGAAATAAAAATTTCCCGATTAATGGAAACAAATTACTTCCCGAAGGACTTTACGCAAAACTAAAGTTCGGACGAAAATTCGTTTTAATATTTAAAGTATTTCATTTCAATTTAAGTACAATAGATGTTAATGTGGATGTATTGAGTAGTCTTTAAAATTTCCAATTATCGGGCAAGGATAGAAGCCGAACAATACGATGGGCCACGATGAGTCCGGTCGAAGGACATTGCACCATTATTGAAATCTAAAATAAACTTTTCGACTTTGACTTTGGTGCGATTGTTGACTTTTGCTTGAATGAATATGGTAGGAGTTGGGGTTCAATTGATGGTTTGATGGGTTGATGGGTATCTGTCAATCTGGGAGTATTAGGCTGGAAAAGCCAAAGAGTAGCTGGTCCAGTGAATGGACATTTAGAGCGTACTCATAGTCAGTGGATAGTTGGATATTTATTTGTTCGAGAGAATGAATGAAAAATAGTTGGTTTGGTTGGTTACCCGTTTCTGATACTGTGACAGTTAGGGTTGGGGCAGTAAAATTAATTTGAACGATTGTAACGAGCCTAAATGTCAACAGAGCAAAAACCATATTACTACCACCACCAATATTGGATGAGCTTTAATGCTATTTTAGTCTATAGTACTTGATATCGGACAACAACATTGTTTCGTATGCAAACGAGGTGCTTATTTATCTTTCATCTGACCACTATTCAAAGATTTGCGACTGCGTTTCCCTTTCCATATTCCTTTAATTTAAACTTGAAGCCATGGAATTGCATTGATTTCGCTTCTAATGATGGGATTCTATTAAATGACGTCTGGGCAGTCACAAAATCAAATCATTGTAACCACAATGACCTCTGCACTTGCTGCTGCTTTAATAAAATTAATGAAGTCATGATTAATTTTATAAAATTAGGCAGCAATTTTCTTTGTCATTAAAAAATGTTCAATAAAAATTTATCAATAAAAAATTTTCAGTAAAAATATAGCAGAAATATGTAAGTAAAAGGTCAAAGTTTTATAGGAAAAAATTATCAGAAAAGAATTGTCAGCAAAAATTTATCTGTCAAAAGTTGTTAGGAAAAATTTGTCAGTAGATAATTATCAGAAAAAATGTATCAGTTAAAATTCATTAGCAAAAATTTATCAATAAAAATTTATCAGTAACAAAATTTTCAGTAAAAATTTGTCCGAAATAATTTGTGAGTAAAAGTTATCAGTTAAAGTTTGTTAGGAAAAATTGATCAGTGAAAATTTGTCACAGAAAATTTGTAAGTTCAAATCCGTATAATTATTCATAAATAAAAAATATGTCAAAAAAATTTGACAGAAAAAATACGTTACAAAAAAATTGTCAGTAAAAATTTGTCAGAACAAATTTGTGAGTTAACATTTGTTAGTGACAATTCATCAGAAAAAATTTGCCAACAAAATTGTTGTTCGTAAAAATTTGTCAGTAAAAATTTGTAAGTAAAAATTTCTAAAAAATTTGTTGAGTAAAAAAATGTCAGCAAAAAATTGTCAGGAAAAATTAGTCGGAAAAAATTTGTCACCAAAAATTTGTCACTAAAAATTTACCAGAAAAAATTTTATTAGTAAAACTTAGTCAGAAAAAATTTAATTGGAAATATTTGTAAGCAAAAATTTATTAGGAAAAAACGGTCAGTAAAAATTTGTCGAAAAAAATTTCTCAGAAAAATTGGCCAGAAAATTTGTCAGTAAGAAATTGCCATGAAATATTCATCAGAAAAAAATTGACTCAAAATATTTGTTAGTAACAATTTGGTAGTAATAGTGTGGCAGTCAAAATTTATCAATTAAAATTTGTCAATAAAAATTGGTCAGAGAAAAATTGCCTCAAAAATTTGTTAGTAATAATTTGGCAGTAAAAATTTGTCAATTAAAATTTGTCAGCAAAAATTTGACAATAAAAATTTGCCAGTAAAAATTTGCCATTAAAAATTTGCCAGGGCAAAATTACCTAAAAAAATGTGTCTGGCAAAAATTATGTCGGTAACAATTTTGACGGAAGAAATTTGAATGGAAGACTTTATTTTTATTGAAGCAATTTTTACTGACGGACTTTTCACTGAACAAATTGAAATTTTTTTACGAAATCAATTTTTACTGAATATACTTTTGCTGGAGAAAATATTACGGAAGGAATTTTTACTGATGGTATTTTTTTATTGAAAGAATTTTTCCTGAAGTAAATTTTAACTGACGGAATTTTCAGTGAACGAATTTTTGCTGAAGAAATTTTTACTGAGGGAATTTTCTGTGAACGAATTTTTGCTGAAGAAATTTTTACTGAAAGAAATTTGAACTGAAGAAAATTTTACTGATGGAATTTTTACTGAAAGAATTTTTACTGAAGTAAATTTTTTCTGATGGAATTTTAAGTAAACGAATTTTTACTGAAGAAAATTGTACAGAAGGAATTTTTACTGAATATAATTTTACTGGAGTTAGTTTTTACTGATGGTATTTTTACTGAAACAATTTTTACTGAAGTAAATTTTTCCTAACGGAATTTTCAGTGAATGAATTTTTGCTGAAGTTATTTTTACTGAAAGAAATTTTACTGAATAAAATTTTACTGAAGAAATTTTTACTGAACACAATTTTACTGGAGCTAAATTTTACTGATGGAATTTTTATATTGAAAGAATTTTTACTGAAGTAAATTTTTACTATTGGAATTTTTATGGAAAGAATTTTTGTTGAAGTAATTTTTACTGAAAGAAATTTTACTGAAAAAAATTGTACGGACGGAATTTTTACTGAATATAATTTTACTGGAGCTAGTTTTTACTGATGGTATTTTTACTGAAGTAAATTTTTACTAACGGAATTTTCAGTGAATGAATTTTTGCTGAAGTAATTTTTACTGAGGAAAATTTTACGAAAGTAATTTTTAATGAATATAATTTTACTAAAGCTAATTTTTACGGAAGAAATTTGCACTGAAAGAAATTTTCCTGAAGAAAATTTTACGGAAAGAACTTTTACTGAACATAATTTTGCTGAAGCTAATTTTTTTTACTGATGGAATCTTTACGGAAAGAACCATTTTTAATATAAAAGCGGTCAATTTAAGCGCTCCTAATTTAATATGTTCCTATTTTTTTCTTAAGTAAATAAATGCTTAAAAATTTTTTAAATAGTATTGAATAGATTTTTTAAAAATAGAACCTTTAAAAGAACAAAAACTTTTAGCAATAACTGTACACAGTACGGAATCGCCTCCCCCTTGCTCTTGAATTGAGAGCCAACTCGTCAGTTTCAGAGTAGAAAGAACACGCGTTCACGTACGTGCTCCGTGCCTTTTTAATGGTCATCTTTAAAAGATTTTTAGCATATTTTAGATGTTCTTCTTCTTCTTCTTCTTCTGGTTGATATTTTTTTATTTATTTTTTTATAGTTTTTTATTAAATCGTCTTTTATCTTAAGTACTGATATTATTTACAATACAAAATCGATCTCTTCTATCGACTCTGACTGATGTTTTGATTTCAGTGTCGATTTCGATGATTGTCGATGGATGGCTGGGTCTGATGGTGGGGGATGATGATGATAGTGTTCGACGTTCGATTTGATGTACATACATGATTGGGGATTGACTTCGACGAGGATTCCGATGTTGAATTGGGCGTTTAATGGTGGACACTACCACCAAAGCTCGTACAAACTCAAGTGCCGCCGCCTTCAATCAGAATTTTGATAGACGTATTAAAGTAAATAATGGAGCAGCAAAGATGTAAATGGTAAAAATGGATTTGGTTCTGGTCTGTAATTAAAACATTTGAGTTGACTTGCGACGTTTCAAATCAATTCTAATCCGTTGACAGCCGTTTCAGAATCGACCGAATCGGGAACAAAAAGACATGATCGACTGTTGGGGGGACACGGGCAGAAGGTGATGCTGAATCGAATCCGAATGAATCGAATTGAAGACAATTGAAATTGTTTCGAATCGTTTCTGTTTTGTTTCATTTTACCGCCACTTCAATTTGATCTTCACTATTAAACGACGCTTTGTCTATTAGGCAGGCAGACGACTCCGAAATGAACGTAGCCTAAAGATTGGAGGTGCGGCATTCACAAATTGTTCTCCATTTTCCGATAAGACGCTATTTCATTGAACTTCTCGGACTCATCACGTCTCAGTGGACGAATTGCCTCTTGTTTGGCGGATTCGCTTTAAATTTTCAACCTTACAAAATTGAATCCCCAATGATGACGGTGTCGTCTCACTCTCTATGCTTTCTCTCCTATTATGTTTGGCCTAGACTATTATTTTGTGTATTCGAACTGTGTACTTTGCGTTAAGTATACATCTATTTTGGGTACAATAATCGCGAAACAACGGGTCGGTGTCTATAGCCATCAAACTGGTCATATTGTCTACGGTTAGGCACTGTGGAATCGTACACGCTCGATTCTCTACTTAAAACTGACATTCATCATCGTAGAACTAGTCAGATTTGCCCACTACTCACTCCGCTCTACTATACGTGATATTACCTGACTTTGACTTTTGAACGAGCACGGGACATTGACGTGCACTTCGACATTGTTGCCGAGGAGATAAAAGACCGCTACCCACAATAGCAGTAACTCTTGGAAGTGGGAAACGGCCGATGTGGCTGGGCTGATAGATGCGGAAGGCAGAAGCGAATCGGTGGAGGTGTCTAGTTTGTTATCATAGCCGCAATGGTAGTTTTGGTGTTTTTTGAAAGGAAATGGCAACAGAATAGCAATGTGAATGGGTGACTGGACACTGGACACCATACACCGTATTGACCACATCGACTGGCTGCCTACTAACTATTCTTCGCTGATAGATAGAAAGATCGGCCAACAGATAAATGGAGTGGTCGATAGTTGGAATGGGTGGGCACATTTCCAATCAAACACTTGCTTTGTTCAGCTCCAACATAAATAAACACTCATCATCATCATCATCATCGGCTACATTATTACAGTCGATATCAACGTTGGCAATGAAAACAGCATTAACCGTAGTGGAAGTTTTGCCAATACATAACGACCCATAAGACCATGGAGAACACTCCACTTATCGTTGGTGCAGGTTGCCAGATACATCAGGTCATAGTTGAGGCACGTATGTTCATTATTATCATTGTTACGATAGCGCATATCATAGACAATAAGAAATATTTTTGAATTGGAACAAATTCACTTCAATTCGAAACGGTTGTTAAAATTCAAGTTATCACAATTACGGAAAAAATCGTTGCATTTTTCCCACCGTTTTAAAAATGGTTTACTTCGTAACAAAATGATGGTAAATCGTCGGATTTGAGGTAATTTGTAATGAAATAAAAATTTTTTTTTTTTAAAATTACTGAAAAATTGACTGGAAAATTTTTAATATCATTTTAATTTTGGTAAAAACAGCTTTCACAAAACGAATCTAAATAAAAAAAAATTTCCTTTTTCAGTAAAATTTTTTTAGCAAAAATCATTTTTGGTAAAATTTACCAACAAAAATTTTTTGCAATCAAAATTTCTTCACTAAAATTTCTTTCAAGAAACATTTTGTTTTGCAGCAAAAATTGTTCAGTAAAATTTCTTTTGGTAAAAATTCTTTCGTTAAAAATATTTTCTTCAATAAAAATGTCTCCAGTTAAATTACCATGACTAAAAATTTTATCAGCAAAAATTTCTTCACTAAAATTTCCGTCAGTAACAATTTTCTCAGTTAAAATTTATTTAGCAAAAATTATTTCACTAAAATTTTATTCCGTTAAAATTTTTACAGTAAAAAATCTGTCAGTAAAAATTCTTTCAGTTAAAATTTCTTCTGTAGAACTGATTTCAGTTAAAATATTAATTTGAGCATAAATTTGTCAGAAAAAATTTTATCGCTGAAAATTCTTTTGCTCAAAAATTCCTTCGTAAAAATGATTTCAGTAAAAGTATCATCAGTCAAAATTTGTTCAGTTAGAATTATTAAGCAAAAATTATTTCTGGTTAATTTATTTGATTTCTAATTTTTAAGCTGAAAATTCTGTTAGTAAAAATTTTATTCATTAATAATTTCTGCAGTAGAAATGGTATCAGTTAAAATATATTCAGTAAAAATTTCTTCGGTAAAAAATATTTCTTCAGTAAAATTTACATCACCAAAAATTTCTTCTGTAAAAATTTATTCAGTGAAATTTCTATCAGTAAAAATTATTGTATGTCAGTAAAAATGTATTTGTAAAAATATCCTTAACAAAAAATTTTTTAGTAAAAAATCTTCAGCAGGAATATCCTTCGTTAAAATTTCTTGAGTGAAATTTCTTCAGAAAAAATGTCTTCAGCAAAGAATCTTGTATTAAAATATTTTTCTGATAAAAATTTGGTCTGTCTTTTCAGTGAAAATAGTATCAGTAAAATTTCTTCATTTAAAATTTCTTCAATAATAATTTTTTTTTTAGCAAAAATTATTTTATTTAAATTTATTTCAGTTTAAATTTTTACTGCAAAAATTCTATCAGTAAAAATTTGTTCATTTACTTTTCTTTGAAGTTTTTTATTAAAATTTATTATTAATTTTACCAGTAAAAATGGTTTCATTAAAAAATTCTACTGAAAAAATTATTTCTTCCGTAAAACTTCTATTATTAAAAATTGCCTCCGTATTATTTCAGCGGAAATTTTTTTAGAAAAATTTCTTCAATTAAGCATTTTCAAGTAAAAATCGAAAAATTTCTTTAGTACAATTTCCGTTACTAAAAATTTCTGCATCGAAGATTTCTTTAGTTAAATTTTTTCAGTCGAAAATATTTTTAGTCAAAATTTCTCCATTTACTCTTTTTTAAGTAAAAATTTCTTTATCCAAAATTTCAGCAGACAAAAATGGTTTCAGTAAAAAATTCTCTTGTAAAAATTATTTCTTCCGTAAAATTTTTGGTGAAGATATTTTAACTAAAGCAATCAGTAAAAATTGCTTTAGTTAAAATATCTTCATTGAAAATTGATCAGTTGAATTTTTTTTATTAAAAATTAACTCTACAGAAAATTCTTCCATTAAAATTTCTTCAGTAAAAATTTCTTCAGTAAAAATTCGTTAGTAAAAATTTCTTAGTGAAGAATTCTTTCATTTAAAATTTCGTGAGTAAAAGTTTCTTTACTATTTCTTATTTCTTCCGTAGAATTTATTATTATTTCTTCCGTAAAATTTCCATCAGTAAAATTATTTCTTCCGTAAAATTTTTATCAGTAAAAATTGCTTCCGTTAAAATTTTTTCAATAAAAATTTCTTCAGTCAAAATTATTTCAGCGGAAATTTTTTTAGGAAAATTCCTTCAGTTAAGCATTTTCAAGTAAAAATCGAAAAATTTCTTTAGTACAATTTCCGTCAGTAAAAATGTCTGCATCGAAGATTTCTTTAGTTAAATTTTTTCAGTCGAAAATATTTTTAGTCAAAATTTCGTCATTTAAACTTTTTTCAGTAAAAATTTCTTTATCCAAAATTTTACCAGAAAAAAATGGTTTCAGTAAAAAATTCTCTTGTAAAAATTATTTCTTCCGTAAAATTATTGGTGAAGATAAAAATTGCTTCAGTTAAAATATCTTCACTGAAAATTGATCAGTAGAATTATTGTTATTAAAAATTAATTTAGCAAAAAATTCTTCCATTAAAATTTCTTCAATAAAAAATTTCTTCAGTAAAAATTTGATAGTAAAAACTGGTAAGAATTGCTTCAGTCGATCACCTTGACCATTCCACACAAATGAAAACCTGTCAAATAAATAATAATGTTATCGAAAATATTTATTCAGTTATTCAGCAAAAACTTTTAAAGTAAAATTAAAAATAAAAAACATCAAAAATTTCTTGAGCCAGTAAAATTTTCGTCAGTAAAAAATTCTTCAATAAACATTTTTCAGTAAAAATTTCTTCAGTAAAAATTTCTTCAGTAAAAATTCGATAGTAAAAACTGCTAAAAATTGCTTCAGTTAAAATTTATTGATTCAGAATTTCTTTAATTAATTAAGTGTTAGCAAAAATTTCTTCCGGAAAAATATATTCAGTACAAATAATTTCAACAAAAATTGTTTCTGTTTAACTTTTACTAGTAAAAACTCTATCAGTTTAAGTTTCTTAATAAAAATAGTATCAGTAAGATATGTTGCTGAAAATATTTCTTCAGTTATTTAGTAAAAAATTATTTTAGAAAAAACTTTTGAAGTAAAGTAAAAAATATACTTTAAAAATAAAAAATACTAAAAATTTCTTGAGCCAGTAAAATTATCGTCAGTAAAAAATTCTTCAGTAAAATTTTTTACCGTTAACATTTCTTCAGTAAAAATTCTTCAGTAAAATTTTTTACCGTTAACATTTCTTCAGTAAAAATTTTTCAGTAAACATTTTTTACTAAAATTTTTGCAATAAAAATTTCTTTATTAAAAATTTCTTTAGTAAAAAATACTTTAGTAAAAATTTTTTCAGTCGAAATTTTCCGCTATTCAAAATATGCATAAAATGCGTTACCCAATGCACTTAAGATCAATTTACTAAAAATTTTATTGGAAATAAAAGGACTTATTATTAGCGAATCTATTTTAGATGATTTCCGTAGTAAAAAATTAATTTAAAATTTCTGGAACAGAACGTTTTTTTTAATAAATCGACTAAATTTTTAAGTGTTCATTCGGCATACGCAGAATAATAAACCAAAGATAATATATTTTATATACTCCTTAGCCAATACTATTAAAACAAAATAAGGACCTATTATTATTTTTGAAATACTCTATGATTATTAAGCGAAAATTCCACATTATTCATCGTGTAGAATTCTGCATTTTCATTAACCAAATTCCAATCAACTACTCAGCTTAGTCTGGTAATCCTAACAAATTTTATGCATCCCTTTTGAAGTTTGGTTTTTTTTGTAGTCCATTCTGGAGTCGATTATTAAATTTTAATCCCTTTGTTCCTATGTACAGTTATACGCGAGTTTTTTTTCTTTGTTCATTCAGAAACATTCAATAGGTTTTGGTCAATATTGGCTACAGAATTTAGCTTCCCATTTTTGTCTATTTTAAACGGAAAAAATGGAAGGTTCTTCCTTGAATAGAATCGTATAGTTCTCGTATCCTTATTGTATATCAATTGTTTGAATTATTTTTTTTTGCAATAAGAAAAGAAAAACGTCCAAGAATTTAAAATTCTTTTTTTCGTTTTTTTTTCTTGATAAATTCATAAAATCAAAATAAAAATATTATGAGGACATGCCAATATTACAGGAAGTACGAATAGTAAAAATTTTATCTACCACATCCATTAGGGTTCTTATTTTCAGTTGCAGTTAATCCCTTTCTCTTTACTATTTCCTGTATTCGCATACAATTGAACTAGTAACTTTTCATAGGGGATGCCCAAAACATCCCTTACGATCGTCCATCCATCCATCTGGCAGAATATAAATTCCAAACTTCAATAGATTATTTATCAATCGTTGCCGCAGATGAATCAATTCTCGATTATCAAAAGCCATCGTTTATGATTATTATTTTTTATTATTTTCAAATTCTATAAAATTCCAAAAGAGAAGGAAGAATTTCATATGGAAAAAAAGCGGGAACAAAGTTATCAAAATAAAAGGACTTTTTATGATGTTTGTCGAAATTCCAGTGATGATAATAGTGGAATTCCTTAAATTCTTATCATGATCGGTTATTGGCTATTTTTTTTGTGTTATTTTATTGTATAACAATTTCTTAGACAGTAAGTAGTAAATATTTTAAAATTTAAAAAACGGTTTGAATAAAAAATATTATTTACAAAAAGATTCCAATTAGAAAAATTGTTTAATTAACAATCTAAGTGTAAGAAGAATTTTTTTAAATCAAAAAAATAATCCTTTTTAGAGTATTTTAATATTAGGAAATTACAGCAGCCTATGTTACAGCATGGATTGCCATTTTTACAGCAGATTTGTGCAACGGTATTTTTATATTTACAAAAAAGAAGCAACTTTCTATTTGTATTAAAAATTGATTATAATAAAAAATTACAGTAAAATTATATTAATAAAATTACAGCAGTTTTTTATGTGGGTAAAAGTTCAAAAGCTTTTATTAAAAAAATTATAGCATATCTTTTTAAAAAAGTCATTAATAATAGCAGTTTCTTATTGTAGAGAGAAATAATAACAATTTTGTATATAAAAACAATAGAGCAGTTTTATGATACCAAACTGATAGCAGTATTTTTATTTACAAAATTGCAATATAATAGCTTATAAAAAAATTATAGCAGTTTTTATATGATAAGAAAAAATACAGGACGAGCTCATTGGCACATTCGTTAGTATGCTGGACATAATTTACAGCATTTTTTTAAATTAATTCTGTATAAAAATTTGAGCAGTTTTTATATGAGAAAAATTACAGCAGTTTTGTTTTAAAGTCAAAATATGTTAATTATAATAGCAGTTTCGTAATATAAAGAAAAATAATAAAAATTTTGCATATTAAAAAAAATAGAACAGTTTCATGACATCAAACTGATGGTAGTATTTTTATTTACAAAATTGCAATATAATTGCTTATAAAAAAATTTACAGCAGTTTTTATATGACAAAAAAAATACAGGACATTGGCACATTCGTTAGTACGCTGGACTTAATTTAAAGCGTTTTTTTTTAAAATTAATTCTGTATAAAAATTTAAGCAGTTTTCATATTAGAAAAATTACAGCAGTTTTTTTAAAAAGTCAAAATAATTATAATAGTAGTTTCGTAATATAAAGAGAAATAATAGCAATTTTGTATATTAAAAATGGAAAGCACTTTTATGACACCAAACTAATAGCAGGAGTTACATTTACAAAATTGCAATATATTTGCTTATAGAAAAACAGCAGGTTTTATGTTTTTATATGAGAAAAAAATTACAGCACGACTTTTGCATAATTAATTTAAGGCATTTTTTTTTTTAAATAAATTTTTTTAGTATTAGTTAACAGCTTTATTATTACAGAAATTAAAGCAGTTTTTTAAATGTTTCAAAATTATAGCAGTTTTTAATGTTTGAAAAAAATAATAGCAATTATGTGTGTTAAAAAATTACAGCAGTTTTATGATCAAAAAACTGAAAGCAGTATTTTTTATTACAAAAGCGAGCAAATTTTTTCCTTTAACTAGAAATAATAGCCACTATATTTTGTATATAAAAATTCTTGCCGCATAATTTCACTCAATTAAAACGGGATAATTTTTATATTAAGAAAATAAATAATAATAATTTATTAATAATTAAGATCTACCAGTTTTTTATACAAAAATTTACAGCAGTTTTTATATTTATAAAATTATAGCATTTTTATTTTCTTAATATATTTTTAGCAAAAAGCAGTTTTTTTAAATATAAAAATTTGCAGCAGTTCTATTACGAAAAAACTTTTTATCTGAGGAAATATAGCAGTTTTTTATGAATTATTATCCACAATTCATAAAAAACTGCTATATTTCCTAAACTACAACTGCTTTTTTATATGAACAAAATTGAAATAGGTATTGTATGTTTAGAAAATTACAGCAGTTTTAACCTTTAAATAAATAACTTCCATATTTAAAGGAAAAACTGCTATTATTTTGCATTTATAAATTATTGTAGCATAATTTAAAAAAAAAAAAAAAAATTTATATTAACAGTTTTTATATGTTCATAAAAAAGTAGAGCATATTGATGCTGTTAATATGTTTAGAGGAATTTTACATAAATTAAATTCGAGCAATTTTTTATACAAAAATTTACAGCAGTTTTTACAGTAATAAAATTAATTTTTTTATTAAATTCTAATATTTTTATTATGCAAAATAAGCTTAACATTTTTTAAATATAAATGACATAATAACTAGTTTTTTTAAAATTAACTAAATTTTAATAGATTTTTTATATTTAGAAAATTATTGCAGTTTTTTTTTGCATGAAGTAAATCAAAGTTAAAATTATATAGAATTAAATAAAATATAACTGAATATTTATAGCAGGTAATTTTTTGTGTTTGTAGAATTAGAGAAGCTCTTTTGTTTTATTGCGTCATGTTTTTCTATTAGAATAATTACAGCAATTTTTAAAAACTGGCCATTCTGAATAAAAATATTTTTTTATAGAAAAAATTCAAAATAACTTTTCATATATCAATTTTTATTCTTAATTTTTTTCATTTTGCTGAACTTTTATCCTTTTTCAAACACTTATAATCAAAGGGAATATTTTAAATAATTTGTGGTTGAAATTTTTTTGTTAACTTATATATTAAAAATCATAAAATCTGAATATATGCAAAGCCAAATACTATCAATTTATTCACCACCAATTTAGACTTTAACAAAATATGAAATGGAAAATTGACTATCCTAAAAAAAAAAAGGATTTTTCTCATTAAATTCAAATTTACCCTAACCACTGTCCAGTACACTTTGCTGTAATAAATTTTGATTTGATGTATGATTGGTACGAAAGGACTTTTTGTTACTCGTATTTTTCAATGAATTCCGTATTCAGAACTACCAACATAACGATTCCTTTTGTAACCCATAGTGTGTATTTTACCTTTTCCAGTTCTTTAGAATTTATTTCATTTCGAAAGGATTCTCATTTGTAATTTTTTTTTACTGTTCTTGTTGTTTTTGACGATTTGTATCAAAGAAATTTTCATTTAAACAAGGAATCAAGTTGTGAAACTGTTGTATTTGAAATGTAAATTTTTGATTAAAATATAGATGGGGTTGGAGCTATTCAGCGTTCCGCTCATCTTGTTCACTTAACTTTATAGAACAGGACACATCGTTCATCGTATTTGGAATTGGTAAACGCCCTCAAACCCCATTCAGATTCGATTCGACAAAACGCTTTGACATTAAAATTGCGTAACATTTGATCTTTCAACACTTCTGTGCGAATCAACATTTGCATATAAATTGCTTTATTTGAAAAACTATAAACCCTTGAAATAGGAATAATTTTCTTTCATTTTTGGTTTTCCTCTGCCATTGATTGAGACTAAAATCCAAATTATGAGGTGATCAAAATGAGAGTTTTGGTGATCAAAAAAGAGTTTTTTTTCGACCTCATAAAAGGCATATTTTTTTAAATATGAGATTAGCAGGACACGAAATATTTTATACTCGTAGTTTATAAAAATAATCCCAAATGGGAACATAATTGCTATGCATTAAAATTATTTTGAATATCATTTAAAAGTTTTAATCTTTCTAATTATTTGGTATCCTTTTTAGGTGGGCCCTTTTCAGGTCATATTTTTGGCATTTCAAAAAAAAATTTTATTAAATTGTTTATATTAAATATAAAATTTAAATTTTCGATTAAAAAAATAATTGTTTAAGTCTACTAGATGGTGAAGGGAAATTCTTTTTATTCAGAAGGGGAAGGGGGGAATAAGAAATTTTTCAAAAAAATGTATATAAAATTTAATTTTAAATATAAAAAAATAATTTTAATTTTTGGAAACTAAATTTCCAAATTAGAATTTTACACGATCCGAAAAAAATTTACTGGCTTTTGGATCAAATTGGCCCAAATTTTGGACCAAATTTGTTTAGCTACTATAATAAAAATTTCATTCCTTGATTATATTGTATAAAAAACTATATTTTTTTGAGTGTATATAATTTTGTATTAAAAAATAAATAAAATAATATAAAATACCGAAAATGTCCTTGTTAATTAGGATGGGCTTTTTGATAGCTAAAAGGTGTATCAAATGGAATATTAAAAAATTTGATATCAAATGGAATATTAAAAAACGATCGTTTAAATCCACATGTGGGTGAGGAAATTTTGTTTTATGTAGAGGAAAAGGGGAAAGAAAAGGGTAATTAGCAAATATTTTTATAAAATTAAATTTTAAATGTTTAAATAGCAAAAATAAAAAAAATATTTTATCTTTTTTACACTATTTTTCAAGATTTGAAAAAGAAATTATTGGCCTTTGGACCAAATTGGTTCAATTTATTGGCTTTCGGACCAAATTTTTTAGCTACTAAAAATTTGATTTCTTTATTCTATAAAAAACTTAATATTTTTGAGTGTATACAATTTTATATTAAAAACTAAATAAAATAATATAAAATACCGAAAATGGCCTTATTAATTAAAATTGGATTTTTTATAGCTAAAAGGTCTAAAAAAATCAAAATTTGGTATCAAAACGGATTTTTTTTTATGAATTTAAGAATATTGAAAAAATGTTGTTTAAATTCACAAGTGGGTGAGGAGAAAATATTTTTATTCAGAGGGGAAGGGGGGCAGAAAGAAAATAAAAAAATTTAACTTGTATAACTTAAAAATGCGGGATTTTTGGCAAACTTTGAGTGTTTATTTTGAAAAATTTTTACAATATATTTTATTCAAAGTATTGTCCATCGGAAGCCACTACTTTTTCCCATCTTTCTGGCAACATATGGATTCCGCGCCAAAAAAAACTGCTCCGGTTTTGAGGCCAAGAATGAATCGAGCCAATTTTTGATGCCCTGTTCTGAAGTGAAGCGTATTCCGGTGAGGGCGTTTTGCATGGATCTAAACAAATGGTAGTCGGACGGGGCAAGGTCTGGGCTATAAGGCGGGTGAGGCAAAACTTCCCAGCCACTGTTTTCTAAATAATTTTTAACCGGTCTTGCAATATGAGGCCGAGCGTTGTCATGATGGAAAATTATGGCTTCGTGTCTGGTCGCATATTCGGGGCGTTTTTCGGCCAATGCTCGATTCAAACCGATTAATTGTGTTCGGTAGAGGTCGCCTGTGACCGTCTGGCCCGATTTCAATAGCTCATAATAGATCACACCCTTTTGATCACACCAAATACAGAGCATTACCTTGGCGCCATGGATATTTGGCTTAGGCGTTGATTTGGCTGGTTGGCCGGGCTTCACATACGATTTTTTGCGCTTTGGGTTGTCGTAATGAATTCATTTTTCGTCGCCAGTAATGATTCGATTAAAACGACTTCTTTTTCTGCCGTTCAAGCAGCATTTCGGACATGCAAAATCGCCTTTCAACGTCTCTCGGCTTCAATTCATATGGGACCCAATTTCCTTGCTTTTGGATGAATCCTGCTGCTTTCAAACGTTTTGAAATGGCTGCTTGAGTGACTCCCAATGATTTTGCAATTTCTTCTTGAGTTTAACAACAGTCTTCGTCGAGTAATGCCTCCAAATCTTCATCTTCAAACTTTTTTGGCTGACCTGGTCGTTCTTTGTCTTCCGTGTCAAAATCACTACTTCTGAACCGCACATATTCAGGATAAGCTTCGGTGAGCAATCGCTGCACTTTTTTTCAAATTGAAGAAGTAAATCAACACTTCCCGCAAATGGGACTTTTTTGGTACGAAATTTGACATTTTTGAAGCAAAAAAAACTTTGTTGTTTACACTACTTCGTTCAATGACTAATTGAGAATGAATGACAGATGTTTAACCTCGAAAATGCCATATGAGTTATTATTAACACAAACCATGTGTAAAAGTTATGCCATCTGTTGTCAATCCCGCATTTTTAAGTTATACACCCAATATTTTAACTTTTTTACCCTATTTGTCAAGATTTGAAAAAAAAAATATAATTGGCTTTTGGACCAAATTGGCCAAATTTATTGGCTTTTGAATAAAATTTTTAGTAGCTTATTATGTAAAAAACTTAATATTTTTTAGTGTCTAAAACTTTATATTAAAAATTAAATAAAATACCAAAAATATCCTTAAAATAGGAATGCGATTGGTACCTAAAATGTTCGAATCAAAATTCTATATTAAACGGAATTTTTTCATTACTCGTAATTCAAACATATTGAATAGAAAAAATTTCCAAATTTTTCCGTAAATCTGATTTGGAAAACTATTATTTACGAAATTATTTTTGAAAGAATTTTTTTTTCCAAATTATGATTCACTTTTCAACTTTATATTCAGCACAAAAGGAAGAATGCATGTACTCGTAGTTTAGAACGGAAAGCAGAAATCAGCTGTTAGGTTTCTCCGACATAAAGATTTATACAATTAAGGATCGAAATCTTCTAGATAAATTGATGAGAAATCTTCTAATGTAGCTGATATTGTAGAAACTTTCTGGCAAACCTTTTAGTTATTGTTGAAACTTTTGGCAAATGGCTCAGTAAGTTTTCGGAAAATTTTGGCCATAGTCAAAACTACCGTATTTCGTCCTTGTTTATTTTTATTTCTGCTCTTATATACTTGAGGGGATTCACTGTTCTTGAAAGTATACATCAGCCCATGTGTCTGTATTAAAATCCCTCACGTTTATGCAATTTTCCAATCCTTGCCTATTAATCAATATCAGAAATCTTTTAGTTTCTGGACCTTCGGGCAACTAAAACTACGCTTCATCAATATTTTAGAACGTATAATATTATCCATCGACATTGGAATATTAGATATACAATCTGGGTGAGTGTGGATAATTTATAGGAAGCGCTAGAAACTTTTCGAAATTGTTTAAATCAAAAGCTCTGAATGGAAATGTCTTCAATCGATTTTCTATAAGAGTTAATCCATTAACAGAGGTCTTAACAAATTCCCTATTCGAAGGTAGTTGTTTTGTCTGTATTTGTGTTATTATTTTAGAATTTTATTCAGAAAAGATTTATGGGTTAACAACCCCAAACCGTTTTGATTAGATTTGTTTTTTTTTCTTATATAAAAGTAGATGATGATTGGACACCTTTAACATAAAAAATCAGAAAACTCAGGCTAGGCTTTAGAGTTGGTTTTTTTCTTTATTTCATACTAAATCGATGTGTGCGTTTCACCTTCCAAGAAAACAACTCTGAGACCTTATTGGAAATCGTCATTGGCACTATAATTTAAATCAACACAATTAAACATACGCAGACCTATAGACTTGACTAATGGAGCTACCTTCTTGTCAAATTTCTGAGCACATTAACTCCTCAGACTCCGAATTGAACATCTCTTTTGTCTCACCCATAATTTTCGTACAGACCTTCATAGTAATCCCATGACACCGAGTGAGTGAGTACTATTACTTCATAAGAAGTCTCCTTTCATTGTACAATCTAAGATTGAATATAAAAACGCTATTCCCAAGCCCCCTCTTTAATCGTTCATAATATTTGCATTAGCCTACTAACCATAAACCGGTATCGGTTAGAAAACTTCTCACATCTATAATAAAGTCGCCATATGGCCTCATAGTCTTGGCGTTATAAACTCGTTCTTGACACATTTCTTAGGGACCTTATATACAAATAATAGAAACAAATCTCTAGACTAGATACCATTTTTTTAACCTAAAAAGCAGATTGGAACTAAATCTTAAATTTTAAAAGTAACCAATCCCTGTTAATATGAGGACGTCAAAATCCTTAAAAAAAGTATATTGATACCTTAAATTTTGGAAAGTTATCAACCAAAGATTATTGAGAGTGTATTTGTTTTTACATCTAAAAAAATAGGTCAATAGGCACCTTTAATTTCGACAACAACAGTGAACAAGTTGGAATCGTCGATATAGAATTTCTTTAAAGTGGGTCTATTGAGATCTTGAATTTTAGAAATAAGCAGCCTCAAGAAGTGGAGACGAGATTTTTTAAAACCCAAAAGCATATCTGTAGGGACCTCAAACTTTCAATAAACATACTTGGAAATTATTACATTTTTGAAACTCAAATGGGGTTTCTTTGGAACCTTGAAACCCAATAAGAGGCCTCAAACATTTTCCTTATTTGGAACCTTATAGTTGAATTTTTGACAGCAACCAAAAATTATGTACAAGCGATTTTTTAAAACAAAAAAAGTTATGCTTATAGGGACCTTAAACTTAAAAAAAAATCACCGATAATTCAATAGGAATGCGATCTTTTCAATCCTAAAGAGAATCGAAACC
Source organism: Atherix ibis (assembly GCA_958298945.1). Taxonomy (NCBI): domain Eukaryota; kingdom Metazoa; phylum Arthropoda; class Insecta; order Diptera; family Athericidae; genus Atherix; species Atherix ibis. The sequence goes on from OY282609.1 coordinate 79,512,668, forward strand.
TCAAATTTTCAATAAAAATATTTCGTAACGAACCCACAGAAATTAAAATTTAGTTTAAATTCAAAACGGGTTTTCCTTGGAATCTTAAACATTTTAGAGTAGGAAATCTTAAATTTTTGGAGATGGGATTTTCGAAACTAGAAAGTACATCCTAACAAAGCCACAGAAATGAAATTTTCCTTTAAATGCAAAACAGGATGTTTTTGGACCTTAAAGTTTTTAAACTAAAAAATCCGAAATTTTTGGAGATGGGGTTTTCGAAACTAGAAAATGGTTCCGTAGGTACCTCATACTTTTACTAAAAATAATCTCTAATAACCTTACAAAAATTAAATTTTATTTTAAATGAAAAACGGGGTTTTTTGGGACCTTAAACTTTTTGAAGTAGGAAACCCCAAATTCTGAGCAGGGGGTTTTTGAAACTAAAAGTTCGGTGCGTAGGGACCTCAAACTTTAAATAAAAATAATCTTTAACGACCCCCCAGAAATTAGATTTTAGTTTAAATGCAAAATGGGATATTTTTTGAGACCTTAAAATTTCTAAACTAAGAAAAGCAAAATTTTCAAAGACGGGGATATTTTTTGGGACCTTAAAATTTTTAAACTAAGAAACGCGAAATTTTTAAAGACGGGGTTTTTTTTATAGTAACCTTAAACATTTTAAGGAACCTCAAACATTTGAAAACTTGAAAGTGTATCCGTAGGGACCTCAAACTTAAATAATCCTTATACTTAAATAAGAATAAAAACGCACAGAAATGAAATTTTAGTTTAGGTGCAAAACGGAATCTTTTGGGACCTTAAAATTTTAAAGTAGGAGACCTCAAACTGCGGACAGGGGGTTTTTTAAACTTGAAAGTATATCCGTAGGGACCTCAAAGTTTTAATAAAAATAATCCTTAATAAACGCACAGAAATGAAATAATAGTTTAAGTGCAAAATGGAATCTTTTGGGACCTTAAAATTTTAAAGTAGGAGACCCCAAATTGCAGACAGGAGGTGTTGGAAACTTGAAAGTATATCCGTAGGGACCTCAAACTTTTAATAAAAATAATTTCTGACAAATCCACAGAAATGAAATTTTAGTTTAAGTGAAAAACGGAATTTTTTGGACCTTAAAATTTTAAAGTAGGAGACCCCAAATTGCGGACAGGGGGTTTTTTAAACTTAAAAGTATATCCGTAGGGACCTCAAAGTTTTAATAAAAATAATCCTTAATAAACGTACAGAAATGAAATAATAGTTTAAGTGCAAAATGGAATCTTTTGGGACCTTAAAATTTTAAAGGAGGGGACCCGAAATTGCGGACAGGGGGTTTTTGAAACTTGAAATTATATCCGTAGGGACCTCAAACTTAAATAATCCTTAATAAACGCACAGAAATGAAATAATAGTTTAAGTGCAAAATGGAATCTTTTGGGACATTAAAATTTTAAAGGAGGAGACCCCAAATTGCGGACAGGGGGTTTTTGAAACTTGAAAGTATATCCGTAGGGACCTCAAACTTTTAATAAAAATAATCCCTAACAAATCCACAGAAATGAAATTTTAGTTTAAGTGCAAAACGGAATTTTTTGGGACCTTAAAATTTTTGAAGTAGGAAACCCCAAATTGCGGACAAGGAGTATTTGAAACTTGAAAGTATATCCGTAGGCCCCTTAAGTTTTAATAAAAATAATTTCTAATAATCCTATAAAAATAAATTTTTTTTTCAATTTGAAAGGATGTCCATTGGAACTTTGAACTTTAGAAGAAAGCAATGCCAACTGGTGGAAACCAAAATTTTTAAGAGTCGCCATCCTAAAAATTGCAGGATAATCGACATTAACAAATTTTTCCCTCTCAAAAGTGAGTCGACAGGTACCAAAAAACCTTGTAATAGAAAAGTCCTGACCATTAATCCTTTCACCATTCAATTTTTTTTGAATTAAAGTTTTTTTTCAAAAATACTGAATTTTTTTCCCAAGGATTTATTAGTTCATCTCTCAACTGAGTGAGTGAAATCTTCAAATTTTTTCCTCATTTTCATCTTTTTCTGTTTTCATCTGTAAATATGAATTTTTTTTGTTATCACATCTAAAGATACACAACCAACCCTCTAAAAAAGTATTAACCCGACGACTGTTATAGTGTCGTCGTGCAACATCTGGGCGAATGGTGTCTTTTGCACGTGTGAGAATCGTTTTTCGCTAGCACATGTCGCCCGAGTAGAACTAGTAATAGAATTTTTATTCTATCCTCACTAATGGCTAAATTTATGTCATGAGCCAACCGAAAATGATTGATTTCTTAAGGGCGGAATGTAATTCTAAACTTAAAGTGAAAAAAGAACAATAATAAAACTGATGGAAAAAAACTAACCGCTGAAAATCGAAATTGATTTTGTTCCGAGTTGATTTCGATTTGAAAGAATTTTGGTGATATTTTTTTGTCGTCCTTCGGAAAACTACAAATTTTCCAATTTGTTGTCATTAAATTTGTTGGTTGTTAAAAATTGATTTTCCTTGAAGAAGTCGACTGACTATGATTGAATGTTGACAAATTTCCAATCAATCGAATGGAATGCGTTTAATTAGAATTTCGTTAATGGCGAAAAGGTGGAAAATTCTAATGTTTTGGATGTGTTGGTATTTGTAGTAATTTGTCATTGTCAATAATTTTTCTGCTTCTATTAATGCCAAGACATTCGAGATTTCCAAAAATGTTCCTAATTATTTCAGGTCATTATGCGGCGATAGTTTGAAAAATTTCTAAATTCAGTTTTGTTTACATTGAATTGTGTAGGAAATTATTGGAAAAATTATAATTACACTATAAGGAAAAGTTAGAAAAAAACAATTTTCGAAAATTTTCAAAGAGCTAAACTTCCTTTTGTATGCTGTGTACCAGTCGACATTATACAAAGTATCATTTGGTGAGGTTATGTCGTTCACAGGTTTAGTTTTCAGTCCTGCCTGCTTTTGGGGACAAGAAATATTTCAAAGAGTTTGCGGCTACTTTGGAAGCTGACCATTTAGCTTCCTTCCAACCTAGACCAAGGTTAGTGGTCACACAGTTTTTGTTTTCCTATCATCTATGGTCACCTATGCCGTGTCCTTATGGTTCTCTTGTTGCATTGACCAAAGTCACTTTGTCTCTTCTTTTAAGAGTGGCTTTTCTATTCCTTCTAAAGTTACCTTTTGATATTTACTCTACTTACTTTGTATTCAGTTTTACCTTTTGTAATATAAAACCATAAAATTTCATAAAAATAGGAGAAATATTTTTAGTGGAAACTTCGGTCGTTTTACTTTGTTACTAATTTTGGTCTTTGTTTTATGTTTGGAAATTTCTTTACCACCGAAACGGATAGTTTTGAGGTTATTTGATCTACCAAGTAAATAAGGCACTGGTTTAGGTATGATTGTGTACAAAATTAGTTTTTGAACAAATTTACTAGGAATCAAAACGGTAACGAGTTCTCGGTATCATTTAACTAAGACAGAGTTTTTTTTCTAAATAAATAATTTCTTTATTAAATACTTCAATAAAAAGTAAAAGAATGATTTTATAATTTTTTATAGAAATTCTTGTTAAAAACATTATAAAAATAAGAAAAAATGATGTATAATAAACTTTGTTTGTTGTAGTCAAAATAGTTGAAATTTAAATTTTCTACACAAAAATGTAAATTATTGTTTTCCAGTAAACATTAAGTCAGCAATAATCATTTAAGTAATGGAAATTATTTTATTTGAAATAATTTTAATTATAATTAAAATTTATCTTTTAATTATTTTATTTAAATAAAAAAAATTATTCAGTATAATTTTCTACAGCAAAAATTTCTTAAGTAAAACTTATTTCAGGAAAAAGTAAAAATATTTTCAGTAAAAAACCTTTTCAACAAAAATATTTTTACCAAAAAAAATGTCAGCAAAAATATGTTCAGCAGAAAAAAAGTTTTCGGAAAAAATATTTTCAGTAAAAAAGTTTTCAGCAAAACCAATTTCAGTAAAATTATTTTAAGTAAAAAAGTTTTAAATAAAGAAATTGTCAGCATAAATATTTTCAGTAAAATTATTTTTAGCAAAAATATTGTCAGTAAAAATATGTTCATCAAAAATGCTGTCAGCAAAAATATGCTTTTAAGCAATTCTATCAATAAAAATATAATCGCTAAAAATATTTTTAAGTAATATTGCAGTCAGCAAAATTTTCAAGCCTCAATATTGTCAGCAAAATAGTTTTCAGGAAAAATATTGTTAGCAGAACTGTTTTCAACAAAAATATTTCCAACAAAATCTTTTAAGTAGAAAGGTTTCCAGTAAAAACGGTTTTCACAAAGATGTTGTCAGAAAAACTAATGTCAGCGTAAATATTTTCAGCAAAAATTTTCAGCAAAAACAATGTCAGTAAAAATATATTTTCAGCAAAAACGTTTTCAGCTAAAATATTTTTACCAAAAATATTGTCAGCAAAAATATTGAATCCTAAATATTGTCGGCAAGCAAGTTTTCAGCAAAAATATTTTCAGGAAACAGGTTTCCAGCAACAATGGGTTTGGCAAAAATTGTTTTGTGGAGAAAATTGCTTTTACAAAATTTTTTTTTCAGCGGTTTTGCTTTTAGAAAAAATTATTTTCATTAAAAAATCAAAGCTATTGCAGTAAAAAAAATTAGTCAGCAAAATTTTCAAGCCTAAATATTGTCCGCAAAATAATTTTCAGGAAAAATATTTTCAGCAAAATTATTATCAGCAAAACTGTTTTCAACAAAAATATTTCCAACAAAATGTTTTAAGTAAAAAGGTTTCCAGTAAAAATGGTTTTCACAAACATATTGCCGGAAAAATTAATGTCAGCATAAATATTTTCAGCAAAAATATTTTCAGCAAAAACAATGTCAGTAAAAATATTTCCACTAATATTATTTTAAGTAAAAATATTTTCATCAAAAACGTTGTCAGCCAAAATATTTTTAGCAAAAATATTGTCAGTAAAAATATATTGAGCAAAAATATTGTCAGCACACATGTTTTCAGCAAAAATATCGTTAGGAAATAGGTTTTCAGTAACAATGGGTTTGGCAAAAATGGTTTTATGCAGAAAATTGCTTTTACTAAATTTTTTTTCAGTGGAATTGCTTTTAGAAAAAAATATTTTCATGGAAAAATTTTCTGTAAATCAAAATTTTTGCAGTAAAAATCCTTTTAATGAAAATTCCGTCAGTCAAAGTAAAATCAAAGGATTTTCCATCCCAAATATTGTCAGCAAAAAAGTTTTGAACAAAAATATTTTCAGCAAAAAAAAAAATGTTCCAGTAAAAATTAGTTTAGTAAAAGTCTTTCCAGTTAAAAAAAATTCTGTAAAAATCCTTTCAATTAAAAACGTTTAAGAATAATAAATCATAAATGTCCCAGTAATTATTTTAATTATTATTAAAATATAAAAACAGTCTTAGTAATGTAGCTAGTGAAATGTTAATTTTTAGCTCAGATAATTTGGAACAACATTTTTCATATTTAAATTAATTTCAGTTAAAACATTTTCAGTCAAAATTTCGCTCATAAATATTATAGCCTACAAATTTTCGAGAATCCTGTACATCCTGTCTACAGAGTTTATTTTTATTTTATCGAAGATTTGGATTTGTATTATTTACGCATTAGTTTTCGAATGTGGGTGTTTGGTTACTGAAATGAATCTGAGCCTTTGTGTTGATTCAATAATCCTTTCCAATGTCGCACTTAAGATATCGAGAAAATCTAAAGGCACGCATGAAAACAAGATTATTGCCTCATTGTTTCCGAAGCTTTTTGTAAATATGTACAAGCCCCTCCAATTCCCCAAAGAGAAGGAACTGATTTATCTGACTAATCTTTTTCAATGAACTTTTCAGCATGGATTGTACTCGAGCATTTATACGTACACACATTGGATCGTTGCTTGCTTCAATAATTTCCTTCGTCTACCACCGTCCTTCTTGGGGCTGGAAGGATATATGCTGATGGCTCTGCTGATACTGAAATTGTATTTATTTGCTATACCAATATTCACTGTTCGCCATAATGAAATTTATTGAATTTTAGTTAACAGGAGCTGAGATATCAGAAGGAGTTGAACTTTCCGTACTTTTACGGTCGAAGCAATTCATTGCACAAAAACGGTTACTCTTGAGGCGACGTTCTACACAAAAATGTGAACGTGTACGTTTTTCCAGAGACAAAAGACTTGACAACAATTCGAGTTCATCTTTTTCGAGGTACGGGCACTCTCATGTGTGTTTATGAGCGTATCCTTAGGAGTGTGAGAAATTTTATTTCAGTTTTGGTAATTTTCTACACTAAAGTCCAGAGTAAGGAGACTATTTACCGACTATCTTAAATCGATACGAGCACTATACGAATAAGATCTGAAGCAAACATCGACATATGCATATGTGGTGTACTATGGTTTTGAGTCCTTCGTCTCAGTTATTTCTAATCTAAGGAAACACAAGCCCTATCCTACCAACATACCCTCTACAGCGTGTCGATGTCATTCTGTTATCAACTAATCGAGAACGACTAACAATTACGGATACCATCCCAGTTTATGTTGTATGAGAATATAAACGGGTTATGTTTTTAGGTAATCAAATGAGTTTAGGAGTGAGAACTGAGGTAGGAAGGGATTTGTCAGTTAACGATCCCCATAGAGTCGAAACGATGAAGTGAATAGTTGGAGAAAAAAGCCGAATGACGAAGGTGTGCAGCTCTAGAATAACAAAATGTGATTATCTTGCTGGGAAATTGAAAATTAAATACACACAGTCTGTACCAGACCCAGGATCTGTTGTTCCACCTACACTACCATCGTCTAGCTATAATATTCTCTATCGTATAAATACGGTTTAATATTTTCCAACACAAGATCAATTTTTTTTGCTAGCAATTTTTGGACATATGTAAAAATAAATTGTTAAGATTTTTTAGCGGAAATTCTCATTAAAATTTTGTGTAATTATTTCTAATAATACTTGTCTGGAAGCAAAACGTTCGAAAACTTTAAAAAAATAGTCTAAAATATAAAAATATAAAATATCCAGAAAATTTCTTTTAAATAAAAACTGTTTTAGTGCTATTGATGATGCTAAACGTTAAATATATGGAATAGACAATTTTAAGGATAAAACTATATTTCCTATATTGAAGAATTTCCTATTTCCCAATTTTCTTGTAAATTGTTTCACAGACAACGACACTATTTGAAGTACAATTATTACTTCGGTAGTGGAATCAGCTAGTTTCACGCTTCAAAGCATGCCGGAATAATTGAATAATAATCTAATCTGCATAGTTTTAATAAGCTTATTATGACAGGATTTCAGTATTTAATTACACTTTGCTACAAATAGACTTAGAGCATAGCATATTATCTACAGAGTAAACACTTTTACGTAAAACATATTTACTGCAATAACTTTTACTGACGGAATTTTTACTAAAATGACTTTTACTGCAAGAATTTTTATTAACATAAAATTTTTTACTGAAATTATTTTCTTTCGAAGTAATTCTGCTGGAAATAAATTTAGTAAAAGTAATTTTCTGTTTAAAACAATTTTGCCAAAAATATTGTTGCTGAAAACCTGTTTGCTAACAATATTTTTGCTGACAATATTTGGACTTGAAATTTTTTACGGCCAGCGGTTTTACTGGAAATATTTTAAGTGATAATATTTTTACTTATAGAATTTTTTAAGAGGATATTTTTGCTGACAAAATTTGTACGGAAAAAGATTTAACTGAAAGAATTTTTGCTGAAATTATTTTTACTGGATAATATTTTGCTGAAAACAAATTTGCAAAAAATATTTTCGGTGAAATTATTATTGCTGAAAATTCTTTTTGCTGGCAATATTTATGCTGAAAACGTTTTTGCTGACAATATTTTTGCTGATAATATTTTTGCTGACATCATTTTTACTGGAAATATTGTTACTGACAGAATTTTTAAAATGAATATTTTTACTGACATTTCTGCTGAAAATAATTTTAATGAACGCATTTTTTCCTAAATTTATTTTTGCTAAAATTATTTTTAGCAGAAAATATGTTGCTGAAAACATGTGTGTTAAAAATGCTTTTGCTCAATTTATTGTTGCTGAAAATCCTTTTGGTGGCAATATTTATGCTGAAAACGTTTTTGCTGACAATATTTTTGCTGAAAATTTTTTACTGACATCAATTTCACTAATAATATTTTTACTGACAAATTTTTTTAAGAGAATATTTTCACTGAAAATATTTCTGCGGAAAAGGATTTTACTGAAAACGTTAGTGCTGGCAATTATTTTTCCTGAGATTTTATTTACTGGACAAGTTTTATATGAAAATAAGTTTACTGAAAGTATTTTTACTAAATAATTGTTACTGTAAATATTGTTGCTGGTAATATTTATGCTAGAAACCTTTCTGCTGACAATATTTTGCTAGTAGCAATTTTACTAGAAATATTTAAAGTGATATAGTTACTTATAGAAATTTTTAAAATATTATTTTTGCTTACAGCATTTCTGCTGAAAAGAATTTTACTGAAAGCACTTTTCCTGAAAACATTTTTACTAAAAATATTTTTACTGGGTAATTTTTTGCTAACAAAAAATTTTGCTGAAAATATATATTTATGCTGACAACCTTTTTTCTGACAATATTTTTGCTGAAATTTTTATTAATAACTTCATTTTTAAAATGATTGTTTTTACTAACAACATTTCTGCTAAAATAATTTTAATGAACGCATTTTTCCTGAATTTATTTTCGATGAAATTGTTTTTACATGAAAATTTTTTGCTGATAACAAGTTTGGTGAAAATATTTTTAGTGAGTAAATTTTCACTGAAAGAATTTTTACTAAAAACACTTTTGCTGTAATTATTTTTATTGGAAATATTTTGACAGAAAATATTTTGGCTAAAAGGATTTTTACTGAAAGAATATTTTATAGAAAAACTTGAGCTGAAAACATATTTTTACTCAAAATAATGTTACTGGAAGGCCATTTACGAAAAGAACTTTTACTGAAGAAATTTTTACTAAAATTATTTAATCTGTAAGAACTTTTTCTAAAAATATTAGAAATAAAACTATTTTTACTGAAAACTTTTCTACTGCCAATATTTTTACTGTTATAAAATTTACTGAAAGTATTATTTGCTGAAAAAACTCTTTCCTAACATAATTTTTACTGCAGAAATTTTTATTGAAAATTATTTCGTTAAAAAAAGTTTATCTTACTGGAGAAATTTTTCTACCAAAACTTTTTTTCCAAAATACTTTTTAAAAAAACATTTCTTCTTAAAAAAAATTCGTCAAAAAATAATTCGTAAATTTCCTTTTCTTTGCAACTAATTTTCCATTTATTTTTAATTTAATATCAAAAACACCGTCGAAAATGAATATATTTAATTAAAAAAAAATTATTTAAAAAAAAAATACAATGGAAAGACTCCAAAAACAACTTATTTAATAATAAAGTCTGACGACGATCACATTTCAATACTGGACAAAACCTGCGGAAATGGAATTAATTTTAATTCGTTGTGACATTGGCTTAAGATATTTTATGAACTCACTTATGTGTAGGTCAGTGGAGAAGAACTGTCTGTGGTGATCCGATCGTTTTCCAAGCACGAATGGTTGGAATTAGGAGCAGCAATTAATAACTTAAACTGATTTTGTCATAATTAAATATTTTTACAAAATATTTATGGCATTTTACATCTGTTCGATTTGATTGTGGGAATATCGGAGGGATGCGGAACATTTGCCACTTCACCCTATAAACTGAAGAACAGAAACGCTTCAATGCACTTTTCATAACATCTAAATTCGATTAAATTGAAATAATAAATGCTCCTCTAGCAGTGAGCTCTTGTCTGGTGGTAGGTCTTTATTCGTGAACGATTGAATGAACAACGAACGGACCAAATGAATAAATGAATGAATGGATTTAGCATGACTTTGATTTGTCCGATTGAGTTATTGATAAAAATTGCATGTCATATAATATGGACTCTGTTCATAGTCAGAACCCACCGGATTTCGATAGAAAGATTGATAGAAGTTTAGCTATTCTCATGAATATCTGATAAAGGATATTCGTACAACCACTGATGCAGAGAATAGAAAAGTATACAAAAAATTGAATAGTAAAAAAAATACATAGCAGCAAAAACCTTAAAGTAATAAAAATGTATGGCAAAAGGATAATGATAAGGCAGAAAAATGCGAATAGAGCCACTGGGAATGGAGCAAAAATAAAAAACCAACAACATATGATGGCACTTCAGATGACATACTGAGTCCAACACTCAAAAAATCTCCTTTTTATGGGTTCGGTCAAATGGAAAAAATACGTTTTCGATAACGACAACATCCTTTCAGATTCGATTGTTGAACGGACTATATGTACATATATGCAGAAATGGGGAAAAAAAATATGGCAAATATCGCATAAAAACTGAAGTAAACTCACAAAGGACACCACGGCGCTATAGGAATTCAAAATAGCATATCCTTATGGTTGGGGTGGGGGGGAGTGGGGTGTGATGTGTCCTCCTCTATGAAAGGTGCTCGTTTTTATATTGAAATCGACCCCAAATCGAAGCATATTACATATTCGTGTATTGTGTATCAACATCATCGCCATCATCGTCATATCGGCATTGGAGTTGTCATCGTCATCATTGGCAGAGCCACAGGACTATTCAGGAGCCTTGTGCTCAAACGTCGAAGCTGGCTTTATTGCTATTGTAAGCTTCTGTCATTGTCACTGCTACTGTCACCGTCATCATCGCCAGAACGCTCTTTTCACATCATCCCTCTCCAACACCTTTTCGATACTATTCCCAAAATTACATAAATTCACATTCGATTCTATTGCCAATAACACCCCTTCGTGTGCCATGGAATAAAATAAAAACGAATGTCATGTTGCACAATCATAAAACCACTAAAAAAAAAAAAATCAAATGTCACTCAGTGTGTAACATTTTAACTTTTGTCACCTTCACAACCCCCTCCCTCTCTCTCTCTCTCTCTCCAAATTCACAAAGCCTACAAATATTCAGTTTTTTATTCTTAGTCCTTTCGATTACCTTTTCGGCTTCCTTTATCGAAGCTATTACCATTCAGCGATTTTCATAGCATTTACGACAATATTTCTTCTGCTTTTCTATACATTCACCACACCACCAGGCTTACTCGAATCACCCCATTCCATCAGCTACCACCATTCATCCATTCAGGATTGTTCACTTTTTATCCTCGACAGAATCGACACGGTTTCTCATGTACCCCGAATGGTATACTCGTGTACATATGAAAGGATAACCGGTGACATTCTATTGGCTTTTACCATTGAATTTTTTCATTTTTCTTCGGGTTATCCTTTTTATTTCTTGTGCTTAGGTAGTTGCCTATTCGATGATACTCAGAACGTCAATAAGCAATGCAAACGTCATAAGATTCCAGGAAATTCTGCCCATTTTCAATGTAACCGAAAAAGAAAAAAACATTTGTAACCTGTAACCTGACAAAGCCTAAGGGTGACTTTTATCTAAAAACTCCAAATCACCAAATGATGATGGTTCTCTTCTATGATAATATCGATGATATTTCCAGTATAAAATTGAATAAGAAATTGACATAAAACGAAAGGATTTCATATTCGCATTTGTTGGAGTTTGGAGTCCTTTTTCATTTTCGAGACAATTTAATTTTATTTCAATAATAAGAAAACGAAATAAAATTGGTAATATTGAAAGATGATGGGTCACTGATTGTATTGCATTGCGTTAGAATTTGTTTGGGGTCCTCCACCAATTCATGGAAGTAGCACAGAGTAGTCAGGATAAAAGTAAATATTTGTTTTTATTAAAAAAATTTCTAAAGGGTGGCCACACTGATAAAATTGAAGGATTGGAATGGGTTTTTATTTTCTTGTTTTTTTTTTTTGTAGGTTCTGGAGTATCTCCAAAAGTATCTAATGTCCAGAAAAGATGTTTTTTTATTGTAGTGAAAGATTAATTATTTAAAACGCAAATAAAATACAGGTAAAATAGTAAAGGTCATATATCTCCTGTCAGTGGGAAATTGATTTAGAACCTTATTGGTAAAAACGAGATCGGTTGGGGATTTTTCGGAAAGAGGTCCTAAGGGCACTGTGCGTGCTGATGTTGCTATGGAGGGTGTACGGCAGGGAGACCTTGAGGAAATCACTGTCTCGACCCATTCCCGCAAGGAGGTTCGTGTGGAAAATTGATCAATACCAGAAGAGACGACGGGTCTTGGCGAACCCGTGGTCCGAAGCACTATTAAAATAAAAAGTGATACTACATGGTACCGGTACCTACCAAAGTACTATTAAAATAAAAAGTGCTACTACCACGTGGTCTGGGTGCTTTAGTGTGGTTGGTCACCAAAGTGAGGTGTGCTTTAGCTTAAATCGTGATGGCTGTGGGTAATACCTTCATGCTTCGCGGGACCAGTCTTAGAATAAGCAGGTGATAGTAGAGGTTTAGGTTTCGCGGATAATGCCCAATATCGGAGGCCCCAGGTAGATCCGAAGGCGACTACTGGCAACTGTAGTTACCTCCGTCCTGCTGTACGGAGCACCAGTGTGGGCGAAATCGCTAGAGTTAACAACATACCGCAAGACAATGTCATCAGTCCAGCCGCTCTCAGCGATGAGAGTAGCGTCAGCATACCGAACGGTATCACACGATGCGGTCAACGTCGTGGCATCATGCCCAGCCATCGACATCCTGGCAGGAGAGCGTGAACGCCAATATCGTGGGAAGAAGGAAGAGCGGCGAAAGGTTCTCTGTGAAGGGGAGAGACCCGAGAGTTTTCGCCTCTGGCAAGAGAGATGGGACAGCTCGACGAAGGGTCGGTGGACTCATCGGCTGATGCCAGATGTCACCAAATGGGTCACTCGCGTGCACGGGGAAGTCGGGTATTACATCACCTAACTCTTGACTGGGCATGGATGCTTTCGGGCATACTTGCACAGATTCAAGAGAGCTGACTCCCCAAACTGTCATCATTGCCGCGATGTGATCGAAGATGCAGAACACGTATTCATCCAATGCCCCTTCTACGAGGGAACACGGGCAGATCTGGAGAAAAATCTGGACCGTCCCATCAGTCCAGAAAACATAGTGGAGTGCATGCTGAAGAGCCAATCGGCTTGGACCAGAGTTGCAGAGTACGCGGAATCTTTAATCAAGGATCTTCGGACCACGTACGAAGAATAGGCCGCTAGGCGTCATAATATCGGGACAGTAGTAATATCAAATAAGAACGCCCCGGCGAAGTAGTATTTACAAAAAGTGCCGCCGAGGAACCTTCGTTCTGGGAGCAAGGGTAGAGGTACAGGTAGGCTTTAGCAAAGTTAAAATCCCGCATAACTCGCCTGGCAGGTAGAAGGTCTTCCAGGCGAGTACCTTTTGAAGGTTTCCCCCTGTACCTCATTAATCTAAACTTAAAAAAAAGAGGTTTAGGTAGGCCTTGCTACTGACTGTTAGGGTGACTGTGTAGGGTGTAAGTGGTTCAGTACCAAACCAGAAGGAAGAGCCAGAGGTGGTGAGTAAAAAAAGAGTTAAGCTCACCATTGAGGAATTGATGGCCCGATTGATGGATAATGCATGGAAGTTGGAAATGGCAGAGTAGACAAGTTGAGGTAACTTACCATAGAAGTAACCAAAATAGGTTGAAGAGGAGTAGCCAAAGGCGAAAAAGGAACCAATTGGTTGCAAGGTTAAGGTTAAAGGGCTATGGAAGGGTGGAGTGGAGGTAACTTCTTATAGAGCAATAGCCAAATTAAGTATTCGATTGAATGAAGTAGTTAAGCAATAAGTCGAGGACGAAAAAAAAATCTATTACATGTACAGGTGTCTTTTGTGCTAATTGAGTGCGTTCCAATCCCTATGGTCATAAGTGGCCCATAAAATTATTCTTACCAATGGTTGACCATGTAGAACAATGAAGAATACTGCTTCTACCCATTCCCGCAAGAGGGTTGCTTCTAGGAGACTGATTTAATACCAGAAGTGCCTTCAAGCTTTGACAAACCCGTACACTTGAACCGGAAAAGCAGTGTCTGGAATTTGCAAAATTCTTTGCTGTAACTCAGTGAGTAGGAGTATCCCCACATATGCTCTTGCAATAAAAAATGGCACCATGGGGTTCCGTGTGGATATTAAACCGCAGCCATTACAGTTATTGATGGCTGTGGTTCAATACCCATACAGACACAGTCTTCGGATTGGTAGTAAGGAATATTAGTTATCCCGGTTACAGTTATTGCAGATTATAGTAAAAATATAGATAAGCCTTATTACCAGCAGTTAGAGTGACTGGCTTCTAACTAGTCACTGTTTTTTGCTAGTCACTGATTGGGTGTATCTCAGTGTTGACAGTCGTAGGTGTCCCATGATATTATGTCTAACGATAGTTATGCCATATCTATTAGCGCTGTGCTTAACTAGGCATTCTTACACATAAAATATCGCTTTAGAAGATTCTGAAGGTTAGGTTAGGTTTGGTTAGAATGGCTGTCTGTTCTTTCAAAGCTGATGCCATCCTAAGAACCAATTGGAAGCGAGCGCAAAGTGTTTGATTTTTATGTGAACTCCATACGCGCAATATCACTCAAATCATCCAAGAAAAAGTCACTGAAAGTTATTTTTATGAGGGATGTGACGGCTGGGCATAACCAAAAAAGGTGAGCAAGTGTCTAGGTATCCCCAGAAATAACTTATGTCTTTACAGCTATGACCTATAATGATAGCGATCAGCATTCTAATGTGATTTCTCCCTGTCTTGAGTAGGCTTTCTTAAGCCTACTCAAAACAGGGAGGAATCATTCTAGAGATATGACACAGGCTGAGATTTCTCCACCTCATATTCGTCAGCTTTATTGAGCTCAGAGATATCAGGTATAACAGTAGTAGAATTTGACCTGGTAACATTTCTGGCTAACTCATCTTCTTTACGGTATTGTGGAATATCAGTATGTCCCACCCTTACTACTTCAAAATAGAAGATTCCGAAACTGGATTTAAAAATGTTTCCATGCAGGATGTAAATGGTCCAAGCTTTACTATCCCAAGATATCCCGGGCAGGGGATATTGGAAATATAATTATTATTTTCACACATAATAATTATATTTCCAATTAAAATGGAAAAAGTTAAGACCGTCAGTTATAAAGAATATAAAATGTTCATTTCCACCTGAGCAGATTCAGATTTGGTAACAAAAAAAAAGAAAACGAAAGAAAAATATTTCAATTAAAGTTTTTAGTTAAAAAAAAACAAAACAAAAATTAAGTAATAAAATCCTTTTTATACAATAAAATTTACATAGTTATTAATTTATTAAGCTTTCTTCGAATAGTATTCATATGAGGGGGGAATTCTTTTGATAATTGAAAAGTTGCTCTGCGATTATCTGTGCACTCCACCGACACTTTTTCTTTTATATTTCTAAGGTTTAGTCATTTTTAATAAACAATTCCCGTGCGTAACGTCTTCATACTCATAACGAATGTGCAGAAATTATTAAATTCCATATCGTCAATTGTAATATTAAGGAAAACTGAATCCTTTTTCATCTGTAGAAGCACTGTACCCTCACCAACCTCATCATGAATACTACATTAACGAAAAAGGGAACTGCCACGGACTATTTTCGTTCTTGTTTCAATTTCGGCTCAGTTGTTCTTCGATTGCTTGTGTTGCACAACATTGTGAATGGTAGCATATATAATGCAGCAAATCTTCTCCCCTAAAAATGAATTATAATAAAAGGGTTCATATTTTCCGAGTACTAATTGCCATAAGATTTTGATATGGTGTAATTATGTTTGTATTCAAATTAATAAGAAATTTTCGAGTATATAAGATAGCGTAGAAAATCTGTTCGGTTTGAAGGGGAATGGAAGGGGATGGCCTTCCCAACCTTACCCTTTGTGGATCTCGGCTTTCATATCTGATTCTTGCAAATAACTTTGAGAGGATTCAATTTCTTTCCTCAAACAGATGCGATACAATCTCAGAAGGATATGCTCAGTAGTCTACATTAAGGCTCGGATTTATTTACGAGGTGCTCACTTGTATGCATAAACAATAAAACTTGAAGATGGCAAGAAACTGAAAAAATAATTTTCATTTAATTTCACTACCTACCATTATTATTTAGAAAACGGAAGAATGACTGAAAATAACATTAAAGTCATCGATACATAAAAATTATTTATGAGAAAATTAACGACAAAAATTCGAAATTTACATCGAACGGACACAATTTTTTACTGAAAGAGTTTTTATTGATAGCAATTTTTACTGGAAAAATTTGAGGCAAAAAATGAAAATATTTTTTTTTAAAAACCCCCAACCAAAAAATTTATTTACTGCTAGAATTTTTCGGCCAAGAATTCACTTAACAAGTATTTTTAACTGAAAGAATTTTACTGCAAGAATTTTTGGCGAATATACGAGTATTTTCACTACGCGAATTTTTAATGCAATAATTTCTACCTCAAGAAAGTTTGTGAAATAATTTTTACTGCAAGAATTTTTAGTGTAATAATTTTTAGTGCAATAATTTTTACTGCAAGAATTTTTACTTCAAGAATTTTTAGTGCAATAATTTTTATTGCAAGAATTTTTACTGCAAGAATTTTAGGCACAAGAATTTTTACAGCAACTATTTTTACTGCATATATTTATACTACAAGAACTTTTACTATCAGAATTTTAACTTAACAAATTTTTTTTGTTGGAGCATATTAGCTGCAAGAATTATTAGTGAAAATATATTTGCTACAATAAATTGTAGTACAAGAACTTTTACTGCAAATATTCTAACTGCCAGAATTTTCACTACCAAGTATTCTTAGTGCATAGATTTTTGGTACAAGAACTTTTAACGCAAAAATTTGTCGTGCTAGAATTTTTGCAGTAACCATTTTTATTAGAAAAATTTTACTGCAAGAATTTTTCGGCCAAGAATTCACTTATCAAGTATTTTTAACTGAGAAAAGTTTACTGCAAGAATTCTTTTGGTGTATTATTTTTGGTGAAAGAATTTTACAGCAAAATTTTTACTCCAAGAATTTTTAGTGAAAGAATTTTTAATGTAAGAATTTTTAGTGCAATCATTTTTACTGCAAGAATTTTTGATGAAAGAATTTGTGGTGCGAAAAATTTTACTATCAGAAGTTTAACTAAAATAGTTTTTTTTGGTTGGAGAATATTTGGTGCAACAATTATTAGTGAAAAAATATTTTCTACAATAAATTTTAGCATAAGAATTTTTACTGCAACTATTCTAACTGCTAGAATTTTTATTATTTTTAATGCATAGATTATTGGTATAATAATAATGATTTTTCTGCGATAATTTTAACAGTAACAATTTTTTGTAAGAAAATTTTTACAGATCATATTTATACTAAAAGAATTTTTAGTTCAAGAATTTTTTCTCTGTTTCCTGAATTTTAACTGTAAGAATTTATATTAGAAAAATTTAACTGTAAGAATTTTTACTACAAGTATTCTTACTACAAAAATTTTTACTGCAAAAATATTGAGTGCAAGAAATTTTTATATCAGAATTTTTTTAGGTGCTAGTAATTTTAAGTTTTTAGTTGCTTGTATTTTTAGAGCAAGCATCTAAACTGACAAATTTTAGTGCAATAAATTTTACTGCAAAAATTTTTACTTTATGTATTTTTGGTGCAAAAATTTTGACTGTAAGAGCTTTTACTGAAAGTATTTTTGCCGAAAGTATTTTTACTAAAAGTATTTTTAAAGAAAGAATTTTACTGAAAAAATGTTTACTGAAAGTAATTTTACTGAAAGTATTTTTATTGAAAGTATTTTACTGATAGTATTTTTACTGAAAGTATGTTTACTTAAAGTTCTGTACTGAAAGTATTTTTACTGAATGTGTTTTTACTGAAAGTATTATTACCAAAAGGATTTTTACTGGAAGTATTTTTAAAGAAAGAATTTTTACTGAAAGAATGTTTACTGAAAGTAATTTTACCGAAAGTATTTTTACTGAAAGTTATTTACTGAAAGTATTTTTACTGAAAGTGTTTTTACTGAAAATATTTTTACTGAAACTGTTTTTAATGAAAGTTCTTTACTGAAAGTATTTTTACTGAAAGTATTATTACCAAAAGTATTTTTACTGGAAGTATTTTTAAAGAAAGAATTTTTACTGAAAGAATGTTTACTAAAAGTAATTTTACTGAAAGTATTTTTACTGAAAATATTTTTACTGAAAGTGTTTGCACTGAACGTTTTTTACTGAAAGTGTTTTCGGTGACTAATAATTTTTTACCAAAGAAAATTTTGAATGAAAAAAATTTACCACATGAATTAAACTGAAAGAAATTATATTGCGTGAATTTCGGTTGACTGCCAGCATTTTTGCAATTTTCACTGCAAGCTTTTTTTTTACATTTTTACTGTATGAATTTTAGCTGGCATAATTTTTTTCAAAAATTTTATTAGATTTTTTTTTTGTTCAATATTTTTTTAAAAAAAAAGGAACTTTTTTGTTCAATATTTTTTAAAAAAATTTTCATTGAAAACAATCATTGAAAATTTAACCATTAATTTTGAATACGGAGAACTTTTTAGACTTAATTTTTTATATCATTCTATGAACCAAATGTATTGTCTTTTGATGAATAGTATTTTTTCTATTGTATATTAAAATTTTGACCAATTAAATTTATATCGAAACTCTTAATCTGAGCGCTGTAAGAAAAAAAAAACTGTTCAGAATAAAAATTCATACAAGCACACAAATTCATGTAAATCCTTTTCAGACAAATGCCTTAAACTCAGTCAAACAGAAAAACGAACATTTTCCAAAGAATTCGTAGTCAGTCCATCCGACCAAGGAGTGGTCGCTTCCAATCACTCCATGGCAGGCACCACTTCTCATCTACCCCACGAGCAAAAGCTATTCCCCAACAACTACTCGAACAGTAATTTTATTCTACCAACTGTGCACTCTTTTATCGACTGGAACTAGTCGCTCTCTAGTCGTACAATAAACAGAATTGGATCCCCTTTTCCTTATTTAAATTAATCATCCATTAATAATTTTATCTGATATTCTTGTGGAGCTATTTATGTAACCTAACTCGGGCTACGTAATGAGATGGACATTTGCGTAGTCACTGAAAACGTATCGAATTTCAATTTATCAAAGTCGTCTTGCAAGGAGTCGCTTGTTGTTGCCTCATCTAATTTGTGTTTTATTTCCAAATGGGAATCGGATGGCAACAGTCAGTCAGATGGGGAGATTCTAAATGGCCGATGACGATACGACAGCGAAGAGGGATTCCTTTCCTCTTGTCTCCAATCTTAATCCTAATAGCTGATAGCAAATACTAACCAGAACTGTACCTATCGTACTCCGCATAAGGTACAAGTACATGGTATGAGGTGCAGATGGCGTATTTGTCTCATCAGAGATATTATTATTTTTATTTTTAGTTCCGTTGCTATTTGCCTTCTCCACTCATTATTATTGATTCAAAATTGGCTATTATTTTCCTTTAATTTTATTTCTAATTCCTTTTTCTACTTAAAATATTTTTTTGATTCTTTCCTTTTTCTAAGCTAAATGAGCGAGTAATAATTACGTGATTATTTTGCTGAGTAGCTCCTATACTAAATAGGTTACAAATTGTATTAAATCTTCGTTATTTTATTGGAAAATACATTCTGAATATTGGTTTTATGTAAGTAAGAATAAATAGAAAATGTAATTATTTTTTTTGATAATTTACTTTAAAAAAAATATAAATCTAAATTTATTAGGATTATCTAAAAAAATTATTTTTGTTGTAAAAAATCTTCAGAGTTTAGGCATAGAGTTTGGATAAAGAAGAATTAATAAAAATTTGATTTGTGAATGAAAAATATTTTTGAGTACTAAGTGGATTTTTTTTTGGTAACGAATTTTTGGAATTTTTTAAATAATAGTAACAGGAGCCGAAATAGGGTTTATAGTAAAAGGACTGTCAATAAGTAGTTAAGATACAATAACTTTTATTATTTAAAATGGAAATTTAGCATTAGTTTAAGTCAAAAGCTTAATTCAAGTTAGTAGAAAATTTAATACAGTCATTTTAAAAAAAATATGTTAACACAGCTTAGGGTCCTAGAGACATTAGTCTTTGTTTACCATCAAAGCTTACCTGCGAGTAACTGCATAATCCTATAGAGTGTGTTAAGTGAAATTATTCTGTTGTAGTGCGTTGCGAAAAAATGGAGCTGTAAAATTTGAAGGTATGATGTCCCATCAAATTTTGCGATATTCTTAGTGTATCCACAATTTTGACTTACGAAAATTTCTATGGGAATCATTCGTAAAAAATTTGTATATTTAGAACAAACTGTCAATCAAGTTTACTGTATATAAATTTTCTTAAAAGGCGTAAAAAAAGTGTTCTTGACCTATGATCAGACATTGCTAATACTTGGATGCTCTACTTTTCATACGGCCATCTCTATCAGGAAGATTTTGTCAGAAAAAGGGATAGTTGTGATTGCCCTTTCCTCCTGATCAAAATAGGTATGTCTTTTGTTTGTTCTCTGACATAAAAAAAACTTGACTGGACGCCATCTTAGTACTGCCCAAAACATCCAAAGAAGTGTAATCAAAGAGCTAAAAATGATTATAAGGAGGACAAACGCTATCTATCCTAATATAGCTTCCTAAAAGAACTATTTTAAAAGGGATAACATTGACGTATAAAAATAAAATAAAATTTTTCGGTAAAAAATAAGTCCATTACTTTTTGGCAACACCTCCTATTAAAAGTCAGTTTAGGTTGGGCTATAAAATCCGGCTCCATGTTGTTGTCGTAGACTTGAATATTTAGCAAGAATGGCTGCAAACTAATAGTAGCGTCTAAGAGGATATATTAAGCTCTTATCTAGACCTTATAAGTCACGTCCAAGAAGAGAATCCACTGAACGGAATGGATGGATGGTGTCAGACCATTTTCAATTACGAAATTTAATACCAACATCACGACTTCTTGATCCTTGATAATATTAGGAAATCCGACTCGAAAAGTTTGCATTGACCGCATTTATGGTAGGAGTAGACAAGGCTGTTACTAGTCTATGGTATCCGTCAGGCTACCATAGAGTTCTGAGGACTCATGAAATAGACAATATCATAAAAACTGGAACTATATAGTTCCGTAAATTCTGATCGAATCCCCGATCAGAATGCTAAGGTCCTAACAATAATTATAAGGGTCCTAAGGGATTCTAATGTAGCTTTGAAATATATCTAAGGATCTTAATATTTTAGGCAACATAGTAAAAACTGCAATTATATAATTTCGTAGGCCCTGACCGAACCCCCGATCATAATGCCAAGGTCCTAACAATAATTATAAGGGTCCTAGGGAATTCTAATGTAGCTTTGAATATCGCTTAGGGTCTTAATATTTTAGGCAACATCATAAAGACTGGAACTCTTTATTTTCTTTGGCAGTGGCCGGACTCCTTTTTATAATGCTAAGGTCCTAACAATAATTAATATCGCCCTAACCGGACCCCCTATAATAATGTTAAGGTTCTTATAATAATTATAAGAGTCCTGAACAGTTCTTATGTCAATTTGATAGCTCTCTTAGGGTCTTAATATTTTAGGCAACATAGTGAAAACTGGAATTATATAATTTCGTAGGCAGTGACCGGACTTTTTTTTATAATGCTAAGGTCCTAATAATAATAATGAGGGTTCTGGTGAGTTCTAATGTAGTTTTGAAAGATTTCTTAGGGTCTTAATATTTTAGGCAACATAGTAAAAACTGGAATTATATAATTTCGTAGTGCCTGAACGGGCCCCCGATCATAATGCTAGGGTCCTAATATTAATTATGAGGGTCCTAGGGAGTTCTAATACAGCTTTGATAGTTCTCCTAGAGTCTCATTATCTTAGGGATTTTATTTTATTTTACAAATTCAATAAATGGAGATTCTAACTAATTTCCGGATGCTGAGTTAAAAAGTCCTTGTTCTTTAGGGTTTTAATTTTAAACTTATTTAAATGGCAATAAACTCTTAAACGTTAAGTGTTTGAAGTTCCAGTATTTTAATTTTTTGGAATCATAACTAATGATTTTGAATTAGTAAACATTTTTAATTGCTAATTTAACCTTTTTTTTATGAAGAATAGATTCTGAATTATTAAAGGTCCTAACTTTGCAGAGTTGATCATTTAAGAGTGCAAATTTTGCAATCCTTTCTGATGCAGGGTCTTAGCATTTTAAAGAGCAAATCCGTATTGAACATTTCAGCTTCCTAATTTATATAACTTCAATAAAAACCAAATCTAAAATTTTTAGGGTCCTAGCTTTTTGAGTTTCTTTTTTTTTAGAATTTAATTAACACTGCAATGAATTTAAATTATCACATTCTGATTGCTTTTTATTTAAGAATAGCAAATTTGGCGGTTTAATAAATTTAATTTGTATAATTTTTAGGGTCCTAAATTCATAGTTTTCTAAATATACCCTTTAAAAGTACTATTCCACATTCTAATGGTGTTGAAACAAATAAACAATTTGTTTTTTTTAAATGTTTTTCAAGAAGTAAATTTGCAAAGTTCTTGTTTTTTATGGCCCTAAACTCATACTGTAAATTGAGTAAAAGTAAGTATTTATAATATTTTAGAGGTCCTAAATTTGAAATTTTGCTGTTTCTATTATATTATTAAAATATATTTTTACTTTTTTGTATTTATAGATTTTTTGGGGTCTAAACGGCATTTCAAAAGGAGTCTAATGGCATTTTATGAAGGTATGTCCATTCAAATAAACTTTAAAAATTTTTATTTAAACTAACACTACTTCAATGAAAAAGTAATTTTTTAAAAAAAAAAAAATAACTATCAATGCACAAAAATTTCAATTTTTTTTCTAATATTTAAAAAAAAAAAGGACTCTTTAAAAAAAATACATTATCAAAATTTTGTTATCATAACTAAAAACTCTGTCCAATTGGAAAATATTATTTTTATATTTCGATCAAAGAATTCAATTAAAAATGATTTTAATAGAAAATTTCATAAACAAAAAATAAAATTCATAATAGGACGAAAAATTTCTATTTCCAATTTTATAAAAGGACGAATTTCAATTTGATTTTCTATACGACACAAAAATCATAAGCAAATAAATGAAAATGTCATAAAACATAGCGAAAATTACTCCATTCGTTATGAAAATAATATACAAAAATTGTGAATAGGGTTGAGTGTGAGTTTTTGGAAAAGGTGGGGGGGGGGGGGGTGGTGTGGTCGATTTTGTACAAAAGCGCTTTTATGACGAAATTGTAAAAGTGTCAAAAGCATTAAAATGGCAGAAATTTCAAACGATTGCAGATCAATTAATGTATGGTGGACATATATGTGTGTTGGCGCATATGTTTTCAGGATTTACTACTTGTTATCCTATTTGATGAAAAGCCAAAATAATTTTAATTAAATGCCATATTTTGTCGAAGTAGTTGTAGATGTGGTGTACATGCTGTCGACGGTGTCGAGTCGGGTTTTGTCGTCAAATACTGTCGGCGTCGCCGCTATTTGCATGGTCGTCATGTTGGCGTCAGTGTCATTCTTTTATTTCGATATAATCGGGCAACACATATATGTACGTTTTTACAGTTGGCAATATATTCAAATTGGGCACCACACAGTCGGTGGTAAAATTCGTTCTTTTGAATTATGTCCTTTTCTCGATTATTCCTTATATTAAATGACTCCATCAAAATACCCGTTTTTGTATTATAGCAGATATTCTTAACCCTCTCGTGCTATGCCTTTCCAATTAAAAATTTTTATTGTATTGTAATTTTTCTGATATTGAAAATTTGACGATTTTTCAAGAAAAATTATTTAAATTTTCTGCTTTGAGATAGTGGGGCGGGGGGGGGCTGTACTTGAGGAAGGGGTAGGTTGTATTTTTATGTAATATTTTACCAAACACAATTTTTTAATGCTCTTCAAGATTTTTAGTAAAATAATTTTGAAATTATTTAAAAAAAACCCGAAATTTAAAAAAAATAGCTCAAAAAAATAAACTGAGAGAATCTTACTGTATGCTTTTTTAGTGAAAGAATTTTTACAGTAAACATTTTTACTACAAGAATTTTTAGTGCAATAATTTTTACTGCAAGAATTTATGATGTAAGAAATTTTTGGCATAAGAATTTTAATTGAAAGAATTTTAAGTGCCGAAAATTTTACTAAATTTTCAGTGCAAGAATTTTTACTGCAAGAATTTTTGGAGTGAGAATTTTTACAGCAAAGATTTTTACTAGAAAATAATTTTTGGGGTGGAAGTATATTTGGTGCAAGAATTGTTAGTACAAGAATTTATGGTATAAGAATTTTTAGTGTAAGCATTTTTGGTGTAAGAATTTTTTTTTGGTGGCAGAATTTTTTTAAGCAACAATTTTTAGTAAAATTTTTACCAAAATATATTTTCACTACTGAAATTTCTATTAAAAAAATTTTACACAATTTAAAAACACAATTTAGCTCACAAAATATACCCAAAAAATTTTCGACAAATAAAACCAATAAAAAGAACAAAAAAAATACAAGAAATTTACAAGGACAAATTTTATTATAAAAAAAAAACTTTTCAATAAGAAAAAAATATTTTGGAGCTTAAAAAAATAAATACTTAAAATTATTGAAAAGGAGAAAAAATTCATTGAATTTTTTTTAATAGAAAAATACTCAATCAAAAATCTGTTTTTTTAAAAAAAAGGCCCTAAACAAAATAAGTTGAGAAAAATTATTGGGGAGCCTGAAAAAATATTGAAATAGAAAAAATCGCAAGAGAATTTATGCAGTCTATGAAAAATGTAGCTAATAAAAAAGGTCCTGTTGAAAAGAACTAGAAAAATTATTGAAGAGCTTTGATTGTACAATATTTAAAGTTTGTGAAAAAAATAACCAAAATAATTTTACTAAAAAATATAGTCTATAAAAAAAAATCCCATATAAAGAGTGTCTTTGAAATAAAAAGCAAATTTACCAAAGTCAATAAAGACCATCAACAATAAATGTAGATTAATTTTTTTCTCCTACTAGGCGGTTCACTAGGCCGGCCCAGGTAGCACAGTTAATAGCGTGCTGAGGCTACCAGCCAAAGGGTCGTGGGTTCGAATCCCACTATAGCAGCATGGTCCTACGCTAATTTACCTCACCACTTTACTTTCTATTCTACTTCCATTCTCTTATCCTTTCCCCTTTCCTACCGGACCATCAGACCACTGATAGCTGGGTCAGACCATCAGACCGCCTGAGCAGATGGATGCGAAAGCGTCTGGCGAGATCTGGTGGCCCGTTAACAAAGATGGATGTGGAGGCGGTTCACTAGTATAGTCATTATAGCGTGAAGAACTACCATTCAAGAAGTTATTGGTTCAAATCCCACTGGGGCATGGTCTACGCTTATTGCTAAAAACCCACTTCAAGTTAAGTTTTTTTTGTTCAATTACAAAATTTTTTAAATAACGGACCTCTGCCGTTATTTTTTTGTAGAAAAACCAATCAATTTTTTAGAATAATTCATGCCCGTTGATTTAAGATCATGAGGATATCCCAAACTAGCTTGGATTAGACGTCAGATGAGACAAGAGCCTTCAATGCAGCTTGGCTATCTGAGATGTTATAGAAATTTTCGTTAAGTAGGACCCTTAGCACGAAGCTCTATGGCATGTTTTTCTACCTAAAGAATGGATGCAAATTTACCAAAGGTCTTAGAGAGACGGTTATTAAGGTCCCAACATCCACATTCGGATTAAAACTGCTTTCAAGGACTGATTTATGTTAAGTTTCCTCGGCATTTTATCCGAGAGATAGTTAACTTCCAGGAATTTGTTGAGGTCCGATACAGCCTTAAGATGTCTAAACGGGCCGCATGGTATTAAAGGTTTTGGAATGTCCTAACCTAAGAGTCTCTTTAGCCGCTTCCTTTTAATATGCAAATGCAAAGGTAGTAGGTGAAAAAAAACTTCCAGAAGAGCTTTCGTAGGGCAAGTTCTTAGGGCAGGTCAGTACATTGAACGAAGGGTTGATAGGTTAGTACGTTTTTCAGCCTTAAGCCACCAAACGAGAGCCGCGTGGATGATGATGGGTATTTAACTTTTACATGATATGATCACTGTATTATTTTTTTGTTACAGATCTTCGGTTTTACTGTGAAGAACTCCTAACAAACTCAAAAGCTTCTAGTTGCTCTGTCAGTAATACTGGTAAGATGTAAGTTTCAGATTAATTTCTGGTCCAGAATGACCGCAGTAGCTAACTCAAGTTGAGTTCCATTTATCTTGACCTTGATGAGGTTCAACTTATGCTTCTTAGTGACCGTTTTATTAGGGTTTATATTTACCTTTTTCTTTACATCTTGTCCCTTTCTGGCCGGTGAAATGAACACAGTTTATGTCTTAAAGTAAAAGAATCCGGCATGATTCAAATTTGATAGTAAAATTCCCGAACTAAAAAAAACCATCTCCTTTCCACAATTATTCTCACAATGCGAGCCTTTAAGCATGCCAGCTATATATCGTCACCTCCTGGATCAGGAAAATAAAACGTAAATTGCTGAAAAATTGAGCAAAGCTAATATAACAAAACCCATTTGGACTAACAAACCAAAAATTTGCAAATATCAAAAATCCTCATAAGTAATTTAATTAAAAATTGTCTGTAGAATTGTTCACATCCTGTTTTATAAATGCAAAAATATTTTTTTAACTTCTTGTGTTATATAAGCAAAAAATTTGTTTTATCTAAAATTCGACATGGTTCGAATTAGATTTAAATTAACTATTCCAGATCATTCGCTTCAGAGAATCACTTTCATTCGTAGTCTTTTTGAATAAGCAAAATGAGTTTCGTTCATCGTTTCCCAATCAGTCATTCATAAAATTATTCAAATATTGAAGATGTAATTTTTGGAATAAGGGTGGATAGGAGGGATGCGCTGTTGAAATAAAATTCCTTTAGAATATAACCTCATTCACTTATCACTCGTATGGGAATAAATTCCGATTGTATCTTATTGCCCAGTCAATTCAGAATCACTTCAGTCCATGTTCTCCCTTACCGACTAGCCTCTCACAGAACCACAAACTACGAAAACTGTTCAAACACCCCAAAAGGCATTTTGGAATTATAAAATATTTTCATTATAAATTTGGATTGTACAAAATATTTAATATGAAAAT
The DNA here is from genome assembly GCA_958298945.1 of Atherix ibis. Taxonomy (NCBI): domain Eukaryota; kingdom Metazoa; phylum Arthropoda; class Insecta; order Diptera; family Athericidae; genus Atherix; species Atherix ibis. The sequence continues at coordinate 79,539,988 of OY282609.1, forward strand.
CCTTTAAATAATACGATGACTACGTTGGCATATGTGAGATTTTGTCGGAAATGCGGTACAGAATAATTATCAGTAGAAGATTCGTTTGGGAGAAAATCTTTAGTCACTAAATATCCGGCAAATATGTAATCATATGAAAATAAACCAGATTTAAGAAGAGATCATATCGAATGGAAGGAGGCTACCTTCCACAGAAGGATTGGGAAGGACTCGAACTGAAATGAGAAGAGACAATGCTCACTTAGTAGCTTCTAAAGGATTTCATTTATGTATGTCGGTTTATTTGTGGAGAATTCAAAACTAAAGTTTAATTCGCATTTCATTCTGTAATTATTCCATTACAAATGTAAAATTAATAAATTTTAAACAACTTCCATTAAATTTTCTATTCTCTTTAGGGGAAGGAATGGTAGATGGTTTTGCTTCCTTAACGGACGGATGAAGGACGAGTTGTTCAAAGTTTCCGATTCGAATGAGTTTTGACTTTATTTCAAGTTGGTTTAATATTAATTTGGTGGTTTTTGGATTTATTCCATTTGTGGTATTGAATTTGTGAGTATTTTGTTAGTTTACAATCAGAGATATTTAAGGGAATCTTTGCTTTTTTCTTGAATTATTTTTATAATTTTAGGTTATGAATTTATTGTAGCCTGAATAGGGCTCAGTTCTAGAAACATTTTTACTGAAATGTAAAGTCTTAGCGTCGCGAAAACTCAAGCTAATGGGCTACAACTACAGAGCATCCCTAATCTGTGTTTATCTGGATTCGAACTGAAAACTGCTTCGTTGTCCTCGTATCCCTTAATAATCCTCGATAATTGAATAACCACAGTTTACGATTTTAAGTTATTTTAATTTTATATCTAGTTGGTATTGGGTTCAAATCCAGCTGGACAACCTACCCTTAATAGGTTTTATGAGTGATTGTTAAGAAAACTAAGGGTTTTAGTTGTTCAAACCCTAAGTTTTATAATTGTTAAAAAAATTTTAATTAATTGTTTTTTGGGTTTTTGGAATTTTTATTTTACACAGAATTTTATGTAATTCCTATTTAGGGGTTGAAGGAAAGAAATAGTTTTATTTTTGTCAATTTAAGAATCTGTTCAAGAGAAACGTTGTTTTTTTTTAGTTTATTTTTTATTTTAAAATTTACTTGGGAAAAAATATTTCTTTTAAAATTTTTTATTTTAGTACCTTTTTATTTCGCAACCCCAATTTTTATATTGAAATAATTGAAAAAAATCATTTACCATTATTTCAGCCGAAAATAAGTTCGGATTTTTATATAACACTATTTAACTTTGTGCTTTCCAAATAGCTGAAAAAATATCGGTCAAAATTAGGGGTTGGAGAAAGAAAAAAAAATTTTCATATCAGCCTTTTTAGAAAAAGAAATTTGTTAGCTTCTTTTATTCTTAATGAATGTTTATTTCCGTCATTTTTATTTAACTACCCTTAATTCTATATCCCTTATTTCCAATATAAAATTATTGAAGAGATTATTTCATATTATTTGAATTTTTTCAAACCATTTTGAATTGCATAAAATTTTGTTGAATTTTTTCTGAATATTTCTTTAGTGAACATATTATCAAAATTAGGGGTTGAAATTTAAAAGAAAAAAGATTTTTATGCCAATTCAGAGACCATTAAAATCGAAATAATTCGTTTTATATTTCAATTAATTAGAAGATTTTCTTTTTATCTATATTTTATATAACTACCCCTAATCAAGCATTAGCATTTTTCTATTATAAATGAACGCACCAATTTGAAGTACAAAAATAAATCCTGAAAATTAGCTTTACTTTGACAATTTTTTCATCGCACAATCTCAAGGATTTTGTTATATTTTGCCGCCAAAATTTGGAAGGAAATTTTCAAAATTAGGAATTGACAGTAAACAAATTTATTTATGCTAATTTGAGAACCTATTTAGAATTAAAGCTTACTTTTTGGATTTTTTTTCTAATTTTAGGTTATAAAAAATATTGTTTTAGTAATTTTTATTTAGCAAACTCTCATTATGGACCCTATTTTTGCTTTAGAAAACTTCTGAAAAAATACTTTCACTTTTATTCCAGCCAAAAATGAGATGGCCAATAAGCTTCACACCCACAACTGTTTCATAAAAGGAAATTTTTCTTAGTGAATTTCTAAGGATTCCATTAAATTTTTTTCATTAATAAATAAAAATTAAAATAATTAAAATTAAGAGTAGAAATTATAATAAAATTTAAATCAGTTATTTGAGAAGTAATTTATTTAGTAACTTTTACATTTATGATTCGACGTTATTTTTTTTCAATTTACATTTCATTAATTTCAAGTCGTGCTTATTAGCTGATTTTTTCTAAGCTTTTTCTTTAAATTTTATTTTCGCTAAGTTAATAATATTCGTCGTCAGAAGTTTCTGTATCAATGTTGCTAATTTCAGCATCTGAACTTTCCTCAATTGAAAAATCGTCACTATCTGTTGCCGCGTTTCTTGATTCACTCGTAAACACGCTGTCAGTATCAGTGTCAGAAATAACCGAAACTAGTTCAGGTGTCCGTAAATGTGGAGCTTTCATCTCCATGACGAATACACAATCATCACTGCTTGGCAAAATAGGTGTCAAATGGCCGTCATTGAACTCTGCACCTTCGATCGGTTCTGAAACTTGCTGTGCATTCGTCTCTGCTTCAAATTGAGGCGTTGCATTATTTAAAATATTCGTGGATGCATTTGGTGGTGGACTGTTTTTCAGATTTATTATATTATTTAGTTCTAAAGATTCTACTACATATTCGTATGAAATGATTGAATGGAGTGACAATTGTGTGAACACTTCGTAGCGTACTTTTCTGTCATATTCAAACATATCATATGGACTCCTTGCGAAATTGACTAATTCATGAACAAAATGTGTAGCCTTTTCCTTGAAATATCTTGTACACAGTCTCCAAATATACTTCGATGTAATATCGAATCTCTGTAGCGCACTAGTAATCAACTCTAGAATACGTATTACACTCTAAAAAATTAAAAAGAAATCAAGTCTAAAATAGGTGTCACTAATAAAAAAACTTAAAAAGAAAAATTTTAGACACTGTACTGTGATCGTACTTACAGTGTTTTCTGTGTAAGCACATTTGCACTCCTTAACCACGTAGGCTTTGAATTATGATCAATTTTGTTTTCAAGGGAAGTTTATCAATAAACTTATTAGTTTCTTATAAAGAATAAATATTGTGTCGGAATTGTTTTTTATTTATATCTGAAAAATGTCTGAAATCGGAATTTTAAGTGTCCAGGAAGAGCAGCTACATTTTACATTTACAGAATGGTTACGACATCGTCCAGCTGCACTTTTCGCTGACGAGTCACGGCAACTTTGGCGGCAATATATCTACGATAAAAAATTATATGTTCAATGCATTAGTGACGTCCCCGGGCTTTATCGAGGATGCACTGCAAAAGTTTATAGAGAACGTCCAGCGCAGCTTCATAGACTTTTACCATTCATGGTACAAGATATAGTATGTATGCTAAAAAATGCAGACTACAGTGTAACATATGTTCTAGACGTGATTACTAGTGCGCTACAGAGATTCGATATTACATCGAAGTATATTTGGAGACTGTGTACAAGATATTTCAAGGAAAAGGCTACACATTTTGTTCATGAATTAGTCAATTTCGCAAGGAGTCCATATGATATGTTTGAATATGACAGAAAAGTACGCTACGAATTGTTCACACAATTGTCACTCCATTCAATTATCTCATACGAATATGTAGCAGAACTTTTGGAACTAAATAATATAATAAATCTGCAAAACAGTCCACCACCAAATGCATCCACGAATATTTTAAATAATGCAACGACTCAATTTGAGGCAGAGACGAATGGACAGCAAGTTTCAGAACCAATCAAAGGTGCAGAGTTCAGCGACGGCCACTTAACACCTATTTTGTCAAGCAGTGATGATTGCGGATTTGTCATGGAGATGAAAGCTTCACATTTACGGACACCTGAACTAGTTCCGGTTATTTCTGACACTGATACTGACAGCGTGTTTACGAGCGAATCAAGAAACGCGGCAACAGATAGTGACAATTATTCAATGTTGGGAAGTTCAGATAGTATAAATTGCAACATTGATACAGAAACTTCTGACGACGAATATTATTAACTTAGCGAAAATAAAATTTAAAGAAAAAGCTTAGAAAAAATCTGCTAATAAGCACGACTTGAAATTAATGAAATGTAAATTGAAAAAAAATAACGTCGAATCATAAATGTAAAAGTTACTAAATAAATTACTTCTCAAATAACTGATTTGAATTTTATTATAATTTCTACTCGTAATTTTAATTATTTTAATTTTTATTTATTAATGAAAAAAATTTAATAAAATCCTTAGAAATTCTTAAACAAAAATATCTTTTATATGGAAAATTTGTAGGCGTCAAGCTTATTGGCCATCTCATTTTTGGCTGGAATAGAAGTGAAATTTTTTTTTCAGAAAATTTCTTTTAGCAAAAATAGGGGCGATTATGAAAGGTTACTAAATAAAAATAGTTAAAACAATTTTTTTTCTTACGTAAAATTTAAAAAAGACAAAAAAATGAGGTTTTTTTCTGAAAAGGTTCCCAATTTGGCAAAAATATATTTTTTTTTAAATAATTTCAACCCTTAATTTTGATAATTTTATTTTAAGATTTGCTGGCAAAAATATATTTTTGGAAATTGTCAACGTAATAGAGTGATGGAAATAGTTTAGTTATTCACCAAGCTTATTGGACATCTTATTTTTGGCTGCAATAAAAGTAAAAGTATTTTTTTAGAAATATTCTTTTAGCAAAAATAGGAGTTGCTAAATAAAAATAATTAAAATAATTTTTTTTCTTACGTAAAATTTAAAAAAGGGTAAAATATGGTTTTTTAATCTGAGAAGGTTCTTAGTTAAGCAAACATAATTTTTTTTAAACAATTTTAATCTTTAATTTTTATAATTATATTTTTAAATATGGTGGAAAAAATATATTTTTGGAAATTCACAAAGCAATAGAGTCATGAAAATTTTATAGCCAACAAGCTCATTGCTCATCTCATTTTTCGCTGGAATATAAGTGAAAGTATTTTTTTTTCAGAAATTTTGGGGCAAAATTTAACAAAAGTGATGTAATAGAAAAACGCTAATGCTTGATTAATTGTTGTTAAATAAATATTAGCTAAAAAGGAAATATTTTTATTAATTGAAGTATGAAAAAAGTTTTTAAAAAATACTTCATTTTTAAAGCGCTCTAAATTGATAGAAAACATTTTTCAACGCCTACTTATAATATTTTCACTAAAAAAAAATTTTGAGAACAAAATTTTACAAAAACTTTTTAAATTTGCTGAGCAATATGGTCTGAAAAATTTTAAAAAATATAGACTAATCTCTCCAGAAATTCTATAATGTAAATAAGGGATGTAAAGTTAATGGTAGTTAAATAAATATGACGAAAATAACTTTTTCTTTTATTAAATAAAAAATTAACTAAAAATTGTCACTTTCTGAAAAAGTTAGCATAAATTTTTTTCTATTTTCAACACCTACTTTTGACCAATATTGACAAAAAATTTTACAAAAAAAAGTCAAAATCCTTTGAAAATTATAAAGTTGAAGAGTGTTGGGGAAAAAAATAAAGGCGTTAAGCTTTTTCCTAAACAGAAATTGGTGCGTTATTTTATTGTATAATAGATAAATGTTAATGTTTGATTAGGGGTAGTTAAATAAATAAAAGCTAAAAAGAAAATATTTTGATTAGTTGAAATATTATTTCGGTTATAAAAGGTCTCTAATTTGATAAAAAAAATCTTTTTTTTTTAAATTTCATCCCCTAATTTTTATAGAATTTTTACAAAAAAAAATTTTGAGAAAAAAATTCAATATAATCTTTATCCCTTCAGAAATTTTGTAATGCAAATAATGGATTTAAAGTTAAATAAAAATGACGAAAATAAATAATTTTTTTTCATTAAATAAAAAATAAACTAAAAATTGTCATTTTCTGAAAATGTTGTCATCCATTCATTTCTTTCTATCTTCAACCCCTAATTTATAAACAATATTTTTAAAAATATTAGCAAAAAACCCGTCAAAATTCTTTGAAAATCACAAATTTATAGTCATACAAAAATTTTATGCTCTAAACTTATTTCTGAACTTATTTTCGGTTGAAATAAAATAAAATGAACTTTTTCAATTATTTCATAGTGAATACTGGGGGGCGCAAAATATAAGAGCAATAAAAAGAAAAATATAAAAAGGATATTTTTTTAAATAAAATTTTAAAATAATAAAAATAAACTAAGAAAAAATACGTTTCTCTTGAAAAGATTTTCAAATTGACAAAAAGAGAAAACTTTTTCTTGACTTCAACCCCTAAATAAGGATAAAAAAAGTTCTACGTAAAATAAAACATCCAAAAACCTTTAAAAATAATTAATTAAAATTTTTTTAACAATCACAAATCTTAGGGCCTGAACAACCCACCCTTAATTGCCTTAAGAATCACAAAACCAATTAAGGATAGGTTGTTCAGCTGGATTTGAGCCCAATACCAACCAGATATAACATCTAAAAAAGACTATTTTTCTCTGCAACAGAGCATCCTTGATAAAGCTCGGAAGACGTCATTAACGCATAGAACATATAATTTTTTATCGTCAAAGTTGTCGTGAATCTTCAGCGAAAAGTACATCGCCAACTGGATGATGTCGTAACCATTCTGTGAATGTAAAATGTAGCTGCTCTTGCTGGTCACTTAAAATTCCGATTTCAGACATTTTTTAGATATAAATACAAAACAATTCCGACACAATATTTATTCTTTATAAGAAACTAATAAGTTTATTGATAAACTTCGCTTAAAAACAAAATTGATCATAATTCAAAGCCTACGTGATTGTAGAGTGCAAATGTACTAACACAGCACACACTGTAGTGTGAATCTTTTTTTTAAAGTTTAGATTAATGAGATACAAGGGAAAACCTTCAAAAGCTACTCGCCTGAAAAAAAAAAACCTTCAAAAGCTACAACCTACCTGTACCTCTAACCTTGCTCCCGTAACGATGGTTCCCCGGCGGCACTCTTTGTAAATACTACTTCGTCGGGGTGTTCTCTTTGATGTTATTGCTGTCCTGATGTTATGACGCCTAGCGGCCTATTCTTCATACGTGGTGCAAAGTACCTTAATGATAGATTCCGCTACTCTGCAATTCTGTTCCAAGCTGATCTTCCCTCGTATAAGAGGCATTGGAAGAACACGTGTTCAGCATGCACTCCACTATGTTTCCTGGACTGAGGGAATGGTACAGATTTCTCTCCAGTTCTGCCTGTGACCCCTCGTATAAGGGGAATTGGAAGAACACGTGTTCTGCATCTTCGATCACATCGCGGCAATGATGACAGTTTGGGGAGTCAGTTCTCTTGAATTTGTGCAAGTATGTCCGAAAGCATCCGTGCCCAGTCACGTGTTTGTGCTGTAATACCCAACTTCCCCGTGCAGGCGAGTGACCCATTTCGTGACATCTGGGATCGGCCGACGAGTCCACCGACCCTTTGTCGAGCTGTCCCACCTCTCTTGCCAGAGGCGAAGACTCTCGGGTCTCTTCCTTCACAGGGTACCTTTCGCCGCTCTTCCTTCTTCCCAGGATATTGGCGTTCCCGCTCTCTTGCCAGGATGTCGATGGGTTGGCATGATGCCACGACATTGACCGCATCGTGTGATACAGTTCGATATGCCGACGCTACTCTGATCGCTGAGAGCCGCTGGACTGATGACATTATCTTGCGGTATGTTGTTAGCTCTAGCGATTTCTCGTAAACTGGTGCTCCGTATAGCAGGACGGAGGTAACTACAGTTGCCAGCAGTCGCCTTCGGATTTGCCTGGGGCCTCCGATATTGGGCATTATCCGCGAGAGCGCGCCCTGTACGACTGATGCCTTCCTGCTGACGCTGAAGATGTGCTCCTTGTAGTTGAGTCTGGCATCCAAGACCACTCTCAGATACCGGATGTAGGGTAGCGACTTGATGTCGTTGTCCCCTACTCTTATGGTGATGGTCTTCATTTTCTTTCGGCTACTCACAAGGAGTGCCTCGGTCTTATGTTCCGCCAAAGACATGTCTGCCGGTGTCATCCACTGTCTTATCCTCCGGATGGTGGTGGAGAATGCGCCTTCCAGTTCTTCCAGGTGTTTGGATACAAGGACAACCGCTACGTCGTCCGCGAAAGCGACGAGTGTTGTGTTCGTCGGTAATTCCAGATGAAGTAGGCCGTCGTACATAACATTCCACAAGAGTGGCCTCAGGACAGAGCCCTGAGGTACCCCACCCGTAACCTCATGCTCCGCTGGTCCCTCCTTCGTCTCGTAATGCAGTAGTCGATCACTGAAATATTATCTGACCATCCTCCGTAGGTAGTAGGGCACCCCCATGTTCTCAAGAGCCTCCAAGACTCTATCCCAGCGGGCCGAGTTAAATGCATACTTGATGTCCAGAGTGACAATGAGGCAATACTTTTTGGAACCGCCTTTCCATCTCTTTCCTGAGACGGCTTCCTTTGCTATGCTTGTAACGAGTTCCAGCGCGTCGATGGTCGATCTCCTCTTCCTTAATCCGAATTGAGGAACTGTGGTGTGAATCTAAAATATTGTATTTGACTCCCCCCACTAATTTGTTTTGTGAAATTCAATAGATTTTGTCATATTTTTTTCTTTAGGGTTGAAATTCAAATAGACGGTTTTCATGTCAATTTAAGGACAATTTCAAGTAGAAACATTTTTTTCCATTTTTTTTTTTAACTTTCAATTAATATAATTATTTTTTTCTTAATTAAATTTTATTTAAATACCACTACCCACGCACCCCTAATTTTCTTTATGAATGAGCTGATTTTATTTTGTTTCATGTGAAAATTACAACATTTAAGAATTTGTTAAATTTTTAGTTTAAAAATTTGACGAAAACTTATCAAAATTGCGGGTTCAAATTTAAAAAAAAAAGATATTTTATGTCAATTTAGAGAATTTTTTACCTAAAATAATTTTTTTTTGGTTTTTTTTTCAGCTTTCAATTAATATAATCATTTGTTTTTTATTAATTTTTCTCTAACTATTTCTAATTATCTTTTTTGTATTACCAAAAATTTGATTAAATATTTCTTTTCAATGTTGAGAAAAAAAAATTCGTATCTAAATAGTTCTTTATTAAACCCCTAATTTAGAAAAGTAATTTCGTTGTTCCCAACAGAGGACATAATTGTATTTTTGCACAACCAACTTCACACTTAAGTCGCATAATCATATGCATTTTGACAGTTGACATAGCAAGGCTTGCTTTGAACTCAAAATTCGATTGATTATGCACAGTAGTTTTTGGTTGATAACCTTTCAAATAAGAAAAGTGAAGAACAGCATTTTCGGCTGTTTTATTTTTTTACTATAGAAAAGATAAAAATGCTGTTTAAGCAAGAAAAAAATTATACAATGTCTATGGAGAAGATGTGTTAAGTAAGCGCCAGTGGCAGAAGTGGTTTGCAAAATTTCGATTCGTCAATTTTGATCTCGAAGATGCACCACGTTCTGGAAGGCCACTTTAAGCTGGTGAAGACACAATAAAAGCATTAATTGATGGAAACTGTCGAATAACAACTCGTGAGATCACTAAGAGATTAAATTTATCGAATACGACCATTTATGATCATTTAAAACGGTTAGGTTTTATCTCAAAGCTTGACATATGGGTTCCTCATCTTCTTACGGAAAAAATTTTGTTTCGCCGCATTGACGTTTGTGATTTGCTTCTCCAATGCCAAGAAAATGATCCATTTCAAAGTAATCATTTATTCTAAGCTTCCACTGAGCAACACAACGATCAATCCTAAAGTGTACCAGGTGTATAAGTTTAAATCCGCTGTTTAATCATAGATGGTGTGAGTGAGCTTTTTAAGCTACCATGGGGACGCCATAATTTTTTTTTATGAGTTTGATATCTATCAACATTAATCAATGCACGTTTTCAGCAATTTCGTACAACAACATACATTTTTCCTATGGTAATCATGTCTAGTTTTGTGCCAAAAAAAGAGCATATGCGGGAAGCTCTGCTTTTCTGCTTTAATTTGAAGAAATCGACTGCCGAATCGCATCGAATGCTTATGGAGGCCTACGGTGACAGTGTTTTATTGGAAACAACATGCCGATATTGGTTCGGTGCCAGTGCTTTATTGAAGCGTGAAAATCGGCCTAGGAAGGTTGAGCACCATTAATTGCAGGCTCTTTTGGATGAAGACGATACCGCAAGAACTCGTGGGTTGATCCCGGCCAACCATCAACATCTTCCCCAAGACCAAATCGCTTCGGACGGAAGTCCATGGGGTCCGTTTGGTGGGATCAGCAGGGTATCGTCTACTATGAGATGTTGAAAACTGGTAAAACTATCACTGCCCACCGTTACCACCAACAACTGATCACATTGCATTGTGCTCTGCGTGAAAAAAGGACGGATTATCAACAAAAACATGACGAAACTAGTTGGAGACACTGAACTGGGATGTGCTACCCCATCCCGCTTATTCACCAGACCTGGCTACTTTCGGACTATCACCTGTTTTCGTCGATGGGCCACGCGCTCGCTGAGCAGTACTTCGACTCTTACGAAGGCGTCGGAAAATGGCTTGATGAGTGGTTTGCCTCGAAAGAGAAGGATTTTTTTTGGTGTGGTATCCAGTAATTGTCCAAGAGATGGGAAAAATGTGTAGCTAGCGAGGGCAAGTACTTTGAATAAATTTGTTTTTGCTTTCTATGAAAACAGCGGATTTAAGCTTATACACCTAGTACTGTCATCAGTTGGACAAATTGAATGAAAGAAGAGAGGCCAATTATGAAACGAAATTACTTTCCGGACAAGCCAATAATAATAAATTTTTTTTTTTTTATTACTTGAAGAGTTTTTTTTTAATAAAAACAAAAATTTTTTTTTACGTATTTCGTTATTCAAAATTTATTTCTAATTTTTATTTTTCGTAAATGAAATTTACTTAATAAAAATTAGAAATAATTTTGAATGACTAAATTTAGCTTCTATTATTTATCCAACCTCCTTTTTGTAAAACAAAAATTTCTTAAAAATATCTATTCTCATTTGAAATGAATAAGATATAAAAACCAACCGAAATTCATACAATAAACAAACAATTTAATTATGGTTTACTTTGTAAATTATGTGAAATCATTGATAAGAAGAGGGATTAAAAATAAAAAATATCAACAACAAAAAAGAAAACGGAAAAAATAACCTTCAGCATAAAAGTTAATGGAGAAAAAAAAAACAAGTCCTTTTAAATTTTGCCAATTGGAAAAAGCCAATATTAGAAAAGGAAGAAAATTATTTCGAAACAGATATGTTTACTTTTATAATCTGTAACTGACGGCAGAGATGAGGGAGCCCCATTTGGGGGATGTTTCGTTACTTCCTCTGCTCTTACCCTGCATGAATTGCCGCCTTTAACCATTCGCAATCACGTCCGTCTTAATATAATTGCACTTGCTTCATGTATTCTGTTCTATTCATTTGGATATGCTCTTTTCTCCTAGAGAATAAAGCAAATTAAATACCCAACATTCTGATAGATGCAAAGCAGGGGGGCCACGATTATATTAGAAAATCTAAATCGTTGCCAATAAATCGAACACAATCAAAACAGTTCACATCAAAACAAATTCCAAAAACATCATCAACAAAAATTTTAGCTACACAAATTTATTCAAAAAAAAAAAACGGAAAAGAAAAAATGTTTCCTTCAAAATTATGTCCGCCTTTCAAAAACACCCCCTCTCCCCACTTAGCAAAATAAAAATCCTGAATTTAGATTCCTTATCGACTGCGTATTTGTTCAGGCGCTTTCAAAAATCAATACGCGTTAAATTAAACTGTAAATACTTGAGAATCGATCTAGACAAATAGGCTGAGTAGCTGAACTAAAACGAGTATCGATAAAAGAATATGCAAGGATGAAGACTGACATAAGTTCCGTGCTCCTGTTTATATAGGAGCAATGTCCTCCTGCCATTGCCGAATATTATTCGTGGATTATTTCTCGATTCTCTTTCAGTTGTTTAGAATTTTTCAAATATAATTTTTTTTTCTCTCTCCATCGCCATCCCTTAAGAAAACGTTTCAGTTTCTATTCAAGGATCAGAATCGGTCCTTTTACATATTGTAGAATATTAGAAATATTCCATTTCATATGCAAATTGTTCATTTTTATGACGGAAAAAATATTTTCTCATTGACTAGACGTTAGTTTATGCGTTTACAGGATAGCAATATTAAAACAAAATGAAGAAAAAAATTATATTGCAAAAATTCTACTCTATAATAGGGAGATAAGATAGGTAAGACGAAGGAGTGAGGTGAACGTAAACTGATTACAATGAATGATGGTGAATAAAATAAGAAAAGACGATTACACGCACTGTTACAGTTAATAATATTTGCCTACGAACGATTGCAAAATTCATTCGCAAACGAGGAGTCAAACCCTGTTCCATGGGATTAACAGGAGCATAACAATAAAAAATCGAAATGCGAAGGGATGAAGAAAGATCGCTTTCCTTTTATTGTTGCTTGCTTTTACCATAGAATTGTATCCTTTTTTTTTAGGAGTGTATGCACAGATAAAAGGGAACAAGATAGTCTTTTTCTTTTTGGTTATCCTTTTCTTTAGACCATTTTTGTGGTAAATTAATATTGTTCCGGTTCCTTTTACATATTGTATGCTCTTTACTTTTCGATTAAGATAAATCGAAAAGAATATGTTAAAGAAACGATTATTGAAAGTGGATGATTTCGTATTTTTCGTCATCGTCCGGATTCTATTTATTTGCATACTTATAGGATGAGTTGAGAATTTTGTTCTTTAATCAAAATTGAAGAAAAAATGAGCCAACAGAAAATTAATCAAATTGGAAACTATTGGAAAGAACGATGAAAAAAATAAAATTTCCTTTTTTTTTAATTTAATCTATTTTTGAATAGAATTTAATTTATTAAAAATGAATTTTTGGATAAAATTTTCATAAATTTTTATTATTTGGAGTGATTTTTAAAATTTTCTATAGTTTGAAGTTTTTTTTTTTTGTATAGTTTTAAAGGTTATTAGAGGTTTTTTAGAGGTCTGTAAGGGTCGGTAATATTCTTAGGAGTTCTTTAGTATTTTTCTTAGTGTTAAGTTGTTTCCAGTGCTCTTCAGAATCTCAGAAGAGTTCACTGGATCCTTAAAAAATTTTTATGTGCCTTTAAGTGAATTTTTAGAGTATTTGTAATATTTTTTTCAAGGTCTTCTGAGGTCTTTAAAATTACTAAGTATCCTTAAGAGTGTTTTGTCAGAACTAGGAGGTTTATAGGACTCATTAGATCTCTTTAGGGGTCTTGAATAGTCTTTTGAGGTATATTTATATCTTTCGATGTTTTCTGAGGTCTATAAAAAGGTTGTTAGGATATTGTTTAAGATATTGTTAAAGGTCTTATAAATATTCTTTAAAAGTATTTAGTATCCTTAAGAGTTTTTTGTGGGTTTTAAAAGATCGACACGATTTCTTTTATATTTTTTAGGGTCTTATGTAATTTTTTTCGGTTTATATATGTAACCAAAATTATTTGTAGAGACCCTAATATGTTTTTATAGACCTTGAAATATGTCTAGGTTTTTGTAATTTTTTAAGGTATCTTTAAAGAGTCTTTGACGATTTTAGAAAGGTTTCAAAAAGGTCTCGAAGGTTTTAAAAATTAGTAAAGAGTCTTTAGAGGTCTTAAATTATGTAGAGTATAAAATTAAGTTTTCTAAAAGCTTTTAAAAGTAATGACACAAAAATTCATAAGGTACGCCAGGAGTATCTGGAGCTCTTTATGAGTTTTTGTGTCAATTTTGGTAAAATTATTCAAATTTTTGAATTTTTGAAACTTTTTGCGTTTCCTAAAAAGCGTTTAGAATTTTTTTAAAAATTTAATAGGTTTTTCTAAAGGTTTTATAGGATTTGAAAATTTCCTCAAGATCTTCAGAGGTCTTGAAAAGTATTGTATTTTTGTCTTAGTCCTATATAAGTCTTTAATTGGTCGTCAAGTTTTTTTAGAGCTCCTTAGGGATCTATAAAGTACTGTGGAAAATTATAATAATATATAAATGGGTTGTTAAAGGGTTTCTGAGCTTTTAAAGTCTTTTTAGACATCGTAGTGCATTTGTAGAAACCTTGGGAGATATCTAGAGTTGTCTCTCAAGAGATCCTAACTGTTTTTTAGAGATTTAAAAATTTTAATAAAATTTTGAAGAGTTTTCAGAAGTTTTTTTAATTTGCTTAGAGATCTTCAGAGGTCTTAAATAGTTATGAGTATACATTGAAATTATTAAAGGGGTTTAAAAGTAATGATGAGAATATCTAAGAGTATTTTAATGTACTTAGATATTAATAAAGTTTTGATGTGATTATTAGAGGTCCCAATAAGTTTTAACATTTGTTTAGAGGTCTCTATAATTTTAGAGAATTTTTTTGGTATTTTTGAGTAGTCTTTTATGGGTCGTAGGTTTTTCTCGAAAGATCTTAATAGTTTTTTTAGAGTTGTACAAAATTTTATAAAATCCTAAAGGGTTTTCAAAAGTTTTCAAATTTTTTTATAGACCTTTAGAGGTCTTAAATAGTTTTGAGTATACATTTGCTTTATTAAAGGTCTTTAAAAGCAATAATGAGAATATCTAAGATTATTTGAATGTGCTTAGATATTAATAAAGTTCTGATAAGATTATTAAAGATCCCAATAAGTTTTAACATTTGTTTAGAGGTCTCTATAATTTTAGAGAATTTGTTTGGTATTTTTGAGTAGTCTTTTATAGATCTTAGGATTTTCTCGAAAGATCCTAACAGTTTTTTTAGAGTTATACAAAAGTTTATAAAATAATAAAGGGTTTTCAAAAGTTTTCAATTTTTTTTAGAGACCTTCAGAGGTCTTAAATAGTTATGAGTATAAATTGGGATTATTGAAGGGCTTTAAAAGTAATTGTGAGATTATTTAAGAGTATTTGAATGTATTTAGATATTAATAAAGTTCCTATGAGATTATTAGAGGTCCCAATAAGTATTAAAATTTGTTTAGGGGTCTCTATAATTTTAGAAATTTTTTTAGTGTTGTTGAGTAGTCTTTTATAGGTCTTAGGATTTTATTGAGAAGTTTTCAGAGGTTCTCGGAGGATTTTGAAATACCTGTTAGAGGTCTTAGGGGTCTTTTGAAAATTTAAGACTTCTTTAGAGTTTTTTTTCGTTCTTAAAGTGTATAAAAAGTTTTTGAAAATTGTCTTGCGATAATCTAAACTAAATTTTTAGAGGTCTCTTAAGTCCTAATAAATTTGAAAAGAGCTTGTAAGATTGCCAGAATAATTTGAAATTCATAAGAGCTCTTGAGGTATTTTATGAAGTTTGTAAGAGTTTCTTAAATTTATATAGGGTTCTGATTAGGCTATTGGGGTTGATTAAAGTTAATATAAGAAAAGATATACTACATGAAAAATTTTTTTTTTAAATATTGTTCTTTTTTAAGATTTTTTCAATATTTCAATTTGTGGTATTTTTTTGTTGATTATATTAAGTTTATTATCAGTATTTAAAATGTACACCTTAAATAGTAAATATTGAATTTTTTATACTATAAAAAGGACTAGACTCAATTAAGTTTAGTTTTATTTATAGAAAAAAATATTTCTGTATTAATGTTGTACTATTAATATTTTGAAGAAAAAAAATATCCTTTTTGGCAATTAGTCTATTTGATAGAAAATCTAAGCCATTTACCACATTAAGAATTGAATTCGAAACTGATTGATATCGTGTCGAATTGGCACTCCATTGCAATGGATGCGTGAACGCAGACAATGAATCTGACAGGTGATAAATTAGCCCCTAATCCATTAGGTTGATCCCCTCAGTCATGGGATCCTTTGCGTTACTATGCTGGCAGGATTTACATCTCGAATGTGTTAGTTTCGAAATTTAAATTTTCGATACGCTCGTGTAATGTTTCGAAACCAGGTCTCCTAGTACATACGGAATCCTGAACGTAAATTGTACAATCTGGAACAGGAGCCAGTAGACAACTTTGGACAGGAATCGGATATTTCTCATTTAATTGGAAAATTTTCTGCTGGCCAATATCGAGTATTCGATTCCATTAAATGAGGTGGGCAAGGATGTCTTCTCAATTCTAAATTCTGTATTGTCAGCCATCTCCCTATTTTTTCAACCATGAGTATCAAATAGTCACAATTCCGATCTTGACGATATTTTAACGGCTATCCTATCGACAATATTTAAACAGGATATGTCCTGACAAATTAACCAAATTCAAGTATCACAACAATTCTATAATCCCGGATAGTATTTCAAATTTCCATACAGAAATTGGAGAAGAACAAAACGTATCCCCCCCCCCCCCCCTCATGTGGTCGTTTGGTTAAATTTTACGTTTCGATTGTACATGTATTAATATCTAATTTGGAGCAATTTATCTTTGTAGAAGATAAACTAGAACTGAAAATCGGGGATTGGAAATTGGTAGAATTAATCGGTTCAGATTTTGCATCTTTTTTCTTTGGATTCGTTAATGGCGAAAGGTTTTGTTTTCCTTAATAAAGAAATACATTTTTTACTATTATAGATTTTGAAAAATTTAAAAAACTTTTCGGTAAACTTAAAAATTTGTAAGGCATTACTTCTTGGGGCAGAGTTTGATCGAAATCACTACTCTGGTGAATTTTTTCTATCGTTTTTTTTTGCGCTCATCTATCCGTATTTTTTTTTAGGACTGTTGTCGCAAGCACTTCTGAAGCCTTGAAGCCGTGCTTGAGTTCAACATCGGCGCCATGATATTATCCGGCATCAATGGCCCACTATGCTTCGCCTCTGTGGCTACTCTCTTTCCGAAATGAATCAGGTACAGTAAAGAAACACGTGCTTCGCGCTCTTCACCATTACCGCCACAAGAAGGGCACACTGGGCTAGAAGCCAATTTAACGCGGTGTTGATAAGCTCGAAGATATCAGTGTCCTGTCAAAATGGAATTGGTATAAGTAGTAGCCAACATCACAATGTAGTCCAGCTATTCACGGATCCACCGCCGAGATGAGACGCTGAGTCCATCTGCCATAGGGGACATTATTCGAACGAATTTGCTACCTCCTCTTGGACTCACTTTTGCCTTCGTACGATTTTTGAATCGCACAACAGTGTCACATAGGATTAACCCGACCACAGTTGCCAACAGGGTCATCCTATTCTGTCTGGGTCCTCCAAGATTCGGCATTAAACATTCCTCTTGTCAATCATCAATCGTTGGTAACTTAAAGATGGTCCTCATGTTCGCCAATTTTAATGCTGATACTCCCTCTATTCTTTATGCCTGTGATAAGGACTGCCTCCGTCTTATGATCCGAAAGCCTAAGATCAGCTTCGAGGAGCAAATTCCAAACTGAACTTTTGACTCCTCTGGGATATGGAAAGCCTAAGACCTCTACGAGGAAAGCCTAAGACCTTTACGAGGAGCCAATTCCAAACTGAACTGGGATATGGAGTCTGAGAATTCTATCATACATTACATTCTACAATGTATTAAAAATTACCCACTACTCGTCCTTTATTAAAAAATTTGACTACTCCAAAAATCTCTTATGTATTCCGGAACACCCATTGAGGTCAGGGCATCAAGTATACATTCTCATCTCGACGAGTTCACATCAAGAGTTCTGATAGCGCAGTAGTTTATGGAGCCTCTTCTTAACCTTTTGCCCTCGATAGCTTTACGCGCCTTCCCAACTACCAAATCAATAGCATCCAAGGTAGCGCGTGCCCCCCTGAAGTCCAAGTGGAATCCAGATAAGCTCCTCTACCACTTAGAGGATTCTGCTTATCTATTGCATGGAATGCATTCGAGGATGATACTCACCGTGTCCAGAAGACAAATTGGACCGTCTGATGAAGGGTCCACATGTGGTCCACTTCCCTTTGGTAATAGCATAAGGCTTTGCCTCTTCCAAAGTTGTGAAAAAAATCTCTCATTCAAAAAAGTATTAAATATTTACAAAAATAAATGGACCACTAATTTTAGTGCAACATGGCCCAGATGCTTTTTTATCATAAATTTATCTGCATGCCAGGAGGAATCAGACCTGGATAATTCGTTGAACCTAAAAATTGGTTACTGAGGGAATAAACCGATAATAATTCTGTCCAGTAGCTTTTTGATGAACCATTCAGCCTCTTCATACATTGAAGAAGAAGTTACCTGTTCAGTTTTCCCCCAGAGAGCCTATTAGTTATTGTCAAGATAATCAATTGCTTACCTGTAGATGGCGTTAATTTGTAATTAGTGTTGAAATTTTTTTTAGCCTTAAAAGTAGAAGAAGAAAAACTATTTTGTTTTTTTTTTAAATTTTTTTAATTGAAAAATAGAAGATTTTTATTCCAATTATTTGGATTAAAATTTTCCTAAAAACTTGCACAATTCTTGATTTAAAGACAAATGCGATGAATCTCCATAAAAATTGAATTATTTGTACCAGAAATGAGTAAAAAAAAAATGGAAAAATTAAATTCAAATTTCCATTATACCAAAATGACAATAAAAATGTCTACGTTTGTGGCGTAGGCTGTTGTACAAAAACAATTCAAGACATTTTGAATATTTTGTGTTCACATCAAAAGACCAAAATTATAGGTTATGTGCTGTCAGAAAAATTTGCTCATCTCGAAAAATTCAAATAGCAGATAAGATATTCATGCAAATGCTCTACTCTCAGACGCATCTGTTGTTTGCTGTTTAAAAGCAATTTTAGGGCCCTTTAATTTTGATGTCTCATCTTTCGTTAAAGTGGTGTACAGTCAGTCATTTTGGCCAGGGAAGGGGTGGTTTCATATTTTTTAGTCAGCAGTCAGTCAGTGAGTCAGTCAGTCAGTTTTGCTCTGTTAGCCAATATCGGAGATGAATGGACGCGGATTGTTGTTGGTTGGGCTTGGCTGCTGGTTAGATGGAGTGTTGGTAAAATTACATACGAAATTTTCTCTGCAACAAAATATTATAAAACGTATAATTTTCTTATGATATTAAGTATTCACTCCTCCACTCCCTCACCACTCTAACACACTCTTACCCAGCTCTCAAATACCCTGTCTCTCTTTCTATTATTTTGGTTGTTTTTGTTTCTGATCCTAAGTCCTTTTGTAGACATTTTACTTTTTGGGTTTGGTTTTTTTTGCATTTTTCTTCTTTTGCTTCTTCTTGATCCCTGCTTGTAATAAGCTTACCCTGAAAATACATTCTATGTATTTATATTTGATGAACACATTTTCATGAAATAAGCATAGTAGAAAATCATATTCTAACTGTTGTTCAACATAGATGATAGGGCAGCCGTAGAGGTAACTCAAAAATAATAACAATAATAACAGATAAAAGGACGAGTTTAGGTAAGAGAAAGTGAAAGAAATAAAAAAAAACTTTTGGGAGTAAAGTGGGTTAAAGGTAAATTTTATGAAATTGTATTTTTCTTATTTAGGGGGTAAGAATTTGTTTAAAAAGGATATCTGCTTACTACCTACCCACTTTCTAACGATAATCGTAGAAAAATCATAATTTTTACAAAGTACTTTATAAGAGAGAGAACAGGAGGGCGCTGTGGATGAGGGAGTTTAAAATTAGAGGCGTGAGGATTTATAGGCAATAGGATTGATGGACTAAGAAATATTTCGAGGATAAGAACTGTATTGAGAATAAGTTTAGGGGTGAGTATTTTGGCTAAAAATGCAAATAGGGTTGGCATATAATATTGGCAGTGTGTGCACAGTGTCGCATTGAACAAATGTTATTTTTGTCTTCAAATCAATTTTTCTATTATCCCCTCCCACCCTCCCCCACCCCTCTCAGTTGTATGATCGCTGTTGTCAATGGTAAGTGTACTCTATTCATTCAGTCAATGTCACCACTTATGCTTATTTGATCTTATTGTTTATGTAACTTTTTATCATTTATTTTTCTGTATTTCGGTTATAACAGTTTTTTTTTGTTAGGGAGGGATTGGGTGTTGGGAAACCGAGTATCTTGTAGAACCCGTAAAAACAAACTCAAATGATGTCACAACAATGCTAGCAATGCGATATGGGATTTTGGAAAGTTCTTATTACAAATTATAGGGTGGTTTATTATGTCATGCCGATACTTATGTATCAACACAAATACATTCTCATCCCTTTGGTTAAGGCTAAAAATTTGGATGCATTCACTACCACAAAATTCTTCCTAATCGTACGCGTGTTTGCTGTCTTTTCAAGAGGAAATAACCTGCTTACCGCTTTTCTGTTTACAGTTTACCATTTACCGGTTACCACTTTTCATAAAATTTCCCTCTTACCTTATCGTATTTTGCCGCTTATTTTCCTATTGTAGAGTCAACAGCTTATACCCCTAACCATATCTTGCACACCTTTAATAATACTTCCACTTACGAGTACGAGTACTTCGTTCGGTCCATATTTCCTTCACATTACTTACCATTTCGATTATTAAACTGGAAAAGAAAATTCATCCTACCCCCCCCCCCCCCTTTATCCTCCAACCGGAGAAAAGAGAAAAGAAAAAAACCACCCTACCCCGTTCAGAGTGTATGTGTATATCATTTCCAACCACAAAAGGTACGCTCATACTTGGTTTGTAAATAAAACTCGTTACAATAGCATTAAGACCTTTTTCGATAATTTTTCGGGGGCTTTTCCATTTTCTTCTTCTTCTTCTTTTACATTTCTTTTTGTAGATTTCTGTTCTATTTGATTTTTTCCAAACTGATTATTATTTTCTTTTCGCTACAATAATTCAATTATAAATTTTCGAAATGCCCAAGGCTATAAACAGTGTACAAAATAGCTTAGCCAGAGCGTTAAATTTGAATAGGTTTGAGTGGCTGTTTCAATATTCATTTAAATTTAAGATGAAGGGGTGGCATAAGAAAGAGAATTTTTTAGCTCTTTTTTTCATCTCTCTTTGTACACATATATATGTATATGTAATTTTTTTGTTGGTTATACTCGTAAAAAAGAAAACCTTTGAATTATGCAATTTGAAGGAAAAGAGTCCCTTTTCTTTCGTATACAACAAGATGAATCTGTAAAAAAAATTTTAAAAATTTGTTTAAACACATTTTTTTTAAGGCGTATTTTTTATTATAAAAAAAAATTTTCCCGTTTTCTTTTAAATATTTTAAATAAAAACATATTATTTTTTGTTTGTTAATATTTAACTCAAATTGAGAATAAATGTATAGAAATTCAAATCATGGTAATTTTTAAAAATAAACTTTTTTAAATATTACCCAAAGGCGGCCATTTTTTTTTTCTATTTAAAAAACGGAATTTTTTTATATTTTGTAAAGCAATGACATTTTTTTAGGGATTTTGCAATTTTTGGCAGTTTTTATTGTCATGAGTTAATTTTTTGTAATATTTCCTTTTGAGCTTAGGGGTCCTAAAATTTGTTTGGTTAATTATCTTGAGTGTATAGAAAGGATTTTGCAATTTTGGAAGTTTTATTTATTAGGAATAAATTTTTTGTAATATTATGTTTGGACCTTAGGGTCCTAAATATGTTTCGGGTAATAATCTTCAATTTATAAAAAGGATTTTTCAATTTTGTAAGTGGAATTTGTCATGCATTAATTTTTTGTAATAATATGTTTAGGCCTTAGGGTCCTAAAATTTTTTCGGGTAGTAATCTTGAATGTATAAAAAGGATTTTGCAATTTTGGAACTTTTATATGTTATGCATTAATTTTTTATTATATTTTTCTTGGGCCATAGGGTCCTAAATAAGTTTTGGGTAATAATATTGAATGTATAAAAAGGATTTTGGAATTTTGGAAGTTCTATTTCTCATAAATTAATTTTTCTTCATATTTTTTTTGGGCCTAAGGGTCCTAAAATTTTTTTTGTATAATATTATTGATTGTACAAAAAGTATTTTGCAATTCCGGAATTTTTTTTTATCATGCATTAATTTTTTGTAATACTATTCATTTGAGCCTAGAGGTTCTAAATATGTTTTGGGTAATAATCTTGAGTGTACTCGTTTGAAAAGGATGTTGCAATCTTGAAATTTTTGGTTGTTTGTATTTTAATTTTTTTTAGGGATCTAAGGGTCCTAAAATTTTGTTCGAGTAATAACCTTGAGTGTATAAAAAATATTATGTATTTTTGGAATTTTGTTTTGTCAAGAGTTAATTTCTTGTAATAATTTTTTTTGGGTCAAAGGGTCCTAACCAATTTTTGAATAATAATCTTGAGTGTATAGAAAGGATTTTGCAATTCTTGAAGTTTTTTTTGTTATGAATTAATTTATTAAATATTTTTTTAGGGTCTAAAGGTCCTTAAATTCTTTTGATGTAAAATTTTGCAATTTGGAATTTTTTTCGTCATGCTTTGGAATACTATTCTTTTAAGCCTAGGGGTCCTAAAATTTTTTTTATATTCTTAACAATAGAACACGTGTTTGAAATTATAAAATGTCAGTTCTTCTGTAATGGCAAATATTTTATATAAAATTAATAATTTTATTGAATGTGAAAAAAAAAATACTAAAATAAAGTCCAAATACATACCGAGTAAATAAAATTAGTTTCAATTGATTATCAACAGCCGAAAATTAAGTTTAAATATTAGTTAACTGTCTAAAATTAGATTTCTATAATTAAAGGTTGGATAAAAAGAGGTCCTACTATCTAAAATTCGATATAAATGCCTGCCGATAATTTTAATTAAACTATCTATCAGCAAGTCTTTTTGCTTTTTGAGAACTTAAAAATATTTATAATAATTATTGGTAAGCAAAAATTAGGTTCCAATTCTTATAAGTATCCTAAAATTAGGTTAACAAGCCTATTGGTAAAATAAAATCGATGGGCTTTAAATGAGGTTTTGATGCCTTACGATAGTCTAAAAAGTGCGGTCTTAATGCCTATTGGTAGCCTTCATTTTAGTTTATGTGCTAATTAATAACCGACAACTATTTATAATAACTATAAGTAATTGAAAATAAAGTCCTAATACCTTAGGTAAATTCTCTTTACAAATGGCCCACTTATCTACTGGTATTCTCGATTTAAGTTTAATTATCTGCCGGTCGCCTACAAATAGTAAAAAATAGGGAAAATAAATGTTTAAAAACTGGTCTCAAAATTTCACCTGCTAAGTTTTAACATAACCACTAATTTAAATCGCCTTGTATCATAATTTTTAAATCGGTTGATACCTTAATTTTCGAGGTCTTACACATAACTGACTACATAAAATTTTGTCATATTTCAACTTTTTCACTCTTAATAATATGTGAGAAGCGATAATATCATTCTCAAGCACAGGACCTATTGAACTCAATAACGTTTACAGCTATAATTTTTTGTTTGTAGACCCTAGAATCCTTATTAAGTAATAATAATATGCTTAGTAAATATAACTCCAGAAAATATGTATGTCTAAAAAATTCTGAGACCATATTTCCCCTTTTTCTATGACTGGCTGCCATAGACGAAAACACTCCATAACTAGTAGTTCTCCTTTCGTCCACATAGGTGGCATTATAAATCCTTTTTCATTCATTTTTTGTTAATTTTCTAATCAGAATTTAACCTATTTTCAGAAAGTAAAACCATTTAAAAGTCCTTTAATTTTACTTATGAATTATTTTTAAAACAGTCCAAATCTAAAAAGGATTTAAAAATAGCTTCAACAAAAAGGGTTAAAACTTGATAAAAATCAATAAAATAGAAAATATTGGTCAGCTATTTTTGTCTGTTTTATAATTTTTCAAATATTCCACCTTTTTTTTTTTAAAAAAAAACGGAGCACATCATTTTTGTCCATCTTACATTAACCCCCCAAAAAAAGATGACTGCAATGGAAAATTAATATGAAAGTTTAAAAAAAAATCAAGAAAATAATCAAAAAAAAAAAAATAGGATAACAAATAATTCCATGTGGCCAGACAAAATGGTACAAAAGGAAATGGACAAAAATCGTCTACCTTTTGTTCACCCCCAAATACTGTTACTGTTTTGACTGGCATCCCTTTACCTTTTCCTTTTACTGATCCCCACCATCCATCTAATATCAAATACAGTTTAAAATATCGCCTAAGGTCATCTTTTCTGAATTAATTGAATTATTCAGGCGCAAAGGAGTAAATCTTGTTAATTCTTAAGAAAAATTTTATAAACCATATAAATGGAATAAGACGTAGAAGGGATGATGGGTTAGGCTATATTAAAATATATGCAAAGCCAATATCGAGAATATCAAGGACTATGGGTCACCCTTTATGATTTTCACTATTTTCTTGTTGATATTCTGTTTTTGTTATTGTTATTATTCGAATGAATTATGCTATCCTCTTTGGAAATTACTTAAGGCCATTTGGAAAAGGTTACTTTTCTAAGTAATAATTTTTTTTTAATTCTTCTGTGCCGAAATGTATTATTTGAGTTTATTTAATTTTTATGCATAAAAATTAAATATTTAAAGTAAATTTTTTTCTATATTTACAATTTAAAAATGATGAACGATATTTTTTGATAGTATAAAATTTGGCGTTTAAAAATGAAAATGAGTTTTTTTTTTTATGAAAAATATTAATTTTCAAAAACAACAGATAAAAAATTTAATTTTTTTGATAAATAAATTTTTTCTAATAATTAATTTTTCCACAATAAAAGATGAAAAGTTTTTTATTATACTAATGATTTTCCTCAAGGATTCTTATTAAAGGACATTGTATCCGAATACATTTTACTTTTTCATTATGATTTTTTCATTTTATTTTAATTATGACAAAATCAATTAGAAAATCAAAAGATAAGGTGAAAATTAAACCAATAATATTGATAAACAAAACAAAAATTAATATCAAAAGGACATACCAAATTAATGGGTATTTATTCTTATACGTTCTATTGATTAAAAGAAAATTTTCTAAAAATTAATTTGAAACCTTAGAATGGTCTTCAACGACCAAAAAAAAAAAAGAAGAACTTGGTCCTTTTCAGAAAAGAGTCCTCTTCAAAAGACTAACTAATATCAATAGTCGTCTACTAACTAAAACGTAATACTTCATTTTTAAGGATTTGTCAAAGTGAAATGAGACTAATGAATGAGATTAAAAGTCAACGATGAGACAAAAAAAAAAAAACATAAAACCTTAATCAAATGAAAATTAAAACAAAAAACCAAAGAAATTTTTTTGTTAATGAAAAGTCCATAAAGAAAATTGAGATATTATATTAAGACGAATTGGTATTTGGGCTTCCTTTTTTTTTTTTTTGTTCATCCTATAAGGACTTTTCTTTTACCCAAAATGTCACCCACTCTAAATTAAGGCCTTGCTCTTTGTTGGACGTTTTTTTTTATCTTCTCTTCTGCAAAGTTAGTTTTTCAATGAAGAAAATTGAGTAAAAAAAACTTATTATAATATTGACTAGAAATTCAGGATTTAAAAGGACAACAAATACTATTTTGATAAAAATCAGAAATACGAATAGAAATGGATGTATTATTACTTAGAGTGCCTTTAGATACTCTACTTGTAGGTCTTTAATATGCAACTAAATACATTTTTACGATAGAATAGATACTCTATTGAGAAAAAAAATTTTAAACATTAACAAATAGAAGATTTTATCGAAAATAACATTTAAATAGGGGAGATTAATAAAAACAGAAACAAAACCAATGCAAAGAAATAAGTACGTGGCAAAGTATAGAACTATTCAAAAAAAAAAAAAAATTAATTAAGGATCATTAATCATTTTTGAAGGACTTTTCTTAATGTTGAGTGGTAGTAGAAATTGTAGAAAATAGATTTTTTTTACCATTCTTTGTTTCTGTTATTTCTAATATTAATAAGAATAAAAATAAATACATTAAGGGATGTTGGATGAAGATAAAAACAAAACAAAATACAACAAAATACTTTAAAGGATTTGGAAAAAAAAATGTAATAAAAAAATGAGGATATTATAAAGGAAGAAATATAAATTTAAGCAGAAAAGAAATATCAAAAATCCATAATATTATCTTCCTATTTTCTTAGGAATTATTATTGTATATTATTGGGTTGTCCGGAAAGTAATTTAAAATTTTCAAATTTGCTTCGGAAAAAAATATTTCTTTTAATTATTTTTATTTTACTACCCTTTCATTTTTCATATTGAAATAGTTAAAAAAATTCATTTAATTTTATTTCAGCCGAAAATAAGTTCAGATATAAGCAGAGCGCCTACAATTTTTCTATGACACTCCCTAACTTTGTAATTTTTTTTTGTCATAATTTTTGTCAATATTGGTCAAAATTAAGGGTTGAAGAGAGAAACAAAAAATTTTTATGTCAGTCTTTTTAGAAAAAGAAATTTTTTAGTTTCTGTTTTTCTTAATGAATGTTTATTTTCGTCATTTTTATTTAACTACCCTTAATTCTATATCCCTTATTTCCATTATAAAATTTTTTGAAGAGATTATTTCATATTATTTGAAATTTTTCAAACCATATCGCTCTGTAAATTGCCTAAAATTTTGTTGAATTTTTTGTGAATATTTTTTCAGTGAAAATAGTTAAAATTAGGGGTTGAAATTTAAAAGAAAAAAGATTTTCATGACAATTTAAAGACCTTTAAAATCGAAATAATTTGTTTTATTTTTCAAATAACAATAAAATTTTCTTTTTATCTATAATTTATATAACTACCCCTAATCAAGCATTAGCATTTTTCTATTATAAATGAACGCACCAATTTGAAGTACAAAAATAAATCCTGAAAATTATCTCTACTCCGACAATTTTTTCATCGCACAATCTCAAGGATTTTGTTATATTTGGCCGCTAAAATTTGGGAGGAAATTTTCAAAAATTAGGAATTGACAGTAAACAAATTTATTTATGCTAATTTGACAATCTATTCAGAATAAAAGCCTACTTTTAGTCTTTTTTCTAATTTTAGGTAATAAAAAATATTGTTTTAGTAATTTTTATTTGGCAACCCCTCATTATGGACCCTATTTTTGCTTTAGAAAACTTCTAAAAAAATACTTTCAGTTTTGTTTTTTGAAATTTTTCAGACCATATTGCTCTGTAAATTAAAAAACATTTTGTTAAATTTTGTGCTCAAAATTTTTTTTAGTAAAAATATCAAAATTAGGGGCTGAAATTTTAAAAAAACATTTTACTTCAAAAAATATCCTTTTTATATTTTTCTTTTTATTTCCCTTATATTTTGCGCCCCCCAGTATTCACTATGAAATAATTGAAAAAACTCATTTCATTTTATTTCAACCGAAAATAAGTTCAGAAATAAGTTTAGAGCCTAAAATTTTTGTATGACTATAAATTTGTGATTTTCAAAGAATTTTGACGGGTTTTTTGCTAATATTTTTAAAAATGATTGTTTATTAATTAGGGGTTGAAGATAGAAAGAAATGAATGGATGACAAAATTTTCAGAAAATGATAAGTTTTAGTTTATTTTTTATTTAATGAAAAAAAATTATTTATTTTCGTCATTTTTATTTAACTCTAAATCCATTATTTGTATTAAAAAATTTCTGAAGGGATAAGTGTACACAATTTTAAATATTTTAAATCATATTACTCTGTGAATTGCAAAAGATTATATTAAATTTTTTCTCAAAATTTTTTTTTGTAAAAACTCTATCAAAATTAGGGGCTGAAATTTTAAAAAAAGAGTTTGTGTGTCAATTTAGGGACCTTTAAAAATGAAGTAATTTTTTAAATTTTTTTAAATATTTCAATTAATAAAAATATTTCTTTTTTAGCTAATATTTATTTAACAACCATTAATCAAGCATTAGCGTTTTTCTATTACAATTTAACGCATCAATTTCTAGTCCCAAAATTAGCTTTACTCCGACCATTTTTCCATGACTCTATTTCAAGGATTTTGTTAAATTTTGTACCCAAATTTCAGAAAAAAAAATACTTCCACTTCTATTCCAACCAAAAATGAGATGAGCAATAAGCTTGTTGGTTATAAAATTTTCATGACTCTATTGCTTTGTGAATTTCCAAGAATATATTTTTTCCGTCAAATTTAAAAATATTATTATCAAAATTAGGGGTTAAAATTATTTTAAAAAAAATTATTTCTGCTAAACTAAAAACCTTCTCAGATTAAAAAACCATATTTAACCCTTTTTTAAATTTTACGTAAGAAAAAAAATTATTTTAATTATTTTTATTTAGCAGCCCCCTCATAATCAACCCTATTTTTGCTAAAATAAAATTTCTGAAAAAATACTTTCACTTCTATTGCAGCCATAAATAAGATGTCCAATAAGCTTGGTGGCTAACTAAAATATTTCCATCACTCTATTACGTTCAGAATTTCCAAAAATATATTTTTGTCAGCAAATCTTAAAATAAAATTATCAAAATTAGGGGTTGAAATTATTTTTAAAAAAAATATGTTTGCCAAATTGGGAACCTCTTCAAAATAGAACCTCATTTTTTTGTCTTTTTTAAATTTTACGTAAGAAAAAAAATTGTTTTAATTATTTTTATTTAATTAACCTTTCTTAATCGCCCCTATTTTTGCTAAAAGAAATTTTCTGAAAAAATACTTTCACTTTTATTCCACCCAAAAATGAGATGGCCAATAAGCTTGACGCCCACAACTTTTCCATAAAAAAGATATTTTTGTTTATGAATTTCTAAGGATTCCATTAAATTTTTTTCCATTAAGAATAAAAAATTTAAATTATAAAAATTAAGAGTAGAAATTATAATAAAATTCAAATTATTTATTTGAGAAGTAATTTATTTTGTCACTTTTTTCAATTTACATTTTATTAATTTCAAGTCGTGCTTATTAGCTGATTTTTTCTAAGCTTTTTCTTTAAATTTTATTTTCGCTAAGTTCATAATGTTCGTCGTTGCTATTTTCATCATCTAAACTTTCCTCAATTGAAGAATCGTCACTATCTGTTGCCGCGTTTTTTGATTCGCTCGTAAACACGCTGTCAGTATCAGTGTCAGACATGAGCGAAACTAGTTCAGGTGTTCGTAGATGTGGTGCTTTTATCTCCATGACGAATACACAATCATCACTGCTTGGCAAAATAGGTGTCAAATGGCCGTCATTGAACTCTGCACCTTCGATCGGTTCTGAAACTTGCTGTCCATTCGTCTCTACCTCAAATTGAGTCGTTGCATTATTTAAAATATTCGTGGATGCATTTGATGGTGGACTGTTTTGCAGATTTATTATATTATTTAGTTCCAAAAGTTCTGCTACATATTCGTATGAGATAATTGAATGGAGTGACAATTGTGTGAACACTTCGTAGCGTACTTTTCTGTCATATTCAAACATATCATATGGACTCCTTGCGAAATTGACTAATTCATGAACAAAGTGTGTAGCCTTTTCCTTGAAATATCTTGTACACAGTCTCCAAAAATACTTTGATGTAATATTGAATCTCTGTAGCGCACTAGTAATCACGTCTAGAATATATGTTACACTGTAGCCCGAGTTTCTTACCATACATACTATATCTTGTAGCATGAATGGTAAAAGTCTATGAAGCTGCGCTGGACGTTCTCTATAAAATTTTGCAGTGCATCCTCGATAAAGCCCGGGGACGTCACTAATGCATTGAACATATAATTTTTTATCGTAGATATATTGCCGCCAAAGTTGTCGTGACTCTTCAGCGAAAAGTGCAGCTGGACGATGTCGTAACCATTCTGTAAATGTAAAATGTAGCTGCTCTTGCTGGACACTTAAAATTCCGATTTCAAACATTTTTTAGATATAAATACAAAACAATTCCGACACAATATTTATTCTTTATAAGAAACTAATAAGTTTATTGATAAACTTCCCTTGAAAACAAAATTGATCATAATTCAAAGCCTACGTGGTTGTTGGGTGCAAATGCACTAACACTTTGTTAAATTTTTATCTTAAAACTTTGACGAAAACTTATCAAAATTGCTGGTTCAAATTTAAAAAAAAAAGATATTTTATGTCAATTTAGAGAATTTTTTACCTAAAATATTTTTTTTTTTTTACTTTTTTCCACTTTCAATTAATAGAATTATTTGTTTTTTATGAATTTTTCTTTAACTACTTCTAATTATCTTTTGTGTATTAACAAAAATTTGATTAAATATTTCTTTTCAATATTGAGAAAAAAAAAATTCTTATCTAAATAGTTCTTTATTAAACCCCTAATTTAGAAAAGTAATTTCGTTGTTTTCCAACAGAGGATTTAATTGTATTATTTCATAACCAACTTCACACTTAAGTCGCATAATCATATTTATTGTGAGAAATGAGATAGCAAGGCTTGCTTGTGTTAAAAATTCGATTGATTATGCACAGTAGTTTTTGGTTGATAACCTTTTCGGTTTATTTTATTTTTTTACTATAGAAAAGATAAAAATGCTTTTTAAGCAAGAAAAAAATTATCCGATGTGTATGGAGAAGATGTGTTAAGTAAGCGCCAGTGGCAGAAGTGGTTTGCAAAATTTCGATTCGTCAATTTTGATCTCGAAGATGCACCAAGTTCTGGAAGGCCACTTGAAGCTGGTTAAGACACAATAAAGGCATTAATTAATACAAAAAACAACTCGTGAGATTGCTGAGAGATTAAATTTATCGAATACGATCGTTCATGATGGTCCGTCACATTGACGTTTGTGATTTGCTTCTCAAACGCCAAGAAAACGATCCATTTTTGAAGTGTATCATCACTGGGGACGAGAAATGGGTTGTCTACAACAATGTTAAGCGCAAAAGATCCTAGAGTAGAAAAGATGAACCGGCTCAAAGCACTTCGAAAGCTAATGTTCATGAAAAAAAGGTTTTGCTATCTGTTTGGTGGGTTTTCAAGGAAATCGTTTATTTTCAGCTTCTACCGAGCAACACAACGATCAATTCTGAAGTGTACTGTCATCAGTTGGACAAATTGATTGATACACTTTAAGAAAAAAGGTCAGAATTGGTCAATAGTAAAGGTATAGTGTTCCAACAGGATAATGCGAAACCACATACAAGATTGACCAGTCGGCAAAAGCTCTTAGAGCTTGGATGGGATATATGTGTACTGCCATACCCACCATTCTCTCCAGACAATATTTAATTGAATAAAATATTAATTCACTATAAGAAAATCGTCTTTTATTTTTATATAATAAAAAAACGAAATTACTTCCCGGACAACCCAATAATTTATTTGCTTACGTTTTCCATTTGAAATTCTTATTAGAAATCTGATAAATTCAATATAATTTTTATTGTTCATTGCTTATTATTTACCATTTTGAATTGGAAAAGTTTTTTTTTTTTTTTGGAAATTATTTTCATGTCTCTTTCGTTCTTAACCAAAAATTTTATACAATTTTATTAAAATACCAAGGGTATAAGCTTAAATCCGCTGTTTGGTCATAGATGGCGTGAGTGAGCGTATTAACCTACCATGGGCACGCCATACTTTTTTTTTATGAGTTTGACATCTGTCAACATTAATCAGTGAACATTGTCAGCAATTTCGTACAACAACAGACATTTTTCCTTTGGTAATATCACGTCTAGTTTTGTATGCCAGAAAAAGAGCATATGCGGGAGCTCTGCTTTTCTGCTTCAATTTGAAGAAATCGGCTGCCGAATCACATCGAATGCTTATTAAGCCTATGGTGATAGTGCTTTATCGGAAACAACGTACCGATATTGGTTTCGTCGGTTCAAAGAACTGCAATTTTGACTTGTGGGACAAAAAACGTGAAAATCGGCCTAGGAAGATTGAGAACCATCAATTGCAGGCTCTTTTAGACGAAGCCGATACCCAATCACAAAAAATGCTCGCGGAGCAATTGGGTGTTACTCAACCAGCCATTTCCATGCGTCTGCGTGCCATGGGGAAGATTGAAAAGATCGGAAAATGGGAAATTTTGCTCGCCAGACAAAAAAGAAAGTCTTTCCTGCATCGAATTGTGATAGGCGATAAAAAGTGAATATATTTTGAGAATCCTAAACGCAAGAAATCGTGGGTTGATCCCGGCCAACCATCAACATCTTCCCCAAGACAAAATCGCTTCGGACAGAAGAAGATGCTGTGCGTTTGGTGGGATCAGCAGGGTATCGTCTACTATGAGATGTTGAAACCTGGTGAAACTGTCAATGCCCACCGCTACCACCAACAACTGATCACATTGCATTGTGCTCTGCGTGAAAAAAGGACTGATTATCAACAAAAACATGACAAGCTGATTTTCCTCCACGACAACGCACCATCGCACACTTCAAAAATGGTCCAAAACTACTTGGAGACACTCAACTGGTAGGTGGTACCCCACCTCGCTTATTTACCAGACCTGGCCCTTTCCGACTACCACCTGTTTTCGTCGATGGGCCACGCGCTCGCTGAGCAGTACTTCGATTCTTGCGTAGGCGTCCGAAAATGGCTGGATAAGTGGTTTGCCTCGAAAGAGAAGGAATTTTTTTGGTGTGGTATCCATAAATTGCCCTAGAGATGGGAAAAATATAGTGCCTAGCGAGGGCAAGTACTTTGAATAAATTTGTTTTTGCTTTCTATAAAAAAAACGGATTTTTTTTTGTTAAAAAAAACAGCGGATTTAAGCTTATACACCTGGTAAAATTAAAAAATGTAGAAGTTTTTATTTTATTTTCGAAATTACAATAGTTTTGAAAAATTAAAAAAAAAGTTTGTAATTTATTTTAAAAAGAAAATACCAACAAATATTTTTTGCTGTAATTTAGAATATTACAAAAAAGTCCAAGTTTTTTGGACGCGTCTGTTGCAAGAGCAAATCAAATGCGACCGAGAAAAAATAAGGCAACTTATTGGCGGCTACTGTACGTTGGGAGCTTTTTGGTGCACAGATCAAAGTCGTCGATATTTTTGTACTAAATTCAATTCCGCTGCTATGCATTGTGTTGCTTTGTGGCTGTTTTCTTGTTGGTCAATATATTGCCTCTCGGGATTGGTGCGTTACCACGAGTCACTCAGGCAGTAAAAAAACAAGTTCGATCGAAGGCCGACGCAGTAGTGGAAGAAGCTCGGCAAAAATGAAGTCGACGTCAATTTATTTGTATTGAAATACGGTCGGCTGCATGCATTGTGTTACTTTGTGGCTCTGTGAGTGAAGTAGTTGCTTTGTTAGGTTCTGTGAGTGCAGTAGTGAGCAACATTTTTTTTTCAAAATTTTTTAAATTTGTAATTGAGTGTACTTGATTTAAAGTGTTATCCATTTGATGCTTCGGAATGTAAAGGTAAATAAAATATATTATATATATAAATTTTGATAAAATTATTATATAATTATATTGCCTGAATTATACCATTATAATATATATTTTTTATGGTAATTTTGTAATATTTTTTTTTGCATATTTTGGGCTTTTATTTGGAAAATACTTAATAATGGATGTTAGTTTTGAAATGCTTTGAAATTTAAAAAAATATCTGTTTTTTTTTTTTTGACATTATCAAATATTGCAATTATTAGTCTTTGGAACTTTTCGATCATTAAAACTAGAATTTGTCGTGTTTAGTAATTTGTAGAATTATTTTGCTAAAACTACATATAGGCCAGATTAAAATGATAAAGTTTAGTCCAAAACAAGTAATTTTTCATGGGGCCATAACGATCAGAATTTACGATAATGGTCACTCCTTATTCTTTTAAAGAAATACCAACAATCAGACTATACAGTTACTTTTCCTAGTTGTAAAGGCTATTCCACACATACGATGTATATTCAAAAAGTATTGCGAATTTTGAATTTCCGCGGGTTACGTATATTCGATTTTACCGATTTTTTTGTGGCGTTATGTTGGTACTCATGCCTCTTACTTATACCGTCAAGTTCGGCCATTTGGAATTTTCAGTTAATTTTTGA
This sequence comes from Atherix ibis, assembly GCA_958298945.1. Classification (NCBI taxonomy): domain Eukaryota; kingdom Metazoa; phylum Arthropoda; class Insecta; order Diptera; family Athericidae; genus Atherix; species Atherix ibis. Next base: position 79,574,040 of record OY282609.1, read on the forward strand.
CAGCTACTTTGCTTGCACGTGTTTTGGCTCGTCTTCGATATTTTGGCTATTCCAAAAAATGGAGCAAAGAATCTGTATTAAATTTTGTGTGAAAAACAAAATTAATTACGTGGACGCATTCCGAATGTTGACTGTGGCATATGGTGAAGCTACCTTGGACCGAAGCAACGTTTATCGGTGGTACAAAATGTTCTCAGAGGGCGGAGAAGATGTGAACGACGAAATGCGTGCTGGCCGCCCAAACACGTCAACAACAGACGAAAACATTGATAAAGTGAAGAAAATATTATTGGCCAATCGTCGAATCACCGTTAGAGAAGTTACTGAGGACTTAAACATATCGATTGGCTTGTGCCATCCGATTTTTACCAATGATTTTGTCGTGAGACGGGTCGCCGCGAAATTCGTACCAAAATTGCTCAATTTCGACCAAAAACAGCATCGCATTAACATTGCTAAGGAGCTGTTAGACTCTGTCCACGACGACCTAAAGTTGCTCCAGAGGGTCATAACTGCTGACGAATCGTGGGTTTATGGTTATGACGTGGAAACCAAAGCTCAATCATCCCAATGGAAGCTGGTGCACGAGCCAAGACCGAAAAGAGCGCGCCAAATTCGGTCGACTGTGAAGGTTTTGGTTACAGTTTTCTTCGATTGCAGGGGCGTGGTGCATTATAAGTTCTTCCTACAGGGTAGAACGGTCAATAAGGAATATTACCTGCTAGTTATGCGGATATTGCGCAAAGCAATCCACCAGAAACGACCGGATTTGTGGAAGAATAAAAATTGGCTTTTGAACCATGATAACGCTCCTGCTCACGCATCGTTGCTTGTGTGTGAATTTTTTGGGCCCAGCCACCGTATTACCCAGAAGTGGCCACCCGTGACTTTTTCTTGTTCCCGAAACAGAAGGGCTCCATGAAAGGACGACGCTATGCTACGATTGAGGAGATAAAGATGCCATCGAAGGAGGAGCTGAACAAGATCACAAAAAATGATTTTTTGAAGTGTTTCGAACATTGGAAAAAACGTTGATGGGGATTACTTTGAAGGGGACAAAATAGATATTCATAAATAAATAAATAATTTTTGAAAAAACACCAAATCCGCGATACTTTTTGAACAGACCTCGTATTTATAATTTTTTAGAGATTTTTATGTGAGAATTTTACTTATTAACATATCAACGAAGCCACAAAATGTTTAAAGAATCGGGATGCAAAGAATGTTGCTCGACAACCCAATTGGTGTATCATTTCCGCTTTAAAAATGAAATAAATTTTAAGATACATTTAAAAAAAAATCGTTATTTATTTAAATTCTAATTGAATTTAGAACAACAATTGAATTTAGTACTTTCTAATTTAAGAAACTGAATAACTTGGTTTGTCAATGGAAATTAATTTGCCCAATGCCTTATTTATATTTTTGGGGTCATAATGTATAAAATCGTTTCGATGCAATTTTTTTTTAATATCAACAATTTGGGGTCTGAGCTACTTTCATAAATATTTAACACCTAAAAAAAATCCAGTGTTCAAAATATTAATGGCAATTTTTCTGTAAGTGTACCGATAAGGTCTTAAGGTATGCAAGGACTCGTTTTTAAGATACTAAAAAAGAAAGAATTTTCCAATACGCTAGTTTGCTTTAGTTCAAAAAAAAAAAACTATTCGTTAAGATTGTCATAAGAATTATAGGAATTTAGATTTAATAAAAGTGACCAAAAAAAAAATACTTACCATAAGACCCTTATTTCTAATACGTGAATTTCGCAAACTAAAATACTAAGAACTCACTTAAGAGGACTATAATTAAATAGCGATAATTTTTATCAATAATTTCCATCTCAATTGAAGTACGAGTACGAAATGAGTATGGCTTACACATCGCTTACTTTAAAATCAACTCGATAGAATTTCATATTATTTTGGGGTGAAATTTTACCAACAATTGACAGAAGATCCTGGAGAAAGGGTTACAACATCGAATTGTAAAGGATAACAACATTGAAATGATTTTCGGTACCAGAATATTTTGAGCATTTACCTTTAAAGGGGATGAACACAACTGAAGAATAGCAAAAACAGGGATGTTGACTATAGGGAAGAAGTTTAGAATACACAGGAAACCATGTTGAATTTCTACCGGAACATTGAATGGTAGAATAACAGTGGTAGGCATCAACAAGTGGCATTTAATGGGGGATTGAATTACAAACGTTTTCGTTTTCATTTTCATTTTCATTCTTGAAATGGAAATGAACAGCAATTCGATAGAGAATACAGCCTCAGATTTGCGAATTGTAAGCTTTGGACGCGTGCTGCCCCAATGCTACGAGTAATTCAGGGACTTTACAACCCACACTTTCGGGATAGAATAGACGCCTTTTGTCTATTAGTAGGCGCCTCCGTTTCATGTCCGATGGGGCTTTTTCAGTTCGGTACGATTTCGAATCGTTTGCTTTTATTTTATTTGTTTTTAATAGAAAGTATGAGATCTAAAAAGGTAGATACCTAAGGAGTTAGGGGAGATTAGGGGAGCTGATAAATCAGTCGGAACGAGGAGTTGGTATATTGTCTATTCATTGCGAAACCGATTCTGAACAAACTGAATAATCATAACAAGAGGGAAGTCAATTTGTGCAAATTGCGGCAACTGAGCATTTAACTGGAGACTATCTGTTTGGAGCTATTTACTCCAATTGGAGTGGTGTGTATCTCAGGGAAAATACTCTAAATTAATAAGAATGTATAGGTAATCGGTTGATATTATGGCAATTAAATATTTTTGACAAAAAGGCTTAGCAATAGAATGTTGATCTTATTTGATTCTCAAAAAATTTTAATTAGCCTAAAAAAAGTGTGTTCTAATTTCGTGAAAGTGTGCCTTAATAGAAGATAAGCTTTCAATCAATACTCGATTAAGTAGAGATGACCTAAGAACCATTCTCCATCATTAAAATCAGTTAAACACTTCAGAACTTTTTTCTTAATTAAATAATCCAAAAATTACTATTCCTCTTTAAAAAAAACCATCTACAAAATACTAATAATAATAAAATCATCCCGTCAGATCCTGTTAAAATTATTATCGATTTTTTACTATTCCCTTTAGAAATTCCAGAAAATCACATCATTCTAATCTTTAGAATAGATAATATGCAATTAGAGAATTATGATTTGTGGAATTATTCCAATTTGGAATAATATTCTTGAATAGCTGCTATTAAAAATGGAAAGGATTTTCGTATTGCAATTATTTGCGGATTTTCGATTTGCAAAGCTGTTTATAGGATTTGTTGTTTTTTCTTTTTAGTAAACCAATAAGGTTTTGAAGCTTCGTAGGGGATGTGTGATTATGGCTGATTTTGAGGTTAGGTCTGTGACTCTATCCCCTTGCTAGGATGTGTTTTCAAGCTAACTTTAATTATACCATCTCGTTTATGGTGATTTTAGTAAATTTATTGATCAATTGGTATAATCAAAAGGATTTTAAGTAGGATTGGGGAGTAGTTGTCAGAAGGTTGGGGATGATAGAAATATTTAAAGAAGAAGAAAAAATAAAAGAAAAAGGTTTTTTTTTGCTTCATGCTTAAAAATTTTCTAGTAAATAATTAAGTTAATATACGCGATGTTTTTAGCTTTAAAAATTTCAATCATACGATGTGTGGAAAAATAATCCACATAGCTTATATGATAGCCCCTTCTAGACGTGTAGTACAAGTTATAACCTCACCCGTAAACTGTTTTTGAAGAGCCAAGAAGAATTAGGTAGTAACCCACGCTCAGGGAGTCTTTCTATATCAAAAACTAATACAAATGTACACCGAATTGGGGGTCTTATGAGGTCAGATCATTGATTAAAATTAAAGATGATGAGTGAGTATTTGAAAGGCCCTAGAAAAGGGTTTTTGCCTTCGACACTTTGATGCTTCGCCAAGAACACATCCCGTATCGGAAAATAGGGTCTCAAATTGCTCGGACCTCCCTATTCTCCTAATGTCAGTACGTGTGATTTTTTTGTTGAACCAGTTTAAAAATATTTGAAAACATTTTATTTTGGCACTGTCGATAGCATCCAAAGGAGTACAACCGTTCACCTAAAGCCTATTCTGGTTGAAATCCTTTAACTAGGATTGCTACAAAAAAAATCAGTCCCATTATTCGGCCGTATCTCATAATAATTTAGGTACCATAAAATAATTCGCGGATTTTTTTCAGAATTACTTTACGAAAATTGGTCGCCTATTTTTACTGTAATAGTTTAAAAAAAAAAAATTCACTAATCCCTAAGAGGTCTTAAAACATGTGAAAATCTCCGTTCTTGTGATTGAGACTACCTAGAAGTTTTTACAATATTTTTGAAGATTAAACCTTAAAAAAAATATAAAGTAATTTTTTTTTAAATTAATAAGGTCTTAAAATCATTTTTTTAAGACCTTATTAATTTATAATAAGGTCTGCTTCAGACCCACTTACAGGCTTTTCGTGTTCCATATTTTTGTGGCCTCGTTTTTATTTTATTCGGTTTAAGGATAAAAAATTTTGTGGCTACATTTTCAACAAATAGAAAATTTTACATTTTCAGACCTTAAACGATTTTTTTTGATTTTAGTGTTTTTGCATTTAAGAGACCCTAAGGAGTTTAATAGTATTTATAATAAATGTTGACTATCTCTTGGGTGGATTTTATACTCCTTATCGTCCTTGCTTGATAAATAAGTGGTCTTTTATATAGACCATTTTTTGGACCTTGAGAAATTTTATAATCATTCTCACATTGAAAGTTAATACTCGTAGCCCAGAAGAGACTTCGCCATCATTATTGCTGATGAGAATTTGAACCCTAAAAGGTATCATGGCCTTTACGATATTAGGCGTTAATAAACCCTTCAGAATTACGCCCCTTCCACTCCAATGATTTTTCTGCTACTAAAACTAAAGTTATTATACAACAAATACTTTATTCTTTGACCTAAGGCATCGGGAAACTAAGAATATTTTGTCTGCATTACTGCATGAGTAATTGACAGATTCTGTGAAAAATATTACATTCACGATTGATTAGTTCTAAAAAATTTTGTAGCCATTTTACAATCCATAGTATTTTTGGACGCAAAAAGCTCCTTTTTAGACCTTATAATCGCTGTCATTTTTTAACGTTGATAGCCCAAAAAAATATGGCAACAAATATTTTTGCTGATATTTTGAACCTTTAAAATCTTTAAGGTCCATACTTGGTGACCATAATTGTTGCTGACATTTTTGACCTTAAAACTTTTGAAGGTTCAAATTTATTTACTAATATTGTTGCTGACATTAAGACCTTAAAACTTTTTGAATTAAAAATTTAGTGACCATTATTGTTGCTGATATTTTAGACCCTAAAACTTTTGGATGTCCAAATTTATTTATAAATATTATTGCTGACATTTTGGACCTTCAAACTTTTTGAAGTCGAAATTTGGTCACCATTAAAATATTTAAGGTCCAAATTTGGTGACCATTATTGTAGCTGACATTTTGGACCTTTAAAATCCTTAAGGTCCATATTTGGTGACCATAATTGTTGCTGACATTTTGGACCTTAAAACTTTTGAAGGTTCAAATTTATTAACTAATATTGTTGCTGACATTAAAACCTTAAAACTTTGTGAAGTAAAAATTTAGTGTCTATTATTGTTGCTGATATTTTAGACCCTAAGACTTTTGGATGTCCAAATCTATTTATAAATATTGTTGGTGACATTTTGGACCTTCAAACTTTTTGTTGTCCATGTTTAGTCACCATTATTGTTGACGAGATTTTGGACCTTGAATTTTTTTGAAGTTCAATTTTAGTTACCATTATTGTTGCTGACATTTTGGACGTTTAAACTTTTTGAGGTCCAAATTTAACCACCATTGTAGTGCTGACATTTTGGACCTTAAAACATTTTGAAGTCTGATTTTGATCGAAATTATCGTTGCTGACATTTTGGACCTTAAAATTGTTTATGTCTAAATTTAGTCCTCATTATTGTTGCTGTTATTTTGGACCTTAAAACTTTGTGAGGTCCAAAGCTGACATTTGGACCTTAAAATTTTTGATGTCCAAATTTAGTCACAATTATCGTTGCTGACTATTCGGACCTTGAAACTTTTTAAGTTCGAATTTCCTATCAACAATAATTGTGGCTAAATTACATATGAAATGGTACATTCTTTGACCCTAAAGCTTCGGATAATTTAGAATACTTCATCCACATTACTGTATAAAGTATTGAAACAATCTAAAATTTACTGTTACAATAATAAAATAGAGGATTTATTAATCCTTTTATAGCCATTACAGTCCATCGACATTTTGGACCTTAAAAAATTTATTAGTTCAGAAGAGATTTAGCCGCTTTTACGGTTGATGATCATTTGGACCCTAAAAGATGTACTATCCTTTACGCTGCCAGGTGTTAATGTACCCTGAAAATATGTACAATTTTTTATATATTCCAAACCAAAGTGTATAGTCCATACCCTTTTGGACTCTAAAATATCATAAAGCCATTATAAAAAATTTCCAAGAAACTTTAACAAATTATTGATGAAAACAGAAAAGATATTCTTTTCTAACCTCAAAAGAAAATTCGAATAGAAAACTTATTCCTACAAAATATTTAAATGAAAATTCTTTAATATTTTTCGATATTCGAATATTTAAAAAAAAAACAATTTAAACTCGACATAATCTAATTTTGAAAAGTGTACATTTTAACGAAAATACAATTTGCATAGAATAAATAGGAAATTTTCTATTAGAATAATGAGGTGACGGAGAATGATTTTTTATTCTTCGAATAAAAGATTATAACTGAAGTGTTATTTGGAAGATATTCTAGGGGATGTTGTTGGTGGAGTGAAGGGATAGAAAATTTGATTGTTTCTGCAATATAACAAACACTGAATTGGTGAATGGGGAGCTCTTTATCTACGTACTCAGACTTGCTATAAGAATTCATCCTGAAAAAGAAGTTCTCAAATTAAATAAGTATTCTCCTCCTTCCTCCCGTTCCATCTGCTTAACCATTGATTCCGCTAGTATTCATAATCAAATATAAGAAAATATTCTCGTTCGTAATGTATTTTGCGTACGATTAAAATGTTTCAACGTTACGCCCTTGGTGACAATAAAATTCAAATTTGTACGAAAGCGGAAAAAAAAGAACTCACAAAATCGCAAATTGGGGTTGGTATGACTGGAAATCACCAACCACCAACAACACGAAAATCTAACACAAATAAAAGAACTTTTACAAGTTGTTGTGACATGTTGGGTTTTCGGGGGATAAAAGTGTGTGACAGGAACTAAAGAAGAAAAAAACCCAAAAAACAATTATGAGAAAATGTATTTGGAAAAAAAAGAGGTTATGTTCATATACAAGGCCATTAGAAGAGATTTGATTATCGCATTTACCTTTAATCTTATTCCATGCGAAAAATAGGTGATTTTAAAAATGCCAGTGAAGTGGGGGGAGTGTACATATTCTACGCACAGAAAAATAGACTTTTGCCTATTTAAGATAGTAAAAAGCAACTAACAAAAAGGGAAACAACAACCAATTTTGTAGACAATTTAAGACTGCTTCCCAACCCACCATTGAGAGTATTGCCAGTTGTTTTGTTCTACTCACCTCGGATTACCATATTTTAGTTGGAGGAAAATCACCCTTTGTGACAAGTTGTAATTTTATTTTATTTTCCATTTCAAGTGAACGCTTTATTTTATTCTAAATTTTAAACGAGATTCAAGACTGTTAAATTGGTGGAAAAAATATGCTGAAAATGTTATGAATTGTTTTTGGCTCGTTTTTCGTTTTTATTTGGAGGGTAAAAAAAAGTTCACTGGTTGGGGGTGAAGTTCTTTTTAAAAGAAAATTTGTAATAATAACGATTATAAGAAAATATGAAAAAAGAGTAGTTTTGAGTAAGTCACTGATCCATTTGTCTATCAATCCATCTTCGTGTTCGAGCATTCTAGAACAACCAGCTTCGTTCCCGTATTTCCTATTTCCGAGTTGCGTTAAGATTAGGCATTGTTACACCCACTAAATCCAATCCAACCAATTTAAGCATTAATATTCCATTCGTAATGCAGGGCAATTCCGCAAACTCGATTCTAATGAAAATTTGATTGACTTACTTGACGCTCTGCTCTATTAAATGCACATTTCAGCGTAAAATCTATCCAGTAGGAAAAGTGGGATTTTTCTATATGGAAAAAAATTACGTTTAATTTTATTATAAGAAAATTTCCCCCCTAAATCCTGGATCAACGGAAAAAAGACAACGAGAAATTAAACAAAGCTATATAAAATAAAATAAAAAGTCTTGAAGGAAGGTTTTGAGTAAAAAATTTGGGAATAAATTTTGGGTAGAAATATTGGGCAGGATTTTTGGCCAGGAATTTTGGGTAGACATTTTCAATAGAAATATTGAGTAGGAATTTTGAGTAGAAATTTTGAGTAGAAATTTTCAATAGGAATTTTGATTAAGAGTTTTGAGTAGGAGTTTTGAGCAGAAATTTTGAGTAGAAATTTTGAGTAGAAATTTCGAGTAGACATTTTTAGTAAAAAATTTTAGCAGAAACTCTGAGAAGAAATTTTCGGTAGATATTTTGTGTAGAAATTATGAGTAAATATTTTGAGTAGAAATTTTGAGTAGAATTTTTAAGTAGAAATTTTGAATTTTGAGTAGAAAATTTGGTAGAAATTTCAAGTAGAAATTTTGACTTTTGAGTAGACATTTTGAGTAGAAATTTTGAGTAGGAATTTTAAATACGGATTTTGGGTAGAAATTTTAAGTAGCAATTTTGAGTAGAAGTTTTTGGTAGAAATTTTGAGGTAAGAATTTTGCATAGAAATTTTGGGTAGAAATTTTCAATAGGAATTTTGAATAGGAATTTTGAGTAGAAATTTTGAGTAGACATTTTCAGTAGAAATTTTGAGTAGCAATTTTGAGAACAAATTTTGGGTAAACATTTTCAGTAGAAATTTTGAGTAGGATTTTTAAGTAGAAATTTTGAGTAGAAATTTTCAATAGGACTTCTGAGTGTGAATTTTGAGTAGAAATTTTCAATAGAAATATTTAGTAGGAATTTTGAGTAGAAATTTTGAGTAGAAATTTTCAGTAGGCATTTTGGGAAGAAATTTTAAGTATGAAATTTTGAGCAGAAATTTTTGGTAGAAATTTTCAGTAACAATTTTGAGTAGGAATTTTTGAGGAGAAACTTTGAGAAGAAATTTCAGTAGAAATTTTTGGATCGAAATTTTCAGTTGAATTTTAGAGTAGAAATTTTTAGCTATTTTTTTTTGTATTTGCTTAATAAAAATTAAAACACACAAGAAGTAAATTTCGTGCAGTCCAAGCCCCGAAAATTTGATTGAAAACCAATAAGGAGGCAATTGTAAATTATTTTCAAGGTAAATATGGAACGGTAGTACTCCAAGGATGACAGAAAACATATTCTAGTTTATTAACTTGAAAACCGAGGGAGTGATGTACAAATATGCTGGCAACACTGAATTTGTGATTAATTACAAGTCAATTTCAAAATTTAATTAAGTCAGGAGGTTAATTGATAACAAAAATTTCAACAATTTCAATTTATTTCGAAGATGGTTCTTGCCCTCTCGTAAATGTAATTAAATCAATTCAAAGAAAATTTTATTTATTTGAAAATAATTTCGGTTGGTTTCTTCTTCATTTAATTACTTTCAGTTTTTTTCGTTTTTCTTCATTTTAAGAATGATGCAGAATTGAATGTTAAGGATGTCTAATCTACTAAAAAGAAATCCTTCACTAAAAGCAGTTTGAGTTGATATGCAAAATTGTTTGAGTAAAAATCATCACAAATTATTGCAGTCAGTAAAATATTGACAAACATTTTTTAAGCAAAACTATTTTTTTCCTTAAATTTAGGAAAACCAATTTTTATGTAGAAATTATTTTTGCATAATTTTTTGCCATCAAAATTATTGAACTAAAATTTTTTGAAACCAAATATTTGTATTAAATTTCTTCTAGTAGAAATTAATTGTTTGAAAATTCTTGTAGCCAAAATTCTTTCAGGAAAAATACTTACATTAAAAATCTTGTAGTAAAAATCCTTTCAGAAAAAATTTGCAGAATACAATTTTTTGTTTAAAAAAAAATTGTTGCAGTGAGAGTTCTTGAGGTCAAAATTGTTTTAGTAAAAATTCTTGGAATTGTGGCAAAAATTTAAGTAAAAATTCTTGCCGCAAACATTTTTACAGTAAAAATTCTAGCAGTTAAAATTCTTGCAGTTTAAAGTATTGCAGGAAAAATTCTTTATTGGAAATTGTTTCGATTAAAATTCTTTCACACAAAATGCTGGCAGGAATATTTTTTCTGTAAAAATTCTTGCAGTTTAAATTATTGCTGTGAAAATTCTTGCATTAAAAATATTTGCACTAAAAAATTCTTGATTGGAAATAATTTCTGGTCGTAATTTTTGTAGAGGTAAAAATTCTTACACTTCAAATTACTGCAGTAAAAATTCTTGCAGCAAAAATATTTGCACTACAAAATTTTTGATTGGAAATTATTTCGGTAAAAATTTATTTATATAAAATGCTGGTAGTAATTTTTTGGCGGTAAAAATTCTTGCTGTAAAAATTCTTGCAGTTCAAATTACTGCAATAAAAATACTCGTACTAAAAAATTCTTGATTAGAAATTATTTCGGTTAAAAATTTTTCACATAAAATGCTGGTAATAATTTTTTTGCAATAAAAATTCTTACAGAAAAAATTTTTAAAGTATAAATTCTCACAGTTGAAATTACTGCAATAAAAATTCTTGCTGCAAAATTATTTCACAAAAAAATTCTTGATTCAAAACTATTTTGGTCAAAATGCTTTCAAATAAAATGATTGTAGTAATTTTTTTTTAGTAAAATTGCTTTCTTTAAAAATTATTGCAGTTATAATTTTGCTAAAAAATAAAAATTCTTTCAGTAAAAGCTTCTTGCAGTTAAAAAAAAAAATTTTAACACATTTTCTCTTATGTGAAAACCTTTTTTTCATTAGAGCAAATTTATTTAAAAAGAATTTTTGTAATAAAATTTTTAAAATTTTTATTTTATTGAAGTCGAAAACCACAAGAATATTATTTTTAGCACACTATCTCTCTCTCTAATTTGTATACATTTAGTGTCTTGATATAAATACAAATATTCTTTTAGTTATTCAATAATTCACATCGAATTGTTAACCATTTTCCAGTTCATATGTTAATACTTTATTTACTAAAATTAAAATCAATTTTGTGGGCATTCACATTTTCAAAAAAAAAAAATAGCATTAACTATTCAAAGAGGTATAAAAAGAATTATTTATTGAAATAATAAATATTAAGTTTTTAAGTGAAATAATAATAAAATAATGCTTGAAGGGAGCAAACAATTTAAAAAGCAAAAAATTATGAGTTGCAACAAAACAAATCAGAATTTCTTATGATTAACAATTTATTTGTTGTTTCACGTTTTCGTATTATTGAGCTTGTAACCAATTAAGTGAATTACTGGTGAACAAACCGACTTATTTTCATATAATCAGTGCGTAATGTACCGGTTAATATTGCCTCAAAGTTTATATGTGAATTATTAAAGAAACTTTTTCGTAAATTGACCAAAGAATGTCCTCCAAGATGGTCATATTATATCGTATGAAGATTGGTACTCTTCAAAATATAGCCAGACATTCTTCAATCTGATCAAGTCAATCTTCTAATCAACCCTAACCCATCCATTCGCTTTAGCAATCGAATAAAAACGGTTATTACCGAAGATTCTTCACTTAATTAAGCCAACGCAGAAGGTCAGACCAAAGATCACACACCCTCTGAACGCTTGAACGTGCTTTACTCCTCGACTATCGAGAAACATTCTCCAAACTCTGATAATGGACTTTAATATCTTTTCGTGTTCTCATCGTACTTCTCTCGATATGACCCACTAATACCCTAGAGCTTGAAGGCTTAAGGCAAAAATTACTATATAGTCCCACAATGGTGCTCAGACAGAATAGAAGTTCTAGTCTGTGAGTTTATGGAACTTTTATGTGAGCACTTTGCAGACTCAGACTACAAAATTACACAAAATATCAACTAAATACTGTAATAAAGCGATGAATAAAAATAAAACGAAAGATCTTCTTCTTATACAACTTCTTCTTATGAGTGTGTTATTGCTGCTCTTATAGTAGAAATTGGACACTCTTAAGGTAATCAGACGAGCAAAGAGCAATTTCCCTTTGAACGGTCATTACAAGAATTTCTAGAATATCTATTTTATTTTCTAACACCTTGTGTGTGGTATGTTGGATGGGAAGGGGAAGGGGGTGGTGGGGTTGGGGCTTTATGTCATATCTGAACTCATGAACTGGTCGGCAATTACACTTTTCCTTCGAATAATAATTTTCACAATTCACCCTCTTCCTCTCCATATCATATTTACTGACCAAATGGTCAACTAGCAGAAAGGGAGTTTGGCTCCTCGATTTCTTTTTCTGTTGGAATCTTCGAAAATATTTATTTCGATAAAAAATAAGAACAGGAAAATAACACGAACATTTCCCATTTGATAAAAGTATTACTGTCCATCAAATCAACAGTAAAACATATCCGGTCGTGCTGTCCAGTTTTTATTAGTCCACACTGTATGTCACTTTTCTCATTCTTTTATTACCGACAATAGCTGACCGAGACCGATTGGCTTTTCCTCATTTGTGCATATTTCTAGGCGTAAGCGAAAATCCATCTAATATTACCGGAGAGGACGTTGGAGGATGTCATCTTTCCCATACCATACCCCCCCCCCCCCCCCCGGTTTATCTAAATGTCCACAATTGGTGTTATTATCATGTAAGAATAGTAAATTTAGGTATTTGTCAATTTTATTGAATATTTTCATTTTCTGGGGCGATATTTTCCTGTCAACGATTTTGAGGGGTGCTTTTTTTTTTGTTTTTTTCTTTATAAACAGCAAAACGCGCAGTGAAAAAGGAAAAATTTTCGTCGAAGAATTTCTGGTATTCAATCATAAAGTTGGATTGTTTTATTTTTTTATTTTCTGGCATAAAATATGAACAGGAGTGCAGAATATATCCTTTTTTCTGTTAGAATGGTTTTTCGTAAAATTTCGTTTCATTTTTGTTATAATTTCTTTTTCGTATCCTTTCGTGTTTTTTCTTCTTAAAAAAAATATTCAATTCCGAATTTTGAAAAATCAGTTTCTTAATACTTTAATAAGGACTATTGCCCAAAAAAAAGTCCTTTCAAAAATATGTCCACACATAAACGGTCGTAATTTTTTTTTTTTTTTTAGTGACCATATTCAAAATTCATATTCACATTTCGATTGTAAGGATTCGTATTCGATTCGTAATAAAATCAATAAAATAATGGCAAAAATAAATTGAAAATTTACTATCTGTGACTTTTCACGCAATAAAACATTATGCGAAATCGAATAATTGACATGGAATTTGATGGGGGATGTGGAGGCGGGTAAACATATCTATCATAGCTGTAGCCATAAATTTTCATCTCCCTTGATCTGTTATCCGATTAACATCATCCCCATTTTGTTGGTTTTTTTTCTTCTACCTACATTATTATAAGAAAGTCTAATCACGGCTACGTATGATATGTAAGATGAGTCAATAATAACTTTTCGTATGTATCCTTTTACTTGATGCACATTTCTATGTTTTCCTGCATGACAAGAATTTCTTCAGTTTCCCAATTTAACCATCTTGTAATCGATATGTTTAGGTTATTAGAAAAGAACATTTTATGGAAAGGAAGTTGTATGCGTACATTTTGAGGGATAACCAAGCAAATCGATTTCTCTTAGAAAATACGAAATAACGAAATGTCTTAGAAAAGTATCATAAAAGAAGTTATGCTGAACACATTACATCACCCATCTTACTGGACACACGTTAGCTCAATAAAACTTGGAAACAATGCTATCATAACACTTGTTTTCTTCAAATTGACCTTTGTTCGACGTATATCCGGATACCTTCTGGAACTTCAGTTGTGTACGTACATTTAGAAGAAGGATTGGTAGAAATTGCAAATGGAACCATGTACGTAGACTTAACAACAGTAATAATAACAATAATAATAATAATAATAGCATAGAGAAAAGGAAAGCCAAATCATCAGAAATAATTTATTGATTTCCAAGTAAAAGGATGCGAGTATATATGATGCCCTAAGCAAAATTTGTTTCATTCGGATTTCTTACAAATGCTCCTTAACCCTTTTCAGTCCGATTCATTTTCGTTTTGGTGTGGTGATACGCCCTTATTTATTATTAATAAATTCATCCTCATATACTAAAGGCCTTCTAACTATTACTGTTTTCCCAATAGATCAAGTTTCATCGTTTTATTTCCAGTCCCCAAATTCATCTCCCCATTATTGATTTCTTGAATTCGATTACACTGTCTTTGATTAACTGTGGGTGAATATCTTAATATATTCTGAATGCCTATTCGTAAAAAAGAAAATATCTTTCATTTCTTTTAAATACTCTAAGTTATTCTATTTAGTGGAAAAATTTTCTTTAAAAAAATTGTAACTACAAGAATTTGTCATTGACAAATTGTTGCTACAAGAATTTTTAGTGGAAAAATTTTTGATTGTAAAAGTTACAGTTTAAAATAAAAAACCAAAAAAAGTCTACCGAAAAAAATTTTCTCTACAGAAATTTTAACTGCAATAATATTTATGGCAAACTATTTTAACTACAAGAATTTTCATAGTGAAACATTTTTTTATAGCCCGAAATTTTAACTGCAAGAAATTTTACTGACAAAATTTTTATTGCAAACAATTTTAACTGCAAGAATTTTTATGGCGAAATATTTTTACAGCCAGAAATTTGACCTGAAAGAATTTTTACTGACAATATTTTTATGGCATATAATTTGAACTGCAAGAATTTTCATAACGACATATTTTTCACAGCCAGAAATTTTAACTGTAAGAATTTTCACAGCGAATAATTGTTTTTTTGTCGGAAATTATAACTGCAATAATTTTTATGGCAAACAATTTTAACTGCAAGAATTTTCACAGCGAATAATTGTTCTTTTGTCGGAAATTTTAACTGCAGTAATTTGTACTGACATAAATTTTATGGTAAACAAATATTAACTGCAAGAGTTTTCATAGCGAAATCCTTTCACAGCCAGACATTTTTTTACTTGCATGCATTTTTAATTGTTAAATTTGAACTGCAAGAATATTTACCAACAATATTTCAAGTGCAGGAACCTTTTCTAAAAATCTTTAAGCTTCTATGATTTTTTCATTAATTGAACGAATATTAGCTGATCAAATTTTTTATGCAGTAATTTTAACTTAAAATAAATTTTGCAGTAAAAATATTCAATAAATTGCAAAAAATGTTTTACTAAAATTATTTTTAAACTACGAATTTATATTAAAATAATTTTGACAGTAAACAATTTTAACTAATAGAATGTTCACAGTGAAAATTTTGATTAAAAGAATTTTCACAGAAACTAAATTGAACTGCAGGAATTCTTACATTGAAATTTTTTAACTGCAGGAAATTGTTATTACAAACAGTTTTAACTGCAAGAATTTTCATAGCGAAACATTTTTTTTATAGTCGGAGAATATTCACCAAAAAAATTGCAAGTATAGGACCTTTATTAAGAAATTTTCGGCTAGTAGAATTATTTCTTTAACTTTATTAAATGTAAGATTTTTTTTTAGAAGAATTTGTAGAGTAAACAATTTTGATTGAAAAAATTTTAACAGCAACTTAATTTAACTGTAAGAATTTTTATATTGCAACATTTTGGCTCTAAGAATTTTTGACACAAACATTTTTAATTGCAAAAATTTCAGCTAAAAAACTATTTCTTTTTTATTGCTAAATTGAAACTATATAAAAATTTACAAAACATTTAAAGTACAAGAATTTTAACTGAAGAAGAATTTATAGAGTAAACAATTTTGATTGAAAGAATTTTAACAGCAACTTAATTTAGCTGCAGGAATTTTTACAATAAAATAATTTTACAGTAAGAATTTTTTACTGCACGTTTTTCTACAGAAATTTTTTTGTTTTAAATTATTTTTATTATTAAATTTTATTAGAAAGAAATTTTAACTGCAGGAATTTTTACAATTAAACTTTTCTACTGCAAGAATATTTGACTGCAAGAATTTTAACTGCCAGAATTCTTACTGGCAAAATTTGTAGTTGAAAGATTTTTATTAATAATTTTTGACTGCAAGAATTTTTAATAAAGGAATTTTACTGCAAGAAATTTTACTGCAGTAATTTTCTCTTAAAAACAATATGAGCTGCACGATTTTTACTGTAAGAAATTACTAGAAAAAATGTTTCCTGGTAACGTTTAAATTGAAAATATTTTTGCTGTAAGAATTTTTTACCGCAAGAATTTTTACGCAAAGAATTCTCACATAAAGAATTGATACTTAATGGAATTTATTTGTAAGAATGTTCAGTGAAACAATTTCTATTGCTAAAATTCTTACTAAAAAAATTATTGCAGTAAATTCTTGCAGGAATTTTTTACTGCTTTAAAAAAAATTTATTTTTACTAAATGTATCTTTTACGGTGAGCAATATGCTAACGAATTAATTTTATTTCACAATAAAATGTTTTTGCTACAGAATTTTTACTGCAAGAACTATTATTGTAATAAATTCTTCTGAATATATTTAAACTTCATGATTTTTATTGCAGAAAAATTACTAGTAAAAAAATATTTTCTGTACACGTTTTGATTGAAAATATTTTTACTAAAATATTGTAATTTTTACTGCAAAAATTGTTACTGCAAAAATTTTAATAGTCAAAAGTAAACTGCAAGAATTCTTACTGTAATAATTTTTTGAGTTTTTATTCAAAAAGTTATTCATTCAAAAAATTTTAATGGAAAATTTTTCGACTGCAATAATATTTACGAAAATAATTTTATCTACAAAAAGTTTCACTTAACAAAAAAATTTAACTGCAAGAAATTTTACTGAAAGAATTTTTCTTTTTACTCCAAAAACTTCGTTTTAATTTCCATTGAAATATTCTGTAAGTGCTTTTATGGCTTATTATTAAACGTAAGCATTTACACTGCTAAATTGACCAATAAAAATGTTATTAATTTAATTGTAAATGAAAAAATTTTGCCACTAAAGTTATTAGGATATTACGCTTGGGTAACAGGAATTCTGCTATCAGTGCATTGTTGCATCTTTGCACTTGGTGAGTTCATCCCATGCCAACTTTGTGCTATGACCCCAATGACTATATTTTCTCGCAGCTTTTCCATTTGTTGTTTATTTACTATCGCATACCATGGAACCGACAATCTGCTGCACTCTTCTATAAATACAAATTTTATTGCACAATTAATTAAGGTTTTGTGAAAATACAAGAGGACTTCGCATATCGTCCGTGATTAAAATGTATAAACTCAGTCCCGGAATTTTTTGGAAATTTTTCCAACCACTCCAGCAGAGAACTGCTCCGATGCATTTGTGCTTGGTGTATGCAAAGAGAAGGTAAGGACGAATTGGTGTGCATCTGCGTTGCATTCGCTGTGAATGGTGAGTCGTAAGCCATACACAACTGTGACCATAATTGGCCATCTGAACTTCGTAAATTGCACTTTGATGTCGTTTTGCCACTCTACACCCGGTTCCGTTCAAAGCCACCTCCCGTTCCATGGTGCCCGTTTTTTGGGAGTGCAGTTGTTTGGCTGCAATCGGAAATAAGTTTCATTAATTTTCATGCGAACATAAACACTTGTCTAATCGATTGTCATCATTCTGGTCGATTGTCATCGGTTTGGTCCTTTGCTAATGGAGGATGTACAGACCTCGTGTACACGAGCCTAAAGTAAAGATATTCCGCCGCTAAGGACCTAAAACAATTGCGCCTATCATCATGCATTTTGTGTGGTATTCTCTTGAAGTCATAAAAGCCGATGTTTATTTGGTCACCCAATGAAGGTAGAAAGGGACATTACTTGAGTGGAGATGGGACTGGGAATGAAGCTTAGCAGCAGAGGAGGGAGTCCAAATGACTCATATCCTTAAAATATGAAAACATACTGTCCATATATACAGAGCCCCACTCCCCCTATCCTGTCCCCCCGATCCACAATTTCTGGTGTTCTTACCAATACTCAGTGAAAAATTTTATCACCGCTGGCTCTTGGCTATTGGCTGCTGGCCGCTACAAGCGCTTATTCGGCTGTTCGGCTAGTCTCGATTTGTTAGCCCATTTGACCATGTCGGGATCGCTTTGAAGCTCATAATTCCAGTACATATTGTTAATGTTATTATTACTATTATTTTTATTATTTCCATTATGATAGCCGAGATGACTATAACAATGATGATAACGACAACAATAGGTGACATGGTTTTGGGGATTTTATAAGTCGATTTTTGGTGCAATATTCCACGTTAATGGGTCGTTCTGGATATGCAATATGCAACTCTGTGCAGTTTGCAAATGCAAATAATGACAAATACCACCTCCCCCTTCCTCTCTCCAACTGCATGATTATGAAAAGGGCTGCCTTTTGAGACTATCGAATATTAAAGGGTAACGATTCGGAAAAAGGCTTCGACGTGGAAAGATGATTCTAAGCGTAGAGAAAAGTCATTTATTGATGGTATTTATACTAGAAGGGGTAGATTAGGAGAACTTTAGATCCTACTATGCAAAGGGGTAATAGGAGTAAAAGGCGACTGAGGTAGAGACGAATGATAGCTTCTATCGTTTATAGCTGAACAATTTCGTATTATGAATATTATTCACAAAAGGACATTCCGAAAATATTTGTCGATACGGAAGGATGCAGAGAGGATTGCCGAATTGATTGTGCCAGGGGACTGCATCTCATTGCACTTTAATGTAGTCCTAGAATCTCCAATTTAGAAATGGTGTAGACAACTGCGTTGCATCCAAACATCCTTTTGCCTTTTCGGTTATCCTTCCAATGGGGTTGTTTTGTATTTGCCATTTTTGATGCAATATGCATCCGATGATGATGATTACACCGATGATTATGATGATAATAGCTGCAGTTACTAAATAGCTGATAATTCTATCATAACCCCCCCCCCACCCTCATACCACTACCGATGAACAAATCTTTCGTCCACAAACGATATTCACTTTTTTGGTTCATACAAAATATTGGCGACAATTCCTTTCGAAGGGAGAATTCCTTTCGAAGGGAGAGAAAGTGGGTAGATAGGACATTCTCTGCTCTCCGACTTAAACATCTCGTATAACGAAATAATGTTTTTGTAATTAAAATTAGTCGAATGTACCTTGTCCTTTAATGGGCTTTAAATCAAAATAAATTGCATTGTTCTCACAGCACTTATCGGTGTGCATATTGTAAATAGTCGATGGTAGTGAAGGGGTGGAAGGCTGAGAATTTAGATTTATTCTATATGGAATGTTGTAGCCAATTTTAAGGTGGGTGTTGTGTGTGTATTTTTTTTTTTTGAGACCACAGAATTTTCCTGACTAGAATAATGTCAATACAGATAATATTTACCATTAAAAAGGGGTTTTAGGCATGCGTTTAACTGCAGTTTACATTTCTAGTCTGTGACAATGGATGCGCACATCCTTTTTGGGGCTTAGAACAGAACATAGATTTGGGGATAGTATGAAAGTTTTTTTAGAACATTTTTGGCGCATAAAGAGATTGGAAATTTTGATATTTCCAAAATACTGCAATTGAGGATATCGTCTTGTTGACAAAATTGAATTTATGGTTGAGTGCATCCCAAAAATTTGGTTTTTCCCAGTCAAATTTGATCATTATCAAAACCTCAAAAATTGGTAATCTGGCGCAGGCCTGTTGAATCAACGAACTCTAGACGTTCCGGATTCGCGAAGTAGTGATTCAGTTCGACACTCCCGGCATGTTTTTGGCGTTCTAGCTAATGGCCTTGCTCTACAGAAGACAGGGCTTGCCTTATCTTCTGGAGCCATAACTAGAGGCACAGTAGGCTTTCCAGGCAGGATCTTCCTCATCCATCCGATAGAGAGAATTTCACTGACAAATTTTTTTCATTCCAAAAATTATCATTAAAAATATTTGTCATTGAAAAAATGTCAACTCAAAAAATGTGCAATCAAAAAATGTGTTTAGCCAAAAAAATTTCACTGACAAAATTTATCTTTGGAAAAATGTCAACTCAAAAATACTTATTGAGAAAATTTGGCACTAATATAATTTTCACAAAAATTTCCCTTAATATTTCTACTTCAAAAATTTTCACTCAAAATATTTTTGCTCAAAAAAATTTAACTTAAAAAATTTGCGCTCAAAAAAATGTCACCCAAAAAAATTATTACTGTAAAAATTTGTCATTGGAAAAATTTTCACTCAAAAAAATTATACTCAAAATATTTTCACTAAAAAAAAATTTTCAACTGAAAAAAAAATAGCACTAAATAAATTTTTAACTAGAAAAATATCAGCTCAAAAATTCTTATTGAGAAAATTGATCACTGATATAATTTTTATTAAAAAATTTCTACAAAAAATTTTCGATCAAAAAAATTTTACTCAAAAAATGTCTAATCAAAAGATTTCACTCCTCAAAAAAATTTCACTCAAAAAATGGCTCACTTCAAAAATGTTAATTCAAAAAATTCTTATTCAAAACATGTATCACTAAAATAATTTTCACAAGAAATTTCACTGCTCAATTTCTACTCAAAATTGTTTATTTAAAAATTTTCCCTCATAAAAATTTACTCAAAAAGTTTTCAATCAAAAAAATTGCACTGAAAAAATTTCATTCAAAGAAATTATCATTGAAAATATTTGTCAATATAAAAAGTCAACTAAAAAAATTCTTATTAAAAAAATTAATCACTAAAAATTTTCACAAAATATTTGAATAAAAATTTCTACTCAAAAAATTTTCACTCAAAAAAATTCTACTCGAAAAAATTTTTCCCTTAAAAAACTTCACTCAAAAAAATCGAGTCAAACAAATTTCATTAAAAAAAATTTTCACTGAAAAAATGTTAACTCAAAAAAAAAAAACTCACTAAAATAATTTTCACTAAAAATTTCTATTCCAAAAATTTTCGTTTAAAAAATGTTCGCTCAAAGATTTTATACAACAAAATTTTACTCAAAAAATTCATATTTTTACTCAAAAATATTTTTTTTAGTAAAATAATTTTCACAAAAAATTTCACTAAAAAATTTCTACTCAAAAAATTTTAAATGAAAATGTCCGCATAATTTTGTTCTTAACCGGGCGATCGAGATAACACTCCATGATTTATCCTCGTTAGGGGTCCAAAAATTCTTGGAAGGATCTTTCTCTCAAGCGTAAATTAGAGTTTCTAATGGTTTCTGCTGAGACCCTTAATTTCCAAAGAAAACAAGATAACTGGCCAGGATAGTGTCCTTTACAGCAGAAGCTCCGATGCTTCAGAATTTTGAAGCAAAATTATTTAGACTGACTGGAATAGGTTCTGCTAGCTGCCACCAGCTTCTGCCTTCATGTTATTATCAGCTGCAACCCTTGACCTGAAATATAAAAATAATTATAGTCCTTCAAAGCTCTAGTCTACTTTCTGTTTTTGCGCCTGGTGCTTGTTGGTCTTGGCATCGGCGCCGCCGCTGCCACCCAAAAATTTTTCGGAGCTGGCTCAACGTCAAGACATCTTCCTGTCTCGGTAGACAAAATGAGGATAGGTACCCCAGATGCTTATCCTAGAATGACGGATCATTTTTTCCAGCGCCAGATGGAAGAGAACTTCTTGCCGGAGACTATTGTGGACGTGAATTGGCTCTGAAGGTGATTCGAGTGCATTTACCCTGCTTCTTACATTAGTCATGGTCAGCCTAGTCAATTTTTCTGACCAGACTAGTCATGGTCAATCTAGTATAGGGTTTCATCCTGGCCATGCTTCAAAGTCGATAAACATAGCATCTTCCAGCAGTTTTTCCCTCTTAATAGGGCTATCTTTCCTACTAAGATAGTACCTGACAAATAAAAATTTCAAGGATTATAAAATTTTGAAAAAAGAAAAGTAAACAAATTATTTTTTGAATGTCATTTTTAAAAAAAGTTATTCACAAACAATTATTCCTGTGACAAAGGATATTTAAAAAAAAAATTTTTTTTTTATAAGGGACTATCGATTTGGTATTTTCTTCTGCATTATAGGTCAGTGTTTTGGTAAATCAATTTATTATACAGCAGAATCTCAATAGAATGGCTATAAATAAACTCAAAGTAGACCAGATCCGATTGACCATACGTTAATGGGAGGCTCTAATGTCTGTCAACAAATCAACATCAACACATGTCGACATAAGCTAGATTTTCCGGAAATCTAACATTTCATAGCAAATAAATAAAATCCCATAAATACCATGATTTCTCGGTCCCTTCTGGTACTACTTAGTGTACAGTTACTACCAGGAGCACTGACACTACTCATACTGATATCCTTTTGGTGGACATTGTCCTCATATGCGAAAGTCTCAATTTCAGATTTCAGATGAAAATTCATATTCTAATAACGCACAAAATAAATACCAATCATATTAACTGAGATAGTTTGAAATGAAAAGCTTTTACGGTCGATTACGAGAAAACGAAAAATAACAAACAATGGAAAACTGAGACTCAGCACTAACAGGAAAAATGGCGAAAAATGATGTGGTTTGAGCGATTCTATGATTGACAAACAAATAACAACCAACAATCGTCTTGGATTACAAAAATTACATAGACTCGATTCCATTTGCTAGTAAATACCCATTATTAGTGATGAATAAATAATATTCAGGATATTCGAAGAGAACAAAACTTTTTATCATAACTTGTTATTATCCCTTCCAGTTTGTCGTTTGTGCGTATGATCCTTTGGAAATTCCATTTTTCGCAATATAGTCAAGTTCATGTGGTCTTTGTTTTTAATTATTTTCGATAGATTGTGTGTCGTCTTTTGATTTTCCGTATTTTCGTTGAAAGTCTTAAAACTGAATATCTGCGAATATTTGCAGCTGAACGTCTGCACTGAGTATTCCACATCGTCATTACTTAAGAGCTAACCAACCAGCTCCAGCATCGAAACGGGGTTATTGTTGCGTTAAATTGAATAATGTCTTAAGCGAATTGTTCTCCCGTCATCATATGCAATCACGTTCGGGAGGTCCCATCCGAGATTGAAATCGCATTGGATTATGTGTAATTTCAGCAACAATTCCTCTCATCCCCATCATAACCGAAATGTGTCTCCTTTGTTTGGCAGACGCAGCATCTTATCGTTATGATTATTACGGCTTGTTATGGTAACCAACAACAATACCACAAGACAAGATGTAACCGGAAAGCAAAATTTCACCAACCACAACACAGAAGATCAAACCCGGCATAAAGACGAATAGGCCAAAGACGTCCAAATTTCATAATAACAACTGTTATTCAATTGGTCCTTGAAGAATTTAATTACAATTTGAAATTTACTGAAAAATCTTGACTATAAAAAAAAATTTTCACTAACGGAATTTTTTGTAGCAAAAATTTTCTCTTGTCAAACTTTTACTGCAAAAATTTTTACTCCAAAAATTAAAAAAATCCTCGCTGAAAAAATTTTTACTGTAAAAATGTTCAAAAAATTTTACCAAAAAAAAATTCTCAATGGAAAAATTTTTATTTTAAAAAATTATCACAAAACAAATGTGAACATTTTTACAGTAAAATTTTTTTTTTTAATGTAACAATTTTCGTTTGAAAAAATTAATTTGAAAAATTTTCAATGAACAAATTTTCACTAACGAAATTTGTGACACCACAATTTTCACTGCAGAAATTCTTGCCAGAAAAATATTCACTCAAAAATTCTCACTAAGAAAATTTTGACTCAAAAAATGTTCACTTAAAAAATTTTCAATGAAAAATTCTTACTTTAAAAAATTCTCGCAAAAAAATTTCCACTCAACAAAATTTTGCTTAAAAAATGTTCACTCCAAAAAAATTTCAAACAACAAATTTTTGCTAACAAAGTTTTCACTCCAAAAAGTTTCATAAAACAAATTTTTTTCACTTCTGAAATTTTCACTGCAAAAATTCTCACTGGGAATATATTCACTCTAAAAATGCACACTCAAATATTTTCACTAAGAATATTTTCACTCAAAAAATTTATTACTCACAAATTCTCACTGAAAAAAATATTCACCATAAAAATTTTCAAAAAGTTCGCTTTAAAAATGTGTCTACCCAAAAAATTTTATTAAAAAATTTCTCACTGAAAAAGTATTCGCTTTATAAAATGTTCACTGTAAAAATTTCCGCTAAACAAAAATCCATTAAAAAACATTTTCTTCAAAAAATTTCCACTGCCAAAATTTAAACTCACTCTAAAAATTCTCAACGTCAAAATTTTTTAGAATGAAAAACAATTTTAATCGAACAAAATTTTTTATTCGAAAAATGTTCTTTCAGAAAATTTTCACATTAAAAAATTGCACTTAAAAAATTCTCATTCTAAAATTTGCCAATAAAATATTTTTACTCAAAAAATTCTCATTGAGAAAGTTCTAAATTTAAAAAATATTCACTGAAAAAATTCTCACTAAAAAATTAGTCGCCGAAAAAATATTCCCACTTAAAAATTTTTGATACTAGAATAAAAAACTCTCACTCTAAAAATTCTCATTAAAAAAGTTTTCATTTTAAAAACGTTCACTGAAAAAATTCTCACTCACAAATAAGTCACCGAAAAAATTCTCACTTCAAAATTATTCACAAAAATTTTCACTCAAAAAATTCTCATTGAGAAAGTATTCACTTTAAAAAATTGTCGCTGCAAAAATTCTCACTAAAAAAATTTATCACTGAAAAAATTTTCACTAAAAAATTTCTCACTAAAAAATTAGTCGCCGAAAAAATTTAGTCGCCGCAAAAAATTCTTACTTAAAAATTAGTTACTAAAAAATGTTTACTCTCAAAATTCTCATTGAGAATTTCACTGACGGAAAAATGTTGACATTAAAAATTTTCACTGAAAAAACTTTTTCTGAAAATATTTTCACTCCAAAAAAAAAATTTATGTTCAAAAAATTTATTCTCAAAAAAGTTTTAATCAAAAAATTTTCACTCAAGAAATTTTGAGAAAATGGAAACATTTTTACTGAACTAATTTTCTTTGATGAGATTTTCAGTCTAAAAAAAATTATTTTAGTCAAAAAATTTATTACAAAAATTTTTTAATCAAAAAATTCTAAAAAGTAAATTTCACTTAAAAAAATGTCCCTAAAAAAATTTCCTTTGAAAAATACGAAATTGTCAAAAATTTTATTTTTGCAGATGTTTTAATAAATACTGAAAACAAGAAATGGATGACAATATACTTGATAGGAGAGGGTATTTTCTGTAAATGGGATAATTTGTATTTTAAGGAGGTTCCTCCAGAAAACGTGACTTCTTAGCATTGGTGTCCTCGAACAACAGACTTTGGCATAGAAAAAAATCCAATTCGACCAAAACAGAAAAATTGTTGCTTGAATTTTGATCTCATTTATCAACAGGACTTTCACCAACTGGAAAATGCACATCGAAGAAGGATTCGCAGACTTTCTAGAAGGATGAGCAGAAGACCTCGGGATTCCTCCCTAATTTCTCAGTTTTTATTTTTTCATGTAATTTTTTTTCGTCACTCGCTTACTTTAAATACCGTCTTTTGGCGAAGGGATAACAAACCGACTTTTGGCCTGTCATGATGATTTTCGATGTCAACAAACAATATGCAAATCGCATGGCTTATAGGTGGTTCGTTGTCTTCATTCTTTATTTTGTTTTTTTTTCTGTTGTTGTTGGCTTTTGTACTCTCTCATCTCCCTACTCTCATCAATAATATTTTTATATTCTCAGTCATATCTCTTAGGTTAGAGTGGAGAGGGCTGGGGTGTGTCGAATGAGTTATGAAAATAAAAATAAGGAAAGTAGACAAAATTGCCTAGAAATAAGTTTTGTGGTGGAGGATTTAAAAAGGACAACAACTCATTGTGCGTAACCTCAACCCCCTCCCCCCATTGCCATGTTACCAAAATCATTTCCTTCCACCATTTTTCTGTCATCGCGGAGATATTTTTTAACTTTTCATCCAACCACCCACTCAACCCATACGCTTCGCAATATTTTTTAATTTTTTTTTTTTTTTGGATTTTGCCATCTCGCGCGCGCGAGACCCGTTAAATTGCGTTAAAAATTGTAAAAAATGTCATATCAGCATTTGGCAAAACAATCTAAATATAATGGCTGAATTTGCATAAATATACAATTTCTGTTTAGTATTCATTGGGGCTTTTATAGATGTTCTACCAATAATAATCAGTCAACCCCTGCTTTTGATATTTACCGCCATCGTAACCCATCGCAACGTCTGCATCAG
The DNA here is from genome assembly GCA_958298945.1 of Atherix ibis. NCBI lineage: Eukaryota > Metazoa > Arthropoda > Insecta > Diptera > Athericidae > Atherix > Atherix ibis. Next base: position 79,600,575 of record OY282609.1, read on the forward strand.
CTCTCGCGATAGTTTCCCTTGCGTTTTCCTGTCATTGTCCTTGGAACTTTTAGTTAATGTAACGTTCACTGTTGTAATAATCCATCGGTTATGACAGGGAAAATAATCGATTTGTACTTTTCTTTTCTTCTTTTACAATTTTCATATTTCATATTTACCGGAGGAGTGTAAAGGGAAAGAGCTGGGGGGGGTTGATAGGAGTGGAAAGTATTGTCAAAATAAAATTGTGTGGACGGAGGAAGAAATTATCGCAAAGCGTTCGATGATGGTGGCAATACTATTATTGTTTCTTAGAAGAAAGAGAGGGTGTGGGGGCTATTATTGTAGATGATAGTAGAAGTTTAGGTAGGCCTCGCTACCAACAGTTGGGGTAACTAGCTTGTAACTAGTCACAGACTGTTAGTAAATGGACCTACCTGTGATGGACGGAACTGGTTAGAGACGGCATCAGGTAGTTGCCCAAATTTGCGTGGAGTAATAGGAGAAGATTGAAAGTTTGCCAGCAAGAAAGATGGTTAAGATAAAGAAGATGAAGAAGGCAAAGAAGATGAACAACTTGAAGAAGATAAATAAGAAGAAGAAGATGAAGAAGACGAAAGAGATTAAGAAGATGAAGAAGATTAAGAACAAAAAGAAGATAAAGAAGATGAAGAAGATGAAGAAGATGAAGAAGATGAAGAAGCGGAAGAAGATGAAGAAGGTGAAGAAGATGAGGAAGATTAAGGAGATGAATAATAAAAAGAAGGAGAAGAAGGAGAAGAAGATGAAGAAGATGAAGAGGGCGAAGAAGATGAATAAGATGGAGAAGATGAAGAATTTGAAGATGTTGAAGAAGGTGAACAAGTTGAAAAAGATGAATAAGAAAATGAAAAAGATGAAGAGAACGAAGAATAAAGAGAAGATGAAGAAGCTGAAGAAGATGAAGAAGAAGAAGAAGATGAAGAAAGTGACGAAGATGAAGAAGTTGAAGAGGAATCAGAAGATAAATAAGAAGACTATGACGAAGATGAATAAGAAGAAGAACATGAAAAGAAGTAAAGAAAAAGAAGCAGAAGGAGAAGAAGGGGATTAAAAAGATAAAGATTAGGAAGAAGTAGAAGAAGATGAAGAAAACGTTGTATCCTGAGAGAACGTTCCATGCATAAAGTGGCCCATGAGGGAACCTGAGATAATAATCCATGCATGAGCAGATCAAAGAAGAATGCGTTGGATAGAAACAAGCTGCGTCTATAAAGCGTTGGTTATAGCGAGTTAGGGTATCGATTTAAATGAGTGCAAATATCTGGATTTGGTCAACTATGCTGGCGAAATCCATTACCTAATAGAACTCTTTTGCGCGTTGATTGGACATATCTCAATCTTTAGGGTCCTAGACAACCCGTGATATTATGTTTAACGACAGTTATACCACGTTAAATAAAATTACATTGAGGTTGGGGGAGGGAGTGTCTTAATTCTTAAACTATTATTCCAATCAGTTATTTAAAGTATTGCCAGATGAGAGGTAGAAATTTATCGCTATTGCCAGTGATTGATCGCATGTTCTTTCTGGCAACACTACCGCCATTGAAATTTTGAAAATCAGTTCGTGATTAAACAAAAGTGCGCAGAAAGGTATTTTTTTCCTTTTTTTAAAATTTTAAGGTCCTTTTCAGATAAGTTTTTTTAATAAAAATTATGCATTTTATTAACACTTTGTTAAAAATATTATTAAAAACTAAGGTCCTGAGTGATTTATTAGTTGTCAGTGATTTGATGGTACAAGTTCTGCCTAAAAATGTCCTAATTAACTTTTTCCATTTATGAGTCTAGCAGGATATGATTTTAAAGAAGAAGAAGAAGTCACTAATGTAACCGCGGAATAGTAGGAATAGTAGGAGAAATGGGGAATAGCCGGAATTCAGGTCAAGAAGGGTATTTATAAAAGTAACGAGTGATTTTTTAAGTGTTTGGTTTTTAAATTTACAAAAAAATACAAAAGAATTTAAAGATTTTATAACATTTTTATTTGTATCGATAAATCAAGGATTGCCATTTACTTTTTCGAGCATCTAAATTGTCGCTCATTTATCGGTAGACGAGTGACTTCAGGTAGTCCCATAAAAAATGGTGTGAAGACATTACATCACATAATCTAGGTCGCCAACCATCAGTAGAATGTCTTATGTCGTGGGTAAAACTGGTACAGTTCGATTCATTTCATCCAAAAAAAAATTAAAAGTGCCGCAACTGATGAAGATTTCAAGAGAGGTCGAGGTTGAAGGTCGCCATGACCAACCGCGTCGCGTGGTATTAAGGGTGCCTCCATTAAAGACTCACCCACATGCAGATTGATAAGATGGCTGTAGATTCGTCCAGTGTAGATACTCACTGTCGATTGATCGACGGTCAATAATTCTGGTTGGAAAATCCTTTATTAAGAATAAGGAATATTTTCTCTCACATTAATGCAAAAATAAGAATTTAATAAATTAAAAAAAAGGATAATTTATTATTATTTTAATATTGAAATTTTCTTTTTTCTCGAAAGAATATATTTTATTTGGAAAACTAAAATTAAATTTGACTGGAGTTTGTTTGATGAACAGCCCCCCCCCCCCCCCCCCTTCCATGACTCTGGTCGACCGATTGGCCACAGAGGCGAACCCAACAAATGAATGAAAATAAATGATCCAAATTAGAAAATGATATACTCGTGTTCATTAGGGGATTACCCATTTGGGAGCAGATGGATTTCTGGTGGGACTGAGATCAAGTAAAGGATATTCAATGGGGGATGATAAATTCGATAGTGGTATGGGTGAAAGTCGGAAAGCATCGAAGGTGACTATGAAGATAGATGATTGCTGAGATTTTTCCGACTGCTGAGAAGTGAAATTTATTTTGAATTAATTGAATTGAAGCGAACCGAATTGGGAGAACTGGCAACGTATGCTGTCTGCAATGTAACACATTAAATCCTGAACTATTTGTCAGATGTCACAGTAATACTATTGCTATTTGCAATTAGCTGCCACTTCCCATTTTTGGTGAAATTCGTTTTTTCCTTTAGTCTATCGAGTCCCCCCCCCCTCCCCTCACTTACTCTTAGTTGGTTGAATATTTTGGATAATATTTCTCAATAATTGCCTTAGTGGAACCGAATGTCTAGACTTCTAATAAAAATTTTAAACTTTTTGGGAATATCTTTTTTTTTAAAACAAGAAAATTTAATCTTTTTCCCCAATTTTCACTTTGATAAGACAATTTTTTGTATTTTTGGGTAAATTTTCTGAAGTTGTTGAATTTATAAAAAAAGGAAATTTTCCAAAGTCGTTCAATTTAGAATTTTTTTTATTGATATTAAATATTGGTAGACTTAAGGATGCTTGATGTGCACTAATGGGTTCCTGTCACTGTAGAAGTCAGTTTGGAAGAATACGAGGTATTTTTATAAGTCACTTGATAGAGTAAGAATTAGTTTTAATGTCGTACTATTAGGCTGCTTAGTAATTCTTAGACTAAAGGTTAAATGTCTATTAAAAACTTAGACCAAGTAGTCATAATATCATTATTAAGAAAGCATCAACTCTTAAGAAGAGATTAACTTTTCTTGATGGGATCTAATTTCCAGAAACGGTCAAGATTTTCCAATAATTCTGACTAGGATGTAAATTACTTAATAATATAAATATCTGCATTTTGAAGATAGCCTAGATTGAGGAAAGTATAAATCGAGGTGATTGGGTTTTTGAAGTCACTCAGAAGTAGTTAAAAATATTCACATTATGTTCCGCAGAATTTTGAAATTTTTTTAAATGATAAAATATAATTTTTGTGATTAGGTTTTTGGTATCACAAAAAATTTAATTTTATCATTCTTAAAAATGCGGGATTGACAACAGATGGCATAACTTTTACAACATGGTTTGTGTTAATAATAACTCATATGGCATTTTGGAGGTTAAACATTTGTCATTCATTCTCGATTAGTTATTGAACGAAATAGTTTAAACAACAAAGTTTTTTTTTGCTTCAAAAATATTAAATTTCTTCCCAAAAAAGTCCAATTTGCGGGAAGTGTTGATTTACTTCTTCAATTTGAAAAAAAGTGCAGCGATTGCTCACCGAAGTTTATCCTGAATATGTTCCATCGATTTCAACATGCGAGAGATGGTTTGTGCGGTTCAGAAGTGGTGATTTTAACACGGAAGACAAAGAACGACCAGGTCAGCCAAAAAAGTTTGAAGATGAAGATTTGGAGGCATTACTCGACGAAAACTGTTGTCGAACTCAAGAAGAAATTGCAAAATCATTGGGAGTCACTCAAGCAACCATTTCAAAACGTTTGAAAGCAGCAGGATTAGTCCAAAAGCAAGGAAATTGGGTCCCATATGAATTAAAGCCGAGAGACGTTGAAAGGCGATTTTGCATGTCCGAAATGCTGCTTGAACGGCAGAAAAAGAAGTCGTTTTTGAATCGAATCATTACTGGCGACGAAAAATGAATTCATTACGACAACCCAAAGCGCAAAAAATCGTATGTGAAGCCCGGCCAACCAGCCAAATCAACGCCAAAGCCAAATATCCATGGCGCCTAGGTAATGCTCTGTATTTGGTGGGATAAGAAGGGTGTGATCTATTATGAGCTATTGAAATCGGGCCAGACGATCACAGGCGACCTCTACCGAACACAATTAATCCGTTTGAAGCGAGCATTGGCCGAAAAACGCCCGGAATATGCGACCAGACACGAAGCCATAATTTTCCATCATGACAACGCTTGGTCTCATGTTGCAAGACCGGTTAAAAATTATTTAGAAAACAGTGGCTGGGAAGTTTTGCCTTACCCGCCTTATAGCCCAGACCTTGCCCCGTCTGACTTCCACTTGTTTAGATCCATGCAAAACGCCCTCACCGGAATACGCTTCACTTCAGAACAGGGCATCAAAAATTGGCTCGATTCATTCTTGGCCTCAAAACCGGAGCAGTTTTTTTGGCGCGGAATCCATATGTTGTCAGAAAGATGGGAAAAAGTAGTGGCTTCCGATGGACAATACTTTGAATAAAATATATTGTAATAATTTTTCAAAATAAACACTCAAAGTTTGCCAAAAATCCCGCATTTTTAAGTTATACAACCATTCTCGTATTTAAGAAGTCACTTCGCTAACTACAAAAAACTATCATTGAGTTTCGCAAAGTTTTGAATTTTTGAAATTTTTATAAAGTCAGTTTTTGGTATTATAAAAGTCAATTAAAGAATTTTGGGAATTTCTCATTTTATGCTGTATAATTTTGGAATAATTTTCATTACGTTTTTAGTATTTTAAAATCTACTCAAGTAAACACAAAACATTTTCTGTAATTATCCCATAATTTTGAAATTTTTTGAGTACATTTTTAGTATTTAAAGTGTCACTTAATGGTTTTCAGAATTTTTGGAATTTTAATCCGCATAGTTTTGGAATCATTGCCATCATGTTTGTGATTAGGTTTTGGTATTCAGGTAGTCACTTCAATAAGTACAAAAGTTGTCCAGTAAGTTTCGCAAATTTTTGAATTTTTGCAATTTTAAAAAAATCAATTTTTGGTATTATAAAAGTCACTTTAAAGATTTTGGAAATATCTCATTTTATTCTGTCTTATTTCGAAAGAAATGTCATTAGATTTTTAGTATTTTAAAATCTACTCTAGTTAACACAAAATATTTTCTGTAATTATCCCATAATTTTGAAATTTTTTGAGTACTTTTTTAGTATTTAAAGTGTCACTTGATGGATGTTAGAATTTTTATAAATTTTAATTCCTATAGTTTTGGAAACATTGCCGTCAAATTTATGATTAAGTTTTGGTATTCCAGAAGTCACTCCAATAAGTATGAAAATTTTTTAATAAGTTTCGCTTGGTTTGGAATTTTCTAAATTTTTTTTAAAGAATCCATTTTTGGTATTATAAAAGTTACTTGAATAATTTTAGAAATTCTTTATTTTTTGCTGTGTAATTTTGGAATAATTTTCATTAGGTTTTTAGTATTGTAAACACAAAATTTTTTTTAATAATTATCTTATAATTTTAAAAATATTTGGCACCTTTTTTAATATTTAAAGTGTCACTTAATGAATTTTAGAATTTTTGGAATTGAATCCGCATAGTTTTGGCATCATTGCCATCAAGTTTGCGATTAGGTTTTTGGTATCCAGGAAGTCACTTCAATAAGTACAAAAATTTGTCAGTAAGTTTCGCAAATTTTTGAACTTTTGAAATTTTTTAAGAATCTATTTTCGGTATTACAAAAGTCACTTGAATAACTTTGGAAATTTCTTATTTTATTCTGTCTAATTTTGGAATAATTGTCATTAGTTTTTTGGACAATTATTCCGAGTCATATGTACTCAAGTAAACACAAATCTTTTTTAGTAATTATTTCATTATTTTGAAAAAATTTTGCATCCTTTTTTAGAATTTAAAATGTCACTTGATGGATTTTACAATAGAATTTTTGGTATTTTAATCCGCATAGTTTTGGAATTATTGCCATCAAGTTTGTGATTAGGTTTTTGGTATTCAGGAAGTCACTTCACTAAGTAGAAAAGTTTTTCAGTAAGTTTCGATTAGTTTTGAATTTTCTAAATTTTTTTAAAGAATCCATTTTTGGTATTCTAAAAGTCACTTCAATAATATTGGAAATTCTTCATTTGATTCTATGTAATTTTGGAATAATTGTCATTAGATTTTTTGGACAATTATTCCGAGTCAAATGTACTCATTAAAAAAAAATTCTTTTTTAGTAATTATCCCATTATTTTGAAAAAATTTTGGATCCTTTTTTAGAGCTTAAAGTGTCACTTAATGGATTTTGCAATAGAATTTTTGGTATTTTAATCCGCATAGTTTTGAAATCATTGCCATCAAATTTTTGGTATCCTAGAAGTCACTTAATTGAGTTTAGATTTTTAATATTTCATGCTGCATAATTTTGGGGTTCTTGTTGTTAAGTTTTTGGTATTTTAGAAGTCACTCTACTGAGTGCAAAACTTTACAGTAAATTGCGCAAAATGTTGAAATTTTTTCAGTTTATTTTTGGTATTCTACAACTCATTTGATTGAGCTCTTGGAATGTTCCCATTTTATTTTGCATAATTTTGGAATCATCGTCATAAGGTTTTTGGCATTTTGTCATATGTTATAAGCGTGCTGGACTACTAACCATGGGGTCGTGGATTTGTATCTCACTGAGACATGGTCCTACGCTAGTTTAAAAAAAAAATACTTTACTATCCATTCTACTTTAATGTTCTTATCTAGTTATCATTTCCTTATAAAAAAAGTGCAAAAAAACCTTTTGAGTAGCCTTCAGAAATAAGGAAAAGTCAATTCCAACTTTCGGAAGGAAAAATTTTTTGTGGAATATAACACCCCATCAAACTGTAAGAAAATCACTAATTACCTTTTCGCAAAACTATAGCCATACTCCAATTACTCAATTGACTAAAAAAAATTTTATATTCGAATGTAAAAATGAACACTTCCAAAAATTACCGTCAGAAAAAATATTTACTTAATAAGATTAGATGTCTTTTAAAATAAAAATCAGATAAAATAAAACAAAGAAAGAAAAAAAGAGAAAAAAAATCAAACTATATTCCAGAACAAAAAATTTGTTAGTTTGTTGAAAGAAAAGTTCAATAAAAATTTATTTTAAGTCCTTCACTTGCACCTCCTCTTCCAAAAAAAGAAAACACTTAGAAAAAGTAACATAAAAAATTTTACCAAACCCCTTTCTCGTCCCCATAAGTAACAAAAAACACCCAAAGAAAATGCTCTGATGATCTTAAAGAAAAAAATTGCTCCTAAAAAAGGGTAAAAAAAATATGCAAAAGAAAAATCCAACCTAAAAATCTCCCTTCCCGACCCTCCTGCATAAAAAAATTATTAAAAACAAAAAATCAGCATTTATTAACGCTATCAAAAAAAAAATTTACATAGAATAAGGAAAAGTAGCAAAATACAATATATTTAAAAAAAAATTAAAATACTTTTAGAAAAAAACAAAAATGGTAAAGGAAATTTTCAGCAAAAATAATATAACAAACCCTTAATTCCCATCCCCGCACACCGTCTTCCAAAGAGAAAAAAAATATAAAGATAAAGGCTCACAGGATAGAAAGGAAACCGAAAAATGCACATGAAAAAATTTGTGGAAAAGCAACAAAAAAAATACTGTGAAAAAAGCAAAAATCCAAACTAAAATATTCGAAAAATCCAAAATTTCTTACAAAACTGAAAATCCAATTTTTACACCAGGCGCTCAGTTTTTCAGAAAATACAATAGGAAGCAATAATTTTTACACTGAGTCCCACTTGTTTTTAAAATTCTCCATTGAAAATAGTGTTTTTTGAATAATTTCTTTTTATGGTATTGTTATGCAGATCTAGGTAAAGCTTCTTGAATTAAGCTTATCCTGATCAGAGATAAAATGTCCTTTCTGGATAAATTTTTTCGCAAATTTTGAGAAAAAAATTGAGAAAAATTCATAAAATTTTTCTTATAAAATGGGTTTTTTTCTATGAAAATGATAATTTTTTTTTGATATTCTTTTATAATATCATTGCGCATTATAAGGCCAAGCTTTTCTAATATAGATTATCCTGATAAAAAAGAAGAATATCCTTTCAGGATTAATTTTTTTAGGCGATTTTTCGAAAAAATCACAAATTTTTTTTGGTTTTTCTCTATTAAAATTTAGTTTTTTCTAATAAAAAGATAATTTATGAACAATAGATTTATATGAGGTCCTTGCGCAGTCTTAGGATAATATTTTTCAATACTTTATTTGATCCTTGGTGAAAATAAGTATTACTAAGTATAAAACTTTAGATCAAATTCTATTCGTTTATATTTAAAATTTAATATTGAAAAAAAATAATATCTTTAAAAGAAAACTTGAAAAACTTTTAAAGATCCTAAAACAAAGTCACAAAAATGGCTGGGACATAAAATTTCTTTTATGAAATAATTTTTTTAAACTTTTAATTTTTTTTCTATAGATTTTCTTTTTCAGACTAAAAGTACAAACACAATCCAACCCACCTACCTCCCCCACTCCCTCCTAATTACGAGCTAGACTATCAAAATATTAGAGGAAGTGGCAGAGGACTTAAAGTATAATAATTCAAATTCCAAATTGAAGACTAAGGACCAAAAATATTGAATTGGTATCCATCGTAGACAAAACAGAACCCAGAACGGATGACATAAACAGTAAGAGTAACATCAACCAGGGGGGGGGGGGAAGAAAAATCATCTTAAACAAGCTGCCACCCTCACAAAAAATAATCAAAATAAAATGAACTCAAGATGAAGGGTTAAAGAATAACGCTTCTAATAGACCCACTCATCCTTTGGCCAATAAATTTTGCGAATGGTTCTGAGCTCTTGTGTACATTTGTAATAGTAACGACGGAGATTAAGGAATCAAATTTTGGCTGTTGATGGATTGTTAATTGAATGCAAATGAAATCAAATGGATATTACGCAATTAAGTTAGCGCTTAAGGATAGCTGCCAGCCGTAATGGAGCAAAAGGAATCATACAAAATTGGGTACATACAGACTTTTTTGGAAAAGGAGCTTGTTTACCATATTCGAAGATGGTGAATATTGACAGAAATGTCTTTCATCAAGAGGATAAGGATGCTACTTCACGTATGGCGAATATGCATACTTGGAGATGGGAATAAAGATTAATGGTGGATATATGAATGCTCTTTGAATTCAGGGGTTGGAGGTGGGTGGACTGATGGAGAGGGTACAAGGACCAATGTTTGATGGATTTAAGATACGAAAAATACCAAATGTTGCCTATATCAAGGATCTGAGCTAACACAATTTCCAACTAACTTGATGTGTACCTAAAAACTAAGTGAATATTGAAAAGGATCCATAAAGGTAAGAGGGTAAAACGATGGACGGATAAAGGTTCTTCCATCTTAAGTAGAAAGTTTTCTCAAACAGCAACCGTCCAACCCTCACCCGGAACACCACCAAACATGATTACAACAAATTGCGTACATGTCAAAATTAATTTGTTAAGTAAATACCCGATCGATCTTTTTAAGATGAACTTTTTCGGGGATGAATTTCCATTAGGAAAAAGCTCACAGTTTATTGGAAAATTTATTTGAAAAAATTCTTATTTGAAAATTAATACAATTTTTTACGTGCGTTTTCCTTTTAAAAAAAAAATTCTCAGAGAAAACAGTTTTTTCTTCTTTTCTCTTTTTTTTTATTGTTGTAACTTTTCTTTTCACCATCAGAAACCTTGAAAAAATTCCATTTACTAAAAAAAATATTAATTAAATTGAGCATTGATGTCATTTCAGGTAAGAATCAATATTGAATTTGGTGAATAAAAAAAAATTAAAAAATGAAGAAAGATAGAATCGCCTCGCTTCACTTCTTTTTCGGATAAATTTCTTCTCCATAATTGTAGCGAACAAAATAATTTCTAATTATTAATATTGATGGTAAGCCAATTGAATAAAGAATAAAATTAATTGAAATTGTCACACGAGGACCTTCCAAGAAAATAATATCTTCCCATATTTTTCTAATTGGATTCAGTGTTTTTTTTATGTTACAGAAAAAAATGTCTTCTTTCCATTTTGCTTAGTTAACATAAAATTAACTTTCCTGCATTAAAAAACTTCGGTTTTTCTTATTTGTGAAATAATAAAATTAACAGAAAAAAATTCAATTTCACCGAAACGCTATTATTTCAAATAAGACATGACATCATAATTTGGATAAATTTACGCTTTCTAACAATCATTAACAAAAACAATCCAATAAAATTATTTCCATATCCTTGGAAGAGTTTCAAATTCTAGAATCTCATCCCCAGCGATATTGAGTAGCAGGCAATTGGACACCATCGAAAACACGACGAAACGTCGAAGTAATTATCATTCCTCAGACTGGACGAACCTCATTTCGATGTAAATTAGCAAAGTAAGTGTCTGGTAATTTGGGATCATAAAATTGTTATTCGTCCTTTTAGCAGAGTCCTTAAATGTCCGACAGATAAAGTTTTTTCCTCTCGAAATACGACAGAATAATTCAAATCAAGAGGATTCTATCAATTGACAGACACATTTTAGACTTGTCCTTGTTCAGTTGATATCCTCCTGAGGACTGGTCATATTACAAAAGAGAAAATTCCTTTATCCTTAATGAAGTGAAAGTCAAAATTGACTTACTTTATTATGTGTCCATTTACTGTCTTGCAATTTGATATTTTCATCAAAATTGTTGAGCGAAAACTTTCTCAATAAATTGTTTTTCAACTTAAAATTTCGACAGTAAACATTTTTTCAGCAAAATTTCTTGCAGTAAAATTTTAATAAAATATTTTTTTAAATTTAAAATCCTTAAAATTTCTTTCATTTAAAGTCCTTGCAGTGAATAAATTACTTCCGGTAATATATATTTTGTTTTTGCGGTTTAAAAACTTCAGTAAAAGTTAGTTAATTCAGAATTCCTGCAGTAAAATTTCTTTCAGTTAAAATTTTTTTAGTAAAAAATCTTGAAGCAAAATTTATTCAGTTAAATTTTTTCAGTAAAAAATTCCAGTAAAAATGCATTCAGTATAAATTTTTGCAGTTAAAGTATTTTTAATATAAATTCCTTTAGTAAAAGTCATTGCAGAAAATTATTTTCAGTTAAATTAGTTTCAGTGAAATTTTTTAAAAAAGAAAATGTTTTCAGTAAAAATATTTTGTTGTAAAAATTTGTACAGTTTAAATTGGTACAGTAAAAATTCTTTCAGTAAAAACTGTTTTCTAAAAATTCTTCTAGTAAAATTTCTTCTTTTGAAATTCCTCTAGTAAAATTTCTTGCAAAAAGAATTTTTTAAGGAAAGATTCTCGCAGTTTAAGAATTTCAGTAAAAGTTTGTTGAGTGAAAATTCCTGCAGTAAAATTATTTGCGGGAAAAATTCTTGAAACAAAATGTATTCAATTAAATTACTTCAGTAAAATATCCAGTAAAAATGCATTCAGTATAAATTCTTGCAGTAAAATTACTTTTAGTACAAATTGCTTTAGTAAAAGTTCTTGCAGAAAATTATGTTCAGTTAAATTAGTTTCAGCGAAATTTCTTAAAAGCAAAAATTCTTTTAGTATAAATTCTTACAGTAAAAATATTTTGTAAAAATTTATGCAGAAAGAATTCTTGCAGAAAAAACTATTTCTAAGAATTCTTCTGGTAAATTCTTTTTTTCTTAAAATTCTTCTAGTAAAATTTCTTGTAAAAAGAATTTTTTAAAGCAAAAGTTCTTGCAGTTTAAGAGCTTCAGTAAAAGTTTGTTGAGTGAAAATTCCTGCAGTAAAAATTTTTTCACTAAAAATATTTGTAGTAAAAATTCTTGAAGTGAAATATATTCAGTTAAATTTCTTCAGTTAAAAAATTCTAGTAAAAATGCATTCAATATAAATTCTTGCAGTTAAAGTATTTTTTATAAAGAATCCTTCAGTAAAAGTTCTTACAAAAAAAATATTTTATAGTTAAAATTTGTGCAGTTAAAATGCTTGCAATAAATATTTTTTTCTAAAATTCTACCAGCTAAAAATTATTGCAATCAAATTTTTTAGTGAAGAAAATATTCTTTCAGTTAAATTTGTTTCGGTAAAATTTAATTCAATAAATTTTCTTTTCGATTGCAAATGTTGCAATCCACAACGAATGGAATCAAATTAATTCAGTTAAATTTCTTCAGAATAAACTCCATTGAAAATATATTCATTGAAAATATATTCAGCAGTAATATACTTTTACAATAAATTTCTTCAGTAAAATCCCTTATAAGAAAAAAAAAGCAATATCAGCTTTATCAGTAAAAATTTGTGTAGTTTAAAAACATCAATAAAATTCCTTCAGTTAAATTTCCTGCAGTTAGCTTAAATGAAAAAATTATTGTATTCTCTTAAAATTCTTCCAGCAAAAATTCTGTTGTAAATTTTCTAGCAGTTCACATTTTTTGCAATAAAATTTCTTCTGAAAAATTTATTTTGTAAAACATTTAGAAGTAAAAATTCTTGAAGTTTCAGTAAAAATTCCCGAAGAAAAAAATGTTTCAGCTAAATTTCTTTTAATAAAATTCCTTTCAGTAAATTTTCTTTCAGCAATTTTTTATAACGGAAATTATTTCAGCAAAATTTAATTGAGAAAATTGTTTTTTAAAAAAAAATTATTTCAGTAAAAAATAATTATTTCGGTTATTTCTGTTATTAAAAATTCTTGCAGTTAAATTTCTCTCTGTAAAATTTATTGCAGTAGAAAGTCTTTTCTTGAAATTCTTTCAGCTAAAAATTCGTGCAATCAAATTACTTTTGTAAAAATTATTGCAGTTAAAGAATTTTAAAATTTTGTTAGAAAAATTTATTGCAGTTTAAATATTTTAAATTAAAATTTCATTGGTTTCATAAAACTTCTGACAGCAAAAATTCTTCCGGTTGATTAAAATTTCTTTCTGAAAATTCTTTAAGAACAAATGTTTGAAAGCAAAATTTTTGCAGATATTCTTTCTTCAGCAAACTATATTAAAGAAAAAATGAATTCAAAAAAATAAATTTTGCTCTTTAAATACTTTCAGGGAAAAAAAATTCAGTTATATACTGTCAGGAAAATTTTTTCTAATAAAAATTCTCTCTGTAAAACTCCTTTAAAAAGACAATTCTTCAGTAAAAATTCTAGCAGTACAAATTATTGTACTCGTAATAAAATTTATTGGAGAACAAATTATTTGCTAAACATTTTTGCAGTTTTTGTATTTTTATTTAAAATTGCGTCAGTGGAAACTGTTTTAGTAAAAATTCTAGCAGTAAAAATTTATTGTAATCAAATTTATTGGACAAAATATTATTGCAGTTTTTGAATTTTCACGTAAAACTTCTTCAGTGAAAACTGTTTCAGTAAAAATTCTAGCATTAAAAATTGTTGCAATCAAATTCATTGGACAAAAAGTTATTTTTTTAAATTATTGCAGTTTTTGTATTTTTACTTAAAACTTCTTCAGTGAAAATTGTTTCAGTAAAAATTCTACCATAAAAAATTTACTGTAATCAAATTTATGGGACAAAAAATTATTGCAGTTTTGTATTTTCACGTAAAACTTCTTCAGAGAAAACTCTTTCATTAAAAATTCTAGCAGTAAAAATTATTGCAATAAAATTTATTGAACAAAAAATTATTTTCTAAAAATTAATTGCACTTTTTGTTTTGTTACTTAAAATTGTTTCAGTGAAAACTTTTTTGGTAAAAATTCTAGCAGTAAAAATTATTGCAATGAAACTTATTGGACAAAAAATTATTTTCTAAAAATTCTTGCAGTTTTTGTATTTTTAATTAAAACTTCTTCAGTGAAAACTTTTTCAATAAAAATTCAAGTGGTAAAAATTTATTGTAATCAAATTTATTTGACAAAAATTTATTGCAGTTTTGTATTTTCACGTAAAACTTCTTCAGAGAAAACTCTTTCAGTAAAAATTCTAACAGTAAAACTTATTGCAATCAATTTTATTGGACAAAAAATTATATTTAAAAAATTAATTGCACTTTTTGTTTTGTTATTTAAAATTGTTTCAGTGAAAACTTTTTTGGTAAAAATTCTAGCAGTAAAAATTATTGCAATTAAACTTATTGGACAAAAAATTATTTTCTAAAAATTCTTGTAGTTTTTGTATTTTACTTAAAACTTCTTCAGTGAAAACTCTTTCAGTAAAACTGTTTTGCAAATTTTAAATTCAAAAGTTTGCCCTTCTGTATGTAAAACGATTCCTTCTTCATTGTGAACATATTAGAAAACTTTATCGAAATTATAATATATTAAAGAAAAAGCATTCATAGTCTTTCAAGTAATTTTACATTTCGAATTATTATAACACAAAATAAGAATAAAAGCGTACTTGGGAAGGTGTAACAGGCAAGAGAAAGTCGAAACTGATATTTCTGTATCCCCTTTTATTCAGTTACTGTCAGGTAATAAAAATAAATAATTAAAATTTTTTTCCACAACCCCATTGGTCTCAGGTGGTATATTTGGCATTTATAATAAAATTCCATTTCGCTTGTATTTGTGGTGAATTACGAATTTGATGTGCCATAATTAAAGAAACTGAAAGCCTGAAAAATCTACCAAATGCGAGTACATTTCAAAAGCGTCAGATCCCAGCTCGTCCTTTCATCCCTTATTCCGACTACAAAGACTTCGGTCTCCATCCAACCCTAGCAAAGTTCATATTTTACGCTACTAACAACTCTAGATGATGGGGTAATAGTGATGGCGATGATGGTGATTTTGGTGGTGGTTTAATAATGGAAATAGCGGCGTCAATTTCTCTCTCGAAATAAAAATGGAAGGGCGGCTCCAGCGTGAATGGGCTGAAAATCTTGTCGAGTTCTTGTTCGAAATGGAAATTGGCATTTCTCAACCGTAATTATGTTTAAATATTTAATTTATTATTCATATTTTCCAACTCTAATGCGTTTCGTCCTCTTCCTATCAGTTCGCCAGTCTAGAAGGGCTTACTTAGTTGTCCTTCTTCGGTAAAATACGATTATTTCTTCAAAGTGCGGGTGGCGAGATGAACATACTACGAACGGCAGCTGAACTAAATTTTTGAAAATTTTATCTAACAGGATTTCGTACATTTTGCATAATTTATATTCTATTTTAAGGTATTGAGTTTGTGTAACGTTTATTTTCTGATTAACGCTTTTACATGCTTGAGTACGAAACTAATAACTTTCGAAAAATTTTACAAATGCATCAGCGGTTGTTAGAATTGTATTGTTAGTTAGGAAATGTTAGCCAAAAACTATTTACCTGATAAGAAAGGACAATTAAATAAGGTTTTTGTATTACTAATCTTCATTAAATTTTCAAAAATTATAATGAGCCAACATGAGTTAAATACTAGCGACAACTTTAAACCAAAACACGGAATCTGTTTTGTATTTTTTCTAATAATCCACCCTCACAGAAAAAAGTTTATTTTCATCAAATTTGTACAGTATTTACTTTTGAAAGAATTTAATTAAGACTTGAATGAAAAAACTCAAACACTTTGTGTAATTTAAAAGAAACAGGATTAATTTGATTTATAAAATTAAAAGGACATGTTTCATCTTTGTTAATTCTTAGGCAAGAAAAATCTGAAAGAAAATTCGTTTGGCTTAACTAATCTATTAGAAGAAAAACCTTAGGAGTAAAACGTTCTTTGAGGGTGAATGTTTATTGAGGGTAAGAGAAATATATTTAAAAATTACTGCCAAAATTTTTACTGTCAGTGAATTTGAATGGAAAAATTTTTAATGGCTAAATTTTTTCTACTCAGAAAAGTTTTGCAGACAAAATTTTCACTGGTCAAATTTTACTGACCAAATTTGAAGTGAAAAAATTTTAACTGATGAATTTTTAACTGCAAGAAAATTTTACTGTAACATTTTTATTTGCAATAATTTTTAGTGAAAGTAATTTTACTGCAAGAATTTTTACTGACGCAATATTTCTCTGGCAAAATATTAACTCACAAAATTTTTACTGATACCAGTTTGACTGGCAATAATGTGTTTGCTGAAAATATTTTTACTGCCAAAGTTTTTACTGATGAAAGCTGTACTGACAAATTGGATTGACAAAATTATTAGACACAAATTTTACGGACAAAATTTTTACTGGCAGTCATTTACTGTTAAAAATTTTACTGAAAAAATATTTTAACTGAAATTCTTATAAGAAAATGTTTATTGATAATATTTTTTCGGATAAAATTAAACAAGCGAAATTTTTAAAGTGAAAATCTTTTACGACAATTTTTGCTGACAAATTTTTAACTATAAAAATTGTTGTTGACAAATTTTTTTTAAAACAAAACTTTTGCTGGATAAAATTTTTAGTGAAAAAAGTTTTATTAAAAAAATTTTGCTTAAAAAAATTATTTCTGATAAAATTTTTACTGTTAGAAGTTTTGCTGATAAAATTTTTACTGACAAAATATTTTACTGACAATAAATTTTAATGAAAACTGACAGGTTAAAAAAAATTTTTTGCTGATTGGTTTTTGCTGACTTAATTATTATTACCGCAATTTTTCTGACAAAATTTTTACTGGCATAACTTTTACTGCAAGAATTTTTCATGCAAAATTTTTGGTGCAAGAAGAGTTTATCAAAGAAAGTTGACTGACGATATTTTACTGAAGAAATTTTACTGCAAGAATTTTTAATGAAAGTAATTTTTTCTTTTTTATAAATTTTAATGATAAAATTTTTGGTAACAAAATTGTTACAAATTTTTGTTGAGAAAGTTTTTAGTTACTTAATTTTTACTAGCAAAAATTTTAAGGACAAAATCTTAACGGACTAAATTTTTAGAGATAAAATTTTCATTAAAAAATGATTTTATGGTAAAATATTTGCTGATGGAATTATTTTTTAATTTTAAATTAAATTCTCCTCCAAGGATAGCGAAATTTTTAAGGAGAAAACCTTTACTAGCAAAATTTTCTTGATAAAATTCTTAGTAATAAATTTTTTACTGGCAAAATTATTCCTGATAAAATTTTATTTACCAAATTTTTACTGACAAAATATATGCGGACAAAATTTTTACGGACAAAATTTTCAGAGATAAAATTTTCATCAAAAAAAATTGTGCTGATAATATTTTTACCGACAAAGTTTTACTGGCACAATTTTTACTGACACTAAATTTTAATGAAAATATTTTTGCTGATAAAATTGTTGCTGTCAAATTTTTTGCTAACAAAATTTTCTGACAGAATTTTCAATAAAAAAAAAATTAGCTGACAAAATTTTCTAGAAAATATTTTTACGGCCTAACTTTTTACTGACGCAGGCTTTACTGAGAAATTGTATTGACAAAATTATTACAGTCAAAAATTGTATGGACAAAAATTTTACTGGCAGTTATTTACTGTTAAAAATTTTACTGGAAAAACTAACAAAATATTTGACTGAAAATAAATTTTAATGAAAATATTTTTATTCACAAAAAATTTCCACGGACAGGTTCTTACTGACTAAATTTTTAATAGCGGAACTTTTTTGTGCAAGAAGATTTGACTGATGAAATTTTACTGAAGAAATTTTGCTGCAAGAATTTATAATGGAATTAATTTTTTCTGGCAAAATGTTTGCTGATGGAATTATTTTTTAATTTTAACTGAAATTCTCTGAGGATAATTTTTATTGACAATAATTTTGCTGACAAATTTTTGCTGATAAAATTTTTAGTAACCAAAGTTTTACTGGAAAAATGTTTGCGGACAAAATCTTTACAGACAAAATTTTTAGAGATAAAATTTTCATTAAAAAATTTTTCCTGACAATATTTTTACAAACAAAATTTTTAGTGACAAAATTTTTACTGACAAAATATTTGCTGACAACATTTTTACTGACAAAATTTGATTGACACAATTTTTACTGACACTAAATTTTAATGAAATTATTGTATTTATGCTGACAAAAATTTTTAACTAATAAAGTTTTTGTGATGAAATGTGACATTTGTGAAAAAATTCATGCTGACTTAATTTTGACTAGCAGAATTCAGCTGACAAAATCTTACGGACGAAATGTTTACTGCCAAATTGTTTGCTTAAAAAAGTTTGGCTGACAAAATGTTGACTGACAAATTCAATACTAACAAAATGTGTACTGATAAAATTTTTGATAACAAAATTGTTACTTGCAAATTTTTAGTAAACAAATTTTTACTGGCAAAATGTTTGCGGAGAAAATCTTTACGGACACAATTTTTAGAGATAAAATGTTCATCAAACAAATTTTGCTGACAATATTTTTACTAAGAAAATTTTATTAGAACAATTTTAACTGAAACTTAATTTTAATGAAAATATTTTTGCTGACAAAAATTTTTAACTAATGAAGTTTTTGTGATGAAATGTAACATTTCTGGAAAAATTCATGCTTACAAAATTTTCCGGACGAAATGTTTACTGCCAAATTGTTTGCTTAAAAAAGTTTGGCTGACAAAATGTTGACTGACAAATTCAATACTAAGAAAATGTGTACTGATAAAATTTTTGATAACAAAATTGTTACTTGCAAATTTTTAGTAACCAAATTTTTACTGGCAAAATGTTTGCGGAGAAAATCTTTACGGACACAATTTTTAGAGATAAAATTTTCATCAAACAAATTTTGCTGACAATATTTTTACTAAGAAAATTTTATTAGAACAATTTTAACTGAAACTTAATTTTAATGAAAATATTTTTGCTGACAAAAATTTTTAACTAATGAAGTTTTTGTGATGAAATGTAACATTTCTGGAAAAATTCATGCTTACAAAATTTTCCGGACGAAATGTTTACTGCCAAATTGTTTGCTTAAAAAAGTTTGGCTGACAAAATGTTGACTGACAAATTCAATACTAAGAAAATGTGTACTGATAAAATTTTTGATAACAA
This sequence comes from Atherix ibis, assembly GCA_958298945.1. Lineage (NCBI taxonomy): Eukaryota > Metazoa > Arthropoda > Insecta > Diptera > Athericidae > Atherix > Atherix ibis. Next base: position 79,620,073 of record OY282609.1, read on the forward strand.
AATTGTTACTTGCAAATTTTTAGTAACCAAATTTTTACTGGCAAAATGTTTGCGGAGAAAATCTTTACGGACACAATTTTTAGAGATAAAATGTTCATCAAACAAATTTTGCTGACAATATTTTTACTAAGAAAATTTTATTAGAACAATTTTAACTGAAACTTAATTTTAATGAAAATATTTTTGCTGACAAAAATTTTTAACTAATGAAGTTTTTGTGATGAAATGTAACATTTCTGGAAAAATTCATGCTTACAAAATTTTCCGGACGAAATGTTTACTGCCAAATTGTTTGCTTAAAAAAGTTTGGCTGACAAAATGTTGACTGACAAATTCAATACTAAGAAAATGTGTACTGATAAAATTTTTGATAACAAAATTGTTACTTGCAAATTTTTAGTAACCAAATTTTTACTGGCAAAATGTTTGCGGAGAAAATCTTTACGGACACAATTTTTAGAGATAAAATTTTCATCAAACAAATTTTGCTGACAACATTTTTACTAAGAAAATTTTATTGGAATAATTTTTACTGAAACTAAATTTTAATGAAAAAATTTTTAACTAATGAAGTTTTTGTGATGAAATGTGACATTTCTGAAAAAATTCATGCTGACAAAAGCATTTTTACAGGCAAAAATTTTACGGACAAAATTTTTACTGCCAAATTGTTTACTTAAACAAGTTTGACTGACAAAATTTTTACAAACAAAATTTTTTACTGATTAATTTTTATGCACAGAATTTTACTGGCAGTAAATTTATTATTTAGTCTTCATAGACAAAATTTGTGCTGACTTAATTTATAGTAACCAAATTCGTTCTGACAAAATGTTTGCTGATGGAATTATTTTTTCATTTTAATTCTCATAAGATAACTTTTACTGACGATAATTTTACTGACCAAATTTTTACTGGCAAAATGTTTACTAACAAAATTTTTACTGACAAATATTTGCTGACAATATTTTTACTGATAAAATATTTTTAACTTATGAAGTTTATGTGATGAAATGTGAGATTTTTGAAAAAAAAATTGTTTCTAACTCAATTTTGACTAGCAAAATTTTGCTGACAAAATTTTTACTGCCAAATTGTTTACTTAAAAAAGTTTTAATAACAAAATCTTTACTAACAAAATTTTAACGGATTAATTTTTTTGCTCAAAATGTTTAACTTACAAAATTTGACTGGTAATAACTTTTTTCCGATGAAGTCTTTTCTGTTAAAATTTTTATTAGCAAAGGTAAAATTTATAGAAACCAAATTGTTGCTGAAAATAATTTGATTTTTTTTTTGAAGAGCATCGCATAAGTAAATACTCCTTTTAATTCACTCCAATTAATCTATGGAAACAGAAGATCACCATTCGATTTTTTTTTTCTTAATAATCTTTGCTTAATTAAGAAATATTTAAATTGAGTTCTGAAGAAAATAATGTCTAAATTTCATATAAGAAATAAGGTTGGTTCCCTTTGATTAAATCTTTTCTATTTATTATGAATACTTGAGATTTTGCTTATTAAAGTTTTCGTTGGTTTTTTTTCTTAATTTTTAGTATCGTTGAATTACTAAATTGGCTGTAATAAGGAAAATAAACAGACGGAAATTCCACAAATAAAATCCTTGGAAATAAATTGAAATCAAAGGCAGCTCGTTGGTTTTAATAGACGTAAAAATGTCGGAAGGGCGATAAAGGCATACGGATTGGCAATAAGAAGAACATTCGTAATCATGAAGTCCGTAATGAGACACGGAATAGAAAATTGTGCCGCCCGCACCTCTGGTGTACGTGGCAGTCGCTTGGACAGGTGAGTTTCTGGTGTTAGGGGAGTGTGGAGACAAAAAGTGGAGAAGCAATTGTTAGAGTAAATATGATCAAAAATTATCTGAATGGGGTGGACTAAGATTGCGGCAGTCGAAGCAATGTCAGAAATTTCTGTTAATTTACGTGATTTCCTTTCAGTCGTTTTGGGATTTTATTAAGTTTCGACCCCCGTCGGTGTTGCCAGTTCATTTTCCTCTGAACGGCACGAATAAATATTTCCTTAAGGAGCAACAATTAAACCAGCGGGTGGCTAAATTAAAATGATTATTGCCAGCAAATGAAGAAACTGAAACTGAAACTGAAACTGAAACTGAAACTGAAATTGAAGCTGAAATTGTAACGACAACGCGTTAGAAGCGTTCCTTGCGAAAGGCTATCTTTTAGCGGAACGCACGAGTACACCGTGCGCGTCATGCGGTGCCGTTCGTAGTAAGTGCGTCAAAGATGACGATTGCTGTTTCTGATGCCCTTTCATTATAATCGGCCGACGTGCAGGGGGAATGGTAGTTAATCGTTTTTACGACCATACAAAGAACAAAAGTACATTAAGTTTTAGTCTATTTAATATTTGTTAGTCTAGTTGAAATTGTTTTTCTTGATTTTATTCTTTAATTTATTGAATAGTCTCGGAAGATCCAAAAGGAGGTATAAGTTCAAAAAAGACGAAATTACACATCAACATTGGCGTAATTGCCAAGAGATAGTATAAAATGTGATTATGGTAAGAATTTCAATTTAATGCAGTCGAGAATATTAGATACAATAGCATTCGTAGAGAATTTATTGTTTTATAAGATTTAAATGGCACTTCTATGCGGAACAAATAGATAAGTTCAGATAGTTTCTTATAATTTTTCATATTAGAAAAGTTTAAAATAAGATTCTATCATTTTTCTTAAAAGTTAAATAGAAATAAAAATTATTTGCGATTCGGTTCAAAGCAAATTCTTGTAGTCATACTCGAAAAAGAAAAAAATAACCTAAACGTGTATGTAGATTAACTTATAATATTTTATAGTGTTTATTAGTAAATTTTGAGGATTTGTATTAAAAAAAAAAATTTTTAAATAAAGAAAATTTAAATCTAGACGTAGATAAAATTTTGTGGTATTAAGTCCTTGAAAAAAGTTCAAAAGTTGGGTAACATTATTTCTATTAATGGTTAAAAAATTTAAGAGTAAAGAGGAGCAATGATAAAAACCATCCAATGAAAATATTTAGTTAAGACCTTAACTAATTTCTATAATTGATAAGGTTCAATAGCACCTACTATCCAAAAAGAATTACGCGTTAATATCCCAAAATTGTAAAGATCTATTATTAAAAATAATTTCTACTCAAGACCTCAAGGGACTTTTAAGAGTGAAGAGGTCCAATGACACATACTCCACGAACAATTTTTTTTAAAGATCAAATGATAGTCTTTTGATTAAAGAGGTTAAACAATATATAATTTCCATAGGTATATAATATAATAGTTTAGACCCTATGGATTTTCTATGAGGTCCGATAACGCATTATTAAAGATATCATTCCTATTTGAGACCTCAAAAAACTCTTAAAATTAGAGAGTTTTAATAACGTAAACTATCCAGAAAGAAATACTTGTTGATATCGTCAGAAAATCCAAAAATGTTAAAGATCCAATAGAACATAATATCTAAAAAAAGAATTCCTAGTTAAGACCCTAAGGAATTTTTAAGCATGAAGAGGTCAAATGACATATTATTTAGAGAAAATTTTCCATTATGGTTTAGTGATAATCTTTTGATTAAAGAGGTCTAACAATACATAATATTCAGAAATAATTTAATAATTTAGACTCTATGGATTTTCTAAGGGGTCCAATAATACATCAATCGAGATATCTTTCCTATTTAAGACCTCAATAAACTCTGAAAATTAAAGGATTTTAATGACTCATACTATCCAGAAGGAATTATTTGTTAATATCTTAAGAAAATCCAAAAATATTGAAGATCCAATACAACAAAATAACTAAAAAGAATTTCTAGTCAAGACCCCAAAGAATTTTTAAGAGTGAAGAGGTCCAATGGCACATTATTTAGAAAAAATTTTCCATTATGGTGTAGGGATAATCTTTTGATTAAAGAGGTCTAGCAATACATAATATTCAGAAATAATTTAATAGTTAAGACCCTATAAGATTTATAAGAGGTCTAATAACACATCATTAGATATGACTTTCCCTATTTGAGACCTCAATAAACTCTTACAATTAAAGAGTTTTAATAATGCATATTATCGAAAAAATCTTACGGTCTTAATTTTTAGTTAGGACCTCAAGGGTTTTTTAAAATCAAAAACCTTTAGCAATACAGAATATTGAGAAAGAACTTCCTTTCTCAATATTCTGTATTGCTCCATAAACATATATTATCCAGCATAAATTGTCCATTATGCTCTTAAAATATTTCTTTCATTTTATTAGTATTATTACACATAATATCTAGGAACTGTTGCCATATTAAACCTCAACGGATGTCTAAGAGTGAAGAGATATACTGGCACAGTATTCTAAAATAATTGCCTGTTCAGTTTCTCAGAAAAAAAATAATAAAGAAGTCCAATGACACAGACACACTATGATTGATATTTAGTAAAGACCTCAAAGAACCCCTACGAATATAATAGGTCTAATGATCAGACCGGATATTCAGTTAAGACCTCAAAATTATCCTAAGATAAGATAATTTCAATTACGCTGCTAGCAAGAATATTTTCTAGTTGGGACCTCAAGAGACTCGGAAGATTAAATAAAGGTCTAGTAAAAAATTTCATTTAAGACTTCTAGAAATTCTAGAGATGAATGAGGTCCAAAGACATATACAGTTTTGTCAGATCTCAAAAGACAGCTACAATTTTATACTTCCAATGACACATAATATCTAGTCTACTTTTTCAGTTAAGACCATAAGAGACCTGAACATTGATGAGGTCCAAAGACACAGCATCCAATAATAATTTCTAGTTTAGACCTCAAAAGACTCATACATTTTTTAAAGTTAATTTACAAATAATATCAAAAAAACTATTTCCCATTAAGGTCTCAAGCTATTCCTTCAATTTTTTAAGATCTGATAACATATAATCTTTGGGAAGGAATTTTCAGATAAGACCTCAAAAAATTCCTATGGTTAGAGAGATCTAATGAGAAACACTATAAAAGTTTAATGGTAAACTATAAAGGAAGAATTTCCAGTTAAGACCTCATATAGGTCTTCAAGTAATTCTAGAGATGAACGAGGTCCAAAGACATATACAGTCCGGGAAAAATATCTAGCTCAGACCTCAAAGGAATTCTAAAATTTTTGAGTTTCAATGGCACATAATATTTAATGCTTTTCCAGCTAAGACCCTAAGAGACTCAGAACACTAATGAGGTCCAACGTCACATTCAATCCTGGAAAAATATTTAGCTCAAACCTAAAAAGACTCATTAAATTTTAAAAGTTAATTCACAAATAATATGAAAAAAAGGAATTTGCCATTAGGGTCTCAAGATATTCTTTAAATTTAATAGATCTGATAACGTATAATCTTCAAGAAAGAATTTTCAGATAAAACCTCAAAAAATTCTCTAGATTAGAGAGGTCTAATGAGAAGCGTTAGAGAGGTTTAATGGTAAACCATGAAGGTAGAATTTCTAGTTAAGACCTCATAACGCTCCTGGGATATAGAAATCTCAATGAAAAATAAAATCCAGGAATAATTTTCAACCAAGACCTCAAGCGATTCAGAAGATTAATAACTTCTAATTATACAGCGTCCAATAATAACGTCCAGTAGAAACTTTGAGAGACTCCTCAGAATATATAGATTCAATGATACATAATGTCTGGGAAGAATTTTCATTTAAGACCTTAAGAAATTTTACCGGACGGACACATACAAATTTAAATAATAAAATTCAGTTAAGAGCTTCAAAAAGCCCATAGTAAATAATTGATAGATGCTCTCGATTAAAACTGGACACTATGAACTACTTCCTTTTTAAGTTTTATAGCGTCCATTTTGAATAGGTATTTTTTCGAAATTTTGCAATCTCTTTTTTGAAAAATTGCATAATTTACTAAACATATGATATTCAGGATTTAAATAAAAAAGCATCTTAATTTTTCAAATATTAAATGTAGTTTCTACAAATTTTCTAAAATTATCATCCTCCTAATTTTGAACCGCAATCGAAAAATACTAAAATGTTGGACCACATTTTCTCCCCCTTTCATTTGGAAGAGCAAATAATTTTTAGTAAACAAAACGTGCAAATTAAAATCCTAATAAAAATGGGACAATATTCATGATCACACATGAATATGAATACGAAATGTGATAATTTCCTGTATTTAAACAGATATTCTGTAAAAAGGTGAAGGGATGAAATTATGATGGCTGAAGGTGCACAGGCATACGAGCAGGACCACCAGCAACAACGACCTCATTCACGTTCACATGAGGGTTGGAGGTTATGTATCATCATGACTGGCGGTGATGGGATGGGGTAGTCACTTTCGACTCAATATAAGAGCGACGAGACCACTCCGGACATTCAAATATTTATTATTATTTACATAAAACCACATTCACACACAAAAGGATATTTTTCTTGTTTCTATTATTTTTTTGTGTATTTTTGTTTTTGTGTTTAAGTGATAAGAAATGACTGCGTCCGTAAATAGTCGGAGGGTGCTCTTTAAGGATGTGACTTTTGTGGGGAAATGCTGAAATTCAGTTTTGTACATTTTGATAAATCTCGGCTTTTATGTGGAAATGTGAATGTCATCAGTACGAATGGAAGTGAAAAGAATTGGTTTTCGTCTCTGGAATAATGCAAACTGTTGCGATTTTCTGTGCAATTTTCACATGCAATTTTTGCACTTGCTTTGGTCACCCTACGCGTTGGAATTGGATTCACCTGAAGTCCTTTTGTATATGATGAGATTCAGTGAGAAGGGTTTGTGCGATTGCTTTGAATGCTGATTCCCGGTACGATTGTGACCCTTTTTTTCTACCATAAAAAGTGTTGATGATAAATAATGTATTGTGGCGTATTCCATATCATAACTGGGAGAGCAAAGCTTTTGAGAAAATGTCAAAAAGGATATTTAGAAGGATTGTGAGTGGTATAGAGTATTCTTGAGTAAACATTGAATGAACAAATATTACCACAGACGAGGACTCGTTTGGATTTGTTTTTTTTTCTTCACTTTTTTTCCTCACTGTCACTGCACTATCACATGACTTCCTTGAAATAGGAAAATAGGAAAAGTTTCTGCATTAAAGATAAATTTTCATAAAATCTAAGAAATTTTTTTTATTAATTTTTAAATTTTTTATAAAATAAAAAAAAATTTTGGAATTTATTTGATCAATTTTTTTGAGGGCAAATTATAATAATAGCCATTATTAAATAAATTATATTTTTTTTCAGGTATTTTTCTATTATATTTTTAAACGTTTGAACAGTGTTGAGTAAAGAGGAATCTTTTCATACCACAAGGACATTTTGAACAGAAAAGGTACTTTGAAACATTTTAGTCCAATTACAATATTCGACTCAAGAACCAAATAGATTCATTGTTGGAATAAGAAGTAAAATTTCTATAAACAGTGCCATCTAGGAGAATTTACTAAGCTTGGTGAAAAATTAAAATGATTTCTATCGTCACCGATTATGCATAAACGGAATATATTTCTTTGTCTAAAATTTTTATTTAAGAAATATTTTATATCAAGTAGAACTCAAAACGATTTAAAAGTAAGAATCGAATAGAAAAAATTATTAAAAAATAACCTCTGCGAAATGCCTTCTGAATGCTAGATTCAGAAATCAGAAAATTTATCAAAAGTGCCCTCTAGTGGATTTTTCTAGATACAAAATGATAGAGTCAGAAAAAAAGCTTTCAAAAAATGCCATCTAGCGGATTTTATGGAAGTAGCATATACTCAAAACTACCTAAGCGTATCTACTACTTTTTATTTGACATTAAGAGACCTCTAAGAATATAATAGGTCTAATGATCAGTATGGATATTTAGTTAGCATTCAAAATATTTCTAAAATGAAAAAATTTCAATTACGCATTGTCCGAGAATACTTTCCAGTTGAGACCTCAAGTGACTCGAAAAATTAAATAGGGTCAGTAAGAATTTACATTTAAGACTTCAAATAATTGTTAATATGGGTGAGGTCCAAAGACACATACAGTCCTGCAAACATATCTAGCTCAGACCTCAAAGGACCTAAAATTTTGGAGTTCCAATAACATGTAAAATATCCAGTCTGCTTTTTCAGCTAAGACCATAAGAGGCTCTAAACATTAATGCGATCCAAAAGACTCATAAATTTTTAGAAGCTAATTTATAAATAATATCAAAATATAATTTCTCATTAGGGTCCCAAACTATTTCTTATATTTTATAAATCTAATGACATATTAGTATTCAGGAAGGATTGTCAGATAAGACCTCAAAAATCCTAAGGTTAAATCCTAATGATGAACTATAAACGTAGAATTTACAGTTGAGACCTCAAGAGACTAGCAGGACTAAAACAGTGCCAATAAGAATTTTCATTTAAGATTTCAAGTAGATTTAGAGATGAATGAGGTCGAAAGACATATATTGTTCTGCAAAAATATCTAGCTCGGACCTCAAAAGACTCATAAAATTTTAAAAGTTAATTCACAAAAAATATGAAAATATAATTTCGCATTAAGGTTTAAGGAATAAATTTTATAGATCTATCGACATATAATCTTTAGAGAGGATTTTTAGATAAGACCTCAAAATTTTTCTAATGTTGGAAAAGTTTAATAGTAAACTATAAAGAAGAATTTCCGTTAAGATCTCAAAATAGTTTAAAAAATACATCAATAGTGCCACGTGGTAGATTTTTCCTAGTTAATAACATGAACCCACATAAATGCCTTAGCTCAGTTATTATCAAAATTTAATTTTACTGCTGGAAATGTATTTTCTCAAATAGCAGCACAGAAAACAATGATTGAACTAAGAGAAAAAAAAGCTTCAAAAAAAATTCCATCTAGCGGATTTTGTGAAAGTAGTATTTTCTCAAAACTACCTGACCATGTCTACTGGTTTTTATTTGACAAAAAATTCATATTGTCAAATGGGATCAAAGAAAACTCAATGCTGCATTTTAAAAGCAAGAATGAAAACTTTATTCTGGGAATAAAATTTATTCTGGGATCAAAGAAAACTCCTGCTGGGAATAAAATTTTCTCAAGTACGATTAAGACCCACAATAACTCAATACTACATTTTGAAAGCAAAAAATAAAATGTCACAATTGCCATCTGGCGGATTTTTCTAGATTCGACAAAAAATCACAAAATACTCATAGCATAATTATTGTTAAAATTTATTTGTATAATGGCTATTCTGCTGCTGGGAATTTATTTTGTTAAAAATGAATGTAAAAAAATATGAGTGTTAGAATCCAAAAGAAAAAAATATCTAATAGCTTAAACCTGACGGATTTTTCTGTAAGCGAAGTACACCTAAAAATTGCGTAGCTCATGTACAATACAAGTGAAATTTTTTGTATAAAAAATATTCTCTGTTGGAAAAATATTTCACTAAATAGGCCCCAAAAATACTGAATGCTCTAATCTAAACGTAGGAGAAGCACTTGTCCTAAGCAGTGCTATCTGGCGGACGTTTTTCAATGCCTTAGCTTACACAGGAGATGTGAATCCGATTTTACAACATTTTTTGTGAGGAATATTTTTGTGCTTTAAATTTATTTTATTAAATAGGACCCACAGCTACTCAGTACTAGATTTTGAAATAAAAAAATTTTAAGTAGTGCCATCTAGCGGATTTTTTCGAAAGAGGCAAGTATGAAAATATATCTTATCTCATCCATCATGTAAAGTTTATCAATTTTTTTCCAGGAATTGTCGACTTCTCGAAATTTATTATTTAAAGTAAGACCCCAGAAGTTAAAATGCAAGAATTTGAGAAGATAAACCCACAAAATATGACATCACAAAGCTTTCTGGTCAAATTCGAATATGATTAAAATGTCTTCTTACCAACTTGTCAATATCTTATACTGTTCGAGGTATCCACTTATCAATAGACAATTATCAAGATAAAATTTACTATAAGAACATCAAAAGTCAATAAGGTCTGAATGCTATTATTAGCCTTGGTTTTACCACAACACCAGACGCGGTAGAGCAATTCAAACGCGTGGCAGGTGCATAAAGTTTATCGGCATCATATATCCCCATTGTTTGTGGTAGACGAAAAAACGGAAAGAGTGTAAATAGTGCACATCCAAATACAAAATAAGACAAATTGAACAGATCACCACCAGCCGCATGTATGGCAGATGAGGAAGGAACAACTGCTGACAAATAATGAATGAACAAAATTACCACAAAACGGACACACCAGCTACCAGACTGAGGACTTGCACTGAGCTAGATTTCGATTTTTTGGAGTTTTGGAAGCTTTACTGAAGATAAAAAGGACTTTTTCTTTTTACAGTCAAATGAGTGAGTAAAAATTCAGTGTCAACAATAACGGTTTATGCCCAGGCGATGACAGAAGCCCCACCACGGCATGATGTGGTGGAACATATTTTTCACAGATTTTTTAACCCCTGGTGGTTTTCCTCTGTCCCGATCCGTTCCCTTTTCTTACGTTTTGTTAATTCTTCATTTCAAATTTTCTATTTTTTTTTTGCTTTATTTTGTGAGGGTATGTCTCTTGGCACGAACTGAATAACTGAAATGCTATGCATTCTAAATGTTGTGCAAACAGAATTCATTCAATTCGAAATTGATACACAGGCGCACTGGATACACTGACTCCCGGATGGGATTTGTTATGAATTCAGAGTTTAAAAAGTTGTCGACCGCAAGGAATTCTTGGGGTTAACTCGAAATGGAACTCACTTAAGCTAATATGGATGGTTAGACATTGTCACCTCATATGTTCAGCCATCCTCAATGGAATAAATGGTAAATGTTTAAAACTGGCTGGATTTTTTTTTATTTTCTGATTTTTTTCTACTCTTAGGCTTATGAGAATAATTTCCAAAGAATTATTTTACACCCAAAAAAAGAAAATTGTGAGCTTATTTACATTTCAAGTTGCAGTATTTCATATGCTTTTTTAGTATTTGACAAAACTTTGACTTTAAAAAAAATTATTTCCTCAGTACATATTTTCTAAGCCAGAAACTTTACAGTAGAATTTCTGCAGTTAAGAAAACTTTTTCAGCTAACAGTTCGGCTGAAAAGTTTAGAACGAAACACAGTAGAAATATTTTTTTTTGCAAAATTCATTTTTATTATTCAACATAGTTGCCTTCGAGGGCGATACAGCGATTATAGCGATCTTCCAACTTTTCGATACCATTTTTATAGTACTCTTTCGGTTTTGCCTCAAAATAGGCCTCAGTTTCGGCAATCGGTCATAAATTTCTTGCCAGCGAGCATTCTCTTGAGGTCTGCAAGCAGGAAAAAGTCGCTGGGGGCCAGATCTGGAGAATACGGTGGATGGGGAAGCAATTCGTAGCCCAATTCATTGAGTTTGACCATCGTTTTCATCGACTTGTGACACGGTGCATTGTCTTGGTGAAACAACACTTTTTTCTTCTTCAAATGAGGCCGTTTCTTAGCGATTTCTTTCTTCAAACGATCCAATAACGCTTTATAATATTCGCTGTTGATTGTCTGTCCCTTCTGGAGATAGTCAATGAATATTATACCATGCGCATCCCAAAATACAGACGCCATCACCTTGCCAGCCGACTGTTGCGTCTTTCCACGCTTTGGATTCGGTTCGTCGCTCGCTCTCCACTCTGCCGACTGCCGATTGGACTCTGGAGTGTAGTGACGGAGCCATGTTTCGTCCATTGTCACATATCGACGCAAAAATTCGGGTTTATTGCGCTTGAACAGCTCCAAACACTGCTCAGAATCATCAACACGTTGTTGTTTTTGGTCCACAGTGAGCTCACGCGGCACCCACTTTGCACACACCTTTCGCATGCCCAAATATTCATGCACGATATGTCCAACACGCTCTTTCGATATCTTCAGAGTCTCAGCTATCTCGCTCAACTTCACTTTACTGTCATTTAAAATTATTTTGTGGATTTTTTTGATGTTTTCTGCCGTAACCACCTCTTTTGGGCGTCCACTGCGTTCTGCATCAACTGTGCTCGTACGACCAGTTCGAAATTGACGAAACCAATATTTCACAGTTGAAATAGCTGGAGCAGATTCCAGGTAACGTTTGTCAAACCATGCTTTGGTTTCCACTGTATTTTTTTTCATCAAAAAGCAATGCTTTATCAATACACGAAATTCGTCTTTATCCATTTTTTTTTCAATAACAAAAGTTGCTCTACTCAAAATGCTATATCTCATGGTTCTCAACTTTTCAGCCGAACTGTTAAAGTATTTTCTAGTAAAAATTCTTTTCAGTTTTTCAGTTTTTACAAAAACTTTTTTAAGCCGAATTTACTGCAGTAAAGTTCTTGATCATAAAATTGTTAAAAAAATGATTTCAAGTAAAAATTCTTTTGAGTAAAATTTTATTCATACATTTTTTTTTTAATTGTTAAAAGCCAAAATTTATGCAGTAAAATTCCTGCAGCTAAAAATTATTTAAATAAATTCAGTTAAATTATTTTTAGTCAAAATTATTGTTTAGTATAAATTTATTCATTACAAAATTTTTCTGTTAAAAAAACTAATATTTTTCGTAAGAATTTTTGCAATAAAAATTTGATTAAAACTGAAATTCTTGCAGTAAAATTCCTGAAGAAAAATTTTTTTAAGAAAATGTTTTCAGTAACAAAATCTTTTTCTGAATAGTAAAAATTGTTCTGAATAAAAATTTATTCTAAAAATTGTTCCATTACAAAATTTTCAATCAAAATTCTTGTAGTGAAATTCCTACAGTATAAATTGTAAAGAAAAATTTTTCAATTAAAATTTTATCTGCAAAACATCTTCCAAGTAAAATATTGTTCACAAAATTTCTTTCAGTATAAATTTGTCAAACAAAAATTCGTATAGTAAAATAATTAGTGTTAAAATTAAAAAGTAAATTAAATTTTGTAAGCCAAAATTATTGCAGTTAATTTGCTGTAGTTAAATTGGATTGAAAAGTTTTCCAGTTAAAATTTTTTGTAGTCAAATTTTTTTAAGTAAACATTTTTTACACTGAACAAATTCTTGCAGTAAAATTTTTTAAGTTAAACTTGTTAAGCAAATATTTTTAATTAAAATATTTTCTAGTAAAAATACTTTTGAGAAAATATTTTGTCATCAAAATTATTTCAGTAAACATTTTTTATTCGAAATTCTTGCATTAATATTTCTGCACTTAAAATTGGAAAATAATTTGTCAGGAAAAATTAAGTAAAACTTTTATTCATAAAAATTTTTTAAATCAATATTATTGCAGCTAAATTCCTGCAGTTAAAATCGTAAAAGCAAATTGTTAATCAAAATATTTTCTAGTAAAAATTCTATTGAGTAAACTTTTATTCACAAGAATTCTATCGATAAGAATTTTTCCAGCAAAAATTCTTGCAGTTAAATTCCTGCAGTTAAAATCGTAAAAGAAAATTGTTAGTCAACATATTTTCTAGTAAAAATTCTATTGAGTAAACTTTTATTCACGAGAATTCTATCGATAAGAATTTTTCCAGCAAAAATTCTTGCAGTTAAATTCCTGCAGTTAAAATCGTAAAAGAAAATTGTTAGTCAAAATATTTTCTAGTAGAAATTCTATTGAGTAAACTTTTATTCACAAAAATTCTATCGATAAGAATTTTTCCAGCAAAAATTCTTGCAGTTAAATTCCTGCAGTTAAAATCGTAAAAGAAAATTGTTAGTCAAAATATTTTCTAGTAAAAATTCTATTGAGTAAACTTTTATTCATAAAAATTCTTTCGGGAAAAAGGTTTTAAACCAATATTCTTGCAGTTAAATTCCTACAGTAAAAATCGTAAAAGAAAATTGTTAGTCAAAATATTTTCTAGTAAAAATTCTATTGAGTAAACTTTTATTCATAAAAATTCTTTAGGTGAAAATGTTTTAAACTAAAATTTTCGCACTAAAATTTCTGCAGTTAAAATTATTATGAAAATATTGTTAGTCAAAATATTTTCTAGTAAAAATTCTATTGAGTAAACTTTTATTCATAAAAATTATTTCGGTAAAAATGTTTTAAACTTAAATTCTCGCAGTTAAATTCCTGCAGTTTAAATTATTAAGAAAAATTGTTAGTCAAAATATTTTCAAGTAAAAATTCTATTGAGTAAACTTTTATTCAAAAAATTTTTTTCGGTCAAATTGTTTTAAATTAAAATTCTTGCAGTTAAATTCCTGTAGTTAAAATCGTAAAAGAAAATTGTTAGTCAAAATATTTTCTAGTAAAAATTCTATTGAGTAAACTTTTATTCAAAAAAATTCTTTCGGTAAATATGTTTTAAACTAAAATGCTTGCAGTTAAATTGCTGCAGTTAAAATTGTAAAAAAAATTCTCTGTCAAAATATTTTCTAGTAAAATTTCTTTTGAGTAGATTTTTATTCACAAGCGTTCTGCCGGTAAAAATTTTTCAAATCAGAAATAAAAAATTCTGGTATTTCGATTCATGCAGTTAAAATTTTAAATAAAATTTGTTAGTCAATATCTTTTCTAGTAAAAATTCTATTAAGGAAACTTTAAGCCACAAAAATTCTTTCGGTAAAATCTTTTTAAACTAAAATTTTTGCATTTAAATTCCTGCAGTTAAATTTTTGAAAATAATATTTGAAGTCATAATTTTTTCTAGTTAAAATTCTCTTAAATAAACTTTTATTCAGAAAATTCTTTTTGAACCAAAATTATTGCAGTTAGATTCCAGCAGTTCTTATTTTTAGAAAAACCTTTTCTGGTAAAATTTGTCAAGTTAAAATCCTTTTAAGTAAAGATTTATTTAAAAAAATATTTTTCAGTAAAAAACCAATATTTTTTGTAATAAAATATTTTCCAGTAAAAAATGTTTGCACAAAAAATTTTCTATTGTAATATAATTTTTACAGTTAAATTTAATTTTAAGCAAAACTTTTTTCATAGAAACTGTATTTTTCATGGATTAAAGCGTTTTTCAATCAATAGTTTTTCAGTAAAAGTTTTTGTATAGAACAAATTTTTATAGTAAAATTTCTTTGCCACAGAAATTCTTATAATAAAAAAATTATTTTTTTATTAATTAAATTATGTAAAAATATTTCTTCGGAAAAGGACATTTTGATTTCTATTATCCAGATAAGACTTTTATGAATGTTAAAAGCATCTGAGCGACTAAACTCGACCAGAACTCAGACTTCAATGCTGATTCTGCCCCTTGCGACTCTTCTCTGTATGGAATGATAATTTTCTGGTTTGGAAAAAACTATTAACTATAACCGCCCCTGTTTACGAATGGGCGGATCTTTTCGCTGTTTTTTTCTCCATTTCTTCAGTTTTCTGCACAATCAACAAGAATTTACATACCATCCCAACTGCTTCCGTGTACCATCCCCGCCCCCCTTCCAAGAGAAGTGTATCTGGGCATACAGGCATCGCCATTCCACTGACTCAGTAAATCTTCTGCTCGTAACCGTATGTGATAATAAAGCACTTTGGCTGAAAATGTTGAAGACCTGAAAATGATAGTATTTTATTCATTCCAGTTAATATTCCGTGTTGGTCTTCGGGTTCGTATTGCTGCTCCCATTTCAGTGATGCATAGTGCGGAGTGTGAGGTCGTGGCAGAAAATTCTCGATGAAATAGAAATAAAACATTTGAAGACAGTAATTAGAATATGTCGACAGCGTGTATACACGATGTGGGTTCCCCACCTGTTACCGGATATTTACCAGGTGAGGATAGGCCAAGTGAATTATGTGCCTATGACGTGTGCACGAATATTCCCTATCATCCGTCTTCCCGACCAGTAACAATGCATAGAATTACAGATGAATATTTAGAGACAAAATTATTTTCTATGCTCTCAACGCCCAATCCCACCTTTCAGAAATTATTCATTATTACTTTCTACAGCAGGAGTGGGAACAAAATTGAAATAATTCCTTTTAATGTTTGCAATGTTATTTATTACGTTATAAATGAATTTCTAGATTCTCAGTGAATTTTCCCTCTAAATTCAAATCGTTTATTAAAATTTAACTGCTTCATTGTGAACATAAGATTATGGTTGCCAGTCAAAAGTAAAAAGTTCACATATGTTAACTGGGTTATTCTTTCAGTTAATGTTCATTTAATATAAATTATTGGTAGGCGATAATTCTAAGGCAATTTTTGATAATGTCTTCTTTTTGCAGTTAAATTTATATGTTTTTTTTTGTTATTTTACTTAGCATAATTAATTTAAAGGTGCAGATTAAGCATGTATAAAATTTCGAATTGCTTAGAAAATTCGACAAAAGCAAAACGTTGTATGGTTTTTCAGTAAAAAGTTGGGTTCAGTAATAATTCTTGCAATCAATATTTTAGACTAAAATAATTTTACTAAATTTTCATTCAATATATGTTCAAGTAGAAAGAATGCCTTCAAAAAATTGTTCAATAAAACCTATTACAGCAAAAATTCTTACAGGAATAATACTTGCAGAGAAAAATGTCTACGATAATAATTTTATACAAAAAATTCTAGCAGTGCAAATTCTTTCACCAAAAGTTCTTGCAGTAAAAATGATTGCAATAAAATTTTCTTAAGTAAGAGTTACTTGCAGAAAAAATCTATTCAGTTGAATTTCCGGAGAAAGACTTTATTTAAAAAATTCTTGTAATTTAGCTTCTTGCTCTTTTCTTAAAAATTCTTACAATAAAAATCTTTAAATTAGAAATACCTGTAAGAAATTGTCTCCAGTAAATAAAATTAATTTTTTGCAGTCAATATAAAAGTATGAGCCAGAAAAATTTCCACAGAAACAATTCTTGCAGTAAAATTTTCTTACTATAAAAATTCTCGAAATAAAATAACCTTAAGCAAAAATTACTGCAGCAAAAATATTTGCGGTAAAAATTTTCTTATTAAAGATTTTTGCTGTTAGGCTTTATTTTTAATATTTTTGAATTAAAAATTTATTCAGTTGAATTTATGCAGTAAGACTGTATCCACAAAAAATTCTTGCAGTTTAGCTTTTTGTTCTTTTCACAAAAATTCTTACAATAAAAATCCTTAAACTGAAAATTCCTATAAGAAATTATTTTCAGTAGAAATGCTAACAGCAAAAATTCACTCAGCAAAAATTCTTCCAATGAAATTTTTTTATTTCAGTTTAAGGATTTTTATTGTAAGAATTTTACAAATTATTTCAGTAAAATTTCAATAAAAAAATTTAAGTAAAAATGTATTCAAAGAAAGTAAAAATTATTGCAGTCAAACTACTATAATCGAATCACAAAATTCGTGCAGTTTAAAAATTCTTTGAGTCTAAGTCCTTCAATCAGTAATTCTTGCAGTAAAATTTCTTAGAGCAAAAATTGACTCAACCAAAATTTTTCCTTGAATAAAAAGTTCTTCCAGTAAAATTAATTTCTCCCAAAATTCTTCTTAAAATTTTTTAATAAGAAATTCTTGCATTAGAAATTTACTGTAATAAAATATCTTATATAAAAAATGCACTCAAATAAATTTCTTGCAGTCAAAATATTTGAAGTAAAATTGTTGCAGTCAAATCTTTGCAGTCAGCATTCTTTCATTAAAATTTTTTCAATAAAGTATCTTTTTCCCAAAATTCTTGCAATAAAAATTGTTGCAGTAAAATTACTTGCAGTCAAAGTCCTTGAATCAAAAATTCTTCCAGTAAAAATTGTTACAGTAAAAATTCTTGCATTATTATTTCTTTCTGCCCAAATTCACTCAAAAAAATTCTGGCAGTAAAAATTCTTAAACTTAAATCCTGCCAGTTAAATATCCTTGGTAAAAATTCTTACAGAAAAAACTCCTACAGTAAAAATATGATCAGTCAAATCTTCGCATTTTTTTATTAAAATTTTTTCAGTAAAGTATGTTTTTTTGCAAAATTATTGCAGTGCGAATTTTTCATTAAAATATTTTCAGAAAAATATCTTACTTCTAAAGTTTTAGCAGTAAAAATGTTTGCAATAAAATTTATTATAGTCAAAGTCCTTGTATCAAGAGTTCTTGTTGTAAAAATTCTTGCAATATTATTTCTTTCTGCCAGAATTATTGAAAAAAAGCATTGAATCTGAAATTCTTGCAGTACAAATTCTTGTATTATGCCAAAATTCACTCAAAAAAAATTCTTGCAGTAAGAATCTTTGAAGACAAATTCTTGCAGTTAAATATCTTCGGCAAAACTTCTTACTAATAAAATTCTGACAGACATTTTAAGCAGTAAAATATGCTTAGTCAAATTTCAGTAAATTACCGATTTTTCAAAATTTTTGCGGTAAAATATGTTCAGAAAAAGTTGTTATAACAAAATTTCCATTTTTTTGGCTCCAAAATTTTAAAACTGAATTTTGAGTGAGTCTTCCAGCAGTTATAGCAGAAAAAATTCTCATAAAAATGGGTGATTCTAGAATAGCTTTAAATATCGATGCATACAGTTAGACTATATTAAAATTTATCCAAAATAAAATAATTCATTTTTGTTACTTAAACTATTCCCCAAAAAACCTTCCCGACAGTATCCACCGATGAGATATATCTTAAATTCTGAAACTGTTTTTTGCATTAAATCGAAAAAGACCATTTATTCAACAAAATTTCCAGCATTTCTGCCCTAGTTTCAAGCATTAACTGAACAATACGAATTCACCAAAAATATATGTGAAAGAATGAACAGAAAATACCAATAATTCTTGTTGAAAATCTTTCGACTAATCCAGCCAAGCAATAACTTTGAACACATAACTGAGTGTTATTGCGGTAATAGAAAAATATTTGTTTGCTCGTTGCATTATTTCCTCCTTGGATATTGAGGAGCTCAGCAAGCCAAGAGTTCCTAATCACAGCAGCAGGCCTAGGACAATGAGTGCTGGGACGGGACTGATAGGAAAAATGCGTCAAATGAAATCAAATAATATGAAACAAAACGAAACTAAACGAATTCATCGTCCCAATAATACTCGTATGAGGGTAATAGAAATCGTGTTACTTGCTTTCAGAACATGAATTGTTGCTGAACACAGTAAATGTGCACGAAACACAAAAGCAGGTCATAACGCACCGGCTAGCATCAATAACCAACTGGAAGGGGGATAAAACCAGCTAGGAACGAAACCAATGTGGGATGGAGAGCAATAAGACTCATCCGAAAAGAAGATGAAAAAGTCAAAAGAGGCTGAATGGTTAGCTGCCAAATAAGAATAACAAAGCTCCCGACTTCGGAGTATTTTCATTACTGTCAAAAGCGAAGAATTTATGAGCTCAGATCACATGACCCCTCACCGCACTTCGCCAAAACAACCACGTGAATCAGTACTGCACTCTTCCGAACGTAGAGCATCACAACCCAGAGTATCTATTCTCTTCGTGACCCTAATACTATCCGGAAAGAGCAACAAATTTTCTGGGTCTTTTCTTTTCGGACTGAATCTATTTCTAAAAATTATTACACTCTTCCAGTCATATTTCCACGCGACTGTTTCCTTTTGCTTCTTTTTATTATTTATATTATTGGATTTGTTTTACTATTTCTTGTTGGCCACTGATTTAGTTTCGAATATTTTGTATTTGTTCAAAGAGGAGTTGTGGGTGGTTTCATAGTCATGACTATGAATTATGACCCATTTGGGCTGCCTGCATTAGGGGCGCTATACTCTTCAACTTACCGGTATAAATGGTAAATGTTAAAGTATTCAAGACTGGAATAACTGCAATTGTTAATTGTTACGATCGCAAATGGAAGTGGATTCACATTGGCACGCGAAATTTCTGTAAATTATAACCGAAAGGTACAAAGTTTCTAGCCAAAAAGAACTTCTGCAAGCGGAGTTGTTAATGCGAACGACGTATAAAATATTGTGATTCTTTTCGATTACATTCGAAACGGAAAGAAGGAGGACTATTTCGTAGTCCCCAAGCCAAACTCAAAGAAGAATATTAGTGAAAAAATCGGGATCAGGATCAGATGTGCATGCAAGGAGCTAAGTTAGCAGGGGACACCACAAACGATGCCACCCACCATCAACTTTTCCACCGATTCTAATTGTAATTTTAACTTTTTAATGCATGTTTAATTTTTTAATGGCGAAATGCTTTTAAGCGCCTCGAAACAAGTCAAAACAGCTATTCATAATGATAGTCGAAGCAATAATATTTTTTAAGGGTGATGGCATGGAATGGGGTTGGAATGGTCTTTGAATGTCTTTGGATAAGTGGCGAAAAGTTTTCGCTTCGTGAATCTATTTTTAGTTTTCTTATTGAAGTTTATTGAAAGATTTTCAAACGTTGTCAAAAATATGCGGCTTTTTATAATCACTTTAGTTAAACGAAAATTTACTCCACTTACCAAAAAAAATAAACAATAAAACCATTTTTGTCAAACAAATTTTTAGCAAGAAAATGATTCTCAGATAATTTTTTAACCAGAAAAAATTTCTGGTCAGAAAAATGTATAATCGTACAAGAAAAGTTTTTACCTTACAAAAATTAGTTGTCTTACGAGAAAAATCTAATTAGGAAAATGACTGCCCGAAAAATTTTTGTCTGAAAAGTAGTGACCCGAAAAATATTGATCAGACAAATGTGTACCAAAAACTTCTTAAACCAAAAATTGTAAATCAGAAAAATTTCGGATAGAAAAATTTCGGGCACAAAAATTTTTATCAGCAAAATTTGTGGCAAAAAAATTATTAGCACAGCAAAATTTTTACCAGAAAAATGTTCTCCTCAAATAAATTTTTACGGAGAAAAATTTCGGGGACTGAAATTTTAGTCAAACAAAATTTTAACTAGAAAAATTTCACACTCAAAACTTTATAAGAAAAATTTGAACCAGAAAATTTTTTATCAGCACAATTTTTATCAGTAAAATTATTATCAGCAAAAATTTTACCACAAAAATTTTAACCAAAAATATAGTCACTCAAAAAATTTGAAGCAAAAATTTTTACGAGAAAGTCCTTTACCAAAAAAGATGTTTAACAAGAAAAATTTGGTATATTAAAATTTCGAGTACAAAAATGTTACAATAAAACTCTAAACGGAAAAATGTATACCAAATATTTTCTTTACCAGAACTAGTTTTAACGGATATATTTTGACCAAAAATATTTCGGGTAAAAAAATGTCTGCTAGAAAAATCTTCCCAGAAAAATTTTACTATAAAATTTTCAATCTAGAAAAATGATTGCCAAAAAAAAATTCGACTAGTAAAACTTCGAGGAAAAAATATACATGGAAAAATGTTTGGGCTACAAAATTTCGCGCTCAAAAATTTTGAGTTTAGAAATTTCGGACTAAAAAATTTTGGACTGAAAATTTTGGATTGAAAAATTTTGGCCCAAAAGTTTCGGGCTAAAAAATTTGGTGCTGAAAAATCTTTAAATTACAGTTTTCGGTCTGAAAAATTTCGAAATGACAATTTTTGCGCTCAAAAATTTCCGGTGAAAAAATTTCGTGCTGAAAAGTTTTTGGCTGACAACATTGGTGCTAAAAAATTTGGCCTAAAAAATTTCACGCCGAAAAATTTTGGGCAGAAAAATTTCGTGCTGAAAAAATGTTGAGCTACAAAAATTCGTGCTAAAAATTTCAGGCTAAAAAATTTCACGCCGAAAAATTGTGGACTGAAAAAATTCGAAACGACAATTTTCGGGCTGAAAAATTTCAGACTGGAAAAATTCCGGCTAAAAAATTTCGAGCTGAAAAATTTCGGGCTGAAAAATTTCATGCCAAAATTTTTGGGCCAAAAAATTTCACCCCTAAAAATTTTGAGTTTAAAAATTTTGGACTGAAATATGTTGTCCCAACATTTTCGAGCTAAAAAATTTGGGGCTGAAAAATTTTGAATGACAGTTTTAAAAGGACAATTTTGGGCTGAAAAATTTCCGGCGGGAAAATTTCGTGCTGAATAAAATTTTGGGCTGGAAAATTTCGTGCTAAAAATTTTGGGCTAAAGAATTTGACGCTAAAAAATTTTGGGCTGAAAAATTTCGCGTTAAAAAATTTTGGGCTAAAAAATTTCGGGCTGATAATTTTTGAAATGACAGTTTTCGGGCTGAAAAATTTCGAAATGACAAATTTTGGGCTGAAAAATTTCGGGCTGGAAAATTTCCGGGTAAAAAATTTCGAGCTGAAAAATTTCGTGCTGAAAAATTTCGTGCTGAAAAATTTCGGGCTGAAAATTTCCGGTCGCAAAATTTCGAAATGACGTTGTTATTCCTTATAGTTAAAATTAAAACTTAAATATTTCGTTTGTTTAGCGTTTTGATGTTTTTGTGAAATCTCAAATCAAAAAATTTACCAAAACAATACAAAAATAAATAAAAACCGAATAGATATGAAAATAAAAATCAAAATCCTCAAATATTTCTGAACGATGGAATATTTTTCAGAATAAAATAAATGAAAGAAAAATTATTGCAATAATCACCCTCGCTAACGTTGCATAAATTGTGGCCTATTAAAAAATGCATGTTTCGTTATTATCAAAATATTACGATTGCAAATAAAGAATTGGAGTGTATCCAATTTGTTTTTGGCTCCAAGTTTTTGTGGGGGAGTTTATTTGGCTCGCGCATGAAAGACAAATATTGACATTTTGATGAATTCACATGCGTTTTATTCGATTCCACAAAATGTCAATAATGTGTTAAGTGCTCGTAAAAACTGAAAATTTTTTTTGTTTTATATGGAAAATATTTTAAAGTTTTTGCTTTTAAAAATAATTCAAAAAAATATTAAATAAAATTTTTAATCGGTAAAAAAAAAATTCCTCTTTTTTTTAATATGAATTTTTTATTTTTACAGAAGCGGCTGAATGACGAGTTATTTGTGATTGGCTAGGACACACGTTGAACGTTACGTTGACTAGTTGAGTTATGTTGACTGAGTTCGTTGACCACTTTGTTATTATTGTTGATGGCAACTTAATACATTTTTATGAGTTTATTGATCAACTATTGTGTTTGTAAATAATTTTTTAGACGGGATTGGAAAACCAACACTTTGTTGAACGTTGCTGATCACATGTCATGTTGATTGAAATAATGTCTTTTTGTTGAATAAACTGCATTTTAGATTTTATAAAACTTTTAATTTCATAAAAGGTCATTCACTGTTGTTGAATGAGAAGATGTTCAACTGAAAGTGCTTTATTTTGTTGATCACATTTCATGTTGATTGAATTAATATTTTTTTGTTCATTAAATCTCATTTTAAAATTTTATAAAACTTTTAATTTCTCAAAAGGTCAGCAACTGTTGAATGAGAAGACGTTCAACTGAAACTACTTTATTTTGTTGATCACATTTCATGTTGATTGAAATAATATCTTTTTGTTGATTAGGCCGCATTTTCGATTTTATAAAAATTGTTATTTCTTAAAAGGTCATCAACTGTTGAATGAGAACATATTCAATTGAAACTGCTTTATTTTGTTGATCACATTTCATGTTGATTGAAATAATGTCTTTTTGTTGATTAAACCGCATTTTCAGTTTTACCAAAATTGTAATTTCTTAAAAGGTCAGCAACTGTTGAATGAGAAGACGTTCAACTGAAACTACTTTATTTTGTTGATCACATTTCATGTTGATTGAAATAATATCTTTTTGTTGATTAGGCCGCATTTTCAATTTTATAAAAATTGTAATTTCTTAAAAGGTCAGAACCCGTTGAATGAGAAGACGCTCAACTGAAACTACTTTATTTTGTTGATTACATTTCATGTTGATTGAAATAATATCTTCTTGTTGATTAGGCCGCATTTTCGATTTTATAAAAATTGTAATTTCTTAAAAGGTCATCAACTGTTGAATGAGAAGATATTCAATTGAAACTGCTTTATTTTGTTGATCACATTTCATGTTGATTAAAATAATGTCTTTTTGTTGATTAAACCGCATTTTCAGTTTTACCAAAATTGTAATTTCTTAAAAGGTCATCAACTGTTGAATGAGAAGACGTTCAACTGAAACTACTTTATTTTGTTGATCACATTTCATGTTGATTGAAATAATATCTTTTTGTTGATTAGGCCGCATTTTCGATTTTATAAAAATTGTAATTTCTGAAAAGGTCAGAACCTGTTGAATGAGAAGACGCTCAACTGAAACTACTTTATTTTGTTGATTACATTTCATGTTGATTGAAATAATATCTTCTTGTTGATTAGGCCGCATTTTCGATTTTATAAAAATTGTAATTTCTTAAAAGGTCATCAACTGTTGAATGAGAAGATATTCAATTGAAACTGCTTTATTTTGTTGATCACATTTCATGTTGATTGAAATAATGTCTTTTTGTTTTACCAAAATTGTAATTTCTTAAAAGGTCAGCAACTGTTGAATGAGAAGACGTTCAAATGAAACTACTTTATTTTGTTGATCACATTCCATGTCAACTGAAATAATATCTTTTTGTTGATTGAGCCGCATTTTCGATTTTATAAAAATTGTAATTTCTTAAAAGGTCATCAACTGTTGAATGAGAAGATATTCAATTGAAACTGCTTTATTTTGTTGATCACATTTCATGTTGATTGAAATAATGTCTTTTTGTTTTACCAAAATTGTAATTTCTTAAAAAGGTCAGAAATTGTTGAATGAGAAGAAGTTCAACTGAAACTGCTTTATTTTGTTGACCATTTTTTGTGTTGATTTGATAAAAATTTCATTTTGAGGAAATTTTTATTTTTAAGATAATTTTTTTGGCCTAAATGTTTTTCTATTGACTTTTTTAGATAGAGTGAATTTGGATTGACTAAACTATAGTGTTGAATGGTTCCACTTTAATAATTTTTTTATTAAGCAAAAAATTCTCTTGACTTACAATAAAATTTTGTTGAATATATTCTATTGACTTTACTATCATAAAAGGTAACTTTAAGTACTTTTCAAGAAAGGATATTGTTTCTCAAGTAACGAGAAAAAATTTTCTGGTAATGTTTATAGGAAATTTTGTAAATTTTTAGTAGCCTTAAGATGAGAATTTTTTCCAATCAGAAGATAAAAATTCTTTCTTAGCAAAAGGTAAAAATTACATCGCATTTGAATTAATTCTTATCAAAAAGGTACAGAATCGCTGCTAAAATTTTTTTTATTATTACGTAAAAATGATGATCTGTCATTTAGTAAAAATACCAAATAGTTTTTAACCAAATGAAAAATATCCTTTAACAAAATTCCTTGGGAAACAAGAATTTTCTTGAAGAAACTGTCGTCATGAAATGACCCAATAGGATTTTTCTTTGGTCTATAAGAAATTTAAAAAAATATAAAAAAATTATGGATTTTTTAAAAAATTTATTTTTATTAGAATCCAACTGGGTAAGGTGAACTTTCAGTTATAACGAGAAAATAGTGTCATTAACGCATATTGACTTACAGGATATCCTGTTGAATTTTTCAAAACTTCTAGGATATTTTTTTTTAAATTAAATTATTATCCTTTTAGGTGATGATCTAAACAAAGACTATGAACTATGTTCGAACCAATAGACTATGAAGTAATGGGCATACAAAATCAAAAAATTACCAGGAACTGGCAGGACCTCTTATAAGGCTTTTTGTTTTAGAATCTAGCAAAAAAATCCTTTCGAATTGATAAAACGCAAAACTTTCCTTCCTTCTCAATTAACTAAAATATATTTTTTACAATATTATTAAATGATTTAAAACAAACTAAAAATATTTTCACTTTAATATTTATGCCCTAAAATTATGTCAGCGGTATTTTTTTTTCTTTATCAAATTTCATTCTACAAAAAAATCCTATTCAGCTCGTATAAACTTTTTAGACTATTCCCTATACAAAAAAAAAAGAAATCGATTTTTTTTTCGTCTTATTTAAATTTTCCTATAAATTTACTGTGCTATGCACCATATTGCATAAAGCATCATAAAAACGACGACAACATATTCCCTTGGGTTGGTTAGGTAAATACTCGTACTTGGCTCGTAAATGCACAATATTCGTATCGACAATACTGGCTCCAACATCATTGGGGACTTACGTTTGGGGATGATATGATATTTATTGCAGTTAGGAATACCAAAAAGCAATGTGCCAGCTGCATTCGAAGTCAATTCAAACTTAATTTCGTTGCACAATGCAAACATCTCTCTTGGCCATGGCAGCAGGTATTGTTGCATTGTGCATATTATAATTAGATGATTTTATCGAATTATTTATTGTGTTGTTTTTACTGGTTATATTGTTCCCATTTTTATTGTTATTGAAAAGTTACTGTTTCCAATTTAACGCTTTTACCAAAATGCACACTTTCGCCATTTTTCGTTATCCTGAATGGATTGCAATCGTATTATTTGTTCTTATGGTGCACATTGAAAGCAATCTTTTAAGTAAAAAACAAAAAAAAAATAATCTGTTTACACTTTTTTTTGCTACTATTATTTAACGGTTTAATTATTGAGAATGTGTGGAAAATTTTTGAAACAAAAAAAGGCTAAGGAATAGTCCTGAATAATTGGAGTTAAAAATATAAACACTCCTTTTCAGTACTGGGCATAACCAAATAATTTTAATTGTACTTTTTTTTTATAATTACACACCAATAAATCCGATGTCCTTTATTTTTTTTTTTAAATTTTTTACTCATTGGAGTTTTAGTAAATACGAAAAATTTTCATTCTGTAAATTTTTTTTGGTCCTAAATTTACAGAATGAAAATTTTTAGATTTTTTCTATTTTACTGAAACTCAAATTATTGAAAATACTAAATAAAAATCCACATTGTCTTATTGATCCTTTTTTTGCCATTTAAATTTTTTTTAGATTTTATCCGTTTTTAACAAATTTTACTAGACATTCAAAAATATCACAAGAAAATTTCGGTTATTGCTAGAAAATGTCTGCACTGGATTTGATCCTTTCTGAGAAACTTATAACAATAGAAAAGTTTTAAAAAAAATATGGTTTTTTACCAGAAAATCTGTATTTTTTAGTTGATCCTTAATTTGCAGGACCCTCTATTTTTAGGTTTTACCTCTTTCAAAAAAACTTAAACCAGCAACAATATTCCACAAAAAAAATTTGTTTAGCTACAAAAGTTTGAATTTTACTATTGATCCTTAATATAAAGGACGAAATTCTTGGGATTGGTTTATTTTTAGGAAATTTTAATCAATAAAAATACTACGAAAAATTCATCATCTAAAAAACAATTAAAATACTACGGAAAAGAAAATCTGAGTTTTTTAGATGATCCTTAATTTGCAGGACCCTTTTTTCTAGCTTTTGCCTGCTTTGACCAAAAAAAAATTTAACTAGCAAAAATATTCCAAAATAATTTTTATTGCCAGAAAAGTTTGAATTTTACTATTTATCCTTAATATAAAGGACGAAATTCTTAGAGTTGGTTTATTTTTATGAAATTTTAATCAATAAAAATACACCGGAAAATTCATCATTTAAAAAACAATGAAAATACTATGAAAAGTATCATCTAAAAAACTCAGACTGCCAGAAAATCTAAGTTTTTTTAGATAATCCTTAATTTGCAGGACCCTTTTTTTAGATTTTGCCTGTTTTCAACAAAAAAAAAACGTTTACTAGCAAAAAATAATTTTTATTGCCAGAAAAGTTTGGATTTTACTATAGATCCTTAATATAAAGGACGAAATTCTTAGGTGTGGTCTATTTTTGAGATATTTTAATCAATAAAACTACTACGAAAAATTCCTTTATTGCCAGAAAATCTGAGTTTCTTAATTCAATCTTAATTTGCAGGACCCTCCATTTTTAGGTTTAACCTCATTTAAAAAAAAAAACTTAAACCAACAATAATATTCTAAAAAAAAATTTGTATAGCCACAAAAGTTTGGATTTTACTATTAATCTTTAATATAAAGGACGAAATTCTTAGGTGCGGTCTATTTTTAAGATATTTTAACCAATAAAAATGCTACGAAAAATCCGTTAATAGCTGGAAAATCTGTATTTTTTACTTGACCCTTAATTTGCAGGACCCTCTACTTTTAGAGAGCAACAATATTCCAAAAAACTAGCAACAATATTCCAAAAAAAATTCTATTGATAGAAAAATTGTACTATAAATCCTTAATATGAAGGACGACAGCCTTTTCTTTGGTCTATTTTTAAGATATTTTAACCAATAAAAATGCTACGCAAAAATCGGTTATTGCCAGAAAATCTGAGTTTTTAAAATAATTTTTAATTTGCAGAATATAGAATTTTTCTTGTTTAAGAATCAAAGACGATTGATCTTTAATTTGCAGAGAAATAGTTTTTGGAATTGTTCCATTTAATAAACTTAGAACACTTGAAATATTTAGGACGAAATTTTTTTTGATTTTGTCTACTTTAAAAAAAAGTTTTCAGAAGAAACTGAAACTAGTAAAGATGTCCTGAAAAATTTCTTTGTCAACAAAAAATCAGAGTGATCCTTTTAATTTCTTATTGTCAGGACCGATATTCTAAGATTTTTTGTACTTATTTCTAAGTAAATTAAACCATTGTAAATACGAGTATCCTGAAAAGTTATTTTATGGACAGACAAATTCAAATTTTCCTAATGGTTTTTAATTTACAAGGGGGACTTTTTAAGCCTCTGTCTATTTTTAAAGGACTTTTTAAGGTTCTGTCCATTTTTAAAGAAATTATTCAAAAAATTTGTTAATTACCAGAAAGTCGGGTTTCTTTACTTGATCTTTAATTTGCAGGATGCTTCTTTTAGATCCTTAATTTGCAAGATGAAATTTTCAATAAATTTAAACCAATGAATGTGTCCTGAAAAATTTGTTTAACCGACAAAAAATCTGCGCGATCCTTTTAATTCCTAATTTTCAGTACCAATATTTAAAAGATTTTTTTGTATTTATTTGTAAAAAAATTAAACTAGTAGAAATATCCTGAAAAAGTTCTGTTATTGGCAGATAAATAAAATTCTCTTACTAATCCTTGATTTGAAAGATAAAATTTTTTGCTTTTGTACACTTTAAACATAATGAAAACATTCAAAATATTCCAAAAATTCATTTAATGACCAAAAATCTAAGTTTTTCTTTTAATTCTTAATTTTATTTTTAGGGCAAATATTTTAATATTATTTTAATTTTAAACCAGTGGAAATATTTTTTTAATGGAATTTTACAAATTTAACCAGTGGAAATATACTAAAAAGTTTATTTAATGACCAAAATTTTAGATTTTTCTGTTGATCCTTAATTTTCAGAAACACATTTTTGAGATTTAGCGATTTTGAAAAAGGAAAAAAACCATAACCAATAAATAAAAACCACCTTAACAAGAAACAGCACAAGAAGAATCAACCGGACCGTACCTCAGGTAAAAAACTCATCTGGTTTTCATCGAACAGCCCGAATAGGTACCTGGAACGTGCGGGACTCTCTCCCAAAAACTTTTCGACTGGCTTCTCTCCCAAAAACGCTTACAACCTCGACATCCTGGGAATCTCCGAGACAAGGTGGAAACATCAAGGGAGCCCTCACAACGCAGACGGGGGAACACTTCATCTACAGCGGCAACGACAGCGGCCACCACTGTGGAGTCGGATTGATCCTATCGGCCAACGCAAAAAGAGATCTCTCATGGGCTACAAACCCCAGGCTCCACTCGAAGTTCCGAAACATCACCATCGTGCAGTGCTATGCCCCAACCGAAGTAGATGATGACGCCAACAAAAAGAAGCCTTTACCACCAACCAGAGAAGCGTATTCTCTGTGCCGCTATATGCTCCATAGGAGCGACTGTGTCCCATGACTATGTGTATATGTGTTATAATGTATAATGTAGAAATGAAACCTGTCAAATAAAAATATAAAAAACAAAAAAAAATATGTCTCAAAAATTTGTTTACTATCAGAAAATTAAGGTTCATCCCAATGGATAATATTTTGAGGTTTTGAAATACTTTCATAGGCACTTATCGGTATCAGAGTTCACTTTCATAACTTCAATGAACTCAAAGGGCCTTCCATGAAGTGGTTATCTTATCTTTCGGAACAGTAAAAAGTCGCATTAAGCCACATCTGACGAAAAATGACTTACGAGTGACTTTGTTGTGTTTTTTTTTTGGTTTTGATGCATTTTATTTAAAAAATATACAATTAATCTCATCTTTTCAAGAAATTTTAATAGAACTAAAATAATATTTTTGACTGTGGCAGTACCAAAATTCAGCCGAATGATAGTAGTTCGATAACTGTAATACCAATCTTTAAGTTATGTGCTGTTTATGTCACTCAGCTATCGTAAAATAATCTAACAAAAAAATTTTTCTTGAAACTTTTAACTTAAAAATATTCTTAAAATATCCTTGAAAGATCTAAAGGCACTACCTATTGTTAGTTTCCTTTAATTTTCTTAATCTCAGAAGGTTACCTTCCATACTACTGTACACCAAAAAGTCTTCTAAATAAATTAAATTTAAAAAAAACCTTACTAAATATAATTTTTTAAAATTTTCAAATGCCATAAACTCACCCCACCACATCCAGAAAAAAAAACCAAAATAATAAAATAGAAAAAAAAATTTCTAAAACCAATAATAAAAATCATCGAGACAAAATAAATATGGCAACACTTAAATATCCTTACCAACCTAGATAAACGAAAAGGAGCAAAACAAAAACCATTTCCTGACAATAATGATAAAATTTATTTCAAATCAAAAATAAATTTCCTTAAATCAGATAAACAATAACAAAAACGATGAAAACTCCATTTGAAATTATTCTAAATAAATAAAGGATACACAAAATAAGGGAAAACAACCCAACAAAAAAATAAGGACGAAACTAAAAACGCACGAACAAATAACATTTTATGTCATATAGAAACGAATTAGAGATTGTGAATCGATGAAGAGGGGAATGTTTACATTAAGGGCTAAATATTAGAAATCTTCTACATTAAATGATAGAAAAGGAACTGTAAGGGTATGATAGAGGGGAAGTGTGTGGGAGGGAGGGAATATGTAAATAAAGAAAATAAAGAGAAAAGCATTTTTGTAATGATTTCATTTGCATGAACGCCAAAGGGTGTGACATGAAAACTTCTGTTCATCCTCAAAATTACCTTGTGTCATCATTCTCGGCTCTTTGCTTTCTAATTTTTCTAATATTCGGTTTTATAACAAAAAAAAATCCCCCTTCCCACCCTTCTGCCTCTTTCCACCCTTCACCCATGCCGTTTCTTAAAAAGGAACAAATTCAGATTCCGTGTTTTTTTTTTTTGTGTCTATTGTTATGACCTCACCTAAAAGGCAAATACAAACTGCCTGAACAACCAAATAAAAGACAAAACTTTTACACCACCAAAGAGGGGGTACTCCACAATCTCATAGGGGGTATAAGTCTGCCACAATAATATAAATAAAACAAAAAAAGAACAATTTTCCCTATTATAAAAAAGCAAAATAGAAAAATCAAATTTCAATACAAATTCAAATAATATTCCTCCCCTAAAAAACCCCCCTATCCCACGGTCCGTTAAAAAAAACTAAAGAAAAAAAAACAAAATACATTAAATTCTCATTCAAAAAGAATTTGTTTTATTTTTAATTTCTTCTATTCTAATTTCATATCCCCTCAAATTTGTTCGGTTTCAACATCCTTCCAACCACTTCCCCCCCCCTCCCCCCGTTAGCATTTCAT
The DNA here is from genome assembly GCA_958298945.1 of Atherix ibis. Taxonomy (NCBI): domain Eukaryota; kingdom Metazoa; phylum Arthropoda; class Insecta; order Diptera; family Athericidae; genus Atherix; species Atherix ibis. Next base: position 79,651,760 of record OY282609.1, read on the forward strand.
ATTCACCTTAACAATCATAAAAGTAGACTCATTTGATAATATTAAATGTTTAGGCATTTAAGCTAAAGATAGATCAAGGGTGTAGGACAAGAGGGATGAAAAGGGATGATAAGATAGTGAATAATTTTATTTTTTACTATTTCTCTTCTTCAAAAATTATTATCACAAAATCAGAAGAGAAAAAAAAACACCCTTAAAAGTAATAAAAAAAAATTAAATTGAAAGTCAACATTGAACATTTAAGAAAATTCCATTTTTCCCTATTTTGGAGTAGAGATTATTAGAAAAATATTTTTTATTTGTTTAGGTAATATTGTGTTCTAATGAAGATCAGTTTACTAACAAAGGGATGTGGTAGAAAGGGATGACCAAATAATACCTTATGGCAGGATTACTATTGCCCATTTGTCTAGGTCTACATTTATAGTATCAAAAGTATCTTCAATTAAGTCAGTTTCTTGATGCTTTTGCATTTGTTCCAAAGGTGTGGTATTAAATTTACATCCCTCCCTTAACTTACAATTCACCCCGAACATCTTTGGTTTATTTAATATTTTAAGTGGATTTTTTTTCTGCTATCATTACATAAATACTGATTTAAAAACTAATTTGGAAAAAATTCAACAAAAAAAATAAAATTTCACTTATTCGGTAGTTCATCCCCTATTGGACCTGATACAATATGGAATCTAAATGATAGTAATTGACTTCGTCATTAGGACTCTTATCGTGAGTATCGGACTGTGATAAAAAATAAATACTAAAAATTTGTTTTAATATAAGTAGGTAAATAAAGATGTCCACGTAAGGGGGGGCTTTGATTTTTAATAAAAACTTATAAGGTTAACTGACAAAATAGACTCAATAGTTTGTCTCGATTCCAAGCCACATGGTAATTGGCAGCAAAAGCATTACTGTTTTGGCATTCTCTTATCATATATTACCTAATTAATATTTAAAAAAAAGGCTCCTGTTTTATGTACCTTAATCAATCTGATCTATTAAATAATAATAATAATGATAATCTCCTCGCAGATCCTAATTCTTCGGATGCTTTTGTTAAAGACAAGTTTGGTCTTGGATACTATTCAAAATTGGCAACATTTTCTTGAAAAATGCCATGAAACAATTTTTTAATAGTTAATTTTTTTGTTTCAAATAAATTTTATCCAGGCCTATTTTTTTTAAATAATTTCTCTTGTAATTAAAAAAAACCAAAGGAAAACCTGTGAAATTTAGAAATTCGCTGAAAAAAAAAATCCTATGAAAATTGTCTTTATTTTTTATTGCGCTGTATTTGTTGCTTTATATATAATCATTTGTATTTAATCCTTTATATATGAATTTGATGCTGATCTTATTTAGAAATCTCAAGAATTTTAAATCAGATATTTTTTGGTCTAAACGTGTTCATTAGCGAATTTAATGGAGAACAAAATATAAAATTTTTGATAATTTCCAATATTTAATATTTAAAATTTGATCATTTTTATTTTATCCTCAATATTTGATCCTTAAAATACTCAGAAAGTTTAAAAATATGCCGACAATTCTATTTTACTTTAAAAGACTTTAATATCAAATCACATTAGTCGCAAAATATAAAATTTTTTTTAATTGCCTATATTTGATCATTAATATTTGATCCTTATAATATTTAGAAGGCTTCGAAATATGAAGGAAAATTCTTTCTTCTTTAAAAGTTTTTATTATCGAATATAATCGCGAAAAAAATATAAAATTTTTGTTAATTTTCAATGTTTGAGCCTTAAAAATTGGTCCTTGTTATTTTATCCTCAATATTTGATCCTTCAAATACTCAAAAAGTTTAAAAATAGGAAGATAAATCTTTTTTACTTTAAAATTTTTCATTATCAAATCACATTAGTCGCAAAATATAAAATTTTTGATAATTGCCTATATTTGATCCTTAATATTTGATCCTTATAATATTTAGAAGGCTTCGAAATATGAAGGAAAATTCTTTCTTCTTTAAAAGTTTTTATTATCGAATATAATCGCGAAAAAAATACAAAATTTTTTGTTAATTTTCAATTTTTGAGCCTTAAAAATTGGTCTTTGTTATTTTATCCTCAATATTTGATCCTTCAAATACTCTAACAGTTTAAAAATAGGAAGATAAATCTTTTTTACTTTAAAATTTTTCATTATCAAATCACATTAGTCGCAAAATATAAAATTTTTTTTAATTGCCTATATTTGATCATTAATATTTGATCCTTATAATATTTAGAAGGCTTCGAAATCTGAAGGTTAATCCTTTCTTCTTTAAAAGTTTTTATTATCGCATCTAATCGCGAACAAAATATAAAATTTTTGTTAATTTTCAATGTTTGAGCCTTAAAAATTGATCCTTGTTTATTTATCATCAATATTTGATCCTTAAAATACTCAAAAAAGTTTAAAAATAGAAAGACAATTTTTTTTACTTTAAAAGATTTTAATATCAAATCACATTAGTCGCAAAATATAAAATTTTTGATAATTGCCTATATTTGATCATTAATATTTGATCCTTATAATATCAAGAAGGCTTCGAAATATGAAGGCAAATTTTTTCTTCTTTAAAAAATTTTACTATCGAATCTAATCGCGAACAAATTATGAAACATTTGATAATTTTCAATACTTGATCTTTAACATTTTATCTTTTTTATTTTATCCTTAATATTTGATCCTTAAAATTTTTATAAAGCTTAAAAAGATGAAGAAAAATCTTTTTTACTTAAAATTTTTATTATCGAATCTAATCGCGTACAAAATATAAAATTTTGATAATTGCCTATATTTGATCCTGAATATTTGATCCTTATAATATCAAGAAGGCTTTGAAATCTGAAGGCAAATCCTTTCTTCTTTAAATGTTTTTATTATTGAATCAAATCACGTCAAAATTATGAAATTTTCGAAATTGCATATATTTGATCCTTTATATGTGATCCTTATAATATTTAAAAGTCTCAGAACTATTAAAATAGATCCTTTATTATTTTAACATCGTTCATTACCAAATATTAATACTCACAAAATGCAAATTTTTGATAATTGCTTGTATTTAATCCTTTATTATTGAACCTTTAAAATTGTATCCTTTATATTTGATCCTTTATATATGATCCCTAAAATATTCAGAAAGCTCAGAAATATTACGATAAGTATAGCAACCTCAGGGAATGGTAATTTTCTGATTATTTTATCCTCTATATTTGATCCTAATATCATCTAAAAGTAACAAAAATATTATGATCCTTTATGTAATCCTTACTATACTCAATAGTCTCAGAAATATTTAAAAAAAATTGTTTATCCTTTAGAATTTTTCATTAACAAATTAAACGAGCAACAAAATTTAATGTTTTTACAAATGCCTGTATTTGATCCTTGCTCCTTAAAATATTCAAGAGGATCACAAATATTACGATAAGTCTAAAATCTCTTAAAATCCTTATACTTCTCATAGAAAATATTCAGATAACTGCTAATATTCGATCCTTTTTATTTGATTCTTAATATAGAAAAAAAAATATAAAGCATAAAGAACTTATCTTCAAATTTCTGAAACAGATACTTTATCACATAAAAATTTTCTGTATCCTTTAAAAAACATTGAGCTCAGCGCCCAACAAAAAAAATTCCTAAGACAGGGTTAGGAATGACTACCTTGTGGAAATGACTAATAGTTTCAGAAAGTGTGTTGCGGAATGATACCTGATAAAATCTATGGTATTGGTAAGGTAGGACTTAAATCAATCAAGTAAAAAGTCAATCTTCTGAAGTTTAGTATAAATTATTGAGTGAGGGTGTTTATCACAAGGCCTTAAAATCCACTATGTTGGAAATCGTTGACCTACCAGACATCAAAGCACGAAAACAAATAATTTATATTCGAAAACGTTCATTATCCAAATAATGTCAGATACCAAATGTAATTTTTTTTTAAATTTCCAATATTTGATCCTGATTATATCCAAAAGGATCAGAAATATTATGTATTCTGATAATATTCACAAGTCTCAGAAATGTTAAAAAAAATTGCTTTATCCTTAAAAAAAATTCTTGACTCCTTAATAAAATAAAATTTTTTTAATCAGCATCTATATTTGATCCTTTAAATGGTAATTCTTATAATAATCAATGGTAACAATCCCTTCTCTGATATAATGATAAGATGAGAATTTTTTTATCATAAAAAATCCTTTTTCTTAATTCTTAGTACAAATATTTTTTGCTTTAAAAATTTTATTTATCTGAACAAATTTGCCTATATTCGATCCTGATAATATACAAAAATTTCAGGACTATTATATAACTAAACTCCTTTTTACTCTAAAATTATTCATTATTAAATAATATCGGCGATAAAAAAGAAAATTTCTTATAAATGCCTAAATTTAATCCTTGATATTTGAATCTTTTAAAATAATCAAAAATAAAAAAGGATAATGGATCCTTTAATATTTTTTGGTAAAGGATTCCCTTTATTCTTAAAATAAATTACTAAACAATCACATTTTTTTTATAATATAATTATTTTAATTAACTGAAAATATTTGCATTTTAATAATTATTCCCTCTGAGAAGAAGTGGGGTTCTTCAGTGTAGTTTTCTTTGTCCTATACTTTACATAACAAAATATTCATTTCAAGTTTCGTAAAGTAGAGCCGTGCCGTTTGGCAGTTACTTATAATATATATAATCTATGCTCATATTTATTTAGCTCAATACTTGCCATTTTGCAAAAATTAATGTTTATCTTTATCAGCAGTTAATAATAATTAATGTTTTCAGATCATAAAATATGCAGAAGATGCGTCCAATTATGTGATGGAACAACTGGCTTAGGACAAACACTTTTTCAACAATGACACTTATTTACCATCCGGTATCTATAATAATAAGCATAAATACCATTTATAAGGCTCTAAAATAGAAGCCTAAATTGGATAATCCTTTATAAGATAATATCAGGTCTCCTTAAAATTCTTGTAACAAATTAACTTTTAACATTTTTTTAAAAATGCAATTTTTTTTATCTAATTTTTAAATATAGAAAATATAATAAGCTCTGCAACTGCAGTAGAAGCCAGTTTTTCCCTTTTACATATAAAGGCATCGGCAACTATTCCCAAAGTATCCTTTTACAAACTTTCTACTTTTCATTTCATTTCTTAAGATTATCACATTGTCCTGATTGCTGTTGTCATTATTGCCATCTGTAGTCTAGTCATTTTCATCCCCCTTTTGTCTGTAAATTATAAATCAACAAATATAAAAATAAATCCATCCATTAAGTTACTATTTACTTTTATTACCTCAGCATAGGTAAAAATAACCAAAAGAATAGACTTAAATTTGGTTATCATAAGTAAGAAAAATGTTTAAATAAATCTGCTATAAGAAAAAACCGCCATAAAAACAGAGCTTAGAAAAGAAAAAAAAATACTGAGGAGGGTATTTTGGTGAATAATCTACCCACAAAGGGTGTTGGTGGAAAAAGACCCAATAAGGCTGAACATCTTATAATATGAACAAAAAGAAAATATGCTCCCCAATGAAAAGAATATGAAAAGAAAAATCTAAAATGGAGAGAAACGAGAGATTTTGAACAAATAAAAATGCATAATTTTTTCCATATTTTGGATGATTCCAATGTGAGGGTGAGGGGAGAGGGGGCTGTGTCTAAATGTTCTCCCACAATAATGTCGGCTTATTAAAATGCTGCATTTGTACTTTTGGAGCATATCGCAAATCTTATTACAAAAATTAAACGTCTTCCATTTGGTCCTTTTGTCTGCATGAATTAGAATATCCTGCAAGTATTGTACTGTTCCCCTAGCGGATTTTTGTTACCTTCTTATTGCCGTTTTGTGCTTGGACTTAGGGGTGGTCTTGTGGTCGTATCTAAATGCCTTCTATTGCAATTGATACTGACTTCGAAACTATTTATAGTCCTCCCTCCCTCACCCGCATTATTAAAAAGTTTGTCTTCTTTTCTTCTGCATATTCTTTCCTCATCGTATTGTAGTCCTTCGAAATCACCCCCATGCCAGTCACCAATCTTCATAGAGGCAATTTTAAAAGAATTTCAACTCGCATAGGTAACCAGTAGTAAGATTCCTCCCCCAAAAATCCAGCAGAGACTCCAGAGCATATGGTATACAAATTAGGAACCTTTCACCTTCCACTCCTCCAGTACGCTTTCAGTCACACAATCTAATACTAATTTTACTAGGAAATAAAGTAGAAGCTAAAGGAAAATGTATTTTTTTATTATTGCTATTGTCCGCAGGCACAAGGCATTATTGTAGAAACAACTTAGAAGGACAGAAAAAAAATTAGAAATCGATATCCTCTTTGAAGGTTTGCCTATCTTGCCAGCATTGGACTTCTCTAATTCGAAATTTTCTTAAGTAAACTTCTACGATAATGAATGGAATTTTCATATTGCACAGGTTGTGGCCGTCTTTAAAAATTATTATTGTATTATTATTTTGGGGAGCCGTAACTGTCTTCATATTCGGTTATTATCTTTACAATACCTGCGATTTCTATCAAAATTCAATCCTCACTAAGAGAAAATTTCAACTTGGCGGCTACTTTTAAGAGTGAATATGAAAAATATGAAATCCTGACCCAGAAACACCCCTCGACAAATGCATTTTCTTATATTTCTTATTCCATTCATTTAATGTTGTATCATTTCTCCCTGGTGCTATTATATCATATTTTCAAGGATAAAATACATCGCCACGTGTATTAAAAAGCGCATTTAGTGCTGTTGTTTATAAATATCCTCCGTAAAACCGCCTGGCCTTCTTAGTTCCATTTCCCTTGCAGTATTTTCATGAATATCATTTTTCTTTTGGTACTATTTCTTTTTTATATTTGATTCAGCTCCCAATAAAATCAAGAATAGCCCAGAACTTAATGGCAGAAATAAAAATGCCTTTAATGGATTATTGCAATTAGCCGTAGGGAATATGCTAATAGGATATGAATACGGGGACTCCCCTGTCAAGATGTACTAATAATATTATTTTTTTTGTAAATATGAACCAAACAAAGAAAATAGTATTTTAAAAAAGCCAATAAAATAGAAAATAAATGTCAAATTGATAAGAAAATTGGTACATTTTGAAAGATAATCGAAAGCAAAAATTACAAAAAGTTTTCAGAAATTTTTTCTTTTAGGCAATCATGTTTTAAGCAAAAAATTATCAGTCAAAATTGTATGTAAAAATTTATAAATTAAAATTTGCCAGTTAAAATTTCACTGTAAAAATGTTCAAAAAAAAATGTTTCGCAAAAATTTTTAGTAAAAATTTTTAAAAAAAAATTCAATAAAAGTTTATACTAAACATTTTTCAATCCAAATTTGTCAGTAAAACCTTGTTATTAAAAATTGTTCATCGGCAAAAATTTATTAGTAAAAGTCGGTAAAAATTTGTCAGTAAAAATGTTTCAATAAAAATTTGTCAGTAAAAAATTCGTCAGTAAAAAAATTCATAAAAAATTTATGAGTGAATATTTGTCAATAAAAATTTACAGTAAAAATTTATCACCAAAAATTTATCAGTTAAAATTTGTTAGTAAAAACTTTTCAGTAAAAATTTCTTAGTAAAATTTGTCATCAAAAATTTGTGTGTAAAAAATTTTTCAGTAAAAATTTATTAGTAAAATTTTTCATTCAAAATTTGTTTGTAAAAAATTTATCAGTAAAAGTCAGTAAAAATTTATCAGTAAAAATTTGTCAGTAAAAATGTATCAGTAAAAATTTGTTAGTAAAAACTTTTCAGTAAAAATGTATTGGTAAAATTTGTCATTAAAAATTTGTGTGTAAAAAATTTGTCAGTAAAATTCAGTAAAAATTTTTCAGTAAAAATTTGTCAGTGAAAATGTTTCAATAAAAATTTGTCAGTAAAAAATTCGTCAGTAAAAAAATTCATAAAAAATTTACGAGTGAATATTTGTCAGTAAAAATTTACAGTAAAAATTTATCACCAAAAATTTATCAGGTAAAATTTGTAAGTAAAAATTTGTCAGCAAAAATTTGTCAGTAAAATTTGTCAGTAAACAATTCTTAGTAAAAATATCGATAGAAAATTTTCAGTAAAAATTTCCAATAAAAATTTTCAGTAAAATTTATTATTAAAAATTTGTACTGTAAAAATTTATGAGTAAAAATTACGTAATAAAAATGTTCAGTAAAAATTTATTTGTTAAAATTTGTTGCTTAAAATTTCACATCAAAAATATTAATTGTAAAATTTTTAGTATAAATTTGTCAGTAAAATTTATCAGTCAAAATTTATAACTTAAAATTTATCATTTAAAATTTGTAAGTAAAAATTTGCCAGCAAAAATATGTCAGTGAAAGTATGTAAAAATATAGATTAAAAATTTTCAGTAAAAATTTGTTTGTTAAAATTTGTCGCTTAAAATTTCTCATCAAAAATTTGTCAGTAAAAATTTGTTAGTGAAAGTTTGTCAGTAAACAATTCTCAGTAAAAATATCGATTAAAAATTTTCAGTAAAATTAATTATTAAAAATTTGTACTGTAAAAATTTATGAGTAAAAATTACGTAATAAATATTTTCAGTAAACATTTGTTTGTTAAAATTTGTCGCTTAAAATTTCTCATCAAAAATTTGACTGTAAAATTTGTTAGTATAAATTTGTCAGTAAAAATTTATGAATAAAAACTTGTCATTGAAATTTCGTCACTTAAAAGTTATGAGTTAAAATTTGTCATAAAAAATTTATCAGTAAACATTTCACAGTAAAAATATTGATAAAAAATTTTCAGTAAAGATTTCCAGTAAAAATTTCCAGTAAAATTTGTCAGTAAAAATTTGTCATTAAAAATTTGTCATTAAAAATTTGTCATTAAAAATTTGTCAGTCAAAATTTGTCAATCAATATTTGGCAGTCAAAATTTGTCAGTCAAAATTTGTCAGTCAAAATTTGTCAGTCAAAACTTGTCAGTATAAAATTTTCAGTAAAAATTTGTCAGTGAAAATCCGTCAATGAAAATTTGTCAGTAAAAATTTGTCAGAAAAAAAATTTTCAGAAAAAACTGTCATTAAAATTTGTCAGTCAAAATTTGCCAGTACAAATTTGTTAGTAAAGTTTTTTCAGTAAAAATATTGATAAAAAATTTTCAGTAAAAATTTGTCATTAATGCAATAAAAACTTCCAGTAAAAATTTGTCTGTAAAAATATGTCGCTTAAAATTTCTCATTAAAAATTTTACTGTAAAAATTTATCGGTAAAAGTTCGCCAGTAAAAATTCATCAGTAAAAATTTTCAGAAAGAATATTTTTTTTATTACAAATGCAAAAGTATTCTTAAAGGCAAAACTCTTCTTATTGGGCCCTGACCGAAACTTTTTCCGAACAAAAAAGATTCTAAAATAAATTATTTAAATTAAAAATGCATTAACAAAAATAAGTATACAAAAAAATAACGACAAACAGCCTATTTAATTTCATTGCTACGCACTAATGGCAGCAATTTAATCCCAAGGAGTCGTCGAGTCGTCAAGGAATCCAATTGTTGTCTTAACGCACTGCACATAAAAAGGATGACTACCTAGATAACTGGCTTGTAGGCAAGTCTCAAGGCTGTTTACGAAGGCAATTAAATCCTGAATTGATTTCGAGATGGTGGCACTTTTGTTATGGTGGAGGTATGAGGTGGTGGCAGATGGAGATTACTTCAGGACGTTGGAGCATGTTCAGATGGAGTGAAATTGGTACGGAGAAATTTTGTATTGTTTGAGATCGAAGGTGAGTCTGAAAAGACAAACACTTCGACAAGAATTCTTTAGGGATATGCTTGTTTGGAGGTCAGATGGCTAGTTATCCCGAATATCATGAAAGGCACGCATAACCCGACGTCCTTTTCCTTTTAGATGCTATCATCGTAAATCCTGTACAATTGAGCTTTTGTCCTGGATTTTCTCCAAGAGTCGTATCCTAGTTGAGTATAGAAATAGTGAGAGGCAAACGTCCACGCAGGATGAAAGGTGATTTGAGAATGTCTTTAATGCCACAGAAACAATTACAAACGATACCGTATGAAGTGACTGTACACAACTCCATGCGAAGCGATAACATTCAACATTCAAAGTACAATTTTCCCGTAGAATCATGCTTTTGGGGACAATTAAACGTTTTACCGCCTTAGAACAAAGAATCTGCGTATTGTGTGTCGGATAGAATTTGAATTAGACCCGAAATGGCAATTAGATTGGCTCTGCCAGCAATGGAGCAACGCTATTCAAATACACACGAACGTTGAATGTGTATAAGCACCCGCTTCTGGCAGATTCTGACGCATCCCCAAATCAAATTAGTTTGATGTGATCCGATTCCATACTAAGAAATGATATGTTCTCCACTCCCCCGTACAGGAATATTACTTGTGCACACAATACACTTTCGCACTCCTTGGCAAGAGGCACTTTGTGATGTGATTTTGTGCAATTGTTACCGGCACTTCCATGCCAGACAGAGCACCAAACAAAAGGTGAAATGTCTTTAATTAAAGAATTACGATGTGTGGACATGCACAATGTGTATTATTGTGTGTTTAAAGAGGGTCTCCTAGATGGTCTGCTCAGGTTCTGTCTTCTTTCTTTGTACCCCTACTCTCATGCCCGGAAGTGTCAACCTTTCTGCGACAAGGAATAACAATACGAGACGCCTTCCGAGGCAATTTAATTATTTCGTTTTATTGCGAATATGAAAAATTCATTTATCATTTGGATTCAGTGTTTGGGTTTGTGACGCGGGCTCATAACGCTTTTATGCAAATTAGATAGGATCGAAATGGGATTAGGCTTACTACGAAGGCGTTTACGACTGTTTCGTTTCGGAAAATGTCACTATTGACATGGCCAAAGAGTGGCAAGGGGGACAATGAGGGCGGATAATGTGTAAAAGCTCAAATAATTATTTTTCATATTCACAATTAAATGGAATAACAAAAAAGTGTGCAAAATGGTTTTAAAAAAAAACAATTTAAAAAAAAATTTTTGTAATTAAGAAATTTTTTCAATTTAATTTTTGCCTAAAAATGGATTTAAAAATGATCAGAGATCCCCAATTTGTGTCAGAAATACTGAAATGCAAATTTATCCTGTAAGTCCAAATTTTTCCTGTGTCTGAATTTGACAATTTTCACATTAACTTAGGTTGATTGGCTCCATGGGAAAGAGTGAATTTAAAATTTCTTTACGGCGAAATAAGATTTTACTGGGAATTTTGTTTCAACATCAAACTCAGTTGATATAAGACAAGTCGAGTCCATATTTTTTTAACACCTAATATTAGACAGAAAATGCTGAGATTTTTGTGTCCCAATTTTAGAGTGTTTGTGTTCCAATTTTTGTGCCTGAGATTTTTGTACCGGCGTGTTTGTGTCCCAATTTTAGAGGACATTTTTCTGCGAAATAAAATTAGGTTGACTGAGACCTTCCAATTGGTTTATCAGGAATATTGGATCACAAATGCTCACAGTTAAATTCGGGCACAAACAATTTAGTTGGAAACGTCGGCAGATTATAATCTGTTTTCGAATTTTACTAACATTGTCTTTTTGATATGGCAATGTACTGTAATATTTTTATTTGATAAAAAGTAACGCTAAATTTTGATGTCTCCAAAAATCTGTGTCTGAATTTTTTGTCGGAATAAAACTGGGTTGATGTGAGATCTTTCCAAAGGTTTCGTTGCCAAAGTGTTAAGTTCAAATTTTTTTTCACCCAACATTGGACCACAAACACTTACTTTTTCAATTGAAAACTAAGCCAGCGTGTTTTTGTAAATATTTTTTGTATGTCCGAATTCTGTTTCCGAATTTTAGCGTAAACAATTTTTTTTAAACTTTCAAACTGCGCTGATACGAGCCCTAACCTCCCGAACGATGGCATACAAAAGTGAAGATCGAAAGGATTTTACAGTAAAATTTGGCACAAGCATTGAAATTTCCATGCAGAGAAACGGCGCCATATTGTCACTGCCAAGATTTTTTGTATCCTGAAAATTTTTTTGAATCCGAATTTGTTTGACTCCGAACTTTTCAGAGTTTTTTCTGAGTCCAAATTTTCCGGAGTTTACATTTTTTCTGCGTACAAATTTTTTCTGAGCCCACAATATTTTAGAGTCTAAATTTTTTCTGAGCACAAATTTTTTCTGAGTCCAAATTTTTGTTTAGTCCAAATTTTTTCTGAGATATTAAACCTTTTAATTGGAGCATTGCAAAAGTGATAACTTTAATGTTAAGTTAGAAAACGTACCGGCTTGTGACATACAATTTTTTTCGTGTCCAAATTTTTTCTGTGTTAACCTTCACCTTCAAAATGGCACCACAAGAAGTTGTGAAAATTGAAAGTATTTTACAGCAAAAATTTGGCACAAGCATTGAAATTTCCAGGAAGAGAAATGACGCCATATTGTAACACCCAAAGTTTTTTGTATCCTGAATTTTTTTTTGAATCCGAATTTGTTTTAGTCTGAATTTTTTCAAATTTTTTCTGAGCTCAAATTTTTTATAAGCACAAATATTAAAGAATTTATTCTGAGTCCAAATGTTTGTTTAGTCCAAATTTTTCCGGAGTTTACAATTTTTCTGCGTCCTAATTTTTTTTGAGTCCGAAATTTTTCTGGGCCCAAATATTTTCTGAGATATCAAACCTTTTAATTGGAGGATTGCAAAAGTGTTAACTTAAATGTTAAGTAAGAAAACGTACCGGATTGTGACCTTCAATTTTTGTCGTGTCCAAATTTTTTCTGTGTTAACCTTGACCTTCAAAATGGCACCACAAGAAATTGTGAAGATCAGAGGGATTTTACAGCAAAATTTGGCACAAGCATTGAAATTTTTAGGAAGTGAAATGGTGCCATATTGTAACTGCCAAGTTATTCTGTATCCTAATTATTTTTTTGACTCAAATCTTTTTGAGTAAACATTTTATCTGCGTCCAAATTTTTTATGAGTCCAAATTTTTCTGAGCCCATATTTTTCCCGAGTCCGAATTTTTCAGAATTTTTGTCTGAGCCCAAATTTTTTCTAAGTGCAAACTTTTTCTGAGTGCGAATTTTTTTTGAGCGTACATTTATTCTGCGTCCAAATTTTTTCTGAGCCCAAAACTTTTTAGAGTCTAAATTTTTTCTGAGCCCAAAATTTTTCAGAGTCCAAATTTTTTCTGAGTCAAAATTTTTTCTGAGCCCAAAATTTTTCAGAGTTCAAATATTTTCTGAGCCCAAAATTTTTAGAGTCCAAATTTTTTGTGAGCACAATTTTTTTCTGAGTCCAAATTTTTGTTAAGTCCATATTTTTCCGGAGTTTACATTTTTTCTGCGTCCAAAATTTTTCAGAGTCCAAATTTTTTTTGAGCCCAAATATTTTCTGAGATATCAAATCTTCTAATTGGAGTACTGCAAAAATATTAAGTCTACCTTTTTATGCGCCCACAGTTAGACGGGGATATCCAGTTGGAAAAGGTATCGGATTGTGGCCTTCAATTTTTTTTCGTGTCCAAATTTTTTCTGCATCCGAATTTTGGTGAATATTTTTTTTTAATATTTAAACTTGGTTGACATAATCTTTGATCTTCAAAATGGCACCACAAAAAAGTGTGAAGTTGAAAGAATTTTACAGCAAAATTCGGCAACAAGTGTTAAAGTTTTTATGAAGAGGAACGTATTCACATTGTAACTGTAAAGTTTTCCGCATTCAAATTTTTTTATGTCCGAATTTTATTCAACAAAATATTTTTCGGACATGAAACTAGTTTCACAAAATTTGTGTAGTCAAACATTTTTTGCACGGACATTTCCATCTGGAAAAGGCGCTGTTTATTCAATTTCACTTAAACAATTATTTCGACGCTCTTTTTTTATATTTTAATTTTTATTAATTACAACAATGCACATAAATGCACCAACAATTATTAATTTTTTGCTCGGAAATAATTTTCAAACTTTTATCAGTGACTGCACTTAATGAAAATGCTACATAAAAAAAATCATAAATAACTAAAATCATATTAAATTAATTTTTTCTTTTAATAATTTTTCACGACTTTCAGTTAAAAGAACTCTTAAATAATTTGGCTTTTTATAAAAACTCAAAAATTGACTTTTCGTAGTAAAATCGAAAAGGGAAGTGACCCACAATCGACGAAAGTAACTCTTCCGATGTGCTGCGTTGTAAGCGTTCGCATGAATTATGTTTGTTGACTCGGCAGGATTCATTTGAATTTTTCATATTTGAACAATAAAGGATAATGTGTCCGAGTCCTGTTCGACATCAATCTATGCTACTTCAACGTTTTACCACGATTTCGTGTTTGAATGACTGTGAAAAGAACTGTTCTGACCATATTTGCACAACGCCCTGTCTATTCTGGTCAGTCCGTTTGCTTTTGGTTTTTTCCATACTGACCATTCCAATTTCCTATCCTTTACTCTGTAGTCCATTTGCATTTTCCACATAAAATTATGTTTACTTTTGAAGATGTAATGTTTGTCGAGAGCACACTCGGGCCGGGCCGACTTTTGACTGTCACGTTTGATAGCACTTCCCCCCCTCAGGCCTTTTCGAACTATAAAATTTCTAACTCAGACGGACCTAATATATACTATTTACTCATGGAAATAAAACAATTTCAATTCTTTTCACTCAAATATAATAAAGTATACAGCAGATCAAGCAGATAGAAACAGAAGCAGAGCAACCCTTACGCCAATTGCGGTTTTGAGGTTGTGAAAGTAATACCGTTCACTCGTTTTTAAGATTTATTTCACGTGTTAAAAAGTATATTTAAAACTAATTTTAACAGTATTCATTAATACAAAAATTTAGTAATTCTTTTCCTTTTTTAAACTGAAGATTTCTAAAGAAAATTGTTTATGAAAATTCTTACGAAAAATTCTTAAAATTAATTTTTGCAAAAAGTTTTATATAAAACTCAAAAAAAAATTCTTATAAAAACTTCTTACAGAAAATTTTTGCGGAAAACTATTCCAGAAAACTATAGTGGAAAATTCTTAAAAAAATTGTTATACAAATTCTTATAGAAAATTCCTACAAAAAATGCTTTTAGAAAATTCTTACGGTAAAATTTTGCATAAAATTTTTAGAGAAAATTTTTGCGGAAAACTAACGGAAAATTCTAAAACAAATACTTACGAAAAATGTTTACACAAACAAGCTTTCAAAAACTTCTTACAAAAAATTCTTACGAATAATTCTTATAGAAAATTCTTACAGAAAATTCGTATAGAAAATTCTTATAAAATATTCTTAGGGAAAATGATTGCAAAAAATATTTACAGAAAATTCTAACAAATTTTTTTTGGGGAAACCCATTACAGAAAAATCTGTAAAAAATTCTTACAAAGAATTCTTATGCAAAATTCTAACAAGAAATTCTTATAGAAAATGTGTACAGAAAAATTTTGCGAAAAAGTCTTAAAGAAAATTCTTATAGAGAATTCTTACCAAAAATTGTTACGTAAAATTCTTATGGAAAATTTCTACAAAACAAATTAAACAGAAAATTCTTACGAAAAATACTTACAAAATTTTTTTGAGGAAACCTATAACGAAAAAATCTTTAAAAAAACTCTTATAAAAAATTCTTACATAAAATTTTTAAGGAAAACTAACGGAAAATTCTTAAAAAAATTCTTACGAAAAATTTTTACAAAAATTTCTTATGAAAAATCCTTGCATAAAATTTTTACAAAAAATTCTTACAGACAATTTTTGCGGAAAACTTTTACAGATTAAAAAAACGTAAAACTCTTGCATAAAATTCTTAAGCAACAATCATACGAAAAATACTTATAAAAAATTCTTACAGGTAATTCTTAAAGAAAATTCTTATGGAAAATTCTTAGGGAAAATGTTTACAAAAAATTTTTGGGGAAACCCATTACACAAAAATCTGTAATAAATTCTTACAAGAAATTCGAACAAGAAATTCTTACAAGAAATTCTTACAAAAAATGTTTACAAAAAATTTTGCGAAAAAGTCTTACGGAAAATTCTTACAAAAAATGTTTACGGAAAATTTCTACAAAAAAAATTTTACAGAAAATTCTTACAAAAAATTTTAGGAGAAACCTATTACGAAAAAATCTTAAAAAAAGTCGTACAAAAAATTCTTACAAAATGTTCTTACAAAAAAAGCTTTTAGAAAATTCTTACAGAAAATTTTTCGGAAAAGTCTTACAACAAATTCTTCAGAAAATTTCTTTAGAAAAATTATTACAAAAACTTCTTACAAAAAATTTGAACTGAAAATTTTTACAAGAAATTCTTACAGAAAATTTTTACAAGAAATTCTTACAGAAAATTATTACCAAAATTTTTGCGAAAAAGTATTACAGCAAATTCTTAAGAAAATTTCTTTAGAAAAATTATTACAAAAACTTCTTACAGAAAATATTGACTGACAAATTTTTTCTAAAAGTTTTACTGAAAATTCACATTTGCATCCTTTACTACTCATGATTTATTTGAACCCTTTTGGAAATTGATAAGTTCGTTCTCGTTTGTTGTATTATGATTATGATTTTCAGTTGAATTCCTTGTGCTTTCACAAATCCTCTAATCTCCACAGATAAAAAAATATTCCATTGGTTTTTGTGTATAATTTTAAACAGACTGAATTCAAATCATTTAAATTAATACCATTTGGAGTGTAATTATCAGAAATTTTCCAAACATTAGAAATAAAGATAAATGCAGTTCAGTGAATTCGACTGTTCCATTTACAGTCGATTAACTGAATCTGATTCCAAAAATATTCCAATTTTCACCCCAAAAAACAACTGCTGGAATTGAAGAGATTTCAGTTGGTAGACTTTGTTAAATTTTGAAATTTGGCAGAGTTCACCACTGACCATGTACTTGAATTTGATTGAGTGGCAAAGTCCCCAAACTGGCACATTTCAAATCATCAAATTTGTGCAAAATTGATAAAAACATTATCGGAATTGTGGAACAGGAATAGTACGTCGGCAGATACGATTTTCTGCTTCAGTTGGCGTAGACAACAATGTTCTAACAATGGGGCTGCTAAACCTCCCCTTCTCGTCACACAGTAAACGTCACTCTCAAATGGTCATTCGTCTACCTTTTGCCGGTTGCAATTTTCCCACACAAATCATAGACTCTAAAAAACTGATATCGACCTCAATAAGGACCAAACCACAAATCCTGATTGTTTGTGTACCGCACCGAAGATGTTAAAATGGAATTTCGTTTTGCTGCTATACTTTTCGCTATTAAAATAAAAGTAATTTTCGTAAATGCTTATCGTTTTTGGTTATTTTAAGGATTGTCTTTACACTCAAAAAGGGGGCTATAGCCGTAAAGGTGATGTGATTATGTTCATAGACACGAACATCAACGCATATTATTACAAAAAAAATCGGTTTTATAAAAATTTCCTTCTAAAAAAATTGCTAAAAAAAAATTTTCGGATTTTACGCTAGACTAAAAAGGTTAATTTTTCCATTTTTACAATATTTTTTGAAGAAAATAATAAAGTGTTTACGTTCCAATTCTGCTCACTCAGGGAACGAAAGGATTTAAATCCTTTATGAAATCCTTAATAAAACAGACCATTTTGCGACTGCATTAGACGTTTGGTCTTCATTCTAACAAAAATATGACGAACCAAAATCGAAATCCCTTTAATTTGTATGTTCACGAAATTTCACAATGCAGACAATACTAAGTGTCTGGTTAACTGGGGAATCTGTGTGGACCCCATCCGGTGAGTATTTGTGCATTAGAACTCCACATGGTAACGTACGATTGAATTGAAACAATTAACTGGGAATAATTGAATTATGCGGAGAGTCTGTGATGTACTCACATTCAATTATGAAAGGCTTTTAACCTATTTGGTTGGATTCGTTCGGAGGTAAGCGTTCCGAGTTCGGAACTCGACTTTAGAAACTAGAAGCTCCGCAAGGTAACAATAGTCCTCGACTGGATGGATTTCTATTTATCCTGATAGCAATAGCTATCCGGCCGAGTACATATGGCATTTTAGATGGCTGTAAATTGTTCGATTGCAATTCAACTCACACCCAACAGAATAAAATTATCCTTAATTGCATTAAGGAACAATCTGTTGCCTCCTCATATCCTCATCATTTGCAGCGACCATTGCCGTAATTTCCTTTCCAATATTTTATGGTATTCCAAGCTCTTAAATGCAATGTTATTCGATTTTAGTACTGAAGGATCAATAATACTGCGGATTCCCCAACAATAGAATATCCACAATCAATGCTTGATCCTTGAACTCTTCTAATAATATTAATAGAGTCAATAATAGATTAAGTGTTGGCAGAAATTTTCCATTTCCGAACAAAATTGATTTATTCAAATTTTAGTCATCGACAAAATTAATATGTTATAAATCTTAATAAATATTTTTATTTAAGGATTTAAAAAATATTTTTATGAACAAGAAATAAAGTATTTAAAATATTGCATTTATACAATTTTGAGAACAAATTTCCAGTTAATATTATCAGTCCATTTTCAGTAACAATACTTAATAGCTTTCCAGTATTAAAAAATTCCAGTAACAAATTTCCATTAAAAATAATTTCAGTAAACACTATTTTTAGGAAAAATATTTTATGTGTCAAATAGTTCCCAATAAAAATATTTCCAACCAAACAATTTCCATTAAAAACAATTTCAATAAAAAAATTTCTAGAAAAAATTATTTTTGTTGTTGAAAATATTTTCAGTAATAACATTTCCAGTAAAAATGTCAGCGACAATAATTACAGAAAAAATAATTGCTGTAAAAATATTTCCATTCAAAATACTTTCAGCAAAAACATTTCTAATAATAATATTTCCATTAAAAATTTTTCCTGTAAAAACATTTCCATTAAAAATATTTTCAGTAAAAACATTTCCAGCAAAATTATTTCCAGTAAAATTATTTCCAGTCAAAATTCTTCCATTACAAAAACTTCCAATAAAAAATTTTGTAGTAAAAATGAATATTTCAAATGTTTTCAGTAAAAAACTTCCAGTAAAAACATTTCCAGTAAAAATATTTCCAGTTAAAATATTTCCATTAGAAAAACTTCCAATAAAATATTTTCCAGTAAAAATATTCACATTTCAAATACTTCCAGTCAAAATTTTTCAGTTTTGATTAGTTTCCAGTAAAAACATTTTTAGTACAAACATTTTCAGTAAAAACATTTCCAGCAAAATTACTTCCAGTAAAATTATTTCCAGTCAAAATGGTTCCATTATAAAAACTTCCAATAAAAAATTTTCCAGTAAAAAGATTCACATTTCAAATATTTCAGTTACAACATTTCTAGTGAAAAAATTTACATTCAAAAACTTTCCAGTAAAAATATTTCCAGTAAAAACACTTCCAGTAAAACTATTTCCAGTAATAATATTTGTAGAAAGAGAATTTTTAGTTAAAATATTTTCATTTTTAAATAGTTTGCACTTAAAATATTTCCTGTAAAAATATTTACAGTAAAAATATTTTCAGTAAAAGTGTTTCCAATAAAAAATTTTCCGGTAAAAATATTTCCAGTTAAAGTATTTTCAGTTAAAATAATTTTCAATAAAAGTTATTCCAGTAAAAAGTAGTTTCAATTTAAATATTTTCAGTTTTCAATAGTTTCCAGTTAAAATAATGCCAGTAAACATATTTCCAGTCAAAATATTTACAGCAAAAATACTTCCAATAAAAAAAATTCTAGTAAAAATATGTTCAGTAGACTTTTGTCCAATAAATGTATTTCCAGTAACGATACTTCCAAGAAAAATCTTCCAATAAAAATACTGTAAAAAAAATTTCCGCTAGAATACTTCCAGTAAAATTATTTTAGGAAGAAAAGTTTAGTTTTTAAATTGTTTTTAGTAAAAATATTTTCAGTTTTAAATAGTTTTCAGTTAAAATATAATAATTCCAGTAGAAATATTTTTACTTCTAAATAATTTCCAGTAAAAAAATGCTTTTAGTTAAAATATTCTCAATAAAAATTTTCTGTAGAGAACAGGCGTGCCTTCTCTCTTGGATTTGGGTCCCAATTTTACTAAATTTTTTTTTCCCGAATTTCAATTTATTTTTATATTAAGTTATTTTTGCTTTTAATATTAAATATAAAAGTTAACAAAAGCAAAAATAACTCTCTATGAAAATTCATATTCTTGTCAAAGTTCTCGTATGGAAAAGGATGTTTCGCGTCAGTCTCTGCATTCCCTAAAAATCACCCCCACAAGTAAGCTGTTCATTTTCGTCTTTATTGAAATTTTTCTTATTAAGGTTTATTTGATATTTTATTAATTTAATTTTTGGGCAACTCTTCGTTATTTTTTTCATGGGAATTTTCCGTTTGGTATTCATTTTTCATATCTTTAGGGGAGACGCAAATAAAAACTCGAAAGAGTTTCAACTTCGTGTAAATATGATTAAATCAGTTTTTCTTTTTTGTATGAATATTATTGTATGAACATCTTATAAAAATATTGCAAATTTAAAAGTAAGAAAGAAGAATTTTGTTTCGTATTAAAATAATTTCGAATTTACTTTCTTAAAAGTAAAACCGTACAGGTGCCCACATCGTCAAGGAGGCAAAGGCCAAAATTGCCAAACAACAGAAATTCAAACTCTTATGTTTGCATAAACGATGAAGTTTTGTGTTTAGAAGAAAAGAATTTTTTTAAAGTTGAATTATTTTATTAATATTGGTAGAAAATTTGTTTTGTTCCAAGAATCTCAGCGAAAAAATTTGCAATTTTCATAATTTCTTTAAAAAATTCTAAATTGTTTTGAATTTCAGCGCCATTTTGTTTTCATTGATTTGGAAATTTTAGGAACAAAAATGGAATTTCACTTGTTGACAAAACTGATTATTTTAGTTTTATGAGAAAAACGTAAAAATTGCTTTTCTAAATTTGTCGATACCTTACTCATCATACATGTTTAAGTTTGAGCACGGAGGAGTCTTGAGTTCAAATCCAGATTTTTCGTGGCACTAAAAATGTCATTACAGCACAAATGTTACTAAAAATAATTTTAAAAATATAATAAAAATTCAATGGCCTTTTGATGGAAAAAGTCTTTTATTATTGTTGGGCCTCCATAAAGAAAAATGTATTAGAACATCTTAAAGTGTGGTGAAAAATTTATCCGCTTTTGGGACTTTAGCACAAAATTTGTGGTTATGTTAATCCCTTAATTCAAAAGGAGATAAAATTTCGATTAATTTGATCTAAGTTTAATTTTTGCTTATTAATGTAACTAAATTTGATATGGTCTTAAGGTAAATGTTAATAGAAAAAAAAAGAAAAAATTTGGACAGCTTTTGATAAAATATTCTTATATCGTCGTTGGGTCTAACTACCTCAAATTTAGTATAATTTTTACGTACTAGAATTACCAATTTTGAAAATTTCGTTAAAAAAAAGAGAAAAATATACCAAATTTCGGCGAATTGCCATATCTTTAAGGGTCCTAAAATTAATATTGGAAAAATATGCACAAATTCAGATAAAAAAAAAATGGTCGTCATATATTTTTGCAAAAAAATTTTTTAGAAAAACTTGTTTTTTTGTGGTTTTAAATTTGTCCAGAAAGCTAGCTTTTTTGGACTCACCAGGAATGACCAGAATTAAAGTTTTAACTTTTTGCTCAAAAGAAAAAGGAAAAATCTACCAAATTTTGGCGAATTTCCAAAAAAAACTTTAGATATTCTTGCAAGTCTTAATAAGAAATTATGGAAAAATTTACTTTTCTTAAGATTTTAAAATTGAGTTAAAAATTTGAGGTGTTATTTTTTTGCAAAAATTTATTTTAGAAAAAGCCGTTTTCTTGTAAGTTTTTCAGTGAGCTGCCTTTCTTGGACTTACTAGAATTACAAGAATAAAGATTTTAACTTATTGCTCAAAAAGGAGAAAAATCCGACAAATTTTGATAAATTTCCATTTAGTTAAGGGTCTTAAAAATAATATTCATTAAATAATTACAAGTACAGGAGGCTTTAGATGAAAAAAACTTTAGATATTCTTGCAAGGCTTGATAAAATATAATGGAAAAATTTGCTTTTCTTAAAATTTTAAAATTCTGTTCAGAGTTTGAGGTCTTATTTTTTTGCAAAAATTTATTTTATGAAAAACTGTTTTTATTGCAGCTTCAATTTTTTTATAAAACTGTTTTTCTTGAAGTCACTAGAATGACAAAAATTAAAATTTTAATTATCCACTCAAAAAATAAGAAGAAAATTTGCTGAATTTTGGCGAATTTCCATTTAGTTAAGGGTCTTAAAATAGGTTCACATTTTTGTTTAGTTTCATTTTTTTTCAGAGAGCTGCCTTTCTTGGACTCATTATAATGAATAGAATTAAAATTTTAATCGTACGTTTGAAAAAAAGAGTAAAATCTGCCAAATTTTATTGAATTTTTTTTTTCCTAAGGTCCTAAAATTTTCTCAAACTAACTTTTGGAAAATAAATAAAGAATTATTATTCCCAAATCCTTGTTGAGACCTTAAATATAATAAAATTTCCTATTAAATTATAGAAAAATTTTATTTTCTTCAATTTTAAAAGTTTGTTCAAAATTTGAGGTTATATTTTTGTTTAAAAATTGATATTTGAAAAAACTATTTTGAAAGTTTCAAAATTTTTAAAGATTTACCTTTGGTTGAATTTTTTAGAATAACTTGTTTGCTCAACAAAAAAATATACCAAATTTTGCTACATTTTTACATCTGCTTAGGGTCTTAAAATGTCCCAAGAATCAAATTTTGGACAAATAAGTAAAAATTCAACCAGTTTTTAATAAAAAAAAACTAGAAAAATTATACTGCTTGATGTTTAGATATTTTGTCCAAAAATTTGAGATCTTTTTTTGCTATGATGGGAGGATGGTTGGGTCTGTGGGTTTTGCGGTTTTTCAATAAACTTCTTTTTTTACTTTGAATTTTACAGATGAGTACCTTTTAGACTATCATGAGTTTATTATAATTTTTGCTTATTGGAATAGCAAAATTTAAATATTCAATTTTTGACTTAAAAAAAATAGATTCTTAGTGAATTTTTATAATTTTTTTTAGAGTTCTAAAGTGTTTTACAGGCAAATTTTGATTAAAGTCCTTAAAAATTGACGCACCTTTTTTAGCAATGTATTTTCTTGGGTACCTGTTAGAAATACGAAATTTGAAATTTTCATTAAAATTTTTTTTGAGTATTGGTAAAATTTCACATATTTTTTAAGGGGCCGTAAATTCTCTCAAACTAAATTTTGATAAAAGTAACGAAAAATTCAGGCAGTCTTTGAAAAAATCCTTTCTATTATTGTTGATTCTTAGACTATCACAGCATTTAATATAAAATCAAAATTTGAGGTCATAATTCTTCTGTAAAAATTTATTCAAGAGAAAACTTTTTATCTTTTTTGGACATATTGAAAAGGCTACCTACAAAATTTTAATTTTTCTTTTAAAAACTAAAAAAAATTTGCTTAATTTCAGTGAATTTATATGTTTTTATAGGGTCCTAAAATTCCGTCGAACTAAATTTTGGCAGCTTTTGTTAAACAATTTCCATACCATTAATAGGCCTTGACATAAAATTATTCTTCTAAAATTTTGTTTTTTTTTTCAAAATTTGAGGTCATAATTTTTTGCAAATATTTATTTGGAAAAAAAAACATTTTCGAAAAGGCTCATTTTTGGACATGCTGAAAAGACTAAATTTGAAATTTTATAAAAACCATTTTGATAGTAGTTAATTGTTATGGCTTTTTGGGGTCCTAAATTTCCCTTCAACTAAATTCTAATGAAAGTAAAATAATTAAAAATTCAGACAGCTTTTGATAAAAATTCTTGTATTTTTATTTGATGAAATTTGATGAAATTTTACATAAAATTAGAAAAAGTGTCCTTTTTTTCAAAGAATTTAAAGTTTTGCACTCAAAAATATTGTAGTTTATTGGTTATTTATTAAATTATAAATTTTTGAATAGAAAAATTGTTTTCAAAGAAATTCTTATTGGCATTTTGCTTTTAATAATTTTTCTTCATTGAATTAGCCGGTTTTCATTTTTTATTATAAAAAATAAAATTCCCGATTTACAAACTCTTCAGAATAAAATTATTGGTGCGATATTATCAACAAAACAGGGCTATTCACGAACTCAGCTTCTTAAGTTGCCATGAATCCATATATCGACTGTGAATCCCGTCATTCTTTTCATCCACATTTTTTTCAGTTTCTTAATTTTTAAAGCTTGGGCGCACTATCAGTCTGCATAGTAGCTGAAATTATAAATGCACTGCCGTATCGAATCAGTCCTATAGAATTGGTGTAGAGATGACGAAGATGAAGACAGCCCAAAGCCTTTTTTCCTTATTCATCAATCACAGACGATCGACCAATCCGACTACTTCATGTGCTGTGCTGTAGCTACGTTGGCTTTGACTCTTACTCCACAGATTGATGGATGCATTGACTCTAAGAAGTGCAGAACTTATCAAAGCAATTGAGAACAAGAGATTCTGCTTTGCCCAGAGAATATAATTTGCTTCTCAACAACAAGAAAAAAAAACACAATAAAAATCTACAATCAAAATCCCTCGAAGATTTGATATACGCACGAACACCCCACACAACCGTACAAATGGCCTCCTTTCACGGTGTCCCAATGGGAATGGGAGTTCTCAGCATAACCTCAGATGCATCGGTGAATCCCTTCTATCTTACTGGTTGACTATTGCCTCCTGGCGCTTTCATATCTGTATCCTTATTACGAATTTTTCAGCTCACACCCTTCCCCGATCTCGATGGCATTGTAGCCATGTCGGGACTACATAATTCATTTCGATTCGATTCTATTCGATATTCAACGGAAAATATTATTTTCGTTATTATAACATCTTTTCACGTATTTTATTGGTGATTTTTATTTTGTTTTTTGTTTTTTCTTGTAGTTTTTTTAAGGAAAAAATTATCGAAATAAAATGAATCGAAAAATTATCAGAAGAAAATTACATTCTGAATCGTTTTCTTTTTTCTTTTTCAGCCCATGGAAGTGTTTCATTTTTGATCTTGCTAAGTTGTCTCCTTTTTCTTATTGGCATTTTGTTTATTGTAATTTTGTGCCATTTTGATTTTGGTTTTTTTTGTTGCACTTCCTTTCTTGCAGAGGTTTTTGTCGATTTGAACTCATCCAATGCTGTTGATGATCGTCGCAATAAAGATGAATTGTGCCGATACTGATGATGATGATGACGGCTGCAGCAGCATTCACTGTTACTGTAATGATGGTGACGGTGATGGCAATAGCAGTGGTGATGATGGCGAAGGCTTCTGTTACTTCAGCTTCTTACAGCCCCAAACCCTAACCCAGTCTGAGTGAGTCTTTCATCTTCTACTGGGACACCATTTTCTTCATAGGCTCCATCTTCCTCTCAACATTTTCCCATTGGACGTCGGATTCGGCTTCTGGATAGATTGGTTTCCCCATGTTCAACTGGTTGTGATGTTTGTCTGGTTGAAGCCAAGCCTGAGACCAAATATTTTCACCTCCCTACCATCTGCCAAAATCACCCACCTCATCTTCAAAATCTTTGCTGCAATCGATGTCGACACTATTAGGGACTGTTCTTCTCTTCGCAAAGAAGCTCTTTTGGCTATCAACAATCCCCAATCCATCTCCATGCCATGTTCTGCATTCTGCATATGATTATGACTGAAGAGAAAATGCCACGTAAAAAGAAAAATCGAGCAGCAAAACGAATGATGATTGGAAATAATTACAGAAAATAGGCAATATCTGAGAGGGTCTGTCTTTGGTTATTATTGGCCAATATGATCAATGCTGTCAATTCAGCCATTTTGTTGTGAACGTTTCTTGAATTCCAAATAGGATCTTGCCAGTTCGTATGTGAAACTATCGATTCCGAGTGCGCAGGAAATTCGCAGAATATCGTTCGTTTTGTAATAAAACAAAGAAGAAGAAAAATGGTGGGCTCTAAGGGCAATATTGAGGATCGAATAAATTCCCTTCAGTAAGACAGACAACAATTATGATCCATCGACAAAAATTACCAAAGCGGACGCGTCGTGAACACAACAATCTGCAATTTTGGCAAAGATTTCGAATAGTTTTTTTTTTATATCAAATTCACTTGAACAAATCGCGATGCTTGATTTGCTCCAAATTACCATCTTTCGTATATTTATTATGGAGCTAAAAAGGGCGGGAAGTTTCGGTTTTATTCCCGTATAATTTTATTATAGTTAAAAGGTAGTTATGGGGGGGGGGGGGGAAGAGTAAAGAAGGGGTAGTTTAGAACAATCAAATTTGAATGGCATTTTTTTCTTCCTTTTTGATCCTTTTATTCATTTGTCTTTAATATTTTTGATGAGTCTCGTATGAGCATCTTGATTGTGAGTTTATTTATTTTGCTTATTTATTTCAGAAAATTTTCTTTTTTGGACTCCCTAGAATGTAGAATTAAATTTTTAAGTTTTCGCTCAATAAAAGAGCCACCATATTTTGAGGAATTGCCATGTAGTTAAGGGTCCTAAGAATAATATTGGAAAACCACTTACAAGTACCAGGTGTATAAGCTTAAATCCGCTGTTTTTTAGTCAAAAAAACACATGTACTTGCCCTTGCTAGGCAATATATTTTTCCCATCTCTTAGGCAATTTCTGGCTACCACACCAAAAAAATTATTTCTCTTTCGAGGCAAACCACTCATCAAACCATTTTCGGACGTCTTCGTAAGAAACGAAGTGCTGCTCAGCAGGCGCGTGGCCCATCGATGAAAACAGGTGGTACTCGGAAAGATTCAGGTCTGGTGAATAAGCGGGGTGAGGTAGCACCTCCCAGTTGAGTGTCTCCAAGTAGTTTCGGACCATTTTTGACATGTGGAATAGTGCGTTGTCGTGGAGGAAAATCAGCTTGTCATGTCTTTGTTGATAATCCGTCCTTTTTTCACGCAGAACCAAAAACGGTGCAATTTTTTGGAACTCCGATGCAGGAACGACTTTCTTTTTTGTCTGGCGAGCAAGATTTCGCATGTGTTTTGGCGTCGCTCTATCTGCCTATCGTTCAATTCATGCGGCAACCATTTTCCGATCTTCTCAATCTTCCCCATGGCACGCAGATGTATGGAAATGGCTAGATCGGCTATCGTCTTCGTCCAAAATAGCCTGCAATTGATGGTCCTCAACCTTCCTAGGCCGATTTTCACGCTTCTTGTCCCACAAGGCAAAATTGCCGTCTTTGAATCGACGAAACCAATCTCGGCAAGTTGTTTTCGATAAAGCACTGTCACCATAGGCTTCCATAAGCATTCGATGCGATTCTGCAGCCGATTTCGCCAAATTGAAGCAGAAAAGCAAAGCTGCTGTCACCATAGGCCTTCATAAGAATTCGATGTGATTCGTCAGCTGATTTCTTCAAATTGAAGCAGAAAACCAGAGCTTCCCGCATATGCTCTTTTTCTGGCACAAAAGTACACATGATTACCAAAGGAAAAATGTATGTTGTTATACGAAATTGGTGACAATGTACACTGATTAATTTTGGCAGATGTCAAACTCATAAAAAAAAATTATGGCGTGCCCATGGTAACTTAATGCGCTCACTCACGCCATCTAAAACCAAACAGCGGATTTAAGCTTATACACCTGGTAAATGACGCTGTAGATGAAAAAAAAACAGAGTTTGAAGTCCTATTTTTTTTGCGAAAATTAATTTAAGAAGAAACTGGTTTTTTTTTGTATGTTCACATTTTTTCATACAGCTCCCCCTTGTGGACATACTAGAATGACTAGAATTAAAGTTTTAACTTTTTGCTAAAAAAAAAGAAGAGAAAAATATGCTGAATTTTGGCAAATTTGCATTTAGTTAAGGTTCTTAAAATAAGTTCACATTTTTTTTACCATAGTTTTAAATTTTTTCAGAGACTTTCCTTTTTGGTGAATTTATCTATTTTCTAAGATCCTAAAATCCCCTTAAACTAAATTTTAGAAAATAAATAAAGAATTAAAATAGATTTTGATTCAAAAATACCCAAATATCCTTGTAGAGTCCTTAAATATAATAAAATTTTTTATTAAATTATAGAAAAATTTTCTTTTCTTAAATTTTGAAACTTTGCTGAAAATTTGAGGTTATATTTTTGTCTAAGAATTGATATTTGGAAAAATTATTTTGAAAATATTCAAATTCTATGCAAGAATGTTGGCTCCTTAAGGCAGCAAGTCATTTACTGACTGAATAGTGACTAACATCCACATTTTCATAAACAATTTCCAAATTGGTATTAGTGGGAATGTCACTGCAGTTCCGAGACCAATAATGGACGAATCACATTGTTTATTGGAAAATAAAATGGTGTCCATTCTCAAGGAGTATACTTCTTACTTTTTACTGTAGATAGGGCGGGAATATTATTTTTACCAACTCGAAAAACTCCTGTTCACTTACTACTAGCCAGTTAGCAGACCTCACCTCCAAAGGTCTGAATAGACCTCACCTCACTAGTCAGTAGTGAATTGTTCTCAAATAAAATGCGCAAACTAAGGTGAAATAGCCTCATTTAAATATCATTTGCAATTGTGCAATTACGAACATGCAAAATAGTAGCAGACTGCCATATCTGCCGGCCATCGAGACCATCTATCCTAAGCCAAATATTGGTAGGTGGACTCTAGGAAGCCAGGAAACTAGTCTGACTGCAACACTCCTACTCTAACCGAGTAGCTCTGGCATAAAAATAGGAATTTATACACTATTGGTAGGTGTACCCCCATTTAAGTGGGCTGGGAATTCGATTAACTCTGCACGGTGCGACATTTTTATTATTCCATGCTTTCTGACGCAGAGGACCGAAATTCACAAGCCGATATGTATGCCCGCCATCAGAGGGCTGTGTACTAATAATACGAGTAGTCTATGCTGGTATGAGTGTACGACAAAATTAGTTTCATTCCAAGTTACGAAAACAGAAAAAGTAAAACGCGGAAAAGAAAAATTACCCGGAAAACATGGCCGAATACTACCACCACCAGTAATCGAAACGGAGCAGATTAGTTGGTTTTTTTTTGTTGCGTCGAGCAAAATTACAAAACGATGGTAATAATGTTGGAAAACATTAACTGCTACCACAATATTCATACTACTCCCTTTTTTTAATAGTTTAAATACCTTCTGTCCTGCTACTAAGTATTACGAATACAAAATACAAAATTTTCTGCTCTTCTACAGCCCCCCCCTACCCCCTACAAACCTTTCATAGTATGTGAACAGTTGAAAATTGTACAATTTTTCTTTAAGGCTGTTCATATTTTATGTTCGTAAATGGTTTCAATTTTATTCTTGATCGTAAATTTCTCTAAGCATAATGACAGTTGTTTATTCGGTTGAAATTTAAATCGAGAATTTTTTCAACTATAATTACTATAATTTTTATTCATAAAGGAAACTGAAATCGATTCAGAAAAAGAATAATGGCCAAATGTGGTAGGAAAGGTAGAAACAAAATAAATTATTATCATATCCAAAGTGCCTTAGGTTAATTAATAAATACAACTACACATGACAACAGAGATGATTAACATTTTTTTGCATAATTTATTTCTATTAAAACGTTTACGCATTCACAGCAGTTGATGTTCTTATTTTGATTGCAAATTTCAGGAATATTACCACAGAAAATATTAGCTAGTATTGAGTGGAATTAATATATATTTTCATATTAAAATAAGGGAAAAATTCAACAGTAAAAAATTTACTGCTGAAAATTACTTTTTTTTAAAAGAAAAAAAAAAGTATTTATCGAGAATACCGAGTAGATCAGAACCGAATTTGGGATTCGTCAAAATTTTCTTTGCATTTTAGCAAAGCTTTGAACCGAAATTGATTCAAGACTCAACCCTGTTTTGTGAGTGAATTCGTTTTGGTTTTTATGATTGCTACGCATTTCTAGAGTTTTATTATTTATTTAAAAATAAATTACATAAAATACGTTAAAAAATATAAAATTAAATAAATTTTATTTATTTTTTCTTGTAAAAAGTTTTAGTTTTGGTTTCTTTTCATTTAAATTTTCCTTGAATTCTATTGTAGTTAAAAATGAGTGAAATTTTTTTAAAATTTTCCAAACTGTCCTAAAATATTAATATTAATTATAAATTTTTATTAGAATTTGAAAGTGAAAGAGTTTAAAAAAAAACTTCACTGAAATGCATTTCCGCAGTGATGCAAATTTTATTGTAAAAATTTTTATTGTGAACAATTTTTTATATATTTTTACAGGATTTTGAATTAAATAATTTTGACTGTAAATTTTTTTTTTATACTGAAACAATTTTTATAATGAAAATATTAACTATAACAAAAATTGCTTCAGTTAAAGTTATTGCAGCAACAATTGTATGTCAAAAAATTGTTTTACTCAAAATAGAGTAGTTTTTACTGGCAGAATTTTCGTTGCCACAGTTTTTATTAAGACAATCTTTACTGCAAAAACGTTTTTGTGAAAAATTGCTTTTTTAATACTGATAAATAAAAATTGCTGCTTAGACAATTTTGACTTCAAAAATTATTGCTGAAATGATTTAAATTAGAACAATTTGTACTGAGAAAATTTTGACTTACACCATTTTTGCTTTTATCGTTTTTTTTTTGGGACAATTTTTACTACAAAAACATTTTTGTGAAAAAAAATTTTTTTAATACTGAAATTTTTAAAAAGTAATAAAATTTGTTGCTTAGACAATTTTCACTTCAAAAATTGTTACTGAGACAATTTTGACTTACACCATTTTTGTTTTATAGTTTTTTTTTTGGGGGGGGGGGCACAGTTTTTACTACAAAAACGTTTTTGTGAAAAAATACGTTTTTAATACTGAAATTTTTAAAAAGTAATAAAATTTGTTGCTTAGACAATTTTCACTTCAAAAATTGTTACTGAGACAATTTTGACTTACACCATTTTTGCTAAGACAATTTTAACTTACACCATTTTTGCTTTTACCATTCTTTTTTTGGGGATAGTTTTTACTACAAAAACGTTTTTGTGAAAAAAAAACTTTTTCAATACTGAAATTTTTAAAAAGTAATAAAATTGCTTGCTTAAGCAATTTTGACTTCAAAAATTGTTATTGAGACGATTTAAATGAGAGCAATTTTTACTGTGACAATTTTGACTTACACCATTTTTGCTGCTACCATTTTTATTAAGATAGTTTTTACTACAAAAATGTTTTTACGAAAAAATATTTGTGAATGAATTTATTTAAAATATTCTTATTAAAAATATATAAAAATTAGTAAAACTTTTTACTTAAACATTTTTCTTACTGAAAAGACTAAAAAAACTAGTACAATTTTTAACTGACAGAATTTTGACTGAAGCAATTGTAGCTGATATAATTTGGACTCGAACAATTTTTTATTATAGTAATTTTAACTAAAACAATTAGTACTAAGACAATTTTTACTTGAAAATTTTTTACGATAGTGTTTTTCAGAAAAGTTTAACTGAAACAACTAAATGCTAGTACAATTTTTGACTGACACAATTTTAACTGAAGCAATTTTAGCTGAAATAATTTGAACAGAAAAAAAATTTCACTGACCAATGTTGACGGAAACAAATTCGAATAAAATAATTTTTTCAGACACAATTTTTTAATGAAATAATTTTGTTGGTGCAATTTTGACTGACATAGTTTTAACTGAAACCATTTTAACTGAGACAATATTAACTGAAGAATTGTTTAATGAAATTTTTTTAACTGAGACCGTTTTTACTGAAAGAAATTTGACTAAGGCATTTTTACTGACACAGTTTTGACTAGCATAATATTTAATTATAGAATGTTTAACTAAAACAATTTATACTGAAACAATTTCTACTTGAGCTTTATGTACGGTAAAATATTTCACAGAAAACATAAACAGAAAATTTCTTACTGAAAACACTAAAAAACTAGTACAATTTTTGTCTGACACAAATTTGACAGAACAAATTTTGACTGACATAATTTTTACTGAAAATATTTTAACTGGAACAAATTTTAATAAAACAATTTTACTAACTCAGTTGTAACTGAAACCATTATAACTGAAACAATTTCAACTGAAGAATTTATTAATGAAATTTTTTTTACTGAGGCAGTTTTGACCGAAACAAGTTTGATTTATGCATTTTTACTGCCATATTTTTGGCTGAAACAATTTTTACTAACGAAATTTTAACTGTAACAAATTTTACCAATCCAATTTAACTGGAGTATTTTCTAATTGGAAATTTTTTTTGCTGGCACAGTTTTGACTAAAGTATTTTTACTGACAGTTTTGGCTGAAAAAATTTTTACTTACACAATTTTAATGAAAAAATAATTTTGACTAATTTTTGCAAATACAATTTTGACTGACACAGTGTTAGCTTAAACAATTTTTACCGCCCCAAATTTAACTCAAACATTTTTTACTAATACAGTTTTGACTGAAACATTTTACACTGATACACAGTTTGCAGTGGAAAATTTGTGATACAAACACAGTTTGCAGTGGAAAATTTTTTGCTGACACAACTTTTAGTGAGAATTTTTTGACTTATAAAATTTTGAATGAAACAATTTTTAGTAACTCAGTTTTGATTAAAAAAATTTTTTACTAATACAATTTTAAGTAAAACGTTTTGTACCGAAAAAAGTTTGACTGAAATAAAAGTTTTAACTAAAACATTTAGATAAATTGGACCGAAACAATTATTACTACGAATATCTATATTGAAAACATTACCATTAACAAGGTTTTTTGGAATATTATTTAACAGAAAGTTTCTTGACTTAAACAATTTTTATTCTAAATATTAAAAAAAAAATTTAAAATAAAAATTTTCTACTACAAAATTTACCAGAAAAATATTTTCACTCACAAATTTTTTATTAGGAAAGTTTTACATAAAAATTATTTTACTTTTAAAACTTTTTAACTAAAAAATATTTTTATTGAAAAAACTAACAACCACAAGATCTTTAAGAAAAAAACCATTTGTAAATATTTTTAATTTATTTTTAATTAAAAAAATTGTCTGCATTTATAATTTAGTGAATTTTAATTTTAGGTTTTTTTTTTTTTTAAAGATAGAATATAGAATTTTTAATGCAATTGGTAATTATAATTATAAAAAATTATTAATTAATCAGAAATCAGTTTATTTAATGATAAATCGAAAGTGCCCCGTAGTCCGTCGGAAAATTGAACTTAGGACATATTCCCATGAGAATATTTTTTCAAATGTTGATATTAAAAATTATACGCTTTAAAATAATTTGTAAATTTTTTCTCCTAAACCGAAATAGTTTTAAAATCCAAAATTACAATATTATTACTACTGAAATTCCATCCTTAAAAAAATTCCATGAAATCCCAAACTACACTCCAGGAATTATGTAAATAAAGCAAAATTTTACTCTATCCTAAATTTAAACTTAAACAATTCTACAAAAATTATTCATACTAAAAAGTACGAGGATCCTTCAATAAGTCCTTAGAAAAAGATGAAAAAAAATTTTATTTTTCAACATAATGTCTTTTTAGCTCTAAATACTTTTCCAACCGTTTTTCCAAAATTTTTATCCCGTCCAAAAAATAGGATTTCGGAAGTTCTGCAAAATACTCATCCGTTTGAGCAATGACGTCCTCGTTGGAAGTGAACCGTCGTCCGCCAAGCCATTTCTTCAGATTGGGGAAAAGAAAATAGTCACTCGGGGCCAAATCTGGTGAATAAGCCTGATGCTGCAACAATTACATTCTCAATTCCACAATTTTGGCCATGGAAACAGTGCAGGTGCGCACAAGCTCATTGTCCTGATGCAAGAGGATTTTTTTCTTCTTAAGATGGGAGCGTTTCTCTTTGATTTCCTCGCTCAACCGTTGCAATAACGACGCGTAATACGCTCCTGTTATTGTTTTTCCTTTTTCCAAGTAGTCGATAAAAATGATGCCCTGCGAATCCCAAAAGACCGTGGTCATCACCTTGCCGGCCGATGGCAAAGTTTCTGCCTTCTTTGGAGCCCGTTCGCCCTTGAAAATCCACTGTGATGACTGTCTCTTCGTTTCTGGAGTGTAGTAGTGTATCCAGGTTTCGTCCACAGTGACATATCGACGAAGGAATTCGGCAGGATTGCGATGAAAGAGTGCCAACATAGCCTCAGAGTCCACTGCATGATTGCGCTTATTCTCCTCTGAGAGCAAACGCGGCACCCATCTTGCCGAAATTTTTTTCACAGACAATTTTTCATGCAAAATTGAAGCGACTGTACCTTGTGATATGCCCGTGGCCTCAACTTATTCGCGCACTTTAATTCGCCGATCGTTCAAAATCAGATCGTGGATTTTGTCGATGATTTCAGGAGTAGACACCTCAACTGGGCGTCATGAACAATGTTCATCTTTTGTTGATGAACGGCCACGTTTAAATTCATTCACCCAATTGTAAATCGTTGCAAACACAGGTGCAGACAGCCAACTCGGCTTTGATTTCTTTCGGTCTTAAGCCTTTCAAATGGAGATTTTTGATGACAGCCCTAAACTCGCTTTTGTCCATTGTTATGCACAAATAAATGTCGTTAACTTTAATCGACGATAGAAATTGACCTACGCTATGGATCGAGCTGAAATTTTGACAGCTTTCCTATCGATAATGCTACTTACAAAAAAAAAACCTACACTACGAGCGCAATTTCTCGGATTTTCAAAGGACTTATTGAACGACCCTCATATGTAATATGAAAAAATTTTCAATCATCGACGAAGCAAATAGGATTAAAAGTTTGGTTTTCTTCTATTTGTAATATTCCAACTTCTTCAAAATATTAATGGACATATTTTGTAGGATTTATAAAAAAAAAATCCATTTCTTATTATATCGGATATATGACAATTTATAATAAGAAATAATACAATTTCGTACAAAAATACTAAGAACCCCGACGACCAACATTAAGGCTTCTTTTAAGTGAGAATGACTAAATGTCTATCGAAATTCAGTCGAACCGAACAATGGAGATTTTGTCAATTTGAATTTCAAATTTGATTTTCATTTAATAATCAGCCAAAATTCAATAAATAAATATACGTGCAAATAGAAAATCCATTTAGTAAGGAAGCCTGTATAATATTTTAGGTACCGGCTAGATTTATAAGATATTTTTATAAAAATAATCCAAGATATTTCGTGCAGCAAAAAATCCTAGAACGACTATCGAATTAGTGTAAGAAAGTGATTTGCCTATTTTTATACGATTTTACTTGAATTGATTTGGTTTTTTAAGAAACAAAAATTTGATGTGAAACCTTAAAAAGTAAAGTCCTTTTATGAAAATTTTATTAGAATATTAGCAATAATAAAACTCCCGTCGAAAAGAATATTTTTAACGATCAATAATTCTAAAAATCATAATAAGCCCCTCTTCAAATGGGATGGAAAAAAATTCCATACAAAATTAACTGAAATGGTTTTTAAAAAAATTAGTTCAGTTTAAAATATTTAATTAATAATAGAATTAATAAAAGAAAATTTGAAATCATAATAAAAGTAGCCTTAAAAAAATTTCACAAAAAATTGCCCAACAAATTTTTTCAGTAAAAAGATTTTCAGTAGAAAATTTTCCACTAAAATCCAATTTTTTCTTTAACTTCAAATATTTTTTTATAAATATTTTTTTATTAAATTTTCTATTAAATATAAAACAAAAATTACTTTTTATGACCAGCCACTTAATTGGAAATCATTGAATGTAAAGTTCAAAAGCTATTCCGTATGGGCAGTTGATGAGTGCGAAAATTAATAGCTTGCAGTGAATGGTATCCTGTAAAGGACCTGAAAATAAGTACAAAAGTACAAACAGGACATAGCCAAACAAAAGAGAGGAGATACTGTCGAAAGCGGAATCCAATCGGATCCGATCCAATCCAATTGAGAGCAATCCCATCACCAAATCCTAAACCAATCACAGTATTTCTGGGCGACTGGGAACCAGTATGATCTGGATGTGGACACATCGTTTGATACGATGCAGTAATAACTACTCCAATCCGACTACTTCCAATCCATTCTATGAACCTGACCAAATAGGAAATGGCAGTGCGCGCCCCGACCATCCGGGGAATAATAGAAGTGGGCATGCGAAACAAACAATCGACATGCACTTAATGCAAATTCGGACCACATTGCAATTTCAAAAGTTAATTACCGAGCATTGAGTAATGCTCGAGTGTCGTTGGTGCACACAGAATTCCGAATGAGTTATTGATTATTGCGATTGCAGGCGTCCACTTTGACAATGCACTCTACTCTGAACGACCACAAGCAATTGTCCACTCGCCGCATTTCAAAAATTCCAATATCATCATTGGAGTCGACATTTGCCAAAGTCATCTCCGCACCCGTCATATTCAGTCCACTACCCCAACAGTATCACTATTCGAATTGCATTTTCCAGCAAATATGCACCGATAAGGGATGATCCCAACGCTGCTCGACCGTAACCCTAATTTTCTGCTCGAAAATTGCCAAGGAATCGCCCGTGTTCACATGTACTGTCGTTGCCATTTTTCCAATCAGTCCGTTCGATTCTCTTTCCAAATTTGTTACTAAAATTTTGCGTAAACTGCTAAATACCGGCTAGTTTGGAGCACACATATTTATGGACGGAAAATCCATTTGATTTTAATTATTATAAAGAAAAAGTGATCAGATATTATGCAAAAAAATTTAGGATTTGCTTGGAAATGAGTAATGAAAAATAAAATTTTGCAGGTGATTTTTACTGAACAATTTTGCATTTTAAAAAAGTTTACTATACAAATTTTATGTAAAAGAATTTCAACTACAAACATTTTTTATGAAAGGATTTTGACTGAAAGAAATTTTATGGAAAAATTTTGTCCTGCGAGAATTTTTATGGAAAAAATCTTCACTGAGCCTATTTCTACTTGAAAAATTTTAACTGAGCGAATTTTGAGTTAAGGCATTTTTACTAAAATAATTTTAAATGGAAAATTTTTACTTAAATAATTTTTCATAAACTAATTTTTAATGGAAACATTTTTACTAAAAAAAAATTTACTCAACGAATTTCCACAAAAATAAATTTAACTGAACGAGTTTTTGCTGAAGACAGAATTTTAACTGGGGGAATTTATACTGAAAATATTTTCCTAAACTAGTTTTTACGATAAAAAATTTTTACTGAAAGAATTTTCAATGAAAAATGTTAAGTGAACAATTTTTTACTGAAAAAAATTGTACTGAACAAATTTTTGTTTAAAAACTTTTTGCAGAAAATGTTTAACGAACGAAAAAAAATTTACTGATAGAATATCGCTATAAAAATTTAACTGGACGAATTTTTGCTGAATATTTTTACGGAACCAATTTTTGATAAACAAATTTTTTTTCAAACGAAATTTCCTTTAAGAAATTTTACTGAACAAATTTTTGCTGAACGAATTTTCGCAGAGGAATTTCTTAAAAATATTTACAATATTTTTTTTTTTTGAACTAACGGATAAAAATTTTACTGAAAGAATTTTCGCTGGTAAATATTTAGTGAAAAAGTTTTTATTGCAGAAAAATTTTTGCCGAACGAACTTTTGCTAAAACAATTTTAATGATAGAATTATTACTACAAAAATTTAACTGCACGAATTTTTGCTCAATTTTTTTACTGAACAAATTTATGATAAGCAAATTTTGACTAAACAAAATTTTCCCTAAGTAATTTTACTAAACGAATTTTTGATACAAATATTTAACTGGACGAATTTTTGTTGAGCGAATTTTTGCTTAAAAAATTTACTGATAGAATTTTCGTCACAAACATTTTACAAATAGAATTTCTGCTACTTTGAACGAATTTTTCATGTTTACGTGTATTTAACGAAAATAGTAAACTAATTTTTGCTGAACAAATTTACAAAAACAAAATTTACCGAATGAATTCAGTTTAATTTTTAAAAAAAATTTTATTAACAAAATTTTTGCTGAATGAATTTTTGTTAAAAAAATGTACTAAAACAATTTTCGTGCACAAACTTTTAACTGAACAAATTATATCTGAACGAACTTACACTAAAAAAAATGTTGTACAACTTATTTTCGCTCAAAAACTTGTACAAAAATATTTTTTTTTTTCTGAACGAAATTTTGTAGAATAGTTTTTAGTACAAAAATTTACTGAACAAATTTTCGCTGAATGAATGTTCTCTAAAAAAATTTACTGATGGAATATTTACTTAAAAAA
This sequence comes from Atherix ibis, assembly GCA_958298945.1. Classification (NCBI taxonomy): domain Eukaryota; kingdom Metazoa; phylum Arthropoda; class Insecta; order Diptera; family Athericidae; genus Atherix; species Atherix ibis. The sequence continues at coordinate 79,690,146 of OY282609.1, forward strand.
TTGCTACTTAACGAATTTTTGCACAACTAATATTGCTGAAACAATTTTCGTTCATAAATTTTTAACTAAACAAATTTTCTCTGAACGAAAATTCACTAAAAAAATTATTACAGAACTTATTCTCGCTAAAGAAAATTTTACTGAACGAATTTTGCAGAAAAAATTTTTACTAAACGCATTTTTGCTGAATATTTTTTTATTGAAAGTATTTGAACTGAAAATATTTTTCGTGAAATAATGTCTTTAAAAAAATGTTCTGCTCCCTAAGACCGAAAAATTCTCTAAAAAAATTTCAATAATTTTCAGCCGACGGTCAACCAATTCCAGTTAATCGGGTGAATTTCTAAAAACAATCCAAGATTTAACCAGCCGAGATCGCTTGTCATTACATTTGAAGCGTTTATCCATTCCAGCAATTATTAATGAAATTGCGACTACAACAAATATTGTTATTACGATTTTCAATTATGATTAAACAACAACGTCAATAGTAGCGTCAGCAACAACAACAGCTCTGGCCTCCTGGTAGCATGTCTAGAGCGGCTGGGGGACGTTGGCAGTCAGGTAACCCACCTGTACGCTATCTTAACTTGCGTGGCTTTAACGATTTCACTGCAATCCCCCATAATACAATGCTGAGTGTAAACATAAATTTATTGATTAATTATCGGAAATTGTATACCAGGCCATATGGATTTATGCCTCTTTCGGCAGCGGGGAGCAGCGGGAACATAATGAGGAATATCATTTGACTGGAAACAGTTCAATTTAAATGTCATGCTAACCTCTCCTTCCCAATTGAGCACTGGGAGCACTTCCCTTTTGGCAGTCCTTAGCCTAGCGAGCAATGTTCTCCAAACGATTGCCACTTCGTCCCGATAGTCAAGCTGCTCTAGGGCTTTCCGGTGTTGGTATCGAACTCGATTGCCGGAGACCAAGTTGTGCACGTACAAAACGGGAAAGGGCGGATCTCACAAAACAACAACTTCCAGTCAAGATAAACTTGTACAAATCACGAATTTCACGAAATTATTTCCATTTCAAACCGTGAAAAAGTTCATTTGATTCGAAATTTGTTGCCGTTGAAATCGAGTAAATTGGGGCATATTGGGGCGACGTAAATAAATGAATTGCGGGCATTGTTCGTGGATGCCGATCAGAGTTTATTGGTCTGTGAGGCGAAGTGGTCAGGAAGAAGGTTCCCTATTGAATATCTTGTACAATTGATTAGCTGAATTGGTTGTGAATCACTTTCTGTACTCAAAATTTAGGTTTGGAATTACAGAAAATTTAACTGAAAATTTAGTTGGATTTTCTAAGATCATCCAGCATCACTCTTCTTCACCCTTAAGTCCTCCCATGCATTCGGATGTGTCTGATTCTGATTCCCCTTGTGTCGCTCATATACAAAATAGTCTTACTCCTTGATGCCGTATTCTAAACCGAACCAATCGAAGCCAATTCAGACTGGAGTCAACCGAAGCAAACTGAACGAAACGAAACGAAACGTATCATTACGGATATGATTTGTAATGACAACATAATCGCCAAATTGATTCCGGTGTAATTTATGCTGCTCCCATCTGCCCAGTCGTTGATGGGAACTGATATTTTACGCTGTCAAAACGGTTTTAACGTTTATTTGGAGCGTGTTGGCTCCACAGTTTATGTGTACATTCCTGGGCGCGTACACCAAACAGTGGTGGTTAGTCTCCCAATTGTGATATTCTGTTTTTGTGGAAATGTCCAAAGGCAGAGCACGATCTAAAAAATTATTAATAGTATTTTCTAGATTTTTGCAAATATGATCATTGACGGCCACAACAATTGTGGTTTGTTAAAATTTTCTGTGTTTGCTCTTTGAAATTGGTCCGACTGGGATTTAATTTATCATACTTATGAGTATGAGATGTTAATCCAAAAACCATTTTTCCAGCCCTCATCGACATATAATCACCGTTTCAACTTTCAATCCTTTTTAAAGGTGGAAATGTCATAAAAATTAGTCAAGTTGCATTCGATCTAAAATAGACGCGTGATGGTAATAAATTTTCTCCTACATTTTCACACTTTTCCAAGAAAAATTATTCTACATTCAACAAATTTATTGCCAATTTCTTATAAAAAAAAATAGAACGAGTGGAATAAGAAAATTTGTATTTGAAGAAGGAATTGCTCTCTATAAGAAACTGTGAGAATGTGAGAATAAAAAGTTTAGTCGAAAATAATTTTACATGAACAATTTTTATTAAAATTTTCGCTGAAATCATTTCTGCTTATACAAATTTTTATTGAAATAGCTTTCGCTGACACAAATTTTTGCTAAAACAATTTTGGCATAAATAATTTCTTATTTTGCTGACATAATTTCTGCTGAAATAATTTTTTGCTCACAAAAATTTTGACTGAAACAGTTTTTGCTGAAATTATTTATGCTGGCAAAAATTTTTACTGAAACAACTTTTGCTGTTATAATTTCTGCTGAAAAATATTTTGCTGCCACCAATTTCTGCGGAAATAAATTTTGCTAAAAAAATATGTGCTGAAAAATTTTAACCGCCACAAATAATTTTTGCTGAATTTATTTCTTCCGCAAAAGTTATTGCTGACACAAATTTTAACTAAAGAAATTTTTGCGGGTACAAATTGTAAAAAAAAACCTTTTTTTTCTGATACAAACATGGACTGAAACAAATTTTGCTGATATAATTTCTGCTAAAAACATTTTTGCTGATACCAATTTTGACGAAAACAATTCTTACTAAAATCATTTCTGCCACAACTTTTTAACTAACACAAATTTTAACTGAATTAATTTTTGCTAAAACAATTTCTGCTGAAAAATTTTAACCGCCAGAAATTTTGACTTTAATAATTTTTGCTGAAATAATTTATGCAGCAAAAACTATTTCTGCCACAAATTTTAACTGAAGAAATTTTTGCTAGCACAAATTACAACAAAACCAATTTTTGTTGACACAAAATTGGACTGAAACAACTTTTGCTGAAAAAAAATTTTCCTGACGCCAATTTCGATGGAAATAATTTTTGTTGACACAAATTTGGGCTAAAATAATTTTTGCAGACTCAAATTTTGACATAAACAATTTCTGCTGAAATAATTTTTGCTGACAAAATTTTTGACTTAAACAGTTTTTGCTAAAATTATATCTGCTGGAAAATTTTAACCGATACAAATTTTAAATTTAACAATTAACAATTTTTACTGACAAAATTTATTACTCAAACAAATTTTGCTGACATAATTTCTACTGAAATCATTTTTGCTGACACCAATTACGACGGAAAGAATTTTCACTAAAATCATTTCTGCCACAAATTTTTTACCAAGAAAATTTTGACTGAAATAATTTTTGCTGAAATAATTTCTTCTGAAAAGTTTTACCCGCCACTAATTTTGACTTTAATAATTTTTGCTGAATCAATTTCTAATAAATTTCTGATGTAATTCTGCAGAAAAAATTTTTGCTGCCACCAATTTGGAGGGAAATAATTTTTGTTAATACAAAATTAGGCTAATTTTGTGTCAACAACTTACTCAAAATTTGACAAAAAGACAATTTTTTCTGATGTAATTTCTGCAGAAAAATATTTTTGCTGCCACCAATTTGGATGGACATAGTTTTTGTTAATACAAAATTAGGCTAATTTTATGTCAACAACTAACTGAAAATTTGACAAAAACAATTTCTGCTGAAAAATTTTAACCGCTAGAAATTTTTATTTTAATAATTTTTGATGAATTAATTTATTCCGCAAAAATTATTGGTGACACAAATTTTAACTAAAGAAATTTTTGCTAGCACAAATTACAATAAAACCAATTTTTGCTGACATAAAATTGGGCTAAAACAATTTTTCCTGATGTAATTTCTGGAGAAAAAAATTTTTGCTGACACCAATTTGGATGAAAATAATTTTTGTTAATACAAAATTAGGCTAATTTTGTATCAACAATTAACTCAAATTTTGACAAAAACAATTTCTGCTGACACAAATTTTGACAAATATATTGACTGAAATAATTTCTGCTGACATAAATTCAACTGTAAAAATTTATACAGTAAAATTTTAATAGAATCAATTTTTTCTGGCATAATATCTGCTGAAAAAATTTTTGCTGACTCCAATTTGGACAGAAACAATTTTTGCTGAAACCGATTTGGACGGAAATTTTTTTAATGACACAAAATTGGACTGAAATAATATTTGCTGACTCAAATATTGTAAACTTAATTTCGGCTGACATAATTTCTGAAGAAAAAATTTTTCCTAACACCAATTTCGACAGTAACCATTTTTCTGACAAAAATTGTAACAAAAACAATTTTTGCTAATGTAATTTCTGCTGAAAAGAATTTTTGCTGATATCAATTTGGACGGAAATAATTTTTGTTAATACAAAATTGGGCTGAAATTATTTTGGCTAAATCCAATTTTGACAAAAAAAACATCTGCCGAAAAAATGATTGCTCACACTAATTTTGACTGAAATAATTTTTACTGATACAAATTTCTATTGAAACAGTTCTTGCTGATATAATTTCTGCTAAAAAAATGTGTTCGGACAAAAATTTGGGCTAAAACCCATTTGCTGACATAATATTTGCTGAAAAATTTTCTCCTGACACAAATTTTTTCGCTGATATTGTATAATTTCTGCTAAATAAATTTTATGCTTACAAAAATTTTGACTGAAGTAAGTTTTTCTGATATAAAACAAAATATTTGCGGACACAAATTTGAACTGAAACCGATTTGATCGAAATAATTTCAGCTGAAAAAATGTTTGCTGACACAAATTTTTGCAGAAAAAATTATGCTGAAAAAATTTCTGCTGTAAACATTTTTGCTGATTATATTTTTATTGAGATAATTTGCATTGCAATAATTTTTCGAGATAAATTTTATTTGTTTTAAAAAAAACAATAGTTCCTGGGAAAATGTTTTTTTAACTTAAGCAATTTTTGTAGAAACATTTTTTGCTGACGATATTTTTACTGAAGGAGTTTCTAATCAAAAAAATTATAACTAAAACAATTTTAAATAAAAAAAATTTAACTAAAATAATTGTTCCTACAAAAAACTCCAATTCTATCTAAATTAATTTTTATTGAAGCAATTTTTTTTAAACAAAATTTTACTAAATTAATTTTTACGGAAACAATGAAAACACTCTCCGCAAAAACACTTAAAAATATTTTGAAATCCATTATTGCGGCGTGGATAATTCGTATTTGTTTTATAAATAATCGGATTCCATTTGTACAAATTGTATTAAACTACAAATTATCAGATTTACGATTAAAATGGATTCCATAACCGAGAGAGGGTCATGTACGAATTAGATTTGGGCTGATTTCATACAAGAGAGTGTCTTACCTTATCTGAGGTAATCTATAAAAATTACACATTCCGACACAAAAATTCAATTCAGACATGATCGCTGGCAATAAATCGATCAGGAGCCAGAGTGTTCTTCTGTCCTACGAGTCAGTTTGTTGTCTGGATTCGCGTGTATACCTTCGTCGAGTAGCCTATCCTCTGTGGGTGCTTCAATATCCAATCAGAATGCGCAATGTTTCTTTTTGGTAGCTTTGGCTTCATAGTCAATAGAATCCGAATGCAGTTCTTACGTTCTTAAGCAATCCTACCTGGTCGAGTTAACTTCTTCGTACTTGTGCGAACTTCTACTTTCCTTGTACATCTTGTTACGAAAATGTATAGCTCCATCGGAGTTAGGAGCTCTTTTTAGTTGCTTTGCACTATCATCCCGCAACCGATCCACTTTCCGTCCTTCTAAACCATGATCCAGTTTTCTGCTCTTGTCGTGCTCAACTCGTCAGGCGGGGTGCACTGACCATCAACAGCACAACACAAATCTTAGTGTACTCCGCAAAGTCTCCACTACCGCTTCTCCACCATCGACTAGCACGGTGGCCCCACGATTGAGTTATGCGTTTCATTAATGCTCAACAGCGAAACATTTAGTTTAGGCATTCGATCGATTCGCGAACGCATATTGTTTGGGTTGATAATGGCGTGGTGTATCCAGCCGACGAGATAAGCGCCCTTTTGTCGGTACATATTCCACCAAATTGAATTTTTACAATTTATGGCCACTTCCAACTGATAACAGACTTAAACATAACACAAAACAGTGCTAAATGCTGTACTCACTGCACTCATCGAACAATCAACAGTTCCTTGAGTGCACCAAATACAAATCCAAAACAAGAGAGAATCGATTAAAAATCACCTCTTCCGATGGCTTTCGACGGCTCTCGATGGATGAATCAGCACCACCCTACTTTGATGGTGGTTACTCAACTGGAATTTGTCTTTTATGGGTTCGATGGGATTCTTACTTGTAGCCATCACTCTCATCGTCTCTGCTCTTAATTCGAATTTATTTCTTTCATTATCAATTTGGAAATTTATCAAACCATTTAGAAATGGAAGAATTGAGGTGTTCTGGAGAATTTTATTTTTGATTACCACTTTCGATTTCCATTTTCAATTATTCATTTATGTTCCGAAATCACGCTGAATACTATTTTGCTCTTTTAAAAGGCTTTATCTTCGCTGATAGAGCTTTTGTGACTTTTAATATAAAAAATATTATTAAAATTTAGCCCATTTTTAACATGTTTTTTAATCGGAATTATAGAGGTCCCAATACCTCTTTATGTAGTCAATAAATTTTTTTTAGCCAAATCTTCTTCAATAAATATTATTTCACTTAAAATATTGTCAGCAAAAATTTATTCAGAAATTTCTTTAGTAAATATTTTTTTACCTAAAATTTATTCAGTTAGAAATATCTTCGGTAAAAATCTTGTCAGCAAAATATTTTTAATTTTTTATTTAAAATTTTGTTCAATAAAAATGCTCCCGGTCAAAATTATCGATATGAAAATATTGTCAGCAAAAAGTCTGAAGTAAAATTGTTATTAACATAAACATTGTCAGCAAAAATGTATTCAGTTAATAATTTTTTGTAGTAAATATTTCTGATTTTTACTAAAAAAAATTTTGTCAGCAAAAATTTGTTCAGCAAAAATTTTTTTCTTGAAAGCCTTGTCAGCAAATATTACTTAATTAAAGTCTTTAGTAAAATTATTCTCAGGAACAATATTTTGAGCAAAAATTTATTCAGTAAACAATTTTCCGTAAAAGCCTTTTCAGCGAACATTTCTTTAGTAAAAAATTTTTCAGTAAAAATTTTGCCTAAATAACAATTTCTTCATTAAAAACTCCTTCGTTAAAAATTTGTTCAATAAAATGTAAATATTTTTCCAGTCAAAAAAAAAAATTCTCCAGTAAATATTTTTCCAGTCAAAATTTATTCCGTAAAAAATCTTCCACAATATTTTTTGCATTGTCAGCAAAAATTTATCAGTTCAGATTTTTTTAGTAAATATTTCTTCAGCAAAACTTTTTCTTGGGTAAAAAATATTGTCAGCAAAAATTTGTTTAGTAAACTTTTTTCCATAAAAAATTTTGTAAGCGAAAATTACTTCAGGAAAAAATTCTTTAGCAAAATTTTTCCAGGAAAAGTTATGTCAGCAAAAATTTGTTTAGAAAACACATTTTTCCGTGAAAGTCTTCTCAGCGATAATTTCTTTACTTAAATTTTGCCAATTTTTTATAGGTTTAAAACCAAAATACTACAGGTCCCAATATCTCTTTTTGTGGATATTATTAGGTGTTTTTTTAAACACAATATTAATCAAAGGAAAACTATTTTTTTAAACCCATTTTCAGCAGGATTTTTAATTGATAATACATCAAGTTTAATCCTTAAATCCTTAAATACATTAATTGCAGAATGTTCTGAGGTATTTTGCTGGAGTCTCAATTTTATTTCTAGCTGAACACAATCTGCGACATGTGGCAGAAAATTGATAACATGTTAGTGATCAGTAGGACCCTATAAAAAGCGATTAGTGAAGTTGTATTTTTGTAGTGCATTACAAAAAGTAGAACAGTGACATTTGGAACAATAATGTGCCATCCAATTTTATGCTGAGCTTGATGAGTCGTCTAATTTGGCTGACAAAAAGTTGTAACGAACCTATCGGAAACATTTCTTATCAAGAGCCAACAGCACGTGGAGTAAGGTATTTTTAGAGGGCTGAAAAGTATTGGAAGACGAACTCAGGGTATCTTTCAATAATAACAACAGATGAAAATGTGGACCGATTGGGCGCTTTCGTGAGGTCTGATTGTTGATAAATATTGAAGCTGATTAGTGAGGCCTGAAAAGGATCAAAACAAAGGGCTTTGCCTTTTTTAACTGGGCAAACTCCATAAACGAGTTTTTGTCAGAAAAAAGGACTCCTATGGCTATCCAGCCCTCCACATTCTCCTGACGATAGTTCATGGGATTTTATTGTTCCCCAAAATTAAAAGATACTTAAAAGGACGCCATTTTAAATGTCGAGTACATCCAAGGGAGTGTAAGCGAGAAGCCTTAATCCGATTCCGTACTTCTGAAAGACTTCTCTATAAAAAGGACTTTTTTATAAAATAATTCTCAAAAAGCTCAAAAAAAGCGTTTTTGGCATCAGACACTTTGATGATCTGCCATAATAACACCACCTGCCACGTGGCAATCTCCATAAACGAGTTTTTGTCAAAAGAAAAGACTCCTATGGCTCTCCAAACCTCTTCTATTAATTTAATGTTAGTCCGTGGGATTTTCTTGTTCTCCAAAATTAAAAGATACTTGAAAGGACGTCATCATGGAACTGTTGAGTATATCCAAAGGAGTGTAAGCTTACGCCTTTCAGGGATTTTTTTCAAAAAAAGTCCTTTTTATGGGCAAGTCTTTGAAAGACCCGATTACAAATCTTTCAAAGACTTGCCCATAAAAAGGACTTTTTTCCAAGAAATCCCTGAAAGGCTCAGAAACAAAAGGTCTTAACCAAACGTCACATATTTGATGAACCGCCGCAACAATGCCACGCGCCACGTGTCCATTTCCATTACCAAGTTTTATCAGATACCCTATTCATCTGATATTAGTTCATGTAAAGCTCCACCATAAAATCTCCAAAATTTCTTTAGCTCCCTTATTAACATGTTGACAGTTCGTGTAAATTTTTGTTTCTTTCGATCAAAAACAATAAAAATTACGTCGTTTTGGCACTGTCATTAACATCCAAAGCAGTATAACCAAGGAACTGGAGGCGATTCCAGTTGAAGCTTTCTGGAACTATTACGAAGAGGGGTAGAGGGGGAAATAATGCCACCACCGATGTATAAATGCCCTATTGTCATCACTCATGGGCAATGGCACTACAACCCATTATGCAAAATTTCCCGCCACCCAAAATGAACAGAAATAAATCAAATTTAAATAAACAGTAATAAAAAAAAGTTGTAAATAAACAGAAAATATTGCACAAAAAATCAGGAAATCCCCTAAACAGATTTCATGAATAAAAAAATATTTTTTTTTTCAAAATCAAAACTCTTTGGACCTCACAGAAAAAACTGGATACTTTTGTAATTATTTACCAAATAAACACTGTCTTACGAGCATAATTAGTGGTTTTATTCTTGCGTCAGACAAAATCGTATGTAGTTTTTTGTATTGGAAAAAAATAATAATGACGACCAATACATCCGGAATGGAACAGACCGAATTAGACCTTCGATCTGTTGAATCTGATGAAAACTGAAAATCTGGTGAAAAACCGCAAATTTCTAAACAGATTCAGTGTGAATGAGGGTGGAAAAGTGGACTCGAACTGTAGTCGTCATTTGGCAAATTCTCTTTCGAAAATTTATGGATTGACCAACAACGAATGAACGTTTTGATGAGCATTTGCAGTACAAATAATAAAATCCAAAGTATTTCTCTATTCGAAGAACGTTTGACGTCCATAAATACCAGAAGACGATTTTAAAAACGAATCAATTTTGCTGTCCAGACGAAACTATTTCATTTCTAATACGAACATTAACGAATGGACTATTAATAAATAAATACGATGCTCGAACGCAATTAATCCAAAAAGAGATACCAAAAAGTGCACCAGCAGAGATCCCTATACACTCACTAGCGACACAGACTCTAAGTGGAGACCATCCATCCAGACACTAGAGGCTTAGAGACAAACAAAATATTTAATTAAGTCGTTCCCGTTGTTAGATAAAATTTCGTATTTGTTTAACTTTTTATAGTTTTTATGAGGATTGGAGACGCCGTGAAATTTTTCTGGGAGGTATAATCACCTCGTTTTCTGCTGTCGCGAAGCTTCCAAAATGATCGGAGTCTCGATTATTTCACTGTTCGTTCGGTTTTGATTAATTGTAATTAAAATGTTTCAAAATAATCGTCTGTGGGGTAAGTAAGATATTTACTTCATTCTAGTTATAGTGACTGAAGTGAAAACAAACCAGAAGAGAGGACAGAGTATGTTTGGTGAATGCTTGTATCCATCCGTGGAGCAATTACACATAGCAGGTGACCCCTATTTATGTCTATTTGCTAGCGTAACCGCTTAGTTCGACGTGTTATGGCGATCATAATAAACGCATTAAAAGTACGCCCACCAACATCGCTCAGTCATTGCGATTATTGCATTTTCGATAGTTTGTAAATAAACAGGACTCACAAAATCCTTTTTTGTAATATTAAAAATATATTTTTATACCCTTTACCAGTTTTTTTTAGCTTTTTAAGAGTGAAAAATTATTCAGAAAAATCTGGCATATAAAAAGAAATTTAGTCTAGATTTTTTTGTTATAATTTTTTTTCCAAAAAAATTATTTAATATTTTATCTAAAAGCTTACGTTAATATTTACTCCGTAAAAACTCCTTCAGCTAATCAGAAAAATTTTCCTCAAAAAAAAGATTATTAGCAAAAATTAAATTTGATCACTTAAAACTTATTCAGCATATATTTCTACCATAAAAATTTTTTGTGCAAAAATCTCTACAGTTAATAACTGCTCAGTAAAATTTTATTCAGCAGAAATTTCTTCAATAAAAATTCTCTCTGTAAAATGTGGATAAGAAAAAATTTCTTTTGTCACAACTTCGTCAATAAAAACGTTGTGACAAAAGAAAATTTTCAGCAAAAATCAGTTCAATAAAAATCTTGTCAGCAAAAATTTCTTCAGTAAAAATTGCACAAGTAAATATTTTATCAGAAAACATTTCTTCAGTAAAAATTTTTTTAGTAAATATTCTCTCACTTAAAATTTCTTAAGTCAAAATCTGTTCAGCAAAAATGTCTGCAGTAGAAATCCACTCAGCGATAATTCCTTTAGTAAAAATTGTCAATAAAATATTTTTTAGTTAAACTCTCTTTAAAAAATAATTTATTTCAGTATAAATTGTGTCAGCAAAAACTTTTCAGCAAAATTTTCCTAAATAAAAATGTTGTCAGCAAAAACTTGTTCAGTTCGAAATTTTTTCGGTAAAAATCTGTTCCGTAAAAAATTATCTTCAATAAAAATCTGTTCAGTAAAATTTGGTCAAAAAAATCTCGTTAAGGAAAAATGTTCCTCGCAAAAAAAATTTTCCTTGCAAATCTATTCTGCAATTAAATTGAATTTAGCAAAAATTTCTTCAATAAAAATTTCTTCAACAAAAATTTATTCAATTATAAATTGTTCTTTTACTAAACATTTTAACAGCAACAATTTGTTCAGTAAATAATTTTTAAACAAAAATTTCATCGGTCATAGCATAATTTTCCCTTAAAAAATTCGATCAGCAAAATTTTTTTCAGTAAAAAAGTATTCTGTAAAAATATACTCAGAAAAAATTTACAGTTCTGTAAAAAATATACCCAGTAAAAAAATATCCATTTCACCTTTTTTTTGTGTAACTTCTTTCACAGAAAATTTTTTAATCAAATTTTTTTTTCAGCAGAAATTTTTTATTGAAAAATTTTCAATCTAAGATCCTTCAATAAAATTGGCATTCAAAATTTTCCTACAAAATTTTCTTTCATAATAATTATTTCAATAAAATATGTTTTCGTTAAAATATTTCTAGTTAAAATTCTTCGGGGAAAATTAATTCAGTTAAAATGCGTTCAGTCAAAATTTGTTTAGACAAAGTTTTCTCTATAAACATTTTTTTTGGTAAAATTTCTTAGTCCAAATTTATTCAGTTAAAAATAAGTGCAGTATAAATTTCCTCAGCAGAAAAGTCTTTACTTAAAAACTGTTCAGTAAAATTATTGTTAGAAAATAATTTATTCAATTAAAATTTGTTCAGTCAGAATTTCTTTCATAAAAGAAAAGTTAGCAAAAAGTCTACAGCAAAATTTTTCTAAGGTTAAATATTGTCAGCAAAAATTTATTCAGTTAAAATTTTTTTTGATAAATATATCTTCAGCAAAAATTTCTTCGGTAAAATTTTACTAAAAAAAAAATATTGTCAGCAAAAATTTATTTAGTAAACATTTTTTCCTTGAAAGTCTTTTCAGCGAAAAAATTTCTTCAGTAAAAAATTTTTCAGTAAAAATTTCATCAGTAAAAATTCTTTAATTAATTAAAAACTCCTTCGTTAAAAATTTTTTCAATGAAAATTCTATCAGCAAATTCCCCAGTAAATATTTTTTCAGTTAAAATTTCTTCCGTAAAAAATCATCCATAAAATTTTTCTAAGAATAAACATTGTCAGCAAAAATTTATCAGTTCAAATTTTTTTAGTAAGTATTACTTCAGCTTAAATTTTACTCCAGAAAAATATTGTCAGCAAAAATTTGTTTAGTGAACTGTTTTCCGTAAAAATTTTGTCAGCGAAAATTACTTCTGCAAAAAGTTTTCCATAAAATGGCTTGAGCAATATTTTTCCAGGAAAAATTTTTGGCAGCAAAAATTACTTCAGTAAACATATTTTTCCGTGAAAGTTTTGTCAGCAAAATTTTCTTTAGTAAAAAATTTGTCAGTAATTGTTTCATCACAGCCCAATGCTTAATTAATAATTTTTCCATTAAAAAGTCCATCGTCAAAAATGTGTTCGACAAAAATTTTGTCAGCAAAAATTTCTTCAGTAAATATTTTTTCAGTCAAAATTTCTTCAATCAAATTTTACTGAAGAAAAATATTGTCAGCAAAAATTTATTTAGTGAACTTTTTTCCGTAAAAATCTTGTCAGCGAAAATTACTTCTGGAAAAAGCTTTTCCTTAAATCGTCTTTAGCAAAATTTTCCCAGAAAAAATTTTGGCAGCAAAAATTGGTTCAGTAAACATTTTTTTCGTGAAAGTCAACGAAAATGTCTCCAGTAAACATATTGTTAGCAAAAAGTCTGAAGCAAAATCGTTGTTAATATAAACATTGTCAGCAAAAATTTATTCAGTTAATAATTTCTTTACTAAATAGTTTTGCAGCAAAAGTTTTCTTGAAAGTCTTGTCAGCGAAAAAATTTCCTCAGTAAAAAATTTTGCAGTAAAAATTTCATCAGTGAAATTTCCCTAATTAATAATTTTTTCTTTAAAAACTCCTTCGTTAAAAATTTGTTTCACAAAAATTCTATCAGCAAAAATTTTTATAGTAAATATTTTTTCAGTCAAAATTTCTTCCGTAAAAAATCTTTCATAAAATTTTTCTAAGAATAAACATTGTCAGCAAAAACTTATCAGTTCAAATTTTCTTAGTAAATATTTCTTCAGCAAAAATGTTTTCGATAAAATTTGACTCCAGAAAAATATTGTCAACAAAAATTTGTTTAGTGAACTGTTTTCCGTAAAAAGTTTTTCCCTAAAATGTCTTCAGCAAAAAATTTGGTTCAGTAAACATATTTTTCCGTGAAAGTCTTGTCAGCGAAAATTTTTTCAGTAAAAATTTTTCCCGTAATTATTCCTTCCGAGCAAAATGCTTAATTAAAAATTTTTCCATTAAAAAGTCCATCGTTAAAAATGTGTTCGACAAAAATTCCGTCAGCAAAAATTTCTTCAGTAAATATTTTTTCAGTCAAAATCTCTTCAGTCAAATTTTACTGAAGAAAAATATTGTCAGCAAAAATTTGCTTAGGAAAATTTATTCCGTAAAAATCTTGTTAAACAAAATTACTTCAGTTAATATTTTTCGCAGTAAAAGTTTCTTCAAAAAAATATGACTGAGGAATAATTTTGTCAGCAAAAAAAAATTCTTGTAAAAATTTTTCAAATTTTTTCCAGTTAAATCTTCTTCAGTAAAAATTTCTTCACTAAAAGATTTGTTCTTTCAAAATGTCATCAGCAAAAATTATTTATCTTAATTTGTAATATTTTTATGGATTCTCAAATATGTTGTCAACTTTTCTGTGCACCTCAAAGTGCATGAAAGACATTCCAATAAAATAAACTTCATTTTATATATTTAATTTGCCATTATTTATATGTATTTTATGGATGACACAAGTATATAAATTTTATTAAAATTAACTAATCTTCATTTCAAAGCTCTTTCCAATGCCAAAAATGAGGTTATGAGGCTCTAAACCAAAAGCATTAAAATCTTAAATTTAGAAATACTTTCAAGAATCTTTACCAAAATTCATTCCGGAATTGGTACCATCATTAATGAGATATGATCCCAGAAAAGTATTCAGCTGAAAGGAAATTGTCCAAATTACTCTTTCACCGGTTCTCTCATATTATTTTTAAGATCTATGGTAAATTGGGCACACCTTTTCAGTTAAATAGTTAAATACACCGATTCCACAATATAATTTTCTTTATCATTAATTAGAAGGCCTTGAAAATAATGTACAAATAATTTTATCAACGTCGCATTAGAAGTGATATTAAAATGTTGAGTAAAAATATGCCACAAAGACTAGACGCATGAAATTGGTGTAAAATGGATGCAGTTTTTCTATTGTTCCTTTTTTCTTTGACAACAAAATCAGAACTTATTAAAAACCAGAAGCAGAACGTGGCAAATCGAAATTCACATAAGAAATAATCTTAATCCCGAAGTGGTAAAGGTCTGCAGAAACAAATCCGAACGGCATGTCCAAACTGCAGAAACAGAACCGTACCAAAACTTCCGAAGCAATACTCAAAGTACTCCTCCACGTTGGTAAGCGGGAGACCCCAAAAACATCGTAAATTCGTTTTAACAGACAAATGCGAACAAAAGTGAACTTCTCTTAATTAGAGAGGCGACAATGCAACATCGGAACGACACGACACATGTTATTGTTCGAATGGAATTCGATTTCGTCCTTTTTTAGTCTTATTAGTCCCAGCAACGACAACTTAAGCTCCTAACCAGATTTGTTTTCTAGACGACAGTTAAGACTCTACGGAAGGAAGACTGCAACGGAATTTGAAAGCCGCACCATACCAGACCGCAGAAAGCCACAGCACAAAACGCTATGCCACACCACGCCAAGGCACGCCATGACACTATATATGTTACCACACGCCATAGCCTGGATACAATACGCTACACTCTCTCTCGCTTTTTGTGGACAAATTTTCCTTTTTGATTTTTTTTTTCGTTTTGGATTCTTTTTTTTTTAACGAAGCCTTCCACATCGATGGTCAATTTTTTCTACTTCTTTGGAACGAAGATTATTTGCTGAAGTCTTATTTCAATTCCTTTTAACAAGATCACGATTTGGATAACAAATTTACATGACTTTATATCTTTGGCTGATTTAAATCTCTCTGCTCTGTCTATGGTCTGTCGTATCTGTGGAGAGTTCGCCGATGAAAACGAAACAAGCCAACTCTCTGAATATGATATCATTGGACTCTGTACGCCTGCTTCGGCATTGTTGTGAATTTCAGTAATTTTTTTCCCACATTTTTATTCTGTTTTTATTTTTTATTTTGTTGCTTTTCTAAATATCCACCATTTAAGATAACTTAATTTAGAGACCTGAGCCATAAGCCTGCCAGACCCCAGAAATGGACATATCATCTTATGGAAGAGAAGATTCTTAACTACTGCTTTCACTCTGTACCGATACAGGTACCCAGTATACATCGCCAAGCTAGATCGCTACTGAGTATAGACTCCTGATAAGGACGGTAAGATTGCAAAGAAAAACATTCGATTTTAATTCTGTCCTTTGGCATACAGTAAAAGGGAAATATTGGATTTTGTAAACGTTCCTTATGCTTATAGCTAATCTTCCAGACAATTCCGTCGACTTTCAATTTACGGTAAACTGTCCCCAAGTACGAATAGGCGATATTCTAAATGTTTTGGCTACAGTGGCGTCGTCCCAAATTGCATCCGACAATCAGCACTGATTGTGATATCAAAAAGTTAATATGCAAGATACGAACTACATCGGGAATTCTCTCGGTTAGGCAAAGATGCATTTAGCTTATCTGGGAATGTGCAATCTTCAATCGAGCCATCATTAAACGGTAGCCACGAAGGTGCATTGTCAGAAATTGCCTTGACCAAACCACCACCACAATGTGTGATTCTCTCTAATCCAAATGATAACCAAAATACCTTTTAGTCTTCGTTCTTCTGGTTTTTTTTCCGTATGTTACAATAAAAACACCTGGAAAATATTTCCATTTCGGGTAGAAAATCGTGCACACTCAATGTCCAATTTCAGCATCTTTAGGACTTGGTGCTTTGAACAAAATCGATATCAGCACCGATTATCAATAATGGACTCAACAATTGAATAGGTTTTTACTTCCATATTAATTGAAAGAGACTTACTTTAATTTAATTATGAGAGAAAAAATAAAATAAAATTTTTGACGTCAAAGGAAAAATACTTTACGCAATAAATCAGAGAAAAAAATGGCCACAGACCTTAAATAATATCGGCTCTATTGTGTGCGTGGAATTTTCTCCGAATAAATTAGAGGGCGCTCAAATCGGTAAAATGATATTTTAAATTCTTCTTAACTATAATAATCGATATTATTAAGTTTTTTTTTTTTGAAATTTTGTATGTGTTATTAGAATCCTTTGCAGATATTGCGAGCTTTGGCAGACAGAAACTGGGTGGATTTTTCCCTCGAAAAAACTTAGACGTGTTTAACCTAATAAGCCCGATAAAATGATGATTTTGAAGAGCGTTCTAAGTGCAGATGTGTCTTTGGAGTACGTTACGGAAAGTGTTGCATCGAATTTTGTATAAAACTTTATGTTAACTTAGATGAATCCGCAAGTTTTACTTATGAAGTATTACCACAAACAAGCTTTTCGGGAATATTTCCGATGAAGAGCATAGGTTTTTCGGTGGCATTAGGGTATTTGTGTAGATCGAAGAATCAGTGGAACTAGAACCTCGCCTGCGGAAGCATCCACGAAACCTCGGTCGACAAAAATTACCTTCGATTAACTTTGAAGTTGATGTGTAAGTCCTTGTAAGGCTCAAAAAAATATTTTGGCGTCAGATTGAATTCTGTAGAAACCTGGATGCTCATTCATGATAATGTCCCCTCCTGTTAGAAAAATAGATTCCCAAAGATTCTTAGCCGATCATAGTCCTTGTAATTTTTTTCATTCGCCAAAATCTGATTTTGACGGATGATGTATGAAACATCATACATCATCCGTCAAAATCCAGACTTCAGGAAAGGAACTTTAGGATCCAAAAGCTCAGGCACAATAGGTGTGCTTTTGAAACAAATAAAAAGTTGGACGGTAATCGCTTATGATATGGATAATGGTAAAAAGGACTCCTCGTTTACACTATTGACCACCTTTCCTACTTCTATCTGATCTCACCTAGTTACTCTAACTATTGATAGCAAGACCTACCTTAGACCTTAGTATCAGCTGCAGTGGTAGAACCTGGGGTAACTAATATTCCTCAAGGGGAGAAGACTGTGCCCACCTTTTAACCAAAAGACACCATACCTTAGTTAGGGACACATAAGTTGGGGGCAGTCGTTATCACGAATAGGAAAAGTAGAGAGAGTATCACCATTAGGATTGGCGAACATGAGGTAATCTCGGAACTATATCTAAAGTACCTAAGGTTGATGATTGATGCAAGACTATGGTTTCAGGAATACCAAATATCCGTTTGTGGGGAGGCTGCGGGGACAATTAAACTGAAACAAAAGATTGACGAAAGGCTTTTGTTTCAGAAATGCTTGGTTCAGATACAACGCGAGGCTACAGCTCCAGGAATACCCATTATAGGTTGGTGAGAAGGCTTTGGGGACAATTATGTCATTGGTGCACCTAATGGTGAACCTTGGAGGACCCAGGCATAGTAGGAACCCTGCTGGTGATCGTGGTTGGGTTAATCCTGCTGTAGGCTGCACAAATTTGGGAAGGTGGGTTGATTAGAGTCTACCGTAGATGCGATTTCCGAATAATGTCATACAAGACCATTTATTTTGTGGCTGGAATGACATCGATCGAAATACTTCCAGATGACCGGCTGAGGCTGTACCGCCGGAGAAAAGTCAGTGTGACGCTGTAGCGCGATCCGGGTTCATACGGAGGAAAGAAATGAGTCCAAGTGGAGATTGCAAAATCATTGGGATAATTCCCCCTAGAGCAGATGGACTCAGCGTCGTCTCATCTTGGCGGTGGATCCGTGGATAGATCGACGACATGGTAATTTTGGCTACTAAATACAAAAAACAAGATGGACGATCCCTTTCATCAAAATCAATGGCATAGATGAGGGCATCACAAATATTGAAATGTAATTTGGGGTCTTAAATTTATAGACTATGGATTTTTCAAAAAACTTAGAGTTAATTTTTTGGCAGTTTATATTTTATTTTTGTGTGCACAAAACCAAGACCATATATCTTTTCTAAAATTCACACAATAATAATTTTTTTTAGGGTCCTAATCAATAAAATCAAAATTTTTATTAGGGTCCTAATTAATAGCTTTAAAAATCTCAAAATAAAAAACATTTTATTAAAAATTTCCTTTTTCTATAAAGAAATTAAAAATTTGGGAAAATAAATTGTTATTTCCAATATGAGGTCCTAAATTCGAAATATTATAGTTTTTTGGTTTCGGACATTTCGATCTGTTATTTGCAAAAGAAAACTAAGATCAGATCTCGTAGAGAAAAATTTAAGACCGAGTTGATGCTTCTGCTCAAGTATGTTAAGACCTCAAATTTTTCATTTCAATTCATTTTTACATATATAAGGTCTTAAAATTTATTTGAATATTTAGGTGGCTAAAAAAAAAATATTGGAATACCAAATGAAAATATCCAAATATAAGGTCTTAGAAAAACTATAATTTTAGACCTTAAACTGAAAGGGACCTCCTTTTTTAAATACGAAGATTTTATTTATGAAAAATTCAAATAAATTACTCGTAACAATTAAGGTTTATGTGTGTATGATTGAAGGACCTCAAATTTTAATGAAATTTTTAATTAACGACCCCAAATAGATATTTAAAAAAAATCTCTGAATTAAAAAAAAACAACAAAAAAAAAATATTTAAAAAAAACCTTCTTTTGTTAAAGCGTTAACAAAAGAAGAAATTATTAAAAAAATAATTTCTTCTTTTGTTAAAGCTTTAACAGAAGAAGAAATTATTTTTTTAAAAAAACTGATTATGTAATAAAAAGACTGATTTCAATAATACCGGAATATGAGCACAAATCCTTCTTGATATGAAATTCATTTTGGAAAATTTCTCAATTAACAATGGATTAACGAAACATCAAAAGTACGACTACTAAAACGTCCAATATAATCAGTATCCCTAAACAGTAGTCGCCATCCACAAATCCCAACCACTACAGTTGTTATTAGATTTTTGGAATTGCATTGATTTTCAAAAAGTTTCCTTTTTGTTTGTGGTCAATTTGTTATCCGCCATAAATGATTTTATTTACAAAGAAGATTAAGCGCCTATTGGAAGGAGAATCGTTGGGAAAATAGTAAGCCAGAATTTCTATTTGAAAAAAAAAACAAAATGAAAAGAAAAATTGAATCCATAAACCAGGAGCAGACTAGACAATACTAGGTGGAGGACCCAGTGACGATAATGACTCCAACCACAAAAGTGACGTCGGCAATCTACAGTCGCCGCCGCACTATATTAGCTTTTGAGATAAACTCAACTTAATCGACGAAGAGGTGAATTTCGAAATTAATTCTTTTCATTACGCCAGACTATCAAGTTCTCGTGCAATAATACACAACCTATACCCACTATTCAGAAGAGAGAATATTGTAACTTCCGATTACCCCATCGGTTCTACTTTATTGTTATTGTAATTTTTGAATTCTTTAAGGAAGAACTGATTTTAATTAAGTTTCCTTTTCTTTTCATCAATAAAACCAACCGCCAGTCAAATGATTAGCCATTCAGAAGAATCCAATGGACGGACTCTATTATTATTGGATCGGTTTTCAATAAGTACGCGTATGTGTACTTTGGATTAGATTCCATAATGAGTAGCCGAACTCATCCGCCGGTAGCTTTTTTCTCAGTAGAAAACACTCTTGCCCTATTCAGAAGAGAAAGAATCCTTTTTTATTATCTTTTGATATTTGCTATTTTCTTTGATTCTCCCCAAAAATGTTATGCACTCAAATCTAATCAATTCATTGCAATTGGTAAAATTCAAAGTAAAGTCTTTCAAAAATGATAATCCATAAGCACATATTTATCGAGTATTATTATTACATCAAAAAGGATGATTACACAATAAAAAAATTGATTTATTTTCAGTTCTGCCGGAAAATCTTTGCGATCGAAATTATAAATATTTATTTTCTGACTTTTAAACAAAAATATTTCATACAAAAACATTCTTTTAGTTCGCAACAAAATATTTTTTTTTATTATTGAATGCCATTTAATAAAAAAATTTTAAGGACAATATTTTTAATACAAAATTTTTGAGTTATGTCTCAAAAATCAGAACTGCAATAATTTTTTTTTCAAAAATTTGCTGAGTCCAAAATTTTGACAGAAAGAATTTTGACTGAAGAATTTTTACTGGAAGAATTTTTCCTGCAAACTTTAAACTGCAGGAATATTTGCTTCAAAATTTTTACTGCAAGAATTTTACATTCAAGAATTTTTATCTACAAGAAATTTTATTGTTAAAAATTTGTTGAGTCCAATATTTTAACTGAAAGAATTTATACTTCAAGAATTGTCCCTACAAAACTTCAACTGCAAGAATTTTTCCTTGAAAATTTTAACTGCAGGAATTTTAATGCAAAATTTATACTGCAAGAATTTTACATTCAAGAATTTTTATTTGCATGCATTTTTATTGCAAAAATTTGTTGAGTCCAAAATTTTTACTGACAGAATTTTAACTGCAAGAATTTTTCCTGAAAAAATTTAAACTACAACAATTTTAACTATTGCACAAAAATATTGACAGAAAGAAATTTGACTATAAAATTTTTATTGAAAGAATTTTTACTGAAAGAATTTTGACTGCAAAATTTTAACTGCAAGAATTATGCTGTGAAATTTTACCTCTAAGAATTTTTACTGCAAATGTTTACCGCAAAATTTTAACTATTTTATGGAACGAAAATATTTAATGTAAGAATTTTGACTGAAAGAATTTTTACTGCAAGAAATTTTACTTCAGGAATTTTTACTGCAAAATGTTAACTGTAAGAATTTTTACTGCAAAATGTTTACAGCAAAATTTAAACTGTTGTCCAAAAATATTTACTACAAAATTTTGACTGAAGGAATTTTTACTGCAAAATTATAACTGCAAGAATTTTTACAGCAAAGTTTTAAGTGCAATAATTTTATGTAAGTAAATTTTCATGAAAGAAACAGTTTTTATTAAAAAAGTTTTTGGTGCCAATATTTGTAATATAAGAAACTTTAATGCAATAATTTTCAATGTAAAAATTATTACTACAAGAATTTTTATTGCAAGAATTTTAACTAAAACCATTTGAAGTTAGCTAATTTTTTCCGAAATAAGTTTTACTTAGCAGATTTTCAGTGAAAATATTGTAACTGCAAACATTTTTACTGCAAGAATTTTTGGTCCACCAAATTTTTGCTGAATAAACATTTAATTGACAGTTTTATTTGAACAACAAAAAATTTTACTGCCAATATATTAATTGCTAAAAATTTTATTTGAAGATTTTGGTTATGAAAATTTCCACTGCCAGAATTTTTTAATATAAGAATTTTAAATGAAAATATTTTAAGCAAGCTAATTTTTTATTTTCAAAATTCTTACAGTGGAAATTCTTGTTGTAAAAACTACTATAGTAGAAATTCTTTTTACAGTTAAAATGATTATAATAAAAACAATCTGAATTAAGTTTTCTGCCTAAAAAATTCTTTAAACTAAATTGCTTGCATTAAAAATATTACTTGTAAAAGCTTTGTGAATAAAAATTGTGTCAATAAAAATTTTTTACGTTAAATATTAGGGCAAAAAGCTTGCCAATTAATTTTCTTTCAGTATAAAATTGCTCTGTTTAATTTTGGTCTGTTTAATTTATGCAAATATTTTTTTTTATTTTAGAAGATTTTTCTAAATAAACAAATTGCTAAGAATTTCAAATATATGAGTTAGTAAAAAAGAAACTTCCTCATTAAAAATTATAAAATTCACTAATTAAAAATTATTTATACAATTTCTGGATGTATTATAAAAATATCCTTTTAACCTTAGCATTTTTCATACGAAACTGTGGAAAATTCATAATTTACTTTAAGTATTTTTTGGGCACGTTATGCATTAACTGAATTTTTTCCAACAAACTCGTATCTGGGTCATTTACAATTAATCTCAGAATATTACAAAACAGGAAAAAATTCATAAAATATTATGAAATTATGGGAAAAGAAAAATTGTTCAACATTTAAAATTTAAATTAATCCACTTGGAATCTTTGAAAATCTGAAAAGTACAGCGCACTTCAATGTAGCAGCTCATCTTGTTGTCAGGAGAAAAACTGGAAAAGTTCAAAATAGTCAAAGGAAGGGTTTTGCTATGTAAAAAAAAAAAAATAAAAGAAAAAATATTGTAGAAGAAGAAGAAAAAAGATTTGGAAAGAGTGGAAAAGACAGGAAAATTTTGAAATTGTTGGGCATGAATATGAGCAGTAGTCACTCATGAAAGGAGGTCCTTTTGCGATGGGAGACGGTGTCAGCATGTTTATGTGAATAAACTGGAAAATCTATGAAACATTAAATCTCATGTCAGACAAGATATGAAGAGGTGAATGTATTTGCTTAAGGAAAGAATATAGAAAAATCTAAGAAAATGGATAACCACCTCTCCAAGGAAATGGAGTCTTGGAAGCTTTCCGTCGGATCCAAGATTATTGCGGAAATTGTTCGCGAATTCATAAGGCGTGCTTCTCTTCGTCGCTTTGTCCCATTTTGTCTATGGTATTTTCTTGATATTTTCAAAGTCTTTTTTCATAGCCTTTTCTCTTTTGAGATTCACTAATGAGAAATGTTGTTAAACTACTAACAACGTGCTTTCTTCCAAGAGACACAGTCTCATAAATAAGAAGAAATGTTGTTTTTTTTTTTGCAAGGAATTTTCGATGACAAATCTAGTTACAACAGCAAAAATGGATCCGTGAATGCTGCTCGTATTTCTTAGCATCTTCAGGATTAATTGAATTTTGTGCATTATTTTTTGCCATAATTTGATGTGTGTTCGAGTGGTTGTTTGGTATGGTGGAGAAGAATTCTTCTGAGGCCATGAAGTGGATAGCAAAATATAAAAATTCTCATCGGCTGTACAAGAAGTGTATAATCAACTCGACTGTGTAACGTAATTAAAACATGCTATCTTGTTAGTATGGAAAAAGGAATATTTACATATATTCTTTGCAAAGGCTCACTCAGGCTATAAATTCTGAATTTTTCTTTCTATTAATATTTTCTCTTAAGCAAATAATACGAGGTCTGTTCAAAAAGTATCACGAATTTTGTGTTTTTCACAAATTATTTATTTATTCATGAATATCCATTTTGTCCCCTTCAAAGTAATTCCCACCTCAGATATTATACACTTGTGCCAACGTTTTTTCCAATCCTCGAAGCACTTCAAAAAATCATTTTTTGTGATTTTGTTCAGCTCCTCTCTTCGATGCGGTCTTTATCTCCTCAATCGTAGCGTATCGTCATCCTTTCATGGGGCTCTTCAGTTTCGGGAACAAGAAAAAGTCATAGGCAGCCAGATCTGGGGAATACGGTGGCTGCGACATTATTAGTGTGTTGTTTTTTGGCCAAAAATGGCAAAAGCCAATTTTTGTTCTTCCACAAATCCAGGCGTTTCTTTCGGATTGCTTCGTGCAACTTTCACATAACTTGCAGGTAATATTTCTTATTGACCGTTCTACCCTGTGGCAAGAACTCATGATACACCACGCGTCACCCCTGTAATCGAAAAAAACTGTAAGCAAAACCTTCACATTCGACCGAACTTGGAGCTTCTTTCGGTTCGTGCGGCAGCTTCCATTGAAATGATTGAGCTTTGCTTTCTACGTCATAACCATAAACCCATAATTTGTCACCAGTTATGATCCTCTTGAGCAACTTTGGGACGTTGTGGACAGAGTCCAACAGCTCCTTAGCAATGTTAATACGATGCTGTTTTTGGTCGACATCGAAAACGAGCCAAAAAACGTGCAAGCAAAATTTGTTGAGTCCAATATTTTAACTGAAAGAATTTATACTTCAAGAATTGTCCCTACAAAACTTCAACTGCAAAAATTTTTCCTTGAAAATTTTAACTGCAGGAATTTTTATGCAAAATTTATACTGCAAGAATTTTACATTCAAGAATTTTTATTTGCATGCATTTTTATTGCAAAAATTTGTTGAGTCCAAAATTTTGACTGACAGAATTTTAACTGCAAGAATTTTTCCCAAAAAAATTTAAACTACAACATTTTTAACTATTGCACAAAAATATTGACAGAAAGAAATTTGACTATAAAATTTTTATTGAAAGAATTTTTACTGAAAGAATTTTGACTGCAAAATTTTAACTGCAAGAATATATGCTGTGAAATTTTACTTCTAATAATTTTTACTGCAAAATGTTTACAGCAAAATTTTAAATATTGTATGGTACAAAAATATTTAATGTAAGAATTTTGACTGAAAGAATTTTTACTGCAAGAAATTTTACTCCAGAAATTTTTATTGCAAAATATTTACTGAAAGAATTTTTACTGCAAAATGTTTACAGCAAAATTTAAACTGTTGTCCAAAAATATTTACTACAAAATTTTGACTGAAGGAATTTCTACTGCAAAATTATAACTGCGAGAATTTTTACAGCAAAGTTTTAAGTGCAATAATTTTATGTAAGTAAATTTTCAAAACCTTCACATTCGACCGAACTTGGAGCTTCTTTCGGTTCGTGCGGCAGCTTCCATTGAAATAATTGAGCTTTGCTTTCTATGTCATAACAATAAACCCATGATTCGTCACCAGTTATGATCCTTTTGAGCAACTTTGGGACGTCGTGGACAGAGTCCAACAGCTCCTTAGCAATGTTAATGCGATGCTGTTTTTGGTCGACATCGAAGACGAGCCAAAACACGTGCAAGCAAATCAGCTGTCAAAAATTAACTAAATATTCAAAATGGCTGAACTTATCGGCATAAGCGAGAGACATGAGTACCAACATAACGCCACCAAAAGTCGAAAATCGAATATACGTAACCCGAGGAAATTCAAAATTCGCGATACATATTAATTTTTGGCCAAAAACAACAAACTAATAATGTCACAGCCACCGTATTTCCCAGATCTGGCCCCCTGTGACTTTTTCTTGTTTCGGAAACAGATTCTTTGATCCATTTTTTGGAATGGGTAAAAACCGAAGACGAGCCAAAACACGTGCAAACAAAGCAGCTGTCAAAAATTAACTGAACATTCAAAATAACCGAACTTATCCGCATAAGTGAGAAACATGAGTACCAACATAACGCCACATCAAAAATCGACTATACGTAACCCGCGTAAATTCAAAATTCGCGATACTTTTTGAACAGACCTCGTATGTAAGTGCCGCAAGGACCTTTTTTATAGAGGTTTAGCATGTCTATGTCCATCAGCAGATATAATAAGGCAAACACCGGTCCATTTACCTGCAGGATATCTGTCCTAGAAATCCTGGACCTTATAGATATTCTGGGTAAATGAACTTCTCCGAATTCGGATTGGACATACCCGCACTTACCCATGATATCCATCCTCGTCAATAACCAACCTCGTCACTGTTACATTATCTTTCATATTTTAAACTAAGTCTACTTAACCTAGAAAATCTTCTTGAATATAACTTCTTCAATTGTGCAGCTTCTCAACCAAACAACTCATTTCCCAAATCCATTCTGAAACGTGATATGAAGTCGCCAAACGTTCTGTGAGGCGGCATACGATATTTTTCCTCCTCATGGCAGCTATTTTATATGTCAAACTTTGGGCCATTAGTTACTTTTAATGCCCTTTAGAGAAAAATGTGTAGAAACATCATATCTATACTGATGCCCATTCGCTATTTTTTGTTTAAAAATTAAGATATACGTTCCAGGTGATGTGTGTATTTTAGTAAAAAATCTTAACTCCCACAATCAACATTTAAGGCCATATCCAACATGCCTCAACTACTCAGCATGTGGAAAAGGCAATGATAGGGGGATGGGGGGGAGGTATAACCTGACTTTAAAGCACCACCTTCTTCTCAAATTACTGGAACCACACGTTTCGGCCCATATACTGCACTAATACACGACTTCCTATATAACAACCTTTATTTCAAGAACAAATAAACAAATAAAAGGCCTCATCGTCATGGCGCTGCAGAATGGCCTCAAGTATTTGTCTTAGAGACATTACTACAAACAAACAAGCAAACCTATCTCAAAATATGAAAGAAAATATTGTGGAAGGCAACTAAAAATTCTTGCAGTAAAAATATTTTCAGCTAAAATAATATTTTCAGTAAAAATTCTTTCAGTAAAAATTCTTCAGTTAAAATTTTTTTAGTAAATTCTCTCATGTCGCTAAATAAATACTTATTATTAAAAAAACATTTACTCCGAAAATTTCTGTTAACAAAATATTAACTTAATAAATTTTTAGTAAAAAAAAATATATTGGAACTATTCGTACTGCAAGAATTTTTACTGCAAGAATTTTTATTGAACATTTTTTACTGCAAGAATTTTTACTGACCATTTTTTACTGCAAGAATTTTTACTGAAAACATATTTAGTACTAAAATTTTTACTGCGCGAAATTTTACTTAAAATATTTTTACTGCAAGCATTTTTACCGGAGAAATTTGTACTGCAATATTTTTTTTTTAAATTTTTACCGAAAATATTTTTAATCCAAGAATTTTTATTGAACATATTTTTATTGTAAGCATTTTAACAGCAGAAATTTGTACTGCAACCATTTGATTTTAATATTTTAACAGCAATAATTTTTACTGAAAACATTTTAATGGAAGTATTTTTACTGAACATTTTTTACTGCAAGAATTTTCAATGAAAACATTTTTAGCGCTAGAATTTTTTTACAATAATTTTTACTGAAAACGTTTTTAAGGCCAGAAATTAAAAACAAAAAAATTTTTACTGCAATAATGTTTATTGACAACATTTTTATTGGCAAGAATTTTTACTAAACATTTTTTACTGCAAGACTTTTTACTAAAAATATTTTTAGTGCTAAAATTTTTCTTCAAGAATTTTTACTGAACATTTTTTACTGTAAGAATTTGTTCTGAAAATAATTTAACTGCAAGAACTTTATCCGAAGAAATTTGTACTGCAACAATTTTTTTCAAATATTTTTAGTACAATAATGTTTACTGAAAAAATTTTTAATGGAAGAATTTTTCCTGAACATTTTTTACTGCAAGAATTTTATTAAAAACATTTTTACTTCTAAAAATTTTATTGTAATTATTTTTACTGCAAGAATTTTTACTGCAAGAATTTTTACTGCAAGAATTTTAATCGAAAAAATTTGTACCGAGCATATTTTTACTATAAGAATTTTCACTACAATAATTTTTAGCGAGTATATTTTTATCTGCAAGAATTTTTACTGAAAAAATTTTTAATGAAAAAATGTTTTCTAAAAAAAAAATTTTACTAATAACATTTTTACTGAATGTATTTTTACTGCTAGAATTTTTACTGCAAGCATTTTCACTGCACGACTTTTCACTGAACACAATTTCTCCAAATTTTTGCGTTTCTTATTGAAATTTCTTACATAAGATTGATGGAAAATGGTTACGGAATTATTTTTTTTAATTAACGGCAAAAAAAGAATTTTGCCAAGTTCAGTTTTCTTTTTGTTGGAAAGGAGAGACATTTTGAGGAGGCATACTGCATTGTAGCGGGAATTATCACAGGCTGGGTTTTCCTTCACTCTTTTCAATGGAAAGTTCTGATTTCTAGGACTTATATTGTTTTTCCCGTTGTGTATTCAAATAATCTGTACATTTTATGGAATATTGTGTTGTGTTTGTTTGAGCAAATATTGTAAAGCATACTGCGATATTTGTTTTTTATTTTTGTATATCGCCAAATGCAGGCTTATACTCGGCGGTGTTAGTATTCGCCAATATTGTCTGGGATACCACCAAGCATCGTCAATGTAATTCCATCGGTTTATGTGCAGCACACTCATTATGGGAAGCTGTGCGAACAAAGGATTTGTTAAACTTAAAGGAAAACAATTGGCAGTTTCACAAGATCCAAAGAATATGGCGTGTTTCCTTTCTTTATGTTTTATGAAAACCAAAAACGGCACGGCAACAGTGCTGATGATGAGGACTCGTCTGCTTGGGATGACGGAATCGACAACGATACTGACGGAAGCTTACACAACCAGCAACGATAACGCTTCGTTAGATAAAAGATGGCAGAATTGATGGTAAATCAAATCAAGACGCGATTGGAGATGTATACGCTCTGCTCTGAAATGTAATTGAACGTGGAATTTTGCGTGTTCCGAGAAGAATGATACAATAATAACGATTATAATTAATTCAGGAAAAATTTAAAAATAAAATTGCGCAAGGGTAATGTGTAGGGCCTATTGCTCATCCTCATGGTCATAGAGAGCTTCGCAAGGCAGAATTGTAATGAGAAGGGCTGCAAATTATTGGTTTGTCTTTTCTCTGTGATATACGTAGTCGTCACATATGGATGATGCTCTAGATGGCGCTTCTGTTCAAGTACTCCAAGCATGGAGATTGAATGTGGAAATACGAATGGGGTGTGTTAACCACTAACTCATCAAATCCACTTGAAATTAATTTGTTTCTGCAAAACTCTACCTCGCGCTTAACGTATGCGATTGATTTTCAGAATTTTTGTGCGTTTGTATCCTTTCAAAGGTTCTTATTTTCTATTGACTCAAATATCGCATCTTTAATTTCCACCATCATAATACCGTATCACCTCTAAAGTATTTTTTAGATTTGCTATTTTCAGACATTTTATTTGCTGAATGCTTGCTCGTACAATGTTCAAAATAATCCCATTTGAATATTTTAAATCACGATTGAAAAGCACTTTGAATAATTTCGAATTTTCAAGATGAAAACTGAAAATAGCTTACATCTTAATAAACAAAAGGAATTAAATTGTGATCTCTTGAAATAAACTAAAAACGGTCTTCTACAAAATCTGTTTATGCTAATTTCATTTCTCCAAAACAATTATTGCAATTTTAATGATAATTTTGTCTAAAGATAAAATTATTTATTTTAGGAAAAAGTTTTTTGTTACAATTGACGTCAAAGTTTTCAGGAAAAAAGTTTCAATGTTTAAAATTGGTTCAGTAAAAACATTACCAGTAAAAAATTTATCAGTGGAAATTTAACCAGTAAAAATTGAGTCAGTAACAATTATTTCAGTAACAATTGGTTCAGGAAAATTTTGTTGGAAAATTTTTTATTAGCAAAAATTTTCACCCTAAATTTTTCTGTTCAAATTTTATTCAGTTTCACTAAAAATTTGGCAGTAAAAATTTTCTCAGCAAAAATATTGTCAGTAAAATTTTTGTGAAAATATTGTCAGCAAAAAATTTGTCAGTAAAAATTTTGTTAGCAAATATTTGCCTAGTAAAAATTGTTTGCTAAAAAATTTTATCAAAGAAAGCTTTGCCAGTAAAAATTCGTTCAGTAAAAATTTTGTCAACAAAAACTTTACCAGTAGAAATTTTGGCAGCAAAAACCTTGCCAGAAAAAATTTTGTCAGCAAAAAATTTTGTCAGTAAATATCTGCCCAGTAAAAATTGTTTGGTAAAAAAATTTTATCAACAAAAGCTTTGCCAGTAAAAATTCGTTCAGTAAAAATTTTGTCAACAAAAACTTTACCAGTAGAAATTTTCGCAGCAAAAACCTTGGCAGAAAAAATGTTGTCAGGAAATATAAATTTTGTCAGGAAATATTTGCCCAGTAGAAATTGTTTGGTAAAAATTATTCAACGAAAGCTTTGCCAGTAAAAATACTTTCAGTTAAAATTTTGTCAACAAAAATGTTGTTAACAAAATCTTTGCCAAAAAAAATGTTGGCAGCAAAAACCTTGTCACGAAAAATTTTGTCAGCAAAATTAAAATTCTGTCAGCCAGTAAAAATTCTAGTTAAAATTTTGTCAGTAAAAATTTTTCCTAGCATAAATGTTGTCAGTAAAATTATTGAAATTAAAAATTTTGTCAATTTTTTTTTAACTTTGCCAGTAAAAATTTTTGCAGAAAAAGCATTGTTCTGTAAAAATGTTGGGTGGAAAAGCGTTCTCAGTAAAATTCTGTCAATAAAAATTTACTCAGCGAAAACTTAGCCAGTGACAATTATGTCAGCAAACATATTTGAACTAAATAGAGTATCTTTAAGTAAGAATTTTGTCTTTAATAATTTTACCAGTCAATAATTTATAAGCAAGAACTTTTTCGGTAAAAATAATGTCAGTTAAAATTTTTTCCAATACAAATTTTCGAACGAAAATAAAAATTTTGTCAGTAAAAAATTTGGTCTTTAAAAATTTCTTTAAGCAAATATTTTGGCAATAAAAATTTTGTCAGTAAAAATTTGATTTTCAAAAATTTTGTTAGTAAAAATTCCGTTATGAAAAATTGGGTTGGCATTTTTACTACCGTAAAAATTTGGTCAGCAAATATTTTATTAATTAAAATTTTGTCAGTACAAATGTTGGCAGTAAAAATTTTGTCAGTGAAACCCTTTTTTTTGGAAAGGACTTACCAGAAAAATATTTATCAGTAAAACTACAATAGTTCAGTAAAAGTTATCTAATAAAATATTATGTAAGTAACAATTTTACCTGGAATGTAATCAGTAAACGAGTTTAACTAAAAATTCTGTAAACAAAATCACTGTCAGCAAAACATTTCTCAGTCAAAACTCGATCATTAATAAAATGTTCTTTAAAATTATTTTCACTAAAATAAATAATGAGGATTTTCGTTAAAAAATTTAAACTCCAATTTATTAGGGAATAAATTTTTACTAAATTTTCCCACGAGACAAAATTTTATGAATTCTTAGCCTCACTTCAATCTAAGAAGATCCTCCTATTTTTTGGGCAAATAGCATCTTCAATGACACATCAATATCTTGACCTATTTTAGTCTTCAAATGATATAACAAAATGTGAGTAAAATTATATCTAAAAATAATCAAAGTACCAAATTTACATAATTTTAACTGAAGGAAAATCTGGAAATCACGGTTGCCAAAGCCAGAATGACTAACGACTTCTCATGATGACGAATCGGTTTTCAATTGTTGAATCCTAAAAATATGATTACTTTGAATGATCCCTTCTTCTCGGACATAGAAAGGATTCACATTTTTGCACTTTGTTAAAATAAAAATATTAAATAACTTTCTTTTGTAGGAATACTTAAGAGACCTGCAGTTATTCGTAACTGATCCAAATTCATATTTTACTCATCGAAGGGTAATAATTTTTATATAGAATTTTCCGCTTACCTTTTAATGAGTAAAAATTGAATTGAAAAACTATCAATAATAAAAAACAAATATTTAAGATAGACTTGAAACTATTGAGAAAAAGGGGATAAATAAATCCAGAACAATGTCGAAAATAGGGAATCGGATTCGTCTAGTGTTGCACTATTAAACTCAGGTGGATTATGCAAAGTCATGGCGCCATAATCAGTCTTCTAGTGATTTTTTTTTTATTTCATTTTATTTCCGATCAAAATGAAAAGCGGCAAACCTATTGACGGAAAGGTTGAATGAATGACTGACACACAGACGTATGGCCACCGCCTTTCACCACTTTCCAAGCAGAGATTCCACCCAAAATGGTCTTTCTTTCCGAGACTCGTTTGATTCCAGTCCATTTCGTACGGTACCATCGTTGGAGAGGGTGTGCCTTGCCATTCAAATCTTTTCGTAAAGAGCAGGCTTTTGGGTAATTCTCATCATACATTCGCATTAAGATTATTCGATTCTCGTTCAGATCGAGCACAATTATTTCCATCGAACCCTTTCAGAAATGAAAACATGAGCGCATTAAAACCAAATCGAACCAAACCAGACCAAACCCAACCAAATCAATCCCAGAAAAAAAAACGCCTCATTCTCTTTCAGGATAAATGATTAAATGGTTAAAAAAGAAAACCAAAAAAAAAGAAAAGAGGAAGGGAAAGAGAGACAGCAGGAATAGGAGAACATATTATACCCAGCAATGATATTGCAATTCATCGTTGAATTGTTAAAAATGACAGACGGACCCTTTTGTCTTTGAGCCTTCTACCTACGATTCCCTTTCAATTTCTTCTGCCGACCTTCCACCTTTTTTGGTTTGTGATACTTTTTTGGGCGCTGCAAGGTTTGCCTACTCACCAGAATTCCAATTCTTCTCGTTGGGAAGCCAATCTCTTCCAGCTTAATCAAAGTCGGGTAAAAAAGAACAACATCATCTTCTGGCCGACTAAAATGGCAGAGTACACAATCGCTGAGAAGACGAATTAATATTCGAGGACGATTACAATTGGTAAAATTAAACAATTCATTCTCGTTGCGGAACTTTGTTCGAATTTGTCAGCACTGTGAACTCTAAACTCTGCTGAACTCCGAGATAGATGGATGGATTGTCAAGAGACGCGTCAGTACCGTCTGTGCACAGTTTCGAATTTGAAGGGAGTCCGTCTAGTGAGATGTCAGCTGAATCGATTGTTATTTAGCGTAACCGTTGAAAACGATATGGAAACTAAATGTCATCTAATTACAGACTGCCGGCACCACCTTATCTATTTATCTGTCCACCCGTTTATCTTACAGTCTATCCATACACATCCACTATTTATCTATCGACACGGCGTATTCTAACAATTGGGACTATTCGATTATGTTCCGTTTACGATCATCTTTTATGTTTTTAATCGCAGAGACGACCGTAGTACTTATTACAAAAATTCAAGACGTTTTCGGTTCTTCAGTTTAACATTAAAAGATAGTAAAAAAAAATTCCAAAGAAAATGTTACAGTTAAACGTTTTCAGTAAAAATGTCTTGTCAAAAGTTGTAGACAAAATTGTAAGTAAGCTTTTTAAGTAGAATTTCCAGCAAGAATGGTTTTTAACAGTAAAACTTTGTCAGTTTAAATTTTACAGAAAAAATTTAAAAAATTGAATTTGCTGTAAAAATTTGACATTGAAAATATTGCAGTTAAATTTTACAGTAAAAATTGACTGAAAAATTGTTGCAGTAAAAATGTTGCAGTAAAATTTTACAGTAAAAATGTTGCAGTAAAATTTTACAGTAAAAATTTTGCAGTCGATATTTTGCAATAAACATTTTGCAGGAAAAATGTTACACTAAAAATTGCCTGAAAAAGTGTTGCAGTAAAAATTTTGCAGTAAAATTTTACAGCAAAAATGTTGCAGTCGACATTCTGCAATAAAAATTTTGCAGGAAAAATGTCATAGTAAAAATTTTACAATAAACATTTTTGTAGTAAACATTTTGCAATAAAAATTGCCAGAAAAAATGTTAAAGGAAAAATTTTGCAAGAAAAATTTTGCTAAAAAAATTTTATCGTAAAAATTACCAGAAAAATGTTGCAG
Source organism: Atherix ibis (assembly GCA_958298945.1). NCBI lineage: Eukaryota > Metazoa > Arthropoda > Insecta > Diptera > Athericidae > Atherix > Atherix ibis. The sequence goes on from OY282609.1 coordinate 79,724,167, forward strand.
TAAATATTTGCGCAGTAAAAATTGGCAGAAAAAATTCGTAGAATAAATGTTGCAGGAAATATTCTACAAGAAAACTTTGCAGTAAAAATATTGGAAAAAAATTTCATTGTAAAAATTACCAGGATAAATTTTGCAGCAAAAATTTTTAGCAGTAAAAGTTTTGGATTAAAAATTTTACACTAAAAATTTAGCTGTAAAATTGAAATTTTTTAAAAACAAAATTTTAATGGAACAATTTTACAGTAAAAATTGGCAAAAAAATTAGCAGAAAAAATTTTGCAGGAAAAACTTTGCAGTACAATTTTACAGTTCAAGTTTTACAGCAAAAATGTTGCACTAAAAATTGTACAGTAAAAAATTTGCAGTAAAAATATATAAATATAAAAAAAAATTGGGAAAATGGTTTTCAGTGAAAATTTTTATTTTATATTTTTAGTGAAATTGTTGCATTGAAATTTTTGCAGTTTAAATTTTGCAGTTAACTTTCTTGCAGTACAAATTTTTAAGGGAAAAATTTTACTGTAAAAATTGCCATGAAAAATTTTGCAGGAAGAATTTTGCAGTAAAAATTTTACAGAACAAAATTTGACAGTAAAAATTTTGCAGCAAAAATGATGCACGAGAAATTTTACAAAATATTGCAGTACAAGTTTCATAATAAAAATTTTACAGCAAAAATTTTACTGTCAAAATTCTGCTGTAAAAATTTAATAGGAAAATTTACACAGTGAACATTGCCAGAAAAAGTGTTGCAATAAAAATTTCGCAGCAAAAATTTTACAGTCAAATTTTAGAGTATAAGTTTTACAGCAACAATTTTAGTTAAAATTTTACAATAAAATTGTACAGCAAAAAAAATGTTACTCTCTAAATTTTGCAGTTTAAAAAATTTACAGTAAAAAATTTTGCAGTTAAAAAATTTGCAGTAATTTTTTTTTACAGAAATTTCGCTAATGAACATGTTTCAGAATAAAGTATCTTTTTACCATCTGCTGCCTAATTTACTATAAGATAAAGTAAAACTCTGAGTAAAAATTGAACAACGAAGGGTAAGTTTAGTGTTGCCACTGTTTCATTGCCAAATTTCCTCAGAAGTGTTCAATTGCGGTAATAATTTTTTTGATGTGATAATTTCGTAATTTTTTTCGTTAATTCTAAACTACAATCGAAACACTTTATTTATAGCTCCCAGAAGTACTTCTATAATGGATCGTGTATTCCTCGTTAGTCCTGCAGGCATTCATAAAATATATCTGCATTCACTATTCATTTATTAAAAGGAAAATGCAATGAAAATGCCTGCAGTAAAATGTCTTCATTATTACCATTGCAACTTTTTGTCGTTCTGTAAATTCGATAAAAGTAATTTTTATAAATTATAGAAAAAAGCCCTTTTTGTACTGTTGCTGCTATTATATTTTTTTCATGCAGCAATTTTTAAAAAAGTTTTAAAATTGATGGTACTTTAAAGGAAAGGAATCTTGGTCAAAGTAATTTAAGTCTTTTGATGGCTTTTGATTGATTACGAATAAATTGCTTTTATTTTTAGTAAAACATCTCAAGTATTTTATGCAATTTTCAAAATTATTATAATTCAACTTTTGTTTCAGGAAATGATTGGTCTTTTTTTTAAATTTATTTCGAAACAATTTTAAGATCGTTTTAAAGTTTATTTTATTATTGAGTGTAAAGATTTTTTTTAGTCTTTTATATGTACAATATATTTTTTTTAATTAATAAATAAATACAGAATTAAAGATAGCCTCTTTGAAAAAGTACTTCTTAGGAAAAGTTATTAATTATTAAAATATGATACATAAGTTAGGCCCATATGAACCTACGGACTTGAGCTTTGGAGATTGAACTATGCCTTCTTGGTCCGTCGAACGCACATTCTATAGTTAAAAGTATTTTGTAAAACTGTCAACACTACTTTCTATATTGGTAATAATTTTAAACCAAAAAATTTTCAAAGGTTCACTTTATCCTACAGAAACGTAAAATTTTAAATTATATTACAATAAAAAAATATTTACCTAAAAGCAAAAATTAGAAAATTTTATTTGATCCTGCAAAAGACATTTTAATTTTTGATTATTTAAAATTAAGACAAACGTTAAGAAATTCCTTTTCCCACCATTATGGGATACAGTCAATAAACTTCGATTCGAATAAAGTCAATTTGAGAAAATTTGCTAAATTCGTAAATTAAAAGCCATCAACAAATTAATGTATTAAGCAGCATATCATAGTGAACACTCACCTCCACAAGATGCTTAACAGCAGACAAGACCTAGACGGGTTCAAAATTAGATCTCAACAACCTGTTTTCAGTTCTTTGCTGCATCATTGACCGTCACATCACTGGTATAGACCAACGACCCTCAAACATTTTATACGACAGATGCAGAAAAAAAATCAATCCCAAAAAAAAATTATATCAACAAAAAAATTCTCACAAAAACTTTAGCGATTCAACTTTAGTGATTTGGGATTTCTTTTACAAATTTTTTATTTTGCTTACTTTTTATACGAATTTTTCCTATTTTTGAGTAGTGTATACTGTTTATTAACAAAAAACCAATTTTGTTAATATTTTTTTTCTTTTTATACCAATTGGTTTTTATTTTTATACCATTTTTTTTTTAATTTTTTTATTTCGAAGACAATTTTTATATTTTTCCACCATTTTTTCTATTTTACCAATTTTATTAATTTTATACCATTTTTTTTAAATTGTATACAAATTTTTTTTTAAATTTTATCCATTTTTCTATATAATTTTTTATTTTTATACCAATTTTTTTTATACTAAATATTATTATTTCTATACGAATTTTTTTAAATTCTATTTTATTACCAATTTTTTTCTTTTTATACCAGTTTTTTTAATTTTTTTTATTGTTTTTATACTATTTTTGATACCTATTTTGTTACCATATTTTTATACCATTTTCTTTTGTTTTTATACCAACTTTTTTATATTTTTACCAATTCTTTTACTTTTTTACCAATTTTTTCTTTTACTACCAATTTTTTTATTTTTATACCATTTTTTCTTTATAGCAAATATTATTTTATACCAATTTTTTTTAATCTAATTTGATTACCAACTTTTTTACCATTTTTTTAATATTCATACCAATTTTTTATTTAAATTTTATACCAATTTCTTTTATTTTTATACCAATTTTTTAATTTTCATTCTTTTTTTTGTACTAATTTTTTATTTTTATATCTATTTTTTTACCATTGTCTTATACATTTTTTTTTTGTTTTTATATCAACTTTTTTATATGTATACCATTTTTTTTATTTTTATACCTTTTTTTTGTTTTTTATACCAATTTATTTTTACCAAATATTATTATTTTTACACCAATTTTTTTAATTTTCATTCTTGTTACCATATTTTTATAACATTTTATTTTTGTTTTTATACCAACTTTTTTATTTCTTTACCATTTTTTTTATTTTTATACTATTTTTTTTTGACTAATTTTTGTACAAAACACAAAAAAAATTTTTTGTTAGCATTTCGATTTTTTCAATGCCCAAAGCCATATTGATCATCATTAAGTGGCCGATAAATTAGTAAATTGGTGCCAGCATCTTTGATAGCCACACGAATCTGCACGAAACCATCAAAAAGATTACGAATCTTTTGTTTTTGTTTGTTTTATAATTTTTTCCCGCTTTTCTGTAGACCTGTAAAATTATTTCTAAAGTTGTTAGGTTGTTGATGTTTGATTTTTTTCTTTAAGGATTTTTATTTTAGAATTTTTTTTGGGTGAAAAATTTTGTTTACAATTTTTTAAAGATTTTCTTACTGCCGTCGGCAATATAAATATCGGAATTTTGTGAAATTAAATAAATTGTTGATCATTTTATCGTATAACATTTGATATGCTATTGGATTTTTTAGATTTATTATTTCTGTTTTTTTGTTTGTTTTGGTTTTTGTTTTTATTTAAGAAGAAATTTGAATTCTTCCGACATTGTTTGGATGAGTTTTATAAAGGAGCTTCGATGGCAATATGGATTTTCGATTTACTATAGACTCTTTTGTTCGGTGGTTAAAATGCACGTCCTTTTTTTGGTGATGATCGCTTTTTTTGTATACATAATGGAATATCGTTGATTGACTGGAATATATCTGGCGTGGTAACGATTGAAGATGAGAAGATGAAAAGAGATTTCGTGCCATTTAATTTGGTTAGCTTTGGAACATGAATTCGATAGCAAGAGAAGGAAGAAATTATCCTTCACCTCTGATCCTATAGTGATCGGATGATACCTGGACAACAACAATCATATCTAATTCAGGATAATTATCGAATTAGGTTCGACTAGATTCTATTCATACAAAGTCGATCACAATAATTCTCCAACAAATCGTTTGTATACTAACAATCGGCTATGGGATAAGGCACCATCCTCATTTCCCTGCCGATCAATGGAAAATCTTGATCATCTTCCAAATCGGAGTTTTTAAGAGATTAGTTTAAAAAAAATCCCTCAGATTAGTAGGTAGACTCCAAACCACTTCCAGATAGACAAAACGTTGGCAATTATCGATTTAAGTTTATTATTGGTTTGGATAATATTCTTCGATGATCATTAAATTCAGCGATTAGGCATTTTTTCGTGTACGAATTTTAACACTAACAATCGACTATAGCCGGCATCTAGAAAATCGATGGAATCGTTTGAATTTCTGGAATAGATGGAATTATTCCATGGCCATCGAAATGGGTAACGATGTATCCGAATCTCATGATCTTCAGATAATAACTCGTCTCTGATCTTCAGATAATAATGACGAATGGTAATAACAATGATGATCAAGATGATGATCATGGCGATCATGAGATAATAACGATGATGGTGAAAATCATTCGATTTGATTTGATTTGATTTGATTTCAATTCCATTTTGTGTTTTCGTTTGCGAAATGGAATCTGAAAAGTGTGTTCTTCTCTGCCACGATCGAATTCTTCAAATTTCTAACTAAAAGCTGGGTAATCTTTTGTGAAGATGATTTTATACCAATCATCGGTGATAATTACAGAATCTATAAAATGTTAAAATGAATAAATGATGGACATTTTAAAGGAATCGAATAGTTGCGTGGCGGAGGTTTTTTCTATGGATAAGAAAAGGACATGAAAAGAAGGTCTGAGAATTATTCGATATTTTAATGGGAATAAAAATGACCATTTTTGATCGATTTTCATCAAATAATTTTGATTTCTTTCTAATATCTTCTTGGTAGATGGTATGTAATTTTTAAATTGATCAAATTATTGACTAGAACCAAAATGGGAGGAAAGTCTTTAAAAAGGGTTTGCCCATCTTTGCACGAAAGCACATTCTTCTTCTTCTTTTTTTTAAATAAATTCCTGCAAAATATGATATTTTTAGTCCAATTTAGATCAATTTTTTTCTTTATTAAGAAAATAAATTCTTCTATGGAAAAAAATTTGTATTTTGATTAGTTGGATTTTTTTTAAGGGTTCCAACACTACCCCAAGACTTTCCAAAAAGAGTCTCTGAATACCTTCCAAATCATTTAAAATTTCCGTTCACATTTAATATTTCTTTTAAACAGTTAATATAGTAAATTTATCCTTGTTAGTAAAATTAGTGCAAATGAGGTCCTAAAGATATTATGACTACGATAGGCCTTAATGAGCACACAATCTAAGTGTAGGCACAGATTGAGGGCTCATGAAAACTGTAACAATTTTTTTCCTATTATTCTACTAAAAGAGTAGAAATCAGGTTGTGCCATACCACAAGGTAGACAAATAGGTCCTAATTAATATAGAAAATATCATATGCCAGTTTTGAGCTAAATATTCTGGCAAATATTTCGTGTCTGGAAATTTTTACGTGGATTTTCTTAAACAATCAAAAGAAAATATTTATAAAAAAAAACTTTTGACTTTTTTTACATTTTGTATATTTTTTTTTTTGAAAGAAAATAAATTAAAAAATAATTTTTTTAACTATTTTGAAGCTGTAAAAATTTCTGTTTGCTTGTAAAATTGTGTTTGTTTTTATTTATAACGAATCATAAAATTTTTAATTCGGAAAGAAAAATTAAATAATGCATCATTAAAATTCTAATATTAATAAGAAATTTTAATTATTCATATTTAGCTTACTAAAAAAGCTTATTTTTTATTAAAAAAAAAACACAAAACTTCTTGCAGGACTTGATTTTTTTGAGATAAATCCTGAAAACTTTTCCTCATATTTCGAGCTCTAATTTGGAATTTTACCGTTCAAGGGTGTTAGTTTTTAAATTTTTTAATAAATATAATTTTCTATACAATTTTTTTAGAGAAAGGTCTAATAACGTTAAATTGGACGATATTAAATACTAACTGACTTCACCAAATCTTGAAATTACGAATTTTGGGAATTTTTTGCCCAATAAAGCCTAAATTTGTTGGGTTGTGTGGTTCGCATAAACAGACGACGGCCACTTTTTATAGATACAATAGATTTTTTATATTAACCAGTAAGTTTTTGAGTTCTAAATATATTAATTTTATTTTTTTACACATTCACCGAACTAGATATGAGCTTCCATAATTTCCTTTCAAGGCAAGATACGTAGTTACATCAAATTTTTTTTTTTTTTTTGAAAAATCATTTTACAATTTAACCAATTTATTTGAAAATTTTGTGATTTACAATTAAAAATGGCACTAAAAAATTTTATTATATCTTTTATTATATTATAAAACTATTTGAAATTTACTAAATAAAATTATTGTTCTTTACAAACCGTTAAATGGATAATTTCTTCGAAGATATGAAAATGAAGTTAATATTGGTCCAAAATACAAATAATTATTTATCTACAAATTATTTTATTTATTCAAAAATGGCAATATTAACACTTAATAAATATTATAAAAATTATATATTTTAATTTTAATATTAATTAAATATTATTACTTAGCTTTCCAAACAATAAAATGAATAAGCCAATATTTTAGAAAAAGGAATGTCTACAAATTTTGTCAAATTTTGACACATCGACTAAAGTTATTGAGTAGTCAAAATAAAGTGTAAATATTGATTAGAATTTTATTTTGTAAATTTTTTCGTTTAATTTTTATTTATTTACTAATTTAAAAAATCAATGAATTTGGATCAAAATCAAAAGCTTTTAATTCTTAAATAAAAAACTTCTCCCGTGTCGACTCCCATCAGACTTTTTTTTCAATTTTCTCCTACAACTCAATTGGTAGAAAATCAACCTAAAAAAAGATTGTTGAAAATCTAACAAATAAAAACGTATCTAATCTTTTCAGATAATTGGAGTTTTTGTATAGAGGAGAAAATAATGAAAATGTTCAAAATTTTAAATGGTGTTTCGGTATTGTTGGCTTGTCTTGACCATCGCACTTTTTCTACTATTCGAATTTTTGCTCCAAAAATAAATAAAATAATACTTTTTAAAAAAAAGTCTAGAAAAATATAATGAATAGTAACTAAATTCTTTCTTTTTTTTGAAAATGAAAAGAAATTTTAAAAAAATATCTAATAAATCCCAGAAGACTATTCCGAATAGTTCCACCTTAAAATAATATCACAATTTTTCGTAGTTATTATCAAAACTGTACTCAGACTCCCAATCAAATCTGCTCCTATTTATAAAAAATCATATAAAGGACTAAATATATTGTATAAGATTATTTATGAAAATATTAATAAATTTGAATATTTTTAATATCTCGATTTTTCCAAAATGTCGTCGATAAACTATTCGACTTGCTTTGTAATTTTTTTCGTAAGCAATTTCCCATAATTCTTTTGTGCTTATTTATAATTTCGGAAAATTGTTCATAACTTCTATTGGGGTAAAAGGGAGTAGTTAAAAATTAATTTGTATCAATAGAAAATATTAAACTATTTATAATATTAAAAAAATTCCAATAAAATTCAAAATAGATGGAAAAGTTTAAAGATCAAAAACTTTTGCAAGTAATTCTCGGTTGACAAACGGGATGATCCTCTTTTAACTTCCCACATGAATGAATATTCATGCAAATTGTTTGAATTTATTTTGGTTTTTCCATAAACAAAACAAGAAAGGTACAAACAGAGTTTTTGTTAAGAATTCCTTGAATTCCTTTTACATATCCTCAAAGTGGGAAGGGAATTCGTTTTATACCTTTTTCTAAGAATGCAAGAATACGTTGTGCAGAAGAAGAATATTAAACGTTTACGTCCTCTTTTATTGTCAAAAGGAGAAATGCAATAAATAAAATGGGGTGGATTATGCTATTTTACCTTTTCTATAATTTATATTCATGGTTTTTGTAAAAACTATTAAGCAATAAAAAAAAATGCTTGCTGATTTATTTTCGTATTTATTGCTAGTGAAATTAAAATATCAAGTATTTATGCTACTATCTTGAGTAGTGCGGAGGGTTCATAGTGAAAGTAATATTTTTTAAGGGTTTTTTAATTAAACTGTTTATTGACAAATTATGATACTAAAAAAATTAACTGACAATTTTTGCAAAAAAATTTTAGCTAAAATATTTGCCGAAAACATTTTTACTAACATAATTCTTACTGGCAGATTTTTCACTAGTTGGCTTTTTACTGAAAGCATTTTAACCAAAGAAATATTTATAAAAATTTCATACAAAAATTTAAATTAAAAATTTTAACCGAAAATTAAAGCTAAAAAATCATTTTTTTTCAGGTCAGAATTGTTCAGATAAAAATTTGGTTGCTAAAAATTTTTTGGGTGGAAATTTTCGGGTGGAAATTTTTTAGCTAAAAACTTTTCGCGCAGAATTTTTTTGCGTGTAAATTTTTCGGGTACAAAATTTTCTGGGAAAAAATTTTCTGTTAAAAATTTGGCGGTAAAAATTTGCTTAGAAAAATTTTTCTGGTAACAATTTTTCTGGTCTAAATCTTTCTTTTGTTTAAATTTTTCGGCTAGAAATTTTGCGGGTAGAAAGTTTTCGAGTGGAAAGTGTTTGGATTAATATTTTTCGGGTAGTAATTGTTGTGTTTAAAATTTTGCCGTTAAATTGTCTGGTAAAAATTTTCTGACAAAAATTTTACGGTAAAAATTTTCTATTAAACATTTTTTGGTTAAAATTTTCTGGTAAAAATTTACTGGTAAAAGTTGTCTAGTAAAAATTTTCTGGTAAAAATTTTCTCGTAAAAATTTACTGGTACAAATTCTTCGGGTAGAAATTTTTTGGGTACAAATATTTCTAGTAAAAAATTTTATGATACAAATTTTTTGGTTCTGAAATTCTGTTTTTCCGGTACCACAATTCTTCTGGTAAAATTTTTTCGGAAAATTTTTTCCGGTTAAAATTTTTCTTGTTTTACTAACAAATTTAAGTGACTAATTTTCTACTGACTAATTTTTACTGACAAATTTTTCCTGACAGAATTTTTGCTGACAAATTTTTACTGATTATTTTAATTGATTAATTTTTACTAGATATTTTTCTAGTTAACATTTTTCTAGTAGAAATGTTTCTGGTAGCAATTTTTCGGGTAGAAATTTGTTTGTTAAAAATTTTCCTGGTAACAAATTTTCTGGTCTGAATCTTCCTGATAAAAACTTTTCTGGTAAAAATTTTATTCGTTAAAATTTTTCGGGTACAAATTTTTCTGGTTAAAATTTTTCTTGTAAAAATTTTTCGGTTAGAAATTTTTCGGGTACAAATTTTTCTGGTTAAAATTTTTCTTGTAAAAATTTTTCGGTTAGAAATTTTTCGGGTACAAATTTTTCTGGTTAAAATTTTTCTTTGTAAAAATTTTTCGGTTAGAAATTTTTCGGGTACAAATTTTTCTGGTTAAAATTTTTCTTGTAAAAATTTTTCGGTTAGAAATTTTTCGGGTAAAAATTTTTCGTGTAGACATTTTTCAGGTAGAAATTTTTCGGGTACAAATTGTTCGGGTTGAAATTTGTCGGGTACAAATTTTTCGGGCTCAAATTTTTCGCGTACAAATTTTTCGGGTACAAATTTTTTGGTAGACATTTTTCGGGTAGAACTTTTTCGAGCAAAACTCTTTTGTGGTCTAAATTTTTCCGGTACTATAATTCTTCTGGTAAAAAATTTTCTTAGACAAAGTTCATTATAAACATTTTTTCCAGTTAAAATCTTTCTTGTGTCATTGACTTATTTTTAGTAACAAATTTTTCCTGAGAGAATTTTTGCTGATTATTTTTACTGATGAATTTTTATTAGACATTTTTGTGGTGAACATTTTTCTTATTCAAATTTTTAAGGTAGTCATTTTTTGGGTAGAAATTTGTCGGGTAGAAATTTTTCGTGTAAAAATTTGTCGGGTAGAAATTTTGGTTTAAAATATCGACTAAAAATGTTTGCTGACCATTTGTTAAGGAAATTGTTTACCACAACCGAGCATAATTATAAAAGGACTTTATTAAAAATTATTTTGTTTTACAAAAAACACTTCAACATCAAATTGTATGGTCACAGTTTTAGATGAAAATTTTATGCGTCATGTGTTCATTTACATTTTAGCATTTTTTAACTATCAAAACAAAAGCCATCAATTCTGTTGAATTTGATTTTAACAACACAACATTTCTGCAGACTACAATGAACGCACCACAGAGAAAAATTAAAAGTTGCGCAAAGCGAAAAAAAACTGAATCACTTGAGATAATATAAAATGCTAAGGAGCCTTTTTCCAAGGATTCAAATCGAACTCACTTACTTCGAATTCCGTCGATTCCATATTGTTACTATTACAAAAGGCCGTTGGTTGATCCCTTCGTTATTACTCTAACTATTCACAGTTATTTTCTTTTTATGGTCTTATATTTTTCCAATAGTGTTTGGATTTTTTTTCACCACATTTGGTAGTGCTTGTAGCCAACTGTGCACGGCAAATAGTTTAGGAAGACGGCGAACCAATGAGACCCTCAAACGGATGGACGGTGTTTACGAATGTTGAACAAGGATTAAATGCATCGCTTAACCACAAATGAATTAGGGACTCGTTATTCTTTTGTATTTTACCATTCATCCTATATTCGGTCCTTGAAGAAATGGCAATAAGTAAAATAATATCCAACATTTGTTAAAATAAAAATACAACTAAGAAAAGGAAGATCAAAGTTAGACGTATAGAAAATTGCAGATCCCTTAACGTATTTGAAGGAATTAATAAGAATGTTGAAAGTAGATGAGAAAGAAAAAAAATGGATGATGTTTATTGAAAGATACAAAATAGAAAAAAATGATTTGCTCGTTCGCTGAGAACTTTTTATAAAAACAAAACCGAAAAACTTACGTCGGTAAAAATTAAAACACATTCAATCAAATATCATTCAAAGAGCAAAATCGAAAAAAAAAAACGTCAAATTTTTATCTTGATTTGAGTTAATATTTCATAGCAAAGGTGATTTCGACTTAATTAACTTCCAATAGAAATTTTTATTCGAAACAGATTTGGAACTCATTAAAGGTCCATTTTGACGCCACATAACAAAATCATAAAAACTAAAACTAATTCGATCAGAAGAAACAAAAGTTTCGATTATCTACCGTGAACAAGAAAAGGCAAAAGGAACGAAGGGAAATGACAGAGCCTTCTTTTGGGAATGCATAAAAAACTACAAGTAAAAAATAGCATTTACACTGTTTGGCGATGATATGCTTCTCTTGACGACTTTGTATGCGGTAAAAATATTCCAGAGGTCAGTAATTTAGACAAAAACAAAGTGAGATGATGGAGAGACATTGAGACTCAAAGAAGATTCAAAGAGATCTAATAAAATTTATTGTAAACCAGACCAAAACACTCTTTCGAGGGTCTCAAAGTACATTCGCCCAAACGTCTGACACTGTGAGTACTCGTCCAGCCACTTTCCATGCTGAACAGGCAATCGTCATCGGTTCGGTTCAAAACTATAAAAAATGCATTATTCATCTTCGATTTGATTAATGATGGATTTTATTGTTGGCGCGGTCAAAGTGGAGGTCTTTGCACAATTCCACAATGGCACCTAACCGGCCACCGATCAGGAGCACAAAGAACGCGTACGAGTGCTGGTTTGTCTTAGCATCTGTGCAGGGGCAATCGGAACAGTTTCGAAATGAAAAGTAGTCAAACAGTAGCCGCCACAGGGGGTCCTAATTGATTTTTTTTCGGGTTAACATCGTTTCTTATTAACTAGACTTGGCTTTAGAATTTCTTTCTCCTCGCAATATTCTTATTCATGAAGAAATTTTCATATCTTCTTACGCAATGAATACTTAATTTTTATATTATTCAATTTGAGATATTTTGTGCTACAAATTTCAGTATGAATTTTTAGTAGAAATTTGTCAGTAAAAATATTCAGTAAAAATTTAGCTAGTAAAATTTTGATCAAATAATGTTTACAAGAAAGTTTTAGTGACAAAATTATTATCAAAAAAATGCTTACCTGAAAAATGTGTACAAAAAAATTTTTAGCAGACAAATTTTTACCAGAAAATTTTTTATCAGAAAAATTTTAACTAGAAAAATAATAACCAGAAAAATGTCTAGTAAGAATAGCAGTAAAAATTTTTCAATAAAAATTTATCACTAAAAATATATCAGTAAAAATTTAGCAGTAAAAATTTGGCAGTGAAAATTTGTTAATAAAAATGCTGTCAGGGAAAATTTTTCACTAAAATTTGTCAGTTAAAATTTGCCAGTAAAAATTTATTTGAAAAAAAATCTTTCAATGCTGATTTGTCAGCAAAAAATCTGTCAGGAAAAATTTTTAGTAAAATTTATTAGTAAAAATTCTGTCAGCAATAATTTGTCAGTAAAAAATGTGTCAGTAAAAATTTGTCAGTTAAAATTTTGTCAGCAAAAATTTATCAAAAAATATTGTTCAGTAAAAATTTGTTAGCAAAAATACTGTCAGTAAAAAATTTTTTATAAATATTTGTCAGCAAAAATTGTCTGGTACAAATTTATCAGTAAAAATGTATCAGTAAAAATTTATCAGTAAAAATATTGAGTTTAAATTTTTCAGTAAAAATTTGTCTGTAAAAACATTCAGTAAAAATATTGAGTATAAATTTATCGGTAAAAATTTGTTACTAAAAATACTGTCGTTAAAAATTTTGTAGTAAAAATTGTGCCAGTAAAAATTTGTCAGTTAAAATTTGTCAGTATAAATTTATCAAAAAAAATATTTCTGTAAAATTTTGTCTGTAAAAATATTGAGTACAAATTTATCGGTAAAAATGTGTCACTAAAAATTATCCCGGTAAAATGTTGTCAGTAAAAATTTGTCAATTAAAATTTGTCAGTAAATATTCTGTCCGGCAAAATTTGTCAATAAAAATATCTCAGTAAAAATTTTGATTGAAAATTGTCAGCCAATTTCTGCTAAAATTTTTAGTAAAATTTCTTATTTGAAGTCCTTTTCTTCATGAATGAATGTTTTTTATAAATATTTTTGGCCAAAAAGAAAGCAAGGACCTCTCAGGCTTGAAGTAATTTCTGTCAATCCGCCTCAGTATGTCTTCCAAACGAACAACAAAATCAACCAAAGACGAAAGGAAAAATAATTCCTATTCAACAAGGATTATCAGGATTTCTGTATAGTATCTCGCAACCTCTGGCAGGTCATCCTTTTTTCCACCAAATACAATCCAAGTTTTTGAATAATTTTATCCGCATTAACTGGCGAAAGAAGGATCTACAAAAAAATTGTGTATACACTTTGCAGGATAATCTTCGTTGGCAATAGTTGCCGTGAATCGAGGCGAAAAATGGTTGCATTCGAAAGCCAGGATTTGTAGTTCAAAATGTAAAAAGTTAAATGCAATTTGAAGAGGGCATGATAATCCTGGCCGATGATGCAACTTGCATGAAATCGAGCCACGCATACGTGGGAATGCCAATTTGTAATGCCTATTGTTCGGAGTTATTCTGCGTTTTACTCCAAATCCTTTTGTGAACTTCCATGGGCACGTTGGGTCGCTATTGAATCCGACATCGAATCGGCTTTGGAACATTTCTGGTTTTACCGTTGTTTGCTTGTAAATATTTGAAAAGTTAAACAATCCATTCTGAACGGCTTCTATTAGTCGGCGGAAGGATAGTATGGCGTGGTCAACAAGTGGAAAACAATTGCGGTCAATTTTTTTCAAACTTGTGCGTATCAAGGAAGATTTACCGACAATTTGTATAAGAACAAGTGGTAGAGTCATTAAAATGAGGGGGAATCGGACAATGCCAACTATATAAGTCCAGGTCAACTGACAGTTAGTTGGTCAGTGGTGGCAATATAAAACTTACACGGCTGACTAAATGGTCAATTGATGGTCACCCCCAATTTTTGACACCCTCTCACACAAAAATGTCAGTGCACACCTTAAACGCTTTCCCCTTCGCCCGTTTACCTGTCCGATGGGAATCGATTTTTATATTTTCTCTTCGCTATGTTTTGTCGTCCCCTTCATTTATTCGTCGGTGGTCTGGTCCTTGCGGTTGTCATCCCTCTTTCTCTTTTTCTCTCCCTTTTGTCCCTCTCACTTAGCCACATTTTCTCATCCAATATTTTTCCTTCATTTATTTTTTGTAACAATATTCATAAATAAACATCATCCCACCTCATCCAACGAATAATGTTAAACGATAACAGGACTACCTGCATTAATGTGCGGACGTAAGGTGGGTCAACTGTGCGAAAAGTAGGCTTAAAACCCATTTCCAGTATGCCGTAATATAATACCGATGATTTGATGGAGTCAGGTCTGCGGTGTGACTTTGCGGTAAAGTCAGTGACGACAGAAAGTGCCAAACGGTGTCAAGTGACTGATGGTCTGATGGTTTTGAGTGAGCGCTGATGGAGTGTATGGGAGGCTTCAGCACTGGACACAGTGTCAGAGAATTCAGCACCAAATTAAGGCAATTCCAATGACCATTGGGATGATGATGGCCATGGCATTGATGACGCTGAGCATACACAAGGACAATAACGGCTAAGGAGATTACTGTGATTATAGTGATTCCGATAATGATGATGCTGATAGTCCGAACCAACTCGTCATCGTGACAGTGTATAGAGACTCAGACGTTGTTGGCAGGAATGGATTATGTGACGGCTATCAGCACTACCCAAACAGGCCAATAAAAGAGCAAAAGTAGATAGGGTGTTGGCATTGCTGTTGACGATATCAATTGCGTGCCGCAACAGGTAACACCGAAGCTTACATACAAAATAAGTAAGGAAAAACTCGTCCTCATAACAGAAATTCGGTTAACTCAACGATGAGCATATGTATTTGTACAAATTGTCCTTATAATTATCCCGTTTTCGTAATGTATTTTTTTCTGGTATTACTGAGTATCACCATCTTTTCGTAAGTTATAGTTTACAACAGATTATAATTTATTTTGTGCAGTTAAAATTTATGTCCGGGGTAATACATACGAAAGCATAATTTGTCCAAGTCCCTTTATTTTTTCAATCTGTAACAATTAAGGCATGTATTTTCCAATTTCTATTTTTTTGTAAATTATTTTGTGCACAATTTAATAAATAAAATATAATTAATAGACTTAATACCAGAAAAACTTTTACCAGGAAAATTTCTATTAGAAAATTTTAACAAGCACAATTTTTATCCGAAACATTTCTGTTAAAAAAATTTATAATCCAAAAACTTTTTACCAGAAAAATTTCTACCGGAAAGTTTTACTTAAACAATTTTTAGCGGCAACATTTTTACCCAAAAAATTATTACAAGAAAAATTTTTCACACGAAATTTTATATTTTTCTCCGATAAATTTTCGGCCATCAAAAAATTTTGGACCACCAAAATTTCTATTAGAAAAAATATTACCAGAGAAATTATTACGAGAAAAAAATTTTACCCAAAAAAGATTTAGCGGAAATATTTCCAACCGACAAATTTTTTCTTGACAAAATTTCTACTCGAAAATTTTTCTCCCAGAAAAAATTCTACCTGAAATCTTTCCAACTGCAAATTTCTATCCAAAAAATTTCAGTCCGGAAATTTTTTACCTTAAAAGCTTCTACCATAAAAATGTCTACTCAAAAAAATTTTTTATACGAAAAATTTCTGTCAGTAAAATTTTGAACCCAAAAATTTTGAGCAAAAAAATTTGGACAAGAGAAATTATTATCACAAAAATTTTTACCACAAAAATTTCTACGCGAAAAATTTACACTACAAAAATTTCTATAAAAACAATTTCTACCAGAAAAATTTTACTAATACAATTTTGACCCGAAAAATTGCATTCAGGAAATTTTTTATCATGAAAATATCTGGCCAAAAAAATTTGGTAGTCGAAAAATGTCTATCCGAAAATTGTCTAGCCGAAAAAATTCCAACTCAAAAATTTCTACCCGAAAAATATTTACTCGAAAAATTTCTGTCCGAAAAATTTCTATCCGAAAAATGTCTATCCGAAAATTGTCTATCAGAAAAATGTCTCCCACAAAAAATTCTACCCGAAAAATGTCCATCCGAAAAATTTCTATCTGAAAAATATCTACTCGAAAAATTTCTGTCCGAAAAATTTCTATCCGAAAAATTTTCTACCCAAAAAATTTCTATCCGCTATTTTTTTACTAAAAAACTTCTACCATAAAAATGTCTATCCGAAAAATTCATATCTAAAAATATTCTGTACTCGAAAAATTTCTGTCTGAAAAATGCCTACCAAAAAAAATTCAATCCGAAAAATATCTTCATAAAAAATTCTACCCGAAATCTTTCCAATCGACAAATTTCTACACAAAAAATTTCAATCCGAAAATTTTTGACTATAAAAACTTCTACCCTGAAAAGAGCTACCCAAAAAAATTTTGTAGTCGAAAAAGTTTTATCCGAAATATTTCTATCAGTAAAATCTCTACCCGAAAAATTTCCAACCGACAAATTTCTAACCGGAAATCTTTTATTTTGAAAAATTTCTACCTGAAAAATTTTAACTATAAAAATTTCTACCCGAAAAATTTCTACCAGAAAAATTTCTACCAGAAAAATTTCTACCAGAAAAATTTCTACCAGAAAAATTTCTACCAGAAAAATTTCTACCAGAAAAATTTCTACCAGAAAAATTTCTACCAGAAAAATTTCTACCAGAAAAATTTCTACCCAAAAAATTTCTATCCGAAATAGTTCTACCAGAAAATTTGCTACTAGAAAAATGTCTTTCTTATAAAAATCTTTTCGAAAAATTTTCTACTAGAAAAATTTCTACCTAAAAAATATTTACTTACAAAATTTTCTACCAGAAAAATTTCTATCCGAAAAATTTGTACCCAAAAAATGTTGTACCCAAAATATTTCTATTTGCAAATCTTTCAATACAAAAATTTCTATCATAAAAATTATTACCCGAAAAAATTTTAATAGCAAGAATTTTTTTTACTTTTATTGAAAAATTTACTGTCTACAAATTTTGCCAATAAGAATAAAAAATTGAAAAATATTTAACTTTGCGCTGTTTTCCATTTAATTGAAAGATCATTAAAAGATGAAGTTGGTGTAGGTGGCTTAATGCTGTTAAATTGTAAAGAAGCTTAGCTCAACATTGTCTGAATACTTAGTTGGCTACCACTGATGGTATTCCTTTCGTAAGATCAAATCTCGATTTCTTAACGTAGCTCCACCTTTTCTCCTTCTACTCGAAATCAATCAAAGAAAATCAATTCTTGACGAATTCTTTTCTTTCGCTGTTGCTGATGATGGTCAGATTCTCATTTCGATTGCTTCGAACGTCACTTTCGAGTAGCTTCCAATATTGATGATCTTTGGCCAGTGTTGTACTCGTAACATCGTCTGTCGGTATCGATGATGACTTTCTCAAATAATCACATTGGATTGTTTTGCATTAGGCGCCATTTCTTTCAATTCGATTAGCCACGCATTGGAATTTTTGTTTCTGTTATTGTTTTTGTCGATTTGATTCACGTTGTTTTTGTCTTTCCAAATCGAGTCGTTTCTTGGATGTTTTTATATTTTTGACAGTTGTGGTGAGGGAATCATCACTTTAAGTATGAATAGCTTTTTTCTGTGGTGGCCTCCACTCACTCACCCATCGCGGCTTTTTAAGTGTATTTCGTTTGCTTCCAAGCCTTACTTTGTGTATATACCTGCTTGGTTGACCCCTTTTGATGATGACTTAAGCTATAGACGGTGATGGCGATCATGACGATCGTGAAGGTTGATGATGTCTACCAATGATGTTGGTAATGATTTTTGTTTCAATTCAGATTAGTTCAATTCTTTCAGCACACGTCCGTCCATTAGATACAAAATGAAGAAAAAATTCTCTTTTGATGAACTCCGACTTGGATGGACTATGCCCAGACGAAGAGGAATATTAGGTCTGTCATTGGCAGTCTCACATGTGCACTGGTACGTTTCGGATTCTATTTCGATTCACATTCACCACTCTTCACCGGTTGTTGTCTTTCCTACTTTCTAAATAGGCACCTTAATTTCTGCTTCTTCAACTATCTCGCCGGTGGATTAATCACGAGTATTTTGATGCCGCCGTCAGTATTTGTTCTTAAATTTGTTTTCAATCATTTTTCGTTCTGCTCTCAATATTAATGAAATCGGAATCGAAAAATTGATGAATTACCTTTCGAAAACTGAGTTCTTCATTTTTAATGCCTATTACTCCTCTCAAAACAAAATAAATAATAGCAAAAACAATCCAACCACCACCTCAGTTCATAGTCTAGAAATAAAATGCGTAACAAATCCTTTTGCTCATTAACGGCTACCACATCACTCAATATTCCAATTTTCGTTTTGCTCGCGTACTTCAGTTGATTACTCTGTAATGTGCATATTATCAGTGAAACGCTATCAATAAAGCTCGATTTATTTTTAATTTTGAAAATTTCTTTTGTTTTTCTCATACCGCAAAATAAAAGCAAATTTCGAGCACATTTTAACCCTTCAATCAGGTCTCTTTGTCAGTTTCTGTATTTTCACGAAAATATTTGCTCGAACACCTTTTCGTGCCTGGCCATACAATTTTCTCCTACTTTAAATGCTGCCAACTGAAGGGCAAAAGGAAAAACAAAATCGGAAAAAATTAAAAACGTCAAGATATAGAGAAAAAAAAGAAAAACACCGTTCGGCAAAAAAGCTTTAAATCGCCAAACTTCAATACTGACTGACTGCCTCCTCTCTTATCCGATTTTAATCTTTTAAATTTTGGCATTTATGGGAGGCACATGCCAAAAAGAATGAAACGAAAATGAAATGAACTTCACCGGCTAATGAGGGTGCCAAATTGGAGATTTTGACGTGCTTTTTCTACAAATTTTTGATTATTTTTATTTTGAACGCAGGTCGGTGCACGAAGTTTGGTGAGATTAGAAGCGGTGATGGCGCTCGGAGGTTTTCTAGATCCTATGCTGTTTTCTGAAGCTACGAATTTATTTGAGGTCAAATTTATGAGATTTTCTTATTTAGAAGTTTACGCTTAAAGGTTATTGAACCAGATTATTATTAAAAAAGTTTATTTAAAATGTTCGTTGACAATTTTTTCTGATAATTTTAATTTTACTGAAAACACTTTTTCGTTTAAATGTTGACTGAAACTATTTTTTGTAGAGAAAAATTTTGCTGAAAATAATTTTACTGCCAGAATTTTCACCAAAAATATATAAACTGCAAGAACTTTTACTGAAAATAACTCAACTGCAAGAATTTTTAGTGAAAACATTTTAACTAAAAAAAATGTTACTAAAAATATGTTAACTAAAAGAATTTTTATTTAAAATATTTAAACTGCAAGAATTTTTACTAAAAATATTTTAACTGCAAGAATTTTTATTAAAAATATTTGAACTGAAAATGTTTTTACTGTGGAAATTTTTACTCAAATTTTTCTTCCGTTAGAATTTTTACTAAAAATATTTTTGATGAAAGAATTTTTACTGAAAACATTTTTACTGCAGGAATTTTTAGTGGAAATATTTTTATTTCAAGAATTTATGAAAATATTTTTATTTGACAAAAAATTTACCGCTAGAATTTTTACTGAAAAATATTTTTTACATCAAGAATTTTTACTGCTAGAATTTTCATCGGAAATATTAAAACTAGAAGAATTTTTACTGAAACCATTTTATCTGCTAGAATTTTTTTAAAAACATTTTTACTGTAAGAATTTGTACTGCTAGAATATTTACTGAAAATATTGAAACTGCAAGAATTTTTACTGAAAATTAACTTCAAGTATTTTTATTGAAAACATTTTAACAACAAAAATTTTTTCTGTAAATATGGTAACTGCAAGAATTTACACAAAAATATTTAAACTACAAGAATTTTTATTAAAAATATTTAAACTACAAGAATTTTTACTAAGAGAATTTTTACTGCTAGAAATTTTTACTCAAATTCGTTTAATATTGGAATTTTTACTGAAAACACTTTAATTACAAAAATTTTTACTGAAAACATTTTAACTGGAAATACTTTTACTCAAAATAATTTAATTGGAAGAATTTTTACTGAAAACATTTTTACTGCAGGAATTTTTAGTGAAAATATTTTTATTTCAAGAATTTATGAAAATATTTTTATTTGAAAAAAATTTACCGCTAGAATTTTTACTGAAAAATATTTTTTACATCAAGAATTTTTGCTGCTAGAATTTTTAGTGCTAGAATTTTTATCGGAAATATTAAAACTAGAAGAATTTTTAATGAAACCATTTTATCTGCTAGAATTTTTTTAAAAACATTTTTACTGTAAGAATTTGTACTGCTAGAATATTTACTGAAAATATTGAAACTGCAAGAATTTTTACTGAAAATTAACTTCAAGTATTTTTATTGAAAACATTTTAACAACAAAAATTTTTTCTGTAAATATGGTAACTGCAAGAATTTACACAAAAATATTTAAACTACAAGAATTTTTATTAAAAATATTTAAACTACAAGAATTTTTACTAAGAGAATTTTTACTGCTAGAAATTTTTACTCAAATTCGTTTAATATTGGAATTTTTACTGAAAACACTTTAATTACAAAAATTTTTACTGAAAACATTTTAACTGGAAATACTTTTACTCAAAATAATTTAATTGGAAGAATTTTTACTGAAAACATTTTAAGTCCGTATATTTTTAGTCAAATTTATTACTGCAAGAAAATTTATTGAAAATATTTTTATTTCACTAAAGTGAAAATTATTAAAATATTTTTACGGTTATTAATATTAATAAAAATATTTTTATTTATACTGAAACGATTTTTTTTAATTATATTACTAAGTAGGTATCCTTTGAATACTAACAAATTATTATAAGAGTTTAAACTTATCACAATATCAAGATTACAACACTAAATATCAAATTTCGTAAAGAATAAAAAAAAATTGTGAACTCATTTCTCATCGAAGTATACGGTCGCTCAGTGCCACCTTCCCCTTTTATCGATGATTTCCCATCACTCCTTACAAATAATCAGATTCCCTTATTTTTGATTCAACATCTCATATAACACTCCAGACATTACTGAATCCCATTCGATGAAATCGGAAACAAAGCAAAATCAAACAAGATCCAAGATGAGTGTTATCAGACGTGCCAAGTGTTCATTTTTAATCCAAACACAATGGCGGTGATGCATACAAACTTATTATGAGGGCGCCACCATCATCATCGTCATCAGGATCGTCATCATCGAAGATTGTCATTTCTTTAGGTTTTTCTCTTTTTTTGTTATCATAATTCTTCTCATTCCTCCTGCGATAATTTACTTGTTTAAACTCATCATTGATGGTTTTTGTCATCGTGTCTATCGGTGATATCGATTCCCATTATCAGGGTTTGATTTTTTACGCAAACATTTATGAATCGATTGTTTTTCATTTGTTATTATTTCCAGTGAAAAGGAAAAAAAACTATTCTGAATTGTACGAGCACAGATAATATAAAAACAAATTGAGGGGATTTTTTTACGTTTTTTCACTTCAATGAATTATTCTGCTCGCCCGTTTCTTACTTTCTATTTCCGCCATTTTCTTTTTTTCTCATTACGGCCATTTTTGTCATGAAAATTTCTACTCTTTCAAATCAGGCGCCATTTTTTTTTTACTCTTTTCTCTTATAATCTGTTTTGGTTTTTTTTGTAAGTTTATTCATTTCCTGATGATGGTTAATGTACCATTTTCGAAAGAGAGAGACGACGAATTATTAGTCTTGATTAAATATCAATGTTGGTGGTAATTTTATATCGTGAAATTCATATTGCCTGATTTTTATATTCACAGTCTGTAACTATTCAGTGTTGATAGCAAATCGCAAAGATTATTATCGATCCATCGAGATTCATTGTTTATCGGGGTTTTTTTCTCTAATTTTTCCTTTGTGAATGATTGCATTTTTGAAAGGGTGAGTGGGTGGACGAAAGATTTAAAATATTAAATTTATTTTACAATCGATATGAACTCTGTCGTTATTAATTTTGAAGTAATTTCATCTTACATTATTTAATATTTTTTCTTTTTAAGGACTGAACTATAATGTTAATTTCGTGAAGAGAGAAAAGGTCAAGTTAAAAAAATTTTTTTAAAATAAAATAACAAAATTTAACGGTTTTTCTAATTTGAAAATTTCCAAAGGCGGTAGTGGAATTTTTTTTTTTTTCTGTCAATAAAGTGTTTTTTAACGTTTCTGTATGAGTTAAAACTGTATCGCAGATATTTTTTTAGATTGACCTATTTTCTAGAGGAATTCCACAACACGCTCAAAGAAGAGAAGGGTCAATGAGCAGAATCTTCATTAGTCCGTGCTGACTCTTCTGGATGCTAAATGCTACTTTGTAACTAACCGGCATGAACCGTCCCGTATAGGTCTAAAATTTTTTGATGACGTGTCACGTCAACAAGCGGCAAAGCTAAAGCCGTCGATAAAATAAACAGAATCAGTGTCTACAGGAACAGCTAAGATTCAATCAAGAGAAACAATATCAATGATAAGAAGAACAAAGTCTATGGACTGAAAGTACAACTTTTGGCGTGTCAAGAATATGTGGGGGAGTCTCTCAAAGACTCCAAAGATAAGCTAAAGGAAGATTTGTAGAAGAACAGTTGAGATCTATTAGTGATGGTTATAAGTGATGGCTGAAGTCGAAAAGTTGAAGAATATAATAGCTGTATTCCATTGGACCAATTTTGCTACAGCGCTGTAGACTCTCAATAAAATGAACATATCACTACAGCAGTAAAATACAATCACACAATAGTCACCAACAATACTGAGTTTATTCACACATAAACAATAAAAACAAAAATATGACATTTCAACATAACCAACGCACCCGCAAATCTATCTATTTTCACTGTAGCAACTACAATCCACCTACCGTACATTGTATGCATAACTCCAGCGGAAAATTACTGCTCTGTTCGAGGTAAAGTAGATGATGACAGATACACAACTAGTGTAGTTGCAAAATGGGTCCAATGGAATACAGCTAATATCGGAAGTTGAGATCAATAGTAACTCAAATACCAGCAGGGGTGTTGCCGCTTCAAGGCAATAGACGGTATGCAAGTTATAGTTTGAAATTGTGCACTAATCAGGTTGTTACAATGCTGGGGTTTTTGGAATCAGGTTCTTACAGTGCTAGGGGATTTTGTTGACAGGGTCACATACGATCGTCTATTTAAAGGGCTTGAATCACGCTACGAATAGACTCATATCTTCTTAACACAATTAAGGAATAGGACACAGTATCATAATCAGCGCCTTGAAAAAATTGGCACTGGAAATTCAGAAGCTTTTGCAGGAGGTCTCTCAGTCCAATTGTGATACCAAAAAAAATATTCATCAAAAGTTTTTGCACCTCAAACACAAAATTTTTTTTTTATTTTGGCGTTCATAAAATTATTTAAGGATCAAAAAATTTCTGAGGTCTCTATTTCTTGCTACGGTCCATATTTCCAATATAAAAAATGATAAAAGCATCGCTGCATCGAAAATAAAATGTAGCTCACCTTTCCTAGCCACTAACGTATTGATTGTACTGAAGATATTTATGGAAGCATTCATCCCATCCCTAAGCATTAGGTATGCCACTTGACCTACAAAATTTTAAAAATAGGGTCTTAAATAATAATCGTGATAGCACTCTATGATTTTATCATAAATTAGGCATCACTTTGAAAACTTTTTTTGATAATATTATTAAGAAGGAATTACTTTAGAATTAATGTTTTTCTGAACAGTATATAAGATCTGGGAACACCAACGAGTCATATTGTTCTTGAATCTGTTACCATATGAACAGTTATAATCAAAAAAAATTATTTTTGACAGAAATATAAACCAGAATATTAAAAGGGTACTTTTACCAATAGTTCGACTCTAAAGTTTTTCCTAGGATGCCTTCGTTTTTTCTTATCAAACCATTTAATTTTGCAAAAAAAAAAAAAACTCTACAAACTTTTCTTACGATACAACCTCAAAAGAAAAAAATTCCCCCTAAGAACGAAAAAAAATCATCACTAAAATTATCAATTATTAATTTTATTATGAATATTCTGATTTTTATTCCAACCATTAATGATATTGGTTAGCATATAAAACTTTTAAAATTAAGACTTACTCATAATTTTATTGCGAAGAAACCGATAAAAAGGATAAAACAAAAAAAAATATTTTGTACATAATCAAAAAAAGAAAAACGAAATAGTCCGATTACCCCAAAAGATATAACCCATTTTATAGGCACAACAACATAAATCTTTCCGCCGCCGTTTCAAATACGGTAAAGACACCCGCAATTATTCGAAACGAAAAAAAAAACAAAAATTTTGAACTTCTCCAAACGATTGGATAGAGAACCTCCAAAAGGGTTTCATTCGAGAGCATCCATAAGATTAAAAAAAAATCTCTTTTTATTGCCATACCTGACCCCTCTCCTGCACCCATTCCCTCTCTTAGGAGGTAGAAGACCTTTATTTGGGTACAAATTATTTTTTATGCGAGAAAAGCTGTGCAATTGCTTACCATTTAAGCCGACTGACTGTGAATGCATTGCCATTTATTACCGACAAGACAATTTCTACCTTGAAGAGAGTCTTAAATTGTCTTCATTGATTTTAACTGCATTATCGATATTACACTGTGACTATTTGCAGTCTTTTCTGCTGAAAAATAATCACTTTGCGTATTGAAATGAAATTAACAAAAAATACGATTGGTAATAATAATAAAAGGCTACAAAGTACGTGTCTGGATATATTAAAAATATTTACTAACTTCTAACTAAAGGTTTACAATTTTTGTTTCGAACTGATTATGGCACAGTATCTTATTTTGCCATCACACTTTTGCTCAGCTAGTCTTCTGGCATTGTTGCTATGAAGTTTCATTTTTTAGTTAACCAATTTTTAATGGCAATAATATCGTAAATGTCCGAAAATATCTCTCAATATTTTCTAAAATTTTATTGCTCAATGATTTTTAATCATTTTAATTTTAATAGTTTAAACGTTCGAGTTCTTTTTTTTTGTAAAGATTTTAACTATATTAACCAAAGCTTGTTTTTTTTATTAAAATAGAATAAATATTATTGTAATCTTTAAAAAAAATCATTGGATTTTCATATTAAATGACTAACTCAGCTGACGGATCGTTTTTGTTGTTTCTTCGATGCTCGGTCGCGGCAGCAGCGTGGTTTCTTCAATCTGGCGAGATCTACGATTCGTCAAAGTTACAGAATTTATCAAAATATACCCAATTTGTAAAATAAAATAAAAATCAGATTACACTCGTTGCTTTGGCATGATCAGCTAAATGGTATAAATGGTTTCGGACTGCTCACAGTTAAGCAAAACTTTTGCTCCCGGTGCGGTTTCTGCCTATATTTCTCGTTTTCACAGACCCGCTCATCGATTTTTTCTTTCATCTGTGAATATTTTTCTTTTCATGATAATTTCCTACGAAAAAAATTTTGTTCGGAAAAAATTTAGCATTGCTTAGTACGCAACATTATTTTGTTCTATTGCTCGCTTTTAATCATCGTCAAACCAGCTGTTCGGACTCTCTTTACAGCTGGGATGTAGTACTTTCTTGACCGTACCAATAATAGTGTGATTTAGGTCTTTCCAAGCTATTTAAATATTTGCTTTGTCTCCGTTCTTACCCAATTTGCAGGGATCCTTATTATCCAGTTCACTGAGATCTAGCCAGTAAATAGTAAGGTACAAAGGAGCCAGTTTGCTAAGTACGAAGATGATATACTGCTCCAAATGATTCATAAACTAATGGTCCAAGTAAGGGACATCAAATCAATGACCGTTGACTGGTACCTTGGCGTTATCTGTGCTATAATCAAAAAAGACCATATCAGAAAGTGTAGGAATTATTGAGGCTTTACGTTACTGCGTACCATCTATAAGAGTTCCTCTGCTACTTTAAAGCTGCTTATGATAGCACAACCAGGTTTAAACTCTACACATCTTTTAATCAGGGTTTATCATCATTAGACTGACTAGGCTGACCTTAAGTGGTTTGAGATTAAGAATAAAAGCCCTTAAACCTGGCATCGCAAAACAAGTTTTGGACTCAGGGTTAAGCATCGTATTATGTAAACCCAGCTTTTCGATATAATGTGTCGATCAGAAAGAGCTGTACGAACGGCTCTCACAAAAATTGAGCCGGCGGCAAAAAATCTTCGGCTTCACTCAAATGATGGCAAAGCAAAGCAGTACATGGTGACAGTGGTGGCGTCGAAGATAAGATCAATTAGCACTTATCGCACGGAAATGGGAGATAATAACTTCGAAACTATTAAATTACTTTCCTATTTCGGGTCAAGAGGTTTCAGTCAATAGAGCCTACTTCAGTCAGTCTGAACTGATAGGATAAGAGCCTACTATTTTGCTCAAAAATTCTGACTATAATATTGAAGCTTCTGCTATATAGGACACTCGTCCCGCAAATCCTCATTATAATCTTTAAAAATTTTGAGTCTCAGCAAAACCCATTGCGAACTGTTAGCTACGTTCGGAAGGACAATCCCTCTAATTTTGGCTCCCTACATGAGAATAGACGATTCCGGGGCTTATTTAACGATGGCATCATAAAGCGTTGAACACTTAATGAGTATGGATGAAGAGGTAGGCCCTATCTTTGATGGAGCAATGGCATTAGCCATAATAATAGTGTAAGACCATTGCGTGAAGCTGGGACGTCTATAGTTCTTTATCTCAGCAGGCCTATATCAGACGCTCCGTTGATAATAATAAAAAAACAAATTTATTGTGTTATGTGGCTTGTGGTGCCATTTCATTTAGAATACGGCAATAGTGCTCAGAATCGATGGTAATGATTTTTTCCTCTTTATTTTCAAAGAAATATATGCCATTAATAATTTTAGACTAAAATGCACAAAATATATCCATTTTTTACCAATACAATGGCTTTTATATAATTACCAGAAGGTTTTTAGAGCCTTATATATGGTAATTTTACTCATTGACGTATTCAACAAACTAGAAATAATCCTCATCGCTGAAGAAAATTGTCTTCTTAAAAATCGAAACGAGGCATAAAACGAGGCATTATTTTGAGATAAACGCCCATTTACTATATTAAGATAACCTATCATTATAATCCGATCGAAAGATTCCAAAATTTTTGCAATATACCATTTCCACTCAAAAGAAAAATTACATAATTCCATATTTACTCTGAAACTGTAAATAAAATGTCTTTTATTCAAGAGAAAATCTTTCAAATAATATTCCAATCAATATGGCATTTTCATCAAGCAATCGAAGGCTCTTCCATCATTACCATAAAATGGTCGGTAAAATATTGTGGCCTCAATGGAATTTCTAAAAATTTCACAATAGATTGAAATCTAAAATTATTTTCATATATTTTCTATTAAATCAAATTCCATTTCTCATCAAAAGCTACCTCATTCCGATATTGTGAACTGTTAGCAATTTGAAGTAACACAGCATAGACGATATTCTAGTTCCCTGCGGTACTCCATTGATCAATAATTGACTTCGTTTGAATATCGAATCTTATTCTACTGTGTGCTACGTCCAATGTTATATTCTGTTTAGTATGAGCACAAAAGAAACTAAACAAGTGGTAATTGGTTATCATTTATCGTTTATATTGCCTTAATCGAAACGTTTTAACATTTGTGGTCAAACTGTTATCGACATTCAATGAATCGTCACAATTCACTCGAGATCAATGGTGGTAGCCAATATGAAAAAAGAAAGAAGAAAAATCAAAAATGCAAAATCAAAGAATATGCAGAACTGATCAATGCCGAAAGATCATTTTGACGATTTGCGGTAGTGATTGGAAGTAGTAGTCCATGGCGACCTGTAGCGGTCTCTGTGACAATCTCGGTGACAATCTGTGGCAAATCGGTTCTGTGGGGGCACGAGCTAAATGCAAACACTTTTGGTGCGGTGCGTATCGATTCCAAAGCGTCATATTTCAGATACCACTGTGGCCAGGTATCAATGAGAAAATTAATGACGGCGGCGTATCTGATCTAACCGCGTTTGATCGCAGGCCATTCGTAACGAAGGTGAACCACGTCGCGCGTCGTCATCAAAACTCATTTCATTTTGTTCAAGTTTTCTTTGATTTTCTCAATTTTTTTTCTTCTTCAATTCAATCGCGTTGCTGTAATATTTCTAAATCACCTCAATTTTCCATCTTCTCATCAAAGACCAACACAATCATTCGTCTTTATTTTATCGAATGGATACCGTCCCCCATAAAATGAGAGTGCGTCCGTACGACATTGATGAAAAGCGGGCGGGCAATATTTTGCCATACCGTTGATCCATGGAGTCTGTCCATCTTATATGAGCACATCGGACAGACATCGTAATTGCTGAAGGCGTGGTCAATGTACTGATTCCTAACTGAATCGAAACGACTACAAAGTGATTCCGGCTTTTAAGCTAGATTACCACTAGTCAGGCACTTATCGATAGCTAACACAGTCAAGCTTCTGATTTCTAATAGCCTTTGGTCGTTGGTGAATATTAGTTGTAGACAATGTTGCATGCGGTTTAAGTGAGGTCCAAAGAATTAGCTTACAGCAATATTATTCATCATCTATTATGACTCGATCATCTAGTATTCATTTGAATTTGCACGCATTCCATTAGAATATGTCCGATCCAAGCAGCTAGAAGAGTTTCTAGACGCAGTTCTAGTGTAGCAAATACTGACAATAATACAAAATTATCACCCATTTATGGTGCGTAACTTTTCCGGCAGAGACTTTATTTCAGAAATTTTTCATAGTTTAATTTTTTTTTATTTGTAAATTATAATTTGTAATTTTTTACTAAAAAGTGGAAAATCACAGCGTAAAAATAAATTGCTGTTAAGTATAAATGCGCCTGTAGATGGCGGTGTTTGTAACTAAATTTCATAAATGGCACTGTTTTTTAACTGTAATTATAGATGGCGCTGTTTATTTTTAACTTAATAATCAGCCATCTTTTAATTGTACCTTAAAAATACTAATTAAAAAACTGTAATTAACTGAAAATTTTCATAGATGATTTAATAATCAGTCATCCTTCGATTGAACATTAAATATGGCAGTTACTCACAAAAGGTCTAATTGGTGTAGAAACTTCTTCGAAAAACTAGTGTTCAAGTTTTGTTAATCATTCATAGATGGCACACTCTATTAGTTCTTTCGACATCATTTATAGTTGGCTCTGCCTTTAAGTTGAAAATATAAAATTACTTGCAGATTTATAATAGATGGCTCTATTTATTTCGGTTAAATTGTTAATCTGAGTGGAGGGGTTTGCTCCACAAATAGCTCCGTTTCAGTTATTTGCGTATTATTTGCAGAAAACTTACTTTTTACAATTAATCAATTATTTTTAATCAAAAATTTATTAAATAAAATTTAGTTTTTTATTAATAGCCACTCCGATTGTGAACAGATTAATTGAGATTCTTTTTTATTCAATTGCTTTGAATTTCTCATAGATGGCTCTGCACTAGTTAAGTTTGTATGCATATGTGCTTTGGCACATTAATTGTTTCGTTTTACGTTGAAGGTTAATTTATTATATAACATCTACCAATAATTAACAACAACTATTTTAAAGAACGTATTTTATCACTCATCGACAGGTGGCTATCCCGTGGACTACTGATTACCTTCCTACCGGTTGGTGCTGTCAGCCGGTGGTTGTTGGTCTGTATTTTCCGAGAAAACCACAGTAAGTCTCCTACCACCACCCCACAATTCGAGTAACTCAAATCCCGATGATGCATCACGAATCGACCTTTGTTTTTCCTAAGTTTGATTCGAAAACCGATAATAAAACTAAACTCTTTATAGATAACGTGTCTACGATCAAATCCTATGACACTAGGGTTATATCACTCGATTTGGGACTCCGACGGGCATTATATTCGACATTCACGGTTCTCTCTTTTTTTACGTAGATCTCGGTCATAAATGACTTATTAACGCACCTTTAAAAAAAGGTTCAACTCTGCACGAGTTATTAGCTGGCTCAGAGTAAAAAGTCAGAATTAGTGATAAGCTTCCGTGAAGGATTTCTTATTTCTACAATATTCGCAAAAAAAAATTCTACCTACAGAATAAATAGTATTAGACGTACTACCACGAATCGCCTATGACCAATCACTCAACAGCAACCCAGCTCACTACAATCCAACACTTTATTTGATTTCCTGCTTGGACCACCTCATGCAAAGAACACTCCATCAGGTTCGCTCTTTTTCGAACCTCTTTTCGAACCTATTTTCAAACCTCTTTTCGAACATCTTCTCGAACATTATCGGTATGCCACTTCTGGTCTAGATCATGCGGGGGCATCTACCTTAACTTTCTCATAGATGGCTCTGTATAAGTCATTTCAAATTTTTCCTCCTAGATGACACTATATCGAAAAGTTAATATTTTGTATAATTCGCTCC
Organism: Atherix ibis; assembly: GCA_958298945.1. NCBI lineage: Eukaryota > Metazoa > Arthropoda > Insecta > Diptera > Athericidae > Atherix > Atherix ibis. The sequence goes on from OY282609.1 coordinate 79,755,170, forward strand.
TATTTTTAGATATAAAGTAAATTTTAAATAATAACTGAGAGAAAAAAATTTTACACCAATTTCTCGAATTCATTTTTGAACTCTTAATATTTTCTCTTAAGTCAATATTGCTTTTATCCTGTCTGTTTTTAGAAAAAATCCTATTAATGAGAACCGAAAAAAAAATCAACAAAAATTACTAACTATTTGGATAATTTCCACCTTTTATTCTCTGCATTCTCCCCATCGGTTTTTGTTAATTTCTTTTGCTTGTCTCTATCATATTTATTATTTATGATATTGTTTCTATAATTAAACTACAGTTTCGTGGATAGTTGAACATGTTGAAATGTAAACAAATATTGAACATAAAATAAAATATGTACGCACGTACGGGATTCATACAATGTGCTACGTACGAGAAAATATGTTGTAGATTTTTTTTTTACTTTTTCGATATGATTTATTATCGTTAAGGTTGGCAGCATGAAATCTGTGGTCTTCAGTTGAGACTCCTTAACCTCAGACTTGATATTTAATAGCAGTTTGATATCGAATACTATAAAATATACGCAGTATTAATCGAAATTGAAGTCTGCGTAATTCTTTGGGCTAGGGTTAAGATAGTTGAAGATTTTGCAGTTTCATTTTAGGACTCTAGAAATCTTGCGATGGCGAAGCTTTCATATTTACACGCATTGTTTCACGCCATCAATTCCTCACTAGATTCTATCTGTCTATTTATTTATCCTATACTACTTTTCATTTAATATTTTATGTATTAAATGATTTTCGGTCCGCATATCAATAATCAATTTTAATTGCGAGACCATCTACCAAAGGTCAGTAATGTTGATTATTGTTTCGATTATAGTCGATTGCATTTGATTATTGCCTATAATTTCAAGTACTCTAATTGATAGGTGGAGAAATTGTTAAATTATAGTTTATGGTTTTTCTGATAGTGAATAAAATTCTTCGAAAGTCTAGGTAGGATCTGTGGGCTAGGTGGGGTCTTTGTTGTTACTAAAAAGGGTACAGTTTTTGCATGTACGATTTTCGAGAAGAAGAAAAAAATCTTTTCTTCTCGCAAAATATAGTCATTTTTTAATTAGTTAATAATTTAAACAAAAACAAATTATCCAAAAAATAAATGAAGATATTCAAAAATCCCGCCAAAAAAAAGGGTGTTTTTTTTCGTTGCGTACGATTTTTTCAAGTTGTTGTATTGTCTCCAGTTGGTTAGCGTATGTCATCTCCTTTAAGTATGCCTACAGCAAAAAATTGAGATCGGTTAAATCTGGGGACGAAGAAGGGGAATCTACATTACCACTTTTAAATATAATTCGGTCAGAAAAGATCGGTCGCAGAATTTTTAACAGGTAGTTTCATGGAGTAATGAGGGAGCGGTCTGTTGGTTGAGACCGCTTAGCGCAAGAGTTGACTAAATATTGAATATTGGTTAAGAAGAAAAAAATAAAGAAGGTGAAGAGATGACGACGATAAAAAAGATCGAGAAGATGATAAATAAAAAGAAAATGAAAAAGATGAAGAAGATGAAAAAGATCAAGAAGATTAAGAAGATTAAGAAGTAGAAGATGATGAAGACGATGAAGAAGGTGAAGAAGATGATGAAGAAGATGCAGAAGATGAAGATGATGAAGAAGATAAATAAGATGAAGAAGATAAGAAGATGCAGAAGATAAAGAAAAAGAAGAAGAAAATGAAGGAGATGAAAAAGATGAGGAAGATAAAGAAGATAAAGATGATGAAAAAGATCATGAAGATGAAGGAGAAGAAGAAGAAGATAAAGAAGATAAAGAAGAAGAGGAAGAAGATGAAGAAGATGAAGAAGATGAAGAAGATGAAGAAGATGAAAAAGATGAAGAAGATGCAGAAGATAAAGAAGATAATGACAAAAAAGAAGATGAAGAAGATGAAAAATATGAAGAAGATGAAAAAGATGAGCAAGATGAAGAAGATGAAGAAGATGAAGAAGATGAAAAAGATGAAGAAGATAAAGAAGATGAAGACGATGCAGAGGATGAAAAAGATCATAAAGAAAATGCAGAAGATAAAGAAGATGGAGAAGATAAAGAAAAAGAAGATGAAGAAGATGCGGAAGATGAGGAAGATGAAGAAGATGAAAAATATAAAGAAGATGAAGAAGATGAAGCAGATGACGAAGAAAAAAAAGAGGAAATATGAGAGAATGTTACATGAATCAAGTGGCCCAAGCAAGAAATCAAAGAAGAATGCGTTGGAGAGAAGCAAGCTGGATCGGTAAAGCATTGGTTTGTAGCAAGCTAGGTTATCGATTGCAATAAATAGTTCAGATAAGGTGAATAGAAGAGGGCGGTGGGATAGTTGGTAGTCACATGAATTTTCATTTTTGACAAAAAACTTTATGGAGATGACCGTGTTAAAGCGGACGTTATTATGATGGAGATTATTATTATAATCTCGTTTAAGTACTCATTTATTAAATTTAAACATAATCGATGGTCTGACATAATAAAAGACCTCAATCGTTCTACATTTTCATGCGCTTTTTTATGTTAAAGACCTCCCTGACCCAAGTTTATCTTCTACTGCGAAAATTTTTTCGCATAGGCTCTTTGCTGCTTTTTGTAGTCTTTATGTTACTGAAGGTTTTAATTATTTACACAAATTTTACCACAACCATTCTCTATGATTTTCAAATATCAATTAAAATAAATGATAATTTATTAAAATTCTATCAAACTAAAGTTATCAACCTACCTTAAGAACACCATGTATGAACATGCATACCTAACCTAAAGGACTGCACTAAATTTTAAAATATCTGTAATGTAAAAATTATTTTGAAAAAAAAATAGTTTTTATTATTGAATTTCTATTTTACTTAAAAAGCATAAAAATATTCATTTTTCCATATTTCCTGTACAGCACCAATCCAAACTTCAATCCTCATTCATGACTCATTCTAACCAAAACACTTATTATGCAAATTACTAAATAAAAATTAATGAAATTATTTGAGTAAAATTAAAAATATATAAAAAAGTCGTCCAATCTTAAAATTCTACAAAACAAAAATAATAAAATAAATAAAATCAAAACGAAATCGATACACAAGCAAACTCAATAATTCACAGCATCGTCAAATGGAACTTTTGTTGATAATGTTCAGCATGGCGTGATATTAGCATAATCGAAACTGATCGTGAAAAGATTCTGAAATTCTTAATCGAAGAAAAAAAATTATAACATGCATTTTTGAAATATATTTTTAAATTAACTGAGACAACCGACCCCCCTTCATGTCTAACAACATTTGGACTTACGAAAAAAACCAAAACGAAAAAAACCCAAAAAGGACTAAAACTACGCACCAATCCTTTCCATATAGTCTATCAAACATGATATTTAGTTTTCGGTGTGGGGCAGAATTTCATGAGAAAAGAGAAATTTTCAGTTGCTTATGAGTTTCTATAATTTTTTTTTCGGTTTTGGTTTTTTCCTAAGTCCAAAGTGGTTTCTCTATTGGAATCTGCCTCAGCTCTAGCGAATGCCCTTATCGTCCCAACCTTATTCTACTTGCCGATAGATCATCTCCTTCCCAATAATTTCTTGTTTGTCAATTTACCTCTATACCCCCCTTATCCACATTAAAATCATAAATTCTTTCACTCATTCATGTTAAACTCGATTTTATTTTGCTATAATTTTTTGCATATTTGCTCCCCGATAATATTCCATAATTTACCTGATTTTTTTTCAAGCTCTTCGTTTTTTACGGTGAGACCATTTCCATTTTGATTAAACAAAAAAATATGTTGTTACATTCTGATTGGATTGCGTGCTAAGTTCCGATATAATTTAAAAAAACGTAAATTTTTCATGTTTTATCAAAAATAATTTGCCGCTTTATGTCTACACAAAATTATCGTGTTGTTTGGCTATCAGCGATTATTATTTATTAGATTATGAATTCTCACACGAAAGGAAAAGTTCTTGTAATACTAACGATGCAGATCTGGTAAAGATCTGCGCGAATAAAGATGCCTTGCCTTCCCTACTATCGAAACGAGCCTAACATAAACCAGTACAGTTCAGATTATAGCGTATTTAATTCCAATGTTCATTTTGGATACATTCGCAGCATACAAAATGTGATAATTAATTTTTTTTCCCCTTTTCGGACTGAGAAGAATTTTTGAGTTTTGCATATCATACAATTATCAAAACTTTTCTGGAAAGAAACTTTAATAAAAATAATCAACTGTAATTTGCTCAAATAATTTTAAAAAGAATTTTTCTGAGTAAAATTTTACTGGAAAGTAACCATTTTTTCAGTAAAATTTTACTCAGTTAAACTTCTTCTAGTAACATTTTCTTGAAAAAAGTTATTTTAACAATTCTTTTAGTAATTATTCTTGCAGAAAAGTTGTTCCAGTAAAAACTTTTTGAAATCTATTTTTTCAGTAAAAGTATTTAAAGAAAAAAAATTATCGGGAAAAATTGTGACAGCAAATATTTTTTCAGGAAAAAGTTTTTCAGCTAAAAGTTTCGTAGAACAACTCTTTTTTTATTGAGAAAATTGTTTGCAAACATTTACTCAGCAAAAATATCTCTAAAAATTTATCAACGTAATAACCAAAAATTTTTAAAGAAAATATATAACCAATAATTTTTAAGGAAAATTTTCAACAAAATTTTGACTGAAAAGTTTTCCCCAAAATTTTCACCAAACATTTTTACCGAAAACTTTTACAGAACATTCTTCCGAAAATTTTTACCGAATATTTTTACTGAAAATTTTTACCGATAATTTTTATCGCCAATTTTTACCGACAATTTTCGCCAACAATTTTTACCAAAATATTTTTACCGACAAATTGTACCGGCAATTTTAACCGAATATTTTTATCGAAAATTTTTACCGAACATTTTTAGCAAAAATTTCTACCAACAATTTTTACTGCTAATTTTTACCGAAATATTTTATTGGAAATTTGTACCGATAATTTTTATCGATATTTTTTATCGACAATTATTATTTACCGGCAATTTTTACTGACAATTTTTACCGAAAATTTTTACCAACAATTTTTACCGAAAATTTTTACCAACAATTTTTACCGACAATTTTTATCTAAATCTTTACCAAAAATTTTTGCCGACAATTTTTACAGCCAATTATTACCGAAAAATTTTACCGAAAATGTTTACCAAAAATTTTTAAAGACAATTTTTATCGGAAATTTTTACCGAAAATTTGTATAAACAATTCTTTTTCCAATAATTTAAAATATAAAATTTCTTCCAGTATAAAGTTTTTATTAGAGAATTTTTGCAGTGAAATATTTTTGATGAAATTTCGTCCAGTCCGAATTCTTCCAGTAATACTGTTTTGATAAAATTTCTTCCAGCCCAAATCTTACCAATACAAAATTCTTCTAGTAAAATTAAATTTTTGATAAAATTTCCTTACCAGTGAAATATTTTTTATTGAAAAAAGTTAATAATATTTGTCCTCTTTCCGTAAAATTGTTGTCTGTGAAAATTTTTCTAATATTTTTTTTCAGTCAACAATTTTTTCGATCAAATTTTTTTTCAATTAAAATTTGTTTATCAAAATATTTTCGTAAATTTTTGCCAGTATATTTTTTGACTTAATTCAATCAAAATACAATTTTTTCAACAAAAATTAATACAATAAATAAATAATTTTTTTTTTAATTTTTTTCAACAGTTATTTGGATTTTAAAAATTATAACCCAAAACTTGACGGTAAAAAGTACCTCAGCGCACCTGTACACAGGTTCGATTATGTCTGATTCGGTTTGTTTCGAGCAAATGTGAATGTTCGATTTTGTCGAGTGGTGCGGAGCGATTGGGCATCTCGGCTGCTTGTTAATCAATTAATTTATTTGTGGATTTATTTTCATCTCTTATCTATGGATTTGGTCATATATATTCGCATTGGCCATGACCATTAGCCGAACGAATGTGTTGTTCTGCGCTCTTGTGCAGGCGAGAGTCTTTCAACATCGGATAAGCTGCTACGATTCCCAACTAAATTGACTGAATTATTTTGTTCCCCGTTCAGATTTCAGTTTCGTCTTTTTATTTGCTCTTCCACTTAGAACATTGGCTCATTTGTAATCGAAACCTTAAATCTGAGGCATTCCGTGCTGTACCATACCATCTTGCGACGATAGGCAATTTTATATCACACACTGCAGTATTAACAAGTCTTTATGAGTCTTTAAAGAGTCTCAGTTCATACCTGAAGTCGGGCTGAAATAGCCTTCAATGTGCACAATAATCTTAATTATTGCCAATCTGTGCGTATACCGATGACCGTGCCGTGCCACTCGAGTACCCAAGAATTCTGAACGTTTGTAGGCAGCGGATGACTTTACGTGGCTGCGCCTGATTTTCATCGGACTCTTTGGAGACCATCTCTGATTATCGCTATCGTGTGGCATTTTATGCACTTGCATTCATCCACTTGCATTAATTCCATCGCTGAAAATTCCTTTTCAACAATAAATGCATTTCTGTCTCAATAATTTCACGACTTTTTCTCTTTCGACGATATTACTTGGGATACCATTTCAAATGGCAATATTTTCAACAACAAAAAAATTGTTAAAATTCAAATTTTGCATAAAAATTTTCGATAAAAATGTTTGTTAAAAAGTTTCGGTAAAAATGTTTGTTAAAAATTTTCCGGTAAAAATTGTCAGTAATAATTGTCGGCCAAAAATATCGTTAAAAATATTTGGTAAAAACTGTCGTGTAAAATTGTTAGTAAAAATTTATTGGACTTTCCGGAAAAATGTACTGGTAAAAATTGTTGGTAAAAATTTTTGCTAAAAACTATCAGCAAAAATTTTCCGTAAAAATTTTTGGTAAAAATTGTTGGTAAAAGTTTCAGTGAAAATTTTCGTTAAAAATGTTCGGTAAAATTCAACGATAAAAATTGTCGGTAGAAAATTTCCGGTAAAAGTTTCTAATAGAAATGTTCGGTAAAATTTTTCGGTAAAAAATGTTCGGTAAAAATTGTCGATAAAAATGCTCGGTAAAAATTGTCGGTAAAAATTGTTGGTAAAATTTTATGTTAAAAATTGCCGGTAAAAAATGTCGTTCAAAATTGTTGGTATAAATTTTCGCTAAAATTTCCGATAAAAATGTTCGCTTAAAGTTTTCGGTAAAAATTGTCGGGTAAAATTTTCGGTAAAAATTTCCGATAAAAATGTTTGGTAAAAATTTCCAATAAAAAGTTTCGGTAAAAATTTGCTTTTTACATAAAAAGCTAATAGAAAGGATAAATTGTTTGCTACAAAATGTTCATTATCCTTTCTCTCATCCTGTTGAATTCATAAGCAAAATATCGATTATTTACTCTTCTTATGTTCATGAAAAATTATTGAATTTATTAAATTTCCTTTATTTCCCATATTTGTGTGGGTTATCCTAAACTTCTACTTTCCTTCAACCCCAATGAATATTTTTATTTTATAGCAACAAAAAAACGAAATTTCTAATAAGTAGAAATGCAGTAAAAAATATAGAAAGTCTATTGCCAGTGACTCTCAATCTTTTCCTACAGCATCCGTTCAATAAATCAGAATTGTTTGATTGTGTTTGGCAGGATACACAGGGTGATGATGAAAGTAAAGCAGTTATCGCGCTTTCCCATGGTCCACGCCGAATCAGAAATTTCCCATCGAATTTGTAAAAGACACTTGGAAGTGGTTGCATTGCATTTTCGTGGATTTTTCCCCAACTTCAAATTTTGGGAGCAGCAGCTTTTAGGCGCGCGTTGCGCACTCAATTCGATTTATTCTGTTTTGTATCATTGTATGTGTCATATAATCACGCCTGTGTGTGAGTGTTCAAGTTTGATATGTACAATATTTACGATAGTTGAAATCGTCCCAACCGTTTCCACTGCGGACATAAAACGGATGTGATTTCATTTTTCTTCATATGCTCTGGTCTCACCGATGCTGTATGGGACTCCGAAGGAAAGTTAAAGAAAACAAATTCTCGCCCGGAATTCGATGGAATTTCTTTTCGTGTTAAGAAAAATAAAGGAGGGGCCATCATCATCCATTTACACATTTGTACTGAATACGGAGCCATTCCCATTACAATTGTTCCTTCCGATTTGGATCGGGCGCACGAATGCCATTCGCAATCGAATTACTCTACCGGCAATGCTCCGCAGTCACAGATACAGAAATAGTAAAATTCTAGCTTCTCCAAAAGGCTCTGAATGGTTGGTATAATGAAGGGATAGCAGGATGGGAGTTATCCTCATCGCCTTTGTGGTACTAATGCTCTAGTCGCATTTACTGCTTTAGTACTTGTATTTCCTGTCCTTCACGTATTTTCATAAATCATTGAAACCAACCAGAACTTATAGCATATAACAACCACACTCTAATTATTTAAGTTTTATTTAAAAATTTTTGTAGCAAAATTGCTGCCAGCAAAAATTTTACAGTATAAATATTGTCATTAAAATTATTTACGGCAAAAATGCTATAAGAAAATTATTTTTAGGAATATATTCGGCAGAAATGCTGGCAGCGAAAATAGTTTCAATAAAAATTCTGTCAGTAAAAATACCTCTACTAAAAATATTTGAATATTGCTGTCAGCAAAAACGTCGCATTGAAAATATTGTCATTAAAAACATTTTCAGCAAAAATGCGCTTACAAAACTACTTTCAAAAATATATTCAGTAAAAATGCTGCCAACAAAAATATGTTCACAAAAAAATGCTGCCAGTAAAAATATTACCACAAAAATGTCTGTAAAAAAGTTTTCAGTAAAAATATTGTCAGCAAAAAGGCTGTCGGTAAGAATAGTATCAGCAGTTTTTTTTGGACAATACTTTTTTAAATTTTTATAAAAAGTACAATTCTAAATAGGATATTACTTATTAAGAAAAAGTTTTATTGGAAATTTCCAGATTACTTTTGAAAAAATAGCTGCAATTTAAAATTTATTGGAAATTTCGATAAAAAAATAACCGCAAAACTTTTAGAATTACTTGTAATTGAATCGAAACGAGCAGTTTTTTTGTAAAGACTTCATTAAAATTTATCGTCGGTCGATGTAGAATATTTCGTTTGAAGAAGGAAATGATTTTCTTGAAAAGTGTAATGACATGCGCCCCAACAGTGCTCCTCTAACAGCTTTTCAGGTTTTGAATACAGTAATTCGAATGTGTTTGTGCCGACAACAGGGAATGTAGCCAGACTGTGAAGCAGAATTAATGGTGTTGTTGTCAGCAACGTACGAAAAAACGGGATGAGATTTGGGTGGCTTTGAATAAATAGAAACGAATATAAAAGAAAGTCGAATTGGAAAGAATCCATCTATCCACAAAAAGGAACCAACCACATTTCATTGTTCTGTTCCATTTAAACCACCCCCGAATTTTTCCGTTTGTTACTCTGTGCTTGGTGTGTACTCTAAGAAAAAAATAATAAGATGGAAGGAAATGAAAAGAAAACTGTACCACACATCCTTAAAGGAGACGAAATTCCAATACACTGCAAATTTTCGATGTACATACACGTATAAATGTAAAGCTCGGAAATCTGGCAAAAAGAATAAAAAGAAAATTGACGACGAATTACGAATTACAAGGAAATCGAGTCGAAATGATTCGACCAAATGTGAAACGCCTTCAACTCTCCCCGCACGGGTGAAGTTTTCGTTCAAGTTGGATGCCTTGAACTTACTCGGATGTGATGCTTTGACGTCGCCCTCGCCCCGCCCTTCGGCGCTTTTGCTTCTATTTCCGTTGGGCATGATGACGTTGTCTGAAAATAAAGTTTTCGCCTTTACTGGGGAGAGCGTCGGCGTTTATAGAACCAAGAACGGGAACAACTACATTGTCAGGATCTTCTCGTATTTGGAGAGGATGTGATGAAGTCTCTAGCTTGAAGCAAGAAAAAGGAAAACATCTCCAAGTCTACGAGCGAACCATACAATTCCGCTGACTATTTCTACGTGAAAAAAAACAGCCCAGAATGCGTTCTTGTGGTAGTGTCGGTGGCGATAGTGTTGATGGCGGAAATACATGGAAATTGGGCCCGTAAGATTTGGCATTTTCCGTTTTCTTCGTTCCATTTCAACTTTCATTTCATTTCCATTTCCAGTGCGCTCCTAATTTTCTTTGGATTTTATTCGTTGCTACGAATTTTGTTTTATTCTTTAGTATTGCTCGGAATCGTATCTTCCCCAACGTCTACGGTGAAACGCCTTCTTTTAGAAAATAGACAAAAAACATATTTTTCTACCTAAAATAAATACACATACGATAAACGAAAGGACCATCAAAAAACTATAAAACCGAATAGGAAATACAAACCAATATCAAAGAGCTTTCTGAATAAATACAATACAAATAAATTGGGGGCCATGGCAGATGATAACAAAAGATAAATTTATTTGTATTTCTTTACAGAAAATACACAAAAAAAATTTGAAAAAAACTTGGACTGAAAAAATTTGGACTAAAAGAAAATTATCATGAAAATCATTTTCAGTAAAATTTGGATTGGAAAATTTGGACTGAAAAAATTTAGAGTGAAAATATTTGGACTGAAAAAATTTGGACTAAAAAAATTTTGACTGAAAATATTTGCACTAAGAAAATATTCCTGATAAAATTTGGACTGGAAAAATTGAACTGTAAAAAATTTGGATCGACAAAATTTATACTGATAAAATTTGGACTGAAAAAATTTCGACTAAAATAATTTTACTGAAAAAAGTTGGACTGAATAAATTGGGCTGAAAAAATTTGGACAGAAAAAGTTTGAACTGAACATATTTGCACTAAGAAAATTTTACTAGAATAGTTTATACTGGAAAAATTTAGATGGAAAAATAATTTTACTGAAAGAATTTGGACTGAAAGAATTTGGACTAAAAATTTCGGACTGAGAAAACTTGGATTGAAAAAATTTGCCCTGAAAAATGCTGGACTGAAATATTTGGACTAAAAAAGTTTTACTGAAAAATTTTTTATTGAAAAAATGTTGACTAAAATAAATTTACTTAAAAATTGGGACTGAAATATTAGCACTTGAAAAAAATTTTACTGGCAAAATTTGGAATAAGAAAATTTTACTGGAAAAATTTAGACTAAAAACATTTATTGAAAAAATTTTACTGAAAAAATTTGGACTAAAATAAATTTACTGAAAAAATTTGAACTAAAAATATTTGCAATAAGAAAATTTTACTGGCTAAATTTGGAATAAGAAAATTTTACTGGAAAAATTTAGACTAAAAAATTTAATGAAAAAATTTTAACTGAAAAATTTTTACTGAACATGTTGTACTGGAAAAATGTGGGACTAAAAAATGTTTACTGTAAAAGTGATACTGGAAAAATTAAGACGGTATAAATGTGGGACTAAAAAAATGTTACTGCAAAAATTTGTTCTTAAAAAATGTTGAACTAAAAAAATTTGAACTAAAATAATTTGACTAAAAAATTTGGGCAGAAAAAAATTTATTAAAAATTGATTTACTGAAGAAATTTGAACTGAAAAATTTGGACTGAAAAAATAGGACTGGTACAAATTTGCACTAAAATAATTTTCAATAAAATAATTTTAATGAAAGAATTTGGACTAAAAATTTCGGACTGAGAAAACTTGGATTGAAAAAAATTCACTAAAAAATTTGGCCTGAAAAATGCAGGACTAAAAAATTTTGACTGAAAAATTTGGACTGAAAAAATTTTACTTAAAAATTGGGACTGAAATATTAGCACTTCATAAAATTTGGACTAAAATAACTTTTCTAAATTTTACTGAAAAATTTTAAAGTGAAAAAATTTGGACTGAAAATATTTGACGAATGTACAATATTTTTGCTAATAGCATTTTCGCTAAAAAAAAAATTTGGCGATATTTTTGCTGAGTGCTAACACTACTTTTACTTCAAATATTTTTACTGGAATTTTTTTGCTGCTAGTATTTTGGCTTAAAAAATTTTTAGATGATAATATTTTTAATGAGAGCATTTGCACTGAAACAATTTTAATGAGATCATTTTTACCGAAACCCGTTTTGCTGACAGAATTTTTACTGAAAACCACTTTGCTGATAACATTTTTACTGAACATACTCCTAAAAGCAGTTTTCCTTATAGTATTTTTTAACAGTAGTTGTAATTATCATATTTTTATCTACAGCATTTTTACTATAATATTTTAATGGACTGTATTTTTACAAAAAAAATTTGGTTGACAGCATTTTCACTAGAAATATTTTTATATAATTTTTTATTTAAAAAAATATTTTTATTTTTGCTTGCATTATATTTGCTGACGACAAAATGATTGCTATAAAGAATTTTGCTGACAGCTTTTTTACTAATAATATTTCTATTGACAGCGTTTTAAATATAATCCTTTTATTGACACTATATTTACTGAAAATATATTAAAGGACTTTATTTTATCAGTTTTTATGGATTTTTTTTTCAATAATTGATAGAAGAATTATTCAAAATATTTCAAATGCCTTTTGTTTCCCTTACTTAATTTTTTTTCCTGAAATTCATATTATAAAAATTTAAAATCATCTGAACTAGGCGAATGGAAAATATCCTTTTCAGTTCATTTTGAAGATGCTTTCACCTTTTTTTTATTATAATTCGTATTTTTTTTTTGTTACAATAAATTTCTTCTGTTATAAATTTTTTTTCTCAGCATTTTTTTATGGCAACTTTTGTGTCTGCTATTTTGTATACATGCTATCAAATGGTGAAAGAAGAATTTTTTACGGATGCAATCAATAAAAAAGGATACGGCCCCACGGTTGTATATAAATTCATATCCATTTTTAGTGTTCATTTACACAAAAGCCAATCTCTCATCTCCCCCCCGTTCTCTCGCTTTTCACCCATTGCTCTTCTCTTTTGCATTCTTTATTAGCACATTTATTGAGATATGCTCTTATTCACATTCACACACCCATCCACAATGTACATAAATACATACATAAATTGCTTGTACATAAATCGTTCTTTCTTATTGCCTCGAATACCTTCCCTCACCATCATCCCTTTTGCTTCACGTTCATTTTGGTTTGTTTTTTTTCGTTTCTTTTCGAAATGTTGTCATCTCTGGCATAGTTAAAGAAGAAGAACGACAATGTTAGACACTGCATATATGGTCGGTCACATTTATTTTAATCCACCCACACCCACTTTCACACACACACACACACACACATACGAAAACACAGATCCCCAACCATAAACGAATGGAATTTATTTCAAATGCAGACGCTTTTCCATTTCATTATTTTTTCTTTTCTTCTCATTTCTTTTCCGTTTCTTGTCTTTTCTTTTTCTGTGATTTCATTTTGTCTGTATTTACAGAATAGAAGAACAGTCGAAAATGGGCGGTACTCTTACGAGTGATAATTTCTTCTATTGCCGCCGCTGCTGCTAGCTCGTTGTGGTTGGGGCTCGATTGTGGCCGTTACAGCTGTGGTCGCTGCATTTTCACTATAGTTCGATGCTGTGTGTTGACTGCGAGTGTAATCGGCTTTGGGCGACTTGACTTGGTTTTGTTGCTCATTGAATGAAAATTGTAGCCGTAGTCGATATTGTACAGAATCAAATGTAAATTTTTTTTCCATTTTATTTTTGTAAATGTAATTGGTCGGCACCCACATTCCTCGACCATCCCCGGTTGATTGCTGATACTGTCGCTTGTCGTATTCACTATCTCCTTCGCTGGTGCTTCTCTAATTGTCGCTGTAGCCATTCCCATAGTCGCATTTGCATCTGCAGCTGTTCCGATTACCATTGGTTTTGGCATTTCTTTTCTTACTCTTTCCAATAATTCTGTTATTGGTCGTTCTAACTACTTTGTTTTTTCCATGATTTCGTATTATTTTCCTACAACTGCTGATAAATGTCTGTTTTGGCTACAAAAATCGAATGGGCGTTGCCATATCAACTGCTGCTAAACTCTGCGTTATGTCGTTACTATTCTGTATTTTTACTATTCCCTACCATCGTTACTATTTTCTACTCCTAGTTGCTAACTAGTCCTTTTTTGCTTCCTTTTTTTTACTTCTTTACTGTGCAACTGCAATTTTTTTATAAATTACACATTCCTCTAGATAAGATAAAAGGTAAAGTTATCGGTAGCTGTGCGTAATAATGCCATCGAAAATAGTTTTTTTCGTGTTATCAAAATAAATAGATTAAAAAAAATATACAAAAATATTCTATCATTGAAATTTTAAAAAAAATATTCAATTTTCGTTGCATTTTCCGATAATTTTCCAATTTTTTTAAGTTAAAATAAGAGAAAAATTATATAATTTCATCAAGAGCAAAAAAAAAAACTTAAGGGTTTTCCCTAAGAAAAATTATGCAAAGTAAAAGTATTTTGGACACATTTCAATATTGGAACTAATTTTACTTTATATAAAGAATTATCCAATTTTTTGGTTGTCATTATTCAGCGATGCCCGAGGTAACTATGGCTTAAGAAATTTAAGTAATCCTTCTACAGGCTATTAGGCAATTTTAAGTCCACTTCTGAAAATTATTATTGAGGTGTACTAAATACTACCACTTATACTACTTGTTAAAAAAAAACACTAACGGATATTTATGCGTTAAGGAAAGTTTTTATAACGAGAATCGCATAATACTAAACTATAGAAATTTTCGAAGGATTTTGGATCAATCGAGTTGGATACGATGGGAGTGTGGGTGCTTTTTTAGACCATTAAGTTCAATATTATAAAAGAATAATGGCGGGAAGACAGTCAACAAGAAAACTTTTTATAACGAGAATCGCATAATACTGAACCTAAAGGCACATTTTTAATACCGACACTTTTCTAAAGATTTTGGATTAAACGAGTTCGATGCGACTCAAATTTAAATGCATAATTGGACCTAATAATATAATAACATAAAGAGATTATGGCGGAAAGACAATCAACAAGAAAACTTTTTATAACGAGAACCGCATAATAATGAACTAAAGGCATATTTTGGTACGGACAAATTTTCGAAGGATTTTCTATTTAACGAGTTCGATGCGACCAAAATATAAATGTACAATTGGTCCCCAAAATTCAGAATTTAGACGGGATTATGGGGAGGGGGACGTACTCAGCAAGGAAACTTTTTATAACGAGAATTGCATAATACTGACTTGTGGAAATTTTTGAATAACAATAACTTTTCGAAGAAATCAAAAAATACCTAAAATTTTAAAATGAAACTATAACTGTAAATACAATTATTTGCAAAAAAATTTAAGAAAAAGATAAACAACGTTAAATTACGTGATCTTAGAGGCCAATTACCATCACAAAATCTAAAAATTTCGTATCCTGGAGGGCAATAGAGCCGAAATTTATTATGCTGTGTGTTTTATAGCTTCGTTTTATTTTAAAAAAATATAGTACAAAATAAAAGCACTAAAATGAAGCTACAAAAAAATTACTTATCATACGTGCATTACGTTTAGAATTAACTGCAACGGTCTTAACCGAGTAAGAAAAGAAAACTCATCACCAAAAGCTTGATAATATTTTTAAAATAATTTTAAATACATATAAAATGCCAAAGTTTTGCTTAAATAACTTTTATTCTAAATAATATATAAATATAATAAATATACAATAACGGAGCTATAATTTCCAAACGGTAAAATGGATAAAATAAAAATTACACCTTATCATAATAAGAGAAAACCAGACAAAAGTATATAATCTTCTACATTTCCTTGTATTTATTAGGATTTCAATAAATTTTCTATTTACTTTATATCCTTTTCTATTTATTTTATTTTCCACCTGAAAAAGATTTAAAAAGCAAAGCAAACTTTTTAAAATGGCGTCTGTTCTCTAGCGTTGAGGACAACTTTTATGCTGGCAGAAGTTGAACATTTGCAAATTTCTACTGCAATTTATAGTATTTTCACGATTTTAGTCTGCCTCCCATTCGATTTGGTTTACTCCCCCAAAAATGGTGTTTTATGTCTTCGACCATCCACTTCAGTTAAACTCAGAAGGAAAGTCTCCCATTCACCTGTAAATTTGCATATTTAAATAGGACGATTCTCAGTCGTTCATTGGCCTGAAGATCTACAGAATTTCTATATAACCTTTTGCGAATTTTCACATTTTCTACAAATGTGATTGGTATTCGAAATCCCTATTTTGTGTGTGTGTGAGGTTATTATTCATGGAAAATGGTAAATTGCTTACAAACGAATTCTGTCATTTTTTTTATCCTTATCACAATTTTTATTTATAAAAATATGATTTTTTTCTATACTTTCTTCGTTAGTAAATATCATGAAAATGTCCTTCAGGTTAATTTACTATGATAGATGGCAGGTAATTTTTTTTTTTTTAAATATTCTGTAAATGACATATTTTCAGAGTGTAAATGACATATTTTCAAATTATTTTGTTCCTCCCAATTATTACTACTACTGATGAAAAAAGAAAATAAATCCTCACTCCTACCAACATTAATATTATTATATCCTTTTAGACTCAAAGAGAAATTTTCATAACCGAAAACTTTAATAAAATCGGACACGAACTTCTTCGAACACAAATTAATAACAATTTCCTAATTAACTATTAATTTGGTGATTAACATTTAATAAAATTATTAATTTAGCCCATAATTTTCCAAGATTTCCATTTGGAAAAATGCTCAGAATTAATACAAAATAATATTTTATGGAAAATTGCTCCTTAATAACCGACCAGAGCAGCAGATGTTAAGGATTCAATTACATTTTGTCATTACAGTAAAGGATGAACATTTAATAAAAAAAACAAGGCATTGAACTTTAAATAAGTTCAAGAAAAAAAATTACAAATTTTATGGCAAAGCAAAAAACGGGCGAAAAATACAATTTTAATATTAAAAAGGAGAAAACATAAGAAAAACATAAAAATACAGTCATATTAGGCTATCCTTTTCTATTGCCATTTGTTTTTTTTGTTGTTGTTGTTTTTTTCTATTGGAGGTAAAAATACCTCTTTATTGGACTCTTTTCTTCTTTTATTGCAGATCGTTGATAGAGTGAAGAGAAAAACGAAAAAGCGACTATCACAACGACAGTCAACCTAACGAATAACGAACGAAAATAACCTGCTGAATGGAAGCCACCAACTTCGAAGGTGGTGCATTTAAGATCTCGAATTCATCATGAAATCCGCTGTTGAGAAAATACGTGAAATCGAATCGAATAAGAATAGGCGGAGTTGAGAGTTGGCGCACGGAAAACTATACGATTTCCAACACCTCGCCGTATTATCCTTTTCCGTGTGTATCACTCATCCCACATATGCCTTTCGTCGCCGAGGACGAGTATGTGCACTAAAGGCATATCACCAGACACAGATTCGTATACAAACGAAAATCATAGAAAGCGGAATAAATCGGGAGATTTTCTTATTTTATGTTCTTCGCCGTCGTTTCATTACATTTCGATCCAACGTTGGCGTATTCATTCTTTTCGTCCCTGCTCTGCACATCATCACCAAGGCTGCTGTTACTTTTCACTCCTCAAAACATTTTCTATATTTTCATAGCACCCCAACCACCAGAACGTCTAGGTCACATTTTACTTTTCACCCGTTTTCGCCAAGTGCAATATTTGCACAAATTTTTCGCATAATACTTACGATGTCATGTGAGCATTATGCTCCCAAAAAGTACGAAATTTTTTTTACAGATAATTTTTACTGAATACTTAGTAAATAATTTAGTAAAAATTATCTGCAAAAAATGTCAGTTTAAATTGGAACCCAAAATATTTTCAGTTAAAGCATTTTCAATTAAAATTTTAAGTTTAAATCTTTCAGTAAATTTTGTTTCAGTAAAATTTGCTTCAGTAAACTTTGCTTCAGTAAAATTTGCTTCAGTAAAATTTGATTCAGTCCAATTTTCTTCAGTAAACTTTGCTTCAGTAAAATTTGCTTCAGTAAAATTTGATTCAGTCCAATTTTCTTCAGTCCAATTTGCTTCAGTCAAATTTGCTACAGTCAAATTTGCTTCAGTCAAATTTGCTTCAGTCAAATTTGCTTTAGTAAAATTTGCTTCAGTAAAATTTGCTTCAGTAAAATTTGCTTCAGTAAAATTTGCTTCAGTAAAATTTGCTTCAGTAAAATTTGCTTCAGTAAAATTTGCTTCAGTAAAATTTGCTTCAGTAAAATTTGCTTCAGTCAAATTTGCTTCAGTCAAATTTGCTTCAGTCAAATTTGCTTCAGTCAAATTTGCTTCAGTCAAATTTTCTTCAGTCAAATTTGGTTCAGTAAAATTTACTCCAGTAAAAATTATTTCTGTAAAAATTACTTCAGTTAAAACTAATTCATTAGAAATTCTGTCAGTAAAAATATTTTCAGTAAAAATTGCTTCAGTAAAAATCATTTCAGTAAAAATATTTTCTGAAAATATTCTTCAGTAATTATACTTTCGGAAAAAAACTTTCAATAAGAACAGTTTCAGTAAAAATTGTTCCAGTAAGAAGCCTTCATTAAAAATATTTTCAGGTCAATAACCTGTAAAAGTTGCATTCAGTAAAAACGCTCTGAATAGAAGTTTCAGTAAAAATTGGTTTAGTAAAAATTGTTTCAGTAAAAATTACTTCAGTTAAAATTTGTTTTAGTAGGAAAAGTTTTAGAAAAAATTGTTTCCATAAAAATGTCTTCAGTAAAAATTATTTTCTTTTAAAAGGATTTGAGTTAAAATGTTTTCATTAAAAAAAATAGCTTCTGTAAAAATCATTTCAGTTAAATAGTTTTTAGTTATAATAGTTTCAGTAAAACTTGCTTCAGTAAAATTTACTTAAGTAAAAATACTCTCACTAAAAATACGTTTAGTAAAAATATTTTCAGTACAAATTATTTTAGTAAAAATACTTTCAGTAAAATTACTTTCAGTAAAAATAGTTTCAGTGAAAATACTTTCAGTAAAAATAGTTTCAGTAAAACTAATTTTTGTAAAAATACTTTCAGTAAAAATACTTTCATTAAAAATACTTTCTGTAAAAAATAGTTTCAGTAACATAACTTTTTGTAAAAATACTTTCAGTAAAAATAATTTCAGTAAAAATATTTTCACTCAAAATACTTTCAGTAAGAACTGTTTCAGTAAAATTTGTTTCAGTTAAAACGTCTTCAGTAAAAAAATCTCAGCGAAAATATTACCTATAAAAATTGATTTAGTAAAAATGATTTGACTAAAAAAGTTTCAGTAAAAATTGGTTCAGCGAAAATTGTTTCAGTAAAAATTGTTTTTGTAGAAAAAGCTTTAGTAAAAATATTTTCCGTCATTATTTTTTTTCTCTACAAACGTTGACGTCAATTTTATTTATTTTACAATAAGTTTTCTATAAAAGTTATTCCTAAAATTGTTATCGTAAGACTATTTTTTGATTATTTCATTTTCTTTTTCAAGTTTCATACCATAAAGTACAGAAAAATCAAATTATTTACAAATTTCCATTACAAATTTCTGCAACAATTCATTTTCATCAACCTCAATTTTATTGCATCGTTTTTATTTGAACTTTTATTTGATTTGATTGAATGTGACGCCATTTTGATCGATACTCAATACTTTCATAAACCAATAATGACTCAATATATACTTTTGCGTAAATTTAAAATAGACACAATAACATTATTTTTATTATTATTACTATACTGGATAATTGGCTTTTTTCCCCTCAATTTTTATAAAGAAAAATATCGTTAATCGTAAATTTTTACAATTTCCTTCACGGTTATTGGAGTTTAAAGTAAATTTGCACATTGCAATATTTTGTGGTCATTTAATAGAGTATAGACTGTAATAAATTATAATTACTATTTTAATATTGGTTTATTAATATTCAATGTAAATTTTGAATTCTAAATTAAAAAGAAAATATACTTTATAGACAATAAGAAGAAGATTAGAAGACTTTCCTACAAACTTTGACAGTTCAAAACAAAGAAGAAGAAGAAGACAAAAAGAGAAAATTTTTCATGATCAAATAAGAAGAAAATAAGAAGAAAATTTAAAGAATTCTTCTTGCAACATAAAAATAAACAAGAAGAACAGAAAAATATTTTTTTTTTTAAAATCGTGATAAAGTAACAAAAATTTGCATTAATTATTTTTGTTAATCTATATTTTAGCTAGAATATTTTCATTGCAATTAAATATTGAAGAAATTACAATATTCAAAATCCTCATATTATTAAAATTTTTGAAAATTTTAATTTTATAGTTAATGTTTTTTTTCAAATTTATAGCTTAAAAATTTAATACTTTCTCTTTCAGTTAAAACAAAAGTAAAACTGCTTTGGTAGAAAAAAAAAAGCAATTTCATGAAACCAAAACTCTCGCTTTCTTCTACTTCATTTCATAAAATGAAGGACAATAACTAACAAAATTATGTTGAAAAAAAAATCTATTTAAAAATGAAATTAAATAAAAAATTACAATGTGCAAAAATTCTGTATATAATATCCCCCGTGTTGCGATGAATAATTTTGTTGAAGTGCATCCAAATGGCAACTAAAGTGCATGATTCTGAACTTCCTGTTATTGACAAAATTCATTCCCAGTAATTCGTTTTTACTTCGAAAAGAAATTCACAATTTATTTAAAGAATATAAAAGTTTTTTGTTGAAAAAAAAAAAATTTCCTAATTAAAAACTTTACTTATAAAATTACTCATTTTTAAATTTTATGAAAAACAAAATAGATTCTACTACAAAAAAAAAATTTTTTTTTGAAAACCTTTTATTTTTCAAACATTTTTCTGTAAAAGACCTTTTTTTTTTGTTTTTATATTGCAAAATATTATATTTTGTCATGATATGATTTCTTATTCGTTTTTTATTTATCAGCCGAAGATTATCCAATTTCACTTCATTTCACTTTCTTCAAATGCATATTTTTAACGGCAGCAGTTTTTATTAAAAATAACAACGAACAATTTTACGCGTTTGGTGGTCTTCCCAAGCAGACCTGCAAATCGCTTCTTGTTATTATGTCATCTGATATTATTAATAAATTCGATACCAGCCCAAATAGCATTCCTTTATCCCGTTTCGTCTGTATTTTTTTCCCTTTTTTTTATATATTCCTTCAGCGATTATATTTTGAATAAAAGCCATC
Organism: Atherix ibis; assembly: GCA_958298945.1. Classification (NCBI taxonomy): domain Eukaryota; kingdom Metazoa; phylum Arthropoda; class Insecta; order Diptera; family Athericidae; genus Atherix; species Atherix ibis. The sequence continues at coordinate 79,776,360 of OY282609.1, forward strand.
TTCGATCTCCCACATTAAATGGATTTCTTTTGTGGCTGACTATGTTTTCTTTATTTTCCTCCACTTTCCCTTTTTCTTGGGTGTAAAATTATTTTCATAAAATCTCATTGCAGTCTGTTGCGCACGACCGTTACTGTCACAAATATTTTTTTTTACTATTTTTTATTGGCACTTTTACAAAAGACGATCTCTACTTTGCAAGGAAAATAACATAACATTTTTAGTTTTTTTTTATTTGCATCCAATTTTGATGAATTATTTTGTGGAACCTTACCCCATAAAGTATCCTATTCCCTTATGGTGGATCGTATTTTATTTGGAGGTTCTTACGGGATAAACTGCTCAATTTTTCAAGATCATCATTTCATCGAAGAAGACGAGTTGCCATACCTGAACGGTATTTTTTGGCTGGGCCCAGAACGGATGACTGAATGGCGTCTGGACCTTATGAATTTTGAAGTTATTTATTTTAGTTTCTTATCAAATAACGTTAACCATAACCGTAACATCCTTAAGAATATTATTTACATCGGAAAGTACAGAAAAAATATCAAAAATGGCACAAAAAACACTCCAGGATGTGTGCTAAGAAATTGATTTCGCTTCAATGAATTTTAATGAATTTTTTTAAACATTTCAAAAACATTCCATTTCGTTGGAAACTTTTTGATTCCTTAAACATTTTAGCTACTTTGTTCCCGTTTTCGATGAAAAGTTCTAGGTTGTCGTCAAGTTGTTCTGTTTTTTTCCTATTATCCTTGACTTTAAAATAAATCTCTCGCCGGTCATTCCTAGGAATTTTTTGGAAAAAAAATTTTTTTCGATATTCTCATCATATTTTTTATTAGTAGGGACATTTTTATTGTTTTTTTTTTCCGTAAAAAAGTGCGTCTCTTGATAGTTAACAGAAAAGCCAGCGAAGTCTATGAGGCTACATATTTTTATATTTCTATCTACAGAAATTATCTTTACAGAAAATATTTTTACCGGAGCAATTTTGCTGCAGCAAATTTTACTGAATATATTTTTAATACAACTATTTTTTTACTGAAAAGAGTTTTGCCGAAGCTATTTTTACTGAAGAAATTTTAACTGAAGAAAATTTTACTGAAGCAATTTTAACGAAACCAAGTTTACTCACCGGAGCAATTTTTACTGAAGCAAATTTTACTGGAGCGAATTTTACTGAAGCAATTTCTACTGAAGCAAATTTTACTGAAGCAAATTTGACGAAAGCAAATTTGACTGAAGCAAATTTTACTGAAGTAAATTTTACTGAAGCAAATTTTACTGAAGCAAATTTTACTAAAGCAAATTTTACTAAAGCAAATTTTACTGAAGCAAATTTTACTGAAGCAAATTTTACTGAAGCAAATTTTACTGAAGCAAATTTTACTGAAGCAAATTTTACTGAAGCAAATTTTACTGAAGCAAATTTTACTGAAGCAAATTTTACTGAAGCAAATTTTACTGAAGCAAATTTTACTGAAGCAAATTTTACTGAAGTAAATTTTACTGAAGCAAATTTTATTGAGGCAAATTTTATTGAAGCAAATTTTACTGAAGCAAATTTTACTGAAGCAAATTTTACTGAAGCAAATTTTACTGAAGCAAATTTTACTGAAGCAAATTTTACTGAAGCAAATTTTACTGAAGCAAATTTTACTGAAGCAAATTTTACTGAAGCAAATTTTACTGAAGCAAATTTTACTGAAGCAAATTTTACTGAAGCAAATTTTACTGAAGCAAATTTTACTGAAGCAAATTTCCTGAAGCAAATTTCCTGAAGCAAATTTCCTGAAGCAAATTTTACTGAAGCAAATTTTACTGAAGCAAATTTTACTGAAGCAAATTTTACTGAAGCAAATTTTACTGAAGCAAATTTTACTGAAGCAAATTTTACTGAAGCCAATTTTACTGAAGCAAATTTTACTGAAGCAAATTTTACTGAAGCAAATTTTACTGAAGCAAATTTTACTGAAGCAAATTTTACTGAAGCAAATTTTACTGAAGCAAATTTTACTGAAGCAAATTTTACTGAAGCAAATTTTACTGAAGCAAATTTTACTGAAGCAAATTTTACTGAAGCAAATTTTACTGAAGCAAATTTTACTGAAGCAAATTTTACTGAAGCAAATTTTACTGAAGCAAATTTTACTGAAGCAAATTTTACTGAAGCAAATTTTACTGAAGCAAATTTTACTGAAGCAAATTTTACTGAAGCAAATTTTACTGAAGCAAATTTTACTGAAGCAAATTTTACTGAAGCAAATTTTACTGAAGCAAATTTTACTGAAGCAAATTTTACTGAAGCAAATTTTACTGAAGCAAATTTTACTGAAGCAAATTTTACTGAAGCAAATTTTACTGAAGCAAATTTTACTGAAGCAAATTTTACTGAAGCAAATTTTACTAAAGCAAATTTCACTGAAGCAAATTTCACTGAAGCAAATTTCACTGAAGCAAATTTTACTGAAGCTTATTTTACTGAAGCTTATTTTACTGAAGCAAATTTTACTGAAGCTTATTTTACTGAAGCTTATTTTACTGAAGCAAATTTCACTGAAGCAAATTTTACCGAAGCAAATTTTACTGAAGCAATTTTTACTGATAGTATTTTTGCTAAACGTATTTTTACTAAAAGTAGTTTTACTGAAAGTATTTTTTTACTGTAAAGAATTTTACTGAAAGTATTTTTTTACTCTAAAGAATTTTACTAAAAGTATTTTTACTGAAGGTATTTTACTGAAGGTATTTTACTGAAAGTATTTTTTTACTGAAAATAATTTTACTGGCAACAATTTTACTAAAAGTATTTTTACTGAAAGTATTTTTACTGAAAGCATTTTTACTGAAACTATTTTTACTGAAACTATTTTTAGTCAAAGTATTTTTACTGAAAGTATTTTTACTAAAAGTATTTCTATTGAAAAAGTTTGTTATTGAAAATTTTTACAAAATATTTGTATGGAAAACCTTTTTCCAAAAATATCTTCTTATTTGCTCAATAATAGATACGATATTCATAATAATTTTTATGTGCAAAATATGCGTACAAAAACGAGTACATTAAATGTTCAAGTGCGATTTCATGTAATTGACTTCGACTTTATTGTTGATAACAAATGATAAAATTGAGAGAAAAAAATAATAACCACAGTAAAAGTATTAAATATACTAAATAATAAAGTACAATTAATATGAAAACAGTATTAATGGAGTGGTTTGATTTTTGTTCGTTCCTCTTTTATCTTCCGAATACACCTGTTAATAATATTGAAATTTATCCACTAAAGGGGGTGATATTATGTATTCTGAACATATATTGAGTTAAATAAAAATATTTTCCGTTGAATACTAAACAATTCTAATCGCAAATCAAACTTATTCCGACTAATAACCTCGTACTTGTGTCAATAAAAATGTTGTTTTTATCTACTTTATGTTCATTTATTGAATTAATTGTTTTTTTGGTGTTGCCACATGTTAGTGTTTATAGAGAAAAAAACCATATAAGTTTATCTTTAAAAAAAATGGAAGTTACCCCTAATGAAAAGAGGACAACTTTTTTCTAATCAAAAATGGAGACGGTTTTCTAGCAAATATGGAAATAGAAATAGTCGTTTTTGATCGGGGCAGAAGGCTTTGGAGGCATCATCAACCATTTTATAACCCCTTTAATAGGGTTTTCTTTGTATTTACCCAATAAAATTGTTTTTTTTTTCATAATACTGATCAGGTGTTAACAAACATATTTATTTAGTTTATCACTTAAATAGAGTATATTGTTTTTAAGAGAAAATTACATAAAAAATAGATAATATTGATAAAAATAGAAGCTAAAAGAAAACATATTTAATATTCCATTGATTACCTGTATTTACCATATAGTTTTTTTTTGTAATAATAATCATATTTTGAGGTATCTAGAAATGACTTGTGAATTTATATTCCTTAAATATATGCTTTTCAATAAATCGGGATGAGTAGTTTGACTGATAATTTTCCAATGTTATAAGTTTATGGGCGATTGGATGGCATAACAAAACTTCATTAAAAATTTGCCCATTAATTGTGTTTGCAAGAACAGCGAGACTTCGTTCAGTAGATGAGCTACGCCGATTTGATCAAATTTGAAGCGTGCGTTATTAAGCTTATATCAAAATATTAGCAATGCGTCAAAGTCAATTTCGTTTAACCAACTTAAACCAGTTTACTCGGTCACATTACTTTATATTTCTCTATGAAACCATCGTCTAGTAATACCAGGTGTATAAGTTTAAATATGTAGATGGCGTGAGTGAGCGTATTAAGCTACCATGGGCACGCCATATTTTTTTCTTATGAGTTTGACATCTGTGAACATTAATCAGTGCACATTGTCAGCAATTTCATATAATAACATACATTTTTTCCTTTGGTAATCATGTCTAGTTTTGTGCTAGAAAAAGAGCAATGCGGGAAGCTCTGCTTTTCTGCTTCAATTTGAAGAAATCGGTTGCCGAATCGCATCGAATGCTTATGGAGGCCTATGGTGAGAGTGCTTTATCGGAAACATTGTGCCGAAATTGGTTTCGTCGGTTCAAAGACGGAAATTTTGACTTGTGGGACAACAAGCGTGAAAATCGGCCTAGGAAGGTTGAGGACCATCAATTGTAGGCTATTTTGGACGAAGAAGATACCTAATCGCAAAAAATGCTCGCGGAGCAATTGGGTGTTACTCAACCAGCCATTTCCATGTGGCTGCGTACCATGGGGAAGATTGAGAAGATCGGAAAATGGGTGCCGCATGAATTGAACGATAGGCAGATGGAGCGATTCCAAAACACATGTGAAATCGTGCTCGTCAGACAAAAAAGAAAGTCGTTCCTACATCGGATTGTGACAGGCGATGAAAAGTGGATAATTTTGAGAATACTAAACGCAAGAAATCGTGGGTTGATGCCGGCTAACCATCAACATCTTCCCCAAGACCAAATCGCTTCGGACGTAAGACGATGCTGTGCGTTTGATGGGATCAGCAGGGTATCATCTACTATGAGATGTTGAAACCTTGTGAAACTGTCAATGCCCACCGCTACCACCAACAACTGATCAAATTGCACCGTGCTCTGCGTGAAAAAAGGACGGATTATCAACAAAGACATGACAAGCTGATTTTCCTCCACGACAACGCACCATCGCACACGTCAAAAATGGTCCAAAACTACTTGGAGACACTCAACTGGGAGGTGCTACCCCATCCCGCTTATTCATTAGACTTGGCCCCTTCCAACTACAACCTGTTTTCGTCGATGAGACACGCGCTCGCTGAGCAGCCCTTCGATTATTACGAAGACGTCCGAAAATGGATTGCCTCGAGAGGGAAGGAATTTTTTTGGCGCGGTATCCACAAATTGCCCGAGAGATGGATGAAATGTGTAGCTAGCGAGAGCAAGTACTGTGAATAATTTTTTTTTTGCTTTCTATGCAAAAAAACATGTGTTTTTAGACTAAAAAACAGCGGATTTAAGCTTATACATACCTGGTAGTTCATGGGGAAGGAATGGATCGAAATTACCATTCCGATAAATTTCTACTATATCCCCCATTTTGGCTTGTCCAGACGGAGCCTTCTTCATACTTTTTTCAGGAAGATATCGACAGCCTACCAAGTAGTAAAAGAAAATGTGGTCCGCGTTCTCCTTTATCTTGTCTCAAGAAGGGCACATTGGGCTATAGTCGAATCTAAAGCGGTATTGGTAAGCCCAAAAACAACTATGTCCCATCAACAGTTGGGATAGGTAGTTGCCAAACTCACCCTAGTATCAATCCAACTACTACCATAGTCCATCTGCCCTCGGAGCAGCATTCCATCGAATTGCCTCCGTCGCGTTAATTCCTATTTTCCTTTCGTATAAGCCTCATATCGCACCACCACATCACTCGGACTTCTACTTCAGTGATACAGAGTCTATGGCTAATCTGTCTTTGCTGGCCTTTCCTAGCTCCAGGTACTCTAGCTGTTGTCCCAATAGCACCTTATGTATACTAATCCTAACAATAACGCTCTCTCTGTACTTCCTACCCGTAATGAGCACTACCTCCGTCTCATGGTCTGTAATGAGCACTACCTCCGTCTCATGGTCTCATTATACACAAGCCAATGGCAAACAGAAGCTATAGTATAAACCTTGAGAAAAATATTATACATTAGATTTCATAATAGCGAGTCCTGGAGAACCCCCCGTAACCCTATATGACTTCTATCTATCCCTGATCGTCTACAGAAGAGTTATACATCTCAAGTAATCTGCTATTATCCTGGTGATATATTCTGAAACATTCATTAAGCCTAGAGCATTTGATTCGCGTCAAGAGTTATCAACCTCACTTTCCAAAGCACGAATTGGGTAACCTTTGCATTAAGTCCAGTCATCAAAAAACCGAGGCAGTACTAGCAAGCAGAAGGAAAGTAAGGGAGACCATTATTCTCACCATCGGTGAATCTGAAAATGTATGTCAGGTGCTAGGGTCAAGCCTCACCACATACGGCAAAGACAGAGTCGATATAGGCTTCTGCCTAAAATAGGAGCTGCATAGAGTATCATAGAACTGATAACTGTCCACAGTTATCAGTTCTATGATACTCTATGCAGCTCCTATTTTAGGCAGAAGCTAAGGTGCCGCCAGAACCACATTTCGAGTCCCAAAAGCATTACGTACTAATGGAGGAAAACTGAAATACATCGGCTCGCCCATCGGACGAAAGAAATGAGACTGGAATTTATCGATTAAATGAATATTGACACATTATCTCATTCGTGGCATAGCTACTTGGAATTGAAGAGGCTACGGAGAAATGGACCACTACATGACTCAATTGCTGATAGAAAATGGCAGTACGTCATGGCATATCTCTCTCTCTTTAATATAGGCGTAAATGCGGCATGGCCCAATTGTCGGCCCAAAATTAAGGATGCGCAACATATCGTCTTCCACTATCCGCGCTTTAAGGGAGAAAGAAAAGAAGTTAAGAAAATTATTGGAGACCGACTGTCCCAAAAGGGCATCATTAAACAAATGATGAAATTGCATAGCATGTTAAGATGCGGTAGCTAAATATGAATACCGAGTAATAAAAGAACTCGGTCATAAGGGAAGACTAAGTTTCTTTAAAGGGCAGCCTGTAACCTAAATAGGATAATAGGCTCCATGCTGGTCGTTTTAACATGAAATAATACCTAACGGGCATTTAGTTTTTTTTCCTGAAATAATACCTGACCGCGATCCAGTCTTTTACCCATAAAGTAACATAATCACATGAAGGTGGAACTCATATTTCAAAAACAGGGAGATCACAGTAAGAAGCGGTATCTTCCCTACAGCATCTGCAGAAAATGCTCCTCTACCCATGGGAAAAAAATAAATTTCCAAAAGGGTTAAATCGTTTTCTTATCTATTATCAAGACTCACAGCCGATAGCAACATAAAGAAAGAAATCGGCGCATGGCTGTTTGAAGCTAACAGAGCCTAGTTCAGTCAGTCCAATACTGACTACACGACATTCTCCAAATATTATTAAAATTTAACTGTTTCCAGGTTGGTAGGGGGAAGGGGGATGCATTGAAACTACTTTCCGGGTTGGTAAGGGGAAGGGGGATGCATTGAAACCATACCTCTTCTAGAGGGATGGAGGAAAAAATAAAAACCAAATTAGAATAGTGGCTTATGAGATAGTGGAGGGAAATAAATGGTGTCCAATAAAATATATAATCTCATCTAAGGCCTAAAAGGGGAATAAACAATTTAACCACAATCAAAAATGTGGTTTGGTTTTATTAGTCAATTGATTGGCCGTGTGAAAAAACGCATCTGATTGGAAATTTTTTTTACCTATTTCTAGAATATCACAATAATAAAAACAGCGGCGAAAAATAAATATGAAAATTATAAAAGAAAAAGCGATAGTAACAATAGAAAAAGAAACAAATTCCAATTAATCCTACCTCAGGTGTTGTAACGTAACTGATGTCTCCTGAAACACAGCAAATAAAAAAATATTCGAATAAAATACCACGCATCGGATTAGAATCGATCACACACCATTCGATTTATTAGCAATTTTCAGTACGTTAATTTTCACCATAATTTGTACATTTTTTTCTATTCGCATAGACCCGAGTGATAAAAAACAGGATTAGTTGTAGGGGGTTTTCCTCCGTATTTTCTTATTTCCTTACCCTTTAAAGGGTGTATTTTCAACCATTTGAGTTTGTTTTATTTTTTATTGCTGTTACTTTATTTTTTTTTTATTAATAAGAAGGTGTATGAGTCACCTTTGCCACCACCAATTTTTCCTAAATTTTTTTTATACTAACGCAAAGTAAATTTTTTTATGTAAATGTTTTTTTCTCTATTATCGTTGGTATAATAATTTTTATTTATTTTATCTCATTTATGTTCTTAGTGGCGATTAATATTATTATTAATTTTTACTAGTATTTATTTTGATTTTCTTTTGTAGAAATTTCCTTAGAATCACTAAAATATAAAAAAAAATTCAGTAGGGTTATTTAAGGGGTCTGTTCTCGGTAAAGTGTAAAAGTGATGTGAGCACATTTTTGCTTATTTACTCACACCTTGCACGTTTTGAACCAGATCGCTAAAGAGTGAATGTGGTAGTGTAAAATACTAGTGGCTATGGGATGATGATGTGCTGGGATTGCTGAACCGTCGGTATATGTTGTGGTTGATGGGTATACGAGGTCTGTTCAAAAAGTATCGCGAATTTTGTGTTTTTTTCAAAAATTATTTATTTATTCATGAATATCTATTTTGTCCCCTTCAAAGTAATTCCCACCAGATATTATACACTTGCATCAACGCTTTTTCCAATCCTCGAAGCACTTCAAAAAATATTTTTTTGTGATCTTGTTCAGCTCCTCCTTCGATGCCGTCTTTATCTCCTCAATCGTAGCGTAGCGCCGTCCTTTCATGGGGCTCTTCAGTTTCGGGAACAGGAAAAAGTCACAGGAGGCCATATCTGGAGAATACGGTGGCTGCGGCATTATTAGTGTGTTGTTTTTGGCAAAAAAAATCGCGCACAAGCAACGACGCGTGAGCAGAGGCGTTATCATAGTTCAAAAGCCACTTTTTGTTCTTCTACAAATCCGGGCATTTTCGGCGGATTGCTTTGCGCAACTTGCGCATAACTTGCAGGTAATATTCCTTATTGACCGTTATACCCTGTGGCAAGAACTCATTATGCACCGCGCCCCTGCAATCGAAGAAAACTTTAAGCAAAATCTTCACATTCGACCGGACTTGGCGCGCTTTTTTCGGTCTTGGCTCGTGCGGCAACTTCCATTGGGATGATTGAGCTTTGGTTTCTACGTCATAACTATAAACCCATGATTCGTCACGAGTTATGACCCACTGGAGCAAAATATCAAAAATTAACTGAATATTTAAAATGGCCGAACTTGTCGGCATAAGTGAAAAACATGAGTACCAACATAACGCCACAAAAAATCGAAAATCGAATATGCGTAACCCGCGGAAATTCAAAATTCTCGATACTTTTTGAACAGACCTCGTATAATGGAAAAAAGGGAGTGAACTATTCTCATGCTAAAGAATTAGGATTTTAGATTAGATGCTAATGGAATTATTCAAATCGGGAGATGCACAGTTCACGAATAAATAGCACATTTAGACCACGATGGATAACAGGTGGCATTGATAATTTTACGAAGAATTCAGGATTGTTTTGGATTGGAAGGGAATAAGTCGAACCCCAAAGTTTGAGTCTCAATGTCCATATTTGCTTCAGTATCGTCTTATATGTTAACAATTCCGTTTTTGTTAACAGTTTTTTAATTACTGTCTAGAAGTCATAGTAATTATTTGTATCGTCCGTTATGTTCACTTCTTTTTAATTTTCATATGCGAGTTCCAGGCTATGCGTTTGCCGAATATGACTCTCGGTTTTTTTTTAAATATTACTAACGTTTAGGGTTTTATCGGGAATCTGTTCTCGCCAGAGTGTGAAAGTAACATGAACAGATTTTTGCTTATTTACCACATATCCCCCCCCCATACTCTCCACCTTTTTGACCAGGTCTCTAAGGATTGGATTTGGTTCTGTAGGATATTGATGGCTCTGGAAAGAGTTTTGTGACGTATAAGCGTGACAAGGAATATCATAGTAAAGGTAAATATTGCAAAGGATTAGGCCTAGAAAACTAACCTGAGGGACACCAACGAAAATTTAGTCCATATGATATTTTTAAAATTTAACTACCTAAAAATATCAGTCTGAGAGATATGAAAATAATCAGGCAGAAATACGCCTCCCCCAAAATAGTAGAAGACTCCACTCTCAACCGAAACTAATGCTAAAGATCTCACACCCTCTGTACAATTCCATAAATAAAATCAATAAACAAATTCAATTATTTCATTTTATATAAAATTAATTTACCAATAATCATTCAATACTTCATATTAATTACAACCAATCATAAAAAACGAATATTTTTAATTTCTGTTTAATTAATAATTTTCCAAAAGAGTTAAAAAATATAATAAAAAATAAATAATAATAATAATAAATTTTACTCACCATCAAGAGCACAAGTATTTACATTTACTCACAATAATGTACTTATTATTATTCACTTTAGTAAACTTTAATCACAAATGCACTTTTTTAATAAATGATTGTTTTTTTAATATTTTGTCGCATTTTCCTATATTTGGCGTTTTGCAGATTAAACGGAAATTGCTGAATCCGGAAATAGGAAATCTTTAAAGTGAAATGAGAAAAAGAGAACAATTTACAAAACAAGCAACGATGAGAGAAGAGCTTATTTTTGTGTTTTTATCCTTTATTTTTCGATACTAGCAGTTCATATCCGACTGGTATGCAGTAGGCGTAGACGAACGTAGTTTGAGTAACAAATAATCACAATTTACTTGGAAAAGAATAGATAAAGATAGGCAATTACATAAAGAAAATTATTATCAGTATTACCAGAAAATATCACCCACTTCCCATCCAGCCTATCCTAAAGAGGACCAACAAAAAATTATACTAATAATAATAATAATAATAGTAATAAACTAAACAATGAGTTAATTTACGGTCAAACTCTGTCAATGACGCTATCAAACCCGGCTATAAAAACTGCGAGGTAAGGTGGTTCCAGTGGGGTAGTTACTGATTGATTTGCTGTTAAGTAGACCAGCTTGGTAACTATAGAAAGATACCTTTTTCGAAGAGTTAGATCAAGCCTTTTTTCGAAGAGTTAGTAGGAGCCATCACAGGTGGGAAACTGTGTGAAAGAATGGTATTTAGTCCAATTGTAAAAGGAAGAGGGGAACTGTATGGAAGGGTGATTCCTATAGGGTAGTCCCCGACCGTTTTTCTGTTAAATAGATCAGTTTTGCAACTATAGAATGACACCTTTTTCGAAGAGTTAGATCAAGCCTTTTTTTGAAGAGGTAGTAGGAGCCATCACAGGAAATCGTGTGGAAGAATGGTCCCAAGCCTAGTTGTAAAAGGAGGAGGAGAACTGTGTGGAAGGGTGATTGCTATGGGGTATTCCCCCATCGTTTTTCTGTTAAATAGGCCAGCATTACAACTGTAAAAGGACACCTTTTTCGAAGAGGTAGAAAAGGTATTTTTTTAAAGAGGTAGAGGGAGCCCTTCTAGGAGGGCAATTGTTTGAAAAAGTGGTCTCAAGCCCGGCTGTAAAAGAAGGAAGGGAACTGTATCGAAGGGTGATTCCTATAGGGTAGTCCCCGACCATTAAATAGGCCATTGTTGCAACTATAGACGAACATCTTTTTGGAAGAGGTTGAAGCAGCACTCTTTCGAAGAGTTAGAACGAGCCTTTTTAGGAAGCAAACTGTGTGAAAAAGTGATCCCAAGCCCGGCTGTAAAAGGAGGAGGGGAACTGTTTAGAAGGGTAATTTCTATAGAGTAGTCCCCAGCTATTTTTCTATTTAATAGACCAACGTTGCAACTGTAGAAGAACACCTTATTCGAAGTTAGATAGAGGGAGCCCTTCGAGGAACGAAACTATGCGAAAAAGTGGTACTAAGCCCGGCTGCAAAAAGATGATGGCAATTATGTGGAAGGGTGATTCCTATAAGGTAGTCCCCGACCATTAAATAGGCCAGTGTCGCAACTATAAATGAACATCTTTTTGGAAGAGGTTGAAGCAGCACTCTTTCGAACAGTTAGAACGAGCCTTTTTAGGAAGCAAACTGTGTGAAAAAGTGATCCCAAGCCCGGCTGTAAAAGGAGGAGGGGAACTGTTTAGAAGGGTAATTTCTATAGAGTAGTCCCCAGCTATTTTTCTATTAAATAGACCAGCGTTGCAACTGTAGAAGGACACCTTTTTCGAAAAGGTAGAAAAGGTATTTTTTCAAAGAGATAGAGGGAGCCCTTCTAGGAGGGTCTCAAGCCCGGCTGCAAAAAGAGGATGGCAATTATGTGGAAGGGTGATTCCTATAGGGTAGTCCCCGACCATTGAATAGGCCAGTGTCGCAACTATAAATGAACATCTTTTTCAAAGAGGTTGAAGCAGCACTCTTTCGAACAGTTAGAACAAGCCTTTTTAGGAAGCAAACTGTGTAAAAAAGTGATCCTAAGCCCGACCGTAAAAGAGGAGATGAACTGTGTGGAAGGATGGTTCATATAGGATAGTTACAGACAATTTGGTGTTAAATAGACCAGCATTCCAAATGTAGAAAGACATATTTTTAAAAAGGTAGAACCAGCCTTTGTCCAAAAAGGTAGAACGAGCCCCCGCAAGAGAGATACTTTGTGAAAGGGTAGTCCCAAGACCGGCTATAAACTAAGGAGTATATAGGATAGAAAATCATACTTTGGGACTTTAAAAACAAGAGATAGAGAATTTCATCTGGATATCTCCAGACGGGATCACTTCCAACAAAATTGACCACGTGTAGATTGGCCGTCGGCATTACTCAAACCTAGAGAAGGTTAGAAAATTCACAGAGCTGCCACCGTTCACTAAGATCACTCATATGTTGTCGCGGTCATCCGAGCCCAAATACCATCTTCTTTGATAAATACAGACAAAACAAGGGATTTGACTTAAAACGAGTGTCCTGCCTGAAGAACGTATTCGTACAAAGTGTAAACTTGAACTAGAAGCTGCAATCAGAAATATAAAAAATTAATATATTCCCTGGAGAGGAAGCATATATTGAAATGATCTAGAAGGACCTAAAGGGCATCACTATCGGTACAGTCACAAATGAACTAGACCCCATGACTAGTGTGCGAGTAAAAGTAACGGTAGTTGACGGCGGTGAAGATTTCTCTTTGACGTGGCACTGAATAAGCATTAGGGATACCCTCCTTATTAAGTATGCCCTACTTTTGGAATAGGCCGACGAAATCGATATTATATGCGCTCAGAAAGTACATGGTGGCAGGCATTGGGGTCAAAGGCTAGGACCAATACGGACTTGTCCCGTACAGACTTGGAGATGAGAGCTTAGTAAAGGTTAGATCATATTTCTATTTGAGGTCAAGGCTTGCAGCCGATAAAAATATGGAGGAAAAAATTCGCCATCTTCAATTCTGACCATAACATTGAAGCTAAAACTGTACGGAGAACTAGTTTTGCCATTCTTCAGAGGTAATGGAGTCTTATTCGCGCTTGAGAGGAGAATCTTTTAAATATGCTATTCCAGAGCATATTTAACAATAAGATCCTGGAGTGTTACCGCGGCATCGGAGTTGTAGATAAAATATGCTCAATAGGCTGCGGGGGGGGCTAGATACCATATTCGTATGGAGGAGGAAAATCCTGCCCTAAAAAAAGGGGTTTTTTCGTCATTAGCCAGAACCCCACCAAAAAAACGTGTCAAACTGTAAGACCTCCGTAGTTCTTTGATCCAGCAAACCTAGACCCAACTCCAATCTGTCACACCATTGATTATGATGAATCCAGCTAGCCCTGAAAAAAGCAAACCAAAAAAAAAAAAAAAAAAAAACAAATAATAAAAACTTAAAAGTGTGGTTAAAAATTACGGTCAGGTCAAAGTAAAAAGAGAAAAAATATATGATTTTTTTGTTCTTGCTTGTTTTTTCTATTTTTTAGTCTCTTAAATAATTTATTTTCATTATTAATTTTTATTATTACTATTATTATATATAACTATTATTTATAATATTATTATCATTATTAAATATTAATTAATATTATTTTAATTTTTAGTGTGTGTATGTTTTTTTTTTGTTTTTGTTTTTTTTTTTTCTTGTAATAATAATTTTCAATTGGTTCATATACGTAATTTTTTTTTAATCTCTATAATATATGTTTGTATGTATAAGTATTTAAACATATTTATTTATATATATTGTATATGTATGTGTTTTTTTTTATATTTTTCATATTTTTCTTAAATTATTTATTTATATTTATTCAATTAATTAGAATTAATTATTAATAATTTTCTCTTATATATTTGCATATATAGTTTTGTGTGTGTGTGTGTGTGTGTGTGTCTGTGTGTATGTGTAATTGTGTTTTTTTTTGTTTTCTATTTTTCTTTTCTAAGGATTTTTTTTTGTATAATTAATTAATCTAATTAATTTGCATTAATTTATATGTATTTTTTATATAAGATAATAAAGTGTACTATTTATGAATGTTGGTTGAGTGGTGTTTTGTAATAGTATATATGCATTCACCTGCTCCATTCCATATATAAGCACATATATAAGTGTACATGTATGTTCGTGGGGATGTAAATTTTTTTTTGTTTTTCTCTGAAATATACTCTAATTATTATAATATTCATTTTTAAAATTACTACAAATATTTCTTACATACACAATTTTTTTTTATTACTATTTAATATTATATGTGTATATATGTTATATACTTATTGAAATTTTTGATTTGAAATTTTTACCTTAATATCTATTTATTTATTGAATTATTTATTTACTTATTATAAATTATAATATTTTATTAGCATAATTTTTACAAAAAAAAAAAAAAAAAAAAGAATATTTCTCCTCCATTTTTTACTTTATCAAATTTTACTAAAAATTTATCTTTATTATTTTTTTTTATTCTAAATTATATTTAATATTAATTGGGGTATCATTTTTATGGTTTTATTTTTATTTTCTTAACAGCATGTTATTAATCTTTTTTTGAAAAATAATTCTATTTTTAAATAAAATAATTATTTTGCAAATAATTTTTTCTTAAATAATTTTTTTCTGAAATAATTTTTTTCTTAAACAATTTTTCCCCAGAAAATTTTTTTCTTAAATAATTTTTTTTTAATAATTTTTTTCTAAATAATTTTTTCTTAAATAATTTTTTATAGAAATAATTTTTTTCTTCCAAATTAATATAAAGAATATTTTTTTTTTCTTTATTTTGCTTAAAAAGCTAAAAGTTCAATTTTCGTTTTACTTTTGATCATAATTAAATTTTTTTTATTATTATTTTGGTTAATTTTTTTTCGTATTTAAAATTATTATAAATTCTGCGTAAATTTTGAAAATTTTTATTTGAAGAAAAAAAACTATATACAATAATATAGTAAAAAAAAAAAATAAGGAAATAAATACTTTAAAAGTTTTATTTTGTAATTTTGTTGTTTTAAGTATTTGCTTTTGTTTTTTTTTTTGTTATTTAAAAACTTTTATTTATTTTTAAAATTTTCTTCCATTTTTCAAATATATTTTAATATATGAATGTTTGTATGTATTTATATATGCGTATATGAATTTATATTAAATTCTATAATACATTTTCGTTTAAATACTAATTTTTAATATACTTATTATTAAAATTTCTTAATTATTATTATTATTATTATTATTATTATTATTATTAATATTATTGTTATTATCATAAAAGTTATTTTCCTTATTATTATTTTTATAATTATTATCATCATAAACACTCTTATTATAATTATTTCCAATATACACGCGAACTATTGATTTTGGAAATTGTTTTTTTTCTCTTTATTTCGTATTTTTATTTATTTTTGGATGTTTGTTTTTTAATTGTTAACAAATTTTTAATTTTTCTTATTATTTATTGGTTTTTTTTTAAGTAAAGTTTGAATTGTTAAATTTTTAATTAAGTTTTTTTTTTAATTTTTATTTATTAGAATTTTTTTGAGGACTATTTTTAAAAGCAGCATTTTTAACATATTTTTAGTTTTCTTTTAAATTTAGTTTTTGTAGTTTTTTTTTTGGTTTTGTTAAATAATATTAATGTCAAGCTTAGTTTGCACCTAATGTCTAATATACGATTTTTTTTTTCTGTCAATGGTTCGCTGTCAAATCGTTTAATTCTACGATCAGTTCGCATTGATCGTGTGATTGCACGATATTTGTGCATTGACGCGCAAATTTTTCTCATAGTAAGAATGTAGAAAGGGAAATTTGGCGAATCTATACATGATTTAATCGCTTGGAAATATATTGCTCGTTGCGAACTCATTATTACCAAATTGTTTATTTTGACATTTCTGACATTTCCCATATTTACTTTGTTCGTCTTGCATAAGCATTTATACAGTATAAATTTTTTTTAGCATTTTTTTAATTAGTAAAAACTATCATTTGACTATAAATTTATTAAAAAAAAAAAACTTTAATAAATTTGACAGTGCCAACAAAGGAACATGAAATAATAATATTGAAATTTTATTATTGAAATATTAAAATCAAATATAAAATTTTTAATAAAATAAATAAACAAATTGAAATAATCAAAATAAATAAATGAATGTGAAAACATATTGAAATACTTTTTTACTCGTCACAAAATTAAGTAATTATTCTTTTAGATGTTCATTCCAGCGATTACACTATGATTAGACGTGATGGTCAAACACACAAACTTTGTTTGCAGCAAACCTGCCCAATTAATATTCACGCGCAAAGTGCGTGAGAGTGCTCGCGCATATACGAGTATTACCATAGTCAGACGCGCAAATAATGGTAAATTTGACGTTAAGATCGTCTATTAGACGTGCATGGTGTAATCTAAGCTTTAGGAAGAATACATGATGAAGAACAAAGAAATTGTTTTTCAATTTTCCCTTTTATAGTAGATATTTTTGCATTTTTAAGAGCATATTTTAAAAAAGCTCTTTTTTATTTTATCTTGTTTGCTTAAAAATTTTACTGTTTTTTTCTTTTATTAATGGTTTAGTTTAATTTATTTATTTTTTAAATAATTTTATTGTATTTTTTTTTTTTTTTTTAAAAAAATAAAAGAGCCGTTACTTAATAGTAATAGTACGATTTAAGAATTAGTAATTTTTTTTTATTAATAAAATATTTTTTTTAAAAATATGCCGTCCACTTTAAATTTAAAGATAAATTTAAAAAAAGAATTAATTTTTATGATTTTAAACAATTATTAATCATTACTAATTAAGAAAATTATTAGTTTTTATAATAAAAATATTCTTTTTATTGCAATGTGGTTAATTTTAAATAAACTTGATTTTTTGTTGTATTTTTGGCAAATTTTTTTAAATATTATTTTTTTTTCCAATTTTTTGTTCTTTTTCTCATATGCTGTATTGGATGTAATTATTTTTACAGCTTATAAATTTAATAGTATTTTTTTATATAATTCGCGTGTGCCTGTTGTATATAACATTTCCTTTTTTTATATTCTTTGACTGGTTGTGTTTTTATTTTTAGTTTTTTTTTTGTGAACTCTTTTTTTTTATATCCTTAAACTATTTCGACACAACATATTATGTGAAAAGTGTCTCAACTCCGTCGTATTTATTTATACACCTTATTATGTCTATAATATCTGAAATGCTTGCCTAAAAATACCTAGAAATACCTAAAAATACCTAAAGGAATACCTAAATAAATGTACATTCAAATTAGAATAGTTCGATTATTATTTTATTTTTATCCTATTCCTTTCTCTCTCTTTTTCTTTTAAAAGACAAAACGCGTCTATTTTAGCCTCTGCCACTTCTCTTGCACTGTTCCTGTCGCTTTCTCACTATACACTTTGAACATTATTTAACGTTTTTCATTTTTAAATACTTTTAAAATTTACTTATTAATTACTATTAATATAATATTTAAATGTTGAAATTTTTTATTTATATTAATTAGCTTATATTAAATTGTTATGAATTTATTTTGGTTATAATAAATGTACGAGTACGAGTATTTGTATGCACCTTTGTTGATTTTTCGAAAAGTTTTTAAGATTTGTTTTTTTTTGGGATTTTTTTTTTTTTTAATTTTAATAGTTTTATTTTTAAGTTTTGTTTTATTAACATTTCTTGTTATTTTTTTATAATTGGTTTTTATATTATTTTTATTCATAAAAAGTTATCCGATTTTTCAATTTTGGAAAGTAAAGACTTGTCATTTGATTGGTAAAAAAATAGGAAATTTTTATTAAAATTAAAATCTGTTAATTCTATTTTTACCAAATAATATTATAAAGTTACAAAAATTTTCTACATAAGTAAGAAAATCTGCTTTAGTTACGTTTTTTACTTTAATAGGAGATTTTTAGGGATCATTTCTCGCACGAAATAGTACTTGAATAAGCAAAATTGCTATGTATGGGGCTCTAAAAACCCACATTTACGAAAAAACCCACATTCCTGACTATCAGGAAATAATTTTATACATGAAAAGTAACTGTCTGGTATTTCATTTAGTCTAAAAATATAATTAGATAGTATTTTTTTTGAAAATTAACGATTTTAATCTACACCATATGTGGTTTGTGTATAAAAGCAGCGCCACAAGCCACACAATATGATAAATTTTGGTTTTTATTACCAAATTTTTTTGCTTTAACAAAATTAAATAAAGTCAAGTGGCCTTAAAGACGATGCGATTTAAAGCCGTTGGACTTTTTTTTATAAAACCTTTTAAAAGATTATATTTATAGAAATAGTTTTTTAAAACGTTAAAGCATATAAAAATTAAACGTGCAAAAACCTCATCCAAAATTACCTCAAAAGGTCTCAAGTTTTTTTCGGTACTCTTTTGTTAAATATTTTTAATAAAAAAATATTTATTCAGAACATAATGGCAAAATTCAGTTAATTTAATAAATTTAAAATTTAATACAAATGGAAAGAAAAAAAATTTTTTGTATAAACTTTACTTTTGCAAATGCAAATTGGATAATCCTTAATTTCGAGATTTTTTGGAATTATTTTTTGTTTTTGGTATTTTCCTTTAATTTTTTTTTTAATTCTTTTTATTATTTTTTTTTTTGAATAATTTTTAATTTTATTACTAAAAAGTTTTTAATTTTATTTTCAAAAAGTTTTTTTTTACATCCTATTTTTCTGCAAATTTTATTTTTAGTTTTTTTTTCTGGTTTTTAATTTTCATTTGAAATTTTACCTCTTATATTTTTAGTTTTTTTTTCTTATTAATAATAATAAAAAGTGTCATTGTATTTTCAATGTGTTGTTATATTTTTTTTTTGAATTTTTTAACTTTAATTTTTATTTATTGAGTTTTTTTTTTTGTGGAAATTTATTTCACCTTTAATTTAATTTATAAAGTTTCTTTTTATGAATGGGAATTTTTTTTTTTATAAATATTTATTTTTGCAATAATTTATAATTAATTAAATTTTATTTTATTTTATTTTTGAATAAATAAAAATATTTTTTTTATATTTTACAATAATTTACAAAAAAAAAGTGAATATAGTAAAAATCAAAAAGGAACTTACAAAAAATTGCCTTCTATTTGCTTTTTTGTTGTTTTTTTTTTTTTAATTGCAAAAAATATAATTTTTAAATTTTTTATAACAAAAAATAGAATTTTATATAAAAAAAAAATTACTCCTACAAAAAAAAACAATTAAAAACGAAAATTTTCTCTTTAATTCTATTGAATTTTGTTGTTTTTTTAATTTAAAAATTAATTTTTTTTAAAAAAGTTTTAATTAAAAAAAAAAATATGTGCAAACAAAATTAAATCAAATAAAATACAAATAAAGGAAAAATAATTTATAGTAAATATTTTCGATAATATCTAATCTTAAAAATTAATAAGATTGCACTTGCCGCTTTTGTGTTATTCAGAATTTGTTCTTAGAAATATTGACAATTTCCTGTGAGTTGCCATTGTACACTCTGTGACGATTGTTGATTAATTGTTGTTGGCTGTCACCCGTGTTCATCGTTGTTCGATCGTTCGTTCAGAGTTTGTTGGCGCACTTGTCAACTGGGAATTGTTGCTGTCAACTTTTGCATTCTGCGATGGCTGCCGATTGTTGTTCGTTCTCACGCCTTCGTCGCATCGCTCCTATTTCTCGCTACTTTTGACCATATGTGCTCATTGTTGTCAGTCTTCGTTGTTGATTTATCCGTCAACACTTTATCCATCAACTTTTTAATAATTTCTCTCAACTTTTCGTACTTTCTTATTATTTTTTTCACATTTTTCTCCGATTTTCAGATCACTTCGATTAATTATCAACAAAGTAGCAATTATTATTTAATTAAAAATGAAATCTTCAAAATTGTTACATATATTCACTATTTTTGTCAGTTTCTGTAGTTAATTTTATATAATAATTAATCGAATTTTCATCTTTTTTTGTCTTCCGAATATAAATAGAAAAACACCAACGATCACTATTATTATAACTAAAAACACACTTTTTCGTTCATCAACATTGGACAAAATGCAACGAAAAATAAAATTTTCTTAATTTATTTTTTTAAGAAATTAATCAAAACATTTTTTTTTATTATACAAATTTTATTTTTAAATTTTATTATTATTATTTTTTTTTAAGAAATCACATAACTATTATCGTTATCTTGTCTATATTAAGTTGCACTACCAAATAGTACGGAATTTTTATAATAATTTTGTTGTCGTTCTTGTAATGGACTTTTTACATCACGATCATTGGCTTGTTGACGGGCTTTTCTTTCCAATTCGATCTCTTGTGCCAAAGACTCTATATAGTATAAAATAAACAAAAGAAAATATCATTTGGGATTATTTTATTTTCTTTATATTGATTTAAAGTTTTTATTTTATAAATAAATTCAAAAACAAAAAATTATTTTAAGTGTAACAAAAAAAATTTAATCAAGTTCATAGTTTGAGCCAAACATTAAAGTTATTCGACTTGCAGTTGATATTTTCTCAAATTTAATTCTTACTTTTGCTCTTATTATTATTGAAAAATTTCACTGGAAGCCGACTGATTTATCATAAATTAGTTATTGAATTACAGACTAAAAAAAAGTATAATTCAAAGTCCGATTTTGAAAATTATCGACCACCTAAAGATGCTGTTATTTTTCTTTCTATCAAAATTGGTTCAGAAAATATTCTTACAGATTTTAATTTTACTCCAAAAATTTTTACTGAAAGAATTTTTACTGAACCAATTTTGATGGAAAAAATTTTAAATGGAAGAATTTTTATTGAATAGTTTTTACTGAAAGAAATTTTACTGAAAATATTGGTAATGTAAGAATTTTTATTGAAACAGTTTTCAATGTAAGAATTTTTACTAAAAGAATTTTTAAAGCAAAAAATTTTTACTAAAAGAATTTTGAACAGAAAAAATTTTTACAGAACATATTTTAACGGAAAGAAATTTTACTGAAAAAATTTTTAATGTAAGAATTTTCCATGAACGAATTTTTACTGAAACAATTTTCACTGAAAGAGTTTCTACTGAACGACATTTTATTAAATAAATTTTTACTGAACGAATTTTGACTGAACAAATTTTTACTGAACGAATTTTTACGGAAAGAATTTTGACTGAAAAAATGTTCACAGAAAGAAATTTAACTGAGCGAATTTTTACCCTAAGAATTTTTCCTGTAAAATTTTTACTGAAATAACTTTTACTGAACGAATTTTTACTGAAACAATTTTTAATGTAACAATTTTTACAGAATGGATTTTTACTGAACGAATTTTCACTGAATGAAATTTAACTGAACGATTTTTTAATAAAAGTATTTTTACTGAAAGAAATATCCCAAAAAGTAAATTTATTTTTTGGAAAAAAAGAATTAATTTTTAACTTACAAAAAATGAACTTTTTTGATTACTTTTTTTTATAACAAAAAAAATTTAAATAATTCATATATGTTAAGCTGAATGAGTTTTTGTTAATTTAAAAATACAAAATAAAAATAAAGAAAATTAAAATTATAAAAAATCATTAAATGTCAACAAACGTCCGCACAATTATGAGTACTCGCATTTCTGCATGAGTGGATCATTATCTCATGAACAATAATTATGAACAGTGTAAGAGTCTAGACACAAAAACTCGCGTTTAAATAACTCGCACGCACGTTTTTATTTATTATTTACAATATTTTTTATGCTTATTTTTCTTGTTTTTACTATTTGTTATTCACTAGTTGCCATTAGTCGAAAAATTTATACCAGTTACGAGTATTAACAGTGCAAGAATATAGACACAAAAATACACGTTTTTGTATCATATATTTTTATTCTAATTTTTCTTATTCTTCTTCTTTATACCAGTTGCTATTAGTCGAAAAATGTATACCAATTACTAACAGTGTTAGAGTCTAGATATAAAAACTCGTATTTAAGTATTTATTTTTTTATTCTAATTTTTCTTATTCTTCTTCTTTATACCAGTTGCTATTAGTCGAAAACTTATACCAGTCATTAATACTGTAAGAGTCTAGACAAAAAAAAACTCGTTTTTGTATCAAACTTCTTTTTAAATTTTTCTTGTTATTCTTATATTTATACCAGTTGCAATTAATTAAAAATTTATACCAATTTATGGGTGGTTTTTTTGTTTGTTTGAAATTTACTAATTACTATTCTTACCCGAATAGTTTTGCCAAAAAGCTCCGGTTGCCATTAGATCTATTCCGGGATAATTCCATGATTTATTCTCTACGCCCGCTGGCGGCGGTTGCTGTTGCGATTGTGGCTGTTGTTGCTGCTGTTGTTGTTGCTGCTGCTGTTGCGGCTGATGTTGCTGCTGTTGTTGCTGTTGCTGCTGTGGTTGTTGAGCATCACGATCTCGATCACGTTCCCTGTCCCGATCACGATCGCGTTCGTTCTCCGCACGTGACGAAAATGTTGGCGGACTCTCCGATCTTCTATGCCTGTCACTCTGTGAATGGCACTTTTCAGATTTTTCATTGTTTGTGCTCTCTAAGAAAAATGGAAAAAAAGGGAAACCAACAAAAAAAAAAAAAAAAAAACAAAAACAAAAAACAAAAATAAAAGAACAAACAAAAAAGGTAAAAGAAAAACAAAGTCACAATGAGTATATAGTTTTTTTTTTAATATTCACTTTATTATTTATAATAAAAATATTCACAAATTAAAAATGGCATCTACTGAGTATTTACGGATTTGAAAGGGGAAATTTTTCCCGGAGGAGAATTCTCAAATTTTGACTTTGAAAAATTTTAATTAAAAAAAGTGTTTTCCTAGAGAATTTTTTTTTTTAAATCAATCCAAAATTTGTTTTATATATTAGACCAAATTCAAATATTTTTTCATAATTATTTTTTTTTTATGGGAACTTTATTAAACGTAAATATCCAATATGAAAAGTGTCTAATGCTTACCTTGTATAACTTTAACTGAGTCCGAATATGGTCCTCCCGACGGTGGTTTTTGTGTATCGTCCAAGTGCATTTTGTGTTTCAATTCAATGTCGATTTGCTGCTGAAGGCGAATTCTCATCTTTTTCTCTCTTCGATAACGTTTCTGATATAAAACTGTTAATAAAAATTAAAGAAATTAATTAATAATTTTAAAAGTAAAAAGTTTGTTTTTTGAAAAAAAAACTTTCATGCAAAAATATCCTCTCTGAAAGTGCGGAGAATTTTTTTCGGTAGAAATTTTCAGTGAATCGATTTAAAAGAGTTTTTAATATATATATTTTTTTAAATTTACGTTTATTATTATATTTTTATTAGGAACTATTCAGTGTTTAATTCCTATTAGCTGCCAAAATTGTGAAAAGGATTATGAAATGGAAGAATATCGTATGACATCGACGAAACGCCTTACGACAACGGTTGCAGAAGGAGCAATGCATGACACTTTTATGCACCGATGCTATTAGGACCTATGGCGTAGGTTCATTGCCACAAGAGGCTGTTCAGAATGGTTAATTCTAAAGGATTTAATGGTTAACAGACTTGATTCTGAATTGTAAAACATCTCATCTTGTTTGCATGAATCGCATCTTAAATTCCTTTTTCGGATTACAGTTAATATTATTTCAAATTTAATTCTAACTTTTGTCTTTATTCTTATTGAAAAATTTAAATGGAAACCAATAGATTTATTATAAATTCGTTATTGAATTACAGATTAAAGAAGAGGACAATTCAAAGTCTGATGATTTCGCAAATTATCGACCACCTAAAGAGTCGTAACAGATGATGTTTTGGCAGTTTGGATTTTTACTAATACAAATTTTATTGAAAGAATTTTTACTGAAAGAATTTTTACTCAAAGAATTTTTACTGAATAAATTTTTACTGAACGAATTTTTATTAAAGGGATTTTCTCCAAAAGAATTTTAAGTAAAAGAATTTTTACTGAAAGAATTTTTACTGAAAAAATGTTTACTGAAGGAATTTTTACTGAACGAGTTTTGGCTGAGAGAATTTTTAATGAAAGAAATTTTAACTGAACTTATTTTCACTGAATAAATTTTTACTGAACGAATTTTTATTAAAGGTATTTTCTCCAAAAGAACTTTAACTGAATGACTTTTTACTGAAAGAATTTTTACTGAAAAAATGTTTACTGAAGGAATTTTTACTGAACGAAGTTTGGCTGACAGAATTTTTAGTAAAGAAAATTTTTACTGAACTAATTTTTACTGAATAAATTTTTACTGAACGAATTTTGGCTGAAAGAATTTTGGCAGAACAAATATTTTACTGAACGAATTTTTACTAAAAATTTTTTACTGTAAGAATTTTTACTAAAAGAATTTTTGGCTGAACAAATTTTTCCTGAACTAATTTTTACGGAATCAATTTTTACTGAACGAACTTTAACTAAACAAATTTTTATTGAACGAATTTTTACTGATAGCTTTTTTACAGGAATAAATTTTACCTAATAATTTATACTGAACGAATTTTTAATGTAACAATTTTTACTGAACGCATTTTGACTGAAAGATCTTGGACTAAAAAAATTTTTGCTGAAAGAACTGTTCCAGAAAAAAATTTTACTGAAAGAATTTTTACTGAAAGAATTTTTACTGAAAGAATTTTTACTGAAAGAATTTTTACTGAAAGAAATTTTAACTGAACTTATTTTCACTGAATAAATTTTTACTGAACGAATTTTTATTAAAGGGATTTTCTCCAAAAGAACTTTAACTGAATGACTTTTTACTGAAAGAATTTTTACTGAAAAAATGTTTACTGAAGGAATTTTTACTGAACGAAGTTTGGCTGACAGAATTTTTAGTGAAGGAAATTTTTACTGAACTAATTTTTACTGAATAAATTTTTACTGAACGAATTTTGGCTGAAAGAATTTTGGCAGAACAAATATTTTACTGAACGAATTTTTACTAAACATTTTTTACTTTAAGAATTTTTACTAAAAGAATTTTGGCTGAACGAATTTTTCCTGAACTAATTTTTACGGAATCAATTTTTACTGAACGAACTTTTACTGAACAAATTTTTATTGAACAAATTTTTACTGATAGCTTTTTTACAGGAATAAATTTTACCTAATAATTTATACTGAACGAATTTTTAATGTAACAATTTTTACTGAACGCATTTTGACTGAAAGATCTTGGACTAAAAAAATTTTTGCTGAAAGAACTGTTCCAGAAAAAAATTTTACTGAAAGAATTTTTACTGAAAGAATTTTTACTGAAAGAATTTTTACTGAAAGAATTTTTACTGAAAGAAATTTTAACTGAACTTATTTTCACTGAATAAATTTTTACTGAACGAATTTTTATTAAAGGGATTTTCTCCAAAAGAACTTTAACTGAATGACTTTTTACTGAAAGAATTTTTACTGAAAAAATGTTTACTGAAGGAATTTTTACTGAACGAAGTTTGGCTGACAGAATTTTTAGTGAAGGAAATTTTTACTGAACTAATTTTTACTGAATAAATTTTTACTGAACGAATTTTGGCTGAAAGAATTTTGGCAGAACAAATATTTTACTGAACAAATTTTTACTAAAAATTTTTTACTTTAAGAATTTTTACTAAAAGAATTTTGGCTGAACGAATTTTTCCTGAACTAATTTTTACGGAATCAATTTTTACTGAACGAACTTTAACTAAACAAATTTTTATTGAACGAATTTTTACTGATAGCATTTTTACAGGAATAAATTTTACCTAAAAATTCATACTGAACGAATTATTAATGTAACAATTTTTACTGAACGCATTTTGACTGAAAGATATTGGACTAAAAAAATTTTTGCTGAAAGAACTGTTCTAGAAAAAAATTTTACTGAAAGAAATTTTACTGAACGAATTTGTACTAAACGAATTTTTACTAAAAGATTTTTGACTGTAAGAATTTTTACTGAATGGATTTCTACTGAATAATTCTTACTGAAAATGTTTACTGGACAAATATTTTACAGTTCTTTAAATTTGAAGTTTAAACTTTTTACCATATTTAGGCTTAACTTTAACTAAGACTATGATTGATGACGTGAAATAATTGTTTGACAAAAATGTTTTCTGCCGATTTAGTTTGGAACATTTCCTAAGCATTCCAAAAATTTATCAAAAATACAATAAAATCAACAAATTGTTGGAAAAACGGAATGTGTCGCAACGAATTATTCCAATAGCAGCTGCGTATGTAATGAAGTGGAAAAATTTTCTGGGCTGTCGATAAATATTACAAATCTCCAACAAAGGTGGACTCGCATGGCGAAGATAGTAAATGACAAAGATCGTATATCAAAATAAAATTAAAAGTTTGAATGGTTCCCCATTTAGCGAAAATATCTACATTCATTGGTATTTCTAGAGGGCAAAAGCCAATTCTTCACTAGTTTGTTCGTTTCTTAGTAAACCGTCCCACGATAAGTTCGGCTCTTCTGCTCTCATTTAGATAACAACGGATAACATATTAAAATGCTGCAAAAGCGACTGAAGTAGAACAAAACAAAATATTATTTGTCATAGTTGTCAGACGAAAATCGGGCAAAAATTAGCTTTGCGGCTTTAAACAAAAGCGTTCGTTTACTGTGCAGAAATCAGTTTCTGCAA
Source organism: Atherix ibis (assembly GCA_958298945.1). Classification (NCBI taxonomy): domain Eukaryota; kingdom Metazoa; phylum Arthropoda; class Insecta; order Diptera; family Athericidae; genus Atherix; species Atherix ibis. Next base: position 79,803,654 of record OY282609.1, read on the forward strand.
AGAATCTGCGAAGTCTGTTCACTCATGTATACAGAATCGTTAGGCAGAGTTCTTTGAGGCAAACTCTAAAACGGTGGCAACACTTCTCCACTCTTACACATCCTTCGGCCTCCCGCTTCAACCCCCGTAAATTAAGTGACATTCAGAACAAGTCAACTATTTCTACAGAACTGCAAATAACAAACACTATCTATTCTGGAGCTCTTGATGGGGGGCTACATTATTGCCACCATCTTTAAATAGTTCAGCACTAATCGAAAGCAAACAAAGGGCATACACACTCCGCTGAGATCAGAAAATTAAAAAAAAAATATTTTTAAAAACACAGGCTGGGTAACTGAATAGCACAAAAAGATTTTGCGGATTTAATCAAATGAACTGAAATGGAATAAATTCAAAAATTTCTTCTCGTATTTCGAATGACATGTTCACGACGAAAAACATTAAATTATGTCTGATGATTTTCCTTTTCTGCAGTAGACGTTTTGTCCTTTTCTTTATTTTAATTTTAATATCTTTTCTTCATAGTTTTTATCTTTGTTTTAATTAGTTTGCGTATTCCATTATTTCTTAAAATTTGTCCTGCCACGACTAAGTGAAAAAGTTATAATTTTTGTGAACGTTTGCTAGTAAAATTTTCTGCTTCAGTAAAAAACTTTTCAGTAAAAATTATTTCAGTAAAAATTCATTTAGTAAAAATTCTTTCAGTGAAAAATCGTTCAGTTAAAAATTTTTGCAGCAAAAATTCGTTCTGTGAAAATTTGTTCCGTGAAAATTTTTTCAGTGAAATTTCATTCAGTGAAAATTTGTTTAGTAAAAATTATTTCACTAAAAATTCGTTCAGTAAAAAGTCTTTCACTAAAAAGACTTTTCTGTTAACAATTCGTTAAACAAAAATGCGTCTAGTCAAAATTTGTTCGATAAAAAGTTTTAAAATGAAAATTTTTTCAGTAAAAATTTGCTCAATAAAAATTTGTTCATAAAAAATTATTTCAGTATAAATTCGTCCAGTCAAAATTTATTCAACAAAAATTCGTTCAGTAAAAACTCGTTCAGTGAAAATTTGTTTAGTTAAAATGCTTTCAATATAGATTCGTTCAGCGAAAATTCGTCGTCAACATTCGTTCAGTATAAATTCTGTTATTAAAAATTTGTTCAGTGAAAACTCGTTTAGTAAAAACCCTTTCAGCAAATATTATTTTCGTAAAAATTCTTTCAATAAATATTAATTCGGTAAAAATTCGTTCAGTAAAATTTCTTTCACAAAAAATTTACGTTCAGCAAAAACTCGTTCAGTGAAAATTTGTTTAGTTAAAATTCTTTCAGTATAAATTCGTTCAGCAAAAATTCGTTGTCGAAATTCTTCAGTATAAATTGTTTCAGTAAAAATTCGTTCAGTAAAAATTATTTCACCTAAAATTCGTTCTGTGAAATTTCGTTCAGTGAAAATTCGTCTAGTAAAAATCCTTTTAGTAAAAATTATTTCAGTACAAATTTTTTCAGTAAAAATTCAGTGCGTAAAAATTCTTTCAACAACAATTCGTTCAGTAAAATTCCTTCACTAAAAATTCTCTTCTGCTGAAAACTCGTTCAGCAAAAATGCGTGCAGTCAAAATACGTTTTGTAAAATGCCATAAAATAAAAATTCTTTTCAGTACCATTCGTTCAATGAAAATTTGTTTATAAAAAATTATGTCAGTATAAATTTGTCCAGTAAAAATTCGTTCAGCAAAAACGCGTTCAGTAAAAATTCTTGCAGTAAATATTCGTTCAGTAAAATTGATTTCTGTAAAAAATATTTCAGTAAAAATTTGTGTAGTAAAAATTCTTTCAGTATAAATCCTTTTAGTAAAAATTCTTACATTAAAACTGTTTAAGTAAAAATTCGTTCAGTAAAAAACTCTTTCACCAAAAATTCGTTCTGTGAGAATTCGTTCAGTGAAAATTTTTTCAATGAAAGTTCGTTCAGTGAAAATTTTTCCAGTGAAAATTTGTTTACTAAAAATTATTTTAGTTGAAATTCTTTCAGTAGAAATTTTTTTGTATGTTTTTAATTTAAATTGGAATAAAAATTTGTACTCACTTCTTAGTTTGCGTTCATCCGTCAGCTGTCGGTCTAATGAATCCTTGACTTCTCTCTCTCGGAGAACGTCCATTTTCAATTCAGCTAATTTATTAACAATATTGGAAAAAAATTAAAAATATTTTTAGTAGCAACAAAAAAAAAATCAGAATTGTGTTAAATTAAAAAAAAATTAGTAGGAAAAATATTGACAACGGCAAATGGAATTTTACAAATTATTTTTAACGAAAGCTTTCTAAAATAAGACAATTTAATATGTTATTATTATTTTTAAGCGTTAGACTATTTAGTATTTAATCGGAATTTTCAATTCAACTTTTTTAGTTACAATTTCAATTCAACTTTTCGACATTTCAGCATTGTTGCTTACCTTTTTCGTATGTAATTTGCCGTTCTTGTTGCCTTGCATTGTCGGCGGCAACTTTCAACAAACTTTGAATATTCCTAAGAAGAGTTTCTGTGGAAGAGCTGGACGGAGGCTCTTGTCCATTGTCGGAGGAGCTTGGTGGGCCACCGCCAACCGCAACTGCAGCTGCTGCTGACGCCGCCAATGTTGAATAATTTAACGCAGCGCGTTGGTGTGTATCCGTACTAGACGCTGCCACCGACGGCGGTTGCGATAATTCACGTTCGGCATCACTCAAGTCTTCACATAAACAAAGTTTAAAAGAAAGAAAGAAAATAGTATTTTTTATCAAAATGATATCGTTTATAAAATTTTTTGTATTATCGTAAATTTTTTAGCTAAAAATCCACAAAAAAATGGTTTTCGTTAAAAGTAAAAAACAAAAGAAAAACTTTTCAAAAGAAAATTAGTAATTTTTTTTTATTGAAATAGTATTAAAAAAGTAATTTGTATTACCTTCTTCCTTGAGATTCCTTTCATCCGATTCAGATACGTTATCATCACTCAAATTGTCATCATCACGTACGGACGGCGGTGTTGAATGTACATCGCTCCTATCACTAGCCCCACAGTTGCTTACATGATCAGCACCAGATTTTGATAGATTTAGAACTGGACTCTGTCCGTTTGGAGATCCTGATTAAAAAAAATAATAAATCAAAATTAATCAATAATATCCGACAAGCACCAAAAAAAATTTGAACGCAAAATTCACAATTAATTCTCCAAATACTGACCATTACGTGAACTTAAATCCCTCGGCTTCTGTTCAACAATGGAAGGTCGATCGTCTGTCCTTTCTTCGCGCAATCTAAATTCACAAAAAAAAAAAAAAAAAAATAGTAAAAATCCCATCACAATCGTAATCAAATATCAACAAAAAAAAAATAATAAATCAATTACATTAAAAACGAACAAATTAATTTGATTAAAAATCTTTTCTTTGTTGAATTTTTATTATCAGAAAATTGTTTCCATTTTTTGTGCTCCTCACTTTTTTTTTAAATTTTCAAATGTCAATTATTTAATTACGAAAAAAAAAACAACAAAAACAATGAATTACCTTCCATATCTTTCCAGGTGCTTAACAATATCCTCGTATGCCGCTCGGCAATTTTCCCAAATACCAGAACGGGCAATCGCATCCATACCCGTCATGCCCGATTGTGCTTTCATCATGGAGCCGTCGGCACGATGAAGTCCATGGGGTGGCATTCCAGGGCTCATAAGGGCTGATCCATGATGATGGTTCATTTGCATAAATGTCATGTGATTTATCGGTGGTGGGTTATAACCATTAGCCAGCAATGGTGATTTCTCTAATCGGGAAATATCTAAACACAATTAAAGAAATTAAAATGAATTTATTTTCGGAATTTTTGATTTGAAAAAATGCAATGTTTCGATTTAATCAACTTGGAAAAAAAATCGAAAATAAAGAATTTCCAATGCAAACATTTTTGATGGGGCATATTTTCTAGTAAATAGTTTTCTAGCGAACATTATTTTAGGGGATGTTTTTATAGTTTTCCACTTTTATTATTTCCAATAAATTATTATTTCAGTATAAACATTTTAAGTAAAAATTTTCCACCTAACAGTACAAATTCTACAAGTAAAAACCTTGTCAGCATTTAGTCCTAAAATATGTCAGCAAAATTTTTTACAGCACAAATATTGACAGTAACAATTTTATTTGTTAACATATTGCTTTCGAAAAATTTTATTTGGAAATATTTTGTCCGTAGACATTTTTATTTAGTAAAAATTTGATCATCAAACATTTTAACAATAAGAATCCTCTCAGCCAAAAAAAAATTAGGTCAGCAAAAACTATATTTGTAAAAATTTTGTCTGCAAGAATTTGGTCAGCAAAAATTTTGTCTGATAAAATCAGTTCAGCAAAAATTTTATTTGTAAAAATTTTGTCAGCAAGAATTTGGTCAGCAAAAGTTTTGTTTATAAAAATTTTGTCAGCAAAAAAATTGGTCTGCACAATTTTTATTTAGAAAAATGTTGTCAATGAAGTTGTCTCTGGCAACATTTTTTTTGGCAGCAAACATTTTTTACCGAAAACTTGGTCGCAAACAATTTTGCCAAAAACTTTGCCGTTAAAAATTTCATTAGTAAAAATTTGGTCAGCAAAAACTTCACCAGTAAAAAATTTGTCAGTAAAAATTTGATCAGTAAAAATGCTGTCAGTAAAATTATTATTAGTAAGAATTTGCTTAGTAAAATTTTTGTAAAAGTTTATTGGTAAAATTTTTTATAAACGAATTTTTTTGCTAAAAATTGGTTCGATCAAAATTTTCCCCTAAAAATTTGGATATTAAAATATTTTTTATAATAAAAATATTGTCACCAAATTTTTTGCTAAGAAATTACCAAAAATTATGTCAATAAAGATTTTGTCAATAAGACTTTTATCAGTAAAAATTTGGGGCTAGAATTTGGACAGAAAAATTTTTGATAGCATATATATTTTGACCGAGAATATTGTCACCAATATTTTTGCCAAAAATTTTGTCAGTGAAAGATTTTTCAGCAAAAATTTGGTCGGTAAAAATTTGGTCAGCAAAATTTTGTCAAGAATGCTTTTATCAGTAAATAATAGGGCTAGAAATTGGACGGAAAAATTATTTACAATAAACATTTTTTACCGAGAGTTTAGTCCCCAAATTTTTTGCTAAAAATTTTGTCAGTGAAAGATTTTTTCAGCAAAAATTTTGTCAGTAAAAATTTGGTCAGCAAAATTTTATCAATAACTCTTTTATCAGTGAAAAATAGGGCTAAAAACTGGGTAAACAAATTTTTTACAGCAAAAATTTTTTACCAAGAATTTGGCCCCCAAAATTTTAGTCAAAAATATTGTACGTGAAAATTTGGTCAGCAAAAATTTTGTCAGTAAAAATTTGGTCAGCAAAAATTTGTTCAGCAAGAATTTTTGGTTTAAAGAACAAAGAAAATATCAATTTTTGCTTAAGTGACCTAAAAAGACTGATTTCTAGAGCGATTTTTGATACCGACTTTTTTTCGAACTCTAAACGAATCTTTAAGGAAATATTATTTAATATTTTTAAAAAAAATATTTTTTTTTTCTTAAGAATAGAAAATTATGTAACAAAGATGTGCTGGGTCATTGTTTAATTTTGTTTCTCTTGCAACAACAACAAAAAAGAAGAAAATTAATTGTCCGAAAAAACTTGTTTTACATTTAATTCTTCTGGTTACATTTGGCATTCTTTCGTTATGTCATGTTTGTCTGCCATGCCACCAAACCAGTTGACCAAATTATATGAAAATTTACGAGTACCTACTACACACCTAATGAACAGAAGCCTAAATGTAACCGCAATTTCTGAATTAGTCGCGTGCATTTAACCAGTCCGTCATTCACAATTCGTCACCCAAAAAAAAACACTTGGCAGCTTTTTGGTTCCTGTTCTCTTGAAAAATACCTTGTTTTCCTAGCAAATGTGCACAAAACAATACAAAACGTGACCAAACAATCGGAATGCAAATTTATTGCATTTTTGAAATTTATTCATTTAAAAACTATTTACACAAAAGTTAGAGTACAGAAAGGGACAAAAATACAAAAATTATGCCGGTAATTATTAATAACATTGTCAGTAGCAGTAATTAAATGATTTTTTTCTCCCCATATCGATTATCATACAATGTTCAGTCAGCGAAACAGCACAGCAGCAAAACAATACAAAAGCGTTCGAGTAAGAAAAAATTTAGGAAAACCGGAAAATAAAAATAAAGAAAACTTGTGAAAATCGTATAAGGAAAAAATATCATCATTTCGAAAGGGATTGGAGGAATATCGGAGAGTATATTGTATTGAGGTATTACCCCTTGTCCTCCCCTTACCCGCTTTCGTGTAAAAACCATACTAAAAGTGCTGCAAAAAAGGCCGGTGGCAATGCTGTCAATATTAGCGCGACCATCATCAGTATTGCTGACATGAAAAAAATAAACGGTAATGCAGTGTGACGTAGAGGCAATGCAGTTCACGACGCTGCTATTAGTGGCCTTTGCTTCAAAGCTGCCGTTCCGCGAGTAATTGCCTGACGAGTCTTTTTAATGTGTCGTCGCTTCAGTCAGCATCTTTGTTACTGCCACCACTCTTGTTGCAGCAAATTTTACTCTCACTTTTTCAACGTTAATTTCTGACGCTACAATATCCAATGTAGCCGAAATATTTATTCATGGTACAATGTCGTAGCTTCTCTCCTCACACTTGGTTTGGTTTCATTTCGCTATTTCCACCCTTTCCCCTTATCCTTTTTATTATAATTTTTCTTACTTACAACTTCAACTGTTTTGCCACTGTTCACCGTTGAAGTCACTTTTCTTCACCTTGAATGTTTTTCTAAAATTATTACTGTTGCCTCCACTACTCACTCACACCCTCCCAATAATTTTATCCCCAATATTTTTTCCTGTTTCTGTTATTACTAGTCTACATACGTTCCCGACGATTGTTTTTTGTTGTTTGAGTTGTTATTGTTGCCAATATTTTTGCATTCATCTTACTTACAGTTGTTGTTGAAAATTGTTTTTCTTAACTTTGCATCATCGTCCCCCATCTTCAGCCGTTTTATTATTTTTTTGTTTTGTTTTTTTTTTTCAAGAAGAGTGGGTATCATCTTGGTTTTGATCTTGTTCTGGGAAATTATCGTTTTACTGGTTAGTAATTATTATTGGCATATTGTCGATATACGATCTCCACACACTCTGAATAGCATACACTGAATACGCCACACCATCAGCGAATAATTCGTAATATGAACGGTTGTGATGTGGGGAACGACGCCAATTCCAGAGCAATGCTCATTTTCTTTTACTTATTTATTTAGTTTTTTTAATTTCACATGTCATGAATCGAACGAATCCTAATTGACCATAAACACGAAGTTGGTCAATTTTTCCCTTTTTTATTTTATGTTTTAAATCATCCTTTTCTGCATGAAGTATTCTGCAGTTTTCTTTTTATTGAATTTATTTTCTTATTACTTTTTAGCACATAAATTTTGTATTTATTTTTTTTAAATTTCATGTTCTGTTTAAAATGCTTATTTTTCTAATTGCATTTTTGCAGCTTTTATAAACTATGTTTTTGCTTTTCAAAGGTTAACCAAAGTCAGTGTCAAAAATCCTTTCTGATAGTTATTATCATTGAATTAAAAATTTATTTGAACTTAAGGCCAAAAATATGGAAAACCCAACAGAAAATTACATTTTCTTAACCAATTTTTAAAATTGTGGAAAAATCCGAAATACATAAAAAATTTTTAAAAAGAACTAACAAAAATTATATTTTCTCTATAAGTCCAGAGTGGTCCAAAGTTCTTATTATACCTTAAGAAAAAATTCTTTGAAGTTAAATAATAATTGTTTATTGTTGTTGTTGTTGTTTGTTATCATTTTAAGTAACATTAGTACTGAAATGTATTATCCTAAGTACCACGACACTTAAGGTCATGTGGCGATAATGGACAACGGGATAAGAAAATTAAATTAGAATGGAAAATAATTTTTGGAAATTAGCGTAGAATCATGACCCAATGGACCCTTGAATGGCAACCCAGCACGCTAACGACTCATATTAACTCACACATTTTTACTGAAAATTTTTAACAAACATTTTTACTGAAAATTTTTAACAAACATTTTTACTGAAAATTTTTAACTAAAATTTTTACCGAAAATTTTTACCGAAAATTTTTACCGAAAATTTTTACCGAAAATTTTTACCGAAAATTTTTACCGAAAATTTTTACCGAAAATTTTTACCGAAAATTTTTACCGAAAATTTTTACCGAAAGTTTTTACCGAAAATTTTTACCGAAAATTTTCACCGAAAATTTTTACCGAAAATTTTTACCGAAAATTTTTACCGAAAATTTTCACCGAAAATTTTCACCGATAATTTCTACTGAAAAATGTTTACGGAAAATTTTAATGGAAAATTTTTACCGAAAATTGTTACTAATAATTGTTACAGAAAATTTTTTCTAAAAATATTTATCGAAGATTTTTACCAAAAATTTTTACCGAACATTTTTACTGAAAATTTGTACCGAAAATGTTTACTGATAATTTTTATTGCAAATTTTTACTGAACATTTTTAACTAAAATTTTTACCGAAAATATTTACTAAAAATTTACCGAAAATTTTTACTGAAAATTTTTACCGAAATTTTTTTTACAAATCTTTAGTACAATAAAAGTTTTTAGCTTTAGTGAAAACTTTTACTAAAAATATTTACCGAACATTTTTACTGAAAATTTTTACCGAAATTTTTGCCTACAAATTTTTACCGAACATTTCTACCGAAAATATTTACCGAAAATTTTTACCAACAATCGTTATTGGAATTTGTTATCGAAAATGGTTACCGAAAATTTTAACTGAAAATTTTTACCAAAATTTTTGCGTACAATTTTTAACACAAATTTTTAACGAACATTTTTACCGAAAATTTTTACCAACAATCGTTATCAAAAATTGTAACGAAAAATTTTAACTGAAAATTTTTACCAAAATTTTTGCCTACAATTTTGAGCACAAATTTTTTCCGAACATTTTTTTCACCGAAATTTTACCGAACATTTTTGCCCGAACATTTTGACTCAAAAATTTTGACCAGAATCAAAAAAATTAAAAAAAACTGTCTTCTGAATTTTGTTAGAAAAAATTTAAAAAAAAACTAAAATTATGACATTTTTTTTCCAATTTAAATCTTGTTTAATAAAATTATACTATTTAAATTAAGGAAGGGGAATTTTGTCTCATTTCAATTTTATTAGATTCTTATTTTTTGGTTAATATATTTTTTTTTAAATCGAATAAAAAAACTCATAAAATGGGCCACATCGATCGGTTATTTTAATTATAATAATTTTTCTAATTTTTCTATAGCTAATAAAAATAATTAAAAATTATATTTGATATTCAATTATTATTAAAAAGTAAACGTATTGATTGAATTTTTCCATAAATTTACTATAGAAAAATAATAATTATTACTTCAAAAATTAATTAAAATTTATAGGTTTTTATTTTATTATAAAATAAATTTAAATATTGAATTATAATAAATGTTGATGAATAATGAATAGAAAATTTTAATGAAAAATTGCGCTCATATTTTTGATACAAAGAATAAGTTAATTGGATTTTTCTACTTAATATATTAGGAGAGAATATATTGAAAAATTATAATAAATATAAATTTATAAAGAGATATTTACAAAAGGAGACTTACAAGAAATCAGAAACGGTGGGGTGGAAATGTTGTAAACGTAACCGATAATAACATATCAAAACCCATAAACAGAAACAAGTACCTTAAATCTAAGATAACTTAAGGCAGACATAAAAAAAACTAAAATTGAAAAGGCCTAAAAACAGGCTAAAAACTAATCGGTGAACAGCATTCAATATTTAGCAAAAGTCAATTACCGAATAGTGTTTAAACGTTACAAAACTTGTTTTTTTTTATTATTTTTTTACTATTTTTCAATTTATTCACAATTGAACAGTTTTCCTTTTACAAAAATGATAGTTTTACACAAAACAACAACAACAAAAAACAGAAAAAACATTGTAACTCGAACAGTAGTTATTTAATCTCTAATCAAAAGTGATTAAGATTAAAAGAGAGAGAGAAAAAAAGGAGAACAAAATTAAATGGGGAGCTGAACGAAAAATTTGTACAGAAATTAAGGCCCTGCTGAGTTGGGGATTTATCGAAACAAGCTCAAAACACAGAAAAGCAATAAAAAAAACGAAACAAAAACGAACTGCCCACAAACGAACTACTGCAAACTTCCACCACGCATCAAAGTCGCTTGCGATGCATTGCGGCGATCACAGACTATCGAACACCTTCTCTTTCGTTTTCTCGTTCCACTCTTCTCACTCTCTGTGCACTTCGCTATTAGTCGAGACTGCATTTGAAAATTGATGCAGAAATTGCTGTTGACAGGCCAGTGATTTGCAGCTTTTTTTTCTATCAGTTTTACTTTATTTTTACAAGATTTATTTTTATTATTAATTATGAGAATTATTTTCAAACTTTTTTTTTTTTTTTAAATAATAATTTTTCATATTTTTTCATTTATTTTTCAATGTTTTTCGGAATAAAAATTAATTTTTATAAAATAAAAAAAAACTATTTTGAATAAAAGAATTTTTTTTTAAACAAAAAAATAATTTTGCACTATCCAATTTGCGCTTTTGAAAGTAAACTTACATCAAATTCATTTAAAATAAATATTTTGATAAAACTTAAATTTATTTATAATAAATAAATATTGCCATTATTTATCGATTTATAATATTATTTAAATAGTTGCTTAAAATTTTGGAAAAAGATTACGAGGATACAATTTTTTACATATCTTTACATGAAATAGTCCAATGATGTTTAGATCCCTCGGTTTTGAAGGCCGAATTGACATCACCAAATCTCAAAATTATGCATTTTGGAAATTTGTTAGGTAGTTCAGCCAAAATTTGCCTTTTTTATTGTGGTTTGTGACACAGTTTTGCGCCGATCACATATAATCTAGATCATAATCTTCTAGTCGATTATCACACGGCTATAAAGCTCCGAATTTATGGTAAAGATCTCTCTCTCTCTTTACTTTCAATAAAATAAAGGCAAAAATAAATAATGACAGTAATTTTTCAAAAATATAATGGCTTTTTCATAGCCACTTGTGGGTTTTTAAAGCCTCATAAATGACAATTTTGCTTATTGACGAGATATGAGCCACATTGCTGAAGAAAATTTGTTTAAACAAAACAATCTATCAAATGTCAGAGCTGTACGCGGTACTAGTAGACCCATATGGACTTATGTTACAGAGTAAAATCTACACATTTTACAAAAAAAATTCAGTTCACTTCCAATACAACTTTTAGAAACATTGAAAATAACTTAAAAAATTGTCGACATTTACTAACAATAATTTAACTAATAAAACGAAAATGGCAATTATTTGTTATTTAGTTCATATTTTATAATACTAAGATTAGTTGTGAAGAAATTTTTTTAAAAATGTATGTAGTAAATAAGATTATGAAAATAATCTCTGTTATCTTTTGTAAGAGAAGATTATCTTTTCTAATCAAAAAAAAAATTGTACAAATTAGCATAATTTTTGTGTACTATTTTGGGAGGGGGTTGGGAGAAGGTCGTTCAGATATAATAGAAAAACTGATTAAGAAATATTTCTTTTTTTTCTGGAAAATTTTCTATTTGAAAATATTTATTTTAAATTTTCATATAAATTTTTTTATAAATATTTTATAATTAAAACTCAAAGAAATAGAATGGAACAAATGGGATGGAAAATTATAAGAATTGAATCCAAATCGCTAACATAAGGAAACAATATAAAAAAGAAGTAAAAAGTAAAATAATGGAAAGGAAACGTTTAGAAATAGTAGAAAATCCACAGGAAACATACAGAAACAAACAGAAACAAAATGGAATAAATCAGATGCGAAATAAAAGGAATTGAATCGAAATCAATCTGAATCGAATAAAAGCGGCCCATTATTCAAACGATTATTGTCGGTTATGCGTGCAGAAGATTATATCAGACCATCCCCGGATAATACGAATTGCCCTAACCCCAATACACCCTCCCCTTCCCACCCCACCGACTAACCAACGCCATCACAGATAATACGAAATTTTCTATCCTAAAGCAACGATATTTCATAGAATTGAGTTTCGCTTCTCAATCAAGAACCAATCTCTTTATTTGAAAGATTTCTACTCTGAATTGATTGGAGCTACTGTGTAATAATAAACAACAACGAAAACAAGTAAATAAATAAAATACGTTCGATTATAGAAAATCAGCAACTGAAATCAAAACAAGTATTTTTCCAACAAGTTAATAGCCTCTAGACCTACCTACCTGGGACAGTGAGTTTCTCACGTTCGTATTTGCATGATTTTCAGTTCAAGTTCTAAAATCGAATAATTTTATAGCTTTGTATAAAACTATTCGATAACATATAAAATTATTTAAAAAAAAAAAAAAAAAAAACATTTTAAAAGATTAAGAAAAATAAATAATTTCATTAAAATATTATTTTTTAATGTCTATTTTAATAAACTCCTTAAATCACACTAACATTAAAATTGATCTTTCAATCAATACTTTAATATTAAAATATTTAAAAAATTTTAGGCAAGAAAAAATTATAATTTTTCCTTTCTAAAATTTTTGTATTTTCCATTAAAGTTGAAAAAAGAAATTCTTTGCTTAATTAATTTCTATACAATGTCAATTTCCATACACCCACCACCCCCCCCCCCCCTATTTCCCCTTTCATAATTTGTATGTAAGAGAGACTCTCCCAAAACACATGCAATTTAAAATATTTTTAAAACTTGTGAAAAAATTTGGTACACAATTTGATTTAGCAATCTTGGAACGTCTAAATATCGACTTTAGATAATAGCAGTCTTAAGATCGAATCCAGAGCTATTAAAATGGCCAAGATACCCTTCTAGCTGTTAGCTAATGACTTTGGTTGTTGCTGCACTTTTAATACCCTCCATTACAATAGAAATTTTACTTTTAAAGTCTCTCATAATCACTTCAGATTTTGGAGACTTTTCTTCTTTTTTTTATTAGAACAATCGTGGTTCTCCGCAAACTTAAACAGGAGAAAATTATAAAAACAATTCCGCTGCATTTACATTTTAACGCTTTTCTTTTGCATTTTTTGAAAGCCCGCTTTTTGTTTATAAAGTCTCCAGAAAATTTTGGTTAAAGAATAGAAAATCAAAAAAACAAACTCTAAGAGGATAAGTCAAAATGCAAACAAAAACGCTATAGAAAATAATAAGTGGAGAAAATTAAGGAGTGGCTTTGATTTTTCTCTCCACACAACTTCAAAATTGTGGAGAAATTTACCAAAAAAAAAAATTTACCATAATTTTCCTACTAAAATTAATATTTTCCACTATAAATTTTATCAAACAAAAACGAAATATTTACTTTGGTGGTTTCTTAAATTAATCTCCAAATTTTGGAGACTGCAATTCTCCCATCAGTACACATTGTATGTGGAGAAAATCAAGAATTGGTGTTAATTTTTCTCTCCACGCGAATTTTTTTCAATAGACTTCAATTTGTGGAGACATTTTCTAAAAAAAAAATTGTTTTTGTACTTCTTTCTTCTAAAATGACTATTTTCCACTATAAATGTTATCAAACAAAAACGAAATTTTTACTTTGTTGGTTTCTTAAATTAATGTCCAAATTTTGGAGACTTTTTTTTACATAAAATTTTGAAAACTTCAGAAATTATTTCCCAGCAATTCCCCATCAGTACACATTGTATTTGGAGAAAATCTAGAAGTGGTGTTAATTTTTCTCTCCACACGAATTTTTTTCAATAGACTTCAAATTTGTGGAGACATTTTCTAAATAAAAAATTGTTTTTGTACTTCTTTCTTCTAAAATGACTACTTTCCACTATAAATTTTATCAAACAAAAACGAAATTTTTCTTTGGTGGTTTGTTAAATTAATGTCCACATTTTGGAGACTTTTTTTTACATAAAATTCTGAAAACTAGAAATTATTTCCCTGCGATTCCGCATCAGTATACATTGTATATGGAGAAAATCAAGAATTGGTATTAATTTTTCTCTCCACACGAATTTTTTTCAATAGACTTCAAATTTGTGGAGACATTTTCTAAAAAAAAAATTGTTTTTGTACTTCTTTCTTCTAAAATGACTATTTTCCACTATAAATGTTATCAAACAAAAACGAAATTTTTACTTTGTTGGTTTCTTAAATTAATGTCCAAATTTTGGAGACTTTTTTTTACATAAAATTTTGAAAACTTCAGAAATTATTTCCCAGCAATTCCCCATCAGTACACATTGTATTTGGAGAAAATCTAGAAGTGGTGTTAATTTTTCTCTCCACACGAATTTTTTTCAATAGACTTCAAATTTGTGGAGACATTTTCTAAATAAAAAATTGTTTTTGTACTTCTTTCTTCTAAAATGACTACTTTCCACTATAAATTTTATCAAACAAAAACGAAATTTTTCTTTGGTGGTTTGTTAAATTAATGTCCACATTTTGGAGACTTTTTTTTACATAAAATTCTGAAAACTAGAAATTATTTCCCTGCGATTCCGCATCAGTATACATTGTATATGGAGAAAATCAAGAATTGGTATTAATTTTTCTCTCCACACGAATTTTTTTCAATAGACTTCAAATTTGTGGAGACATTTTCTAAAAAAAAAATTGTTTTTGTACTTCTTTCTTCTAAAATGACTATTTTCCACTATAAATGTTATCAAACAAAAACGAAATATTTTCTTTGGTGGTTTCTTAAATTAATTTCCAAATTTTGGAGACTTTTTTTACCTAAAATTCTGAAAACTTTAGAAATTATTTCCCAGCAATTCCCCATCAGTACACATTGTATTTGGAGAAAATCAAGAAATGGCGTTAATTTTTCTCTCCACACGAATTTTTTTCAATAGACTTTAAATTTGTGGAGACATTTCCTAAATAAAAAAAATTGTTTTTGTACTTCTTTCTTCTAAAATGACTAGTTTCCACTATAAATGTTATTAAACAAAAACGAAATTTTTACTTTGGTGGTCTCTTAAATTAATGTCCAAATTTAGGAGACTTTTTTTTACATAAAATTCTGAAAACTTCAGAAATTATTTCCCAGCAATTCCCCATCAGTACCCACTGTATATGGAGAAAATCAAGAAGTGGTGTTAATTTTTCTCTCCACACGAATTTTTTTCAATCGACTTCAAATTTGTGGAGACATTTTCAAAAAAAAAATTGTTTTTGTACTTCTTTCATCTAAAATGACTATTTTCCCCTATAAATATTATGCAACGAAAACAAAATGTTTCTTTGGTGGTCTTTCAAGTTAATCTCCAAATTTTTAGGAGACTTTCTTCTCTGCACACTAAAACTGGGGTGAAAATTTTATGAAAAATTCCGCTTACCATTTATGTGACCATTTTCATATGCGAAATCGCCATTATCGAGACGATGTTTTTTCAATTGTGGATGCTGTGGCAGATGCGATGGTGGCAATGATAAGCCAACTGGTCCCCGTTTCGGGGGTCGTCCGGGCCTAGAGCTGCAAAATAGTAGAGAGTTACTGAGGTTAAAAACGGGTTGTGTTAGTACAGGCTTGCGGTTAATAAAGCCATTTTTTTTATCATTTCATAATTGATTTTATATTTATTTTTTCTGTATTTAATATTATTTTTTCTTTGTTTTGTTTTAAGGATTTTCGGAAGGGAAACTTTAGAAGAGAAATTGTCTTTCTGGAGAGTTTTTCTTATTTTGCGTATTTTTTTTTTCTTGCTTTTATAAATTTCCTTTTTTTTATCTTATATTATTTGTGAGGTTTTTTTAGTAATATTATTTTTTTTTCATATGAAAAGAATTTTTTTTTTAAATTAGATAGTTGTCCTTTTTTCTGCAAGTTTTTATTAGAAAACTTTTTTAATATCTTGCGTTTTTTAAATATTTTTTTGTTAGTTAATTTTCTACATATTTTTATATAATAATAGTCAATTAACCCGTAATTTTGGAATTTTTGCAATTTTTTTCTTAATTACAATATAATTTTTAAAATTTTTATTTAAATTATTTTTGTTAATATTTTTCTTTAATTTAAATTATTTTTTTAGTATTTTATTTAATTAAAGAATAATCCGATCTATTGTATTTAAAGTGGAAAAAAAAATTGTTGTTTTTTTTTTGAATATCAAATGCAAAAAAAAGTTAACGACAATATTAGAAGAAGGGAGAATACTTGAAATTTTTATAAATAATTTTTCAAAAGAAAATTATTTAATCAGCAGCAGTTAAAAAGAGAACACATTTTCTAAATGGTTAACAAATTTACTACAAACAAACGTGGGTACATACATATTTATTCACACAATCAAGCATCATTTTACATGATATATACTCTTCTAGAGTGTGTATATACTCTTCTATTGCAATAAAAAAAATACCTTTTAATACTAAATAAGAAAAAAACGAATTAAAGAAAAACTTAAAAAGTTAAAAGAAAAATTATATCAGAGTAAAAAATGGCCGATATCATAATGGCTGCTCTCCAGCATATAAATTTCTTTTCTTGCTAATTTTTTCTATTGAACAATCGTTTAGAGGAATTTCAAATAACAATTTTAACAAAAAAAAAATTTATATTAAACAGAAATAAAAAACATAATAATAGCAAAATTGTTTATTTGATTTGGAATTTTTTCTCCCACTTAATTTAATGGTGCCCACAGTAAATTGTAATAAAATATTTAATACATTTTCACATTAAAAACAATATAGTTTTTATGTAAATATTTAATTGAAATTTTTTTTAGAAAATATATTATAATATATGATTAGTCAACGAAAGATAATTTAGATATTTAGGCATTAAAACAAGAGATAAAATCAAAATTAGACGCAAAGTATTTAAACAAAAAAAATAAGTAAATAAAACAACAATAATACAAATATTTTATTAAATAATAATGCATATACACGCACACACACACATACTTAAACTGAATAATTGTCATAAAATTGAAAATTCGAATTGAAAACAAAAAGAAATACATTAAATTAAGCTTAATTAAATAGTACAGAAAAGATTATGTTGGTAAACATTATAATCTATTTTATACAAAGAGTGTAATAGATACATGCACATATGTGTATGCATAGATAAAAAGCTAGATGGAGAGAGAGAGAGAGAGAGAGAGGGAGAGGGCGACGATGGAAAAAATAATTAAATTAAATAAAGTTGATATAATATTTAAGTAAATAGTGTGTAACTAATTCGGTATGGTAAATAATTACAGTTGAGTAGCTAAATACGAGTACACGTACGTTAGGCGTCGTCATTAATATTTATTTTGGTTTGTATTATTTTTTTTCATTCTATTTCTGATTTTTCCCTAAATACCGCCTTCTTTTCCAATGAGCATACACATACTCGTTACGCACAATCAGAAACAACAAAGAAAAGACATTAACCTCAAGAGTATAGCTAGTTTTTTACTCAATAAAAGAGTGAGTGCGGGTTCGATCTAATATTGAGTAAAAAAAATTGAGCGAAACTTGAAAAAATAGGCGGTCTTTCTTATTTGGCATTAATGCAAATATTGTCAACACCTACAAAATTCACAGAAACAATACAAGTGGAAGTAAGTAGAAAAATCTATCGTTTCCTTTCATTTTAGAATCAATCTTTGAACAAATTATCGCTAAAAATAAGAACAATACGAAATTATAGAAATTATAGTACTGCAGAAGAGAGAGAGAGATAAAAAAATTCCTATTTATCTTATTAAAAAAATTAAGTTGTAGAAATTCAAATTTTTACATTGTTGAAAATCGATTTTTTTTTTAAATTTTTGATTAATTTTTTTTAATTAATAATTAATGGATTGTTCGAAGCACCATGCCTTTGAGGCCATTTCAAGTATGACGTTACAGGTATGACGGTTTAAATAGACAAATACGAGTAGATGAAGTTGGAAGGAAAGTTATTTTAGGAAAAGTCTTGTGTGAGTAGACTCCTATCCAGGATTGCCATATAGAATAGGATGTTCACGATTACCGACTAGATTAAAAGTAATTTTTATTACGAATTTTCAACCAAAAAAAAACCTTTAAAAAATTAACTTTAATTGATTTTTATTTTTCTTAAAAATATTTCTCAACTTTTTCTTGAAAGCCATGCGAATTGTATGTTAATTTTTCTTTTCTTTTATTAAAAACAAAAACTTTATAAGAGCGAAGGGGATGGCAAAAAATTCTCTTTGAATAAAAACCTTACAAAATCATAAAAACCCATTAATTATCTTCTAAATAGCTTAACTTTTATTATCAATAATTTTGAATTTTTATTTTGTGTTTTTATTTTCTCAAATTGAGATCAAATTTTTTTTATTTTTAAATAATTGCTGCTTTTTTAGATTTTTGCAAATTTTTTCACATTGATTTTATGAGATTTTAAATAAAAAAATATTTTTCTTAAATTTAAAGTTTTTTCTTAAGAAGTTTTGTTTTTTTTTTTTTTTTACTTTTACAAAAAAAATCTAGAAAAATTCTTTTAAAACATTTAATATTAATTGAAATTTTGGTGTTTTTAACAATTTTTTAAAATTTTTTGTTTTCAACTTTTAAGTAATTTTTTTTATATTTAAATTTATTTAATTTTTTTTGCCAATTTTAATTTGAAAAAAAAATTGGATTTTATTAAATATTACTTTGAGATTATCTAACTAAAAAAAAAATAATTAGATTGGAAAAAAATATAAAAATAACACAAGATTTTTAAAAAGAAAAGCGAGACTTTCGCTTTTCTTTTTAAAAATCTTGTGTTATTTTTATATTTTTTTCTAATCTAATTATTTTTTTTAGTAAGATAATCTCAAAAGCAAAGCTGTAAAAAATTTTATTACGCAAACCCTTTGGAAGAAGAGGTCTCTAAGCTTGTGGTAAGGTCTTAATATACATCTTCAGAGCTTATTGTGCAAAAAAAGGTCCTCAGGCTTTAATGTGTAAAAAGGTTTATTTTTTAAAAAAATTACGTATATAAAAGCCTCAATTTGCAGTGGGGTACTAATATGAAAAGGAGCTCGAAGGTCTTAATATGAAAGAAATTTGCTCAGATTTTAATATGACAAAGTATTTATTTAAAGCAGTTTTCCGTATACAATAACTTCGATTTGCACTGAGGTCCTAATATTAGAAATGTGCTGTAAGGTCTTTTTATGTTAAAAGGTGCACAGATCCGAATATGGAAAAGTATTTATTTTAAGTAGTTTTTCGTATACAAAAGCCTCAACTTGCATTGAGGTCCTAATATGAAAAAGAGTTTTAAGGTCTTAATATGAAAAAAGGTGCTCAGATCTTAATATGTAAAAGTATTTATTTTAAGTAGTTTTTCGTATACAAAAGCCTCGACATGCATTGAGGTCCTAATATGAGAAATAGTTCTAAGGTCTTAATATGAAAAAAGATGCTCAGATCTTAATATGCAAAAGTATTTATTTTAAGTAGTTTTCCGTATACAAAAGCCTCGACATGCATTGAGGTCCTAATATGAAAAAGAGTTTTAAGGTCTTAATATGAAAAAAGGTGCTCAGATCTTAATATGCAAAGGTATTTATTTTAAGTAGTTTTTCGTACACAAAAGCCTCGACATGCATTGAGGTCCTAATATGAAAAAGAGTTTTAAGGTCTTAATATGAAAAAAGGTGCTCAAATTTTAATATGTAAAATAGATTCTCAAGAGTTAATATGTTAGAAAGGTTTCTTTTAATAAATATCAACTTAGGCAGAGGTCCTAACATGCTAAATAACTCTGCAGGATTAATTATCCAACCCTCTATATATGAAATAGTTAATTTTAGGACCTTTTCGCACACGCAAGCATTCACTTGCGCTGAGGTCTTGGTACCAAAAAGAAAGTCAAGGGTCTTAATATTTTTAAAAAATTGAATAATTATTAAAGTACTTAGTTCGAAATAATCTCAAAAATGTCACAATATGTAACCGAAAGAAACCTCAATTAAATAAACTGTTACCTTGTCACTTAAGGACAAAAAGTTTACTATCAATTGTAAAAATTACTCGTGGACAAAGATCAGGGGAAAAAAATAATTGTGCAAAAACTCGAAGTGAAGTGTAAATTTTTTTTATAATTTTCATATTCTCTTAGAAAAAAAGAATACAAACATTCACACTGATTTCTCCAGAGTTCATTGCATACCTATTAACGGGGTGGCAATACTTTTTTAAGAGTCATACTGTCGGAGAGAATCCATTTACAGATCGATTAGTTATTGGTTAGGTCCTTTGGTTGGGTAGCTGGCTAGCCGCATAATTCAATTGCCCACATTTACAGTAGCTCCGCGAAGAGTAATCTTCGCTGACATCAAATGTGATATACGATTCGGCACTGTTTGAAGTGTTTGCGGCTTTTCGATGCCTTTAACTCATCTTAATGGTCGCCGGTAAGTTGCTGCCCAAAAGAACACCGGCGACAAATGCAGATGAATATGAATTTCGGAATATGAACACCCGTAATTTGTTTTTCAACGAACAAAGTAGCTTTGCCACTTCAATTGGCGGAGTAACAGGGTGGTAAGTACAAAAATATGTGTTTTAGCTACAAAAGTTGCAAATGTTATCGATTCAATTATTTTAGTTCGTTAACATGTCAGCACCGAACCAAGAAAATACAGTAGATGATTGGAGACGTAACACTTCAACTTGAATAGCAAAAATAATATGGAAAAAAAGGAGTACTTTGCCCTTAAAGTGTGAAATAAATAGGAAAAAAAAGCGAAGAAAAGATTGTTGCACAATGTAACCAAAAAGACAGCAGACTACTCTCTGACTATATTGATGGTGATTAAAATAAAAATAATAATAACAATCAGAAATAATGGTTACAAAATTACTACAGTTCCCATAATAAAATTAAAGCCTTCACAAAGCGACGACGTGGAGAAAAGTATTTTAGCCTCAGTCGAAAAGTATGAGACCCGGCAGACATCTCTACAACTCACTGATTCTTGAATTTAATTTAAAGATTATTCATTTAAGAAATAATAATTTCCTTTTAAGACTATTGCAAAAATAATACAAAAAAATTTTATAATTAGAATAAAAGATTTTAAAATTTTATAGTTTGTAGTTTTGTTGCGAAAAAAGCAAAATTTTTCTTAATTGTTTTTTTCTGAAAACTATAAATACGGTGAAATTAACTAAAATATTATAAATCCGAAAAGATTAAATTTGTGAAAACTTAACCACAAAAAAAACTAACCTCAAGAAACATGCTTAATGTCAAAAAAAACATAACCTCAAAAGGTATGACAATAAAAAGCATAACTTAAAAATGCATAACCTCAAAAACTTAACCTCAAAAGATAATCTTAAATGTTATTCCTGAAAAGACATATCCACAAAAGATATAACCTTGGTCGCTATAGCATTACCTTAAAACCTATAGTCTCGAAGAATATAAACTCACAAAACATTGCCTCAAAGTCAATAACCTTAAAAGATATAATTTCTACAACTTTCAGCTCAAAATACATAACCTTAAAGACATGATCTTAAAAGATATAGCCTTGAAGAAAAAGCCTACCTCACAATGTCTTTTTAGGCTTTTTCTTCAAATACATAACCTTAAAGACATGATCTTAAAAGATATAGCCTTGAAGAAAAAGCCTAAAAGACATAACCTCACAATGTCTTTTTAGGCTTTTTCTTCAAGGTCATAACCTTAAAGACATGATCTTAAAAGATATAGCCTTGAAGAAAAAGCCTACCTCACAATGTCTTTTTAGGCTTTTTCTTCAAATACATAACCTTAAAGACATGATCTTAAAAGATATAGCCTTGAAGAAAAAGCCTAAAAGACATAACCTCACAATGTCTTTTTAGGCTTTTTCTTCAAGGTCATAACCTTAAAGACATGATCTTAAAAGATATAGCCTTGAAGAAAAAGCCTACCTCACAATGTCTTTTTAGGCTTTTTCTTCAAATACATAACCTTAAAGACATGATCTTAAAAGATATAGCCTTGAAGAAAAAGCCTAAAAGACATAACCTCACAATGTCTTTTTAGGCTTTTTCTTCAAGGTCATAACCTTAAAGACATGATCTTAAAAGATATAGCCTTGAAGAAAAAGCCTACCTCACAATGTCTTTTTAGGCTTTTTCTTCAAATACATAACCTTAAAGACATGATCTTAAAAGATATAGCCTTGAAGAAAAAGCCTAAAAGACATAACCTCACAATGTCTTTTTAGGCTTCTATCTCAAGAGTAATAACCTCAAAAGATACACCCTCAAAAAATACGATCGCAAAAATATAACCTCAAAATATATAACCTCAAATAAAAAAATATAAGAAAAAATACATTTTAGCATTGAATTTTTATATTTAATTTAATGGAAATTAAGTGAAACCATTTTTTAGGTATTCATAAGAAAATTGAAATATTTTTCATAATAAACTAAAGTATTTATTATAATAAATTAAATAAAAAATTAATAAGAAATTGATAATTTTTTAGATTAATTTTAGTAGCACTTAAAAACGTTTTCATTTGTTGTTTTTTTTTTGTAAAATTTACAAATTAAATTTCTTTTTGGGAGGTGAACTTTTATTAACTCTTCATCTTAAGAAATCTTAAATATGTTAAAAAACTGCTCTTTCAAGGATAAAAATTTATGTTTTTATTTATCACAAAAGACAAAGCTGCTCCTTTTTTCTAAATAACCTCATGCATACGATAATTTTTATTAGCATTACAGCTGAAAAAGTCTTTGTTTGATAAAAAATCTAAAGCAGTTCCAATTTTTTTATCATAGAAAGCATTTCTGAGACGAGGTCTTAGCTTGTGGTAAGGTCATAATATACATCTTCAGAGCTTATTGTTCTAAAAATGTCCTCAGGCTTTAATATTTAACAAGGTTTATTTTAAAAGATTTATTAATTAGCTTTTAACATCAAAAAAATGGATCTAAGGTCTTAATATAAAAAAATGGTGCTCAGATCTTAATATGCAAAAATATTTATTTCAAGTATTGTAGTATTCCGAACACAAAAGACTCGACTTGCACTGAGGTCCTAATATGAAAAAGAGATCTAAGGTCTTAATATGAAAAAAGGTGATGAGATCTTAATATGCAAAAGCATTTATTTTAATAGTTTTTCGTACACAAAAGCCTCGACTTTGCACTGAGGTTCTAATAACAAAAAAAAAAAAACTAAGGTCTTAACATGAAAAAATTAGGTTCATACCTTAATATGCAAAAGTATTTATTTCAAGTAGTTTTTCGTACAAAAAGCCTCGACTTGTCCTGAGGTCTTAATATAAAAAAAGACTCTAAGGTCTTAACATGCAAAAGAAAATCCGAAGTCCTAATATGAAAAAATGATCCTCAGGTTTTAATACCATATGTTAGAAATATTTTTTTTAAATAAGTATTAACTTGCCTTAATATGCAAAAGAACTCTTCTGGTTCCAATATTTAAAAAGGTCCTTAGGTCTTTATATTTGAAATAGTTTATTTTATGAACTTTTCCGCACTCAAAAGCATTTTCCCAGAAGTTTTCTTGCTTAAAAAAGATCGTAGGTTTTAATATATAGAAAAATTGTTAATATGTCAGAAAGGCCTTAAGGTCCTAATATTCAAAGAGATTCACAAGCCTCTATATGTAAAAATATTTATTTTAGAAACTTGTCCGCATACACAAAATAATTAACCTGCGCTAAGGTCCTAATATGAAAAAGAACTTAAGGTCTTAACATGAAAAATGAGGTCTTAATATGCAAAAACCTCTGCAGGTTCCAATATTCCAAAAGGACTTTAAGCCGCTATATGTCAAAAAGTTTATTTTAAGTAGTTTTCCGTATACAAAAGCTTCGACCTGTGCTGAGGTCTTAGTATAAAATTGATTTCTAAGATCTTTAAATGCAAAAACAACCCTCACATCTCAATATATGAAAAGGGCTTTCAGGTGTTAATATATAAAAAGGCTTATTTTAAGAAGCATCAAAATCGGTTGATTCAACATACGTCATCTCGAAGGTACATTATTTAAAAAATGGCGTCTTTTCAAATAGTTGCCATGTTTTATAAGCTTTATTTTCTGTTTATTATTGTTTTTCTTTTGTGGTTTATCTCAGTTTTGACAGATATTCAACCTTTGATTTTTTTTAAAGGCTTTGAAAAGAACTTTTATTTTTTGCTTTTATTGAGTAAAGCCTAGTAGTTTTGTTGATCTACCATGTCTCTTAGGTTCTTATGTGCGGAAAGCTTTAAACAGAATCAAAACTCTCGAATTGTATTGTAAGGATTTATATTTTTGCAAATTTCTAATTGGCATTATTTTCTCTAAAAATTTTTGTTAATAAAAAATTACAAAAATCACATTTAAAGTAAACAAATCATTAAGAAATTTTGACAACCTCTAAAACCGTTCGTAGGCATTTTTAAATCTTTTTTTCAAGCTTTAAATTGGTTTATTCTCAAAAAAGTTAAAAAAAATTCCTTTTAGATCTCAAAATGGACAAAAAAAATACCAAATTTTTATTAAAAGAAGACTTTTTTTTTAAAAAAAAAACAGCTAAATTAAATCTACAAAAAATAAAATTTCCCTCAAAAAAGGGAAATTTCCCAAAAAAAAAAAAAATTCCCTCAAAAAAAGGAAATTTTTTTTTTCGATGTCTTATTTTGGAATAATTTTAAATTTTTTGAACATTTTTATTCAAATAACGTCTATTTTTCCGTCGAAATTTTTTAAATAGTTTTTTCTTTTCATAATAAAAAATTTCCCTCTTTTTCTAAATATCAGAACTAAATTTAAAAAAAAAAAACACTTCTCCCACTACCCCAAAAATTATAACTACAACAACAAATATCCATTTTATCTTGTGCTGTTGATAATCTGTAAATCTTGAAAATCTTAATTGCAAAACACTTTGAATAACATCAACATCAGATTATGAGATAATCGCTTTCCACGTTGATAATAAATGTGACACGCCCAAAGGGAATTTATTATAATTTAGACATCGCCCAGACGACCTCTAATTCCTTAGTAAATCTTTAAGAATTGATTTCGCAAAGAAAATTTAAACTTAGCTCCCAACAACCCCCCTCCCTTAACACCATCTGTTTGATATATCAAAGAGTCAAATTCGAAAGGTAAACAAACAAACACACCTTCAAGGTTGAATATTATGGCCGAAAGCTTTAAGGATAGTGTAAGGATTTTCGGTATTTATTTACTATAGAAACAAAACGACACTAAGAAATTGCCTTGAAGTTATTAGGAAATTATTTTCCTTATTATGATTTTAAGCAAGTAGGTGGTGGGTGGGTAGGATCTTTTTTTTTTTAAGGTCTATAATAAATAATGTTATTTTACTGGTTGTATATTGTAGGTGTGTGTTGGTAGAGGTATACGGGTGCCTGTGTACGTGGCTTTGAGCTTATTATATGTTGATTGTTGTTACAGTTTATTATTTTTAGTATTACTTATTAAAAGACAATCTTTTTAAATGTAAGCTGTTTTTACTAGGTCTCTGAAAAAATTAAAAATGGCGTCTTTGTAAAAGAAAAAAAAACCCCGAGAAGATAATGGAAATTATTGGAAAAAATCCTTTTTAAAAATGGGAAAAGGTGAGATATAAAAACGATATTAAAAGTCAATGGAGATGGGAGAATGCGCACACGAAAGGAATTATAATAAAATTAATAATACCAAATAGAGAAAAATATGCTAATTACATCTCACTTGGTAATCATATCTTTAAAAAAAAAAAAAAAAAACTCAATCAAAGTGTCAATCATGAAAGCGTATTAGTGCGAAAATAATTCCATCCGCGTTTTCTAGGCGCGAATCCCAGACGGACTTAGATCAAAGGATAAATTTCCTAAAATTTGATATTCGTATTAATTGCGAATAACACCTGAAAAGGATATATAACACCTTGTCAGTCATATATTGTACATAGAAGTGTACACACACACCCACTCACACCTTTTCACTTTTCATTTGGAAAAATCGCTTTGAGCATTAAATAAAATTTTCCACTTTATTATTTAATCAAATCAACGCACAAATGTTATTTGCCATAATAAAATGACTGTGACATTCCCGAACACACAGAACGGCAACTTGCCCAACCTTTGGAGATTCTAAACGATTCCAAAAAGGACTGAAAATTAATATCGGTTCAACACCCTTTGACAGAGTGTACAAAGGATGAATTTTCTCTTAACACTTTTCACACATTTGCGTAAGGATTTCTTTGAGGGTTTATTTTTGTTCATCAATTTTTTTTTCTGTTGTTGTTGAGATATATTAACTTAAACCTCAGTTATCTTTTTCACTCCTACTGTTTGTCTATCTCTCTCTCTTGTATGGACTTT
Source organism: Atherix ibis (assembly GCA_958298945.1). NCBI lineage: Eukaryota > Metazoa > Arthropoda > Insecta > Diptera > Athericidae > Atherix > Atherix ibis. The sequence goes on from OY282609.1 coordinate 79,830,176, forward strand.
ATTTTTATTTTGCTTTGCTGATGGCCTAAAGTCAGCGAACTAGTTTAGAAGCTTAAATAAGGCTTGAGTAGATTGACCAACATGAATGGAAGTGGCCTTTTTTCTAGGTCTAATTTTCACATGTGATTATATAGAGTATCGGCTCAAAAGGATATTTTTAGACTAAACAGATTTTATGAAGAAGAAACAATAAAAACGCCATTGTAGCGTTAAAAAAGGATTTTTTTTCTTATTGTTTTTTTTTATTATTTTTAATATATTTTTTTTTCGTTTTATTTTTACAAAAACCACTTTTAAAGATATTAGAAAAAGTGTTTTTTTTTTTGTATCCTTTGCATCTTTTCCGGCCAACAGAGCTATACAGACGGACCAATAGGATGTTATTTGTACTTGGAAAATATTCCACAAGAGTGCGCATCTCTTTGTAGAGATGCCGACGCATAACAATACTGATACCAGATGACTCTGTTAGTCATAAAACTAAATCATTTCGATTGATTAGAGTTTAAAAGAAATTATTATTGTTGGTTGGTGTTGGAAATTTAAACAAACAAAAAAATACATAAATATATATGTGGAGAGAGAAAAAAGGAGAGACACTCCTTTTAGATGGAAAAGGTGTGAAGCATTCAATCGTATTGGAATCAATCGAATTCATATAAATTCGCTGTGATTTAATTTAATGCTCACACCTGTGCGATATTTATTAATTCTCAGTGAATAATCAGTAAAGCTTTTTCCATCACCTGTGCAAATATACCTATTCGAGTGAATAATTTTTTTCTTTTATGCTTTGTGGGGATTTGTTTTATGTATTTTTTTCTTTATTTTCTTTTTTCTTCTTCTAATTGTTAACACTAATGTAAGAAGACGAATTTGTTTGTTGTGATATTGTAAATGGACATAAAAGGGGGACATAGGTCTTTGGCAGGAGCATATGTTATTATCACTAAGTAAATTTTTACGAGTATACCAAATACGTGCTCTGCTGGCTTTAATTGATATCAATTTTTATATGATTTTCTTGGTGAATTTTTTTACACAAGCCATATGAATTACAACAAAATAGTTCTTCTATGTCTAGTGCTCTTAAGGACCTTACAAAATGTCAAATACCCTTAAATCCATTAGAAATTATTATCAAAACTATTTTTTATTGTTTATTTTCAAAAGTTCATGCAGCCAGTATTTTATCCCCTTTTTTTTAAGCTTAAATAATTTTTTTAAATTAGGAAAAATTTTAAGTACACACTTTTTTTATATGGAATATTGTGAAGAATATTTAATAATATTTCCAAAAAACTACAATATTTTTTTTGGTTTTTTTCCCCAAATTTGTAATGAAAATTAAAGTTTGTTTTTTAAATCCTATATTTTGAAGGCAATACTTTTTTGGGGGGAACATTTTTAGTTAAATAGAAAATATTTTATTTACAAAAAAAAAAATTACAATAATTTAAAAAAAAATATCATTAGTTATAAAAAATACTTTTAAATTTGAAAAAAAACTCTATTTTTTTTTAACATTTAAAAATATGTGAACTTTTATCAAATTAAAATTGAAAAACACTAATTTTTGTACAAATTTGGAATTTTTTTTTAAATATTTGAAAAAATTTTGCAATTTCTGTAAATTTGCTTAAAAAAATTATTTTTGAAGTTTTCTTTTAATGACATTTTTTTAAAATAATTTTTCTATTTAAATAAAAAAAAAATTTTACACAAATTTTGTTAAAATAGTTTATAAAAATTCAACCAATTTTTGTGTATAAAAAGTCAAGGATTAATTTAAAAAAAAAAAAACAATAAAAAAATTCTTATATTTTTTATAATTATTCCTTGAAAACCTTATTTTAGAAATAATAAATTTTCATCCCCAAAAAAGAAAATTTAAATTAAGAAAAAAAATTTTGACACATAAAAAAATTCAAACACATCACATTTGTTTACGTAAATTCACTCACACGACTTTATTTGTGTGTGTGTATACATGTGTGTATGTGTGTGTGTATGTCTGTAAGAGAATAAAAGAAAAACTTCTAAAATCAAAAGATTTTCCTTCTCACAGTAAGCATTTTTTTTCTTCTTGTCATAAATCAAAAAAGAAAACACACATTTTATGTTTACTTCCTGTACTCTTCCTGATATGAATGCATTTCCGTTCTTGTATTTACACTTTTTTATTTTGTTTATAGAATTTTTAGTCTTTATCAAAAATGTTTACCTTTTTAATGCTACTTAAAAATAAAAGTTGATAAAATTTCATTCAGGAAAAATTACTGTAAATACACATTTTACAAAACCAAAAAAAAAAATACTTATAACAATAATAATGAGAGCATATTTTCTTAAAGGTGCTTGTATGATAACTTCTTGTATCTGAGAACATATCTTATAAATATACACTATCAAAATCACATCTGGCTAGATAAGAACTATTATTCTTTTATGCTTAAATAGGAATATTGTCTAGAAAAAATCTATAAAAAAATTGTGTCGCCTGAATGTAAATTTACGAAAAAAAAATCTTATCTTTACTTTAATTATCTTCTAGATACTTCGTTTAGGCTTACTAAAAAAAAAGGGAGTTCGAATCCCCCACCTAGATTGGAATGTTCTATGTGAAATTCGAAATATTTTTCTTAAAAATAAGAAAAAACTTTTATAAATTTCCAAAAATTAAGAATATAAAATGAATTTTTAAAATAAATTTAAATAATTTTTTTTTTGGCATAATTTGGTATAAAAAATTTGTTATAAAAAAATGGTATAAAACATTGGTATAAGAAATTGGATAAACAATTGGTATAAAAAATTTATACAAAAAATTGATATAAAAAATTGGTATAAAAAATTGGTATAAAAAATTGGTAATAAAAATTGGTATAATAAATTGGTATAAAAATTTGGTATAAAAAATTGGTATAAAATATTAGGATACTTTATATACCAATTTTTCATACCAAAAAAAAAATGTTTTGTGTCTATCTTTAGTCTTTTAAATTGGGATTTTTTATACCAATTTAAAAAGTAAAAATTGTGAACACAAAATAAGCACTTGTTTTTTTTTTTTAATTTTTGTGTGCATACTTTTTATGCTTTCCAATTGAAAACTACTTTTGAGCCCTTAAACACGTATCGAAAATATATATAATTCACCCTCTTAATATTCACTGTGCATAAGAAGTTTTTTTTTTTAAAAAATAATAGTTTTTTAACAAAATAATTTTATTGTTTATTTTTTTATTCGATTTTTTATTTCATTTTTTTTGCAATACTTTAATTCATATATAATTATGGTAATAAATTTGAGTGTAATTTTAAGAAAACCTATCAATTTTATTTTATATAAATTTATATAAGCAATGCCTTGTAGCTATCATCAAATGGCCTGAATTATTTTGGCGCCAGGAATTTATATTTCTGTACAATTGTTATTGGAATTAACCTTTGAAAATTAATAATAATAATAACAACTTAAAAAAAGAGTAAAGAAGGAACTAATCATATTTTAAAACCTACACAAAACACAAAACGCAGTACTATAAATAAAAGTATATAAATATTAATAATAAACTAGACTGAACAAGTTAAAAAAAGAAAGAATGTGTTAAAAAAAAAAAATTTTAAAAAAACTGACAGTGTAATTTAGATATAAAAAATAATATAATTAAATATAAAAAATATAACAAAAAAAATTTATTATACAGAAAAAAATGGAATTTTTGGAAAAAAGTAATTTTCTGTAGTACCAATCAAAAATTTTCAATATTTTCTCAAGAACCAATCAAAAAGCATTAGAATTTTCATCATTCAATATTTAAAATGAGTGAAGAGAACCGAAAAGACCCAAACGAAAATAGGAGGAAATAATAATTACAATAAAAAAGGAAAAACATGTAAAAAACAAACTATCTGAAAACCTCTCTTAAAGGGAATATTAACAAATAAATATAGAAAAAAAATAGCTTACCTAAAATGGAGAACAATAAAAATATACAAGCCTCAGCACTAGTTGAAAAGGGATAGTTAAATAGAATATTAAATTGGTTAGTAAGAAAGAAATAAAGTTTGCTTTAGTAAAAAAACACAACAACAAAAACAAATAAAAACTAAATCAGAATGCAAATAAGAAAAATAATTTTAAAAAAATATAGAAAAATTAAATTAGCAACAAAAAAATATTTAATCTTAATTGTATGCTTACATACACAGACACACACACACACTCACACACATATGCACACACAAGCATATACATTTATTTATTGTATCTATCATCTTTGCAAACTTGAGTTCGTCCGGAAGGGCCAGCTCAGGGGTGTAGTCCGCTGGGACCCCCCTTAATATTTTCTGTTTTTTTTTTTTAGATTTTCCTCTTCTCTCATTATTTATCAACAAAAAAAAAATAGGAAAAAATTACTTTTCAGTTAATTAATTTTTTTTAAATATTTTTTTTTTAACTTTATTTTTTTTTCGAAGAATTTTTAATGTTCTTTTTTTTAAGAGACCCGTTTTGAAATTTTCTTTTTGTTTTTTATTTTAAATTATTTTTTTTTTTAATATTTCTTTGTTTTCGTTTTTTTTTAATTTTTAATAGAAAAAAAATTCATTTTAAATGTTAAAGTTCTTAAAAATTAAAAAAAAACAAACAAAAAACAGAAACTTTTATTTTTTTTGTTTTAATTTATAACTTTTTTTAATTAAATCACTTTTTTTGCCAATTATTTTTATTGTTTTTTTTTTAAGTTTTTTAAATAAAAACTTTTTTTTGTATTTTTTAACCGAGAAATTATTGAAAAACTTTAACAAAAAAAAATAAAACTTTTACACCTAAATGAGAAAAAAATTTCCAATTTTTAGCCCCGCCCCGCTTTATTGAGATTTGTTTTCTCATATTTTTTCCAAATTGTCTCAACTTTTTAACAAAATTAATGGTTTTTTTTTTTAATTTTTAAATTTTTTCTTTCTTATTTTTTAAATTTCGATTATTTTTAAAACGTTTTATCCACGCAAAAAAAAAACCTCACAAAATTAATCCAAACACAGTTGAATATGTGTGTATGTATGTAGGTAGATATTGATGATAATAATAAACGGTCCAGCCAACGGATGTTGTTAACACCACACCCCTGCTCTGAAAGGTCTTCTGGACGAAGTTACTCGTTATCACTTGTTCACAGTTCACAGTTCACAGTTTATGAAAAAAAAATTCTTTTTTTTTATTTATTTTTTGTTTTGTGTGGTTTCTATTAAAACTCTACCAAGAAGAGGAGAAGAAGGAAGCATTCATACCTCTCAGGTGGCTTGATTGATAAGCATCTGGAATTAAAAAAAAGAAAAAATATCGGCCGTTCGGTTGAATGAATTATTTTCGTGAAAAAAAAAAATATTTTTGTTTTTTTTTTCTTATTATTTTGTTTGTTTTTTTTTCATTAAAGCAAAAACAAATTATTTTTTCTTTGATATTTAAATTTAGTTAAAGTTTTTTTTTTTGAATATTTTAGAACGAAATTAATAAAAACAAAAGAAATTACAGCAAAAAATAAAAAGCGAAAATTTTAAAAATAAAAATAAATTGTTAGTAAAATATTAATCGAAATAAACAAATAAAAATTCTACAACAAAAATTAAGGAGAAAATCCAACAGAAAGAAAAAAAACAAAACTAAATACTATAATAGTGTCACCTACACATTTACGAAATGAGATTATTTTTTTTAATGTTTGATGTGCTTTATATGAGAAGAGATTGAAATTATTTAATTAAAAACCAAACAGAAACAAAAACAGAGGAAATAATAAAAATCAATTAAAAAATGAAATTATTTTTATTTTGAATTTTTAATATTTTTTTAAAAGATATTCTTTAAAAATAGTAATAATAAATATATTTTTTTTTTGAGATGTTTATACACAATCACAATAATATGGAAATTATTAATTTAGGTTTTTTTCTTTGTTTGTAAATTTTTGCTCCTTCAACAACAAGAAAACTATTATTATTAAGAGGAGTTTTATTTAAAAATATATTTTAAGGAGTAAGGATTATATTAAAAATAAAATATGGATAAAAAATATTGTTAGGAGGAGGTTTTCATAAGTAGAATAAAATTTTTTTTTAACCAGTAAAATAACAAAAATAAGTCTGAAAAGTAATAAGAAATTAGTTTTGTTAAAAATTTCTATACTAATAAAAATAAATAGTATTAAAAAAGGGATTGAACATTTTTTTTCAATTCTTTTTTTAAAAGGGACACAACACCTTCCAAGGTATAATTTGAAATGAAAGTTCATTAATAAATGTACAAACACCTACACAGGAGACATTTTCGAAAAATTCAGTAAAATTTTTTGGTAAAAATGTTCGGTATAAATTTTTAACACTAATTTTTGGTAAAAATATTTTATCAAATTTCGCTAAAAATTTTCGGTAAAAATTTTCAGTAAAAATTTTTGGTAAAAATTTTCGGTAAAAATTTTCGGTAAAAATTTTCGGTAAAATTTTTCGGTAAAAATTTTCGGTAAAAATTTTCGGTAAAATTTTTCGGTAAAAATTTTCAGTAAAAATTTTCAGTAAAAATTTTCGGTAAAAATTTTCGGTTAAAATTTTCGGTTAAAATTTTCGGTTAAAATTTTCGGTATAAAGTTTCGGTACAAATTTCGGTGAAAATGTTCGTTAAAAATTTTCGGTAGAATTTTGGGTAAAAATGTTCAGTTAAAATTTTCGGTAAAAATTATCGGTACAAATTTTACGGTACAAATTTTCAGTACAAATTTTTGGGAAATAATTTCTGTAAAAATTTTCACACAAAACTTTTGCTAAAAATGTTCAGAAAATAAAATTTCCGGTAATTATTTTGGGTACAAATTTTTAAAAACTCTTTTCTGTTAAAAATTTTCGGTAAAAATTGTCGCTAAAAATTGTCGGTAAAAATTGTCGGTAAAAATTGTCGGTAAAAATTGTCAGTAAAAATTGTCGGTAAAAATTGTCGGTAAAAATTTTCGGTAAAAATTTTCGGTAAGAATTATCGGTAAAAATTATCGGTAAAAATTGTCAGTAAAAATTTTCGACACAAATTTTCGGGAAATATTTTCGATAAAAATTTCGCTAAAAGTTTTCGGTAAAAATTTTGCTAAAAGTTTTCGTTAAAAATTTCGCTAAAAGTTTTTGGTAAAAATTTTCGGTAAAAATTTTCTGTACAAATTTTCGGTAAAAATTTTTGATAAAATTTCAAAATAAAAATTTTGAGAATAATTTTCGGTAAAAATTGTCGGTACAAATTTTCAGTAAAAATTATCGGTAAAACTTGTCGCTAAAAATTTTCGACACAAATTTTCGGTGAAAATTTTCGGGAAATATTTTCGGTAAAAATTTCGCTAAAAGTTTTTGGGAAAAAATTTACCGGTAAAAATTTTCGTTAAAAATTCTTTCATTAAAAGTACTCGTAAGTCAAAAGTTGCTAAATATTTTCATTTTTATATACAAAGTCATTGCCATTGTTGGCTACAATTAATATTGGTAAAACTACCTTTGCAATCAAGTTGTTATAATGCAAAAAAGTGCACTGAAAATGAACAAAAAGACGACAAGAATTAAAACGCACAATAGCGTTTTGCTAGTGCACGCAAATCAATTTCCAATAAGTTTGCAGTTTCCGTTTTTGAGCATTTTCCATTTCTCTTTCACTTTCTCTCTTTATCAATCATCTAATCGCTATTCCACCTTTTCTCACCTTTTGCTCTTCATTTTCAACCATTTTTAACAAAAACGCACACACGATTGATTGGCACAATATTTATTGTTTGATAGTCAAATATGACCACAATACGAATAGCAACGAGGATTTGTTTAGAAAATAATAAAAAAAAGTGGGTGGGTATGAACGGATCACGACATGGTAGGAGGTTGGAGCTCGCATTGAAATGGGAGTAAATCAGCGTGCGTGAACGTGTGTGTTTGCGGTCAGGCCGCATGGAACGAAGAACGCGGGTTTAGTTAACTTTATTGAGCTTTTCACTTCTCACAATTGACAGTGTTTAGTGGACGGAATGTGAAACTTACAATTTATAACGGAAAATATTTTTGCGGACAGCTCGTAATGCACAAAAAAAAGAAGGTTGCACACTGAAAGGTTACAAGTACACCTACCACGGGTGCGACTGTCAATACGCTGGGTACGCTTATAATGATTGATAAAGTTTATCGATAAATTTAACAGGAAATCCTCTTGTAGCGAAAAAAGGAAATTCAACAAACGTTCGTCAGGAGGCAATAGTTTTCATTTCCGTTTGCATTTCGTCTACGCGTGCACTTGAAGGTAAACAAAATGACGAGTACGTACTCAATTCGTAATATTTTATCGGATTTTATTATATTCGATTAGGAGTGGCAGAAAATTTACAAATGAAAACTTAAATAGTTAACAAAAGTCGATAAATAAATACTTTTGATTGCAATAAAGCGCAACCCCTACCCCCTTATTCATGATAGGATATTAATTTTAAAGTTGCGTTTACAAGGAATTAAATATTGAAATTGTACAAACAAATACAAACCAAATAAATGTGCAGTTTCCAATAAGATTTTCTCGAGGTAATTATTTACATATGAAGGGCTATCCAATATGCGCTTTGGAAAGTAAAGTTACAAAAAATATACTTAAAATTCAGATTTTGATTAAATATTTATTTTTCTATATTATATCAGTTTTGCCATTATGCATAAATTATATATTATATAAAATAACCATCATAAGGCTTATTGCAGGACTTGATCCTTTTAATGTACTTTTTCGTGACATTTTCGTATATTTCGGGCTGTAATTCGGTTAATACTTAACAGATATTGATTTTTAAAAGCTTTAAATTTTAAAATTATTCATTTAAACATTATTTTTTATATAGTTTATTAACAAAAAAAAAAGGCCAACAGCATTAAATCACACAATCTTGGAGGTCAATTGAGATCACAAAATTTCAAAATTAGGCACTCTGAGAACATTTCACGCAATAAAGCCAAAATTTATCGTGTTGTATAGCTTCTGATATCATTTTATCTAAACCACTTACTATATAATTTAAAATCTTAACGTTCAGACGAAAAAATAGCACTATAGGGGTCAGAATTGACGGTAATGGTCTCACCTTCTTCAATTTCTCAAAGAAATTGACGGAGCCAATGACAACTTCAGACCAAAATGCATACCAAACAGTCACTTTTAATATCAAGAATGGTAGCTCTATAGCCGCTTGTGGATTTTTAGAGCCCCATTTATGTTAATTGTGCTTATTGGCTTATCCGCCTTATTTTGTGCGAAACGTAACTACATCAAAATTGAAATTTTTTTTAAAAAAGATTTTAAAATCTTTACTCCCTTTTTGGGTAAATTAACAATTCATAATAATAAATGGCAAACTTTATGCTATGTTAAAATTATTATTATTAATAAATTAAATAAAATATTACAAAATTGCAGGGCTATACTTTCCGAATTGTAAAATGAATAATCTCATATAAAAACTACCCTATTTAAGAAGTAATAATTTTACTCTAGAAATTCTGACAGCATAATTTTTTTTAAATTTTTTTTTTATTGCTAACTGTCAATTTTCTAATAAAATCTTATTTATTATTATTTTTAATCTAAAATCTGTAGTAAAAATTTTTTTTAGCAAGAAATCAGTATAAAATTTCTACAAATAATGAGCAGACGTTTTCGACCAAAAATTAGTTGAAATTTTTTAACCAAAACTCAATAAAAATTTATTATGAAAAATCATCCAAAATTAATTCCATTAAAAGTTAGTCTTTATACCAAAAAAACGATGAAAATTTATATTAAAAAATTGGCAGAAATTTTATTCCAAAATTTATTTGATATTTTATACCAAAATTTTATAGTAATTTTCGACCAAAAATTCAGTTGAAATTTTCTGCATTTATATTCAGAAAAGAAATAAAGTTTTTTTAAAAAAAATTCCTAAATGAAAATTAAGTCAATGAATTTAAGAGAAAGATTTTTGAGAAAATATTTCAACTAAAAAAGTGTACTTAAAAAAGAGAGTGCAAAAGCATAGAAAGCTGGTTTGTAGTTGCAGCGATGTTGAGATTATCTACGTCTCTAAATAGGAAACTTTTTGCCTCGAACACTTAAACGGGCTAAGAAGAAGGTTCATTTCAACACAAGGTCCTTGGCATTGTGAGGTGTTTTCGGACAAGCCGGCTAAGCAATATTTATAAGTCACCCTAAAAGCTCTATGTGCGACCCACTGAATTATCCTGCACTCAACGAGGTTCGTAATAACCTCCTCAAGAATGGAACTGTCAAATTGCATTGGGTACCAGGCCATGTGGAAATTATCGCTAATCTGCTAACAGAAAGGCTAGCAACGTTCTTAACTCTCCGGCGTCCATGTGGAAATTATCGCTAATCTTATTTAATAACTTAAATAAGTAGAAATACAGACTGGACTAATAGTGAGACCCTACAAAGTCCAGTCTTTACCAACAAACCATTCTACCCAATATCCTTGAAGAAATTCTTCTGTTCTACAGCATCCATTCAAAAATTTCATTTCCAACTCCATTTTTTAACATGATAAAAATAAATAATAACAACTATTACTAAATAGGTCCTTTTTTAACATAATTAAATACAAACTCTAACTGATCTAGCCTAAAAATAAAAAAATCTCTAACTTATCTAAATAGTAAACACAGACGACCAGCTTTGCTTAGGAAATTGGTAACGCCCATCCATACGTAACTTGAAGTTACCAAATAGTTTAATAATCGTGGCTCTATAAAGTAGCCTCAGGCTGTCCTCTAAGGGACCTAACATACAAATAAATAAATAAATAAACAAAAGCTTACAAAAATTCTTAAGAAAAATGGAAAAGAAAATTTTCATTAGATCCAAGAATTTTTTTTAAAAATTTTAAATTAAAAACAATCAATAAGAAAGAAAGCTTAAAAATATTTCTTTTTGTAAATTATCAGAATAAAAATAAGTAAAATGGAGATTGATTTTTTTTTTTAATTTAATCGAACCAAAGGAAATAATGACCCACCAAAATATACTCAGTAACAAATTTTTAACTAAAAATTACCCAAAAAAAAAAACAAAGTAAAATAAATTTGGTTAATAAAACTAATTTGTTAGTTTCCCATTAAAAATGTAAAGAAACAAAATTAATTTTTTAATTGTAAACATTTATTCTGTCTGTGAAAAAAATTCCTATTAGATGAAAATTATTTGAAAAGAAAAACTATTTTTTTATTTAAATTTCCACTAATTCAGCAAAAATTATTAAATAAAAACCTAAAAATATAAAGCAAAGAGTACATAATTTCCTAAAAAAATCTAGAAAATTGTTTTAGCAACAAAAAAAAATGTCGGACGAATAGTAAAAAGACTAAAAAGAAAAGACAAAAAAAAATGTCATCAAATGCAATTTTTTCCAGAAAAAATTAAAACAATTAAAATCAAATTGGAAGAAAAATGTTGTAAAAGTGAAAAAGTGGGAGTGGAAATGAGCAAAAGCATAAGAGATCATGTCCGACGGGCGCTTTGAAAAGTCACAAAAAATGACAATTGCGCTCTCATAACTACTACGAATTTCTCGTTTTTAATGGAGAAGAGTTACTGTTCTCTCGTAATTGGGCGGAGAAGAATTATTGCGTGACTTGAAAAATTTTAAATGCATTTTTTTCCCTCTTAAATTGTCTTCGCTTTTTTATGCTATTTTCGATTTTGCTATCAATTCGACCAAAACACACCTCAAGAGAAGAGGTCAACGGATCAAACCATGATTTTTTTTTTGTATTATTTATTTTGATAGAAGAGAGATTTTTTGGTTTTCTTTCATTTCTGCGACCACTCATCCTACCCGCAACCAGTGACATTGGGAGAATTTAGACTAGTTTTTTTTTATTGCACTCAACACTGCACGAAAGTTGAAAAGAACTGTTTGGGGAAGAGTGCTTAAAGAAGGAGCAAACATGCACAAAATGAGTGGACATGAGACTGTTCGCCATGAAATGCAGTCAAATGGATGCGCTGCGGTAATCGGCGATATTAAAAGTTTTGCCTTTTTTCTTGTAAATTTTTATCGAATCATTTCAAGTAGAAAATTGATTGTGATCCTCGGTTCACTTTGCTCTAAATCTGAGAGCTGAAAATGCTAAATTTTTTCATAATTACTGCCTGAATTTTAGATAGGAAAATTTATACAGTAAAAATACAAATTTTCAGTAAAAATGTGCGCATAAATTAACAGTAAAAATTCTTTAATTGCAAAATTGTTTCAGTAAAATTTGTGTCTGTAAAAAATTATTTCGGCAAAAATTATTACAAAAATTGCCAGTAAAAAAAGTCAGTAAAAATTCTGTCAGTAAAAATTATTTCAATCAAAATTATTTCAGTAAAAATTATTTGAGTAAAAATTATTTGAGTAAAAATCCTGTCCGTAAAAATTCTTTCAGTAAAAATTATTCACTAAAAATTCAGTCGGTAAAAATTATTTCAGTAAAAATTCTTCAGCCAAAATTATTTCAGTAAAAATTATTTCAGTAAAAATTGTATCAGTAAAAATTAGTTTAGTATAATTTATTTTATTCCAAATTATATCAGTAAAAATTCTGTCAGTAAAAATTATTTCAGTAAAAATTACTTTAGTAAAAATTATTTCAGTAAAAATTCTATCGCAAAAATTATTTCAGTAAAAATTCTATCGGCAAAAATTACTTCAGTAAAAATTCTGTCAGTAAAAATTATTTCAGTAAAAATTGTTTCAGTTAAAATTACTTCAGTAGAAATTCTGTCAGTAAAAATTACTTCAGTAAAAATTATTTCAGTAAAAATTACTTCAGTAGAACTTCTGTCAACAAAAATTATTTCAGTACAAATAATTTCAGTAAAATTATTTCAGTAAAAATTCTTTCAATAAAAATTATTTCAGTAAAAATTTTATCTGTAAAAATTCTGTCAGTAAAATTTATTTCAGTAAAAATTGTATCAGTAAAAATTACTTTAGTAGAGATTCTGTTTGTAAAAATTATTTCGGTGGAAATTATCAGAAAACTTTTCAGCAAAAAATGTCAGTAAAAATTCTGTCAGTAAAAATTATTTCAGTCAAAATTATTTGAGTAAAAATTCTTTCATTAAAATTCTTTCAGTAAAAATTCGTCTAGTAAAAATTCTGTTAGTAAAAATTATTTCAGTACAAATAAGGTCAGTGAAAAATAATTTCAGTACAAATTCTTATTAAAAGTTTTCACTTAAAATATTTCTTAAAAATTCCCATTGAAAAAACTTCGAATTTTTACCATTAAAAAAATTTATCACTTTTACGTTTTAGTAATTAATTTATACTTTAAAAAAAACTGATATTAAAAGAGTTTTATTACGAAATTTTACGTTACAAACTAAAGAAGGAAAAATTAATAATATTTTTTTTTATATACATTTTCTAGGATTAGTTCCGTACGGCATAGTGTCCTGGAACCGAGATAAACAGTGTCAAATTTTTGTTATTTGAAGACGAACAATTAAGAAACAAGAACGGATGTGAAAAATGACTACAAATCAAACCAAATTTCTTGACCGAAGGTAAGTGTGGGTGGGATAGTTTTCCGTTAAAAAGAGGAGGAGCGATAAATCGTAAAAGTTTAAATACTGATCCGGTCAGCAGTGATATTTAAGGAATTTTCCTCTTTTACCTAGAAACTCCCTAATTAATAAAAAAAAAAATATGTTTGCCTTCTATTTAAGGTCACCTCAACGTAAATACAAAAAAAATTAATTTTAAGATCAACTAATTATTAGGAAATAAAAACAAAATTAACCATTTCTAAAATGAAAGAGAATCAAAACTGAACAGAATAAATAATAGAAAATATTGAAAAAAATTCTTTGGATCGGAATATAATGGAAAAAGAGGGTCGGTGACAAAGGGATTGAAAGGTAATTTGTTTTTTGGGTAAAATTGGAACCTAAATTTTTGTGATTAAACTTGGGGTATGGAGCAGTCTAAAGGATACTGGCACACGTACCTAGCTGTTGTGCAGTCCCTGTACAGGACGTCGAAGTCCTTGCAGGAGAGCAGCTTGCAGCGATTTACGCCCGGCTGGATGGCTCCCAATCCTCGAAGAATCCGTACCTGCTCCACATTGCACACCAGCGGCACAATGTCGAGTCGTTTTAATTTCGTGTAGACAGTATGCAGGCCGCCGACGAGGTGCTTCAGGAAGAGTTCGAAGGCTTGCGGCAGACAAAGCATTGTGTCGCCGGCAATTATAAACGCGGCCACCTTCTGTCCACGGTATTCGACCAGCTTACACTCGTTGGCGCTGGGATCGGAGGTGGATATTGGCGGCGGACTGTTGTATGATCGTGGCGGAACGTGATGGTGAGCGGCCGCCATCAATTCCAACGGGGAGGCGTGATGCATCATTTGCAACGAGTTCAAAAGTCCAAGGCTGTGAGGTGGCAAATGGGGCATTCGGGGTGCCATCGATGCTGTTAAGCTGTTTGGCGTCGAAACGTGTGGCGGACTCAGTTGGTGTTGCATTTGCATCATTTGATGATTGAGCGGACTGGACTGATGATGGGCTGGTGGGCTACCCGGCGTCGAACTACGATTTATACTGCCACCACTTACGTGATGCGGTAGCCCACCAAGGACGCCACCACCTACACCGCCACCAACGCCCATATGACCTACACCACCACCACCACCACCACCCCCACTACTACCACCGCTGCTATTGTTATTATTATTACTACTTGACATATTGTAAACGCCAGGGCTGTGCGGCCGCTTTAAACTGCCTGCCGGCGATTCTCTTGACGATGCCATGCTATGTTCACTGGTCGTGGACAGAGAGTCTATGGCTGTATCCATGTCACTACAATTTCTACGTCTCTTCACTCCCCGAATCTACTCGATTACGACCTTATCGCGAGCATAAGACCCGCAATTGGTAAATTTGAAGAAAATAAATTTTATGCACCCACCCAACATACACGGGGTAGAATTTTGTATCTTAAACGGAAGAAAAAGAGGAGTTTCCCGTTTCCCTCGTTTTTTTTTTTTGTGCAAATTTTTATGTTCTCACTCACAGAAAATTAAAAATCACCAATTTTTTATATATTTTTTTCAGCCTAAATTTATTTTCTTTTTATTTTTTGCACTAAATTAAAAAAAAAATTAAAATTACACTAAAAATATTGGAGAAACTTTTTATGAAAAGAAAATAAAAACTTAGTGAAACTAGAAAACTGCACAAAATTACTAATTTTCATATAAAAATTAGAAAATTTTCTTTAATTTTTCTTGTGTAGCACGCACTTTACATCGCTTTCTTTGGATTTTAATTTTTTTCTTAAGAAAATTCACACAAAAATAAACACTTTTAAACTTCACAAAATTTTTACTAATTTTGAAACTAACACTTCGCAATAAATTTTTTCCGTTTTTTTTGGAGGGGTGAGGGAGGAGGTTGTACTTTTTAATTGAAAGAACACCTTTTTTTTAACACCGTTTTTTATTAATATTTTTTTTTTCAAACTTTTTTAAGTTAAAATTATACAAAATACAAGATTTTTTTGGAAATTTGAAACCCAAATTTCTTTGGTTTTGAAAAGTTCTTTTTCCGTCCTTTTCCCTTTGTGTTATCAAAAAGATTTTTGTTTATTTTTAACCGAAATTTTTCTATTCTTTTTTTTTCACCTTAAAATAAAATTCAATAAAAATCATTGGAAATTTTTGATTTTTCACGATAATTTTTTATGTGGTTCGCATAAAGACGCATTACATACTGAATCCTTTTTCCTTTCTTATAATTCATGATCACTTATTAAATGTAAATGAATTCAATCAACAACAACAAAAAAAAAAAAAACAGAACAAGAAATTAGTAATGCACAAAAAAAAAATTTAGTTTTAATTGCACGAAATAAAAATCGTATATTTTTGTAAATTACGCCCCCAAAACTACAATATAATCACTTTTTTATGTTTATTTTTATTTGAATTCATTTATTTTTAAAATTATAGCCTGATCACATTCAAATGGAAATGCTTCGAATGAATTAAGCCCGAAAAGTGTCCTTGCTTGCTATTTGGTGTTGTAAGTGGATGGGTGGACTAACTCTGGTACACCCAAAATGCAATTGGCTGATGGAATTCAATACGATTCGCTCCTGAGTGTCGATACGATTCCGTTGGTAATCAATGTTAAAAAAATATTTAACCAACCTCAAAACGGAAATCGGTGTAACATGTCCTTTTTCCAATGTTTAAAAGTAAACTTACTTTTAATATGTATTTTTTCTTCTTCTTCTTTTTTTTTACAATTTAATTACTTTTAATTTGTGTATTAATTAAACTAAATTGACACATTTTATAAGAAAACTTAATTCACAATAATAATTCTGCCGTCGCTAAGAATTTATACCCCGTCGCTGTTTAAAAGAAAAACAAATTTTTCCTCTTTTATTAAAATTTTCCTTCCGTTTTTATTTTCAAATTGATTTTTATTATAGTTGGTTTTATTTTTATTATTGTTTTAAATTTAAGAAAATCGCATAGTTTTTATTACTTCATCAATATTTCCACCATTCGTGCGATTCTCTAGTTTTTCGACTCTATTCGAAAATTCCAATCAAATTGAATTTATTCGGTGTCTGGGGGGTGGGGGGGGGGTAAAGAACAACCGACAGAGCGATAGAGAGAAAGATAATACAAAAATAAATACTCATAAGGAAAATTCCACTATTGGAACTATACTATTGTCATTACACAACTGGAAGAAGTGTCGTGTGTCGTCGTCGTCGTATATGGAATTTTTTTTTTCGCGCGCGCACACACGACCAATAAACACCACCAAACTAGTAGTAGCCAAACCAATAACCAATCACAAATGGCATAAGAATTTCAATTTTTCTTTCTCTTTTTCACATTTATTCAATTCTTCAATTCTTCTTTTAAGGGAGTTAGTTGGTTTTTTTTCTCAAAATTTTCTCTTTCAGTTCTATTTGATTTAAATTCTATTCTTTTTTGCATTATTTTTATGAATGTTCCATCTTTTTTTTCTTTTTTTTTTATGTAATATTTTTCTCTTCTAATATTTTATAATATTTTTTATGTCGTTAATTAATGATTGTTTTGTTTCAGTAAAAAAAAAAAAAACTCTTAGTTTTTAAACTATTTCTTTCTATGAGAAAATGAAGAAAAATTTAAGATTTAAAAGTAAAAACACAATCCGTCGTCACACACAATTTTCTACTATCTCAGTTTTGTTTATTATAAATTTTTAAAAAATTATACAAACAAACAAAAAACTATTTTAAAAATATTTATATTTTCCCTTAAAAATAAAACGATTCAATTCACTTGTTCTTAGTTTTTTAATAAACGATAAAAATAAAAACCCATTTAAATTCACTGGTTTTGTTGTGTTTTTTTTTTCTCAAGTAAATTTTACAAAATTTTTTTTGTTTTACTTTTAAACTTTTAAAATTATTTTCAATTAATTTTTCTTGGTGTTTTCTTCTTATTTCTTTTAGTACTTTACATAGAATTGTTATTATTATTGTTGATTGTTTATAATTGCATTTATTCGCTTCCTTTCGATATTAAGTTCCTCAGAGAAAAATAAACCAATCCAAAAAAACAAAAAAAAACAAGTTAACATTATTAAACGGTTGGTGTTTGTTTTTGTTTTTTTTGTATGTGCTTTTTTTATTTATTACTTCACATATATTCTATTATTTATTTATTTAAATTAATATTCATAAAACAAATCCGAATTCGATTATATACCATAAAATTAATTATTATAATTATTTTTAATTTGTTTTTGTTTTGTTTTCGTTTTTGTTTGTTTTTTTTTTAAATAAACAAAACTATAATAATAATAATAATAATAATAATTATTTATATTTTTATTATTATTGATTAATTGAGGTGGAGTCTCAGTCGGACACACAAAACACAATTAATCGAATCGAACACTTGTAACCGAATGCGAAACAATTTCGTTTTTCTTGAATTCGAATCCGATTCGACGACGATTCGTTTTTATTCTCATCCTCCCGTTCTAACCAATCTCTTGATCGAGAAAACTGGCTCGCTCTGTGGTCCCCGGGTCTTTCTCTCTTTCTCACTTGTATTCGTATTCATTCGTTTATTAGTGGGAATTATTTTTGCATGTACGATTGTACGAATATACGCGAAATCAATGACACGACGCCACATTGACACGAAATACCGAGCAAATTGTGACTAGAGAGTGTCTGTCCGTCGTCTCTGACTCTGGGGCTGCCTTGTTCTACGGCAGAGGCAGTGGCGAACGCAAATACTCAACGGCAACGGTAACGGCAATGGCAACTGCAAAAGGCAACGGCAACAACGACAACCGGAATATACGCGTCGGTTGTTGCCCGCCGCCAAATGGAATGAGCCGGCGCCAGTCAATTCCAATTGTGAGATAATCTAAATATGGAAATGTAAGCGAGATGGGAATATCAACAATTATAGTAATGTTTGTATGGACGTCTGCATGACTGTACGACTGCCGACAGCAAACTAGGTGAGGTAGGTAGGTAGGTAGGTGTAGATACGTGTAAGGTGATTTCTTTCTCTCTCCTACGTTATTTCGAATTTACATTAGTCCATTTCGTTCGCACTGGTTGGCGTGGCCGTTGTCTGTCGCTTTTCCAATGCTTGACTGTCCTGCGGCGAACGAATAAAATCGCACAGAACATTTACAGCTTCTGCCTACTACCATACCGACTCCCGAATTCGAATTCTGAGCTTGTCGTTTTGTTACTGCCGTTCGTTTAGCGGTGGTTGCCTGCCTTCCGTTGTCGACGGCGCGTTAGTACGACGTCAGATACTCCTTTACAGTCGACATTTCTCTCTTGCTCACACTGCAAGATGTCACACTCATCATTGGCGTTCTGTTCTTCGTCGACATGTGCTTGAGAGCCCGGATTCGGATCGAACACTCCCCCTTCCTCATCGTTCTGCTCAAACGGATTGGATTCTGTGGCCTGTTTTATACTGTTTTTCCGTCTCATTTCAATTCATTTCGATTCGAATCGATTCCGTTCTGAAACAGAACAACGCCATTGACCGCGTCAATGTGCCAGAGCGAGATGGGAATTGCGTGCGGCACTAGTTCTTTCACATTTCTAGGTGGGCTCTCGAATTGGAATCGTACATAGTTCGAAATCCAACCAGACCGACAAAAGAAATCGGGATGGACGTAATACACATATGTGTCCCATTCCAATTGGTGTTCAAAACCAATCGCAGAATGTGTGCGAACGAGAGAAAATAACGATTTACGCCTGGCGACAAAATCCACGAATGCTATTGCTATTGGGAATCCGTATTGCGATTGCGATTTCGGTTGGAATTGTTTCTGATTTCGATTGCGGCGATTGCCATTGGAATTTCAATTCCGATTCCGATTGGGGATGGAACTGGGACGTTTCTTTTCCTATTTTCACGGACTATTGCTATTTCAAATCATGTTGCGATTACGACTGTGATTGCCGTCACATCAGTTCGGCATTGCCATTGAGAGTGTTGGAAACCAGCACACTCTACCGCACAGTGAATTTTATGGAATTGAATATTGTAAAAATAATTCTTCTGTTAGATTTATTATATTGTAAAAAAAAAATCTACCTTATCCTAAGCCCTGGACGGGCCCCGTTCACTTGCTTCCCAAAATTGTCACCGTCGCTAACTGAAATGCACAATTTTCATAATTTCATATTGTTTTGACACGATTTCTTTCTAATTTTCTTTTTATATCAATATTTTTATAAAATTCAAAAATTAAAAAACAAAAATTTCACGTTCTTTATGAGTTATTTAGTTTTTTTCTATTGATTTTCTTCTAAACGCAAATTGACTCCTTCTTAAATTGTTTAATAAGAAAAGTGCTATACAAACTTTATAAAAATCATAAGAAATTTGTTAAAAAAACCTTAGAGAAATTATTTTTTTAAAAATATATAAGAAATTAGAAAGAATTTACAAAAAAAGAAAAAACAGATCAAATTTTATAAATTTCAATTATCTTTTTTAAGATTTTATTTTTTTATATTCATAATTTTTTTAAAACTATCATTACCGTCGGTAGTTCATCTTATCTACTAAAAATAACAATAATTAATGCTGCAGAATTAATTGTTATAATTTTTAAAATTTATAATGGGTGTGGCCAAAAAAATACTATTCATACCATAATGGAATAGTAATAACAGTTATAAAGGTAATCGCCATATTAATAGTAAATGGTTAATGCCTACAAACTATTCACTTAAAAAAGACTTAAATTTTTTGCTAATTTAAAGGAATTTTATTACCAAAAAAAAAATGGCGTATTCTACAATATCATTTTTCCAAATATTTTTCAAGTCCTTTTATGCTTAAAAATAAACAAAAAAAAATTAGAAAAAAACCCTTTTATTGAATAGAAAAATTATTTATTATATCTGAAAATAAAAATTTGTCTTCTATTTACAATTTACGATCATATTTTGGGCAGTCTAATAAAATTTTAACGAGCACGAATCACATACGGCATGGGTCCCAAAAATTTACCCATTTTTATCAGAGCATAAGGACATGGCAAAAGGGACTCTTTCCCAATTAATTCCAAGGTAGACAATTCATTTTATATATGTGTGTATGGTCTCTTATGGACGATATTGTATTAAATCTTATAATAAAATTAATAGTAGCAAAATTGGTATATACAATTGTATTAAGAATCCCATCCTATCCTATTACCTAGTAGTAGAGAGCAAAGTAAATAAAGAATACTTATTGGGGGAGGGGGTAAGAAAAGGATGAAAAAACCAACGCAGAATTTATGCTTATTCAAATTGTACAAATGGAAAATTATTTAATGTTTAGAATGATAATAATTTCTGTTAGTGTATTCGCTTTTTTTGAATGGGTGTGTTATGTGTGCTTGTGGCTTTGCATCTTCATAAATATCCTTTCATGTACCGTATTGGGTACTCACTCATCTTAAGGTTATTCACACGCTCTTATTCCTTATGCCTTATTACAGGAGAAGCAAAAAAAAAAAACCAAAACAAACCCGTACGTGAAAGAAACGCATGCGAGTGCATATGGGTTAAACAGAGAGCAATGAAAATGTTGGCATAACTGTCGCTAATGATGTTACTGCTCTCATACTGTGGCTGCGACTGTCGTCGATTTGATTACAATTGCCACTGCCGCCGAATGCGATTGTCGCCACGCCGCTACTTTGCCGCATCCGCAACTAAAATCGAAACTAACAAATATGAAAAAAAGGCGGACGAACTAACACACATGTGTGTCTCACACATTCCCATTAGGAGAAACCAGTCAATTCGGCAAAACGGACTGGTTTGGAATCACACAGAGAGCAGCAGCAAACCGAATTCTTCAACTCCGCCCTCAAAAAATAGGTGTGCATTCGTTGTGTAGCGTTCTGTTTTGGTTAACTTTGAACACTGTCAGTCAGTCAGTCAATGTGCATAATATTTACGGCAAATAGTAGTCATTCACACGGGGCAATAGTAGTCAGAAGCAATCGACGACGATTCCGAATGAAAAGGGTATATAAGAGTGATGGAACAAACTCATCTCGCTCTCGGACTGTGCCGATGTGTTGCGTCAAACTGAGGTCGATGTGAACGCGGGACATCATCGGCGTCGGTGCTTTCGCTGCAGCAATTACTATCGCAGTCTCTCTCGATCTCTCACTAGTTCTGAATCGCTGCTCTAACATTGCTGCCATTTTTACTGCAGCAGCTACGCATTCTTCATTCCCGGCCGTTCTGAGTCAGACGTAGTCCTGTTATTGTTGCCAACATTTATGTGCGTTGTGTGTAGGATAGAGTTACTTCCTTCGATGGTCAGTAATTTTGTGTAATTTCAGCAATTTGAATAAATTCTTTTCATAGCATTTCATTATTCCAATATGTAAAATTTCCAAATAACACATTTTCCCAACAATTGTTTTCCTGTTTCTATCTCTCTCTCTCTGTCTCTCTCTGTTTTCATCTTATCCTCTTATTATTTGTTATTATTTCCTTTCCCCTCTATGCGGTTTTGTTTTGTTGCTATTTTCCCCTTTTTTTCAATAATAGAAATTTCCATAATTCCCTTTATTTCCGTGACTTCATCATTTGAATATTCATTCTTGATTCGTTTTCTAAAGAAAAAAATCAAATAAAAATAATAATTTTAAAATGGAAAATATAGAAAATTTGCCAATTGAACTTGTAAATTGTTAGCAATTTTCTTTAATATATCTCTGTAATTGTTTTCCCATAATTTCATATATTTTCATGATGGTTTTCTAGGCTAAAGTTCTTAGCTTTGTGCAATACTTCTTTCCTCTATTATATTAAACATAAAAACAAGTTCGAAGTTTTTATGTTTTATACTACTCGTATTTGAAATTCTACAATATTTTTCTTTTAAAAAATTTTCCCAGTCTCAAGACATTACTTTTTTTCTATATATTCTTTTATGTACTTTTATGATTTTTCTTATAGATCTATAAGAAGTAACAGTACTTTCAATTAAATATGAGTAATTATAAGTGATTTGATTAGATTTGAGAGCAGTTATTTTATTTTTATATCTGTTACTTTTTTGTATAAAAAATATTTAAATTTTTTTCCATACTGTACAACATAATTGAATTGTTTTGTTTGTTTTTTTTTTCTTTTTGCCAAGATTCTAAGTAATATGGAAATTATATCCATTTAATACTTTTTTTTATTATTTTAATGAATAATTAAAAAAATTTGTTAATCCCATAAAAATATAGAAAAAAAAATTGCTAATTTTTTTGGTTTTTCTAAACAAATATTAATTTCAAGTAAAATATAAACAGAATTGATATTCTAGAAATAAACTAATTTTATTAAATATTATTTGGTCATTTTCCGATAATGTTATTTTTAAATAAATTGAAATTAATAGCAAGTGACGGTAGTTAAATTTTTATTATTTTATGTACTTTTAATTAGACAAAAATAATAAATAAAAATATAAAAACATAAACAATTTTTCATAAATTATGTTTTTTTTTAGAAAGGGGAAAGAGGGGTGTAAACAAAAAAAAATTAATTTTAAACCAAAAAAAAAAAACGATCAGATGGGAATAAATTTTGACCAAAAACTTTTTCAATTGAAATTTTTTTAATGACTATTTATGTTTTTTGAGTATATTTAAAATATTTTAGTAAAAATTTGTTTATTAACATTACAAATTTTCAATTTTACTATTTTTTTCTTCAATTATGACACAAATTTATGTGTTTATAATCAAAAATAAATAATAACAGTCATTTTGGAATTAGTAAAAATGCATGTGGCTCATGGTGGGAGAAGTTCGTTATAGCAATTTTCACGCCATCTCTCGGAAATCTTAATTTTAAACGAAATTTATTTATATCTTTATTTAGTTCGGAAACTATTTGTATAAATTACATACATTTTAACAATAAAATATTCAAAAAATTGGATAAAATATGAAAATAAATTATAAAAATTATTCGCATCGCTTTGTATGCAGCATTTCTATTATTCAATTTACCATTAACGATAACATTTAATTTTATCAACATTCAATTTTAACTTCTAATTATCTTTTACCTATAAAAAAAACATACCATCCGTAAATAAAAATTTACAAAAATTTTAAATTTAATTTTATTATGAATTAATTTAATTGAGTGTATAAATACGAAGGTTATGTATAAAAACGGTACCAATTTAAAGCCAACTTCATATCTGTTCACTAGAAAGCCGACAATTGAAACGTCAGTTTTATGATGCGGCGGTTTATTAATTGGTTTTCTTGTTTGTAAATTGAATTTAAACTAAATTTAAGGTAGTTTAATTATAGTTCATTTTTATTGAGTACAATTGTAAATACCTATTAATTTTTAATTAAAAAATATTTTGTAAAGAAGGTGTTTCAGTATAAAAGTTTATATACTTTGAGGTTATTTTAGGAATTCGAGTGTTGACGTTTGGCGTGTTTTGACCTTTTGGAGATGAACGTTCCTCCTGCTGTTGGTGCTGTGCCACCATTGGCTGGTATTCCTCCACCTATGGGATTTCCTCCAATGGTACCCCAGTTCAATGTGCCACCGCCGGGTTTTGGTGCACCACCGGAAATTGCACCGTTCGTCACTCATAACAGCGAATGGAGCGAGCATAAAGCACCCGATGGACGCACTTATTATTACAACAGTATAACTAAGCAGAGTCTTTGGGACAAGCCGGAAGAATTGAAAACACCTGCCGAGAAGCTGATGACTGCTTGCCCATGGAAAGAATACCGTTCTGATAGTGGAGAACCTTTCTACCACAACATTAACACGAAAGAATCTCGCTGGGATGTACCGCCAGAGTATTTGGAAATGCAAGCAAAAGTCAAAGCGGAAGAGTATGTGAATTGTGAAAAATGTCTACAGGCTGAATTGAAAGAAAATGAATAATAATTTGCATTTCATAATTTCAGAGCTGCAACAGCTGCCAAAGCAGTTGCTGCAATGACATCTTCGTCCATGGCTGGGATGATATTACCACCGGTAGTTGCAGCAGTGCTTCCAGTTATTCCACCAGTTGTGCCAAAAATTGCTAGCCCAGATCAGATTAGTTCGCCGGCTCAAAATACGCCTGGAAGCAATGAAAATTCATCATCGGCTCTAGAATCAGCGATGGCAGCAACGTTAGCCGCAATTGAAATTCCGGAACCCGTTATGAAGGAGGATAAAGAGAGTAAGTGAAAAACTGGACATATTTTCTTGTAAAAAAATGCAAATTAATTCTGTTAACATTTAGTAAAAAAGCAATCGAGTCCCGATACGGTTAGAATTGAATTCAGGGACAAAAAGGAAGCAATCGAAGCATTTAAGGATTTATTAAGAGATAAAAATGTTCCGTCAACGGCTAATTGGGATCAATGCATGAAAATAATAGCAAAAGATCCACGTTATAGTGCGTTTAAAGGATTAAATGAGAAGAAACAAGCGTTCAATTCATACAAGACGCAAAAACTGAAAGATGAACGTGAAGAGTCTAGATTACGGGCTAAAAAGGCTAAAGAGGATCTAGAAAAATTTTTAATGACATCGGAAAAGATGAATTCGTTAATGAAGTATTATAAATGCGACGAAATATTTGCTCAACTGAAAGTGTGGATCTCAGTACCGGAACAAGATCGTCGTGACATCTATGAAGATTGTATTTTTACCTTAGCGAAAAAGGAGAAAGAGGAGGCCCGTATTTTGAAAAAACGAAATATGAAAGCCTTAGCAGAGACGTTGGAGTCAATGACTTCGATCACATATCAGACAACATGGTCTGAAGCACAAGTTATGCTTCTCGAGAATTTAGCTTTCAAAAATGATGTCAATCTGCTAGGAATGGATAAAGAAGATGCGTTAATTGTTTTCGAAGAGCATATACGAACGCTGGAACGGGAAGAGGAAGAAGAAAAGGAACGCGAAAAGAAACGCCTAAAACGACAACATCGAAAAAATCGTGACTCATTCCTAGCTCTGTTAGATAATTTACACGAGGAAGGCAAATTAACGTCAATGTCATTATGGGTGGAATTATATCCTCTAATATCGGCAGATTTAAGATTTTCGGCAATGCTTGGACAATCCGGATCGACTCCGCTTGATTTATTCAAATTTTACGTTGAAGATTTAAAGGCAAGATTTCATGATGAGAAAAAATTGATCAAAGAAATTTTGAAAGGTAAAAAGTTCATTGTACAAGCAAGTACGACATTCGAAGATTTCGCAACTGTTGTCTGTGAAGATAAACGTTCGGCGTCACTTGATGCCGGTAATGTTAAGTTAACGTACAATTCCCTATTAGAAAAGGTAATTTCTACATTAAAAATATGAACAAATCGTATTTTAATATGGATATTGCTGTTTCCCTTTTAGGCTGAAGCACTGGAAAAAGAACGACTAAAAGAAGAAAATCGACGAATAAGAAAATTGGAAAATGAGCTTAAAGTTCTTTGGATTGAATCGGGAGTTGCGATTACTGAACCTTATGAAGTAGCTAAAAAAATTATCGAGGATACAGAAGTATTTGCTATTTATGAAAAGGACGGTGATGTTGAAAAAGTTTGGGAAGATTTCATTAAGGAAACCGAAGACTCGTGCAGCCATCATCATTCCCGTTCGAGAAAATCGAAAAAGATTAAAAAACATAAAAAACGTTCAAGATCCAGTTCGAAATCGGTATGTGTAATTTTTAAATTATAATTTTTCCTCTATCCTATGAAAAATTACCTTCTATTAATTGTTTAGGAAACCGAATTAGGATCCGATTTAGAAAAGGAGAAAATGGCTCAGAGGAAAAAGAAACGCTTATCAAGATCGCGATCGGTAATAATCAATTTTAATTAATAGTATTTGCTACTATTCTGAATATATTTTTGAGTTTTTAATAAATAATGTGAGAAAAATTTGAATAATTTTTCCAGAAATCATCCAGTTCAGAGAGTTTAGTCAGTGAAAAAGTTATGAAAAGGCGAAAGAAGAAGAAGCATCATCGATCACGTTCGGTAAAAATGATTTTTTTTTTTGCAATTTTTATCTCTCCTTTTTCATTATTTTATATTAATTTTTTTTTCAAAATTTCTTTTATTTTATTTTAAAAAAAATCACTTTTTTTCTATCCTAATTAGAACACCTACGAATCTGAACACCGATCATCTCTGTCCCCCGTTCCGATAAGTCCAGAAATCCCTATTCATAAGAAAAAGAAAAAGGAGAAAAAGAAAAAAGAGAAAGAAAGACGACGTTCACCATCGGCCAGTCCAATTAGTAACATTTCATCGGAAAAGGGTAATTCGGGATCTTCCAGGAATGGTGATGATCAAGCATTAAGCGAAGCTGAACTGGAATCTAGGCGGGCAGCACTTTTAGCACAACTCAATGAGCAAATGGAAGATTAATAATTTTAAACTTAAAAGTAACAACAAGAACGACAACAACAAAAATTTAATAATTAAAAACACAAATTAAAGTATAATAGAAAGAAAAAGGCTTAATTTGAATAAGGACGAAAAAAGCGATTTCGATTTTGTGATGTTACAAGTGAAAATATAGAAACAAGAAATTTATCTAAAATTTTGTTCGTTAGTCTTTCAATTTGTTTTTTTTTTTTTTGTTGATATACATAAATAAAATTTCTATTAAATTTAAAAAGTTAAAAAGAAGAAAAAACTATCTTTTGAGGCACTATTTGTACTTAAATTTGTTAGGAAAATATTTACCAAAAAAAAAATTTAATTTTAAAATATTTTGAAAATTTATAAAAGGAAACTTCTTTTTCATTTTGAGATAATTAGAAATATTAAAATTTTAGCTTCAATTGGTTTTTTTCCATTTGTCTTGAGAATTTTTTATTTCCTGTTAAAATGAAATTTAAAAAAAAAAGTGAAGTTCTAGAATCTCGATTTTTTTATCATTAAAGTTTTCGCTTTCCTTTGACCAGTTTTTTTGTTTTGTTAGGATTGCTTGCCAGGACCTATCCTGTCAGAATTGCCTGCCAGGACCTATTCTGTCAAAATTACCTGCCAGGACCTATTCTGTCAAAATTGCCTGCCAGGTCCTATTCTATCCGAATTGCCTGTCAGAAGCTATCCTGTCAGAATTACCTGTCAGAATTGCATGCCAGGACCTATCATGTCAAAATTACTTGCCAAGACCTAATCTGTCAAAATTGCCTGCCAGGGCCTATTCTATCCGAATTGCCTGTCAGAAGCTATCCTGTCAGAATTACCTGCCAGAACCTATCCTCTCAGAATTGCATGCCAGGACCTATCATGTCAAAATCACTTGCCAAGACCTAATCTGTCAAAATTGCCTGCATGGACCTATCCTGTCAGAATTGCCTGCCAGGAACTATTCTGTCAAAATTACCTGCCAAGGCCTATTCTGTCAAAATTGCCTGCCAGGTCCTATTCTATCCGAATTGCCTGTCAGAAGCTATCCTGTCAGAATTACCTGCCAGAACCTATCCTCTCAGAATTGCATGCCAGGACCTATCATGTCAAAATCACTTGCCAAGACCTAATCTGTCAAAATTGCCTGCATGGACCTATCCTGTCAGAATTGCCTGCCAGGACCTATTCTGTCAAAATTACCTGCCAAGACCTAATCTGTCAAAATTGCCTGCCAGGTCCTATTCTATCCGAATTGCCTGTCAGAAGCTATCCTGTCAGAATTACCTGCCAGAACCTATCCTCTCAGAATTGCATGCCAGGACCTATCATGTCAAAATCACTTGCCAAGACCTAATCTGTCAAAATTGCCTGCATGTACCTATCCTGTCAGAATTGCCTACCAGGACCTATTCTGTCAAAATTACCTGCCAAGGCCTATTCTGTCAAAATTGCCTGCCAGGTCCTATTCTATGCGAATTGCCTGTCAGAATTACCTGCCAGAACCTATCTTGTCAAAATTGCATGCCAGGACCTATCATGTCAAAATTACTTGCCAAGACCTAATCTGTCAAGATTGCCTGCATGGACCTATCCTGTCAGAATTGCCTGCCAGGGCCTATCCTGTCAGAATTTCCTGCCAGTATCTATCCTATCAGAATTGCCAGCCAAGACCTATCCTGTTAGAGTTGCTTGACAGGACCTATCCTGTCAGAATAGCCTGCCAAGATCTATTCTGTCCGGATTGCCTGCCTGGACCTAAGCGACAATTTTCCCGAGTAACTGTTTGCAACGATCCGTTGTAGTAAGTTTTAGACCACGAAATACTCGACAGAACTTAAAACTCGAACATCTTGATACTATTGAATTTCTCCCTTTCTAATAAATACCCCTGACCAAAGATAATATTCAAGAACCTAGAATATTCAGGAATTTACATGGTAAGCCTTCTGTTGATTTTTGTTTTCTAAACTAGCAAAAAATACTTATCGTGAGTTAAGATTGAAAATTTTTATTGACAATGGATGTTGAATATATTAAAAT
Source organism: Atherix ibis (assembly GCA_958298945.1). NCBI lineage: Eukaryota > Metazoa > Arthropoda > Insecta > Diptera > Athericidae > Atherix > Atherix ibis. Next base: position 79,859,237 of record OY282609.1, read on the forward strand.
TACGTATGAAAAACATTATCATTAATATGACCAGAACGAGACACAGTTTGCAGGCCTGCATCCGAACGTCGAAATTTTCGATGACTTTTCCTAATAAAAGTGGATGTTATTTTAGATCTTGAATTGTTCTTGGATAATTGGCATACACTTTTACTTTCAAATAGCCCCAAAGAAAAAAGTCCAACGCTTTTACTTTCAATAACCCCAAAGAAAAAAGATCGCAAGATCACATCAGCACTTCGTGAGATTATTCAATCAAGGAATTTAGTACGAAAGAAGCGGTTATTTTCTCGGGTTGTGTGGTTCGTATCACCGTTTTGTTGAAACCAAAGTTCATTCATGTTCATTTAATTCAATTTCGGACACAAAAAGTTTGTTAAAATGTCTCGATATCGGTTCAGAATTCACTGTAATAAACTGTTCATAATCATTTTCGAAGAAGAATGGCCAAATGATTCTACCAGCCTAAAAAACGTACCAAAGACAATAATTATTTTATCTTACGTGGCGTACCCATCGTTAGACATAATCCACGGTGGCCTATGACCTTAGATTAAAGAATACCTTCTATAATCTAAGCCTACGACCATCGGGATTGAGATATGCCCAATCAACGCGCAAAACAGACCTTTCCTGTTATGAATTTTGCCAGTTAAATCGTCGGACCGCCAAACCTGATTAGCGATTAACAAGTTTGATTGAAAAGCAACCAGTTTCAAGCTGATTACAACAACTTTTTGTAGTAATGCCTATTTAATAATTACCGGTACCTCTTGTACCCACGATGTGGATATTAATCACAGCCATCACATTGCAGAAAAAGACACCTCAACATTGTCAAGCACAGTACAGTAATACCCCGTGTTACGTACACTCGTTTTGCCCATTATACGTACAATGATTCACACTTACGTACAAGTACATTTTTTTACTTACATTTTTTCTGGTTTTGCAATTTATAGAAGAAAAAAATTATTTATTAGAATAACAAATTATGAATGTACACTTATAACAACGTGTTTTTGTATGTGTGTACATTATTTCTATACAACTTAAATTTTGTTATCGTATAAAAACGGAAAGTCCCCTTTTATATGAAACCTAAATTTTGTTATGAGTGAATGCATGTAATAGAAACAAGTCAAAACAAAATCTTTGTAAAAAGTGGAATAAGAACAAAAACGAATCAGAGCGAATACGCTCGAATACATATACGAATAATATAAAAACCTTTTTGTAAAATAGAAATACTCGTACATAATACATATTCATAATGAATTCGACTTTAAAAGAATAAAGAATAAAATTTTCTGTTTTGATTTAAAATTCTTAAAATAAAATGGCAGATAAAAAAGTAAAAAAAACTCGAAATGTTCTTTCGCTGAATGCCAAAGTTAATATAAGGTGTAGTAACAAGAAATCCATTATTTTTGCATTAAATTGAAGGTTTTATTTAGCATAGATAGAATGGTACGATTTGTTCGATAACTTGTTGCCATTTTGGAGGTAATTTCATAATGCCTCTCTCATAGAAACACTCGTCCCTATTGGCAAAAAACTGGGACAGTCGATTTTCACAATCTTCTCTTGAGGCGAATTTTTCACCTGCAAAATCATTCGTCATAGACAGGAAGAGGTGGTAATCACTGGTGCCAGGTCCGGACTATAAGGTGGATGCATTAGAACATCCCAACCAAGGCCCCGGAACTTCTGGCGAGTTACTATCGACGTGTGCGGCCTGGCGTTGTCCTGATGGAACACAATTCCTCTCCTATTGGCCAAAGCTGGCCGCTTCTGGGCGATTGCTTCTTTCAGACGGTCCAATTGTTGACAGTATAGGTCCGAATTAAGAGTTCGGCCGTAGGGGAGCAGCTCATAGTAGATGATTCCCTGCCAGTCCCACCAAACACACCGCAAAACCTTCCTGGCTGTCAATCCTGGCTTGACCACCGTTTGCGCCGGGTGACCGCGATTTGACCACGACCGTTGTCGCTTGACGTTGTCGTAAGTGACCCACTTTTCATCACCAGTAACCATCCGCTTCAGAAATGGATCGATATTGTTGCGATTCAGCAGCGATTCGCAGATGGAAATTCGGTCCATGAAGTTTTTTTGCGATAACTCGTGTGGCACCCATACATCGAGCTTCTTTTTGTATCCAGCCTTGTTTAAGTGGTTCCAAATGGTTTTTTGTGCAATGTTTAGCTCCTGGACAATCGAAACAGTGCTTACGTGACAGTCGGACTCGACGATTTCCATTATTTTATCGACATTTTCGACAATTGGCCTTCCAGAGCGTGGTGCATCTTTGACATCAAAATTACCGGAACGGAATCGACGAAACCAAAATTGCGCATGATTGACTGTTACAGTATCAGGACCATAAACACTATTCACATTTTCCGCTGCCTGGCTTGCGTTTTTGCCTTTATCGAAGAAAAACTGTAAAATATGGCGTATTTTCTCTTTGTTGGTGTCCATCTTTGACGCGTGCTAAAAAAATACTGAGTCAAGTAATCACAAAACTGTATGAAAAAGTCAAGTAATCACAAAACTGTACTTTTTTAGTACGAAATCTTATCTTTCTAACGCCATCTAGTGCAACCCGATCGCACTTTTAAAATGGGAGATACAGACTCCTAAAGCCATCTATTGGCAAAATAATGGATTACTTTTTACTACACCTTATATAATTAGAATGTGCGATGACGGAACTCCTCAAGCTGAAGTAGCCCGCCAACTATTAGGTTTGAAACGTTCTACTAAAGGGTGGACCATTTAAAAGTTGCATTTTAAAAAGTAAATAAGAAAAAAAACTAGTATATATATTTTTTTTTTAAATTTCCGGTTTTATTAGAAAGATTGAACCTGAAAATTTAGGAATCAAACACAAGATCATTTAAATGACTGCCACAGCTGGCCTTACAGTACCCCATTCGCTCGACCCAATTTTTCAGTACATTTTCGATTGTCTGGGCCTGTATCTCTTCAATGGCAACTTTGATTTTGAGTTTCAAGGCCTCAATTGTTTCTGGATGGCTTGCATAATATTTATCCTTAACGGCTCCCCACAGAAAATAATCCAGCGGGCTCAAATTATAGCTTCGAGGTGGTTAATTAACATCAGAATTTCGGCTGATTATTCGGTTTTCGAAAGCAGTGCCCAAAAGTTGGATTGTTACGTTGGCTGTGTGGCAAGTGGCCCCGTCCTGTTGAAACCAAATGTTGTCCATGCCATTCTCTTCAACTTTTGGAAACAAAAATTCATTGAGCATGCCACGATAGCGCTCACCATTGACCGTAACGGCAGCCCCTTCATCGTTTTCGAAGAAAAACGGGCCAATGATGCCTCCAGTCCAAAATCCGCACCAAAACGTGACTCGTTGTGGATGCATCGGCTTTTCCATGGTGACGTATGGATTTTCTGAGCCCCAGATGCGACAATTTTGTTTGTTGATATACCCACCGAGGTGGAAATGGGCCTCATCTGAAAATATGAATTTTCCGTAAAAATGCTCATCTTCGGCCAGTTAATCTTGGGCCCATTAGGCAAACCGAAAACGCATCGGATGGTGATGCGGCTTTAGTTGTCAAGTATTTCAAATAAATACTGATTCAAAATGCAACCGCTAGATGGACCACCCTATATAAACACTGTAGTCAAGAACAAAGATAAAATTCTTTTTGAAGTGAAAAATCCTACAACAATAAATAGTACCATCATAAGAAAAGAACACGGTCTTGTTGCAGATATGAAGAAATTACTAGTCATCTGGATAGAAAAGCAAACAAAACAACACGTACCCTTAAGTCAGGCAATTATTCAAAGTAAAGCGCAAAGCTTGTTTAATGACTTAAAAGTTAAAAAAAGGCGCAAACGAGACTAAATTTTGTGCTAGTCGTGAATGGTTTCATCGATTCAAAAACAGATCCAACTTACACAACATTAAAGTCACCGGTGAGCAGCAGCTGCAAAAGAGCAAATTTATAATGTTGATGAGACAGGTCTTTTTTGGAAGAAGATGCCAGCCAGCTAGAACTTTTATTTCTAAAGAAGAAAAGACCAAAATTTTATCAGATGCTTTCCAATGTTTTCAAAATGGAATGGCTCTTTTTGAAAAATACGATCCAGATTTTGAGAGGAGTTTAAAGGTTAACAAAGACATTATGGACGCATATTCCTGTTATTCAGAACTATACAGAGAAATGAAAAAATATAGTAAACAAAGCTCTTTAAAAGATTTTAAAAATCAAAAGAAAATCGTAATCTGGCGTCCACTTCAGGAAGTCGCAAGACTTTTTCAATAAATTCATCTATTGGGCTGGTGCAAAAGTTATGACGGTTTTTTTGATCCCAGGTAAAAAATTTTTTCTTCAGAAATGATGAATAGTATCTTCTTTTAAATGATTGCATTATATAAATGATGCTTTCCCTCAACTTTCTATTCAGTTTTGGCCTGGCCAGAGTACAGTGAATAGAAAGTTCTCTTGTATTGTTTCAAAATGTCGGTCGATAAAGTGCATTTACGTCATTGTTTACTTTATGAATTCCGTAAAGACAATACCGCGAGTGTGGCAACCAAAAACATTTGCGAAGTGTATGGAACAGATGTCATCAAAGTTCTGCAGGCACAAAGATGGTTTACAAAATTCCCGATCTAGGGATTTTTTCACTAATTGATAAACCACGTACCGGGCGGCTATTGAAGTCTGATGAGGACAAATTAAAAGTCATAATTGACACCAATCCACGTCTTACCACCAGGGAGATCGCGTCGATGATGGGAGTCAACCAAACAACCGTATTAAGACATTTGAAGCGTATGGGGATGGTTTCGCGGTACGACGTTTGGATACCTCATCAATTGTCGGCTGCCAATTTATTGGATCGTGTTTCAACGTGCGTTGCTTTGAGTGCGAGGCAAAAACATGAACCTTTTTTGCAACGTTTGGTAACGGGAGATGAGAAATGGGTCGTGTACAACAACGTGACAAGAAAAAGACATTGGGCTATACCTGGACAAGCCCCATTAACAACTTCGAAAGCCGAAATCCATCAAAAAAAAGTTATGCTTTGTGTTTGGTGGGATTGCAAGGGTATTGTGTATTTTGAACTCTTGGAACGCAATCAGACAATTACAGCAGAACGATATTGTCAGCAATTATCCAAATTGAACATCGCCCTTCAAAAGTGTAGTATATCGAGATATTGTACACCCAGCCATGACTATAAACCGGGTGGCGTGATGTTTCACACACATCAATGCCACACAGCAATGGATGAGTCAGTCATGTAGACACCGTCATGCAGTTTACATGTCTCTATATAAATCATAAGAATTATACATAAATAAATAAGTCTAATATATTACAAAAAGGATAGACCAGAATTGGTAAACAGAAAAGGGGTAGTGTTTCATCACGACAACGCGCGACCACATGTGGCTATGATGACCCAACACAAGCTGAATGAGTTGAATTGGGATGTTATCAAGCATCCACCGTATTTACCAGATCTTGCTCCTTTCGATTTTCATTTATTCCGATCACTGCAAAACTTTTTAATTGATAAAACATTTCATACAATAGAGCAGGTAAAAACATCCCTTTCTACATATTTCGCATCAAAATCCAAAGAATTTTACACTAATGGTATTAATAAGTTGATAGAAAGATGGGAGGAGGTTATAAGAACGGATTGAAATTATATAATTGATTAAATAAATAATACAAATTAAAAAAAAATGTTTAATTGTATATGTAAAAAAACGTTATTACTTTTGCACCAACCTAATACATCTCCTGACTCACCAGCAAAAAAGCGTTTAGCGGTTGATTATACAACTTATGAAGATGATACAGCATTCTCTACGTCATCGAGCAATTAAATTTAAATTACAACATTATACCTATATTGAATTCTATATTTAAATATGTAGTACATATTGTTGAATTTTAAAGTTTGTGTTTATTTTTTAAGTTTTGTTTAATATGTATATGAATTTGTTTTTTGTTTTTTTTTAATACACGTTAAATATAGTATAAAAAAATATAAACGTATGAAATAAAAGTGTAAAACTACATACATATATCCCTCTTTTTCTTTTTATTTATATACTTATTGTTTTAGTTTGTTTCAAACATATTATTCATCAATAAAAGCAGTAGATTCGCTTTACGTACATTTTTGTTTTACGTACACGCGCCGGTCCCAAACTGTACGTAAGTGCGGGGTATTACTGTATGTGGTGTTAAAACACCCCGATTACCGTGGCACCAATTTTTGTTTTAAGAGTACTTCGGTTTGTATTCCACCCATTGAGTTACGGCAAGGAACCTTATAAATTCCTAGGCACCGCTAAGCCGGCTCAGGTATGCGAGTTCGCCAGGAACCGAAATTACAACTAGAATCGACCTTGGACCACAGCAAAAAGCTATATTTTTAGGATGCATGATTTTTTGTAAATCAAATGCTTCCGGTATTCTGCGGCCCAGATTCGTACAATTTTGTCTATTAACATTGCCATCGATGTGAAAATGTGCTTCGAAATTTTCAATAATTTTGCGAAACATCAATACGTAAAAGATACTCTTTCTTTACAAAAAAACTTTTAAATTTATATTTGAACAAAGAATATTTTAACTTTAGATTAAAGAGTATCTCTTTCATATGAATTCAAAATATTTGGTCTTAAAAAGAGACTTTCTGTTCCCTCTGCCATTCAAACACACTCTGAAACTGGTTCAAAAGTACACAATGTCAGGCTGGTTTCACTGATGAAGATTCTGCTGTAAAACTAAAGATTAATTTTAATCTAGTTTTCGACGAAATTTCAATTCATGAAACAGTAGAGTGGCGTGAATGATATTCTTATGGCAATGTTGAATTTGAAAGTGGAAATAACAAATATTTTGCTAGTTCAATAAATGCTACACAAAAGCAAAATTTACTATTTCATTATTGTGAAAATATACTAGACGCAGGGAGTTAGTTGATTACAGTTCCATTTGATTTGTTTGATTCTAAAAAAAAAAATATTTTTAAAGCATTTATTAAAAACAACATCGGTTTAAAGGATTTATTTCTAATATACTCGTAATTCTAAATTAATTAAATGTAATAATCACTTTGATTATTTACTTTATTTAAATAACTACAACCATCATTTTTAAAATGTGCGCCAAAGCAATATGAATAAATATAAAATGGCCCCCATCCTAAAGTAACGCCTTTGAGAGCAGTATGAATGGATGGGTGAATTAGCTTTGCGGTTGTATTCGATATTTTGGGTTCGACTTGGCGCTTCAATTGTCCATTCTTGTACTCTATAATCTACACGCCATTTTCATACGAATATTTATGTTACACAAAAACTCCAAATTCTAAAATATAAATAGTCCTGTGAAAATGCCAGAAAATTCTAACACGCCATCTGTGAGAGAGTTTATAATCGTTATTTAGCAAATTCGTTAACATTTCCCTTTTTATTATGGTAATTTTCTTTTCTTTCTCAATTGGACAAAAATAAATCTTTGTTAGTGCAAATAAGATTTAATCTAAAAAATTTCTTATTGCTAAAAAATTCAATATTTTACAGTTAAAATGTAGAAATTTCCACGTAAATTAATTTGTTTATTCAGAATCCTCAGAAGAATAAAAAAATGACTAGAAAACCCCCTGGATTGTGTCCAAACAGTATCCCCCATTCTCTAAAATAAATGAAACAAAAAAATTGTTTTTTTTTTTTTATTCTTTTTTCAATATTCGAATCTTAAATTAAGTCGTTCATGTTCAAAAGCTAAAAGCAAATACACTATTTTCTTCTATATTTAAAAAAAAATGCATAAATTCTTATTGATGATCTGTAGTTGCCATGATGAGATTTATTCCATTTTTTGGCTTTCGTTTCCTTTTTTTACAGTTTATATTTTCAAGTTTGTTGAACGAAAAATTTGATTTTGCTGATAATAAATAAAAAAAACCTCCCATCTCATCGATAAGCGTGTATTAAATGGACTCTTTTTCAATCCCTTTTTAACATTTTATTTTAACTTTCTTTTTGTTGTTGAATCTCTCATTTATGCGGCATCACCTTTATCAGTTGGTTTCTGTTGTTTTTTGCCTTTTTTCGTTAGAGCCTCCGTTTCGATTGGTGCAGGTTTTACGAACGGGATTTCTTCCTGATATTTAGCTGGCATGTATTTCTTAAGAACTTCTGGTACTTTAACACCCGTTTCGGTTTGGTGCGTTTCGAGTATGGCGCAAATAACTCTGGTTGTGGCGCACATTGTTGCATTTAGCATATGCACAAAGTCGACGGCGGCATTCATTTTCTTCGTTTGCCCATAACGGACGAGCAGTCGTCGTGCTTGATAATCAAGACAATTTGAACACGAAACAAGCTCACGGAAAGCACTGCTACCCGCAAACCATGCTTCTAGATCTAGTTTTTTTGATGCGGCATGATTTAGCGCTCCAGACACGATATTCACAATTCGATAAGGAATGCCTAATGATTGGCAAAATTTCTCTGCGTTAGCTATCATCTCGTCCATCATCTCCCAGGATTTATTGTCATGCGGCGAAGTCAGCACGAATTGTTCGACTTTTTCAAATTGATGGACACGGAAAATTCCACGTGTGTCGCGGCCGTGCGATCCTACCTCCTGTCGGAAACACGTCGACAAACCGGCGTATTTGATAGGCAATGAGGATTCCGGTAACCATTCATCACGGTGATATGCGGCAATCGGTTGTTCGGAGGTTGCTATCAAGTACTTCTCATCGACGACACCCTCATCGCCTTTTTCACTGCCCTTCCCGACAACCTTGTACAGTTCCTCGTCAAATTGGGAGAGCTGCGCCACTTCTTGCATCACTTCTTTGCGCATAAAGAACGGCGTATACAATGGAGTATATCCTTTTTCGAAAAGTAGGTGGAGTGCATGCTGAATGAGAGCTTGTTCCAGGAATACAGCCGGTCCTGTTAAAAAGTACCCTCTGCCACCAGAAACAACCGCACCCTTCTCACCATTCATTCCATCTATCATGTGAATGAGGTCGACGTGCGAATATTTCGCTTTCGTTGTGCAATCACCAAAAGTCCTTTCAACTCGATTTTCGTCTTCATCGTTGCTCACCGGAACACTCTCATGCAGGTGGTTGCCAACTTCACGCAGAGCATGATTCCGTTTTGATTCGGACAACTGCAGTTCCTTCTCATTGTCAGCAATTGCCTCATCAATTAAACCGCGTACTTTCTACAACAACAAAAAATATAATCAAATATTTTTCTCTTTAAAAAAAAACAATCACTCACCTTAATTTGATTTACCGTCAACGTTTTCAGAGTGACCGAGGTAAGATTGATCAAATCGGTTTTGATTTCATCAGGCACTGACTCACCCTCATCGCCGAGTGGCTCTTTTTTCTTCATTTTCTCACCAATTTCTTTACTGCAAACATTTTTGATTTTATTCAAATTGTCACCTTGATGCCTACGCCTTCTCCATTCAGCATCTTCGGCAATTACAGTTTCAACCAATACGACATCCTTGAATCTTTTCCGTTGATTCTCCTTCACCTTCTCCGGATCGTTTCCTTTATCGTTTCTAAATAAATCCAAATCCAGAACCATTTTTTCTTTATTTTTCTTATATTAAAATTTTATAAAAACAAATTCACGGCCTTAGCAAATCGCCTCACAGAAAGAAAACTAAAATAAGAGCTAAACTTGGTAGTTAGCCCTACTATCCAGACAACGTGGCTTACACACAAACTTTTCTATGCACTGCAAGTGCAGACAGAACGGCATATTCGATGACAGTTCGCTATGCGGCATTCTGACATCTACATATACTTTCCTATTGGCAGCACTAATCATTTTTACATATGCAATTATGCATAGCTGAATAGCTGAATATTCTTCATCCAACGAAAATAAGCACTTTCTCATCATATTGAATTTCTATGGTGACCGTAAACTGATTATTCAAATTTTGCAATAAACAAATAAAAGTCACATTGTTAATTATCTACAAACGAGATACGATTCCGATATTATGGAGGATTTTTTAAATAATGTGAAACTAAGAAGTAAAGAAACAAGATGGGACAGAATTAGAAAGAAACAATCTAAATCAGCGGTTAATATTAAAAGTGAAACGGTCAAGAAATTTATCGCAATGGATTTCGTACGTGATGGTCATCTGAAAGTATTGAACGGAACTGTATTTGGTGATGGGGAACGATTAGATCCTGTTTTGGTTATGGATATGCGACACAATTCAGTAAGTAAAAAATTTCCTCATTTTTTTCTTCAAAAGTACATCTATATTCATCATAATTTAATTAATAATATAATAGGTTCTGTAGAATTTGATAAAAGAAAAATAATAAAAAAACAAATTCCAATTTTTTCCTCAAACAATTTTGAAAATTGTTATGTTATTGTAATAGTAATCTTCAGTTTTTGTAATAGGTTTTAAAATTATTATATAACCGCAAAAAAGCTGGGCGCCTAAGTAATAGTGTTGGAGATCGGTTATTCCCCGGATATATTTCATAGTAAAAATGTTGGAAATATTTTTTCTACTTTCCATTTGGGAGTTCCAAACTTAATATAGAATTTTTGAAATTAATTTTATAATAAATAAGCATATTAAAATCTTGGATGTTCTCACGATTTTTTTTACTAACGCCGAAAACCTTTATAATAATAAGAAAATTTTTGAAAAAAATATGTTTAACAAAAATGGTCAGAAGATAAGTTTGAAATTTCAGTGAAAACAGGACTTTGGAGAGATTCCCTCACCTCCTGATTAACCCACTCATTGTTGAGGATACTACCAGCATAAAATCCAACGTAATAATGTTGTCCAACAACTAACATCGAAGGCGGTTGAAACCATCGTTGAAAATTGATATACTGCGATTTTTGGAGATTGAATACAGATACCGACAGTTCTCAATTTACTATTTAGCAAAAAAAAATTTAACACTTGGAAAAAATCAAAAAAAGAAGAGAAAAAACATATCCAGAAATAAAAAGCTTACAAACCCCTCCTCTTCCAACCTTATAAAGAAACACCCAGAAAAACTGCAACAGTTGAAAAAGCCGAAATAAATAAATGCAAAAACCAAAACCAAAATTGCAAATGAAAAATACAAAAATTTGTTGAAAAACTACAATATTTTTAGACCAGGTGCTCAGTTTTCTCAGAAAATAGGAGGCAATTAAATTGCAACATTTGCCGTTTTTCGCCTCTTCATGGAAATTTTTGTTTTTAGTCATAAAAATGGCAGATTTTTGAATTTTTTCTTTTTAAATAATTTAGTAAAATATGAAAAGATTCTATTCGAATAGTTATTGCTATCCTTCAAGGATAAAAAGGATATTTTTGCCAAATATGAAATTGAACTTTTGCTGAGATTTTTAAATTTTTCATTGGTATTGTTTGTTTGTTTGTTTGTTTGTAAGGTTCCTTAGCCATGTGCCAGGGGCCACTTCATAGAGCCACGACCGTGAGGCCATTTGGCGACTTCGCAGTACCATATATGTGGGAGATCATCTGAGAGAGACCTGTCTGTGGTTAGTAGTATAGAAAGTTGAGAATTTTGTTATATTTTGTGGAGCAGATTAGTATGTTGTAGAAGTTTAAATAGGGGACTAGGGAATGGAGTTGTTGGATCGAGGAGTTCCATAATGGGAGGAGTCCTGCTCGCAAAGTAGTTCTTGGTTATGTGGCATTCCTGTAGAATATGGGTGATAGTAAAATGGGTACCACAGGATTGGCAGAAGGGACGATTGGTGTTGCCAAAAAGGAAGTTATGAGTAAGAGCAGTAGTCCAATCCGGATTCTGAGAAGCTTCCGCGCCCAGAATTTCGGTATGGCTGTTGAATACACTGGTTTATTAGTAGTTATCCAATGAGTCAACAAAAAAGTGTCGCTATTGGTCCAGTCATCGTGTCTGCGGATGGCTAATGGTGTTAGTCGCCATTCTGTTAGTAGGCGAGGCAGATTGGGATTGACTGTGATCACTGGTCAACGGAATGTTTCTCCAGTCAACTTGTCAGCACTTTCATTACCCACAATTCCCACATTCCCTAGCACCCATCGCAACACGACACTCCTATTGCTAAGTAGGCTACGACGAATTGCGCTAAGTACTGGGTCAGTCGATGGTCCACAAATGGCTTTAAGGGCGGCAAGGCTGTCGCTAAAAATAATAACGCTTTGTTAGCTGGGAATATTGGTCGCAATTTCCATTGCCGTTTTGATGGCTCACAGCTCCCCGTAATATGGAGCTGCCCTATAATGGAAGATTCCACAACATAGTGCGCGGGTGCTGCAGCCAAAAAGTTCGACGACCGAAAAAGATGTAATATCGGTGTCAGCGGCGGCATCAGTGAACAACAGTCGATGATTTTTAATCCGTCCGGTTTCCAATCTGGGTGTGGAGGGGAAGTTTGGAAAACAAGGGGGAGGATGGATGAAGTGCTTTCAAGGTGGGATATTAATAAGGATAGCGATGATGAATTCCTTTTTGAACTGGGGGAGATGATAATGTTTTTGATTAAAGTGTGGAGGGGATAATTTGGAGGGCATAGGTTTTTGTAAATTAAACTTAGGCGGGCTTTGTGAAGATAGAAAAAAATAAGTTTTCGACCAGTTTTTATCAGTATGGATTCCACCGGAGATGTCCGATGTGTTCCACTGGCTAGTCTAATGCAACGGTTTACCTCGACTAGCTTTTTCCCTGCTATTGACACATATAGTGAGGAATTTTTAATCGATTGTTTTTATTTTTTTTTATACTTTTTATGTTTTTTTTTATTTATATTTTTTTTTGAAAAATAATAGTAAAATATTGAAGGAATCTATTCGAATAGTTTTTATTATCCTTCGAGGATTATTTTATTAGAAAAACTAATTCGAAAACCTCAAAAAATTGGGGAAAGCTTTTTTTAGGTAATTTTTTTTGAACGAATAAACTTCCCGATAAGTAAAAAAAAATTTCAATGATTTAATCGAGCAGATTATTCGTCATCCTAAGCATCAAAATGGGATTAAACAAAATAAGGACGAAAGCGATCAGATTGAAACGATTTCATTTCGGTCACATTCTCAAGTTATTGAGGAGCACTACATTGAAAATCAATTGCAGAAATTTAGATGCGAACTGGTACGAACACGATCAAAAATGCTTCTACGACCAAAACTTGCCATTAATTTGATGAATAATGAAGTGTTAAGACAGAGTCTGGAGAGTTGTGCAAATAGTTTGATGGATTTTTATAAGGCGCCATGTGATATGTTGAAAAAGGAAGTGAATTTTTGTAAGGAATTGTTTCTGGCTCAGAAAGATCAGAAAGAAGATATATTGTTGGCAAATGGTACAGATTTGTTGGAGGAAGGTAAGGCTTCATCTCAAAATAGTCACGAATTAGAGGAATTGCTAGAAAATCAACTATCCAATTTTGTAGAAAATTCGGAAATAATCTTAGAAGATGAGAAAGAAAAGGTTACGGAAAATTTTCAAAATGAAAACGATCGAATTCTGGAAGAATTTGATTCAGAATCCAGGAATGAACATAAAGATTCCGATAATGTGGAGAATGGTGGAAATTCTTCAAGAAAATTGGAAAATCGAATCGTTCAGTTTATGGAAGCGGTCGAAACGATTACCTATTCAAAAGAGGAGTCGATCTTGTCGTATGATAGCTTCGATTCCGAATCAATATCGACTACTGATACTGTAAATACTGCAATACAAAATGATAATTGTGAGACTGTCCAGAATGATGCTATTCCAACTCAAAATGGACATGAAGGCGCTGTATGTGATCTTCGAAAAGAATCTGAACATGATAATCAGCCCATAAAACTTAAAACTGAAATAACCACAAATAAAAATTCAATTCCATCCGATCTTTTAGTAATTACACAAATTAAGCCCAAAGGTGCTACCATGGATATTCAGAAAAACGGCAGTTCTTCGAGCAGCAGTTCAGAAAGTGAAACCGATGAACAAGGCGATATAATAGCGGAATTATTTGCGGAGAGATTTCAAAGAAATGAAAAACTTTTACAAAAATACTTTCTAAAATGGATCCACTATACAACAGTGGAGAAAATCGAAAAGGAAAACCTACTCCTCTCCCGTCAGGATCGAACGCAAAAAATGAACGCATTTCTGAATAAAATTCGTCGAGAGAAAAATCACATAAAACTCCATCCGGTGGTGACTGAGCGAAGTTGTGATTTTCAAATTCAAGAAAAACCACAAACATCAATGGTCCTTACGAAAAAATATAAAAACAAGTAAGAATTTTTATTTTTAAATAATATTTACCAAAATGCTAAAAGTTAATTTGGAAATAATTGAACGAAAAAAAAACAAACAGGATCAAAATTCAACAGGACATAATCGAATTGCAAAAATTGAAATTGGAACGTCAAGAGAGGATTATAATGGAACTGAAATTGTCGAAACTATCCGAAGAGGCGAAACTGGCAAAAAATGATACCAAACAGGAACTGAAATCTGTTATCCGAACAGGTGATGTGAAAAATCGTGTAAAAGCAAAGTGCTTACAGTTGGTGGCTAATTTGCGTGATGCTGAGGATGAGGAATTTGCTAGACTACAAGGGAAGGCACTACTGATGCCGAAATTCTTAATGAATATGCAGCAAAGAGCTCTGGAACGTAGCGTCAAGCATGAACAGGCACGGGACCGGCGTCTTAAGCAAGAAGCTGAAAAGGAGGCTGCCAAGGCAGCTGCCGAAGAGGCCAAAGTATTATGATTTCGAATTTGTTTGGATTGAAATTTGTACAATTTTCAAATTATTATGATTTATATTTTAGCGCCTGGAGGATGAAGAAGCGAAACAACAACGTATCGAAGCACTAAAAGAGAAACGCAAACAAGAGAAAATGGCTAAAATCATCAAGGAACGGGAACGACAACGTTGGATTGAGAATAATAAAAAAGTTCAACAATTCTATCGGGAAAGTTTACTTCGTAACATCGGAATGGAAGGATTTAAAAGGTTAATCCGTATGAAAAGGAAGAATACAAAAACAGCTGAACTTTTCTATCGAAATTTGTTGAAGAAAAAAATCTTCAAATCCTGGAATGGTCATATTAAAGATATTTGGGCTCGTAAAAAGGAAAAAGCCGATGAATTTTGGATTCGGATTCAGAAAAGAACTATTTGGAGAGCATGGTGCATTTACGTAACTGGTGAACGTAGTAAATATTTAGTCGCCGTCGATTGGCATGATCTCAAAATAACCGAATACACTTTTAACCATTGGGATCGTTATACGAAATTGGAGAAATTAATCGAATCGACCAAGACTAGACAAGCTCTATCGCACTATACGTGGTAGGAGGAAATATATTTTTTAACAAATTGATTTGATAACTAAAATCAAAAGAAATTTATCTCTTTTTTGTTTGTTTTTTTTTTGGGGGTATTTATTAATTTATTTTTCATTTACCATTTATTTTAGGCAATTAAAATGGAAAGTCTTAGATCATTGGCGACGTTTACAGCAAATTCTAAAATTAGAGAAGGAAACTGAAGAGAGACGTCTACGATGGCGTATGAAAATCTGGGAATTACTACCGGACTACGCACCAAATCAATGTGATGATGATCTATGAGTTTGAGTTCTTTAAATATGATAAAAATGATCAAGTTTTTGTAATTTAGTTAAAAACTGATGAGGAAAAATTATTTTTAAAAATAAACAAGACAAAAACACATAAAACAGAAGACTTTGACAAGAAAAACAATTATTTTTTTAACAGGTGTATAAGCTTAAATCCGCTGTTTTTTAGACATGTTTTTTTCATAGAAAGCAAAAATAAATTTATTCAAAGTACTTGCCCTCGCTAGTTAGACATTTTTTCCATCTCTCGGGAAATTTATGGATACCATTCCAAAAAAATTCCTTTTCTTTCGAGGTAAATCCCTCATCAAGCCATTTTCGGACGTCTTCGTAAGAATCGAAGTGCTGCTCAGCAAGCGCGTGGCCCATCGACGAAAACAGGTGGTAGTCAGAAGGGGCCAGTTCTGGTGAATAAGCGGGGTGGGGTAGCACCTCCCAGTTGAGTGTCTCTAAGTAGTTTCGGACCATTTTTGACGTGTGTGATGGTGCGTTGTCGTATTGTAAAATCAGCTTTTCATGTTTTTGTTGATAATCCGTTCTTTTTTTCACACAGAGCACGGTGCAATTTGATCAGTTGTTGGTGGTAGCGTTGGGCATTGATAGTTTCACCAGTTTTCAGCATCTCATAGTAGACAATACCCTGCTGATCCCACCAAACGCATAGCTTCTTCTTCTGTCCGAAGCGATTTGGTCTTGGGGAAGATGTTGATGGTTGGCCAGGATCAACTGGTCTTGGGGAAGATGTTGATGGTTGGCCAAGAACGACTTTCCTCTTTGTCTGGCGAGCAAGATTTCGCATGTGTTTTGGCGTCGCTCCATCGACGTCATGCGGCACCCATTTTCCGATCTTTTCAATTTTCCCCATGAGTAACACCCAATTGCTACGTGCATTTTTTGCGAGTGGGTATCGTCTGCGTCCAAAAGAACCGGCAATTGATTTTTTTCAACCTTCCTAGGCCGATTTTCACGCTTCTTGTCCCACAAGTCAAAATTGCCGTCTTTGAACCGACGAAACCAATCTCGGCACGTTGTTTCCGATAAAGCACTCTCACCATAGGCCTCCATAAGCATTCGATGCGATTCGGCAGCCGATTTCTTCAAATTGAAGCAGAAAAGCAGAGCTTTCCGCATATTCTCTTTTTCTAGCACAAAACTAGACATGATTACCAAAGGAAAAATGTATGTTGTTGTACGAAATTGCTGACAATGTGCACTGATTAATGTTGACAGATGTCAAACTCATAAAAAAAAGTATGGCGTGCCCATGGTAGCTTAATACGCTCTCACTCACGCCATCTACATATGACCAAACAGCGGATTTAGGCTTATACATCTCATATGTAATTTTTATGAATAGAAACAAATTGCAAAGAAAAACTATTCCGAAATGACTAAATATTTGTAATTTATTTAATTGTTTTCCTTTTTGTATCTACACAATTTATTATTATTTATAATACTTATTATTAGTATGGTTTTTAGTTTGAATAAAATTTTTTTAAATAATTTTAATTGAATTTTTCACGAAAATCATCTTCAAATACATTATATATATTTTTTTTTTTTTGCAATAAAATTGACAATTATCTCTACAAATCTTATTAGGATTATTATTATTATTAAAGAAGAAGTTTCTTATTTACTTTTTTTAACATTAATTTTTTTTCTATTTTATACCATTTTCTTTTTTGTTGTTTTGTTTAATTAAAATTTCTTATCAAATATGGTAAATTGTAAGCGTTTGAAAATCTCTAAATTGTTTCGATTTAATATTATTTGGTAAAAACTATGAAAAAAAAGCTTTTATTTAATTGCAATAGTTTGCTAATATTCTAAAAAAAAAAATTTTGGAAAAAAAAGTATTCGTGCGTATTTATACAAACATGGTATCTCTCACCAGGTAATACTAAAACCTTATTTTTTCTTCTAAATGAAGCGTTTAGTTAGGTTTCCAATGAAAAATTACATTTTATTTCCAATAAATTTTATATACTGTCTATTCACAGACAATTAGTGGAAGGATTCTATTTAAATTATTAGCTTTTTATTTATTTATTTTGAAATTAATTTGTTCTTCTTTGGATTTAAAAGATTCTTATTGAGTGTCCTCGTCTTAATTGCATAAAATGTAAATGTTTCGTTTTTCGAACACTTACAATAAGTACAAAGTTTTCTGTTGTGCCTCGCAATATTCTCCTTTTCCGTTACTCTTACAGTTAAATTCTAGTTAATCTTCTTTTTCTTTTCAATTTTTAACAACGTGTGTTAATTCTTTAACCTTTTTTAAAATCTTAAACACTACCTATAATATTACATATCCATTCACTGTTGAAAAGAAAATATCTTATATAATTTCTTGTTTTTTTTCTGTTTTTTCAAATAATTTTGAGCGCAAAGAAAACAAAAATGGCCGATTTTCAGCGTTCGTCAGAATAGATTTTCACATAAGTTCCAGAATCATTTCGCATCAGTTTCTCCAAATGATCACATTAGTAATATTGCACTAATTTTATTATTTATTTTCTTTCTTCTTGGATTATTTTCTATACAAAATTCCACTTAGAGTAGTTTTTTATTTTAAATAAATTTAGTACACATTCATTTTCACTTCTTTATCGTATTTTTGTTCTTGTTTTTTTTTCATTTACTTTAATTAGAAATTTTATAAGATCGACAAATGAACGTTTTATAATTCCAATATAATGATTTTCGATTGCCAGTATGTCCTTGTTTCCATTCGGTATGCGTTATACCTTTCGATATTAAATAGGTTTGAAGTAGTAATGATACAAAAATTAGAATTCCAAAAATTATTGAATAAATCGAAATTACAAAAGATAGACCCATTCTAGAAAGAAAAAGATGAAGAAAAAAAGTTAGTGAATTATTTTTGTTAAAGATCATAAATTTTTACATACTCATATTCATCGTAGGCTTCGCTACAATCATCCGGAAGTAGAATATGAATTTTGACCACTTGGAAAATGAGAAATGGATGGCACACTGACGTTAGAGTGAGATTAGATCCAAGAACAAGTGCACACAATCCAAATAAAAGTCCGAAACAGTAAAATTGATGATTCGAGGCACCAATGCAACAGTCTAGCCAAACGCTATGATGATCCCTTCGAATGATGCATGCCTGACACATTGAGCAATGAAATGTTCTGGGCGGTACATATTTACGACAATTTTGACAAATATTTGGATGGCAATCACTTTCGTCTGATTCAGCATTATCGATTAGCACCGATGTTTGCTCTTCCGTAATATCGGGTAAGTCGTCCTCGGAAGCGAGACTTTGGACAACGAAATTTTCTGGTGCCAATTTTCGTGTTTTATAAATGCAAAAAAATGACAGACACACAAAAAATATCAACACGAAATTTTCTTCCGGCAACAATTCCAATAGTGGCGCTGTTGTCTGGAATAGCACCAGTAAATAAACCACTGACCAGAGAGTCCACATGAAAAAGAATCTCGAACGCGATAGCACCCCCAACAAATAATAGTATGTGTAACTTAAAAATAACGTTGTTGCGATGAACATTATTATTGAGCAGTAGACGTTAATAGCGGCTATGCCAATTATTAGCGGTATTATAAACATCGGAAGAATCGCATCGAGAGACACTTGTTTCGGCCCACCTCGCCATGGTATACGCAATCGGTCTTGGAATGTCAACAACATATCGGGTTTTTTCCTCTTTAAATCGTTCGCTTTAAACAAACGACTAGTCCTTGTCCATTAATTTCAATATGGTTTGCGTTGTACTTTATATACTTTATAGTATGATAATAAGAATCTTTATATTCAATTTTGATTAATATCAGATAATATAGAATTCAATCGTTAGTTCGGAACTTCCTGTCAAAATCACAGCCGAAAAGACGACAATCGCAACAGCATCTCAGAATATGTTAACATTCGATGCTGACGATCGATTTGTTCTCAGCAAGAAAATGTTCCCTTAATTTACATTCCGGTACGCACCAACTCACTTATTGCTTCTTTTTAATCTCGGTACATTTCGATTTTTATTTATTTGCAAACACTAATTACCCGAAACGCATCTGTATTTAGCACCGAAATTTAACTCGATCGATTTAGTTACGCTCTATTAATCGAAAATTCAATAAAATTATTAAATCGAACATAATCTTTTTTTGTTATCTCGATAACAAAGGTCAAAATTATTATTGAACTTTAAATTGGCGTAATTTTAGGAAATCGTCGGTATCAACTTAATTGTCAAAATATAGTGAAACCGCCTTTCAACGAAAAACCATCTGACATCTGCAGTGTGTGAACACATTTGCGGATAACACTTCACAATGGGTTAAAATGAGATAAAAAATAATTTCTAATGAGCGACGCATGCCTAACCCGAATTGAAAAGAAACTCTCATGAGTTGGAAGGGGTTGGGGAAAGGTAGCCACACTAACAGAAAAAGTACAACTCTCGTACAACTCCATGAACCCTAAAAAGATTTCTTAACTTAGGGCGAAAATGGAGTTCTATTAAAATTTTTGGATTTCCCACAATTTCCTAACCAGAAATACAAAAATTTCAAAAGAAATTCTGCCGAACATCCAAACTCCCTCACATAATTAATAAACAAACAAAATCCCTGTCTCTCAAGATGTTTTACGTTTTATTTGTTTAGAAAAAAAATTCATTACAATTTCTTGTTTATTTCTTATCACTTGAGACTGAACTCTTCGATTCTCGCAAAGAAGCTGAACGACGACGTTTCGCCTCGTCCCTCTTTGCTCTTGATTCCTTCTTACGTTGAGCTAACAGTTTTGCATATTCAGCTGCAGCATCTTTCGAAGCGACTCTTCGTTTCTTTTTCAATTCTAGACGACGCCTTTTCCGTTGTAGCGTGATTGGTGTAACAAGACGTTGAATTTTTGGTGCCTTTGAAATTGGCTTTTTACCATTTTTAGCTGGGATTGGACGACGAACAACATATTGCCTGACATCGTCTTCTTTTGACAAATTGTACAATTTGCGAATTTTGCTCGCACGTTTTGGTCCCAAACGTCGTGGAATATGGGTATCTGTCAAACCGGGAATATGTTTTTCACCTTGTTTAGCCACAACTAATGACAGTACTGATATATTCGAATTCACGATGCATCCGCGAACTGATTTACGTTTCCTTTCACCAGTACGTCTTGGACGATAGCAAGAATGTCCTTTCTTTAACAGCAAACGAACACGTCCTGGAAAAAAATATAATTGCTTATTTAAAATAAAACTTCTTCTATTATAAAAGATCTAAGCATTTGATTACTCACCATGCGATAGGACACCCTGTTTCATTGGGAAACCTTGTTTGTCATTTCCTCCAGTAATTCGGAGAATGTAACCCTTCCACTCATCACCAAGCACATCGGCTTCAACATGAGCGCCCATACGTTTATCATAGAAAATTCTTAATTTATGTTCATCCACAACTTGGAAGAGTTTTTGACTCCCCGTTGCCGGGCAGGATACGTTTAGCTATAATTATCAAAATAAACAAAAAAAAAAAGGAAAAAAACGAAAAATTTATTAGTATCGTTGAAACCATTTTTTTTTTAAGGTTAGGTTATAAAATTGATTGAAATTTGCACTCCGAAATCACATTTTAACCAATAATTTTATCCATTAAAAGAATGTATTATATTTTATTTATAGTTTTTAAATATAATTTATTAATTTTCCTTTGTAATAATAACGAAAATAACTCATTTATGAACGCACCTTCATCTTTTAACCTCTGCTTTGAAGCACGACGAATACAGAAAGAAAGAGCATGTGGGTACGTATTCAAATTTCGAAATATTTTGGCAACATGCTAGATATGTGTGAAGTTGGATTTTAAAAAATTTCGAATAAGTTAATGAAATGAATTTTTTTGATTTAATTAATTTTCTATTTAATAATATATTTATTATAAACAAATCGATTAATTTAATAATTCCTTTTTATTTTATTATTTGTTAAATTTATTAAAGAAACAATTTTTTAACATTTTACTCATTTCGAAATTCAATCATAATTGAAATTTGGCTGATAATGCAGTTCATTCGAAATCTGACAGATCTAATTTTCGTACAGATAATATGCCGCTAATATTAACATTTGTAGTATATGAATAAATAGGAATATTTGTTTTAATGCCGATAAACTATAAATTTTAAATATTCTGTTTAGATAAAAATAATGTTCAAATTTGACTTTAGAATAGAAGAAAAGGATGAAAGTGAAGGAGAAACGGATAAAAAGTAAAGCAAAAATCCATTTTAAACAATTTCGTATGATAATCAATTTTTTTTATTTTTTTAGCAATGATGTAGCGGAGACTAAAGTTGATAATTCTACTCAAAGTCTGAATTGTCATAGTACAGAAGAAATTTTAATAACAAAAGAACACGTGGAGAGGATGCCCAGATACTTGGAAGAATGTATGATTTCATGTTACGGAGATGTGAAAATTCAGCGAGTAAATTTCTCATCGTTTGAACTGCTAGAAGCTATCGACGATGACAATGATCTTACAGATGATGTCCTTATTGCTGAGAAGAATCATTCAGATTTGATTCCTGGAGTATATGAGGGTATAATATAAACAAATGTTCTTTGATAATAATCCATTATAACTGATTTTGGTCTGAAACTTGTTGTAGGAGGTGCAAAGATTTGGGAATGTACAGCGGATTTAATAGAATATCTTGTGAAAAATTTTGACAAAGATTTTTTCAACGGAAAAAGCATTCTTGATTTGGGTTGTGGCCACGGACTCCTTGGCTTGTATGCTCTGAAATGCGGTGCATTCGTACATTTTCATGACTATGTAAGATAGATTATAATATGCTATTATCCGTAGAAAGAACCCAAAAATAATTTCCTCTTAATTTTAATACAAATTAGAATCGAGATGTTCTTCAGAAAATTACTATCCCAAATGTTATAATAAATACTACCGATTTTGTAGATGTATCCAGCGTGAGGGCGAAATTTATTTCTGGTGATTGGGGAAACTATATTGATTGGGACGGCAATAATGAAAAATTCGATATGATTCTAACATCAGAAACCATATATAATCCGCAAAACTATGGGAAAGTTATTCAAATAGTTCGTAAAAAATTAAAAGAAAATGGAATTGGATTATTGGCTGCGAAAACACATTATTTTGGTGTTGGTGGTGATTTAAGGCAATTTGAAAAAATGCTCTCAATTGACGATAACTTTAGTTGGACAACCGTTTGGAGATTTAAGAAAGGCGTAGAAAGAGAAATTCTACAAATAAAATGGAAGAATTGACAAAAATTATATATAGTATTTGACGATACGAGAATTTTGTAAAAGTTTTTGTGGAACTAGTCATCGAATTAAAAGAGTATGGACTATATCGGCCTTATAGAAGATACAAAAATATTTGAAAAAAATGAATCTAAGATTTGAAAATGATAGATTTTAAGGAAGAAATAATATTTTTATACCATAAGTAAATGGCAAGAAATATTTTTACTTAAACAAATAAAATATTAATTGAAAAGATTTTCTATTTTGTTATTTATTGCACCTTTTTTTTTTTTGGTTTTTAGGTCGTGTTAGACGGATATTAGCATATTTGTTAATCAAATTTTTTTCGATAGAAAATTGATTGTTTCCCATGAAAATTTATCTAAAATAATTTAAAATTTCCCAACTCAGAGTAAATATTTAGTATGAGTACGAACACCAACTCAAATAAGTCTGAAGTAACTAGGAAACTACCGAAAAATTAAAGGCAAAACTTGAAAACACCAAAATGAAAAATATATTTCAATCCTCGTTGTCTGTGACATTAAAATCATATTAGATTATATAAAATTCAGCAACTCCTCTCAACTTACCATCAAGGAGGCCAAAAGTAGAATAGAAAAAATGTCAATCAAGTTAGATGATTATTTTTCATAAAAAAATAAAAATTTTTTGCAGAAAAAAAACTGGTTAAAATTTATGCAAACAAATATTTTGTTAAGAGAAAATTTTTGAAAAAAAAAACTACTTTTCCTACCTTGTTATTGTGTATTATTTGTATTTATCACATACACCCCACATTTAAAATTCCAAAAAAAAATATTGAAATTAAAAAATTAGCATTTATTAATGATGTTGTGGCAAAAGAAATCACATAAACTAGGAAGAAGAAAAGTTGAAAGAAAATACAAAACCCAAAATAATTTAGTAGAAAAAAATTCAATAAAAAAACATCAAACATATAAAAAAAAATTGTTTACAAACCCCCCTTTCCCCGCAAATAACAGAAAACATACAAAAGAAAGGCTCTGAGAGTAGAAAGAAAAAATTGGATCCCCGGAACAATAAATATGTGAGAGAAAGGAGGAAAATATATCGACCCCCCTAAAAATATGCACAAAACCATACAAATCCGAAAATTTGTGACAAAAATACACGAAAATGCAATTTTTACACCAGGCACCCAGTTTCTTCAGAAAATAGGAGGCAAAAATTATTACACTGAGTCTACTTGTTCTTAAAATTGGTTTTTCTCTATGAAAATGGTGGCATTTGTTTGGAGATTTCTTTAAGGCAAAGCCTCTCCAATCCATATTATCCTGACTGGAAGGTGACTCTAATTTCTAGATAAATATTTGCGGGCGTTTTTGAGAAAAATTTGACAAAAATGCATGAAATTCTCTCTTAAAATCTGTTTTTTTTTCCCTATGAATAAGGCAATTTTTTTTGTAAATTATTTTTACGGTATCATTGCGTCTAATCATCCTGACTCGCATCACTCCAACAGTGGAAAGTGCCCTTCGCAACGAGCAGTCTGGTTTTAGACCAAACCGCTCCTGTGTTGATCACATCGACAGCCTAAGAATGATCATTGAACAGTCGAACGAATGGAACCGCCCCCGCTCTATCTTCTCTTCGTTGACTTCGAAAGAGCCTTCGACATGATTTCTCGCGACGCCATCTGGAATGGTCTGGCTGAACTAGGCATCCCACAGGCCATCATCGATCTCATCCGAGAACTATACCATGAGGCCCCGTGTAGAGTGCGCTTCAAAGGACGAAACAGCGATCCATTCAACATCTCGAGAGGAGTCAGGTAGGGTTGTGTAATCTCACCTATACTCTTCATAATCGCCCTAGACCTAGTCCTTCAACGCACTAACAACACAGCCAGCAACGGTATCCATATGCCTCATCCATATGCCCACACCTTCAACGGCATTCAGGAGAAACTGAATGCTCTGGCCTCCAACGCCGAAGAAGTGGGGATGAGAATCAACATCAAGAAGATCAAATTGATGCGTATCGGCGCCACCTGCGGGAGGCCCTTGATGCTACACGGTACCCAAGTTAAAGATGGAACTGAAACACACATCCAAACGCGCATCAACAAGGCGCGACAAGCGTACACCTCACTTGGGAACGTGTGGCGTTCCAACCACCTCTCCATAGCACTCAAACTTCGAATATTCAGTTCAAACGTCAAGCCAGTCCTGCTGTACGGCTGCGAAACATGGAAAGTAACCGACAGCACGACTCGTAATCCTCAAACATTTGTGAACAGATGCTTGAGGCATATAAGCAAGATCTTCTGGCCGAACTGGATAACGAACGATGAGCTGCTTCTTCTCACGAAGCAAAAATCCCTGCTAGCTGACATCAAACGCAGGAAATGGAGATGGATTGGCCACACCTTGCGAAAACCACCTACGGTCATAGCAAGGATGGCATTAGATTGGAACCCGCAGGACCACTTGGAGAAGATCAGTCGAGCGCGAACACCAACAAATTGGCAAGTCATGGTCAGAAGTGAAAAGGCTAGCCCAAGACAGAAGCAGATGGAGAGAGTTCACAGAGTCTCTAGTGCCGCTATATGCTCCATAGGAGCGACTGTGTCTCATGGCTATGTGTTATGTAAAAAAAATTATACAATAACGTAGAAATGAAAAACCTGTCAAATAAAAAAATTGCGCGTAGTCAGGCAAAGCTTTCTGGATTCATATTATCCTGATCGGAATAAAAATGTCCTTACAGAATAAAATTCTATTAGCGTTTTTGCGAAAATATGGCATAAAATTCGGTGTATTTTTTTCTTAAAATTTATATTTTCGGATTAAAATGGCAATTTTTTTTAGCAATTTATTTTATGGTTTTAATACGTACACTTTTGCACAGTTTTCTTAATCCATATTATCCTAAAAAAGGATATCTTTTCAGGATAAATTTTTGTGAGCACTTTTAAGAACAAATTGCATAAAATTTAATTTTTTTATTTACTGAAAATTTATTTTATTTTCTTTTTTTTTTTTTTAAAGAAAAGGATAATTTTTCATTAAAATTTTCTCACGATATCCTTGTGTAGAATAAGGAAAATATTTCTCAATACTCTGTTTGACCCTTTTTGGAAAGTTAAATAACATTTAGCATAAAATTTTTATAAAAAATTTTAATGAAAAAATTGCATAAAATAGTTGCTTACACCTTGTTTAAATTTATTTGTAATCGTAAAAAGGACAAGTTATATAAACATTTTGATGGTGTCCTTTTAGAAGAACCTTTATAAAATTAGTTGTAATGTGAGCGACATTTTAAGTTCAGGATAAAATTTCATAAAGAATATTTAACAATTTCTTTATTGCATAAAAGTTGGAATTTTTTACTTTACTTTATTCGATCATTTTTTAAAATTAAATACGAGGGTCCTTAGAAAAACCAAGAAATTGCGCTCGTAGTGTCGGTAAATATTTTTTTTTGTAAGTACCATTATCGACAGGAAAGCTGTCAAAATTTCAGCTCGATCCATAGCGTAGGTCAATTTCTATTGTCGATTAAAGTTAACGACATTTATTTGTGCATAACAATGGAAAAAAGCGAGTTTAGGGCTGTCATCAAACATCTCCATTTGAAAGGCTTAAGCCCGAAAGAAATCAAAGCCGAGTTGGATGCAGTTCATGGCACATCTGCACCTGTGTTTGCGACGGTTTACAATTGGGTGAATGAATTTAAACATGGCCGTTCATCCACAAAAGATGAACATCGTTCAGGACGCCCAGTTGAGGTGTCTACTCCTGAAACCATCGACAAAATCCACGATCTGATTTTGAACGATCGGCGAATTAAAGTGCGCGAATTAGTTGAGGCCACGGGCATATCACAAGGTACAGTCGCTTCAATTTTGCATGAAAAATTGTCTGTGAAAAAAATGTCGGTAAGATGGGTGCCGCGTTTGCTCTCAGAGGAGAATAAGCGCAATCGTGTAGTGGACTCTGAGGCTATGTTGGCACTCTTTCATCGCAATCCTGCCGAATTCCTTCGTCGATATATCACTGTGGACGAAACCTGGATACACTACTACACTCCAGAAACGAGGAGAGTGCATTTTCAAGGGTGAACGGGTTTCGAAGAAGGCAAAAACGGTGCCATCGGCCGGCAAGGTGATGGCCACGATCATTTTTATCGACTACTTGGAAAAAGGAAAAACAGTAACAGGAGCGTATTACGCGTCGTTATTGCAACGGTTGAGCGAGGAAATCAAAGAGAAACGCCCCCATCTGAAGAAGAAAAAAATCCTCTTCCATCAGGACAATGCGCGTGTGCACACCTGCGCTGTTTCCATGGCCAAAATTGTGGAATTGAGAATGGAATTGTTGCAGCATCCCGCTTATTCACCAGATTTGGCCCTGAGTGACTATTTGCTTTTCTCCAATCTGAAGAAATGGTTTGCCGGACGACGGTTCTCTTCCAACGAGGACGTCATTGCTCAAACGGATGAGTACGTGTATTTTGCAGAACTTCCGAAATCCTATTTTTTGGACGGGATAAAAATTTTGGAAAAACGGTTGGAAAAGTGTTTTTTTTTTTAAAAACAGTTTTTTTTCATCTTTTTCTAAGGACTTTATGAACGACCCTCGTAGAATGATACGATTTAGGTCAAATATGCGCACCGTTTTGTTCGATAACTTGTTGCCATTTTGGAGGTAATTTCATAATGCCTCTCTAATAGAAACACTCGTCCCTATTGGCAAAAAACTGGGACAGTCGATTTTCACAATCTTCTCTTGAGGCGAATTTTTCAAGGTCGTAATCACTTGGTGCCAGGTCCGGACTATAAGGTGGATGCATAAGAACAACCCAACCAAAGTCCCGGAACATCTGGCGAGTCACTATCGATGTATGCGGCCTGGCGTTGTCCTGATGGAACACAATTCCTCTCCTATTGGCCAAAGCTGGCCGCTTCTGGGCGATTGCTTCTTTGAGACGGTCCAATTGTTGACAGTATAGGTACGAATTAAGAGTTCGGCCGTAGGGGAGCAGCTCATAGTAGATGATTCCCTGCCAGTCCCACCAAACACACAGCAAAACCGTCCTGGCTGTCAATCCTGGCTTAACCACCGTTTGCGCCGGGTGACCGCGATTTGACCACGACCGTTGTCGCTTGACGTTGTCGTAAGTGACCCACTTTTCATCACCAGTAACCATCCGCTTCAGAAATGGATCGATATTGTTGCGATTCAGCAGCGATTCGCAGATGGAAATTCGGTCCATGAGGTTTTTTTGCGATAACTCGGTTGGCACCCATACATCGAGCTTCTTTTTGTATCCAGCCTTGTTTAAGTGGTTCCAAACGGTTTTTTGTGCAATGTTAAGCTCATGGGCAATCGAAACAGTGCTTACGTGACGGTCCATTATTTTATCGACATTTTCGACAATTGGCCTTCCAGAGCGTGGTGCATCTTTGACATGAAAATTACCGGAACGGAATCGACGAAACCAAAATTGCGCGTGATTGACTGTTACAGTATCAGGACCATAAACACTATTCACATTTTCAGCTGCCTGGCTTGCGTTTTCGCCTTTATCGAAGAAAAATTGTAAAATATGGCGTATTTTCTCTTTGTTGGTGTCCATCTTTGACGCGTGCTAAAAAAATACTTAGTCAAGTAATCACAAAACTGTATCAGAAGCTTTTTTAGTACGAAATATTATCTTTCTAACGCCATCTAGTGCAACCCAATCGCACTTTTACAACGGGACATACAGACTTCTAAGGCCATCTATTGGCAAAATAATGGATTATTTTTTACTACACCTTATATATGCACTGGAAGATCACAATTACGTGAAATTATCGGAATTGGATGAGTTCTGTAACTACAATATATAAAAGGTTTTTTAATAAGAGTGATATGATTTCTTTAAAAAAAAAATAAATACACTAATTGTTAAGGAAATTCAAATGTTTTTTTATTTAATGTGAAGTACAATCGATACAATTAAGTTCTGAATAAAACGTCATTCAAATGGCCTCCCGACTTCTTTTACAGGAACGAATTCGATGAACCTAATTTTCGAGCACTTTTTCCACTAAATCAAGTCGTATGTCATGAATAGCACGTTCAATATGGACTTCTAAAGCTTGAAAAGTGTCTGGTTTATTGCTAAAGACCAATGACTTTAAATAACCCCACAACAAATAGTCTAATGGTGTTAAATCACAACTTCTTGGAGGCTATTCAATGTCACAATTTCTTGAAATAATCGAATCTCCAAACTTTTCTCGCAATAATTCGGTTGTTGCACGTGCTGTGTGGCACGTAGCCCCGTCTTGTTTGAACCAGATGTTGTCAAGATCAAGTTCTTCCAATTTCGGCCATAAAAAGTTGGTTATCATCGATCTATACCACTCTCCATTGACAGTAACGATGTTACCAGCTTCATTTCGAAAGAAGTACGGACCGATGATTCCACCAGACCAAAAACCACAACAAACTGTCAATTCAGGTGAATGTAATGGGTGTTCATGAATAATTTGTGGATTTTCTTCGTACCAGAATCGACAGTTTTGTTTATTTACCGCACCACTCAGGTGAAAGTGAACGCACGAAAAGTTGCAATTTGAGAACGATTATTTTTATAATAAAATTGAACAATTTGTAAACGTTGTTCTTGCATATATCTCTCCATGAGGAAATTGTAAACATTACTGAATATAATGAAAAAAAAAGACAGATCATGACATATTAAAAATGGCCGAAACGTCACTTAGAAATCATATCACTCTTATTGGAAAACACTATATAAGGCCGAAGTACCTGACGAAATAGAAACTACTCCAATTAGACCGGTAAATGTAAATTCCTATTTGAGCATATCATTAAAACGTTGCCATCTATGGAACAGATGCCCTGTGATAAAATTAGTAACGAACCTGTAGTTGATAGTAAACTGCAGGAGCGGGGACAGATAATACCAAAAACCGAATATTTAAGAAATTCATAAAATGTACAACGTTCACAAAACATGAGTGCACTTGCCAGAAAATTAGAAAAATTAATGGTTTTTTATTTTCCAGTTCAGAAAATATGCTAATTAGTTTCCAAACAGGATCAAATGAAGTTTCGTAAAATATTGTTCTAAGTTTGCCCAAGGATCTCATCCATTTTTATATTGGTAAAAAAATTACCCTTTTCATTGTAAAAAAACAAATTCTAAGAAAAAAAAACAATAAATTTTATGCAATTTTTCCGAAAGTTAGCAATAAAAATTTATCCTGAAAGGACATTCTTCTTCCAAAGAATACCTGAAGGGATATAATCGCAATGACACTATAGAAAAAAATGAAAAAAAAAGTTTATCCTAAAAGGATAATTCTTCCTCTGATCAGGATAATATTGAATTAGAGAAGCTTTGCCTGACTAAGCGCAATGATACCATAAAAAAAAATCTACGAAAAAAATTGTCTTATTCACAGGAAAAAAACAAATTTTAAGAGAAAAAAACGCTCAGAAAAATTTATTCTGCAAGGACATTCTTATTATTCCCATTAGGATAATCGGAATTAAAGCTTTGCCTGAGTACGCGCAATGATACCATAAAAAGGAATTTTCAAAAAATCGCCATTTTCATAAATTTTACGTACAAGTGGACTCAATGCAATAATTTTTGCCTCCTATTTTCTGAGAAAACTGGGTGCCTGGTGTAAAAATTGGATTTTCGTACATTTTTCTCACAAATTTTCGGATTTTTGATTTGAATTTTGAATACACACTTAAGCGCACGATTTATTTTGTGCTTTTCTCTCACATATTCTTTCGGGATTCAATTTTTTTCCTTTTTGTCCTCGGAGGCTTTTTCTTTGGATTTTTTTATTCTTTACGGAGCGGTTAGGGGTTGCGGGTTAGCTAATGTGCTGGGTTGTAATATTATTTTTTTCTTAGGCTTATTTTTTGAGAATTTTTCTTATTTTTTTTCGTTTTTTTTCTTAGTATTTTTAAGAATTTAAAATTTTTATAATTTATTTTTTTTATTATATTTTCTTATTTTTAGGGGTGGATTTATTTTTCTTCCACATCTTTTTGGGGTAAATTTTTTTTCTTTTTCAATCTCGGAGCCTTTTTTTTGCATGTTTTTCGTTATTTGAGATGGGGAGGGGGGGGGGGGGGGGGTGTTTATTGTAAACTGTTTTTCTTTACTTTTTGTTTATGTTTTATCTTTGTTTTTTTTTTTTTGAATTTTTTTCTACTAAGCTATTTTGGGGTTTTTTATGTTTTTTCTTTTTTTCTCCTAGTATTAAATTTTTTTTTTTACAATATTTTTCTACTTTTTTCTACTCAATGTAAATTTTTTAGGGTGTTCGGTGTTGGATGAGAGGTTTTTGGTTTTTCGATTTTGCATATATGGCGAGGGGGTAGGGGTCTGTTTAAGTGTTTTTAAACCCATTTCGATGGAAACATTTTTTCCGATTGGGTATCGTCTTCGTCCAAAAGAGCCTGCAATTGATGGTCCTTAACCTTTCTAGGCCGATTTTCACACTTCTTATCCTACAAAGCAAAATTGCCGTCTTAGAACCGACGAAACCAATCTCGGCACGTTGTTTCCGATAAAGCACTGTCACCATAGGCTTCCATAAGCATTCGATGCGATTCGGCAACCGATTTCTTCAAATTGAAGCAGAAAAGCAGATCTTCCCGGATATGTTTTTTTTTCTGGCACACATACTAGACATGATTACCAAAGGAGAAATGTATGTTGTTGTACGAAATTGCCGACAATGCACACTGATTAATGTTGGCAGATGTCAAATTCAAAAAAAAAGTATGGCGTGCCCATGGTAGCTTAATATTCTCACTCACGCCATCTATGACCAAACAGCGGATTTAAGCTTATACCCCTGGTAATTAAATTATTTTTTCAAATGAAAGTTTTGATTTTGCTCTCTTTTTTTTTTAAGTTTTTTTTTTTGTTTGTTATGTTCACTTTTTTTCCAAAAATTTTCCCCAATAATAATAAAAACTTCCTTTTTTTATGAATTTTTTTTATTTTTTTTTTGGTGTTTATTTTTATTTTTAGTATTTAATCTTAATAATTAATTTGAATTCATTTTAAAAGTAATTCAATATATTTCTACTCTGTTTTGGTTGCATTTCTTTAAATAAGAAAAAAAAAAAAAAAATTCAATTGCATTTTGTTATTTTCTTGTTGTTTTTTTTTTTTTTTTAGTTTTTATAATTTCTTTTCCATTTAATAAATTCATACCGATTTGAACTATTTTAAAAATAGTTAAAACGTTTAGTTTTTCTCATTTTCTTTTCTATATAAATCATATTTTCCATTCGCTCATTGCATTTTCTTTCAAATAGTTTTCATTTTCTAATCATCCATCAAACGTTCAATAACATTTTTCGTTTTTATTTTTATTTAATAATAAATAATATTTTTACTTTTCCTATCATTTTTTTTTCTCGATTTATGTCCGTCCTTCTTTTAAGTTATTGTATTTTTTTAAAAAAAATAAATTTTCTTTTTGTTTTTTTTGTTTTTTGTTTTCTTTTTTTTTTTTTTTTGGTGATATTCAAGCTGTATTTATACATATTCGTAAAGCTCAATATTATTGAATAAAAAAAAAATACAAAGAATTATGAACAAAAAAAAAACAATTTCTTATAATAATAGTAATAATATTGTTATAATAAGTAAAGTTATACTAAAATCATAAATAAATTTTTCTCTCTCTTTCGAATTATTCTCCATTTTCCCTTTTTTTTTTGTTTTAATTTCTTCTCTTTACTTTTTTAATCTTAAAAAATATAATAATTACCATAAATATTAATTTATTTTTGTATTATGGTATTTTTTTTTTTACAATATTGCAATAAAAAGTGTGAAATTATTTTTAATAATTATAATAATAATAAAAATGATAATAGAAAATAATTAACGAGTAAACAAATAATAAATTAAATATAATCCATAGTTTTTGTTTTCATTTTTATTTTTTAAAATTTACTTTTAATTATTTGTAAAAAGGAAAATTTAATAGAAAAAAGAAAATTTCGGTTTGGTAAATTTTTTGTTGTTAAATTAATTAATTTTTTATGTTTGAATTTTTTTTTGGTATAATTTTTTAAAAAATTATTTTTAATTGGTTTCAGTTTTTTTTATAACATAATTTTTTTTTTTAAAATATTTCATTCTTAATAACCAACCGGTAGTTTTTCTTTCTTAAATATTTGTTGTTGTTTTTTTTTTTTTTGTAACTATAAATTTTTAACATTTTTAAATGAAATTTTTTTTTATAAATATTAATTTTGTTATTTTTCTACCCAATTTTTTTATTTCTATTCACATACTTTTTTTTTAACTTGTTTTTTTTGTTGTTTTTTTTTTCGTTAATTTCAAATAAACTTTTTTTTTCTTAAACAATAATATTAATTATTGTACGAGAAGAAATTATTAGAAAAACAACAATTTTTTTTTTATTGAAATAAAAATTTCAGATTTTTTTTTTTGTTGATAAAAATAAATAAAAAAATTAAAATAATAAAAAGCCGAACAAAAATATTAATTTCCCTGTGTTTGGGTGTTTTTTTTAATAATATTTTTTTAAATTTTTTTCTATACGTTATTTTTTATTGTTCTAAATAAAATTTGCACTTTATTTTAACTGGCGTATTGAAATTTTTCTTTTTTCTTTATTATTATTATTATTATTAATTTCACTTCCCATAATATATTTTTTCAATAATTTTCACTTCGCCATAATACAATAATTTTTTTCCTATTTTAAGCTCGTCAATTTTGTTTTTTTTTGTTGTTGTTATATTTTTACTATTAACTAAATTTTTGTTTCTTTTTACAAAAAAAAAATAAAAATCGCTTTTTTTTTAGGATTAAATTATAAAAAAAAAATCCCAAAACAGCCCACTACTAATCGAATTTAGAATCTCTTTTATAAAAAAATAATAATTGATATTTCAATGGTAAATAAAAAATTACAATGCAAAAAAAGAAAATTTAGGAATTAACATATTATCATTATCATAATTGAAAGGTAAATTTATAAATAAATATTAATGAAAAATAACACTACTAATTATAATTATACAATATTTACATAAGGGAAGGCTGAGTACAGGGGAGGGGTGGAGGGGTGAAGGGGTACGTAGTTCATAAAAAATACCATATTAGGTTAAAAAAAAATTGATGAATTTTTAAAGAAAGTAGTAAATTCTAAAAAAAATTTCTTATAATCTTTAAATTAATTGGAAAAAAAATTTTTAAAGTTAAAAAAATCGAATTTTTTTTTTGTAATCCCAAATAAATTATTTTCTTTTTAAATTCACCCCAAAAATTTGATTTTATAATTTCCAATTACCATACCTCCCCTCCAACCCCGTCCCCTTCTCAATATTCATTACTTTTTATTTTTAACATTAGTAGTTGAAACAATGTAATTTTTTTTTTTAATATTCTCAACTAAAAGTTTTTGTTTAAAAATAAATTGTTTTCTTTTTTGATTCCCCTTAAAAATATTATTTTTAATAATAGACACCCCCCCTCTCCCTCTTTCCACTCTCATTATCATTTTTAACATTAATAGTTGAAATTTTCATTTATTAGCATTTATTTATGGTCTATTTTATTGTAATTTTTTTAATCATATTTTTAATATAATTTTTTTCCTGTCTTCCTTTATTCTTTATTTTACCATTTTTAAATAAATTTTTAATAATTGTTTGTCTATTTTTCTTTTTGCAGCTTATCTAAATAGTTAATATTCTTATTTATAAATAAATATATTCATATATATGTATGGGATTGTATTTTTTTTTTTAAATTTATTGTTATTAATATTATTCTTTTTTATTTTATATATTTAATTAATGTGTGTTTTTTTATTTTCTTTTTATATTTTGGAGGAATGTTAACTTTGGTATCAATCAATTCTGTATAGAAGAAAATGACATTTATTCTGATTAAATATTTAAATAATATTTAACAATAATAGTTAAAAATTTAAATAATAATAATAATAATAATATGAGTAATAATTAATTTAAGTTACAATTAAAGCAAAAATAATATTAATAATTAAAAATTACTGTTGAAAGAAATTGAATAAAATTTTAGGCAATATTTTTAGCCGCTGTAATTACATTAAGAGAGACGATGACAAAATTACAGATTGATCAATAGAAATTGATGTGAATGAGAGAGCACGGAACAGTTTTGTTTATTATGTGGTTTGGGGAAAAATAAATCCATTTATTCGATTCGGGTTAAATATGCACCGTTTTTTTTTTGAAAATAATTTGTTGCCATTTTAAAGATAAATTCATAATGCTTTCTTTTGATGCCAATTTCTTATCACTCGAGGAAATTTTTGCAATGATAAAAAAGATGGTAATCGCTTGGTGCCAGGTCCGTACTAAAAGGTTGACGCATCAAAACTTCCCAATCAAGCTCCCTGGAGTTTCTGGCAAGTCACAATAGACGTGTGTGTGGCCTGGCGTTGTCCTAATGGAACACAACCACTTTTCTGTTGGCCACTTCTGGTCAATCGCAAGCTTCAAATGATCAAATTGTTAATAGTAGAAGTCAGAATTTAGTGTTTGGCCACATGGAAGCAGCTCATAGGTCCAGTCCTACTAAATGCACAGCAAAACCTTCCTGCCCATTAGTCCTGGTTTGGCCACCGTTTGATCATTTCCCGTCCCCAGTGATCATCTGTTAAAGCAATGGATCGATTTCGTTCTGTTTGACCAAAGCTTCGTAGATGAAAATTCGATCCATCATGTTTTCTTGTATCAACTCGTGTGGAACCCAAATATCGAGCTTCTTTTTGATTCCAGTTATGCGCAGATGGGCGATGCTTTGACTGCTAACATGCCGGTCTGTTTCGAAAATTTACATAATTTTATCGACATTTTCTAAGATTGATCGAAAATCTAAATGACATTAGTCGGGACCATAAAACACCATTAACAATTTCAGCCGCCATTATCAAAGAAAAAATTCTAAAATATAACGAATTTTCTACAGAGTGCGTTTTATGCGCCAAGTGGAAGTTAAGTTTTTTTTTCTTCATAACTTTTAAATGCAATAAAATTTTATAATTTATATTTTTTGTTGATTAATTATATGGCCGAGGTACAAAGGCGACCTCTTTTAAGCACATGTTTCGTATTAAACATTTTCGAAGACTTTTAGTCTTATTTCTGCAATTTCATTTCGAATGTTTTGGTTGAAGACTTCAATCATTTTCGAAGACTCCTTCCCCCATACGAAGAAATCGGGAGAGTTCAAATCAGGGGATTATGGAGGCCAGTCTATACACGTATTGCTACTTTTTGACATTATTCGGTAGGGAAAAATTTCTCTCAAAATTTTCTATCATAGCACGAGCTACTGTGTGTGATCTGGCACTGACTTGTTGGAACCACGTTTTGTAGGCATAATTGATCCAATTCGGGCAGAAGAAAGGATCAATTATGCCTACAAAACATGTGGTTCCAACTAGTTAATGTGTGTTAATGTCCCGATAGCGATCAACAGTAACTGTTACAGCATTGCCTCCAGCATCCTCAAAGAAATATGGCCCAATGATATCGCAACATACAGTTACTCCACGAGGGTATAGTGGTATGTGGTGTGTCAGTTGATGCCGCTCTTATAACTGACAACAGAATTGACAGTCAAAAAACTGTAAATGAATTTTTATTTTGTACAAAATGTCATTTTTTCAACGAGCACAAATCTGAACATGTTTGATCACTTAAAGTATCTAGCGAAAAAATAATGGATTTCTTTTAACCCAAACGAATAATCAAGTAAATGATTAAATAAAATTTATCATAAATTAAATAAATACGAATAAATGGACATATTTGGAACTGTCAAACTCAAATGATGAGTTCGGAACGAATAACGTGAACGACGTTATATGGAATATATTTACGATCACGCACGCTCAATTACCACTCCTCGATGCTTACTGCGTGCAAAAATAACTCATCAATGCACGATCAGTGTTTTATACCCGCGAACTTTTCGCAAAGTTGAACGATTCGAGAGCGAACCAAATGTAGGAGAAAATCGCTGTAATCGAAGCTCAAGTATCAATACTGAATATGTATGCACGTCTCCCACAAAACGAATTGTCATCGATCTTCCGCTCACAATTAATTCATTATCAATAATTATGCTTCGTTCTCTTCTGTACACTTCTCTTTGTTCCCACACATAACGTTGATGTGCTCATCAACTATGAAAATCATGTATTAGACACACACGATGTAATCTAACCTTTAGTCCCGTAATGAAAAGGATACGCCCATTATTATTTTTATTTCTCTTTCTCACAACTGCCCGTAAGTTCTACTAATTATTTTTTTCTCTCATTCTTGGGAAATTTTTTCCCTCTAACTCTCTCGTTTTGTCTCTCTCTGTCTCTCTGGGGCTCTATCAGCTCTTTCACATGCAAAAATGAAGAATTTGAATTTTTTCCACATTTTCTCTTCTACCTTTTCTAACATTTCTTATTTTATTTTTTACTTAAAAATGATCAGTTTTTCTTCTTTTTTTTTTTAAAAAAAAAATTGTTTGTGGTGAATTTTTATTTTTAAAAAAATATTTTGTTTTTTAAACCCAGCCCCCCTTCCTCTCCATAACTCTATCTCTCTCTCTCACCCCTGCTGTAACCATCTCAATTTCGTTGTTTATTTTTGTTTGTTTTTAAGATATTTCATAAAAATACAAAATTTTCTAATTTTTAATATGCAAAAAAAAAACAAAAATGATAAACTAAAACCATTATTAAGTGTTAAAAATTAAATAGTAATAATAGGTTTATTATAATTACTATGATTTTTGTTTTAGTTTTTTATATTTTTTTCATATATACTTTATCATAAATATTAATTCTAATGATAATAAATACAATAAGTTCTATTAAAAAAATGGTGGTGTTAATTCTTTGTTGTGGTTGTTCTTGTTAATTTTGCATTAATTTTTTCAAAAAAAAATTTTTGTTTTTTTAAAACAATTTTTTTTTGTTTTTTTTTTTTTGCCTAAATACTTTTAGATTTAGTTTGATTAATTTTTTTTTACATATATAATTATTAATTATTATTTATACTTTTCATAATATATGGTATATATTTTTTTTTTTGTTCGGTGCATAAGAATAGTTTTGTTCCTCTTGTAATAATTATTCATATTTAATTATATTAATTTTCCTCTCTTACTAATTAACATTAATATAAATTTTAACTATTATTATTATTATCATTACTACTACTACTACTACTACTACTACTATTTTACTCCTACTACGGCTATTTTGT
This sequence comes from Atherix ibis, assembly GCA_958298945.1. Taxonomy (NCBI): domain Eukaryota; kingdom Metazoa; phylum Arthropoda; class Insecta; order Diptera; family Athericidae; genus Atherix; species Atherix ibis. The sequence continues at coordinate 79,897,564 of OY282609.1, forward strand.
TGCTAATATTAATTTTGTGAATTAATATGACTTTTTCCCTTTTCTAATTTTTAAGATTTCTTCTCTTTAGCATTTTTTTTTTTGTAAACAATTTTTGCTTTGTATTTCCTCTTTTTTAATTGCCATTTTTGTTTTAGTGATTAAATATTATTTTTATTTTTATTTTAACTAAAATAATGTTTTGTATTTCTTAACCCCCCCCCCCCCCCCCCTCCCCTCTTCTTTTTGGATGTATAAAAATTTTGTTCACATACACTCGTACATGTTTGTTATATACAACAAAAATTTGTTGTTTTCCTTATGAAAAAAATTAATTTTTTTTTTTTTATACTTTATTGTTTAATGTATTTGGAAAATGAAATAGAAAAAATCAATTCGGCAATTTTAAACCATTTTTTGTCTTAATAGAAAATAAAAGGTAGCAACTGCAAACTGCCATGCATTTTTAGCTGTTAAAAATAATAAAACCTTTACACAATCCTATGGGAATGTACAAAATTCTGACGGTGGACGATCATTTTAATTTTGTCGTTGTCATTAAAGTACTGCCACACATATGTTGTGTGACAGTTAAAAGGATTGTTGTTTGACAGTTAAAATTGATATAGAAATATGGATAAGTGTGTCAATACATTATTTTTAGTTAAAATAATTGATTTTTATTGCAATTTGGACACTATTTAGGCTATCCTATATTCAACAGCTATTGTAGTTATCGTTTGCAGTTGTCAATTGTCTTCTTTACCAGAAAGAGTTTTGGGGTAGAAAGAAAAAAAAAACTATTTAGAAAAAATGCAGAAACAAATAAGAAAAATTCTGAAAAATTGAGAAAACCGAAAAACATAAAATAAATTTCCAAAAAAAAATAAGAAGAAAATCTGAGAAAAAAAATCAGGAAGTTACGAAAAAAATTTAAAAAATTCTGAAAAAAATAATTAAAAACCAAAGAAATTTTTTTTAAAAACACAAAAATTTGAAAAAAGAAGAAAAGAAAATTAGAAGAAAGAAAATATTAGGAAAGAAGCGGAAATAAATCCAAGAATCAGCAAAATAGAAAGAAAAAATTGGAAAAAAAACAGAAAAACCCAAAAAATTACAAAAAAAATTCTTTAAAAAATTAGGAAAAAAATCAGCAAAAAATTGTTTTTTCTAAAAAAATCCAAAACTTTAAAGAAAAAAAGAAAAAACTTCAAAAAAATCCAAAAAAAATTGAAAAATAATTAGGGGGAAAAAAAAACAAAAAATAGCAAGAAAAACAAAGCAATTAAAAAAAAAATTTAAAAAAATCATAGAAAAAATTACAAAAAATTCTAAAAATTAAAAAAAGAGAAAACATTTAATAAAACAAAACATAAAAAGAAAAACACAAAAAAAATAAAAAAAAATAGAAGAAAAACAGAAATTTTCAAAAAATTAAAAAAAAAAAATCTCAAAAAAATTTAAAAAATGTAAATAGTTAAAAATTAGAAGAAAAATTTAAAAAATTGCAAAAATTTACAAAAAATTTGGAAAAATTTTAAATAAAAAAGAAAAAAAATTAACAATTCAAATTTTTTTTTAAGTAAAGCATAAAAAAAGAAAAAAAAAAAAAATAGAAGAAAAATTTAAAAAATTAAAAAAAAGCAGCAACAAAATTTTTCCATTTTAAAATTTTTCAAAATTGGGTTCGATTTGTTGTTTTCCAATTAGATTTTTTTTATTAATATTTCCTCTTCTTTTTCTACAATAATCTAAATACGTTTGCGTGAAGCAATTCGCCGAAAGAGACCAGAATTGTGGACAGAAAACTCGTGGATTTTGCACCATGATAACGCACCGTCGCACAGTGCCATCATTATTCGTAATTTTTCAACAAATACCATCCAACAACCACCGAATTCACCTGATTTGGCTCCCTGTGACTTCTTTCTGTTCAATCGAGTTAAGAAACCATTACGGGGAACGCGTTTCAACAGCCGAGAGGAAGTAATGGAAAAATCGCAGGAAGCACTGATGGACATGCCGAAAACCGAATATAAAAAATGTTACGAGGATTGGATCAAGCGCTGGCATAAGTGTGTTAAAGTCGATGGGGATTACTTTGAAGGGGACAATATAGATTTAGATGAATAAACTTGTATTTTTAATTTTCTGAATAAATTCCGGTAACTTTTTGATCAAGGTAGTATTTATTGTATTTATTATTTTTTTTTTCGTATTTTTTTTTGCCCCGTTGATTTTCTTTTTTTATATTTCATATAAAAGTCAACAAAAAAAAAAAATTGAAAAAACAAAAATAGTAACCAAAAAAGATTTTCTCTATTCCTTTTTATCTATTTAAATATTAGAAAAATATATTTATAACAAAACAACAAAAAGAAATGTTTATTTAAGATTGTCCTTTTTTTTTTGTACATAAATAAATAAACGTTAATCGCAGAAGGTTTTACTAATAATATTTTTAACAGGAGTAATTTTTTCCGCAATAATCGTTCCTTTTTTATTTCTGCTTGCCTCCTCTTATCCCATTTCTCTCTTGCCTATGTTTAATTTCTATTCTACATTAATTATTATTTTTATTATTAAAATAGTTTTTTTTTTCATTTGTAAATAAATCTTTTTAAATAAGTGTGTGTGTGTGTGTGTGTGTATGTGTATGTGTGTGATGTGTTCGAAGGCAACTACATTGATGCACATTTAAACATTTATTTTATTTTTAGTGCTCATATTTATCAATATTATTTATTTTATTAAATAAATAATATAATTAATAATAATAATAACGATAATATTAATAGTAGTAAAATGTTAAATAATAAAAGAACATTCATTTAAGATAAATCGACTGTTTTTTTTTCTTCTTTTTCTTTTTAGACGATAATACATTTATTATGTAGGCTTAAAAAATGTTTAAATTTTTTAATTTTTTTCTAATTTTGTTCAGCATAAAGCATAAAAGTTTTTCAAGTTTCTTTTTAATTACTCCGCCATTTTGTTTTTTTTATATCTTCTTCTTGATTGTATTTCTTATGTGTTTTCCTGATTCGATTTTTAGGTTATTTCTTTCGTATTTTGGTAATTTTTTTCACTAAAAATACCACTTATTCTTGTTCTCCTTTTCCTTCCGATTTGTTTTTAGTTTCTTCTTAAATTCATTCAGTTTTTTTTTTTTTAAATAATGACAAATGAATTTTATTTTCAAAACAAAACAAAAATCCCCCCTTTTTTTTATTAAAATAAAATACCAAAAAAAAAGAGGCAAGAAGAAAGTATAAACAAATACCTTCCATCGACTTTTTGGTAATACTTAATTTTTTTTTGTATTTTTCTTCATTATTATTATTATTGTTTTTTTTTTTTTTTAATAATAATAATTTCAAATTGTCGATATTGAATTATGTCCTCCGCTTGCATTTGTATTTGGTGCGTACTCCTTTAATAGGTCACGTAATCGAAGGATCTCTTTACCAGCCGCAGCTAAATCGTTTTGTAGAGAAATTTCCCGTTCGCGCAGACGTTTCATATCACGTTGGCATGTCTAGACGCAGAAAAAAAACAACATCAAAAAATCAAATTTAATTAAATTATTTTTTTTTTAAATTCACTTAATATAATTATTACAAAATCACTTAATATTATTGGGCAAATGGATTAAAATAACATTAAAAGTGAATGGGAAAAAGAATCGAAACAGATTCATTTTGTGGTTCGGAAAGTAAACAACCCTGTCATTTGACCGCTGTCAAATCTTATATGTCATTTAAGGTGGGATTTTTAAAGAGTATGGTTTGCCATTTTGATTTTTTTTAGATTTGTGATCATTTTTAAAGCAGCATTAAATGTGGCGGTTTTTTTCACGTCAAAATGATTTTTAAAATAAAAAATACTCTCTAAATTTAAAAAAAAAAACTTTATAGATTTGTGGTCCATTTAAAATCAGCATTAAATGTGGTGCTCAATAAAAATTAATTAAAATAAACACTATGGAAATATTTTTTTTAAAAATGAGTTTTCAGAAAAAAATTTGATCGAAGGAATGATTATTTTTGAGTCCAAAAATCTTTTAAGAGAAAGTTAAGGTCTCAAAATTGAGGAAAAATGCCAAACATTCTTTGTTTTTTATGAGCCCACTTAAAATTGCATTTATGAGCCCACTTAAAATTGCACAAAACTTTCCACAAACTTGTGGTCTTTTTAAAATCAGCATTTAAATGTGGCGGTTTTTTTCACGTCAAAGTGATTTTTAAGAAAAAAATTGTTCGAAGAAATGATTACTTTTGAGTCCAAAAATCTTTTAAGGGAAAGTTAGGGTCTCAAAATTGAGGGAAAATGCCAAAAATTCTCTTTTATTTTTCTTATTAATTTTTTGGTATAAGAAAAATTTAAGAAATTCTCTGGTAATTTTGAGCCCATTTAAAGTTGTACAAAACTTTCTAGAAACTTAAAATCAGTATTAAATTTTGTGTTTTTTTCACATCAAAATGATTTTTAAGAAAAAAATTGGATCGAAGGAATAATTATTTTTGAGTCCACAAATCTTTTAAGTGAAAGTTAGGGTCTCACAATTGATGAAAAATGTCACAAAAATTCTCTTTTATTTTTCTTATTATTTTTTTGGTATAAGAAAAAACTTAAGAAATTCTCTGAAAAAATAATATCACAATAAAATTTCAGTTGATTTTTAATTGAAATTATGATCAGTTCAAAAAGAAAAAATATTGAAAAAAAAACAATTTTTTTTTATGGAAAAAACACCTAAAATATTAAAAAAAAATCTTTTAAAAATGCACTACTTCGAATAATAATTATTTAAGCAATTAAACTTGTATTTTTTGTTGATTAATTAATATTAAAGATTCTAAACAATTCAGACTGGACAGTCAACACTATCAACATTTACTCAAAGCCTAGCAACATTTACTCACAAATAGTTGAGTTTGCAGCGAATCGCAGTACAGCAGCAAAAGGCACCGACTGCAGCGCGTCATTAAGAAATTTACTGCACACTTGCAGTTGCGTTAGAGTTGCAGCCAATTGAACGTTTTTTTATGCGCGAATGTTGCTGGGATTTTTTGTAACGTGCGTGCGGGCGAACGCGACGAACAACCGCATTTATTGCTGCAGAAAAGTTCTTTTATGAATTGTAGAAAAAACCAGAACCGAGCCGGTTTTTGCAAGTGTAAATGTGTCTACAGAAAATTTTAAAATTGTTCCGGCTTGCTTTGTAATTTTGAAAGTTTAAAGGCAAAAATTTCAAGCCAGTGAATAGCCCAGGACACCGTCAGTGATTTAAGAAATTAAGGAAAACACTTACCACGTTATGACGCAACAAATCTAATTTATCGCATTTGAGCCGCGTGACTTCCTGTCGGAGATTCTCGATTTGCGTGTACGTTTCGTTTGGTGAGGCGCCCGCATTTCGTTGTGCCGATCCGTCGAAGCACAGCGAACAGGCTTTGGTGGTCGCCTCAGCCGATGACATTGATTCTAGGCCCGTGTCGCTATCGATGTACGTTGCCCCAGCGTCCAGATGACCCATCGGATCCAGATCGACACTATTCAGACTGGAATCGTCGCTAGTCTCCGACATTGTCGTTGTGATGCCGTTGTTGTTGACATTTTGTAAATTGTTGCCATTCGATGGATTGCACGTGTTATTATTATTGTTGTTATTGTTATTGCCCAATGGGCCGCGAGATGTGATGTCGGGCGAAGAGGATGCCGAATCGTTCGATGATTTTTTCGATGATGGTTTTGAATTTGAGCGACCGGAAATCTGCAAAACGGAAGAAATTTTGGAAATTACTATTTGGGAAATTGGTAAAAGTAAGTTTCGGATTGCATACGTTTAGTGTTGGTGTCATTTCGTTGATTGTATTCGCTTGATCCTTCTTCGTCTTTGTCATGGTCCCAGTGGACCCGATAACGGCATTGCTGACAGCCGCCACAACACCACCACTGCTCACCGAGTTTGTGTCGACACTCTGCGACCGCACCCGAGATATGAGCGCCTTCTTGACTGTGTCTATAAATCGGGTGCCCGCATTGCTACTGTCAGATTTTGGTGTTTCAGGAACTGGACTGTTTCCGCCGCCGGCCCCATTCACAGACAGATCAGCCCCGAGGAAGTCGCGTGTTTTCTCGCGTAATTCCTCCACAAGATTCTGCAGCAGCGATGTTCGCGTACGCAATTGCAGTTTGGCGAACTTGTCGGCCTTGTAACAGGCGTTCTCAGCGTTGATCAGTTTGGTTAGGATGAATTCTTTGAATTCCTGGCCTTTGCGGAATACTGCTGGGTTGGGTAATGTTGGCCCGAAGAATGGGACGTCATCGCGGGCCGTCACACTCACCTTGTACCTTGTGTTGGTGGTGTTCGGTTCCAGTGGTTGGATTACAATGAACGTGTGCAGGAAGTGGCTGGCGATCATGTCCGGTGAGAAGGGTGTGTTCGACTCTTGGAATACGATCGCCACAATGTCGTTTCCGATGTGTCGTTTCCGCTGCAACTGTTGCGGATCACACTCAGTGTACGGCAGCATTGTCGACACGTGGAATATAATCTGCCGATCCTTGAACACCTCGTAGATGGCGGTGTCTCCAGTGTGACCGTTCTGGATGTCCAATCCTCCGCGGTATCCTTTGTGATCCTTCAACTTGATTCGTTGGCCCAGAACGTCTAGGAACTCCTCGAACGCCGGCGACGAAATGTTGTTTCCGAATAGCTCTTCCTCGGTCGTCTGACCGTATCTTTGGTATAGAATGCCAAACTTGAATGTGGAGACGAGCACGTGCTCGTCGTAGCTGGCAATCAAATTCGATGCTTTCGGACAGAGGACTGGCATGAAATTGTCGATGGTGATCTGCTCGTTCAGTAGACGCGCCATTTTGGCAGGGCTCGGATTCGGTGCCAAGCACGATGACGGGATGATCTCGTGCATTGTGCCGGTGGTTAGTCGCAACAGGATTCTAATGTGCTCCTGGCTAGCGACATTCTCCGATTTTATAGATAACAAAATTGGTCCTAGCTGATCGTCATGCCCTATGAGATTCGAATGCTCTCGCCCCACGAAAAATCGACGATAGCACTTGGCCGTATCGTCTGTTTCGAATTTGCCCCGCCAAGCAGCTTGCTGAAGGATCGGTTGCCCTCGCGCATCAAAACTGCACTCGTGTTCGGTACCATCTACCCAATAGCCCCCATTTGAAGGTAACACTATCATCGAATATGGTCCAGGCTTTGCCAGTGTGTCCTCCAGGAGCCGTTGGGATGCTGGTATCGTCGAGACAATCGATGACTGTGACGATACCGACGATTGTGATTGGTAATGGTGGACATTCGACAAATGGATTCCGCCGCTCAATTGCGGCGACGCTGGCGTTGAATTCGATTGTGCACTAATCGAATGCCTCAATACGGGTCTGTGTGTTGAATGCTGGAGTCCATTTGGCTCGTGTGTTGAATGGAGATTTGGTACACGCTCTTCGCGAACGTTCTGGAAAAAATATTAAAGAGAAAAGAAAGTTTTAGGAAAAAAAAAATTTCTTTTCGAAAATATTCGAAATTTCAAAAATAAACAATTAAATTTTTTTTACGATAATTTCAATAAAGGAAAATTACGAAATGATGAGTACAAGTTGGAAGAAAAAAATACCAGCGTTGAATGCTAACAAATTTTTAAAGAAAGAGAAACAAAATGGAAATTTATAGTAACCGAAAATCTTCATTTTTCCTCAATTATAGTCAGTGTATGAGGGGCAGTATGATAAGTCAGTGATAAATGAAACAACGAATTAATTTATTTAACATAAACGGTCTACTTTTAGCTAGATACGCTTTGCCCCAAACAACTTCTTTATACTAAAAGTATAAAATTCAGAATGCAATTCCACTAATTTTGTAATTTTAATGCTGCCGATGAATGTGCAAAATGCGATCGCTCTGAATTGATGTCATTATTTAATTGGTCTAATTGGTTTTTAATTTTCCAAAATAGTCAATATGGATAATACGATGTTTTATCATCAACTATCCCATATAATTCGATTCAGAAAAACAATATCTTTGATTTTATTAATCATTTCGACGATGGTGACCTCAATTGGGATGTTCTGGGCACTCACCTTTACTTGTAAACCACCTCTTAATGATTCCATACGATGGTGAAAGATTCATTTTGTTTTCAGATATTGTATTCATTCGTCAAAAAAAAAAACAGTGTTTTATTAACATACAAAATTGAATGTTTTCCATATCAATAAAAACGCATAAAACTTATTAGTTTTCAATGGCTGTCAGAACTCAACTAATAGGTAAATTTATTTGGTATCTTGTACGACTTCACTTTAAGAATACCAAATGGTAAAAAAAATTATGTTTTGCTGATATCAGTTATATTTCTTGCAATTATCACTGACTTATCAGACCGCCGTTATTTTTAAATTGAAATTTTCCACTCTCTCTCTCTCTCTCTGCATTGGTCACCGAAACTATGTCATAGTTCATAGCGAATAGTTTTTAATGGGCACAAATAAATACGATTAGAAAATGTGAATTTTCTTTCCTGTTTTCTTAAATTTGATACAATTTTTTTTACATCATTTTTTAAAAAATCAACTACATTAACAGCAAAAAATTTCGATTTAATTATTAAAATTGATTATTCATAATTCAATTTAAACATTAAGTAAAAAATATAATTTAATTTATTCCTAATTGTTTATTTATTCATTGAATTTTTGTTTTATTTTTGAAAAGTTATTTTTATTTGTTGTTTTTTTTGCTTCCCCCCAAATAAGAAATTGAATATGACGTAAATTGATTTAAAATTATGCGTGGATTGGTATATGTGTGTGTCGTACACAAAGTATGGATCACAGTATGTGCATGTGCTTACTGTGAGATGGATTCAGATTTGTTGGAGTGACCATCGTGTGTGGGGGCGGTTGAATTGATGGTTTCAAGCCAACATACACGAGTGGTGCATGCATACATAAAATTCTCCGTAAAATATAAACAAACGAATTAAAACAAACAATTTAAAAGAGAAAAACTATTATTTTTATGTATTTTTAATTTTTCTCTGCTATTATTTAATTTGATGTTTTGTTTTTTTTTTGCTTAATTGTAAACATTAAAGAAAAATGTGTGTAGGCGAGAGAATATTAAATACTAACGATTGTGAATAATTCATGTGCGTTTCTGTCCTAAGTTAAGTTATTCATAATCGATAATGATTGGAAAAAAAAATGTCAATTCGATCAAATTGGTTGCGTTTAGTTTGTTGGGTTTAGTGGTGGTCATTTTGCGTCAGATGAATGTGTGGAAAAAAATATTAAAATTAACCGACTTTTTAGATTTTGTTTGTTTGTTTGTTGTCATTTCAAGAAACATTAGTACTGAAATTTATTATCTAAGCGCCACAATACTAAAGAGGCCGTTTGGCGACAAAGGATGGAGGGACAGGGAAATTCATGTAGAATGGAACGAAAAGTGTTTATTTTTTTTATTTGGGAATTAGTGTAGGACCACCATGCCTCAGTGGAATTCGAACCCATGACCCCTTGGATGGTTGTTCAGTACGCTAACGACTGTGCTCATTTTAGATTTTTTACATATTAATAGGTTATCCTTTTTTTGTAGGCAAGGCGGGCACGGAGAGAGGGGGAGTGGTTGGTATTTCAATAGAAACTGTAATTTTTTGTAGGCATTTTCCACTAGAGAAAAAAAAGAAGCTTCCACAAATGAGTTTTTATACAATAAAAAAAAATTATTTCAAAAAAAAGATGAACTTCCACAAAAGAAGATGAGATTCCACAAAACAAGACGAGATTTCCCAAAAAAAAAAAAATAGTTTTGACAAAAAAAATGAGTTTTCACAAAAAAAAAAGATGAGCTTCCATAAAAAAAGATGAGTTTTCATAAAAAAAAATTAGTTTCCACAAAAAAAGATGAGCTTCCACAAATGAAATTTTACAGCAAAAAGATGAGCTTCCACAAAAAATTAGTTTCCACAAAAAAAGATGACCTTCCACAAATGAGAGTTCACAGCAAAAAGATGAGCTTCCACAAAAAATTAGTTTCCACAAAAAAAGATGAGCTTCCACAAATGAGATTTCACAACAACAAAAATTAGTTTTGACAAAAAAGATGAGTTTTCACAAAAAAGATGAGCTTCCACAAACAAATTAGTTTCCACAAATGAGATTTCACAAAAACAAAAATTAGTTTTGACAAAAAAGATGAGTTTTCACAAAAAAGATGAGTTTTCATTTAAAAAATTAGTTTTCACAAAAAAAAGATGAGCTTCCACGAAAAAAAGATGAGTGAGTTTTCATTAAAAAAAAATTAGTTTTCACAAAAAAAGATGAGCTTCCACAAAAAAAGATGACCTTTCACAAAAAAGATGAACTTCTACAAATGAGATTCCACAAAAAAAAATATTTTTCACAAAAAAAGGCCACTACAAGTAGCATGTGAGTGCGGACGTTACCAATTTTTTCAACGAAGGTGGTCTGCGGTTTAGTAGGTTGGAATAATTGGAGTTAATTCAATTTTGTGGAGCATACTAGTATATTTGATCAGGTGGATCTCAAATAGTGGTCTTGCAAATGGAATTATTGGTTATAGGAGCTCCACAATGGGAGGAACTCTGCTCGCAAAAGAAATTCTTAGTTTGCTGGCATTTGCTCAAAAAATGTGGACTAATTAGTAGAATGCCACAGGATTAGCAGATAGGACGAGTGTGGCCCGTATGCCCTATCCGAATTCTGAGCTAATAACTGTATTTTAAAAAAAAAAATAATTTCCGACTTTGTTTTCTTAAAATTTTCCTCCGTTTTTAACAAATTTTCTTTCTTTCACAAATTTGAATTTTTAAAGAGTTTAATTTTGTGTTTTATAGAATTGAATAAACAAATTTTTAACAGTTTTTTGTCAATTAATTTTTTTTGGTATTTTTTTGTTAACGATTTAATTTTTTTTTCAAATTTTTGTTGAAGCAAAAATTTTTTTTAAATATAATTTTAAAAACTTTTTGTAAAAAAAACTTACCAAATTTGTACAAAAATTGTAAAAAAAAACTGCAAATTTTATTAAAAAAAGAACTAAATTTTATTTTTGATAGTTTTCTTTTTTTTTTAAATAATTTTTTTTAAATACCGTTTAAACCTACAATTTGGATATTTTTTTTTTTTTATAAGGAAATGAAAAAAATCAAAACATAAACTGAGCATGAAAATTTTAATTAATCTGCCATTTTAATAATTTACTGATTATTCAAAATTTTATCTCTTCTTGCCATATTGTTTTGAATTTTTCATTAAGCAAAAAGATCTTCTTGGGAAAATAGTCAAAATTTCAATTTGTTTTTAAAAGAACAGGAAAAAGAGAATAAAAACATTTGAATTTGACAACAAACCAAAAAAAAAAAAGTTTAATAAAAATTGTATTAGAAATAGAAAAAAAAATTATTTCATTATGAAAAGTGGAACGTTAATTAGGAAATTCCTTTTTGAACTTAATGCCATCTCACACGAACGAGTTGAACGTAAAGTTCCTCTTTGTACTAGGCTTAAAAAGCGTACGCATTTTAAAAAGAAAAAAAAAAGAAATTTTATTTTGTTCTTGTCCCCCTCCACCTTGGCCGTCTAAACCCATCTAATAACAATGATCATCTCATTTCCTCTCTTCTTGTTTTATTAAAGAAAATTCTGAAAATTCCCATTAATCGCATTATTATCGATGGTCTACGTTCGTCCGTCTCTTAATGGTCTCTTAATTATAATCTTTTAAATTTCCCGCCGGTTTTGATCTTTACTCACGCAACCGTGATCATTGTGGCCATTTTGTTATTTGTATTCTTTTTTTATTCTTCTTCTTCTTCGTCTTCTTCTTGTTGTCGTAATTTATTTTTTTCTGGTTCCTATTTAGAATCTTCAAAGGTATTATTGCGTGCCAGTTTTGTCTTTGTAAATAGATTTGGTCTAATTTTGATCTTTTACACGATAACATAACATATCACGACCTACTAAAATGATTGACTAATAAAATTGTATTCCGCTTGTTTGGAGATTTTAATTATTTCATTTTATTTTATTTTTATTTTTATATTATAGAAAATACCTTCTTTTTTTAAAAAAAGACCTTGATTTGATGTTAGTTTTTTTCTTAGGTCTTCGAGATATATGTATACACGTATAAATTTTTTTTAGTAATTTGTTTAGACAATTTTGTCTCTTTTACCTTTGTAAGCCATTTTTGCGCATTTTCTCTTGTTTATACCAGTTTATTTAATTATTTGTATACCACTTTTAGTCTTATATTTCCCTTGTTTGCCTTGTTTATGGTACTAGTTTTTTTATACCAGTTTTTTTCGCTTTTTATATACCACATTTGTCTTAGATCACCATTTTTTCTTTTGTTTATTACAGTTTTTTTCATTTTTTTTATGCCAGTTTTTTTGGCTTTTTATATCATTTTTTTTTAAATGCTAGTTTTTTTTAATGCCTATTTATACCATATTTAATTTTTTATACCAGTTTTTTTCGCTTTTTATATACCACATTTGTCTTAGATCACAATTTTTTCTTTTGTTTATTACAGTTTTTTTCATCTTTTTTATGCCAGTTTTTTTGGCTTTTTATGTCATTTTTTTTAATTGCTAGTTTTTTTTAATGCCTATTTATACCATATTTTATTTTTTATACCAGTTTTCTTAATTTTTATACCACATTTGTCTTAGATCACCATTTTTTCTCTTGTTTATGCCAGCTTTTTCCCATCTTTTTATAGAAGTTTTTTAAAAATCCTTTTTATGCCCGTATTTTGGTTTTTTATACCAGTTTTTTAAGTACTAGTTTTTTCTTTAATGCCTATTTATACCATATTTTAATTTTTATACGTTTTTTTTTTAAATTTTTATACCACATTTGTCTTAGATCACCATTTTGCCTCTTGTTTAAGGCAGTTCTTTTTAAATGCTACTTTTTTTCTTTCATGCTTATTTATAGCATATTCTATTTTTTATAACATTTTTTCTTCTTTTAATGTCAGTTATTTTTCTAATCAATGTTTTTTTAAAATTATTTTTCTACCAATTTACGCTTGTTTATACCAGTTTATTTTTATTTTACTACCAATATATTTTTTAAGGCCAATTTTTTTTATTCCAGCTTTTGTCGATGACCAGTTTTTTCCCCGTTTTTATGTTCCTTTAAAACTAGTTTTATTTCTCCAATGCTAGGTATTTTTGTTTATACCATTTTTAAACGTTTATACCATTATTTTGTTTATCTACGTCAGTTGTTGTTACCAATTATTTTCATATCAATTTTCTTTAGTTTAGAACAGTTTTTTTCCGTTTTTAAACGATTTTTTTACTTTTTATACCAATTTTTTTTTTTGTTAATTTTTTGGACCCTCCCCAAAAGCTGCTTTTTTTTGACAATTTTCCCAGTTTTTATGGTATGTTTTTCAAAACTAGTTTTTCTTTTCTTTAATGCCAATTAGTCTTGTTTATACCTAACCTTTATAAAAAAAATTTAAAAAATGTTTATACCATAATTTGGTCTTTCTGCAATATATCAGCTATTTTTCAAACCAAATTTTTTACCAATTATTTTTATACCTATTATATCTTCTTGTTTATATTAGTTTTTTTTCTTTATTTTATTACAATTTTTCTTTTTTACTTTTTATACCAATTTTTTTAATATCTTAAAAGAATTTTCTCCTTTCCAAATTAGCTATGGCAGCAGTTTTTTTTTTACAAATTATTTCATATCAATTTGTTAGCTTTTCTTCTTTATACCAATTTGTAAATTTTTTCAGTGCCAATTTTTTTAATATATTTTTTTTCTTTTGTTTATACCAGTTTTTATTCTTCTCAATATTAGCTTTTAATTTGAATGGCATTTTTTTACAAATTATGTTTTTCTCTTTTATACCATCATTCTTCTCAGTTTTCATTTTATACCAAATTTTTATACCAGTTTTGTTTTTGATTTATGGAAGTTTTTCCAATTTTAAAATCAGTTATTTCTTCTTTTCATACTGGGAGTGTCATAATGGAAGTCACTGTTTGATTCAGTAGATCTAGACCGGGGACCTCAGTTGATAATGATAATAATTCCTTTTCAGATCGGTTTTTTAAAACCCCACTTCCCCATGTTCTAAGCAAAATTCCCTTTCTTAATTCAAATAAAAGAAAACAAGGGCATTTTTACATTGCTATTCTCCATTTAAAATATGATTTATTAAACACAAGACAATTAAAAATAATAATAATACTTTGTTATGTTTGCTCTCTAAAAACATAGACAAACTATTTAAAAAAAAATTGTTTTCTTAGTTTTATTTTTTAAATTTGCTGAGAAAGTTTTAAAGAAAAAACACTCTTCAATTTTAGACTAAGTATTTTCTAATCTTAATTTTTTGTTGTTAAGAAATCAAATTTAATTAATTAATATTTTTTGTAAACTGTTTTACTGATTGTTATAGTGAAATTGTCATATTTTTTTTTTGGCAAATTAATTGAAATTGTTAAAAAAAACTTGAATAGTTTCTAGTTTTTAATTAAAAAAAAAAGTTAAAAATTTCTATTATTGCAATTGAACCAATTTACCATTATTTAATTATTTTGGAATTGATTGCTTGTTTTTTAATTAGGAAATTTTTCCACTTAATTGGAGATTCTGATTTGGTTTCTATTGTAAAATTATTGAACCATTTTGGATTGTTTTTTGTTTTCTGCGTAAAGTTACCATTGAGAAGAAAAACAAATTAGTCTAAAAATGGTCTAAAAAAACTACTCTATTTAATTGCGAAATTCCAAGTTTTTATACCAAATTCTATGTGGACATTTAGTTAAATACCAACAATTTAATTTAATTTTTTTTTTAAATTTCTTTCCCATTTCTGCCTCTTCATCTTTTGTATCTAACAATTTTCTTATTGTCTCATCATGTCTGTTAAATCAACTGTGCACAAATAATGTGGGTATTATTTGGTAAAATTCCACTGAACCCCATTTTCTATTATTCTCCAAATTATTCTCCTCTCATCGATCCCTCCCCTCACCCCTTTTCCATTTCATATCTAATAGCTTCGTTTTATTTTTTTAGCATAAGTCATCAATCATAATAAGACTAAAGAGCACTTAACTTGTGTGTATCTAACGCCTCCATGCCTCCCCCCTTCTCCTAAATAGACCAATTTTGACAAATTTAAAACATTAAAAATAACAAATATTTGGTCATATGTTTGGTGGTCAACAAGTGTGTTTGTGCAAACAAAATAATAAATTGAAAATTGGTTGTTACAAAAAGGAAAAATAAAAATGAACACTTATTTAAGAGAATGAATTTATAAAAATTTTTAATTAGAGTCCAAAAAATAATATATTTTGAATATTTAAAAAGAAAATTGTGATGTGTTGGATGAGACTTAAAGAAAGTGGAAGAGGCATTGGGAAGAGGGGGGAGGGGAGGTCTTAGAAGGTAGAAGGAGAAAGGCATCACTTTTAGGATTTTCAGATTCTTAAAATTCGTATTTAAGCAGTTTTTTATTTAAAAAAAAAATAATTTTAAGGGCAGAAATAGGAGAGGCATCGCTTCAGGTAAAAAAGAGGGTCAGGCATTTTAGTGGTTTTTTCTTATAAAATGATTTTTCATTGGATTTTTTTTATAAAGAAATAGGAGAGGTGTTGTTAGAAATGGTTTTTAAATTTTTATTATCGGTCAAAACTACGTAGGCATCGCTGCAAAGAATTTTTATTCGTTTAAGTAAAAAAGGCATTTCTAATATTTCTTTCGTTTACCATTTTTCTTATTGATTCTTAAGGGTAGAAAAAGGAGAGGCATCGCTACTAATTTTTTTATATATTTTTTCACAAAAAAAAAAGATAATCAAGAATTTTAGTTGTTCTTCCTTTCAAAATTATTTTTTATTGGATTTTCTTATAGGGAAAAAGGAGAGATGTTGAAGGAAATTTTTTTTGAAATTTTTATTGTCGTGCAAAACTACGGAGGCATCGCTTCAAAAAGGCATTTCCGATATTTTTTCCATTTACCATTTCTCTTATTGAATCTTAAGGGCAGAAAAAGGAAAGGCATCGTTACCAATTTTTATATACAATATTTTTTTAGGTAAAAGAGGGAATCAAGAATTTTATTTGTTTTTTCTGATAAAATCTTTTTTAACTCAATTATTTTAAAGGCATTAGAAAGAGGCATCGTAATCACAGTTTTTTTGTTGTTGTAAATTTAAATTTTAGAGGACATTGGGAGGTATCGCTTCAAAGTTTATAATTTTTTTTAAGGGGAAAATGTAGATCATATTTTAGTAAATTTAGAATTTTGGTATTTTTCGTATTTTTTGTAGGCATTCGTTTTTTAAGGAGAAAGAAAGAAGAGTGAACCATCGCAGTTGATTGTGTTTTCAAGTTTTTCTTTTACACTTTTAGGGCGTTTTGGCTAAATAGAATTTTTCTAAAAATTTCATTGCAGCTTCCTAACGTTTTTTTTTTAGAAAAGTAAGAAAAAAATAAATATTGGCACCCATTTATTACGCGGTCCTCCTCCCCAGCACTGATTGAATTAATACAAGCACAAATGACAATTCTCCACGATTTTTTCTGGGGCAGTCTTTTATGCAAAAAAAGGGAAACAAAATAACCAGCCTCCTCCCCCCAACCCCGGCAAAAAAAGCATAAGAAACTAAAAAGACAAAACCGCTATCAAAGGCAATGATCCCCAATTTTTTTTTTTTATAATATTTTTTAGACGCAATTTTGCTCTTTATTCATTTTCAATTGACTTTAATTGTTTTTCTTGTTAGTTCCTCATGTTTTTGTGTAATTTTCAAAGACACAAAAAAAAATTGCCAAAACATTTTGGAGAAAAAAATCCCCATTTTCGTATTGAGTACAATTAGCGTTGGTGGGTCCAACATTAAGTGTTCTATCGAAATTGCGTGAATCTCTGTGACAATGGCTACTTTTTATGGTCATCGAACTGATCATTTGCGATGGAGTCTCGTTTACTGGTCATTTCCACCGATTAAGTGGCATTGCCACTATTTGATTTAATGGCGGAATAGATTTGATCGAAGGCGGAATTATGAAAAGTTTTGCCAAATTAAGAAAATCAAAATTGGCATCTTTTTTTTCCCCCCAATAAAACACATTAAATCGATTTTTGTGCGTGCACGTACGAATCTGAATTTTTTTTTGGAATCTTTCTTTCTTTAATTATTATTGTTTTCTTTACATAATTTTGAAATGTTTTTAATTAAATCATTTTTAGAGTCATTAAAAATGGATCGTTTATTTTAAATTTAATTTTCTTCACATTTTATATGAGATTTTTTCGAAATTTCTGTTTTAGTCCAACTTTTTGGAATATTTTTTTAACACTTTTTTTTTATACTAAATAAAGTTATGGTTTGCAATTTAATAAATATTCATAAAACTTTTTTTAATATTTCACTATTTTTTTTAAATTTGTTTTTAAAATTAAGTTTTCTGAGTTAAGAAAAATAAAACAACGATTTTTGTGTTATTTTTGAAAAGTTTTCTTTTCTTAGAACGATTTTTTTTTCCATTAACTTTTAGTATTTTTAATTTTTTTTTATTTTTTTTTTCGAAATGGTAAATTTTAAAAATTTATTTTTTAAGAATTTTTCTGAAAATTTTTTTTATTTGTCCAACAATTTTTTCTATTAAATCAAAAGCCAATTACTAATTTGAAATTTAATTTAAAAAATAAATAAATAAAATATGCAAACAGTAATTAAAAAGAATTTTTTGTTTTCTTTACAATTTTTAATAGTAAAAATTGCTTTTCCTATTAAAATAAAATTTTACTTACCAAAATTATTCTAAGAAAAATGTTTTCAACAAGAAATTTGCAATCCAAAATTTCCAATTGATATTTTTTCTAATAAAAACTATATTCCAGCAAAAACTTTTCCATTCAAAAATGGTTCCAATAAAAATGTGTTCAGGTGGAATATTTTGCCAGCAACAAATTTTCTAACAAGAATTATTCCCGGTACTAATTTTTAAAGTGAAACTTTTTCTAGTAAAATTGTTGCATTAAAAGTTTTTTCATTAGAAAATGTTCCAGTAAAAACTTTATTTTCACAAGAAATGTTTAAGGAAAATTTGCCTTCTAAAAATTTTTCCAATTATAATAATTCCAGCCAAAATTTGTTTGTCCATTAAAGATGTTTCCAGACGAATTTTGTCAGCGAATGTTCTCCCAGCAAAGTCATTCGAGTAAAATATTTCCAGAAATGTTCCAATAAAAATTTTTCCAGCACAAAGTTTTCGATTAGAAAATTTTACAGTCAAAATTTTTCAAATAAAAATTATTCCAGCACAAAATTTTCTATTAGAAAATTTTTATACTGAAAATTATTCACGTACCAACTTTTTCAGTCAACATTTTTTCTGTGGAATTTTTTCTAGTAAAAATTTTTCCGACAGAAAATTTTCCAGTAAAACTTGTCCACTAAAAATTTTTCCAATTAAAATAATTCTATGCAAAATTTGTCCATTAAAAATTACAGTATAAATGTTTCCAGCCAAAAATTTTTCAGTCAAAATTTTGCCAATGCAAATTATTCACTTACAAACTTTCTTTTCAGTGCAATTTTTTCCAGTGAAAATTTTTCCGTCAAGAAATTTTCCACTAAAATTAGTCCATTAAAAAATTTTCCAATTTAAATATTTCCTGTGCAACTTTGTCCATTAAAAATATTTCCAATTAAAATAATTTCACGCAAACATTTTTTGTCCAGTAAAGATGTTTCCAATCGAATTTTTACAGCGAATGTTTTCCCAGTAAAATTATTCCAGTAAACACTATTCTAGTAACAAACTTTCCAATACAACTTTTTCCATTAAAAATTACAGTTAAAGTGTTTTCAGTTCATTTTTTTGTAGTGAATGTTTTCACTTCAAGGGAAGTATTCCAGTTAACATTTTTCCAGTACAAATGTTTTCAGCCAAAAGTTTTCCAGTCAAAATTTTCCAAATAAAAATTTTCCAGCACAAACTTTTCCATGAGAAAATTTTCCAGTGAAAATTTTTCCAATGAAAATTATTCACGTACCAACTTTTCCGGTCAACATTTTTTCAAAAATTACAGTAAAAATGTTCCCAGTCGGATTTTTTCAGCGAATGTTTTCCCAGCAAAGTTATTCCAGTAAAAAGATTTCCAATAAAAATATTTCCAGTACAACTTTTTCCATTAGAAATTACAGTTTTCCCTCCAGTAGAAATATTTCCGTCCTTTTTATTCTAGTGAATGTTTTCTCTCCAGTAAAAATATTCCAGATAACATTTTTCCAGTAAAAATATTTCCAGTCAAAAATATTTCCAATGAAAAATTTTCCACTACAAATTAAATTATTTTAACAACTTTTCCAGTTAAAATTTTACCAAAAAAAGTTTTCCATTAGAAAATTTTCCAGTGATTTTTTTTCAATAAAAATGTTTCCACTGCAAATTTTTTCAACATGAAAAATTCATATTTAAATAATTCCAGTAACACTGTTGCCAGTAAAAATTTTCCCTGTTCCAGTAAATAATGTTTTCCTTCAAAAATTATTTCAGAAAAATCCCCTTTTTAGCAAAAATTTAATTATTTTCCCGTAATCTTATTTTACAAAAACTTTTTACTTTTGTTACCAAATATTTTCCCAAATTTTTTTGCAGTAAATTTCGTGGAATCCAGTTTTTAATGAACCAAACGGAAAATAATGAAAAAAATTCTAAGACCCTAAATAGAACCTCGGAAAATAATTAAGGATGAAAAATTTGGAAAAAAAACCCATCAACAAGAGCAGAAATAATTATCAGAAGATTGGGTGGTTATTGTTGGGGTCTCGTGTTGTTACTTTTGAATTAATTCTTAACCAGAAGCCCCAATCCCCTTTCGAACTTGAAGACATTCAGTTCGTTTCTTCTTTGTTTGTTAATTGACTCAACCGAATTTTTCTTCTGTTTCTTGGTTTTTGCTCAACGTTTTCCCTCTGTTTCCGGTTGATAAATATTCCCATCTCATCCTTCTACCTGCATAATTACTGTTTCGACCGAGTGCACTTGATGGATTAAAATAATGGAATTCGTTCTGATGTGAATTTTCGTATCTTGAATGCGTGTTCCAAAGGTAGTCCCCCATTTCCGTAGCACGCACAAGTGCGCTCCGTAGTAGTCAGTCGATAGTCTTCGTTAGATCATAGCCGACTGACTGTTGATATAATCTAGACTTCAGGCTTAGTCCATAGTCTACAGAGTTTCCCATGGAGAGGAGTGAAGAGTGACACCAGACGAAAAAAATTGGAAAAAAACGAGACCAGCTGCTGAGGTAAGACGTGCTTTACGTGCTCGGCTGGATAGAGGGTCGAGCGTTTGCAACAAAAGAAAGCAAACAAAAAAAGAAGCAGCAGCAGCACTACTGAGAATGCATACTTGGACGGACGAACGTATTCGGTTTCGATTGCCTGTGAACCTGAACAGAGAGTAATTCACAAAGCAGATCGGATGACAGCCTCTAAACCCAAACGACCCTCCATCGGACCGTTCCATGCTCACCGGGGCTGGCGGCAATCGATCGACCACTTCTGTCACATTCGGTCCAAGGGAAAATTCCCCTACTTCCTTCCCTGCAGAAATGGACTACTCAGAATTTTTTGAGTGCAAATCTGCCCGCATTCATCGTGAACACAGCAGGAGAGGCTTCTGGTCAGGCCAACTGTGGCTAACTTCATATCTGGTCGGCGACCGTTACAGTCGTCCGACTCCAAGAATCCAATGAACTTCAGGCAGCAATGGTTTTGTCGAAGTTAATTTTGTGGTCGATTCCAAGTTCATTTTCGGAACTTTTCCTCTTCTTCACTTTCACAGTCCGAATCCGCATCACAATCGAAATTTACCCAACAACGGCACAAGCATTTTCCTCTTCGACTATTATTTTTGCAAGTGTTCTCATTACTTGATGGCGATTGTCACGATGGAAATTAATGTTAATGTCGGTGATGGGTACGATGAGTTCGCGTAAAAATCCTTCTTGACCAGCAGCTGAAAGCACACATAAACGCCGAGGAACTGGAGACGGAGAGCTATGAAACAGAGCCCATGAGAATTGCTTGGCAGACCGTAACGCGAAGGTGGCCAAAGTTGCTTCGTTTCGGGCAGATTCACCTCTGATTCCGTCTTGGATTACCTGAGTGTGGCCAGGGACATCACCATCTGGTCTGTAATGGAAAAAATTCTATTTCGCAAATGCAGAAATTAATCTGATATGAATCTAGACGATTGCGACGTTCTTGTTGGATCCTACGGAAGGTGGAGCAAGAGTCCTCGCTCTCTGCTCTGGTGACCATCTGATAGGCGTCAGTGTCGGACGCGGAAGGTTTTCTTCTCTTTTGAAAAGTTTTGCTTGATTTTCTGAATTTTCGCATGGAAATCGTCATATTCCAAGTCGAATGGTAGTTTTTCTCAACAAGTTATCCCCAGACTTTCGGCAGACTCCACCAGAAATTTTTCCCAAATTCCAGTACAATGGAAATTTTTCAATATTTTCCCTTTGAACTTTTATTATTTTTGGTTTATGCCAATTTTTTTATATTAAATCTAAAAATTGGACCAGGTCGGTTCTGGGAAAGGAAATATTTGAAAAAATAAGAGGGGAAAAGGGGGAGCATGTGGGATGCCTAATTGATAATGGGTAAAATTGGGTGCGAACATTTTTTTAGCAGAAAAACAAAAACTGGAAAAGTTGTTACTGGAATGACTTTTATTACAAAAATTTACCGAAAGATTATTTGCCGAAAAAAATGTGTACTCAAAAAATTGGTATTGGAACAATGTTCACTGGAAAAATTTCAATGGAATAATTTCTACTGAAAACATTTTAAATTGGAAAAAATTTGTGTTCGAAAACTGGAAAAATTGTTATTGGAATAAGCTTTACAGAACTTAACATTTAACTGGAAAAAGTTTTTATGGGAGAATTTTTATTGGAAAAATTTTTATGAGAATTATGTTGACTGGAAACATTTTTACTGTAACTAATAATATTGGAAAAATATTCACTTGAAAAGTTTCAATCAAATAATTTCTGTTTTTTAATGGAAAAGTTTGAACTGAAATAATTTTTTTTGAAAGAAATTTTATTGAAAGAATTTCTACTGGAAAAGTTTGAACTTGAATAATTCGTCCTGAAAACATTTTTAATGGAAAAATTCACGTTGGATAAATGGTACGAACTGGAAATATTCACGTTAGAAAAATAGTCCCCGGAAACGAACTTTTAAAAAAGAATTTTTAACTGAAAATATTCACATTGGAACAATGGCCCGAACTGGAAGCAAATTTTTAAACTAACATTTTTTACTGGAAATATTTACATTGGAAAAATGTTCACTGGAAACGAATTTTTAGACGAAAATTTTCAACTGGAAATATTCACTTTGGAAAAATTGTCCGAACTGGAAAAGAATTTTTAGACGAAAATTTTCAACTGGAAATATTCACATTAGAAAAATGGTCCGAACTGGAAACGAATTTTTAGACGAAAATTTTTAACTGGAAATATTCACGTTGAAAAAATGGTCTAAACTGGAAACGAATTTTTAGACGAAAATTTTTGAACTGGAAATATTCACGTTAAAAAAATGGTCCAAAATGGAAACGAATTTTTAGACGAAAATTTTAAACTGGAAATATTCACATTGAAAAATTGTCCGAACTGGAAAAGCATTTTTAGACGGAAATTTTTAACTGGAAATATTCACGTTGAAAAAATGGTCTAAACTGGAAACGAATTTTTAGACGAAAATTTTTGAACTGGAAATATTCACGTTAGAAAAATGGTCCAAAATGGAAACGAATTTTTAGACGAAAATTTTCAACTGGAAATATTCACATTGAAAAATTGTCCGAACTGGAAAAGCATTTTTAGACGGAAATTTTTAACTGCAAATATTCACATTGAAAAATTGTCCGAACTGGAAAAGAATTTTTAGACGAAAATTTTTTTAGCTGGAAATTGTCACGTTGGAAAAATGGTTAAAATTTCGTGTAAACATTTTATTAGCAAACACATGTTATTTATACTGAAAATATTTTTACTACAAGAATTTCTATTGAAAAAACTTTTAAAGGGAAAATTTTATACAAAAACTTTGTACTGGAAAATGTGTTTCAATATTTTTTTTGCCAACACTTTTTATTGTCGAAATCAAACCAAATTTAACTAAAAATTCAAATTAAATAATTTGTGTCCATTTTTATGGGCACATAATTTCTTAAATAACACGCAAATATGTATGAGTGTGTGTGAATTTATTCAGAGAGACCTATTTAGACCCCTTTTATTAAAATGTCGCTTATTTCTTATGTAATTTCTGTATTAACTTGAGACCATCTTGACACGATGGCGAATACGATAATCTCGGCACTTATTGCGTGATTGAAACGAATTCGAGATGCGGAAAAATCTTTGCTTTTTTGTTTCCATTTTATTTGTTTTTGTTTTCGTTTAATTTATTTATTTTTTTTTTTAGTATACAGCAATGGGCCATAAAAGCTATTGTTTCATTGATGACGGACGACGAGGCTAGACGTACCAGCATCGTGAACAGTTGAGATTGTTTTCGCAATACAAAAAAAAAATGCAAATTTGTAACAGAGAAGAAAATTTTACACAATTGCAGGAAGGAATTAAGGAAAAACTACAAAAAAGGAAGTAAACGATTCGATGGATAAATCGAAGAAATTTTTAATGAAATTCAAATTTCCCGCCACTGCCCACGTCGACCCGACCACATAAACTGCGGCAGTCGAGTGTCTTTTGTGGCCTGCTTCCTTGTCGTCGGAGAGGGGGATAAGTTGGCAGACTAGAAACAAAGAAAAGAAAAAAACACTTTCAAGAGAATCGAAAGTGGCATAGTATGACTAACTAGATTAGCAGCTGCTTTAATGAGGTAGCCGACAAGACCTCAGTTTTAGGTGTTCTTCGTGGTAAGCTCTTCTATGGACAGTCTTGCTTCCGCTCCACTCGGCGTTATTCAAATTTTACTGGTATTGTTTCGCGTTCTCATTGTGGTGTCATTTGCCGTTTCATTCATTCATCCATCCATCCATTCACTTATTTACTCATTGAACAAATACTCTTGAAAGCCGAACCGACGTGTGTTTACCTGAGAAATGAAGTGAAGTGAACAGAAGTCGTTGCGTCACTCCTTCGAATCGAATAGGAAGACAGACGGTCCCATAGTGTAATACGATCACATTGGGAAGGGCAGAGGGACCAGCGAGCAGGGCAGGGCATTTCCATACCACAATCGGATTTTCGCAGTGCATACTCGTACGTCTTCTAAATTGACCACAGCAGACCGCACCACTGCGGAGTGGCTGTTTTTTTTTGGCTTACGTTCTTGCCTCGTCGACCGAATTTAATTTTAGCAGCTGACGCGTATGGCAGTTTGTTTTGCTATCAAATTTGTCATGTTGACAGAAATTTTCATTAGACCGCACATAAGACAGCTTCGCAAACTACAAAAAAGGAAGCCCATAAATCGGCCATTTCTCCTGTTACCACTGCTGTCACCGTCGCCACTCTGCAAGTGCTACCGTTTCTGTTTCTGCGCCAACTGCTCTTGTCCGCTAGTAAACGTGCGTGGGCTTCCCAATTTTCTGAAATATTGGACAGGTTCTACGGAAGTGCTCAATGATAATTTCACTACCTTTTCAAAGATGCCATTTTTTTTTATTTACGGCAAATCACATTTTCACCGGAAATTTTTACGGGAAATTTTCGATGGGAATTTTCACGGGAAATTTTCGATGGGAATTTTCACGGGAAATTTACGCTGGAAATTTTTACTGGAAACTTGCTGAAAATTACCACTGAAAATTTTCAATGGACATTTTTACTGGAAATTTTCATTGGACATTTTCACTGGAAATTTTCACTGCAAATTTTCACGGAAAATTTTCGATGGAAATTTCAACTGGAAATTTTCGCTGAGAATTTTCACAGGAAATTTTCGGTAGAAATTTTCGCTGGAACTTTTTACTGGAAATTTTCACGGGAAGTTTTGGATGGAAAACTTTCCTGGAAACTTTTACTAAAAATATTTACTGAACATTTTTACTGGAAATTATCACGGGAAATGTTCACGGGAAATTGTACTGGAAATTGTTACTGGAACTTTTTATTGAAAGTTTTCACGGGAAATTTTTATTGGAATTTTTTACTGGAAATTATCACGGGAAATTTTCGATTGAAAATTTTAGCTAGAAATTTTTGCTGGAAATTTTCGATGGAAATTTTCGTTGGAATTTTTTACTGGAATTTTTCACGGGAACTTGTTACTGGAAATTTTTATTGAAAGTTTTCACGAGAAATTTTTATTGGAATTTTTTACTGAACATTTTTACTGAAAATTATCGCGGGAAATTTTCGCTGGTAATTTTTACTGAAATGTTTACTGAAATTTTCACTGGCAATTTTTACCGGAAATGTTTACTGAAAATTTTTACTGAACAATTTTATTGGCAATTTTTACTGCAAATTTTCACTGGAAAATTTTAATGCCTTTTTTTATTTGATACTGGAAATTTACCCTGAACAGTAGACTACAATTCCCCCCTAATCTTTTTTACTGGAATTTCCACAGGACAATTTTTGTTTGCAAGTATCCCGTAAAAATTATTATCGTAAATTTCCGACTGCGAATTTTTATCGTTGACTTTGCATAACCAAGTTAAGAATAGATTTTACTCATGAAGTTTTTGGAAAAAACATTTTTTATATTCTAGAAAACGCGTCTTTCATCGTTTATCGTAACTTTTTTTTTACAGAAAATATGTTTTGACGGCTTTTTAAGTCTACATAAAAATTACATCATTTTTTTTTAAATTCCTTTTAATGATAGCAAACATGACACATTGCATCTGCACTCTGTGTCACCAAAAACCAAAAAAAAAACACCACCAAAACATATGTCAGCGTTCATGTTTTTTGCTATCACTCTTCGCCACCAAGAATTTCTCCACATTCCATTTTATTTGATTTAAATTGCCTAGTTTTTGTTTTCTTCTATTTTTGATACAAAATTTTACTATTTATCGGACCGACCCGGTTGGTTTTGATTATTTGTACTGTTTTTTAGAGCGTCTGTTACGATTTCTGTTAGCGCTGGTTTCGTAAATATTACGGCACGCAATTGGCATAATTTCTTATCAGTATCACGGTTAACGAAAAAGAAAAAAAAAAACACCAACACTGGAAATAAAGAAATTGTAAAAAATTATGTAAATATTTAATGAATTTTGTCACATTGAGGCACACGCAAATTTATAGCTGCATGGAATCGAATTGATTTGTAAGCAAAATAAGGAATTGTGATAAGAAACCATAAACAAGCGATTTTGTTTTGGTTCTTTTCCGTACCTTCTGAGTGCCTATTGCCCCTTAGTCCTGCACAAATTATCGTCTCTGAAAACTGGTGGTTTTCAATAAAAATGCACCTCTTCCATATTTTCAATTTTTTTCTCACTTTTCTATCATTAAAAGCGAAAGTAAATTTATAATTAGATTAACTGGAAACAAATGGCCTTAAGCTTAATTTTTCACAATTTAGGTTTGGAGATTAAAAAAATAATGGAAAACGTTTTTATTTTCTTTTTTGAGATTAAAAGCATCAAAAGCTTAGCTGCTGGTTTCAATTATCAAATACAAGGCCGAGAGTATGGAGCTTATTTTTATTATCTTCAAATATTATCACTCATAAATGTTTTGAATTGTTAATATTTTTTATTTTTTATTCATATTTAGTTGAAGGTTCTGACATTTTAATGAATGGTGTCATTCAAACCTTTAATTTTTAACACTTTGATAAGATTTTATTCCCTTTTCAATGACAAATAATAAAATAATTACGAAAGTTCTTTACTAAAAGTTCTGAAATAAAACTGCTGGAAAATTTATAAATAAAAATTATTCAATAAAACTTTTAGCTAAAATTTCAAATTAAAATTTACGGTAACATTTTTAGTTCGATTTTTTTTAGAAAAACTACTCGTGAGAATTTTTGGTAAAAAATTTGCAGTGAAAATTTTCTGTGAACAATTTCAGCGGAAATTTTTGGTCAAACTTGTCAGCGAATTTTTTCAATGAAAATTTTTGGTAAAAAGTTGAAGTGAAAATTGTCTAGTGAAAATTTCATCAAATTCTTCAGTCGAAAATATTCAGTTAAAATTTCTGGTAAACATTTTTAGTCAAACTATTCAGTAGCAAAAACTTCCTTTCTTTTAAAATGTACAATAAAATTTTTTAGTACAAAGCTCCGTAAAAATGTTCAGTAAATTTCCACTAAGAAAACTATTCTAAGAAATTTCTAGCAAATATTTCCAGCGGAAATTGACATTTAAAATTTCAAATAAACATGAAAAGTTCAAGAAAAAAATTTCTAGTATTAATTTTTAAAGGAAAATGTGCAAGAAAGAATTTCTAGTGAAAAGGACCAGTTTAACTTTCCAGTGAACATTTTTAGTAGAAATTTCCAATAAAAATGTTCAAGTAAAAATTTTGAAAGCGAAAATTTTCTATAAATATTTTTCGTCATAATTTCAATCAAAAATTGTTTGTTAAAATTTTCAATCAAACTGTTTTCAGTTAAATTTTTGAGTTAGTTTTCAGTAAAAATTTTTGGTTACATTTCCACCAAAAAGTGTTCAGTGAAAAGTACAAGAGAAAATTTTCAGTATTAATTTTTAGGGTCAAATCGTCCGAAATAAAGAATTTCTATTAAAAAAAACCAGTTAAACTTTTAAGCAGTAATTTCCAGTGAAAATGTTCAAGTAAAAAAATGTCTGGTGAACATTTTTTCAAAATAATTAAAGCAAATAATTTTTAGTAAAAATTTTATATAAAAAAATTGTTAGTTAAAATTTCCCCTTTAAATTTGTAGAAAAAATTTCCAGTTAAAAATTTTTGTTAGAATTTGCAGTTTAAAAAAATTTCAGTGAGTTTTCACAGTTAAAATTTTTGATAAAATTTCCAATAAAAGTTTCTAGTGAAAAGTTGAAGAAAAAAATTTCCAGTATTAATTTTTACCAGAAAAAATGTGTAAAAAAGAATTTCCAGTGAAAAGGACCAGTTAAACTTTCCAATAAAAAGTGTTTAAGAAAAAAATTTCTGGTGAACATTTTTTCAAAACAATTTAAACAAAAATTTATAATCGAAATTTTATTTGTTAAAATTTGTAGAAAAAATTTCCAGTTACAAATTTTTCTAAGAATTTCCATTAAAAATTGTCTTAAAAACTTTTCGCTCAAAATTTTCTTTGAAAAAATTAAGTAAAAATTCTAGAAAAATTCGGTAAAGATTTTCCTTAAAAAAATTACGATCAAAATTTCTCCAAAATAATTACGATAAAAATTTCATTTTCTTAAAGGAAAATTTTTAAAATTTCATATCAAAAGCAGAAATTTATGTTAAAAATATTCAGTTAAAAATTATTTTACAAAAAATTCTAATTAAAAACAAAAGTTATCCATTAATTTTTACCGCTGAATGTATGAACTTTTGTCTTGTAGTTCGTACAAAGCAAAAATTAGTAAAATTTACAAAAAATTTTATTTAGTCTCGATTGAAGAGAGAAGCGGAGCTGAAAAGATAAAGAAGTCTGTCTCCGTTGCACCGCCTCCTCCTTAAGAGAAGATCAAAATTAATTTTAAGACTTCGCCGCTCACCAGCAGATCGTATCGGAACGTGTCAGATCAGTTCGATTCAAGTCCGACTTTAATTTCCATTCCACAAAAAAAAAAAAAAAAAAAAAATTAAAAAAAGGAAAAATATTTAAAAAAAAAAAAACATCTCAAATGCTTCTAAATTGAATTGAGTTTAATTGCTTTTCTTTTTTTATTTACTAAAACTAAGTACACACAACACATCTGTACACATACACGCACTCTGGTCTGGTTGATATCGGATCAAGGGTTAAATGCGGTCGGGTTGGGATGGTAATCATCGTAAATAATAGTTTTTTCGAGTGCAGAGAGCCCATGTAGGAGTTGCTATCTCGAAGACTAGGAATTCCGTTTTTTACCTTTCGGAGTGGCACACAGTTTTTTTTTTAGGTGCAGAAAATAAGTTTGTATAAAAAAAACGAAAGCATACCTGGGCCACATGCAGATTTGTTGTAAGCAGTTCCTAAATTAAAGGTGAGTTACGTGCGCGAAACAATCAACCGTGACGGTCTGGCGAGTAGTACTCGTGCGTTATCCAATCTCAAACACGATCACTTTACGATCGAACACGAAACTGACATGCATCAAAAAGAGATGAAGAGGAAAGGAACAAGTGAAGACAATAACCGCAATTAAAGAATAAACGAGAGGGAAGAAAAAACATATTCAAAAAATTTTAAGTGAAGTAAAAAAAAAAAAACAAACTCCGACCAAACCAATAAAATGAGGGCTAGGCGGTGATTGTCGTCGCGTCATAATGTTCAGTTGAGCAAGTATGGGTGTCAGTTGTGTACAGACCAATTGTTAGGAACTTTTTTTTTTTATTGTTAATTTTTGAATTTTTATTACTTTGAGTACGTGCCATTCACATCACTTTTACTCCCTTTCTCCTTTCCGCCTTGTTTTTTCACTCACTTCGGTTGTTTCTTAATAAAGTCATGTAATTGCATACGCACTTTTCCTATCTCTTTCTTGATCTTATAATTTATAAGAAGTTGACTGAATGTAGAAAAGGACAAACTACTTCCAATTCTAATTCACTGTCTTTTTCTTATGATTGCATAAAAATAACTTAATAGAAAGTCATTAAAAGTTTATTGTGTTGAAGGGACAGCAATCAATCAAAAATTTTGACTTGTTTTTGGTTTTTCTTTTTAAATTTTTTTTTTATTGATAATTTCAATGTTTTCTTGTTGATTGTGTTTTTATTTTGGGTTTGAATTAATGTTAATTTATTTGTTATGTCAAAGAAATGCCAGAATAGGGCAGCCCCATATTATCAAAGGTTCGATAATAAAGATGTTATTTTTAATTCCTTTTCTTTTTCTTGTAATTAGTCTAATAGTGAAGATTAGGGAGGGGAATGGGAGAGGACATGTAATTTTGACCTAAATATGGAGAACATAAATTTCTGGATTTTATTGGTAGAGTTTCTTGAAAATGTTTGAAAAATTTTTGGCAATAATTTTTTGAAGATATTTTTTTTTATTAAAATTTTGGTTTAAGTTTTATTAAAATTTCAGTTATGATTTATTATATTTTTTTTAATCGCCTAAAAAAAAATTTTCTTGACTAAAAATTTTTTTGGTATAAAAATTTTTTTTGACAACAAATTATTTTGGTATAAAAATTTTTTTTGGCAACAAATTTTTTTTGTTATCAAATTTGTTTTGGCAACAAATTTTTTGGTATAAAATATCTGAGTAGTGAATGTTTGGAGTAAAATTTGATGATACAATTTTTTGAGTTGAAAATGTTCAGTATAAATTTTTGGTTAAATACCAAACATTTATTAGTGATCAATTATTAAATTTTGCAATTTCGGTTTTAATAAAATTAAACGAATTTACAGTATTAGTTTACAGTAAGAAAATGGAAATTTATAATAAAATCTGTTAACTTGTTTTTTTTTTATTTGTATTATTAAATTTAAAGGGTTTGTATTGAGTATTTAGACCAAAAAATTATAGTATACGTAAAATTTTTTAGTATAAAATTTTTGATATCAAAATTTGTGATATAAAATTTATGTTATAGTATAATCAAAATTTTTCGGTATCAATTTTATGGTGTGAATAATTTTTTTAGGCAAAAATTTTATACTATGAATTTGTTGCCGAATAATAGCTTATAACAAAAATTTGTTTTCTTAAAAATACTATACAAACCAACAAAAAAAAAATTACAGAAATCCTTACCGAAAAGTTTAATTAGAAAATTTAATTTTTTATTCAAAGCAATCAGAACAGTTTTTATTTGTCTTTTGTATACATTTTTTTAAAAAAAATTTTGGTTAAATTTACTGATAATATTTTTGGTTTATGGTATAAAATTTTCTTATCAAACTTTTGTGTAATAAATTTAACTATTGTAAAATAATTTCAGCAAATATTTCTTGTAAATAATTTCTTATTAAAATTTTTGCGGTTTAAGAAAAATTTTCTAGTGGAACAATTTTGGGTGTATAACATTTTTCGGTAAAATTTTTTTGGTATAATTTGTTTTAGCAGAAAGTATTATTTTGATGTTAATAATTATTTGGTATAATATTTTATTATCAAACTTTTGTGTATAAAAAGTATTTTTTGTTCAAGTTAAAATTATTTGGTATAACTTTTTTTTTTTTTTGCAAAAAGGAATTTTTTTGAAGTTAGTAGTTTTGGTAAAAATTTTTTCTTGCCAGAAAGTATTATTTTCAAGTTAATATTTTTTTTAAATTTTGTTATAAATTACTGATAATATTTCATGGTTTGTATAAAATTTTCCATAAAAATTTTTTTTGGTATAAAATTTTGTGAAAAAAACTTGTTTATAAAAATTTGTTAGAAAATTTAACAAAAATAATTGCGATAAATGTTTCTTTTTGTAATTGCTTTGATTTGAGTAAAATTTTCTAGTAAATTTTGGTATAAAATTATTTTTGGTATAAAATTTTTGTTGGTATACAATTTTTTTTGGCAAAAAGTATTTTTTTTAATCAAGTTGAAATTTTTTGATTAATACACTTTTTTTTGGCAAAAAGGAATTTACTTTGAAGTTGATAAATTTTTTGGCCTATAGTTTTTCAATGGTAAATTTTTTTTTTGTGAATGTTTTTTTATATTTTCTGTTTTTTTTTTTTTCAAATGTAAATTTCTAAAGATGATTGCCAATTAACTATATTAATTTTGCTATCTTTGAAAACAGACCTTCAATCTGTAGTAATTCTTGGATTGGTCCTCTAAGTAATTAGTCAATTTTTGGGGGGCCACGCTTAAACAGACCAACCAATTGAACTGGGTTATAAATTTTTATTTACTTGCAAGCAAGGTTATTCAAGAAGCTGCCATTTACTACCGCTTTTGAAAATTTCCATTTTCGAACAAAACTCTTCGTCCTTCAGTGCAAGTCAAATTTTTTGAATAAAAACCAAAATACTCAATTTACACACTTTCAGACACCTTCGTCTGTCATCAGACTTTGATTTTTTTTTAACAATTCATATTAAACAACAAATATTGAAATTGTAAATAAACCTCAATTTCAAGAGCACAGCTCACAAATGGCAATAATTTTCCGTATTTTCAAATATGTTCGCTTCTAAATTACAATAAACACCAAATCGGAACCAATCAAAACAAAACTCACAATTGCCTATGTAGATTATTACCAATCGAAATGTGAATAAAATTTTTCAAATAATATTAAGAGTAATAAATAAAAAAAAATTGGAAAAAAGTTCAACTTGAACCAAAGTAATGAACTCAGTCGATAATTATTTGCAAATACAACAATTTCTTCTCTCTCGTCTCCAAATCATAAATGTTGCCTTGAAAACAGACAAAAATTACCATTTTCGTTTTTATTTTTACTTTTAGAGTGTGCACTCAATTGTATAAAGAAACCGTAAAAAAAATTGTTTTTTAATCAAATAACTCGCTGAGGTATTTATCTCGTGATATTTACATGGTCTCTGAACAGTTTTTGCAAAACCACACCATAACTTGTACTTGAGCTACACGCTAATTCCGAGATAAACTCTCGGTCTCTCTTCTGTAGGTACGTACAACGTAGCGTTAATAATTTCAATGTCAGTTCAGTTAGTACGTGTTAAATTGACTGACAGCCAAAAAAAAAACCGATTATTTTCATATTAAAAATACAATAAGAAATATTTCAAAAAAGAAAATCTTAAGAATTTATCGGAAAAAGGGGAGATACCATATTTAAAGAACGCCCTTTTGAAAAAATCTTACAAGCCCTAAAATTTTTGATTTGTTAAAATTTATTTAAAAAAAAAACAAATTAAAAATGTTTATACTCATCATATTCGTAGGCTTTGTTCATAAACAATGTATACAACTTAGCCTCAAACCTATTGGCTATCAACAATGTTGTTAAGTTTACCTGAAATTAAAATAAAAAATAAAAAAAAATTAATTATTAAATTTTATTTTTTATATAAAATTTTATGTGATTAATATTTTAGAAAAATATCAGAGATAAAATGTATTCCTTAAAAAATAAATTAAAAAAATTTACTTAAAACAAAATATTTTGGAAGAGAAAATTTTTTTGTTTTGTATAAAAATTTTTGGTATAAAATTTTTTCGTTTTTTTTTATTTTTGTATTTTTTAAACATTTTTCACTAAACACATTTTTTTGTTTATATTTTTTTTTAGAAATTCTAAGAGTTTTGGTATACAATTTTTTCAAGGGAAAATAAAATTTTTAGTATAAAATTTGCAGCTTCAAAATTTTTTCCATATAAACATTTTGTTGGTATAATAATATTCAATGAAAATATGTTACATAAAAAAATATCATTAAATAATAATTTAATTTTAATAATTTTGTTTTGTATGAATTTTTTTTTTTTGGTATTAAATGTTCCAGGAAATATTTTTTTTTTTGGTATAAAATTTTGAAATAAAAAATAAATTTCGGTAAAATTTTTGCATAGAAATTTCTGCAAACATTTTTAATGATTTTTATATCGTTTGAGAACAATTATTATCTTAAAAAAATTGGTTTGGTTTAAAATTTTTTTGGTATAAAATTTTGTTGGTATACATTTTTTGGTTATTTTATTTTGGCATTTTTATACAAATTACAAATTTTTACCATCAAAAAATTTTTTGACAAAATTTTGTATAATTTTTTGTGGGAAAAATTTTGTTTCTTTGTTTGGAAATTGGATTTTTGGTAAAAAATTATTTTTAAAATAAATAACATTTTTGAAAATTTTTTTTTAAGTTCAAAATTATTTTTACATAAAATTTGTAGGGTAAGAAATTATTTGCTAAAAAATTTTCTATAAATAAAAAACCAAAATTTTCCTATTTAAAAAACAAGTTTTTTTGGTATAAAATTTTTTATAAAAATTAAATCCGATAAAACTTTTCCTTAGAAATTTCTACAAACATTTTTTAAGATGTTTATATCGTTTGAGAAAATTTGTTAAGTTAAAATTGTGTATGCCACAACAATTTTTTTGGTATAAACAATTTTGGTATATAATTTTTCCATGTTTTGGTTAAAATTTTTGGTAATTTTATTTTGGTATTTTTAAAGAAATTGGAAAAAAATACCAAAATAAAATTACCAAAAATACCAAAATAAAATTACCAAATATTTTAAAGAAATTGGAAAAATTTTTTGTGCAAAATTTTTTTTTTCGCAATTAAGAAGATTTTTGGTACAAAATTATTTTTAAAAAAATAACATTTTTGTATATTTTTTTTTCTAGTTCAAAATAATTTTTATATAAAACTTGTAGGGTAAGAAATTATTTGCAATAAATAAAAAACTGTAAAAATTTTCCTGTTTAAAAAATAATAGTTTTCTGGTATAAAATTTGGAATAACAAATAAATTTCGGTAAACATTTTTGGTTAGAAATTTCTGCAAACATTTTCAATGAGCTTTATTTGGTTTAAGCAAAATTGTTAACTTAAAGGAATTGGTTTGGCATACAATTTTTTTGGTATACAATTTTTTTGGTATACAATTTTTTTTTGGTATAAATTTTTTTTGGTATACAATTTTTTTGGAATAAAAATGTTTTGCCGTACAATTTTTTTGGTATAAATTTTTTTTGATATATTTTTTTTTGTGTAATTTTTTTGGTATAAAATTTTTGATAAACAGTTTTGGTAAACAGTTTTATTTTATTTTTATATTTTTAAAGAAATTTGAAATTTTCACCAATAAATAATTTTAAATAATTTTTTAGGGAAAAATTTTTGTGCGAACATTTTTTCCTTTTTGCAAAGTTTTCTATATTTTGCAAAAAAACATTTCTTTACGAAAAAAAAAATGTATTATAAGAATTAGAAATTGTAATATAAAATTTTTTTTAGTTTGCAGCGAAGAAAAAACTTTTTTAAACAAAAACTTGTCAACAAAGTTTATTTGTTGATCAGCAACATTGACGAAGGTTCTTTCTTCTATCAACAGGGACGACTCTTTTTCTTTCTTTATTTACAAAATTTTATTATAAAAATCACGTACAAGTATATTTATATTAAAAATGTTGAGAAGAGAAATTGATTGATTGGGAATTGAAGGAAATTTTCAATTTATAATGTGATGTGTTGATTTAATAAAAAAAAACCAAAAACAAAAGTAAAAGTCGTGACAACTTTTTTTTTAATTATTTGTTTTTTTTTGAAATACAGGAAAAAATTGCCTTTTTGTGCTGGGAAATCCCTCTTCCCCTTATGAATGCCCATTTACTAAAAGGAAAAAAAAAGATCAAAACGGAAAAGGAACTTTTAATAGAAAGAAGAGAAAAAAAAATCCCCTTTTGAGATATTGGTTCATTGACTAAAAAGGATATTATAAATTTTTATTACTTCCACCATTATTGCATGGCCAACGAAATAATAGAAAAATTAATGGAAATTTATACAAAAATGGCCAACGACAACAATATGATGTTTAGGAAGATAAATTATTGTAGAAAAGACATATAAAAACTACAATAAATTTATTGAAAAATAAAAGAAAATATGAGAAGAGGGTCTTGTAGACCTGCCATACCACCTGCTGTTGTTGTCACCGCTGCCAACATCCAAGTTGGAAGATACCTTGCAGGTGTAAGGCATAAATTCTATGGCACATGGTACCGTGGCTAAATACGTGTACTCTTCTGCATATAAAACCACCATCACCAATCATCTGTGGTAATAGTTTTTATAAATTTGTTTGTTATTTGTTTCCATTATTTTCGTTGCTGTTGCATTTTAAGTAATCCCATCAGGTGGAAGGTGTTTTTAGTCTGAATGCAGTATTTTTACCATAGACACTTTTAGGAAAGTTAACCTTTTTCGTAGGGCAGATGGTCTTCTTGGATTCCCCTCAATATATAATCAACAAACATAAATAATTGATTGATCACTGATTTTTTATTGTTAAAATTTTGAAAAAAAATATTCCTAAAAATATTAAGGGACTCATCGTTGTTGGTCATAATCACCTGTTAACAGAACAGAATAAAAAGTCTTGTATAAGGTTTTTTCTTCAGGCATAATATAAAATGGCAAATCCTAATCTGAACAAAAATACTATTTTAAAATGACATAAAGTTTTGCAACTGCCAAATGACAGTAGTACCCTTTCCGTACTACAAAATGGATAATTTTCCTAAATTTTTTTTTATGACATTTTTCCATTCAAATTTTTTTATAATACAAAAATTTACCATTGAAAGTTTAAAATATAATGTCAATAATGTTAAGAAGGAAAATTACTTAATAAATAATAGAGGAAAAACAAAATACAATAAAATTGCAACGATGTGTAAAAAAAAGTTTACGAAACGCACTAGAACCATTCATACTCTTTGAAGAGTTGTTTCGAAAAGGGGAAAGAGTTGCAAGGTGATATGACTGACAATAGATCTAAGGAAAACTAGCTCAGGTAAAAATGAAAGTTACAAGTAAGCGTCACTGTGTTTATTGTCCTTGAAACAATGCCAGATACTCACTCGTAAGTATCAACAATAGTGAATTGTTCACATTTTCATGGTTTCTTGTTTCTTTTATTTTTGTTTTTTTTTCTTTCTTCTGTAGTATTTTTTGTGCATGAAATAAAAACACAATTGGAAAACCATTTAATTTAGTTAATTTTGTCATATTTTTCCAATCGAAAACACGCCTAAATACGCATTTTCTTTGCCTTCGCTTTAAAGAGTAGACAAATTGTGGGCAATTATTACCAGCCGACACTGTATATCCACCTCCTCCTACTTGCGTTCTTTCCTGTTCATAATTGCACGCGACAAATTTCCTTATAGGCTCCGGCTTTGCTGCCATTCATTTTCGTTCTGTTTCTTTCTATCCTGTTTGGATTAGAGTTACTCATCGCTCGTCCCCGTCATTACAGAGAGCAGTCATCGCTCTACTCTCTGCTCTAGTCTGTCGTTTGCTAAGCACACAGTCACTGCAACTTTGTTCTTATTTCACTGGTCCTAGGAATTTGTGTTCTTTTAGATTTCTTTTTGTAATGCTTCCATGCATTCTGATATTTTTTACAAAATAATTTAGAATATTTTTAAAAATTTTTAATATTTAAAAAAAAAAGAAGTTTTGTTTGCCTTTTTTCATACCCATTTTCCCGGCATTTTAGTACTTTTTTTATTTAGATTTTGATGTTTTTCAGGTTTTTCCAAAATAAAGAAAATTATAAAAGTTGAAATTTTCTTTAAGTTTTTGGTTCTTTTTCTCCGAGTTTTTGTAAATTTTGTATTTTAAAGTTGTTTTTTTTTAATTTTTATTTTTTGGAGATTTTTAAGAAATATTTTTTTGGAGTTGATGATTTTTTTTTTGCTTTTTTGTCATTTTTAATATTTTTGTTAGGATATTTCCGGACATATTTTTTTTGTTAGTTTTTTAATTTGTAATTTTTTTTTTGTATTGGCTTTTTCTTTTTTAAATATTTTTTAATTTTCAGACATAAATTCCAAAGTTGGTTTTTGGTTTTTTTTTCTGGATTATTTTTGGGTAATTTTAATTATTTTAAATTTTGTATTCATTTTTTTTCTTTGGGAGAGAAAATTTTCTAAAAGTTGGAATATTTTTGAGAATTTTTAGTTTTTTGGCTCTTTTCAGGTTAGTTTTTTTTTGTTGAGTTTTTTAAGAAACATTTTTTTTTGTGTTTTTGTATTTTTCAGGTTTTTTTTAAAAATATTTTAAAGTTTGTTTTTATATTTAATGTTAATTTTTGTATTTTTGGGATTTTTTTTTCTTCACTTTATTTGTTTTGATTAGTTTTTTGTCATTTTTCAGGTTATTTTGAATATTTTTTAGGGATTTTTTCAGATTTTAAAACATATTCTTTTGTTATGATAGTTTTTTTATTTACAATTTTTTTTTGAATATTTTTGAATTTTCAGACAAAAACTTCAAAATTGGTTTTTAGTTTTTTTTCGAATTATTTTTGGGTATTTTCCAGTTTTTTTTTCTATTAATTTTTGTATTTTGGTTTTCGGCTCTTTTTAGGTAATTTTTTTGTTGATAATTTTCAGTTTTTGGTATTTTTTTTATAAATTCTAATTTTTTGTTGGTTTATTAAACTAAAAATTTGGTTTTGGCATTTTTCAGGTTAATTTTGATTCCTTTTTATGATAATTTCGCGTTAATTTTTGTATTTTGTTTTTTTGTTGGTATTTTTCCGGCCTTTTAATTATATATTTTTTTTGTTAGTTTTTACATTTCGTTGAAAGTTGATTTTTAGTGTATATTTTTTAGTTTTTTTTTTTTAAACTAAAAATAAAAATTTGGTTTTGGCATTTTTCAGGTTAATTTAGAGTTTTTTTTAAAATTTCGTGTTAATTTTTGTATTTTTTTTCGGCATTTTTCCTTTTTTTTGTTTTTGTTATGCTTTTAATCATATTTTTTGTTTTAGATTTGTAAAAAAATTTTACCAATTTTGTTTTTGGGATATAAAAATTATTGGCAATTTTACAGATTATTTGTTCGTATTTTTCAATTTTGTTTTAGTTTTCATGTTAATGCTTGTATTTTTGGTCTTTCTTTTCCAGTTTTTTATTTTCAACAATTTTTTATCTAAAAACTTTTAATATTTTTGAATTATTTAATATTTTTTTAATTGTTGAAATTAATTTTATATGTTTTCTGTTAGTTTTTGATTTTTTGGTGAATAATTTTGAAAATTATAAGCAAAATCTCTAAACTGGTTATTGGCATTTTTCAGTCATTTTAAATTTTTTTGTTGGTATTTTTCAGTATTTATTTTTTATTGTTTGCTCAAAATATGATAAAAAAAATGGTGTTTTTTTGCTAATTTTGAATTTTAGTTTTTAATGGTTTATATTTTTTTTTTAGATTATTTCTGGTATTTGTTAATCTTTTTTTGTTTATTTTTTACTATTTTAATTTTGTACTTTTTGGCTTTTTTACCAATTATAATTGTGATAATTTTCAAGTATATTTTTGATATTTTTAACAACTCAAAATTTACTTAAAACTATAAAAATACAACTTTTAAATTTCGTTTTTTGTGACGTAAAGGCTTTAAAAAATTATTTACATTTTTACTCCAAAAAAAACAACAAAATTTACGTCAACATAAAATTTTTGTTTTGAAAAATTTGGAAAAAAAGTTTTCAGGTATTCCAATTATGGAGACATATAAAAATTTCCCATACTAAAGAATATGAATTAAATAATAAGAAAAACTGGTAAAGAAAAAAAATGACTACGAAAAGCTAAAAATGAAAACAATTAAATATAAAAAATAAAACGAAAACCAAATGAAATTGCGTGAATTTCTGGGTATTTTTTTTTTTTTGGAGTCTCTTTTGTTCTGTGTCCAAAAACTCCAAAGATCCAAAAATGGAATTGGGAATTGTTAAGCTTGTAGACATTCTTAATCCCGAAATATTCAATCAATCAGTTCAGGTTTCTTCGAACACAAGCAACACAGTCCCGTCTAGGCGCCAGCCATACGTTTATTCATCTGCTCATAGATGGCAGTTGGTGGGCGTACCACTATTAATGAATACTGGGGCCGCTCCTAAGTCTTAGCGAGAGAATTTTAGCTTGAAATTTCTTTAAAAACTGATCTGATCGTGTTAATTTAGGTAAATTCCCACCTTTTTCGTATATGATCGCAGTTGATTTTTATTTAATTAACTTTCATTTTATAAGAAAAAAAAAATAGTTTTTTTTTAATTACTGAAAGAAGTTTTCAACAAAAAAATACAATTCAATTTCACTCAGAAAATTGAACAAAAAAAAATTGATTGCTGCAAAAACCATATTCAAATCTCGATCGAAATTGAAAGAAATCCTCACTTGCAGAGGCCTTCAATATAACTTGTTCCTTGTTTTACCCCCTCTTTCGGATGATGCATCCGAAACGCATATGATCAAAAATGATTAATAAATAATATTTCCAATCGCCCACGATCATTTTACAGACACTACAGCCGATGAAAACATACTTGTTCACCCATTCGAACAGTACGAGAACAAGTACGGACGCATACAATTTTTTATGGGCGTTATGATTATTGCAGACGCCAAAGTGTCGCTTCAAATGGAACGCAAACTTAAAATGCACAAAAAATTTGCATTTCAAGAATTACACACCATCAACTTTTAATCGTCAGAAAAAAATTCATACAGAAAATATGTCCAGACGCAATTATGCAGAGTGCAGTTGAGCGAAATATGGGCAAAATTTGTTTTCTAGCAGTTGAGGGAGTTATAGTGTAAGAAGGCTTTTTTTAAAAATCATTTTAACAAAAATGATTATTATTCTGACGAGTTAAGATTTGGGGATATTTTTTGATTATTTTCGATTCAAGATTATGGGGCACATCAGAGTTACGGAGCTATTATTGCAGTTTTTTTTGTTGGTTTTCTTTTGCAAATAAAGAGATTTTTCGCAAGTTATTCTTTTACTCAAAATTTTTATTATCTTTCACTTGAAAGAATTTAAACGAGGCATCAACAATCAGAGTATATAGCTAACGATCCATTCTAGCAGTTTTTTTTTAGGTAATGAAGGAATTTTTATAGAAAGTTATGCTACTGCTTATCTTTATTTTTACCATTTTCCGACAAATTGAATTAAAAGCCGGTATCAATAAACTGAATAAGGCGTATGAGACGTATTTTTATAGCAATTTTTTATAGCAGTTATGCTTCTGCTCATCTTTATTATACCATTTTCCGACTAGAAGAATTAAAAAAAGGCCTCAATAATCGGAATATGCAGCGTGGGACGTATTCTAGCAGTTTTTTCTTTGTAAATAAAGCAGTTTTCATAGCTAGTTTTTCAGCTTTTCATCTTGAATTTTAACCTCTTTTAATTAGACGAATTGAAAAAAGGTCTCAATAATCGGAAAAAAGGTCTCAATAATCAATTCTAGCAATTTTTTTCTTTCTAAATAAATCAGATTTTATATCAAGTTTTTCGGCTTTCATGTTTACTTTTACCATATTTCAACTATAAGAATTCAAAAAGAGCCTCAATAATGGGAATATGGAGTGCGTTACTAATTCAAGCAGTTTTTTCTTTGTAAATTAATCAGATTTTATAGCAAGTTTTTCGGCTTTCATGTTTATTTTTACCATATTTCAACTATAAGAATTGAAAAAGAGCCTCAATAATGGGAATATGGAGTGTGTAACCAAATCTAGCAGTTTTTTCTTTGTAAATAAAACAGTTTTCATAACTATTTTTTCGGCTTTTCATCTTGATTTTTAATCTTTTTTAACTAGAAGAATTGAAAAAAGGTCTCCATAATCGGAATATGGAGTATGTAACCAATTCTAGCAGTTTTTTCTCTTTGTAAATTAATCAGATTTTATAGCAAGCTATTAAACTTTTCATTCCTATTTGTACCAT
The DNA here is from genome assembly GCA_958298945.1 of Atherix ibis. Classification (NCBI taxonomy): domain Eukaryota; kingdom Metazoa; phylum Arthropoda; class Insecta; order Diptera; family Athericidae; genus Atherix; species Atherix ibis. The sequence goes on from OY282609.1 coordinate 79,939,170, forward strand.
TTCCTAATAGAAAAATTGAAAGAGATAATCGGAATATATAGTGTATTACCAATTCTAGCAGTTTTTAAAAAAAAAAATAAAGCAGTTTTTATAGCAAGTTTTTCAGCTTTTCATGTTTACTTTTACCATTTTTCGACTAAAAGAATTGAAAAAAAAAACCTCAATGATCGAAATACCTCAATGTGTTACCAATTCTAGCAGTTTTTTCTTTGTAAATAAATCATTATAAATCTTACTATTTTTTGATAGTGAAATATTGAAAGGAGGCATCAAGAATCAGAATATGGAGTGTTGGGCCAATTCTTGCAGTTTTTTTTAATCAATGAAACAAATTTTATATGAATTTTTTCGTGTTTTTAAAATTATTATTAGCATTTGCGAACTAAAAGAATTGAGAAAAGTCATCAATAATCAAAATGTAGACCGATGGATCTATTCTAGCAGTTTTTGTTTAGTAAATAAAGTAATTTTTCGAAATCAATTTCTAATGCATCATATTATTTTTACCATTTTCCTGTTAAAAGAACAAATCAATAAAATGATTTCAATAAAATTTTAAACAACATTCATAACTGCTAGAAATTACAACAATTACTATTTCCGGAAGTTATCGTCTACTTATTAAAAAATTACATACCAGATAAACGGTATTTAAATGCGTTAAATCCATGCGTACGTGGGAAAATTCCCAAGGTGAGTTCATGTCTATTCAATTGAAAGTGAAATGAACACATTTTTTTTTGCCTTTTTGCATTTTACGACAATTTTTTTATTATTATTATTTTCGGATGAGAATTTTTTTCCCCTGTAAATATTAATAAACAAACGAAAAAAGGGATGAGAAAAATCCTCGTCTTAAGTAAGATGTCAAAGTATTTTTACTTTTGGTGTTCGTGGAAATCGTAGACAATTTTTTATTACTTGAAAATTAAGTTGTTGCTATAAAAATAATTCAATAAAATGTAATAAAATTTTTTATAAGCTGCTATAAAAAATTTTATTAATTTTTTCTTTCCCATAAAAAGACGTGCTATTTTGTAAATGGTTTTTTTTTGTTGGAAAAAGGTAACTAAAAAAAAAACTAAAGTCGATTGAGAATGACCAAACAGGAAAGAAAAGAATAACTTGAGAGGCAACGCCGCAAGGAATCGTGAACGAAAAAGGATATAACAAATTTTACAATCGTAGACTGAGTGAGTTGTGAATAAGAAATGTTCAATTTGCACATATTCTGTGGGTTGTTTGTGGACAGAACATCATGGAGGAAATGAGGAAAATCCAATTCAATACCGTCTTCAGTCGTCGATAATTTAGAACACGTACGGCTCCCATCGAAGTAGATTCTCCTCTCAAGTGACTATAAAGTTTCCATAACTCGGTTATTATGCATGAGAAAACATCGCAAACTTTTCAGAAATCGTCTTATTTTCGACTGCAACCTACAACAAAGATTTAGACTCCTGGGAGCACTCGAACCTTCTTCCTACACGAACACAACCACACACCGGATGAAAGTGCATACGATTAAGTGCGTTACGTAATTTCGATTTTTCTCCTTTCCGTTTGGCTTTGTCAGTGTTTCCTTTCCCACAGTTGCACGAAAACTAAAAAAAAAACCTGCTTACGTAGAGAACAGGAAGAGGTTAACAGAGTCTTAGTAGCTAAGAATACACTTCCTCGTGACACATAAGGAGTATTGCCCTAAAATTTAATATGAAAATATATACAATGGATTCCCAGAGTGTGCATATTGGAATAGGAAGTAATTCGAGATGGAAAAACCCCTTAACGTTATTGAATATCTTCAGCACTTCGGTGGAAACATGTCAACGTCTTCTCTTTACTTTCTTCAATATGACAACAACCTCTTTACGACTCAAAAAAAGAAAGAAAAGAAAAGAAGGAACAACAAATAATCTCTAATCAAAAGTGTATGAGAAATTCTGAAGTGTTGATATTTAAGAACAACGCAACCAAACAAGAAAACCAAACACGGCCACTTTGGCAGCTTTTATGCCTAACGAAAATATAAGGCATCTCAGCTTGGCTTTTCTTAAGTACGTGTATTGTTCTCAAACACCTTTAATAAGATTAAAAATGCGGAAATATTCAACAAAATGGAAAAATATTTAATTTATTTATCATAAACTGGGTTATTTGCTAATTTCCTTTAAATTACTAGAAAATGTTCACATTGTTTCCTTCTTTTCAAAATTATTAGCATTTGAAGAGGATCTGCGTCTGATTAAAATTTTTTCTATTTTAGTAGAAATATTCAAAAATAAATTTTCTAGTAAAATTTTTCTAGTAGAAAATTTTTAAGTAGAAATTTTTCTAGCAGCAAGTTTTCAAGCTAACATTTTTTTGTTAGAAATTTTTTTAGTAATAATATTATTGGTGGACATTTTTCTAGCAGCAAGTTTTCTAGCAAAAATTTTATTGTAGGAAATTTTTCTAGCAGTAATTTTTATAGCAGCAAGTTTTCTAGCAAAATTTTTTTGGTGGAAATTTTTCTAGCAGCATGTTTTCTAGTAGAAATTTTTCAAGTAGGAAATTTTCAGAAGAAATATTTCCAGCAGAAAATTTTCAAGTAGCAATTTTTCTAGCAACAATTTTTCTATGAAATATTGTTTTTGAAGAGAAATTTTTCTAGCAGTAATTTTTCTAGCAACAAGTTTTCTAGCAAAAAATTTATTGGTGGATATTTTTCTAGCAGCAAATTTTCTACCAAACATTTTTTTGGTAGACATTTTCCTACCAGTAATTTTTTACCAGTTTTCTAGAAGAAATTTTTCAAGTAGAATTTTTCTAGTACAAAATTTTTTAATATAGAAATTTTTTTAGCAGGAATTATTTTTGTCGAAATTGTTCAGGTAAAATTGTTCATATCCAATTATTCAGGTAGAAACTTTTTATGCACAGAAAATGTTTAAGCACAAATTTTTCTTGCAGTAATTTTTCAACTAAGACATTTTTTTAGCAGCAATTTTTTATGGTGGAAATTTTTCGGGAAGAGATTTGTCCGGCAGAAAATTTTTTTAGAATAAAATTTTCAAGTACAAATTTTTATTGCAGTCATTTTTTCGGTAGAAATTTTTCGGGAAAAGATTTTTGTGCAAGTAATTTTTCTAGTAGAAAACTTTTTAGTAGAAATTTTTCTAGCAGTAATTTTTTCTGGTACAACATTTTTAAGAAGAAATTTTTCTAGCATTTTTTTTTTCTGTTTCGAAATTATTTTGCTGAACATTTTTTTAATAAAAATTTTCTATACATTTTTCTGGTAGTAATTTTTCTGAATAATAAACTTTAAAATTTAAAATCGAATAAAAACTGCTCAAAAAAGGATTTTTAATAAAAATGTAGCAATTAGCAATGAAGAGTAAATATTTCGAATTCAGAAATACGTAATAAGGAGTAAGCAAAATTATATTAAAGCACATTTGGCGCACGTGAAACCACTAAAGGGGAGCTCAATTAAATAATCTCACAGCGCGCCAATATTCATGCTGATTTAACGTCTTTACTACAAACTCCACCGGCAAGTATCCTTAATTCTTTAGGAGCGACGTACGAAAAACTGTCCGAAGGCTCATGAATTGAATAATGCCACAGTGTGAAGGAGATAGCAAATTGTAGAAAACGTAATAGAAATGGAGTCAAAAAAAAAAAAATTAAAGCGGAAAGGAGAGTCCATGATTTTTCTTGATGTGAAAGAAAGAGCGCAACAAAGATGCAAAATAAAAGAAACATCAAAATTGGTAACAAATTTGTTCGAAGGCGACTTTGTAAGCAGCGTCGAGTCAGTTAATGCGGTTGCAGTTATGACGTCTACCAATAGTAAAGAAAAATACGAAATTTCTATAGTAAAGAAAGGAACGCAAACAAGAGCGGCTGGAATATTCGATAACAGTGGAAGCTGCTGCTCTCCTGAAGTCCTCGTTTTCGCTTCTCAGAGATTACGTACGTGAAATTTGCCCAGCTTTTGGTTGTTGTTTTTCCTTTTCTCCAGCCAGTCACGTTCGATTCGATCGCATTCGTGCAAGTGAGCCGCAAGATCATTAAACTCTGAGCACCTGACTGCGAGAGCAACAAAATCCGAGAAAACTGTTTTCCTTCGTACCTCACTCAACGTGAACAAAGGATTTATGAATTCGTGAAGAGAATAAGAATTTCCGAGAGGGAGGAGGGACAAGAATTGAAGGAATACATTGTGTAATGGGTCGATAGGGTGGAAGGAAGCTGTTGAAGATAAATAATGGCAGGACAGAGGAGGAGCTCCGATTTGGATAGTACAGGATAACGCGTGTAAAATTGGGGTTGCTTTGACCTTGATTCGAATTCCTTAGCCGCAAATCAGTTAATGTCGGTTCTGCCGTTTATGGCTAGAATGGGAAAATTTTAATGCGTTTGTGTGCGTGCAGGACTTTCAGGAATGTTGAACATAGTCGTTCAAGAACGCTGGTTGGATGTGTGGGGGTGAGTAAATAGTGGAAATTGAATTTATTGCAATTTTAACCGTCACCTTTTGTTTGTGGCACAAGATAAGTCGAAACGAGAAAGGTTATGGTTCAGAGGAGAAGGATATCTTTGAGAGGACGCAATGGAATGTGACGTTTGGGATGAAAAGGTTTCGATTAAACGGAAGAATGTGCTATAGGAGCGAGGATAAGAAAATTCAGAGATACCAGAATAAATACCAGATTTTGTGTGTAATCTGACTAAAGGAGAAAGTCACAGCCTTGGAATTTTCGGAGTCGATTAAATGGCGATTCAATGTGATTTTTAGTTTATTTTCTTTTCTGAATCTAAGAACGTGCGTAATTTCTTAGCTGCCCGACTTAAGAGCTTATATCGATGGGGATTTTTATAATGGAAACTAAATAAACACTGAATTAAGACAAGCCAACTCAATTCGAATAAGAAAGTCACCCTTTTTCTTTAGAAACTCGATCTGAAAATTGATTCGAAAAATATAGGATTTGTTGGGAGTTGGGGAGTCATTTTTTTCTGATTCAATTTGAAATTTTTACTTGGAGTTTTGATAGAAAAAGAAAATTAAAAAGGGAAACATTTTTATTGAATAATTTTTTAATTACAAAGTTTTTACTGAAGAAATTTTACTTTTTTTATCAAAAAAATTAATTTGCAAAATTATTGCTGGAATTTTTTTTTTTTAAGTTTGTTAAACTGAATAATTTTAAATGAAAAAATTGTTAACTGGAAATATTTTAGCTGAAAGAATTTTCACTGCTAGAATTTTTACAGTAAAAATTTCTACCAAAAAATTTTCAATTGACATTGACTGAAAAGAAATTTACTACAAGAATTTTTAATAGAAAATATTTGAACTGCAAGAATTTTGACCGAAAAAGATCTTAAACTACAAGAATTTTGACTGACAAATATCTTAAACTGCAGGAATTTTGAATGAAAGAATTTTTACTGTAAATTTTTTTTATCAAAAATATCAATAAACAAATTTTTACTTGAAAATATTTTAGTGCAATAAATTTTTACTGGAAACATTTTTTAAGTGCAAGAATTTTTCAAGCGAGAATTTTCACTGAAAAAGATTTTAAACTGCAAGAATTTTGACTGAAACATTTTTTAAGTGCAAGAGTTTTTCAAGCAAGAATTTTAAGTGAAAAAGATTTTAAACTGCAAGAATTTTTATTGAAACGTTTTTTAACTGTAAGAATTTTGACTGAAACATTTTTTAAATGCAAGAATTTTGAATGAAAAAGATCTTAAACTGCAAGAATTTTGAATGAAATATTTTTTAAGTGCAAGAATTTTTAATGAAATAATCTTAAACTGCAAGAATTTTTATTGAAACGTTGTTTAACTGCTAGAATTTCGACTTAAACATTTTTAAGTGCAAGCATTTTTAACAGCAAGAATCTTTCAAGCAAGAATTTTAATTGTAAAACTTTCTACTACGAAAATTTTAATGTGGAAGAATTTTTACTGCACGAATATTTACTGGATGAAATTTGATTTAGGAAAAATTTTAAAAGCAAGAACTTAACTGTAAGAATCTTCACTAAAAAAATTAAAAAATTTCTAAATTCGTATTTTTTTTGTATAAATTTTTATTCATCCCTCTTCGCTTTTTGATGTTTTCGTATTTTTCCAGTCTATGCTTTGAAAATCAGCTTTTCTATATGATCTGTACTCGTAGTAAGGCCGTTTTTACGTGGTAATTCTTTTGATTTTTACATTACCAATAGAAGAGAGTATATGCAGAAGGGGGAGGAAAAGAATAGGCAATTTTTCGTCACAATGTGCAGACAGACACAATGTAGGGTTGTCTATTTTTCTATGGTAGCACCTGTTTAATGGAGTATGCTATTGTCTTGGGATCGTTTTCCATAAGGCACTGTCATCCCCAAGAATGTCTATTGTCGAAGATGACAAAATAACTGCAGATAATGGCGGGTTAATGAACTTAGGCTAGGTCGCTATTGTACGTGATTGTAATCACATTCAGAACGTGTACGTGGACGTATAATCAGATTTGTGGGTGGAAAGGTTGGTATTTATTCATTTGCCTAAAATAAGGACTGGTACTGGCACTGGGGAGCACTAAACGTAAGTAGTAAACTGCCGTACGAGCTTTTGAAACTTGCACACAAAACAATAGAACAGAAAAATTATATTTTTCACGCCTACACTTTTTTCCGTTTGTCTTTTTCGTCTTTAATTTCAACCCAAAATTCGAAATTAATCAAAATAAAATTTTATGAATAAAAAATACTGGGGCGGAGGTCTACAATGTCTTGATTCAGTCAATGGAAAATTACTACTGGAAAATTTAGGAACCGAAAAAATTTAAACAGAAAAAATTTCTACTAGCAAAATTTTAAACCGGAAAATTGTTACCCGAAAAATTATAATCAAAAAAAAAATTTTGCTACAAAAATTTTAGATCGGAATAAATTTTAGGCCGGCAAAATTTTGCTAGAAAAATTAGAAATCGAAAAATTTCTACCAGAAAAATTTTAGGCAAAGAAATTTCTGCTAGAAAAACTTAAGCCGAAAAATTTGTACCAGAAAAATTTTTCTAGCAAAAATTTTTTTTGTGGAAATTTTTCTAGCAGCATGTTTTCAAGTAGAAATTTTTCAAGTAGGAAATTTTCTAGAAGAAATATTTCCAGCAGAAAATTTTTAAGTAGACATTTTTTTAGAGGTAATTTTTGCGGAAAATATTTTTCGGGTAGTTATTTTCCTAGCAGTAATTTTGTTGGCAAATATTTTTCTAGCAGCAAGTTTTCTAGTAGAAATTTTTCAAGTATCAATTTCTCTAGCAGCAATTTTTTTGGAAGATATTTTTCTAGCAGTAATTTTTCTAGCAACAAGTTTTCTAGCAAAAATTTTATTGGTGGAAATTTTTCTAGCAGCAAATTTTCTACCAAACATTTTTTTCCTACCAGTAATTTTTTTAGCAGCAAGTTTTCTAGAAGAAATTTTTCAAGTAGAATTTTTGTAGCACAAAATTTTTTCATTAGAAATTAAAATTTTGTTGCCGAAAAATTTGTACCAGAAAAATTTTACACCGAAAAATTTTAGATCGAAAAATTTCTACCAGAAAAATTTTAAACAATAAAATTTGTGCTAGAAAAATTTCTACTGGCAAAATTTTAAACCGGCAAACTTGAAAAATTAGAAACCGAAAAATTTCTACCAAAAAAATTTCTGCTAGAAAAATTTCTACTTAACCAGAAAACTTATTTCTGAGGTTCTTTTACCTGAAAATTTATTGAAAACAATTTGACCGAATATTTGTTACCGTAAAATTTGTTCTAGACTGCAAGAAAATTTTTTACCCGAACAATTTTTACAGAAAAATTGTTACTAAAAATTTCTGCAATAACTTTTTTTAAATGAATTTTTTTTTACATTTCTCGCATCACTGCTTAAATATGAAAAGTTGTTTATAAGTTCTGGCTTTTTTTTTGCTTACAATTTTTATAACTGGTAAAATTGAAGCTATTTTGTATTGATGAGAAATGATAAAGATTTTTATTGCTTTGCCGTTTAGATATATTTGCTTTTTTCAAATTTTGTCGACAATCGTGTCCCTTTATTAATAAATTTCCGATTTCAGCTGTTCAAACTTGTCATAATGCAATGGAAGAAGGCACGGTCTAGTTTCGAATGTGGCCAAAGTAAACATTTTCGAAGTGGATTACTGCCTCTGTCGGCGCGCGGTGTTTGGGGAGCCAACAATGATTACCACCGCACTGCGATGGACTATGAATTTCTATAAATCTCAATTCATCCTGTACACGTTGACCTACATTTTGTTCGTTCTTCTGTTATCTTGAATTTAAGGGCGGGAGAGTGAGAGTGAGGTAGAAGGCGGCGGGAGAACATGTTACTTCTACGTTGTTCGATAATTTTATTAAGTGTTTTTGGCTATGGGACAGGCTGGTCTGGTTGCCATCACCATTAGCACAGTGAGATTCTGGCAGGAACAGAACTCGAAATTATTAAGTTTTGCTTTTTGCACAGGGGAAACCTCGGAAAGCGGGGCAATTTCTGGCACAACGAATCCGAAGTCGTCATGTTGAATCGAAATGAATCAAATCCAATCCGAGTGGAGACCAAACGATTCTGTCTCTGAAGTAAATTTGGGGTAAATGGTACCAAGTGCGATAGGCAATTGCAAAATATTTTCCCATTTTCGTTCGAACAAATGGTTTCGAAAGTAAGAAATTGAATTCCCTCGACGATGACAACAGCGATAATAGAGAAAATGTCGTCAGCAGCTGGTGTCGCTGGTACCTCTCAGCCTTTGCTGCTATTTTTGTCGTTTGCCCAAAGCACAAATAATAAAAAAATTCGTTTAGTGCCATTCCCTAACTGCCTTCTGATGTTATCGAGTATTCTACGTACTGTGCGGATATCAGAAAATTACTTCCATTACCCTAAAAAAGGAACAATTCCGAAATATTACCGATACGAGAAAAAAATACAATAATTTCCATAGAATTTACATAAAAGAAGAAGAACGCACAATTTTGAATATGAATTTTGATAAGGAAAACGCCAAAAAAAATTATAAAACTTTCGATGCAAATGGGACCAGAGACATTGTTTCGTAAGAAAAAAAAACTGCACACAAATTTAATCCGATAACAAATTTCCATGCTATTCTCTTCAGCAAAAATTCTTATTTTTATTTGCAAACATTTTTTTAAGTCCGTAGATTTTGTTGTAAAATGAAATTTTCTAGCAGTAAAAAAAAAATCCGGAAAGAAAATCTTTTGACGATAATTTTACGTGAAGGCAATGAATTTCCGGCGCAATTTTTCTGGTAAACAAATTTCTTACAAAAGTTTTCAGGCAAAATAAAGTCAGTGAACATTTTTCTGCTAGAAATTTTTCTGGCAGAAATTTTTTGGTTTAAAATTTTTGTGTAAAAATATTTTATAGTAAAAATTTTTAGTTTTAAAATTTTTCTAGCAGACATTTTTCTTGTAGAAATTTTCCTATTCAAAATTTTTCTACCAAAAATTTTTCTTGTAGATATTTTCCTGTTCAAAAATTTTTTAGCAGAAATTTTTCTAGTAGAAATTTTTCAGTTCAAAATTTTCCAAGTAGATATTTTCGGTTTAACATTTTTTCTAGTAGAAAACTTTCTGTTCAAAATTTTTCGGTCTAAAAATTTTCTGGTAGAAAATTTGGAGTTTTAAATTTTTCACTTTTAAATTGTCTTGATAGAAATTTTTTCAATAGAAATTTTTTGGCCTAAAATTTTCTGCTAGAATTTTTTCTGTTTAAAATTTTTCGGTAGAAATTTTTTAGTTAAAAATTTTTTAATAGAAATTATTCAATATAAAATTTTTTCAGCAGAAATTTTTCGGTTTACAATTTTTCTGCTACAATTTTTCTGGTGGGAGTATGTGTATTTACGTTTAGAATTTTTCTAGTAAAAGTTTTTCATTTTTAGTAGTGATTTTTCTGTTTGTTAAATTTTTCTGGTGGATATTTTCTAGCAGAAATTTTTTGCGTTAAATTGTTCTGGCGGATATTTTGTTGGTCTAAAATTTTTATGTTAAAACATTTTCTAGTGGAAATTTTCGTGGTAAAAATTTTTCTAGTAGAAATTTTCCTGTTCAGGATTTTTTAGTCCAAAAAATTTCTGCTAGAAAAGAAATTTTATTTTTGAAAAACTTTCTGGTAGAAATTTTTTGATCTATAATTTTTCTAGCAGAAATTTTTTGGCCTAAAATTTTTCTCGCAGAAATTTTTCTTTTTAATACAATATTTTTTTGACAAAAAGTTTTTTAGCAGACATTTTTCGGTTTACAATTTTTGTGTAAAAATTTTTCTAGTAGAAGTTTTTCTCGTAGACATTTTTCTTTTTAAAATTTTTTTAGAAGAAATTTTTCTAGCAGAAATTTTCCTGTTTAAAATTTTTTGGCCAAGTTTTTCTGGCAGAAAAAAATATTTCAGTTCAAAATTTCTCTCTTGGAATTCTCTTTTTTTTTAAATTTTTTTAGTAGAAAATTTTCTAGCAGAAATTTTTCTAGTAGAATTTTTCCTGTTCAAAATAATTCGATCTAAAAATTTTTCCAATACAAATTTTTCGGTTTCAAATTTTTTGTGGTACAAATTTTTCGGTTTAAAATTTTTCCAGCAGAAATTTTTTGGCTTAAATTTTTCTGGTGGAAATTTTTCGGTTTAAAATTTATTTCGATCTAAAATTTTTGTTTCTAGCAGAAATTTTACTATTTCAAATTTTTTCTTGTAAACTAATTTTCTAGTAGAAGTTTTTGCGTTTAAAATTTTTCTAGTACACATTTTTCTATTTGAAATTTTTATCGTCTAGTTATAAATAAAAAATTTTATAATACAAAAACTGTGGGCACAAACCAAAATTGAACATAGCCAAAGCCTTGCGAATGGAAAATAAAAGTCAACTTTTCGTTTCTAATAAAATTTCCTAGGGAAAAGTAGAAAAAATCCAGGGTTTTATTAAAAATGTGATGCACACCCTGTCCCGAATGTACGAGGACGTGAGCTGAAATAATGCATTTCGTCTTAAATTATTGTTTCCATACGCAAATGCGTGCGTTTTCGCTTTCGTCCACTAAGCAGGTTTTTAGGCGATGTTTGGCCGCGGCAAAGCGCCGTTGTGTCAGCTCCCAGCTGCTGCCTTTACATTGAACAACAGCAGAGAGCGCATCATGTCTATGCGAATGCGTTGTATTACGTTGCTTTGCATTAATATGAATTTACGTACGGCGATGAATAATGCATCGCATATAATCGCTAATGCCCACCATTAGTCGAGGGCGGTGCGGACGGCGGGGATGGTGTGGTGCTGTCGTGGTGGTTTCTTCGCCTCCCATTTTCGGTCTGCAGTCGACGTTATCAGGCCTTCTTAGCTTTTGCTGTGGTTTATTCGGCAGAGAAGCGATGCACACACAAAACTGCGCCGCCTATAGACGAGTCTGCTTGAGGCTAAGTCGTATGCACGTTCCAGAGTTTCTTTTCTTGTTTTTTTTTCTTGTCTTTTTTGGTTGGAGTCGCCTTCTTTTTTTTGGCCACTTTTGTCTTGGCTGCACATTTTGAATATTTCGCGGATGCTTGCCAATGAATACTTAACGATGTGTCGGAATTAGACGTTCTAGTGTCGATGGATGGATTCCAATGTGCGAAATGATAATTTTGCTCTAAACAAGAAGTCGTGGACATTCGTTTGCCCGGAACTCATGGGGATTTCTACCTCTCACCACCGCCTCATCCTCTGACTCAGCCAGGACTCGATTCGAATACACTTAACATAGTACCCTACCCAGCCCCCGTCCGCGCTCGAATTCAATCAAATTCAAATCGTTCTTTTCCAATTTGGACTTTTGAGGTCATCTCCGTAATTGTGATAATTTTACATTGCACCAGTCCCGCTCCGCTGCTCCCTCTGCTCCAATCAACACCAAAACTCGTATCGTAAATTGCTGACGATTTTGTGCAGGATTGTTTCTGGTTTCCAGCATGTGCTGACTAAATTATTCTAATTCTAATTTTAGTTTGCAAATACGAGCCCTAATGCTGCTTTTTAAGTTGTACGATTTCCTGTCCGCTCACAAAGTTTTCGACTGGTTTTTTTTTCTTTTCTGATTTTTGTCTGATTTGAATATAAAAAGTTCTGCTCTCCACGTTGCGGTGAAACTAATCAAAATCCAAATGCATTCTAAGACATTAAATTTTCATCATTTTGAATAGCAGTTTTTAGACAAATTTCTCTAACAAAAACGCAATAATTTGCATACTTTGGAAAGTGTGGCATTTTCTACATTATTTCTGGCACATTTATTCTTATCTGTTGTTGTGGGGCATATTTTCTTTTGCTTATCAATGTAAAGAAATCTTTACTCTCATTGTAAGACGTTCGTTCGGTCGTAAACATAACCTTTGACCTGATTTGGTATAAAATTGAAAATGGAGTGAATTTCAAAGAAGAAGTGGGGAAAAATTCATCGGTTCTCAAAATGTTTCGATTTTATTTGGAAATATTGGAAAAATTCTTATTTGAATAGAAAATTTTTAACTGTTAAGAAATATTATGTTAAATTTTTTTTTTTAAATTTAAAGGAAAAATCACTTATTTGTGATTAAAAAAATTATGGAAAAAATCAAAAAAAATATTTTACTACAAAAAAAGAAAATTAGTAGAAAATGCTTTTGTTTACTGTGGAATAAAAATTTACTCAAAAATATTTAGGCCAATCGAATTTTGATTTGAAAAAAGTTTTTACTGGAAAAAAAAATTACTGAACAAAAAAAATTCAGCTGGAAAAAGGGAACTGGGGATAATTTTTAAGTGGAAACAAAATTATCAAAAGAAAAGTTCGAAAAATTGAACTGGAATATTTATTGGAAAAATATTTTGCGTGAAAAATGTGTACTGGAAAAAGCTTAAAGTTAAAAAAAAAATTACTGGAAATAGTTTTCACTTGAAAAAAAATTATTTTCGAGTTCAATTTTTTTTCTAGTAAACTTTTTTTTCTAGGAAATTTTTTCTAGGAAAATTTTGTTTTAGTAAATATTATTATTTTCTAGTAAATTTTTTTTAGTAAAAGTTTATTTCTAGTAAAAATTAGTTGCTAATAAAATTTTCTAGTAAACATTTTCTGAGTATTAATTTTTTTCTAGTTTAAATTATTTTCTAGTAAATTTTTTTTCTAACAATTTTTTTCTAGTAAAATTTAAGTTTTTAGTAAAAATTTTTTTATAGTTATTTTTTTTTTCTCTAAGAAATATTTTATAATAATTTTTTTTCTAGTATAAACCATTTTACAGCAAAAAAATTTTTTAGGGCACTATATTTTCTAATAGATTTTTTTTTCTCTAGTAAAATTTAAGTTTTAGTAAAATTATTTTTGTTGTAGCAAAATTGTTTTCTAGTAAATTTTTTTTTCTAGTAGAAATTATTTAATATTAAAAATTATTTTCGAGTACAATTTTTTTTCTAGTAAACTTTTTATTCTAGCAAACTTTTTCTAGTAAAATTTTAGTTTTAATTAAAAATTATTTTTTTCTAGTAAATTTTTTCTAGTAAAATTTATGTTTTAGTAAATATTATTTTTTTCTAGTAAACTTTTTTAGTAAAAGTTTATTTCTAGCTTTAGAAATTATTTAATATTAAAAATTATTTTCGAGTACAATTTTTTTTCTAGTAAACTTTTTATTCTAGCAAACTTTTTCTAGTAAAATTTTAGTTTTAATTAAAAATTATTTTTTTCTAGTAAATTTTTTCTAGTAAAATTTATGTTTTAGTAAATATTATTTTTTTCTAGTAAACTTTTTTAGTAAAAGTTTATTTCTATTAGTTGCTAATAAAATGTTCTAGTAAACATTTTCTGAGTATTAATTTTTTTCTAGTTTAAATTATTTTCTAGTAAATTTTTTTTTCTAACAAATTTTTTCTAGTAAAATTTAAGTTTTAGTAAAATATCTTTTTATAGTTATTTTTTTTTCTCTAAAATATATTTTCTAATTATTTTTTTTCTAGTTTAAAACATTTTAATCCAAAAAATTTTTTTTTAGGGAACTATATTTTCTAGTAATTTTTTTCTTTTTAGTTGAATTTATTTTCTAGTAAAAATTTTTTTTCTAGATTTTTTTTAAAATTTTTTGTAGAATTTTTTTTTTTTGGAGCAAAAATTTTTTTTTGTAATTTTTTTTCTAGCAAAAAATTTTTTTCTAGTAATTTTTTTTTCTAGCAAAATTTTATTTTCTAGTAAATAATATAAAAATTATTTTCTAGTACGTTTTTTTTTCCTTTTAATTAATTATTTTTGTTAATTAATAGGATTTCTGGTTATTATCCTTTCGTCTGAAACCATTTCAACAATAATCAATAAAAATAACAGAAGAAAAATTTGAAATAATTTTTAAAAATATTTCCAGTAAAAAAGTGTAAGAAAATGTGAAACATGAAAACAAAAAGATTTCTTTTTATTTTTTGGAAAGAAAACGTCATTTGGTGTAGTGTATATTAAAAATTTAATCATTTTCGAGCGCTTTTTGCTGCTGTCACATGCATTTTGAATAACAGAAATTGTCATCTCAGTGACATTTGGTAAATTTCTTGCAGTTGTTTTTATTTTCAGTTTCCTTCTCGCAACGATTTTTATTTCTGGAATTTTTGTTGAAGACTTTTTTCAATTTTTGACAAAGATTTTTTCTTTATTACGTTTTTTTGCTGTTCCAATAATGTCAATTTTTTTAGAAGAGTAAAATTTACGAATGCGTTAAAAAATAATATGACAGCCGTCAACTTTGATCGTACAAAGTGATAAGTTCAAAACAGAAAATTAAAAATGTTAACAACGTGAATAATGGACGGGAAAGTTAGAGGGATGGTGACAATGTGGCGTCCATAAAATCCATAATGCTACGAGTATCATAAACTGTCCCCGGTATGGCACGTGCAAAAAATGATGGAATTTTAGTATCCGAGAAGGAGTGGAAAAAATCAAATTTTCCAAATGACAGTTTTAAAACTCAGATTATTGAAGGAAGGGGGACAGGGGAATTTCTACCGCAAGTACAATAAACCAAATACTCTCAAAAATCTCCACTTTTTTCTAAGAGAACATCACAAAAAATAATTACCAAAAATAAAAAATCCAAATAAGGACTTTCACGTTTCCTTGACTTTTCCCGGAATTATTTTTATTTGCACCTTTTTTTTCGTATATTTTCTTTTTGATAAAATGCACGCATAAAATTTGCTTGCGTGCGAACGTGAACACGTCTAACGCGATCAGAATAAGTTCACATAAGCCAGCTTAAGGCACGTGCTTTAAGCTGGCTTATGTGGGCTTATCTACATTTTGGTCGTTGCGTCGTTTTGTTTGTTTGTTTGTAAGGTCCCTTAGACATGTGCCAGGGGCCACTTCATAGCGCCACGACCGTGAGGCCATTTGGCGACTTCGTAGTACGTGTGGGAATTTTTCTGAGAGAAACTGGTCTCTGGTTAGTAGTATAGAAAGTTGAGAATTTTGTTATATTTTGTGGAGCAGATTAGTATGTTGTAGAAGATTAAATAGGGGACTAGGGAATGGAGTTGTTGGATCGAGGAGCTCCATAATGGGAGGAATCCTGCTCGCAAAGTAGTTCTTGGTTATGTGGCATTCCTGTAGAATATGGTAGACAGTGAAATGGGTGCCACAGGATTGGCAGAAGGGACGGTTGGTGTTGCCAAAAAGGAAGTTATGGGTAAGAGCAGTATGTCCAATCCGGATTCTGAGGAGCTTTCGCGCCCAGAATTTCGGTATGGATGTTGAATACACTGGTTTGTTAGTGGTTCTCCAATGAGTCGACAAAAAAGTGTCGCTATTGGTCCAGTCATCGTGTCTGCGGATGGCTAAAGGTGTTAGTTGCCATTCTGTTAGTAGGCGAGGCAGATTGGGAATGACTGTGATCACTGGCCGACGGAGTGTTTCTCCAGCCAACTTGTCAGCACTTTCATTACCCACAATTCCCACATGCCCTGGCACCCATTGCAACTCGACACTCCTATTGCTAAGTAGGCTATGACGAATTGCGCTAAGTACTGGGTCACTCGATGGGCCACAAATGGCTTTAAGGGCGGCAAGGCTGTCGCTAAAAATAATAACGTTTTGTTGGCTGGGAATATTGGTCGCAATTTCAATTGCCGTTTTTATGGCCCACAGCTCCCCGTAATATGGAGCTGCCCTATAAGGGAAGATTCCACAACATAGTGTGCGGGTGCTGCAGCCAAAAAGTTCGACGACCGCAAAAGATGTAATATCGGTGTCAGCGGCGGCATCAGTGAACAACAGTCGATGATGTTTTAATCCGTCCAACTGTTCAAGGAACAATTTCCTATATGTGGATGGATCAGTTCTAGCCTTCTTAAACCTGTCAAGAGAAGCAGTCACTTTCAACTTTGCTCCTAACCATGGTTTCCAATCTGGGTGTGGAAGGGAAGTTTGGAAATCGACGGGGAGGATGGATGAATTTCTTTCAAGGTGGGATATTAATAAGGATAGCGATGATGAATTCCTTTTTGAGCTGGGGGAGATGATAATGTTTTTTATTAAAGTGTGGAGGGGATAATTTGGAAGGCATAGGTTTTTGTAAATTAAACTTAGGCGGGCTTTGTGAAGATAGAGAAAAATAGGTTTTCGACCAGTCTCTATCAGTATGGATTCCACCGGAGATGTCCGATGTGCTCCACTGGCTAGTCTAATACAACGGTTTACCGCTGCCTCGACTAGTTTTTTCCCTGCTATTGGCACACTGACACATATAGTGAGGAAATAGAGCAAGGTCCCGTCCAAAAGGGCGTTGGTTACTCTAATTGCCTCACTTTGTCTTACCTTACTTTTGCTGCTGACTAAAATTTTTACCATTCGGAGAATGATATTAATTTTGTCAACAGCATTTTTAATCTGAAGATTCCATTTTCCTCCACGGGCAATTGAGATACCCAGGATTTTCATGGAATCGTTTGGGCGGAGAGGGAAGGGGGTTAGTGACGAGTCCGATAAACTACAATTTTTTTTCCTGCAAACATGAAGGCAAGGTGGGTTCGATGTACAGATAACCGCACCGTTTATGCTGCTCCAAGTGTTGATGTTGCGGATGGCGTTATTTATTTGTTGCTGAAGATCAGCACCAGATACAAGTATAAAAATATTGTCGGCATATATGTAGTGGTTAAAGGATGATAGTTGGTGGGAAAGGGAGTGAATATATATATTGAATAGGATCGTTGATAAGGGGGATCCTTGTGGGATGCCGTTTTTCATTTCGCGTTTTGACGAAAAATGACCGTTGGCGCGTACCGTGAAGGTTCTACCAGTTAGGTAGGAACGTAGTAATGCCAATATTGCAGAGTCTACTCCCCACTCTGCCATCTGTAAGAGTACCCTATGTGGGCAAATTCGGTCATACGCCTTTTCTAGGTCGAAGGACAACAGTAAACCACAATGTCTACGTTTGTAGCAATTGTGGATTGAATGTTGGAGTTCAAGTAGCATACTCAGAGTTCCTCTGCCTGACCTGTAGGCATGTTGTTGGGGATTGAGTCTATTGTCAAGCGCCTGGTTAAGTCTTGTAGCTAAGATCTTTTCCAGGATCTTGGAAGTGCAAGGCAGTAATGAAATTGGTCTAAAATTGTTAGGCCAATTTCATTACTGGCTAAAGGTGTTAGTTGCCATTCTGTTAGTAGGCGAGGCAGATTGGGAATGACTGTGATCACTGGCCGACGGAGTGTTTCTCCAGCCAACTTGTCAGCACTTTCATTACCCACAATTCCCACATGCCCTGGCACCCATTGCAACTCGACACTCCTATTGCTAAGTAGGCTATGACGAATTGCGCTAAGTACTGGGTCACTCGATGGGCCACAAATGGCTTTAAGGGCGGCAAGGCTGTCGCTAAAAATAATAACGTTTTGTTGGCTGGGAATATTGGTCGCAATTTCAATTGCCGTTTTTATGGCCCACAGCTCCCCGTAATATGGAGCTGCCCTATAAGGGAAGATTCCACAACATAGTGTGCGGGTGCTGCAGCCAAAAAGTTCGACGACCGCAAAAGATGTAATATCGGTGTCAGCGGCGGCATCAGTGAACAACAGTCGATGATGTTTTAATCCGTCCAACTGTTCAAGGAACAATTTCCTATATGTGGATGGATCAGTTCTAGCCTTCTTAAACCTGTCAAGAGAAGCAGTCACTTTCAACTTTGCTCCTAACCATGGTTTCCAATCTGGGTGTGGAAGGGAAGTTTGGAAATCGACGGGGAGGATGGATGAATTTCTTTCAAGGTGGGATATTAATAAGGATAGCGATGATGAATTCCTTTTTGAGCTGGGGGAGATGATAATGTTTTTTATTAAAGTGTGGAGGGGATAATTTGGAAGGCATAGGTTTTTGTAAATTAAACTTAGGCGGGCTTTGTGAAGATAGAGAAAAATAGGTTTTCGACCAGTCTCTATCAGTATGGATTCCACCGGAGATGTCCGATGTGCTCCACTGGCTAGTCTAATACAACGGTTTACCGCTGCCTCGACTAGTTTTTTCCCTGCTATTGGCACACTGACACATATAGTGAGGAAATAGAGCAAGGTCCCGTCCAAAAGGGCGTTGGTTACTCTAATTGCCTCACTTTGTCTTACCTTACTTTTGCTGCTGACTAAAATTTTTACCATTCGGAGAATGATATTAATTTTGTCAACAGCATTTTTAATCTGAAGATTCCATTTTCCTCCACGGGCAATTGAGATACCCAGGATTTTCATGGAATCGTTTGGGCGGAGAGGGAAGGGGGTTAGTGACGAGTCCGATAAACTACAATTTTTTTTCCTGCAAACATGAAGGCAAGGTGGGTTCGATGTACAGATAACCGCACCGTTTATGCTGCTCCAAGTGTTGATGTTGCGGATGGCGTTATTTATTTGTTGCTGAAGATCAGCACCAGATACAAGTATAAAAATATTGTCGGCATATATGTAGTGGTTAAAGGATGATAGTTGGTGGGAAAGGGAGTGAATATATATATTGAATAGGATCGTTGATAAGGGGGATCCTTGTGGGATGCCGTTTTTCATTTCGCGTTTTGACGAAAAATGACCGTTGGCGCGTACCGTGAAGGTTCTACCAGTTAGGTAGGAACGTAGTAATGCCAATATTGCAGAGTCTACTCCCCACTCTGCCATCTGTAAGAGTACCCTATGTGGGCAAATTCGGTCATACGCCTTTTCTAGGTCGAAGGACAACAGTAAACCACAATGTCTACGTTTGTAGCAATTGTGGATTGAATGTTGGAGTTCAAGTAGCATACTCAGAGTTCCTCTGCCTGACCTGTAGGCATGTTGTTGGGGATTGAGTCTATTGTCAAGCGCCTGGTTAAGTCTTGTAGCTAAGATCTTTTCCAGGATCTTGGAAGTGCAAGGCAGTAATGAAATTGGTCTAAAATTGTTAGCCGAAGAATGGGAGAGATTTTACCTTCCAGGAATTTGGGAAAATAGATTTTTCCAGAATTTGGTTAAAGAGGTTGACAATTCTAATATGAAAGGTCGAAGATGCCTCTTTAATCATTTTAAAAGAAACCTTGTCCCTACCAGGTGTGGTACCCTTGAAAGAATTCAACGAAAAGTTGAACTCCGCAAGCGTTACTGGCTGGTTCAAGATTAGGGTGGAGGCTGACGGTATAGGCGAGAGATTTTCCGTGAAGTATTGTTTCTCTCTACGACATGAATCACTAAGGTGGTTGTTGGATGAAAACGAGGCCCAGGACTGTGCCAGTTCCTCAACGATAGCTGTCGAGTCGGATATAACTCCATTCTCAGACTCAATAGATGGGATAATCCCATTTTTTTGGCGACCAAGAATGCAGTTAATACCTCTCCATGCTTCTTTCGGTGAAGTTCGGGAATCAATTGAGGTGGTGAAGTTATTCCAAGCGGTTCGCTTGGCTTGTTTCACTGCTCTTTTAACTCGAGCAGTCCTGAGTCTCAATTCGATGAGATTAGTCGTACTGGAAAAACGAGAGTAGTCTTTCCAGGCCGTATTTCTTTCACGTCGTAATGTTGCGATTTCATGGGTATACCATTTAGGTTGTTTTTTAGACATGCCAGCTGAAGAGGGAATTGTCCCAGCAGCTGCACGTCTGAAGATTTTTATCACGTTTTCTGCCTCAAGGTTAGGAGATTGGGCAACGGGTAGGTCAGCAGAAGCTTTGAAAATCGCAGCTCTGTAATTTTCCCAATTTGCGCGCTCTTCTATGAACCGTGACAGTGGTTTTATTTTAACGTGCGCTACATTTGCCTCCACAAGTATGGGCAAGTGGTCACTTCCTTCGAGGAAGCCATGAACTTTCCATGAATATAAACCAAAGTTCCGTGTAGGAACGAAGGTGAGGTCGAGAACAGAGGTAGTACCTCTGGTTGAGAAAAAGGTTGGTGAACCATCGTTTAGTAGAGTGAAGCTCGAATCGGTAGAGTTGAGCCATTCCTCGAAGATTTTCCCGCGCCAACAGGTTCTTGGGGAACTCCAAGCATGACTGTGGGCATTGAAATCTCCAAGGATGATGGTATTTTCAGGTAATTGGCTAATTAGACCTTGCCAATCTGCTTGAGAAAAACGTAGGCTGTGTTCAATATATATATTGGCAATGTGGACTTTGGGAGAGGTATTTACAGAAATAAGGATTGTCAAAAAATTTGTTGAAATGTGAATTTGTGAGTAGGATATGGAGGGGTGTATGAGGAAACATACACCACCTCTTTTATTGTTGTTACTTTTGTTGTAAAACAAACATTGGTATTTTTGGTAAAATGGTTGGTTGTAGGAGTGAGGTAATTTGGTTTCTTGCAAAGCAACTATTTTTGGAGAGTACTGACTTAGCAGCAGGCTCAGACCTTCTAGGTTATTAAGGAACCCGTAGATGTTCCATTGCAAAATGGAACATCTGGCGTTGTTACTTATTCCATTTCTATGGAAAATTACCATAGTTGAAGGTTAGGCAAGCTAAAAACTAGAACAGTAATCTGCCCAGAAGTAGTGCTGCATGAAGGGAGAAAAATATGGTGGAGAAGAACTGGACTGTAAGTCTGTGAACCATTAGAGGTTTGCCGAAAGGCATACCACTTCTTGTTCACCAGATTGCAGGATCGTACTCTTAGAAAAAACATTAGCAATGTTATTTTTTGGAGCTTGTTCCTGGTTTACCAGACTTCATTTTTTGTGCTAAGGTAAGAACCGTGTTGCGATCTTCTGGATCGAGGTCTTTTAACGTGCTAATTAGTATAGCAACTTGTTCACTGGTGGATCGGGGGTGGGTTGACGGTGTTTGGGAATTTGAGAGTGGGGATTTTGATGGGGTGGTAATTGATTTATCAGAAGAGGTGTTGATTCCTGTATTTATACAAGGTTTTTTGACCATTGGCGTTAAAGAATTTAGCTTACGCTCAAAAGCTTTTCTGGAAGGAGAGGGTGAAATTTTTTTGGATGTGAGAGGGGATGGTGGCAGTGGTAAAGTGGACGCAGAAGGCGTTGGTGGCAATGATGAGGATGCTGATGTATTAACTGAATGAGATGACGCACGGACTGCTTGTGCAAAGGAGGTGTTCGATTTTAGTGTGGAGGCATCCATTTGAGATTTTTTGAATATTGTTGTTGCTGCAGCCATGGAACATTTGTTGTCCGTCATAACTTTAAGAATAGTTTTTCTCTCCGCGTACGAAGGGCAACAACGGTCTCCTGAGGTGTGTGAGTCTGTTTTGCAGTTAACGCAAAATACACGTGTACATGCCTTTTCAAGATGGGGCGCAAGTCCACAATTAGCACATACCGTCGAAGCCTTACAGTATTTAGCTGTATGGCCCAGTACTTGGCAGTTGCGACATCTCATGGGGTTCGGATAATATGTTTTCACATCAAATCTGTGGAAAAGGATGTTGAGGTTGGAAGGGAGTTCGTACGCGTCAAAGGTCAGAACAACAATACCCGTAAATGACTGGGTACCGTCGCGCGTAGAGATTATTTTTCTAGCCTCTACCACGTTGTAATCAATAAGGTTGCTGACGATTTCCTCTTCGGATGTATTTGCAAGCCACTTGCAAAAAATCGTGCCCTTTACTTGGTTGAGGGAGGGGTGAAGTGTGAAATTTAATTTGATATCATTGATAAAAACCGGTTTGGCGTGAATAAATTTTTCGGCCGAAAATCTTGTTTTGGTTGTTAGCAATAGATCACCGTTACGATAATCGTTTATTTTAAGAATATCATTGCTGATATTCTTGAGAGCCAGACTGGTTTTAAAAGGACAGAGTTGGTTCGCTCTGAATTTTGCCTCGGGTGAAGTGGAAATAACTAGAAAGCGCGGATGTTCGGAAATTTTAGTCGGAAGGGAGGGGAAGTTAACCAATTTGTTTAATACAGATAGGTTCGTGTTTGTTTGGTTGTGATTGTAGTGATTGTTATTTATATTTTTGGTGGTGGTATTGATGGATTGGTTTAGTCTGGCTCTTTTCGTGGATTTTGTGGTAGAGGCGTCGAGAATTGTAAGGGATATACCTGTATCTGGAGGCGAGGGGGGGTCCGGTGGCCTGACGTCGACGTCCACGTCCATTGTTATGGGTTTAGCAACTCTTTATTTCACTCGATTATTATACTATTTGTAGTCTATTTATAGTCTGTACACTATTTTTTCTCTCTTTTTTCCACGCAATTAGATTAGACACTCTCACTTCAATAATAATAGTTTATCACAATGGATTTTTCTACACCGAAATCAAAAACGTGACCGCTCTGTTCAAGAGTTCAAACACGAGTGCGTTGCGTCGTTTTTTTTTGGGGTATCATTTTGAGTTTTTTTTAATAATCCTTTTTATTTGGCTTTTTTTACTCTCTCTCTCTCTCTCTCTCCTTCTCTCTTCCGAATGTTGCCTTTTTTAAGTGCTCGTGAGAATAGGAAAGGATAAAGAGCGCCAGTTTATATTTTTATGTGTGCTTTGATAAGTTCCTGATCCCGTCCGGATGATGGTACGGATTCGTTCGTTTGTGGTTTTTTTTATCGTTCGTTTTGATTGGTTGAATTGCTGCCAATCATAGCGTAATAATCGCATATTCTTTTGTGTTAAGTGCTTTTGAGTTGAATCTTTTTTTTGTGCGAATGGGAGATTCTTGTTTACATTTTTTCAAAACCACCCTCTCTTTTTTTCCTTCATTTGTAGTTAAAATTTCCTTTTCCTTTTTTGGAAGGATACCATTTTTTCATTCAATTGCAATTTTTTCTTTAATTTTTTGCTATTCTATCCATCATTAAAATAATTTGGGAACAGGACTAATTGCACAAAATTTGTACCTTTATAAGAATTAAACTGAAAATTTTTTAGGTGTTTTTTTTTTTTTTTTGTGGGGAGGTGAAATTTACAATATTTTATTATAAATTCTTTTGTCATAAATTTTTCTGTCAAAAGATTTTCTATTGAACATTTTTTTAATTAAAGTTTTTTATTTCATCGAAAATTATTATTTTTTAATAGAACAAAAAAAAAATCTTATCCATTAAAAAAATATTTTTCAAGTAAAAATTTCTTCCCGTAAAGCCCAATTACTACCCCATCAAAATAGGTTTGCAGTAAAATCCTTTTTAAATTAACACTTTTCTCAGTAAAATTTACTTCTGAACAATAAACTTTTTTTCCGGTGGCATGATTATGCGACACTCGAAATGTCTCCCCCTCCGTCTAGCGAACAGCGGTTTTTTTAGAGTTCAAAATGATTTTTTAGCAACATTTTTTGTCTAGTAATTTTTTTTCTAGCGAAATGTTTTTTTTAGTAATTTTTTTTTTTAGTAAAATTTTTTGTTTCCAGTCAAACATTTTCTTTTAGTAAAAACTATTTTCTAGTAAATTTTTTTTTCTAGTAACACTTTTACTTTCAAAATTTGTGTTTTAGCGAAATTTTTTTTCTAGTAATTTTTTTTTTAAATAAAAATTTTTCTAGTAATTGTTTTTGCTTGTAAATTTTTTTCCTAGTGAAAAACTTCTAGTAATTTCTTATTAACATTTTTTTTTCTAGTAAAAATTATTTTCTAGCGACATTTTTTTTGTAGTAATTTTTTCGAGTCAAATAATTTTTCTAGTAAAATTTTTTTTAATAAAACCTATTTTCTAGTAAATTTTTTTTCTAGTAAATTTTTTTTTTTTCAAAATTTTTTTCTAGTAATTGTTTTTTATAGTGAAATATTTTTTCAGTTAGTTTTTTTTAGGAAACATTTTTTTAGTAATTTTTTTTTCTAGTAATAATTTATTAGTAATTTATTTTTGTAGTGAAAAATTTCAAGTAATTTTCTTTTTAGGCAAAAATTATTTTTTAGTAAAATGTTTTTTTTTTTTTGTAGTAAAATTTTTGTTTCAAAATTTATTTTCTAGCAAAAATCTTTCCAGTCAAATCTTTTTTTAGTGATATTTTTTCAGTAAAAATTTTTCCCGTTAAACATTTCCACTAAATAATATTTACACTACAAATTTTTCTAGCAAAATATTTTTTCCCTTAATTTTTTTTCCACTCAAACGTTTTTTTCATACAATAACGTTTTTCCTGTAGTAAAATTTTTACTATCCAAATTTTTTACCAGCAAAATTCTCTCTTTTTTTATAGAAATTTTAATTTTTAGTACAAATTTTTTTCCAGTGAATTTTTTTTATAACAATTTTATTTTTTTGACTAAATGTTTTTCTAGTAAAAAACTTTTCAGTGATATTTTTCCAATAATAATTTTTTCCTATTTTAGATTTCCTCTAAAAATTTTGTCCACTACAAATTTTTATAGCAAATATTTTTTCCAGGAAATAAGATTTTTTTGCTGCAATTATTTTCGGTATTTTTTACTAACTTAAATTTTTGTTTTGTTAGGAATTGCTGCAGAAAATATTTGCCTAGGAAATAATTTTACACGAAATAAATTGACAAAATGCTCTGAAAAAATCTGATAGAAAAAAAGATTCTTTAAAGATTATTTTTCGGAAAAATGTCTCATTCCAAAAAAAATTATGTTTAACAAATTAAATTGTTTAAAAAAAATTTTTTTTAATTAAAAAAAAATTTGCTTTTTACCAAAAAAAAAAACAAATTTAAAAAATATCCTCGCCAAAAAACTTGCAAGTAAAAAATTGTTTTGCTAGAAAATTTTATATAGTTTTACCAAAAATAGAAAAATTTTGATTTAAAAAAAATTTCTAACTAAACAAAAAAATATTTTTCGCAGGTAAAAAACAACAACAAAAAACAGGTAACGTTTTACTACTAAATCTTCCTATTAGATCCAGTGGAACTTCTGAGTTTATAGAATTCTGGAATTGAGAAAATTATGAGCAGAAGTGTTGATGTATTAAAAGCCTTTCTTTTTAGATGCTCGTACCTGATTGCCGATGGAAATGGTGAGTGTGTAAAGACGGTTCCAACAACCACCGCCCCCTACCCCCTCCCTAACGACGAGAATGCATTTTTTTCCAACAAAACAGATTTAATCTTTTTTCAGGAATTTCATTTTCAAATTTAGCTTCGGGGCAAAGTTGAACTTTGTAGAAAAATCCAAAGCGAACTGGTAAAAATTCCACCCAATCTATCGCTTTGGGATCAACACACTGAAGGGCGGTGGAGCAGGAGGGAGACCGGCAAACATTCAACGGACTAATGATGACGCGGATACAGACACATTTCCAAGTTCTTGTGGGCTTGGCATATGGTAAAAGTGCCGAGAAATTTTTCGTCTATTTTCCTGAACAAATGCGGTTGTGAGTGATTCACGGACAAACGGCAAGGCATGAGATTACAACCGCACACACACACACCAAAAAACAAGTGCCAATATTCAAGTATGGGTTAGCATGTGAACAGTAGAATTTTTCTATTGGTGTGAGTAGTACTGCCAGGCCTAAAGCTTTTCGAAACAGAAATTAAGCTGCTACCAAAAAAGGAGGAAAAAATAATGGACACGTCGGCAATATCGTGATTGTCCTGATTTCCTTGCCTAGCCTGCCGTCTGATCCAGAACCGTTTCCTTTCATTTCCTGCTTTTCGTGTGCGTGCAGACGAGACAAACCACCCCCTCCCCCCACATTTCCGGCAAATCCAACCTTACTCAACCTAACATCAA
This sequence comes from Atherix ibis, assembly GCA_958298945.1. NCBI lineage: Eukaryota > Metazoa > Arthropoda > Insecta > Diptera > Athericidae > Atherix > Atherix ibis. Next base: position 79,965,324 of record OY282609.1, read on the forward strand.
ACCAGACTAGACCAAGCCAGACTCTTCCATAGACGATGCTATGCTCTTAAAGCCGCATTCATCAGAAATGCACCTAGGATCCCCCCTCTTCCACCCCTTCCCCAACAATAATATTAAAGCTATGAGCGGTAGAAAATTTAACAAACTCAGTCGAGTACTCGGCTTTGTGTTAAGCAGGCTTGCACAATGAAAAAAAAGCATCATTGATGCAGGCCATGAGACATCAGGAAGTGATTGTGGGTGGAAGTGAAGATTTCTCGGATGTGCTCGGATGAAGTCTGCCCACACTTCGGGTTCTTCTGGCAGAAACAGCGCCAAAGCAAAGAATCGAAACGAACAAACACCCCAGAAGCCAAAGTCTGCACACAGAAAATCTGCTCACGTTGCACCTTTCCTGCACAAAAACTTTTTTTTTCGTTCTTTTTTTTTTAATGTCCTTTTTTGTATATTTTTGAGGTTAGAAAAAATATTTAGACGAAAGTTGTTTGGTTTAGATTTGTTTCCTGCGAACTTGTTTTTGTCTTCTCTTTCCTCTTTTTTCCAATATTTTCATTTCGCTTTTTCCATTATTTCTCTTAGAGCACATCGCGAATCACGTCGACTGATTATTTACATCACGTACACATCATCGGACACGCATATCCATTGGATGGCAACGGATTACTACATTAGCCTCCGTCCTCTTTGGTCTCCCCATCGAGCTAATCCAATGCGAAGGAATCGACTTGAAACGTTGAACGTGATTTATTGTCTCAATCAAAATATTGTCATGCATTTCGAATTGTGACGATGCCTAGTCCGGGATTTGTTTATAAAGAAGCCACCAACTTTTCTTTGGGGCTTATGGGAAAAGTGAGAAGGTAAAGATACGAACGGAAGCATATAAGATCAATAATCATAGAGGGTGACTCCATTTTCCAATCAGTCAATTCGAAGTGCCATCTTTGCTTCTGCAAAATTACGAAAACAATTTTAAACTTCAGAGTTCTTCGTTATCCTAGACACTCTCTTAAGAGCGTTTTCATTAAAAAAATATTTTCTGCAAACTAATTGTGGACTAAGACTTCTCTTATAAACGAAATTTTGGAGATTGGTCGAAAAATTTATTTAGCCAATCAAAAATTGTGTCTTTTTGAGTAAAAAAACATCTTATCGATAATTTTAAGCAAAAAACATGTTTATGCGAAAAATTTAGTTTTAAAACGTTTTTGGTCGAAAAAATTTTTGGTCGAAAAGTTTTGAGTGGAAATATTTTTGGTCAAAACATTTTGATTAAAAATATTTTCGATAAAGAAATTTTCAGTTAGAATAGATTTGGTCCAAAAAAAGTCTGCGGCTGTTTTTATGGTCGAAATTTTTTTGCGGAAATATTTTTGGTCGAATAATTGAGTGGAAATATTTCTGGTAGAATAATTTTAGTTGAAAAGTTTTGAGTGGAAATATGTTAAGTCGAATCATTTTAGTCGAAAAGTTTTGAGTAGAAATATTTTTGATCGAATAGTTTTAGTCGAAAAGTTTTGAGTGGAAATATTTTTGGAATTTTAGTCGAAAAAATTTGAGTGGAAATATTTTTGGTCGAAAGGAATTGTTTGGTACAAGATTTTTTGAGTATTTTTGGTTGAATAATTTTTTGTGGAAATATTTTTGACCGAAAAATTTTGAGTGGAAATATTTTTCGTCAAATAATTTTAGTCGAAAATTTTGAGTGGAAATATTTTTTTTTTAGTCGAATAATTTTTGTCGAAAAGTTTTGAGTGGAAATTTTTTTAATCGAATAATTTTGAGTATTTTTGGTCGAAAGTAATTGTTTGGTCCCAGATTTTTTGAGTATTTTTAGTCGAAAAGTTTTTTGTGGAAATAATTTTGGTCAAATAATTTTAGTCGAAAGGTTTTGAGTGGAAATATTTTTGGTCGAAAATGAATTTTTGATCCAAGAAATTTTGAGTATTATTGATCAAAAAATTTTGAATGGGGACATTTTTGATCGTAAAGATTTCAGGTTAAATATTTTTATTCAAATAATTTTTACTGGAAACATTTTTAATAAAAAAGTTCTTATTTTAAACCGAAAAATACCACTCACGTTACATAGTTTTCTCTTTTCTGATCTTATTTTTAAGATGTTAGACTTACTAAAAACTGTGAGTAAGCAATTTCTAAATTTTAATAACTCGTATTCAGAAAATAGAATAAAATATGAAAATAGTCGTGAATGAAATATAGTAAAAATGGTTTCGTTCTCAACACACAACAATTACCACAAAACGGATTATACGAAATTCACCTTGAACTACTTTACTTCCTCGTGCAAAATTTGCTGTACTAACTCCTCTACTTGTACCCACTTCGGTCTACAGTGAAACTAGTGCATTTGGAACAATAACCAAATTCATATAAATTCAATATTAAAACCAGTCATGAATGATAAATTTTCAGATAAGATGGAAAAATATACTTCAACCAGTAAAGGAGTTCTTATAAAAGTTCATGGTCTTCCCCCTTCTTTGGTATATAATAATTAAAGTGGAATAGGAAGAAAATTTATTTATCAAACAGAAAATTAAGTTGTTCACATTCTTTTCTTTGAATAAATAATAAATAAGAAAATTTCAAATATGAGAACAAAAATGGTTTGCATAAAAATGGACCATAGAGAAAATGACGTTTTCCCCAATAAAAATGGCCTCTTTTTTCTGTTTTCGGTATGGTTTTTTTTTTATTTGGAATTTTTATTTTGTATTATTTTCGTTCATAAATATTTTAGAAAAAAATATGAAAAATTTCTTATGAATACAAAGTACTCTCATCGTAAGTACAAAAAATACATCGTGACTCATTGTTGACCATTTTTTTCGGGTATTATTCATACCAAAAAGCTAAGAAAATGAGAACATAAAATAATAAGTGCACACCTTGGCTGGTCGGAATAATAACAAAAACCAACAATAACGAAAAATTCCTCAGACACTTAGTTTGTAATGTACACGATTTGGTCTGGAAAATTGACTAACCAAAAACAGCTACAAGAAAACTGACTTGAATTGAAATATTTTGTAGAAGAAACATTAAAATTTTTGCAAATCATTTTGGGCCTACAAACCAATTAACCATTTGGATTAGAGTATAAAAAAAAAATTTAAAAAAAATACACAACCAGATATATTTGTTTATAAACAAAGTACTTTTGCCGAAAACGAAAAAAAATTGCGTTCACAAATAATTATCGTATTAGGAAAATTAGGAATAAAAAAAATATGGTATTTTAAAGGAAAAAAAATACCTACAATTCCAAAAAGTCACGACCCATCAAGAGACCCTCGCCGATCCCCACCGACTACGCCCAGCGTTGCGCACTAACCATACTCGCCCCAGACTCATGTTGCTATTTATTCACCTTCGGGCAAATCGTGTACTTACAAAACGTTGCTCAACATTTCGTGTTTCAGTTTCGATTTCGTTTTTTGTTTTCGTTTTTGTTTCTGTCTTTTTTCACTTCAATACCATATGTAATGAGTAACTAAAAATTGCCTGCCCGCCTCTTTCTCACCCGCAAGTTACTTACCTTCCTTATCTGTCTCTCAGTTCTTTCTTGTATTAGTATAGATAAATATGCTCACTAATTTTATTATTCGTAAGCATAATTTATCCATACTAAAAAATAAATCAGATTGAATGGTATCAAGTGCCCCTACCCCTCCTTCCCTCCATCAATGATATTCTTGATGAGTACTAAAATAAAATTCCATTCAAACGATTTTCATAACAAACACAATCAAACAGAAAAGATGCTCATGCATTTTTGGGAAAAAAATTTATTGCAAAAACTGCTAGAAAATATTGTTGGTAGGAATATTTTTTTTCTAATTAAAAATTAACTTTTACATCATTTTTAATACAAAAATATTTTTTTTAACAAAAACAAATTACTACGAGCAAAAAATTAATCACTGGAAAAACTGCTAGAAAAAAAATTCCCTCCATTTTATAAAAGAATTGAATTTTACGTTATCCTTTTTAATTTAAAAAAAAATGTACAAAAATAAAATTGCTATAAGCAACAACAAAAAAATTTATTGCAAAAACTGCTATAAAAGATTTCTGGTTGGAAACATTTTTTTTTGATCAAAAATGAAGTTTTGTGTCATTTTTAAGACAACAAAAATTTTTTTCACAAAAACAAATTGTTACGAGCAAAAAAAAATCACTAAAAAAACTGCTAGAAAATTTTTTTGTGTATTTTATAAAATAATTAAGTTTACATTATCATTTCTAATTGAAAAAAATTGCTATAAGCAAACTAAAAACTGCTAGAAAAAAAGCTGCTAGAACAAACTTTTATCAGAAAAAAATATAATAATATAAAAATCCAAAATCTAATTTTCCGTAATTATCTGTTAAAAAAAAATTGTACAAAAATAAAATTGCTATAAGTAAACAAACAAAAATTATTGCAAAGTGCTAGAAAAAATTTCTGCTAGGAAAATTTGTTTCCTGATTTAAATAAAAATTTTACGTAATTTTTAATTAAAAAAATTGTTTAAAAAAAAATTGCTAGGAGCCAAAAAAAAATTTACTTCAAAAACTGCTAGAATTTTTTTTTTAAATTTAATTAAAAAAAGAATTGTGTAAAAATAAATGTCCTATAAGCACAAAAAAAATTATTGCAATAACTCCTAGAAAAACGATATTTTCTCTAATAACAAAATCAGTCTTACGTTAATATTCTTGATTTTATAAAAATTGTAAGAACCAATTTTTATGAGCATAACAAAATTACTGCAGAAAACTGCTAGAAAATTGCTTCTTTTAATCAATTATCTTCTAGTTATTATTTTTAATAAAAAAAGAACTACTAAGAACAACAAAATTTAATTTTTCGGCGAAAAGTTGCTTTAGAACAAAGTTTTGCCAGAAAAATATTAATTTTTCTAATAGAAAAATCTAATTTTCCGTACTTATCTGTTAAGAAAAACTCTATAAAAATAAAATTTCTTTAAGTAAACTAAAGAAATTTATTGTAAAAAGTGCTAGAAAATATTGTCAGTAAAAAAAATCTTACTGATTAAAAATTAAATTGTTTTTTACAAAAATTATATTTGACGTTATTATTATAATGTAAGCAAATTGTACAAAATTAAACTACAAACAAACAAAATTACCGCAAAAATAACTTCTAGAAAAATTTCTGCTAATAAAGAAATCTCTTCATTTTAAATTATTATTTTTAGTACAAAAAAAAGTAAAAAGAAGTACAATAAAAAAATCTGATTACGAATTTTGCATTTAAATATCAAAAATTTTGTATATCAAAAATCGCTACCAGAAAAATATTCGGAAAAATCTACTAGAAAATTTTTACTACAAAAATTTTTTTACTGCAGATTTTTAGACCAAAAAAAAATTTTATGGAAGTTTTTCAGTCATTTTTTTTTTGTGGTAGACATATTTTTTGGACAAAGATTTCCTTCTGCTAATTTTTGGTTGTCTATAAAAATTTTCCTCAAATTAATATTTGCTAGAAAAATTAATATTGCCTAAAACTTAAAATTTTCTCAAGCTACAAAATTTCGATTACAAAGATTTTTATCAAAAAATCGAACAACTAAATTGCAAATTAACAAAATAAAATTTTTAATAGAAAATACATTTAAATCCATAAAAATTTGATTTTCTGCTAGAATAAAGAGCAGATCCGCATTACAATTTGAATTTTCCAAGGACTTTTCGGACAAACATTTTCAATGCTTTTCTAATGACTATTGTGACTATTAACTTTATTGGGAATGGGGGGAGAAAGGGGAGCTACATTTGTAAAATTTTTCATTACAATTTTATTAGAGCTATTTAACAATGCAAATTACTTAATGGGGGAAAAAAACTTAACAGGTGAGACCGGAGAACAGTCCTCATGGTCTGACTGTAGAAAATTAGCTATTGACGATTGGAATTGGTTCGAGAAACGGCGTACAGAGGAATGACAATGACTGACAAATACAAAACAATTAAAAACCCGAACTAATAATTATCGATCCATTAAAGTAGAACCAAAAGCAAATCAATAAATCGAATTCTGACTTTCCAAAATTAGCCTCAATTGCCTTCGTGTATTTTGAATGGTTGTCAACGTGATCGTGAATCGAATAAAAAATTCCAGACAATTCACAATTGAGGTGATTTTAGTTCGGTTTTGTACGATTTTAGATTAGATTGTCAGTCAGTAAATCGATTGTTGGTAGGCGAATGAAGATTTCAGTTATTTTCGTTCAGTTCAACTACAGGAATTTCATTTTACTGCGAGAAATTTAACTGACAATATTTTCTACTTTTAGACTGCAAGAATGTTTTCATAGGAAATTTTTACTGCACCGATTTTCACTACAAGAATTTTTACTGAAAGGATTTTTACTGCAAGAATTTTTACTGATAGGATTTTTACTGAAGAAATTTTCACTGCAAGAATTTTTCATTAAAGAATTTTTACTGCAAGAATTTTTATGGAAAGAATTTTTACCAAAAGGATTTTTACTGAAAATGTTTTTACTGCAAGCATTTTTTCATAGGAAGTTTTTACTGCACCGATTTTCACTACAAGAATTTTTACTGAAAGGATTTTTACTGCAAGAATTTTTACTGATAGGATTTTTACTGAAGAAATTTTCACTGCAAGAATTTTTCATTAAAGAATTTTTACTGCAAGAATTTTTATGGAAAGAATTTTTACCAAAAGGATTTTTACTGAAAATGTTTTTACTGCAAGAATTTTTTCATAGGAAGTTTTTACTGCACCGATTTTCACTACAAGAATTTTTACTGAAAGGATTTTTACTGCAAGAATTTTTACTGACAGGATTTTTACTGAAGAAATTTTGACACCAAGAATTTTTCCTTAAAGAATTTTTACTGCAAGAATTTTTATGGAAAGAATTTTTACTATAAGGTTTTTTACTGAAAATGTTTTCACTGCAAGAATTTTTACTGAAAGAATTTTTACAGAATAAATTTTTACTGCAAGAATTTTTATTGCAAGAATTTTTACTGAAAGGAATTTTACAGAAGAAATTTTTACTGCAAGAATTTTTGCTGCCAGAATTTCTACTGAAAGGATTTTCACAGAAAATATTTTCACTGCAAAAATTTCTACTGAAATCAATTTTACAGAAGAAATTTTTACTGCAAGAATTTTTACTGCTAGACTTTCTACTGAAAGAATTTTTACAGGAAAAATTTTTACTGCAAGAATTTTTACTGAAAACAATTTTTTTGTGTTGACAAATTACAGCTTAAACTTGACTTGAAATTAATTTTAAAAACGAATATTTTACGGCAGTAAATTCTGCACAGAATAAAAACTTTAATAAAAATAAAATCAATAGAAAATATAATTTAACTACAATAAATCTTATTTAATCTGTGATTAAAATTTTCATTTAAATTAATTTAAATATAATTACAGGTAAAGGTAAATAAAGGTTAGAAAATCCGAATATTACCTAGGATGAATTTTTTCTTAGAATTTCAATAGAAAAGATAAACACACCCTTCATAGGTCTTATAAGAAACTTATTTAATTATTAAAATTGAAAGTAGATGAAAAAATCGTGGAAAATTTTTTATAAATTCGCCATTATCTCAATCAAAGGGCGCCCTTGATTCGGACAAGATCCTTCAAATCAGATAATTTCACTCTCAAGCCAACCGAATGAGATTTTTTTCCTTCTTTTTTTTTCTCTTCCTTTTAAATTTGCATCATTTTTTCTATGTAATCAACTAAAGTAGAAACTTTTTTTTCCGCGTTAATTATTTTTTTAAAACTTTTTTATTAGGAAATTTTTTTGTTTGTTTTCCTTTTTCTTTTAATGAGAAAATATTCTTCAAGTAATTATTTTCATTTACCTTTAATAAAGTGAGAAGCTTTTCTCATTAATGAAATTTGTGATAAATCAATCATAGCCCTTCCCCCTTTTTATAATTTCATTTTTTCAAGAAAATAAGTTTTTTCTTTTATAAACAACAATGAACTTAAGTAAGAAGAGAGAAGGTTTGAATGGAATCAGACAAAAAAAAATGCAAATTTATTGAAATATGCAAAAGAAGGGAAGATAAAAAAAAATAGCAGTTTACGAATGAAAGCAAAAACTTTTGGGAAAATCCCTCCATTTTTAATTAATTAAATATGGGAAAAAAAGCGAATTGTGTTCTTTTGAAGAAGCAGAAAAAAAGACTTTGGAGACACGTAAACTATTTATTGATGAATCATTGCCAATGATTTCCAAAAAAAAGTTCCAGAAAAAATTACTTAAAAAAATGTGCCAGAAAAAATGGCAAAAAAGTGCACGAAAAAATTATTTAAAAAAATATGTCAGAAAAATTACAAAAAAGTGTACAGAAAATTTTAACCAGAAAAAGGACAAAAAAAAATTGTAAAAAAATGTGGCACAAAAGATTCTACCCCAAAAAAATGCATAAGAAAATTATAATAATTAATTATAATTTTTTCGTGCACTTTTTTTGCTCAAACTTTCTCTAGCCAACAAAAAATGTGCACAAAAAATTCTAACCAGAGAAAGTGCATAAGAAAATTATAATAATTTTTTCGTGCACATTTTTCCTAGCCAAAAAAAAATGCGCGAAAAAATTATTTAAAAAAATGTGGCGGATAAAATTATAAAAAAATGCACATAAAAGTACTCAAAAAAAAGTGCACAAAAAATTCTAGCCAGAAAAAGTGCATAAGAAAATTATAGTAATTTTTTCGTGCCCTTTTTTTGCTCAAATTTTCTCTACCCAAAAAAAAGTGTACAAAAAAATTATAAAAAGAAAAATTGCACAAAAAATTCCAGCAAAAAAAAGTGCACAAAAAATTCTAGCCAAAAATGTACTACAAAAAAAGGTTAGCACAAAAAATGTATGCCAAAAAAAAAAAAATAATTTACATCAAAATGCATTCAAATTAATTTTATAACACAAAAAAAAACAACCAATTATAGCGCAAAAAAAAACCAACAACAACAAAACAAAATAATTAATAAATAAATAAATGAAGAAAAAAAACTATAACAAGAAATTAATTAAAAGTTCTGGTAAAAAAAAATTATAGCAAAAGATAAAATTATAGCAAAAAAAAAAAATTTAAACAAAAAAAAAATATTATCCAAAATATTATAGAAAAGAAATTTTTGATAAAAATTTTTAGGTGGGAAAAGAACCAAAAAATTAAATTATAGCAACAATAAACAAAAAAGAAAAATTTTAGAAAATTAAAAACACAAAACCTGGTAAAAAAATACTAAAAAAAATATGCAATAGGAGAAAAACTAACTTTCATATAATTGAAAAATAAAATAGAAGGCAACAAAAAAGTAAAAACCACAGTCAACATCTCCCATCCCCTAACCTCGCCACCCATCCTCAATCAATTTTGTCATAACAATAATCTACCTGAACGCAACACAGCACCATTTGCTTAAAAGGCACACTTTTACAAGTATGATTAATGTTTATAGTTTTTATCTAGTCATAACCCCCCCTCCCCTTCCAGCCATGTGTCGGTTTTAGAAGAAAACAGAAAATAAAATAAAACATTTTGAAAATAGGGCGGTAACTATTCCACCAGTGCTAATAGTTTTTCGTCAGTAATCATGAATACCAATTTATTCACCTGCACACACCGGCAATTGCGTGTAGTATATATTTTCAAGTACGCACGTACATAAATTTTGTATCCATTTACTAATAACTTACGACGTAATTTAGTAACGTATCCTTCGGTATCTGCTCTTCTTTTTTTATTCACTTTTCTATTTTCCCCCCATTTCTATAAACATACTTTGATGCATACGTAAATACCTACCACCAACAACCGAACATAAACTATCAACAACCTAAAATGTATTTCGATAAAGATAAAAAAAGGAAAGAAAAAAAAGAGGCTAAATTCCAACATTCCAAAATGGTTATTATTATTATTATTATCAGGATCATATTCAAACTTTTCCTCCCCTTTTTTATTTTAGGTTCTTCCCTCTATCACTTCAACGTTCAGACCACTTCTTTCAGTAGCGCTCTCTCCCCTTGAAAAACTATTTTCTCTATGAACATAGTAGGTGCAAAAAGAGAGCATTGAGGGAATAGAGAAATTACGTACATACAATTTTAACGCATGTACAACGAAAGAAAACCACAGTTTTTCTTTCTCTTTTCACTCACTATTATGACTTATTCTGTAAACATTTCCAATTGCAGCTCCTTAACCCCACCCCTTTTATAATCGCTCTGACATTTAATAACTAAAAAGTTTAGATGAGTAAAAATTTCTTTTTCTTTTGGAATTTTTGTTTGTTATTAATTTTAAAAATATTATATTTAGTAAAAATTAGTATTGACTGCCAAAAAAAAAAAAAATTACAATAAAAAACAGCTCTTACAGCAAGTACCCACCCCGATCAGATGGAGGTTTTATACGTTTCTACGTATTACCAAACTACATATGACGGCCGGATCACGGTGAATAAATTAATTCCAAACGGCTGATGAGTGAAAAGGATAAACTGAGAATTTTATCAATTGGCTTGGCCTGTTATTGGGGTTGTGTGCACTTTCACTGTGGTTCTTTTTGCTTTCTTTTCTTTTTTGTGGCTTTTAGGTTTTTTTCTTTTTTTTCTAACAAGTTTTTGATTTTTTCATTAAAGCCAAAGTTTGTGGAGTTTTTTGGTACTCATAGTAAACGTGCGGCCGGTGATTGGTTGGATAAAAACACTAAAATCAATATATCGATCGAGAAAAGAGGGTTTTTTTTTCACTTTTGTTGCTGTTATCGTAGTTGATTATCATAAATAATCATGAATATAAGTTGGGTTAAGTACCCTGTCTCTTAATAAGAAGAGCGGACTAATTATTAGAGAAGTGAGTAATTTGGGAATTATTGAAGGAACGAAAGAGAGGCTTTATTAAAACGAATAGTGTTGGAATAAGAAGGGAATAGTTAGAATGAAGTAAATTGTCATCAAATTAATAAAAATAATCTTATTCATAGTAGGTTCGAGTACGTGTATATATTCGTATATTGTACATAAACAGGTAATAGATTTCGTTCGTAAATAAATAATCAGTTTCGATTCCATCGTTCCTGGTTTCTGAATTTTTTTTAAATGTTTTTATTGGAAAAATATATAGAAAAACTTGCCCAAAACAAAACAAAAAACAATTTTACTGAAAACCTTCTAGTAAAAAAAAGACTTAGAAAAAAAAATTCCGAACAAATCAGAAAATACATTAAAAAATATTTTATAATAACTTACTGCATAAAAAATTGTAGAAAAAATGCACTTAACATATTATAACGCATTGGTAAGAACAAATTTTTACAAAAAAAATTTTCCACAAAAAAATTATAGCAAAAAAAAAAAAAAACTAAAAAAATTTTAATCAAAAAATGTGCACAAAAATTTTTTAGTAAAAAATGTGCACAAAAAATTTATACCAAAAAATGTACCAGAAAAAAATTATAGCAAAAATATTAGCAAAAAAAATATAGCAAAAAAAGGCACAAAAAATTTACAGCCAAAACTGTTAGCAAGAAAAAGGCACTAAAAATATTATAGTAAAACATATGCCAAAAAAGGAGAAAAAGGATAGCAAAATATTTACAAGAAAAAATTATAGCCAAAAATGTGCTAGAAAAAATTGTGCACAAAAAAATTATAGCCAAAAATGTGCTAGAAAAATTATAGAAAAAATTTTTAGCAAAAAATATGCACAAAAAATTTATAGGAAAAAATGTGGTAGAAAAATTAGAGCCAAAAATATTAGAAAAAAATTGTGCAAAAAAAAATTATAACAAAAAATTTTACCAAAAAATGTGCACAACAAATTTATAAGAAAAAATGTGCAAAAAAATTATAACAAAAAATTTTACCAAAAAATGTGCACAAAAAATTTATAGGAAAAAATGTGGTAGAAAAAATTATAGCGAAAAATTTTATCAAAAAATGTGCACAAAAAATTTATAGGAAAAAATGTGGTGGAAAAAATTTTAGCAAAAAATTTATAGTAAAAAATGTGCACAAAAAAATTTTATAGGAAAAAATAAAATTTTTCGCACCAAAAACTCATAGTAAAAATTTCCGTTTTTTCTGTCAGTTCTTTTTCGATTGCTTTCTTGAAAATAATTTTAACTTAAATATTATTTTTCATTTGTTTTAAGGTACCTAAAATTTGAACCATAAAAATTAATCCTTTGTTTGGATAGAAACTTTCTTTTTCATATTTTTTTTTCAGTTAAATTTAATTAATTTTATTTACGTTTCCACTTTACTTTTTATTGTTTTTATTGGTGTCTGTTTGAAATTTTTTTTATGTAATTTTAATGTAAGAAAATCGTGTGTCAAAAATATGATTTCTAATAAAAGAAAAAGTACAGTACCCCCCCACCTCCCTCTCTTTGTGCATACTTTCATTTTCATGGGATTACGAAATTTTTAATATTATTCAAAACGCATTTTCTATGTTTTTTTATTGATTTTCTTTCGAAATTGACTTCATATTTTCTATTTTTTTTTATAATGGTCCCCCATTTTTTTGTCGATAGCCTCTCTTTTTTTTGTTATTATTTCATTTTTTTCCCAATTAGATAACGTCCTCGAAACCGATTATATCAGCAAGTACGTGTGCCATATTGTATCGTCGGAATACGTGTTCCGAGTGATAAGCAATCCTTATCAAAGGGGAGTGTACAAAAAATTGCCACATTTTTTTCGTGATTTGCAATTAAATATTCCAAAAATGGACGTTATTGGCTAATATTTTGTATCTATACTGTTTACAGGTGAAAATCACTACAAATCGGATCAGCTCTAAAAAGGACTAGACATTCGCAAATTTTTGGTTTCTTTTTTCGCAGTAGTTTTTAGGCGTTTTTCCCTGTTGTTCTGAACGTAGTTTACTATGAAAACTGCCTAATTTATTATTCGTACAAAGTGCAGCCGTATTCCAATGAGAGTAAAAAGTAAATTCACATTAAAATTTAAAGTCCTTTAAAGGATGTCTACAAAAGTAAACGCTATGAAGGAGTTCTTATTTTTTTATTCCATTCCTTTTTGTACTGTCCGATAGGGTAGACATTTTTTTGCACTTACAATTAGACTCTTTTTAATGATTTTCTTCTTTTTTTTGTTATTCTTTTTAAATAAGCTTCCTTTTCGGATCCATTCAGAATGAATATTTAATTCGGATGCTAATTTACATGAAAAGTTTTAAGTTTTTCTTCTTCCGTTTACATAAATTCGAAAAAGTTTTCTTTTCCTTTAAATTTGTTTCAGGCAAAATATTCCGTCATCAAAACTTGAATCCTTTTTCATCAAATTTTTTGTTTTCTTTGCCAGTAGAATGGACAAGAAATTTTCTGGCATTAGTTGTGAATAAAATTTAAAATTTACAAAAGTTACTCTTTCCTAATTTTTTAAATGAAAACTTTTTTTGAAATAAATTATTTTTGGTCTTCATTTTACAGAAACAACATTTTTTTTTGGGACAAAACTTTACTTTTAGGACAAATTTTATTTGTCCTAAGGAAAATAAAATAATTTTTTTAGGACAAATAAAATTTGTCCTAAAAGTAAAGTTGGGACAAAACTTTCCTTTTTTTTTAGGACAAAGGTTTTTACATTTAAGACAAATTTTTACTTTTACGATAAAATTTTTAATTTTTTATGGGATAAACATTTTTTTATTTTTAGGACAATTTTTTGTTAATTTTTTGGACAAAATTTTTACTTTTTGGATAGGTTTTAATTTTAGGACAAATTTTTAATTTTTTCTTGGGCAAAAGTTTTCGTTTTAAGGACAATTTTTTTAATTTTTGCGACAAAACTTTTTATTATATTACTGGTTTTTTTTTTGGGAGAAAATTGTTACTTTTAGGACAAGTTTTACTTTTAGGACATGTTTTTTCTTTTAATTTTTGGGACAAAATTTTTATTTTTAGGACAAGTTTTGAATTTTTTTGGGACAAAAATTTTAAATTTTAGGACTGGTTTTATCGTTTTCCGACAAAATTTTTACTTTTAGAAAAAGTTTTAATTTTAGGACAAAATTTTTAATTTTTTTTGGGACAACAGGACAGGGTTTATCGTTTTGCGACAAAACTTTTACCTTTTAGGACTGGTTTTATCCTTTTAGGACAAAATTTTTACTTTTAGAACAAGTTTTAATTTTAGGACAAATTTTTAATTTTTTTTGGTACAAAACTTTGTACTTTTAGGGCAGGTTTTATCGTTTTGCGACAAAACTTTTTACTTTTAGGACTGGTTTTATCGTTTTGGGATAAATTTTTTGGTTTTAGGACAAATTTTTATTTTTTTTTGGGACAAAACTTTTTACTTTTACGACTGGTTTTATCTTTTTGGGACAAAACTTTTTACTTTTAGGACTGGTTTTAATTTTTTGGGACAACATTTTTACTTTTACGTTTAGGACAAATTTTTTATTTTATTTTTGAGACAAAACTTTTTATTTTTAGGACAAATTTTTAATCTTTTTGGGACAAAATTTCATATTTTTGAGCAGTAAATTTTCAAACTTCAATTCTTTAGTTGTTAACAAAAAATATTTATGTTTTTTAAAACAATTATCTTAACACAAAATTATGTTGCTTTGGGACAACAACAAAAATTGTTTTTTTTTTCTTCCAAAAGAATAAAATAGGCAGCAATTTTTGAGGGCGAAAATACTTTTATTTTGTATAATAAGAATCTCGTATTTCTTTCATAGGTTGAGGAAAATTTCCCCCATTTTATGAAAAATAATATGTTTACCCCAAAATAGAACAAAAACCCATTTTTACCTTTTCTTTCAAGAAAAAAAAATTATTTTCCTTTCAATTTATCGTCGATATAAAATCTCATTAATCTAAAAAATCATCTATAATTTCCGAAATTAATCTCTTTTATTTAATACCCTTTCTTTCTAACTAAACAAAGTATATAATTTGGCTTGGTCTTTTTTTTAAAATATTTCCTTTTATTTTACCTCAATTATTTTATCATTTTCTATTTGTTTTCCCTTCCGAAATTAATCCCACCTCCAAGCATCTTCATACTCAAGGATTATTAGTGGGTATTTTTTTTTCGTGTGGATTATTCTTTGCCATTATTATAATTTGATATATTTTTTTGAATTCTAAACCTTGTTCCAAATTGTTTGCTTTTCGATCTTCAACCCCAAAACGTCAAATCCTAAGAGAGGCTCGTTTCGGCTAAAATAATTTTGTATATTTATTTAGTTAAATTTATTGTCATTTTCTAACCATCCCACCCATCCTACTACCATTAAGAAAGTGTAAAAGCTACAAAATGTTTTCCGCCCAACAAATGTGCGGTAGTCAACAAAAGAAAAAAAATTTAATATCTAGAATTAGAACATTCTCCCTTCTTCCCCCTATTCACTATCCCCTTTTCCCACCAAAAATCCTATTAAAAGCTTAAAAATAATACCAATAATTTTCTTTTCCATTTCTTTTATCATTTGCCAACCATTTGCTAAGGATTAATTTCTTTTCGTCTAAATCCTTCGTAGAAAATATGTTCTCTTGTTTAATCGATTCTTAAAGGATTTTCTTTATCCCCTTTAATCAACATTACCCCCCCCCCCCCCAAACCTTAAGGATGGAAAAACTCCTTTTTTTTCGTAAGTAAAATTTGTTTACTCGAAGAATTTTATCCGAACAAAATTTGATTGAAGAAAAAATTCTACAATAATCCTTATACTCTACATAGCCCAAACTACCCCCTTCCACCCCACCCCCCAAGAAAAAAATAATTCATTATAATTTTCCCACTTGGGAACCGGCGTTACTGTCTCGTCTAATTCAGTTTGGATTTCACTTAATTTAACGTTGCTGCTGACTATCAGAAAGGATTTTTTTTACGATTCTTGCTTTTTCTCTTAATTCTAATTACAATAACAACCCCCCCCCCCCCATACCCTCCATCCCTTTACACACCACATAGCAATTTATTATCTCAAAGATAGTAAAAATTCAATAAAATCCAAAAAAAAAAATTTCAGAACTCATTAAGCTCAAGGGATTTTCCTCCAAATAGACCAAATACCCCTGACTGACAGCAATTGGACAAGGACACGATAGGATAGGAAAGAAACGGAAAAAAAATTGTCCCTTTTGAGAATTATGACGTCATCATACTGGCGTGGTCAAATACATCGCACATCACATCGTATAGAGTCTTTTTCTAACACTATCAAGATTATTAACGCAATAAGTCCTTTGACAATCGCTGAAGAAATTAAGTCTATGTGATTTAATAGAGGAGAAACTGATGGTGACAAGGATCGAGGCCGAAGACTCCATCCGAACAATACGACATTGATGACGACCTTAATAATAAGCCAACTTTATTAGTTTTTCTTCGATGTAAACGTAAACATTTGTCATCATTAATTTTTTTTTCTTATATATTATTAGCTGTGTGGTCTCCCATCTTTTTTTGCTACCATTTCGTCCTTCCTTTCTAACCGCGGAAAAACAAATTTAAAAAAAAATGTCCTGTTCAGTACTGACCACGATTAGTTACTGGCGCCTTGGAAATTGTCAATGCACCTTTTCTGTTTGTTACTTTTTATTTAAACAAAACTTAAGGGTTGTTAGTTAAAATTAAGGGCATTTATATCCAACCCAATCCCCATAATCGTAATCGTCTTTAGTTTAGGTTTTTTTTTTCTTTTCTTTTTTTTTTAGGTGCGCTTCGACTGAAGTTAATTTTAAATTGTTTGCATTTGTCCCACCTTAATTTTTTGTTGAAGACTTCAATTCTCACCTTGCAAATCGATTTCAGTGGCCTTCTAATTTATCCAATCCCCTCCCCCTCTCTTTTCCACGGCAAAGTAATCCCCTTTTTTGTTGATTAGAAAATTTTTATTAATGCAGTCACTTTTAGTGTTCTTATGACCTTTGTTGGCTGTGATGCAGGAATTCATTCAGCAGCAACAAAAAATTGAGTGGGCATTTTTTTCCGTTTTGGAGTTTTTTTTAGGTACGCTCAGGTAATTATGTAATAATTTTTATAAGTGGGCAAAAAGAAAACAACACAAAAAACTATTTAAAAAGTCCAAAAAGAATTTAGAAAGGTCGATGGCCAGTCAATTTTGAACTCACAGTAATTATACTTAAAGTGAGGTGGTAAGAAGGGGTAAAAGGGGAGAAAAAAAAAATAATTGATACTCTTAAAGGGACGAGGAGAAGGGGATGTCTTGGCAAAAAATAAAAACCTCACATTATATATACTTTACTCTTCGGGGCATCATATTTTCCATTTAAACAATTTAACACGCCCACCACGCGCTCCGCCTAACCAAAATTATTGGTAGGCGTTCATCTATTCAATCAGTGAGCACAAGGGACTATCATAGTTGATCTTTGGAATTCCAATTAACGAAAATTTTTTTTTTTCCTTACTAAAGAAAATATTTTTCTTAAATTCCACTGAAAATATTTTTAAAGATCCGAAATTGTCCGGTAAGAAAAAATCTTATCAAAAATCAAAAATCTTATTTGAAAAAGAAAACACAAATAATCTAACTAGCCTAAAAGATGTTTGAAAATTATTTTTAAAAAAAATACCCTTTTCCCCTTAAAAAAACCCCTTCCCCCGCTAAAAATATTGGAAAAATTTCTGTTGAAAAAAAAAACAAAATAAAAGAAATTCCAGAAAAAAATTACATTTGCCTGAAGAGGTAGTGTCCGAAGGTCAAACGCTGAGAATTGAAGAGAAAAAATTGTTGAAAGCAACCAAAACTAAAAATTTATTAGATGAAAATTTAATTTTTGCACAAAGAAAAAATAAGCACAAATCAATTTACTCCAAAAAAAGAGCGAAAAACAAAACCCCCAGCAAAATAAGAGTAAAAACCACAAAGAAAGTGAAGCTAATAAAATCTCACAAGTGGAAAAATATTGTAGCAAATTTAAAAATTGATTATTGATTATTGATCGTTGATCGTTGATTGTTGATTGTTGTGGCCAATTTGAATGCATTTGCGATTAATTGACTCACTTAAGAGAAGGAAGAATTTTGTCTTGAACCAACGTTGGTTGATTGGTTCAGAAACTTGTGTGACAACATTAAAAAAAAAAAGAAGAAGACTTTAATTATTATTGAAAAATAAAATACTTAAATCAAAAGCAAACTTAAGTGGAATCACTTTCCAACAACCAGTCTTATTTCCAGTTATTAACAATTCATGCTTCAAAGTATACGAACCTGAAAGAAATAGAAAAAAAAATTGTTAGAAAATTTAAAGAATTATTTCTTGTAATTTTAAATTTTTTTTTATAAATGTTATAGTAGAATTTTTTTTTGTAAAATATGTAGAACGTTTAAAAATTACAAAAAAAAAAATTTCCCTGAAAAGAAGTCTTATTTTAGAAGATTTAATGTGTTTTTCAAAACTGGTATAAAAAGTTGACATAAATTTTTGTGTAAATTCTTCTAAATTTGTTTATACCATTTTTTCCCCTAATGTTTTTCTATGCAAAATTATTTTTAACCATTTTTTTCAGGAAAGAAATGCGTCCGTTAAATAATATGGTATAAAAAATGTTTGTATCAATTTAGGTATAAAACTTTTAGGATAAAAAAATGTATGAAAAAGAATTGCTGTTTAGATTTTGTTATAATGTTGTTGAATTGAAAATTTTTAGAATAAAATTTAATTGCGAATTTTGGTATAAAATAGTTCGCAAAAATTTTGGTATAAAAATTGCATAGAACAAGTGTTGTATTAAAATTATCGTGTATATTTTAATACAAAATTTTATATATTGTAAATTTTTGTACTGATTTTTTTCCACCCAATTTTTTGGCATAAAATTTTTCACAATATTCACATACATTTTCCGAATAAGGCTTTTGCGTGAATTTTATCAGAATATGCGTTTAAAATTTCGCATATTAAAGTTTTGTGCATATTTTTTTTTTAAATTTTTGTTATAAATTTATTGGTAAATTTATTTTAAGTAAAAATTATTCATAGTTTTTCGGGGGTATTTATTATGTTATAAAAATTTTGACAGACAAATTTTGATAAAAAAATTTTGTCAAATAACTTTTTGGTAGATAAATTGTTTGCACAAAACTTACAGAATTTTTTTTTGGTATAAAATGTCAGTAATAATTTTTGGTACAAAATTTTAATAGTAATTATTTCAGTAATAGGTTTGGTATAAAATTTCAGTTTCAATTTTAGTACAAAATGTCGGCATTAATTTTCGTTTAAAATTACATTTATTATTCTGGTATAAAATTTCAGTATTAAAATTTTGGTATAAAATTTCAGTATTAAAATTTTGGTATAAAATTTTGGGTTAAAATTTCAGTATTAATTTATGGTATAAAATTTCAGTTTCAATTTTAGTACAAAATTTCAGTCCTAATTTTTGGTATAAAACTTCAGTCTCAATTTTACTACAAAATGTCCGCATTAATTTTCGTATAAAATTACATTTATTATTCTGGTATAAAATTTCAGTTTCAATTTTAGTACAATACAAAATGTCAGTATAAATTTTCAGTAATAATTTTGGTATAAAATTACATTTATAATTTTGGTGTAAAATTTCCGTATTAATTTGTGGTATAAAATTACAGTATTAATTTTTGGTACAAAATTTCAATATTAATTTTTGGTATAAATAACCTATTCATAACTTAAATTTCAATATTAATTTTTGGTATAAATATTTATAATTTTGGTATAAAATTTCAGTATTAATTTTGGGTATAAAATTTCAGTATTAAAATTTTGGTATAAAATTTCATTATTAATTTTTGGTATCAAATTTCAGTTTCAATTTTGGTAACAAATTTCAATAATAATTTTGGTATAATATTTAAAAATTAATTTTTGGTATAAAATTTCAATTTTAATTTTTGTATAAAATTTCAGTATTAATTTTTGGTATAAATTTCCAGTTATAATTTTTGTATAAAATTTTAGTATTAATTTTTGGTATAAAATTTCAGTATTAATTTTCTTTCAATACAAAATTTTTACACTTTTTGTACAAATTTTGGTATAAATTTTGGTAAATAAATTTTAAGTAAAAAATATCATACTTTCTGAAATAAAATATTTTTATACTATTTTAAGTATAAAAATTTGGTATAAATTAAATTAAGCATAAATTTTAATATATATAATTTTAACTCCCGACATTTTGGTATAAATTATTTTATAAAAAAAGAAAAACACATTTTACACAATTATTCTTTATCACACAAAATCGATAATATGAAATAGTCAAAAAAAAAAAGTATTTCAATAATACCAACAAAAAAAAATGTAGAAAAATAACAAAAACATCTTCGCAAATGAGTAATTAAGTAATTTCAAATCTGATGTAAGTGCATGAATAAGTTATTAGTTAAAATATCATATGTCATCATCAATAAAGATAAATTTAACATTAAAAAAAAAATAATAAAACAAAGAAAAACTTTTGCTTTAAGCTTTAATGGCGAAAATAAAATATGAGCTAACTTAAACTTATCACAATTTCCTCAGATATTCTATCAATAATAATGAAAATTTATTTCATCTGAAAAAGAGCATTTTTATACCTTATACCAGACACAATACAATGACTAAAGTTTACTCTTAAATACCTCCTCGGACAACAATTATACTAGCACTACAATGAGTCAAATACAAAAAAGGTCGACTGCGAAAATAATTCATTCAAAACGTTTCTCTAGATTCAAGACGGTTTCTTGTTGAGGTCTTAGTTGATTGCACATATTCCAGTTAACAAAAAATAAGGGCCATATTTTTTAAAAAAATATTATTTCTACTCTAAAAAAAAAACACGAATTTTCTTTTGTTGGTAATTTTTTCCTTTCCTATTTTTGGGGGTTTTTCTTAAAACCATTTCTAATGATGATAAAATGGTCTGAAGAAATAATCGTCGACGGCTTGAAAATTCAAAGGCCAAAAAGAAAAGAAATAATAACTAATCGATTTAGTACAAATAATTGCTGATCATTAGCAGATCGTCTCTCTCGGCATCTCCCCTAACCAGTCCTCCGATTTTTTTTCTCTTTTATATAAAATTATAAAAAGCAATTTCTTAATCGACAATAAAACTGAATCCAAATCCAAAAAAGGTACTAAAATTTAATAAAAAATTTTTATCTAAAAATTTCTAACGTCTTAATTTTTTTGCGGGACCTTGTCCTATTTTTGTAAATAGTAAAAAAAAACAAGAAGAAAACGTTAAAAACATCTTCTAAAATTTCCAATTCATTGTTAACTGTTATAAACACAGTTTAACTTAAATCAAAATTGAATAATTTACAACAGCATCGACAGCGCCCCATTACAGTTAACAGAAATGACACAGCACGCAAGGTGAACATTTTGCTTAGTAGCACCTGCGGCACAGTAAAATCGTAGATGATCGATCGAATGGAGTCGTAGTAAAATTTTAATCCGTATTGTTTTCGTATCTTTTTAATTTATGGACTTTTTATAATATAAAAACAACAAGAAAAAAACTGTTTTTCTCCAACAATTTTTTGTCCAAATCAAATTAAAAACATCTTCTCTCTGCTAGAGGCCCCAGCGTCGTATTAGTAGACCTTCTCCTCCTCCTCTTCGGTGGTTCTCTTCTTTGTTGTTTTTTATTTTATTTGTTTACTATTAAATGACAAGAAAATTATCAAAATATTAATAATTCAATTAAAAAAAAAAATTACTGGTTACATTCCAATGGAAGCTTTTTGAAATTGGGAAAAAATGAGAGAAGAAAAATAACTGCTCGATTTGGAAACGGAACATAAATGCTAACAGGACTAAATAAGCTCAACGGGAATGGTTTTTTTATTTCATATTTTATTTATTCAACTGTAAAAAGAATTTAAAAAAAAAATTACTTTAAGATGTTTTTCAAGATTTTTCAATAATTTTTGTGTTTTTTTTTTTGTTTAAATATTTTTTGTAAGCGTTTTTTATGAATTTTTTAAATATTTTTTTAATATTTTTAAAATTTTTTTTGAATATTTGTTAAGCATTGTTGGAGTGCGTTTTAGTGTTTTTTTTTAATTATTTCTTCAATAATTTTTAACTTGTTTTTGATTAATTTTTTAATTTTTTTCGAGTATTTTTTTTTTGTGTATTTTTTGAGTATTGTTGAAATATTTTTTTAAGGATTTTTTGAGTGCTTCTATTAAGTAATTTTTTTTTGGATCCTTTTTTTGAGTATTTGTTGAGTTTTTTTTAGTGTTTTTTAAATAATTTTGAAATGGTTTTTGAGTATTTTTTAAATATATTTTTTAAGGGATTTTTGAGTGCTTTTTTTTGAGTTATTTTCTAATAATTTTTTTTAAATTTTTGAATAGTTTTTGAGTAATTTTTAAATAATTTGTTCGAATCGTTTTTAAGTAATTTTTTAATATATTTTTAAGAATTTGGTGAGAATTTTTCGAGTATTTTTAGAATATTTTTTTTAGTATGTTTTTAAGCATTTTTTGAGTAATTTTTGTAATATTTTTTGGTTATTTTTTCAGTATTTTTTTTGAGAATTTGTAGAATATTTTTGAGAATTTCTGTGAGTATTTTTCGAGCAGTTTTTTAATATTTTTTTTGGAATAGTTTTTGAGTAATTTTTGAGTGCTTCTGGTAAATATTTTTCGAGTAGTTTCAGTTGTTTTAAGTGGTTTTTTTTGGTATTGTCAGTGTTAATTAAAAAATTATAAAGTGTTTCTTTTGGAATAATTTTCGTATATTTTTTTAGGAGGATTTTTTTAATGCTTTTTTAAGTATTTTTTAAGTATTTTTTGAGTATTTGTCGAGTTTCTTCTTGAGTATTTATAAATAATTTTTAGGTGGTTTTTGAGTAATTTTCTAATAATTTATGAGTATTTTTTGAAAATTTCAATATTTTTTTTAATAATTTTTGTGTAATTTTTGAGTATTTTTTTAATTTATTTTTAAATATATTTCTTAAGGAATTTTTGAGTGCCTTTTTTGAGTACTATTTTGAGTGTTTTCTGCGGCATTGAAGTATTTTTTTGATTACTTTTATTAAATATTTTTTGAGAATTTTTAAGTATTTTTTTAAAAAAATTGTTGATATTTAAAAAAATTTGTAGATTATTTTTGAGTTTTTTTGAGTTATTTTCGAGTAGTTTTCGGTGTTTTTTAGTAATTTTTGAGGGTTTTTTTTTGGTATTGTTAGTGTTTATATAAATTTTTAAGGTTTTTTTTTTTGGAATAGTTTTTGTATAATTTTAGTTTTTTTTTTAATTTTTTTTGAAAAATATTTGTGACTGCTTTTTTTGAGTAATTTTTAAATATTTTTTTCAATGGGTTTTTATGTAATTTTTTAATATATTTTTAAGAATTTTTGAAGTAATTTTTTGAGAATTTTTAAATATTTTCTTTCGAAAAATTTTTATGTGAAATATTTTTTTAAGGATTTTTTGAGTGTTTCTATTGAATATTTTTGTGAGTTTTTTTTTGTTGGTTTTAAAAGAGTTTTATTGAGAATTTTTTGGTTTTCCAGATTTTTTTTTGAATATTTGCTAAGCATTGTTGGAGTGTGTTTTTGAGTGTTTTTTTAAGTAGATTTTGAGTAATTTTTTAAAATATTTTTTGATAATTTTTATAATTAAAGTTATTAGTTGGTGTTTTTTGAAGAGTTTGTAGAATTTTTTTTGAAAATTTCTTTGAGTATTTTTCGACAAATTTTCTTTAGTTATTTTCAGTTACTTTTAAGTATTTTTTAAGCATTTTTTGAGTATTTGTTGAGAGATTTTTTCGAAAAGGTTGAGTCTTTTTTTTAAATGTTTTTCAGTAAATTTTTGATAATTTTTAGAACTTTTTTAAGTAGTTTTTTAAATAATTTTTGAATACTTTTTCGAGTCCATTTTTGGGATCTGGAATAAATTTTGTTAATTTTTGAATATTTTCCGAATTTTTTTTTGAGTAATTTTAAGTTTTTGCGCATTTTAAGTATTTTTGAAATTTTTTTTAAGGAATTTTAGATATTTTTTGTGTAATTTTTGGATCTTTTCAGAGTATTTTCCAAATAATTTGGGAATTTTTAACAATTTTTTAATTACTTTTTAGTATATTTTTTTAACATTTCTAAACTGTTTTTTTTATAGTTTTGGATATATTTTGAGTATTTTTTTTTTGGTCATAATTTATTACATATTAAAGAAATATTTTAAGAGAGATTTTGTGCATTTTTGAAATGTTTTCTTTACAGTTTTTTTTCTTTAGTATTTGTTAATATTTTTAAACAAAATTTTTTTAATTATTTTTAAGAATTATTTTTTGTGATTTTACTTATTAAAAAGGTTTTTTGAAACAAAATATTTTTGATTATAATTAAGTTAAAAAATGAGAAAGAAAGTTTAGATTAGATTATATTCAGAAGAAAACAAAAAAAAGAAGAGTAATACCAAAAGAGAGAGAAAGGAGATATTCACGAAACGAGAGAGACATAGTTTTCTGATAAATGAAAAGTAAACGAAAAGAAACGCATTAAAAATAAGGAAAAGCATTCGAAAAAGTGAACTGAGACGAAAGAATGGGGGCGATCCGAATTCGATGCGAAGAAAATAGGCCACAGACGGTCCAGAGCAGTATAACAATCAGACTGGAGCCAATCACCACCACCGACCGACCGACCGACCGACAACCCTTTCGACCAAGCAAGCCTTTTTATTAGCGCATAGCTAACAACGCAATCAGCATCGCTGCCGTCATCGCATCGCTTCCATCATTTCCAATTTTAGAAAGCGATCGCTTGCAATCGTGATTCAACTTTGACCGATATTTATGCATGTGCGCGCGCGTGTTATCCATGAAATCAGCATAAGCCATTGTGTTCTTTATCGGTTTTAGCGTATATCCATCTGCCGTTCTCTTTCTAGCTCACTACTCATATCCAATACCGGCCAATCCTTTCACAAGTCATTGAACACAATCAATCACAATAAATCTCATAACAACACAACAGCTCATCGAATTTAGTCCGTTCTCTTTTGTTTATTCTTTCCCCCTCCCTTCCCCTCTCTTATACAATCTCTAATGCCTTAACTGCTATTCAATATTTTTTCAAACTGTTTTATTGAAATTCCACTTGTTTCTTCTTATAAGGAATTATTTGAGAGAAAACAACAACAAAAAACAAGTTGAATTTAAATTTCCACTTGTTTCTTATTATTGTGGTATTTTCTTTTTTTCAGGATTTAAAAAAAAAACAATTTAATTGAAAGAGGCTATTGAGTAATAAAAGAAAATTACAACAACAACAAAAAATAGCAGCGGAAAACTTTGAAAATAGGAACAATCAAAATTGGAACAGGCAAATAATAAGGAATATGTAAAAATGAAACTTTTTCTTACAAGATCAGCAAATGAACAGCAAGCAGCAAACGAGGTTGCCGAGTAGGTTTTTTTATTCTTTTTTGTTTTTCTTATTATTTGAATAATTAACTAATTAGGCTGCGGTCAGTTAACAATCCGTTTATATGCAAAACTGTGCATTTTTATTACTGCAATCAAAAGTTCAAACTTGCGTAAATTTTTTAAACTAAAAGAAAGTGCATAAATTGTAATATTTATCGATATAACAATTAATGCACTTTTAGTGCAGTTAAAAGTTTTGCCCGTAATTTTTTTTGTCGTTCTTGAACTTTTTTTTTAAATTTTAATTTTAAGAGAAGAATTTTTTAATATTATTATAAAAACAAACTAATTAAAAAAAATTAAGAAATAAATCCAAAAATTAAATTTTGGAAAACATTTTTCCAAATTTTTTTTTCAAATAATTAAAAATTTTACAGAAAAAAATCTAATTTAATTTTATAAAAAATTAATAAAATTTTAATAAAACTAAGAAAATTCTATGTTATGGGAAAAAAAATTCACAAAATTTTGATTTGTTGAGAAAAAAAATTAAAAAAAGGATTTTCGCATTATTTTTATGATTTTACTGAAAAAATTTAATAAAATTTAAATAAAACTAAAAAAGAATATTCACAAAAATCTTAAAACAATCGCAAATATTCAAATTTGTTATAAAAAAAAATATAAGCAAAAAATTTTCTATGCAAGAAAATAATTGTAAAAACTAAATTTTTTTAAAAATTTACTTAAAAATATTTTTATAAAAACAATTCACAAAATTCTAATTTTGCTTAAGAAAAATAAAAAAATATTCACTAAGGCAGTAAAAACCATTTTTTTTTTAAATTTACTTTAAGCTGTTTTTCAAGAGTTTTCAATATTTTTTTTTTTATCTGCGATTACAATTTTATTGTAACAAGCAGATTTGCATAACATTTTAATTAACAATCTTGTGCTTCATGAAGTGGAAGTAAACACCCATCGGCGTTTCTCCAACTGCAATATTTTTAAGTAATTTTTTGGAGTATTTTTTGTGACCGTTTTTTATGATTTTTTTTAGAATTTTTAGAGTTTTTTTGAGTATTTTTTAATGTTTTTTGAAATTTTTTGAATACTTTTGGAGTGTATTTTTGGGTGTTTTTTGAGTACTTTTATTGAGTATTTTTAGATTGTTTTTTGTGAATAATTTTCTAGCAATTTTTGAGTAATTTTTTGAGTTTTTTTGTTGGTTTAATTTAATGTTATTGAGAACTTTTTGTTTTTAAATTTTTTGTTGAGTATTAGCATTGTTGGAGTGTGTTTTTGAGTATTGTTGAGTATCCTTTTAAGTATTTTTTCAATAATTTTTAACTGATTTTTGAGTAATTTTTTATTATATTTTTGATAATTAAAAAAAAATTATTTTTTAAGTATTTTTTTCAGTATTTTTTAAGTATTTTTTGAATTTTTTATGAATAATTTTTGAGTTCTTTTAAGTATTTTTTAATTTTTTTTAATGATATTTTTGAGGAATTGTTTTAATGTTCTTTTTTGAGTAAGTTTAGAGTATTTTTTGACATTTTTGAGTATTTTTTTGAGTATTTTTCTAAATATTTTTTTAGGTATTTTTTTAAGTATTTTTTAAGTATTTTTTGAATTGTTTATGAATAATTTTTGAGTCCTTTTAAGTATTTTTTAATTTCTTTTTAATGATATTTTTGAGGAATTGTTTAAATGTTCTTTTTTGAGTAAGTTTAGAGTATTTTTTGACATTTTTGAGTATTTTTTTGAGTATTTTTCTAAGTATTTTTTTAAGAATTTTTTTCAATATTTTTTTAGGCATTTTTTTAATTATTTTTTTAAGTATGTTTTTATGTATTTTTTAAGTATTTTGTTTAGGTAGTTTTTTAAGTACTTTTTTTAAGTATTATTTTAGGTACTTTTTAAAGTATTTTTTTAAATATTTTTTGAGTAATTTTGAGTATATTTTGATATTTTTATTAAATATTTCCACAAAATTCTGATTTTGCTTAAAGAAAGAAACAAATTCCCAAACAAAACAAAACAGAAAAATTAATAAAATTTAATTAAAACTAAAACAAAAATTTGTTAAAAATATTTTTATAAAAAAAAAAATTTCACAAAAATCTGATTTTGCTTAAAAGAAAGAAAAAAATTCCCAAAAAATACTATGACAAAAAAAACTCTTTTAATAAAATTAAGTTAAAATAAAAAGCTAATATTTTACTAATAGCAATTGTATTTTTTAAAAAAACAATTTTTGCTTATTCCAACATTATGACTTTCTCAAAAGTACAATAATTACTACACTTTGAAAAAAAACCAACAATCAAACAAAAAAAAAATAATCTCATTAAATAGAACACAAAAAAAATAAAAATAAAGAGTAAAATCCGAAATAACTGACTTTTGTGGAAATTAGTAAAAGTTTGCGAATTTTCTTACAAGTTTTTCTCCTCTAACGTTCTTTTCTCAAATTTCAACAATTGAACAAGTAAAAGAAAATCTAAACAAATTTTTTTTTTATTCACGTGTGAAATAGGCAAAATAATAAAAATAAAAATTAAAAATAATTCAATAAAAAAAAATTGAGTTTAGAAAGAAAAGAAGAAAAAACATGGCCACAAACGCTGCTAATTTGAATATAATTGCCGGAAGACTAAAAAAGTGGATTTTATAAAGTGAATTTGCCAATTTGCATCTGGGAACATTTAAAAATTCATTTCATTGTTGATAAAATCTAACTTAAAAACCCCCAACACTCTTCTTTTCTTCTCATTCAAACTATTTGGTCGCGGTTAGACTTTGTCTTCTTCTTTTTCTTTTACTATTCGCGCGCATCTTCCTCTTTGGATCAGCTGGCACCGATTCTTCTTTTTTCATAATAAAGCGTAAATTTTTTCCTATTTAATTTTATTGTTGTTGATGATGAAATCTGGCTCCCCTATTTATGAGGGTCCATATATAAAAATGTCCAAATAAAGCCAGCCTACAATGAACATGG
Source organism: Atherix ibis (assembly GCA_958298945.1). NCBI lineage: Eukaryota > Metazoa > Arthropoda > Insecta > Diptera > Athericidae > Atherix > Atherix ibis. The sequence continues at coordinate 79,993,756 of OY282609.1, forward strand.
TGGCATCATTAAAAAACCATCAGACACGGTAAGATCCGCCAAAAAATTCTCTCACTTCGAATTTGTTGTAAAATTTCTTGTTCTTTTCCAACTGACCACAATGCAAATGAGTGAACAGTGAGAAAAATCCATAAAAATAGACAAGAAAGTATGCAGCAAAAGGAAAGAAGACAACAAAAAAAAGAAGGTGTGATGAATTTTTGATTATTTGTATTCTTTTGCCTAGCACACCACCCTGGACAATCCCGCCCCCTTTTAGCCTATGCATACCACTTCGTTATGCACGCCTAATTAGATTTTGCTGTTGTTGTTGTTCTTTTTGAATTTTCATTTTTAGCCTCACTTACCATAAGTGAGACAGTTTGTGTTCTACACCTCTCACCTCGCCACAGCAACAATATGACACATAACCGCCCTGCCCCATTGGGTCACGTTTGTCTGGTGGCCTAATTTTTCGAAAAAAAAAAATTATTTTTTCTCATTTTTATTTTGTGTGTTGCGTGCGTGTGAGAACAAGAAATTTCTTCATTTTTTTCTCTTCTTTATTCTTTTCGTGTCTCACTTTGAATATTTACCGCCTTTTTCCATCTCTTTCTTTCGTATTATTTTTTCTTATTATTTCAATTTTTAATTTTTTTTAAAAAAGAAATTCCATTTTTTGGAGTCTCTAAAATGACACCCACATGGTGTTATAGTAAAATCTCTCCAAATTCCATAATTTACTTTTACTATGATTATTACTATGCATACACTTTGTAGATGACATCAAAATGGGTCTTGGCCGGCTTTCATATTCAAATAGACAGACCCCCTTCCCCCCCACCGAAAACCAACCGCTTAGATGAGACTATCACCAAGAATAAAGTGAAAATTTTCTATACTTTTTCTAGCAGTTTTTTTTTGTGTATTTTCCCCCCTTTTTCTGTTTTTCTAATAAAAAACAATTTGTTAAAATACTATTTTATTTTATGGGATTAGATAGAGTAGATAAAAAGGCAAAAGTAGATAAATTATGGGAATAGATAGATTTTCATCAAAAATAAGGTGCAATAAAAATTTGTTTTTGATATTAGATTAGCTTTCTCGTTTGAATGTCGTTTTTTTTCTAGCAGTTTTCCTTTATTGAGAAAAGTAACTTTTTCTCAGATTCCTTTAGGGGGGGAAAAATATAAATTACAGATTTTAATTTTAGCAAAAAAAATTTCCGTTTTAGAAAAAAATGAAAAAAAAAATTTTATAGCAAATTTTTTATTTTTATTGAAATTTTTTTTTGTGCCTGTTATTTTTTTTTTATTTTTATTAAATAAACTACGATAATTAGTAAAAATATATAAAAGAAAAACAAATATTAATTATATCAAAAATGTTGGAATGGTAAAAAAAATTAGTACCTTTGAAAAACTGCAAGAAAATTTGCTCAAAACTACTCTGTGGCAGGGAAAGGGGGAGGGGGGGGGATTGGTTAAAATAGTCAAAAAGAAAAAGAAAATTTACTGTCAACTTCAATTAAAAAAGAAAGATAAAATGTTTTACTGTTTAACTACAGGAAAATTGAAGGAACAGGAAAAACTGCTAGAAAAAAAGGGAGCTGGAGTATGCATGGAAAATTTTCAACTAATGTGAAAAAAATAATTCCAATTTTAACTACGGTGGGGAAAAAAACTGTTGCATTTTACAGTTTTAATTTTTTTATTTTTAACAAGTACGAGTATAAGTAATAAAAACCTTTTGAAAATACAAAAAAAGTCATGAAAATACACAAACAGAAAAATTTTCTGGTTAACAACTTATTTCTCATAAAAGTCAATGTAAAAATAATTTTTTAATGAAGGAAAACCGACAAAAAAACCACTTGCAACATTTTTCTAACAGATGGCACCATTGCAGCAGACGTCATCAAATAAACTTAATATTAAAAATTTCACTTTAAAAAAAACTATTATTTTTCTACAAAAAATAAAAAATTAAATTTTCTACAAAAAATTTCTTCGTTCAAATTTTAATGCCAGCCAAAATGTCAGCTGAACACGGAAATTTAAGAAAAAAAAAAGAAATTTCTTCATTAAAGAAATTCGATCATAAATTTTAATGTTGCCAGTAAATGTCAAAAATCATCAAATAAAATTCGAAATTCATGATTTGCCATTAAATAAATAAGAAAATTATTAAATAATGAAGAAAAAAATAAATCCGAGAATTTATGAATAGTTCCTCTCTGGGGGCACAATGCGGTTTACAAGTGCCCCAAGAGTGAGCATAGAAAATGTTGCGTAATTTTTTTTCTATTGAGGGGAATGGGGAGTTAGAGAAAAAGAAAAATTACGAAAATAGTAGAAAATATAATAAATAATATAGAAAAAAATTTTATGTAATCTGATTCGATTTATTTAGTGTGTTTTTTGTTTTCTTTTTTTATGTTTGTGCGTCATCAACTCTTCCAAGTCTCTGGCTCTGCTCTGGGAGACATTTGCTCACATCACGTTTTTCGAAATGTCAACAAACTTTTTATTATTTTTTCTCTCTTGTTTTTGTTTTTTTTTTCATTTTGTAAACAAGGTGAAATGCCAAAATTCTCTTAAATGTTTTCAAAAAAATTGTAAGTGTAAAATAAACGATTTGTTTCTGTATTTAAAGCAGTTTTAAAGAGGGGGGGGGGGGGGGGTGAAGAAAGGAAGATGAATTTGTTTTTAGAACAAGGTAAAAAATTAATATCCACCGGTTCCATCCCCCCCCCCCTCCCGAACGACATAACTAAATCTGCAGTAAAATTACCTAATCCAATGAGAACAGAAATAAAAATAAAAGCTTGTCAATAAGTGGAGCACAGAATGATGGATGCTCAAAAGGAGACAACTTATAAAATTTATTAGAAATTTCAAAATTGCTGTTTTTTTCTGTTTTTTTTAGTCTTTTTGGGTTTTTTTTTAATTAAAAAATTCTTTAGTAATTTTTTCATTTTTTTGTTAGTGATTTTATTTTTTGGGGGTAATTTTGAATTTAAAAAATAAAAATAAAAATATACTAAGTATATATGGTCTAGTCTCAGTTAGGATAGACAGTTTTAGTCTGTTATCGTTTTAAAAAAAAAGAATTTTATTCTTAATTCGGTCAAAAAATCAATCGTTTTATTTTTAACGAACATTTTTTTTAACTTGTGACAAAAAAATTCACGAAAATCTGATTTATGAAGAAGGAGCATTCAAAAAATCTTTTTTTTAAAAAAAAAAAAAAAGAAAATCTGAGCTTTTAAGGAAAAAAATATTCACAATTAATACTTTAAAAATATTTAAAAAATTACTTGTAGGGTAAAATTTAATTTCAATTAATGTAAATTGTTCTTTTTCAAATTTTCTAATTTATCCAAGAAAAAAAGAATGGATTTTATGGAAATTAATTTTCTTCTTTAATATTTTTTATAGCTTGAAAAAATTTAATACACAAAAAAATTCAAACAAAAATTTTTGCAAAAATTCAATTAAATTAGAAGCAAAAATTTGACTTTTCTAAACAAACAAAAAATAAAGGAAAAAAATCTTATTTTGGGGAAATAAAAATTCTGCGTCATTTATTTTATGGGAGAAAATTTACAAAAATCCCCGATTGCGTGTAAAAAAAATAACTTGCAGAAAATAAATTATTTTCTAAAACAAAAATCAAAATTTTGATTTGTGTTTCGTTTTGATCACGAAAATTTGAGTTTTGAAGGGGAAAAATATTCACAATTAATACTTTAAAAATATTTAAAAAATAACTTGCAAACCAAAATTTCAAATTCAATTAATGTAAATTAATCTTTTTAAATTTTCTAATTTATCTAAAAAAAGTATATTTTATGAAAATTATGTTTCAGTTTTGAAAATTTTTATAGCATCAGAATTTGAATACACAAAAAATTCAAACAAAAATTTTACAAAAATTCAATTAAACCAAAAAAAAAAAAAATAAAGAAAAAATTAACAAAAATCTTATTTTAGGGGAAATAAAAATTCTGCGTCATTTATTTTATGGGAAAAAATTTTCAAAAATCCAAAAAAAAATGTCAAAAAATTAATTGTTTTTGGAAAAAAAAAATTATAGGAAAGAAAAATTCAAAAAATTAGTTTTTTTTAAAAATCACGTAAATTTAAGTTTTTTAAGGGAGAAAATACACAAGAAACAAAAAAATTATGCTACAAAAATTATTTCTTTTAATATCATAAAAATATTTAAAAAATGACTTATAAGCCAAAATTTCAATTTCAATTAAATTTACATTAATTTTCTAATTTATTTAAAAAAAAGAGTGTTTTTTGTGGAAATGCACTTCATTTTTTATACATTTTTATAGGGTAAAAAAAAAGTTGTATTTTTTTTTTTAAAACAAAAAAATTCAATCGTAAAAAAATTCACATAAAAATTTAACTCTGCGTAAAAAATTCCCAAATCTCAAATAAACAAGAAATTAAATTTAACTTTTCTATAAAAAAAAAAGAAAAACGAAGGTAAAAAATAACAAATATCTTATTTTAACATAGAAGAAAAAAATTCTGTAATGGCTCAACTTTTCTTCTATTTTTTTTTTTTGTAATTTTTTTAAATAAAAAAAATATTTTATAATTAAAAACATCTCAAAAAATAAAGAATTACGTAAAAAAATTAATTTTAAATTTATGCACTGCGTGCAAAAAAAAAATTTTTTCTAAAAATTCAATTTTACGAGATAAAATTTAAAAAAAAATGTGTTTTTTAAGACGAAATTTATAAAAATTGTAAATTTGCCCCAAACAAAATGCATTTTAGGGAATTTTCAAGCAAAAAAAAAAAAAAATATTTGTAATTTTTTTTGCTTAAAAAAAAAGGTAAAAAGATTTTTTCCTTAAGAAAAAAGGTAAAAGGAAGAGCGTAAAAAATGAAAGAGAAAAACAGATGAGAATCCTATTCGGGAAAAATTATAAGAGAAAAGGCAAAAGACGAAAGAGAGAGAGAGAGAGAGAGAACAAAATCAATTACAAAAAACAAGCTTAACCGTAACATAGACTTCAAAAAAAAAAAAAAAAAAACAATTTTGTAAATTCTATAAAAGAAAAATCTTAATTATTTTGGCAAAAAATTAAAAAAAAAACAGCATAAAAACAAACAAATTCCATGACATTTCCGCTTACCCCCCTTCACCACACCCTCTTCTGATTAGTCCATCTAATCTAATCAATTCGCAAAGATCTGAGATGCCGTTTTGTTTTGTTGGTTTTTTTTTTTTGTTTACTTGCAGTAGATTTTTCTGTACCGTTTTTGATCTAAATTCTCATCTTTGCTACCGTTTACTGAGAAGAAACACAGGTTTTATGGCTGCTCTGAGCGCAGAGTAAGAAGGGGGCTGGAACGAACCAGGTTTCAGATTGTGTACAAAACAGGTGGTCGGTCACAGTTAGTGATGTCATTTCATTAAATACAAATTACTGCTATAGGCATACATATACACACAATACAGGTACGCGCGTGCTCTCGCATACAAAACGAAGATAATAAATAAAATGCAACAATTAAGAAATTGTCGAAAGAGCATTTTTTTTTATTAAATATAAAAAAAATAAAAATTAAGGAAACAAAAGAGACAAAAACAGTAAAGAACCGAGAACACTACTCTGACTCCTAAGTGAGTACATACACAAAAATTACTATCATTGCAATGATGATAAGAATAAAAGAAACACAAAATCTAAAGCAAAAAAAAACAAAAAAACTCAGCCCAAACAGCACGTAGAGTACTACTAACTGTTAACACTAACACACACAGCCGTAAAAATGTCGTCAATTTTACCATCGACGTCGGCTTGTTTTGAAAATCCATGGACTGACATGACGGCTTCAGCGTTGCGTTACTGCATCGCCGGTTTTTACTATCAGTTGCCGTTGAACAATACACCACCACCATCAGCTGGACTTATTTATTATTACCCAGTAACTGATCTACACACTAACAAAAAAAAAAAAAAAACTGGTCTATTATCACGTTATGAATAACAGCTGTTTTCGTCAGTCAAACGTGTGCTGTTTGTTCTATACAGCAAGTTTTTTTTCTTCTTTTCATTATTTTTCACAAACAAAAAGAAAAAGTTGAACCAAAAATAAAGAAATTCTCAAAATTTTTATCCATTTTATCTTTTTTTCCTTTTCTTTCCTTTTCTTCCTCACTGCTAACTAGTATTTTATGCAATTTTCTTTTCTATCCCATTTCTAATTGTAAGCGTTTTGTTTTTCTTTTTTTCTCTTCCTCACATATTTTTATGTGTTGTTTTTTTTCTTCCTTTAACAATATTTCTTTATTGTTTATATTTTCATTGAAAGAAGAAAATAATAAAATTTAGTGCTTAATGGTAATCAGAGTCAATTGAATTGGTTAAAATGGGGGCGGTTAAAAAAATTACGATAACAAGAGTGAAAAGAGGTACAGAAATTTTTAGAACAACTATCAACATCAAACGAGTAGAAAAGAGTAAAGAAATTATAAGAAGACAGAGACAGGGTCAAAAATAATTGTTTGCAAAATTCATTATTAAAAATTAAAAAAAAAAATTACCGGAATAAAAAGACTTTTAAAAAAAAAAACAGGAACTTTTTTTACTTCGTCAATTTTCGTTGATGATGAATATTTTTTTACATCGTTAACGAAAATAACAGGAAACGTGTTGTAATTAAATTTTGAAACATTCGAAAATTATCGTATTAACGTTTATGGTTTGTTTACAAAAATCACAACAACAACAAAAAACATTCAGAAAAAGAAGAGCGAAAAAGAAGAGCGCAAAAAACATCAGCAACAACAACAACAAATTTTTTTTTAGACGAGCAACAACGATCGTCCGTAAGATTTGGAAGATGAGATAATCGGTAATTATTGTAATTTTTTTTTTCTTCTAATTTTTGCAATAAGTTTTTTTTTTTATTGTAAAATTAGTTTAAGAAATTAAAACACAACATTTCTTTTTTATCTTAATTAATGAATTAATTATTATAATTGATACTAAATTAAGACTTTTTAGTTTTGAAAAGTGTTTTTTTTTCATGAGAAAAGGTGTACTTTTGTTCGTCTTCTTCTTCTTTTTAACATTAAAACCAGTTTTTTTAAAAAAAATATTCATTTTTTAAAAATGTGTACTTTTTTTTCTTTTTAACATCAAATCCAGATTTTAAAAAAAAAATCACCTATTCACAACCATCAGTTTCGACCAACTTTTCGAAAGCATTTCGACCAACTTTTCGAAAATTTCAAGAAAACTATTTAAGATCCTTGGAATATTATTGTTAAGCGAAATAATTAATTTGGTAAAAATATTTAATTAGGCAGGTGGTAGGGTGGGGTGGGGGGGGAGTTGAGGTAAGGGAGGATGTTTATATATTAACTTTTAAATATTTTTTAATTTTTAATTTTTTTGTAAATTTTCTTTTAGATAAAATTTAATAATTGTTTTTCCCCAACAATTTTTATTAAAATTTCTTTGCTTAAAGAATTTTTTAGGGAAATTTATTTTTGGTCGTATTTGATTTTGGTTAAAAAAAGAAAGGACTTTTGGCAAAAAGATTTTTAAAAAAAAAATATTTTATCGATTTTTTTTGGGATTTAATGGTTTTTATTTGTAAACATTTTGGCGTTATTTTTTCAAACAAATTTTTTTTTATTTTATTAGTTTTAATTGAATTTTTCTATCAGAAAAACTTTAGAGTGTTTTTAGTTAGTTATTTCGAATTTGTAATTTTATTTTCTTAAATGATATTTTTCTTAAATATTTGAAGGTATTTTTTCTCAGTTTAAAAAAAAATATATAATTTATAAATGTAAAAATACGTTTTTTTTTATAAAAACAACAAATTTCTTGACAGATGTTTTTGAAAAAAAAACGATTTTAGACAAAATCTTCTCCTTTTTTTAGGGTTTAGTTTTTGTTTGCTGAAAAAATAATGCAACTTTAAGTAAAATTGTTAAAAAAAAACCAATTTGTTTTCCGTAATTTTGTTAATTTTTTTAAAATTAGTACGATTTTTTTAGGAGTTTTTTTTCCACAAAAAACTTATCTAAAAAGAATGGATTTTGTGGAAGTTCATTTTTTTATAGTGCAATATTTAATAAACCAAAAAAAATACCAAACAAAAATTCAATTTAACTTTTCTAAAAGAAAAAGAAGGAAAAAATTAACAAAAATCTCATTTTAGAAGAAAAAATTCTGCCATTTTTTGATTTAGTTTTTGTTTACCTAAAAAATTAATAAAACTTTAAAAGCAAAATTGTTCAAAAGAAAAAAATTGGTTTTTTTTTATAGTTTTATTAATTTTCTTTTTCTAATTATTTCCACAAAAACTTTTAATTAAATTTTTTAAATTACTTTTCTACTTTTTTTTTTATGTCACAAAAAGTTTTGCGGTCATTTTGAGGAAGGAAACTTCTTTTTTAATATTTCTAGTGAATATTTTTTTTATTATTTAAACAATTTTTTATTGTAAAAATTTTGGGCAATTTTTCACAAAATTATTTAAAAAACTCTTTTTTTTGTATTTAACATACAAATTTAGAAGCACCTGATTTTTTTTTTAAATTTAGTGTTTTTCTTCTAATTTTGAAGATATTTTTGATAAAAATATTTGCATTAGAAAATTTTAAGTCAGAAAAATTTTTTTGGAGGGAAAAAAAATTATTTTAAAAAAAATTGCACAATAAATTTTCCTTTTTTTTTAGCTTAACTAAAAATATTTGTAAAAAATTTATTAAAAAAATATATTTGCGTGGAATTTATTTCACACAAAATTTACAAAAAAAAAAAAAAAATTCACCAGAAAATTTTAATAAACAAAAAAAAGGGGGTTTATTTAAAAATTATTTGCTTAGTTAAAATGTCTGAAAATATTAACAAAATCTTTCTAAAAAAAAAGTATATTTTGTGAGTAACAAAAACTTAAATTGTAAAAAAGAAAGCAGTTAAACTTATTAAGGACGTGAAAATTGTATGGCATTTCTACTTAAATGGGGAAAAAAATATTACAAATGGCGGATAAGGTTGGGTATGAAAACCATAATCAACTACAGGAAATATGGCTGCAAAATCACATAACATAAGAAAAAGTTCCTTGCAACGTAAGAGCGAACACTGAAGAAGGAATAAAAGAAAATTAAAAACTTTTAAATTCATTTATGAATAAAAGTAGTACACGACGAGAGCTCATAATGCATGCATGCATTAAAAAAAGATGTGCTTTTTTTGCTTTTTGTACAATTCGAAATGGATGCACCAGAAAAAAATAAGACGTCATCGTATGTGCATGCATGCAAGCAGTTTTTGTGTTGTGTGACTTTTGCCAGTTTTTTGAGGTTTTTTTTAAAAGAGAGAGATTAGCTATAGAGAAGGATGGAAGGAGAATGGAAACAGAGAGTCTGAACAGTGGGTGTGGTGCGGAGATAAAATATTTCAACTTTCAACGAAAACTTCTGGTAGCATCCGCGTGCGTGCATGTATGGAGGATATACACACACTCTCTCAACTTTCAAGAATAGAGTTTAAAAAAAAAAAAATGCCAGACAAAAAACTAACAAGTTGGCGCAAGTTGTTAATGTTCAAATTATTTTTATTTGATACGCCCGCCCCTTTCTCTTATCAGAGAGAAAAGTTTTGTCTTCACCAAAAATTTATCCAAGATTACGGCTGAAAAAGAATCGCCCGGAATTCTTGAAAAATGAGTGCCGAAAATGCTGCTCTTTTTGATATTTTATGATTTGTTGTTGGAAAAAGACTAAAAACTGCAACCAAAAATCCCCTCTCTCACTCACTCTGCTTCTGCTGTTTTTTCTTCTTATCTGTTCGTCTTTGCCACGGAGAGAGAAAGAGAAAGAGAGAATGCACAGACGGATAAATAGGCCTCTACAAAATTTATGTGCCAAAAGAGAATTTGGGTTAAAGGAAGGAAGCATACGACACTCCGGTTATAAGAAAATTCTTCTTTTTTACTACTTTATTCGCCATGAAAATATTATATTTGAAGATAAAATTTTTTTTAAAAGTAGAAACAAAAAAAAAATTAAAATTTTACAAAAAAAAACACATAGGAAAAAAGCCATTAAAAGAAAGCATTTCTCTTGCTTTGGTATAGCGTAACTTTTAGCAATTCTTCCACAACTGACTAGGCAGAAGAGCGAGAAAGAAAAACAATCCAAAGAAATTTAGGATAAATTTATTTTATTAGTTTTTATTTGATTATTTAGCAAAGAATATTTACTTCAGAAAAAGATAATCACCCCGCCACCACCCAACACTCCAACCTTTCTGAGTACCCAACCTTCCGAATCCCGGGTTTTTTTCCTTCTTAGTCTTTTAGGTTGTTTTATTATTTGTTGAAAAGCATGAGTTTTGCTATTTTTGTGTTGATAAAAAACGTTTGGAAGTGAAATAATTTCTTTTTTTTTAAATTCTGCGGTATTCATTTTGTGTTTTGAAAAGTACAACGCTGTCATTTGACAGAGCTGTCATACGTACACATATATGTCATTTAATGTTGCATTTGTTTAGCTTAAAAAAGTTTGCCATTTTGAAGAAGTACATTTTTTTCTTCATTAATGAGGGTTATTTCTTGTGTTGGTGGATACGTCAATAAAGGGGCTCTAAAAATCCATAAGTGACTGGTGAAGAAGCAATTGGCATATACGGAAAAAATGACTATGTACTGATTATTAATGTCCTGAAGGTGGTTTTGGGCGATATTTCTTTGAAAACGAAGGAGAGAAGACACAAAACCACGTATTTTCCTTTGGAGCCACGTGTTAACCATTAAAGCCACGTGTTTTCTCTCTCAAAATTACGTGTTTTCCTTTAAAGTCACATGTTTTTCCTCAAAATCACGTGTTTTCTCCCTTAAAGCGACGTGTTTTTTCCTCAAAACATTATGTGGTCCCTTAAAGCCACATGTTTTTTCCTCAAAATCAAGTGTTTTCCCTTAAAGTTACGTGTTTTCTCCCTTAAAGACACGTTTTTTTTCCTCAAGACCACGTGTGGTCCCTTAAAGCCACATGTTTTTTCCTCAAAATCACGTGTTTTCCCTTAAAGTCACGTGTTTTCTCTCTCAAAATCACGTATTTTCTTTTAGAGCCACATGTTTACGTGTTTTTTTCCTCAATGATGTCCAATTGGCTTCCAAAAGATCAGGTCGATTTGATGCCGTTTGAATTTTTCTTATGAGTTTACAGCAAAAATTCTCCCTCACATTGAAGATCCTTAAACTTTAGAGTATTAAAAAGACGGTTGTCAAGGAATGGCCAAATTACATCCCCAAAATATGCGGAAAACTTATGAAAAACTACGTCAAAAGGATCGAGTCCTGTAAGAAGTTTTGTGGTGACTATTTAAATAATTTCTCCATAATGGCAAGCTTTGTGTGGAAGCTCATCTTTTTTGTGTGTGGAAACTCATCTGTTTTGTGTGTGGCAGCTCATCTTTTTTTTGTGTGGAAGCTCATCTTTATGTGTAGGAACTCATTATTTTTGTGTGAAAGCTCATCTTTTTTTGTGTGGAAGCTCATTTTTTTTGTCTGGAAAGTTATCTTTTTTTTGTGTGAAAGTCCATCTCCACAGGGAAAATTACAAAAAATCATCTCAGATTGGAATGAAAAAAACCCCGTCAACCCCCTAAAAAAATGCTTTTATTATCAGTAAAAGGCCAAATGGGAAGTGTTAATAGTAAGTCAGACTGACCTAATATTCCACAGACGATTAGGAGGTCTTAACAAGAGTCTAAGACATGATGGCGAGCCTCTAATCGGATTTCGACTCTTTTGGATCTTGCGGGAAGGCGATGGGGAATCAAACCGTGGCAAGGTCCAATCAATTTTAATAAACTTTACTTTCCAAAACACAAATTCGATAGATCTTTATTATTCACTGTTTATTTTTATTGTTGTGATAAATTTTTTTAACCTTTTTTTTTGATTCTTAAAAATATTAAAAATTATTAAAATTTAATTAACTAAATTAGAAAAAAAAAAATCCATTCCCTAACGAATATTCTCTGATTGCTCTGCTTTTTCCTGTTCTGACCGCCCGCCCACTCACAGTCAACAAACAATAAAAAACAATTTGCACTTTGCTCAAAAAATCGAACCTATCACAATGAGTAATCGACCAATACGGGATGAGGTGGGTCCATAAACCAATCGCAATAGCGGAAGCCTATCTGCACTTGTGCCGATCAAAAGAAGGAGTGACTAAGAAAAAAATGTTCAGACTTTTTTAAGTCACGTTTGTTGTCCCTTTTTTTTATGTCGCAGTTTTTATTATTATTCTTATTTTTTTTATATAATCTATTAAATATTTATTTATTATTCTAGATTACGATAATATTTTTAATCATAATTATTCCCATCTAGCTTGATTATTGTTGGGGCATGCAATAATTAAAAAAAATCCGGTTTTTAAATGGATTTTTTTTCTTCTTCCCTTTTTTTTCTCCTGATAAGGAAGATAATGCAATCTACCACCACACCCTCCACCTTCCGAGTCGCACCACGTTTCCATTAATGGCGATAAGTTCTTTGTTATTTTTTTTTTAGTAATTTCTAAACCCAATCGCCTAATTCCCACCCTTTTTGTTTGGTAACATTTTAGCATAAAACTGAGTAATCAGCCGAACAGTCTGTACAAAAAATACGGAACATTTAAGGGGCCTTTTTCCCTTATCTATCGTGTCACTGATTTTTTTTTCACGTTTCCTTCCACCTTTTCATTATTGATGGTGATAAGCTCTCAATAAAGTTAATTTTATTTTATTAATAACTGCTACTTTTTTATTCATTTTTTTTTTAGTTAATAACTAATTTATACGCGAAATATTAAATATTATGTGTGATCATATTGAGAAGAAAAAAATGGCCGCAGCTAGAGACGGAATGTCCGGTTGGACGGTGATTTAGGATAAGGTGTCATTTATTATTGATGATAGTTTTTTGGAACGGATTATCGAATGGAAATGAAAATATTAAAATACTTTTCATCCTTTCAGATAAAACGCACGTGATTTTTTGAAATTTCTTGAACATCACGTGCTTTTTTCCCTCATAATCCCGTGTTTTTTCTACTCAAAATCACGTTTTCCCGTCCAAATCAAGTCTTTTTCCCTCCAAATCGCGTTTTTCTCTTCCTGAAAATCACGTTGTTTCCCCCTCAAAATCATGTGGTTTTTCCTCTCAAAATCAGGTGATCCTCCTCAAAATGTCAAAAACACATGTTTCTCTCTCAAAATCACGTAACATTACGATTCCCCCTTGACATCACGTGTTTTCTCGTCTTTATCCCTCAAAATTACATATTTTCCCTGTCAAAATCACGTGTTTCCCCCCTCAAAATACCTTTTTTTCCCTCAAAATAAAGGGTTGTTTTCCCCAAAATCACATTTTTCTGTTCCTCGAAAACACGTGTGTTCTCCGTCAAAATCAGTTTTTTTCCACTCAAAATCACGTGTTTTTTCCACCTCAAAAGCAAGCTTTTTTTTCCCCCAAAATTACGTCTTTCCCTTAACATCACGTGTTTCTCCCTCTAAAAATCACGTTTCCCCTTCAAAGTACCCTTTTTTTTACATCAAAATCACGTGTTTCTCGTCCTTCAAATTAATTTTTGCTTCCTCTCAAAAGCACGTCTTTTCCATTAAAATCACGTCTTTCCCTCCTCAAAATTAAATATTTTCCCCTATTAAAATCACTTGTTTCCCCCTTCAAAATCACGTGTTCTTACTTTAAGAATCACGTTTTTTTCCACATCAAAATCACATGTTTTGCCCTCAAAATCTAATATTTTTACCTCAAAATCATATTTTTCTCTTCCTCCAAATCACGTGTTTTTCCCTTTTAAAATCACGCGCTTCTTTCACCGTCAAAATCATGTGTTTCTACTCTCAAAACTCTTTGTTTTTTCCCTCAAAATTCCATGTTTTCCTCTCAAAATCCCATGTTTCCCTCTTAAAAACACGTGTTTCCCCCCTCAAAATCGCGTGTTTTCCCCTCTAAATCACGTTTCTCTCTTCCACAAAATCAAGTTTTTCCCCTCACAATCACGTGCTTCGCCCCCTCAAAATCACGTTTTTCCATCTCAAAATCACGTCTTTTTCCCTCACAATCACGTGTTTTATTTTTTTTCGTTACAAAAATATCGTTTTTTACCTCAAAAACCACGTGTTTCCCATTTCAAAATAACGTGTTTTCCGCCTCAAAATCACGTTTTTCTTTCTCTCAAAATCACGTCCTTTTGATTTTGAGGGGAAAAGAAATCCTTTTTTTCTATTAAATTTGAAGTCAAATCCTTTTTTTTCCATTGAAGTTTTTTTTTTAATTTCAATTTTATTAATTTTTTCTTCTTCTGTATTATAAAAATTTGGTTTGTGCTCGAATTTTTATGAGTTCATTTGGTGGAGTAATTATTACAGGTAAGATGGTGACTGATTCAAGAAAATCTTCTCAGTTCTTTTGTGAGTATACACACCTCTTAACATCCTCGTCCGATCGGTCTGAATTTATTGGATTCCTCTGTTCATGAAATTCATTAGCATTTCTGATTACTGATTGAGTTGAAAACTTTACATTTCTTGGCACATGAGATGATAAAAATTACCCACACCTTCACAATCGATAGTCATTTTGTACAGGTACAAATTTGTATATAATTACACTAAAACACTCTGTACTGTACTATATAGGCTTTCGTTTTGTATTGCCAATAGTAGGCGTGTGTAGGTGTTAAGAGTGCTTTGTCATTTGCGGTAACTTTTACTAAATTAAATCAATTTCCAGGTAAAAACCAAAAGGAAATTATTCTATTTACATACCAAAGTAATGGTCTTGAGAAGCTAATTTACTAATTAACGTAGAGAAATATTCAATATAAAATTTTAAAAACAATGACTCATAACCTAAAAAAAAATTGTGAATATTTATTTTGACCAGTTTTATTTGCAATTCTTTTTAGCATCAGTTTTATGCTTTCATGAGTTTTAAAATTAGTCCTAGGCCTACTCCAAACTATTTATTATTCATCATCGAAGATGTTTTTCTTTGTTGATTAAATTTAACTTTTTCAATATTTAAGATAATTTTTTTTTTGGGGGGGGGAGCTGATTTTTATGATTTTTTTCATGTTTTTTTTTTGTGGAGAGGGAACAGGGCGCTATGTGTGGGTGGTTTGAAGAATAATTCCATTTGGATCATGAGTCTATGGTCTATAAACTGCTGTCCACGTAAGGTACAAATTATGTGTCAATACATAAATTGTTAGTGGAGCATTTTGCTGGTCCCCACATAAAAGTATGTTTTAAAAAGGGTCGTTTTTCTTATAGAAATTGAATTTTTTCAAGCAATAAATTAATTTTTTTTAAGCAAACTTTTCTATTTAAAAAAAAAAACGTTGGAAAAAAAACTAATTAAATTTTAACATAAAAATTAATTTTTAAAAAATTACAAAAAAAAAACCGAAAATATTTTAAGATTGTTTTAAAAAATTTTTCCTCACCTTAAATAATAACCCCTAGTACTGCTCCTTTTTTTCTAATAAATTTAAATCCCCCCCCCCCCTTTCCCCTCTTGTAATTAAAAAAAATTAAAATTTCCCTATTTTTTTTTGCAGAAAAAACAACAAATAATTTTTTTTTGTTGGAATTAGCAACAAGGATGATTTGTTTGGTACTGGATTAGAATTAAAAATGTACCCCGCTTAAAAAAAGTACAAACAAAATAAGAACCTTTAAATTTTAAAAATTTTAAAAATTAATACTTTGAGAAATAGTTTTTTTTTTTTTAAATTTAAGTTTAAATTTTAATAGTTTTTTTAAAAAGAGAACTAGCAAAAATGAAATTATTTTTTTAGAAAAATTCTTTTAACTAAAAAAAAAAAACTATAAATTTTCTTAAAAAACAAATCGTTTTATATAAAAAATTCACCTAAAAATAATACAGAAAAATCGTCTTTCTTAGGTATGCATTTAAGAAAATTTTCAATAAAAAGAAAACATTTTTTCATTAATTTTTATTTTAAATTTTTCATTAATTTTAATTTTAAATTTAATGAATTTTTATTTAATTAAAATGTAAAAATTCAAAACAACAGCAACTGTCAAAAATTATTGGTGATGAATATCATAGTATCTTCTTTTAAATGATTCCATTTGTATAAAGGATGCTTTCCCTCTACTTTCTTTTCAGTTTGGGGCTGGCTGGCCAGAGTACAGTGAGGAGCCTTTGTATTTTTTCAAAATGTCAGCCGATAAAGTGCATTTACGTCATTGTTTACTTTATGAATTCCGTAAAGACAATAGCGCGAGTATGGCAACCAAAAACATTTGCGAAGTGTATGGGGAGCAGATGTCGTCAAAGTTCGACAGGTAAGAAGATGGTTTACAAAATTCCGATCTGGGGATTTTTTACTAATTGATAAACCACATACCGGGCGGCCATTGAAGTCTGATGACGACAAGTTAAAAGTCGTAATTGACACCAATCCACGTCTAATCACCAGGAAGATTGCGTCGATGATGGGAGTCAACCAAACAACCGTATTAAGACATTTGAAGCGTATGGGGATGGTTTCGCGGTACGACGTTTGGATACCTCATCAATTGTCGGCTGCCAATTTATTGGATTGTGTTTCAGCGTGCGTTGCTTTGAGTGCGAGACAAAAACATGAACCTTTTTTTCATCGTTTGGTAATGGGAGATGCGAAATGGGTCGTGTACAACAATGTGACAAGAAAAAGACCTGGACAAGCCCCATTAACAACTTATTATAGCAGAACGATATTGTCAGCAATTATCCAAATTGAACATCGTCCATCAAAAGGATAGACCAGAATTGGTAAACAGAAAAGGGGTAGTGTTTCATCACGACAACGCACGACCACATGTGGCTATGATGACCCAACAACACAAGCTGAATTGGGATGTTATCAAGCATCAACCGTATTCTCCAGATCTTACTCCTTCCGATTTTCATTTATTCCGATCACTGCAAAAAAATTTTAAATGATAAAAAATTTGATACAATAGAGCAGGTAAAAACATCCCTTATTACATTTTTCGCATCAAAATTCACGGAATTTTACACTAACGGTATTAATAAGTTGATAGAAAGATTGGGAAGAACGGATGGAAATTATAAACGGTTTTCCGAAAAGAGTGATATGATTTCTTAGTGACGTTTCGGCCATTTGTAATATGTCATAATCTGTCTTTTTTTTCATTGTATACGCAAGAACAACGTTTACATATTATTCAATTTTATTATCAAAATAATCGTTCTCTAATTGCAACTTTTCGTGCGCAATTGGAGAACGATTATTTTGATAAATAAACAAAACTGTCGATTTTGGTGGGAAGAAAATCCACAAATTATTCATGAACACCCATTACATTCACCTAAATTGACAGTTAGGTGTGGTTTTTGGTCTGGTGGAATCATCGGTCCGTACTTCTTTCGAAATGAAGCTGGTAACATCGTTACTGTCAATGGAGAGCGGTATAGATCGATGATAACCAACTTTTTATGGCCGAAATTGGAAGAAGTTGATCTTGACAATATCTGGTTCCAACAAGACGGGGTTACGTGCCACACAGCACGTGCAACAACCGAACTATTGCGAGAAAAGTTTGGAGATTCGATTATTTCAAGAAATTGTGACATTGAATTGCCTCCAAGAAGTTGTGATTTAACACCATTAGACTATTTCTTGTGTGGGGTTATTTGAAGTCATTGGTCTTTAGCAATAAACCAGACTCTCTTCAAGCTTTAGAAGTCAATATTGAACGTGCTATTCATGACATACGACTTGATTTAGTGGAAAAAGTGCTCAAAAGTTGGGTTCATCGAATTCGTTCCTGCAAAAGGAGGCCATTTGAATGACATTTTCTTCAGAACTTAATTGTATCGATTGTACTTTACACTTAATAAAAAACATTTGAATTTCCTTAACAATTAGTGTTTTTTTTTTCTTGAAAAGGAATCATATCACTCCTTTTGGAAAATCCTAATTTTTTTTCCCAAAAAATTTAGTTTAAATTTTTAAAGTTTATTTAAAAGAAAACTACAAAAAATGAATATATTTTTAGAAAAACTCTTTTAACCTCAAAAAAAAAATATAAATTTTCTTAAAAAACAAAACGTTTTACATAAAAAATGCACCTAAAAATAATATAGAAACCCGTCTTTGTTAGGCATGCATTTTGGTAATTTTCATTAATTTTTATTTGAAATTTAATGAATTTTTATTTAATTAAAAAATGTAAAAATTTATAAAAAACAGCAACTGTCAAAAATTAGTAAACAAAATTTCTATGCAAAAAAAGCTCTTCCCAGAGCAAAAAACAAGAAGAGAACAAAATGAGTAAATTAAATAGAAGAAGAAAAAAATGCTAATCCAATAGCTAGGAGAGAAAAACAAAAGCATAGAAAAAAAGGGTTTTATTGAAGAAGGGAAACAAAAATCACATGTCAAAGATGATAAAAGAGAGACAAAAATAATAGGAGAATAGTGCAAAATTCCGCATACCAAAATTGTAATAACTCCAGCACAAAAAAAAAAAAAAAAAAAACAATAATTCAATATATGACAGAACGAATAAGCATTCTTTTTTTCATGCACTCATTTCCATTCCATTCCACCTTCTCTGCTACAAACCAATGCCACCCGCTACCCTACCCTCTCCACACTTTTAACACAACCTTACCATTGACCAATTATTCCTTATTAAACTCTGATTTTGCATGTTCCAATTTTCAAGGTTAATTTTTTTACTCTTTTGACAATCGAACACACACATTCTCTTTGGGATCGTTTCTTCTACAATATTTGCTGTGAGATTAAGCGGCGTAGTTTGTTCGTGTATCTCTTTTTGAACAAGTACCTCCTTCTCTGTTCCATTCGATTTATTCTTTGGTTGATTGGTTTTTTTTTTTGTCTCTATTTGATTTGCGTACATATTTGGAGGTGGCGTTTTTTTCTTCTCAATCTCTCAAATTATGAGTAAAAATTTGTAGTTACGGAAATAATTTTTATTTATTTACATTAACTTAGGAGAGACTTTTATCTAATTAACCTTCGTCTCTCTTGCACCTGCACAAAAGTTTACAATCTTTTTAATTCGTTCTTGGATTTTTTTTGGGGGGAAAATCTCTCATTATTCCCAATTGCATTTGACATTAGATTTTGTGTGTTTGTGTTTCTTCTCTTATACAAAATTTTCCTATTGAATTTAAATGAATTGAAAAATTTTGCATTAAAAGATAAAAAAAAAAAACCAAACGAGTCAATTCAATGATCAATGGATCCACAATAACAATTGTTTTCGGTGTTTTTTTTTTCTTTATACTCTTTATATTGAATGAATAAAAATTATTATATAATATTTGTTATTATTATTAGTATGGCCAGATGCTATTCTTATTGTGTTAACGTTGTTGTTGGTTTTTTGTTTGATTTTGTTTTTGTAAACTATTATTATTTATTTTTTGGACAATACCTTTGCTGTGAAAGGTGCACCAATTTTTTATAAGCAAAAAAAAAAAACAAATATAGTAAAAATTGTAAAAATCAAAAGAGGAAAAAAAACAAAAAAATAATAAAGAACAAATAAACGAAAAACGAGGTTATTTTTTTACTTCCTTGTTGTAGTAATTTTTTTTTTTGTTTTTTTTGGGGGGAGGGAAGGTTTGTTTTATTTTAGAAATAAAAAATTTTAATTTTTACAGAAATAAAATTTTTGTTTTACTGAAAATAGCTTGATTTTTGACATTTTATTGTACTTAAGGCAAATGTTTATTGAGAGTTTTTACAGAAACCATTTTTTTTTTACTAAGGCAGAAATTTTTACTGAAGAAATTTTTAATCCAAATGGAATTTTATAAAAAAAAGTATTTATTGAAAGAGTTTTTAATGGAACAATTTTCTTTTACGGGAGAAATTTTTATAAAGACAGAATTTTACTGAACCAAATTTTTTTTTCAAAAGAATTTGTTGAACTCTGAAGGAATTTTACTAAAAAAAAATTTTTTACTGAAATGGTTTTTTTAAACAAAAAACCAACTTTTTCTCTCTTACAATTTTTTTTTTTTTCAAATAAGAAATTTTTAATTGGAATAGAATTTTGTTTAAAAAAATTATTAACTGAAAGAGTTTTTACGGACAGAATTTGTCTTCTGAAGAAACTTTTACAGAAACAATTTTTTCACAGAAGAATTTTTTACTGAAATAATTTCTTTACTGTAGAAACTTTTACTGAAATATATTTTTAACTGAAGAAATTATTTATTGTAAGAATTTCTCCTTTTGTTTAAAGAAAGAAATGTTTACTGAAAGAATTTTACTGAAATGTTTTTTTTTACTGATAAAATTTTTAATTCTGACAGAATTTTATTTAAAAAAAATGCTAACCAAAATTTTTTTTAAAAATGAAACAATTTTTTCTTCAAAGTATTTTTACTGAAAGAACAGTTTTGACTGGAAATTTTTTTATTGAAAAGAGCTTTTAATGAGACACTATTTTTTGGTTATGGGAGACATTTTTAATGACAGAATTTTACTGAACCAACTTTTTTTCCGCATAATTCTTTTAGTTCTGAAGGAATTTTATTAAATTTTTTTTTTAACTGAAAACTTTTTTCTGTGCATTTGAAGAAATTTTGATTCTTAAGAAATTTAACTTAAAAAAATGTTAACTGAAAAGTTTTTGCTCAAAGAATTTTTTTCCTCAGTTAAATTTCTTTCTGTAAAAATTCTTTCAGTAAAATAAAAAAAATTATATAATAAACTTTTTCAGTTAAAATTTCTTTGCTAATTATTAAAAATTCTTTTACTGAAACAATATTTTTCAAAGAAATTTTCAGTGAACGAATTTTTGTTATCGTAGAAATTTTGACTGTAGAAAATTTACTAAAGAAAACTAACTGAAAGCATTCGTTTTTATTAAGGAAATTTTTACTGAAACAATTTTTTTTAAAGAAATTTTCAATGAAAGAATTTTTGACTGAAATAATTTTTGTTATTGTAGAAATTTTTACTGCAGAAATTTTACTGAAAAAAACTAACTGAAAGAATTAGTTTTTATTTAGGAAATTTTTACTGAAACAATTTTTTTTCAAAGAAATTTTCAATGAAAGAATTTTTATTTTTTAACTGTTACAATTCTTATTGACTAAATTTTTTTTACTATGGAAATTATTTTGCTGTTAAATATTTTTAGTCGATATAGTTTTATTGAAAAAGTTTTTAATGCTTTGCAAAAGGTATATTTACAAAAAAGATCAATAGAGAAAAAATTATTTTTAAACAAATTCATTTTACTAGGATAAGTTAATATACTTTAAAAAAAACAATAAATAATGTTGACTGCAGTGTAATAATAATTATAATAATAATACCTCATTTCGATTACTGTTTGTATTTCCGAGCGAGGCACGCGATCCTGGAAGATCGCGCCACCGTAGCACACCCATTACAGCCTGTCGCACCCAACGGCGCTCACCACCTTCACTCGTAAATGCCACCTTCTCGTTACACTTTATTGACGACAAAAAAGTCGGTCAACACGTTAAAAACAAATAAAAAAAAAACACAAATACCACAGGTGAAAACACACAAAAAAAAATTCGTCTCAAAAAGGAACTTTTTACGCGCGCGAAAAGCAAAAAAAATTATTCGTTTCGCGGCTACGACAGGAAAATTAATGCAGAAAAGCAGCACGTACGTCGAAGGAGAGAATGAAAAACGTTCAAAGTGCGAACAAGACAGAACGAGAGCACAGGAAGAAAATTGTGTCAAAACAGCAACGGACGATGAACGTTTGGTTTGTCCGCACAAGTAATCCCCCACAAACTCTCGTTTACTTTAATGGATTTAGAGAGAGTCTCTCTTTCTCTCGTTTACTTTAATGGATTTTCCCGTCTCCTTTTGGCTTATTATGGAAATGGTTTTTTCTTTTAATTAACCGCTAAAACAGTACATTTTGTTGATTTTTTTTCAGGACAAAAAAAAAATTCCCGTTTTATCCTTTTTTACTTGTCTGAATGAACGGACTTTTTCTTTCCCTTTTCTCTCTGTCTTCAGTATTTATATTTTTTTTCCTTTTCTTGACTGTTCTTATTTATTCAAATTTTTCTTAAAGATTAAAAAAAAAAAAGAAGAAAACGCGTAAATTAGTAAATGTCATAATTCTCTTTTTTTGCCATTTCACATTACCCCGCCCACTAAACAACAGAAAATCGCACTTTTTGTCGTTTTTTTTCTTCTTGTTTTCTTATTTACTTTTGCAAACACATTGAATTTTAGTAAATTTTTTTTTTTTAATAATTACAATAACTAATCAACAAAAACTATTTTTTTTTGTTTTGTTTTTTTTTTTCCATTTGCAGAGAATAGAAAAATTATTCTCTCTTTTAGGACGTTTCCAAGCTGCCTACTTGCAGCGATGTTGTTATTGCGGAGGAGCGCCACCAATATTATTATTGGAGGAGGCTTGCTGGTTGGTACGACGTAACGAACGTACGTGCTTGTTTGTTTTTGTTTTTGTTTTGCAAGTGGAAACAAGTTCTGCAGGTTTTTTCTGCAGTGTTTATGATTTTTTTTTCTTTCTTATTTATTTACTTTTTATCGTTGTTATTAATTTTATTTATTTTTTAATTTTTAAGATATCATTTTTTCGTTGTTTTTATTTGGTTTTCGTTGAGTTTTTATTTAAAAAAAAAAAAATTATTAAGTTTTTCTGTTGGAATTTTTTCCAAATAATTTGCAATAAAGTTTTTTTTTTTTGACTGTAGAAAAGAGTATAAAAAAGATTGTTTTTATTTGTTTTAATTGAAATATTTTTTTTTTTTGGCAGGTAAGATATTTTTTTCTTATGGTAATTTTTGATTTCAACTCGGGTTTATTTTCTATTTTATTTATTTTTCTCTTCAAAACGTAATGAAAATGCAAGAAATTTTAAATTGTTTTTTTTTTTAAGGGGAGGATTGTGGTGAAAATAGTAGATTTTTTTAAAAAGAAAAATCCATAAAATTTACTTGAAATTTTAATAGTTTTTGTGCTTTTTTTTTAAAAAATAAATTTAAAACTAAAAAAAAAAATTTATTAAAAAAATACGAAAAATTTAAGGCATTTTTTTTCTCTCATATTTCATAGCGAATTTGTCCAAAAAAAAAATATCCTGTTTTGCATAGTTTTTTTTTAACTTCCTTTTTAACAGCAAGGAAAAAGTGGGTATTTTTTTAAAAAATACTAAATTTTACCAAATTTTCAAATGATTTTTTTTTCTTTAAAAAATTTTTAATTTTAAAAAAGTGAAGTTTTTAAAGAAATTTTTATACTTTTCTACAAAAAAAGGGAAGGGGGGTGTGAGAATATTTACCAAGTTTTCAAGGGATTTTTTTTCTTCTACAAAATTTTAAATTTAAAAAAAAGCGAAATTTTTTAGAGAAAAAATAATTTCAAAAAAAGGCCAAAAAAAATTTTTTTTTAATTAATAATTTTCTACAAAAAAGAGAGAGGGGGGGAAGGGTGAGAATTTTTTTTTTTTTTTTACTTAAAAATGAAAAGAAAACACATTTTCTTATGCAAAAAAATTTACCATTTTTACTTTTATTTTAACATTTAAATTTATAAAATTAAATATCAATTCTTTTACATTCTCTTTTGGTAATTAATAATTACAGGTAAAAAATAGCAAAATTTCTAAAATATTAATTTTTAATTGATTTAAACTTGTTCCATTTTCAACCAAAACTGAGAAATTTTTATATGAAAACACAAAAAATTTAAAGTCACGCACAAATTACTTAAAATTATTATTATTATTTTAAATAAAAAAAAACCTAAATACTCTTCGGAAAAAAATAAACAATTTTTACCACATAAAAATAAAATTTTTAAAAATATTATGAAGAAGAAAAAAAAATCAGCTTAAAAATCAAAGCAGCTGCTCTGCACTTAACACGAAATTTTGGCAATTTATTCTCTTTTTCTTCCGAACAAACACATTTTTTTCAATGAACAAAACTTAAAATTGTACGCGAAACTTTTTCTTCAATTTTCAATTATTATATTTTTAATAAAAGGTAAAAATTTATTCGATTAGAATTTTAATTTACACTTTTTTTTTGTTTTTAGTTGTTCCGATGTTGGTGGGAAAAATGTATTTTGAATTAAATAAAAAAAAATAAAAATAAACAACCGGTAAATACGACCAAGGAAAATTAACGTCAACTTGCGACCAACCAAAGTATTAAAAGCCAAACTACGGAATGACCAATCTGGAGAACGCCGAATGTCGTACACCGAAAATTAGTCTCACCAAAGAAGTAGTTTGTGCTCTCATCGACGCGTATGCATTCGTAGTAGAAAGAAGGAACTATATCGACTGAAGGAGCAATGGAAAGAGAGAGAGTGAGCAACGCTGAGGCAAATTCCGGTACATGGCACGTACGGTGGATATTTTATTCGTTTTCAAAGTACGTACGTTGCGAATGAGTGCGTGTACTTCATGCTTGTCGATTCAAATTGAATTGAAAATTTACAATGCTGGTGCTTACATCCAACCGCATTTACATTGTAAAACTGAACAGATTGAGTTGAGCTTTTCATGTGTCGTACAGTGCGGAATTGAGTAAAACTGAGTGACTTGTGTGAGAGAGTCACTACGGGGCGACAGCAGCAACAGTTTCACTGCTGAACGTTTTCGATGTGCGGTCGGTAATAGGCCAGAGAGAGAAGAAATGTTATGCCACATTTGCATCAGCTCTAATGAGAACAAACTCTCTCGCAGATATTCCCTTTCATATTTCGAACACTTTCGCACTGACATCTGTTCCAACATTCCCTTGCATCGCCATATTCTCATGCAGCTGCAGTACAAAAAACAACTGTGTGCGTTGGTTACACGGTACGGCGGTTGGACGGACGAGTGCTTATTTAGCCAAAACGGGCTGCCATATTCTCTGTGTGCAGTTAGATTTATGAAAAAGTCATCGAATAAGAAGATAAACTAATAAATTCTCAGTTTTTTTTCCAGGTAATAATTATTTTTTAAACAAACACTTTTTGATTTTTTTTCAACTTTTTAAATTGTTTACGTTACGCCACCCCCCCCCCCCCCCCCCCCTTTAGATTATAAAAAAAATAAAAATTTATTCTTTCAGTTATAAACTTTTCAATTCTTTCAGTTAAAATTTTTTTCTTCAGTAAACGAACGGCCTTTTATTAAAAATTGTTATAATTACTTAAAAATCGATCTATTAAATAATAGTTTTTTAGGAAAAAAGAAAACTCATTATAGTAAATATTATTTTCGCAAAATCAAAATTCTTTTAGTGAAAATTAGAATTTTCGTTCAGTAAAAGAGCTTCTGCTAAAACTTTTTTCTCTAAATATTTTTTCTTTTAGTAATAATTTGTTCAGATAAAATTCTGTCAGTAACAATTCTTTCGGCAAAACATTTGTTTTTGTAAATTTTCTCTTATAAAAAATCGTTTTTTGGTAAATAAGTTTTCCGCTAAAATTCTGACTATAAAAAATCCTGTAGTAAAAAATCCAACAATAGAAATTCTGTCAGTAAAAATTTGTCTTAGTAAATTCTCGTTCGTAAAAATCCATTCTTTAAAAAAAGTTTTCCATTAAAATTGTGGTTGTACAAATTCTGTTCAGAAAAAAGTCGCTCATCAAAAAATTCCTTCAATAAAAACTTTTAGAAATTTTCTGTTAATAAAAATTCGTTCAGTTAAAATTTTGTCTGTAAAAATCTTTCGGTAAATTTTTTTTAAATAAATTTTCTTTTGTAAAAATTCGTTTTTTGGCTAAACAAGTTTTTCGCAAAAATTCTGATTGTAAAAAGTCATGCAACAAAAAATCCAACAGTGGAAATTCTGTCAGTAAAAAATCTTTTCGTTAAAATTCTGAAGGTAAAAATTTCTCCAGTTAAAATTCTGCCAGTAGAAATTCGTTCAGGAAAAATCCATTCAGAAAAAAATTCTTACAGTAAAACGCTTTTCACTGTACAAAGTCTGTTTGTAAAAAAATTTATACTTTCAGTAAAAATCCATTGTTTTAGTTAAAAATTTGTCCATAAAAATTTCACCAGTAAAAATAGAAAAAAGGACAATTCACAAGAAGACGGCGTTGACTGCAAAAAATAGAAAATTAGTGGAAGTCATTTATTCTCTAAGCGGTTATTGAGTGAGTTCAGACTCAAGTGTTCAATGGTGAATAGTCTCAGTTAAAGTTTACCTAAACAGTCAAAGTGTGCCTGAAGGTATTTTTAGATCCAGTTGAATAGAAAAAAAGTCAAAAAAGACACAAAACACGAAGATCCAAACACTTTGTTTATAAACAAACTATCGAAACAGAACAGAATAAATTCCACTCAGACGTCAGCGCGGGTTAACGGAAAATAAATGATCCAAAATTTTAAAATTTTAATACTACAGATCTAAATCCCCCCACCTCCCCTTCCTAATTATCACTGAAGATCTGTGGACACAATATGGCCAACTAAATTTTAATGTTAATAAATTCAAACGATAAATTTTGAGACGATCTGAAGCAAACCACAAAAAAAAAATAGAGACTTTTGGAGAAAACTGAGTGAGCCCTAGAAGGAATGGGAGCCCAGCAAAATGGTTATTTTTATAAATTTCAAAATTAATGATTTTCATATAAAAAAAAAAGAAAAGAAAATTAATTTAAGGGCATTCGTGTGATTAGTTAATAAGAATTTTCTGCTGTCGAATCCAACGCATTAAAGTCGGTAAAGTCGGTAAAGTTGAAGTGAATCCGAAAACGAGATGGAAACTCACTAAAAATAGTCTGACACTGTCGGTTGGGGGGCATAAACATCATGCCGAGAAGAAGATGAACAAATTGAAATGAGACAGTCCAGAATCGTCTTAATTTTATTTATGACCAAAGAAGAAAATTAATAAGAAAAAATTCACTGCCAAATTTATTTACTTAAGAAAGAAAAAATAATTCGGAAAATTGGGGAAAACAGGATTTTTTTCTACATTATTTTTTTTGGATTGATTAATTTGATTGGTAATTTTTTCTAATTTCCGAAAAAAGTGAAAATTTCTTTAAGAAAAAAATGGGCGGGGCAAGTGAAAGAAATTCTTTAGTTGATGATAAAGGATTATCCATTTGGTGATTCGGAAAGTACAGCAAAATTATTTGGTAGTTTTCAAAAATGTCTGTTATTTATTAGTAAAATTTTTATTAAGATTAAGATTTGCCATTTTTTATATTAAAAATTATTTTAAGTATAAAAAAAAATATGTGGACTTTTTTGAAATTTTATAAAAATTTTAATTCTGCGGCATACAATTTTTGTGCTCATTTCACGCTGGGTTTGATTGAGGCTCATTTTTTTCTTGATAAATAAGTCAATAAGTTAAATTGCCCTATATGGGGCTCTAAATATCCACAAGTAACTGTATAGAAGCCATTATATCCGCGGAAATTGATTATCTGGCATGCGTTTTGGTTTGTTTTCAAAAATGAAAAAGGAGAGATCGTTACCGTTACTTCTGAGTCTTCTGAAAGTCCTTTGGCAGTATAGTAACCGATTTTTTTTTTATCCGAAACTTGACGATTTTAATCTGGATTATATGTAATTTGAATAAGATGGCGCCACAAGCAACATAGCCTAGTAAATTTTGGCTTTATTAGGCGAAAAGTTCCCAGGATCTGGTTGTTCAAGATCTGATCGATTTGATGCCGTTGGAATTTTTCTTGTAAGATCCTTAAACTTTAGAACATTTAAAATTGAAATTCTCTTTAAATAATGGCAAGATTCAAGCAATGTAATAAAATGAGCTTCCATCGTGATTTTTAAAGTATTTTTATTTAACTGCACTTTCCAAAGCACAAATTGGATAGCCAGCCGTGTATTTTGGTTTTCCTGAAAAATTGTGGAAGCTCATCTTTTTTTGTGTGGAAGCTCATTTTTTTTGTGTGTGGAAACTCATCTTATTTTGTGTGGAAACTTTCTTTTTTTTGTGGGGAATCTCATCTTTTTTTTGTGGAATTTCATCTTTTTTGTGTGTGGAAGCTCGTCTTTTTCGTGTGGAATCTCATCTTTTTTTTGTGTAGAAATTCATTTTGTGCGTGTGTGGAAACTCATCTTTTTTATGTGTTGAAGCTCATCTTTTTTTGTGTGGAATCTCATCTTTTTTTGTGTGGAATTTCATCTTTTTTTTGTGTGGAAATTCATTTTTTGTGTATGTGGAAACTCATCTTTTTTTGTGTGCGGAATCTCATCTTTTTTTGAGTGGAAACTTAATTTTTTTTGTGTGTGGAAGCTCATCTTTTTTCTGTGTAGAGAAGCCCATCTTTTTTTGTGTGGAATCTCATCTTTTTTGTGTGCAAACTGATCTTTTTTTGTGTGGAATCTCATTTTTTTTGTGTGGAAGCTCATCTTTTTTTGTGTGGAAGCTCATCTGAACTGGGAAAATTCCTAAAAATCGTTTCTGTTTGGATTAAAATAACCCCGTTACATCCACCCCCTAAAAAACTGCTTTTACTATCGACAGAAGGTCTTAGCGAGAGTCACTATGGTTTGGCATCGCTCTAAGACCCGCTGACGAGCCTCTAACGCACTCGTATTCGCCTTTGGATACTTTTTGATCTTGCGGGAAGCCGATTGCGAATCAAATCGTGGTCATCGTGCTGAAATTATTAGCAAAATGAATAATGCAATATTTCGTGGACTGAGGGACAATCCCCAGGCAAGTGGGGATCGCCTTTCACGAGCCCGTTCAGACCACAACTAATGATGATGTCTTGAAAAATAACTTGCCAGTATTTCCGATTTGTTTCTTTATTTTCCAAGTCATTTTAGGCCAAGTTTTTTCTGGTCAATCTTGGGGAATACTCGACTAACGGTAATTAACTTTTAACGACTTCGAACAGCTGTGCTGATAATGAATGTGAAAGTAAAACGCACACTATCCGCCGATACGGTTGTGAAAAAAACTCTTCACGAAACGTTCACGATGGAAATTTTCTTGCAGTTTCTTGATTTCGAACAGTTTTCTTTTTTTGATAGTTTCACTTGATTTTCTTCTTCTTATTTTTTCAACTATTTCCGCAATTTTTATTATTGCTCAATAAAATAAAAAAAATAATTTAAAAAAAAAGAAAATTTTCGATCAGCTTAAATGGTGGAAAGTCGATTAATGATAATTCGTTTGAGGTCATTAAAATGATCTGAGCTTAAAAAAAACTGATGGAATTATTTGATTTGCATTTGGAAATAAAAGCCAAACAACAACAACATTTTTCCTATAAAATGTATTTTTTTTTTGAGCTTTTTAAAAACATGTTTTTAAAAAAATTTACTAAACGAACTTTTCACTAAAGGAAAAAAAATTTTCCCGCCGGAATTTTAACGAAACATTTTATTTTTGGACGATATTTTATTGAAGGAATTTTTCCTGAACATAATTTTTTACTACCACAATTTAATGGAAAACTTCTTTACAGAACGTATTTTTACTGAATGCATTTCTACAGACAGAATTTTAACTGGAAAAATTTTTTACTGACAGAATTTCCACTGTTAGATTTTTCTACTGCAGGATTTTTACAATCAGAATTTTAGCGGAAAACTTTTTTACGAAATTACGAATTTTTACAGAAGGAAATTTACGAAAAAAAATGTTTGCCGAATGAATTTTAACTGAACGAATTTTTATAAAGATTTTTATAATTTTAACTGAACGAATTTTTCCAAAAGAAAATTTATTAAAAATAATGTGTACCCAATTTTTTTATTTAATAACAAAATTTTTACTGAACGAATTTTTTAAGTATATTTTACTGCATGAATTTTTCCTGCCTTTATTGCATGAAATTTTATGATCAGAATTTTAACGAAAACCTTTTTTTGCAAAACAGATTTTTAGTGGAGAAAATTTACTTAAAAAAATGTTTGCCAAAAGAATTTTTACTGACAAAATTTTAACTGAACGAATTTTTACGTGATGGTAGGTAAACGAATTTTTGCTACCAAAATTTTTTTACTGTCGAAATTTTTTAACGAAGGAATTTTTACTGCAGGAATTTTCACAAAAAACCAAATTTTTTTATAAGACAGAATTTTTTTGAAGCTTTTTTTTTACTGACCAAATTTTTAATGACAGAATTTTGATTTTTCTCTGAAAGGATTTTTATTGCAGGAATTTTTATAATCAGAATTTTAACGAAAACCTTTTTTTCGAAAACAGATTTTTAGTGGAGAAAATTTACTAAGAAAAAAATTTGTCGAAAGAGTTTTGACTGCAAGAATTTTTGTCTAAACGCATCTTTTATTTGTGGAGAATATTTACTAAAAGAATTTTTACAAAAAACTTCTGCTAAAAATATTTTTGCTACTAAAATTCTAACTGCACGAATTTTTACAGTAAAAATTTTTACTGCCACAAGTTTTAATGAGAAATCAATCCTTTTTTTGTGGAAATTTAACTTAATAAAAATTTATGTTTTTTTTTTTTTTGAAATAGAAAAATTTTCCGATCAAAGTAAGGAAACCCGCTTTTAATGTGCATAATTTTCTTCAAAATAAATAAATTTCATAAATTATACATAAAAGAACATAACAAAAAATTTTCCCAAGTTTAATTACCCGCATATAAAGGCGCAATCCATTCAAAAAAACCAAACAAATACAAATAAAAAAAAATATTTTTACAAACGTTTTGATGTGTGTTAGTAATTAAAGGTGAAATTATACGAAAAAAAAACAATTAACAAGAAGAAAATGAGCATTTGCAGTTTAATTATAAAAAGGCGTAACATAAATAAAAGTGCAACATTTTTATTATAATCGTAAATATGACAAAATGGAAGAAAATTGCACTTAAAAAAAGGTGGGGGAAAGGTGGAGAGAAGACGTGAGCCGTACTGCCCCGTAGAGAAATGTAGTCAATTTCGAACCGATTCTAGAATAGCTCCTCACCACCTAATGCGGAATCACTTCCTTTTCGCATTCTCATTTTACGCATTTCCACTTTATTCACAACCACTTCCTTTTTGCATTGCCATTTCGCTCTCAGAAGAAGTGGTTCCCATTTCAGCTAAATGTCCTGCTAGAATCTAAAATAATTACAGCACTTTTTTGAGTTTTTGTTTTCTTTTGCACATAAAGTTTACGGGAATAAGAAAATTTCCCACTAATTCGAATTTAATGATTTATTTTTCTAGACTTTCTTTTTAATTTTTCTAAATTTTCTTTTTGTCATTTGATGATGTCTTATTTTATGCCATTTTGTCTGTGGTTTTTTTCTTCTTCTTCTTTTAAAATTGGTCCCAAATTGGCGCTTTTAGTATTTTGCGGGTATTTTTTTTTTTACCTAATATTTTCTTAAAGAGCAATAAAACGAAAAAAAAACGCACAAAAACTGCCTCTTCTCACGATTCCGAATGGTTTATTTTTTCTGTCGCTCTTCGCTTATTTTCTAATTTTTGTCCGCCTTTTTTCTATAATTTCTCTATTTTCTATCACTTTTCTAACGGTCATTCGATCAGTTATGCAATTTGCAATAATAATAATAATAATAATAATTATTGCAGCAAAGAAGAAAAAAAGTGCAGAAACGTTGATGAGTTTTTAATTTTCGTTGTGTTAATGGCGCTGGTGGACATTTAAAACCGGAGAGACCAGACCAGTGGATGGACAGATCGATTAGTGGCGGCAGCAGT
Organism: Atherix ibis; assembly: GCA_958298945.1. Lineage (NCBI taxonomy): Eukaryota > Metazoa > Arthropoda > Insecta > Diptera > Athericidae > Atherix > Atherix ibis. The sequence continues at coordinate 80,025,476 of OY282609.1, forward strand.
GCTGATTGGCTATTTTTTGTTGTTGTGGTCAGTTTCGGTTTGTTTGCTTTTAAGCGGTGATAATGCAGGTAATTTTCGGATGCCCAACTTTTAATAAGCGAATTGCGATGGTAATGCAGTCATTCAACTTTGACGTGTCGCCAGGAACGAAAGCGAAACGTGACTTTTCGGAAAATTTTATTGCAACAGAAATAAACGGTGAATTTTTTATTGTTTTAGTTTTTGAAATTTGTTTTTTGAGTTGATTTAATAAATTTTCTGCTGTTTTTTTTTTTTTTAGAAAAACGGTGCTGTTAACAATGCTGTAAAGCGAAAATTTGTACTTTCAATAAACTTTTTTTCCTCTTCTTTAAAAAATACCGCTTTTCAAAAAAAAAAAATGGTTCCATAAAATTTCCACGAAAATTTAATAAAAAAATGTTAGCATAAAAATTTACTGAAAAAATTTTACCATAAAAATTTACTGAAAAAATTTTACCATAAAAATTGAGAGAAAAAATTTCCATAAAAATTTACTAGAAAATTTTCCCATAAAAATTTGCTGTAAATTTTCCCATAAAAATTTACTGTAAATTTTGGCTTAAAAGTTTATGGAAAAAATGTTGTCATAAAATTTGACTGAACAAATTTTTCTATAAAAATTTACTGAACAAATTTTTCTATAAAAATTAACTGAACAAATTTTTCTATAAAAATTTACTGAACAAATTTTTTCATAAAAATTTACTGAACAAATTTTGCCATAAAAATTTACTGAACAAATTTTTTCATAAAAATTTACTGAACAAATTTTGCCATAAAAATTTACTGAAAAATGTTTGCCATTAAATAATTACTGACAAAATTTTCCTATAAAAACTTACTAAGCAAATTTTTCCATAAAGATTTACTGAACAAATTTTCCCATAAAAATTTACTGAAAAATTTTTGCCATTAAAAAATTACTGACAAAATTTTCATATAAAAACTTACTTTGACAAATTTTTCCATAAAAATTTACAGAAAAAATTTTGCGATAAAAATTTACTGGAAATTTTCCCATAAAAATTTACTAGAACATTTTTTCAATAAGACTTTACGGAAAAAAATTGTCATAAAAATTTACTGAACAAATTTTTCTATAAAATTTTTACTCAAGTGTTTCCATAAAAATTGACGGAATTTTCCTATAAAAATAGTTCTGACAAAATTTTACCATAAAAATTTAAAGAAAAAATGTTTCTTACCATAAAAATTTAAAGAAAAAAACAGAAAACATTTTTTGCCATAAAAATTTGCTGTAAAAACTTACTAAAAAATAGTTGCCATAAAAAAATTATGAATTTTAAGGATAAAAAAGTATTTTTTCTTATGCAACCAAGAACCAACCACAACTTCAAAACTATTGGGGCGAAAGATCCTTTAAAACTTATCGAATTAGACGGTTGAACGAGCTTTTATAGCATTTATTTTTTTAAGTATTTAATCGATTAATCGATTTTGAAGAATTTTTATAGTTTCGAAAAGTAAAGAATTCTTTTTTCTATTTTTGGTTTAAATGGTCACGAAAATAAGCGCCACATTTTCTTTTTGGCTCCTCCTTCCTTTTTTTGCCATGTTTTAGTTAAATGTTGTTTTTCGTTATAATTTATTCAAAAATATCCTCGAAACATAAACTGAAAAAACGAATTCTTTTTTCCAATACGAAAATATCATGACTTGATGCCATTTATTGATGATGATAAACTTTGGATTTAATTTTGTCATATTTCCAATAAATTCAGTTCTGTTACCATAAAATCGACCCAGACTCTTGTAAGGGTTGGTTTTTTTCCTCACATCGGTAAAACGTAGATTTTTTTGGGGGCGGAATTCGTTTACCTTGGCCCAGCATGTCACACTTTAATCAATTTTCAATTTGAATTTTTGAACATATTTTTTCTACGATCCTTTTTCTATTATTTAATTTTTTTTGGTTTTGGTCTCGAGTTATTATTTGTACGCTTTTGAAATTATTTTCGCCTTTTGGTTAGCAAGTTTTTTGTTAACTTTTTTTATTGTTGGAAAGTTGACTTGACAACACACAACCTTGATGACATGTGCTGGATTTGTCTTAAATTTCAAAGGACGTCGAATTTGTTGTTGTGTGCGTGTACGTATTAATATTAGGAGAAGCAGTGAAAATACAAAATTTATAAAAATTGATATTTAAGGACATTTGTGCTTCTATTTATGATGGCGGATTTTTTTTTTGTTAATATTCTTTAAGTTGAAAATCAAAAGTTTTCCTTTCACTTTAAGAATTTTTACTGACAAATTTTTTACTTAAAAATTATTTTTTTCTTTCTGAATAAATTATTTGTAATAAAAACTTTAAATAAAAATTATTTTTTGAATCAGAAACTTTTTCACATTTTTTCAAGGATAATTTCTTTATGGCGATTTATTAGGGATTTTTTTTTAAAAAATTTCTTCAATTCACTTTAAAAATATTAAGAAAAAAAAACAAATTAAAATAATTTCCGATATTTTTTTAGTTGGGTTTATTTTTTCATTAAAAACAATTTTCGTATAATTATAAAAATAGAACAATTAATAAAATTATAAAAATGATTAATTTTAATATTTACGATTTTTCTTTTTAAATAATTTCTCTTCAATAAAATGATTAATTTTTCTTTGTTTTGTTCTCTTCTTTTTTTCCAATTTCATTTCTTTAAAAATATGTAGTATTAAAAAAAAAATTCCCATTAAATTAAGTAAGGTGAAATGTCCCCAAATATGATTATTCTAATAGATGTGGACGATATTGTGGGGAAGGGGGTTAGGAGTTGGTGGTAAAAAATTCTTGGTTTTATTAACATGAGAAAAGAAGAAAAAAAATTGCCAATTCAACGACAAATGACAGGAAGCTAATTATTTTTTCAGGTAATTTAAGTGATTACATTTTTTGTTGTTGTTGTTGCGCCTTTTCGAATAAGATAAAAACTCAAATTATTGCAATTATTATAATTTTATTCATTTTTTTCTTTTATTTTTCTTTTAAAAATTGTCCAAGATTAAGAAAAGAAGGAAATGATAAGAAAAATTGTGCGTAGTTTTTTTTCCTTTTTTCTAATGTTACTATTTGCAGCAATTATGATATTTTCTCTATTATCGAAAAATCTACTATATTTTTGGTATTTTTTTTTTTTTGCTGAATAAATTACAAAATCAAACAAAATTTTTATAAATTAGAAAAAAATTGAACAAAAAATTTTTTAATATAAAAAAAATTATTAATAAAATTTATTTTCGGTCAATTTTATGAACATTTTCGAGTAGAAAAAAAATTCCAGAAAATTTGGAAAAAAAATTCCCTTCACTTTTTATTCCCTTTTTTTATTTTTACCAGAAAATTTGGGAAACAAATTTCCCTCTCTTTTTTTATTTTCTTTTTTTTTATTTTTACCAGAAAATTTAAGAAAAAACTTGCCGTCCATTTTTTACCCGTTTTTAATTTTTACCAGAAAATTTGGGAAAAAAAATTTCCCTCTAGTTTTTTTATTTTTACCAGAAAATTTAAGAAAAAAATTTCCCTCAACTTTTTTATGTTTACCAGAAAATTTAAGAAAAAAATTTCCCTCAACTTTTTTATTTTTACCAGAAAATTTGGGAAAAAAATTTCCCTTCACTTTTTTATTTTTACCAGAAAATTTAAGAAAAAAAATTCCCTCGACTTTTTTATTTTTAGCAGAAAATTTAAGAAACAAATTTCCCTCGACTTTTTTATTTTTAGCAGAAAATTTAAGAATCAAATTTTCCTTAACTTTTTTATTTTTACCAGAAAATTTGGGAAAAAATTTCCCTTCACTTTTTGATTTTTACCAGAAAATTTAAGAAAAAAATTTCCCTTCGCTTTTTTATTTTTACCACAAAATTTGGGAAAAAATTTCCCTCCCCTTACGCACACCCCCGCCCCTAGGCCTTTTCCGAAAAAATTTTACTGACAAAATTTTAACTGAACGGACTTTTATTAATATTTTATTAAAGGAATTTTTTTTATGAACGATTTTTATCGTCCATTAAAATTCATAAGTTTTTCCATTAAAAAAGTTTTCCATTAAAATTCATAATTTTTACAACCAGAATTTTAATGGAAAACTTTTTTAGAGAACAGATTTTTACTGATTTTCAAAAAAAAATTAATTTTTATTTAATAACAAAATTTTAACTGAACGACTTTTTACCTGAAAGTATGTTTGACTGCATGCATTTTTGCTGCCTCGAATTTGTAGTTGTCAAAATTATTTAATAAAGGAATTTTCACTGCAGGAATTTAAAAAAAAAAAACTTTTTTTTTACTGATCAAATTTTTATTGACAGAATTTAGATTTTTCTCTAAAAGTATTTTCATTGCAGGAATTTTTTCTCTGAATAAACAGAATTTTTAAGCAGACATCAATTACTCCAAAAAAAATTATTCTTTATAGTTTCTTTTACCTCCTTTTCTCCTAATAATTTTAAGGAAATTTTAAATTAATTAAATTATTGTAACTTTGGGACACTTTAAAGCAAAAAAAAAAACAAAATTCCCAAAAAATTCAAATTTCTTCATTTTTGTGGGCAGAGATCAATTACTGTTTTTTCTCTTTTCCTCCTGCTAATAGTAATCGAATTGCCGTACTTTTTCTCATAACAAGTGCAATGATACGAGTGCTCATTTCCTATTCAGGTTGCCTCCCCTTTCTCTCTAACTGCAAATAAAACGATTTGAATTTTCCTGTTCAAATGCCTTCCATTTTTTTCTCTCTTACCGCAAAAAGACGATTGCATATTCAAAGAGCCAATCTAGATTGTTTTTTCTCCTTTTCTCACTAGTCAAAATCACATCCAATCATTACTCAATAAAACGATAATTATTAAAGTACAAAAAAAACGAAACTGAAAGGAAAAGTGAAGGAGATAAAAAAAACTCACAATGACAGCAACGAATCAGTCGAAAAAAGGAGAAAAGAGAAAATTGCAAGCAAAAATAGTTTTCGTCTTTCTCTTCTGTGAACGTGTTTGTCTGCTTCGATTTCGCGGCGATTACTTCCAGCGAAATCGTATGCAATTTGGCAACGAATCGATTTTGTTGAATAACATCGGCCAGTGAATAATTGCCGTCCGTAATTACGCACTTTTTACCTTCCTTTCGAATATACAAAAAAAACTCTCGATTAAACAATTAATGAATTTTTTTTTGTCTTCTTTTTTAATTACTGTCTTATTTTCGTCCATAATTGATATCTTTTTTGTTTTTTATCGGAAAAACAAATCAAACTTTTTCTTTTGAAAGGAGGAAAAGCACAGAAAAAAATTGAAATTAAAAATTTCACTTAAAATAATTTTTTTACCATTTTTGTTTTAAAAGTAAACAAAAAAGGGGGTTTTCGATAGAAATACATTTTTTTAATCCTAAAACTCTTCCTTTGTGGACATTTTCTAGCAACTTGTTTCTAATAAAATATTTCCAGCACAAATTTTTCAAGCAAAAAAAAAATTTTTTAAATAAAATAATTTTTAGCTAAATTTTTCCAGCAGAGCTTTTCCAACCAAATTTCTTTCAGCAGTTTTTTTTCTTTCAGCAGACTTTTTTTAAGGAAATAATTTTCTTGCAGAATTTTTTCTAGCAGACCTTTTTTTAACAAAGTTTTGCTCACTAGAATTTTTTCTTGCAGATTGTTTTTCCAGCACAATTTATTCCAGCAGAATTTTTTTCTTACAGGTTCTTTTCCAGCAGAATTTATTCCAGCAGAATTTTTTTCTTGTTGACTTTTTTACAGCAGAATTTTTTTCCAGCAGAGTTTTTTCAGCAAAAATTTTGAAGGAAATTTTTTTCTTGCAAAATTTTTGCGATAGAATTTTTTTCAGTTGAATTTTTTTCCTGCAGAATTTTTTCACCAAAATTTTTCCTAGCAGTTTTTTTTGAGTAGATTTTTTTTTTTTACATAACAAATTTTTCTACCAAGTTTTTTCCACCATAATTTTTTACAGCAAACATTTTTTCTAGCAGATTTTATTGCAGAAAAATTTATTCCAGCAGAAATTTTTTTCCAACAGAATTTTTTTCTTACGATTTTTTTACAGCAAAAATATTTTCTAGCAACTTTTTTCCAGCACAACAAAATTTTTCCAGCTAACATTTTTTCTATGAAAATTACTGCCGCCACAATTTTTTCTTGCAAACTTAATTCAAGCAAAAAGGAAAAAGTTTTTTTTGTGAAGAAAATTTTCTTTAATGAAATTGTTCCCTTTACGTCGCACTTGCCGTTGTTTGCTATGAAAGTACTTCCAGTAAAAATTATCGTTCAATATTTCTCATAACAATTCAAGTCGACAATTTTAAGGATATTGACTTTCAGGCCGAACCTATGCGATTCACTTGAGATTAGGTCCTTTTGCTGCTTTTCGGTCTCATCGTCTCGAACTATTGATCTCGATAGTCACTCTAATTTCATTGGGGCTGATTCCTCGAACTGCAAGTACTTGCCACTGAAATGACCCAATTGACCTGCCGGCTGAGAAGTGTCATTTTGCTTTTATGACAGAACGACTCTCGGCCTTTCACCTCTTCATTCTTGGCTGTGATCTAATCGGCTTTGGTCGAGAAAACTGCCACCCCAAAAGGGAATCCCAATTTCTGATTCTGATAACACAATTTGAACCGAGATTGAGAATTTCGTCCGTTGTTGTTCGGTATCCTTTGAAGCCTGACCGTTCTGACGTTATCGTCCATGTCGGCTTTCATGGAAACATTTGCAATTAGATTAGTTGGTGTGGCCCCAAAGTTCATTTTTGTTATGCCATAAACCAAGGCGACAGTCACGTCTGTCCCATAATCGGTGCTTTGCGTCTCGGCAGACATTTTATTACTCAATATTACGAATTTTATAATTTCTCTTTCAACTCTTTCATTTCTGTTTCTCTCAACTCCTACCTTCCCCCATCGCCGCCTTCGTTCATTGGAGCCGGAGTAGTTTTCCTATTTTTTCCCCTTTTTTCTTATCGCCTCATTGCAGTTTTCTCAAATAAATTATTTTTTCCCAGTATTCCTTCCTTCTTCAGCTTCGCTTAAAATTCATTCAAAATCATTTAAACGAAAAGGAGCCAAAAAAAAAATAATAAGGAATCGACGACGTAAATAAACGTAAACAAGCCGTTAAACGAGACGTCAAATGTCTGCGTTTTTGTGCCCGCATATCCGTCAGCCCACTTGACGACTGACGGACGCGACCGGATAATGAACGAATGGGCACGTGGGTGTTTGGGCGTTCGTTATCGTTATTTTCCGACAAAACTCCTTTTACGACACAAACGCGTATTACGAGGAAAAGGACTTTCCGGTTTTTAATATCGTTTTTTTTTTTGTCTCTGGTTTATTCGTTCATTTTTAATACTTTCCGTTCGACTCTTCATTTTTTTACTACCCTTAAAAAAGCTCATAAAATCTTTTAGTTGGAAAAACATTTTTTATTAATAATTTTCGGCGTCTCTCTGCCATCCTCTCCGCTTCACTTTGTATTGGAAATTTGCTTTGTTTTGTTTCTTGCTCGTATTTTCGATGGTAAACAATAAATTTCGTGGATAAAGTTTCTGATTAATTATTTTAATAAATTCTTCGAGGCTAATAATTTGATGAGTCGTAATTTTTGATGTTCTACTTAAAATAATATCGAAGATAAATTAGACTATTGAGAATTATCGGAATTAAGGACATGAAACCGTGTCGTGATTAATGATTGGCTTGCTTTTGTCCTTTAACATTTGAATTTTGTTTTCTTAAATAGGATAGTCGACAGAGGAGGGGAGTGGGAGGGTGTTAGTGAGCGGTGGTTTTTATATTTGGAAAAAATACAATTTTATTGCTGATAATATTTTTGATGGAATCAGTTTTTCGTCAAAAATGTCATGACAAATCTGACGAAATGCTTTTTAAAAAATTTGAGTGAGAACAATTTTTGCTTAAAAAGTTTTTGGTGGAAAATTTTTGCTGAACAAAATTTTATTAGAAAATTTTTTTGTAACAACAAATTCGATTAGGAAACATTTACTGAAGAAAAAAATTGCTAGAAAGAAGTTTGATGGAAAAATTTAATGGAAAATATTCTGCACGAAAAATATTTTGCAGGAAAAGAATTTTCTGGAAAAAATTGTGGTTGAAAAAATTCTGTTTGAAGAAAAATTGCTGGAAAATTTCTGCTGGAAAAAAGTTCCGATGTAAAAAAATCTGCACGAAATATTTCCGCTGGAGAAAATTTTGCTAAAAAAATAATTGCTGGAAAAAATTTTTGAAAACAAAAAAACTTGCTAGAAAAAAGTCTGATGGAAAAATCCTGTTTGAAAAAATTTTGCTAGAAAAAAAAAGAAAAAAATCTGCTGGAAAAAAATTTGATGTAGAAAATTTTGGTGGAATAAATTCTGATAAAAAAAAATACTGCTTGAAAAAAAATTGCGGGAAAAATTCAGCTGAAAAAAATTTTGTTGAGAAAATTCTGCTGGAAAATTTGATGAAGAAAAAAACTCCTAGAAAGAAATTTGATGGGAAAATTTTAATGGAAAAAATTCTGCTTGAAAAAAAATTGCTGGAAAATTTCTGCTGGAAAAAATTCTGATGTAAAAAAAATCTGCACGAACAAAATTCTGCTGGAAAAAATTCTGCTAGAAAAATTTTGCTAAAAAAATAATTGCTGGAAAAATTTTTTTGAAGAAAACAATCTGCTAGAAAAAAGTTTGATGGAAAAAATTCTGCTATAAAAACATTTGATAGAAAACATTTTTCTAGGAGAAAACTTGCTGCAAAATTTCTGCTGGAACAAATTTTGAAAGAAAAAAATCTGCTACAAAAAAGTTTGATGGGAAAAATTATGGTTGAAAAAAATTTGTTTAAAAAAATTTCTGCTAGAAAATACATTGCTGGAAAAATTCTGCTTGAAAGTATTTTAAGTAGAAAAAATTCTGCTCAGAAATTTAATGAAAAAAAATGGCTGCAAAAAATTCTGTACGAAAAATAATTTGCAGGAAAAGAATCTTCTAGAAAAAATTGTGGTTGAACAAATTTTGCTTGAAGAAAACTTGCTGAAAAATTTCTGCTGGAAAAAATTTTTCAAAGAAAAAAATCTGCCAGAAAAAAGTTTGATGTAGAAAATTATGGTTTAATACTGCTAGGAAAAAAATTACTGGAAAAATTTTGCCGTAAAAAATTTTTAGTAGAGAAAATTCTGCCGGAAAATTTGATAATAATTTGCAAGAAAATAATTTTGTGGGAAAAATTCTGCTAGAAAATTAAAAATTTTGTAAAATTCGTAATGGAAATAATTAAACTGGACAAATAATTTTACTTCTTTTTTTTAAATATTAAACTTGAACGTAACCTATTTCCTTTGTCTTTTAATAAATTCCCACTTCTGCGAAAGGATTTCTCACAATAACCACAATTTTTCGTTATAATTAATCTCGTCCTTCGAAAATAAATCAAACTGGCCAGTCATAAAGCTAAAATGGTGGGCATTCGAACAAAGAAATTTCGAATTAAATAATGCGGCGGCATATAAAAACGCAAGTAAAAGAAGGGAAAAAGGAAAATTAAAAAAAATAAACAAAAACTTTAACAGCGGATAATCCTGACGGACGAAGAACTGAAGGTGTGCGTGCTCATAATGGCCACCAAGGACACTTGGAAAAGCCGACTCCACATGCAATCTCAAAACCATCCAAGACTTTTCCATTTTCCCTGTTGTTTTTTTTGTTTGTTTTATCAGAAATTTCCACAAAAAAAGAGAAGAAAACAATTTCATAACAAAAGAATTTTGTTGGTTTTAAGAACGTTAAGGAGGGGGCGGGGAGCGTTCATAAATAAGGTAATTAGAGTTTGAAGGTTAATAGAAATTTGTCGTAAGGAAATTCAGGGGAAACCCGAAAAAAATTTAGCCCCATTGGAGTGAGAAGGAAATTGGAAAAACAGAAATAAAATTTGAAGGAAACGTTCTTAAAACCGATTGTCAACAGGAAGTGACGGAGGAAGGAAGTGAGAGAGTGTCGTCGTCGCATTCGATTCCGACTGTTGGCATCGATTTTCAGTTGTTTAACTTGAGAAAAGGACACTTTTTTCGGTCCTGATAACGGCACATTATCATCCGGAGTCGCCTGACCGCCGCATCATTTCCTTGGGCACTTCTTCCAATGCCATCGACCTCTTCGTTTTTTCTAGCAATTATCTTGGTTCGATTTACCATTTCGAGTTTAATAAACTCTTTTTGCTCTTTTTGGAAATTCGGCTCCATTGAGTTTGATTTCAGTTAACGGGAGCACACCGAATCTTGTGGAGTCTGGAACGATCAATTAGAAAGGCGACAGGAAATTTCGGATTTGCAATTAAAATTTTTTTTGTTGTTCCCACAAAGTGTAGAGAAAATTTTTAAAAAAAAAGAGGAGAGAAAAAACGGGAAGGTTCTCAGGCTTCTTCTGCTTTTGTTGTTGTTTAGTTGAAATTGTTCGTCTCGGCAAATTGTCGCGACATTTAAGAGCAATTTTCTAGCTTTCCTTTTTCCCTGAAAATACAAAACAACATATTTTTCGGTTCCCCGTTTAAGACTTGACTTGCAAGGATTCACATTTGGGTTTTTTGGTATTAAATTTTTCTAGCAAATTGATTTCTACCAAAATTTTTCTAGTTAAAATTTTTCTAGTAGAATTGTTTTCGAGTAGAATTTTGTTCAGTTTAATTATAATCAATACAAATTTCACAAAATTCTTTTCTTGCAAATTATTTTTCGTGCTGAATTTTTTCTAGCAATTTTTTTGCCATCAAATTTTCTTCAAGCAGAATTTTCTCTACTAAAAATTTTTTCTAGCAAAATTTCTTCAAACCGAATTTTTCCAGCAGATTTTTTTTTTTGCAGTTTTTTCTTTATAAATTTTTTTTGCAGCAGATTTTTTTATTGCAGTTTTTTCTTTACTAAAATTTTTTCCAGCAGAATTTTTCCAGATTTTTTCCAGAAAATTAGTGAAAACATTCTGCTGGAAAAAATTTGTTTGGAAATTTTTTTTCTAGCAAATTTATTCCTTGCAAAATTTTTTCTAGCAGATTTTTTCCTAACAAAACTTTTTTAAGCAAATTTTTTTCTAGTAACATTTTTTCCAAACGAATTTTTTCCAGTAGAATTTTTTCAATCAAACTTTTTTCTTGCAGATTTGTTTCTTGCAAAATGTTTAGTAGCAGAATTTTTTCTAGCAACATTTTTTCGAAGTAGAATTATTTCCACCATAATTTTTTCTACTTTCTAAAAAAAAATGTTTCTGAAAAAAAAATCTGAGAAACTCAACTTTTCGAGTTGAAGTTATTTTGATGTAATTTTTTTTCTGCCAAAAATATTTTCCAGTAAAATTACTTTAAGTGAGAACGTATTCCCAGCAGTTATAATTTGCTTATTTTAAGTTTTTACGTTTATTTTTAATGATTGGGAAATATTTTCCTCTTTTCCGGAAATTCGGTGACTCTTACGTGGAAAGTGTTTTATTCCAATTGCTCTTATAGCAAAACTGAAACAAAAAAAACATTCAAAATAAAAATGCTCCCCACAAATTACCCCTAATAAGAGCTGAGCTTAAAACAAAAATCCACTTTGCCTAATTTCATAAAAAAAACTAATAAAAACGAAATAAACAAAAAGAAAACGAACCGTTTTCGGTGCAATCAAGAAAATTACGAAAAATATTGTATTTTATAAGAAAATTCGATTAATTGATTGTTGGGGCCGATAAGAGGCAACCGAAAAGAAATGTTTTCAATATTTTCCGATTCCGATTGTCAAATTGAGTAATTTTTTTATGCAATGCGTTTTTGTGTGCTTTTTTGCTTTTAAAGATTTTCTTTTCTTCTGTTAAGATTAAATAAGGGAATTATTTATTATGAACGATTGCGTAAAGTATAAAAACTTATAACGTTTGTGCGGTGGATGGGGCCGCACATGTGCCCACTAAGCTGATTAGTAAATTCGAATTATTACGTGTGTAAGAAAAACCTTTTAATAATTCAAAACGAAAAACCGAAAAATTCTTTTTGGCCAAAAATATTGTATTCTAACAAAAACGAAATTATTTTCTTTTAAAAAACATATTTTTAATAAAAAAAAAGTAAATAGGAGAAAAAAATGTGAAATTTCTCTTTCGTTAAATTTTGAACGAAAACAAAGACCTTTTTTAACGATACACAATAGCTTTTTGCATTGAAAAGCAGCCGAACCATATAAAAGAGCTTCAATTCGAACGAAGCTCTTTGCGAAAGCTTCCACCGACAGTCAAAAGCATTTGTGAAAGTTTCGGAAACGGTTCGGTAAGAAATGCTAGTCAATCAAAGACTTGAACCGAAAGTCTATTAACTGTGCGCCATCTCTATTCGACTATGCAAACCGTCACCATGCAAATGGTTCCAACTCAAACTATGCACATTCAAATAGGATTTTTTCCAGAGAATTTTCGTATTGGAATTTCGTAAATTTGATTTTCCATACGAAAAACTTAGTAAAAAAACCTAAATTTCTACTGTAAAAAATAACATAATTTTTACCCAAAAAACCAAAATTTTGTACCGTACAAAATAATAGAATTTTTACCTAAAAAACCACCAAAATTTTCTACTGTAAAAAATAATAGAATTTTTACCTTAAAAACCACCAAAATTTTCTACTGTAAAAAATAATGGAATTTTTACCTAAAAAACCACCAAAATTTTCTACTGTAAAAAATAATAGAATTTTTACATAAAAAACCAACAAAATTTTCTACTGTAAAAAATAGTAGAATTTTTACATAAAAAATCACCAAAATTTTCGACTGTAAAAAATAGTTTAATTATTTCCATTATGAATTTCACCAAATTTTTATTTTCTAGCAGAATTTGTCTAACCAGAAATTTTTCTTACAAAGTTATTTTTAACAACATTTTTTTCTAGCAAATTTTTTACCACCAGAATTTTTCCAGCAATTTTTTTTCACCAGTTTTTTCTAGCAAAATTTCTTTAAGCAAATTTTATTGCAGAAAATTTTTTTCTAGCAGAATTTTTTCCATCGTTTTCTTGGAAAATTTTTTCCAGCAGATTTTTACCAGCCATTTTTTTCCCAACCATTTTTTGTTTTCTACCAGAATTTCTTACAGTTTAATTTTCTCATCAAAAAATTATTTCCACTAGAATTTGTCCAATAATTTTTTTCTTGCAGAATTTTTTCATCAAATTTTTTTCCATCAAAGTTTACTTTAATAAATATTTTTCTTACAAAGTTTTTTTCTAGTAGAATTTTTCCAGCATCTTTTTTTTCTACTAGAATTTGTCTTGCCAGAATTTATTCCAGCAAAATTTCCTCACCAAAAAACTATTTCCGGTAGAATTTTTTACAGGACATTTTATTTTTACAAAATTGTTTTTAATATTGTAAATTTTTTTTCTAGCAAATTGTTTCCACCACAATTTTTTCCAGCAGAATTTTTTCCATCAGAAGTTTCTCTACTAAACTTTTTCCTTGGAAAGTTTTTCCACCAGAATTTTGTCAGCAATTTTTTCCAGAACATTTTTTTTTGTAAAACTTTTAACGCAAATTTTTCTCTAGTGAATTTTTTTTAGCAAATTTTATTCCAGCACAATTTATTCAATAAAATTTTTTTCTTGCAGTTTTTTCTAGTAAACTTGTCTTTGTAATTTTTTTCTTGCAGATTTCTGTTTTCATTAAATTTTTTTCCACCAAAATTTTCTATACTAAATTTTTTTCTTGCAAAATTTTTTTACCAGAATTTTCCTAGCAATTTTTTTCCACCAGTTTTTTTCTAGCAAAATATCTTTCAGCAAATTTTTTTGCAGAAATATTTTTTCTAATAGATTTTTTCCAGCAATTTTTTTTCCAACAAAATAGAATTTTTACCTAAGAAACCACCAAAATTTTCTACTGTAAAAATAACCAAAATTTTCTACTGTAAAAAATAATCGAAAAAAACCAAAATTTTCTTATTAAAAAAACTTTTACTGAAGATAACTGAATTTTTTAGAATCAAAATTTTCAATTTTAATAGAAAATTACCAAAATTTTCTGGTAAGCAAAAAAAATTTTCTCAACATTTAAAAAACGTAAAGAATTCCTTTTTTTTGCGTAACAAAAAATATTTTCATTGAAAAAACTTTAAAATTTGCAAGAAAAACTTCTCGAAAAATATTGAAAAATTTCACAAAAAAAGACGTTTTTGTTAACAAAAAAGGTCCTTGTCCCTTGCAAAAATTTCTTTGCATTTTTAAGTATTTTTTTTTGAAGGAATTTTTTTGAATTTTTACTGAAATTAAATTTAAAAAAATCCCCTTTTTTTAAATTGGAAATTTAATGTAACAAAAAAATAATTTTTCTTGTTGGAAACACGCTACGCTGACGGTTTATGGGAACGCCGACAACACCACCGATGAGCGAGCATCTGCGTACGAATTCGAATCGAGTTTCTTTCAACACCGAATAAATTATACGCCAAGATTTGAACAAATTTCAAAATGTTTTTAATGTAAGAAAAAAAATCCATAAGTGTAAAAAAACAGTAAAGAATTAAAAATCAAAAAGGATATCACAATTCCGAGTACGTGTTTTATTCGAAAAGGACACCCTCACAGCATCTCACCGACTCTGAGACACTCAATCAACCGTGAATGGAGCTCTGAAGATGCACGTGGCCCTCTGTCACAACAAACCATTTCGTTAATCCTGGAACGGCTTGAGTATATTCCTCCGGGAAGAGGTGAACAATTTGTCAAAATTTTATGCCTTTTACGAGCACGATTGACTTTCTTATTCCTCGTCCCACACGCTCTTCAAAGGCACGCTCTTCTGCGACGAACCACTCAGCCGACCACGACGTGAAGTGGTCTGCGGTGGCAGCAGGATTGCTTTTTCTTTGATTCGAATTTTGATCCTTTCTCATGTTCTTATTTTTCGTGCCCAACGAAGTATTATTTTTTTTTCTTTGGTTTCGATCCGATGACGACTTGGAAAAATATTTTTTCAGCCGTCTTTGCACAGTCAACCGAAGGAAATAATTTCTTAAGGACATCCTTGAGATTATTTCGTACGAAAACAAAACGTCGACGATTTGTTAAGGGATGCAAAATTATCGATGCGCAATGGGAATATGGAAAATTGTAGAAAAACTTAACGCAACTCACCTGTGAGAAGTAGGCGGGCAGAACGCATCTTTGGTCATCAAGTCGGGAGCACTGGACACGCTCGAGCAGCTCAAACAAGTCCTGTGTTGCACCCCGCAGCCGTTCAGGACTTTGGCCGGCACTTCCGCTTCCTTTGTACGAGTTGTGTATGCCGACCGAGTGCTGTTGTTGGGCTTGTTGAGTCGATGACAGCGCCCACGTCGAAGCATGCTGTCGGCTGGAAATGTAAGAAAAAAAATTTCGGTTTTTAAAATGCACAATTTCTACTCAAACTACAAATCAGTTTTTAGTCAATTAAAGCAAAAGCAACTCTGTTTCAGGATAACAAAAAATATTTTTTTGGAACTTTCCTAAAAGTTCTTCTTGAAAGTTGAAAAATCTTACATAAAAATTACTCTTAAATGAGAAGCAAAACAATTTTCTAAAAAAATTACTAGAAAATGAGAACAGTGAAATTTTTTTTTGGCACAAAACGCACATTTTCAACAAACAATTTTTTTTTATATTTTGTTTTTTTTTTGGTTTTAAAAAAAATGTATCAACAATTTGTTGCGTAAAATAAAGTAACAAAAGTAGCCAAACTTTTTTAATCAAAAATGATTGAATCAAATTTTTTTAACTAAAATTATTTTGGGCAAAACTTTTTCACAACCAAAACTTTTTCCACTAAAATTTTTTTCAACCGGAATTTTTAACCCAGATTTTTTTTAACAGAAATTTTTACAACAAAAACTTTTTCAACTAAAATGTTTTTTGCCAACATTTTTTTTAACCGCAATTTTTAACCCGGATTTTTTTTAACAGAAACTTTCCGAACCGAAACTTTTTCCACTAAAATTTTTTTGCCAACATTTTTTTTCAACCAGAATTTTTTCAACCGAAAAATTTCCCAACCGAAATTTTTTCAACCAAATTTTTCGAGCCGAAATTTTTCCAAATCAAAATTTTATAATCGAAAATTTTCCCAATCAACATTTTTCCAATGACAATTTTTGAACCGAAAATTTTTGCAACCGAAATTTTTCCCAACCGAAATTTTTGCAACCATAATTTTTCTAACCGAAAATTTTTCCTAATAAAAATTTTTCTAACCAAAATTTTCCAATCGAAATTTTCCTCAACAAAATTTTTTCTATCACATTTTTCCCAACCGAAATTTTTTCAATCCGAATTTTTCCAATCAAAATTTTTCAAACCGAATAAAAATTTTTTTAACCAAAATTTTTTTAAACGAAAATTTTCCCAACCAAAAATTTTTTTCAATCGAAATTTCTTCCATAAAACTTGTTTTCACCAATTTTTTTAACACCAAAAATTTTCTCTTAAAAAATCGAAAAATGAAATTGAGAAAAACCAAAACAAAATTGAGCGATTGTAAAAGAGAACACAACCGAAAATGGAAAAGAACAGAACAAAAAGAAAGCAAAGCCAATAATTACCAAGTGGGAATAGAACAGGAACACGATTTTGGTAAATACGAAAACTGCAAATGAAAGAAAAGGCAAACAAACTCAAGTTGTCTGGGCTGCACGTGTGGTGCCAGTCGGTTTGTATACGAAGGAGTGTGTAGGCTCATAGGCAGACCGATCGGAATAGCAAATGTTCACGTGAGAAGGAAAGAGAATAATTGCACTAGCGAAGTACATTCGGCTATTGTTCGGTTTGTTTGCAACCGAAAACGAACAAAAGAGAGAAGAAAAAAATTATTTTGGCGCTTTTGTAGTAAAGCGAGAGGGTAAAGGTGTATGCAAATAAGAAGAAGAAGACAATTACTGAGAAAGGCGATGACGAAAGGCAATGCAACGAACGAGAAAGGCTCACTCGAAGAGAAATCGCCGACAGGCTCCTTCTCTTCAGCAATTTCGGTTTCGATTTCAGTTTAAATGTCGGCAAAGGTGTTATTTCGCTCAAAGAATTTTTTCAAAGAAATCACCTTCTTTCCCCTAAAAAAAAAACAAATTCCTTCTAAAAATTCCTATTATTAGAAAAAACAATTTTTTTTCCTTTTTCTTTTTCTTGCAAATTCTTTTTTTTTTTTTTTTAAGTAAGAAACGAAGATTGACGTTTACACGAAAATATGTTAACATTAAAATCAGGATAAAAATATTATACAAACGAACGAACGTCCTTGACTATCTTCTCTAAAAAAAAACTCTAAAAAAAAAGAAAGAAAAGGAAAAAAAATTTGAATGGACAAGGGTAAAAGAGGGAACGAACATGGAAAAAAAATCGTAAAATTTTTAACTACCGGAAATCCGACTTGTCCTCCTCCTCCTCTTCCCCATTCCCCCACCGACCCAGTTCAGATGTTTTGTGAATTTTTACATTTCAAAAATAATAAAATAACAGCCCCCCAACCCAAACCACTCCTTTAAGATTGCTAAAATCCTTACACGTGCTCTTTTTTTATTATTATTTATATTTTTTTTTTTTGAAATTTATTTAAATGGAAAAATGGCGAAAACTTCAGAGAAAAAAAGTTGGTAAATTAAACGAAGCCGAAGAGAGAGCGCGGAGTGGCCTTCTGTCACGCAAGAATTCCGAAAGGGTTTCCCGAGCTCTGACCCAGTTTCTGGTGCTGTCCATTAGCGAATGCATTCGGGTTCCTTTGTTGTTGTTGGTTTATTTTTTCTGTTATGTTATCAGTCACTCGTCCTGCGGCAGAATAAAATAATGTGGAGTAGGTGGATGGATGATGGTGCACACAAAGAATCGAGGTGGTAGACGGAAAACATTCCGAACAATACCGCAACTTGGATTTGAATCCAGAAAATGATGTCCTGTAATTATGTGCATTATGCTAAAATGCTGAGGGGTGAACACTTCGATGGCCAAAAAGGGACAAGGGTGGTCAAGGGTGAGGTTCTGAGGAGTAGTTTTTGCGAAAAGGTTTCTGTTTCGCAAATCGAACTCGTAATTAAACTGATGCGGTAGGAGGGAGCGGAATCACTGCAACAAAGACGAAGGAGGACGCTCGGTATTTGTGTCAGCCGATGGCATTGTGTCATAATAAGGCCAGGTGCAAAATTGTGTTAGTAGCGTTTGCCCACACTGGCCTGACTTCATTTGCCCACTGCCGTAATATCGGCTCTTTTGTCCTTTTCGCATTACAACAAATTCGATTTCGGTTTTTGCGCAAACAATGCAAATAATCCCAACACAATCAGGAATTTTGACGTTGCCATGAACATGTTAATTAGGGAATTTCCGAGGGGATTTTGACGAGGCAAAACAAATCAGAGCCAGCAGGATTTTTAGGGTGCGTTTCGTTTGGAAGAGAAACATTTTATACGATCATGGATGCTCCCGGACAAGTGCCAAAAAAAAATATGAATTTTATTAAAACTATTTTGTTTGAGAAGAAATTCTTTTGCTTCAAAATATTCTTAATTGGAAAAAAATGTTATTTGGACGATTTGCTTAAAGCAGTTTTGTTTGCTCAAAATCTAGTTTATGCCAGAAAATTTCTTGTAGAAATATTTTTGTTTCAATTGAAAATTCTTTATTGGAATTTATTTTTTTCGCTAAATAATTTTGCCTGGAAAATTTTTACTTAAACATTTTTAGGTGAAAAGGTTTTTGCTCAAACAAAAAGCAACATTTTTGCTGGAATAGATTTTGCTCAAAAGGTTTTATTTGCTAAAACTTACTTGCTGTAATTTTTTTTTTCTAAAATTTTTGTTGCTTTATTTTTGCTTTAAACATTTTTAGTGGAATTTTTTTACTTAACACTTTTTTTATGTAATTAATTTTGCTCAAGAAGTTTGTTTTGCTTTATGAATTTTTGCTGGAATATTTTTTTTTTGTTTCAAAAATTTTTGTAGAATTATTTTTACCTTAAAAACATTTTTGCTGAGATTCAGTTTGCTTCACGAATTATTTTTGCAATAAACACTTTCCCTGGGATTTATTTTTCATAACCAATTTCTGGAATTTTGTTGCTAAAGAAATTTTTGCTGATTTTTTTTTGCTTTACAAATTTTTTTGCTGAAAACTTTTTTATGTAATTTATTTGGCTTTCAATAATTTTGCTGGAATTGATTTTGTTTTAGAAAAAAATTTTGAGTTTAGCATTTTTTGCTTAAAGCATTTTTTCTGAAATTGATTTTGCTTCACAAATTTTTGTTGGAACTTTTTTTGCTTAAAACATTTTCTTGCGGAACGAATTTTCAGTGAAATATTTTTTTTTGTTTCATAAATTTTCGTTGGTTTTTTTTGCTCAAAACATTTTTTCTGATTTATTTTTACTTAAAAGATTTTTGCTGGAATTTATTTTGCTTTAAACATTTTTGTTATTTTTTTTTGGCGTAAAACATTTTCGCAGAAATTTATTTTGCTTCAAACATTTTTAGTTGAAATTTATTATATTAAAAGCTTTTTTATGTAATTTTTTTTTCTTTAAATAATTTTGCCGGAATTGCTTCGTTTTACAAAAAAAATTTTTAGTTTAATGTCTCAAAAAAAATTTCTATTTTTTACTTAAAGCATTTTTTCTGAAACTGATTTTGCTTCACAAATTTTGTTTTGTTTGAATCATTTTTGCTGGAACTGATTTTGTTTCAAATAAATTTTTGTTGATTTTTTCGACTGAACGCTTTCTTTTTTGCTTTAAACAGTTTTACTAAAATTTACTTTACTTAACGAATTTTTTGTTGAAACATTTTTTTTGCTTAAACATTTTCTTGTGGAACGAATTTTCAGTGAAATATTTTTTTTTGTTTCATAAATTTTCGTTGGTTTTTTTGTTTGCTCAAAACATATTATCTGAAATTTATTTTGCTTTACTAATTTTTAATGGCGTATTTTTTTCGCTTAAAACATTTTTGCTAAATTTTATTTACGTCAAAAAATTTGAACTGGAATTTGTTTTGTTTTACAAAATTTTCGTTGGTGGTTTTTGGCTGAAATCATTTTTTTTTTGCTTTAAGCATTTTTGATGGAAATTATTTTGCTTCACGTTATTTTTGAATTTTTCGAATTTAAGTATTTTCATTAAAATTTATTTTACCCCAAACATTTTTAGTGCCTACTTTTTTTGCTTGAAACATTTTTTTGCGGGTATTCATTTTGCTCCAAAAATTAAGGTTCGATTTTATTTGGTCTCACAAATTTTTGACGCAATGTATTTTGCGTTATACATTTTTGTTGAAATTAATTTTGAGAATTAAATTGTTAAGAAAAAGTTGTGAAAAAAAATTGGTTTGGGTTATTTTTTGGTTTTAATTAATGTAATTTTTTGTTAAACAAAGTTTCGAATAGAATAATTATTGTTGGAATAAATCAGGTCCAAAGTCACTCGCCATCCAATCAAAGGTGTACTTTTTAACACCTCATTTCTTATCGAATCTCACCTAATTTTCCAATACGAATATAATAAAAAGAAAATTCTATTTACCGCCCACAACACCCGAACACAATAAAATGTTTACAGAAATTTCAGTTTAACGAAAAAGAAATACACGAAATTCTATTGCGGGGGAGTTTATTTTATTATTGTTCCGGTTGCATTTTTATTTCTTCTTTTATTTTATGATAATTTAACCGTCAATTGCCGTGGTGGGGCTATGCTGTACCGTAAACAATTCAATTTGCATAAACACCGGTCCGATCAAAATCGAATCGAAATAACGCGGAACAGATTAGATCACATCGCCATATAAGATGCTGAATTATGACCACCACTAGAACAGGGGTTGGGGCAGAGTGGGTAAAGAGAAAATTTTGGGTGAGGTGTGCGTTGGCACTTTGCCTCAGAACGCATTCTGAACGCCAAAAATCAACCTCGTAAAAACGCTGTAAATCCATTTGGTTCCGCAATAAATCCGAAGCGCTGACCATAAATCCAGACTGACTTAACTAGTCGTGTGGGAAAACTTGTGGAGTGCGGAGGGAAGAGCGAACTGGCAATTTTCCTTACGATTTGGTCGTATGGCGGGCGGATAACATTTGCTCTTTTCCATTTCATGTTCTTATGAATTCCCGCGCTGGGGTTTTCTTCGGTGTGCCCATCTGTCCGGTGGCAATCACAACGCAAGTGATCCGAGTTTATCGTGACTGGGGAGCTCTGCTATTGCTGCTGCCTCCTCCTCTTGTTGCTTCTGCTCTTATCGTCTGTGGCATTTAAACTTCAACCATTCTGAAGATTGATCCCCACTGTCTCCTCCCCCACATTACACTGCACTGTCCTATTTATTAAATTCTGACTTTTATTCCCATTTTAAAGTAATTAAAATCGTTTCTGTTCGAATCGAGTTTGTTGCAATTTTTCCAATTCGATTTAATTTGTACAAAATTTTTTCCTTTAAATTTTTCATTGAGTTAATCTCAACTATTTGCCAATTGGTGTTATTGACTTTTGATTTTATTTTCCAATTGACCTGCCAATTAATGGCTAATAAAATGAATACGATTTTTTTTTATTTGCAGAGCAGATCAGATACTTTTACTGATTTGGCTAACACTAGTAATTCTAGATCTCAGTTCAAATAAATCTAATTAATCTCAAATTGTTGCAATAATTCAAATAGAAAATTTTTTGCGTTAAAAATAAATTATTTGCTGCGAAAAAAAACCATTTTGGTTATGGAAAGTGTTTTTGCTGTGTTCAGTTTTGTGACAATAAAAATTTTCCAATACAAAATAATTCAACTAAAAACATTTATCTAAAAATATCCCGGTTCGTAAGGAAAATATTTCCAGAACGAAATTTCCAGTAAGACCGATTTTATAGCAGAAAAAACAATAGCACCAAAAAAAAGTTTATGACAGCTTTTTTCTTTTCCTAAAAAGAAATTTTATTTGTTGAAAAGAAATTATTTAGAAAAATTATTTTTAAGTCTGCTAAAAATTTTTCGGTAACTAAAATTATCCAGCAAATAATTTTTGGTAAACAAAATTTTTCAGTATAAAAAATTCAGTAAATATTTTTCAGGAAAAATTTTAGCAGATAAAATCCTTCAAATCAAAATTGTTGCAGTCAAAAGTCTTTCAATAAAAATTTTGGCAGTTAAAGTTTTTGCAGTCAAAAATTTTCCAGTTAAAATTCTTTTAATCAAAATTTCTGCAGCAAAAATGCTTCAGTCAAAATTCTAGTAGTCAAAAATCGTTCAGTCAAAATTCTTCACCAAAAATTCTAGCAGTCAAAATTCTTGGAGTCCAAATTTTTTCAATCAAAATTCCTGCAGTAAAAGTGTTTGAAGTGAAAATTGTTGCAGTTTAAGTTCTTGCAGTCAAAAATTTTCCAGTTAAAATTCTTTTAATCAAAATTTCTGCAGCAAAAATGCTTCAGTCAAAATTCTTTCAATCAAAATTTTTGCAGTCAAAAGTCTTTCAATCAAAATTCCTCCAGTAAAAATTCTTTCAGTAAAAATTCCAGCACTAAAAATTCTTCAGTAAAAATTCTTGCAGCCAAAAGTCAAAATTCTTGCACTAAAAATTCTGGTAGTAAAAATTTTTGTACTAAAAATTCTGACAGTCAAAAATATTTCAATAAAAATTCCTGCAGTAAATATTCCTTAGTAAAAATTCTTTCACTCAAAATTCTTGCACTCTTTTTTGAGTAAAAGTTCTTCCAGTTAAAAGTTTATCAGAAAAGTTTTTGTAGTAAAAATGCTTGCAGTAAAAATTCTGTCAGTCAATAACTTTCCAGTAAATATTGCTGCAGTAAAAATTCTTGCACTCAAAATTCTTGTAGGCAAAATTCTTTCAATCAAAATTCCTGCAGTTAAAATTCTTCCAGTGTAATTTCTTGCAGCCAAAATTCTTGTAGTTCTTGCAGTTAATTTTTTTTCTTGCAGTCAATTTTTACTAGCAAAAACTTTTCAGGAAGAAACATTTTCTAGGAAAAAATAATTTTTGGTAAAATAAAAATATCCATTGGGAAAAAAAGTTTGTAGTACAAAAATCGAAACGAAAGCAAATTTTTTCAGTTAAAAATTATTCCTCAAGAAATCATTGCCAACAAAATAAAAAAAAAATTTTACAGCAAAATGTCCAGTAAGAAAAATTTCTGACTTAAAATTATCTGAAAATCGCTGAAAACTTTTAAATACGAGTGGCCTCTCGAATAGTAGGGAAAGAAGGAAAACAATTTTTATAGACCAAACAAAGCCCTCATAGGGAAGCCGTCATCCAATTGAGAATAAAATAATTTAAGTCAATTTCGAGGAGACTTTAAATAAATTATTTCCCAATGGCCACCGGGGTTGCCAGGCATTTCTCTTCCAACCGTGTCCACTTGTTATCGCAATTAAGAAATCTTGACTTGATTACCGATGATTATGGGCGACATGCAGGCAAGGCCACTGAATTCCTTCTGAGCAGCGAATCCTGTTAACTACCAGCAATGTCCTGTGGTGATAGAGAAACGAACGCGTAATCCTTCAAAATTGCGTACGCAAAACTGAAATCTTACAGAGCGAATCCTGGCAGATCCTGTCTGAACCATTTAAAACGATAAATAACAGGATTCGTTGCTCTTATCTGCACTTGAATAATAACCTCCGAACGGTCCTTTGAATATGTGAAAATTTCCAGTCGAGCAGGACGATATCGTCCTTTTTTTGGATGCACTGTTCACTTTCTTATCGTCATTGTCGTCGCCGTTTGAAATTTGATATTTTCAAGTCGCCACAATCGATTCTCAACAAAGGACAACGTACGTTTCTGGGCAAGGATTCCCAAATCTCAGCGCACCCTATTCGCCAAGATTCGATTCCTTTTTCAATTCCATTATTTAACGTTGTTTACTTTTGAAAATGAACTCAATTCTTCTGTTCATTTCTGGTTCTACTTCCGTTTCTGTTCAGTTGAGATAAAAATCACGTCCTTTTTTCTCAATTTTTCTGCTTTTTTTCACTTTTTGTCGATATCCTTTTTAGCCTGTTTTTGTGTAAATGGCAACAATTGAATAAAAGTGGCAGGAAAAGTAGTTTTTTTTTTTTTGGTGGTAGGACCTCCTCGTGGCGATTTCAATTACTGTCGACATTTTTAAATTCCCGCTCAGTTTTTGTGTTTTAAAAAAATCCTTTAAACGAATTCAAAAAAGGGTTTACACTTCATTGGCAGTATGCAAATTTCAATTCTTTTCGGGAATCGGCCTTTTTCCTCTTTGCCGCAAGGACACAACGAATTTTTTTTTTGAAGGTCCATTTAACAAAACGCCGAAAAGAGCCCGCAGACGCGTTAAAGTGTAAAATTGATGACGTTTTGTTGTGAGTTTGTGCTCAAGTTTGAGTAGGTTAGGTGGGATGCGATGGGTTGTAGTCACTTACGATGCCGATGCCAGTGCCAGTAAACTGAGGTGCCGCAAGGAGCACTCATCTCTCCCGTCATAGTTACGGTGTTGATTTATGCTAAAGACCCTCCTCGTGGCTGACAGCTTAATCCGTTGCGGCTGGTGAATGTGGCGAATTCCGATCGGCTGCTGGCCAAGCTCATTTAACGAAAAATTACACTTTTAGGGGCTTATGTGCACGTACTCTTAGCAATCAGATTATCTGTAACCGAGCTTCTCCACTGGATTACGGATGCTGCTGGTACTTACCCAAAGCGGCACTCATTCATCTCGGTTCGATCAACAAACATTTTTCGGCTGTTTTCTTTTTTTATTTCAGCATTTAAAGAAATTATTTTTAAAGATTTTTACCGCCGAAAAACAACCCACAGACACGACTGACTATCTTATCTGCTTAATCGCATGATTTTTACTTCTCATTCCAACGCGAAGGCTTACTTTTTTCCAAATCAGAACAATTTATCACGTTCACCTTGACTACTTTTATTTTCCAGTTTTTTATTGTTTATTCTTGAATCTTTGTTGTTTGCTTGGATTACTCAAAAAGCGTGTTTAACCTTTGATCTAATTATTTTTGGATCAACACGAAAAACGGAGCCCGCATAATCTGTCTTTGGTAAATTTAGTTTTAAATCAAAAATTCCACGTTCGAAGTAAACAATGGAAGAGTTGAAAAATGCCGGCGAATAGAGTGCGTCTTCCACCATTTAAAATACAGTTTCTAGAAATTTATGTAAATTGAGGTAAACTTAAAAATAAACAATAATTTTTTGTATGGACTCACAATGAGATTAATTATTTTTTATTTGCCTTGTTTTTGTAAGAAAAGCGTGTTTTGTAATTATTTTAAACGAATTTTCCGAGGAAGAGTATTTATGGAAGAAAAAAAATTTTAATCAGAATAATTTTTTTGAAGAAAATTTGTGAAAAAAATTTTAACTGCAAGAAAATTTACAGACAAAATTTACTGCAGGAATTTTGATTGAAAGAATTTTGACTGCAAGAATCTTTACTATAACAATTTTGACTGCAAGAATTCTTAAAAAAAGAATTTTGATTGAAAAAATTTTAACTGCAAGAATTTTTACTGCTAGAATTTTGACTGCAAGAATTTTGACTGGACGAATTTTGATTGAAAGACTTTTGACTGCAAGAATTTTGACTGAAGAATTTTTACTGCAACAATTTTGACTGCTAGAATTTTTACTGGAAGAATTTTGATTGACGAAATTTTAACTGCAAGCATTTTTACTGGAAGAATTTTTACTGCAAGAATTTTGACTGCAGGAATTTTTACTGGAAGGATTTTGACTGCAAGAATTTTTACTGCAGGCATTTTTTTTTGCAAGAATTCTTACTGAAAGAATTTTTACCAAAAAAAATTGTGCTGCAAGAATTTTTACTTAAAAAGTTTTTACTGCAACAATGTTTACTGCAAGAACTTTTACTGACAGTATTTTAAACTGGGAGAATTTTTACTGAACCGATTTTTAAGAAAAGAACTTTTATTACAAGAATTGTTACTGGAAAAAATTTTTAGTATTCAAATTTTGAGTGAAACAATTTTTTAATAAGAAAATTTTTACTCATAAATTTGCAGAATTATTTGAATAAACTTTAAGTGAAAATATACATCGTCTTCCCAAATAATTGAGATGATTTCGATGAAAAAAAAACCAAGTAACGATAAAAAAAACCACAATAAATTAACTGTAATGACGCACGCAAAAATATTCACGTGCACCGCAACAAATACGAGCTCTCGAACACCTGTTGAAGCCCCTTTACGGTAAGAGAGAATTTTTCACACATTTACGCTTCTGCGTAAACTACCCCACGGAGAAAGTAATTCAATTAAAATCACAAAAGGAAAATTTCAAAGCAAAAGAAAAGGAAGAAAAGGAAGAAAAGGTCCTCAGCTGGAAAAGCGAGTCTGTTAAAATGTCATCAACTTTTTGGCTAACCGCCACCCTTTAATTATGCGATTTTTCTTTTGTATCTCGGCTATTACCCATTCACAAAATCCAATAAATCAAAACTGTTAACACCGAAACGAATCCTTTTTTATCTCGTCCTTTTTCTATTAGTTCTTTGTCTACTTTTTTCGACCAAATTCAATTCGAGAGCATCCAAGTGGAAGTGAAGACCAGTCAAAGTCAACGCAAAATGACAGAAAGGAAAAATTCCTACTTTCTCTCCTTCGCTGCTCCTTTCTCCTTTCTTCTGTGTCCTTATGCGTATTCACGTGAATTTTTTTTATTTCAATCCGCATTGTTCTATTCTTGCTCCTTTTTACTCTTCGAACAAGTTTTATTGTTTGGCACCACACCACACCGCACTGATTCCGTAAGAATTGAAATCGAAATTGACTCCGAAGAAATCGAAAGTAAGGACACCCTGCGAGCGACAGGATAAGAAAAAGGAAAGGAACGTTTCTCATCTGACGTGGATTAAATAGTTTCGATTGGTCGGAGAGAGACTGTGACAATTGCAATTAAAATTACCGAAAAACCAGTGAGTTTCGACAGAAGGAAAAAATCAAAATAGGAAAATTGCTCTCTGATGTGGAATTCCGGGACTTTTGTTTAGGAAAATTCCCCTTTTCTCTAGCCGAGGTGGGGTTTTATTCGTTTTTTTTTAATTCGATTTCTTTTTGTATTTGAATATTTTGTAAATTTATGAGAAAAATGTTGTCTATAATAAAAATAAATAAAATATTTTGCATAAAAAAATGTCGATTGGATTTTTTGTCGAGAAAAAAAATAATTTCCCAACTCAAAATTAAGGGGAACTTTCGAAATTTTTTAGGTGAGACATTTTTAAACATTTTTTCTTAGCTTTTTTTTGATGAAAAGTTGTTTTTTTTTCAGAAGAGAATTTTTTTTTGGTAAACCGGAAATTATTTTCCACAATAAAAATTATTCTCAAAAAAGAGGGAAATTTATTCCAGAAAATATTTCCAAGAGAGAAAATGTTTGGAAAAAAAGGACATTTTTTCTGCAGAGCGGGAAATTTTTATATTTTTCATAAATAATAAATAGCAAATTTTTTATAGGAAAATTGTTTTCCAAAGAAGACAATTTATTTTAGAGCAGAAAAAGGGAAGATTTTCAAACAAAGGAAATTGTTCACACAGAAGGAAATTTTTGTATTTTTTTGTCTAAAAATTAATTTTTTTCAAATAACGGAAATTTTTTTTCCTTGCGAAAGAGGACATTTTTTGAAGAGAAAGGAATTTTTTTATCTATAAAATAAACTGTTTGGCAAAAGGAGGGGATTACCTTTTCAGGAATTTATTTTATTTTTTAGAACAAGAAACTTTCTCTTCAATAGAATAATTTTTCCGGAAAAGAAGAAAATTATAGAAAAAGGATTAATTTTGCAAAAAAAAGAAAAAAAAGAGAGAAAATGTTTGGCAAAACAAGGGAATTAATTTGTTTAAACTGCAATTTATTTTTAAGAAGTTTTTTGCACAAGAAAATAAAAATTGTTTACAGAAAAAGGAATTCTTTTGTAGAAAAAAAAATTTTTACGCACAGAAGGAAATTTTTTGACAATATAAAGAACCATTTTCTCTTTGAAAATATAATTTTTGCCAGGAAAAGACACTTTTTGTGAAAAGGACATTTTTGGAAAATGAGAAAATTTTTCATTAAAGAAAAATATTTTGGCAATAAAAAGATGCATTTTTATGCTAAATCATTTAATTTCAAAAAAAGAAATTTATTTTAAAAAACGGAAATATTTTTTCCCAGAAGAAGAAAGATTTTTCTACAAAAAGGAAATTATTTATTAGAAAAAGCATAACAGAAAAAATTTCCTTTTTTCGATAAAATTTGTTCACTGTATTTTACCTAAAATTTCTTGTAAAAGAAGGAAATTTTTAAAAGTAATTTTTGTACTTATGTAAATTTTGGATTTTTAAAAATTTCTTAGGAAAAACGGTTTTACGCTAGAAGATTTTGAGATTTTATTGAATATTTTTTCTCTCTATTCAAGCGCTCCAATTTAGATTATATTTTTTTTTCTTTGGGGAATTTAATTGGACATTTTTCTCTTCTTTTTGTTCTTCTTTATTTTAAATTGCAAAATACTGAAAAATTTACTCCAAAATTTAAGGAATTTTGACTCACCAACAATTTTTATTAGTAACATTTTTGAAAAACGCAATTTTTAATTAAAAATTTCTTTTATTTTCTAATCAAAAGAAAAAATAATAATGGTCAACAAAAATGTCTTCGCAAGAATAAATTGGAAAAGGAATGCCCCAAGGTGGAGATAATCGAATAAAAAGAAAGTTCATCAGGTGGAAAATAGGAGAAAAAAATGTTGTCATTTATTTGCCCAGAGGTGAAAATATTGATTTCTTTCTTTCAATGATTTTCCTCATTAAAAATGAACTAAAGATTCGAGGAATGCTCTTAGCACGGTTGTATTTATTTAACTGCTAAAAATGATTTCAACAAATCCCCAAAAACTTCTCGAAAAACTTGAGTGCAAAAACTAATAGATTTTCAAATAAAAAAACCTCAAAAAAAAATTCTAATTTTTATCTAAACAAATTTTATTGTTAAAAATTCCTTAAGGACATATTTTTTCTATAAAAAGAAAAAAAATAACCAACTTTCTTCCTTCAAGGTAAATCGAAGACGCACACAAAAGCAATTAAGAAAATTACAATCAATTCGCCTTGAGGTACGGCGACAGTTTCGCCTTTAATTTAAATTCGTTTTTTATTTTTATTTAGCATGAATTTTTTTAGCAACATTTTTCCTGAAAACATTTTGTGTGAAAATTTTGTTGTTTCCAGTAAAAATTACCGCAAAATTTTATTAAATTTATTATTCGTGCATGCAGTGAAAATACTCGGAGTAAAAATGCTTTTAGTGAAAATTTTATTAGTAAAAATTCTTGTAGTAAAAATACTTTTAGTGAAAATTCATGCACTCAAAATTCCTACAGTAAAAATTCCAACAGTAAATATTCTTGCAGTTAAAACTTTTTTAACAAATTTTGCTTTCTAAGAAAAATTTTTCAGAAAGAATAGTTTTCTAATAGAAATTTTTGATTATTGCAGTAAAAAGTTTGCTAGAAAAAAATATTGCTAGTAAAATTTCTTTAGAACAAAATTTTTCAGTAAAAATTAAAAATTCTTGCAGTACAAAATTTTGGCAATCCAATATTCTCTGTCAAAAATCCTTCAGTAAAAATTTTTGCTTCAAAATTCCAGCAGTAAAAATTCCATCAGTAAAAATTCTACTAGTTAAAATTAATACAGTAAAATTATTACAGTAAAAATTCTTTTAGTAAAAATTTTTGCAGTTAAAATTTTTGTAGTAAAATTTGTTAAGTAAAAATTGTTTCAGTAATAATTAAAAATTCTTGCAGTAGAAATTAAAAATTCTTGCAGTTAAAATTCTTTTATTAAAAATTTTGTGCAGTTAAAATTATTTTGGTAAAAATGCTTTCAGTCAAAATTCTTGCAATAAAAATCCTTGCAGTTAAAATTCTTGCAGTAAAATTTGTTAAGTAAAAATTGTTCAATACTAATTAAAAATTCTTGCAGTAAAAATTAAAAATTCTTGCAGTTAAAATTCTTTTATTAAAAATTTTGTGCAGTTAAAATTATTTTGGTAAAAATGCTTTCAGTCAAAATTCTTGCAATAAAAATCCTTGCAGTTAAAATTCTTGCAGTAAAATTTGTTAAGTAAAAATTGTTTCAATACTAATTAAAAATTCTTGCAGTAAAAATTAAAAATTCTTGCAGTTAAAATTATTTTATTAAAAATTTGTGCAGTTAAAATTATTTTGGTAAAAATGCTTTCAGTCAAAATTCTTGCAGTTAAAATTTGTTGGGTAAAAATTATTTCAATATTAATTAAAAATGCTTGCAGTAAAAATTAAAAATTCTTGCAGTAAAAATTAAAAATTTTTGCAGTTAAAATTATTTTATTAAAAATGCTTTCAGTCAAAATTCTTGCAGTTAAAATTTCTTAAGTAAAAATTATTTCAATATTAATTAAAAATTCTTGCAGTAAAAATTAAAAATTCTTGCAGTTAAAATTGTTTTATTAAAAATTTGTGCAGTTAAAATTATTTTGGTAAAAATACTTTCAGTCAAAGTACTTGCGGACAAATTATTTTAGTAAAAATCCTTTCATTAAAACTTCTCGTAGTAAAATTTGTTCTGCAGTAAAAACTGCCACAAAAAAAATTGCAGTAATATTTCGTGTAGTAAGTTCTGGTTCGCAAAAAACTATTTTTTTGTCCTTTCTTGAGTTTTTTTAAAATAATCTATAAAAATTTCTACTTTTTTTTAGGGTGGGTGTGTTTTTACATTCGTAGTCACAAATGACAAAAAAAGGAGCGAAACAATGCAGAATAGAAAGTGGTGACTGAAAATATGAGTTTTAATCTGGAAAGGATGCAGGAAATCAAGGGGGAACATTTTTGGGGATGGGATCAATAACGTGTCCTTTTATCAAATTTATTCCATCGCTGATTGGGATAGGCCCAAAAATAAAAGAGGATGAAAGTAGATGGAGTGGCACATAAAGTAATGGGATTTTTTTGCCTTTTTTTGTTAATTGAAGGTGTCAGTAATTAAAGGTAACTCGATTGTGTTGTCATTTCCGGTTGTGATTGTTAGTTTTTTTTATTGTACATTCCCTTTTTTTTTTGGTTGAGTCACTCCAAACCCTCTACTTGTTCTAGCCTATTCCATCATTGACAGTACAAATCACCATTGATGCATGCATGTCTATCCTGTTCATTTGTTATTTGAAAAAAGGATAAAAGAAAGCAAAAAAGATTAGGGGAAAAAATCGCGATAAAAATCTTCA
This sequence comes from Atherix ibis, assembly GCA_958298945.1. Lineage (NCBI taxonomy): Eukaryota > Metazoa > Arthropoda > Insecta > Diptera > Athericidae > Atherix > Atherix ibis. Next base: position 80,056,804 of record OY282609.1, read on the forward strand.
TTTTTTCCATAAATATTAATGATCGTCGAAATGGTAATTTTCTGGCTATTCGATTGAAAGTAGGATGCACAGTGAACTTAAGTGCTTGAATTGAAGAGAAAAAGTGAGTAGAAAGGATGTGTTACATTCCCAGATTAGAAATGCAGTAAAACTAGTGAATTGATCGAGGGTGAAAGGACTTCACACTTTACATACGATGCCAATGACACTCCGGAAAAAGGACTCATTCACTCAAAATAGTATCTGATTTTGTATTTGATTTCAATTAAAATAAAAAAAAATGGAGAAAAAAAAGTTGGACGAAAATTTTTTTAATCCACATCAGTTCACGTTTATTTGATGTTCCAATTCACAATCCGACGAACCAATCCAATCAGGACGAAACGGCAATCAAAGCCAACCTGGGATGGTTTAGGGGTGAAAACTGTTATTAAATGTGTCAGTGGACGCCGATATGACTTAATTAAAATATGCCCCGAAGCGATAATCGTTCACTCAATCACTTTCCCGATTCAAGTTTCCATTCTACGCACTTTTTCTGTCGAATAGTTGAAAATCAACGCGACGTTTTTCCGTGTTTTTTTTAGGTCCTTTATCCAAGGATTTTTTTCCGCGTTCGAATTTTCCTATTAGGTGTGAATAGTCGGACTTAATTTGAGGACGCATTTACAGATAGTGGTAAACATTAGCATAAGGATTAAATGAAGGTACACAACGGCGGAAGGTATTTTTTTTTAAATTTAAATGGTGTCCCCTTTTGCTTTTGGCTTTATAGAAAAATTTTGACTGGAAAAATAGGATTTGCTAAAAAAAAATGTTTACCACAAAAATATTTAATTTTTACTGCAAGAACTTTTAATCTTTACTGAAACAAATTTTAACTGCAAAAAGACTAAAATAATTTTTACTACAAATAATTTAACTGCTATAATTTTCAGTAGAATATATTTAACTGCAAGAATTTCTACTAAAAGAATTTTTACTTCAAGAATTTTTGCTCCAAGAATTTTGACTGCAATTATTTTTACCAAAATAATTTTAACTTCAAGAATTTTTACTAAAAGAATTTTTACTGCAAGAATATGTCTTTTTAATGAAACAATTTTTACTGCTAGAATTTTCACTAAAATATATTTAGCTGCAAGAATTTCTACTAAAAGAATTTTTACTTCAAGAATTTTTACTACAAGAATTTTGACTGCAAGAATTTTTACCAAAATAATTTTAACTGCAAGAATTTTTACTAAAAGATTTTTTACTGCAAGCATTTTTACTGCAAAAATTTTCAACTGCCAGAATTTTTATTTTATACTGCAAGAATTTGTAATTTTTACTGCAAGAATTTTTCGTAAAATAATTTTAACTGCCAGAATTTTAAATTTTTACTGAAAACATTTGTACTAAACAAATTTTAGGTGCAAAAATTTGTACTAAAATAATTTCTACTATAGGAATTTTTACTGATAGAAATGGGCAACAGGAATTTTTAATAAAGGTATTTTTATTGAACGAATTTTTTCTCAAAGAATTTTTACTGCAAACATTTTTTTTACTGCTACAATTTTGCTGCAAGAATAAAATAATTTTAACTGCAAAAATTGTTATTAAAATAGCTTTAACTGCAAGAGTTTTTCTTACGCAAATTTTAATTGGCAAAATTTTTAACTAAAAGAATTTGACTGCAAAGAATTAACTGCAGGCATTTTTAGTGGAAAATTTTAGCTGAAGAAACTTTTAATGCAAACATTTTGACTGCAACAAATTTTAAATACAAGAATTTCAAGTTAAAATTTTTTTACTGAAACACTTAAGATTCAGGAATTTTTACTGTTAGAAATTTAACCGCAAGATTTTTTAATAAAAGAATTTAAAGTCCAAACATTTTTATTTTCTACTGCAAGAATTTGTAATTTTTACTGCAAGAGTTTTTACTAAAAAAATTTTAACTGCAAGCATTTTTACTAAAAGATTTTTTACTGCAAGCATTTTTACTGCAAGAATTTTTAACTGCCAGAATTTTTATTTTATACTTCAAAAATTTGTAATTTTTACTGCAAGAATTTTTCGTAAAATAATTTTAACTGCCAGAATTTTAAATTTTTACTGAAAACATTTGTACTAAACAAATTTTAGGTGCAAAAATTTGTACGAAAAGGAATTTTTAATAAAGGTATTTTTATTGAACAAATTTTTTCTCAAAGAAATCTTACTGCAAACATTTTTTTACTGCTACAATTTTGCTGCGAGAATAAAATAATTTTAACTGCAAAAATTGTTATTAAAATAGCTTTAACTGCAAGAGTTTTTCTTACGCAAATTTTAATTGGCAAAATTTTTAACTAAAAGAATTTGACTGCAAAGAATTAACTGCAGGCATTTTTAGTGGAAAATTTTAGCTGAAGAAACTTTTAATGCAAACATTTTGACTGCAACAAATTTTAAATACAAGAATTTCAAGTTAAAATTTTTTTACTGAAACACTTAAGATTCAGGAATTTTTACTGTTAGAAATTTAACCGCAAGATTTTTTAATAAAAGAATTAAAAATCCAAACATTTTTATTTTCTACTGCAAGAATTTGTAATTTTTACTGCAAGAGTTTTTACTAAAAAAATTTTAACTGCAAGCATTTTTACTAAAAGATTTTTTACTGCAAGCATTTTAACTGCAAGAATTTTTAACTGCCAGAATTTTTATTTTATACTTCAAAAATTTGTAATTTTTACTGCAAGAATTTTTCGTAAAATAATTTTAACTGCCAGAATTTTAAATTTTTACTGAAAACATTTGTACTAAACAAATTTTAGGTGCAAAAATTTGTACGAAAAGGAATTTTTAATAAAGGTATTTTTATTGAACAAATTTTTTCTCAAAGAAATCTTACTGCAAACATTTTTTTACTGCTACAATTTTGCTGCGAGAATAAAATAATTTTAACTGCAAAAATTGTTATTAAAATAGCTTTAACTGCAAGAGTTTTTCTTACGCAAATTTTAATTGGCAAAATTTTTAACTAAAAGAATTTGACTGCAAAGATTTTACTGCAGGCATTTTTAGTGCAAAATTTTAGCTGAAGAAACTTTTAATGCAAACATTTTGACTGCAACAAATTTTAAATACAACAATTTCAAGTTAAAATTTTTTTACTGAAACACTTAAGCTGCAGGAATGTTTACTGTTAGAAATTTAACCGCAAGATTTTTTAATAAAAGAATATAAAGTCCAAACATTTATATTTTCTACTGCAAGAATTTGTAATTTTTACTGCAAGAATTTTTACTAAAAAAATTTTAACTGCAAGCATTTTTACTAGAAGATTTTTTACTGCAAGCATATTTACTGCAAGAATTTTTAACTGCCAGAATTTTTATTTTATACTTCAAGAATTTGTAATTTTTAGTGCAATAATTTCCCTGCAAGAGCTTTTACTGAACGAATTTTTTGCTGTTAGAATTTTTCTCTAAGCATTTTTACTGCAAGAATATTTCGTAAAATTGCAAGAATTTTTCGTTAAATAATTTTAACTGCCAGAATTTTAAATTTTTACTGGAAACATATTTACTATATAAATTTTAGTGCAAGAATTTGTACTGAAACACTTTAACTGCAGGAATTTTTAGATAAGCAACTTTCGCTTAAAAAAAGAATTTTTAGATTTTCAGCTAATAAATTTAATTACAAAATTTTTTTGAGTAAAATTTTACTTATAAAAAAAGCGGTGAAAAAATTTCTTTCTAAAAATTTTTTTAAACAAAAATTTCGAATAAAAACTTGTTATAACAAACAGCTTCAAAGTACAATAGAAAAAAATTTCCTGATTCTTTTGTTCAAATCAAAATACGGGAAAAAATCCCAAGAAGTTCATAAATTTTCTATTAATTAAAAATATTAAATTTCGGGTACGTCTGCCCCGAAAAAAAAAGTTGCTTTCCCAAAACGCCCAACGGGGATAAAAACATCCCGCAAAGCCGAATTTATTTAGGCGACATTGTATTGAATTGCAAGCAGCCGCGATATTTCCCGCGATTTTCCATATTTTTTTTTCTTTCTGAGTTTGATCCTGTTCTGTCGTGATTGAATCAAAAAGGACGAGAACACCTTGAGTGATCATTATTAGTTTTTGAATTAATAATAATCAAGCTGTGTGTACGCCAGACTCTTTATTTGTTATGTTTTCAAGACAGTCCATAACCCGTTATTGTGTTTAAGGACAAAACAAAAGGAAGCAAGCGCAACTAGGACTTTCTCTCTTCAAACATTATAGAAAGGATCAAAAACAAACGCTAACCGAATAGTGATATTGAATGAAATTTAAAAGAAAAAATTGAAAAGAAAAAAAGAGGAAATTATTCCCTTTTAACCCTTTCTTCTAGCTTTCATTTGACGCGGACTAGAAAACTCTCTCACCACCGGGAGAAAAGGACCTTGCAAGACACGTATTTGTTCATATCGTAAAACTTGTAATTAAATTTTTTTCCTATCATTTCTGTTATTTTATTTGCTGTTCACGCACGATTTCCAAAGAAGAATCAAAGTCCTTCGCGGATTACGCAATGCAGCGTGGCATCTTGTCAGGAACTTGTGTACCGAAACGATACGAGAGGGAAAGTCCTGTTTTGAGGGTAGGCAGATTGATAGAAAGTGGTTAAGGACTTGAACGCGTAAATTTTGTCCGCGCTGCCGCGTAGTGATGATCCTGTTCGCGAAGGACATTCACTTTTGTACTCAACGCTAATGGACGTTGCGTATTACATTAGTCACGCGGCTCATGCTCGATTGAAAATGCATCCTTGACGGGTCCAGTTTTTCCACCACTTCTGGATTGTCCTCGTTTCCTTTCATATTTAATAAGAAATCACAAGAAGGGAGGGAGGTGGCAGTCGCTTATAAAAATGACGATATTAAAACGTTACGCCAGGATTAAGGAACAATGAAACGGGACTGAATGGTGGGAAAAAAATCGGAATTTAATTCGGCGCATTCAGCGAATGAATGGAAGAAAGTGGGTCCGTGGAAAATTCAATGCAAACATCATTAAAACATCGAAGGACGACGGGTTTTCTTATACAATCACGGGAAGAGAAATGGGATTTGAGGTGGATAGGGAATTTTCGCGGCGTTATTCGCTTTCTAGTTTTTAAGACGAAGGGAGGGAGGAGAGGCAAGTATGTCTTTAGTGGTTGCTTAATGGTAAGAATTTGATAGTTTATTTTTTTTAAATGGCGCGGGGCGATAGGGGAGTAGATGAAATTTTTTTTTTAAGCCCTTAAATACAAAATAATGCCATATTACCAATTTTGTTTCAGAAAAAAAATTTTTTTATTAATTTTAGATTTTTTTTAATAAAAATATTTTGATTTTTCGATATTTTTAGATTTTTCCCCTTCCCTCACCCCTCTTCCTATTTTAATAAAAACAGAAAGTTTGAATTTTCTTCTTTTTTTTATAGATAAAAATTAGCACAAAAGTAAAAAAAAATGTTTGGTCATTTCTGTTTTAAGTGAGAAATGAATTTTAACTGCAAGAAATTTTAATTTTTACTGCAAGCAATTTTTAACTTTTACTGAAACAATTTTTACTAAACAAATTTTACTTCAAGAATTTCAATTTCAAGAAGATTTACTAAAACATTTCTTACTGCCAGAATTTAAACTGCAAGAATTTTCACTAAAATTAAGTTAATTGTAAGAATTTTATTTTTTTACTGAAACAATTTTTACTTAACAAATTTTACTGCAAAAGTTTAAACTGCAAGATTATTTACTACAAGAATTTTTACTTAAATTACTTTAATCGCAAAATTTTTTACTAAAATGATTTTAACTGCAAGAATTTTTAACTCAAAGAATTTTTATAAAAATTAAGTCAATTGTAAGAATTTTAAATTTTTACCGAAACAATTTTTACTTAACAAATTTTACTGCAAGAATATTTACTAAAATGATATTTAACTGCAAGAATTTTTACTAAAAGAATTTTAACTGCAATAATTTTAACTAAAATAATTTTAACTGCAAGAATTTTTACTAAAATGATTTTAACTGCAAAAATTGATGCTACAAGAATTTTAATTTTAATCGACAAAAAAATTTGACTGCAGGAATATTTAATATAAGAATTTTTACTAAACGAATTTTTACTGCAATTATTTTCCCGCAAGAAATTTTTACGGCAGGAATTTTTACTGTTAGAATTTTTCTGCAAAAATTTTGACTAAAATAATTTTTATTATAAATATTTTTACTTCAAGAATTTTTACTACAAGAATTTTCACTAAAAGTCATTTTATCTGCAAGAATTTTTACTAAAAGAATTTTTACTAAACGAATTTTTACTGCAATTATTTTCCTGCAAAAGTTTCTACGGAACGAATTTTTTCGTAATAAAGAAAATTGGACAGAAAATGGCCATTTTTAAATTGAGAAAATAACAAAAAAAATTAAAATATTCAAAAAAATTATTAAAGAAATTTTGTTTGATCTTTAAGAGAACAAAAAACTACAGAAGAAGAAAGTGTCTATTTTCGATAATGCGCCTCTGCGAAGGGTTGAAACGGGATAGAGAACAGCCAAAGATAAATACAGTCGAAGAGTCATTCTGTTTCGAGCCGCTTTAAAAACCGATTGAGCGAACGTGCAATGCTCCGGATTTTATTTTTTCTTCTACGATTGCCCACAACACTTGTGCTCGTAAATATTATGTGCGAGAGCGCATCACATTTGTTGGGTTGATTAATAACAGTTAATAGTCGCCATCCTTTCCCTCTTCTTCCCTACCTTATCCTAGCACGTTCTCTGTTCTTCTAATTATGAATTTGTAAGCAGTTTTCTTTTTGGTTATTTTTAAAATATTCAACTTTTTTATTATTTTTTCTACCTCTCTCTCTGTAATTTTTATTAACTGGAAAAATTGTTGAATATCAACAAAAAAAAAACCGAAAAAATTAAACAAGCAAAATTGAAAAAGGGAAAAAGGGAAGAGAAATTAGTTATGCACGGATTTTATTATCGATCCGCTTTGTCCTTTCTCTGCTTTCTCTGCTTTCTCTGCTTTCTCTGCTCTCTCCTTGCACTGCTCTTAAGGGTTTTAGGGTGAGCGCAGCCGTTTCTTTTCTGGTTTTCTTTCTTTCCTTCTCCGAATGCGTTTCGCTTTCGTTTCGGTTATAAAAATATCACTCGTACGTACTCGTAAGTAATTCGGTCTCACGATCTTTATCGCGATCTTATTTTCATTTTTTTTTCATTTCTTTTATTTCTTATTGTGTGTCCAGTTATTGTTCCTTTTTTTATTTATGGACATTTGCATGTGTAAATAAATACGCGACGGCAATAAACTGTTACGCTTATTCGCTTGACCATTTTTATGCGCGTCTACTTTTCAACAAGTCCGTGTGTGTACGCATATCGAATCGGGCACTTCTGCGTCTGTAAATACCAGGCAAACGAAAGCGAAATCTTTTTTATGTCCTTTACGAAGACACCAAAAAATAAATGACCAAAGATAATCACCGCAAAGAAAAATGAATTATTTTTTTTTTATTTATAATTTTTCAAAAATGATAATTTTTTTTTTCGAGCTCGAAATATTTTTGATGGAAAACGCAATTTGCATTAGAAACAATTTTTACTGAGAATGTTTTTAGTGAAAAAATGTAAAATAAAATGGAAAAAAATTAAGATTGAAAAAATTTCGAATCCAAAGTAAGATACTGAAAGAGTTTTTTTTACTGATTTTTTTTACAAAAAACTGAAAATTTTTGTTTACAAAAAAAGAGTTTTTATAGAACAAATTTTTACTTAAAAAAAAATTGTACTGCAGGAATTTTTATTGGAAAAATTTTAACTGAAGAAATATTTACAAAAAAATAAATAATTTATACTGAAAAAATTCTTATGGAAGAATTGTTTACAAACAAAAAGAATTTTTACTGCACAAATTTCTGCTGCGAGAATTTTTACTGTAAGAATTTTGACTGCAAGAATTTTTTTTGCTGAAAAATTATTTACAAAATAAGAATTTTTACCGAAAAAAATTTTACTAAAAAAGAATTTTTACTGCGAAAATATTTTATTGCACAAATTTTTACTGCACACATTTTTTATATTGAAAAATTTTAACTGAACGAATATTTTACAAAAAAAAATTATTTTTTAATGCAAGAATTTTTGTAGAAAAAATTTTCTGCTCGAAATTTTACTGAAAAAATTCTTACGGAAGAAATATTTACAAAAACCGAAGCTTTACTGTACAAATTTCTACTGCAAGCATTTTTATACTCTAGGAATTTTGACTGCATGAGTTTTTACAAAAAATTGTTTTTTACACAAAAAGAGTTTTTATAGAACAAATTTTTTCTGAAAAAAAAAATTTTACTGCAGGAATTTTTATTGAAAAAAATTTTTACTGGACAAAATTTTTACTGCACAAATTTTTTTTTTTAATTTAAGAAATATTTTTTTTTTTTTAAAATGAATAATTTCTACTGTAAGAATTTTGACTGTAAGAATTTTTTATTACAAAAGTTTTAACTGAAGAAATATTTTTCAGAAAAAAAGAGCATTTACTGAAAATATTTTTTGCTGTACGAATTTTTATTGAAGAAATATTTACAAAAAAAGAATTTTTACTTAACAAATTTTTACTAAAAAAGGAAATTTTTACTGAAGATTCAAATTTTTACGAAAATATTAGAATTTTTACGAAAACTTTAATATTTCCTTCAAAAATTTTTGTAGTTTAAAAAGAGATGGAATATGTAAAAGAAAGAAAATCTATTCTTTTGTTGTTATTGTGAAAAGAGATAAGAAGAACAAACAATAACTAGAGTTATGTAATCGAGTAAATAAAAAAAAAAAGTAACAAAAGCAAAGAAGATGCAAAAAGGCCGATACAAAATTACAAAACAAAAAAAGGAAAAAGGAAAAAGGAACAAACCATCATCGGCACAAGCATTACTGAACTGGTTTGCTCTCATTTCTCCTGTTCGTTATCATTGGCAAGTTTCTTTGTCTCCTTCCATCCTATGCTATTTGTTCTCGTTTCTTTGTCTTCGTTTCATTCAGTATCGCATCACTGATTCCGCAAATCATGTGCATTTGTTTATTTTGGAAGAAATGTTCTTTGATTGAAGAAGCAAAAAAAACACAACATTTTTTTTCTTCCATTTCTGTTGCTCTTATAGGTCCCCGTTCCTAGTGCATTTTCGCTATCCTTTTCCATCTCACGATATTTACAAATCATAGAACAGTAGAGAACTTGTTTTTTTTTAAATATTTTATTTGTTTTCTTTTCTTGTTTTTTTTTTTTTTTTAGATAAATTTGCATTTTTTTTTGATACCAATCACGTTTCCCTCTTTTTTTCTTCTTCTTCTCTTAAACAGTTTATTTGCGGTCTTCCTCTGATAATATATGAAGAAGAACAATTGAATTAATTTTGTTTCTTTCTTTTCTCTTAAGAGGGAGGGATTATTAAAATTTTCTATTCTTCTCTCACCAATTCACTCCATTTTATAGAAAACGTGTTACTTTTCTTTGCCTTCATCATCTCAGCTACTTTTTTTCCGTTTTATCCTTTTTCTGCCATTTTTTGTTTTGTTTAAGAGACTCACTCTCATCTCTTCTTCCCACTTTAACACGAATTTAAATATATATTTTTTGATTTTGATTTTAGGGGATGACAAGATTTATTTCTTGATAATTCTTAAAAATTTTCCATAATTTATTCATGCAAATTGGTTAGTGTACAATGGACACTATATAACCAAAAAAAGGACTATACAAAATTCGACATTAATGTGATATGGACCAGAATCCTTTCGACATTAATAGCCATAAATATTGGACTAGAAAATTTCCTGCGGCGATGTTAGAGATTCCTTTTACAACAATTTTGGATTAAACTGGAATTTTCCGAAATTGAAGATATGATAAAAATTTAGGGACGATAACAACAGGTAAAAGAGATAAGGGATGCTGTGATAATAGTTTTCGGTTTTGTTTGTTTTTAAGTTTATCCTATTTAGAAAGGGTTTCTGAAATTCATCTTAAATGTTGGATAATTTTTCTGTTCACACACAAAATGTGTTATTGTTTTTTGTGTTCTCAAAGAATATATAAAAAAAAATTCTGTTTTATTTTTATTTTGAATTTAAAATTTATGAGTTAACTGACCCCTTGGATTAGTCTGGATTTTCACTGAATTAATTGTGATTGATTATAAAATGTTGGAAGAGGAAATTTAGTCCTTCTTTTTTCTATAGAAGAAAAATTATTTTCATGTCAAAAAAAAATGAAGTCTCATCTTAAAGGGATGATCAAATTTTATTAAAAATTATCTTAAAATTTCTTAAATTATTAAGAAAATATTGAAAATTTCCAAAAAAAAACTCGGAAATCCTAAAAATTTATTGTATATAAAATTTATTAAAATTTTTTACAAAAAAACACTTTTAAAAATGGTCCAAAAAAAATTTTAAATTTTAACAAAATTTTTCCTAATTTTTCAGCAAAATACTTATTAAAATTACCAAAAGTTAAGCAAGGATATTTGTTGAAAGGTCTTCTTTTTTATCTTCAAAAATGATTTTATCAAAAAATGCATATTTGGTGTTTGGTTATTTGGAAATTTTTCCGGTGCGGTTTTTTTCTCAATATTTTTACTGTTTACCAAAAAACATCATAATCTGTGGAGTGTACTTTTCTGATAATGCCAAAACCCTTCACACATTCTCAGTTTATTGGTTTAGTTGATTTAGTAAGAAAAAAAAGGATTTTTAAAATGCAAAATTATCAATTTTCTTATGGCTACTATTAGCGATAAGATTTAAAATTATTTTTTTTCGATGAGTTAGTCTACAAAAGAAAACCTAAATAAATAAGAAAATATCGCTCATTTATTTATCTAGGCACACATCCTATCCTAAAATAGCACTCAAATTTATCAGATGAAAAATAAATTAAAAAAAAAAAAAAAAAATACCAAATAGTTTGAATTTTTTTATTTTATTTTTTTAAAAAAAAAGCACATAAGAAAAAAGTTTTTATCTGCAAGAATTTTCACTAAAATAATTTTATCTGCAAGAATTTTTACGAAAATGACTTTAACTGCAAGAGTTTTTACTACAAGAATTTTTACTAAAAGAATTTTTACTAAAATGACTTTAATTGCAAGAATTTTTATTAAAAGAATTTTTACTAAAATGACTTTAACTGCAAGAATTTTTACTAAAATAATTTTAACTGCAAGAATTTTTGCTGAAATGATTTTACCTGCAAGAATTTTTACTAAAAGAATTTTTACTTCAAGAATTTTTACTACAAGAATTTTCACTAAAATGACTTTAATTGCAAGAATTTTTACTAAAATAATTTTAACTGCAAGAATTTTTGATGAAATGATTTTAACTGCAAGAATTTTTACTACAACCATTTTTACTAAATGACTTTAACTGCAAGAATTTTTACTACAAAAATTTTAACTGCAAGAATTTTTACTTCAAGAATTTTTACTAAAAGAATTTTTACTTCAAGAATTTTTACTATAAGAATTTTTACTAAAATGACTATAGCTGCAACCATTTTTACGGAACGAATTTTTACTGTTAGAATTTTTTCTGCAATAATTTTTAATGTTAGAAATTTAACTGCAGGAATTTTTAATAAAAGAATTATTTTTATATAGATTTTTACATATAAAAATAGGCACAAAAGAAAAAAGTTTTTGAAAACAAAATAAAAATGAAGAAAATTCTTTTTTGTTAAATTGTTTGTTTTTTTTTGGGTATTTTTCTATTTTAAGTAAAATTTTTATTTATCTACACTAGGAACATCATTTATCAGTATTGAAATTTATAAGATTAAAAACTAAAAATATCAAAAATAACCTAAAAAATTAGACTGAAAAAAAATTATGGGAGTAATAAAATTTTAAATTTAAAAATATAAAAAAAAAACACAATAAAAATATACAAAAACAAATGTCCAAAAAGGTGTTTTTTGAATGCTTACAAAACGTGATCAAAAAATACAGAAGGTTCCCTTTCGGACCCAATGTATTTTTTCACTTCCTAAAAGGCTGCCACAACCTCTGGCACCACTCATTAGCAACACCATTTAATTGGCTCTAACGAATGGGCTGTCAAAGCAATTAAATAATAAACACGGTGCCAACAATCACTAACACTAAGGGTCTTAAAAAAAACAAAACAAAACTAAACAAATAAAAAATGGTGTCCATATCACGACTAATAATCTGATCGTGCCATATGGTGATGGTCTTATTAACCGAAAATCCCTTAAATGCTCATTACTAAAATTTATAACTTTAATAATAATAATTAATATATTTTAAAAAAAAGGAAAGAAGAAAAAAATACAAAAAAAAAACAAAAAGAAAATAAAAAAAAAACAATAAAATTTACTAAGAATTTTTAATGATAATAAAAAGGAGGAGTTGGACTGAGAAATGAGTACAAAGTGAGTAAAAATCGTACGGGAACGTCAAAATTCAAAGAGAACAAAAAAAAGTGAGAAAATAACTGATAATAAGAGTAAAAAATGCATAAAAATATTTTATATGAGTAAGAGAGAGAAGGTTGGAATTTTTTCTTGTATAAAAAAATTTAATGAGCACGATTTACTTATTAAATTTTTATTAATTTAAAAGAAAAGAAGAAAAAAATATTAAAAAGTAAAGGGAATAATTTTTTTTTGTAGGTACAATAATAAAGAGCAAAAGGCAACAGTACAAAGAAGGAGGGCCCAGTGGAAAAAGAGGAGGAGAAACGAATTGCAGTCAATTAAAATTATTACAATTTTAAGTGTTAACACAGGAAAAAGAGTTTTGCTGAAAAGAAAATTATAAAAAGGGCAGCCGGACAATTTGGTTAATTAATTTTCAAAGAATTTTATTAATTATTCTTTTATTGTCTTCTAATCTCTCTTTCACTCTTATTCTTCTGTTTTTTTTTTTTTTAATTTAATTTTCTTTGTATTTTTTCAAGAACCAAAATTTATGGTTTTTTAATGGTTTTTTGTAGTAAAATTTTATAATAATCTCCATTTTGGACAAAGGGAACTAATAATTTCCCTTTAATTTAAGAACTTAATAAAAAATTATTAATAAAAATATTAAAAGAAACTATTTTGATATACAGCAATTTACCAACTACTACTTTTGATATTAGTTAGAACGCTTAAGAGGTGGGACGGGGTAATGTTGCCTTTCGGAATGAAAGAACGTTAATTTTCGCTCAGATTTTATGAACTTTGGAAATTATATTTCCTTCTTTTTTTTAAAACCTTGTTACAGTTTTAAACTATTTTTAAATAATTAATTTTTGTTGTGTTTATTTTTATCAAGTTTTCTTTTTTTTTTTTTATAGTAAATTTAGAAAATTATTTAAAAAATTTGGAAAATTAATGAACAAATTTTGAAAAATTAATGAAAAAATCACTGAAAATATTTTCGAAAATTACTGACATAATTTTAAAAAAAAATGCTAAAAAAATTATTGAAAAAAATACAGAAAAAATAAAAAAAAATTACAGAAAAACATACTGAAAAAATTTGGAAATTTACAGAAAAAATTACTGCAAAAAATTACAGAAAAAATTGGGAAATTTACAGAAAAAATACTGAAAAAATACTGATAAAATTAATGAAAAAATTACGGAAAAATTTACTAAAAAAATGACAGAAAAAATTACAGAAAAAAATACTGAAAAAAATACAAAAAAAATTGGGAAATTTACAAAGAAAATTACTGAAAAAGTTACAGAAAAAAATACTGAAAAAATTGCAAAAAAAACTGGGAAATTTACAGAAAAAAATTTTGAAAAAACTACCGGAAAAATTACAGAAAAAATTTTGGAAAATTACAAAAAAAATTTGGAAAGTTACTAAAAAAAATTTTGAAAATTACCGAAAAAATTAAAAAAATTACGTAAAAAATTTTGAAAAACTAAAAAATTGCTAAAAAGCGCTACAGAAAATTTCCATGGGTCTCAGGTGTTGGCAGTTAAAAAAAATTCTAGACCAAAAACCAACAATCTAAACTGTCCATTCTCGTATTCTGTGAATTTTTCTAATTAATTTCTTCACTATTCGAGAAAAAAAACACAACCAAATCAGATGAAAACCAAACAAATCTTCAACATGGAAATTTGTTTTCTTTTTCTTATGTAGATTAGTATCTCCAATGAGCAGGTAGACATTAGAAATGAGATCCGTCAACAATAAATTAAGTTAACAACGAAAAATAAAAGAAAATTTAACTAAAAAGTTCTTCGTCTTCTCGCACGATTTATTATTATCCACCAAAGAAGGTAAATTTAACAAAATACAAAAGATTCTAAACAAAGAATTACCCACAAAACATTCCCAAAGATTATCGGGATTTATTTCTGACAACGCCTTCTGTCCCACTTTTAGTGCTGTCACCTCTTCACCATATCCCAAAGTGAAAAAATGGTAAATAAATTCAAAAAAAAAACCAGATAAATTATGTCAAATTGTGAATCACTGCGTTGACAGGTGTTGGAAGAGAAGCTCATCAAATTGAAAAGTGTTCGGTGGACGTCTTCAATCTGCATATGCTATTCTGTCGGGGAAGTGCGGGCTTTGCTAGACTCTGTTCTGTATTCGAATTCAAGAAAAATATTCCAAATCAGATATTTTATTAAGCACACATTCAATGGGAACTGAAGAGGAGATGGAGAGTAAGCTAGGCGACCCCAAGAGTACCCACAGTTAAATTATTCGCGGTACAAGCGTTTCTGAAATGAATAGAAATTAATCTAAATTCAATGTGAAAAGTCAAAGAAGAAAAATGACAATCCCCCCTGACCCCGGTGCTGGTACAACAATTCACCTGAATAATTAGATAAGATCCGCACGGAAGGTTTTTTTTCCTAAATTGGGAGGCAGGGAAGAGGCCGAAACTTTTGTGTGCAAATCAATTTCTTGAGAAGAAAAAAAAAAAAACTTTGGGAAAAATTATTTTTACTAAGAACGGACTTTGTTCGTTGTCGTCTTTCATGATTTTTTATTTTAAATTTAATTTAAATTTTTTCTTTAAATAGTCCTGATTTTTTTTAAGTTCAATTTTACAAACAAGGCGTCTCTTTTCCGATAAGGGGGAAAAAACTGCAATAATTAAGAATGAAAAGAGTTCTTAAAACTGAGAAGCACTACAAAAAATGATCTTGTTCAGCTCCTCTTTCGATGACGTCTTTATCTTCTCAATCGTAGCGTAGCGTAGTCCTTTTATGGGGCTCTTCAGTTTCGTGAACAAGAAAAAGTCACAGGGGGCCAGATCTGGGGAATACGGTGGCTGCGGCATCGTTTTTTTCTTCCACAAATCTGGGCGTTTCTGGCGGATTGCTTTGCGCAACTTGCGCATTTCTTGCAGGTAATATTCCTTATTGACCGGTCTACCCTGTGGAAAGAACCCATGATGCACCACGCCCCTGCAATCGAAGAAAACTGTAAGCAAAACCTTCACATTCGACCGAACTTAGTGCGCTTTTTTCGGTCTTGGCTCGTCCGGCAGCTTCCATTGGGATGATTGAGCTTCGGTTTCTACGTCATAACCATAAATCCATGATTTGTCACCAGTTATGATCCTCTGGAGTAAATTTGGGTCGTCGCAGACAGAGGCCAACAGCTTCTTAGCAAATGTTAATGCGATGCTGTTTTTGGTCGAAATTGAGGCAAAAATCGAAGACGAACCAAAACACGTGCAAGCAAAACAGATGTCAAAAATTAACTGAACATTCAAAATGGCCGAACTTGTCGGCATAAGTGAAAGATATGAATACCAACATAACGCCACAAAAAAAAAATCGAAAATCGAATGTACGTAATCCCCCGGAAATTCAAAATTCGCGATACTTTTTGAACAGACCTCGCGTATGCTATTATCAGGCAATACTGAACGCAAAAATATAAGAAAAAAAAATATGAGAAAATTTTAAAAATATAAAATTTCGCCCTAAAGAAAAATGTTCCAATTTATTTTTTTGGTGTTTCATAAAAGCTTCTGCATTTTCTGAGAAGAGGGAAAAACTGCAATAACGAAAAAAACGAACACTCAAAACTGATCATATTCATGCTGTAAGCGTACTTAATATGACAACACTAAATGGGAACACTTTCTTTGGAAAAAATTAGCTTAAAAAAAATTTTTAGGAAAACATTTAGAAATATTCAAAAATTTTCCTAAAAAAACACATTTTTCCACTTATTTTAATACTTCCATAAAAACTTCTGCATATAAAAATAAATAAAAAATGTGAAAATGAAGGAAAAGGAATTAAAAGGAAAAATAAGAAAGAAAAGAAAATTCAGCCAAGAATAAAAGGAAGCATAAAAAAAACTGATTTATTCGATTTTCTTCTCGGTGGGGGCGTGTGCACGAATTTTGGTTTCTCTTCCTTTTATCGCCACATAAGCTCATGACCAGTCGGACTATGTTTCATCTTTTTCCTTTAAATAAAACTGCCCAAAGTTGCATTGTTGGCAAAAACAGAGAGAGAGGGAGAGAAAAAAATAGGAATGCAAGAAAGGTTCTATGATTTTTTTCCCTTTTTCTTCTTCTCGTATTCGTTCTTCTCTGTAGTTATCGTTACTCCTCCTTATCTCAAAACCCAGTCAATTGGGAAATTTTTTGGCCTATTTTTCCGTTTGTTTGTCTTTTTCTATATTTTTTTTTTAAATTCTTTGTTTCCGCATTTTTGTTTAGAGGGAGTTCCCAATAAAATTTAAATTAATTTCCTTGATTTGTTAATTGTTAGTTTGTTTTCGGTTTTTTTTTATTCTTTCTTAATTAATTCTCTTTTTCTTTTTGGTCTTAATTATTTGAACATTCCTTTTTTTATTAACTCGTGTTTTATTATCTGTCTTTAATTGCATGCTAATTAGTTCAAATTATGTAAAAAAAAAACTCTTGATTAGACCCCACAAAAGGTACTTCATTTTATTTTTAGTATTTTAAATTCGAACTTAAAAAAAAAATTTAGGATGAAAATTAAGGCACTTTTCAGGTAGATTTGATGATGGTTGGTAAGATCAAGAATATGATAAGATCTGAATACTATTGTAAACTGACAATTAACTGAATTATAATAATAAAAGATTTTATTGGAAATTTTATCAAAAAAGAATTAAAATTTATGGGAAGTTTCAACAAATTTTAGATTATTTGGTGAATTTTTACTGTAAGATTTTTTTTGAATGGAATTTTAAATTTTTTATTGTAAGAATTTTTGTGAAAAATTTTTGCTGAACGAGTTTTTACTGAAGGAATTTTTAAAAAAGGTCTAAATTTTTACTGACAGACTTTAAACTGAAATGCTTTTTTACTAAAAGGTTTTTTATTGACAGAATTTTTACTGAATACGATTTTACTGAAAGAATTTTTTGTGAAAGAATTTTTATTGAAAATTTTTTTACTGAAGAAATTTCCACCGAAAGAATTTTTTCTGATAGAGTTTTTACTGAAACAATTTTATTGAAAATTTTTTTTACTGACGGAAAATTTAACTGAAGGAATTTTACAATTTTACTAAAAGGAATTCTTAAAAAAAAGCGTTTTCTAAAATGAAATTTAATTTTAACTTACATAATTTTAGCTAAAAGGTTTTTTACTGAAAACTTTTTTAGTGAAAACGTTTTTACTGAAAAATTTTTTTAATGTAAGAATTTTAACTGCAAGAGTTTATACTGCAATTATTTTTAATGTACGAATTTTTATTGAAAAATTTTGATTGCAGGAATTTTATTGAAAGAATTTTTAATGAAGAATTTTTACTGCAAAATTTTTATTGCAAGAATTTTGATTAAAGAATTTTGGCTCCAGGAATTTGACTGCAATAATTTTTACTGCATGAATTTTTACTGCATGAATTTTCACTGCGATAATTTTTATTGCGGGAATTTTGATTGAAGAATTTTGACTGCAGGAATTTCGACTGCAAGAATTTTGACTGTAAGAATTTTGACTGCAAGAATTTTTACTGCAAGAATTTTTACTGCATGAATTTTGACTGCAATAATTGTTGCTGCAATAATTTTTATTGCAAGAATTTTGACCGCATACATTTTGACTCCAATAATTTTTAGTGCAGGAATTTTGATTGAACGAATTTTAACTGAAAGAATTTTTACTGCATGCATTTTGACTGCAATGATTTTTGACTGCAATAATTTTTATTGCAAGAATTTTGACCGCATGCATTTTGACTCCAATAATTTTTAGTGCAGGAATTTTCATTGAACGAATTTGAACTGAAAGAATTTTTACTGCATGCATTTTGACTGCAATGATTTTTGACTGCAGGAATTTTTAATAAAAGTATTTTGACTGCAAGAATTTTGAATGCAATGATTTTTAGTGCAGGAAATTTGATTGAACGAATTTTCACTGTACGAATTTTAACTGACAGAATTTTTATTGAAAAAGCTTTTAGGGCAAAAATTTTTACCACAAACATTTTTTCCGAAAGAGGTTTTAACAAAAAATGTTGCCTAAAGAAATTTTTATTAAAAGAATTTTTACTGAAACAACTTTTAGAGGGTATGTTTTTTTGTAAAAAGACTTTTTTTAGTTAAAAAAATGTCCCAAAATTGAATTTCTTATGACAAATAAAATGAAATTGTTTTTTTTTACTTGTAATATTTTTGTTATTTTTTTTTCTATTAGTTTTTTTCCCCTGTTTTAAAAATGGATTATATGAGGTCATAGTATACAAATTATGGCAATTTTTCTGCCTAAAATTAGTTAATACTATTACGACCTTCAAGACTTTTTACTAGAAAGAAAAAAAACCACATTTTTTGCCCATAAATTGTTCATTTTTTATTTTTATTTTTATTCTTCATTCGTACTGCGGGTGGTCGTGGTCAATTTTATTGAATTTTTATCATTTTAATCAATAATATTTTAGGTTATTTAGATCAGATCACGTAAATTTTGTTCACTTTTGGTTTCTAAAAAAAAAAAAATAGATCAATTTTGGGCCTGTCCTTTTGTGTTAATGATTGCATAAATTAAAACTAATGTCAAAATAAATCCAAAAATAGATTTAAAAAAAAATGTATAATTGGCAAGGAAATAAATTTCCAAACAAAGTAAAAAGATGGCATTGTAAGATAAGAGAAAAAAAAATGTTTTTAATAATAATTTATCCGCAAAAACAAATAAGAGAAAAGAGAGAAAAAATAAATCGAGCAAATATGATGCAGAAAAAACTACAGCAGAAAAATAAGAGGAAAAATATTTTTGTGTTCTCTTAACAAAGAGGGAGTGAGAAATAAGCTGATTAAAAAAATAAAACCGTGGCTAAAATGGAAAAAAAATTAGTTCATTATTTATGGGGCTTTTTTTCTATTTTCACAAAAAAAGGGGGTCTCTGCTGAGACGGTGTTATTTTTTCTTCAATGTAAAGATTTTCTCTCTTTTTTTGTTGTTGTTGAATAATATAAATTTTATCCAAAACTCGATGTGATAATTCGGGATGATAGAAAAAAAAAACCAAAAGAAAGAGTGAATAAAACTAGAATCACATTGCACAGAACCGAAAGAGAACAATGACAAAAAGCATCAGATTTTGGATTGCTGCAAAAAGAAAAAAAGAAAAAAAGAAGGCGTGTGCCATAACCGCGACGAGAAAGAGCAGTGACAGTGTTAATGGGAGTGCAGTTAATTATAAACACCGCATGAGGCATAATAGAAAATCGATTATGACAAAAGGAAAGAGGACTAACTGAAATAGTAAATAAATAAAAAAAAAAGCTCTACTTTAGTTAGTTGACCAAAGAGGAAGACAGAAAAAGGAAAAAAAATGGTATGCGTGAGTATCAATACCACCGACCGACCGACCAATAGTATGATTAATGTCCATTATTAATGCCTCTTCCCAATTGAACTTTTGATTTGTTACTTTTCAGCTCCGTTTTTTCTTCTTCTTATCTATTACGCTTTTGATGCCTCTCCTTCCTTATTAGTATTATTAATTTTTTTAGTATCACTACAGTGAGTTTCTTATAATTTTTTTCTTCTTGTATTTTAACATATTTTATTGTGGGACATTTAATTTTTTCGTTTGAGATTTATTATAGCTCGTGTTTATTATTTAAATTGACTATAAAAGAAAAAAGGCGGCTACCTTTTGGTCAATCGAAATTTGTACAGGTATTTTTTTTATCTGCTTTTCTTCTTTTTTTACTCCATTTTGATTAAATTTTTTTTTGGACAATTTTTTTTCTTGTATTTTTTTCACATAAAAAGATCAAAAGATCACGTGTTGCCTGATGTGGGTGTTATTCACAATAACTTTTACACGTTAATATATAAAATATTTTTTGTTGTTGAATGAAGTAATAAATGCATACACATTTAAAATGCTGCGTTCATGCCGTTAAGGTAATTTCTCACCTGCAACCACCTTAAACGAACCAGGCAACACTGTGTATTTTACGATTTTACCACCTACTATAACCGATTTGCATCCACCCTCCACAAACAAATCGAAATTGGCAATTCTTATAAATATGTACACGGGTAGAGGTAATTGGCTATAAAATACCTGCTCTTATTTTTGAATGAAACTCGATAGTGAACGCCTTTGGTTGGAGCAGGGTGAGGACTTGGTAGAAATATGAATAATAATTGTGAATATTTTTCTGCCTTCTTCTTAATCATAAAAAAACAGTCGTCTCTTCAATCATAATCACATTCAAAGTCACAATTGTTCAGACATAATAAAAAATATATCAAAATATTATAATTTATATTTTTTAAAAAAAAGGTAGTTTCCATTTTCTTCTTCTCTCGATTGAATATAAAATTAAGTAGCACACAACAAAATGTCCCAATGCATGATGATCAATGTTATTAAAATATCAATAATTTTACATAATTTCCGGATTCATTTACGTTTATTATTGTTTCTCAATTATGACTATTCGATTAGATTAGATTGTGAATAATAAGAGAGACTAGATTTACGGTAGAAAGGGAAGAGATTGAAAAAAGTAATATGACACCGTTGACACCTACACTTATGAATGTAGTTTGTAGCGATTTACATGACATTAAACGTTTTATTTTGAGTGGTGGAGGTGTATGCAAACAGGTTGAATTTATTCCAATTCTAAGTCCATACGTGCTCATATCATTTGTAGTGTCGTCTTACTGATCTGGATTATGGAGATTATATAGTAGAGGGATTTTTTACTGTACAAATTTTTGCTATAAGAATTTTGATTTAAAGGAATTTTCACTAAAAAAAATATTTAGAAAAGAGAAAATTTTTACTGAAAAAAATATTTACTGTAGGAATTTTTACTGAAATTTTATTGAAAGAATTTTTACTTGCAGAATTTTAAATTAAAGAAAGAAATTTTATTTTTACTGCAAAAAATTTTTATTACAAACATTTTTGTTGGAATAATATTTGCTGAAGAAATATTTACAAAAAAAAAGAATAATTTTTACTGAGAAAAAATTTTTAACTGAAAATATTTTTACTGGAAGCAATTTGAAAGAAAGACTTTTTAATGAAATAATTTTTACTGCATGAATTCTTACTGCAAAAATTTTGGTTGAAATGATTTTTACTGAAGAAATATTTAGAAAATAAAACTTTACTGAAGGAATTTTAATTGAAGAAATTTTTACTATTAGAATTTTTACTAGTAGAATTTTTACTATGCGAATTTTTACTGAAAAAAATTCTTACTATAAAAAATTTATTTGGAAGAATTTTTACTGGAAAAATTTTACTGAAACAATTCTCAATGAAATAATTTTAAATCAAAGAATTTTAAACGAAATAATTTGAAATCAAAGAAATTTAACTGCAGGAATTTTTACTGCACAAACTTTTACTCCAAGAATTTTGGCTGAAATAATTTTTACTGAAGAAATTTTTACTATAAGAATTTTGGTTTTTTAAATAAAAACTTTTACTGAAAATATTTTTACTGGAAGCAATTTGAAAGGAAGAATTTTTAATAGAAACTTTTGACTGAAGAAATTTTTATCAAACAAATTTTTCTGGCTGAATTTTACTGAAAGAATTTTTACTGCACATAGTTTTACTATAAGAATTTTTGTTGAAATCATTTTTACTGAACGAATTTTTACTGAAGAAATTTTTACTGCACAAATTTCTACTCCAAGAAATTTGATTACAATAATTTTCACTAAAGAAATATTTAAAAGAAAAAAAAAAGAATTTTGCTGAAACAAAATTTTTACTGTAGGAATTTTTAACTAAAGATATTTTTACTGAAATTATATTGAAAGAATTTTTACTGGCAGAATTTTAATGAAACAATTCTAATTGTAAGAATTTTTACTGCAAGAATATTGGTTGAAATGATTTTTTCTGAAGAAATTTTTACTATAAGAATTTTTACTATGAAGATTTTTACTATTAGAATTTTTACTGAACGAATTTTTACTGTACGAAATTTTACTGAAGAAATTATTACGGCAGGATTTTGGTTGAAATAATTTTTATTGAAGAAATATTTTTAAAAAAACTTGACTGAAGGAAATTATACTGGAGAATTTTTTTTTTACTGCAGGCATTTTACTGTACAAATTTTTACTATAAGAATTTTTTTTTTTTAAAAAAGGAATTTTTACTGAAAATACTTTTACTGGAAGGAATTTTATAAAATATAATTTGACTGAAGGAATTTTTATCAAAAAAATGTTCCTTACAGAATTTTACTGAAAGAATTCTAAATGAAAGAATTTTTACTGCACACATTTTTACTATAAGAATTTTGGTTGAAATCATTTTTACTGAAAATAAATTTATAAGGAAAAAAAGAATTTGACTGAAACATTTTTTTACAAAAGGGATTTGTGCTGAAATTTTATTGAAAGAATTTTTATTGGAAGAATTTTCGATGAAAGAATTTTTACTACACGATTTTTTACTGAACGAATTTTTACTATACAAATTTTTACTATACGAAATTTTACTGAAGAAAACGATTTTTTTTACTATACTCCAAGTATTTTGATTGAAATCATTTTTACTGAAGAAATATTTAGAAAAAAAAATTTTACTGACGAAATATTTAGAAAAAAAAAATTACTGAAGGATATTTTACAGGAAAAATTTTTCTTTTACTGCAGGAATTTTTACTGTATAAATTTTTACTCCAAGAATATTGATTGAAATAATATTTACTGAAGAAATACTTTTAAAAAAAACTTTACTGAAGAAATTTTTCTTTTACTGCGCGAATTTCTACTGCAAAAAATTTGGTTGAAATAATTTTTACTGAAGAAATATTTAGAAAATCAAACTTTACTGAACGAATTTTTACTATACGAATTTTTACTGGCCAGATTTTACTGAAGAAATTTTTACTATACGAATTTTTGCTGAACAAAAGAATATTTACTAAAGAAATATTTAGAAAAAAAGGAATTTTTACTGAAATTTTTTTTTTACTGGAAGCAATTTTAACGAAAGAAATTTTAATAAAAAAAATTTTAATGAAGGAATTTTTATGAAAAGAATTTTTACTGAATGGATTTTCAATGAAACAAACTTTACGGAATAATTTTTTATAAGAAGGATTTTTACTGAAGACTTTTAATGAAGACATTTTACTGAAACAAATTTTACTGCAGAAATTTTTTTTTTTTTAATAAATTGAAATAAAAGGACTGGACAAATTTTGGCTAAGAATTTTGGTTGAAAGGATTTTTACTGAAGAAATATTAATAAAAAGAAAATTTTTACTGAAAAAAATGTTTATTGTAGGATTTTTTACTGAAGAAATTTTAATTGCATAATTTTTACCTAAGATATTTATTCTTAACGTTTTAACTAAAAGAATAACAGAAAAAACTTTTAACTGACATAATTTTTAGTGAAATTTTACTGAAGGAATTTTTATTGAAGAAATTTTCACTTAAAGCATTTTTACTGTACGAATTCTTACTACAAGAATTTTGGTTAAAATAATTTTTACTGAAGAAATATGTTATTAAGGAAAAAAAAACAACTTAACTGAAGGAATTTTTAATGAAAAAAATGTTCCAATATGAATTTTTACTGAAAAAAAATTCTTACTGGACAAATTTTGGCTAAGAATTTTGGTTGAAAGGATTTTTACTGAAGAAATATTAATAAAAAGAAAATTTTTACTGAAAAAAATATTTATTGTAGGATTTTTTACTGAAGAAATTTTAAATGAAGAGTTTTTACCTAAGATATTTATTCTAAACTTTTTAACTAAAAGCATAAGAGAAAAAAACTTTTAACTGACATAATTTTTAGTGAAATTTTACTGAAAGATTTTTTATTGAAGAAATTTTCACTAAAAGGATTTTTTACTGAAAGGATGTTTACTGAAAGAATATTCATTAAAGGAATTTTCACCCAAAAGTATTTTTACTCAAAAAGTTTTTAAATGAAAGAATTTTTAGTGAAATTTTACTGTAGGAATTATTACTGGACGAATTTTTAATTGAATGCATTTTTACTGAACATGAAGTTTTACTGTCAGAATTTTCCTGAAAGAATTTTTTGTTAGATAAAAATATTTCGTTAAAACTCCCCAAAAAAAGCTACAAGGATTTTTTATTCCACTTCTTGTTAAATCGTACTTAAAAAAAACAACCACAAGAAACTTGCTGTAAATACCAAAAACTAATCAAATTATTACTTTGTAAGCAAAATAAAACTCAACAAGTTCTGATGGTGTCCTTTTTTCTTATCATAGAAAAGAAGAAAAATGGCGATGGCTGAGAGAGAAGAGACTGCAGAAACGTGCTTACAACAAGAACAAGTAAATATCACGCATTGATGATTATTCTTTGTACACAAATTAAACGGAAAATAAAATGGAAAAAAATCAACGCTTAATTATGCAGATCACGTGTACGGTGGTTGTTCTACTGCAATCACTGACCGATCCAACAATACAACCACAAAAGGAGTTTTCTTCTTCTTCTTCTTCTTGCAGGTTTTTCTCTTTGTTCGTATCCAAAATATTTTTTTTTTATAGTAAAATCTTTAAGTATGAAGAAATTTACGACTATTTAAAGAGTAACAGCGCTCGAAGCTATAAAAATTGATACTGTTCCCACTAATATGGCAGCCGTACTTGTCTAACCAGTGCCATTTTACAATGTGTTCTTACTCGAACGGATGGATTTACTGTGAAACAGGTGGAAATGAAATTCTCCTTTTTCACTTGTTCTCAATTTCAATAGTTCACCCTCAAAGTGCATTCGCTTCTGTCTCTCCTTTCTTCATCCATCACAGCCTTTATTTCTAGGCGTTCTTTTTTCTATAAAAAAAAAAAACAACTTCTCTGCTTTGTTATATTAAACAGTATGTCTATTGATCTCCTCCCACTCCCAGTGAGTTTATCTTCTCTTTTTTTCTCTTTTCTTCAAATTCGATTTCGATTTCGATTTCAATTCACTTTCTTTCAATGGGCTTCAATTTGATTCGATTTTTGCTCTGCTTTGCCTTCAGCCTTTTCTTTTTTTTTTTCTTTTTTTGAATATTCCCAATTTTCCCATTTGATGTGCACGAATCAGTACGCTTACATAATTTTCAACAGAATGCAACATATGTAATGTTGTGTGCGTGTGTAGTTTTCCTTTTTTTTTTTTTACATGAATACGCATAACAAAAAGTTGTACGCACAACAGCCGTAATTCCATCAAGTAAGAAGAAGATTAATCCATCATCATCGGAATCATATTCTATCGTCTATGGGGGTGAGAGGGGATGAACAAATAACAATTCAGTCGGGAAAAAAGAGAAGGAAGGGAAACGACTATTTTTGGGCAGGCAGGCCATTTAAGGTATTTTCAGAATCTTTTGTCATCGAAAAAATTCCATTTTCATAGACTGTGAATGCGGGGGGGGGGGGGGGTATAGAGTCTATTTATACCTGTTGTTTGTTAGGCTTCACACAAATACTGGAAAAGAAATATTCTTTTTTGTTGTTTGACAATGCAAAATAAAAAGAAAAGAAAAAACAATTTTCTTAGCACTTGTAAAAAATAAGAAAGAAAATAAAAATGGCCACTTTTTTCAGGATAACTAACGTTTTTGCCAGTGAAGGAGAGATGACATTTTTCATTCGTACCTTAAGGTGGCTACTATGCCAAAATAGAAGATTTTCCTTTTTACAGAATTTTTAATAAGTTTTTTTTTTTTTATTAAGAAATTCTCATTTAAAATTGATTTTAATATTTAATAATTAATTTTTTTTTTAATTTTCACTTTTTTTATTGTAAATTTTTTTAAAAAATAAAATTTAAAATTGCATTTTTTTGTTGGTAAGAGAAATTTCCACCAAAATTAAATTGCCTAAAATTACAATTTTCCGTTTGATTTTTTAAATAATTTACCCAAAATTGGGTCAAAAAAGTGACTTTTTTTAAGAGGTTAACTGAGAAAATTCAAAAATTTCAATTTTCTTCGTTTTCTTCTAAGAATTTTTCCAAAAATGATGTATTTTTTCACAGCTTATCTGAAAATGGTTTCCAATCTTAAATTTTCTTCCGGTTTTTTATTGAAATTAATTTCCCGAAAGAAATTTTTTTTTCAATATTTTTTCTAAATAATTTGTTGGGAGGTTCAAAAATTATAATTTTTTTTTTAGATTTTACCAAAATTTAGTCATTTTTCCCCAGTTTTTTTGAGAAAATCTCGTATTTTTTAACGATCTTCGTTTCCTTTTCTTAGTCTTTTTTTAGAATTTCCCCAAAAGTAGGACTTTTTTTTTGGAGTTTTATTTTTCCCAAAAGTACAATTTCCTGGGGAATTTTTTTGAAAATTAAGTACTTTTCTCAGTTTAACTAAACAATTTCAAAATTTTCAATTTTCTTCGTTTTTCCCCTCATTTTTTTTCTAAGATATGAAGTATTTTCTCTCAAATTTTCCTCTCATTTTTTTATCGAAATTAATTTTCCAAAATAAATTTTTTTTCATCAATATTTTTTATAATTTTGACACAAAAAAAAGGACACTTTTTCTATATAATAATTTTTTTAGATTTGCCAAAATTAAGTCAATTTTGAATTCCTTTCGATTTTTTTTATAAAAAATTAAGTCCTTTTTTGGGAAATCAATTTTTCTTAAAAAATTTTCCGCAATTTAAGTTCTTTTCCCCAAAATTATCTGAAGAAGTTCCCAAATTTTGAATCGCCTTCAAATTTTCTTTTAATAAAATTTCCAAAATATTTTTTTTTCAATATTTTTTATAATTTTGACGTAAAACAAGGACATTTTTTGAGAGGTTCATAAATTACAATTTTTCTTTGTAGATTTTTCAAAATTAATTGACTTAAGTCAATTTTGAATTTCTTTCGATTTTTTTTATAGAAAATTTGTTAAAATTTCATTTTTTCGAATATTTTTAATAATAAGACCTATTTTGAGATTTTTAAAAATTATTTTTTTTAAAGAATTTTCCGAAATTTAAGTGCTTTTTCCCAAAATTATCTGAAAAAGTTCACCATTTTAAATCGTCTTCATTTTTTTAAAAATAAAACTGACCAAAATTAATTTTTTTTTTAAATTTTGACGTAAAACAAAATTAAGTCTTTTTCCCCCAGTTTATCTCCAACAACTTCTCAATTTTGAATTCCCTTCAATTTTTTTTATAGAAAATTTATTAAAATTTAATTTTTTCGAATATTTTTAATAATTAAGTTCTTTTTTGGGAATTTTAAAAGTCAATTTTTCCGCAATTTAAGTCCTATTCCCCAAAAATTATCTGAAAAAGTTCCCAATTTTGAATCGCCTTCGATTTTTTTTTAAAATAAAATTTCCCAAAATTATTTTTTTTAAATTTTGTCGTAAAACAAGGGCATTTTTTTGAGAGGTTCGTAAATTATAATTTTTTTTAAGTATTTCAAAAATTAAGTGTCTTTTTTCAACAGTTCATCCCTTCAATATTTTTAATAATTAAGTCCTTTTTTGAGAATTTTAAAAATAAGTTTTTTAAAGTATTTTCCACAAGTTAAGTCCTTTTTCCCAAAACCATCTGAGAAAATTCCCAAATTTTGAATCGTCTTCACTTAATTTTTTTTTTGTTTTTACAATTAAATTAAAAAATAAATCATTTTTATTTTTAATAAACAATCATTTTATTAATATACAATTAAAAACTAAAAACTAAATAAAATTATAATTAAAAAAAAAAAATTAAACTCAATTGAATTAAATTAAATTTAAAAAAAAAAAAAAACTAGTTTCGCTTCCAAGATAAATTGTGTTATTGAAAATTACTTAAGAAAATTCCTTTTCATGATTTTTATAGTTGATTCTTTCTAAAAATGGAAAATTTATAATTTTTGACTAATAATGTACACAAATCTGAGCACAGATCACAGCTAACATAGTTGAAATGCAGTTAAAAAAAAAACCCTGCAAACAAAAATATCAACAAGACTATTTTTAAATGTATTTTTACAAAAGAGAAAAGAAGACAAAAAAATATTACAAAACCGTTTCCTATTCTAAATTGATTTATTACTGTTTATTTTTTTTTTTTTCAATTTAATTTCCTATGAGTTTGTTATGGAAAAGGAATAAGGGAGGAATAATTTCAAAACAATAACAAAGAATAGAGAAAAAAATACACCCACAAAGGCTGGTGTAGGAGATGAGAAAAAGCCACTCATCATCCCAAACAAACAGGAACAAATCTCAACAAGTGAGAGTATTTTTTTTTTGTGTTGCAAGTATTTGCCTTATACTAAAACTACAGGGTGTGTGTTTGTGTAAATGAGTATTTATGTACATACAGTAATTTTTTCATATACCTCGTACGAGCAACAAGGGTATACGACTCCCTGTGCCCTCCGCTGAGGTACTTCATCGCTTCGGCATAAACGTAAGTACGCACGGATCCACTCTATTCGGCAACGGCAGCTCCTTTTACTGGACACGAGTTTCTCCTCTCCCTCTGCTGCGAACGATCAATGTTATCAATAGCGACAGCGGCTGAGCAGGTAGCCGAAATTCACGCACGCAAAAATTATTAAAAAACACTAACGCACACACACAAAAAAAGAGAAAAACTAAATTTTTGGGAAATAAACAATGCAGTGCAGTTTTTTCTTCTTTTTCTAACAATACTTTTTTTACATAATATTC
The DNA here is from genome assembly GCA_958298945.1 of Atherix ibis. Lineage (NCBI taxonomy): Eukaryota > Metazoa > Arthropoda > Insecta > Diptera > Athericidae > Atherix > Atherix ibis. The sequence continues at coordinate 80,085,964 of OY282609.1, forward strand.
TTCACTTATGGTAATGTCTTTTATTTCTGTCACTCATATTGAAATTTGCAGATTTTTTCTCTAAAACCTTTTTTTCAATTTAAATCAAATTTTTACTACAAAACTGTTTTCTCTGTCACTCGTTATTTGTGTACACTTTTAATTTTTTTCAGTTTTATTACTTGTTGAACTGTAAAAAAATAACGATTTTTTCCAATTGTTTTGTACTTCAAAATTCTTAATAAATTTAAACACTTTTTCAATTTCGCTACCAATAATTTTTTTTGGTAATTTTATTAAATATTAAAAAATTTATTTAACAAATATTTTTATGGTTTCTTTTAGATTAAATTTCGGACACTATTTTTAACAATAATGAATTCAACCAGCATTTAGTACTAACTAAATATTTTTAAATAACATAAACTCTAATAAAAATCAATAAAATAGACTTTTTTTTTTTATTTTATAATTGTATTATTTTAAAAAAAGTGACATTTCTTTAGTAATAAAAGAACTTTTTATTATGAAATTCAAATTCCTAACACGTAACCACGATCGAAATTTAGCTGCGCAGATATATTAATACTGCACCGTAAACGCACAACACCTTTTCCCAAACTGAATGATGGCCTCTGAAATCGGAGAAGATTAACCCGACGACGACTAGTTAGTGGCTTAATGCTGCTGTGCTGGAATGAGTGAACTCATTCACTGTGGTTGGTATGGTTGAATTAAGGGTATTGGAAAGGTGTGGCATACGGTAGATAGCGGCCGTTGGCACAGAACTCAATTAGAACGTAGTGCGTGCGCTTCTTCTGCTCGTTCGTATTCTCATTTTCTATTTCACCCGCCATCTATGCTTCTCGTTCACGGCGTGCCTTGCTTAACGCATGCGACTGCACTGCATGCGCTAACAGCCCTTCCGTTTGCGCTGTCGAAAATGCGTAGCGTCGTTGCGAGTGCATTGCGTTCATATGCACAGTCTGCGGCTTTGTCGGCTCACTCGGAAGGATCCCGATCGGTAAGAGAATTCTAATATTTTGAGACTATTCAAGCTGCGCCAGGCTGTATATTAATAGGATTTGAGGGGAAATTATTTTCGATGTTCTTCGTTTCCAAATGAATTGTTTTTGATCGTTTTTTTTTTGTTTTTCCATTTATTTTGATTGTTTTTTGGGATTTTTTTTTTGTTTATTTTACGATGTTTCTAGTTCCTAATTTTGGGTTTTTCAAATACAATTTGAGGGGCAAATCAGTTGCGATGTTTTTTTTTTCGATTTTTTATTTTTTTAGCCTTTTTAGTTTTTTTTTTCACTATTAAGTGACAGAATTTTTAGTGAAGCAATTTGTAATATGATAGAAAATAGTTAACTAACAAAATTTTTACTGTAAGTATTTTCGGAAAATTTTTATCGCAAGAAATTTAAAAAAAATTTTCGTTTTAAGAGAATTTTTACTACACACATTTTAACTGAAGAAATTTTTATTGATGGCTTATTAGTACTGGAGGAGTTTTTACAAAAACAATTTTAAATAATTTATCTAATTTTAATTATTTATTTTCAGGTAAGATTTGAGGGGAAATCGGTTGCGATGTTTTTTTTTTGCAATTTTTTTTAATATTTTTTAGGCTTCTTAATTTTTTTTTTTTGACTATTAACTGAAAGAATTTTTACTGAAGCAATTTGTAATAGAAATTGTTTACTAAAGAAATATTTTACTGTCAAAATTTTTGGTGAATTTTTATCGCAAGAAATTTAAAAAAAAAATTATTTATTTTTTTCATTTTAAAAGAATTTTTACTACACACATTTTAACTGAAGAAATTTTTACTGAAGGCCTATTTTTACTGGAGGAGTTTTTACTGAAACAATTTTAACTGTTCTTCTATGTTTCTAGTTCCTAATTTATTTGCTTTCAATTATTGTTTTTTGGGTTTTTCAAATAGGATTTGAGGGAAAATCGGTTGCGATATTTTTTTTTTCAATTGGTTTTATTTTTATGCCTTTTTAGATTTATTATTGTTTTTCCGAATGCGACTGAAAGAATTTTTATTGAAGCCATTTTTACTGAAACAATTTTGAATGGAAATAAATGTTAACAAAAAAAAGTTTTACTGTAAGAATTTTCGAAAAATTTTTATCGCAAGAAATTTAAAAAAAATTTCCGTTTTAAAAGAATTTTTACTACACAAATTTTAACTGAAAATATTTTATTGAAGGCCTATTTTTACTGGAGAAGTTTTTACTAAAACAATTTTAAATAATTTATTTAATTTTAAATATATATTTTTAGGTTTTTCAACTAAGATTTAAGGGAAAATCAGTTGCGATGTTTTTTTTTGCGTTTTTTTTAAATATTTTTTTAGCCTTTTTAGTTTTTATTTTTGTTTTTTTTTCTGGAATGTTAACTGAAGGCATTTTTACTGGAACAGTTTTTAATGGGAAAATATTAATTAAAGAAATTTTCATTTTAAAAGAATTTTTACTACACAAATTTCAACTGAAGAAATTTTGAGTGAAGCACTTTTAGTGAAGGAGTTTTTACTAAAACAATTTTTACTATTTTTCTATGTTTCTAGTTCCTAATTTATTTACTTTTGAATATTTATTTTTGGGTTTTTCAAATAGGATTTAGGGGAAATTGGTTGCGATGTTTTTTTTTGCAATTTTTTGTTTTTTTAACCTTTTTAGTTTTTTTTTGTTTTTTTTTGAATGTTAATTGAAGGCATTTTTACTGAAATATTTTTGAATGGAAAAATGTTAACTAACAATTGTTGGTGAATTTTTATCGGAAGAATTTAAAAAAAAATTATTTTAAAAGAATTTTTACTACACAAATTTATTTGATTTTTTTTCTCAAAAAAGAAAACTAAAAAAAATTTGGTATTCACTAAAAATTTTATAAAAAAATTTTAAAATTTCATAATCTTTTCTATCTTTTATTCAATTGAGCTGTTTTCCTTTAATTTTGATAATATTTGATTAATTTGTAAAGAAAATTAAATTTTCAGCAGTTTTTTTTGTTGAAAAAAAAATTTCCCTCCCATTTTTTAAAGGGAAATTTTCTATAATTTTCAACACTGTTGGGACAAGAAAAAAAAATTATTTTCCTACAATTTTTTCATTAATAAAATGAAAATAAATGCAAAATAGAACAAAAAGTGAAACTCCACACAGTAAATCCTTTATTTTTAACACACAAAAAAATGTCCTAATTCAAATTATGAGAAAAAAAACGGGAAATTTTCCTTCTAAATTTATTGTAAATTTTTTCAATCTTCCTTTCAAATTTTATTGACCCACAAAAAAGAAAATTCAATAAATTCGACTTTAATAAAAATATTGAATTAAATTTCCTCTTCTTCAATTAACAATAAAATCAATAAAGCAAAATAAAGGGGGGAATATAGAGTAAAAAATTATTGAAAAATCATAAATATTGACAATCACAATTTTGCTGGAAGAAAATCTTGTCTTTATGTTTTTGGTTTTTATCAAAATATGATTCCAAACATTCACCAGTTTCCCCCTTCCCCCCTTCTTAGTAGATAAAAAAACTTTCTTATATAACAATTTGGGCTGGGAAATAAAACGATTCCATTTTTTTTGTGTTGAATCAAAAATCACGACTGAAATCATGATTATTTTCGTACGTAATCGATTCGTAAGAATGAAGGGCCTACTCGAAGCCGTGTACGGAGACACTATGCCGGATAAAGTACACTTTTGGGGGGAAAAGAGGCTATAAGAGTTTATCTGAATCCATTCAGATTGATGGATAAATTGATGGATGGATCGATGGGCTGATGGGATGGATACCATACCACCCACTTCTTCAATCATTTCCGATACAAATTGAAAAATCTTGAAGCGATTTTCATTCAATCTGACGAGGCTTATTTTTTTCCAACTCTCTTTCTATAACACCGCTTTTATTATTGCTGTTGTACTCCCCACTCCGTTCCCACTCCAACCCTTCTGATGTTATTAGTTGAGAATTTTTATTTTTCTCCAGTTTGTAAGTTTATTTGCTTTTTCTTAATTTTGTGCTGAAAACTTCTTTCTGATGTACAAAATTTTTAATTTGTTTTCAGTTTTCATTCCCATTTTTTAAGAAAACCAAAAAAAAACTGGAAAGTTTTTATTAAAAAAAATTATTTTTAATTTTGGTAATAATTAGTTTATTCAAATTTATTTTATCACCAAAAAAAAGTGGTAAAATGGCGGAAAAATCGGATTTTTAGCGCCGTTTTTCGAAAAAAGGAAATTTTACAGTTGTCAAAAAAGAGAATTTTTGCAGTTGTCAGAAAAAGAAAATTTTGCAGTTGTCGGAAAAACGGAAATTTTGCAGTTGTTAAAAAAGGGAAATTCTCACTTATCGAAGAAGGGAAATTTCTATTTTAATAGGGAATTACTAAAAATTTAGCTTAAAGTTAAAAAAAGCAATCGCATTTTTAATAAAAAAATCAAAAATTTTAAAATCTACAACAAAAATGGGGGCAAAAGAGTTTACAGTTTTTTTCCATTTTTACGAAAAAAAAACACCGTCAGCTTTTATTAAAAAAATTATTTTTACTTTTAATTACAAAAAAAACAGTAGGAAAATGCCGGTAAAATTGTGTTTTTAGCTTCGTTTGTCGAAAAAGGGGAAATTTTGCAGTTGTCGAAAAAAGGGAAATATTGCAGTTGTCGAAAAAAAGGAAATTTTGTAGTTATCAAAAAAGGGAAATTTTGGAATTGTCAAAAAGGGCAATTTCTATTTTAAAGGTGAATTACTAAAACTTCAAGAAAGTCGCAATCAAATTTTTAATAAAAAAAATTAAAAATTTAAAATTTAAAACAAACAAATTTTTAGTTTTTTTCATTTAAAAAAAAAAAACCAGAAGTTTTTATTTAAAAAAAAATTATTTTTAATTTTAATTACAAAAAAAAGTAGGGAAATAGCGGAAAAATTGAGTTTTTATTCTTTGTTTGTCGAAAAAGGGAAATTTTGCAGTTTTGAAAAAAGGGAAATTTTGCAGTGGTCAAAAAAAGGAAATTTTGTAGTTGTCAAAAGGGAATTTTTGCAGTTGTTGAAAAAAGGGAAATTTTGCAGTGGTCAAAAAGGTAAATTCACACTTATCGAGAAAGGGAAATTTCTATTTTAATAGGGAATTACTAAAAGTTCAACTGCAATTTTTTTAATTAGAAGCAATCAAATTTTTAATAAAAAAAATCGAAAATTTTTGAATTGCAAATGAAAAGGGACATTTTTGAAATCCCCCCTCGCCCTCCTAATAATTTTATTGATTATTCCAATACTCTTTACTAGCCCAGTAAATGAATTTTACAACAGAATCAAAATAATAGAATTTCCCTGATTATGTGAATTTAGAAAAGTCAGCATCGAAAACTTTTTTAAGGGATATTTTTGAACTGCACATGGTCAAGAAATGACCCTTCTCTGATTGTGACCTTTTCTGGTGGCTGTTACCATAAACAAAAAGGCTGTGATAAAAAAAACTTTTCCAATCAAGCCAACTGCACCCAAGTCCATTAGGACGAAATTACTTAAATGAGATGGTCTGGCAATCACCTGGAAGTGGGATAGGAAAAAGAATGGATTTGAAGCCAGCAGACCACCGAAGCAAAGCTGTCATCAGACTATTACTCTACCGTTCAAGACAGAGAAAAATCCCTGACCAGATACCACAAGGCACACTTTTACTTGTCGAATTGAGACGTCGCGTCGGTGCGGTGCTGACACGAACAGGACAGGTGGGCAGTAGTAAAAGATCGATTCTAGTCCGCAGTTTAAGTGCCAGAGCGACACGAATATTCCAAGTGCTTACGTACCACCAGCACAGGAAGCGATTGCTACAAAGGTGGTAGGTGGTGTGCCGCAGGGATTTGCCACATGATGATGGAGTGGAGTGTGCATACCAAATGCCAGTTAAAGTGTTGCAGAAACTATCGTGGTCAGCAAAGTGGGAGGGAATCTGGTATTTTCGTCTGGCATTAATATTTCACCTTCGGGACACTTTGTGCACAGGGATAAGATTTTTTGCATCAACTTGTCCACTTGTCCTGTACAATCCGATTTGCATGAATAACATTGAACCGATGTGATTGGGCGGATCGTACAAAGTGTCTGCGGGAGATTCTGGTACAAACGATTCTGGGGAATGTGCCATTTCGTTGATGGCTGTACGGAGTATCCTCGTGTATACAAGATTCGGTATCCAACCTCTTTGAAGTATATCTTGCTCGTTGAGGAAAAGACCAAACCTGAGAGAAACCTTTTTGTGGAGGTGATCGAATTGATAGAAATTGAAAATTTATTGGAAGCCGATTGTCAAACGTGTACGAAATCAATTTGATACTCTCTTGGGATAAAGCAGCAATCGTGGTGCAGTCGTGTGTGATGGGAAAAAGCCACTTTGATAGACATATGCACTGAAGCAGGAATGGGGAAAATCTTACAGGGAATCGGCGTTAAAAAAATTTATTCAACAAGTATCAGTCTCCGTACTAATATCAGAGCAGGATTTCTTATCGATTTGTACGGAACTTTGTGTGATTTAAAATATGCCAACTTGTATTTCAGACAAAAATCATAATTTTCACAAATTTTTCAATAAAAATAACTGAATTTTCTTGAATAGACTTTAAAAAAGTAGCCTTGAAAAAATTTCCTTTTCAAAACATTCTTTAAAAAATTTTCTTTCTAAGATTTCGTTGCTGAAAAAATTTCCCCAATAAAAATTTATACTCAGAAAAAACTCGTTTAAACATTAAACTATGTTCTTTTTGAAAAATTTCACTATAAATAAATTTTATTTAATTATTAATTATACTAAATAAATGTCCCAGCAAAAATTTCCTTTAAAAAGGTTTTCTTCGAAATATTTGTTCCTTTTTAAAAAAATGTTTTTTTTTTATAATTTTTTTTAAAGTATTAACAAATGACAATATTTATTTCCTTTGCCAAATTTCATTGTTTAGAAAAAAAAACTATTTAAAAAAAATAACTTCCAAAAAATTCCGTCAAAAAGTTCCCCCTAAAAATTCATACTAAAAACTTTTCTTTCCGAAAATTTCCCCCCAAAAATTTCCACTTACAAATTTGCTTCTTAGTCCAAAATGTCCTTTTTCAAAATAAGATCTTTCCAATAAAACATTTGCTTTTCAAAAATTTCCGTCAAAATTTAACAAAAAAAAAAAATTGCCGAAAAATTTCCTCCAAAAATTACTCTCTAAAAAATGTTCTTCCAGACATTTGCCACCAAAACTCCGCCCCCACCCCCCACCATTTAAAAGATAGTCGCAAAAAAGTAGCTTAAAAAATGATTTTAAAAATTTTCCTTGTACAAATTTCTTTCAAAAATTTCCCTCCAAAATTTCTTTCACAAAAATTCCTTCAAACAAATCTTTCAAAAAATTCCGTCAAAAAATGATTTTAAAAATTCTTCTTGTCAAATTTCTTTCAAAAATTTCCTTCCAAAATTTCTTTCACAAAAATTCCTTCAAACAAATCTTTCAGAAAATTCCGTCAAACAATTTCGAACCACGTCCCCCCCCCAAAATTCATACAAAAAAATATCCTTTTCCAAAATTTTTCTTCCCAAATTGCTTTCATAAAATTTCCTCGAAAAAAAAAATGCTCTGACAAATTACGTTAAAAACTGTATCTCTAAAAATATTGTTCCAAAAACTAAAAAATTTCCCATAAAAAAATAATTTTTCAAAAAATTTCCCTATGGAAAAATTTCCTTTAAAATAATTTTTTTTTACCAAAATCGTCCTCCAAAATTTCTTTATTAAAAATTGATTTATTCATAGTTGAAAATATATTTTTATAAAATTCGTCAAACAATTTTCTTTGGAAAATTTCCCTTAAAAATTCCTTTTTAAAAAAATTTCCTTTTTCTTAATATTTTTTTAATAATTTTTTACACTAAATTTTTTCAAAATTAGAAAATCTGAAAACTTAACCTTTTGAATAATATTTTTTATAAGCAAAAACGTTCAAAATTGAAGTTTAAAATTTTTATAAATTTTCCTAAAATAAATTTTTTGATAGTAAAGTAGTTATTAAATTTTTTTTGATTAATTTGTTGCTTGTTTGAATTGGAAAAGAATGCCTTTTTTGATTTTATCCTTAAAAAAGTTCTTTCAGAGATAATAGAAAAATAAGTGGCGCTGGGGAAAAGAGTGTGTTCGGCTATTAGGAAATGACAGAAATTCGTTCATTATTTCCTCTTTATTTCCTTTCGAATAAAATAAAAGAAATTTTCCGGAAAAGATATTATCGTAATAGAAGGAAAAATGGAAAAAGTATCGATTTGGGGTTGTTGGGAAAATGATATTCGGGGAAGGATATTCAGTTTCTGGTCTAGAATACTAGAACCGAAGCCGAACAGCTGTTGTAGGACGAAACGGATGTAATGAGCTCGTACTACCAATTATCGATTATTTATTATGTAACTTCGTAGGTCACGTAGGTCAGATAAAATAATGCGGCTCGGAAACATTATCGAAATCGCACTCGTGAAAAGTCCTTTTCACTTCGAATAGCATTTATTTTACGGTTTAATTACGAAAAGTTGGAGTGAATTCGATTTATTCGAATCGTAAATCAAATTTCAACTCTTGGATTATTGTAATTTTTACAGGAAATTATCAGCCTTTCATGAATAATAATAGTTTTTTTTGTTGTAAATATTGTAAAATAATTACCGTTTCTATCTTATCGACAAGGGAATTCGATTACCCGTAAAATAGATGAAAAAGGAAATAGAAAAAGGAAAGGAAATTTCCTTTCCTTTTGTTCATATAATGGTCACTGACCTCAAAAGGAAAATCACATTTTTGACAGGACAACAAATTAAACAATAAATCCTCAGGCAAATAAATTAATCAAAATAGGATTTACGTAAAAGCGGCAGTCCTTATTGAGAGGATATCAATTGCAAAATCCATTATTGCCGAAAGGGCAGGTGTTTTTGTTTATTCCAAACTGAAAAGTCCTGTCACCTTTTAATCGCTTGCAAATCTTTTTGATAATTCAATCGAATGACCCTACACCCTTTTTTTGGTTTGTAAATTTTTCCATATTCCCCTGTTGTGGTGATAGTAGCAGGACGAATAGTAGTCGTTTGTACCTAAAATTTAATCATGAAAAATCACTTAAAATAATAAAAAAAATCATTCGAGGGGGATTTTCGTTCGTTGTTCGTTAAATTTGCAATTTTCACTTTTCCCAGCATTTTGTTGTTGACTTAAATTTTAAAGATACTAAAAGGATTAGGCTCGATCACGTGTAATCGTAACCAGTCTAACATGTTATTAAAATGTCCTTTTTTTCGGTTTTAGAATTTTTACAATTGGAAGAGGGATTAAACTTGTACCTTTTTCCTTTTTGGTGGTGAGGTCTCTCTGGGGTGACAATATAAATTTCGATATTGTTTTTCGAAAATTTAATCCTCAATTTTTTCTTGTTCACTTTAAAGAGGACAACAGTAAATTAATAGTAAATAGGATTAAATTTTTCAATAATATTTAAAGTTTGGTGCGCGCGATTTTTTTTTATTACAAAAAGAAACAAAAAAAAATTTAATTAAAAATTAAAACATTTTTTAAAAAAATGAAAAACTTTTAAAGGTGAATAAAAAGTTACATAAAAAAAAATCACAACCAAAAAAAAATATTAAAATTTATGAAAATTTCTTAAAATAACAACGAAAATTTTCCGTATTTTTTAAAATATCAACAAAAAAAATTAGGTTTACATAAAAAAAAATTTATTTTAAAAAATTAATCAGAAAAAAGTTGTTTGAGAAAAAATTGAATTTTCGGAGTCGAAAAATTTCAAATTTAAATTAAAAATAAAAAATTTAAATGCTGATAAAAACATATTAAATTTTTTTAAATTGTTAACAAAAAAAAACCTCTTTAAAAAATTTGGTAATTTTCTTTTTTTTTACGAAAAATTTTTTCCTTTTCGAAAATGTTTTAAAAAAAAATCGGAAAAATAGCACCAGTAAAAATTCACGCATTAAAAAGAAAATATTTTAAAAATAGTAACAAAAACAAAAATGGCCTAAAGATATTTTTAGTATTTGTTTTTTTTTTTAATTTAAAAAAAAACACAAACAGTACAAAAATTTAAAAAATGTAATATTATTTTTTATTTAAATTTCAGAAAACAATTTCCCAAATTTACTGATTTTAGTTTGTTTTGTTTGGTTGCTGCTATCATTTCTAGTAATATTAGTACTGAAATGTAAATTCTAAGCTCCACAACACTTAAAGGGCCATTTGGTTACAATTTATAACCCATTTCTTAGTACAAGTCCTGCTCAAACTTCGGTGATCAAACGAGAACTTGCCTAGATCCAGTCTGGCTTCATGGCCGCAAAAATTATATTTATTCATTTTTATTTACCAAAAAAAATAATAATAGCAAAAACATATAAGATTAGGCTTTTTTTTTTTGTTAAAAAAAATTATTTTTGAAAAAAAGGAGTTAAAATTTAAAAAAAATCTTTCGAACAAAAAAAACAACAAAAATTTGCGCAATTTTCGAAAAACCTAAATTTTAGGCGCAAAAAAATATTCGAAATTTTTCGAATATTTGTTGTCGAAAAAATCGAAGGAAAAAATTGTTTAAAAATTGCAAAAAAAAAATTATGGCTTTTGTTCAAATTCGAAAATTTTTTAAAAACACTAAAAATTTTGTCAAAATTTTTTTAGAAATTTGAAAAAGTTCCTCCAAAAATTATTTTCTAAAAATGTTCTCCCAGAAATTTGCCACCAAAACTCCCACCATACCCCTGCAGTTAAACCTTTTTAGAAATTCGAAATTTTTCTTTTAAATTTAAGCAGAACTTCAAATAAATGTGATAATTATGAGGAAAAAAAGGGAAATTTTTAATAAAAAAGGATTTTTTATACAGAATTCAGTCCCGGGTGGGCCGCAAAAATTATTTTTTTGTTAAAAAAAAATTAAGAGAAAAAGGAGTTTAAATTAAAAAAAAATTTTTTTAACAAAATCGTGTTTCAACAAAAATTTGCTCGCTTTTTGGAAAAACCTTAAATTTGAAACGTAAATCAATATTTAAAATTTTTCGAAAATTTTTAAGTGAAAATTTTTGGAGAGAAGTTTTTGGAAAAAAATTTTTGGGAGGAAATTTTTTCACGGAATTTTTGTGTCAACAAGAACAAAAAAAATTTGCGCAATTTTCGAAAAAACCTAAAATTTTATTCGTAAAAAAAAATTTGAAATTGATCTTAAAATATTTTTAGAATTTCGAAAAAAAATTTTAAATTTAAGCAGAACTTAAAATAAATGTGATAATTATGAGGAAAAAGAGGGAAATTTTTAATAAAAAAGGATTTTTTATACAGAATCTAGTCCCGGGTTAGCCGCAAAAATTATATTTATTGATTTTTATTTAACAAAAAGTAAAATAGCAAATAAATATAAGATAAGGTATTTTTTTGTTAAAAAACAAAATTATTTAAGTAAAAAAAGGACTAATAATAAAAAAAAACTTTCTTACAATAAACGTGTCAACGATAACATAAAAAATTTGCGCAATCTTCGAAAAAACCTTAAATTTTGAAGCGCAGACAAATATTCGAAATTTTTCGAATATTTTTTTTCGAAAGAAAACAAAAGAAATTATAAAAATTATGACAATTTCTTTCAAGTTTTCTATTTTACAAAATTCGAAATTTTTTTAAAAACACTAAAAATTATATTAAAAATTTTCTAGAAATTCGAAAATTAAACTTTTAATAAAATTTAAGCAAAAGATAAATTATATAAAGAAAAACAATTCAATTTTTAATTAAAAAAAGGGGTTTTTTTTGTACAGAATCCTGGAAAATCGTTCTAATAAGGTTAAAAATTTGAAAATTCAAACAATTCGAAAATGAATTTTTTACTCAATTTTTCTTGACTGCTTTTAAACCAAATAAATTCTCGAATTTACCCATTTATGATGTTGGGTAATTTCCCAAATCGTATTAATAATAGTAAAAAAATATATAAGAGATTAGGATTTTTTATTGTTTAAGTAAAAGAAAAGAGTTAAATTTAAAAAAATAATCTTTCTAACAAAAAACGTGTTAACGATGATAAAAAACGTGTTAACGATAACAAAAAAAATTTGCGCAATTTTCGAAAAATCCGTAAATTTTAATCGCAAAAAAATATTCGAAATTTATAATTTAAGAAAAGAAAAAATTGTTAAAAAATTATGAGAATTTTTTTTAGGTTTTTCTATTTTACAAAATTCGAAATTTTTTTAAAAACACTAAAAAATACCACAAAATTTTTAAGAAATTCAAAAAAAAAACCACAGAATCCTGGAAATCGTTCAAAAAAAACTTTCAAAAAAAAAAAGGTTTTTTTGTACAGAATCCTGGAAAATCGTCCTGATAAGATGAAAATTTGAAACTTTTAAACAATTCGAAAATGAATTTTTTACTCAATTTTTCTTAACTGCTTTTCAATGTAACATTCTCAAATTTACCCATTTTCAATATTGCATAATTGCCGGTATCCTTTTTGGATATTTTTGTGGTTTGCATTTAGAACGTGTGCAAGTCGAGTAACAACAAAAGCAATACAGGAAAAGAAAGGGAAAACAGAAGAAAAAAAACAATTGCAAGAGGAACGCCCGACTAAATGGCCGGTTGCCAAACATGAACACGAGAAAGCTGTGTTCAGCCAATCTCACCTTTGGTACCGGTCGGTAAAAGCATCCGTCGTCACGTGGTAAAACGGAAACAATTGCGGACACACCCGTTTAAGGCTAACTAAATTTGAAGAGCGTGAAAAATTCGGTTCAAGACAGCAGGCCGAAAAAAAGGATTGCCCTACTTTGAAGAGGATATCCTCAATCCGTTCCTGTCCATCATCGCACTCGTTTCCAATTCGATTTTCCTCATCGTATCTCATTCTATCTTCTGCCAGTTTGGCAATTCCCGATCATTCCTTTTCGCATACAGTTAATTTTTCACAACAATTAATTACGGTTCCTTGTCCGAGAGGAGAACAACAACAACAACAAAAAAAAACTAAAAGAAAACAAAAACTACCAAAAAAGTGACTGTTTATCCGCACACAGGATAAAGCAGGAAAGGGAATTGAGCCAAAAAGGAATGGCAACAATTTTGACTGATGTGCGTAATTCATCAAAAGAGAAACGAGATTGAAAAAAAAAAAAAAACAAAAGGAAAAAACACAAAAACAAAAATCGTTTCAGTAATCAATGCAGGCGGCCAAAAAAAAAAAAATTAACATAGAGAATGAAAGTAGAAGAGAGAAAGCAGACGTTGAGCGTGTTTGCTGCTCGTGCCTTCTGCCTTCTGTCATCCTCGTTCAGTGCCACAAATTCAGTCTCATCGTCATCGCCGCCGCTGCTCTTGTTATCATTTCAGTCTAAGCATCTCTCTTTCCCATTCCTCTTCGGCGTTGCGTTGTTATCAATTTTGGCCGATGCCCAACACTCGAATTTTGATTGTTTTTTTTTTTTGGTGTTTAAATTTTTTTACTTTTTTATCCTTTTTAATAAGGGACGAAAAGGGGTGAACTCAATTATTTATAAATGCTGTCATGTTAAATGTTTCGTTTGTGTCAGTTTTGTTTTGAAATTCATCATCGATCATTGTTTATTTTTAAGAAAATATTGTTCCCAAAAAAAAGAAAAAAAAACTGACATAACAACGGATGCCAGCGTAAGGGTTAGAGGGGAAGAGAGAAGGGGAGGGAGAATTTATCGGTTTTTATTTTCCCCATTTTTTTTTTTGGGATCTTTTAAAATTTAAAGGAAGAAGAAACAAAAACAAATTATTTTTTGTTCCTTTTTTTTGGAATAATATTTTGATTTTTCAATAAAAAAGATGGCGTTTGTCAAAACACAACCAACTAACAGAGACCATTATTTTTTATTGTTTTCTAATTTTTTTTTGTATTTTTGTCCTTATCTGAATATTCTGTCAATTTTCCAATCTAATCCTTAACTTCAATTGATGACCTGCTTTTACTTTATAAGAAAACAGATTTTTAACTATAAGAAAAATGATTTTTTCAGATTTCCATTTCAGGACTAAAGAGAAATTTTTTGACACGTGCTCAAAAAAAAACAGTAAAAAATACCGAGAAAAAAATTTACTTTGACACGTGTTTCAAACGAGAGTCAATTAACCTCAGCTTAGGTTAGACATGCACTGGTGGAGATAGCCTCGCTTTTTATACAAAAATCATGAGAAAACTCATATTTCTTGTCAGCCATTATTTAGGGAAATTTTTATGGTACTTTATTTATTAATTATCCGCCATTTTTTATGGAAATTTTATACGTCTCAAAAAAAAAACACGAAATTTTTTGATCAAATTCTACAAAATGGGGATTTTTAAGAGATTTTATTCATTATTCCCCATTTTTTAAGAAAAATTTTTAGAATACGTTTTTTATTTATTATCCCACATTTTTTAAGGGAAATTTTTAATTATATTGTTGGAGGTTTTTTTTCAGGCTCGTTTTTAATTAAATAAAATAGAAAAAATAGAATAATTTTTTCATAAAACCCAAAGTAGGATATTTTTAGAAAAAAAACCTTTTAAGTGTTCGCCATTTTTTTAAGGGAAATTATTTTAAGATTATGATTATGAACAATAAAAATTCAGATTATTTTTAAATTCTTAAATAGAAAAGAATTCATTTAAATATGAAAGAAAATCAATTATTTTGTCAGCTATTTTTTAGGGAAATTTTGATGGTACTTTTTGAGGAATTCCCTAAAATATCCTCCATTTTTGTTGGGATATTTTTAAATGAATTAATAACAAAAATTTTGATGCACGTTTAAATGCCTTTGTTTATTTAAGAAAACGAATTTAAGAAAACAAAAAAGTTTTATTAAATCCTGCAAAAATGGTATTTTTGAGAATTTTATCCGCCATTTTTTTAGGGAAATTTTTCAAATGATCAACAAATAAATTTTGAATTATATTTGAGGTTATTTTTTTTAGGCTCGTTTTTAATTGAATTAAATAGCAAAAAATTGAATTATTTTTTTCAGAAAGCCCAAAGTATACGCCATTTTCTAGGGAAATTATTTTAAGATTATAAACAATTAAAATTCAGATTATTTTTAAATTTTTAAATAGAAAAGGATTAATATAAATATGAAAGAAAATTCATTGTATTTAGTGTTCGCCATTTTTTAGGGTACTTTCTGAGTAATTCTTTAAATTGTCTGCCATTTTTTTTTTTGGAAAATTTTTAAATGATTAGTAACGAAATTTGCAAACATTTCTCATAAGAATTTTTTTAGTGTTCTTTTTTGTTCATAAATCAAAAAAGGAATTAAAAACGATTTTTGTAAAAAATTCTTAAGTTTTTTTTAAATTAATTATTCGCCATTTTTTAGGGAAATTTTTACGGTACTTTCTGAGAAATTCCTTAAATTAACTGATATTTTTTTGAGCCCTTTTAAATGACTTTGCTTTGCTTAGTTTTAATTATTAAAAAACTAATAAATTTAAGGAAATAAACATTTTTGATCAAATTCTGCGAAAAGGATTTCTTCAAGAAATTTTATTCACCCGCTATTTTTTAAGGGGAAATTTTTAAATGATCATCAAATCAATTTTGAATCACTTTTAAATGACTTTCCTTTGCTTATTTTTAATTAAATAAAGAATGAATTTAAGAAACGGGAATTTATAAATCAAATCTTAGAAAAAGGATATTTTTGGACATACTATATTATTAATTATCCGCCATTTTTAGGGAAATGTTTACGGTACTTTTTGAGAAATTCTTTAAAATATCCGCCATTTTCTAGGGTACTTTTTTAAAAATTTCCTAAATTATCCGCCATTTTTTTTAAATTTTTAAATGAATAATAACAAAAATTTTTGAAGCACTTTTGATTGTCTTTCCGTTTCTTATTTTTAATTATTAAAAAAAATAATGACTTTAAGAAAACAAAGTTTTTTGATCAAATCCTACGAAATGGGCATTTTTGGAATATTTTATTAGTTATCTGCCATTTTTTAGGAAAATTTTGTGGTACTTTTTGAGAAATTCCTTAAATTGTACGCCATTTTTTTTTAAGAAAATTTTTAAAAAATTATTAACGAAATTTTGAATTACTTTTAATTGACTTTTATTTGCTTATTTTTAATTATTACAAAAATAATAAATTTAAGAATACAAACATTTTCGATCAATTCCTATCAAAAGGATATTTTTGGGATATTTTATTATCATTTTTTAGGGAAATTTTTGAATAATTATCAAATCAATTTTGAATCACTTTTAAATGACTTTCCTTTGCTTATTGTTAATTAAATAAAAAATGAATTTAAGAAAACAAAGTTTTTTGAATAAATCTTACGAAATGGGCATTTTTGGGATATTTTATTAGTTATCTGCCATTTTTTTAAGGCAAATTTTTTAGCAAACAACATCAAAATTTTTATTGTTCTCTGATCATTTTCTGTGGAATAAAAATTAAATAATATTTTAGTGAAAAGAAAAAAGGGATAAAAAAAATTAAAAAAGGGCAAAATTTATATGAGAAATTTTATTTTTTAAATTTTAGAATAATTTTTAGTATTTAATCTAGGAATTGTCCATCAATTTCGCCTGTTTTAATATTTATAAAAAATAATTTTTCGTTAATGAAAAAAAATATCCTTTTTAAAAAAATACTATTAATGATGTTGGTACAGACCCTATTTCAGTTTTTTTACAAACTTTTCTGCACACTAGATTAAGAGGAAATTCTCTACGATATCCTTTTACGATAATGATAAGCATTTATCAAAAAAAAAACCAATTTTTAACAGGATTCGCTTAGGTTGATTTTATTTAAAATGTCATCCGTTAACGTATCCTGCAACCGTTTGCTGACGAGAATAAATAAGATTAATTGTCATCTTCCCCTCATTAACATACGTTTTCCTATCGGATTTTTGTGTGTGACAGTGTGCCAAAGTGTTTCAAGAGTGATTGCGAAAAATAAACAAAAAAGGATACAGACGATGTGTGTACAATTGCATGCATATTTCTATAAAACACGTGTAAAATTTTCATACAACCCCATTTAAAGATTTTTCTACATCCTTTTTGCCATACTGGCATTTTACTCAACATCATCAATTGGTGTTGTACTCGTATATGTTTTGTTCATTCGATCATTATTTACAATATAATTTATCAAGAAAATTATGCTTCGTTTAAGAAGATGATCAAAATAGATGCTAACAATAATCCACCATCTTTGCGTCTTTTAAACATTTCGAAAAAATTTCCCATCAACACAATTCAAATGGCACACGAGAGAAAATTTTCGCGTGTCAATATAAATCCTTATTTTTTAGGAATATCTAAATCTGAATTCAAAGGAAATTAGTATGAATAAAAATAACAAGGGGGAAGCAACAACAGAAAAGAAAAAAATACCTAACAACCAAAATGGGGGATGTAAATTCGTTTGTCGTTGAGTATCGTTAGCTGAAAATTTCTCATACCACCGAGTAAAGTGGTATCGTCCTTAAAAAAAATTCCTTCACTATGAATAGAAACATTTTATGTATCCTTTTTACTTCCGATTTGAAAGGAGTTGTATTAAAAGAAATTTTAAAGAGAAAAAAATTCTATGAAGCCTAGAAAAAAGACAAGGTTTGGTGATAGAGAAAAAGTCTATTCAAAAATTTTCTGAATGATAGAATAAGAAAAAGACAAAAAAAAAGTATAAGAGAATACCGGGGGAGGGTGGGTAAAGAGCCCAGGGGGAGGGGGGGCGGTAGGACAATAAAAATTCATTCAGTTTAGGATTGGTTTCCTTCCGCCTTCTTGGCGTATTCAATTGAAATTGAAACGAAAACGTACACCATCAACATCCGTCATCTTGTCGTCTGACTCCTTTCCATCCTCCCCTCTTTAAGGATATTCAAATCTTTTAAGTGTTTAGCATACAAAGTCTCTCCTCGACATACTAACACCTCTTCTTCTTCTACTATTCCGTCCCTGTTCATCTGTGGCAGGCTGTGGGCTACATTGTTGCAATTTCATTCCCATGCGTCAGAAAGGACGAAAGGATTCACAATCTGCCCAGACAACCGACAGGACTATCAGAAATTATGCAATTTTATTCCCTCTTCTCCGACTCGACTAATCCACCAACGCTCATAAGTGAATAGGTAGACCAGCTGCCATCTCGTTCTGGCTAATCCTTGAGAATGTTCAGTGCATTTTTGAATGACTGAATGAACATGACGCAAGAATGTATGTAACGAGTTGAATGTCTCCCGAATCCTTTTCCCATTCCGTCCATATTTATCAGACGTCATTTTTTCCAATCTTATCCGTTTTATACAAATTGTGGAACGCCCAAGTTTATACTCTTTTCACCCTTAACAAAAAAAAACTGCATCTCATTTTCTTCCCAAAGCAATAAAGTTTCAAAATAAAAAAAGGATAAGAAATCACGTAACTTTTCTTCTTGGTAAAACGGTTTAAAACGGCGGATGCAAACGATTTGCATTGTTCCGTTTCTTATTTACATAATATTCTAGGACTGTCCAAGCCCCACCCATGCTCTCCACTCTCGCCCCTGCTCTGATAACATCAACTGCGTAAGGTGTGTTATTAAAAGAAAAACAAAGTAAATATGGCGCCCGCTAAAGGATATTCGCATTGCGGTTCAAAAACGAACGCTGGATAGCGACGCTGGTGAAAGGGTTTTTTTTTTGGTCCCTTTTTCTTTTTTTTCTGCTCTTTTGAAAATAATTTTAAATTATTTTTACAAATCTCACAGTAAACTCTTAATAATAATTTAAAAAAAAAAACTGGGAAAAAAAATTTGAAATTTACCACGAGCCATAACGATTTCCATGCGCCTTTCCTGCAGTAACAGAACTCCAGAACTCACAGAAGAAGAAAGAATGCCAATCTGAGTAGAAATGCTTACATAACTTTTCCAATCCTGGATACCAAGGACTATATATTAACGTGCAAAAATTCTTCCAGTTCTCCAGCAAGATGAGTGACAGAAAAAAAATTAAATTTTTACTTTCTACTCTAGCAGCTTTCCGGTATTTCTGAACGTACTCCCCTCCTGGTATGAGTCCTTTTTTGTTATAAAATTCATGCATGTCTAGCCGTTCTATGATTAGTTGCGAAATTACAAAACAAAAACGGGAAAATTAAAAAACAAAAAATCCTTTAACAATATAAGCCGTACTAGCTCATTGGAATCCGTTCTGATTTAGGACTAAGCGTGTTCAGAAGTCCTGTTTACAGGATTTGCTCGAGCGTAGTTAATGTACTTGTAAATATTCTGTTGACTTTAGGAGTGGATAATCTCTTGTCCTCAAGGGAAATGTCGAGAAATGTTGTCACGATTAAGCGAGCACTGGTGAAGGAGTGAAGCGTCCTTACGGAGACTCGGAATAGCATAAAACGGAACACAGAAAATTTGTTCAAAACTCATTTTTCAGTTGTGCAAATTACAAAATTTTTCTAAAGTTTCACTTTTTCATCCTCAGCCAAAGCAGAAGAATTGAAGATTTTCTTTCGTCTATTACTTCTGAAAGGCTATGTTCAGGACACTCAAAAATTCAGTTTAAGCTCGAAAGCGGATCAAGTCTCTTCAAATATAATAAAACAGAAATAATACGGAGAAAATTTTTAAAGTTTTCTGGAAAAGGTTTTTCATTAAAAAAAAACTGTACGAAATTTTTGCAGCAAACAAATTGTCGGTTTAACGGTAGATTTAAAGAAAAATTCGCGCAGTTAAAATTCTTGTAGAAAAAAATATGTTCTACAGCCAGGGTTATTTCAGTAAAAATATTTAAATTGTTTTCTCGAAAAGTTCTTGTAGTAAAAATTTCTTCAGTCAAAATTCGCGCAGTCAAAATGTTTCCAAAAAAAAATTCATTCATTTTTTCGGTAAGAAATTTTTTAGGTTTAAATATTTTTAGAAAAATGATTTCAGAGAAAATTTGTGCAGTCAATATTCTTCCAGTTAAAATTTTTAAATGAAAATTCGTGCAGTAAAAATTTACGCAGTTAAAATGTTTCAAGCAAGAATACTTTTTTTGGAAAAATTATTTTAGAGAAAATTCGTGCAGTTGAAATTCTTCCAGTTAAAATTTTTAAGTGAGAATTCTTGCAGTCAAAATACTTTCACTGAAATTTCTCTTAGTAAAAATAATTTCAATGGAAATTCGTGCAGCCAAAATATTTTCAGCAAAAATACGTTTAGAAAAATTACTTCAAAAAAAATTCGTGCATTTTTCTAAAAAATTCGTTCTTGTAGAAAAAATTTCTTCAGTGAAAATTTTTTTCGGTAAAAAATTTTACAGGCTAAAAATTAATTTAGAAAAATAATTTCAGAGAAAATTCGTGCTGTCAAAATTCTTGAAGCTAAAATTTTTTAACTAAGAATTCGTGCAGTCAAAATACTTTCACCGAAATTTCTTTCAGTAAAAATTTCTTCCGGTAAAACATTTTTAGGCTAAAATATTTAAAAAAAATTATTTTAGAGAAAATTCGTGCAGTCAAAATTCTTCCAGTTAAAATTTTTATGTGAGAATTCGTACAATCAAAACACTTTTACTGAAATTTCTTTCAATAAAAATTATTTCAGTGGAAATTTAAGTAAAAATAGTTTAAATGTTTTTCTCGAAACGTTCTTGTAGTAAAAATTTTATCAGCAAGATTTCGCGCGGTCAAAATGTTTCCAACAAAAATACTTTTAGAAAAATTACTTTTAGAAAAAATTACTTTTTTATTAAAACTTAACGAAAAAGTTTTAATAATGAAAATGCTTTTAATAAAAATTCGCAGAGTTAAAATTCTTTCAGTAAAAATTGACTTTGTGAAAATTAGCACAGTAAAAATTCTATCAGTAAAAACGTTTTCTATGAAAATTTACACAGTCAAAATTATTTCAGTAAAAATAGTTAAATTGTTTTCTTGAAAAATTCTGCTACGTAAGAACTCACACAGAAAAATTTCTTTCAGTTAAAATTTGTATGTAATAATTCGCGCAGTTAAAATGTTTCCAGCAAAAATATTACTTCAAAAAAATTCACGCAGCCATAATTCTTTTCGGAAAAATTTTAACAATGAAAATTCTTGTAGTAAAAATTTCAGCAAAAATACTTTTAGAAAAATTATATTGTATAACAGAAAATTCGCGCAGTCGCATTTCTTTCAGTAAAGATTCGCGCAGTCAACATTTTTTCAGTAAAAATTTTTCTACGAAAATTTGCAAAGTTAAAATTATTTCAGTAAAAATAGTTAAATTAATTTTCTCGTTGTAAAAATTAAGCCAGTCAAAATTATTGCAGTAAAATTTTTTTGTGGAAATTCGTGCAGTTAAAATACTTCCAAAAAATTTTTTATTTCAAATTTCATGCCAATAAAAATTTCTTTAGTAAATATTGAGAGAAAATTCGCACTCACAAAATTCTTTGACTAATAATTCTAATAACGGATATTATTGCAGGAAAAATTCGTGCAGTTAAAATGCTTCCAGTAAAATTTTTTACTTCGAATTTCGTACAGGAAAAATTCTTTTGTTACAAATTTTTTTAGGAAAAATATTTAAAAAAAATGATTTCCTACTGTCCGCCCATCTGCTCCATCAAAACACCGCTTGTCCTTGCGATGTACTTCAACACCACTAATCCTAAAACTTTAAATTAATTGTTAAACTAACGAAAATCTACAATTTGCATTTTCAGGTATTCTCTGATCCGTTCCAACCACCCTTAAACCCTTAAACAAGTATGAATATTTAATTAATCAATTTATAAATTTATGGTATTCCGCACATATTCGCTTAATTATTTATTATTCGGAATGGAAATTTCTGAAATTACCGAATATGTTGATACGTCGTTAGGGTTAAATAGTTCATGTAGAATTGGGAAGAGTAGGAGTTGAGGAAATTTCTACTAGCACGTTATGGGTGAGAGGGACAAGTGGAAGGAGAGCGCAACAGAGAGTAGACTTTGTTAAAAACAATTCGAAAAACAGAGGAAGCAGGACAGAATCACGTTGACTAGTAAAAGCGTGTAAGACGTAAGATTTCGCTACTGTACTCTTCTCCCTTTCCAACCAGTGCAACACTATCTCTGGCACGTCATCAGATCACAATGAAAACTAAATCAAATCAAAACGAAACAATTTTGCAGGCTAAAAGGAGAAAGAATGAATGTTGCAGCTCCTTTGCTCGCTAGTAAACAGTAAATACAATACGTTCTGTGTTGAATTGGAATTTTTAACGAGCGTATTTTCCAATTCAATAGCAAAATTTTGAAATTTTCTTCTACTAAGAGACACAAAAAGAAAGTCCTTATTTTCTAGGCTCTTTTTTAAAAAAATTTTAACTTTTTATAAATTCAAAAAAAAAATGCCTTTCTAATTAACCTCAAAAACTATTTTTGAAAAAAAAAACAAAACCGCGGCAAAATCTATTCGTACTTAAATAACCGCAAGAAGTTTAGTGAAGAATTTTGTAAAGGAAAATAGACGAGGTTTTTTTTTAGGGATTAACTGAGGATTTATTGGAAGAATTAGCTCTAAGATAAATAATAGCAAAGTGATGCGGTTAAAAATTGATGGTATTAAATAAATTCGAAAATTTTCATAATTATTAACTGGAAAATACAAAATTTCGTCTAAAATAATTAATTTCAATTTAAACTGAAACAAAATCAAATTGCGATGAAGCATAGGCAAAATATTATGTGGTGGTGAGTCGCTAAATAATATTTAATTCTTATTTAAAGAATTATAAATAAACAATAATTAATATCTAAAAGTGTTTGAAAATTCAGAAAATTCAGTAGGGAAAAATACTAAAGAAAAGGAATTAACTAAGAAGGTCATAGGAAAATTTTCGGTGAACTCGAAAAGGACTAATTCATTAAGGGTGGGAAGGTAAAGGAAAGGTAAATTCATTAAATAATTAAAAAAATATTAAGCGGATTAATTTAAACGAAAATAAAGAAAATTTGGTTAGAAGAAAATCAAAAATAATTTAATATATTTTAGCATAAATAAACTTTTTTTTCCAGTAAAAATGGCTCTAGTAAAAAATTGTTCATTAAAAATTTTTCTAGTCACAAATTTTTTTGGTAGGACAATTTTTTAATGTTCCCTAAGACATCAAAATTATTTTCAATTATTAACACTCGGAAATTAAATTTTTAAACACTCGGAAATTATTTTATAGAACTTTTGCCGTAAACATGACAAAAAAACTTCCAGTGAACATTTTCTGCATTGAAAATTTTTCTAGTGACAATTTTTTCTAATACGAAAATTTATTAATGTCTACTAAAAATATTAACACCAAAATTATTTCTAATAAAAATATTTCCAGTTAAAATTGTTTCCAGTGAAAATTCTTGCAGCACAAATTCTTCGGGAAGAAATTCTTCCAGTAACAATTTTTTTTAGTGAAAATTCTTGCACCAGAAATTTTTCCACTGACAATTTTTTCCAGCGACAATTTTTTCCAATGAAAATTCATGCAGCAGAAATTTTTCGAGCAGAAATTGTTCCAGTGACAATTTTTTCAAGTGAAAATTCTTCCAGCAGCAATTCTTCTAGCGGAAATTTTTCCAGTGACAATTTTTTCCAGTGAAAATTCTTGCAGCAGAAATTCTTCCATCTACAATTTTTTCCAGTGAAAATTCTTCCAGCAGAAATTCTTCAAGCGGAAATTTTTACAGTGACAATTTTTCCACTGAAAATTCTTGCAGCAGAAATTCTTCCAGCGAAATGTTTCCAGTGAAAATTCTTCCGGTGAAAAGTTTCCAGTGAAAATGTTTCTAGTGAAAATTCTTCCAGCAGAAATTTTGCCAGTGAATATTTTTCCAGCGACAATTTTTCCCAGTGAAAATTCTTGCAGCAGAAATTCTTCCAGCGAAATTTTTCCAGTGAAAATTCTTCCGGTGAAATGTTTCCAGTGAACATGTTACTAGTGAAAATTCTTCCAGCAGAAATTTTTCCAGCGACAATTTTTCCCAGTGAAAATATTTCCAGCAGAAATTTTTCCAGCGACAATTTTTTCCAGCCAAAATGTTTCCAGTGAAAATTCCTCAAGCAGAAATTTTTCCAATTAATATTTTTCCAGCGAAAATTTTTTACAGTGAAAATGTTTCCAGTGAAAATTCTTCCAGCAGAAATTTTCCCAGTGAATATTTTTCCAGCGAAAATTTTTTCCAGCGACAATATTTCCAGTGAAAATTCTTCCAGCAGAAATTTTTCCAGCGACAATTTTTTCCAGCCAAAATGTTTTCAGTGAAAATTCCTCAAGCAGAAATTTTTCCAATTAATATTTTTCCAGCGAAAATTTTTTACAGTGAAAATGTTTCCAGTAAAAATTCTTCCAGCAGAAATTTGTCCAGTGAATATTTTTCCAGCGACAATTATTTCCAGTGAAAATGTTTCCAGTGAAAATTCTTGCAGAACAAATTCTTCCAGCAAAAATTCGTTCAGTGAATATTTTTCCAGTGAAAATATTTCCAGCGAATATTCTTCCAGCAAAAATTCTTCCAGTGAATATTTTTTCAGCGACAATTTTTTCCAGTTAAAATATTTCCATCGAATTTTCTTCCAACAGAAAGTTTTCCAGTGAATAGTTTTCCAGCGATAATTTTTCCCAGCGACAATATGTCCAGTGAAAATTCTTCCAGCAAAAATTCTTTCAGTGAATATTTTTCCAGCGACAATTTTTTTCAGTTAAAATGTTTCCAATAAAAATTCTTGGAGCAGAAATTTTTCCAGTGAATATTTTTCCAGTAGAAATATTTCCAATTAATTTATTTATAATAAACGAAAAAAATTACTAAAAAAATTTCTACGGAAAAAACTGCAATAACAGAAACAAATTTCCAGTGGAAATTGTTAAAGATTTTTTTTTTTAAGTGAATCTCTTTCCAGTAAAAATTGTTCCTGCAAACCATTGTTTTTAAATTATTCCCTTTTTTAATAAAAGTAACTCATCAGAAACGTAATTTCACAAAAATTTCCATTCGTTGATTTAATTTCGGTTTATTTTCTGGTACTTATGACATCCCCAGAAGATGACCTCCAACCTTAATCAGATGCGAAATTTTGTTTATTCTTTTTTGCTGAAAATTGGTTTTAGGAAAACTAAATTTTCGGCAATTGTAAATTTATTTTTATAATTTTTCTCGGGGTTGTTCTCGTTTCTAGTTCTTAGAAAAATATTCTTCAACAGGCAAGGACATTATGACATGGAACAATATCCCTTCAATCTTAATTTTGCAAAATAATCCATCCCCAACAGTAACTTTTTCCCTTATGCCCTCTCTTAATATGGAATGGGAAAGTTGAATAAAGAAAAGAAAAAGCACAGGAAAAAAAACAACAAAAACCAACCCTAACTGAGCACGTGTTGTCGTCTAAAGTTGAATTGAAGGCAAGAGAATATCATGTGGAGTAGGGTCAGTTCGCATTTCTTCTGCCCTTGACCGAATTTGCTGTGACCTACCTTTTTGGGGAGGGTTGAAAATGTATTTTTCTCGGTTTTTATGAAATTTTAATTTGACCAACTTTCATGTTCGTGTGAAGGTGAAAACGTCGGAAGAATCAGGAAAATTTCCTAATCAAATTTAATATGGCAAAAGATCACAAACAGAATTGTTTACTGGGTCCTGTTGGTAGGAGGATTTGTTGAAGGATTTTCGCAAAGTTTCTTTTTACTCAGTACCACAGATGATCCCTAATGGCATCGTGTTCGGCTGACAAATCAAGCGCCTTTTGTGATACTTTTTCCAATTTTTCTATCTAACCGAGATTCCAGGAATTTGATATTCCCTTTCCAGTTATTTGCATAGAAAATTTAGAACGCTCGGTGTATGTGTACGCGGCACTTGTAAAGGTAAAAGGAAGGAAAAGTTTCGGGAGGAAGCTTTATTAGAAAGAAAACTTTGTCACCCATAGTGGCGATGTCATTAGAAACATCACACAAAAGAACAGAAAGAAATTAAATTGGAAGTAAATTTAAACAGGAAGCAGTAGTGGAAGGGGATAGGAAACGAGTTCGGGTAATTTTAAATTGAATAAACGAAAACCGGGTGGTAAGTAAATTATGAATCTAAATTGGGGATGAAAGAGTATTTATTTATTAGAGTTCTGGCAGAGGAACAAACTCCCACTTATTCCCCATTTAAAATGTTGTCTTCTTTTGAAAATATCTCCGAAATTCTACAAATTCTTTTGAACGGAAATGAGAATTAAGCTATTTTTATGTTATTCTCTGTAATTTACTTACTTGCCTTACAATAAAATTGACTTCACTTTCATACATTTTTGGAAAATCTTTCATCAAGGATTAACTTGATTGTAAAATTGGAAACACGATTTTTGCCATCGTCCTACCTACACCAACTTAACTTGTCAATTAGAACTTAGTTATTTGTGAAGAAAAACTTTTGATACTAAAACCACCTTCAGTGAAAGTTACAATTTTAATAAACAAAAATTTTTATTTCCAATATTTTCCCATGCAAATTTTTAACTGAAAGAATATTTGCTGATAAAAATTTCACTTTTACAAAATTAATTTTTACTGAAAGAATTTTTAATGAAAATGAATTTTGACTAAAAAACATATTTTACTGAAAGATTTAAAACTGAAAGAATTTTTGCTGAAAAAGTTTTTACTAAAAAAGATTTTTAACTGACAAAAAAAAAAAAATTTTATTAAGAGAAATTTTACTGACAGATTTTTTACTGAAAGAACTTTTACTGAAAAATTTTCACCGGAAAATTTTTTAATTGTAAGAATTTTTTCTAACAAGGATTTTTGCCGAAGATTTTTCTATAAAAAATAATTTTTTCTGAAAAGGTTTTTACTAAAAGAATTTTAATCGAAACAATTTTTACTAAAAAGAAATTTTTACTGAAAGAATTTTGCCCTAAAAAATAATTCCTACTGAAAGAATTTTTACTGAAGGAAATTTTATTGAAAAAAAATGTTTACTGACAAAAATTTTACTAATACAATTTTACTGAAAATAATTTTGCACTGGGAATTTTTACTGTAAGAATTTTGACTAAAAAACATATTTTACTGAAAGATTTAAAACTGAAAGAATTTTTCCTCAAAAATAATTTTTACAAAAAAAAAAAATAATTTTATTACGAGAAATTTAACTGACAGATTTTTTGCTGTAAGAACTTTTACTAAAAAATGTTTTTACTCAGACAACTTTAACTGAAATATTTTTTTAGTGAAAAGCAGTTTTCACTGAAAAAAATTTTACTGAACGAATTTTTACTGAAAGAATTTTTATTAAAAGAATTTTTTCTAATAAATAATTTTCAATGAAAGAAAATTTTACCAAAAAAAAGTATTTACTGAGAGAACTTTAACTGAAGGATTTTTTACTGGAAGAACTTTTACTGAAAAATAGTTTTTACCGAAACAAATTTTACTGAATGAATTTTTACTGAAAGAAATTTTATTAAAAGAATTTTTTCTAAAAAATAATTTTCAATGAAAGAAAATTTTACTAAAAAAAAGTTTTTACTGGAAGAACTTTTACTGAAAAATAGTTTTTACTGAAACAAATTTTATTGAACGAATTTTTACTGAAAGAATTTTTACTAGAAAAAAGTTTTTACTAAAAGAAATTTTACTGAAAGAATTTTTACTTAAATTGAAATTTTAACGAAGGATTTGTTACTACCCGAATTTTTGCTGTAACAATTTTTCCTAAAAAGTAATTTTTACTGAAAGATTTTTTACTGCAAGAATTTTAACTGAAAAAGAATTTTCGCTGAGGAAATTTTTCCTGGAAGAATTTTTGCTGAAATGATTTTTACTTAAAGTATCTTGATTTTACTGGAACGTATTTAATAAAATAAAATTTTCGTTGTTAGTTGAGAAATGTCCTTTTTTTTTTGGTTTGTTAAAAATTCGATAAAATTTCACTAAACCAGACGGAATTTTCATAAAATTTTCAATAATAATTCAGATTTATTGCTTTTAATTGGCATAAAATTTTATGTTGTTTTGGAGTATTTAGGATATTCGAAGAGGAATGCCGATTGGAAAAGGTCCTCTTGTAAAATGTCTGAAATTGACAATTTACCAACAGCTTCGATAGACATCTGCCACTTTGGCTCTGCGATTATTGATTTTCGACGAATCTAATAAAAATGTTAATTTGGTTTTTGCAGTCCGACCGTCATTTTTGAAATGCGAATGGTTATCCTGCGCGCATTATTGTCCACCCTGCGATACTCATCGGTGCAAAACAAGAGCGCTTGCCGAAATAGTAAATTACGAAAAAGATGAACAAAAAATAATAGACAACAGACGGTCGGTAGACACAAGCGCCTAGCCTAGACAGATAGGCTGAGAGATGAAAAAAAATACAGAAAATAGACAAAAATGACAACAGTCTGTTGATGAGAGGTCACGACAGGGCACAGCAGGGCAGGTCAGGCTACACGGTCTACGGGATAAATCCCGAATCCAACTGAGGGTAAAATTGTGCAATTCCGAAACGTGATTGATCGATCGATGAATTTCCAAACCTCTGGCCGCGGATTCTCGATGTCGCCAGACCCATTTTCGCAACCCCTCAACGAGTCACCCTGAATACTAACTCAATTTAAGTGCTTCCACCTCTCCGTCCTTCCTCTCCGCAATTCCAGACTCTTCCTTTCGTAATTCATTCATTCGCATTTTTATTGCAATTTTCACCCTCCTTCATCGCTTGCTCCTTTTTAATAAACGCTCTCCTCTTGTTCCCTTAAAAAATTTTTTCATCCTCATTCCGTTGACATGCTTCATTTGATTTTGTATTTTTTCGGTGTTGGGATTTTCATCGTTTTTTTTTTTGCTGGTTGGTCCTCTTGATCCTGACTGTTGATTTGGTTTTCGCAGTCAATCAGCGGTGACGATATAAATCAGAATACAATTAGAGAGCTTATAGCCATGCGAACTGAGAGTCCTTATCCTTAATCCGACTCAGGTACTGTCCTCGTGGTATGTTCAGTTACGAACAGACGCAGACACTAATGAGAATTCCCCAAGTCTGTGTGCAAAATTTCCCTCTCTGACTTTCGGGGTTAAGCCGAAGAGTTTAAGGCCGAGGAGATTATCTCGATTTGGAATTTTTAAAGCCAGACAACCTGGGCTCCTGTGGTTTCGATTCCTTTTCTATTCTTCCGTCAATATTCATTCGGTTTTTATTAAATCCACCTTTTGGATATGCCACCTGAAAATTAAAATTGCGATCTACTTTTCTACTCATTCTATTGGTTGCGATGTTTTCGATGTTTTTCGTGATTTTTGAATTTTTCGTTGTTTTTGTACGATTTTTGAAGACTATCCAAAGGTTTGTTATTTTTTCTTTGTAACAAGATAAGTTTTCAGTTAAAAAAAAGAATAACTTAAAATTTAAAATATTTTCCTATATTCGATGCTATACAAAACATTTGACTGATGGGAAATTTGATTTTTGTATTCCGCTTCTATTATTTTCGAATAAAAATATTTCAAATTTTATATTACAAATATCAGAACTTCACGATATGTTAAATCATTTTACGCGTTCGTATAAGCCAATCGAATCGAATTGAATTCCACGGAATCCAATCGAATCGAAACGAATCAATTTTAATCGAAAAGTTCTCCTAAAATGCATCGAACGGCGGCGATGGCGATGAAGTGGAGCCGATTGTATGGAGAATTTTCATGGCATTTGAAAAATGTGAATAGATTTTGAACTTTTTAATTCAAAAAAACCAATTGCCACCAACAACATTTAATTAGGTGAAAAATGCGTAGCTGCTAGTAAATAGAATTGCGGCAACTTAAATCGAACCAAATGGAATGTTGATAAATTTGATGAGTTGAAATTTTATGGGAGATGGACTCCCCACAAAAAAAAACGCTTACCTTTAAGATGAAAGTGGAGGAAATACTATCAATAAAGTCTACAATATTTGACGGCCAAAAAGAGTCTTTATGACTAATAATAAAAGTAATTTTACATTTTATTGAAAATTTCTTAAAGAAAAATTCTTTTTCAGTAAAAATTCCTTCAGTAAACTTTTTGCCAGTAAAATCTTAGAGTAAAAATTATGCTTTAGTAAAAGTTCCTGCAGAAAAATTTTTTCATTAAAAATTTCTTAAGTAAAAATTCTTTCAGTAAAAATTAATTTTCTCATTAAAAATTCTTCCAATAAAAATTCTCTCACTAAAAATTATTTTTTATACAATCTTTTTTATAGGAAATATTCCTTCAGTAAAAAATGCTTGGAATAAAAATTCCTACAGTAAAAATTCCTTCAATAAAAATTCTAGCAAACATTCCCTCCGAAATAATTCCTTTTCAGTAAAAATTCTTAAAGTAAAAATTATGCTTTCGTAAAAGTTGCTGCAGAAAAATTCCTTTATTAAAAATTCCATCAGTAAAATTTCCGTTAGTAAAATTTTCTTAAGTAAAAATTCTTTCAGTAAAATTTGCTACAGCAACAATTTCTTCAATGAAAATGTTTTCAGTCAAAATTCGAGCAGTTAAAATTATTTTTCAGTAAAAATTTTCTCAGCAAAAATTCTCTCTTTTTTCGTAAAAATTAGCACAATAAAAATTTCATTTTAGAAAAATTCACTTAGTAAATATTTTCTTAAAAGTAAAAGTTCCATCAGCAAAATTTCTTTCGTAAAAAATTTTCCAGCGAAAATTCCTTCAAAAAATATTACTTCCGTAAAAATTATCTCAGTAAAAAGTCCTTTTTAGTTAACATTTCTTATTAATTTTTCAGTTAACATTTTTAATTCCGTCAGTAAAAACTATTGTTTAGTAAAAATTCCTGCAGTAACAATTCGGTCAATAAAAATTCCTCTTCAGTAAAAATTCGGTCAATAAAAATTTGGGCAATAAAAATTCCTTCTCAGTAAAAATTCATTAAAAAAAAATTATTTTCAGTAAAAATTCGGTCAATAAAAATTCTTTTTCAATAAAAATTCCTTTTCAGTCTGAATTTGGTCAATAAAAATTACTTTTTAGTAAAAATTCGGTTAATAAAAATTTTTTTGCAGTAAAAATTGTGTAAATAAAAATTCCTTTTCAGTAAAAATTCGGTCAATAAAAATTCTTTTTCAGTAAAAATTGGGTTAATAAAAATTCCTTTGCAGTAAAATTTCAGTTAAAAAAATTCTTTTTCAGTAAAAATTCGGTCTATAAAAATTCTTTTTCAGTAAAAATTCGATTAATAAAAAATCCTTTTCAGTAAAAATTCGGACAATGAAAATTCCTTTTCAGTAAAAATTCCTTTTCAGTCTGAATTTGGCCAATAAAAATTCCTTTTTAGTAAAACTTCTGTCAATAAAAAGTCCTTTTCAGTAAAAATTTCTTTTCAGTAAAAATTCGGTTAATAAAAATTCCTTTGCAGTAAAAATTCGGTCAAAAAAAATCTTTTTCAGTAAAAATTGGGTTACTAAAAATTCCTTTTCAGTAAAAATTCGGTCAAAAAAATTGTTCTTAGTAAAAATTTGTGTAATAAAAATTTCTTCAGTAAAAATTTCTTTAAGAAATATTTTCTGAGTAGAAATTAGTGCAGAAAAAATTCTTTCAGTAAAAAACTTTTTCTTTTTAGTTAAAATTTGTATCATTAAAATTGTGCATATTTTTGCCAATATTTTCGCTAGCTTTTATTTGAAGTTTTTTATCAAATAAATCCAATTCCAACAGCATAAAAAATTTTAAATCTGTTTTTCCGCGCATGCAATTTTGCGTTTGTTTTTTCGTGTACTTTTAAAGCGACCGCAACTATTGAATTTCTCGTAGGCTGCACTTATAGTTGCGCCCCTCTCGCTTGACCACTCGACCATCCTTGGTGGTTGCACGTATTATTCGGACCTTTTTGCGGGGTCTGTTCAAAATCTTTTGGCGTGCTAATTTCTTAACCAACCGAACCGTTGTCATAGTCAACATGTCGACAGGTCGACAAGCCGGCCGGCTGGTTGTCTGCCCAGCAACTACTCCGAAGCACCTACCGCCCTCAGTCTCTCTCTCCTGAACCCATTTTGGGTCCGCAAATCTTGACAAGACGCAAAACTGTAGGACGAGGTAGTGTAGACTTTTCTCGTGTTATTGTCATTTTCTCGGCCGATTTAATGGGTGGCCGAAGTTTCGGGCCATGCTGGACGGGGCCATTGCGGCTCGCTTGGTTGACATTCTCGGCTGGCAAAATAAATGCGGTCTTTTTATAAAAATCGTACGGTCGATGGCTGCAGAGATATAATATTTCATTTCCGTATTTGACATTAATTTTTTGTCACAATGCGAATATGGTCTAACCCAAGCGTTCGTAGGCCATTACACCTGGCCTTGCGAAATCTCAGAAAGCACCGACAGTTCCCGTCCGGGCAACTGTGCTTCTCACTTTAGGCCTACAATAAGAGCATAGGTGCGTTTGTACACCTTTTCGTATCTGATCGGATTTTTCAACGCCAAAATATGTGCTTCGGCCTGTTATGCAATCGGTAGTTCCGCAAATTCTTTCTTCTTTTTAATGGTTTCACCTCGACCACTTTCACTCTTTTCTCTTCGTTTTTTTTTCTTCTTTTCAATCGCTTTCCACCTCGCACTAAACCGTTTCTGTACACGAACGTGATTTAATTCCGCCATTACGGATTACAAAATCTCTACCCTCACGTGTGGACTCAATCTTTTGCCACCTGAACTCATATCAGGCCGCTAACATTTTCTTCCGTGCTGATTTCAAAATTAAATTTTTCCCCATTTTCCAACATCTTTCCTGGCTTTACGTTCGAAAACATTCGCGCATTGTTTTCATCAGAAAGGATTTCGTGTCGTATTAGACCCCAATTGGATACGCGTGGATCCAAACATTTTTCCCGCGTACTTGATTTTTACCCAAAAACGGATTCAGTACAAAATATTGAATAAGCTTCAGTCTATAAAACACCGTGTGTGGTTTAAGAAATTAATTAACTCCAAATTTTTTAATTCATTCAAAGATAAAAACATAAAAAGTCCTGCAAAGCACTTGATATCCTTTTTGGACGGACAACATTTTATTTACACCTCAAAAAGGGAATTTTTACTAAAATGCGTTTCACTGACAGAATTTTTACTGATAGAATTCATGCCGACAGAATTTTTTGCTGACAGAATATTTTGTTAACAGAATTTGTACTGACAGAATTTTTTTCTGACAGCATTTTTACTGACACAATTTTTACTGACTGAATTTTTTGCTGACACAAATTTGATAAAAAATGAAAATTTCTGACATAATTTTTGCTGACAGAATTTTTGACTGACAAAATTTTCCTGGTCGAATAATTACTGACAGAATTTTTTTCTGACAGCATTTTTGCTGACAGGTTTTTAGGCGAGAAAATTTTTTATGACAAAATTTTTGCTGACAGACTTTTGTTGACAGAATTTTTACTGATAATATTTGTGCTGATAGGATTTTTTTGCTGACAGCTTCTTAGCAGATAAAATTCTAGCTGAAAGAATTTTAACAGAATTTTTTAGCAGATTTTTGTTCAGTTTTTTTTCTGAGAGATTTTAACTAATACAATTTTCACAGACTGAATTTTCTAGCAGCATTCTTTCTGACGGAATTTTGACTGACAGATTTTTACTGACAGAACTTTTTCTGATAATATTTTTGCTGAAAGAATTTTTGCTGACAGGTTTTTAGGTGAAAAAATTTGTACTGACAGTAATTGTTCTGACAGCATTTTTCTGACAGCATTTTTAGTAACAGGAATTTTACTGACATAATTTTTCCCGTCGAAATTTGCTGATAGAATTCTTTCGGACTGAATTTTTTGCTGGCACAATTTTTACTGACACTTTTTTTTGCTGACACAATTTTTACGGACACAATTTTTTGCTGACACAATTTTTGCTAATGGAATTTTTGTCGACAGAATTATTTGCTGACAGAATTTTTACTGGAAGGATTTTTGCTAACAGTATTATTGCCGACAAAATTTTTGCCAACAGAATTATATGCTGGCGGAATTCTTGTCGACAGAAATTTTACTGACACAATTTTTTTCTGACATAATTTTTGCTGTACGAATTTATACTGATAAAATTTTTTGCTGACAGGATTTTTCTTAATAGAATTTTAACTGCCAGGATTTTTACTGACGGAATTCTTGTGGACAGAATTTTTAGTGGCACAATTTTTTTCTGACAGAATTTTTGCTGTAAGAATTTATACTGACAGAATTTTTGGCACTCTCATTTTTGCTGATAGCATTTTTGCTGATTGAATTTTTCTGACAGAATTTTTACTGACACAATATTTTTTGACAGAATTTTCGCTGATAGCATTTATTCTGACAGAATTTTTGGTGTGAGAATTTTTTTCTGATAGAATATTTGCTGGCAGAATTTTGGCTGACAGTATTATTGCCGACAAATTTATTTACTGACGGAGTATTATTGCCGACAAATTTATTTACTGACAGGATAAAAATTTTGCAGACGGAATTCTTGTGGACAGAATTTTTGCCAACAGAATTATTTGCTGGCATAATTTTTGCTGACAGAATTTTTGCTGGTAGAATTTTGCTGACAAAATTGACTAAACAAATTTTCACTGGCAGCATTTTTCGGGCAGATGTTCGCTAAAATTATCTTTACTGAAAATTTTTAATAAATGAAACTAAAAATTTCGAAAAAGAACAAAGCCACAAAAATAGGATAAAAAAAACATTATCAAAAAAAAAACAGAAGCAAATTCGATGTTAAATGAGCAAAAGTGCGACGAGAAAAAAAATTTTCACGCAATTTTGAACATTAATCGAGTTAAACCTTAAAACAAGGTAAATCGCATTAATTAAGATGGAAAGCGTTGGAAACGAAATGACTTTCGAAATTGTTCTAAAAATAGAAAAGAGCAAAGGTTGAATGTTGATTTCGTCGTCCTTTTATGTCCTTTTTCATGTTCGCTATTTTTATCTTTCCTCTTTTGTTTAGTGGAAAACGTATTCTGGGGGGAATAAGAGAAATTTTCGGGGAAGACTTTACATCAAGGAGAGGAGTGAGGACTTGTTGCCTGTTTCTTGTTCACTCCTGCTCATTTCTATCGACCAGTTCTGTCTGTAAATTTGTCTTTCCCGCTTGCCTCGCTCGCATAAAATTAAAGTTCAGCCAAAACGGATGCTGTGGAAATAATTTGTTTCAAGTGGTCTCCCCTTACGCTTGGGAAGGGGAGAAGACAAGGCCTTGAAGGAAGAGAACCAAAAGAGAGCACACGAGTACTTATAGTAACGATATAGTCCTAATGAAAATTCATATAGAAATGTGATATGGCGGCATGAAAATATAGTAGTGCGTGGGACAAGGAGGGCGGATTACTCCAAACCAGTAAGTGGGAATAAAGGCAAATCGAGTGACCGATTTAGCTCCCGTCAGAGCATGGGCAAGATGGAGCGCGACGAAGGGCGTAATTATGGAAACGTTTCGCAATTTGAATGAATTAATAAAATGCATGAATGAACTGAAGCGTGAATGAATAAATGAATGGGAAAATTAATGAATGAATTATGAAATTTTGGGATGGTGTCCAAGTGGGCTGGGCTGCTTACCGAAGTGGGGGTCCAAAGGTATTTTTTTCTCGAGTGCAGATGGTAGCGTGAATAAATTGGAAAATTGACTCTGGTCACCATACGAACTTTGGATAAAAAACAATTAATTTACGAACGGAACACAATTAATTTTAACTGAAAAATTGATTTTTATTAATGGTTTTTTTTTAGATGAATTATTTATGATTGCAGTGATAGAATATGTTTTTGTTTATTAAATTAAAAAATACCTAAGGAAAATGATGTATTTGGGCGAAGGAAGTTCCTTTTTTGCTAGTGAATTTAATTTAATGCGTTTTCCATGTGTTTTTACAACAATTTCTACTCGAACTAATTTTTAAAAAATATTTTTTTAAGGGATTTTTGGTAAAAAGAAATTATTGTTAATATTTTTAAATATCATT
Organism: Atherix ibis; assembly: GCA_958298945.1. NCBI lineage: Eukaryota > Metazoa > Arthropoda > Insecta > Diptera > Athericidae > Atherix > Atherix ibis. The sequence continues at coordinate 80,122,010 of OY282609.1, forward strand.
ACACAAAAATAAATTTTATAAAGCGTCCCCAAATGGGAGAACAATTTTTATGAAAGAAATTTTTACTGAGAGAAGTTTTGCTAACAGAATTTCGCTAACAAAATTTTGATTTAGAGAAATTTTATCGACAGCATTTATGCTGATAGCATTTTAACTGACCACATTTTTCCTAACAGAATTTTGGCAGACGTAATGTTTGATAGCATTTTTATTAAAGAATTTTTACTGCCTGTATTTTTGGTGAAAGGAATTTTTTACTGAAAGAATTTTTGCTGATCCTATTTTTGCTGACAGAATTTTTGCTTACAAAATCTGGACTAAACAAAATTTTGCTGATACTCTATCTTTGCTGACAGAAGTTTTACTGATAAAATTTTTGCTCACATAATTTTAGTAATAGAATTTATGCTGATCAAATTTTTGGCTGACAACATTTTAAAAACAGAATTTTTGCTCAGAGAATTTTTGCTGACAGAATTTTAACTACAAATTTTATGCTTACAAAATTTTGAATAAATGAATTTTTGCTGACAGCATATTGCCTGAAAGAATTTTGGATGATGCCATTTTTGCTGACACAATTTATGCTGCCACAATTTTCGCTGGCAGAATTTTAACTGACAGAATTCCTGATAACAAAATTGACTAAAGAAATTTTTAGTGTCAGCACTTACTCTGAAAAATTTTTGCTGACAACAATTCTACGGTCATTTTTACTGACAGTGGTTTTGCTGACAGAATTTTCAGAACAGTTTTTGCTGACAGAATTTTTACTGAGAATTTATGCTTACAAAATTTTGACTAAAATAACTTTCGCTAACACCATATTAGCTGAAAGAATTTTTTTTAATAGTGACAGAATATTAATAAAAGAATTTTTGCTGACCAAATTTTTGCTGACAGAATTTTAACTTAAAATTTTTGACTAAATGAATTTTTGCTGACAGCATATTACCTGAAAGAATTTTGGGTAACTACACAGTTTTTGCTGACAGAATTTTAACTGACCGAATTCTTAATAACAAAATTGACTAAAAGAATTTTTAGAATCAGCACTTTCAAAAATGTTTGCTGACAACATTTGTATGGTCAGAATTTTTACTGACAGTGGTTTTACTGACAGCATTTTAAAAACAGAGATTTTACTGACAGAATTTTTACTGAGAATTTATGCTTAAAAAATATTGACTAAAAGAATTTTTACTGACAGTGGTTTTGCTAAACGAATTTTTGCTGACAGAATTTCTAAGGAAAGCAATTTGGATGAAATAATTTTTACGGTAAGAAATTATTTACTGAAGGACAGTTTTATCATTAAAAATTATGTCAGTAAAATTTATTTTCGTCAAAATTTTGTTTACTGACTAGAAAAATGTTTATTCAAAAAGTTGGCAATCAGCAAATTTCGAACGGATCAATAATAAAATTATATTGAAAAATATTCACTAAAAAAATTTTCATTATTTACTGAAATAATTTTCATTACAACGATTTTGATTGAAAAACCGTTTCACTAGAAAAAATATTGCTGAACAAATTCCACTACACAAAAAATTCTTTTTTATAAAATTAATTTAAATAAAAATCTTTTACATTTGATTTATTTTTGTTAAAATTTAATTTTTTAACTCTAAACTGTCACAGAAATATAAAAAGTTCCATTGAAAAAATCTTTAGGACCAACTAAATTGCAATTCAATTAATTTATCTATTGAAAAGTTAAGAGAATAAATTTTATTACAAAAACATTTCCTATTCCAGTCGCATAATATCCGGAAACAAATCGAAAATTACGAAATACCACGTTTCAGGTACAAGCACCGTAATTACGAGCAAAATTGCATCATCGATTATGGACTTATTGTGTTGTCCAGTTGTAAGCGTAAAATTATCTCAACAGGATGTGTTCGGATATCCTTTTTTGCTACTGTTTTGTTTGCGTTTTTTCGATTTACGAGTCTATCCTGTGGTGCTCAGAATATATCGTTTTCTTTCTGCAAAGCATGGTGGACTGATACTGAAATTACTGCAGTGTCCGTTCCTGTATTATCCGTACATCAGCTGGAGATGGGTCTGGTCAAGGGGGGGCGTAATGGCAGACACTACAAAATAGTTCACTTTCGATTTGCATTTGTAACTGCGATGCGCCCCATTGATAGGTCACCTCAGTGCTTGGTTACCTGTGCCTCCCCACCAGGGACAAGATGTGCCCTCAAATAATCGATCGTTTGGCAGATTGTCATTGTCATTGCCGTTAGTTCAAAGGCACAAAAGCAAAAATGCAAATAAACATAACAAAACAGGAGGGAAGAGAGCAGAAGAAACCAAGGACGAATCTCCGAATTAGCTCGATTGTTTTGCTATTAAGTTGTGCACCATTAAGCGCAGCGTGTATTCATCCATTCAGTATGCATTTTGAACAATTGCATCGGAGAGGCTATAGAAGAGCATCAATTACTCGATCACAGAGAGGATGCACTGTTATAATGAGGCCATTTATGATCGTCTATTTACCAGGGATTTAAATGAAAACCCGATAAAAAAAGGAGACAAAATTGTTTTGTAATTGCACCGCTGAGGACAATCGTATGGTGATCATGACAAAATGGGCAATGGGCAGGGGTTTTTTCGGTAAAATGGAAATTTTAATAAATAAAAATCTTCCTTATTGCCAGAGGAGATTGTTAGCATAGTAGAAATAGCATAAATACCCTTAATTAAGATACGAAAATCTGCCGTTAAATTGAATGACAAACAAATAATATCGGACACGATTTTTAAAACGCTTCCATTTTCGACTACCAATCATCGATGAATGATTTCATTTTTATAACGATTTTCTATGAGAATTGAATCCTTAAAATAAAAGTAATTTTCCAGAAAAATGTTCCAAGAAAAATATTTCTCATGAAAATGTTTACAGTAACAAAAATTTTCAGAGATAGTTTTTCCAGCAAAAATTTTTCTATCAGCAAAAATGTGGTCAGCAAAAATTCTTTCAATTAATATGGTGTCAGCAAAAATTATTTTAGACAAAGTTTTATAAGCAAAAATTCTCAGTCACAATTGTGTCAGCAAAAATTCTGTTATTAGGATTCTACCAGCAAAACCACTGTTACTAAAAATTTTGTAAGCAAAAAATTCTGTCAGCGAAAAACTATTTTTCAGAAAATATTTTTCCAGCCAAAATGCTTCTAACCAAAATTTTTCTATTGTAAATTTTAAAAAGAATATTTTTGCAGCGAATTTTTGTTCAGTGAAAACTTTTCCATTAAAATGCTTTGAGTAAAAAATTTTCCACCAAAAGTATTTTCCGTGAAATTGTCTCCAGTTAAAAATGTTTAGCGATAGTTTTCCAGTGAAAATGGGTTCAGCAAAAATTCTTTCAGTTAATATGGTGTCAGCGAAAATTGTCAGCGAAAATTGTCAGCAAAAATTCTGTCAGTACAAATTGTGTTAGCAAAAACGGAGCAGCAAAAATTCTTTCAGTTAATATGGTGTCAGCGAAAATTGTCAGTAAAAATTGTGTCAGCAAAAATGCGATCAGCAAAAATGATTTCAGTTAAAATTCTGTCAGCAATTAATCTAAATGCTGTCGGCAGTCAGGCTTGTTTCAGTGAAAATTATTTCAGTCACAATTCTTTCAGCAAAAAATTCTGGCAGCGAAAACCTCTTTTTAAGGCCAAAAACTCACAATAAGAATTTAGTTGAAACCGAAGCAAAAGTCAAACTACTTAATGCTTATTTCCCCAATTAGGAATTACACCCACACCACCACCACCACCGCCAAAAACTACCCTAATTATCCATTAAGTCAATTAAATATTTGAAATAATTAAGATAATGCGATTTCCGCAATTAGAGTGAATGAGATCCTGTTTCCTGATTAAATATTTATAAAAATATACAAAACTCGCTAATGTGTTCTGGGCACGAAAATTCCAAATTCAAGACATATTCTAGGTTTTTTCTTTGTTGGAAGTCCTTTAAAAATGGAAAATTGAAAGGATTCATTTATTAACATTAACATAGAGGACATTTTTCTATGTACGACTAGACTCTGAAAAAAAAATTCCAAATAATTGATTAAGTGTAGTAAAATTGCTCTTTGAAAAAAATTAATTCTAAAAAATAACAACAACAACAAAAAAAGCGAAATACGAAAATTAGAAAACGTCATTAACGGTGATAAAAAAACAGTGTCAGTTGTTTTTGTTATTTTTTCTATTATTTACGATGCCAAAAAATAAACATTGTAAAGAAAAGAATAGAAAAAGACCTTCCATGACTGCGAAAACCCATCCAGACGGTAAATTACGAAACGATCTAATTTGTTATTGCATCCCTTCCGGTACGGTAAGAAAATGAGAGCAGGTAAAGTTCAGGACAAGTAAGGCTACCTTGGACGACCCTCGACAAGAATTCGAAACAGATCTTAAGACGCTGTGTTCAGGTGTGTCGAATCCAAAAGGAGCAGTTGTCGACATTGTCCAATTACCCTAAACATCTTTATGAGGTCTAATAATGACGACACGATCACAACTGACGGACGACAACGAAATCACTCGGCCATGGGGAACAGAATGGAAGTGGAACAGACCCTCGGCAATGACGGCACAATCGGTGTGAAGGTGTAAGTTAAATCGAGTGGAATCTTAGGTGTACGTCCCCGCACTGAACCGTGCCGCCCGACAAGAAACGTAATTTCTCGGTGATCGCGTCTTTAATTTTCTTTGATGTTCTTTCTGGCGGCACCGCAAACTGAAGACTTGATGGAACCGAACAGATGTGCCCATTTCGGTTGTGCACCGAATTTATCGATTCGATTGGAAAGCAATTATCGATTGGCAATTAATTAATGATCGTTACCGAATGATAACCCAATCGGGACGATCTGGCCCTTCTACTCTAGGGGAACTCGTGTGTAGGTGCGCAGTGCCGTTCTTGCCAGGCAATAACATTACCGGATCTCGTGCCGTTCATTGCCGTACCCAAGAAAAATAACAGAAAATTGACACCAGGTGCGAAAACAACGTCTTCAAGATCAATTATGAGTCAAAATATTGTATTAACCCTAATCGAGTCTGTTGTAAAAAGAACAATATTACGGCAACAGTAAATAAAGATAAAAATCGAACGAAAGAAGATCGAGAAAAAAAAACCAAATTGAAAATCGATTCTATGACAGCGCACGATCGCATAAATTATTACCAAAAAGGGCGTTTCTTCAGACAACGATCGTTGAGACTGAAGAGAAAGAGTAAAATCCCCATAATTAACTGTCGATTTCAACGATTATTGACCGTTCTTCGTTAAGCATTTGATTCACCAAACTCACACAGTGATCAGTAGTGGCGCTCTAGGCCACTGTCGATCGTGATTTAATTAGAAGACCGTGCCGGACATAAATTGTTAATTAACTATTTTTATTTTTTTATTTTCTTGTAAGTACATAGGAAGTGCTGCCATTTTACAAATATTTAATGGAGCCAGTCGCATGCACTTTTGCATGAGAAAGAAATGAACTAATTGAACCCAAGTGTTAGGGAAAATTTGCAATTGCACCTCTTCAGAGTCATTTCCGTTGACTTACAAATGAGGTGTTTTTGGTTTGCTTTTTTAATAGGAAAAGTTTTAAATTTGGTTTATCTTCTTTTTTTTTCAAATAAAAATAAAGAAAAATTACTAAAATATTATAGAAAATTTTTTATATTCAACAATAACAGTTCTCACATTTGAAAAGTCTGCATTAAAAACTGGTTTCAGTTAAAATTCTTCCAGTAAAATTATTTCAATACAAATTCTTTTAGTAGAAATTGTTTCACTCAGAAATTATTGCAGGAAAAATTCACTAAAAATTCTTGCAGTGAAAACGTTTGTCAGTAAAAATTCTGTCAGCAAATTCTGTCAGCAAAAATTCTCGCAGGTAAAATTATTGTAGTAAAAAATTCTTCCAGTGAAAAATTGTTGCAGTTTAAATTGTTCTCGTAAAAATTTATTCAGTAAAAATTCGAATTATTCAGTAAAAAACTTCTAATAGCAAATATTCTGTCGACAAAAATTATCAGTAAAAATTATTTTTTCTGTAAAAATTCCTGCAGTTAAAAATTTTGTAGTCAAAAATTTGTTCAGCAAAAAATACTTGCAAAAAAATTTTTTGCAGTTAAAATTCTTGCAGTAAAAAATTCTTTACTGCACAAATTTTTTCAGAAAATAATTTTTTTACTGAAGCATTTTTTACTTCAAAATTCTTGCAGTTTAAATTCTTGTATTAAAAAATTCGTGCAGTAAAAATTTTTTGCAGTCAACCATTTTTGCAGTAAAAAATTTCTTTTCTGTAAAAATTTGTTCAGTTAAATTATTTTTAGTAAAATTCCTTTTTTCCTTCAAAATTCTTGCAGTAAAAAATTCTTGCAGTAAAAATCCTTCTAGGCAAAAATTTTTACTGTAAAAAAGTCTTGTAATAAAAAATTCTTGCAGTTAAAATTCTCCCAGTAAAAAATGCTTGCAGTTAAAATTCTTGTAATAAAAAATTCTAGCAGTTAAAATTCTTGTAGTCAAAAATTTTTGCAGTAAAAATTTCTTGTAGTAAAAAATTCTCGCAGTTAAATTCTTGCAGTAAAAATTTCTTGTAGTAAAAAGTTTTTGCAGTCAACAATTTTTGCAGTTTAAATTCTTCTTTTAATTGTTTAAAAAAAATTCTTTTTGCAGTTTAAATATTTTAGGACAAATCTTTCAGAAAAATTCTATTACTAAAAGTTGTTCCTGTAAAATTTCATTCAGTAAAAATTTCTACATTAAAAATTAATTCAGTTAGAAAGCCATCTATTAAAAGCTCCTCGGTAAAAATAATTTTTTTGTAAAAATTCTTTCAATAAAAATTGTTTTAGTAAAATTCCTTTTTACCTTAAAAATGCTTTCGGGCAAAATTGTTTGATTAAAATTTTTTTCGATTAAAAATATTTTCAGTTAAAATTCTATCAGGAAAAAAAATCCATTTTAAAAGTGAAACCTATTTTTATAAAATATATACAATTTCCAAAGGATCCTGTAAAAAAGATCTTTTTTGTAATTTAACCTTTTTCAGAACTTTAAAAATATTTAAAAAAATATATGGCAAAATTGAAATGGTTCATAAAATTACACTTTTTATAGAAATTTTCAAAATTTTTTGTTCATTTTAAATTCGTATAAATCGACATCACTTTAAAAAAAAGAAGAAAAGGATAGTAGAAAAGTGCATTTCTATTTTCATAATAGGAAATTATAAAAAAAAATCGAATTACACAAAAACCGTATTAAATACTATGAAAAAACGGTTAAAATGTGTAATGTCCACCCTCTAATGGCAAATAAATTACCCTTAAATACATTTGAATCTATTTAAATGATCGATCGACATTCAAAAAGGGACGGTTCAGCAAATTTTTTTCTTCTCACTAACAATTAGAGCAGTTTTTGTTCAAAATTTATTTACATTACTTTCGATTTTACTAACAATTTGTAATATGGCCGACTATTGAAAAAATGTAATTTTTTAACTATAATACTGAGTTGGCTGGTAAATTACAAAAAAGCAAATTCTGAAACCGTTTTTTTTTAAATTATTTCCTAGGTGACTTTCCACCCCAAAAAAAATTCATCCTTTCTAGTTAGTTAAAAAGATAAAAAAAATAGAATATACAAAAAAAAAGGTTTTCCAATTAACCTTTTTTTTGTATTCGTATTTTGAATTTTTACACAATTTTCCGTTACCAACAAATTACGTCAAGGCAAAAGAAAAAAAGTCTACTTTTCATTTGTTACTTTGAATTTTTTGGTATTTAAATTCAATTTAATTGGTAAAAAGTAAAAATCGTTTGTAAATTTCCCTTTTCATTGTACAAGCAAAAGAAAAATTTATTTATAAAACGAGAATTAACAGTTAAAAAAAAAATTAACTTAAAATTATGCAATTTTTACACGAAGATAGGAAATACGATCAATCGATGCAAATGCAATTTTCATGCTATTTTTTCTCTTTTTTTTATTATAATAAATTTTTTTCCATAACTTTTTGTTATTTCTATTAGTATTCTAGGATTTTTTTAAACGACAGCGTTTTTTTCCCCCCATTTTGGTATTATTTTGAAATAATTGACAACTTATAAGATGGAATTGAACTTTCAAAAAATAGAAAACACAAACTTTTTCTCGTTTGAACGCCTATAAGCTGGCTTAGAAAAATTGCCATTTTCCACGCATTCCATATGCATTTCTAAATCAGTCGTTACACGGTGAAAGAACTTTCCTTACAAATCCCAAACTATACTCTATGCGATCATTAAACTTAAAATCGCGCATTTTAATTTAGATAAAAAAATTATCAAAATTAATAACCGAAACCAGGTGAAAAAAAAATTAAAGGAAAACTTACAACTTTATGTACAAAAATACAGACGCACACATATAAGCAAATATTACAATTAACCTCAAAACAGATTCAACCACAAATATTTAATTGCCCTCAATTGGAATTTAAACAATATTTTTTCTCTCATTTTTTTTTTGGTATTGTAATTTTTTATTTTTGTTGCATTGCATTTTTGGATTTACGTAATACCAAAATAAAAAGAAAAAAAAATATTTACGCATTATTTACCGGCATTTTTATTACTTGTAATAATAAAGCGTGAAGAAGTGGATAAGAAAAAAAAGTAAACCATGTAAAAAGAAAAAGGACAGAAGAAAAATGCCTTGATAACATTTTCAATGGTTTTCAATTCTCCTTCTCTTTTCTTCTGCTTTCGTTTGGTTTGTTTTAATTTGCAGGCTTGTCTTTCCTCCCTCAATAAATTAGTTCTCTGACGTTTTTCTTTTTCTTTTACTCAAATTGAACTCGTATTTTTCGAACTGTTTTAATTTTCTAGCTCGTCTTCTTCTTCACTAATTTTAGCTTCACTAGTTTTGCTTCTCTTGCCAAAAAATTTTTTTCAATTTGTTTTTATTATTATTATTATAATTATTTTTTAAATTAATTACCAATAAAATTTATTTTATATCAATTGAAACTTCTCAGGAAAAAGAAAAAAATAATTTTTGTTTTCTTTTAAGAATTTGTATTTTCCAAGTTTATATAACTTATTTGAGAGAAAAGCCATTAAACTTCTTTCAGTGAAAATCAGTGCACTTAAAATAATTGAAGTCAAAAATGTTTACAGTAAATTAAAATTTATTATAGTCAGTTAAAATTCTTATAGTAAAAAATTCTTGCTACCAAACATTTCGGCAGTAAAAATTTTTTCCAGTAAATATTCTTGCTCTTAAAATTTGTGTAGTCAAAAATGTTTGCAGAAAAAATTCTTCTAGCAAATAATTCTTGCAGTTAAAATGTTTACACTTAAAGTTCTTGCAGTCAACAGTTTTTTCGATAAAAATTTTTCCAGCTAAAACTCTTGAAGTCAAAAATGACTACATTCTTGTAGCTAAAGAATCTTACTACATTCTTGTAGTTAGTATTCTTGTAGCTAAAGAATCTTACAGATAAAAGTCTTGCAGTCCAAAATGTTTGCAGTTAAAATACTCATAGTAGCAGTTAAAATTCTTGTAAATAAAAATTATTGCAGCAAAAATTCTTGTAGTCACAAATCTCGCAGTCCAAAATTCTTGCAGTTAAAATTTTTGCAGTTAAAATTCTTGCAGTCGAAAATTCTTGCAGAAAAAATTATAGCAGTTAAAATTCTTGCTGCCAAAAATTGTTACTGTCAAAAAATTTTGTAGTTTATATTCTTTCAGTAAAATCTGAAAGTAAAAATTTTTGCTGTTAAAATTCTTAGTAATTAAAATTGTTGTAGTTGAAACATATTGTAAGTGAAATTATTGCAGTCAAAAATTATTGCAGTCGAATATTCTTGCTGTAAAAATATTTCAATAAAAATACGAGAGATTACTAGCAGTTAAAATTCTTGTAAACAAAAACTATTACGACAAAAATTCTTGTAGTAAAAATTCTTGCAGTTAAAATTCTTATAGTAAAAATTACTGCAGTAAAAATTGTTGCAGTTAAAATTGTTGCAGTCAAAAATTCTTGTAGTTAAAATTCTTGTAGCCAAATTTCTTGCAGTCCAAAACACTTGCAGTTAAAAATTCTTGCATTTAAAAATTCTTGCAGCTAAAATTTCTAGCAGTCAAAAATTCTTGCAGTTAAAATTCTTACAGTAAAAATTGTTCCTATCAGTTAAAATTCTTGCTGTAAAAATATTTCAATAAAATTACGTGTAATGGAAAAAGAGCTACCAATTTCGATATGTAAAGAAAACCTGTCCTAATAATAAATAGTAACCTATAAATTCAATTTACAAAAATTAGTATTAGCGCATCTAAATATTGGTTTTAAAAAAAACCATTTTTAAATTTTCAATTATCAAAAGCAATTTAGAAATATTTTCAAATTAGCATTTTTATTATTAAAAAAAAATACGGTTCAAAGTAACAAACAAAATTTAATATAATTTTGTAGTTCTCAGAGTTGCCATATTCACATTTATTTAAACTTGTATTGAAAAAGAAGATAATCGTTTTTTATGTATAATAAAGATTTTCAAGGATTTTTTAATATATTTGGTCAAGGAAATGTAACCTTTTTTTTAAATTGTAATTGTACTAAAAACTATTTTTATTTATAAGATCGTTTTTCTATTATATAACAAAAAAGGCTACAATATGACACTCTCAAGGCTAAATGTAAATTTCTCTTCTCTTTATTTTTCTTGTTTAAATTTCCGATGACGTACAATATAACAAAAAGGAGAAAAGAATTAATAAACGACAAGAACAGGAAAAAATTGTTTTGTACAAAATTTGCCATACGAACTTGTTTGTTGGCTAAATGAAAAAAGTTGCATTTTCAGCAAAGATCAGGTTTTGTAAATGAATTTGGCAAAAAAAAAACTCTTGCACTTCCTCTTCCCAAGTTTTTATTTCAAATTGCATGGAATAGTTTACAAAGAAAAATAAATATGTCCAAAGGTCCTTTTTTAAATTAAAATTATTTAAAAAAAAAACACTTCTAAAAATATGAGTTTAAGAACCAGTTTTTTATAATTTTTATTTTTAAAAAATAGTGGGAATATTTTGGATCATATGCCAAAGATCCTTTATTTAGTATAAGGATTTTTCTAAATTTTCTCATAAAAATAATTCCAATCAAATTAAAAGAAAAATTACCAGAAAAAGATCTGAAAATTTCCAATTACACAATTCGAAGTCTTAAATGGGAAATGATCTAAAAATCAAAATAAGCACTTGTCGATTGAAATGAACAATTCTTGGGGGTGTACTCCTCTCCCTCCCCCCCCCCCCCGCCTTTTTTTTACCATCGTCTTTTGCCATAAATAATAAGTAATATTAAAAGAAGAAACTTCTTAATTAATGCCCTAAATACGGACTACATTTTCGATGGTTGATCTACAATTTTAAGTGCTTTTTCGAATTTACTGCTCTGTACACAGATTGCTTAGATGACCCCAGTTCCCTCAGCGCGCTTTATTTTCCACCAAAAAAAAATTAAAATATGGAATGAAAGAGTGGGTGATTCATTTTTTTGTCAGTTATTATTACTAGTTTTTTTTTGAAAGTGTAATTTTATTGAAAAGAAAGTTTGAGTCATTCTTCCTCCTACACTGGAACCGTTCGAAGTGTGAGAATCCCTTCCCGATTATTCCTTCTTTCAGAAAAAATGTTTTTTATTCTTCTTATGAGTAAATCTTATTAATAATCTACTAAATTTCAAAGATCAATACTATCCGGAAATTGAATAATTTCTATTTAAAGAAAGGTTCATATTTGAAAAATGTTTTTATATAATTTTTTTGTGAAATTATATTAGAGAAAATTATAAATGTGGAAATGTATCATAGCTGAATTCTGCTTTATTGTTAGGAAAAGTCGATGATGAGGCATAATGAAAACTGGGTGAAACATACGGAAACAAATATGGTAATGGAAGAAACAAATGCATCCAACATGATATTATGAATAGAAAACTTTTTATTGTTTATGGAAAATTTCCCAATCAAATCAACTTTTTACAAAACTAATAGTAAATCAGAAAAGAGTTTTATATAATTGGAAATTTGTTTTGTTCCTTCAAAATTGTTTTCTTTTGTTTCTTATGCTTTATATTTCAGTAAAAATTTTTGCAGTTAAAATTCTTGAAGCTCAACTTCTTGTAGTTAAAATTCTGGTAGTGAAAATTCTGACAGTGATAAATTCTTGTAGCTAAACTTCTTGAAGTAAAAATTCTTGTAGTTAAAAATTTGTGAATTTAAAGTTCTGGCAGACAAATAATCTTGCAGTTAAAATTATAGCAGAAAAAAATTCTCTCAGTTAAAGTTCTTGAAGCTTAATTTCTTGTAGGTAAAATTCTTGTAGTAAAAAATGCATACAGTAAAAATTCTTACAGTTAAAATTCTAGAAGCTAAATTTCTTGCAGTGAAAATTCTGGCAGAAAAAAATTCTTGCAGTTAAAATTTCTGGCAGTGAAAAATCTGACAGTGCTAAATTCTTCTAATTACAGTTTATACAGTAAAAATTTGTGAATTTAAAATTCTGCCAAAAATATTCTTGCAGTTAAAGTTCTTGAAGCTAAACTTCTTGTAGGTAAAATACTTGCAGTGAAAATTCTGGCAGAAAATAATTCTTGCAGTAAAAGTTCTTGAAGCTTAACTTCTTGTAGGTAAAATTCTTGTCGTAACAATTCATACAGCAAAAAATCTTGTAGTTAAAGTGCGTACAGTAAAAATTCTTGCAGTCATAATTTGTGAATTTAAAATTCTGACAAAAAAAATATTCTTGCAATTAAAGTTCTTGAAGCTGAACTCCTTGTAGGTAAAATTCTTGCAGTAGAAATTCTGGCAATAAAATTTCGTGCAGCAAAAATTTTTGCAGTTAAAATATTGTATTTAAAAGTATTGCAGTTAAAATTCTCGCAGTAAAAATTTTTGTACTAAAAGTTCATGTAGTAAAAATATGTGGCAGTAAAAATTCGTGCAGTTAAAATTCTTGCAATTAAAAATCTTGCAGTGAATATGGTTGCACGAAAAACTTTGCATTTAAAATTATTGCAGTTAAAATTTCTGAAGTAGAAATGTTTGCAGTTAAAAGTGAAAATCATGCTAAAAATTTGCATATTTTTGAACAATGTTTTTATTCTCAAAAACACCAAAAAATTTTTGTTTATTTTTTTTGAAATTTATTTTACACTCCAAAAATTTGATTGTTGATTAAATATTTTCACTGTTGATCGTCCAAAATTTATATTTTTAGTATTTTCCTGACAGCTGTACTGAATAAAAAAATAACAAAAATGAAAGTTGATTTCTTATAATAATGTCTACATAAAATATTAGAAATTTTATAATGTCTTCTTCTCATTTTTTTATTATAAAAATGTTGAAAAAAAATTTTAAAATCTAGAAAATTACAAGCAGACAAGTTTATTTTCTCACTTGTTCGTTGTTTGTTCTCAATTTAACCTGAAATAAACAGTAAGCAACATGATGGAAACATGCCTTTTTTCTGTTCAAATTTCATTAAACGAGTTAAAAATAATTGTTAAAATGTGTGAAAGCATTTTCATTTAAAAATCATGTAATTTGCTTTTACTTTTTTTTGTTGTTAACAGTAAAAATTTACAAAAAAAATGGAAAATTACATTAAAATAAGTACCACGTAATAAAAACTAGTTTAACAAAAATTTATAAAAAAATACAAAAGTTTCAAAGATCGAACAAAAAAAATCGTTCAGTAAATAAAATTTCAGTTAGAAATTTCATAGAAAATCTTTTTAGCAAAAATTCTTGCGTTAAAAATGGCTGTAGTTAAAATGCTTGCAGTTGTTTGTGAGTAAAAATAGTCTCAACAAAAACTCTTGCAGTTAAAAGGTCGTTTCAGTATAAATTCTTGCACTTAAAATTCTTCCAGTAAAAATTCTTGCAGTCAAAATAGTGTCAATAAAAATTCTTGCGGCCAAAATTCCTGCAGTTAAAATTCTTGCAGTAAAATATTTGTCAGTACAAATTTTTGCAGTAAAAATTGTCTCAATAAAAATTCTTGCAGCTAAAATTCTTGAATTAAAAATAGTTTCAATGAAAATGCTTGCACTTAAAAGTTTCGTTCCTAAAATCCTTGCAGTTAACATTTTTGCAGTAAAATATTAGTCAGTAAAAATTCATGCAGTTCAAATCGTTTCAGTAAAAATTCTTGCAGCTAAAATTCTTTCAGTAAAAATAGCTTCAATAAAAATTCTTGCAGTCAAAATTTTTGTAGTTAAAATTCTTGCAGTTAAAATTTTTGTAGTAAAAAATTTGTCAGTAAAAATTCTTGCAGTTCAAATGATTTCAATAAAAATTCTTGCAGTTAAAATCATTTCAGTAAAAATAATCGCAGTTTACTGAATCGTCTCAGTAAAAATTTTTGCAGTCAAAATAATTTTAATAAAAATTCTTGCAGTTCAGTAAAGTTTTTGAAAATGTTTTCCTCAATTTAGTCAGACAAAATACTTTCCAGTAAAAATATCTTTAACAGAAATTTCTTTAAAAAAAAATTTGGACTTTCTATTAGGAATCCACTAACTGCAAAACAAATGAAACTGAAAATGTTGCACAAAAATTCATCTACTAAATTGCCGACCTTGTCAATGAAAAAATTGTTCATTAAAATAATTTCTTTCCCATCAATTGAATTTCAATTTTCATGGTTAATTATCTCACGTTATGAGATTTTTCCTAGGTTGTAATTAGTAGAATTATTTGCGATTTAATTATTTTGCACTAAAATAAAATTATTACTTATGTAAGTTAGTAGCCCTGCGATTTTAACAGTTTTCCTTTCTCTTCTTCGCCTTTTCCTATCAAACTTGTGGTCAGATTGAAGGCTGAAAAAATTGTGAAAAAGAGTGGCCGCCTCAAAAAAACCGCAGACCAATCAGTTAGTAAGTCAGTCAGTCAGTCGAGTGGTAAAAAGTGAAACGCGTTCGGGTAATTAAAATCGATTATGATATTCGGACTCGTTTTATTTTTGGCTTTTTTTCCTATAATCGCAAATGGGTAATTTTTTTGTAAGTATCATAATTAGAAATTTTTTTTAAAGCCTAAATAATGATTTTTGTATAGAAATCGAAGGACATCGTCTAGATATGAAATATGTTAAATTGTAATTAAAATGCTTATTTGGACTCAAAATTTATAAGAAATTATTTGCAAGCAATCAGAATGAAGTAACAACTAAATCAGAAAAAAATATAGTAAAAACTATATTAGAAAATTATATTTTGAATGAAAAGTAAATTGTGGAAATAATCAAATGTGATTAAAAGAAAAATTCAAATAAAATTGAGAAGGGAAGCAATTAAAAATGGGATCAGAAATTAAATTTAAAAAATTAACTCACCAAAAATTATTGATTGATTGTCGCCAAAAATTTCCCTCAAAATAATATTTCCCGATAATCTTGCTTAAAAATAAAATTCACCAAAAAATGCCTCTTAGAAGAAAAAAAAACACTTTTGAGAAGAAAATTTACTAATCAGATTTGAATTGCTTTTTTAAATTCTTTAAAATTTTTCTTAACGGAAAAAATCTATTCACCAAAACAATATTCACCACAAACGGCTTAACTAAATCAAAACTCATTAAAAATACTTCCAATATTGAAGTTTCTTAAAAATCATATTGTATTTAAAAATTGAAATCGACAAAAAAAAATTTCAAAAATAAATCAAGAAAAGACATTTCAAAAGATAATTCCCTAAAATTCTTTTGAAAATTGATTTTCACCACGAACCCAATTTAAAATGTAGTTCATCAAAATTCATTTGAAAACAATATTCATCAAAAACCGTTTAATTAAAAATAAATTCAGCAAAAATACTTTCAAGAGTAAAATTTTTCAAAAATCCTTCTAAGAATTGAAATCACCAAAAACAGTCTTTCGAAAATAATTGACAAAAATACCTAAAAAAATTAAATTTACCAAAAACAAATTCAACGAAAATGCTTTCAAAAAGGAGATTTCCCGAAAAATGTGTTGAAAATAAAATTCACCAAAAACCCACCTTAAAAAAAACTGACTAAAATCCCATCAAAAAATTAAACTCACCACAAACCGTTTTAAAAATTAAATTTACCAAAAAAACCATTTCAACCAAAATGCATCAAAACCAAAATGTTTCTAAGTTCCTTAAAGATAAATTTCACAAAAAAAATCTCAAAATGCCTTCCAAAATTAAATTCACCACAAACGTTGTCAAAATTAACCTCAACCAAAAATTGTTCTTAAAAAATCTTTTGGTTAAAATTGAGTCCACCATAAATTCACCTTAAATTGTTATTCCCTAAAATTCCATTTGAAATAAAAATTCAACACAGAGTTTCTCAAAAATTAAATTCACCAAAAATGCTTTCAAAATTAAAATTTCCCAAAAAATACCTTTGTAAATAAAATTTTCATAAGCCTGAAATTCACCACAAACATTTTCAAAAATAGAATTCACCAAAAAAATATGCCCTCAAAAACTACATAACCTAAAAATTGTCTTGGACGTTAAATCCATCTTGTTTTCTACCAAAATGCAATTTAAAATCAAGTTCACCAAAAATGATGAATTTAATTAAAAATTCAAAATTAAAATTTTCCAAAAATTCTTTCGAAAATAAAATTCTCATAAAACCAAAATTCACCACAAAGTTTCTCAAAAATGAAATTCACCAAAAATGCTTTCAAATTTATTATTTCCTAAGAATTCTTTTGTAAATAAAATTCTTATTATAAGCATGAAATTCACCACAATTTCTCAAACCCATTTAATTTACCAAAACTACTTTCAAACATAAAATTAAGTTCACCACAAACATTTTTAAAAATAAAATGCACCAAAAAAATATTCCCTCAAAAACTAAATAACCTAAAAATTCTTCTGGAAGTTAAATCCATCATGTTATCTACCAAAATGCCATTTAAAATCAAAATTCACTACAGAATTTCTCAAAAATTAAATTCACCAAAATTGATGAATTAAATTAAAAATTTCTAAATTAAAAGTTTCAAAATTAAAATTTTCCAAAAAAAATTCTTTTGGTAATAAAAATAAAATTCTCATAAAACCAAAATTCACCACAAAGTTTCTCAAAAATGAAATTTACCAAAAATAAAAATACTTTCCAAATTACAATTTCCTAAAAATTCTTTTGTAGATAAAATTCTCATAAGCCTGAAATTTACCACAAAATCTCACAACCAAAAATGCTTTAAAAATTAAATTGAATTCACCACAAACATTTTCAAAAATAAAATTCACCAAAAAAAAATCGTGTAAGAACTAAATAACGTAAAAATTCTTTTGGAAGATAAATCCATCATAAATCCACCTTTAAACGTTATCCACCAAAATTCCATTTAAAACCGAAAATCCACCACAAAGTTTCTTAAAAATTATATTCACCAAAAATGCTTTCAAAATTAAAATTTCCCAAAAAATTGTTTAAATTAAAATTTTTAAATTCCCCAGAAATACTTTCAAAACTATAACAAAATTCACCATAAACTTTTCCATAACTAAAATTCACCATAAAAAAAAATACCCTCAAAAATCCACCGTGAATGCCATTTATAACCAAAATTTACCACAAAATTTGTCAAAAATTAAATTCACCAAAAATGCTTTCAAAATTAAAATTTTTCCGAAAATAAAATTCTCATAAAACCAAAATTCACCACAAAGTTTCTCAAAAAAAATTAAATTCACCAAACAATTTTTTTTTTAATAATAAAGTTTTCTAAATTAAAATTCTTTCGAAAATAAAATTCTCCCACAAATCCTCTTGAAAAATAAAAGTTAAAAAAAATCATTAAAAACCAAATAAAAACTCACCAAAAATTTAAATGCTTACTCATGAAAAAAATAAGCAAACGTTAGTGTTTACTCACCTCTCAATTTTAAATCAGGCATTATTCACCATTGAAAGAGAAAACGGAGATTTCTCAGCGATTTTTATTGTTTTTAGAGCTTTTTCTTATTTATTTTTATTTTCAAAAAAGTCTACTCTCAAAATTAGGGCAAATGCAGTTAAATTTAAAATTTTAGTCACCACATACACCATCACCTCTCAGTTACTCAAATTCAAATTCAAATTGCATTTAAAAATGAATCAAGAGGAAAATATTTCTGGGCAGAATTTATAGAAAATTCTTAATTTAAAAATTAAAAAATAAAGAGAAAAACGTGCTTGAAAACGAAAGTGGAAGGAGGAAATCTCCAACAACTCATATTCTGTGGTGAATTAATTATTTTGAAGAGGATTTTATTATTCCGTGCGTCTGCAGTTTTGATGCGCTTTCTTATGCCTCTTTTTTTAGTTACTCTTTTCATCCTACAACGCTGATATGAATATTTTCAATTCCATCTCGAAATGCATTTTCGGAGAGTGAACATTAAATTCTTTAAAACAACGGCAGGGGGCGGATTGCGTAATTTCTAATCGCACTACTTTAATGGCCACTCAAAACTGATTACTTTTTTTTTTTGGTTGTCATATCGTTTTTAACAGATTATTTACGAAAATTAAAGTCAGCAATTTTCTTCTGAATCTTAAAAAGGGGAGAAAGGGATCTTTCGGAAAAATTGTATTTTGTTTTGTTCAATTGAAAAAATTATGAAATATGAAAAATTATGTAATTTTTTTTTACAATTTTCATGAATAATTTTATCTTTTGACACAATTTAGTTATTATTTTAATAATTTTCTTTTTCTCCAAATTATTGTAAATTATTTCTATTCTTTTCTTTTTTTTTTTCTTTTTTTAGATAAATTATGAATAAAACAATAGCGAATCTTTGTACAATTGCCAAAATTACTATAATAACAAGCGCAAATTTTTCTATAATTTTTTTTCTTCAAATATTTTTTTTTTTGAGGGTTTTTTCTTGTGCTTTTCTCTTATTTTTTCAGTTTTTTTTTTTAATCTTGATAACTTTTGACATGTAGTGTATTGTATAAAGTATTCAATGAAATTACACAGTCAGGGGCGTAAAAAGTTCCCACGAAAAATTCACTTAAATTAAGTCCATTCAATTTTTGTCACCTTCTTTTGGGAAATTTTTACTTATTTTTTTAGAGTAATTTTTTTTTTATTTATAATAATTTTTTTTTCAATAGAAACCAATAAGCTCAAAAAAAAATTTAAATTATTTAAAAAAAAATATTTGGAAAAATAGAAAACTTTAAACTAAAATTCAAGCTTTTACAAAATATTTACTTTTAATTTTCCTTTAATTTGTATTTTTTTCTAGTGAATTTTGTGATTTTATAAAAAACTTTATTTGAAAATTTATAAAAATTCGTATTTTATATAAAAAGTTTTTGTTAAAAAAAAATCTATTTTTATAGGAAAAATTTCAGTAACAACAAAAATGATATAAAGCAACAAAAAAGTTCTTGCAGAAAAGAGTTTATAAAGTAAAAGTTTTTATAGAAACAAATTTTTGTATATGTAAATAAAAAATTATAGGAAAAAAAAGAAACTATAAAAATATATAGTTTTTCTCTATAATTTTTGAATTTACCCTAAAACTATGCAAAAAAAAAATTGTGTCCAATAAAAATACAATAAAAAGCAACTTTTACCACGCAAAAAAAAACTGTCAAAAAAAAATGATATTTTAAAAAAAATCAAGTACATTTTTCCAAAATCAAATAAATTATTAATATTTCTCTTTAAATTGTAATTTTTCTTTTATTTTTATTTTGAAAAATATACTTTATAGAAAACTTTATTGGAAAATTTAAAAAAATTTGATTTTATAGAAAAAAATTTCAATACAAATAAAAATAATTAGAATAAATGTTGCCAAAAAAAATTTATTATTAGTATGAAAATTTTTAAAAGAAAATAAAAATTTATTGTAAAAATTGAAATTATAGATAAAAAAAATTAAGAACAAAAATGTTTGATTCCAAAAAATTTCGCAACAAAATATTGCACACAACAAAATTGCAACGTAAAAAGTAGTTTACAGAAAATTTGTTTTTACAAAAAAATCAAGTTTTCACCAAATAAGAATTTTCTTTCAAAAAATTTAGCTTTTCTCAAAAAGACAAAATTTTTTTTTGCAAAAAACAAAATTTTGAAAATTTATTGAATTTTTTTTTGGAAAATTTAAAATTTAACAAAAAGTGATATATTTTCAAAAATATTTTAATTTTAAAGCAAAGCTTTTCCGTGAAAAAACACATCTTCCAAAGAAAGGTTTTCTTAAAAAAATTTAAATTTTTTTTTTTGTAAAAAAAATGATTTTTTTTTCTTAAAAACTAAAATAAATAATAAAAAAGAAATTTTTTTTTTTTAAAAACCGAATGGACAAAAAATTACAAAACAAAATTCTTCTATAAGCAAAATTGTGTTTAAAGCAAAAATACAATTTGAACTGGGAAAAAGAGTCATTTTTGGATGAATAATTTTTTTAAAATATTTTTTTTTTTACAAAAGAACTTACTTTATGTTGCAAAAAAAAAAATATTAAATTAAATATGTAAATAGAAATGAACAAAAATCGAATAGGAAAAAAAAATGTCCAAAGGTAAATACTACAAAAAAGATCTTCTTTTATGCAGAAAAGTTCGGGAAGAAAAAAATACCGAAAATACAATTTGTACGAGAAAACAGTCTTTTTTTTGGGTAAGAGACCTTAAAAACCGAATTCTTCTATAAACTTTTTACAAAAGACAAAAAAAAAATAAACAAAAATTTGGAAACAAAAAAAATTTGAAAAGAAAAATTCTGTTTTTAAGTCTCACCCAAAAATAAGCATTAAAAAAATTTTCGTTTAAAGCATACAAAATTTTGGTTTAAGGCATGCAAAATTTTTGTTTCAAGCATAATAAATTCTATTTAAGACACACAAAATGTTTGTGTGTCTTAAATAGAATTTATTATGTTTTAATGTTTAAAACAAAAATTCTTGTTTCAGGCATAAAAAAATTTTGTTTTAGCATAAAAAAATTTTTTGTTTAAAGCATAAACTCTTTTTGAGAAATTGAAATTTTTACAGAAAATTTTTCACTTTTATTTTGACTTTTTTTTATTATTTCTAATGTTTTTGCCAAAAAAAAAACCTAAAAATTGTAAAAATTTGTAAAAAATTTATTAAAAAAATGAAAAAAATCCATTCATACTACAAAAGTACTACAAAAAAAAATTTGTTTAAAACAAAAAATGCTCAGCACAAAGAAAAACTACCGAAAATACAATTTGAACGAGAAAAACAGTTTCTTTTTTCTTCGGGTAAGTCTTAAAAACAAGAGTTTTTGTTAAGAAAGTCTTATAAAATTTTTTTTTTACAAAAAACCACTTTCTTTAACAAAAAATAAAATATAAAATATTTTGTTGTCCAAAAAAATTTAATTTAAAGCATAAAAAATTCTGTTTGCAGCATAAACAATTTTTGTTTCAGTGAACCATTTTTGCTTAAAGCGTAAAAAATTCTGTTTAAGGCATAAAATTTTTTGTTGGAGGATAAAAGTTTATTGTTTACAGCGTAAAATCTTTTTGTTTAAATCGTAAAATATTTTTGTTTCAGGAAAAAATGTTTGCTTCAAGCATAAAAAATTTTTGTTTAAAGCATAACCAATTTATGGTTTAATATTTTTGTTCAATGCATGCAACATTTTTTTTTAAGGCATAAAAATTCTTGTTTAAGGGAAAACTTTTTGAGAAAATGAAATTTTTACGAAAAAATTTGGACTTATTTTGATTTTTGTTTTCCTTTTTTTGTTTCAGGTAAAAAATATTTATTTAGAGCATAAAAAGTTTTTGTTTAAAGCATAACAAATTCTGTTTAAAGCATAATTTTTTTTAGTTTAAAGCATAAAAGATATTGCATAAAGAAAAAATGTTGGTAATGAAATTTTCAGAGGAAAAAATATTTTATTTTGACTTTGGAAGAAGATAAAAGGTTTTTTTTTGAATTTTTCTAAAATATTTTCTTAAAAAAACTTATTTTTGTCAACAAAAAAACATATAAAAATTGTAAAAATTTGTAAAAAATCTATTAAAAAAATGAAAAAAACTTCCCTAAAAAGTACTGTAAAAAAAAGGAACAAACAACCCAAAGAAAAAGTACCGAAAATACAATCTGTACGAGAAAAAGAGTCTCCTTTTTGGGGTAAGAGTCTTAAAAACAGTTACAAAAAAATTCTTTTTTTACAAAAAACCACTTTCTTCAACAAATGATTAAATTTAAAATAAAAAATTATCCAAAAAAAATTTAGTTTAAAGCATAAAAAATTCTGTTAAAAGCATAAAAAATTATTATTTAAGGGATAAACGTTTTTTGTTTAAAGCGTAAAAACTTTTTGTTTTAAGCATAAAATATTTTTGTTAAGTGATAAAAAATTTTAGTTTGAGGCATAAAAAATTATGTTTAAAGCATAAAAAGTTTTTGTTTCAAGCGTAATAAATTCTGTTTAAAGCATAAAATATTTTTGTTTCAATCATAATAAATTCTGTTTAAAGCATAAAAAGTTTTTGTTTCAAGCATAATAAATTTTGTTTCAAACATAAAATATTTTTGTTTCAAGCATGATAAATTCTGTTTAAAGCATGAAGAGTTTTTGTTTCAAGCGTAACAAATTCTGTTTAAAGCATAAAATATTTTTGTTTCAATCATAATAAATTCTGTTTAAAGCATAAAATTTTTTGTTGGTGGATAAAAGTTTATTGTTTAAAGCCTTAAAAACTTTTTGTTTTAAGCATAAAATATTTTTGTTTAGTGATAAAAAATTTTAGTTTGAGGCATAAAAAATGTTGGTTCAGAGCATAAACATTTTTGTTTCAAGCGTAATAAATTCTGTTTAAAGCATAAAATATTTTTGTTTCAATCATAATTAATTCTGTTTAAAGCATAAAAATTTTGGTTTCAAGCATAATAAATTCTGTTTAAGGCATAAAATATTTTTGTTTCAATCATAATAAATTCTGTTTAAAGCATAAACAAATTTTGTTTCAAGCATATTAAATTCTGTTTAAAGCATAAAAAGTTTTTGTTTCAAGCATAATTAATTCTGTTTAAAGCATAAAAATTTTGGTTTCAAGCATAATAAATTCGGTTTAAGGCATACAAATTCTCTTTAAAGCATAAAAAGTTTTTGTTTCAAGCATATTAAATTCTGTTTAAAGCATAAAATATTTTTGTTTAATGCATAAAATTTTTTTATTCAAGGCATAGAAATTCTTGTTTAAAAAATAAACATTTTTTGTTTAAAGCGTAAAAACTTTTTGAGTCAATGAAATTTTTACAGAAAAATTTGGACTTTTATTTTAACTTTTTTTGTTTCAGGTAAAAATTGTTTATTTAAAGCATAAAAAAATTTTGTTTAAAGCATAAAAGATTTTACATAAAGAAAAAAATACCAGAAATGCCATTTTTCAAGAGTAAAGATATTAAAAACCAAAAAAGTTTTTGTCTACCACTTTTTTTTTGAAAAGTTATTTTTAATAAGAAAAAAGTTTATGTTTTTCCCCAAAATAATTATTTAATAATAAAAATTAAGAAATTTCAAAAAAAAATGCAAAATCTTCTTCTAAAAGGGCTTTTCTTACAATTTTCAATATTGGCGCTTTCAGAAGAGAAGAAAAAAACCAAATCCCAGAAGACAGATAGAATGGGAAGTTCAAAATTACTTTATTTTTATTAAAGTTTTCTCAATTTTACCTTTTTTTTAAAACAAAAATTTATTTACAAAAAAAAAAATTCAATAACAAAATAAAAATTAAAATTAAATTTATTAAGAAAAATATCAAAAACTTGAGATAAAAAGTGGAGACAAAAAAAAAAAAAACCTGTTGAGTCTTGGTGGTTGCTGGCGGCAGATGCAAAATGAGACGTGATTAATCATCGACATTGGAACCAACAAAAATAAATAAAATAAAATCAAAAACCTGCACTACAGAATCAAAACATAGCAAAACGGATGTTGTTGGTATTGTTGCCGTCATGTCGGTGGCAATTTGTATCCCCAACATTCGGAAGAACAACTAATCGTGATCTTGTTGGAGCAAGTGTTGGCCGACCTTCTTTTTACTTCTTTCCTCCTCAACTGGCGCGACTACAAAGATGCCCCCATTTCGATACTATCAGAAAAATGACTGAGACCGAGTGTACGGGGGACTGTTTACTAACAACCGTTTCGGGAAGATGGACAAAAGGCATTTGGGGGGGAGGGGTGATAGTCAAGTAGAAGCACAAATAACCGGAAGCCTAGAAACCGAAACGATCCATCTTATCTTCATCTTCTTACAGATTCTCGACTTCTTCGGTGGCGGTTGGAGCTGACAAATGTTCCCAGCTCGTATCCAATTCGTCTATGCTCGCCTTCGGCATAACGCAATCTTTTCTGCATCAATGAATTTTCTCAGACAACAAATTGATACGCCCTTTCTTCCCTACTTCCTCCCCCTCTTTTAAGGCAAATCCATTCTTTTTGCAAGTTTTAGTTTTGTACCAAAAAGAAAAACAACAATTCGACAAGACCTTGAACTAGTTGCAGTTTCTCTTAGTTAGTTTTGTTCAATTGAGACCTCCTACCTTGTACCCGTCCCTTCCACACTCCACCATTGGAGCGAGGAGTAATAATTCTCTAAATAAACTGATTTTTTTTATTGTTGTTTTTCGGTTTTTTTTTTCTCTCAAATGTTCACCTTCAGTTGTTAACCGTTTTCTTTTCCTGTTTTAAAATAAATTGACTTAAGATCTTTAAAAAGAAAAAACTCCGAAAAGAAATCAACGAAAAAACAACGTGACAAACGAAAATGAAAAATGGCGCCGTTTACGATTTAAATGATAACAAATTGACTTCTGAATTATAGCAGTTTTCTTTGATTAGAAATGATTGCTAATAAATCCTGTAAAAAGGAAGTGTTTTTTTTAAAGAAAATATCTGAAAAGTGGGGTTTTTGACATTTTCAAGGATACCCTCTTGTGGGGAATTTTCTTGCTAACCTAACCTCTTAAGGGGGAAAAGTTAAAAATTGATTTCTTTTTCAATTGCAATTGCAATAAAATTAAATACTGAATAAAAATATTTTGCAATAATTTCCAATTGAATTTTTCTTTAAAAGATAGAAAAAAAACCCGCTCGTAATAGAAATAAATTTAATTCAATTTCAATAGCGTCCGTCCGCCAATAATTGCATAACAAATTCTCAGGCACTTGTCAAATTTTAATGGCCGTCCCAATTCTGCCAACCTAAAAGTTTTGCATTGTTAGACGAACAGTGGTGGTGGGTCACCTGCTGTGCAAATAGCCTTCACGGTCATTTGTACTCACATAATTTGCGTTACTTCATTTTGAAAATTTAAAGAAAAACAAACTGTTTCGGAGAAGCAAACATGTTGCAAAA
The DNA here is from genome assembly GCA_958298945.1 of Atherix ibis. NCBI lineage: Eukaryota > Metazoa > Arthropoda > Insecta > Diptera > Athericidae > Atherix > Atherix ibis. The sequence continues at coordinate 80,147,444 of OY282609.1, forward strand.
AGAGACCATTTTGAAATTGACTGACACAACGCGAACTCCATGAGGGCGGTGTGATTGTACTAGAAAATAGCGGAAATAATGAAAAAATTCACAGAGGCAAATATAATAGAACGTGTGCCGTTAAATAATTAATTGAAAAATTTTCCCAAAAAAAATAAAAACTTAGACCTCAGAAATTAATAAAAAAAATTTATGCATAAATTGCCAAAAAAAAAATACCAAAAAATTTTCTAGTAAAAGTGGTTCTCGTCAAAAATTTTCGGGTAGAAAATTTTCTGATAATTATTTTTCGAGTAGAAAATTTTCTGGTAATTATTTTTCGAGTAGAAAATTTTCTGGCAAAAATTTTTCGTGTAGAAATTTTTTTGCCAAGCATTTTTCTGGTCAAAATTTTGCTGATAAAAGTTTTTTGGGTTAGAAATTTTTGAGGTGAAAAATTTTTTGGGTAAGAAATTTTTAGGGCGAAAAATTTTTTGGTTAAAAAATTTTCTGATCAACATTTTTCGTAAAATTTTTTCCCTTTTATTCTTAAAATTTTCAAATAGAAATTTTTTAGGTAAATTTTTTGGGTAAATATTTTTTTGGTTTCAAATTTTTCGTGTTAAAGTTTTTTTGATAAACATTTTTCTGCTTAAAATTTTACTGACTAAAATTTTACTGATTAAAACGTTTCTGGTAAAATGTTTTTGAGTAAAAATTTTTCGAGTTAAAAATTTTTGTGGTAAAAAATTTTCTGCTCAAAATAAACTTTTTCGGGTAAGAATTTTTCTGAAAACATTTTTCTGCTTAATATTTTTCGGGTAAAAAATTTTTGGGCAAGAATTTTTCTGGTAGAAATTTTACTGCCCAAAATTTTTCGGCTCAAAAAATTTTCTGGTAAAATTTTTATTTAGACATTTTTTTGTTTCTAGTAAAAATGCTCCTCGTCAAAATTTTTCGGGTTAAAATTTTTCTGGCTAAAATTTTTCTTCTTGGAATTTTTCTGGTAAGAATTTTTCGGGCTAACAATTTTCTGGTCAATATTTTTTACGTAAAACATTTTTAGGGGAGAATTTTTTTCTGGCAAAAATTGTTTTGGACAAACTTTTCGGGTAGAAATTTTACTGCCCAAAATTTGTCTGGTTAAATTTTTTCTTGAGAATTTTTTTGTGGTAAAAATTTTCTTGATTAAAATTTTTCTGGTAAAAATTTTTCGGTAAGAAATTTTTGTTTTTAAAATTTTCGAGTAGAAATTTTTTTGGTAAATTTTTCAGGCAAAATGTTGTACTCATATTTTTGTGATATAAATTTTTCGGGTAAGAATTTTTCTGCTTAACATTTTTCGGGTAAAAAATTTTTGGGCGAGAATTTTTCTGGTAAAATTTGTTTTTGGGTAGAAATTTTTCGGGCAAAAATTTTATGTTCATAATTTCGTGGTAAATATTTTTCTTGATTAAAATTTTTCTAGTAACAATTTTTCGGGCACAAATTTTACTGCCGAAAATCCTTTTGGTCAAGTTTTTTCTTGGCAATTTTTTTGTGGTGAAAATTTTCTGGGTTCAAATTTTTCTGGTAAAAATTTTTCGGTACGAAATTTTTATTTTTAAAATTTTCGAGTAGAAATTTTTTGGGAAAAATTTTATGCTCACAAGTTTGTGATAAAAATTTTTCGGGAAAGAATTTTTGTGGTAAAAAATTTTTGGGTGAGAATTTTTCTGTTAAAAATTGTTTTGGTAAAAATTTTTCGAGAAGAAATTTTTCTGCCCGAAACTGGTCAGTTCAAAATTTTTCTCGCCAAATCTTTTCTTGGAAATTTTTTTCATGTAAAAATTTTTCTGCCTAAAATTTGACTTATTAAAATTTTTTTCTGAATTGGAATTTTTCTGCTTCAAATTTTCCTGGTATAAAATTGAGTTGATAAAATGTTTTCGGGTAAAAATTTTTTGGGTTAAAAATTTCTCTGGTAAAAAATTTCCCAGTTAAATACTTTTCTAGCAAAAATTTTTTGGGTCCAAATTTTTCTGCTACGAATTTTGCTGGTCAAATTTTTTCTGGTAAGAATTTTTCTTAGTAAGAATTTCCCAATAAACGTTTTTCAAATAAAAAAATTTCCAATAACAACTCTGCGAGTAAAAATATTTCCAGTGATAATTTTCTAATTGAACTTGTTTTCTCTAGTGAATATTTTTATTAGATACTTAAATGATCATAAAATTGACTATAAAAAAATTATCTGACGAAAAAATATATTAAAATTATTAGAATTTTCCATTAAAATTGGCCTTGATTTATAATCAATTTTATTCCGTGCTGTTTCAAGATAGAATTTCACTCGAACTTTCGCTTTTTTCTTCCATTTTCAATTACCGAAAATCCCAATATCGTCGTGCTATTATGAATGTTAAAACTGCGACGGTTGGAAACTCGGTGGGAAAAGGAAAATCGTGGCAGGTCCCTAAAAAAAAGTCTGTTGGATACCAACCAACTTGGGGTAATCGACAACAGCGTTTACTGTCAGTAAATTTATTTTAGCGAAGAAGTTCCTTCAAAATTAAAATAAAATTCTATATGCGCCAGGATGGAAGGGGTTCTTTTTTAAAGGATTACATTTCTATTATCCTTGATGAAATATTTTATATTTTCAAGGAGACTGTTTCTTAGTTTTTCCTTTTTGTATTCAAATTTCATCATGAAAACGTATTTGCTCATGAAGACTAACCCAGTCAATAGAAGAAATTCAAATGAAAACAAGACAAGAGACGCCGCTCTGTGATACTCGTAAATTCAAAAAAGAAGGAACAGCAAACAAAAATGCGAAAAACCTAAAAGAAGATATCCTAAAACTGGAAGAGGATTTTCTACTAAAAGCAAAATGAAAAGTAAACAATTTTCACATTATCCTCTGTAAAAGCCTAAAATGCCTGATGGCGATTATTTTTAATAAGTTACGATGAGTGCTTGAAATGATGTTTTAGTGCTTTTTCCATTATTCACTCAAATCCAGACTGTGCCATATTCAAGGGTGCTGGTGACTCTTGTGGTGGTGGTGATGGTGACTTCTAGCAGAACTTTCTTGTTTGTCTTTCAAGACCAAGAACCATCGCCCACCACCGAAAACTAAGCCAAATCAAATCATCATCCTTCCGTTTACTAGTAGTTTTTTTTGTTTTTAAAAGGAGTCATAAGAAGCTAAACGTGATAATTTTCTCTTCTTTTATTGGGACGAATGGGCTGTTCTGTCTTTAGGTGGTTTCCATCATCCCCAATAATCATCAAACAATGTTTCTCATATCAAGCCCAGCCAACTTATTTCTTCTTGTCTAAATTTTTACGTCACAACAGCAGTTCTCCTTCTAGCTTCAAGGTTACAATCAAGGACAAAGGACCAAGAACCATCAGCCAAGCATCAAGGACAAAATAGCACAGTTTTTTTTAATGTTGACAGTACCTCTTAACTAGAAACGCAGCCTAATCAACTAGGATTTAGTCAGTCCATTAGTAATGTTGACAAAATATTAATTTTATTTCATGAACAAGCAAATAGCGCAGACAAACCCTTTTACAATAAAATTTTGCAGCTTCCTTTTTCGCCTACTCACCTAATCCTCCCATCTTAAAAACCAAAAGCTCTCCTTTTTTTAGGATTGTTTTTTTTTTGCAATTATTTTTGTTGTTTCTCTTTTAAAGCAAAAAATAATGGAATTAAAAAAAAAACTTTTAAATTTTATCCTAAAAAAAAAAACTCCGAAGAATAATCTGAATTTTGTCCGAAAATTGAATTTACTGAGTTTGAATTTATTTTTTAATTAAAAATGATTATTGGTTTGTGGAAATTGGTAATAAAATCGCATAAATAAGCAACAAATTTCATTGCGAAATTCGATATGAAATTTTAGTCCGAATTTTGTCCTAAAAATTATGTACAAAATTCAGTCAGGATTTTATGCTATTCTGTGAACATTTTTTTACTCAACTGAAATACGGAGTTTTTTTTGTTGGAATATTACATTTTAAAAAAATTAGTCCGAAACTTTATCCTAAAAATATTTAGATGAGTCCGAATTTAAGTGCAGTCCGAATTTTCAACCCTAAAATGAACCAATTTTTTTTAAGCTATGCAATCCTTAATATAATCTTAAATTGAGTCTTTAATTGATTCACTGAATTCAGTCCAAAAAAAACATTTAAATTAAAATCCGAAATGCAGTCATCGCAGTTAGTCCGAATTTTATGTGGAAAAAAATTCGCAAATTTAGTCCAAAATTATTTGCGTAATTAACTTCAAGACTGCATCAGAATTTTAGATTACATCAGAAAATTTTAAAAATTTCTCATAAAATTAAGTCCGAATATTAATTCCTAAATAGCTTAACTAATTCCGAAATTCATTTTGAGAATTTTCACTATAATTTTGATATTAAATTTAAAGTTGAGTCCAGATTTTTACTTTAAAATAAATAAATTGAATCCAAATCATTTTTATCCGAAATGTGAACAGAGTGACTCCAAATGTCCCCTCTTCACAGAATGTCAAATTAATCAACGAATAATTTTGAAACTGAGCCTATAATTGGACCTTAAAATGAATAAATTAAGTCCGAAATTGTATCAGTATAATGCACAAGTTCAATCCAAATTTTCCCCTGTAAAAAAAAAGCTAAAATAAAGTCCGAATTTTATCCTAAAAATTATCTTCAGGCAAACACTTTTTCCAGTAAAAATTTTTCTAAGAAAAATTTTTCTGATGAAATTTTTTTCGGTTAAATGTCTCGTAAAATAGGTCCAATTAAGTCCGAATTTTATCCTAAAATATAATTTTCAGGTAAAAATTTTACTGGCAAGAATTTTTTGAGTAAACATTTTCCTGGTAACAATTTTTTTGTTGAAAATTGTTTTTCGATTAAAATTTGTCTCGTCCAAAAAATTAAATGACGTCCGAATTTTGTCCTAAAAAATATTTTTCAGGTAATAATTTTTTGGGTAAAATTTTACGGGTAAAAGTTTTCTGGTAACAAATTTTCTGTTTTGTCTCATAGAAAATGGTGAAATTAAGTCTGAATTTTATACTAAAAAATATTTTTTCTTGTAAAAATTTTTGGGTATAAGTTTTCTGGTAACAATTATTTTTTTGTTAATAAATTTTTTCGGTTAAAATTTGTCTCGTAAAAAAAGGTCAAATTAAGTACGAATTTTGTCCTAAAAAATATGTTACTGGTGAAAATTTTTCAGGCAAAAATTGTTTTTGTTTAAATTTGTCTCGTAGAAAAAATCAAATTAGATCCAAATTTTGTCCTAAAAAATATTTTCTGATAAAAATATTATCTGCACAAATTGACTAAAATGATCAAATTGATCCTAAAAATGATTAAATTTAGTCCGAAACTAAATTTTTGAAGTACAAATTGAAATTTTGCAATTAAACTTTTCGGATTTAGTTAGGAACTTTTGAAATAAATTCAGTTAGTCCGAATTTTGTCCTAAAATTTTTTCTGGCCTTATTTGAGTCCGAAAATTTATCCGAAAATTAAATGGAATTTTTTCCGCGTTCAAATTTGCATTTGGTCAGGATCAGTTCAAGTACCTTTTACCGAATTTAGAGATTCTGACGTATATACAAGACACCTATGTGCGTCTTAAGGAAAAATCTAAAAATTCAAAAAAAATCAGTTTGAAACGGGGGAAAATTTTCACCTCTCATAATTTGTATTCCACTTTGTGTAAAATCACGTTGAAAAGTGCAATAATGAATTTTTAGTCAATCACCAAAGAAAAAAAAAGCAGAAAAAACTAATTAATTACTTTGGCAATTTTACAAATTATAATTAGACGCAAGTACGTGTATTTGTAAGCGTTATTCAGTAATTTTATAATTAAATAAAAATTGCCCAATTAATCTTCCAATTAATCCGAACCAAATTGAAAATGATTGAAAACTTTTGAAATTTATTTTCATATTTTCGCTATTAGTTTGGAATAATAGCAGTAATAATAATAATAATAATAATAATAATAATAATAATAGTAATAGTAATAACGCTCGAAATAATAGTAATTTGATAATTTCGTCTTTAGTAAGACTATTTTTCCTATCACACCAAATGGACTTATCCTCAACGTTATCTGGTTTTTATTATTTTTTTTACTATTGATTTTTTTATGTAATTTTTTTTCAAAAATAAACTCAACTTTCTATTTGAAATTATGAATAATAAAAAAGAATTACAGGAAAATCGCTCACATAATTTTCATTAAAAAAACTAATTGAAAAATTACCGCAGTTGTTACATCACGAATTATGGAAAAGTTCAATTGAAATTTCACCAGAAGTGCATTGTGTCTGAACAGGAAATTTTCGTATTTGAATTTAAGCAACATTTTATTTTCCTTATAAAATAATTATAAGGACTTTCGAATAATTAAGCAAACAAATTCTTAGGAGGTAATTTTACCTTAGCAAACGTTTTCTAGCAAAAATGTTTTCCAGAATTTTTTTCCGAACCCTTTTCTAGCTTTTTATAATTTTAGTAAAATTTTTGTAGTACGTTTTTCTGCCAAAATTATTCTAGCACTTTTGTTTTAACGAAAATTACTCTAGCAAATTTTTCCGGGCGAAATTTGTCTAGCAACATTTTTCTAGCAAATTTTTCGGCAAAAATTTTTCTAGCAGAATTTTTTCCAGAAATTTTTTAGCAAAATTATTCTAGCACATTTTTTTGAGCAAAATTTGTCTGGCAACATTTTTCTAGCACATTTTTTCTACCAATTTTTTTCTCACCAAAACTTTTATAGCAAAACTTTTTTAGCAAAATTTTTCTAGCACATTTTTTCGGGCAAAATTTGTCTAGAAACATTTTTCTAGCACTTTTTTTTGGCCAAATTTTTCTTGCAGAATTTTTTCCACAATTTTTTTACCAAAATTATTCTAGCATATTTTTTGAGCATAATGTGTCTATCAATATTTTTCTAGCACAATTTTTCTAGCAATTTTTTTCTTACCAAAACTTTTTTAGCAAAATTTTTTCCAGAATTTTTTTAGCAACATTTTCTTAGTGCCTTTTTTTTCTTAACAAAACTTTCTTAGCAAAATTTTTCTACCACATTTAAGCATGTTTTTTCTAGCAAAAATTTTCTAGCGCTTTTTTCCTAGCAAAATTTGTCTATCAGCATTTTTCGGGCACATTTTTTTTAGCATTAACTTTCTGACAAAATTTTTCTAGCAGAATTTATTCCAGAATTTTTTAATTCTAGCACATTTTTTTTGAGCTTTTAATTCTAGCACATTTTTTTCTTACCAAAACTTTTTAGCAAAATTTTTCTAGCAAAATTTTTTCCAGAATTTTTTTAGTAAAATTTTGTAGTGCCTTTTTTTCTAGCAACATTTTTTTAGCATAATTTTTCTAGCAATTTTTTTTTTACCAAAACTTTTCTAGCTAATATTTTTTAGCAAAATTTTTCTAACAAAATTTTTTCCAGAATTTTTTTAGCAAAATTATTACTTTTTTCTAGTAAAATTTGTCTAGCAAAATTTTTTCTAGCAATTTTTTCAAAAAAAACAAGAATTTTCTACCAAAATTTTTCTGGCAAAATTTTTGTACCAAAATTATTTTAGCAAATTTTTTCTAACAAAATTTTTGAAACAAAATTTTTCCAGCAAATTTTTTTTCAAATATTTTTCCACCAAAAATTTTCCTGCAGTTTTTTTTTCTTGCAAAAGAATAACAGAAACAAATTTTCTCTTAAAAAAATTACGACAACACAAACGTTTCTTCAATTTAACTAATTTTTTTTTTTTGGTTGCTCAAAATTCGTATTAATTTAGTCTAAATATTAAAATTATTGCGTTTCAATAAACTAGCAAGTCGACCTCAGCAAGTTGTTGCGGAATTTTTATTCAGAGTAAAATCGTCGTCCATTACACATTTTGGCGAATGAATTATGGTGTAAATGAACGTGGAATAATAAATCATTTTTAAATAGGAAACAATTTCGACGATTTCTATTTCGTGTTCAGCATTAAATGTGCACACAAAAAGATGCCAAAATTGTGCAGATACTATTTTTCGTTTCGCCATTTTTTGTTGTTGTTGCTGCAAACAATAGAAAATTCTGAGGAAAACAGCCACAACAACTGCTGAATAGAAATTGGCGAGGGTGTATGCGATTGCATAAATTATCACCGTTCAGATAAATTGTACGAAGGAAAAAAATCAATTACGAAAACTAGAAACTCTTTTTAGTATCGGCAACGACCTCTTTTGAGAGCGAACGAAATCATAACAATTGAAGGAGAAATTGTGTCAGGCGGCCACGTGCAGAAAAAGTCTGGAATTCGAATGCAAATACTCCAAAGCGAATGGGGGACAATTGTGGCAAGACTAGATAAGTGAGGTATGCAGACCCTCTAAAATTGAGTTCAAAGATTACGAAGAAGATATTACGTAGGACTTGATATAAATTACGAATAAGTACCGCTGGTTATTATCTGTTTGGTCAAATGGAATCGGATCAGTCATGCACTCACACACACACACACAGGAGTAAAAAATTTAAATTGAAATTCGGAAAAAAAACCCAAAGAGTTGAAATAATTAGAAAATTATTACCTTACGGAGGCTATTATTACGATTGTCTGTTAAGTGGTCTTAGCCGTGGTACGTGAAGAATTCCGAAAGAGGGCGCAGAGGCAGCGAGGTTAGTTTGGCCGATTGCCGAAGTAGCGGTGCGCTGTTATTGTTCTGAGATAATTTCAAATTTTAAACCTGTCACACTTACCTACTCTCATTAGTCAAAAAAAAAAAAAAAAAAAAAACAGAAGCAGCGAAATAATGTCTTCGGTTCGTTTTGTTTTCAATTCCTTTTCTTGGTCATCTTTGCCCTATGCTTTGTTAGATCTCTTTTACTATTTGCCTTCTCTTTGGTTCTTTGCTTTTATTCAATTTGCCTTTTTTTGGGGTTTTTCTTTACTTTTCTTTTTCTTTGAAATCCAATTTGAAGGAACACAACTTTCGATCGATTAGCGGTACTCTAATCCGAGTGTCGATAATACATAAAAAAAATATTCTTTGACCCATTTTCTATCTAAACCAATCTTGTTCCTGTCATGTTAGGAAAAGAGCTCCAAAAGATCAAAATAAAAAACCAAAAACCAAACAAGAAACATGAAATTTCGGAAGCTTATCGTCTTCATTAAAAAAAAAAACAACGGACAGCCAAATGGCAATAAATCAAAAATTGTTTTCTTCTTTTTATTGGCATTATTGATGAGAATGGTCATCGTTGACCGGTGGTTGAATGAACAACCAGATGAATGGAACAAATTGGAAGAGTGGACGAATGGAAGAATGGAAGTATGAATGGCCGAGACATAAAACAGTGAGTGCCCCACGTAACGATGGACAAAAATATTTTCCTATTCATTGATCAATTTTCGACTGTCTTTAATCAAACAACTAATTTGAAAAGAATCGAAGACATTCAGAGTCCCGCTATCATCATCAATTGGGATTGGATTGTCGATTTTTATATCTGACCAAAGTGGCCAAGTAACACGAAGGAAAATTAATCTGAACTTTCGACAGAAAAAAAAATGTCAGCTGATAACCGAAAACTTATCGTTTAGGCGTTGTGGCGTTACGATAACAAAATTCAAGACAGAAGCACACACACACACACACTGATGGCATAATGGCGTCATTGTTACGAGTATGAATGCGCCAGACCATAGGTCACCTAAAATCGGGTCAACCATTCATTGACAGTAGTCTACGAAATTTATTGTCAACAAAATTTTAATGGTCACGTATTAACTGGGAAATTATTGCTGAGAGAAATATTTTCAATAAAAAATTATTTATTCTTTTCTGCAAAATGTTTGAGTTTAATTTTTTCTACAAGAATTTTTACTGCAACGATTTTTACGGAAAGAATACTGAGTAAACGAATTTTAGACTGCAAGAATTTTAAGTGCAAGAAGTTTAACTGCAAGAATTTTTGCTAAAAGGGTTCCTAACTGCAAGAATTTTGGCTACAAGAATTTTAATTGAGAAAATTTCAACTAACAGAATTTTTACTGCAAGAATTTTTCCTACATTAATTTATACTGCAAGAATTTTTACTGCAATAATTTTTACTGAAGGAATTTTTTCTACAAGAATTTGTACTGCAAGGATTTTAAGTGCGAGAAGTTTATCTGCAAGAATATTTGCTAAAAGAGCTCAAACTGCAAGAATTTTAACTAAAATAATTGTTTCTACAAGAATTTATACTGCAAGAATTTTTTCTACAAGAATTTTTACTTAAAGAGTTTTTTGTACATTAATTTATACTGCAAGAATTTTTACTGCAATAATTTTTCCTACAACAATTTTTACTGAAAGAGTTTTTACTGCAAGAATTTTAACTGCAAGAATTTTTACTGGAATAATTTTTTCTACAAGAATTTTAACTGCAAGAATTTTTCCTACATGAATTTATTCTGCAAGAATTTTTACGGAAAGAATTTTTACTGCTAGAATTTTAACGGAAAGATTTCTGACTAAACGAATTTTAACTGCAGCAATTTTTACCGAGAGAATTTCAACTACAGAATTTTTCTTAGTACAAACATTTTAACTGTAAGAATTATAACTGCCAGCATTTTAATGGAAAGAATTTTCACTGCAAGAATTTTTACGGAGGAAATTCTGACTGAACGAGTTTTACTGCAGAAATTTTAACTGTCACAATATTTGCTAAGATAATTTCAACTGTAAGAGTTTTTACTGAGAGAATTTTTAATTGCAAGAATTTAAAGGAAAAGAATTCCGACTAAACGAATTTGAACTGCAAGAATTTTTACTGCAACAATTTTTACTGTAAGAGTTTTTACTGGCAAAACTTTAACGGAAAGAATTTGCAATGCAAGAATTTTTTGCGGAAAAAATTGTGACTAACGAATTTTTACTGCAACAATTTTTACTGTAAGCATTTTTACTGAAAACAAATTCGCTAAAGAAATTTTTGCCTTATCACGCAATTTAAAAAGTTTTGAAGGCAAAAGAGTTTCTTTTCCAACTTTAGTTACTTTTTTATTGTATATTTTTTGATCCAAGTACGAATTTTGTGTCAATTTTCAAGGACAAGAGACGCTTTCGAGAGTTGGCCATGTTTGCAAATGAAAATTTCTCGTACGTGATGCTGTTCTTTGCTAATTCCCGCCACGTGTGTTCAATTATTTTCAATAAAATCTCCCATAACGTGACTGGGATAAGTCTCCAATTCCTTTAACGGATTTTAGGTTTATTTTCATTTAAGAATATTTTCGAACTAAAATAAAAAAATATTGATTATTATTTGCCTCACGATATATAAATAATCTTATTAGTCACATAAGAGCGGATATTTTATACCCTGTCATATTTGCATTTTGAAGGAAAATTTTAATTCGTTTTAATCTAATTAACAAAGTTTGTGTAATTTTCGTAATTATTGGTAGAAATTAGCAGATTTGGGGACCAGCAAATGCGATTATCGTGTGACCCTGAAGATATTCTTACGAACGGCGGGGACTGTTTGGAAAAGCTTGTTCGATTAAATTTGAATTTTTTTTGTTGTTGGTAGCAAAATTTGTACTTAAAAATTTCATTAAAAATTAAAATTTTCAAAATGTTTAATTTCCAAAATTGGAAAACTACAACCGGAAAAAGTATTTTGCGTTTTATTGCAGTTCATTATTTTTTTTAATTGTATTTTTTTTTGTTTTTGCTTCTAATTAAAACCTCTCAAAAATGTATCAAATATTTTGAAGGTGCTGTAAAAATAACTAGGTTAGCATCGTAAAAATGTAATTATTTTAATTTGAAAGTAATTCACATAAATTGTGAAATTAGAAAGGAATTTAATAGCGATCACTTTTGGCAATTTGTTTTTTGCTATTCCTTCTCTAGTTTTAAAAATTGACATTAAATTTGGATAATCAAATGTAAAAAAAAATATTGATTTTTCAATGTAAAAGTCTCGAAATAATTTCTGGCATTTTTGGTTTCATCAAAAGGCATTCTCACTGACCCAATCAGTCATTTTTAATCGGCCGTTAAACATTTCCAAAACCAATAAAAATTGTTGAATTTATTTTCTATTATTTTATTGTCATTTAATCAACACGTCGAAAACGAAAAACCCATTCAAGTCTCTTCTTCATATGCACTGACAAAAATTTCGATAAACTTCAGTAAATTCTGAAAATGCATACGATTTTGATTCCCTTTTCTTCATTTTCAATAAAAGAACTTTCTCTCAACAGCAAAAACTCAAATCAAATGAATTGTTAACAATTTAATTATTTTCTTAACTTTCTATCGATAGAAATCGAAACACTTCCGCTCATTTTAAACGAATTTCGATGTTGAACTATCGTCAAATTCATTTTCCAAACTAGAAATAATAATTCAAAAATAGTTTTAAAAAAAATAGACAAAATTAATGAAGGTACAGTGAGATGAAAAATTTAAAATCAAAACAAATAAAATTTAGTTGAATTTGTGAGGAAAATCCATTAAAAAATAAATTATATTGTAGTAAAAATTCTTGCAGTAAGAATATTTTCAATAAAATTGCATCTTTCAGTAAAAACTAGTACAGATTAAGAAAACGGTTACAGTAAAAAGTTGTTCATTGAAAATTCTTACAATAAAAATTATCGTCAAACAAATTTTAAGTAATAATTCTCGTAGTAAAAATTTTTGTAGTTAAAATTTTTAGGTAACACGTCTTGCAGTAAAAATTGTTTCAATTAAAATGTGCAGTTAGATATCTTGTAGTGAAAATCCTATCCGTAAAAATTCTTACAGTAAAAATTGTTTCAGTTAAAAATAAAATAATTTTTTTTTAGTTAAAATAGAAAATGCATACAGTAAAAACTTTTGAAGTAAAATTCTTACAGTAAATATTCTAACAGTGAATTCTTTCTTTAAAAACTGTGGCAGTGAAAATTCTTGCAGTTCAAATTATTGCAGCGAAAATTCTTTCAGTTTAAATTTTTACACTAACAATTCTTGCAGTAACAAGTCTTACACTAAAAATTCGTGCAGTAAACAAATTTTTCTATTTCAAATTTTTACAGATAAAATTCTTGTAGTAAAAATGCTTAAAGTTAAAAATGCTTGCAGTTTAAAATTTTAATTAAAAATTCTTTCAATTAAAATTCTTGTAGTAAAAATTCTTTCATTGAAAGTTGATCTTGCAGTGAAAAGTCTTGCAGTTCAAATTTTTGCAGTAAAAATTCTAGTATTGAAATTTTTTTAGCTAAAATTCTTGCAGTAAAAATTGTTGGAGAAAAAATTTTTGCAGTTAAAAATCTTTTAAAATTCCTGCGTTTAAAATTCTCTCTAAAAATGTTTGCAGTCAAAACGCGTGCAGTGAAAATTCTTGCAGTTCAAATTATTGCAGCGAAAATTCTTCAGCGAAAATTCTTTCAGTTTAAATTTTTACACTAACAATTCTTGCAGTAACAAGTCTTACACTAAAAATTCGTGCAGTAAACAAATTTTTCTATTTCAAATTTTTACAGATAAAATTCTTGTAGTAAAAATGCTTAAAGTTAAAAATGCTTGCAGTTTAAAATTTTAATTAAAAATTCTTTCAATTAAAATTCTTGTAGTAAAAATTCTTTCATTGAAAGTTGATCTTGCAGTGAAAAGTCTTGCAGTTCAAATTTTTGCAGTAAAAATTCTAGTATTGAAATTTTTTTAGCTAAAATTCTTGCAGTAAAAATTGTTGGAGAAAAAATTTTTGCAGTTAAAAATCTTTTAAAATTCCTGCGTTTAAAATTCTCTCTAAAAATGTTTGCAGTCAAAACGCGTGCAGTGAAAATTCTTGCAGTTCAAATTATTGCAGTGAAAATTCTTCTGCGAAAATTCTTTCAGTTTAAATTTTTACACTAACAATTCTTGCAGTAACAAGTCTTACACTAAAAATTCGTGCAGTAAACAATTTTTCTATTTCAAATGTTTACAGTTAAAATTCTTGTAGTAAAAATGCTTGAAGTTAAAAATGCTTGCAGTTTAAAATTTTAAGTAAAAATTCTTTCAATTAAAATTCTTGTAGTAAAAATTCTTTCATTGAAAGTTGATCTTGCAGTGAAAAGTCTTGTAGTTCAAATTTTTGCAGTAAAAATTCTAGTATTGAAATTTTTTTTAAGCTAAAATTCTTGCAGTAAAAATTGTTGGTGAAAAAATTTTTGCAGTTAAAAATCTTTTAAAATTCCTGCGTTTAAAATTCTCTCTAAAAATGTTTGCAGTCAAAACGCGTGCAGTGAAAATTCTTGCAGTTCAAATTATTGCAGTGAAAATTCTTCTGCGAAAATTCTTTCAGTTTAAATTTTTACACTAACAATTCTTGCAGTAACAAGTCTTACACTAAAAATTCGTGCAGTAAACAATTTTTCTATTTCAAATTTTTACAGTTAAAATTCTTGTAGTAAAAATGCTTGAAGTTAAAAATGCTTGCAGTTTAAAATTTTAAGTTAAAATTCTTTCAATTAAAATTCTTGTAGGAAAAATTCTTTCATTGAAAGTTGATCTTGCAGTGAGAAGTCTTGCAGTTCAAATTTTTGCAGTAAAAATTCTAGTATTGAAATTTTTTTAGCTAAAATTCTTGCAGTAAAAATTGTTGGAGAAAAAATTTTTGCAGTTAAAAGTCTTTTAAAATTCCTGCGTTTAAAATTCTCTCTAAAAATTTTTGCAGTCAAAATGCGTGCAGTGAAAATTCTTGCAGTTCAAATTATTGCAGTGAAAATTCTTCTGCGAAAATTCTTTCAGTTTAAATTTTTACACTAACAATTCTTGCAGTAACAAGTCTTACACTAAAAATTCGTGCAGTAAACAATTTTTCTATTTCAAATTTTTACAGTTAAAATTCTTGTAGTAAAAATGCTTGAAGTTAAAAATGCTTGCAGTTTAAAATTTTAAGTTAAAATTCTTTCAATTAAAATTCTTGTAGGAAAAATTCTTTCATTGAAAGTTGATCTTGCAGTGAAAAGTCTTGCAGTTCAAATTTTTGCAGTAAAAATTCTAGTAATGAAATTTTTTTTAGCTAAAATTCTTGCAGTAAAAATTCTTGGAGAAAAAATTTTTGCAGTTAAAAGTCTTTTAAAATTCCTGCGTTTAAAATTCACTCTAAATATTTTTGCAGTCAAAATGCGTGCAGTAAAAATTCTTTCAGTTAAAATTTTGCAGTGAAAATTTTTTCAGTAAATATCTTACAGCAAAAATTCTTACAGTAAAAATTCTTACAGTAAAAATTCTTGCAGTAAAAATTCTTACAATAAAAATTATTTCGGTTTCAATTCCTGCAAAAAAAATTCTTACAGCAAATATTTTTACAGTAAAAATTCTTACAGAAAAAATTCTTGCACTTAAAATTCTTGTAGTAAAAATTCTTGGGGAAAAAACTCTTGCAGTTAAGTCTTTTAAAATTCCCGCACTTAAAATTTTTGCTGTCAAAATACGTTCAGTAAAAATTCTTTCAGTAAAAATTTAAAATTCTTGTAGTGAAAATTCTTTTAGTAAAAATCCTTACAAGTAAAAATTATAGCAATAAGGAAAATCCTTACAAGTAAAAATTCTAGCAGCTACAATTCTTGAAGTGAAAATTCTTTTAGTGAAAATTTAGTAAAATTAATTTCGGTAAACATTTTTTCGGTGATAATTTTTGTCAGCATTTCCGCATCCCATTTTCGATTAGATTTTCCCTTCAGTTCATTTTTTATAGCATTAAATTATTAAATTTATTTATCAAATTTATTTATCACATGTCCCAGTAACGTTACGACAAAATATTTTTCGCAATGAAGATAAATATAATAAAGATTAAAAGAATACAAAATCTTAATTGTTATTTTTAATTACTTCAGTCATTCACAAATTATTACCTCAATTTATTAAAGAAAATTAGAAAATTTATTTTATTTTTTAGCCAAAAATAACAACAATGGCGATTTTTGTTTGCGAGTTTAAAAATGAAGGTTTTTGTTTGTTAGCACGAAAATAGTAAATTAGTAAATTTTTACTAAATCCATAAAAATATTGGCGTTTTGGTTAATAAAAAGAACTGTTCAGTTTTGGTTTTGTAGAAAATTCAAATTTTTAAAAATCGGTTTTTTTAATGTTAGAAAAAAGGTACAAAAATGTTCGCAAACAAACACGCGACGAGCACAACACGCACGCGCAGTTTACTGTGGTTGCACTCGTCATAATCTCCTGCGTTCGAACGCAATGCAAGATTGGACACGGACGTTCAACAGCGGTCATACCCGTCGCTGTACAGTCGAAGCCATTGTCAATCTGCCGCCAACTGCCGCCTACCGCACGTGCTGTGTTTATTTTTCTCACAACCCTTGTTTTGTTTACGTTTCGTTTTTTTTTGTTTCTTTTCTTCTGTTTATTGTGTGCATTACTCAATTCCACTCGTCATTCTATTATTATTTTTTTGTTTCTTTTTCTTTTGACATGACACACATTTCTTGTTTCTTAGGCATATTTTTTGTTTCGATTCTTGTCAATTTTTGTTTCTGCTCTTGTTCCTTTTGCATAGTCAGCAAAGTTCCGATGTTTCTTTTTAGTGTTCCTTTTAGAAATTATTTGTTCTTCTTCAAATTAAATTTTTTTCTTAATACTTTTATTTTTTAGATAAATTTATGAAGGTTTCTTTACAAATTAGAAAACTACTGCAAAAATAATGGAAATACTAGAAAAATTTGTTTTGTTTAAAAAACTTTTTTTGGGATATTTAAACCGGAAATAAGTTTTACTGAAAGCCGCATTATGCGTCGACCACATGGTTTTTTCTATTCTAAAGTCTACGCTCAAAGGCACTTTATTCAGTAGACCTCACACACTCTAGACCTAAACTGTTCAAATACTGAAATTTAAATATTTTCGAAGTGTTCTTTTTCGAGTTAACCAAGAAAAAAATTCAACTAATAAATCTACTCAAAACCATAGAGAAACCTTCGTTTTTTTTTAGTTGAATAGATTAATAATTGGTAAGCGAAAAGTTCTCATTCAATAAATAACAAAATTAGAGTCATTTTTGCATACACTAATTCCGATTTGGATAAAAATTGACATCGAAAAAAAATCACTTGCCACATCAAAATATAAGCTCAAAAGTTGGATTTATAAAAAAAAAATAATAATAGAGACAAAAATGCGAAAGAAAAAGATTAACAATTTTCGAAACAGTAAATTTTTTAAGATTTGATTTGAACGCAGTAAGAAAACGGATTGTAAAATCACTAAACGACTAGAGTCCAATTAGAATTTCAGTGATTTTTGTGAAGACCTAGACAATAATTTTCGTTGACAATGAATGTCTTGTTCCAGTGAAGGTAAATCTTCAGACAAAGTGAAGAAGTGAATTCATAACCGATGATTTTGTTAAAGTTTATTAGAGATTTTCGTGCTTCGTTGGTGGAAAAGTTTCACAACAAAGACTACCGTTTTAAAATTGTTATTGTTACTTTTTCTTATTCGATTCTTTCTTCTTTAATGTTGTTAATAAAATTTGTTGGCAAATGCCATTGTTAGAAAATTTTAGTAAAAATGTCATAAAATTTGAAATATTTAACAATGGAATTGAATTTCGTGTCAATTCTCAATTATCAGAGAATTCATTTCTTATACAATTTTGATTAGCAGCCTAATAAAAATTTGAAATATTTCCATCTATTGGTGCGGAATTTTTTTTTAAATTATCTAATAAAATTCTGTTTTTTTTTCTATTTGCACGATTTTTTTGATTATCTAGTAAAATTCTGACTGCAAGAATTTCGCTGCACCGATTTTAACTGTGACAAAAAATTTTGACTGTAGAATTTTAATTATAAGAATTTGAACCGCAACAATTTTTACTGCAGGAATTTTAACTGCAGAAATTTTAACTACAAGAATTTTTACTGAAAGAATTTTTACTACAAGAATTTTAACTGCACGAATTTTCAGTGCAACAATTTTAAGTGCACGAATTTTCAGTGCAACAATTTTTACTGCAATAATTTTCACTGCACGAACATTTACTGCAATAATTTTAACTGCAATAATTTTACTGCAGAAATTTGAACTAAAAAAATTTTACCTGACCGCATTTTTACTGCAATAATTTTTACTGAAAGAACTTTTAATGGAATAATTTTTACAGCAACAATTTTAACTACAAGAATTTTTAGTATAAGACTTTTAACTGGAAGAATTATTAGTGTAAGAATTTAAACTGAAAGAATTTTCGATGAAAAATGTTCACTGCAATAATTTGAACTGCAAGAATTTAAACTGCAAGAATTTAAATTGCAAGAATTTTTACTGCACCAATTTTTATTGAGAGGAGTTTAACTGAAAGAGTTTTTGCTGCAGGAATTTGAACTGCAAAAATTTTTACTGAAACCATTTAACTGCAAAAATTTTAACTGACAGAGTTTTGACTGAAGAATTTTTACTGCAATAATTTTTATTGAAAGGATTTTGACTGAAAGAGTTTTTACTGCAGGAATTTGAACTGCAGGAATTTGAACTGCAGGAATTTGAACTACAAGAATTTTCTCTAAAATAATTTTTACTGCAATAATTTTTTTGACGGGTGTTTTACTGCAAAAATTCAAACGGAAAGCATTTTTACTGCAAGAATTTTCGGTGCAAAAAATTTTTAACAAAACAATTTAATATAAAAAAATAATGGAAATTTTAATAACAAAATCTAAAAGAATACCACTTTTCCCTTCTTAATAATAAAGCAAATTTATAAATCCTTCCTTACAAAAATCCTTTGAAACTTAATTCCGAGAATTCATAAGACTTGCAGTTACGATTATTGCAACCACAATTGTACCATTCACAATAAAAAAAAAGCATTTATAATAAAACGTAAGAACTGATTACACCTCATTAACTGGTCTCAACTGAAAGGACTTATTGCAGAGGGAGAAATAGTGATTGAAGAAAACCTCCCCTAAGGACTATCAGAATTCTTGAGAATATTTTCTCTTCCTTCTAACTTTCTCTCCCCTCAACATTCGTACTTTCACGTATTATTTTTAAAATTAATAAAAATCTTTGTTCAAAAACCTGTGCGTGAATTATTGCTCAAAAATTTATCATATTTACGAGTGCATTGAATAATTTTCTTGTCGTCCTTTACGGATTTAAATTCAAATTTAAAGGTTAGCGTTGCCTATTTTGTTTACATCGATTGGGAGGGGAATCGTCTATTTTTTAATATCAACAAAACCGAATGAAAATAATAAAAATGAAAATTATAATAAAATTGACTGTTCAAAGAGCATTACAAGTTGTTACATGAAAGGGGAATGAATGGAGGAGCGTGTAAGCATTCGTCCTTTGAAAATTTTATTCTGTTTATTTGCATTTGCATTTTTGGGAAATGAATCCGCATCCTTACAAGTACTTGTGTTAGGGTATGAACGAACAATGCATTCGGAAAGTCCTCGTTCTGTATTTATGGTGCAGAAGATGAAATATTAATAAACAAACAAAATAAAATACTCGGACAGGAGCACCGGCGTTCTTGCGAAATTGCCTATTCAAAAGTTCGAGTGGATTCAGTCAACCGGAAGTAGTTGGAAAATGTTTTTGTAGCATTTTGTCTGGAGCGCCAGTCGATTGCGGCTGGTAGTAGGGTTGAATCTGTGAGAGAATCTGCATAGGTGCATAGCGGCTCGAAAGCAGCTATTATGAGGTAAGTGGGTTGTTGAATTCAAATTATTCGAGTGCAATTATTGAAATCGGACGAATATTGAAAATAGCAAAGGAGTTTTCCTTTTCAGTGATTTTATGTTTACAGTCAAAGATAATAAAATAATTTCTGTTTTGATGCTCAATAACATGGAGGATAAAAGGTGGCTACAATCGGTGTACAATTACGTATAATTCGGTTTTCATTCAAATTGAAAATAAAGTAAATAAAATCAATTTTTGAAAATTATTTAACGAATTTTTATTCGGAAAAAATTAACATTGAAAAAATGTTTACTACAAAAGTGTTCACTGAGCAAATTCTTCCTAAAAAAATCATTTCATTTACCAATTTTTAGTTTTTTTTTATAACAGATAAGATTTTGTTGGCAAACAATTTTGGTGGAATAAATTTTTGCTGGAAACTATTTTTTTTTGGGGAACAATTTTTATTGGAAATTTTTGGCTGGAAAATATTGTCTAGAAAAGATTTTTGCTAGAATAAATTTTAGCTAGAAAATATTTTTGATAGCAAATATTTTTGCTGAAAACTATTTTTTTGGAGAACCGATTTTACTGGAAATTTTTTGCAAGAAAATATTTTTGCTCGAAAATATTTTTGCTAGAAATTTTTGCTGAAATAAATTTTTGCTGGAAAATAGTTTTGCTAGAAATTTTTGCTGGAATAAATTTTTGGTAGAAAATATTTTTACCAGAAAATATTTTTGCTAGAAATAATTTTTGCTAGTATAAATTTTTGCTAGAAAATATTTTTGATGGAATAAATTTTTGATGGAAAATAATTTTTTTGGAGGACAATTTTTACTGGAAATTTTTTGCTAGAAAATATTTTCCCTAGAATAAATTTTTGCTAGAACACATTTTTGCTGGAATCAATTTTTGCTAGAAAATATTTCTACTACAAATAATTTCTCCTGAAATAAATTTCTGGTGGGAAATATTTTTGCTAGAAAATATTTTTGCTCGAAAATATTTTTGGTAGAAATAATTTTTGCTGAAAAAAATTTGTCCTACAAAATAAATTTGCTAGAAAATGTTTTTGCTGGAAAATAATTTTGCTAGTGTCAAGACGGAAGTTGATATTATCAATAAACGAACTTCTTTAATTATTTTTTAATAGACAACGCGTCTATTAAAAAATAATTAAAGAAGTTCGTTTATTGATAATATTATTTTAGTTTTACAATGAATTTTATATTGACGTTTATGGATGTTCTACTACGACCGTTCACGTTCACGTTCTCTTTTCGAATTCCACCTCGCCTCATTTCACCCCACTCCATCACTTAACCCGAAGTTGCCAGTGAAGTGTTTCTGGGTGGTGAGTTGCTGACACTAGAATAAATTTTTGCTAGAAAATATTTATGGTAGAAAATAATTTTGCTAGAAATAATTTTGCACGAAAATATTTTTGCTAGAAATTTTTGCTGGAATAAATTTTTACTAGAAATAATTTTTGCTAGTATAAATTTCTGCTAGAAAATATTTTTGCTGGAGAACAATTTTTACTGCAAATGGTTTGCTAGAAAATTTTGCTGGAAAATATTTTTGCTGGAATGAATTTTTACAAGAAAATATTTTTTTTGGAGGACAATTTTTACTGGAAATGTTTTGCTAGATAAATTTTCGCTAGAAACCATTTTTCTGAAGAGCAATTTTTATTGGAAAGTATTTTTGCTAGAAAAGATTTTTGCTACAAAATATTTTTGCTTTAAAACAATTTTTACTGGAAATATTTTGCTAGAAAATATTTTTGCTTGAAAATATTTTTCTTGGAAGATAATTTTTACTGGAAATTTTTTGCTACAAAATTTTGCTAGAAAATATTTTTGCTGGAATGAATTTTTGCTAGAACATATTTTTTATTTTGAGGACAATTTTTATTGGAAAGTATTTTTGCTGGAATATATTTTTACTACAATAAATTTTTGATAGAAAATATTTTTTTTGGAGGACAATTTTTGCTGAAAATTTTTTGCTAGAAAATATTTTTGCTACAATATATTTTTGCTCGAAAATACTTTTCCTAGAAAATATTTTTTCTGGAAAATAATTTTTTGAGTAATAATTTTTATTGATAAATGTTTTCACCCCAAAAATTATTGCTAAAAAATATTTTAGCCAAAATACTTTTCACTAAATTAGAAGCTGTAGAAACATTTTTGATGCAAGAATTTTAACTGCAAGAATTTTACAATGAAAAGTTGTACCCAAAAAAAATTTCAATTTGTAATTTTTAATAATTTAACAAAATTACCTCATTTTCAAAAATGCAAAAGTTTATTTTTTTTTTTTGGTATTTGGCTTTTCTTTAAGTCTTATTTCAGTTTTGGCTTGCTTTGATAAAAAAAAACTATTACAATTTCTATTACACAACTGAGATCATCAAACGATTTTGTTTTGTTATGTCATCGTAGTTTTTTTTTTAAAACTTTCATAAATAAAATTTTGCAAATTTGTTCCAATATACAAAATGAAATATGATAAATTTTCTTATGATAGTGACCTGAGGTCAGCTATTGTTCATCTTTAAACATAAACAAAAACAACAAAACGAAGAGAAATCGTGTACCAGATCAAACGCAATAAGAGAAGGGAAAATCGTGAAAGGAAAGCTGAACTAGTAATTTATGGACGCATATTTGAGCATGTCTCTGAATGTAGTTATAATAATTCGAGCTATTTGGGATCTCAAAAATATTGAACTTCAGTTTTTGCCAGAAATTATATAACAAAATATAAGAACGATAATCGGCGCTCCAAAAAAGTTCATCACCGATCAATGGGGACCTAAGTACTGAGGATTATTTTTAGATAATCGTATGCTTTTAAGAGGCTTGCAGCAACCCCAATTGTCTATTGAAACTCAAGTCATCTTTTACTTAATTAAAATAAAATTCACCAATCTTCAGAAACTTGCTTAAATATTAAATAAAATTGGTGTTCATCAAGGTAGTATTCAGCCTCCTAAGCTTTACAGCATTATTTATACCACAATTCATGTTTTTATTGTCTATAATATCTTCTATTGCTCACTGAAGTCTTGCATTAGATACCATCTGGTACCCTAAAAAGTATCCAACATTTTAATTTTTATTTTGGCAAATAATACCAATAATAGTTAACTTCTATTTCCTAGAAAAATTTACTCAAATTAATAAAAATCATCAATACTCTGACATTTCCCATATAAAAGTTGGTGTTCCTCAAGGCAGTCTACTCGGTCCCATGCTATACAGCAATTATACCATGCAATAAATATACTTTCAGTGGGCAAAAATTGGCCCAGTGCATATTAAAAAAAATGATTTTTTACATTTGAATATTGTCAGCAAATTTAATAATAAAAATTTAAAAAAGAAAATTTATTCGAAATTAATTAAGAAATTAATGAATTCATTTGCTAACAACGAGTACAAGTGAAATAATCCAAAATAATAATAATAGTAACTATTGTACAATGAAGAAAAAACGAAGTAACATAATCTAAGCACATACTTTAAGATGAGCAATAAATAAACAAAATCCGATAATATGTAGAGCAGATTAACATTATTTGCTACCTTTTTTTACGTAGATTTTTATTTATTTTATTTCGTCTTTCATACAAGCGACGATATACCATAAATTAAATCCACAACATTAAATCAACATCAGTTATTTATTAATTTATTTATTTTAATTCAAATCATCATCGTTTATGTTTATTTTATAATTTTTTCTTACCTAGAATTCTACTTATTATAAGATTAAATGGAAATGTTCGGAATAAAATAAGAACAAAAAATAAAAATGAAAAGGTATTTTTGAAGAAGAAGTGAGAAAAAAGAATTACCAAAGAGATTTATATGCTTTGTTAAATATTTACTGATTTACCGGATTCAAATTGACATATTGTATAATCTATAGTCAACAGTCTTACCACCACCAGTCCTACTTCGTAACACTTTCCCCCCTTTTTCCCATTTGAAAAGAGGAAAATGGAAAACAACAACCAACAGAAAAAAATACTGATACGCCATCAACAACCATAAAACCAAATGTTAATGTGCCATTTAAATATTTTCTTATATTCTGGATTCAATTCCAAGTTACACAATGCCACCTCCACGATCAGTATTCATCCCTAAAAACAGTAAAAATATCGAGTGAATAATGTCAAGTTTCATCTTACAATATTTTTGCTTGGAAATAGTTTTGATGGGAAATTTTGTTGCCCGAAAATATTTTTGCTGGAAAAAATTTTTGCTAGAAAATATTTTTACTAGAAAAGAATTTTTACTCGGAAAGATTTTTGTTAGAAAATATTTTTAGTAGAAAATAATTTTGCTAGAAAATATTTGTGCTAGAATAAATTTTTGCTAGAAAATATTTTTGGTAGAAAATATTTTTGCTAGAAAATATTTTGCTTGAAATAATTTTTGCTAGAAAATATTTTCGCTAGAAAATATTTTTACTAGAAAATAATTTTGCTGGAAAATATTTTTGTTAGTAAATATTTTTGTTAGTAAATATTTTTGCTAGAAAAGATTTTTACAAGAAAATAATTTTGCTGAAAAATATTTTTGCTATAAAATAATTTTGCTAGAAAATATTTTTGCTCGACAAGATTTTTGATAGAAAGAATATTTGCTAGAAAATAATTTTGCTGGAAAAGATTTTTACTAGAAAATAATTTTGCTGGAAAACATTTTTACTAGAAAATAATTTTGCTAGAAAATATTTTTGCTGGAAAATATTTTTGCTAGAAAGAATTTTTGCTAGAAAACAATTTTGCTAGAAAATAATTTTACTAGAAAATATTTTCGCTAGAAAATAATTTTGCTGGAAAAGATTTTTGCTATAAAATAATTTTGCTGGAAAATATTTTTGCTAGAAAATAAATTTGCTCGAAAAGATTTTTGCTAGAAAAGATTTTTGATAGAAAATAATTTTGCTGCAAAATATTTTTGTTAGTAAATATTTTTGCTGGAAAATATTTTTACTAGAAAATATTTTTGTCAGTAAAGATTTTTACTAGAAAATAATATTGCTAAAAAATATTTTTTCTAGAAAATAAATTTGCTCGAAAATATTTTTGCTATAAAATAATTTTGCTGGAAAAGATTTTTGCTAGAAAATAATTTTGCTGGAAAAGATTTTTGCTCGAAAAGATTTTTACTAGAAAATATTTTTGCTAGAAAAGATTTTTGCCCAAAAATATTTTTGCTGGAAACGATTTTTACAAGAAAAGATTTTTGCTAGAAAAAATTTTACTGCAAAAAATTTTTGCTTGAAAATATTTTTGCTGAAAAATATATTTTTATAAAAATTCAGAAAAGTGGCAATTTTTATACATTAAAGATTTTCTTAAAAATGGCGGTATTTTTATAGAAATGGCCACCGAAGTTTTTTTATTAATTTTCTTTTTCTTCTTTTATTTTTTTCTTAGAATAATTTTTCTGTAAGAATTTTTTAATAATTCGAGAAAAATAAATAAGCTCATAAAAATATCGCCAAAAGAAAAGAAAATTGGCGACTGATTTAAGGGAAAACTGGTAAAGATTATTTGGAGTTGTTTTAAAAATGAAATTTTCTCTGCTCCCCTTTTAGTTTTTTATGTTTTTGTAACAAAATTTTTACAATAACAAAAAAAGTGTCAAAAATAATCAAAATACATATATTCTCTTTAAAAAAATAATAAAATTTCGTTATTTTTAGTGTACAAAAAACAAAAACAATTCATTTTTTTTAGGTTTTTTTCAATGGTATTTTTTTAAATTTTCCAATTGCTTTTTTTTAAATTTAAATTTTAACTTTTCTTAAAAAAACAGATTTTTTTTAACGAATAAGTTTAATTTTCTTTATTTTTCCTTTTCTATCTTTTCCTTTTTTTTATGCAACATTTTTAATTGTATCCAATTTTACCTTTTTATTTTTAAGCCATCCCACCAATATTGAATTCATTAAGAAAATATTCATCATTTTAACTATAAAGAAAACTATAAACCCAACAAACAGAAAGAAAAAACCCTAAATAAATCTCTTACAAGAAAAAGACTTCAGCGTAAGAGTTTTTGGAGTTATACCTCAATTTTTCATAAGACATCCGATAACACTAAAAATATACTTTAAATAAAATCAGATTGTAAGTGCTTAATACTATTAGTGATTAAAAAAATTACAAAAGTCAAAATGGTGAAAGTAAATTTTCCTTTTTGAATTTGTAGCGCATTCAAAAATATTAAGTTTCGATTTTCTCATTAATAACGTTTTATTTAGAAGAGAGAAAAAATATCATTACAAGAAAAACGGTTAAAAACTCAACAAAAAAAAATGCTATAAAAAATCAGTGCTAATAGTACGTAAAGAAAAATCATTTTGAAGAAAGTAAAATTAATAATTTTTAGTGTTTTTTCCTATTTTTTATTTAGTTTGCTTTTTCAAACTGGAATAAATCTTCACTGTTACAATAATTTTTGTTCACATCTTAAAATTAGTAAAAACATTAATGAAAAAGTGATTAAAAATGATTAATTTTTGGTTTATTAATTTTGAACAAGAAAAGTTCATTTTTAGAAATGGAAAAGAGTAAATGAATTTTTATTAAACCGAATAAACCGTAGAGGTCAGAAAACTGTTTTATATTTTATTAAATATTAAAAATTGATGATTTATTGTTAAGAAAATGTACAAAAGCAAAAATTTGTGATTGATGGGGTCATATTTGAAAGGAATAATAATTTTTCAGATAAAAATTTGGAGAAATTAAATTTTCGTCACAATAATTTTGAGACTTTTTTGTAAAAATTCGTTCGCTTAAAAAGAACAAAAATTTTAGTAATTTAAAAAAATACCTTTTAAAA
The DNA here is from genome assembly GCA_958298945.1 of Atherix ibis. Lineage (NCBI taxonomy): Eukaryota > Metazoa > Arthropoda > Insecta > Diptera > Athericidae > Atherix > Atherix ibis. The sequence continues at coordinate 80,174,010 of OY282609.1, forward strand.
AAATTTACTTATTTTATCCAAACTAGGAAAATTGCCATGTACTAAAGTTTGAATAAGAAACTCTAAAATATTTTATGATTTATAAAAAAAAATTATATTTAAACGGGTAATATTCCGGAAAAATGCCAAATTCTTTTAAATATTTAAAAAAAAATTCATCAAATTTTGACTAATTTATTAACAAGAATTTTTTATAATTTCATTTTTGAGGTTAAGAAAAAATAAAATATTGAAAAGTTCCGTAAATAAATTTTGGAATTTTTCTTAACAGGAAAATTGCAAAATATTAAAATTAAAAGGAAAAAAGCCATTTTTTATTCTAATTAAAAATGTAAAGCAATTTTTTTTTAATTTTAACTCTGATGCCATTTTGTTCATTAAAACTCTGATGCCATTTTTTTTCTATTGTGAATTTCGCCGCCATTTTTTTCTGTTGAAATTCAGCCATATTTTTCTATTGGAACTCTGATGCTAATTTTTTTCCATTTAAATTCGAATACATTTTAGTCTTTTTTAAACTCTGACGGTATTTTTTTCTATGTGAATTTCGACGCCATTTTTTTTTAAAACTCTGACACCATTTTCAGCAATTTTTTTTCTATTAAAACTCTGACGTTATTTTTTTTAACAAAAATTCCGATGCCTTTTTTATTCTATTTTTAACTCTGACGCCATTATTTGCTTACTCTCGAATCTGACGCTTTTTTCTATTTAAACTCTAACGCTTAATTTTTTTTAAATTTTAACTCTGATACCATTTTGTCTATTTAATGTGAATTGTGACGCCATTTTTGTCTGTTGAAACTCTAACGCCATTATTTCTTTTAAAACTCAGACGCTATTTTTTTATCTATCTATACTCCAATGACCGTTTTTGATTCTATTTAAATTCTGTGAAGCCATTTTATTTAATTTTAATGGTGTGATGCCTTTTTTTCTATGTGAATTTCGACACCATTTTTGTTTATTTAAAATCCAACGCCATTATTTTTTTCCTTTCGAATCTGACGTGTCTTTTTTTCTATTTACATTATGACGCCATTTTTTTTACTTTTAAACTCTAAAGGCATTTTTTCTATTTAATTATCGATGCTGAATTTTTCTATTTAAACTGCGATGGGGTTTTTTATATTTTAATTCTGCGCCGTTTTTTTCTATTAAAATTTCGATGCCATTTTTTTCTATTTAAAACTGTAAAACTGTAATGACATTTGTTCCTTTTAAACTACGACGCCATTTTGTCTTTTTCAACTTTGATGCCATTTTTATACATTTTTTTAACGTTATACTCTGAACGCCATTTTTTGGCTCAATTTTATTTTCTATGTGATTTTCGCCGCCAATTTTTTCTATTGAAACGCTGACGCCATTTTTTTTTCTACTTAAAACTGTGAAGCAATTTTTTTTAAATTTTAACTGTGATGCTATTTTGCCTATTTAAATTCTGACGCCATTTTTTTCTATGTGAATTTCGAGGCCATTTCTTTTTATTGAAATTCCGCCATTTTTTTCTATAGAAACTCTTACAATTTTTTTTCTTTTTAAACTCTAACCCCATTTTTTATTCTAATTAAAATTGTGACGTCATTTTTCTCTACAATATTTTAACGCTAACGTCATTTTTTTTCCTAATTAAACTGAATGCCATTTTTCTATATTTAAACTCTAATGGATTTTTTATATTTAAATTCCGGTGCAGGTTTTTTGTCGTTGTAAATGTCGATGCCACTTTTTCTATTTTAATTATGACGCTATTTTTTTATTCTACGTAAAAATGTGATGACAATTTTTTTAAATTTTAACTCTGACGCCATTTTGTCTATTTAAATTACGGCGCGAATTTTTCTATATGAATTTTCTATTTAAACTGTGACACTTATTATTTTTTTCTATTTGAACTCTGATACCATTTATTTTTGAAAAATTTAGCGCCATTGTTTTTTAAAATTACAATATCACCTTTTTTTTCTCCGACGCCATTTTTTTTTATTTTTGAATCTGACACGATTTGTTTCTATTTACACTCTGACTCCATTTTTTTTCTGACTCCATTTTATTTTCTACTGAAACTCGGACGTTTAATTTTTTCTATTTAAACTCTGACGATAAATTTTTTCCTACTTAAACACCGACGCCATTATTTTTTTACTTTCGAATCTGACCCTTTTATTTTTTAAACGCTCACGTCATTTTTTTTCTATTTTTTCTATGTGACTTTCGATGTCATTTTTTTCTATACACACTTAAAGGGCATTATTTCATTCCATTTAATACTGTAAAGCCATTTTTTTTTTAAATTTTAACTCAGACGCAATTTTTATGCTATGTGAATTTTGACGCCATTTTTTTTCTATTTAAACTTTGATGCTAAATTTTTTTCTATTTAAACTCCGATGCTATTTTTTCTATATATTTAAGATCGGACGCCATTATTTTCTTACTTTCGAATCTGACCATTTTTCTATTTAAACTTCGACGGATTTTCTTCTATTTAAACTCGGACGCCATTTTTTTTTTAATTATGAAGGCTTTTCTCAATATAAACTCTGATACTTTGTAACGACAAAAGCAATTTTTTTTTTAAATTGATACTATTTTTTTTTAATTCATAAAAATCTTTAAAAAGAATACGAAAAAAATTGGCAAAATTTTTTATTTTCAATTAATACTAAAAATACAATAAATAATCAATTTCGTTTATATTTTCAAATAAAAATTATGTTTTCACAATGATAATCAAATAAATAAAATTATTCAATCAATGTAAAACGTTTTTTTTTTTTTGTATTAACTCAATAGTTTAATAAGCAAACAAATATTACTTTTTCTTAAAGAAAATCTTCATAAATATTCAAAAACCAAAATTTTCTCGGTACAAAAGAATCAGCAAATTTTTCTTAACAAGAAAACTGAACGTTAAATGGCTGAATTGAACTTGTTTCCCTTTTGTTCAATTCTGTTTCGTTTTTTATTGATTTTCGCAATTATTTTTTTCTCTGGTCTTAATTCTTCCCAAAACATTTTATTTAATTTGACACTTTATTCATTTGATTGATAATTAATTAAATCAATTTAAATCATTTCCCTAAACTCAATGAAAAAAAAAACAAACCAAAACTATTCCTTTTCAAAGCATTTTCTATATTTAATTTAATTAAAGTTTTCAAATGTTTTTCAATTATTTCTTCATTTATTCAATTCAAACTCGAGTCAATTGTAAATTAATTCCGCAATCAAATAAAAAATGGCCGTGTCTGAAGTTGAGATACACACCGTTTAGATGAGAGTCTAATAGCACGTAATGGAAGCAATGCCATCTATGAGCACATGGCAAAAAGGGGATTTTTTTTAAAAGTTCACTATTTTTTTTTATTAAATTTATTACTGAAATTTATCATATATCGAAAAAAGTCAATTTTCAGATTGTTTGCTTGAAGCAAAAAAAACAGAAATTTTTTTCGGAAAAGCGCCAAATTGTACAATTTTGAACTAAAATCAATTTTATTAATACGAATTCGGAACAATTTATCGCCTGTTTCGACTGTTCTTCCATCTCTGGAGTGTAATAGTATATCAACGTCTCATCAATAGTTACATATCGACACAGATATTCGCAGGATTGCACCCGCAATTTTGGTTTAAAATTAAAGCCACTGAGCTATGTGATATTGACAGCAGTCTTACTGACAGACCGCCATCTTTGATACTAACGAACGCCATCTCTGTGATTTTGCAAGTACTTTTATTGACCCGCCCTCGTAATCTTGAAAAAAAACACCCAACATCCTATCATCGCTGATTTGAAAAACAATTTTTTTTTTTAATAAAAAAAAGTTCTACAGAAAATTTTTTTTCGACTTTTGGAGTTTTTACGGAAACTTATTTTTGGCTGCTACCACAAAAATTACAATTATGTATTTAAGGTCATAAGTTTAGAAGAAGAAAAAATAAAAACAACTAAAAATATTTAATTTTTACCAAAAAAAGGTTCAATTTCTATGCGAAAAATCAAATATTTTTAGGGAAAAATGCCAAATTATTTTTTTCTGTCTCAACAAAAATTAAAATTACATTTTTAAGCTCATAAATTCAAAAAAAGACAACTTAAAATATTTAAATTTATGAAAAAAAAATTACAATTTTTATGCGAAAAAAAAAACAAAAATATTTAATTTTTAGTAAAAAAAAAGTCTCAACTTTTATGGCAAAAAAAAAACAAAAAAAATATTTTAACGGAAAAATGCCAAATTATTTTTTTTTGGCGCAACAAAATTTAAAATTAAAAAATGCAACTAAAAGAATATTAAATTAAAATAAAAACAAGTAAAAATATTTAACTTTTACCAAAAATAAGTCTCAATTTTTATGCCAAAAAAAATATTTGTACGGAAAAATGCCAAATCTTTTTTTGCTGCCTCAATAAAAATTAAAATAACGTTTTTGAGCTCATAAATTTAAGTAAAAAAATTAAATTTTAACCAAAAAAGACACAATTTTTATGCGAAAAAAAAATATTTAGTTTTTACCAAAAAAAAGTCTCAATTTTTATGGCAAAAAAAAACAAAAAAAAAATATTTTTACGGAAAAATGCCACAAACTTTTTTTTGGTGCCTCAAAAAAAATTAAAATTATATTTTTAAGCTCATAAATTTAACAAAAAACAACTAAAAATATTTAATTTTTACCAAAAAAGTTAGAACTTTTATGAGAAAGAAAAAACAACAAAAATAATTTTTACGGAAAAATGCCAAATAATTTTTTGCTCCCTAAAAAAAAATTAAAAATACATTTTTGAGCTCTTAAATTAAAAAAAATAAAAATATTTAAATTTACTTAAAAAAAGTCTCAATTTTTATGAAAAAAAAAAAAAAACAAAAAAAATATTTTTACGGAAAAATGCCAAAAAAATTTTTGCTCCCTAAAAAAAAATTAAAATTACATTTTTAGGCTCACAAATTTTTCTTTTCCAATTTTGTTTTGATCTGAATTTGGAAGAAAAAATTTTCCATAACAAAGAATTGAGCCTAAAAATTTTAGGCCAGTTTAAAAATGTTCTTTTCCTCACAAAAAAAAAAAAAAAACTAAAATAACAATCATAACTAATATTATTAACAGTTTTTCACCGAATCATGTCAATAATAATAATCAACCGATAATTTATGATGAATTGTTTATGATTGGAAATAAATAAAGAAAAAAAAATCACATTAAACCCTGTGCAGCCTTACAAACACCTCAACTCCAAGGCCTCCTCAGGAGAAAAAAAAACCTGAATCATTAATCAACCAAGAAAATTATCGGTAATAATATTAAGAAAGTATACTTTTAGGAAAAATAATTTATTGAAAATTAATCGAGAAAATGTAGTAAAAAAAAAAAGTTGAAAAAACTTTTGGAAAACTGAGTGCTGTTTTCCTTTTTTAAGGATGAGTGCTGATTGGGGTAATTGAGCTCCACTTACCATAAGGTGAATATTTACTATTTATTATGATTGAAAAGAAATATTGTACAAATCAATTTTGGATCCATTAGGAAGAAAGGGAAAAGTGCTCTTTTGGAGTCCTTTTTTTATGAAGCTTTCTTTTTTTTTAGCGTCTGCCTTGAGCAGCAGGTGAGGAAATTATTTAGAGAATTAAAAAAAAACTGACGAATCATTCTAGATTGATTTTCTGTATCGTTTTGGGTTGATTTATTTTTAGCACTCCCAGAACTGAGAGTTGGTCGAAGGACTACAAATTCAATGACAAGTAAATTAATCTACACCCAATCGAGTATTACGAATAAGTAAAAAATAAAATACCCAAAACGTATTTAGATATTGTTATACTCTCGGGTAGGGTCAGTTTAAGGTGCTAAAAAAGGGTCAAGCCACACCAAAAAATTTTAAGGAGTAAATATTCTTAATGTGAAAAGTGAAGTTTTCGACCAAAAAAAATATTTATTCGATATTTTTCTAGGAGAAGAACTCTTTTACTTTGAGAATACGTTGAGAGTTTTAAAAGGACGATTTGTTAAAAGCAAAAGTCCATTCACAACTATTAATGGAAACGTGTACTCTCATTATGGTATTAGGGAAGAAATTTTGTTATTACAGGAGAAAAAAAAAGAGAATATGTTATGTTAGCAGAAAAATCCAATAATTTATATAGCTTAACGGGACGATGATTTTGTATCTTTCACACAAGGATAAATACTCCTTAATCAGTTTGCATTTATGTGTGCTTAGAAATTTTTCTACCCAAAAGTTGAGTGGCAAACCCTCCTCCCCCCAACCCCAAAAAAAGCAACAAGAAAAACATTACGAAAGATAGAAAATACCTGCCGACTCGAACGTCCTTAATAGCCTTAGAGCCTTAGCGAAATGAGAATTTTGCCGCGCACTCTCTTCAGCCATAAAATCGAGCCACAACATTTCCACCAAACCCAAGCCATATTGAGAAGTTATTTATTTTTACCTTCTGGCATCTGGCAAAGTATCTTTTTGCCACACTATCTATTTTGTTGTTACTTCAATAAAATTGATTATAATTGATGAATTTCGGAAAGTGTACGGTACGATTCGATGAGGTGCTGGAGACCCTACCCCCCCCCCCCCTACTACCACCACCAATCTTAATGGTAAATAAATTCATGTACGAAATGTTGGTTAAGAGGCCATCTCATCCTAAGGATGAGTTTGTACAGGTAAGGACTATCTTTCGAGCATTTTTTTTTTTGCAATAATTCTCAAGAATACATGAATAAATAGCACGTAAATATACAGGGTGGTATCCCCTTATGGGGGAGGGAGATATTTGCACGTACTTTTTTGCATTAAACATCCTTAAGAATATATCCTTTCTGGTAGTTTTGCGAGCTAGGAAATTGTACAATTTTTATTTTTGGCATTTTTTCCGGAATATTTTTATACGCATTTATTTATAGTGAATTATTATCTTTGTACCAGAAAGAATCTATTTGCGAGTATCTGCAGTTGATGAAGATTCGAAATCTGTTAAGTAACACCCTTTAGAGTCGAAGTGTTCGTACTTTCAAATGGCCAAAAATGGGTACAGAATTTACTGATTCGACAGGATCACACTTTCAAGTGCTCCATCAACAATCAGTTCCATAAATAATGCTGAAGGGGAAGAAGAAGAAAGAAAAACAAATCGACACAAAAAAATCGTCTTCAATTTTCGAATTGAATTTTAAAACATTAGGAAAAGTATTAAAAACGATGGAATGGACATTTGTATAAGAGTACATTAAATATTATGAGCAGAAGAGGCAATAATTCGCTTTCTTTTGAGCAGGCCTTTTTGCTTAATATAATAAATAATGTTGATTTGATGGGTAAAATTTTTAGAGGCTATGTTCTTTTGGTTGGGAGGTGGTTTGTTGATATGGGTGGAGGGGGTTTTTGGATATATTATTAAAATAATCCTTAAGAAAGGATAATGTGCTATCGTTCCTTTAAGTGCATTTATTTCAAAAACGCATTTTTTTTTGTAGAAAAATTACCAAAAATCTGCCATTAGGCGAGGGGGAGGGGAGGTGTCATTATCCTAATGATTGTTCCACCTCCTCTTAGACTCATTTCTTTCCTCTTACGCTCCGGTGACTCCACCTGCTGTTATCGGGGGATTTTTCCAAACGATTTTTCCATCTCCTCTGGGACTGATTTCTTACATCGATATTCTCCGGTGACTCCACCTGTTGTCGGGGGATTTTTCCAAACGATTTTCCTACCTCTTCTGGGACTGATTTCTTACATCGGTATTCTCCGGTGAGTCCACCTATCATTGGGAGATTTTTCCAAACGATTTTTACACCTCCTCTGAGACTGATTTCTTTCCTCTATATTCTCCGGTGACTCCACCTGTTATCGGGGGATTTTCCCAAACAATTTTCCCATCTCCTCTTGGACTCATTTCTTTCTTCAACATTCTCTGGTGACTCCACCTGTTAACGGGAGATTTTTCCAAACGATTTTTCCACCTCATCTTAGACTCATTTCTTTCCATGATATTCTCCGGTGAGTCCACCTGCTATCAGGGGCATTATCCCAACGATTTTCCCACCTCCTCTTGGACTCATTTCTTTCCTCGCTATTCTCTGGTGACTCCACCTGTTATCGGGGGATTTTTCCAAACGATTTTCCCATCTCCTCTTGGACGCATTTCTTTCATTTCTTTCATTCGATATTTTCTCATTTCTTTCTTCGATATTCTCTGGTGACTCCACCAGTTATCGGGGGATTTTTCCAAACGATTTTCCCATCTCCTCTTGGATTCACTTCTTTCCACGATATTCTCTGGCGACTCACCTGCCATCGGGGAATTTTTCCGAACGATTTTTTCACCTCCTCTTGGACTCATTTCTTTCCTCGATGTTCTCCGGTGAGTCCACCTATTATCGGGGGTATTATCCCGACAATTTTCCTACCTCCTCTTGGACTCATTTCTTTCTTCGATATTTTCTGGTGACTACACCAGTAATCGGGGGATTTTTCCAAACGATTTTCCTACCTCCTCTGCGACTGATTTCATTCCTCTATATTCTCCGGTAACTCCACATATCATCGGGGGCATTATCCCAACAATTTTCCCACCTCCTCTGGGACTTATTTCTTTCCTTAAGATTCTCCGGTGAGTCCAGCTCCTACCAGGGGATTTTTCCAATGGTTTTTCCACCTCCTCATGAACTCATTTCTTTCCTCTTTATTCTCCGGTGAGTCCTCCTGTTATCGGGGGCATTATCCCAACAATTTGGCACCTCCTCTTGGACTTATTTCTTTGCTCGATATTCTTCGGTAAGTCACCTGCCATCGGGGGATTTTCCCAAACGATTTTCCCACCTCCTCTGAGACTAACTTCTTTCCTCTATATTGTCCGGTGACTCCACCTGTTATCGAGAGATTTTTGCAAACGATTTTCCCATCACCTCTTAGACTCATTTCTTTCTTAGATGTTCTCTGTTGACTCCACCAGTTATCGGAGGATTTTTCCAAACAATTTCTTTGGGACTGATTTCTTTCCTCTATATTCTCCGGTGAGTCCACCTGTTATCGGGGGATTTTTCCACCTACTCTTGGACTCATTTCTTTTCTCCGTATAAGCCTCGGATCGCTCCACATCGTCACACCGACCTCTCCGGCGGTACAGGCTCTGCCGCTCATCTGCCACTATTTCGACAATCCGATTCAGGAACGAAAAAAGAAAGTCGTTCCTGAATCGGATTGTGACAGGCGATGAAAAGTGGATATATTTTGAGAATCCTAAACGCTAGAAATCGTGGGTTGATCCCGGCCAACCATCAACATCTTCGTCAAGACCAAATCGTCCGTGACAAAAGGACGGATTATCAACAAAGACATGACAAGCTGATTTTTACTCCACGACAACGAACTATCGCACACATCAAAAATGGTCCGAAACTACTTGGAGACGCTCAAATGGAAGGTGCTACCCCACCTACTTATTCACCAGACCTGGCCCCTTCCGACTATCGCCTGTTTTCGTCGATGGGCCACGCGTTCTCTGAGCAGCACTTCGATTCTTACGAACACATCCGAAAATGGCTGGATGATTGGTTTGCCTCGAAAGAGAATGAATTTTTTCTCGGCGTGGTATCAACAAATTGGCCGAGAGATGGGGAAAATGTGTAACTAGCGAAGGCAAGTACTTTTATTTACAAATTTGTTTTTGCTTTCTATGAAAAAAACATGTATTTTTTTTTTACTAAAAAATAGCGTATTTAAGCTTATACACCTGGTCTTTTTAAAATCGCAGCCGCAAGGTACTTTAGAGATCACCTCTTGATCGCCAACAAATAAACAAAATTCGTTGTAAAAATGCCAAAAACAAAAAATCATAAAAAATAGAAATTTTTACTGATTACAGACATTTTTTTTTAACAATGTCTTCTAGGAAAATTGCCAAATTATCATATTTGAATGGAAGTAAATAAAAATTCTCCTTAATTTAACAATTTTTTATAAAATAAGCTTTTCAAGAGTTTTTAAAAACGATAATGACAACAACAAAAATTATGATTAAAATTTCATTTTGAATTACAATATTTCAATTATCCCGAAATTTAACTCAAAAAAAAAAAAAGGAAAGGTAAACTTCCAATATTAAAAAAAGGGATGCACAAATACTCTTAAAAATTAATATAATATAAGAAAAGAACACTTCAATCTCATGTATAATTTGTTTTCCTTGAGAGTCCTTACAATTCCATATTGTTATCCTTTCATATCTGCTTTATCGCTTTTTTACCCTTAATAACAAAATAAAAACAAAGACAATCGAGACAAGTCCTCAAAGTACATCCATAAATGCGATCAAATTTTTATAATATCTTCTATTATTTGATAAATGTCCTTCTTGGTTTCCATGGAGTGAACACTTATCCATAGTAAATTATTGTATAAAAAAAAATTATTAGGAAAATAAGAAGTTAGCAACCAAAGGCAAAACCGCCCATAAAATTGCCATTGAATAAATTTTCATCCTCGAAAGAGGCAACGACATTAAGATGAAAAGTTAATGTGTCCCCGAACGGATTTTCCGCCATCATTTTTTTTCAGGGTAATTTTGCCCATTTTTTTCCGGTTTATCTGTGCGATTTTCACATCAATCGAAAATTCAATTTGTTTACATGGAAATGCAAAAAGAAAAAAATTTATTAAAGTTTAAAGGCAAGTAAACGTGTCCTAAGGATCATCAGACTTTTCAGAAAAGTATTCACATTCAAAAAAACTATTAGGAAAAAATAATTCATTTCGAAGTACTTACAATGTGACGAGGTGTGGTGTGGGCAGATTTGTACTTTTGCGTAGAATTGATTAAAAGCCGAAGGAAAGAGGACACGGATAAGATTTGGCAGGTACGACTTATTTTGTCAGAACGATAACATTTTAAGGATATTTTTAGATTATTGGCTGCCTTTCTTAGAAATAAGGACATCTTAGAATCGATTCAATTTTATTAGAAAAAAATATAGTCTTTTTTTTATCAATCAATTTGGAAGAAAATCTATTTTAAATAAAAAATTTATTGTTGGTTTTTTTTTTTTAACAATAAATAAAAACTTTTTCAAACATAAAAAATGCGGCTTTTTTCTTTGAATTTTAATCACAATAACATTTGTTCTTTATTTTCAAAATATAGAAAATATTATTATTTTACATCAAACAAATTGTTTTTTATACCAAAAAATTTCTCAGTTACGAAGAGACAATTTTTTATACCAAAATAATTTTAAAAAAAAATTTTCCCCAATAAGATTTGTTGTTATTCAAATTGTTTTTTTTTTACACCAGAAAAAAATTTTAACAAAAAAGATATTTTTTATACCAAAAACAAATTATATTTTTATACAACAAAAAACAAATTTTGAACTTAAAAATTTTTGTGTTTTTGTTGTTCTACAAAAATTATAATTTTCTTAAATAAAATAATTTTCTTTTTAGAAAATTTCCAAAATAATTTTTGTTTGTATATAAAAATATGAAAATAAATTGTTTTACTCCAAAAAATTAATTTCTTATACCAAAAATTAAGCTTTTTATACCGAAAACTGTTTTTTAATACCAAAAACTGTTTTTTATACCAAAAAAAAATTGTTTTTATCAAAAAATTTGAACGCAAAATTGAACTATAAAAAGTTTTATATTTTTATACCAGAAAATTGTTCAATTTAGAAATATAAATTTTCTACACCAGCAAAAATTTTTTTTATACCAGAAAATTGTTCTATTGAGAAAATTAAATTTTTTATACCAGCAAAATTTTTTTTTTTACCAAAAATGTTTTTTTTAATACCAGAAAATTGGGTTTTTCTTCAGAAAATTAATTTTTCGTGGCCTATAAAATTTTATACCAAAAAAAAATTTGTCATAATTTTTTTATACCGAAAAAATTGCTTTTTATAGAAAAAATTGTTCAATTTTGAAATATAAATTTTTTATACCAGCAAATTTTTTTTTATACCAAAAACTTTTTTTTTATGCGAGAAAACTAAAAAAAATTTGCTAACAGAAAATTGATTTTTCTATAACAAAAAAAATTTCCTATTTTATATTTGAAAAAAAAATTTCTACCGGAAAACTTGTTTTTTATACCAGAAAATTGTTCTATTTGGAAAATTAAATTTTTTATACCAGTAAACATTTTTTTTTACCAATAACTTTTTTTTCAATACTAGAAAATTGGGTTCTTCAAAAAGCTAATAAAAATTAATTTTTCGGGGCCTATAAAATTGTATACCAAAAAAAATTTGTCATAATTTTTTTATACCGAAAAAATTGCTTTTTATACGAGAAAATTGTTCTATTTAAAAAATTAAATTTTTTATACCAGCAACTTTTTTTTTATACCAAAAACTTTTTTTTTATGCGAGAAAACTAAAAAAAATTTGCTAACCGAAAATTGATTTTTCGTGGCCTAAAATATTTTGTAATAAAAAAGTTTTCTATTTTATATTAAAGGAATTTTTTTACCGGAAAACTTCTTTTTGATACCAAAAAATTGTTCTGTTTGGAAAATTAAATTTTTTATACCAGCCAAAATTTGCGTTTTTTTTTAATACCAAAAAATTGGGTTCTTCAAAAAGCTAACAAAAATTAATTTTTCGGGGTCTATAAAATTTTATACCAAAAAAAATTTGTCATAATTTTTTTATACCGAATAAATTGCTTTTTATACAAGGAATTGTTCTATTTAAAAAATTAAATTGTTTACACTAGGAAATATATTTTTTATACCAAAAACGTTTTTTTTAATACCAAAAAAATGGTTTTTTTCAAAATGCTTAAAAAAAATTTCGGAGCTTAGAAAATTTTATACCAAAAAAAAATTTGTCATTATAAAAAGATTTTATTGCGAAAAATTGGAACGAAAAATTTAACCATAACAACTTATTTTTTTATACCGAAAAATTGTTTTTCTACGAGAAAATTGTTTTATTTAGAAAATTTAATTTTTTTGTACTAGCAAATTTTGTTTTATACCAAAAATATTGTTTTTTGATACAAAAAAAATATAAAAAAAATTTATCAACATAACAATTGATTTTTCATGGCCTAAAAAAATTTTATACCAAAATAAAATTTCCATTACAAAACGGTTTTTATTGCGAAAAATTAGAACAAGAAATTTAACCATAAAAACTTTTTTTTTTTATACCGAAAAACTTAAAATTGTTCTATTTAGAAAATTAAATTTTTTACAACAGCAAACTTCTATTTTATACCAAAAACATTATTTTTGATACCAAAAAATTGGTTTGACCAAAGAACTGGAAAAAAAAATTGTTAACAGAAAATTAGTTTTTCGTGGTATTAAAAATTTTATACCAAAAAGAAAAATTTTATACCCAAAAAAAAAAATTGATTTTTTATATAGTTTTCTGTTTAAAAAAAACATTATTTCCTTAGACTAACAATTAGAGTTTTTTTTTTATAAATTTTATATTAAAAAATTTGTTGTTATTTTTATACCAAAAGAAAATTGTGTTTTTATACGAAAAATATGATATTTTTATACCAAAAAAAAATTGTTTTTATACAAAAATAAAATTGTTTGTTACAACAACAAAAAATTTTATACCAGAAAATTTATTATAATGCCAAAAAAAAATCATTTTTTATACCAAATAAAGCATAAAGAATTTTTATTTTTATTTGAAAAAAAATTAGTTTTATTTTTGCTTATTGAAAATTGTTCTCTTTGCACCAAAAATTGTCTTTTCTTCTTAAAAATTCGTATATTTTTTAAGGACAAATTACATTTTTTTATTATTAATTTAACGATAAGCTTAGAAACTAAAATTGATAAGTGCACAGCAAAGATATTTGTTTTATGTTTAAATTATCTGCTTTTTAAGACTGAAATTGTTTAAAGAAAATTATTTTGTTATGACATAAGTTTTTGAGTCCGTTTTATTTTTTGATTTGTAAAAGTTAAAAAAAAAACTCCACGAAACAGTAGCAAAAATAGTTTTTTTTTTAAAACCAACAGAAAAACCTGACCACTAGTTTGATTATCTTACCAATTTTGTTTGTGTACACATCCAATTTTAGATAAATTAGTCGAAATTGGTACGATTCGACTTGTGACGGAATGTCGTTTAATTTATTTATTTTTCTTGTAAGTCTTGTGTACCCCCTTTTTCAAGTGACGATTACTCTAGAGTCTAATAAAGAAATAACAAAATTACATACTCAGTACGAGAGTACAGCACATTCGATCTGTTCGTATTTGGGTCTAAACATGTTCGATTTGGTCCAAACCACTTCGATTTGGTCCAAACCACTTCAGAATTTGGCTCAATCCAAGCAAAAATATATATTTTTTTTAAAACACAAAAAAAATTAAAACAGTTAAGAAAATCCAATCGAATCGTAACGATGGACAGAGTCAATTGGTCGCATTGTGGTTAATGGATCGCTAAATCCGCGTCATTGCATCAATGAATCGATCCCCGATTGAGACTTGAATGGTGAAAAAACTCCGACTGCCGTGGACATAATTGGCGATGTACATACGCGACAGGCTACACGACAACAGCAAATTTCTGAGTGGCTATAAAGCCAGGGCCAAAAACGAACTGAAATCAAACCAAATTCGTTTCGGGCGTGCGTTTTACCATTTTGGGTACATGGGGCACAAGCCACGGCACCCAGGCAGGTATGGGATTTTCTTGCAACAAGTCCGATGGGATCGTGGTGGACGGATACAGGCGACCGAATAATGCCCACGAGCCTTATTAGAATGCGAAGAAAAACGCAACAAGAAAAATTGTCAGAACTGCGTCCGTCTTCGTCTTCGCGGACTTCGTATTCACCAGATACTCTTTGCAGAATTATGGCCAATAATTATGGTCAGCGACAACCTGTACACGAGCCATAAGACATTTTGTTATTCCTGCTCCCCAACCACCACTTCCACGGAAACCTGCTGACGCAAGAACCCCTTCCCGTCCACTTCGGAGTATTCGAATCGTACGTGATCTCATATCCACCTGCAATCGACACACTGACACAGGCTCCCGCCATTCTTCCGAGAGCTTCCACCACTTTGCAAAGTCAATGCGATGCATTTTCGATTCGATTTTTTTTGCAAAGCAATTTTTACGCGATTTTTCTTCATCGTCAATTTCGTCACGAATCGAAACCTTAGCAATCGAACCGAAATCGACCAAAAACGTTCCCGGGGACACATTGGGGACAGAACGTTTAAACTCCAAACTTATTGTCAGACACCAAATCTGGGTATAGCCAGCAATCGATTTTTCTACCTACAATCTCAGATTCATTGTGTAAACAGTGCACGGCTCAGTTACCCATTTTCGTGCTCACCTCGTCCCCAAGACCACTGCCCCTCATCTGCGACACAACTAAAATATGGTTCGTTTCGCTTCATTTTGTTTAACTTTATTTTATGTCATTCCATAATTTTGTTTTATTACGAATTTTCTGCTTAATCATCCCCCCTCCCCACGTTTGTGTTTTGAGTTCCGCTAAAAAAACTTTTATTTTTCTATAATTTTTTATTAAAATTTATTAAAACTATTTTGTTTTTCTTTGTTTTAATATAAAAAGGAGAAAATTTTTGGTGGTGCCGATTAGTGACTTTCACCTGCCATTTTTATCGTCCACCCACCACAAAGCCTTTTTTGGCCGACCCCATCCAATAACGTATAAAAAAAAAAGTATGTCAGCCTAACTTTTTACAGCAAAATTTAGACAAAAACAATAAATTTTAATAATTTTTCGAAAAAAAGTTTTGTTTTTTTCTAGAAAAGAGAAATTTTTTTTAATCGAAAAAAAAATTCTGACTTTCTTGGAGAATTTTTTGAAATGTTTTTTTTTATTTTCCAAAATTTCACAAAAAAACTCTATTCAAAAACAATTTTAATTTTTTTTTTGAACGTTTTTCTTGAAGAAATAATTTAATTTTAAAAATTTTATTTATTTTTAACTTTTTTTTAAGAAAAGACATTTTTCTCGTTAAATTCTGCAAAAAAACTTTCTAATTTTTTGTAATTTTTTTCTTTTTAAGAATAATAAATTTTTTTACTTTTAATTTTTTTGTAAAAGAGCAAAATTATTTTTGTTAGTTTTTATTTTGGAAAATGTTTTTAAAAAGAAATGATTTTTTTTAGGATTGTTTTTTGGGAAGAAATTATTTGATTTTTAAATTTTTATCTTTTCTTAATTTTTTTAAAAAAAAACCACACATTTTCTTCGTTAAATTCGAAAAATAACCTTTTTAATTTTTCGTTATTTCGTTAAATTTTTCTTTAACAAGAATAATTTTTTGGCTAGAAATTATTTAATTTTTCCTTAAATTTTTTTATAGAAAAACCTTTTTTTTTTAGTAATTTTTTTCTTTTTAAAAAGAATAATTTTTTTTTAGGTTTATTTTTTGTAAAAGAATATTTTAAAAGAGCAAACTTATTTTCGTTAGCTTTTTCTGGAACATTTTAATTTAAAAACAATTTTTAATTTGTTGAATTTTTTTTGAGAAAAAAAATTTTTTTTTTCAAAATTTTTTTTTAAGAAAACACATTTTCTTCGTTAAATTCAAGAAGAAAACCTTTTTAATTTTTCGGTATTTCGTTAAATTTTTTTTTTTGGCAAGAAATTATTTATTTTTTAAAATTTTATTTTACCTTAATTTTTTTGCGAGAAAATTTTTTTTTAAGACAAAACGTTTTTTTTGTTAATTTTTTTTCTTTTTAAGAACAAATTTTGTTTTACGTTTTTTTTGTGAAAGAATATTTTAAGGAAATTTTTTTTAAACAGCAAACTTGTTTTTGTTAATATTTATTTTAAAAAAAATTTTTATTAGTTTTATTATTTTTTTGAGGTTTTTTTTTTAATTATAAAAAAAAAATTAAAAATGTAGATTTTTTTTTAATGAATTTTAATTGTTAGCTAATTTTTTTAAATTTCATTTAAGTTTAAATATATTTTAATTAATTTTTCTGTCTTTGTGTTGGTTTTCAGTTAGTTTTTACTGAGAAAAATATTTATTTTTTTTGCTTTGCTCTTAAAAATATTTTTTTAAGAAAAATGGTTCTTCTTTTTTAAAGTACTTTTCTTATTTTTAGTACTCTTTCCATTATTTTTAAGTATTAATAAATTTGTTCACTTATTTTTCCGTACCTTTTAGATTTTAAGGCAATTTTTTCTGTTCCGGTTTTTATTAATATCCGAAAATTTATTTTAAAAAAATTATCAAGAATTTTTTTTAATTGTTTTTAAATGAAAATTTTTTTTTTAAATTTTTAAGGATAAAAATAACTTTTTTGGTCTCAGTAATTTTTATTTTTAGTTTTTCTTTTTTGCAAAAATTTTTAAGTCAAGTTATTCTTTTAAAACATTTTCGTTTTTATTTTTAATAATTTCTTCTATTTTAGTAGTTTTTAAAGCGGAATTGTTTTTAATTAATAATAAATAAATTCACTTTAAAAACTACCAAAATAGAAATGATTAAAAATTAATTTTTGTGTTTTTAGTTTAGAAAAGTTGTTTTTGATATAAGAAAATTTTGATTTAAAATTATTTTTAAGAGGAAAACCTTTAAAACTTTTTTTTCTTTATAAAATTTTGTTAAATTATATTTTTTTGTTTTTAAACGAATTTTTTTTCTTTTTTGTATTTTTTTACAAAAATAAAAAAAAGTTTTAACATTTTTTTCTGGTGAAATTTTTGTAGAATAAAAAAATTTATAAGAAAACTTAAATAATTTTTAATAAATTTTTAGGAATTAATTTTTATTTTTATTATTTTTTTTGGAAGTGCTTATTAATAAAACTTATCTTCTTCGAAACGATGGGAAAACAAACCAATTTTTTTTAATGTCTTCTCTTACTTCAACCGAGCACACTCCCAAAGGCATAGTGAATTCTTTTTTTTTTACATTAAAATAATAAATATCGAATCATAAAATCCTAAGGAAGAGGTCGAGCGGTCATTTTTTATTTATTTTATTATGTTTTTTTTTTTATTTCCTTTAAATGAAAACATTCACAATAACACCAGCATTGGACGTTTCCATTTAACAAGAACTGACTTGGCTAATTTGCAAATTGTTTGCTGTTTTCCAAGGTAAATTGCTATTCGATGCTCGATGCGATTACAGAGAAGAACAAGGTGACATGAAATCTAATCGGATTCTGGGTAATTTGTTGGGGCCAGTTAGTCTTGTTGTCGAGAATATTGAAAGAAAATATCGTTTAATTATAACACATCCTACCAATACCTTAACTGACAGCAATTTTTCAATGTAATTTTTTCTTTTTAGTGTACGCCATCCGCATGGGTTCTGCCGCTTACACCTGATTTGTTATTGTAATTTTTTTCTTATTGGGTGACTTTGTAAATAAATTGAAAATATTATCGTTTCGCCGTTAAAACTTTTATTTATTTATTTATAATCGATTGCGTCTTTTCTTTCTATCGAACCTTGACACATGTTCAGCGCTTGAGTCTCATATTAGGTCAGACGATACTTTTTTCCATATCCGGTCTGACATCTAATAAGAAAATTTTAATCGAATTCTCACTGAACCCACTCAGTGACCTAAGAAATTTGTCAAAAAAAGCAGGCTCGACCCAGCCCTATTTTTTCGGTCTAATTTTAGGTCATACTGTTGAGACGAGATGTTCCTGGAACTTAGTCCGACGTCCAATCAGAAAATTTTCAATCGTAATCTTTAAAAGTGACAAATAAAAAACTTTACCAGCAAAAAACATGCTCTGCCAAGACCTATGTTTTAGGTCTGACATTAGGTTAGGATGGCGAGGCGGGATTTTTTTGCACTTGGTCCGACGTCCAATCAGAAAATTGTCAACCAAAATCTTTAAAAGTAAAATCTTTAAAATAGGCTCGGCCCAGACCTACTTTTTTGGTCTGCCATTAGGTCAGGATGGCGAGATGGGATTTTTTTTGCACTTAATCCAACATTCATGTAGAAATTTTTCAACCGAAATTTGTAAGACTAAACGGACCCACTCAGTAACCTAAACAATTTTTCCAATGGAAAACAGGCTCGGCCAAGACCTACTTTTTCGGTCTGACTTTATGTGAGACTGTTGAGACGAGATTTTCCTAGAGCTGGGTCCGATGTCCAATCAGAAATTTTCCAACTGAAATCTTTAAAAGTAAACGAACCCACTCATTGACCTAAAAAATTTTTCCAGCAAAAAAAACAGGCTCAACCAAGACCTACTTCTTATAGGTCAGACTGTTGAGACGAGATTTCTCAAACACACTCTGCCAAAACCTACTATTTCGGTCTGACTGTAGGTCGGACTATTGAGACGAGATTTTCGTGGAGCTTAGTCCGACGTCCAAGTAGAAATTATAAACCAAAATTTTCAAAGGTAAACAAACTCACTCACTGACCTAAACAAAATTTCGAGCAAAAAACATACTCGACCCAGACCTACTTTTTTGGTCTAATTTTAGGTCATACTGTTGAGACGAGATTTTCCTGCAGCTTTGTCCGACATCCAAGTACAAATTTTTTAACCGAAATTTTCAAAACTAAAAATTTTACCATAAAAAATATTCCCATTAAAAAAATTTGGAAAATTTTTTATAGCAAAACTCTTTACCATAAAAAATTTTTCGAAAACAAAACAGGCTCGGCCCAGGCCTATTTTTCCGGTCTGGCTAGACGAGATTTTGTTTTTTCACTTGGTTCGACCTCGAATCTGAAATTTTTCAACCGAAATCTTTAAATCTAAACATGTTTACCATAAAAAATTCCTATTTAGAAAGTATGAAAAAAATTTTATTGCAAAAACAGGCACGGCCCAGGCCTATTTCTTCGGCTTGAAGTTTTGACTCTGAAATCTTCAAAGCAGAAAATTTTCACCATAAAAAATTTATGGAAAGTTTTTTTATGGTAAAAATCTTTGCCATAAAAAAAAATTTTTTAAGATAATAGAGGCTCAAAAAACTTGCTCGTTTTTCGTTTAAGAAATTAGCTCAGAATTTTATAACGCTATAGCATCCCCGCCCCCTACCCTTCTTTAAAAATATTTTCAATTTTTTTGCTGTATTTTCTATTTTCTCCCAAATTTTAGATACAAAAAACAAAGAAATGATACCACCACCATCACTTCTAGAAATTCCCGTACAACTTTTCCCATTACTATTGCAGTTGAGAGCACTTTCCCAAATATGTAGGCACTGTTCCTCTTTTGGAAATGTTTATTTTCTTAGGTCATTCGTGTTGGAAATAAAAGTTGTGTCATAAATTGCGCGGTTATTACTTAAGATCATCGTTAACCGATATGGATGCGATGAATCATATCAGAGAGCTTCACATTCAAACTGAACCTAATACGGCCAGCGAGATGAGTTCAAAAAAAGAATGTTGAATCCAGCAAGTGTCGATCTAATCTGTCTTTCATAAGAAACGACTATCGGTCCAGACTGGATATGCATTCAAGACCGAGTAGTCAAGCGCGGATTTGCTTCCAACCAAATGAAAATAAAACTCTTCCGCTCCTCATGATATTATCGTTCCTTTCCATTGCCACACAAGCGAAAATGCCAAGCAACCATCCAACATAACTAAGAAGGTTACACAAACAGCAATAATGGCTCACTGGGCCCCATGTGCATACATTCCCGTATTTGGTGCATATCGCTTTCGATGGATACCGACACCCGATCAGATAGCAATCAACGATGCAATATGTGAAAATAACAACAAAAACTATTCGACAAACAGAAGTGCAATCTTGTGAATTCCTTTTCGGATCTTATCCACCCTCTGCCCCAAAGCAATGTCGTTAGTTCTGCTAAATTTCCGCAAGGGATTATGTTCAGAAGTGCGATGGGTTCGTGATTTCTTCACACAATCAATAATGACTAAATATTGCTACTGTGTTCCTTCTCGTTTACGAATAACCCGTCCCCGCTTTAGAAA
This sequence comes from Atherix ibis, assembly GCA_958298945.1. Classification (NCBI taxonomy): domain Eukaryota; kingdom Metazoa; phylum Arthropoda; class Insecta; order Diptera; family Athericidae; genus Atherix; species Atherix ibis. The sequence goes on from OY282609.1 coordinate 80,194,953, forward strand.
GAAGAAGTTAATCCCTCACACTTCTGGTCAAAGACCAGAATTCCACTTGGACAGAAGTCTAAGCCACCGGAATGCCAATAAGAAAAAAATTTAATTCGTTTCGACACACACTATTTAGGATCTTTGGTTCTTGGGATCTTGGGGAATCTCGAATCTTTGAAGCTTTTCCTTCTCGTTGAACTTGAGAAATATTTACGGGCCCGCGTGGCTTTTTGTATAGTTACTTAGCCTCCCTTTTGAATGTTCTGTTTTCTTGGCCCCCGTTTTGGTTATCCGCAAATTATGCGGATAACCAAAACTTATCTTATCAGTGCAATTTTATCTGAAAATTGTTCGTATTCCGAAATTCTTTTCTTGTTGGCCAAGTGCCAAAGATGAGTTAGCAAAAAATTGATCGAATAATTCAGGAATTTTTTATATTGAATTGTTCAAAGCCGACAAGGCAACAAAAAAAAAACGTTGACAGAATTGGACAAACGAAATTTTTTTTCCATTAAGAAAAATGTGTTATTTTTTTAATTGTGTTTCCAAGGATTTAATGTCCTTTTTTCCGGTACTTTTCCACTGTTTAAAAGTATTGGTAGTTTTTAAAAATATTATGTTCTTCATTGCAAGAATCAATATTAGCTTTTTGGTACATTCTTGAAGGTTTTTATATTTTTAGAGAAGGGATGATATGCTCGGAAGAGATGAGTGAGAATAGTGCTCGGTGATGAGGGAAAATGGTGCTTGGATAGCTGCAATAGTGCTCGGAAAAGGAGAATAGTACTTGAAGGTGAGCAAGGGTAATGCTCGGAGGAAGCAAGAATAGTGCTCAGAGGTGACTAAGAATAGTGCTCGGTGATGAGCAAGAAGAGTGCTCGGAGATTAGCGAGAAAAGTGATCGCAGGTGTGAATTAAAATTCAACAGTGCTCGAGAAAGGAGAATTGTACTTAGTGGTGAGAACAAATAGTGCTCGGAGGTAGGCAAGAATGATGCTCAAAGTTGAGAGAAAATAGAGCTCAGTGGTGGAGAGCAGAAATAGTGATCGGCGAAGGAAAATAATGATCGTAGGTGAGCTATAAAAGTCATCGAAGGTTAGCGAGAATAATGCTCGGACGCGGGCAGCAAAAATAGTGCTCGAGAAAGAAAAATAGTGCTCGAAAATAAGCGAGAATAGTGCTCGGAGGAAAATATTGCTTTTTTTCCTCCGAGCACTATTCTCGCTTATATAATAATAGTACTCGGAGGTAAGCAAGATAATTGCTCAGAGAGCAATAATAGTGCTCGGAAGTAATAAAAAATAGTATTCAGCGGTGGAGAGCAGAAATAGTGATCAAAGAAGAAAAAAAGTGCTCGGAAATGACCAAGAATAGTGCTCGAAAATAAGCGACAATAGTACTCAGGAGAATAATGCTCGGAGAAAATTGTGCCCGGAGGTGAAAGAAAATAGCGCTCAGCGGTGGAGAGCAGAAATAGTGGTAGGAGGAGAGTGTGCATAGTGCTCGGAGGTAAGTGAGTATAGTACTCGGAGAAGGAAAATAGTGCTCAACTATGAGCAAGAATAGTACTCAGAGGTGAGTGAGAATAGTACTCGGAGAAAGATAATATTGCTCAGAAGGGAGCGAAAATAGTACTAGGACAGCAAAAATAGGGCTCAGAATAGAGCGCAAATAGAGCTCAGAGGTGAGCAAGAATAGTGCTCGGAGGAAGCGAAGATAGTGCTCGGAGTACAATAATTGTACTCGAACAAAACGAATAGTGCTCGGGCAGTCATAATAGTGCTCGGACAGCAATAATAGTATTCCAATGTAAACGAGAATAGTGCTCTGAGGTGACCAAAAATAGTGCGCTAAAGGATAATAGTGCTCAGAGGTTGGGAGATCAAGAATAGTGCTCATAAGAGAGCGCAAATAGTACTCGGAGGTGAGCAAGTAAAGAGCTCCAAGGGAGCGAGAATAGTGCTCGCAGTGCGAGAATTGTGCTCGGACAGGAAGAATAGTGCTCAGACAGCAATAATAGTACTCGAAAAAGAAGATTAGTATTCGGTGAGAGGTGAAATAGTAATCAGTGAAAAAGTACTCGGTAAGAGGAATAGAACTCGATGGAATAAGACTCAGTGAAATAGTACGTGATCAGAAGAACCAGGCCTGCCTATAAAGTATTCAGTGGCTTAATTTACGGTCTCAGATGACCAAAGACTTATGGTCCCAGAAAACGACGATGTTAGCTAGAAAGCTTAGAACAGACTGGGATTTATAGTCTAGAAGATTACAGAGCAAAGCTACGACCTCCGGCGTTCTTTGATGCAGCTGGTCTAGATCAGACCCATAAAATAATATTTTTAAAAAATTACCTTAAAAAAATATATAGTTTCAGAAAAAATTATCTTTAGTGGAACCTATTTAAACAGAAGCAATTTTTTTATTAGAAAAACACGTTCCAATTAGCTTCTTACACGACCGCAATTTTTTTTATTGTAATTTTCTGAAAGTGCAATCATAATTTTTAAACAAATTTTCACTTTTCTAAGAAGCAATATTTTAAAAAAATACAATGAAAAGTATTTAAAAGAAAACGAAATAAATAAAAAAAAAAGCAAACACATTCCAATTAGTAGTGCCCCCTGTAATAATTTTTGTTATTGTTTTTATTATTGTTGCTGCCACTGCTGTTACGTTTTGCATTCCGAAACGCATCACCGCAAAAATATGTAAAAATTTACGATAAGCAAAAGGAGAAAGGGAGAAAGAAGATGAGCCCAACACGCGATCAATAAATTCCACAAATTCTATGAGATTCCACACACCACACGCGGTGCTTTACTGAACCTAGTCCCTGGTCCCTCTATATCCAATTTCTTCTCTTTACTCTTTTGACTCTTTGACACTCTTCGCTGTTTAATAATTTTTAATTAAAAATTTTTCTTACTTAATCTCGGCAAGTAAAAGTGGTCATTTCGAAATAATTGCAATTAATTATAGTGAAAATGTTAATAGAAAAATGGAAGCGAAAATGAGAAAATTATCGATGCGTGGTGGTGGATTTTTTTTAAACAAGCACAAGCGCCGAAAAAGTGCATGTATTAACGCGGATGCGTGCCTATTCAAGGAGTTCAGTTAACGGAGTGCGTTGAAACGGTGGAACGGATCCACATGGTGGCACGCAATCGAATGAATTTTGTTCAATGAAAGGAGTTGAAAATAAACAATCAACAATCAACAAGCAAAAGTTGAATGAGAGGAGAAAATTTCACTAACCCTTGTTAAGGAAAGTGTGTTTTGCGAATAGAAAAAAAACAAATAAATTCGTTCATTGGAATGGAATGTAATTGTTGAAAGAGTGGATAGATGTCGGGTCGGGAGGTGTGGGACTCGGATAAATGCACTTCGCCACTCAAGGAGGACATTGCGCTACTCTTTTCGGTCTGGCGGATTCCCAATTTTTTCGTTTTCATTGTGAATAATTTTTTTTTTCATTTATTTTCTATATTTTTTTGTGTGTGATTTAATCGAGTTTTTCAAATTGCCTTCAATAAATAATGTCCTTAAAGCTGGGATCAGACGCAGTTTGTGTTATATTCTGTACCGAATTGGTAATTTTTCCATTTTCACTAATATTTCTTAACAATAAAAAGAAAATTAAAATATTCCCTTTTTCATAATGAAGGCATTTTTTTAATTTGGAAAATTTCCCTTTTAATTTCCCTTTAATTAAAAAAAAAAGTCCTTTTAAAAAAAAAAGCCCCAATGAAAATTCGGAACTTAGTCAATTATTTTTGATGGGAAATCTTTCTTAAAAATTATTAATTTTATGTTCTTGTTTTTATCGAAAAGATAACTTTTCTAATGGCATCTTTTCCAACTTTTAAACAATTTTCTCAATAATTTATTTTTGCACATTCGAAATTTCCCTTTAAAAGCACGTTTGTTTTTCGACGTGTACAATTTTTATAATTATATATATTCGCACATATATGCATCTGTGTATGTTTATGTATTCTATAAGAGCTTGTTTACATGTGACTTTGCATTGTTTTGCCGTCAGCTGAGACAGTTGGGCACCAGCAAAGTTCGATTTTTACGCCCCCGCAACATTCGTCCCATTAACGTAATCTGCACAGCTTCGTGTAATTTTATCTCATATTTGTTGGTTGTTCAGTTTTTTTTTTAAATAAACAAAATATTTTATGTACGCGATGGCGACAGTCATCATGAGTGGAAAAGTTTCTAAATTAGGAACTTCAATGGGGATCAATTTGGACGTACTTGTGTGTATGTGGAGCAAGTGGATGATATAGTTTCGGTTTTGTAAATTATTTGATTAAATTGAAATTTGTTATTTTGACAAGGGAATAGTAACAAAACAAATTTAGTGGAAAAGTTTGCAGTAAAAAATTATGGTAAAAAGTTACGCTAAAAATAAACAGTAAAAATTTACGATAAAAATTTAGAGTAAAAATGTACAGAAAAAATTTAACATTCAAATTCATAGTAAAGATTTAGAATGGAAACTAAAGGTCAAAATTAACAGTAAAAATTAATAGAAAGAACGTACAGTAAAAAAATTTACAGGAAAAAGCTACGATAAAAATTTACAACAAACTTTTACGGTAAAAATATACTGTGAAAATTTACGGTAAAAATTTCCAGTAAAAATTCACAGTAAAAATTAACAGAAAAAAATATAGAAAAAATGGACGTTAAAAAATTACGGTAAAAATTTACTGTGAAAATTTAATGTAAAAATTAACAGCAAAAATTCATAGTAAAAATTTACGGTAAAAACGTACGATAAAAATGCACAGCAAAAATTCATAGGAAAAATTCACAATAAAACTTTACTGTAAATAAAACAAGAAAATGTACGGTAAAGTTACGGTAAAAACTTACGATAAAAATTTACAGTGAATATTTGCGGTAAAAATTTCTAATAAAAGTTTCTATTAAAAAATTTCAATAAAAATTAGTAGAAGGAACGTACAATAAAAACTTACAGGAAAAGGCTACGGTAAAAATTTACGAAAAAATTTTACGTTAAAAATATACTGTGAAAATTTAATGTGAAAATTAACGGTAAAAATTCACAGTAAAAATTAATAGAAAGAACGTACAAAAAAATTTACTGGAAAAGTTACGGTAAAAATTTACAATAAAAATTTACGCTAAAAATTTACAGTCAAAATGTACGCTAAAAAGTTACGATAAAAAATAAAGGTAAAAATTTACAGTAAAAATTTCAGGTCGAAAATTACAGTAAAAGTTTACGGTAAAAATTAACTGTAAAATTGACTTTAAAATGCACGGTAAAATTTGGTCAAATATTTACGATAAGAATTTATGGTAAAATTATTTTAGTGAGAAAATTTATAGTAGAAAAATTATGATTGAAAAAAATTATGACTCACCCAGCTGAGGGAGATGATCCTGCACTGGACGAATGTCCATTTTCATTAAATGGCGGCTGCCTTTTTGGACTTTGGCGCTGTTGTTGCTGCATCTGCTGTTGTTGCTGTAGTTGCTGTTGCTGCTGTTGTTGCTGTAGTTGCTGTTGGTGATGTCGTTGTTCGTTTTCAACAGATTCCATCGTCACTATCTGCTCCAACATTTGAATTTTCAACATTTTAATATTAAGCAATTTTTTTTACAAAATTTTTTTTCTAATATTAAAAAAATCACTTTTTTTATAGATTTTTTTTCCCCCAATTTTAATTAACTTTTCTGTTAAATTGAATTAATTTTCTTCATTTAACAAAAATCGCGATAGCATAATTTGTTGGGTAATAAATTTTTCCCATTCAAACATTCACAAATTTTATACAAATTTCTGGATAACTTTTCGACGAGACTTTATATTTACTGCAATTAATTATCATGTTTAAATTTTCGTTTTTCTTATGGCGAAAATAAATATTATTAATTACTCTTCTTGAATATCAAACAATTTACAATATTTGCAATTTCATTGAACTCAACTTAATTTTAAGGGGCTTCTTTTTATTTTCTTGTAGTAATTTCCAAAAATATATTCGATTTTTCACATTATTTTCACAATAAATTTACAATTTACTCAGTTAAAATTAATTTGAATTTTCATGTTTTCCTAACTCCTAAAATAGCATAGAAAATCGCTAGACAAATTATTCATGAACATTCAAAAAGCAAAAATTTTATAAAAATCTGCATTTTTCGCTTTTATTAAACTTAACTTAATAAATTGGAAAAAAAATTTTTACAGTAAATTGTTACCGTAAATTGTTACCGTAAATTTTTACAGTAAATTGTTATCGTAAATTGTTAACGTAAATTTTTGCAGTAAATTTTTACAGTAAATTTTTACAGTAAATTTTTACAGTAAATTTTTACAGTAAATTTTTACAGTAAATTTTTACAGTAAATTTTTACAGTAAATTTTTACAGTAAATTTTTACAGTAAATTTTTACAGTAAATTTTTACAGTAAATTTTTACAGTAAATTTTTACAGTAAATTTTTACAGTAAATTTTTACAGTAAATTTTTACAGTAAATTTTTACAGTAAATTTTTACAGTAAATTTTTACAGTAAATTTTTACAGTAAATTTTTACAGTAAATTTTTACAGTAAATTTTTACAGTAAATTTTTACAGTAAATTTTTACAGTAAATTTTTACAGTAAATTTTTACAGTAAATTTTTACAGTAAATTTTTACAGTAAATTTTTACAGTAAATTTTTACAGTAAATTTTTACAGTAAATTTTTACAGTAAATTTTTACAGTAAATTTTTACAGTAAATTTTTACAGTAAATTTTTACAGTAAATTTTTACAGTAAATTTTTACAGTAAATTTTTACAGTAAATTTTTACAGTAAATTTTTACAGTAAATTTTTACAGTAAATTTTTACAGTAAATTTTTACAGTAAATTTTTACAGTAAATTTTTACAGTAAATTTTTACAGTAAATTTTTACAGTAAATTTTTACAGTAAATTTTTACAGTAAATTTTTACAGTAAATTTTTACAGTAAATTTTTACAGTAAATTTTTACAGTAAATTTTTACAGTAAATTTTTACAGTAAATTTTTACAGTAAATTTTTACAGTAAATTTTTACAGTAAATTTTTACAGTAAATTTTTACAGTAAATTTTTACAGTAAATTTTTACAGTAAATTTTTACAGTAAATTTTTACAGTAAATTTTTACAGTAAATTTTTACAGTAAATTTTTACAGTAAATTTTTACAGTAAATTTTTACAGTAAATTTTTACAGTAAATTTTTACAGTAAATTTTTACAGTAAATTTTTACAGTAAATTTTTACAGTAAATTTTTACAGTAAATTTTTACAGTAAATTTTTACAGTAAATTTTTACAGTAAATTTTTACAGTAAATTTTTACAGTAAATTTTTACAGTAAATTTTTACAGTAAATTTTTACAGTAAATTTTTACAGTAAATTTTTACAGTAAATTTTTACAGTAAATTTTTACAGTAAATTATTACAGTAAATTTTTACAGTAAATTTTTACAGTAAATTTTTACAGTAAATTTTTACAGTAAATTTTTACAGTAAATTTTTACAGTAAATTTTTACAGTAAATTTTTAACAGTAAATTTTTACAGTAAATTTTTAACAGTAAATTTTTACAGTAAATTTTTACAGTAAATTTTTACAGTAAATTTTTAACAGTTAATTCTCTCTGCAAAAAGTTCAGAAGAAAAAAGACAAAATTTCCCAAAGAGGAACAAAAAATTAAATCCAATAAAATCTTCATCGCAAGTGGATTGACTTTAATTGATCTCCAAAAAAATTAAGTAAGTTAAAAAATTTGGTATAATAAAGAAATGAAAATTTTAAATCCTGTGGATTTATTACGTATTTAGATCTATTGTGGGAAAAAAATTATAAAAAAATTGATGCAAAAAGATAAATCCTAAAATAATCCATTCATCGGTAAATATGAAAAATTTCGAAGGATAAATAAGAAAAGGTGAAACGTTTTCTAAGAAGAGATGCCTATAAGAAGGGATTTTCATCTCATCGAGGTATGGAAGAAAACTGGAGGAATTGAAAAAAGAGGAGAAGCAAAAGTCTGGAAGGTAGAAAAATCTATAAAATGGAACAGGAATCGGAGGACTTAAAATGAGGCATGCCTTAAATCATGAGGGGATGAAGCAAAGTTTCGTAAATGGACAAAGGACAAAAAAAGAGCCTTGAAAGTACATAGAACAGAGATAAGGAGCTCTAGAAGATGAATAGATTTTTGGACATGAACTCTCTCACATCAATACAAACGCAATTCGTCTGGAAAGGCAAAAGCAAAAGCAACAAGTTTGATCGAAAATCGTTTTGGGAGTATTTCAAATTGTTCCGTCGCTTTTGCTTTCAGCAAATTTTTTCCCATTATCCTTTTCACCACAACTGAACTCCTTATTCGATACGCAACTCTTTGGGGATATATTTATTTTCGGCATTTGAGTTTTAAATTCTATTAAGAGTCATTTGAAAAAAAAATGGTTAGTTGGCAACAAAAAAAAACAAAGACAAAAATATAAAAATATAACCAAAAAAAAATGATAAATAGGAAAAAACCTTAAGGGAAAATGTAAAAGAAATTTCCAAAAATACTGAAGTTTTTAATCTCAAACCAAACGAATCCAATTCATTCAATTTTCGACTTTAGAATATTTTTTACCCTTTTTCTAATTCGTGCTTTTGTTTTTTCTGTTTGTTTTTTTTTTAAATAAAAAGGATAATACTTTATAGGCTTTATTTTTGGAGAAAAAAATTTCACTTGAAAAATGGTATTCGGATAAAAGTTTTAACCCAAATCAAATTGTAAGGAAATTAAGAAAAATGACTCAAGAAATGCTGGTTAGAAAAAAAGGCTGAAAAAAAACAAAAATAAAAAAGGACTAATATTTCAGGAGTGAAATAATTTTTGAGATTGGACGGTTTTCTAATTTATTGTTTTCGTGTAGTTTCAGTTTCTATAAATTTTATTCAACAAAATAAAATTCCAAAAAAATTCGTTTAATATGGAGCTAAGAAGTCTTGGTTTTGGATATGTTTTCAGTAATTTTTCTATTTTTTATTACATAAATAAACCTGACCAGTTTTAGTGTGAATTATAAGTTTTAAGATATTTTAGTATTTTTTCTTAGTCTTGAATATTTATTCAAAATATTCATTTTATTAAATTTTATCATAAAAAAAAAACACAAAATAAAAATTTCCATAAAACGGAAAACGTAATTTTTCTTATAATTCATAATCAAATTTGATAAATTTATCGCAAATGTGATTTGTTCTTAATTTGGAAATTAGCTCAAAATAGAAATAATCTGGCAAAAAAATAATAATATATAAAAACGATAACAATTTTCTATTACTCATGAAATTTTTATGATATAATTTAATTTGATAAAACACACGAAAGTATTGTTTAGATATTTAAAGCCTTAAAAGGAGATTTTTTTTAATGAATAATAGCGAAAATGGGGAAATTTTTTAATTTACTACGTAATTTCCATTTTTACACGTAATTTTTTTATATTCACAAAAAATATTTAGGCATTTTTAGTCATTTAAAAAAATAAAAAAAAATTTTCCATTCAAAAGGGATAAAAAAAACTTTCAGAATTCCTCTTCTTTTAGAGTCCCCCCTCCCCCCTCTCTAGATTTAACGGAAAAAACTATTCGCTTGCGTTTTTCATTCAGAAAAATCCCATAAAACTCAATAAAAAAATTTCCATTAAAAAATTTGCAAAAAAAATTTCCCTGTTATCGCAAAAAAAAAAAACCTTTAAAACTCTAGTAAAAAAAAACCCCGAAAAATTTAAAAATCAATAAAGGAAAAAACTCGATCTTAAATTAAACTTTCTTTAAATTAAAAAAAAAAACTTCATGGAAATTGGTAAAGCAGACCATTAAAAACAAATTCAGGAAAAAATATTTAAGAAAAAACTCAAAAGGAAAAATTTTCCTTGCAAACTCAAAAGAAAAAATGTCTTTTCTAAACTTAAACTCAAAAAATTCCCCTACAAACTCTATTTAAAAAAATGACTTCAAAAATTAAAAAAAATTAAGGAAAAATTGCTTTGCAAAGGAATTAAATTTCTCTAATTTGAAAAAAAAGTCCTTTTAACCTAAAGAAACATATATCCTGCAGTAAACCATAAACGAAAAAATTCGAAAGAAATTCCCCACAAAAAGAGACAAACAATATTCCCTTTTGTCAACTCAAAATGAAAAATTTCCCTTGTAAACTAAAAAGAAAAAATTCCCTGTCTCAACTTAAACTCAAATAAATTCCCCTACGAATACCCATTTTCTTTGTAAACTCAAAACTCAAAAGAAAAAATTTCCTTTCTAAACTTAAAACTCTAATAAAAAAATATTCATGAAAATTTAAAAAAAAAATAAGAAAAAATTCCTCTGCGGACCATAATTTAGAAAAAAATATTTTTAAACTCAAAAACAATTATCCTCCAATAAACCATACTTGAAAAAAATTCTTTGAAAACTTCGAAAGAAATTCCGCTGAAAATGGACAAACCACAATATCCCTTTTGTAAACTCAAAACTCAAAAGAACAAAATTTCCCTTTTGTAAACTAAAAAGAGCAAATTTCCCTTTTATAAACTCAGAAGAACTAATTTCCCTTTTGTAAACTTAAAAGAACAAATTTCCCTTTTGTAAATTCAAAAGAACAAATTTCCCTTTTGTAAACTCAAATGAACAAATTTCCCTTTTTTAAGCTAAAACTCAAATTAAATCCTGCAACGAACTTTTATTTTAAAAAAATTAAGAAAAAATTCCTCCGCAAACCATAATTTTCAAAAAATTCCCTTAACTTAAAAACCATTAAAAAAATTCCTCTACAACGTCAAAAAATTAAATTCTCTCAGCGAAAAAAAGTTTCCTTAAAAAAATTCAGAAATTATTTTCAGTTAATTTTTTTATTTAATTCCATTTAAAAGTTAGAAAAAAATACAGATTTTTATAAAATTTCCCTTTTAGTTGAGAAAATTCCGCACTGACCGTTAGAAGAAAATACCAAGCAAAGGAACTATTATTATTGATTGAAATAAAAACAAAAACAAAAGGTAAACAATAAATGTCCTTTAAGAAATATTACTACTCGCAACTCGCAATAACACTTTCAAATTTTTAATTCACATTTTCTACTTTTATGTTTTTTGCCTATTAAAATTTTATATTTTTGTTAAAAAAATTTCCTTTTTCACTTGTCGTTTTCAAAAGAAAATTTCCCTTTTCACATTATTTTTTCGGAATTTTTTTTCCTAAATTTTTTTATTGCAAATTTAATTTTTTCTTAAAAACCTTTTTGTTTTTTCGAAATATAATAATTGATTTCGAAATAATTTCAAAGTAACCAACCGTCGTAGGTGATAATTCGCGCGAAAAATGCCGCTAGAACGCGTTGGGCTCGAAACGGTAATGATTGCAATTGGATTCGTTTCCGATCAATTGACCGATGGACTGACTGTGAAATCGAACGACATACACTTCGGACTGTAAACAGAAAATTCCCAATTGGAGGCTCCGTTCACTCGCTCAGCCAACGAAATACTGAGCCAACCGACATCGGCATCGGTCTAATTGGAATTTTGGTAGAGCGATGCCTCCCGTGGGTCCCCCAACCGGCACACAGCTAACAGCTCTTCGATGGCAAAACACAAATACTTGCAGATCTTGGTGTGTGTATGCTGTTGCTTGCTCTCAAATGGAAATTGTTGCTATTCAATGGAGCCGAGCTACACAAATTTCTGTCTGTTCTCACAACTTCTCCACTTTTGCAACTTGTTGAAGAAGGGCTCTTGTTGCGGTTGCTCTGGTATTTATGGAAATTTGTTGGAAAATAAGAGAAAAGAAGAGGAAGCGGGAGAAGGGGACCGACCAGTACTTGTGTGTGACTTCGTGAGTGCATGTGCTTCGGTGGATTTTTATTTTTTTAAGTCTGGTGGTGTGCATTGATGCAATTTTTATTCTCTTTTCAAAATTATTGTAAATGCGAATTTGAAAAAAAAAGGAAATTGCAAAAATTTTCATAATAAAAAATTCACTTCTTCAAAAAAATGTACCAAAATTACAAAAATTTCTACAAAAATTAATATTCTTACTTAAGAATCTTTTCCAAATTCAAATAAACAAAAAATAAGTAAAGAAAAGTATTTTTTTATGAAACAAGACTAAAAACTACCAAAAAAAAAACATGAAAACAACACCGGCAAAAATTTATACCAAAATTAACTATGAATGAATTTATTTGTAATTATTTTTATACCAGAAATTTTGAATCGAAAAAATAATTTCAATTGGAGCCTCAGATAAGTTCAGAGCGGTCAGTAAGTGTAAGAAAAAAAAACTCCAAAAGGGCAGAGAAGCATTTGAATAATTAGCATTTCGATAGTAAAAGTTGTCTGCTCATCTTGAATAAATTTTCTTTTAAACCGAATAGGAACAAATACATTTGAAAATTTTCACGCATACAGCTCCGCGGCACGCACTCACACAAATTGGTCGAAAAAAATTTGTCGAGTGGATACTCGACTGGTCGAAAATGCGAAGCAACAAGCAACAGCTGAGAACGGTTGAAAGCGCATTTGGCCGAAAGTGAGCATGCCCATCAGCTGAGAAATGGCAACCAATGCGAAAGAGAGTTTGACCAACAACCACCAATGTGTTAAACAGAGAGAAAAAATACATGATTTGAGAGAACTGATAGCAAAGAGAAGAAGACTGGGGAGGAAATTAGCAAAATTTGTCTAGCAACATAAAATTTGAAGTTGGCAACAAAAAATTAAACTTTGCCACTGCGTTACTGCTAAGTTCGACTTAACGCAATTGTTTTGATTTTATATAAAAATAAACGCAGTTTTAATAATAATTTTTTAGTTTATTTTTCTTTTTTTGTATAAATTTTCCGTAAAAAAAAAATATACAATTAACAGAAAAAACTTTATGGTCGAAAATTTAAATAATTAAAATTTAATTTCATCAAAAATTCCATTCTTAAAAAATTTTTACATTTAAAATTATTTAGTTAAATTTATTTCCAGTTAAAATTCGTTCAGTAAAATTTTTTTTATTAAAAATGCTTTCATTCAAAAACTCTTTTATTAAAAATAGTTCTAGTAAAAAGTGTTTCTGTAAAAACACTTTCAGTAAAAATTCTTTTAGTAAAAATTCAGCCAGTTAACATTTGTTAGGAAAAAATCGTTTCTGTAAAAATTCTTTCATCAAAAATTTTGTCTGTAAAAATTCTGTCACTAAAAACTCTTTGAGTAAACATTACTCCTGTCAAAATTCTTTCAGTAAAAGCTCTTCCAGTAAAAATTCCTTCAGTAAAAATTCCTTTAGTAAAAATTCTTGTAGCTAAAACTATTTCAGGAAAATCGTTACAGTAAAAATTCGTGAAGTAAAAATTCCTTCAATAAAAATTCCATCATCAAAAATACTTCCAGTAAAAATTCTAGCAGAAAAAAATTACTTTTAGTAAAAATTCTACCAGTAAAAAATGTCTGCATAAAAATTGTCTGCAGTAAAAATTCCTTCAGTAAAAATTCATTTATCAAAAATTCTGCCAGTAAAAATTCGTTTAGTAAGACTTTCTTCAACAAAAATTCTTGCAATAAAAAAGGTCTGCTGTGAAAATTCCTTCAGTAAAAATTCCTTCAACAAAAATTCTTCCATCAAAAATTCTTCCAGTAAAAAATGTCAGCTGTAAAAATCCCTTTAGTGAAAATTGTTTTAGTAAAAATACTTTCAGTAAAAATTCCCTCATCAAAAGAATTCTGTCAGTTAAAAAGTACTGCAGTAAGAATTATTTCAATAAAAATTCTTGAAGCAAAAATCAAAAATTTTTTTAAGTAAAATATTTCGGCAGTAAAAATTTTTTTAGTAAAAATTCCGTCAGGAAAAATTTTGTCAGTAAAAATTTCTTCAATGAAAATTCTTTCAGTAAAAATTTTTTTAGTAAAAATTCCGTCAGGAAAAATTTTGTCAGTAAAAATTTCTTCAATGAAAATTCTTTCAGTAAAAATTCTTTAAGCAAAAATTCTGTTATCAAAAATCGTGTCAATTAAAAATTTCTGCATCAAAAATTCTTTTAGTAAAAATTTCTTCAATGAAAATTCTTTCAGTAAAAATTATTTAATTAAAAATTCTGCCAGTTTCTCTTAGTAAAAATTTCTTCATCAAAAATTCCTTCAGTAAAAATTCTGCCAGTTCAAAATTTCTGCAGTAAAAATTCTTACAATAAAAATTTCCTCAGTAACAATTGTCGCAGTTAAAATTAGTTCAATGAAAATTCTTTCACTAAAAATTCTCTAAATCTAATTTTTCTCTTAATAAAAATTCCTTCATCAAGAATTCTTACAGCAAAAATTCCTTCATGAAAAATTTGTTCAGTGGAAATTCCATCATCAAAAATTCTTACAGTGAAAATTCTCTCAGTTAAAATTCTTTCATCAAAAATTCTATCTGTAAAAATTCTTTCACTGAAAATTTTTTGAGTACAAACTACTCCAGTAAAAATCCCATCAATAAAAATTTTGTCAGTAAAAATTTCTTCACTGAAAATTCATTCAGTAAAAATTCTAGAAACAAAAATTCTTCCAGTAAAAACTCTTTCAGTAACAAATCCATCAGGAAAAATTCAGGCAGTAAAAATTCGTTCATCAAAAATTCTGCCAATAAAAACTCGCGCAGTAAAAATTCCTTCAAACAAAAATAGCTTCAGTAAAAATTCCATCCTCATCAAAAATTCTGGCAGTAAAAATTCTGGAAGTAAAAATTTTTTCAGAAAAAATTCTTTTATCAAAAATTTTTCCAGCAAAAACTCTTTCAGTAACAATTCCTTCAGTAACAATTCCTCCATCAAAAATTCTTGCAGCAAAAATTCTTGCAGTAAAAATTCATCAGTAAAAATTCCGTCAGCAAAAATTCGTTCAGTAAAAATTCTTTCAGTAAAGATTGTTTTAGTAAAACTTCTTAAAAAGAAAAATTTGTTCTGTTAATTTTTACTGCAGAAATTTTTATTGCAAAAATGTTAACTCAATGAATTTCAACTGGAAAAATTTTAACCACTAAAAATTCTTCCGGTTAAAATTTTTTCATTAAACATTTTTTCACGTAAAAGTGTGTCTGTAAAAATTCCGTTCTTTAGTACACAATTTTTCATTGAAAAATTCTCAGTCGTAATTATTTTCGCAATTTCATCTTAATTTAATTGAAAAATTGGGCATATTTTAAAAAATAATTCCCTACAAAGAAGACAAAATAAAATTTCATATTTATCTAATTTAGAAGCCAGTAAAATAAGAAAACTTCCAGGAAATAGTGCAGAAATTATAAAATTTAGGAAAATGGTCTGAAAAAAGTCCTTTCTATTTAATTTCCGTTCGGATAAAGAATTATAAGTCAGGATGGATGAAATTGTTTTTGTTCTGTTAAAGAAACTTTTAAAGAAAATAGGAAAAAGTTTTAAAGACCTTTAAAATTATTTAATGTGAAATTTTCCTTCAGAATGGATTTATTTTATTTCTTTTTCAATTTATTATTAAGAAAAAATATCTCAAAATTTATGTATTGTATTTTATAAAAAAAAAATGCTTTCCCATACAAACGGCGGTCTTATTTTGGCAGTGAATGCCAAATATGGAAACAATCGTTGAGAAAAGATATTAAAACCGGGCACAAAGACTATCTGAAAGAAAATTAACTCTTGGAAATTGTGTCTGGGGTTTCGCCCCTTATTACCGGCGTAGACAAGCGTTTTGACCCCTTCAGTTAGGCTTGCTCCTCCACGGGCATGTATTCAATTTCATTTGGAAGCAAACATCCTCAACGATTACAAAAAAGACGATAGTTGAACTGTGGGGACCAATAGAAGGCAGTGATTTTAGCCTAAGTAGTTAAGGTCAACAGCCGACAGAGTGAAGACTATTTTGCCAACTGGACAAATACGTATAATGGCGACCATGGAACATTTGCAATTGGCATAAAAATGCGGAAAATAAAAGTCTACGAAAATGTAACCAGAGAGTGTGCGGGATAATGTTTGACTGCAGACTATTGGGTTCCGAGATTAGGGCTTTGGTGTGCACTTTTGTGTCTTTTGGATCGAATTCGGCATAGGCTTTGGGATCGCTTTCATAGTTCGGTTCGGAAAGTGCGAATGGGAAAATGCCCGCAGGACATTCAAAACTTCAGCAAACAACATCGACCGACGTTGTATTAGCTATCAAAACACGGGGACACCATAGAGCCGTTCTCGATTTCTGCTCTCTGTACGCTGGCCACCGCGTCAGGACTGGGTAAACTCACCCCCCTCTACTACGTTGACTATTTCCATCGAAAAGTTTATTTATTTGCTTGTTTGTCTGTTTGTTTAGTTGCTATTCAGTTAGTACACGTTGTTTATTTGTTGATGATGTACGCATAACGCTACGGAAATAGGGGCTGGAAAGGATACACGACCAAGGCTAGCAAGGCAAATACATCGACGACTGTACGAGTCTTGCGCGTATTTGAACGGAAAGTAAACGCACCCCCCTCTTCCTGTGACCGTTTATCATATTATCCGTACTTGGACCCGTATTCGCCTGGGTCTGTCCATCAATCCATTTATCCATTAACCAATTTGTTCGTCCAATACGCAGTCTAACTGCTATTGGTACGGTTCCATCCGATCCCAACAATCACACCATCAGCCCAAGTCCGACCACCCATCCAACAATTTATCATCGATTGTAATTGAGACGTTCCACTACGAACTGTATTTCAGCTAGGGTGGCCCTAATAGGTTTCCTACGGAAGTGAGTACACTTTGGCAACACTCAATGAGACACGCTCCTAGATTAGGCCGATCCAAATTGACTTTTACTACAATTCCTGCAAAAAAAAGCCAATCCCAAAATGCTCATTACTGCCACATTCACTTTTTCCCACATTATTCACAACGAAATCTGAAATTCTCTTTCGAAAATCATTATTTTCCTGGAAATCGACTTTGAAAAGCACAAATTCTCTACAATAAAATCCAAACTAAGACGAAGTTTCCTTCCATAAAACCAGATTTTTAAAGGAAATATTTTTCTAATAAAAATTACTTCAGTGAAAATTATTCCAGTAAAATTATCTTCAGTTAAAAAAGTAAGAATTTTACCAGTAAACATATTTTTAGAAAAAATTTCTTACGTAAAAATTCTTTGAGTAGAAATTACGACAGCGAAAATTTTCGGTAAAATAAATAATTTGGCCTAAAATGTTCGATAAAACTGTTTCTCTAAAATTTGCGTTTAAAATGTACAGTAAAAATTTTCGTTCACAATTTTCGGTAAACATTTTGTTTAAAAATGACCGCTTAAAATTCCCTTAAAATTTTCGATAAAAATTGTCGGTTAAAGGTTTTGGTAAAAATTTTCGGGTAAAAATGTCCCCTTGAAATTTTCGTTAAAAATTATCGGTTAAATTTTTCGGTAAACATTTTCAGTTAAAATTTGCGGTAAAAATTGTCAGTAAAAATGTCCGGTGAAAATTTCGGTAAAAATTTTCACTTAAAATGTTCGCTTAAAATTTTCAATAAAAATTTTCGTTTAAAATTTTCAATAAAAATTTTTGCTTCAAATTTTCGCCTAAAATTTACGGTAAAAATGTTCGGTAAAAATTTTCGGTAAACATTTTCGTTAAAAATTTTCGCTTTAAATGTTCGGTAAAAATTTTTGGTAAACATTTTCGTTGAAAATTTTCGCTTTAAATGTTCGGTAAAAATTTCCAGTTAAAATGTACGGTAAAAATTTTCGTTCAAAATTTTTGGTAATAATTTTGTTTAAAAATGTTCGTTTAAAATTTTTGATAAAAATTTGCGGTAAAAATTGTCAGTAAAAATTTCCGGTGAAAATTTCGGTAAAAATTTTCACTAAAAATTTTCGCTTCGAATGTTCAATAAAAATTTCCGGTAAAATTTTTTGCATTAAATGTTCGGTAAAAATATTCGCTTAAAATTTCAGTAAAAATTTTTGATAAAAATTTACGGTAAAAATTTTCGGCAAACATTTCCGTTAAAAATTTTTGCTTCAAATGTTCGGTAAAAACTTGCAGTTAAAATTTTCGGTAAAAATTGTTGGTAAAAAATTTGTGTAAAAATGTTCGCTTAAATTTTTTTATAAAAATTTTACATTCAAATTTTTTACTTCAAATTTTCGATAAAAATGTCGCTTGAAATTTTGGATATAAATTTTCGCTTCAAATTTTCGGTAAAAATTTTTCCTTTAAATTTTCGGTAAACATTTTAGTTAAAAATTTTCGGTAAAAATGTCCAATAAAAATGTTCGCTTAATATATTCGGTATAAATGTTAGGTAAAAATTTTCGGTAAAAATTGTTGGTAAATATTTACGCTTAAAATGTTCGTTAAAAATTTTTTAGTAAAAAATTTCGGTCAAAATGTTTGCTTAAAATTTTCAATAAAAATGTTCGGTAAAAATTTTCAATAAAAATTATCGCTTAAAATTGTTGGTTCTGGACATTTTGTCTGTAAAAATTGTATCAGTTAGAATTTGTTCAGTAAGAATTTTTTCAGTAAACATTTTTCCCGTGACAATTTTTTTTATTGACTTCAGTAAAAATTGATTTTTAAAATTTTTTTTGCGCAAATATCTTAAAAAATATTGCTTTTTTTATAAAGAAAATCTAAATCCTCAAAGCAAATGGATTCGTACTTAAGATCAGAGAAAATAATGAAATTTTCATGAATAAAAACTAAAAAAAATCGCTTTTCAGTAGATTTTCTTACCTTAAGACCGAAACTAAAAGAAAACTTAGAGCGGAGTGTGTCGGGGAAGCTTTGTTAATTGCTCCCCAAATGGTGGTAAAATTTTATTGCCAAAACATAAAAGCAGAAACACATCAGTTCGGATTTCGATTTGGAGCACAGTTCAGAATCCGATCCGACGCACTTCCTTCCAGACTTTCTGCTTCGATTTCGATTTATTTTTGGACGGGGTCGGGTCGGTAGAGTTTTCCGAACTCGTCCAGGAATAATTTATGACACAAATAATAGTAAATATGCACGAAATTCGAAATAACAAATTTGCCGATTCTAATTAGCCTTGACTAATGTGCTTTCAACACTGCTGCCAGTGCGTACGTAATTTGTAATTTGTGGTCGCACAGTGCAGCTTATTTTCGCACGGCCCCAAGAGGGGATCGGAAGAAAATGAAAATTGAGCCCATAATGGATTGGCTTTAATGGCATGCTCATATGGAGCATATTAAATTGATGTGCACGAATCGACCCATCAGCCCTCCGCACTCCCATCAACCCTCCGCACTGCAGATTCGAATGGGGGGCTCTACATGGACTCGATTCTGTCCTATTCGCAAAGTACCTAGAAACAGATACGAAAACAAACAGAATCGAAATCCGACAAATCGAGAAGTAAGCGTTGCGGAAGTGGCGGAGAGGCATGCCAACATTAGTGCTTGTCTGTCGGCAAGAGCAGAAACAGATGTAATAAAATTCATCCCGATTACGGTGGAACTAGGTCAATAGTTATCAGTGGGTATTCCGGCAGAATTGGTAGCGTACTGGGTGAGTCGTTGTTGAACAAGAAATTATGTTAACGGCCGACAACAACAATGAGGATCACAACAGCAATAATAGCAGGACGAACAAGACGAAGCGGAAGAAGCGCAAGAACAACAATTGAAGTGGAATTAGCCGAAGTTATTACGAATCTGAAGGGGGAAGATGAACAAGACGAGCCATGCCTGTAAATGGATGACTATCACTGACCAATATGGAGTCTCTCACTTCCTCACTTCAAACCGGTCGGCGGGAACACGAGAAAATGCGATTCAAACTCGGAGGAATTCACCTGAAATGGAAGCCATTCGTTGCGTTGTTGGGAAGGGGAAACATGCCAGGTCGACCGGCGAACATCGGGCAATTATGATCTGATATGGAGTCTCGAGATTAGTGAACAAGTTCATGTTATGCGGCCTCGAGACTCTACCCGGGAACCGAGAGTGGTGGAAGTGCTTCTTAATCGGCTCAATGTCGCAAAGTGAAGATAGTGGCAGAGATTCCAGAGACAAATTATATCACTTCCAGGAATTCCGTTGGCATTGTTGTACACACTCGGACAATGCTGTCGTACATGCCTGGATAATGGCGTAATGAGCTTCTGGTATACACTGCCCTAAGCGTTGGTGAAACGAGATGTTCTTCGCAGCCATAATGGAATAATTTTATTATTTCGAGGGCCATTGAGATAAAATCCTTCAATTTTTTTTTTGGCAATTTAGTTAATCCTGTGGCGATGAATTATGGTTTGCAGAGTACGCCACATTATTGATCCCACCGAACATTTCTGAACAATTTTATTGAGAATTTTGAAATTATTTTTACTGACAAAATTTTCACTAAAAGAATTTTTTCGGTAGCAAATTCTTTTACTGATAAATACTGGGACAATTTTTGCTAAGAATTTTTACTGGACAATTGGAAAAAAATTTGTTTAAAAAGAATATTTTTCCGAAAGAAATTTTATTGAAATAAAATTTTACTGCAAAATTTTTTACTCAGGAAATTTTTACTGAAATAAATATTTTACTTCAACAATTTTTACTTAGAACATTTTTACTAAAGAAATTTTTACTTTATGATTTTTTAACTTAAAAAAAATTTTTTACTAATAATTTTACTGGAAGATATTTTATTGAAAGAAAATTTAACTGCCAAGACTTTTTCCTTACGAAAGTTTTACTGAAGATATTTTTACTGGAAAATTTCTTAAATGAAAGCTGGCAGTAAAAATTCTTTCATCAAAAATCCTTCCACTAAAAAATGGCAGCTGTAAAAATTCCTTTAGTAAAAATTGTTTTAGTAAAAATTGTTTTAGTAAAAATACTTACAGTAAAAATTCGCTCATCAAAAGAATTCTGTCAGTTAAAAACTACTGCAGTAAGAATTCTTTCAATAAAAATTCTTGAAGCAAAAAAAAAGACTTTTTCCTTAGGAAAGTTTTACTGAAGATATTTTTACTGGAAAATTTCTTAAATGAAAGCTGGCAGAAATTTTATCTGAAAGAAATTTTACTGACAAAATGTTTACCGAGGAAATTTTTGCTGATCAGTAAAGAAAATTTTACTGAAAAAAATTTTATTGGGAGAATTTTTGCTCAGAAACTTTTTACTGGAAGATTTTTTAACTAAAAGATTATTTTTACTGATCAAATTTTGTCGAACAAATTTTAATAAGGAAAATTTTTCTGGAAGAAATTTTATTGGAAGAAAATTTTACTGCCAGAATTTTGGCAGTAAAATTGTAAAAAAATATAGGAATTGTTTACTGAAAGAAAATTTTACTGCAACAAATTTTAACTAAAAGAAAATTTTTAATGAACAAATTTTTTCGAAAAAAATTTTATTAAGGAAAATTTTACTGTAAGAAATTTTATTGAAAGAAAATTTTACTGTAAGAATTTTTACTGAACGAATATTTTTACTGGAAGATTTTATTGGAAAAAAATTTTCTTGCCAGAATTTTTAATTAGAACATTTTTACTGAAGAAATTTTTACTGGAAGAATTTTTACTCACAAAATGTTTACCGAGGAAATTTTTACTGATCAGTAAAAAAATTTTACTGAAAGAATCAGTAAATTAGAACAATTTTATTAAAGGAATTTTTTTCTGGAAGATTTTTTAACTAAAAGAAAATTTTTACTAAATAAATTTTTTCGAAAAAAAATAATAATAAGGAAAATTTTTCTGAAAGAAATTTGATTGGAAGAAAATTTTACTACAAGAATTTTTACTTAGAAAAGGTTTACTGAAAGAAAATTTTACTGCAACATATTTTAACTAAAACAAAATTTTTACTAATCAAATTTTTTCGAAAAAAATTTTATTAAGGAAAATTTTACTTTAAGAAATTTTATTGAAAGAAAATTTTACTGGAAGAATTTTTACTTAGGAAATATTTACTGATCGAATATTTTTACTGGAAGATTTCTTAACTGGCAGAAATTTTATCTGAAAGAATTTTCACTGACAAAATGTTATCAAGGAAATTTTTGCTGATCAAAATTGCTGACAGAAAATTTTACTGGAACAATTTTTACTGTAAGAATTTTTGATGACAGAGTTTTTCATGAAAGAATTTTGACTGGAATAATTTTTACTCAAAGAATTTTCAGTGAAAGAATTTTTACAGACAGAATTTTTGATGAAATAGTTTTTACAGGAACAATTTTTTTCTATAAAAATATTAAATGGACGAAATTGTACTAAACGAATTTTGACTGCAGAAATTTTTTGTTGGGAGAATTTTAACTAAAAGTGTTTTTACAGAAACAATTTTTACTAGAACTAATTTTAATGAAAGAATTTTGACCGAAAGCAGTTTTTTATAAGAATTTTTACTAAAACAATTTTAAGTGTTTCCAAAAAAAAATTTAACCAGAAGACATTTTAACTGAAAGAATATTTAATGCTTATAAACATTTGACTAATAATATGTTTAATAAAAAAAATTTTATTGGAAGTAATTTTATTGAAATTAATTTTATTGACAAAATTTTTTTTGACATTTTTCCTAAAAGAATTCTTATTTAAAGAATTATAACTAACGGAATTTATAGTAAAAAAAATTATACTGAAAGAGCTTTTACTGAAGGTATTTTACTGCAAAAATTTTTACTAAACAAAATTTTAACCGACAAAATTTTAACTGAAAAAAATTTTATTGAAGGCTATTTTTACTGAATGAATTTTGATTTAAAGAATTCTAACATTATGAGTTTTTGCTGAACAAATTTTTACTGACGAAATTTAGACTAAAGGAAATTTTTACTGAAGACATTTTTACTGAAAAAAAAATACTGTTGAAAGTTTATTGAAAGCAATTTTTCTGAGGGAAACTTTTTCTGGATGAATTTTCGCAGAATAAATTTTTACCGACATTTTTTTCTTACTAAAAGAATTTTTTATTAAGGAATTTTTGCTAATAATAATGGTTTACTGGAGTAACTATCATGAAACGAAATTTTACTGAAAGAATTTTTACTCAAGAAATTTTCCAACATAAATTTTTACTGAAATAAAATTTAATGAGGGAATTCTTACTGAAAGAACCTTTTTTAGAGAAAATTATTATGAAAGAATTTTCACTAATCAAATGCCAACCCAAGGAAAAAAAATTCCTGGAAGAATTTTTAAAACAAAATTTTCAATAAAGGATTTTCTTACCACCAGTGAAAAATTGACTGAACAAAATTTTTATGAAAATATTAATACTAAAAGAGTTTTTACAGAAAGTAGTATTTTTTTTTAAAAGGAATTTTTTTCTGGACAAATTGTCGCAGAATAAATTTTAACCGGCATTTTTCTTTTTTTACTGAAAGAATTTTTTATGAAGGAATTTTTGCTAATACGAGGTCTGTTCAAAAAGTATCGCAAATTTTGAATTTCCGCGGGTCACGTATATTTGATTTTCGATTTTTTTTGTGACGTTATATTGGTACTCATGTCTCTCACTTATACCGACAAGTTTGGCCATTTGGAATGTTCAGTTAATTGTTGACAGCTACTTTGCTTGCACGTGTTTTGGCTCGTCTTTGATTTTTGCTCAATTTCGACCAAAAACAGCATCGTATTAACATTGCTAAGGAGTTATTGGACTCAATCATCCCAATGGAAGCTGCCGCACTGGCCAAGACCGAAAAAACGCGCCAAGTTCGGTCGAATGCAAAGGTTTTGCTTATAGTTTTCTTCATGAGTTCTTGCGACAGGGTAGAACGGTCAATAACGAATATTACCTGCAAGTTATGCGCAAGTTTCGCGAAGCAATCCACCAGAAACGCCTGGATTTTAGGAAGAACAAAAATTGGCTTTTTTAATAATGCCCTAGCCACCGTATTTCCCAAATCTGGCACCCTGTGACTTTTTCTTGTAGCATCGTCCATGAAAGGACGATGCTACGCTACGATTGAGGAGATAAAGACGGCATCGAAGGAGGAGCTGAACAATATCACAAAAAATGATTTTTTGAAGTGCTTCATTCGAGGATTGGAAAAGACGTTGGCGTACAAGTTAATAATATCTGGTGGGGGATTACTTTGAAGGGGACGAAATAGATATTCATGAATAAGTAAATAATTTTTGAAAAAAAAACACAAAATTCGCGATACTTTTTGAACAGATCTCGTAATAATGTTTTACTGGAGCAATTCTGACGAAACAAAGTTTTACTGGAAGAATTTTTACTCAGATAATTTTCCAAAATAAATTTTTTCAGTAAATAGTCAAATTAAAAAAAAAAAAACAATAATTTCTATGTTATTTTTCCAATTTTTTTTTGCTCCGAATTTGACAGGCGAACGCAATATGGTCCCATCCAGTGGCGGCAGAGATGGTCTGTAAAAGTGGCCGTCGTCAAGTGTTTATCGAACAAAAGAAAGGAAAATAAACAAATTCGCATGCAATTGACAGAGTAAAAAGAATTGTTAAACAAAAACATGAACGGGAAGAGCAAGAGGGAGACCGTCAACAAAGAGAATTACATGATTTACTGTTTACTCTGTTTTCATTTCAACTCAAGCACCTTTTCGGTATGACTTAATTCTTTTCTCTCGTTCCTCCTCGTTAACATGCCCAAGTTTAGTGTCTTGTTTATGAGCCGATTAACAAGTGCCGAGTATTGATGCTCAGAGGAACGAGAAGTGATCAAGCGCGTATTTGAGAAAAAGAGAAATGAAAACAAACAAATTTGAATGCGTAACAATTTGAAGAGTTCGTGCTTTTTTTCTCTTGCTTGTATATGGAATTACGAGTTTAAGTGCGAGAAAAGGAAAATTATACCAAAGAAGAAGGAGCAGAACGAGAAACACGATTGATTTCGGTTTTCTTTCGCATGTAAACAAATTTTTCAAGTGTGCTCATTACCGAAGAGATTCTTGCACAAGCAATTAATTTACGAGTTCTTTTCTCCTCTCTTGTTTGCAATTAATTCTGCTGCCTTTTTTCTTACTCTTTCTTATTTTCTAAACGTTTTGCAAAAATAAATTTGAAATGAAAATTTCTGATTTTTTTATGCAATTTTGGAGTTTTTGTAATATTTTTAATTAAAAACAAAAAAAGGATCTTATTTCCAAGAGCGATTCGGGCTGATTCAATAGATTTATGGACATTGGCTAAGGGTGGTTTTTTTTATTTTAATTGAAAAACTAAAGTAATTCGGCCTTAAAATTTTTTTTAAAAACTACATTTTTAAAAAGTTTTTTTTTACTATTTTTGAATCTTTCAATTTTAAGGGAATTTTTCTTACACAAAAAAATTATTTCCTACCAATTTTTATACCCCACCTCTTAAATAAAAAAATATTTAAATACGAGGTCTGTTCAAAAAGTACCGCGAATTTTGTGGTTTTTTTTTGAAAAATTATTTATTTATTTATGAATATCTATTTTGCCCCCTTCAAAGTAATCCCCCACCAGATATTAACACTATCCGTGCCAACGTTTTTTCCAATCCTCCAAACACTTCAAAAAATCATTTTTTGTGATCTTGTTCAGCTCCTCCTTCGATGCCGACTTTATCTCCTCAATCCTAGCGTAGCGTCGTCCTTTCATGAAGCTTTTCAGTTTCGGGAACAAGAAAAAGTCATAGGGAGCCAGATTTGGGAAATACGGTGGCTTCGGCATTATTAAAAAAGTCAATTTTTGTTCTTCCACAAATCCGGGCGGTTCTGGCGGATTGCTTCGTTGCGCATAACGTGCAGGTAATATTCCTTATTGACCGTTCTACCCTGTGGCAAGAACTCATGACACTCCACGCTCCTGCAATCGAAGAAAACTGTAAGCAAAACCTTCACATTTGACCGAACTTGGCGCGCTTTTTTCAGTCTTGGCTCGTGCGGCAGCTTCCATTGGGATGATTGAGCTTTGGTTTCCACGTCATAACCATAAACCCATAATTCGTCACCAGTTATGACCCTCTAGAGCAAATTTGGGTCGTCGCGGACAGTGTCCAACAGCACCTTAGCAATATTAATACGATGTTGTTTTTGTTGGAAAGTGAGCAAAAATCGAGGACGAGCCAAAAACATGCAAGCAAAGCTGCTGTCAAAAATTAACTGAACATTCAAAATGGCCGAACTTGTCGGCATAAGTGAGAGGCATGAGTACCAACATAACACCACAACAAATCGAAAATCGAATATACGTAACCCGCGGAAATTCAAAATTCGCGATACTTTTACAAATTATTTTTTCTCTCTTTTCATGTAATCTGTACAAAAATTTATAGAAGAAGAAAAAAATGGCTGGTGTATTAATCTTAAAAAATATTTAAAATAAAATAAAAACAATAACAAATATTTCTACCACAACAACAAAGACTGCTTTTCTATTCAATTTAGAAGGAAAAAAACTCCACAAAAAAAAAATATCCTAAAAATCTCCAACAAACAAACTATTTTTTACCACCCCTCCCCCCTCTCCCTTCCCTTATAATCATATCCCTTAGCATTAAGGGATATGATTATAAGGGAATCCAGCAACTATTTGTTAGAAGAAAAAAAAATTGTTTTTCTTTTGGGGGCAGGTGCGAATCATACACTAACATATCCTTGAGCTGTTCATTAATGTCGCGTTTAACATGACGAATGTGACATCACAAACAATAGCGGTACTGATTTTTAACGCCATGTCCCAATTCCCCTCCTCCTTCCCTTCACCGGTACAATTCGAAATTGATTTGCATAAAAATTCGACAATTGTAAGTACTCGAAAATAATTCATCACCGACTGACTATCTCTCTGTTTAGAGAGTCGGTTTTTATTAAAGGATTCATTGGGAATTTCAGTGAAAATTAAGATAGACTCAAAAATCATCCCCTCTAAAGCTATGCGATACGTAATCATCTGCCGTAATAGAGAATCCCTGAACGTGTGCTACAGACAGCAATCCATAACGTCACGCCTGGGCAACGACTTATGTCCCTACCCTTCCCATATAACCAAAATCGGATGTTGTATATGCAAATGAGTTGCGCAGTCTGCAACCCCTTTTGCGCTGATGTTGCTCTCTCAGACCTCAGTCACTCCTTTTAGGCGCATTCGTCAAAACGGACAGCAAACGCCATTAGTCAATGTTATCCACTTTCACCCGAAACGTGCTGTCCTGTCATAATTCTTCTTCATCCTTAATTATTTTCTACACTTTCTTACTGAACAATTTCGATTTATTTCCCGTGCATCACCAATGCGACGTGTTGCAATAGTTTCAGTACGTTTTGAATTACAAAATGATTAAATGCAAATTTCTGACATGACATCTAGTTTGGATGAACACACAATGGCATTGAGCCAAACCATACCACCCCTTCGCGCAGTTCGAATTCAAAATATTTGAAAATATTTTCATCGAACATCCTCCCAGTGTACAGGCAGACAGACAGACATGTTCGTCATCGTATTGTGAATGTTGCGCAATTGAACGCGAATTCCGGATGAAAGGATAACTGGGCATTCGGGAGATTGTAACATCAGCCAGGAGGAGGAGGAGGATGCGCTCTCAGGTACACATTTATTAGACTATCGCTGGTTTAGGGGTGAGGGTTCAAATTTAAACGAAAACTCTTGCCATTTGCATTGAAATCGTTATAAACACACTCGAAATTGTCAACGAAAAATATGATTTACGACAGCAGTGCGGCTATTCCCGGATCAGGACTCGAACGTTCTGATGTGTGGATGGATTCGAGTTACCCATAATATTTTCCATATTCATTCGAATGTTGTTTTTTAACCTGT
Source organism: Atherix ibis (assembly GCA_958298945.1). Lineage (NCBI taxonomy): Eukaryota > Metazoa > Arthropoda > Insecta > Diptera > Athericidae > Atherix > Atherix ibis. Next base: position 80,222,760 of record OY282609.1, read on the forward strand.
TTTTTTCTTCTTCTTACAATCAAAAATGGTCAGACTCTGATCGTTACGATGTGTGGTCAGTAAATCAAAAACAAAATGTCATACAAGATATTTAAAATTCGTCTAAAATTGTAATGTGCTTGGGGAGGAATGGGAAAGAACATCAATTTTACTGTATTGTTCGTTTTCTGGTTTATTATTTTATTTTTATTCAATATTACAAGAAACCGGAAATTAATTAAAAATGGTATAGCATAAATATCACCTGGAAAGTAAATCCTAGCCAATTAAGAAAAACTAGTCTTGTCGTGTGCCTTTTCTAGGAACGTTTTTTTTTCAAAAAACTAAATTTTTCCAGCAAAAATTTCGAATTCGAATTAAAAATTTTTCTCAAAAATTTTTGTGGTGGAAATTTTTCCAGTTAAAATTGTTTTGGTAGAAATTTTTCTGCTTCAAATTTTTGTGGGAAAAATTTTTTTGGTAGAAATTTTTCTGGCAAAAATTTTTCTAGTGAAAATTTTTTGGTAGGAATTTTTCTGCCTCAAATTGTCTGATAGGAAATTTTCTGGTAGAAAGTTTTCTAATTCAAATTTTTTTGGCAGATATTTTTCTGGCAAAAATTTTTGTGGTGAAAATTTTTTTGGTTACATTTTTCTGGTAGGAAATTTTCTGGTCGAAACTTTTCCGGTTCAAATTTTTTGTGGTAGAAATTTTACTAGTTAAAATATTTTGGTAGGAATTTTTCTGCCTAAATTTGTCTGATAGGAAATTTTCTGGTAGAAATTTTTTGGATTCAAATTTTTGTGGTAAAAATTTTTCTGGCAAACATTTTTGTGGTGAAAATTTTTCTAGTTAAAATGTTTTGGTAGGAATTTTTCTGCCTAAATTTGTCTGATAGGAAATTTTCTGGTAGAAATTTTTTGGATTCAAATTTTTCTAGTAGAAATTTTTCTGGCAAGAATTTTTGTGGTGAAAATTTTTATGGTTAGAATTTTGTTGGTAGGAATTTTTCTGCCTAAATTTGTCTGATAGGAAATTTTTTGGTAGAAAGTTTTTTGATTCAAATTTTTGTGGTAGAAATTTTTCTGATTCAAATTTTTCTGGTAGAAATTTTTCTGGTAGAAATTTTTCTGATAGGAATTTTTTTCTGGGCAAATTTACTTTTGGCAAAATTGTTCTAGTAAAATTTTTTTTTGGCAAAATTTTTCTGGTAACATTTTTTTTCGGCAAAATTTTTCGAATGGAAATTTTCCTGCCAACAATTTTTCTGCTAGAAATGTTTCTGCTCAAATTTTTTCGGGTTGAAATTTTTCTTGCAATATTTTTCTGGTATAAATTTTTATGGTACAAATTTTTTTTTCTGGCAGAAAGTTTTCTGGTAAGTATTTTTTTGGTAGAATTTTTTGTAGTAAAATTTTTCTAGTAGAAATTTTCTTCACAACAATTTTTCTGGTAGATATTTTTCTAGTAAAAAATTTGCTGGCAAAATTTTTCTGGTAGGACTTTTTCTGGTGAATTTTTTTTCTGGCAAGAATATTTTCTAGTAGAAATTTTTATGTTACAAATTTTTCTAGTAGAATTTTTCTTGATCAAAATTTTTCGGGCAGAAATTTTTCTGAAAATAAATTTTTTGTGGTCGAAATTTTCCCCAACTACAATTTTTTTGTTAACAGTTTTTCGGGTTAAAATTTTTCTTGCAAAAAATGTTTTGTTTATTTTTTGGGAAAACTTTTCTTAATAAAAAATCAAAATGTATCAAAGTTTTTCCAAGGTGAATATTATAAAAGCAATTAACAAATGAGGGGTCGTTTTGAATTCGATTGGTCCCCTAAATCCGGTTCATACTTGAATGGTAAATATTGACACAGAATAGAAATGAAAATGCAATCAAAACGTTTCTTTTACATTTTAATTTGCTTAGTTTTTCGTTTTGCATTTTAAATTTGAATATTTCAACAATAAAATTATCAGCAGCAAATCATTGGAACGGAATTAAAAGCAATTTTCAACCCTTATTTTGCAAACATTTATTCAAGTCTGCAGGTTAATGTCATCATCGACCATTTTAGTGATTATGAAGGACATTCTTCTCCTCATCCACTCGTGTTTATTATTTATCGTATCATTTTCAAATTTTATTGTATTCCCTTTTTTTCATTTTGGAATATTTTTAATTTAGCATCAAAAACTGTTTATACATAAATGACGGTGTAAAATACAGTCAACGGTCATCGTTGAATGCGACGCAGGAAACGAGCAGGGAAACAAAGGATCATGATTTACTGCGATTTTTTTTCTATTTTCATTGTCGTTTTTATTTTGATTTTGATTTTCCTTCATGCACAAATACATCTAATTACATTTCGTCCTCTGGCATAGCAATTTCCACAATAAGGACCGGTTTGCATTTGATTTGTACTCCCCCTCCACCGTTGGACTGTATTCCGTTTGAATTTTTGATGTTCCATTTGGCATGCGTCCTTTTTCAAAAAGTTCCTATGCGACCCTTTGTCCTGTCGTGAACTTTGAACTTGAAACGATCTCTAGTGCTCTCCTGGCAACTGCTTCTCAGTCATGTTTACATTCTGAATCCATTTAGTTTGATGTACGAAAATTCGGCCACTCAGTTCACCCTGCATTCACTCTCACTCGAAGAGTAAATAGTCCACCTTGCCGGCAGCTCTCATCCTTCTAAACGCATCCCACTTCACGTTGATTCGTGTCCTTCTGCATTGCGAAAAGAACTCGAAAAAAGGAATAAAAAAGGATTTATTCCCTTCGGACGCCATTTCAATTCAATACGATTTCCATAGAAAAACTTTGGCCCCACCCCTCTTTCTATTATATCCTTTCTGACAAAACACGTGTAAACATTGTCGAAAACATTGAAGGATGCCATTTCGCCAGCTGTCATAACTTTTATAAGAAATCAAAACTTTCCCAGGTTTCCTTGTCTCTCCGTTCGAATTCGATTTTGTTCATCCTTTTTGAACGGATTTTGATAAGCGTCCTTTTCCATTCGAATTGATTTATTTATTTAGTATTATTATTATTGTTATTGTTAAAGAATTTGTGTTATTTTCCTCTTTTTTTATGTTGTCTGTACTAAAAGAAAAATGGAAATTCGCTTAAAGTTGAGCAAAAAAAAATCCTAAAATTTCTGTATTAACTTTTCTGATTGCCAATTTTTCGATAAAAAATTTCAAAAAATTCTTTCGATAAAAAACTTGCTTGATAAAAATTCTTCCTTTAAATTTTGCTCAGTATAAAATTCTTCCAGAAAAATCCGTTCTGTTCAACTTCGTTCAGTAAAAAAATTTTAGAAAAAATTTTGTCAGTCAAAATTTGTTTTGTCAAAGAGTTTTAGAAAAAATTCGTTCAGTTAAATTCTTCAATAAAAATTATTGCAAAAAAAAAATGCGTACAGCAAAAAATCGTTCAGTAAAAATTATTTCAGCAAAAACTTTGTTAGTAAAACTTCGTCCAAAAAAAGTCTTCAAGAAAAAATTCGTTCAGTAAATATTTGTCAGCAAAAATTCTTTTATGAAAAAATGCCTACAATAAAAATTCTCGCAGTTTAAATTATTTTAGTGAAAATGCCATCAGCAATAAATTCCTTCAGTCAAAATAGTTTCAGTCAAAATTTTTAAAGTAAAAATTCAGCAAAAATTCCGTCAGTAAAAATTCGTTCAGTAAAAAAAGTTTCAGTAAAAATTATTTTAATAAAAAGTTAGCACAAATTCTGCCAGCAAAAATTCATTCAGTAAAATTAGTTTCAGTTAAAAATTTTCCAGTAAAAATTCCGCAAAAATTCCGTCAGTAAATAATTTTTAGCAAAAATTGTGTCAGTCAAAATTTGTTCAGTCAAGATTTTTTAGAAAAAAATTCTTCCAATAAAAATTCTTTCAATAAAAATTCTTCTAAAACAAATGCGTCCAGCAAATTTTTTTTCAGTAAAAATTATTTCAGCAAAAATTCTGTCAGTAAAAATTCTTCCAAAACAAAATGTCTTCAAGAAAAAATTCGTGAGTAAATATTTTTCAACACAAATTCGTTCAGAAAAAAATCTTTTACGCAAAAATTCCTACAATAAAATTTCTCTAAGTTAAAATTCGTTCTGCAAAAAATCGTTCAGAAAAAATAGTTTCAGTCGAAATTATTTTAGTAAAAATTCAGTAAAACTCCCGTCAGTAAATAATTTTTAGAAAAAATTCTGTCAGTCAAAATTTGTTCAGTCAAAATTTTTTAGAAAAATTCTTTCAATAAAAATTCTTCCAGCAAAAATTTGTTCAGTTAAAATAGTTTCAGTTAAAACTTAGCAAAAACTCCATCAGTAAAAAATTGTTAACCAAAATTCCGTCAGTAAATAATTTTTAGTAAAAATTCTGTCAGTCAAAATTTGTTCAGTCAATATTTTTTAGAAAAATTCCTTCAAGAAAAATTTTTCCAGCAAAAATTCATTCAGTAAAAATAGTTTCAGTTAAAACTCAGCAAAAACTCCATCAGTAAAAAATTGTTAACCAAAATTTTGTCAGTCAAATTTAAAAAACAAAATGATTTCAGTAAAAATTCCTTCAGTAAAAATTCTTCCAATAAAAATTCTCTCAATAAAAATTCTTACAGAAAAAATTCGTTCAATTTAACTTCGCGCAGTAAAAAATTATCATCAAAAATTTTGTAAAAAAAATTTATTCAGTAAAAACTCGTTTAGTAAAAAATCGTTCTGTTCAACTTCGTTCAGTAAAAAAATTTTAGAAAAAATTCTCAGTCAAAATTTGTTCTGTCAAAAATTTTTATAAAAAATTCGTTCAGTTAAAATTCTTCAATAAAAATTATTGCAAAAAAATTGCGTACAGCGAAAATTCGTTTAGTAAAAAAAGTTTCAGTCGAAATTATTTTAGTAAAAATTCAGCAAAAATTCCATCAGTAAATAATTTTTAGCAAAAATTCTGTCAGTCAAAATTTAAAAAATGCTTTTAGTAAAAATTTAAAATGCTTTTAGTAAAAATTCCTTCAGTAAAAATTCTTTCAATAAAATTTTTTTCAATAAAAATTGTTACAAAAAAAAATTGTTCAGTTAAACTTCGGTCAGTAAAAAATTTTAATCAAAAATTCTGTCAGTAAAAATTGTTTTCTTTCAGTGAAAATTGGTTCCAGTAAAAATATTTTTTGTAGAAATTTTGTCAGTACAAATTCATTCATTTAAAATTCTTCTAATAAAAATTCTTCCACCAAAAGTGAGTTCAGTTAAAATTCGTTCAGTTAAAATTTTTTCAATGAAAATTCGTTCAGTAAAAATGCATTAAGTAAAAATTCGTTCAGTAAAAAATTGTTACCAAAAATTCTTTCAGTGAAAATTAATTTCAGTAAATATATTTTTTGTCAAAATTCTATCAGTACAAATTCGTTCAGTTAAATTTCTTCCAATAAAAATTCTTTCAATAAAAATTCTTCCAGCAAAAATGAGTTCAGTTAAAATTTATTCAGTAAAAACTCGTTAAGTAAAAATTCTTTCAGTAATAATTTCCTAGGTAGACAAATGCAAAATATTTTCTGTTTTTGGAAAATTTTCATCAGATTTTGAAAAAATTATCATAATTTCACACCATCTCTCCTCTAGTTAAAAAATGTTCACCATGTCCTCCTACACTTGCCTTTTCAAAGGCACATATTAGAAATTATTTGCTTTTTTCATTTTCCAGATGTCAAAATTTGCCTGAAAAAGTCATTCTGCCCTCGGCAAAATCTCAGCATATGACATCAAAAAATAAAATTTATGAGATCAAAAAAATTCCGATTTACATATCGGATCGACCATCTCAAATGTCGATTCTTAAAACAGGCAATATCTCAATCGTAAGACAATCTCCAGATCAGATCGGATCGAACTTTGGTGTCGCAAGTCTCCCCATTTATGGCAAAGACAAAAGTTTGTCTTGATTCGCGGTGGCATTTCCATTTTCCCAGCCAACACGTTTTCGATTACGTTCGATGGCTTAACAACGAGGGCAGCTTACGCACTTCGGTTCATGTTCATCTTATCCAATGGACCGTACTTATCTATGGTGGTCTGTTTTCGGTCTCGATCTACCCCGCTGCCACTATCCATCCAACTAGTAGGGCCATGTGTTCCCGGCAAACTCATAAAGGAGCTCATGAAAAGATATTGTTCCGACTTTCGATTCCGTCATAATTAATTGATTTTGCCAGCGTTGCATAAGTGGTGCTCAGCGGCCAGTTTATCAAATAAACCAAAACATTAGCCCAAGAGCTACACTGGAATCTATTACGTTCCTGTACTTAAAACCGTCTAATACTCCCCCACAAAAGTGATTTTAGACTTTTTTTTTTCTTAATAATTCGGTTTAGGAAGTGGAAAAAATTCCGAACATAAAAATATGCTTTTTGTCAGCTAAAAGTGGTGGTAATTTTAAAAATTTTTATTAATTTTCTGGGCATTAAGAAAAAAATATCTTTTCACAAAAAATTTCCTTTTTAAATTTCGACAAAATACACCAACGCAGAATCGAAAGAAAAAAAAACCAATAAAACAACTTTTAACTTTTGGAAATATTTACTATCGTAGTTAGGGGAAAATTGAAAATACTTTAATGGCCTCCCAGTAGTCCTTTCGAATGTCAATAAAATTGTTGGAAAAAATAATGCGGACAAATTTGCAAAAGAAAACGGAAACCTTATCCCGATTTTATTTGTTTTATTTTATTTCGTCCATTTTTTTTCTGGTGTATTTCGAAATAAAAATAATTGGACAGATCGTAAATCAAAGTTTTCTAATATAAACAAACGACTTTCACCTTACAGGATGTTTTTGATGAGAGAAAAGGACTTGACAGAAAAAGGAAACAACAATAAAATATCAAAAACTGCCAACTATTTTTTCGTCTTCTGCCCTTAAGGTTAATCCCAATAATTACGATATTTTCTTCAAGTTTAAAAACTTGGATACACTCCCCCTCAAGGCCTTGCGAAAAAAACCTCTTGTCGGGGCAGTAAATAAGAAAAATAACAAATTCAAATGAGATTCAAATTTTCTCAATTGCCGTCTAATTAATTAATTTTTTTGTTTTTTAAGAATTCCATTTCCTATCAGAAGAAAGATAGCCTGTCATAATGAAAATATGCAAATTATGGGCTCAGTTCCGCTGTGAACAAGAAGATTTTCACTAAAATCGTAAAAGGACGACTACTACTGCTACTATTGTTGACCTAAAATAATGGGGATTTTTGTACTGGTTGAGTCCGTAAAGAGAACAGGTGGTGCTGATGCCCATTTCTATATCCAAAGAATGGGGGTTAAGTGGGTTCGCAGGTGTTGGAAAAGTTTTTATTGCGTTTTGCAGATCCATTAAGATTCACTTGAAATTGGTACACTAGCAACCAAAAATTATTGATTTCCTTTTCAGTACAGAAAATTTATTGTTTCTGGGAAATATTTTTCTTTCAAGCACATTTTTTCTTGGTTTTCAAGTTTTATCAATAAAAATTTTGTGAGAAAAAATATTTTTCCGATTATAACTTTTTACAGTGAAATTTTCCTAAAATGGAATTTTTGTCACTAAAAATTTGATTAGTGAAAGTTTTGGCTGCAAAAAGATTTTGTCGGTGAATTGTTTTTTCCAGTTAGCATTTTTCCAGTGTTCAACATTCCACTAAATAGTTTACAGGTTAAAATTTTTCCAATTAATTTTGTTCCCATTCAAAATTTTGTCATTGAGATTTTTTCCATGAAAGCGTCGTTGTCAGTGAAATATTCCACCCGAAAAAAATATTTCCAGTAAATATTTTTCCAGTGAAAATTGTTTCTACGAAAATTTTTTTACTGAAATTTTTCTAGTACAAATTCTGTCAGTGAAAATTTTAACAGCAAATAATTATCAAGTGAATATTTTTCAGGTGAACCATTACTAATTTCCCATTAGAAATTTTGTCAGTGAATTTTTTCCAGTGAAAATTGTTTCTACCAAAATTTTTTTAGTGAAATTTTTTTTAGAAGAAATTCTGTGAGTTAATTTTTTGTCAGTGAATTTTTTTTCCAGCAAAAATTGTTTCCACAAAAAAAAATTTTAGTGAAATTTTTGTCAGTGAATTTTTTGTCAGTGAATTTTTTTTCCAGTGAATTTTTTTCCAGTGAATATATTTCCAGTAAAAATTGTTTCTACCAAAAACTTTTTTAAGGTAATTTTTCTAGTAGAATTTTTTTCAGATGAAAAGATTCCCAAAACAATTTTTACCTTAGAAATTTTGTATTTGTTTTTTTTTCCAGTGATAATTTTCCCATGGAAGCTTTTGTTAGCAAAAAATTCACCAATGAAAATGTTTCCAAATTAAAATTTTCCAGTGAATTTTTTTCTAGTGAGAATTTTTTACAGTAAATATTTTGAAATTTTGTCAGTGAATTTTTTTTCCAGTGAATTTTTTTTCTATTAAATATTTTTCCAGTGAAAATATTACCAGATAAATTTGTGCAATTAAAATTTGTTTGCCAGTAAAAAATTTTCCAGTGGACATTTTTTCAGCAAAAATTTTTTCCAGTGAATTGTTTTTTCACTGAACATTTTTCCTATTAGAAATTTTGTCATTGAAATTTTTCTAATAGAAATTTTGTCATTGAAATTTTTCTAATAGAAATTTTGGCAGTGAAAATTTTGTCGTCAAAGCTGTAGCGGCGAAAATTTTTCTGGTGGATACTACGCCAATTTTTCTAGTCAAGCTTTTCTAGTAGAAATTTTGTCTGTGAAAATTTAGACGTTAAAAATTTTAATTTCTACCAGAAAAACTATAACCAAAAAAATTTTTAACCACAAAAAATTTTCGAATGAAAATGTTTGTAGTAAAATTGTTTTCAGCGAAAAAATGTTCAAGAAAAACATTTTTTTGGTTTTTATTTACATTATTTGTCAGTGAATATTTTCCAGTGAAACATTTTCTGATTGAAACTTTCTTCAGTGAAATTTTGTCAGTAGAAGTTTTTTTTCTAGTAAACACTTTTCTGGCAATGAAAATTTAGTTATTGAAAATTTTGTTAGCAAAAAATTCGTCAGGAAAAATTTTTCCAGTCAAAAATTTTCAAGTGAAAATTTCCCCTATAAAAATATTTCACTGGAAATAAAAAATTTTGCCCAGAAAAGTTTGTGCAATGAAAATTTTTGCAGTGCAAATGTTTCCAGTGAAAATTTTTGATGGAAGGGATTTTTCCATTGAAATCTTATTTGCGTGAACAATTTTCCTATTAAAAAATTTTTTAGAAAAAATTTTCTACTGCGAATTTTATCAGTGAAAATTTTATAATATCAGCAATTATTTTGGCAGTGAAATTGTGATCAGCAGTAATTTTTACAGTAAAAAAGTGTTTCCAGTAAAAACTTTTTCAATAAAAATTCCTCAAATGAAATTTTTCTTGGAAAAAGGGTTTAATTGAAAATTTTTCCAACGCAAGTTGTTTTAGTAAAAATTCCGTCGGTAGTTAAAAATTTTTAGCGTAGATTTTTTTTACTAAAAATAACAATTTTTTCTTCCGTTCAAAACTGTTTTCAGTAAAAGAAAAACGACTTTATTGGGAAAGACTAAAAAGGCAAAATAGAAACTTATCAACGGCACTGTTCCTTTTCCCTTTTCACTACTTTTCAGGGCAGATTTTTCGCAATAAACAAAATTTGTTCTTTTACAACAACAACAAAAAATTCGTAGCACTTGTTGAATCTCGCGGCTTTAAAGAACATTTTCACTCTTAAAGTTGTTCTGTTCTCCTTTCACCAACCTTAAAAAAGAAACTAAAAAAAAAAACAAATCGAATTTATTACATTTGCGTCACGTGTTTTTTTAAGTCTTTTTCTACGTCTTAGCACGCGTGTGCTTATTTCTGAAAGCAGTGCAAAAGCAGGTAAGCCAAAGTAAAAAAAAAGTAAGTGAAAGTAATTTTGTTATCAGAAATTCTCTTTTAGAACGGAAACTTTTCTAATAATTTTGAATTCAATGAAAATTTGTTAAAGTTTATTTTCTTCATATTTTTTTCTGGCCATTATTTCTTATTTACTAATATTAAAATTAATACAATATAAACTAAACCGAATTCAAATGGAAAAAAGGTTTGTGTCGGCGGATATTCTTTTTTTCACTGTAGAAACGAAAAAGGCTCTTTTTACTGGGTTTTAGTAGAAATTGTAAATATTCAAATTTATCCAAAGTTGGGGTAATCTCGACCCTTTTCACACTATATCCCTATTTGCCTAAGCCGAGGGAATTTTTTCCTTTTTTTTCTTTTCAATTCATTCCGTTTTCAATGGCAGCGTCTATGGTAAAAGTTATGATTTACGAATAAAATCCCAATTAGACAGGACTTAATGCGGATCAAAAGTGATTTTATTAAAATAGAAAATGTTAAAGCATCTCAAATATTCCAATTAGGCATGTCTCCATTTCGCTACTTTTCTGTGGTTGAAAACCACCCTCACAGTCTGTTTGTAAATATTTCTAAAAATATCCAAGTCCATCTCCAAATGTCAATATTATTGTAACAAAATGTCTTCTTTTCTTATTCAATTAAAATTTTTATTTACTTATTCTTCCCTTGATATTTGTTCTATTTTTAATATTTGTTTAGAAAGTAAATAATTGAAGGGATTCAGTAAAGTTTCAATTTTATTATTATTTCATGAGACGCACTTTATTTATGGTGACAGAAATGGTACAAAAAATATTTTTTTTTCGATAGATCAGGTTTTATTTTATTTAAAAACTGTTTTTGAGATAAAAAAAAATGTTTTTGAATACAAAAAAATTAGCTATAATGAAAAAATTGTTGAACATAAATTAAAATTCTTAAATCAAAATTCGTTCAGCAAAAATTCGTTCAGTTAAAATAGTTTCAATTAAAATTCTTATAGTCAAAAATCGTTTACTATAAAAGCAGCAAAAATTCCGTCAGTAAAAATTTTTTCAGCAAAAATGTTTCCAGTAAAATTCGTTCAGTAAATTTTTTTATCAAAATTCGGTCAGTAAAAATTCGTTAAGTAAAAATTGTTTCAGTTAAAATTTTGTCAGTCAAAACTTACAATTTTTGAAGTAAAATTACTTTTAATAAAAATAGTTTTTGTCAAAATTCGTTGAGTAAAAATTCAATGACTAAAAATTCTTTCAGTTAAAATTCTTATGTCTAAATTTGCTCAGTAAAAAATCAGGAAAAATTCGTTCAAAAAAATTTCTTCAGCAAAAATTCTTTTAGCAAAAATTCCGTCAGTTTAAATTCTTCCTGTAAAAGTCCTTCCAGGAAAGATAGTTCGGTCAAAATTCGTTCAGTAAAATTTTTTATCAAAATTCTTTTTTTATCTTTACTAAAAATTGTATCAGTTAAAATTCTTAAGTTAACATTTGTGCAATGAAATTTTTTAGTAAAAATTCGTTTAGTAAAAATTGTTTCTTGAAAAATAGTTTTTGTCAAAATTCGTTCAGTAAAATTTTGTTACTAAAAATTCTTTCAGAAAAAATTCCGTAAGTAAAAATTCTCTCAGTAAAAATTCGTTTAGTTAGAATTCTTTCAGTAAAAAATTGTTCAGTAAAAATAAATTTTTATAACATTTTCAGTAAAAGGTCTGTCAGTCAAAATTCTGTCAGTAAAAATTCGTTTAATTAAAATTCTTTCAGTAAAAAATCTTTCAGTAAAATTTTTCAGAAAAAATTCTTCGAGTAGAAATGTTTTCAGAAAAAATTCTTATAGGAAAAATTCGTTCACAAAAAATAGTTTCAGTCGAAATTCTTTTAAAATTCGTTCAGTAAAAATTTGTTCAGTAAAAATTTTTCAGCAAAAATTCTGTCAGTAAAATTCTTTCAGTACAAATTCTTGCAGTAAAAATTCTTTCAGTTAAAATGCTTTCAGTAAAAACGTTTTCAGTAAAAATTCTGTCTTTAATAATTTGTTCAGAAAAATTTGTTTTGGTTAAAATTTTGTCTGTAAAAATTCTGCCAGTAAAAATTTGTTAAGTAACATTTTTTACTGTTAAAAATGTTTCAGTAAAATTCTGTGAGCAAATATTGTCTCAGTAAAAATAGTTTCAGTCGAAATTCGTTCAATGAAAATTGTTTCAGTAGAAATTTTGTGAGCAAAAATTCTGCCCTTAAGAATTCGTTCACAAAAAATTCCTTCAGTAAAAATTTTTCATTAAAAAATGTTGCAGTAAAAATCCGTCCAAGAAAAAATTGCTTTTGTAAAAATTCGTTAAGTAAAATTTTTTTCCGTTAAAAATGTTTCAAAAAAACTTTTATTCTATCAGTAAAAATTTCGTCAGTAAAAAATTTGTGAGTAAAAATAGTTTCAGTCGAAATTCGTTCAGTGAAAATTGTTTCAGTAGAAATTTTGTCAGTAAAAATTCTATCACGAAAAATTCGGTCAGTAAAAATTCATCAAAAATTCTTTCTGCAAAAACTGTTTTAGTGAAAATTTTTTCAATCACAACTTTTCCTGCATATTTTCTTGGTAAAAATTTTGCTGTTTAGAAATTTATTTATGAATTGTTCTAAAAACGGATAAACGAGAGCTGAATTATAAGGATTGGCAGGGGGAGAAAATTCAACATATGGTCCTTGATGAGCGGGAAAAATTTTATTCAATTTCGATCCGTTAGCCACGTTATCCGTGATGATGTGCACTTACGATTTAAATTAAGGGCATATAAAATTATTGCTCTTTTTTTTGTATCAGAACATAAAATTGTGCATAAAAAAAGTCGATACAAAAAAATTAGAAAAAACTATTTTGGGTGGAAAAAAATTTAAAAAAAAGAACGCATAAAAACATCGGAAATAGTTACGCATTTTCCTTTAATGGATTTAGTGGCCGCGAGAAAATGTATCATTCGAAGAGGGTACGACTAAGGGTGGTTGAGTATTGCTCTTGAAACGGAAGGGTTGCTCTGGCCTCCAGACACATTTCCGCTGACCGAAAACTCCTGTCATTTCTGATTACGGTCTCAGTCAACGCCAAAAGTACTCATCGGTCGATGTCGGATTTGTTTTTTTGTGTTTTTGTTATTTTATTTATTGTTATTGTAAATGCACTGATATGAGAGAAAAAACATGAAAAAAGACAAGAAAAACTCGAAAAACAAACAAACAGAAAGAGATGCTCGACTGATTGACGTGAGGCTAAATGGCGTTTGATTTATTGTTGTTTGCTTGTATTTTCATATTTATTGCCTTTTATTAGGCCTTTTATAAATACGAGTGAGAAAAGGACGCAAATAGAATATGTGCACGGAAGTAAGGAGATCAGTGAGTGGAAGAAACTCCAGAATCTCCACTCACGTTTACGTTGACTTCGAAAGTGTTTGTTTGCGTTCGACGGCTTTGACAAGGAGCAGAACGCTAACATCGCACAATTCCCGTAGAGAAAGAAGAGAGTGGAGAAAATTTTAATAAATATTTACTGAAAAGGAAATTTTACTGAAAGAATTTTTTTTATTTACAAAATTTTAATTGACAGATTTTTTTTGAATGTATTTTTACAGAAAAATTTTTTACGGACAGAATTTTTACTGACAGATTTTTTACTGATAGAATTTTTACTAACAAAATTTTTACTTACAGAATTTTTACTGACACTATTTTTACTGACAGCATTTTTGCTAATAATTTTTTCCTGACAAAATTTTATTGAAATATTTTTAACGGAAAAAAGTTTTACTTAACGAATTTTTACAAAAGCAATTTTTCTGAACGAATTTTTTAAGGGGCAGAATTTTTTGACTGACTAAATTTTTACTGAAACACATTTTTCACGAATTTCGACTGAAACTATTTTTACTGCCACCATTTTTACTCACAGAATTTTTGCTGACAGAATTTTTTCTGACGGAATTTTTACTGAGCGAATTTTTATGGACAGAATTTTTTCAGAGAAAATTTTTACTAGCAGCATTTTTACTGACGGAATTTGTACTGGCAAAATTTTTATTGACGGAATTTTTACTGAACAGTTTTTCTCTGAAAGCATTTTTTCTGTGCGAATTTTTACGGACGGAATTCAGAAAGAATTTTTGCTGAAGGTATTATTGCTGAATAAATTTTTACTGAAAGAATTTTTACTGACAGATTTTACTCACAGAATTTTGATGACAGAATTTTTGCTGAAGGAAGATTTACTGAGCGAATTTTTACGGACACAAATTTTACAGATAAAATTTTTACTGACGGAATTTTTATTGATAGAATTTTTACTGGTAGAATTTTTACTAAAAGAGTTTTTACTGAAGAAGTTTTTCCTGAAGAAATTTTATTGAAACATTTTTGACGGAAAAAATTTTTACTTAACGAAATATTTTTTGAAGTTTTTGATTACTGAACGAATTTTCACTGAAAAAATGTTTACTGAAGGAATTTTTAATAGCAAAATTTTTATTCACGGAATATTTACTGAAAGAATTTTTACTGGAGGATTTTTTGCTAAAGGAATTTTTGCTGAATTAATTTTAACTGAAAGAATTTTTTTTGCGCAAATTTTTACTGAAAAAAAAAAAATTTTTTCAGCAGAATCTATTTTTTGATAACCAAATTTTACTAAATTTCTTGAATAAAAAATCTCCCCTTTCTATTAAGAACAATAAAATCAAAATAAAAACAAAAACACATAAAATTATCTGTTCAATTATTTCCTAAAATGCCCAAAATTTCGAGTAAAAAAGAAAACTGCAACTCAGACGTAATTTCCTTGTTTTTTTTTGTCGTATAAACCTAATCCGATGGTGGTGACAAAACTGACCCAATTCCGATAAGAACAACAAAAAAGGAAGCGATTTTTCTATATTTTCAACTCAATCATTTTCTATACAAATTGCAAGAATTACCGATTTTCCCATTTTTTCATAATAATCCGCATTTGCAAAAAATAAAAGCAGTTTTTTATGAAGTCATAAAAAACTCAATAAAATGAAAATTAAGAAAATCAGGACAATCCTAGCCGAATAGTTGGCAAATTGTTGGCAAATCGGCTTCGAAATCGGTGCAGGCTGTCGATGATCAGTCAGTTAAGCCTGAACAATCTGGCATTGCGCAATTTTCTGTTCAATATAATCGGATCGGTACGCCTGTTTCGGGTCATTTCACACTGTCAAAAGGATATCATCAATGGTGTGTGCAGTAATTGCACAGAGAAGGACGAAACAGGACTGCAGCAGAAATAGACAGAAAATTTTGTTTTAAAAAGAGAGGAGGGTGACGGAAAAAAATCCTTACTTTTCAGGTAATCATGGCTTGGAAGTCCCATTTTAGTCTGCGTGTCCGGCAACAGTTTGGGCGGTTGACGCTGTCTTCGGTTTGTATTGTGGCCAACGAAAAAAAAAATCTACCAACAACATTGTGAGTGCATTTATGCTATTCCCATTTAGGGGAGAGACGATTTCAATCGACTGGAACGTTAAACTCCTGAATCAAGGACGTTCCGATTTGTAAGCAAAACCAAACACACATGCGTAAAGTTCTCTGTTTATTTTGTTTGCATTTTTAAAGTCATCCTCGTCTCTCCAAAGCGAATAGCAATTCAAAACTGAAGAGGGTTGTAATTGACACCCTTCATCGTAAATTTTTCAACCGATTGAATTTTTAGCTACTGCAGAGCATCGACATGACCGACTTAACATCGTCGCCAGGACAAACCACAACAAACCCGAACCGAACCAAACCCAAAACAATAAATGCAGTCTGGTGGCGGTCTCAAATAAATTAAATGAATTTTTACTGGCAAAATATTTATTGACAGAATTTTTACTGAAACAATTTTTTATTAACGAAATTTTTTGAACGAATTTTTACTGAAGGAATTTTTACTAAAGGAATTTTTGCTGACAGATTTTTACAGTAAAATTTTTACTGACGGAATTTTTACTGAAGGAATTTTTACTGAACGAATTTTCACTAAAAAAATTTTTGCTGAAGGAGTTTTTGCTGATGGAACTTTTACTGAAAGAATTTTTACTGAACGAATTTTTACTGAAAGAATTTTTGCTGAAGGAATTTTTGCTGAAGGAGTTTTTGCTGATGGAACTTTTACTGAAAGAATTTTTACTGAACGAATTTTCACTTAAAAAATTTTTGCTAAAGAAGTTTTTGCTGACGGATTTTTTACTGAAGGAATTTTTACTGAACGAATTTTCACTTAAAAAATTTTTGCTGGAGAAGTTTTTGCTGATGGAATTTTTACTAAAGGAATTTTTACTGCCAGAATTTTTACTGACGGAATTTTAACTGAAAGAATTTTTACTTAACGAAATTTTTACTGAAACAATTTTTACTTAAGGAAATTTATCGAACGAATTTTTACTGAAAGAAATTTTACTGAAGGAATTTTTAATGAAAGAATTTTTGCTGAAGGAATTTTTGCTGAAAAAATTTTTACTGAACGAATTTTCACTTAAAAAATTTTTGCTGAAGGGGTTTTTGCTGACGGATTTTTTACTGAAGGAATTGTTACTGAACGATTGTTCACTTAAAAAATTTTTGCTGAAGGAGTTTTTGCTGCCATAATTTTTATTGACGGAATTTTTACTAAAAGAATTTGTACTTAACGAAATTTTTACTAAAACAATTTTTACTTAAGGAAATTTTTTGAACGAATTTTTACTGAACGAATTTTTACTGAAAGAATTTTTGCTGAAAGAATTTTTAATGAAGGAATTTTTGCTGAAAGAATTTTTAATGACTGATTTTTACTCACAGAATTTTACGACAGAATTTTTGATGACAGAATTTTTGCTAAAGGAATCTTTACTGAGCGAATTTTTACGGACAGAATTTTTACAGATAAAATTTTTACTGACGGAATTTTTACTAGAAAAATTTTTATTGACGGAATTTTTACTGAAACAATTTTTACTTAACGAAATTGTACTGAAAAAGTGTTTACTGACGGAATTTTTATTCACGAAATATTTACTGAAACAATTTTTACTGAAGGAATTTTTGCTGAAGGAATTTTTGCTGAAAGAATTTTTACTGACAGATTTTTACTCACAGAATATTACGACAGAATTTTTGCTGAAGGAATTTTTACTGAAGGAGTTTTTGCTGACGGATTTTTTGCTGAAGGAATTTTTGCTGAAGGAATTTTTACTGACAGATTTTTTACTGAAGGATTTTTTGCTGAAAGAATTTTCTCCGAAAGAATTTTTTCTGCGCAAATTTTTACTGACGGAATTTTTTTACCCAGAAAATTTTTACTAAAAAAATATTCTTATTGGAAAAACGTTTACTTAATAGACGATTTTTCCTGATAGAATTTTTGCTAAAAGAATTTTCGCTGACCGACTTAACCTCGTCGCCAGGACGAACCACAACAAATCCGAACCGAACCAAACCAAACCCAAAATAATAAACGCAGACTCGTGGCGGTCTTAAATAAATTAAATTCTTTCCACTGCGGCACATGGCAGATGGCAGACAGTCAATCAGAGCGCCTTCGCCGATAAAGCCAACCAATCCACCAGCGTACCGGGGATATTCCCTCGTAATTATAGGCTCAGAATTAAGAATGAAATTTACACCAAAGCAGTTTTTTTTTAAATTTTATAATAAACCACAAAATTAACAGAATGGAATCCGAAATTAGTGTGGAATTTGCGAATTGCTGTTCGTTTTTATTGGAAATTCTTGTCGGTTCACTGGCCGAAAAAAAAGGCGGCTGTGAAAAATTAGGGGTTGATCTTGCCTGAAAATTCACCCTCGCCCATTAGAACTAAGGATTTCCCTACTAATTAGAAAATTGTGTAGAATCAAATAAAATTATTAATTTAATTTACTGCATGGCAAAGTTGAGTTTCGAATTTAATTGCATTGAATTGATTTGTCCGAAAAGCAGGACAATAGCTGATGATGAGCTGCCGATTCAATTTCGATTCGCCTTTGGATTTTTGCTTTTGTGACGCGTCATTATGCACCAACGAACTAATCCGATAATTCCATTTTCTGTACCCCAAAATCCCCTTCAATAAACATCGAACGTGTAATCGATTCTTTTGACAAAACAGAATTACTTTCATCCGAACAGGCCACGATCCGAACAGAATAATTGGATTTAAATTCACTTTGCCACGTTCAGGAATTGATGAAAAAAATTCCGGATGCGAGACTGTGCAGAAAGGACCACACATCCAAGACCACGACTAATCCGTTCGGTGTTATTTTTAGACCAAATACAAAACCAACAAATCCCACTTGTTACAATAACACTAAAACCAATTGTAAACAGAATCCAGAATTTCCACATCCCTTTTCGAGCAACAAAAAAACCACAAATAAACAATTTTTAAATCGATTCCAAACAAATCGGGTTTTATCTTTTTTGTTGAGAGTCTAATTTTAGGATTTGATTTTTCTAGGGTAGATTTTTTAATGACATACAATTTTACAATTACTGACCTTCGATAGTGGTTGATACTCTCAGTTAGAGTTTCTCTGTCCTCCCCTTTCCTAGATAAGCTCTGCTTTTTGGCCAATGTCACCCTTCCGGTCCTTAGTTTGGAAAATCTGAAAAAATTAAGACAGAAAAATTTTTTTTTTTGTAAAAATATTTTTGCAGCCAAAAAATTATGCAAAAAAATTTAACGCGAAGAACTTTTTACAGGAAATTCAAATTTTTCTCAATTTTTTAGAGAGAAAAATTTTTATATAAAAAAGTTTTTAGTAAAGAAATTTTTAAGTGAAAAAGTTCTTAGCGAAAAAAAGTTTTACTGAACAAATTCTTAAGTGGAAATACGCTTAGTAAAAAAAAAATTTAAATAAAACAATTATCAGTGAAAAAAATTGCAGTGAAAAAAATTTGAAAGTGAAAATATTCTTGGTTAAAAAAATGTTTAATTAAAAAATTCTCAGGAAAAAAATGTTTAGTTGAAAAATTCTTAGTGGAAAAAGTTTTTAAGTAAAAAAATTCTGTCAGTAAAAATTCTTTTATTAAAAATTCTCTCAGTAAAAATTCTTTTTAGTAAAAATGCTTTAGTAAAAATAATTCTCAGCAAAAAAATACCTAATAAAAAAAATTTTTAAGTGAAAAATTCTCAGTAAATAAATTTTTGGTGAAAAATTCTAGTGAAAAAAGTTTTGAAGTAGAAAAATTATTCGTGAAAAAATTCTCAGTGAAAAAATTATAGTGAAAATAATTTTTAAGTGAAAAAGTTGTACTGAAATAATTTATAGGGAAAACAATTCTAAGTAAAAAAAATTCCTACTAAAAAAATTGGTTTTGAAAAAAATTTTTAAGGGTCCTAATGGAAAAATTCTTCGTAAAAAAATGTTTAGTGAAGAAATTTTAAAGTGAAAAAACGCTTAGTAAAAAAAAATTTTTAAATACAATAATAAAATTCTTAGTGAAAAAAATTTTTAATTAAAAATTCTCAGAAAAAAATAGTTCAATGGCAAAATTGTCAGGGAAAAAAATATTTCGTGAATAAAGTTTTTAAGGTAAAAAAATTGTAAACAAAAAAAACTAAATGAAAAAAATTTTAAGTGAAAAAATTCTCAGGAAAAATATTTTCAGTGGAAAAACTTTTAGTGAAAAAAAAATTTGAAGTGAAAAAATGTTTAAGTTAACAAAAACTTAATGAAAAAATTTTTTAAATTAAACAATTCTTATTGAAAAAATGTCTAAAGGCATAAATTATTTGTGAAAAAAGTTTTTAAGGGAAAAATATCTTTTTTATTTTTTCCTAGTGAAAAAAAATTTTAGTGAGAAAAGATTTAAGTGAAAAAATTTGTAGTGAAAAAAATCGAGTGAAAAAATTTTAGTGAAAAAAATTTTTAAGTGAAAAAATTCTCAGTAAAAAAATTCTTGCTGAAAAATTTCGTATTGAGAAAAATTTTTAACGGCAAAAATTCTTTGTGAAAATGTTTTTAAGGAAAAAAAACCTTTGTGAAATAATTCCTAGTGAAAAATTTCTAGTGCAAAAAAATTCTTCGTGAAAAAATTCTCAGTGAACAAAGAACCCTTCGTGAAAAAATTCTAGTGAATAAAATTTTTAAGTGAAAAATTCTTTGTGAAAAATATTTTGAAGGGAAAAAATTTTTAAGTGAAAAAATTCTCAGGGATAAAATTCTTTGTGAAAAATTTGTAGTGAAAAAATTCTCAGTACAAAAAAATTCTACTGAAAAAATTGGGAATGAAAAAGATTTTTAAGGTCAGTTTTCAGAGAAAAAGGTCCTAATTGAAAAATTCTTGGTCAAAAAATTTTACGTGAAGAAAAATTTAAACGAACAAATTCTTAGGATAAAATTTCCAATGGACAAATTCTTAGTTAAGTAAAAATATGTTTAATTAAAAAAAAAAAAAATCGAGTGAAAAAATTGTAGTGAAAAAATTCTAGTGAAAAAAATTTTTAAGTGAAAAAATTCTCAATCAAAAAATTCTTGCTGAAAAATTTCGTAATAAAAAAAATTTTTAGCGGCAAAAATTCTTTGTGAAAATGTTTTTAAGGGAAAAAAATCTTCGTGAAATAATTCCTAGTGAAAAATTTCTCGTGAAAAAAAATTCTTCTAGTGAACTAAATTTTTATGTGAAAAAATTCTTTGTAAAAAATATTTTGAAGGAAAAAAATTTTGAAGTGAAAAAATTCTCAGAGAAAAAATGTTGACGTGAAAAAATTCTCAGAGAAAAAATTCGCAGTGAAAAAACTCTTGGTGAAAAAATGCTAGTGAATAAAATTTTTAAGTTAAAAATTTCTTAATGAAAAAAATTTGTAACTGAACAAATTCTTAGTGAAAAAAAATTTTAAATAAAAAAATTCTTAGTGACAAAATTTTAGTGAAAAATTTCTCAGTGAAAAGTAAAAAAATTCTTTGTGAGAAATATTTTCAAGGGAAAAAATTTAAATAAAAAAATTCTTAGAAAAATGTTTACTGCAAATTCTGTAAAAATTTTCTCAGTGAAAAAAAATTTGTAATTCAAAAAATTGTGAGGAGAAAAATTTTTAGTGAAAAAATTCTTAGTGAAAAAAATTTTTAAGGGCAATAATTCTCAGGAAAAAAGTTTTTAGTGATTGAATTTTCATACCAAAACTTTTAGTAAGAAAATTGTTATTGAGAAACTTTTTGGTGAAAATTGTTTGTTCAAAATTGTGAGTGGAAATATTTTGTTTGAAAATTTTTTTCACCGAAGATATTTTCATTGGAAATATTTTAACTAAAAATGATGTTGACGGGAAAATTTCCCTTTAAGGCCATTTTTGCTAATATTTTCTTACTAGGAAAAATTTTCCTGGAATCGATTCGTTACACGAAATTTTATTAAATGAAAAAAAGCTCATTTTACTAAAAACCAAATTTTGCTAAAAAAAAAACAGTTCCTGACAAAATATAGGACACCAAAAAAAAATATTGTCAGAATTTGTTCTGAATTTCCAGAGTTTTCTCTGGGCTGACTTGTCCAACCAAAAAAATGTCCTTTTCGTAAAAAAAACATATTTTTTACATCCTCTAAAGTTTCTAACAGTTAAAAATCAGGACAATTTTATAAAATATACCAATAGACATGAACTTCCTTAAGAATAGGAAAAAAAAAGGAGCAAAGGAACAAATCTGATAGAAGGCCAAGTTGGGATATGTTCACTGCAGGAAAATCCCATGGAAGGACTCCAAAGAACCTTGTTCAGCAAATCAATAGGAAATTTCAAAAATAAAATACACTAACTACTGAGAAGAGGGAAGGGAACCAAAGAAACATACAACTCCACCCCCCCCCCTCCAAAAAAACCCGTATCCTGCAGTAACCTTTGAACTAATTTTTTTCCCTTCAAATTTTTCATATTAAAAAAAAAAGCAACTCTTCCCGAAATGGAATTTCTCATTAAATCACAGGAAAAAAAGGGGAAATTTTCAAAATGAAATCGAATAAAAAATTTTGCAATTGCAGATATTATAAAATTTTCCATTTAAACGGAAGTTTAACGAGGAGACAGGATGTCGTCGAAGCTGTTGGTGTCACTTTCGTGGTTCGTAGATGTCAGCCTTATTGGCGGCATGCGGTGTGTGAGTGTGTGTGTGTAAGTGTCGCTGGTATCCTTTCTGAATAGTTTCAATATAGCCAGTGATAGTGTCCCCCTCTCGTGATAATACCACTCAACTTGGTGCCTTATCGTCGGTAGCAAAGGACATTTCTGCCTTTTAGATTCTTAAGAAATTATTGCCTGTGTGGGTGTGGGGAAGCTGGAGCCAACCAGACGGTACGACTGCAGTCCAAGTTTAGTAAGTTGTAAGCGACGTGATCCAATTTTGGCGAATAACATAAATTTCTGTGTCAGGTTGGAAGTAGGAATAGCGGCGCTCAAATCCTGTTTATTGTTGAACTTTTGTTATTGCACGACAATCCATGTTGTCTTGTCGTCGATGGGTTTTTTTTTGTTGGAAAAGTTTCGGCGGCACAGACAATGTCCAGACGGAACTGGGTTGGCGTAGGCGAATGCCGAAGCACTGAACTCGGTTAACAGGGCAGGCAGGCAGGCATTGATGGTCTCCTGGAATTGGGCAACTTCTTCGCGATTGGGCAACTCCTCCAATAATAATTTTTATCATCGCTTGTTGTGGATTTTTAGAGAAATTTTCAGTAATTTTTTTTTATATATTGTCTCGTGTTTACGTACATTTTTCCATGTTCGAGAGTATTTTTCATTCTAAAATTGGCGTCATATTTTCCCTCAACTCTCTGGATTTTTCTGCTCTTGTTAGGCGTCAGTCTATTTTCTTACTTTCATTTTTATTATGATTAAGATTATCAGTTTTCTTATTAAATAACCAATAAAAACCAATACTGCTAAGGAAATTGTCACAAAAACTATTCTTGACTGAACAAGAAAATATCAACAATTTTTTCTATAAAACATTTTAGCTCCAAACAAAAATTTTTCTTTGTTTTTGGATGAGTCAAAAAATATTGTTCAGTGAAAATTTTTCCAACATAATTTTTTTTCAGATAAACAACTTTTCAAGTAAACAATTTTAAATGTCGATTTTTTCATAGTTTTTAGTGACTCGAAAAAAAAAGAAAAATTGTAACAAATTCTTTTTGATAAAAAATCCAAAATTTGCGTCCTAACCGAGATCTTTTCAGCAAAAATTCTTTCAAGAAAAGTTCTTGTAGTAAAAATTCTTCCATTAAAAATTCTTCCATTAAAAATTTTTCCATTGAAAATTCTATCAGTAAAAATTTTGCTAGTAAAAATCCTTCCACTAAAACTTCTGACAGTAAAAATTCGTTGCAGTCAAAATATTTTCAGTAAAAACATTTTTATTAAAAATTCTCTCCGTAAAAATTGTTCAGTAAAAATTTGGCAGTAAAAATATTTTCATTAAAAATTCTTTCAGTAAAAATTCTTGTAGTAAAAATTCGTCCATTAAAAATTCTGTCGGTAAAAATTCTTTTTAGTAGTGTAAATTTAACTAAAAATTGTCCAGTAAAAATATTTTCAGTCAAAATTCTTTCAAGAAAAGTTCTTGTAGTAAAAATTCTTCCATTAAAAATGATTTCAGTAAAAACTCTTTCAGTAAAAAAGTCTTTTAATAAAAATATTTTCATTAAAAATGCTTTCAGTAAAAATTCTTGTAGTAAAAATTCTTTTTAGTAAAAATGATTAAATTTAAAAAAAAGTAAAAATTATTTCAAGAAAAGTTCTTGTAGTAAAAATTCCTCTATTAAAAATGTTTTCAGTAAAAATTGTTCAGTAAAAATTTGGCAGTAAAAAATTTTCATTGAAAACGCTTTCAGTCAAAATTCTTGTAGTAAAAATTTTGTCAGTGAAAATTGTTTTAATTAAAAATTCTTTCGGTAAAAATTCTTCCATTAAAAATTCTACCAGTAAAAATTCTGCTAGTAAAAATTCTTCCACTAAAATTTCTGTCAGTAAAAATTGTTTTTAGTAAAAATGCTTAAATTTAAGTAAAAATTCTTCCATTAAAAATGCTTTCAGTAAAAATTCTTTCAGTAAAAATTCATTCAGTAAAAATATGTTCAGTAAAAATTCTTTCGGCAAAAATTTTTTTAGTAAAAATATTTTCATTAAAAATTCTGTCAGTAAAAATTATTTTTAATAAAAAAGCTTCAATTTAAAAAATAGCAAAAATTCTTTCAGTAAAAATGCTTAAGTTTAAGTAAAAATTCTTCCATTCAAAATTCGTTCAGCAAAAATTCTTGCAGTAAACATTTTTCAGTAAAAATTTTTTCAGTAAAAATTCTTTTTAATAAAATTGCTTAAATTTAAGTAAAAATTGTCCACTAATAATATTTTCAGTCAAAATTCTTAAAGTAAAAATTCTATCAGTAAAAATTTTTCAGTAAAAATTCTTTTGGTAAAAATTCTTTTTTGTAAAAATGCTTAAATTTAAAAAATTGTAAAAATATGTTCAGTCAAAATTCTTCCATTAAAAATTCTTTCAATAAAAATTTTTCCATTAAAAATTCTTTTTAGTCAAAATTCATTTCATTAGAAATTCTGTCATTAAAAATTCCTTCAGTAAAAATGCTTTCAATAAAAATTCTTTCAGTAAAAATTGTCCATTAAAAATATTTTCAGTCAAAATTCTTTCAAGGAAAATTCTTTTGTTATTAAAAATTTGTTCAGTAAAAATGGTCCAGAAATAATTTTTGAGTAAAAACATTTTCAGTTGAAATCGTCCAGTTAGCATTTTTCAGTACAAATTTCCATTGAACATTTTTCTAACAAACCTTTTTCCAACAAAATTATTTGCATAAAAAATTCTGTCAATGAAAAGTCTTCCAACAAAGTACTTTCCAGTAAAAAAAAATTCCAATTAATCAATAGATTGCTTTCTACTAAAAAGTTTCTACAATAGTTAATATTTTCCAATTAAGATTTCTCAGTTAAATTTATGCAGAAAATATTTTCCATTAATACAAGTTTCACTAAAAAGTGTTCAGTAAAAAAAAATTCTGGGCAATCTAGTAAAAATATTGTAAGTAAAATTGGGAAACCGTCGGTTTTTTTCAATAAGAATTTTATTACTTAAAATTAGGAAACCGACGTTCTATTCCAATAGATGGCGCCAAAATATCAGATCAGAAACGTCAAATCGTAAGCTTAGGCATCTGTCAATAATATTTGTGACTTTTTATCGGCGTTATATATTTTTTTGTTTATGAAAATGTCCAAATTTGAACAAAATATTTGAGCATCATTTGCGAGAAGCTTTGTTTTTTGCCTTCAATTCGAAAAAATCTGCGGCTGAGGCACGTCAAATGATTCTAGAAAGTTATGGTAAGGCTTATTTTTTTTAACAACGTTACAAAAGTGGTGATTCAGACGTGGAAGATAAGAAGACTGCCCTGAAAGTTTGAAGACGCAGAATTGGAGAGGCATTACTGGATGAAAATTAGGCGTGACTCAACAAGTCATTTTCCATCGATTAAAAGCCTTGGGAATGATGCAAGAGAGACGGTGAACAGCTGCTCCAATGGTAAAAAGGGAAGGTTCCATTGCAATGATTCAAAACGAAGATCGACAAAGCTCATGCTAAGTATTTGGTGGTATCAGCTCGGCGTGTTATATTAGGAACTGTTGCAACTGGGAGCTCGCTACTGAACACAACTGATGCGCTCGAATCGAGCATTAAACCACAAACGGTCACAATACGAGCAAAGACACGGCAAAGTGATTTTGCAGCAAGATAAAACTGGGCCACATGCTGCTAAGGTGGTTAAAACCAACCTGGAAATACTGAAATAAGACGTCATGCCTCTCCCAGACATCACCCCTTCCGCATACTATCTCTTCCGATCGATAGACGTATGACCTGGCTGAGCAGCACTTTCAATCTCTTTACCAGAAAGATGAGAAAAATTTGATGGACAATATTTTAAAGCATAAATACATGAACATTTTTCCACAATAAAGACGCAAATTTTCAAAGAAAAAAAAATGCCGCTTTTCCCATCTTCCACAATAAAGACACTTAAAAATTCTATCCTTGAAAATTAAAATTCTAGTAAAAATTTGTCGAATTATTTATTTTTCCATCAAAAGAAACATTTTTTTTTTAATTTTTTTTTACATTTTTGTCAATTATACGATTTTTTTTTTTAGATGAAGTCACAATAAATTATATTTTTTTTATTCAAAAAAAAATATTTAGAAAATGAAAATAATTTTACCCAAGACTGTATCTAATTGAAAATTTTCAATTCTGGCTATCCGCCATCCGTTCCCACTCGTCCAAGCAGTGTCAAAACCGCAGTAACGTGATTTTTGTTCTTTTATTCTTGTTTGGTTATTTTCCGTTTTGGCTTATTTTGATGGACGTTTCCTCTTTCGGACACAAAACTACTAACAGAACCGTTGATAACGCACCGAACACTAGCGATGCAACGTGCACACCACAAACACAGCGGCGGCGACAAGTGCACTTTCAAAATTGATCATAAATCAAAGCTGATCGTTTCTAATTAATCGATCTGCACCCAACCAGCCACGTTCATTACCGAATTGCCACTCTTTTACTCACGAACTTTTAAAATGAGATGTCTTCGTTCCACCAATTAAAACGGGGGAGGGAGTGGGAAATAATCACCCAATAAGTAAAAAATTGCGAACATTTGATAACAAAATCCCATCGAATACGAAAAAAATAATTGCGGTCTCGTGGGAGAAATAATATCACATTGGGGGGCGTTTGAACGCCATCAACCACCAGAAAATCATTTTCAATTTTATTCACAAAATTATTTATGTCGGAAAAATTTGACGTGCAAAAAAAAAAAATTATTTATTTCGGAAAAATTTGATTTTCACAGTTCAACTTAGCCGTTAAATTTTTTGCACTGCCATCTGTGAGCATGTAGAAAAAACGAGAACCGAGTACACAATTTCGTGTACTTTATTTAAAGCTGTCAATTCCTCTTTCCTCATCCGGCACAAGCGCATATTCAAGATGTTACCTTACTCAGTGAACTACAAGATGGCGCAGCAATATGACGAAAAAAAACTCAACCTGATGTTTCCAAATAATTTCCAACTGAAATAAATAAGATATTTTTTTTTAAAGATAAATAAATTAAAAAATTAAAATCTAAAACCTAAAACCAAAAAAATGTCTTATGAAAATTTTATATTAGAAAAAAAAAGGAAACAAATTCTTATCTAAGACACATCAGCACAGATTCTAACAAGGAAATTGGTCGAATCTCGGTGCGTCTCTAGTTGGTTTGTGTCCATAATTGTGGCTGTGCTTTTAACAATTTTCGAGCAAATATTTTTATTTTTTGTCTGTGCTTGTGCTTATGTTTTTGTTGCATAAACTTTTAGAAAAGAGCCGCCGAAGTGCTATTATGTAGCGCCACAACTATGAGGTCATTTGGTTTTTATTCGTAATGTACCTTATGCCAAATGGACACACATTCAAAATAGAAGATTTTACTTTTTATATAAAAATTTCCATTTAATTTCGATCAAAACAGCAAAAATAAATTGACATTTTTCCTAAATTTTTATTAAATTTAATTTTTTTTTCAGACAAATTTTATTAAAAAAAATTTTTGTTTTTTAATAGAAATTTTCGAAAATGGAACTATTTATCACAGATGATTTGAGAAAATTGTAAAAATTTCAATCATTTTGAAGCTGTTTTAAGAAAATTGCCTAAAATTACATGAATTTTTACTACAATAATTTTCACTCAAAGAATTTTCACTAAAAGAATTTTTTCTGGACGAATTTTTACTGCTACAATTTTTTACTGAATTTTTACTGAAACTATTTTTTACCGAATTTTTACTGAAACAATTTTCAATGAAAGAATTTTTACTGAAAAAATTTCTACTACAAGAATTTTTTACTGAATTTTTATTGAAAGGATTTTTACTGAACGTATTTTTACTGAAAGAATTCTAAATGAAAGCATTTTTACTAAAAGAATTTTTACTGCAAGAATTTTCACTAAAGGAATTTTTGCTAAAAAAATTTGTAATGAAAAAAACAAATTACTAAAAATTTAACGAATTTTTTCTGCAAGAATTTTCACTGAAACAATTTTCACTGAAAGAATTTTTGCTGAAAGAATTCTAAATGAATACATTTTTACTAAAAGAATTTTAATTGCAAGAATTTTTTACTGAATTTTTACTGAAACAATTTTTTAACAAATTTTTACTGCAAGAATTTTCACTGAAAGAATTTTTACTGAATCAATTTTTACTGAACAAATTTTTACTAAAAATTTTACGAATTTTTACTGCAAGAATTTTCACTGAAACAATTCTAAATGAATACATTTTTACTAAAAGAATTTTAACTGCAAGAATTTTTACTGAAACCACTTTTACTGAAAGAATTTTTCCTGAGTCAATTTTTACTGCAAGAATTTTTACTGCAAGAATTTTTTACTGAATTTTTACTGAAGCAATTTCTTACCGAATTTTTAGTGAAAGAATTTTTACTGAGCGAATTTTTACTGAACAAATTTTTAACGAATTTGAATTTTTACTGCAAGAATTTTTTACTGCAAGAATTTTTTACTGAATTTTTTCTGAAACATTTTTTAAACGAATTTTCACTCAAAGAATTTGTACTGAACGAATTTTCACTGAACAAATTTTTACTGCAAGCATTTTTTACTGCAAGAATTTTTTACTGAAAAAATTTTTTAACGAATTTTTACTGAAACCACTTTTACTGAAAGAATTTTTACTGAAACCATTTTTACTAAAAGAATTTTTACTTCAAGCATTTTTTACTGCAACAATTTTTTACTGAATTTTTACTAAAACAATTTTTTTACGAAACTTTACTGCAAGAATTTTTACTGAAAGATTTTTTACTGAATCGAAATAAAAAACAAGGAAACGGAAATGGATTATTAAAAAAAAAAAAAAGTAGTAAAAACCAAACATACAAAGAAATTCTGAAAATCCAAATTGTTTTTTTTTAAATATTTTATATTAATTTTTCCTGTTTTTTTGTCCCTTTGTTTTTCTTTTCTTCTCTTCTCTTTTCTTATTTCTTTTCACAATATTAATTTACATGTCATGTTATACAATTATAATTAAAATAGATTATTACATTATACAATATAATAATATTAATAAAAAGAACTACAATAACGCATTGGAATATATATATAAAAAAAAATTCATTGCGTCTCCTCTTTTTTGTAGTTTTTGTTTTGTTTTGTTTTTTGTTTTTTACTTAAAAAAAAATTATTAATATTTTTCCTCTTCCTTTTCGTTATATTATTATGATTATTATTATTTCTATTTTACTTATAAACTCTAATTTTTCTTTTGTTAATATATATATTTTTTTTTCTGTTTTTTCTTTCTTTTATTTCATAAATAATAAAATACTGTTTTCTACATTTTCTCTACTACTTTTCATTAATTCATTATTTTTTTTTGTTGTTGTGTTCTTTTATTTTTATTATTAAAATTTTCTTTTTTGTTGTGCATCTATAAATAATAAGGCAGATTTTTATTTATATTAATTAGAAAAAATTAAAAAAAAGAAAAATTGTAAATTATTAAAAAAAAAAACGAAATAAAATTAAAATCGAAAAAAATGAGGAGTACAGAAAAAAAAACTTTAAATGAAATCGGGATAAAATATGGCGACCAAATGCAAAGAGAAAGTAAAGTACAAATACTACTCTCTCTCTCTCTTTCGTATAGCATTATTACCTAATAAAATGGTCGATTTTAAGTACAAACTGACGTGATTTCGATTGAGTTTTTTCAGTTTCTCTCTTTAACTTGTTCCCTTTTACTTTGTAATTCATTTATTTTTCTATTTAATTCATAAAATGACCAAATTAATTTTATTTGGATAGAATATTAAAAAATAAAAAATAAATGTTGGTAAATGCACACACAAACACGCAAAAATTCGAATAAAAAATAAAAATTCAAAATTGCCGTTGAATGAGAGCATCCAAAATGGTGGCTATAAAAAGTATTTCGAACCACAAGAAAAGTTCGATTATTTTATGAGTGATGAAAGAGAAGAAAAATCGGCTAGCTCAGTTTGCTCATTTCTGTTTATACTCTTAAGTGTATATCTTCCTAATTCGGAAAGATCCCATTTGGATATCCTCTCTTTTTGTTGATTAGTTTTCTTTTTTAAATTTCTTTTTTTTAAGATTGTCAACTTTTTTGATGTTTTTTTTTTTTTGGATTGTCATAATTTTAAATTTTGTTAAAAGTTTTTTTCTTTTTTTTCTTTAATTTAATTTTCTTTTTTTTTCTATTTTCTTCTTTTTTTTTTAATTTCGAATTTACTATTTTTCTAGTATTTTTCTCAAGGCTTTTTTTTCCTTCTCTTCCTCAGCTTTGATATTTTTTCTCTTTGCCGTTTCTTTTAATCCGTTTTTCTTTTTTTAAAGGATTTTCTTCACTTTTGTCTTCAGTTTTTTCTAATTAAAAAACCTTTTTTATTGTAACTTTTTTTTTGCAATTTATTCCAAAAAAGGGCGTTTTTTTTTATTTCTTTTCATTTTTTTGTTTTTCTTCTGACCTTTTTTTTCTCTATAACCTGTTTGCAATTATTCTCTTCCAATTTTTTTTTCTCTGCTGTTCTTTTCTGTCCTATTCTTTCTATAAATGTTTTTTTTTAAATCTTTCTCTTTTTTCATGAAATTTTCTCTCTTCTTTTCTTCTGACCTTAATAGAACTTTTTCTCTTCCTAGTTTTTTTATCGATCCTTTTCTCCTTTTTCTTCATCTTCTTTTGTTTTTATTTAATTTATCTCCACTAATTATTGTTTTTGTTTTATTCTCATAATTTCTATTCTTTTTTTTTAAATAAAAAAATTATATTTATTTTTATTTTTGATATTCTTCTTTTTTCTTTTCTTTATTGACTGTTCCAGTTGCTCTTTTTCTCTTCACTTTAATTGATCTGTCTCAAATTTCTTACATAAAATGAAGGCCTCCTAATCCTTTATTAATTTTTTTGTATTTTTACTTTTATTTTTAAAAAAATCCTTCTTCTTTTTCCTGTATTTTTCTTATATTTTTTTCTTTTTTTGGGCATATCTTTAATTTTTTTATGTTGTTCCTTTCCTTTCCCGAAATTTTACTTTTTTTTAATATTCTTTAGTCTTAATTGTCTTTTTTTTAATTCTCTTTTTAGATTCGTTTGTCAATTTTTTTTCATTTTTTTTTTCATTTATTTTTATATAAAAAATTTTGTGTAAAAATTCTTCATTTTCTGGGCAGCTCCCGACAAAATTTAAGAATTTTTACACAAAATTTTTGATATAAAAATAAATGAAATTATTTATCATTTATTTTATTATATAAAAAATTTTGTGTAAAAATTCTTAAAATTACGGGAAGCTCCTGACAAAAAAAAAATTCCCTTTTTTTTATAGCCATTTCCTTACGACAAAACCCCTTCGCCCTTCCCCCCTTCCCCTAAGGTCAAATAAACTCATCCTTTTCTTGTTTATTTTTTTAAAAAAAGTTGTTGTGTGCACATTTACCAACAAAAAAAAAATTAAAAATTAATTATCAAAAGAATTTTATTTAAAAAGAATCCACTTTAAGGCATTTTAAATTATTTAATTTTTTTTTCTTCTTTTTTATGAGGTCATCTCTTATCCTGACAATAAAAATATTTATCTATGGTAGCTTTTTACATGCTCAAAATTATTGACAGTTAATTTTTCCTTTAATTAGATTTTGTTTTTATATTTATTTCCCCGTTTTCGTAAAGAAAAAAAAAACCTTCTTTTTTTTAAGTTAATAAGAAATTTTTTCCGGAAATAAAAGAAAAAAGGATTTTTTTTTCTAAAAACCAAAAAAAAGGCAATTAAAAAATATTTTTATAATATTTAGTAACAAATTAATTAATTAGGAAATCATCATTTTTTTTTTGATAATTTTTTTAAAAAAATTCTTACAAATTTGAAATTACAATTTTTTTTTTTTTGAATTGCTTTTCTTTTCCATTAAGAAAAAAAACCTTATAAATCTATTACGAAACGGCAAATAATTAAAAGTAATTTGTTTTTTTTCTTATATAAATAATAATTTTTATAAATAAAAAAAATTAAAAAAAAAGTGTAAAAATTAAAAAATAAAAATATGAAAAGTAAACATTTAAAAAAATTGAAAATTTAGTAATTAAAATTACAAATACAGCAAAATTTTTTTTTTTTTTTGAACAAATTACAGGAACAGAAATCAAAACAAAAACCGTAGATGAAGGTAAAAGCCTAATTAATTTCCGGTTGGAAATTGTTGTTGGTTTTTTGTTATTATTGCTATTTTGTTTAATGCTGCTGCCGCTAGAGCGACTTCGTTTTTATAATAAATTTTCCACTATTTTTTTTTTTTATTTATTAGAGGGAAAATAACCTCTTTCCATTCGCATTCATTCTTTTTAGCGTTTTTTTTTCTCCAAATATCGTCTTTTTTTGTTAAATAATTTTTTTATTATTGTTTGTTGTTATTCCCCTTCAAGGTCACGTTGCTTTTGTTTACGTTCCCTATTTATGCATGGCATAAATCCCCACAGACTAGCACCAGCCAATAGGGTTAGACCAAGAGCACGAAATAGAGGCGAATAAGTTTTGGCACTTTCTATCCATAAACCACAAATTGGTGGTCCAATCAATTGAAGAATACCATTTAGGAAGAGACTTATACCATACGACGATGTGAGACGTTCTGTGCCAAGCATATCGGCCATAATAACAGCAGTGATGCCAACATAAACACCGGACGCTAAACCGAAAACTGCACAACAGAAACTTATCATTTCATAGCTTGATGCTTGTGGCAATAGTGCCAATGCTAATCCGGACACAAATAGACCACCGATAAAATACCATGTCTTCGGGATGAATCCTGTATCGGATAGAGCTGAGCCGCCAATGCGACCTACGAGATCAAAAGCAGAAACGGTGGAGATTAGGTAGGCAGCCAGGGATTTGTCGAATCCAAGGTCTACCGCGTACGAGGGCAAGAGGATCACGAAATTTGTGTAGCCGATCGCGTTTGTGCTGTTCGATATCAGGATGACCAAATAGACTTTGTCCCATAGCAGGGACAGATCGAAAAATTTCTTCTTCGGTTCCACCTTTTCTGGTTCCTCTTCTATGGTGTGCTCTTTGCCTGCAATCCGTGCGGAACTGGTGATCGATTTCAGCGACAGACGCGACGAGAACTCTTCGGGTTGAAAGGACAACGTGCTTCCGTGGTATGGTGTGCTTATATACTGGAAACTACTCGTCGACGGTGAACGGCGTGTCATCCTTCCCCGTGAACTGCGCAACGCACTTAAACGATTCAATTTGTTTTGCGACATTCCCTGCTCTTGTACAGCGTTCAGCGATGGTGTCGAACTCAATTGCTCCAATGTAAACGTCTGATTTCGTTGTGGCGCCCTCACGGGTGTGCTAATTTTCCGTTCTCTGCGAGTCTCATCCACTGTCCTTACACAATTTTGCATAACAACAGCCGATGCACTGCGCACAAATCCATTATCGCCATTAATGCCACTTCCACCATTCAAAAGTCTCTGCATTTCCGGCGATCGAGCGTATGGTGACACTGCATTCTCTTCTTCCGACGTCACCAACACTCCACTGTCCTTCCTGCTGGTATCGTCCAATTGCAAAATTATACCCACATCCTCCTCTTCGATATTTTCCAACGCTTTCACTTTTGGTACACGTTTCATGTGGTGCTCGACGGGCTCATAAAATATTGCCGCTACCCACACATTCAATGTAACGGCGCCCATCAGTAAAACGGATCCTCTAAAATACAAACGCAAACAAAATTTAATAATCATTAAACTAAGACGGAAAAAGACCAAAAGGATATTCACCTGTAGCCGTAAGTTTCAAGTAAAATTCGCAA
The DNA here is from genome assembly GCA_958298945.1 of Atherix ibis. Classification (NCBI taxonomy): domain Eukaryota; kingdom Metazoa; phylum Arthropoda; class Insecta; order Diptera; family Athericidae; genus Atherix; species Atherix ibis. The sequence continues at coordinate 80,256,591 of OY282609.1, forward strand.
AATAGGCGGCAACAAAATCGATCCGAATGCGCTCCCCGATATGCAAAGTCCGTTCGCTAAGCCCCGAAATCGGACAAAATATGAAGTCACAATGTACACTGTCGGTGGAAATGCAAGCCCAGCGCCGGTACCAACCAGAACACCATAACTGAAATAAAAATAAAAACACAACAAATTCAACACATTTTCTTCATTATTTTTTTTTTATTATTTAAAAAAAAAATTTTTTTTTTTGAGTATCAAAAAATTGTTGAGTAACAAAAAATTGTCGGTCCTTGGAAAATTTTTAAATTTTTTTTAATTTAATTTTATTTTTTATGGAAATTTTTTTAAATTTTTCTTAATTTTTTTTCAATTTTATCTCAATTTAAAAATAAAAAAAATTGTTTTGAATTTTTAAATTTTTTAAAATTTTTTTTTAAATATTTTTTAATTAATTTTTTAAATTTATAAATATTTTGGTTTTTAATTTTTTTAATTTTTTTTTTAAGGACACTTGGTCATGTGCTGAGAGCCACTTTATTACGACATAAGTATTAAGCCATTGGGCGAATAACATTTCTTAATTTTTTTAAATTATTTATGTATATTTTTTTGCATTCTTTTTAAATTTCCGAAATTTTTCTTTAATTTTTTCATTATTTCTGTTAATTTTTTTTTTGATTTTTTAATTTTTATTCATCTTTTTCCTTTAATTTTTCAAAAGTTAATTTTTCATTATTTTTTTGGAAATCTTTTTATTAAGTTTTATATTTGGCGAATTTTAACAAAAAATATTTTATATTTTGCGATTAGAAAAAATATTTGGCGAATTTTATCAGAAAGAAAATACAGTTAATTTTGTTTAAAAAAAAATTTGGCAAATTTATGTTAGGTGAAAAAAATTTAGAAAAATTTTGTTAGAAAAAAAAAATGGCGAATTTTGTTTAAAAAATATGGCGAATTTTGTTAGGTAAAAAAAATGGGTGAAATTTATTTAAAAAAAAAAATATGACAAATTTGACAAGAAAAATAACTGTGAAATTTGTAGTTAGAAAAAAATATGGCGAAATTTTGTTAGAAAAAATAATATGGCGAATTTAGTTAGAAAAACATACAACGAATTTTATCAGAAAGAAAATACGGCGAATTTTGTACGAAAAAAAATTATGACAAACTTTACTAAAGAAAATGTCGGATTTATTGTAGTTAGAAAAAATAATATGGCGTATTTTGTGGCGAATTTTGTTAGAAAGAAAAGACGGCGAATTTTGTTAGAAAAAATAATATAGTTAATTCTCGTTAAAAAATAAAATAATACGAATTTTGTTTAAAAATAATATGCCGAATTTTGTTACCATAGAAAAAAATTATGATAAATTTTACAAAAAAAACTGTCAAATTTATTGTAGTTAGAAAAAAATATGGCGAAATTTTGTTAGAAAAAATTACAACGAATTATATCAGAAAAAAATACGGCGAATTTTGTTAGAAAAAATGTGGCAAAATTTTGCTAGTAAAAAAATATGCCGAATCCTGGTTAGAAAAAATATATGGCGAATTTTATCAGAAAGAAAATACGGCGAATTTTGTTAGAAAAACTAATATGGCGAATTTTGTAAGAAAGAAAATACGGCGAATTTTATTTAAAAAGATGTGGCGAATTTTGTTAGAAAAAAAATATGCCGAATTCTGATTAGAAAAAATATTTGGCGAATTTTATCAGAAAAAAAATACGGCGAATTTTGTTAGAAAAAATGTGGCGAAATTTTGCTAGAAAAAAAATATGCCGAATTCTGGTTAGAAAAAATATATGGCAAATTTTATCAGAAAGAAAATACGGCGAATTTTGTTAGAAAAACTAATATGGCAAATTTTGTAAGAAAGAAAATACGGCGAATATTATTTAAAAAGATGTGGCGAATTTTGTTAGAAGAAAAATATGCCGAATTCCGATTAGAAAAAATATTTGGCGAATTTTATCAGAAAGAAAATATGGCAACATTTTGTTAGAAAAACTAATATGGCGAATTTTGTTAGAAAAAATGTGGCGAATTTTGTTAGAAAAAAAATATGCCGAATTCTGGTTAGAAAAAATATATGGCGAATTTTATCAGAAAGGAAATACGGCGAATTTTGTTAGAAAAACTAATATGGCAAATTTTGTAAGAAAGAAAATACGGCGAATATTATTTAAAAAGATGTGGCGAATTTTGTTAGAAGAAAAATATGCCGAATTCCGATTAGAAAAAATATTTGGCGAATTTTATCAGAAAGAAAATACGGCGAATTTTGTTAGAAAAAATAATATGGCGAATTTTGTAAGAAAGAAAATACGGCGAATTTTTTTTAGAGATGTGGCGAATTTTGTTAGAAGAAAAATATGCCGAATTCCGATTAGAAAAAATATTTGGCGAATTTTATCAGAAAGAAAATACGGCGAATTTTGTTAGAAAAACTAATATGGCGAATTTTGTAAGAAAGAAAATACGGTGAATTTTTTTTAGAGATGTGGCGAATTTTGTTAGAAAAAAAATATGCCTAATTCTGATTAGAAAAAATATTTGGCGAATTTTATCAGAAAGAAAATACAGCGAAATTTTGTTAGAAAAACTAATATGGCGAATTTTGTAAGAAAGAAAATACGGCGAATTTTATTTAAAAAGATGTGGCGAATTTTGTAAGAAAAAAAATATGCCGAATTCTGATTAGAAAAAATATTTGGCGAATTTTATCAGAAAGAAAATATGGCGACATTTTGTTAGAAAAACTAATATGGCGAATTTTGTTAGAAAAACTAATATGGCGAATTTTGTAAGAAAGAAAATACGGCGAATTTTATTTAAAAAGATGTGGCGAATTTTGTTAGAAAAAAGAATATGCCGAATTGTGATTAAGAAAAATATATTGCGAATTTTATCAGAAAGAAAATACGGCGAAATTTTGTTAGAAGAACTAATATGGCGAATTCATTAAAAAAAAATATTGCGAATTTTGTTAGAAAAAAATATGGCGAAATTTTGTTTAAAAAATATGTGGCAAATTTTGTTTGATGATTTTTCATTTGTAATTGTTTTTATTTTTTTTTATTTTCCAAATTTTTTATCAAATTTTTTTTTTATAATGAAAGTTTAATTTTTTTTCAAATTTTTCTAATAATGTTCAAGTTAGTAGCCAAAATACCGATACAAGTAAACAAATTTTTAATAATATTTTTTGTAGGGAAACTTTTTTTCTTAAATACTTTTCTTTTTATTGTAAAAAAAAGTATTTTTTCAAATTTTTAATCTACAAATACCAACAAACGGGATAGAAAAAATCATCACCTTATATACAAATACGTCACCGATGATGCCCAAAATGATAAAATCATGCCGAGGGCAGCGCATGTTCCGCCAATTATCGTCACTGTCCTGTACGAGTATCTAACCGAAAGGATGCTCGATACCGGACCTAGAAGAAAAGAAGAAAAGAGAAAAAAAAACATATTTTGAAGCGTATTTTTTTTTTCGTTTGCCAAGCAAATGCATACGCAGAAAATAAAAAATGAAGAAAACACCAAAATTTCGTATAAAAATTTTTTGTTAATTTTTATGCTTTTTTAAAAAGACCAATTTTTTTCAATAGTGATTTTTCTACTAATTTCTTTTGATATAAAATTTTTTTTTTTAATTATTTCAATGTGTTAGTGTGTATTTGATTGTTTTTGGTAAAAAAAAATAATAATAATTTTCTGTTGTTTTTCTCTCTCCCGCTCTGTCTTTCTCTCTCTCTCTCTCTCTCTCATGAGATTAATTATTAAATTATGTGGAACCGCCTACACAGTAGATGAGTTGGTGGTAGCCATCTTGTTTTCGTTTGTTTTGTATGCAAAGCCCCAATGAACATTGATGGACGATGGATGTGTGAGTAGTTGTGGGATACTGTTTGATGATTGGTCATTGGTCGATAGTCCAAAAAGGAAGCTTTTAATCTTTTTTATTAAAAATTTATTTTGATTTTGTTTTCGTTGGCATTTCTCAAACCAAATAAAAGTTTTTTTTATTTTTTGTGGAATTTTTTTTTTTTTTTGTAAAGTTTTCTTTTTTGTTTGTAATTTGTACCTTTTTTTTCTTTCGATAATTTTATTAATGGAAGCAAGCGATCGCATTTTATTTTTCTTTTATATTTGTCTCTCTTTCCCCTCCGAAACTCGTACACAATCGAACTTACGGTACGTACTCGTGTATGTTACCTGCTTAGGCGAGTCCAAAAAAAAAAGAAACGGAAAGAAAGAAACCATGAGAAAAGTGGATACCATTTACTCTTTCTACTGTATTTACTGACTGCTGACTACCTTATATGTAATAATTACGTATGCAATTTTATTTATATTTATTTAAAAAAAAAAAAAAAAAAAACAACTATAAAATATAATAAAAAGAAATTAAGCTAAAAAAGAAAATAAATAACAATAATTTAATGGGAAAAAAAACAATGTGTTTTTTTTCTTTTTTGCATTTGAGGAAAAAACTGTGCGAAAAGAAAACAATTTTGACAATAAAAATAATAATAATAATAATAATAATAATAACAAAACTAAGAAGAAGAAGAAGAAGAATGGTAGACTACGCCATTTTTGAAAAATATTGTATACGCCCTAAAAATGGCGTAAAATCCTAATTATTTATATTGAAAAATTTCATAAAAACAGGAATTTTGAGATTGTTTTTTGTTGAAAGAAATATTTTTTTGTATACGAGGTCTGTTCAAAAAGTATCGCGAATTTTGAATTTCCGCGGGTTACGTATATTCGATTTTCGATTTTTTGTGGCGTTATGTTGGTACTCATGTCTCTCACTTATGCCAAAAAGTTCGGAATTTTTGAAAGTTCAGTTAATTTTTGACAGCTGCTTTGCTTGCACGTGTTTTGCTCGTCTTTGATTTTTGCCTCAATTTCGACCAAAAACAGCATCGCATTAACATTGCCAAGGAGCTCGTGAACACTGTCCGCGACGACCAAAATTTGCTCCAGAGGGTCATAACTGGTAACGAATCATGGGTTTATGGTTATGACGTGGAAACCAAAGCTCAGTCATCCCAATAAAAGCTGCCGAACAAGCCAAGAACGAATAAAGCGCTCCAAGTTCGGTCGAATGTGAAGGTTTTGCTTACAGTTTTCTTCGATTGCAGGGGCGTGGTACATCATGAGTTCTTGCCACAGGGTAGAACCGTCAATAAGGAATATTACCTGCAAGTTATGCGCAAGTTGCGTGAAGCAATCCGCCAGAAATGCCCGAATTTGTGGAAGGCCAAAAGCAACACATTAATAATGCCACAGCCACCGTATTCCCAAGATCTGGCCCCCTGTGACTTTTTCCCCATGAAAGGACGACGCTACGATTGAGGAGATAAAGACGGCATCGAAGGAGGAGGTGAACATGATCACAAAAAATGATTTTTTGAAGTGCTTGGAGGATTGGAAAAAACGTTGGGTATAATATCTGGTGGGGATTACTTTGAAGGGGACAAAAAAAGATATTCATGAATAAACAAATAATTTTTGAAAAAAAAACACAAAATTCGCGATACTTTTTTAACAGACCTCGTACACAATCTTTGCACCCTTAAAAGGATTTATTCTAGAACTGAAGACCTTAAAGTACTCAATTCGGAGATATTTTTTTCTGTGATTGTCATCTCAGATTTCTGACTGAAAACCCCTTTTCGAAAAGTCCATCATGAATAAACTTATATAAATAGTTAGGGTCCTAATAGTTGGTTATAATCTTTATGCTCTTAAATCGTATTACTTTTTTTTCTAAATTTATGGTAACTCCTTTTTAGACCTTTTATATTAATTTTTTTTTACGGATTTTCTCCTTTTTTTTTGTTAATGAAATTTTGATGATATTCTTTTTCATTATTTTTATACTATTTCCCGTTCCATCTTGGTGGGTATTTTAAATTTATGGAGAAAAAAAATGAAAAGAAAACAAACAAAGAAAATGTAAAAAAAAATTAAATGTAATTAAAAAAAATTAGCCAAAAAAAAAAAATAATAACAATAACAGAAAGAAGGGAAAGACCTGCATTTTTTCTATAAAATATAAAGTATTTTACACCGACAATAATAAAAAAAAACCATATCAAACTCACGGGGATCCCATTAAAGTCTCCCCCACCCCCATCACTTACCTAATGAACTGTATAGAAAATAGCAAAGCGCTGCTATCCAAGCAGCTGATGCTTTGGTTGCGTCAAATGCTTCCAGAAATTCGACAAAAAGTACACCAAAACTTTTTATAGTGCCCGGCACTAAAATATTGACCAATGTTGAACCAGCAAGCACTAGCCAACCCCATCCACCGTCCGGCGGTACCAATTCGTAATCATCGGCCGAGCTTTTCGTATTGAAATGTTGGAATTTTTTTGGTGATATTGTTACTGTAAATGAAACGAAAAAAAAAATTACTAATTTTTTATCAAAAAATCTAAAAAATTTATATAGTAAATTAAAAATAAAAAACAATTTTATTTTAATTGTTTTTTTAATTATTATTATTTTACGTCAGTATGTTTTGTAGAGGAGACTTTGGGAGTTTTAAATGGAACAATCAATTTATTTTGAAAATCGACGCATTTTTTGACACAGCGTGCATATCGTCGAAATTTTAATGTGCGAATTGTTTACTCAGAACCAACAGTAAAGCATCTGATTGGTAATTTTCGCCAACAGGTGATAGTAAGGAACTTTCCTGGAGCCGAATTTTTTAAGAAAATACCATATAAAAAAATGGCGAATTTTGTTAGAAAGAAATATGGCAAATTTTGTAAGATGAAAAAAATATGGCGAAATTTTGTAAGAAAAAAATTATGACAAATTTCACTAGAAAAAAATATGTCGAATTTTGTTATAAAAAATTAGATGGCGAAATTTTGTCAGAAAGAAATATGGCGAATTCTGATTAAAATATAAAATATGGCGAATTTTGTTAGAAGAGAATATGGCGAATTTTGTTAGAAAAATTAATATGGCGAATTTTATCAGAGAGAAAACACAACGAATTTTGTTTAAAAAAATATTGGTCAATTTTGTAAGATGAAAAAAATATGGCGAAGTTTTGTTAGAAAAAATAATATGGCGAATTTTGACAAATTTCACTAGAAAAAAATATGTCAAATTTTAACACATTTTAAAAATAAAATATTGCGAATTTTTAAAAAAAAATTACGGCTAATTCTGGTTAAAATATAAAATATGGCAAGTTTTATCAGAAAGAAAATACGGCGAATTTTATAAGATAAAAAATCATGCCGAATTTTGTTTCAAAAAAATACAGCGAATTTTGTAAAAAAGAAAATTATGACAAATTTTATTAGAAAAAATATGGCGAATTTTGTAAGTAAGAAATACAGCGACTGTTGTAAGAAAAAAAAATTATGATAAATTTCACTAGAAAAAATATGTCGAACTTTGTTTTTTTTTAAATATGGCGAATTTGACAAGAAGAAAAATATGGCGACTTTTGTAAGCAAAAAAAATGTAATGTTAAACTTCACTAAAAAAAGTGTCGGATTTGTTGTAGTTAGAAAAAACAATATGGTTAATTTTATCATAAAGAAAATACAATGAGTTAAGGTAAAAAAAATTTGGCGAATTTTATTAGAAAACAATTATAATAAATTTTACAAGAAAAAAAATTGGCGAATTTTGTAAGATAAAAAATCATGCCGAATTTTGTTTCAAAAAAATACAGCGAATTTAAAAAAAAACAAATTTTATTAGAAAAAATATGGCGACTTTTGTAAGCAAAAAAAAATATGACAAATTTAACTAAAACAAAGTGTCGGGTTTATTGTAGTTAGAAAAAATAATATGGCGAATTTTATCAGAAAGAAAATACGGCGAAATATTTTTAGAAAGAAAATTTAAGACAAATTTTACTGAAAAAAAATATGGCGAAAAAAATATCGCGAATTAGGTTAGAAAGAAAATACGGCGAATTTTGTTAGACGAAAAAAATTTTGCGAAAATTGTTGGAAAAAAAATATGCTGAATTCTCATAGAAAGAAAATACGCCGAATTTTGTAAGATAAAAAATCATGCCGAATTTTGTTTAAAAAAAATACAGCGAATTTTGTAAAAAAGGAAATTATGACAAATTTTATTAGGAAAAATATGGCGAATTTTATAAGTAAGAAATACGGTGACTGTTGTAAATTTCACTAGAAAAAAAAATGTCTTCTAACAAAAATATGGCGAATTTGACAAGAAGAAAAATATGGCGACTTTTGTAAGCAAAAAAAATATTATAAACTACACTAAAAAAAAGTGTCGGATTTGTGTAGTTAAATATGGCTAATTTTATCATAAAGAAAATACGATGAGTTAAGGTAAAAAAAATATGACGAATTTCATTAGAAAAAAATTATAATACAATAAATTTTACAAGAAAAAAAATTGGCGAATTTTGTTATAAAAATAATATGGCGAGTTTTATCAGAAAGAAAATACGGCGAATTTTGTAAGATAAAAAATCATGCCGAATTTTATTTCAAAAAAATACAGCGAATTTTAAAAAAAACAAATTTTATTAGAAAAAATATGACGACTTTTGTAAGCAAAAAAAATATGACAAATTTAACTAAAAAAAAGTGTCGGGTTTATTGTAGTTAGAAAAAATAATATGGCGAATTTTATCATAAAGAAAGTACAGAAAATTTTGTTTAAAAAATATGGCGAAATTTGTTGGAAAAAATAATATGGCCGCATGCTATCAGAAAGAAAATACGGCGAATTTTGTTTAAAAAATATGTGGCGAATATTATCAAAAAGAAAACACGGCGAAATTTTATTAGAAAAAAAATTATGACAAATTTTACTGTTTAAAAAAAATGGCGAATTCCATTAGAAAGAAAATATCCCAAATTCTGTTAGAAAGAAAATACAGCGCATTTTGTAAGAAAAAAAATATGGCGAATTTTAAATAAGTTTAAAAAGTATGTGGCGAATTTTGTTAGAAAGAACATACGGCGAATTTTATTAGAAAAAAAATTATGATAAATTTAGTGAGAAAAAAATATGGCGAATTTCATTAGAAAGAAAATAAAGCGAATTTTGTAAGAGAGAGAAATACGATAATTTTCGAAAACAAGTCACAGTAAGGAACCTTCCTACAGCCGGAAGACGACGCACACAAATGGAAATATTTAACGTGTACGGGAGAGTATGCAGGAAATTACAGAAACATCAAGAATGAGCATATTTTTGGGCTATCACGAAGGTCACTGGAGACCATTTTGGTTACATTACGGATGTTCCTATATAAAGTTCAGCTTGTGCAAGAATTGAAGCTAACAGACCACCCAGCAACGGCCATTTGGTTCCGGCAAAAAAAAACAGAAGTAATTCCAGAATTTATTCACAATCAATAGTGCTCAATATCAGAAATTTTACAGAAACTCAAAAGATATTCTTTATTATTTCTTAAAAACTATCTTAAAGTTTAAGTCACGAAAACGGCAAACAAATTTTGACAAAATCTGAGATGTAGAAAAATTTTAAAATTTTTTTTTTTTTTATAAATGCAAATTTTAAAACCTTAAAATTTTTTTTTACGTTCAAAAAAGAATAATATAGACAAAAAAAAATTAAATTTAAAAATAAAAAATTATAAAAATCGTACGAAAAAAAAGCCTCCAAACTCAGACAAAAATTTCGTCATTTACAAATGCGCATAAATAATTGCCATTTCCTGTAAATAATCCGGTAAGATTCATTCTGATAACAGTTTTTTTTTGCTCGTTAATATTAGATAGTAAAAAATATCGCACATAGTAAAATAGACTAAATATTTACAAAATGAATCGAAATAGAAGAAAAAATTATGTTGAATTTTTCTACCAGATTGTTCGAGTCGATTTTGAGTCAGACACGTTTCGCAAAAGTACTTTGTTATCAAATTTTATTATTTGCTCGATAAATAAGCAAACTTTGTTATTAAATTGTACACACAACAGCAGATATATACGAGTATATATAAATTAATGTGCTTACGTACAGGTTTCCGTGCAATCGCAACAACTTAATAGGTAATAAAATTTTATTTAAAGAAATTTATACGCTTTAAGGCCATTCACATAACGAACAGTATTTTGTGGTAGATGGAAAAAAATTAACACGAGAATACCAACAACAACAACAAAAAACACACTTCCTTCCTGTGGTCTAAGTTCGTCTTAGCCAATTCGGTTTGAGCTCTGACTAAGCAAAGTCGCTTAGGTCAGCACGCGATCATCTCTTGTTATGATGGTGACTTCAAAAGGAAGGCGCAAAACAGAAGAAAAAATATCTTGCCATCTTAGAAACACGTGATCGTCTATTTTTGTTGACGGTGGCGTGACGAAAAATACGATTTTTTATTTTTAAAAAATTTTCTGAAAACATGACAAAGCATAAAAATTTGTTGAAAAATTTTCTGAAGTGACAACAAATCAATTCTGACACCGCACATCATTTTAGGTGAATATGATAGGTATTTTTACGCACGAGTACGAGCACGTACATTAAGTGTGGTGACTTTACTAATTAAAAAAAACTATGGCGAATTTTTTTGGAGAAAAAAAACAATCGCGAATTTTGTTTTTAAAAAAATTATGGCAAATTTTGTTAAAAAAATCATATATAGCGACTTTCCGTTAAAAAAAATGCGAATTTCGATAGGGACAAAATAATGTGGCGAATTAGTATAGAAAAAAATAATGACAAATTTCAATAGGAAGAAAATACGGCGAATTTATTCAGAAAAAATTAATGGCGAACTTTATTAGAAAAACATACGGCGAATTTAGTTAGAAAAAACTTATAGCAAATTTTATTTAAAAAATGCGAAATTCGACAAGGAAATAATAATGGCGAATTCAGTTAGAAAAAAAATAATGGCGAATTTTATTCAAAAATCAACAATTGCTAATTTGTTTAAGGCAAAATAATAATGGCGAATTTTAGTAGAAAATATGATCATGAATTTCAATAGAAAAAGAAGCGGAATTTGTAAACAAAAATATGGCGGCGAGTTTTGTTAGAAAAAAAATATGGCGAATTAAGTTTAAAAAAATTCGAATTTCGATAGGGAAATCATGAAGGCGAACTTCATTGATAAAAATGATGGCATATTCAGTTAGAGAAAAAATAATGGATAATTTCTTTAAAAAAAAGACAATGGCGAATTTTGTTTTAAAGAAAATGTGGCAAATTTAATTAGAAAAAAAATACAATGGCAGTCAGAAAAAAATTACAAATTTTGATAGAACAAAATGTGGTGAATATCGTAAGAAAAATAAAGGCAAACGGAGAAAAATAATATGGCGATTTTCATTAGAAAGAATCAAATTTCGAATTCTGTTGGAAAAAAAGGAATTTTTATTTCAAAAAATTATGGCAAATTCTGGTTAGAAAAATATGGCGAATTTTGTTAGAAAAACAATATGGCGAATTTTATTAACAGAAAATACGGCGAACTCCGGTAAAAAAACAAAATACCGCAAATTTTGTTCAAAAAAATATGCCGAATTCTGGCTAGAAAAAATATATGGCAAAATTTATCAGTAAGAAAATACGGCCAAATTTTGTTAGAAAAAATAATATACCGAATTTTATCAGAAAGAAAATACGGCGAACTTTGTTAGAAAAAAATCCGGCGAAATTTTGTTAGAAAAAATAATGTTACAAATTTTATCAGAAAAATACGGCGTATTTTGTTAGGAAAAAATATAGCAAATTCTGGTTAAAAAATAAAATATGGCGAATTTTGAAAAAAAAAAATATTACTCATTTTGCTATAAAAAAATATGGCAAATTTCATGAGAAAGAAAAAAACGGCGAAAAAATATGGCAAATTTCGTTAGAAAGAAATTTTGTGAATTCTGGTTGGAAAAAAAATATGGCGAATTTTATCAGAAAGAAGATACGGCGAATTTTGTTAGAAAAAATACTTCGAATTCTGATTAGAAAATAAAATATGGCGAATTTTGTAAGAAAGAAAATATTGCGAACCTTGTTATAAAGAAAAATAGGGCGAATTTTGTTAGAAAAAAATATGGCAAATTCTGACTAGAATAAATATATAACGAATTTTGTTATAAAAAAAAACGGCGAAATTTTGTTAGAAATAATAATGTTAAAAATTTTATCAGAAAAAATACGACGAATTTTGTTTGAAAAAAATATAGCGAATTCGGGTTAGAAAATAAAATATGGCAAATTTCGTTAGAAAGAAATTTTGTGAATTCTGGTTGGGCAAAAAATATGGCAAATTTTATAAGAGTGAAAAATATTGCGAACATTGTAATAAAGAAAAATAGGGCGAATTTTATCAGTAAGAAAATACAGCAAAATTTTGTTAGATAAAATAATACGGCAAATTTTGTTAGAAAAAAATACAGCGAATTCTGGTTAGAAAAAATATATGGCAAAATTTATCAGTACGAAAATACGGGGAAATTTTGCTAGATAAAATAATATGGCGAATTTTATCAGAAAGAAAATACGGCGAATTTTGTTAGAAAAAAATACGGCGAATTCTGGCTAGAAAATAAAATATGGCGAATTTTGTTAAAAAAAATATTACGCATTTTACTAAAAAAAAATATGTCAAATATTCATGAGAAAAAAAAAATAGAATAAAAAAATTAGGATGAATTTTGCTAAAAAAAAAAGGTGGCGAATTTCGTTAGAAATTCTTCTTGACTATTTGCAAATTGAATTCATGCATAGTAAGAACTTCAAGAAGGATTTCTTCTTAAATATTATATAAAATATTAAAAATAAAAAATTTCAAAAATGAAATTTGAAATAATTTATATTAATAAAAAAAAAGTCAAAATTCATCGAAGCGATGATATAATAAGAAAAAAAATATATTTTCGTTACTGCCCAGCGATGATATCTTTAAATTAAAAAAAAACCAATAAAGATAAAATTAAGTAAAACTAACCAAACAAAAAAACTCTGATAACAATAAGATAAACCAAAAAAAAAAATTCCATTTAGAGATGAGAACGAATATTTATTAGCATACATTAAAAAAATTTAAATATTGATAAAATTCCAAAATTTCATTAAAACTTATGGGAAAAAAAAATTCCAAAAAGAATAAATAATAATTTTCTTGAGTTTCACCAGATGGCGATGATTCACGTTGGTTTTGTGTTAACACAACTTATATACTTTCGAACTCTCTGTGTTCGATACTCTAATCCCATTCACAATAATGCCAACATTTTAAAGAGAAAAAAAAACAAAATTTAATGACAAAATTATTTTAAAGGAAAAAACAGCAAAACTTTTACTTTTTTTTTGCTTCTCTTTTATTTATTTTTATAGCGAAACGCAATCAGCAAAAAGATAACGCAGCTCCATAGAGCGAGCGGTAGTGCATGTACATAATTTTTACTCCGTTGTTATGTTGGTTGGTTATTTGTTAACTTCCACTTACCCCCCTCCCCCAAACCCATTTTTTACAATCATATTATTAATATTCAGTTTTATTTCTTTTTCCCCTATCGACAATTACACCCCCCCCCCCCCCACCCTTTCTGAGTTTAAATATCGTGCACTTTGCCATATAATATAATTTTTACATTTTATTATTTCTGGTGTTTCTCATTTTTTGTTGTTGCATTTTTTCTCCACGCCTACAAAATATTTTTAAAACTATCATTAAAAATTTATTTAGGTTTTTGTGTTAGTGTTAGTTAGGCCCGAATAAATAGGAAGTCATGCACCATTGAAGTGGGCATTAAGTATTTTTTGTATTGACTTTTTCAAGTTTTTAAGTGCGAAAAAAAAAACAAATTTCTCACAAATTGTTCTCATAAAAATCCTTTTTAATAACCATTATATTTCCTTATGGCTACTTGTGATCAAGTATGTTGAATTTTTAAGTGAGGTGAAAATTAAATTGCATTGAAAAGTATGGTAAAAGAAAAACTAAAGCAAAATCCCATTCGAATAGATCGAGGTGAGATTAGTAATGCATACACAAAGGACGATCATCATAAAATCTCACCACACGTGATAATGGACCATCGCAGGGAAGATATGTTTGCCTTAAGGAAGTCACGTACCATTGAAATGGCATTAATTATTTTTTGTGTTGAACTTTTAAGTGAGGTGAATTTTTAAGTGAGGTGAAAATTAAATTGCATTGAAAAGTATGGTAAAAGAAAAACTAAAGCAAAATCCGATTCGAGTAGATCGAGGTGAGATCATCATAAAATCTCACCACACTTGATAATGGACCATCGCAGGGAAGATATTTTTGCCTTATAGGAAGTCACGTACCATTGAAATGGCATTAATTATTTTTTGTGTTGAACTTTTAAGTGAGGTGAATTTTTAAGTGAGGTGAAAATTAAATTGCATTGAAAAGTATGGTAAAAGAAAAACTAAAGCAAAATCCAATTCGAGTAGATCGAGGTGAGATCATCATAAAATCTCACCACACGTGATAATGGACCATCGCAAGGAAGATATTTTTGCCTTATAGGAAGTCACGCACCATTGAAATGGCCTTAATTATTTTTTGTGTTGACTTTTTTTAAGTTTTTAAGTGCGAAAAAAAAAAAAAAAATTTCTTGCAAATTGTTTTCATAAAAATCCTTTCTAATAACCATTGTATTTCCTTATGGCTACTTGTGATTAAGTATGTTGAATTTTTAAATGAAATGAATTCACCTCACTTAAAATTAAATTACATTGAAAAGTGTGTCAAAAGAAAAACTAAAGCAAAATCCGATTCGAATAAATCGAGGTGAGATTAGTAATGCATACACAAAGGACGATCATCATAAAATCTCACCACACTTGATAATGGACCATCGCAGGGAAGATATTTTTACCTTATAGAAAGTCACGCACCATTGAAATGGCATTAATTATTTTTTGTGTTGAACTTTTAAGTGAGGTGAATTTTTAAGTGAGGTGAAAATTAAATTGCATTGAAAAGTATGGTAAAAGAAAAACTAAAGCAAAATCCGATTCGAATAGATCGAGGTGAGATCATCATAAAATCTCACCACACTTGACAATGGACCATCGCAGGGAAGATATTTTTGCCCTTTATCGGAAATTTTAATTCTCAATCCAAGAGCTCAATTGGCATTATTTTACACGGCCAATAAAAAAAAATTATATTCTCAGTGTCTGCCCCCCTTTCCCCTCCCAAATTCTATGATGCAGGGTATTTTAAAAAAAATTATTTTGTTAATTGAAAGCTATTAATTTCAATATTTATTTTTTTTTTAATTTCCATTTAAAACTCTAGTAAAATATATCCAATTAACATTAATGAATAATTCATAAAAAGTAACAACAACAACAAAAAACATATAAATTGAATAAAAGAAAATCGATTGCATATATTTTTACATGGGAAATTTAGGTTAAGAGCAAATTCATGTGCACATAAGACACACATCATTAGTGGCCCCCATAAATCAAGGTCATCAAGAGACTATTTCAGTATTCCATAGACCTTGCATACCGCAATTATGAATGAATGAATCCGAATAAAATGGAGAACATTTTTTTTAAACTCGCAAAAAACTACTCTTTTTCGTATATTTGCACATACTCTGTAAATTCTTTATGTTTTGTACGTGTTTAGATGATAATTCAAAATGACTAAGAGTTTGTAAAATACATAAAGTCCGGGTATTTAACAAAGAATTTTCTTTGAGCATTTTTTCCCCAAGATCATTGCCATAGTAAACATGTCAAAATATTCAAATACGAAATTTTGCAATGACCTGTTTTTTTTTTAATGTATGGTATAAGAAATTCTAATTTTTATATTTCGTATTTTTAATGACGAATAAATCTATTTAATATGATTTTTTTCGTATACTTTTAGGTATTATGGCTATTTAAAAGGAAATTTGTGTGATGTTTTTTGTGGCTTTTTATAGAAATTACTAATGTACTTTATTTTGTATAAACTTGACATTGAAATGATAACGTAATGACTGACTGCTTGTAGTATAAATTGACATCGTGGCCAAAAGTCGTTATAAAAACGATAACGTTACTAACATTCGTAGTAGAAGAATATATAGTAACTGATATTCATACAATAAATAAAAGTTAATATCGTAATCGATTCTCATAACAAAAAATTAATATCGTAACTAATGTATTAAAATTAATATCGTAACAGCAGTAGATAATATCGTAAGTAACACTCTTCATTGAAAATAATATCGTAAAAAAGAAATTTTACTGAAAAATTTTTTCATACAAGAATTTTTATTGAAAATATTTTTCCTGCAAGAATTTTTACTGAAAAAATTTTTACTTAAAGAATTTTTCGTACAAGAATTTTTATTGACAGAATTTTCAATAAAATTTTTTCGTACTGCTAGAATTTTTACTGAAAGAATTTTTGCTGAATAATTTTTACTAAAAGAATATTTGCTGAAAAAATGTCTAATGAATTTTTACATAAACAATTTTTATTGGAAGAATTTTTTGCTTAAAGAAATTTTACATAAACAATTTTTACTGCAAGAATTTTTACTGAAAGTATTTTTACTGCAAGAATTTTTTTGCAAGAATTTGTACTGAAAGAATTTTACTGCTAGAAATTTTACAAGAACTTGCACTAAAAGAATTTTTACTGAAAAAATTTGTACTGCAAGAATTTTTACTGCAGGAATTTTTACTGTAAGAATTTTTACTAAAACAGTTTTTACTGTGGGAATGTTTACTGCAGGAATTTTTTCTGCAAGAATTTTTCGTATATGAATTTTTACAGGAAGTATTTTCACTGCTAGAATTTTTACTGAAAGAATTTTTACTGCAAGAATTTTTACTGCAAGCATTTTGACTGCAAAAATTTTAACTGCAGGAATTTTTACTGAAAAAATTTTAATGCTAGAATTTTTACTGCAAGAATTTTTACTGAAAGTATTTTTACTGGAAGAATTTTTCCTTAAAGAATTTTTACTGCAAGAATTTTACCGCAAGTATTTGTACTAAATGAATTTTTACTGAAATAATTTATACTGCAAGAATTTTTACTAAAACAGTTTTTACTGCGGGAATTTTTACTGCAGGAATTTTACTGCAAGAATTTTTACAAGAATTTGCACTAAAAGAATTTTTACTACAGGAATTTTGACTTCAAAAATTTTTACTGCAAGAATTTTTACTGACAAAATTATTTTCTACAAGAATTTTTACAGGAAGTATTTTTACTGAAAGAATTTATACTGAAAGAATTTTTACTGGAAGATTTTTTCCTACAAGAATTTTGACTGAAAGAAATTTAAAGCTAGAATTTTTACTGCAGGAATTTTCGCCAAAATTTTAAATGAAAAAGAAACAAATAAAAACAATAAAAATCAAATACATAAAAAAGTTAATTTTTTTTTAATAATTTTACTTTTAAAAGCAAAGAAAAAATTTCAAATTATTTTCGAAAAGAGAAAAAAAGAAAAGAAACAATGCCATTTGTTAATAAAAAATTGTAAAAAAAAAATTTGTCATATGATTAATTTTTGTGCTATTGTGAATGTTACTTTTTCTTGCGTAATAACACGTGGTAAATTTGGGAATTTTTTTTTTTTTTCTAATAAAAAAGTTGAAAAAGATTTTTTTATTATAATTAATTTTTGTGCTTTTGTGAATGTCACATTTTCTTGCCTTTTACCGACATACGACAAATTAGATTTTCGTGAACATGTAGCAAAATGAAATAATGTATAACCGACGGTGGAGTGAGCGGGAAGGGCGCAGCGTGGGGGAAATAAAATCGGAAATAGACTTTTTTTTTTGGCTAATAGTTAATTGCACTATTGTGAATCGTACTCATTCTCCTTTGTTCTCCAAAAGAAAAAATACAGAACAAAAAAGAGAACAACGAAAATACCTGAAATTCTTATTAAATGTCAATTTATAATGGAAGAGAAAAAACTGCAAGAAAATCATTCTTTCTCGAACAGAGCGCTTTATGGCTATCTCTTTTGCAGAAGATCAAACAAGGATGGAAGAATTATTGAACAAAATTTTCTGCCAAAAAAGTTCTTCTTTTGCTCTTTTTCCCTTTTTCGTTTTTTTTTTGTTTTTAAATTATTTTTCGAAGTTTTTCAAAGGATTTTTTATTTTTCATTTCAGTTTACCACATAAAAACAAAAATAAAACAACATTAAATAAATGCCAAGAAAAATCTATTTTTATGATTATTATTATTATTATTTGTTTTTTGGTTGATGTTGATTTGCATTTTTTTATGGTAAATTTGGAACTTTCAAGGTTAAGTCATATTAAAAAATTTTCCACCACAATTTTCCAATAAAAACAAATTGGATATGTACGAATTTATTATAATAATCGATTTTTAGTTTAGTTACATAAACAAAATGAGAAATAATAATATTAATAAAAAAAAATGAAATTAAACGAAACATAAAATAAAAACAAAACAACCCACAAACCAAATGTCACTCGTGTGGGAAAATAATTCAAAATGTCAGCTTTTATAATTTTTTTTTTCTTTTTCTTTTTGTAGAAACACAATTTCTTCTTTTCTAAAAAAAAAAATATTGGTTTTAAAAAAATTAAAAAAATTGGCATCATCTTTATTATTTACGATGATTTCATACGCTTTAATTTTTATTCTCAAATTGTTATTCCTAAAAAAAAAAAAATATGGCTTCTTAAACAAGTAATAAGGTCATAAATGGGAAATAATTTAATTGAGAAATTAAGTGCTGTTTTTTTATTGTTACAAAATGTCCTTAAAATGTTTTCTCCTGTTAACTATTATTATTTTACAAATAAAAAACAAAAGAAGTTGGCATCACTGAAGGCGATCTGGCAATACTAAGTGTGACCTTCAGCCATTTATCTCCCATTCGACTAAAGATTATTGACCTCTCTCACGTGATCCTGGGCTATTGAACTCTCCCGCAGTTCCAGATCACTGACCTCTCATGTAACACTAAGTTATTAACCTCTCAAATGGTCCCAGATTATTTAACCACGTGCACCAAGATCCTAGATCAAGTGACCCGCGTGGACCAAAATTTCAGATAATTGAACCACGTGGACCTCGAAGTATGGCAAAAACGTAATGAGACTGTCATTATCTGGGAGTGATCTGTTGTAGGTTAGTCCCTCCGAACTACGTTCAACCTCGTCAGATACCCTAAAGACTTTTGTTATAAGTGAGTTGCGTTTTTGTAGAGCCTTACAAAAAAAATTTGGAGCAACAATTTGCATTAGTCTCTCACAACTAGTTTCAACCTCGTCAGAGACCCTAGAGAATTTTGTTATAATTGATTTGCGTTTTTGTAGTGCCTTGCAAAAAAAATGGAACAGCAAAATTTGGAGCAACAGTTTGCGTTAGTCCCTCCCAACTAGTTTCAACTTCGTCAGAGACCCTAAAGACTTTTGTTGTAAGTGAGTTGCGTATTTGTAGCGTCTTACAAAAAAAAATGGAACAGCGAAATTTGGAGCAACAATTTGCGTTAGTCCCGCGCAACTAGATTCAACTTCGTCAGAGACCCTAAAGATTTTTGTTATAAGAAAGTTGCATTTTTGTAGTGCCTTACGCAAAAATGGAACAGCGAAACTTGGAGCAACAATTTGCGGTAGTCCCTCTCAACTAGTTTCAACTTCGTCAGAGACCGTAGAGAATTTTGTTATAAGTGAGTTGCGTATTTGTAGCGTCTTACAAAAAAAATAGAACAGCGAAATTTGGAGCAACAATTTGCGTTAGTCCCGCGCAACTAGATTCAACTTCGTCAGAGACCCTAAAGATTTTTGTAATAAGAAAGTTGCATTTTTGTAGTGCCTTACGAAAAAATGGAACAGCGAAATTTGGAGCAACAATTTGCGGTAGTCCCTCTCAACTAGTTTCAACCTCGTCAGAGACCCTAAGGACTTTTGTTATAAGTGAGTTGCGTATTTGTAGCGTCTTACAAAAAAAAATGGAACAGCGAAATTTGGAGCAACAATTTGCGGTAGTCCCTCTCAACTAGTTTCAACCTCGTCAGAGACCCTAAAGACTTTTGTTATAAGTGAGTTGCGTTTTTGTAGCGTCTTACAAAAAAAATGGAACAGCGAAATTTGGAGCAACAGTTTGCATTAGTCCCTCCCAACTAGTTTCAACCTTGTCAGAGACCATAAAGACTTTTGTTATAAGTGAATTGCGTTTTTGTAGTGCCTTACAAAAAAATGTAACAGTGACCCACAAACCAAATGTCACTCGTGTGGGAAAATAATTCAAAATGTCAGCTTTTATAATTAAAATAAATTACAGTTACTTTTTTTTAAAACAGTAAAATTTGTTGCAACGAATCGCCATCATAATTTGTGTTAAGCTTTGTGTATCCTCGAGTTTGACTTAAGAAAAGTTGTACGGAGCTTATGGAGGGTCGTCGTTACAGGAGCTACTTATCAAGTAGCATTCTTGGAGGGACCAGAAGGCATTCTTGGAGGGACCAGAAAACAGTCCGAGAAGCAGTCGAAAGTCGAAGAACGAGTGAGGGATCTTGTGTGGTCAGGCCCACTTTTCACAAAGAAGTCCTTATGAGGCTCAGAAAAATTATTCTTCGTATCGGATCGGACATTGCAGTCATTTGAATTGTCCACTATGATAACCCCTTTCACACGGCCATCTTCATTAACGAGTTTCTCTTGTAAAAAAAGGATTCCTGTGATTGCATATCGAGAGTATAAATGCTGTAAAGAATAGGTTCAAGCAGACTACCCTGTGGAACACCATCGAATATCGGATAGATATTCGAGAGTTAATTAGATTCATTTACTTGCAATTGCCGGTTTGAAAAATGAGAAGGATCCTCTTGAGTTTTTTCAAGGAGTTCTATTGCAACAAAAACAAACCACTTGAAAAACAAAAACTTTTTTTTTAAATTTCCAAATTTAATGCAATTTTTAAAAAAGTTATAAAAGAAATATTTGACAATTTCATGAATCAAAATTGAATGCCAAAATTAATTAATAATAAAAGAAAATATTCCAAAAAAAAGCCCACTATTATTCACTTACCTGAATTTTTTGATAATTTCTTATCATTTAAATGAATCGCCTTTGTTTCCGTATCGTTTTTAGTGTTAATCGGCTGCATTGGTTGTGGGGATTTGTTTTGTTGTTGATGATTATTTACAATGTGTTGTCCGTCACCGGTTGATGAAAGTTTTAAATCTTCATTAGCCATTTTTGTGTTTGTTTTTTTTTCTACTTTCTTTTATTTCAAATTTATTTTTCTTTAATTATAATTAAAAAAATAGGCTTTTAGGCAAATCCGTTTTGTTTGGCTTTAATAGTTTGAACTTATTAAATTGGAGAGGTTGCAGAGAAGAAGAATAAATTGCAGCATGAAAACCAAGAATCCTTTTCTATGGGCTTGATGTCTAATTAAAAGAAAAAAAAAATTGTACAGTTTTAGTGCAAAGGAAATAAAATATTTTTATTAATTAAATTTTATGGTTATGTAAATAAATTTATAATTATGTTGTCTTCTTTAAAAGAAGTTTTTGTAGCAATTATTTTTTTAATTTTTATAGCTTCTTTTATCAGTTTATAGAAAAAAAATTTTATTTAGTTTATAGAAATTCTTTTTAATTTTATAACAATTTTTATACCATCACAGTTTTTTCTATTTCGATTGCAGTTTTTTATGGCAATTTTTTTGTAAATTTTATAGTTATATTTATTAGTTTATAGAAATTTTCCTAAAATTTATAGTAAGTCTAAAAATTATTTTAAAATACCAGATTTTTATAACAAGTTTATAGAAATTTTCCTAAAATTTATAGCAAGTCTAAAAAATTTCGTCTATAGTAACCATAATAACTTTTCTAATTTAATAGAAATTTTTTTACGATAACTTCCAAATAATTTTTTTTAAATTTTATAGCATTTAAAATCTCCAAAAAAATTCACATTATAAATATTTGTGTAAATTTATAGCAATTTTTAATAATTTTATGGCAATTTTTAATAATTTTATGGCAATTTTTATAAATTTCCGATCATTCTGTCTACTTTAAAACCAGTTTTTCATAATATTTTTTTTAATTTTCCTAAAATTTATCGCAAGTTTTAAAAAATCTCTTCTTTAGCAACCATAATAATTTTACTAATTTTATAGACATTATTTTATAAATCCTATTCTAACTCTAAATAGTTTTTTAAAAATTTTATAACATTTAAAATGCCCCAAAAATCTACCATAATAAATTTTTGTGTCAATTTATGGCAATTTCTAATAATTTTATGGAAATTTTTCAATAATTTTGTACAAATTTATGGCAATTTTTTGTAATTTTATGGTATATATTCAATAATTATATGGCAATTTTTATAGATTTCTGATAATCCTATCTATTTTAATACCAGTTTTTTTAATTTTCTTCAAATTTATAGCAAGTCTAAAAAATGTCTTCTGATTTTTACCAGTTTTCTACAATATTTTTTTTTTAATTTTCCTAAAATTTATAGCAAATCTAAAATAATTTTACTAATTTAATAGACATTATTTCATAAATCGTATGATAACTTCCAAATGTTTTTTCTTTTTTTTAATTTTATAGCACTTAAATTGCAACCAAAAATTCACTATAATAAATTTTTATAAAAATTTAATATTAAATTTATGGCAATTTTTTAACATTTTATGGCAAATTTTCATAATATTGTATCTATAAATTAACGAGAAAAATTTCTATTTTTATAATATTATTTTTTTTTAATTTTCCAGTTATTTTTATCAATTTTATAGTAACCTCTAAAACTTTTAATGATTTTTGAAGTTATTATTTAAATTTTATTGCATTTAAAATATGGAATAAAAATTAAAAAAATATATTTTATGGTAATTTTTTAAAAGTTTTATAGCAATTGTTTTCTAATTCCAAAGAAATATGTTTATAAAATGTATCTAGCGACCATCCTTTATTAATAGTATTATAATATTTCTAAAAGACGTTATCTTATTTTATGGTAAGTCAAATGAATGTTTGGCTATAATTTTGTAATTTTATAGCAATTTTTTTAAAAATAATAATTTTTGTATAAGAAAAAATTATATGAGAAAAAAAATTATAGCACATTTCTAAGCTTCGTAATTACTGCGCGATAATATAATATGATAAATTTTCAAAAATATTATTATCATGTTTTGAATGTTATCAAATTTTTCTAATTTTTTTTTTATAAAATTTTCATTTATTTTGAAATAATTCTTTTCTCTTAAAATTTATAAGCAATTAATTCTACTGACTCTTCACTGAACTTTTTTATTTGCTCACAAATCCTTTTAACATAACACCTTATTTTCCATTGCCAATTAAAATGTTGCTTATCAGTTTGAATATATTAAATTGTTTTAGTGTTTAAAAACATCAATCAATAATTACGTAAAAATATTTATAGTCTATACATTAAAATTAAGTGCCATTTTGTTATGGTCTTAAATTATGCCGACAGGATTCTAACTCAAGACCACTCTCGGTGTACTAGACGATGACACATCCCAGTATTCTGGCTAATAAGCGGTTTCATTTTATTTCAAATATATTGTAAGTTTTTACAATATTTTGAAAGCCGCATTTTTAAGACCATAACAAAATGGCACTTTATGTTATATAATGGATAGTTTTGGTATTTTAGATAAAAGGGAAATCCGATTTATATGCTTCGGAAAGTAAATTTTTGTATTTTATTATATCGCTTTGACTCTTAAGTTTGGGATTACAATCTTCTTAAAACTTTTTTATCCGAACTGAAATGATTTTGAGTCATTTCCAAACAAAACTGATCTTCCATCGAAAATGTTGAGGTTCCACAATAGCCAGTTTAGTATGCAAATTTATCCCAATTTTTTTTCAAATAAATATTTAAGATTAAATAATTTTCAGAATAAAAAATTCAATAGAACTTTAAGATTGCAGATATAATTTTTTGTTTATAATAATGCTCGGACCTTGCAATTTTTCATGGAATATAAAATTATTTAAATGGCCGCCACGAGACTAAAGCCAAGGAGACCATAATCGACAGTAGCACCAGTTTTGTAAAAAGTTTTCCCAATTTTAATAGGTTGTTCAATGCTTAATTCATAATCTAATATGGCAAAACTTAATTTAAGCAAATACCATATCAGCTGACATATACGAGGTCTATTCAAAAAGTATCGCGAATTTTGAATTTCCGCGGGATAACGTATATTCGATTTTTTGTGGAGTTATGTTGGTACTCACGTCTCTCATTTATGCCGACAAATTCGGCCATTTTGAATGTTCAGTTAATTTTTGACAGCTGCTTTGCTTGCACATGTTTTGGCTCGTCCATTTTCGACTAAAAACAGCATCGCATTAACATTGCTAAAGAGCTGTTGGACTCTGTCCGCGAAAACCCAAATTTGCTCCAGAGGGTCATAACTAGTGACGAATCATGGGTTTATGGTTATAACGTGGCAACCAAGGCTCAATCATCCCAATGGAATCTGCCGCACGAGCCAAGACCGAAAAAAGCGCGCCAAGTTCGGTCGAATGTGAAGGTTTTGCTTACAGTTTTCTTCAATTGCAGGGGCGTGGTACATCATGAGTTTTGCCACAGGGTAGAACGGTCAATAAGGAATATTACCTGCAAGTTATGCGCATGTTGCGCGAAGCAATCCGCCAGAAACGCCCGGATTTTTGGCAGAAGAAAAATTGGCTTTTGCACCATGATAACGCCCCTGCTCACGTATAGCTGCTTGTGCTCACGCATAGCTACTGTGACTTTTTCTTGTTCCCGAAACAGATTCTTTGATCCATTTTTTTGGAATGGGCAAAAATCGAAACGAGCCAAAACACGTGCAACCAAATCAGCTGTCAAAAAATAACTGAACATTCAAAATGGCCGAACTTGTCGGAATAACTGAGAGACATGAGTACCAACATAATGCCACAAAAAAATCGAAAATCGAATATACATAATCCCGCGGAAATTCAAAATTCGCGATACTTTTTAAACAGACCTCGTACGTTTGACAGCTGTCAAATAACGGAGCTCTCCTTTCCCAATCATAAAATGGAGTACTAAACTGTTTGCATTTTTCATTTATTGTCTTTTGAATTATATAAGTTTCATACTTTATTTTTTAATTAAAAGAAAACACAATAAAATTAATCAATTCAAAGTTTTAAAAAAAATTCTGCAGAAAAAATATTGATAAAAAAAAGCCTATCTGAGATTAATTTCAATTTTTTAATAAAAATCAATTTTTTTTAATCACTGATTAACTCAAATTCCTAGTCGACATTAGGTAATTATGAATTTTTTTTTTGCAATTTTATTTTTATATTACGCAAAATTTACGTTTAGTTATTATCAAATTGATAGTTGATTGTCAGTGATTCAATTAAAACAAGACTGATAAGAGTAAACGTAGAAGAGAAAAACAATTTTTTTTTTCTTTTTTTATTTAAATTTCATAACAAATCTTAAATGATTAAAGATTAACCACTGTGCTTAAGTCCTATTCAGAGAAGAAACTATTTTACCAGTTTTTGGTTAATTGCATTTAAGAAAATTACCAATAAAAGTAAAATAATTTTCTAATTGAAAACTTCATTTTTCTAACCAGTAAACTTTTCAAAAAAAAAAAAACCTTTCAGCTTGAAGTTCAGAATATTCTCACAAGGTTATGATAGTAGATGAACTCACGCAATAAGCACGTGTAGAACTCTGGTTTTTTTTTTGAAGGTTACAAACAAAATGGACGCTATAATATTTTCAAACAACAATTTTTATCTATAAACTAGTTTGTTATTGACACTAACGCCATCTTTGTTATTTTACGAGTATATATTTACACTTTACCAATAATACAAATAAAAAATTCAGCTTACACAATAAAATTGAATGAGAAAATTTCAAAATATAAAATTCTATAAAATTCTTATTAATTTTATCAGGAAAAGAAACAAATTTTTTTTTCTCACTCGCTTTTGATAAAAATTATTACTGATAAGAAGAAAAACAATTACTCAAGAGTGTTGTTGTCCATGAAAATTTTTATTAACTGCGTCAACAATTCAATAATTAAAGACACATGGCTGGCTAGTTATAACATAACAGTTGGCATATGGTCTCAATCATAAATACACAAATAGAAAAAAAAAGATTTCATAATTTTTTGTGCGTTTTTTTGTTTTTTTTGTTTTATTTGTTATCAATTGTTTTTGTGGTATAATAAGAAAAGGATTTTAATCAAAGATAAATTAAACACAATCAATTAATAAAAATAAAAAAAAATTTAAGAAAAAACAAACTCGCACAGTAAATATTTTTATTATTTTTTTTGTAAGAAAATGTGTCAACAATAAATTTAAATTTCTAATAAAGAAAAGAAAAACGAAAGAGAAATAAAAAATAATTACAATATGGAACTAACAAAGTACAAGTCGTACATAATTTATTATTTATTGTTATGCGCATATCAGTTGAAGTTAAGTTGATATTTAAGATTGGAGACTTGCACAATAGTCGATTCGAAAAGATCCCAAATGGACTGAATCATCCCATGAGCCACCACCAGTTGCCGGTCAATTGAGTTTAATCAATTTGTGCGCACATAAACTCCTATTTTTACAAAATGATTAAAATTTTTATATATATTTTTTTTTTATTTATGAAAAGGCGTAATCGAGTGTTTCCAATTAATTGGCTGGCGTACCACAATCAATTCAATCGAATGGGTTGGGTTTTGTTTTATTTTTTTTTCAGAGAAATTATTTAATTTTTAAAATTTTTTTCTTTATAGCAAATAAATTGTCTATTATTTCAGTAGAAAGATCTCTTCTACTGTAAGAAATAGTTTTGAAAAGTTAATGTGCAAATAATGAATTCCTTACTTGATTGCCTAAAGAACAAAATTCCTACAATTAAAGATGGCGTACAAAAAAAATCGTTTAAATCATTTAATAACTAATCAATAAACCATGAAGAAGAAAAAGAGGAAAAATTTCCATTGTTTTTTCCTCTTTTAATGTAAATTTAATTAAAAAAAACAGGGATAATATTTGCAATAAAACGCAATTTTTTTTCAAAATGGCGGTTAATTTTTTTCAAAATGACCGACAATTTTTTTTTCAAAATGTCCACAAAAAAACTGTACTTAAAATATAAACAATTTTATTTTTATTTACAAAAATCTCGAGAAATTACTATATTTTATAAGAGCCAAAAAAAATATATTCATCCAAATTTCTCCTTTACGAGCGTTGCCAAATTATATTTGCTCAAAATTTACAAAATTTCCAAGATGGCAACGAAAAAAAACCAGAGTTAAAATGGCGACCAACTACCAAACTACCAGAATGTAATTGTTGGATGACTTTTTCGCCCATTTTGGACTATAAGTCGGCCATTAATTGACGAAAGTTTTTAAATTATTTAATAACTAATCAATGAACCATGAAGAAGAAAAAGAGGAAAAATTTCCATTGTTTTTTCCTCTTTTAATGTAAATTTAATTAAAAAAAGCAGGGATAATATTTGCAATAAAACGCAATTTTTTAAAAAATGTCAACAAAAAAAACTGCACTTAAAATGTAAAACAATTTTATTTTGATTTATAAAAATCTGAAAAAAAAATTTATATTTTATAAAAGCCAAAAAAAAATATTTCTCCAAATTTCTCCTTTATGAGCGTTGCCAAATTATATTTGCTCAAAAATTCTAATAAATTCCAAGATGGCCGCAAAAAAACCGCAGTTAAAATGGCGACCAACTAGCAGAATGTAAATTTTGGATGACTTTTTCGTAGTAAAGAAGAATTTAATAAAGAAAAATTCATTCAAACTCTCTTCTCAACAAGCAGGATTATATTTGGCAAAAATTTAATTTCTTTCCAAAATGGTGACAACTAATCAGATTTAAAATGGCAACTAAAAGCCCAGAGTTATTAATTTTGTAAAAAAGTTTTTTTTTTGTTAATTTAATCAAAAGTGGAAAAATTGCTGTCTTTTTTATTTATATATGAAACCAAAAAAAATATTCATCCAAACTTCACCTTTACGAGCGTTGCCAAATTATATTTACTCAAAAATTACAAATTTTCCAAGATGGCCACAAAAAAACCGGAACTAAATAAATTAATTTGTTTCGTTTAATCTGGAATTAAAATTGAATTTTTTATGCTTTATTTGATCGAAAACGAATATGCTCACATTAAAATGGCGACTGACAACAAAATTTCAAACGGCAAATGAGAAAATAACATTTTAAAATTTGTTATTGAATCAGAATTCAAATGAAATGTTTAGAAAAAAAATCTAATATTATATATTATTGTATATTTTGTATATCCTTTATTTAAATCAGGAAAATGTATGTTTTTTTTGCATTTTTAATTAATGCATACAGTTTAGTACAAGGACTTTCTATTTAGTACTTCGGTAACAACCTTAGTAACGGATTATCCATTTGGTTGTTGGGAAAGTACAGTCCTGTTATTTGACAGCTGTCATCCAAGGTAGAATTTATTTAGTTTAAACTTGAGAGCATTGAAAAAATATCCTGGGCCTGATTAAGTCATTAAAAATTACTTCAACAAAATGATCGAGTTCTAAATGGAGAAAAAAAACTCATCAAAAGGATTCGAGTCCGTTTTTTTTTTTGGATAAGAAAAATGTACGTTTTTTTCTTGCATTTGTAAATTAACATACGAGGTCTGTTCAAAAAGTATCGCGAATTTTGAATTTCCGCGGGTTACGTATATTCGATTTTTGAATTTTTGTGGCGTTATGTTGGTACTCATGTCTCTCACTTATGCCGACAAGTTCGGCCATTTTGAATGTTGAATTAATTTTTGACAGCTACTTTGCTTGCACGTTTTTTGGCTCGTCTTCGATTTTTGACCAAAAACAGCATCGCATTAACATTGCTAAGGAGCTGTTGGACTCTGTCCGCGACGACCTAAAGTTGCTTCAGAGGGTCATAACTAGTGACGAATCATGGGTTTATGGTTATGACGTGGAAACCAAAGTTCAATCATCCCAATGGAAGCTGCCGTGAAGGTTTTTCTTACAGTTTTCTTCGATTGCAGGGGCGTGGTGCATCATGAGTTCTTGCCACAGGGTAGAACGATCAATAAGGAATATTACCTGCAAGTTATGCGCAATTGCGCAAAGCAATCCGCCAGAAACGCCCGGATTTATGGAAGAACAAAAATTGGCTTTTGCACCATGATAATCGTTGCTTGTGCGCGAATTTTTGGCCAAAAACAACACACTAATAATGCCGCAGCCACCGTATTCCCCAGGTCTGGCCCCCTGTGAATTTTGTTCCCGAAACAGATTCTTTGATCCATTTTTTGGAATGGGCAAAAATCGACATAAATGAGAGACATTAGTACCAACATAACGCCACAAAAAATCGAATATACGTAACCCGCGGAAATTCAATATTCTCGATCCTTTTTGAACAGACCTCGTATAATACAATAGGAAGGTTAAAATGGCGGTTAGCAATGAAAATTAAAATGGCGGCCTGACTATATTAAGATCAGGCCGCCATTTTAATTAGTATTAATAGTCTACATAAAAAAAAAAAAAAAAACTTTCCAAATGAAACGATTGGTTTTTTTTTTAATTAATCATTTTTATCCCAATAAATTGGGAAAAACTTGCCCAAAGAGAATAATTCAAAATTTATTTTCTACATTCAAATTTATTTTCTAAATATAAAGTTTCATTTCAATACAAAATAAAACAACAACAACAACAACAAAAATAAAGAATTCTTTTTATTTTGCTTACAAGAAAATATACAATATTAAAATTGAAACAAAGAAAATTTCACATCGACCATTTTTTTTGGTTTACGTAATAAAAATTTGCAATTCGAAAATTATTCAATAGTCGCCGGCCATGCCAAAATGACTTTTAAGAGGTCGAAAAAGGAATTAACTACAAAAAAGTTAGCAAAGAGAAAAGAAAACAAATAAACATCGAAGAGAAGAGAAGGAAAAAAAAGACGATGCGAAAAAGATGAACTTCGGTTACTCTCCTCAGTCATTCCGTAATTACCATCGATGAAATCTCAAATTAGTAATTAAGAGTAAATACCGACAAAACAGAACCAATTTCACATTTCGAACGCGAAGGAAGAGGACAGAGAGCAGAGCCAAACGATAAAAACACGAGAGCAATTACGTCAGTACTCAGTGTTTTGCTGTTCATTTCATTCCTTTGTGCATTTATTTTCAATTTATTTTGAATACAAATTAGTCAACCTGTTGCTAATTTTACAACGTTTCCAAATAATTAATTTTATCAAATTGCGAATTGGGTTGAATAAGAAGAAAAACAACAACATCAACTGTAATAGTACTAATACAAAAAAAAACAGCAACAAAAATAAATAAAACGTCAATTGGAAAAGGCAAAAAAAAAAATTAAAACGAATCAACCGCCAATAAAACTGATCACAAATGAATGTGCTGCCATTTCTGTACTTTTGCATGTTCACTCTTTGTGTGGGGTGGATTCATTTAATAAATTCGAGAGAGAAAAAACCCGACACACACACACAAAACTAGCTATTTATGTTAACAAATTTATAAATGTATGTGTACAACACTAGGAAATTTGTTAATTGGGAAAAATTAAAAGAGCTCCATTTCTCGATAAAATTAACCTAAAATCGGAACTAGTTCTTTTTGGATACAAATAGGAATGCAATAAAGAAGTTGTTCTTACTAAATTGTTGTGGCTTTCTTCATGAAATATGCATTTTTTGCTAAAATATACTGTTCTGTTTTAAATTTAACTTTTAGAACAAACAAAAATGCAAATGGGAAATTTTTTTTACTAAAAATTACACTTCATTACTAAACTATGCTAAACATTTTTTTTATTAAAAAAAAACATAAAATGTTTGAAGGTGGAATATTTTTTTTTTTACAAAATAGTTTTAGGGGTTGCACTTTAATCCAAAGGAGGATATTGTATTAAAAAAAATTGACCTTTCCCTAATAAATAATAGCTTTTTAATTTCCATTTGGAAATATAAAAAAAAAATTCCCTTTTTTTGAAAACAGGGAAATTTTTTTTGGTAAAATTTGGTTGGTTGATTATTGCTTTTAAAAAAAAATTAAAAAAAACCATTTTATTTATAATTTTCGTCAAAGTATTTGTCTATTAAAATATACCCAAAAATAATTTATTTTCCACAAAAAAGAAAAGAAATTAAAAAAACTCCTTGAAAAAAGGGAAATTTCTAACGAGGATATTGTACCAAAAAAAAAATTGACGTTTTTTTTAATAAATAATAGTTTTTTGTTTTCCTTTTTGAAATATAAAAAAAAATAATGTAAATTTCACTTTTTTTTTAAAGGGAAATTTTTTGTCAAAAGTTTTTTGACTGATTATTGCATAAAAAAAACATATTTTATTTAAAATATTAGTCAGAGAGTTATATCTGTAAATAATTTATAAAAAAATAACAAAAACTCTTTGAAAAAAAGGGAAATTTCTGAGCAATAACATAATTCGCCATGTCAATTTTTTCAATTTTTTTTTTGGTTGATTATTACTTTAAAAATATTTTTCTTAGTCAAAAAGTATTTGTCAATTAAAATATATCCCAAAATAATTTATTTTGAAGAAAAAATAAAATAAAATAAAAAATCTCTTTGAAAAAAAGGAAAATTTCTAAAAAGGATATTGTACCAAAAAAAAAATTGACGTTTTTTTTAATAAATAATAGTCTTTTATTTTTCTTTTTGAAATATAAAAAAAAATAATGTAAATTTCACTTTTTTTTTTAATAGGAAATTTTTTGTCAAAAGTTTTTTGACTGATTATTGCATAAAAAAAACATATTTTATTTAAAATATTAGTCAGAGAGTTATATCTGTAAATAATTTATAAAAAAAATAACAAAAACTCTTTGACAAAAAAGGGAAATTTTTGAGCAATAACATAATTCGCCATGTCAATTTTTTCAATTTTTTTTTTGGTTGATTATTACTTTAAAAATATTTTTATTAGTCAAAAAGTATTTGTCCATTAAAATATATCCCAAAATAATTTATTTTGAAGAAAAAATAAAATAAAATAAAAAAAACTCTTTGAAAAAAAGGGAAATTTCTAAAGAGGATATTAGACTAAACAAAATTGACGTTTTTTTTACTTAATAATGACTTTTTATTTTTAATTTGGAAATATAAAGATAAAATCAAAAATTTCCTTTTTTGGAAAAATGGGAAATTTTTTTTACAAATTATAAAAAATTACAAACTTTAAAAGAAAAATTAAAGAAAAATAATTTTATCAAAAATATTAGTGAAAAGTTGTTTGCTTATATTGTAAATTATTAGATTTTCCATAAAAATCAAAAATCAAAAATTAAAATTTAAAAAAAAGGGAAATTTTTTGACAAATTAAAATTTTCAAAAAAAAAGGAAATTTTTTTGACATATTAAATGATAGAATTGAGGATCGGAAAGTGTTTGCTTACATGTATTAAAAAAACATTGCCTTACAAAATTTATTTTCCACACAAAATTATCAAAATAAATTAAAAAAAAGGGAAATTTTCATCTTCTGGACAATTGTCACCCTTTAATTAATAAAAAAAAATAATAATACGAGTATAAATAAAGGCGATTTTTTTCAATGCATTTTTCTAAATTTCCTTAAAAATTATTTTAAGCAAAATCCAACAAAAAAAAAATGATGCTGACAAATAGGGAAATTTTTACAGAACAGAGGAACGTACATTAGAGTTCAAAGTGGACATGCTTAAGCATTTTGTTGAGAATTACTCTAGAATCGATTCTAGGATGACTCAATTTCCTGTCAGCTATTGTGTACAAATTGACACCAATACGCGTATGTGAGGAAAATTTGAATGATGATCAAAGAAAAATTTTCCATGATGCTCTCACAAAGTTCATCTTCTAAACGTACATGGTTGTTGTTTTTTCTTCTTCTTGATAAATTTCTATTTATTGTAAGCTATTTTAAAATATCCTTTTTAGAATTTTACATTTTCCAAATAACAGAATTTGATTTATTTCATCAGAAGTGGATACAAGCATACATTTAGAGACCTACGGACAGTCATAGTCGTCTTACATGACACCAATCGTTCCCATCATATGTGTATGCATGCATATTCTTTAAAAATGCACACACACCCACACACACACTGTGTATATGATGCAGTTAAAAATAGATTCAATTAAAAAATTGTATTTCGTCTTGTTTAACATTTGTAATTGTAAGTTGTGTTAATTTGGAAAAGTTTACACGTTTCTCTTAATTTTTGAGATTACCTCATTTTTTTTTTTTGGATGACGTTATTTTTATAGAAATATTTTTCATTAATTTTTTAAAGGTAATTTTCTGAATCATTTTATTTTTCTTTAAAATCTCATTTTGATCTTTAAAAGGCATTTCGTTATTGATCATGTTAAATTTTCTAAAAATAAAAAAAAAAAACAGGAAAAAATATCCAGAATTGAGTGATCCTCAAATTCGTAAGCCGAAAAACAGGTCAATTGTTCCTTGTTTTTTGCTAGTTTTGGAGATTTGGAAATTCATTCAAAGATTTTGAAGATTAATTCTTCTATCATAAAACGACCTTTTGAAAATTTCAAAAGGTATTAAAAAAAAATCCAAAAAGTAATAAAAGAAAAATTCTATTAGCAAAAATAGTAAAAAAAATTTTCGGGCTCAATAGAAGAATTACAAGGATTCCTCTTAAAGTGAAGTAAGAAAACGTGCAAGATTATATTGAATAGATTCTACAACGTTTACTTTAGAATGGACTAAATGGAATATTTTTTTTTAAAGACCTCAACAAAAAAAATAACTTAAAAGACTACACAAGAAATATTAATCAAGAACCCAATAAGCCGATTGTGTTTGAGTTATAGGAATGAGAGAATGACTACACTTAAGATGAAAATTATAGGGAAAAAACTACTACTTAGTAAGTTCCAACAGACAACCGTAAAACCTATTTTTGAGATACCTTAAAATACTACCACAAAAAAAACCATCAAAAAAGACTGGTTGTCGATAGAATTTCAAAATTAGGTTAGTCGTTATTAGGCGTTAATACTTAAAGTCCATTTAGTCTTAAAAAAAATTGGAAGGGAAAAAACTACTTAAATGTCTAAAAAGACTATCTCAAAACCATTTTTGAGAAACCTTAAAATACTACCAAAAAAAAACACTGACCTGGTCGTCGATAGAATTTCAAAATTAGGTCAGTCGTTATTAGGCGTTAATACTTAAAGTCCAATTTAGTCTTTAAAAAAATTGGAAGGGAAAAAACTACTTAAATGTCTAAGACTATCTTAAAACCATTTTTGAGAAACCTTAAAATACTACCAAAAATAAACACTGACCTGGTCGTCGATAGAATTTTAAAATTAGGTCAGTCGTTATTAGGCGTTAATACTTAAAGGCCAATTTAGCTTAAATAAAAATTGGAAGGGCAAAAACTACTTGAATGTCTAAAAAGACTATCTTAAAACTATTTTTGAGAAACCTTTCAATACTACCACAAAAAAAAACCATCAAAAAAAAACACTGAGCTGGTCGTCGATAGAATTTAAATTTTAAGTCAGTCGTTATTAGGCGTTAATACTTAAAGTCCAATTAAGTATTAAAAAAAAATTGGAAGGGAAAAAACTATTTGAATGCCTAAAAAGACTATCTTAAAACCATTTTTGACAAACCTTAAAATACTACCACAAAAAAAACACTCACCTGGTCGTCGATAGAATTTCAAAGTTAGGTCAGTCGTTATTAGGCGTTAATACTTAAAGTCCAATTTAGTCTTTAAAAAAATTGGAAGGGAAAAAACTACTTAAATGTCTAAAAAGACTATCTTAAAAACATTTTTGAGAAACCTTAAAATACTACCAAAAATAAACACTGACCTGGTCGTCGATAGAATTTTAAAATTAGGTCAGTCGTTATTAGGCGTTAATACTTAAAGTCCAATTTAGTCTTTAAAAAAATTGGAAGGGAAAAAACTACTTAAATGTCTAAAAAGACTATCTTAAAACCATTTTTGTGAAACCTTTCAATACTACCACAAAAAAAAACCATCGAAAAAAACACTGAGCTGGTCGTCGATAGAATTTAAATTTTAAGTCAGTCGTTATTAGGCGTTAATACTTAAAGTCCAATTAAGTATTAAAAAAATTGGAAGGGAAAAAACTACTTGAATGCCTAAAAAGACTATCTTAAAACCATTTTTAAGAAACCTTCAAATACTACCACAAAAAAAACACTCACCTGGTCGTCGATAGAATTTCAAAATTAGGTCAGTCGTTATTAGGCGTTAATACTTAAAGGCCAATTTAGTCTTTAAAAAAATTGGAAGGGAAAAAACTACTTAAATGTCTAAAAAGACTATCTTAAAACCATTTTTGAGAAACCTTAAAATACTACCAAAAATAAACACTGACCTGGTCGTCGATAGAATTTTAAAATTAGGTCAGTCGTTATTAGGCGTTAATACTTAAAGTCCAATTTAGTCTTTAAAAAAGTTGGAAGGGAAAAAACTACTTAAATGTCTAAGACTATCTTAAAACCATTTTTGAGAAACCTTAAAATACTACCAAAAATAAACACTGACCTGGTCGTCGATAGAATTTTAAAATTAGGTCAGTCGTTATTAGGCGTTAATACTTAAAGGCCAATTTAGCTTAAATAAAAATTGGAAGGGAAAAAACTACTTGAATGTCTAAAGACTATCTTAAAACCATTTTTTAGAAACCTTTCAATACTACCAAAAAAAACACTGACCTGGTCGTCGATAGAATTTCAAAATTAGGTCAGTCGTTATTAGGCGTTAATACTTAAAGTCCAATTTAGTCTTTAAAAAAATTTTAAGGGAAAAAACTACTTGAATGTCTAAAAAGACTATCTTAAAACCATTTTTGAGAAACCTTTAAATACTACCAAAAAAAAAAAAACACTGACCTGGTCGTCGATAGAATTTTAAAATTAGGTCAGTCGTTATTAGCGTTAATACTTTAGGGCAATTTAGCCTCAAAAAAAAAATGGAAGAAGTAACGACGACAGGTACTTGGAATTTCTCAGCATCTGCAGTATTTTGTTTTCCGTTAGCAGAAGCCTTACTTTCCTGTTTTGATGATGAGGTAATGATTTCTACAAATCCTTTTTTTTTTAATGGGAAATTTTTGTTAGCAAAATTTCGTTAATTGATTATTGCTTTAAAAAAAGCCACTTTATTTAAAATATCAGTCAAAAAGTTATATCGATAAATAATTTATTATGCATAATGAAGAAAATAAAATTAAAAAAAAAACTTTGAAAAAGGGAAATTTTTGAGTTATAACATTTTCCGTCGTATCAATTTTTTCTTAGATGTGAGGCTGCTTGCAATACTGAAAAGGATATTTTTGGAAAAAAAAGTCGAAGTTCTTTTTAATTTCTATTTGGAAATATAAAAAAATTATGGAAATTTCCCTTTTTTTGAAAAAGGGAAATTTGTTGGCAAAAGTTTGCTAAATGATTATCACTTTTAAACAAATATTTTATCAATTATATTAGTCAAAAAGTATTTGTCCATTAAAATATATCCCAAAAGAATTTATTTTGCAGAAAAAAGAAAATAAAATAAAAAAAAAAACTCTAAAAAAAAGGAAAATTTCTAAAGAGGATATTAGACCGAACAAAATTGACATTTTTCATTTAATACCATAAATAATAACTTTTATTTTCCATTTTGAAATATAAAAAAAAATTGAAAATTTCCCTTTTTTGGAAAATAGGGACATTTTTTTTACAAATAATTTTAAAAAATTACAATCTTTTAAATAAACATAAACATTTTATCTAAATGTTAGTCAAAAATTGTTTGCTTATAATAAGGTTTTCTCTAAAAATAAAAAAAATAAAAAAATAAAATTTTGAGAAAAAAGGAAATTTTTTGACATTTTAAATGACATTTTTGCTATGATAACTTCTCACAGAAGTAAGAATCAGAAAGTGTTTGTTCATAAAAAAAACATTGCCTTACACAATTTATTTCCCACACAAAATAACAAAATAAATTAAAACTTTTGAAAAAAGGGAAATTTTCATGCATATTTTTTTCTTCTGGACAATTGTTACCCTTTAATTAATAACAAAAAAAGTAATATAAATAAAGGTAATTTTTTTTCAATACATTCTTCTAAATTTCGTTAAAAATTATGTTAAGCAAAATACAAAAAAAAATGATGCTGACAAATAGAACAGGGGACCGTCCATTAGATTTCAAGAGTGGAAGTGCTTAAGCATTTTGTTGAGAATTACTCTAGAATCGATTCTAGGATGACTCAATTTCCTGCCAGCTATTATGTACAAGTTAAAACCAATACGCGTATGTGAGGAAAATTTAAATGATGATCAAAGAAAAATTTTCCTGCTAGCTATTGGCAAAACTTGTTCTTGGAGAAAGTATGATTATCCAATTTGTATTTCGGAAAGTTAAAATAAAAGGAAATTTTTTGAATAAAGATTTCGATGAAGTTTTTATTTGATTAGGCCATTATCCATAAAATATGAAATCATTGAAATTGTCTCCCACAGATTCGAAAAATCATCAGTTGAAACCTGTTAGCACAGCTCACCCCGAACAAACGTATTTTCTGCACGAACATTTTTAGGGTCGGCCATTTTCTTATTTTTTTCATATAAAAAAAATGGCGAACCTAAAACTACAAAAATTTCACATTGGATAATATATATGTGTCACAGCTCCGAACCACATAAAGGATATTTCCGATACTATCTTAAAAGACCTCAAAACGACACCTAATTCCACATACGGCCTATAGTTGGAACAAGAGTAATACACAAAAAAAATACAATTTTTAACCTATGAATAAATCTGATTAGAAATTCAAATAATACAACCTTAAGAAAATCATAAAATTCATATAACAATGAAAACGTATGCTAGCCTTTCAGTAATAATAATAATAGCACGTCCAAAAAAAAATTGAAATTTATAACAGTTCAAGGTAAAATTTCTATAGTTTTATTTCTGTTAATTTTCTAATTTTTTTTTTTTTTTGATAGGTTGTATATAGATTAAAAAGAAACGCTTATTTTTCGCGCATTATTCCATTTCGATGAAATTCATTCAAATCAGGTAATGCGTATCAAATAATATAATTACAGTAATTTCCTCTTTTCATTTGCTTTTTTTTTGCACTATCATCGAATGAATTTCATATAATTTTTGTTTTGCACTTTCATTTTTGCCAACCTGTCGGTTTTTGTTTCGTACTTAACTACTAATTTATTTTAAAAAAATAATAACGAGAAAGAAACACCGATTCAAATTGAATAAAAAATAGTTAAGATGACTTATCAAAAAATAAGTTAAGCGGATAAAAAAAACATCAAAAGCATATAAATATAATTAGATGGAAAAAAATTGAATACAATAAAATATTCAAAGATCACCGCCACCATCTGATTGGTGGTGGTTAGTTGTATCACCAGATGGCGGTGAAATCTTTGTATAGCCAAAGGCAGGAAGTTGAACAAATCCATTTTACTCTACCTTACAAAAAAGTACATCATCAAATAAGATAAGAAATTCAATTAATAAAAAGCGCAATTCTTAAGAAATCGATAAACGTCGCGTAATCGAAATAAAAATGAATGGAAGAAAATATGTTTTTTTTTTTTTTTTTTTTATTGTATTTTAACAACAAACAAATTGAAGAGAGAGAACGAAAAAAACTAAACAAGAAATTTACAATCTGACAAATGCGAATCCCCGAGTGAGTGGCTATAAAACTTGTTCACCGATAATTAAAAACCAGTTTCGCTATTTCTTGGAACCGTCATTAAACTGGCTCAAATGACTCCTTTCGCTTGGGGGCAAATTTTTTTCACGCACACTGTTTTCGATGCGATGGAAAAATCCCAAAAAAAATCTGTCTATTACCTAACATTTGTTAGAAAAAGATGGCGAACAAATAATTAATTTCCTTTTACTTTTTTTTTTATTTCTGATTTTCTTGACAGTCTCTATGAAAAATAAGAAAAACCACATTTTGTGCATAAAAACGATTGCCATAAATAAATTCAAACTTGATATATCAACAGTAGAAGGAAAAAAAACCTATTTTTATTTGTGGGAAAAATTTTGATATTTAAAAAAACAAAAAAACAAAAAACAAATGGCAAAAAAAGATTTTTTTTTGCATTATTGAGGTCAAACGGGTAAACAGGTATTTAATTGATTTTATTGATTATTTTTCTTTTTGTTATTGTTATTTGAATAAATAAATACCAAAAAAAAGCATGGGTTTTTTTCTCTCTAGAAAACGCCATTTTTTTTTTGGGTCCAAAATAATAATTAATTATTTATAAATTTTTCTTTTACAAAATATATTTAATCCGTTTAAGGTTTTTTAGGGCTATTCGTTATAAAGAAAACCTGGAGAATACGTAATTTTCTGACCAATTTATTGCAAAAGCGGCGAGAAATCGTACTGCTTGCATAATTTTGTGTAGATTTTTTCCACTGTCATCTAGTAGTTTTCGTAATAGAAATTTATTGAATTCCAAAAGCATAATTCATATTCATTTTAATTCACTTATTCCAAACAAAAATATAATTTTGAACACGACAGAAGGCAGGCAATTTTTATTTTTTGTACTATCTTATGTGGTATTAAATGAAATTTTATTTTAGATTTATTATTTATTTCAAGCGCCTTAATTTTATAGACTTTTTCGGAGAATTTTTAAACAAACGCCGTTCTCTATGAAAGTGGTGGTAGCATACCGAAATGCTTGCATAGTTTTATTGTTTTTAAAGTGGTTATTTTGACATTTATCAGAAAAGGTGGCTTTTATCTTTTTTGAAGTATTTTTACGAAAAAGTATTGTAAGTATTTATATAAATACGAGGTTTGTTCAAAAAGTATTGCGAATTTTGAATTTTCGTTAGTTGCATATATTCGATTTTCGATTTTTTGTGGCATTATGTTGGTACTCATGTCTCTCACTTATGCCGACAAGTTCGGCATTTTTGAATATTCAGTTAATTTTTGACAGCTGCTTTGCTTGCACGTTTTTTGGCTCGTCTTCGACTTTTGCCTCAATTTCGACCAAAAATAGCATCGCATTAACATTGCTAAGGAGCTCTTGGACACTGTTCGCGACGACCAAAATTTGCTCCAGAGGGTCATAACTGGTGACGAATCATGGGTGTATGGTAATGACCGAAAATGCGAGTCAAGACCAAAAAAGCGCAAGTTGCGCGAAGCAATCCGCTAGAAACGCCCGGATTTGTGGAAGAACACACAATTTTTGGCCAAAAACAAAACACTAATAATGCCGCAGGCACCGTATTCCCCAGATCTGGCCCCTTGTGACTTTTTCTTGTTCCCGAAACTGAAGAGCTCCATGAAAGGACGACGCTACGCTACGATTGAGGAGATAAAGACGGCATCGAAGGAGGAGCTGAACAAGAACACAAAATATGATTTTTTGAAGTGCTTCGAGGATTGGCAAAACCGTTGGCACAAGTATATAATATCTGGTGGGAATTACTTTGAAAGGGACAAAATAGATATTCATGAACAAATAAATAATTTTTGAAAAAAACACAAAATTCGCGATACTTTTTGAACAGACCTCGTAGTTATATTATTGATAACACTTAATAGGAAGTTTTTATTTCATAATATGATGTGTTTCATAAAGAATTGCTGGTAATTCAACGGAATGACGAAATCGAGAATTTCTTTCTTTTATTAAGTTGACATCTTCATAAATTTAGTTTATAATGTGCCTAAATGGGCTTTTTATGATTTATTTGGTCCAGAAAGTGGTTGAAAGGTGAAAAGTTCGTCATTCAATAAATGTAAACAAATGTGATGTTGACAGTTCAATGTTAACCAGAAAATAGTTCATCGCATACTGAAGTTTAAAATTGGCACCCACTGATTTACGCGTTTGTAGTTATGTTGCATGTGAATGCATTCTTACAGAATGTATTGCCAACAAAATTCGGACAGAATTTTTGTGTAGAGGCCTATCAAGTTCTTCTTAGGTACAGCATTATCATTTGACAGCTGTCAAACATTATATGTCATCCAGAGTGACATTTGTTTAGTTTAAATTGTTAGCCATTTTATAAAGGGTTTTCGAATAAGAGTGATAGGATTTCTTTTTAAAAAAAAACACACTAATTGTTAAGGAAATTCAAATGTTTTTAATTTAATGTGAAGTACAATCGATACAATTAAGTTCTGAATAAAACGTCATTCAAATGTCCTCCACGACTTCTTTTGCAGGAACAAATTCGATGAACGCAATTTTCGAGCGCTTTTTCCACTAAATCAAGTCGTATGTCACGGATAGCACGTTCAATATTGACTTCTAAAGCTTGAAGAGAGTCTGGTTTATTGTTAAAGACCAATGACTTCAAATAACCCCACAAGAAATAGTCTAATGGTGTTAAATCAAAACTTCTTGGAGGCCATTCACAATTTCTTTGAAAAATGTCACAATTTCTTGAAATAATCGAATCTTCAAACTTTTCTCGCAATAATTCGGCTGTTGCTGCACGTGCTGTGTGGCACATAGCACCGTCTTGTTGGAACCAGATGTTGTCAAGATCAACTTCTTCCAATTTCGGCCATAAAAAGTTGGTAATCATCGATCTATACCGGTCTCCATTGACAGTAACGGTGTTACCAGCTTCATTTCGAAAGAAGTACGGACCGATGATTCCACCAGACCAAAAACCACACCAAACTGTCAATTTAAGTTCATGAATAATTTGTGGATTTTCTTCGCACCAGAATCGACAGTTTTGTTTATTTGCCGCACCACTCAGACGAAAGTGAGCGCACGAAAAGTTGCAATTGGAAAACGATTATTTTTGATAATAAAATTGAATAATTTGTAAACGTTGTTCTTGCGTATATCTCTCCATATGAAATTGTAAATATTACTGAATACAATGGGAAAACAATGACAGATCATATTACAAATGGCCGAAACGTCACTTAGAAATCATATCACTATTATTGGAAAACCCTATATTATGAATTTTTTAAACGATCTAAACAATCATGGAACGTTGATCCTTTGGATGCTGACTTTTCCAACAAAATTTTCTTTAGCAATTTTGAAAAAAAAAGAATAAGAAAATTTTCCATAAATGGGACCCTAAAAATAAACACAAGTGACTGTGGAGAAGCCCATACTATATTCACGCAAAAAGTGACCCTCTAATGTGCTAATTTACTCTGAAGGTGTGTCAGTTGGTTGTATTTCTTTAAAATTGAAAAGCAAGAAACCGTTACTATCAATTCTGAGTCATGTTTTTCTAATATGACCTTTAAGATTTTCATCTGGACCTTATGTGATTTCAAAAAAAAAAGCCCCAAGCACAAATTAGAGGATAGCCCTGTATTTTGTTTTTTAATACAAAAAAAAAAACAAAATGTCATAAAATTCTTTTTAATTTTGAGTACAAACATTATTTATTCGGAAATTTTCAAATTAAAAAGATAAACTGGCCTTTGTGGAAGCCCATTTTTTTTATTTTTACTTTTTTTTGTGAATGCTCATCTTATTATTGATAGAAATTCCCGTTGGGATTAAAAAATTATTGTTTTTAATTTTTAATTTATAGAAAAAAAAAATATTGTAATAAAAAAATCAACAAAAATTAAATTTTAAAAAAAAATTTTTAGCTAATTTGGAAAAAATTTTCAAAAAAAAAACAGTGAATTTTTTTTGGATGGGCGTACAATTGTTGTTATTATTTTTAAAATTCCGCTCACAAAATAAAGCTCACCCGTCACATATTTTTCTATTGATAAAACAGTCTGTACCGTCTCTTTGTCTACCAAATCAAAAATTTACCTGCAGAACAACACAAAATAAACCAAAAATAAACAGACAACAAAAAGAAAATGAAAGGAAAAAAATAAAAAATAAAATAAAAGACAAATTTAACATTCAATAAACACTTCCGAAAGGTGAGAAAAAATACTTGGGCCGAAAAGTGTGAAAGAGCACAAAGAACAAATCAACAAACTATAAAATTAAAAAAAACGACAATAACAACAACATAAAAATAGAGCAAATCCAAAGATATCGAAATAAGAGTAATTTGCATGAGAAAATTTCAATGACACTGAACTTTTTCCCTCCTCCTATTCATTTTGAAAAGTTTTTCTCTTTTACTTTTTCTTGGTTGTTGTTGGGGTTTTTTTTTGTTTTTTCACTTAATTTATTGATATTTTTTTTGTATAACTACTTTTTTGGCACCAATCGGGCAAAATGTGTCATTAATAATAAAAAAAATTATACAGTTACAATATTGGGAGTCCACGTCATGCATATATTATAATAAAAAGTATATAATTTGTGATTTGATGTCGGCTTTTTCTTTCTCTTCTAAAACTCATATCTGTGGATTAGCGGTCTTGCTCTCACTCTTACAATCCGTACACGTGAAGGTTGAACGAACAAGAACAAAATAAGAAAA
Organism: Atherix ibis; assembly: GCA_958298945.1. Classification (NCBI taxonomy): domain Eukaryota; kingdom Metazoa; phylum Arthropoda; class Insecta; order Diptera; family Athericidae; genus Atherix; species Atherix ibis. The sequence goes on from OY282609.1 coordinate 80,300,140, forward strand.
CCAGTCCGATTGGAAAATCCCCGAACAGCTGATTGTCAAATCATACGAATTCCACGTTTAGAACGATAATATGTCTCTCTACTCTCTCTCTGCCAATCGAAAAAAAAAATACTCAAACGTGCGAATTGCATGCTAGTGTACGTGGCTAAATTATTACTCTTACTCTTAGTCTTTGTCTCTCTCTCTCTCTCTCTCTCTGTCTTATACTGTTGTGGATTAGTAAATTTAAATAACAATGAATTAACTTATTATGAAAATGCAACAAACTTTTACTCTCCAAATCAGACATTTTAATTGGTGTACATAGAAGAGTGCTGCGCTCAACATATTATAAATGAGAAATTAATAAAAAAATCACAATTGCGCGCGCCTTTTACAAATAAACGAAAAATAAATATTTTTTTTTTGGTTTATATTTAATTAAAAAATTGCAATAATTTTTCTTGATACAAAAACAAATACAAAATTGCTATGAATTAAATTTTATTATTGAAACTATTTACCTTTAACTGTTAACTAAACAGTCTCTCTCTCTACACTCCCTCCTCCTAAACCAAAAGCCCAAAACAACAATAAAACCAGTCTATTTTTATAATATTGTATATATTTTGTAAACATTTTCTTAATTTTACATATTGTTTTTTACACATTTAATTAGAAATTATTGCATTTTATAATGACTGTGTAATTAATTTGAAATTGATTTAGTTCCGTGTATCAATTCTTTTTTTTAAGAGAGGAATAAAGAGCATATAGTATACATTTCCTTTGTTAAAATTTGTTTATTATTGTTTAATTACTATACAAAATAATAAACTCTATCGAAAATAGACACAACAATTAACCATTGATACTCGTTGTAACAAAACAAATATATTGTAGTGATTTTCCAATTTATTATTTACAAGTTTTTTTTTATAGCAACTATTCAAAAAAATTTATAACAATTTTCTTCTTGATTATAGGAGAAAAATATTTATTAAAAATAATTTTAAAATTACAGATTGTATTCTAAAAAAATATTTATTTTTGCATTTTTATGGTAAATTATTGCGTTTTTTTTTAAATTTTCGAAAATAACCAATATTTTGTGTGAGAATGGGGTGAGGGTGGAATTTTGACTATTTAAGTTTTAGTTGAATTTTTTCCCTTTTTTTTAGGTTTTTTTTATTAAAAAAAAAAGGGGGGGGAGGGTTGGGTTATTAACAATAATTTTAAAATTACAAATGATCTAGAAAAATATTTATTTTTGCATTTTTATGGTAAATTATTGCGGTTTTTTTTGTAAATTTTCGCAAATAACCAATATTTTGTGTGAGAATGGGGTGAGGGTGGAATTTTGACTATTTAAGTTTTAGTTGATTTTTTCCCTTTTTTTAATGTTTTTTTTTTCCGTTAAAAAAAGGGGGTGGAAGGGGGTTTATTAACAATAATTTTGAAATTACAAATTGTCTTCTAAAAAAATATTTATTTTTGCATTTTTATGGTAAATTATTGGTTTTTTTTTAAATATTCGAAAATAACCAATTTTTTATGGTGGTGGGGGGGGGGGGCGTTAGTAATGTTGTCTATCTAATTTTTTGATTTTTTACTTTATTTTACTGTTTTTTTGTCTTTTAAAAAAGAGAGGGGTGAGGTCGGTGAAAAAAAATTTTTTTAAACACAAAATTTTTTCTTATTTTAATATTTTTAGTTTTGTATTTTTTTTTTTGCTGTATGTGAAAAAACCGCCAAAATTTCCTAATGCTTGTTAATATTAAATTTTACTAACATAAAAGAGAGTATTTTTTTTTTTATAAATTATAGCATTATTTTTTTGTTGTGCGTTTGGAAAAAACTTAAAATTTTGGGAATTATTTAATTTTTTTTATTGGTTTTTGACAGATTTTGTCCTTTATTTAATTATTTAAAAAAATGAGAAGAGTGAGGGGAGGGTTAATATTTTTTAAATCCAAATAAAAATAATTTCGGCTAATTTTTTTAAATCAAAAAATTTAACAAAAATAATTTTCGTTTTTTTTTGTATATGAAAAAAACTGCCAAAATTTCCCTAATATTTATTAATAATAAATTTTACAAACACAACAGAGGGTATTTTTTTTATATAAATTATAGCATTTTTTTTTGTAGGTATGAAAAAAAAAAAATTAATTAGAATTCAAATGTTGGAAAATATTCTATTTTTTATTGGTTTTTTTCCTTTTTTTGAATTTTTCAGCAACAAAAATAACGCGGGAAGGGGGAGGGGGGATGGGAAGTATTTTTTTTTAAATTCAAAAATTTAAAAAAATAATTTTTGTGTTTTTTTGTATATTAAAAAAAATTGCCAAATATACTAAATTTTTTTATAGGCAATATTTTCTTTTTTTTAAATTTATAAAAGCATCTTTTCTAAAATTAATTTTTATAATAAAAAATTCCAAAAAGTACTGAAATTTTTTTTTGAAAATTATCCAATTTTTTAAAGGGGGATGTTTTTATTTATTTAGTTTTTATTTGAATTTTTTTCATACAAAAAAAATGGGTGCTAAAATTTTTGAATTAATTTTCAATTTTATTTTACAATTTTTGCTTTTGTTTCCCTTTTTGAGTGTTAATTTTTTTTTTTTTTTTATAATAATTTTCAATAAAACAACAGATAACAATTAATTTTTTACATTAAATTTGTTTTTGCTGCAATAATTCTTAAAACTTGTTTAATTAAAAACAAACTCAAAAAAAAAAATTTTTGCTTGAAAATAATTTTTTTTTTCAATTAAAAATAAAATAAGAATTTTTAAAAAAAAATCCCTTTTTCTTTCAACTTACCTATATATAAGTAATATTTGTGTACACATGTGTACTAATCAATTTGTATAAAAAATGTTAAATTAACAAAATCCATTGTTGTTGTTGGTGGTTACTATTGTTTTGTTAATTTTTTTTTTTAATAATTAAAATTCATTCCAAATTGAATTTTCAGTTATATTTTTTTATTTTACACCAAATTAATTTAGTACCATAATAGGAAAAGAAAATTAATTACACGGTAATTTTTTTAATTTTTTTTGTTTTTTTAGGGCATATAATCCAAACCAAAAGAAAAAAAAAGACAACAAACAAATTAAATTAAAATCATAAAATTAAATCTAAACCAAAATCGAAATTAAAAATCATCTGATTTGATTAAATGGAAACTATTCAAATTCAAATTCAAATTTTTGAATAGAGAAAAAAAAAATTTTTTTTAAAAAAAAATCAAATAAAAAAAGAAACGAAAAAAAAATATGCAAATTTTGTTTTTCACTTTATGGTGTAGGAAATTTTGTTTTTAAATTAAATATTATTTATTATTATTTGTTGTTGTTATCGTTATTATTAGTAATTTAATGTTAAAAACCGATAAATGCAACGCACCACCAAATCGTTACACTGAATTTTAGCTGAACTGCTAGCAGTAGTAATATTAGTCGCGGCGGACACACAAAGAAACATGTTACCCAGCGGATATATAACAAACGTCTGATTTTATTGCGGTCTCGTTTTATGTGGAAGACGACTGCGACTATGAAAGTAGACGACGACGACGACGACCGTCTGTCACATTGTTAGCGCTAGTTTGGCGTTTGGAAGTCAGGCGCACAGTCTTAACAGCGAAAACAACTAAAGAGAGGATAGGACAATCGGACTGACTGGTGATGAGTCATGACAACGGACATCGCACACACAAAAACAAATTCGACGAACAGGCCAGTAGTCATCAACCGCCAATACAAAACGATGGCATCGAAGAGAATTATTGAGAACAAAAGAGAGCACATTTGAGTATTTTGACTAAAACGAAATTTTCGTAACAAAGCCATAGTACACAACAGACGCGCACACACAATCAAAACGGCTGCGTGTTTGGTGCAGTGAACAAAGCTAAATGTCAAAACACCAAATGTAACTCTCTAAAAAATTTTCGTTTCTCTCGCTTTTTTTCTTCTAGCACTATTTAGTGTCTCTTTCACCACTATAAATAACGTTATTCCATTCTTTCGCATGTGTTCCATACGAATGCTATTTGTTCCATTCAATTTTTTTGATAATTGCATAGAAAAATTTGTTTATTCATTTTTATATTCAACAACTAAACAAATATCCTTTCAAAATATTCGATTTTTTCTTGTCTTCAAAAATAATAATAATAATTCTTATGGTTTCGAAAAAAAAAAAAAATTATTGTATTTATGCTTTTTTTTCGTATTATTTATAATATTAAAGAAAGAAGAGGAGGACATTTAATTGGAAACTTTTTCAAGAGATTTAATAATTCTCCATTGTCGAAATGGAAAGACCCAACAACTTACCTGACATCTTCCTCCTTTTATCTAATGAGACAGAGTAAGTAGTTTTAGGAGAGAACAAATTTTCATATGAGAGAGCATTGGTTGCATATATTTTTTTTGCACAGGCATTATTTTTTTGTCTCTTTCTCTCTTTCTATATCTATTCCGATTCTTATCTCGCTTTAGCATTTATTAAGTATATCGCTGTCTCTTTCTATTCCTATTTCTTTCTCTTTTGGTTTTTTTTTTTTTTTGGAAACGGACAAAATTTCTCCAAATTTTTGGTATTTTTATTTTGATTTTATTTAATAATTTTTATAAAATTTCATTTTTTTTTACTTATGAATAGGACATTTTTTTTACTATTACTTTTGGGGCATTTTTTTTTAATTTCACCAATATATAATAAATAAATAAATTTATTGTAATTTTAGCAAATAATATTTTTCTCTTACCCATCATTTTTCCTCCTTCCATTGTGGCGGAGTTCCTAATTTCAAAAAGTTAATTTCAAAATCCAAATAAATATTATATATATTATAAGGTGTAGTAAAAAGAAATCCATTATTTTTGCATTAAATTGAAGGTTTTATTTAGCATAGATAGAATGATACGATTTAGGTCAAATATGCACCGTTTTGTTCGATAGCTTGTTGCCATTTTGGAGGTAATTTCATAATGCCTCTCCCTATTGGCAAAAAACTGGGATAGCCGATTTTCACAATCTTTTCTTGAGGCGAATTTTTCACCTGCAAAATCATTCGTCATTGACAGGAAGAGGTGGTAATCACTTGGTGCCAGGTCCGGACTATAAGGTGGATGCATAAGAACATCCCAACCAAGGTCCCGGAACTTCTGACGAGTCACTATCGATGTATGCGGCCTGGCGTTGTCCTAATGGAACACAATTCCTCTCCTATTGGCCAAAGCTGGCCGCTTCTGGGCGATTGCTTCTTTGAGACGGTCCAATTGTTGACAGTATAGGTCCGAATTAAGAGTTCGGCCGTAGGGGAGCAGCTCATAGTAGATGATTCCCTGCCAGTCCCACCAAACACACAGCAAAACCTTCCTGGCTGTCAATCCTGGCTTGACCACCGTTTGCGCCGGGTGACCGCGATTTGACCACGACCGTTGTTGCTTGACGTTGTCGTAAGTGACCCACTTTTCATCACCAGTAACCATCCGCTTCAGAAATGGATCGATATTGTTGCGATTCAGCAGCGATTCGCAGATGGAAATTCGGTCCATGAGGTTTTTTTGCGATAACTCGTGTGGCACCCAAACATCGAGCTTCTTTTTGTATCCAGCCTTATTTAAGTGGTTCCAAACGGTTTTTTGTGCAATGTTTAGCTCCTGGGCAATCGAAACAGTGCTTACGTGACGGTCGGACTCGACGATTTCCATTAATTTATCGACATTTTCGACAATTGGCCTTCCAGAGCGTGGTGCATCTTTGACATCAAAATTACCGGAACGGAATCGACGAAACCAAAACTGCGCGTGATTGACTGTTACAGTAGAAAAACTGTAAAATATGGCGTATTTTCTCTTTGTTGGTGTCAATCTTTGACGCGTGCTAAAAAAATACTGAGTCAAGTAATCACAAAACTGTATCAGAAGCTTATCTTTCTAACGCCATCTAGTGCAACCCGATCGCACTACACCTTATATATAGGATTTTCCAATAAAAGTGATATAATTTCTAAATGATGTTTCGGCCATTTGTAATATGTCATGATCTGTCTTTTTTTTTCATTGCATTCAGTAATGTTTACAATTTCATCATGAAGCGATATAGGTAAGAACAACGTTTAGAAATTATTCAATATGCTTCAAAAAAAAAAAAAAATAATGAAGCTGGTAACACCGTTACTGTCAATGGAGAGCGGTATAGATCGATGATAACCAACTTTTTATGCCCGAAATTGGAAGAAGTTGATCTTGACAACATCTGGTTCCAACAAGAAGGGGCTACGTGCCACACAGCACGGGCAACAACCGAATTATTGCGAGAAAAGTTCGAATCATTGCTCCACAACTAATTTAACTAATTCTAATTGTTCCCATCTACAAAAAAAAAGACAAACCAGCGTCGTCGTTTAGTAAACTGCTTAACGTTCACTTGTAGTCGCAAAATGGCCTCACTATGGAGGAATGCTATAAAAATGGCCACGATCGTGATGCTATGAAAATTACCCTTTCTAATATACATAAAAAAAGGGGGAAATTTTTTTTAAATTTAATAAAATTTCAAAACTATTGTCAATTGCCAAAAATTTTCAAAAAAAAAAAAACCAAACACAAATTGTCACTTAATCAAATATTCTAAAAATTATTCTATCGAAATTTTACTGATAAGAAAAATTTATAATAAATACAATAATTTTAGAAACGTTTACTTTTTTGAATAAAACAAACGAAAAAAAAATGCATATGAACAACAGCAAATGCTCCACAAAGAGAAGCATCAAACAGCAAATGGCTTTCTTCCTTTTCATTAATAAAAATGTACTTTTCTATATCCAAAAAAAATATATTAAATTCAAATTTATTTATTTATTTATTTATAAAAACAGATTGTCCCAGAATAAATCTGGGTAGTCTGGTGTTGGCGCACGCTTTTTTTTTTTTGTTTGTAAGGTCCCTTAGACATGTGCCAGGGGCCACTTGATAGCGCCACGACCGTGAAGCCATTTGACGACTTCGTAGTATGTGTGGGAAATCATCTGAGAGAGACTGGTCTGTGGTTAGTGGTATGGAATATTAAGAATTTTGTTATATTTTGTGGAGCAGATTAGTATGTGGTAGAAGTTTAAAAAGGGGACTAGGGAATGAAGTTGTTGGGTCGAGGAGCTCCATAATAGGAGGAATCCTGCTCGGAAAGTAGTTCTTGGTTATGTGGCATTCCTGTAGAATATGGGTGATAGTGAACTGGGTGCCACAGAGAAGCTTTCGCGCCCAGAATTTCGGTATGGATGTTGAATACACTGGTTTGTTAGTGTTTCTCCAATGAGTCGACAAAAAAGTGTCGCTATTGGTCCAGTCATCGTGTCTGCGGATGGCTAAAGGTGTTAGTTGCCATTCTGTTAGTAGGCGAGGCAGATTGGGAATGACTGTGATCACTGGCCGACGGAGTGTTTCTCCAGCCAACTTGTCAGCACTTTCATTACCCACAATTCCCACATGCCCTGGCACCCATTGCAACTCGACACTCTGGGTCACTCGATGGGCCACAAATGGTTGTGGCTAAGTACTGGGTCACTCGATGGACCACAAATGGTTTTAAGGGCGGCAAGGCTGTCGCCAAAAATAATAACGTTTTGTTGGCTGGGAATATTGGTCGCAATTTCAATTGCCGTGTTGATGGCCCACAGCTCCCCGTAATATGGATTCCACAACATAGTGTGCGGGTGGTGCAGCCAAAAAGTTCAACAACCGCAAAAGATGTAATATCGGTGTCAGCGGCGGCATCAGTGAACAACAGTCGATGAATCCGTCCAACTGTTCAAGGAAGAATTTCCTGTATGTGGATGGATCAGTTCTAGCCTTCTTAAACCTGTCAAGAGAAGCAGTCACTTTCAACTTTGCTCCTAACCACGGTTTCCAATCTGATGGTGGAAGGGAAGTTTGGAAATCGAGGGGGAGGATGGATGAATTGCTTTCAAGGTGGGATATTAATAAGGATAGCGATGATGAATTCCTTTTTGAACTGGGGGAGATGATAATGTTTTTGATTAAAGTGTGGAGGGGATAATTTGGAGGGCATAGGTTTTTGTAAATTAAACTTAGGCGGGCTTTGTGAAGATAGAGAAAAATAGGTTTTCGACCAGTCTCTATCAGTATGGATTCCACCGGAGATGTCCGATGTGCTCCACTGGCTAGTCTAATACAACGGTTTACCGCTGCCTCGACTAGTTTTTTTCCTGCTATTGGCACACTGACACATATAGTAAGGAAATAGAGCAAGGTCCCGTCCAAAAGGGCGTTGGTTACTCTAATTGCCTCACTTTGTCTTACCTTACTTTTGCTGCTGACTAAAATTTTAACCATTCGGAGAATGATATTAATTTTGTCAACAGCATTTTTAATGTGAAGATTCCATTTTCTTCCACGGGCAATTGAGATACCCAGGATTTTCATGGAATCTTTTGGGCGGAGAGGGAAGGGGTTTAGTGAAGAGTCCGATACAGTACAATTTTTTTTTCCTGCAAACGTGCAGGCAAGGTGGGTTCGATGTACAGATAACCGCAACGTTTATGCTGCTCCTTTATCAAAATTTTTTTTCTTTTTTTAAGAACATTATACAGTTTTGGTATTTAAATGAAAATTTACAATTTTACTGATTTAAAATTTTGAAAATTTTTAAAATCTAAATTTACTTATGGTAAAAATTTATTAAGAAAAAAAAAAAGCATTACAATTGGTTTCTATAGTCTAGATGAATTAGCAACAGGAAAAAAGGTCCATTAGGATTTTGTTGGGGTGAAAGTAAGTGTAGAAATACTTTAGTATGCCTACAATTGAAGAGAAAGTGTTCCGAATTGAGAATTTATCCACAGAACTTACAATTAGGTGGTGGACGTTTTGATAGCAAGTGCTCTTTTGTTAGTCTGCAATGACCAATACGCGCCCTTGTTAACGCCACGCAATGCGACCTTCGTAGCTTTGGGTTGTACGTGGAGGTTTGGGTTGAAAGACATACCTTTCTAAGAAAAGAGTTTGAAGATTTCCAAATATTATTTAAGTCCAAAGCTTGGCAATATTTTAATAAATTTAAAATGGATGAGTAGCTTGGAGGGTGATGAGAGATAAGAGGCATGTTATGGCACATTTTAGCTAACTCATCGGCCTGGGTATTTCCTAAAATATGACTGTAAGAGGGAATCTAACGAAGTGTGGTCCTACTTTCTTTATTTATGAGACCAGATTTAATTTGCAGAGTAATTGGATCCGTGTTGGCAGGGTTTAAAGTTGCTTTTAAAACCGAGAGACTTTCTGTATGGATAAAACACTGAGCAGAAATATTAGCTGTTATGTTAAGGGGCGGAAAGAATGGAAAACGCTTCCGCACAGAAAATAGATAAATATGCTGGGAGATTTGTACAAAAGAGAGTTTTCGAATTTTGTGTAACAACTATGGCAGAAACGCCATGAACACTTTTTGATCCGTCCGTATAAAAGTGTTCGGCTTCAACGTGTGTTGCAAGAAATTTGTTGTGTTCGAGGACAAAAAGTGGATTGGAAGTTGAAAGCTTTTTATGCGAACTAAGGAGAGTATTGGAGCCTAAGAATGATCATTGATCATTGAACAGTCGAACGAATGGAGGAGCCCGCTCTATCTTCTCTTCGTTGACTTCGAAAGAGCCTTTGACATGATTTCCCGCGACGCCATCTGGAGTGCTCTGGATGAACTGGGCATCCCGCAGGCCATCATCGATCTCATCCGAGAACTATACCGCGAGGCCCCGTGTGGAGTGCGTTTCAGGGGACGAAACAGCGATACATTCAACATCTCGAGAGGAGTCAGGCAGGGTTGCATAATCTCGCCTATCCTCTTCATAATCGCCCTAGATCTAGTCCTTCAACGCACTAACAGCACAGCCAGGAACGGTATCCAGTGGACACTGTGTGAGAGGCTCCACGACCTGGACTACGCCGACGACATATGCCTCATGTCCCACACCTTCAACGGCATTCAGGAGAAACTGAATGCTCTGGCCTCCAACGCCGAAAAAGTTGGGATGAGAATCAACATCAAGAAGACCAAATTGATGCGTGTCGGCGCCACCTGCGAGAGACCCTTGATGCTACACGGTACCCAAGTTGAAGATGTCGAAAAGTTCTGTTACCTTGGCAGCATGCTCAGCAAGGATGGTGGAACTGAAATAGACATCCAAACGCGCATCAACAAGGCGCGACAAGCGTACACCTCACTTGGGAACGTGTGGCGTTCCAATCATCTCTCCATAGCACTCAAACTTCGAATATTCAACTCAAACGTCAAGCCAGTCCTGCTGTACGGCTGCGAAACATGGAAAGTAACAGACAGCACGACTCGTAAGCCTCAGGCATTTGTGAACAGATGCTTGAGGCGTATAAGCAAGATCTTCTGGCCGAACTGGATAACGAACGATGAGCTGCTTCTTCTCACGAAGCAAATACCCCTGCTAGATAACATCAAACGCAGGAAATGGAGTTGGATTGGCCACACCTTGCGAAAACCACCTACGGACATAGCAAGGATGGCACTAGATTGGAACCCACAGGGTAATCGCAGCAGAGGACGTCCAAGGACCACTTGGAGAAGATCAGTCGAACGCGAACACCAACAAACTGGCAAATCATGGTCGGAAGTGAAAAGGCTGGCTCAAGACAGAAGCAGATGGAGAGAGTTCACAGAGTCTCTAGTGCCGCTATATGCTCCATAGGAGTGACTGTGTTCTCATGTCTATGTGTAACATAGATATGAAAAACCTGTCAAATAAAAAAAAATAAAAAAAAGGGGAGTATCGCACGTTGTAGGATCTAATAACCAGTATCGAGGAATGGGGGCATATTACATTGTTTATACAAGTTGCAGCTTTCCAAAAGACCGGATTTAAATCGCGGTATGCGCTTTAAATTCAAATTTTATTATATGATCTATAAACAAAACAAAATAAACCAATTTTTTAGAAAAAAAAGAAGAAAAAGAAAACAATTTTTTATAATCCATTCACTGCTCAGCTGTGGTCACCGCCACAAGTTGTAAAATTTCCCAAAACAAAACCATACAAATTGATATCATACAAAAATTGGTATGTCATACTTGTGTGTTGTTGATATTACGCTAAGAAAGTGAACTGTCAAAAGTATTTCCCATTTGTTTTGGGAAATTCTTATGGACAATTTACATTTCCATATCAACAAGTTTTGACAGATTATCTTCAGTGACAGAATCAGCTGTCGTCTATTCGTTTCGATTTGTTTTTAATGTTAAAACTTTCTATTAATTCTCAATTTGTTGGTTGTTTCTATTTGGTTTTTATTTAATAAAATATTATGTATTATCGTTTATAAAGATCTAATATAAATTGTTAAAGGAAATTATGGATACAAATAGTCGAGAAAGAGTTTGTAACGGTTCATTAACAGACGATTTACCAATTTGTACTGAAACAGCAGCTGGATATTTAGCTAACGAACTATATGAGTACGTTGTAATTTTTCCAATTTTCTTATAATTAATAATTCTAAACAAACACACACAAAAAAAAAGAACGATAAATCTATTCCTAAATCTCAATTGAATATATTTGTTCATTTTTTTTTTGTTTTTTTTTTTTTTTAGGGAAAATGGCATCCGAAGACAAATGTACAAATGTCGTGATCGAAGTTTTTATTGTAAATTAGATGATCATACGTAAGATCTATATATTTATAAATTTGAAAAATCTTTATATTAATATATTCTTAATTCGTTTGCAAAAAGTAAAACTATTGATTCGATTAGGAATTTCATGTATTTAATTTTATTATTAAAAAAAAAAAAAAATTAGTTTTCTGCATGCATTATTTTCTGGACACAATGGAAGTACTGTAGCCGAATTGGCAATACAAAAAATCTCTGAGGAAATACTTTTAGGACAATTATATGATAAAAAATCTGAAGATGAAATACGAGAAGTTATTCGATTGGCATTTGTCGAAGTAGAAAAAACATATCAGGAATCACTTGATTCACTTTTAGCTAAAAAGACCATGTTACAGGTAAAATTTTCCTCTCTCTCTCATTCTAAGGTTTTTTTTTCTTTAAAATTAACAACTTTTTAATTATATAAATTCTAGGAATATATGATTGGTAAAGAACGTATACAGGAAATTGATGTAGAATTGTCGGTTGGTGCAAGTGTAGTACTCAGTTTAGTATGGCAAGGAAAATTGTATATTGCCAATGTCGGAAATTGCAGAGCATTATTGGGAAAAACAGATGAAAATCAAGTTTTACGTGTTATACAATTATCTGTCGATCATAATTTATATAATGAAGATGAAATATTACGTCTTCGACAGTTGGAATTAGATGTGCAAACTTTAAAAAATTGTAAATTGTTTTTGTGAAATTTTCCAATTCTAATTAACTGATTTAATTAGGTTTTTATTTATTCTTAGCTCCACTTTATAGTACACGTTGTATCGGCTGTTATATTGGAAAGGCTGGTTACAAACAGTGTCAATTTTTGAGTGCAGCTTCATCTGAACCGATAATAGCCCAACCAGAAATTGTTGGTGGAATTCCAATTGATTTATCTATAAAGTAAAGTTTTTTGCATATATTTTTATATAATTTCAATTTTATTTAAAAAAAAAAAAAAAAAAAACTAATGAATTTTTAAAGATTTCTAGTGCTTATGTCTAGTGGACTATGTAAATGCTTACAGCAAATCTATACAGCCGATACTAGTCGAGAAAATCGTGAAATTATGCGTATGACAGTAGAACAAGTAATAAGAAAATATTATATTTATTAGCTTTAAAATCAATGAATTTTTTTAAATATTTTTTTTTTAGTTTCGTTCACAAACAAATTTAGACTCAGTTGCACAGAATGTTGTCGCTGAAGTTGCCGATTTACATTATAACATATACAACGATTTAATTACGAAACAAATAGTACCAGAGAAAAGTATACGAAGACGTGAAGATCTAACACTTTTAATACGGAAATTTAATTATCCAATGGAAAATGAATTAGCAAAAAAATTAAATCAGGTGATTTACCCCATATTGAAGGAAAATTTTTCATTTTTCTTATTATTTTTTTTTCTTTTTTGCTGTAAATTTGATGAAATAAAATTTTCTTCTTTCTTTTGGGTAAATAATAATAAAAAAAAAAAAAAAAAAAACAAAGGTAAAATTCAATTCAACCGTAGAGCAATTTTCCAATTCGAATAATATCGCAACACTTAGTACAACTGCTTCTGTTTCAACGTTACAGAATTCGAGTACGGACACTACGGATGTATCATCATCTACTACGACGAGCTCATCATCTGGGTATGAATCTGTTCTTATTTGAAAGATATTTTATATTATAACACAAAATAATTGAAAATTTACTAAAAAAAAAAATTTCATATATAAATTTTAGGAATCCTGAGAAAAATTTTGACAAAAATAAGAGAATTAAACCGTATGTCGACTTTAGTCCGTATTACAGGAATGTGGAATTGGCAAAACAGAATAATACATTACCGCAAGGAATTGATTTCGATTAAAAAATATAAAGTTTTCTTTTATTAAAATGATTTTAAATTCAATTTATCTTTTTTTTATTTGATTTTGGTTTTGTTTTTGTGCAGATTTTATTTTTTGTTGATTTTAAAAGAAAGAAAAAAAAATCACAATTTATATTGCATCGCTACAATTTTGTAGACCTTTTTTTACAATTTGAAAAAAAAGATTCTTTTTTAGTTTCTAAAATTACTTCCAAAACTTAATGCCTCGTTGAAACAGAAGTTTTATAATAAACAGAATCTTATTCAGAAGATGATTTTCTTATTTACCAGGTGTATAAGCTTAAATCCGCTGTTTGGTTATAGATGGCGTGAGTGAGCATATTAAGCTATCATTAACACGCCATACTTTTTTTTATGAGTTTGACATCTGTCAACATTAAGCAGTGCACATTGTCAGCAATTTCGTACAACAACATACATTTTTCCTTTGGTAATCATGTCTAGAAAAAGAGCATATCCGGGATGTTCTGCTTTTCTGCTTCAATTTGAAGAAATCGGCTGCCGAATCGCATCGAATGCTTATGGAGGTCTATGGTGACAGTGCTTTATCGGAAATAACGTGCCGAGATTGGTTTCGTTGGTTGAAAGACGGCAATTTTAACTTGTCGGACAAAAAGCATGAAAATCGGCCTAGGAAGGTTGAGGACCATCAATTGCAGGCTCTTTTGGAAAAAGACGATACCCAATCGCAAAAAAATGCTCGCGCAGCAGTTGGGTGTTACTCAACCAGCCATTTCCATGCGTCTGCGTGTCATGGGGAAAATTGAAAAGATCGGGAAATGGGTGCCGCGTGAACTGAACGATAGGCAGATGGAGCGACGCCAAAACACATGCGAAATCTTGCTCGCCAGACCAAAAAGAAAGTCGTTCCTGCATTGGATTGTGACCGGCGATGAAAAGTGCATATATTTCGAGAATCCTAAACGCAAGAAATCGTGGGTTGATCCCGGCCAACCATCAACATCTTCCACAAGACCAAATCGCTTCGGACGGAAGACGATGCTGTGCGTTTGATGGGAACTATGAAATGTTGAAACCTGGTGAAACTGTCAATGCCCACCGCTACCACCAACAACTGAACAAATTGCACCGTGCTCTGCGTGAAAAAACGACGGATTATCAACAAAAACATGACAAACTGATTTTTCTCCACGACAACGCACCATCGCACACATCAAAAATGGTCCGAAACTACTTGAAGACACTCAACTGGGAGGTACTACCCCACTCCGCTTATTCACCAGACCTGGCCCGTTCCGACTACCACCTGTTTTCGTCGATGGGCCATGCGCTCTCTGAGCAGCACTTCGATTCTTACGAAGACATCCGAAAAAGGCTTGATTTTGGTTTGCCTCGAAAGAGAAGGGATTTTTTTGGCGTGGTATCCACAAAGTGCCCGAGAAATGGGAAAAATATGTAGCTAGCGATGGCAAGTATAAATTTGTTTTTGCTGTCTACGAAAAAAAAATATGTTTTTTTTGAGTAAAAACAGCGGATTTAAGCTTATACACCTGATTTATAGAAAATATTCCATCTACAAAAAACACCGCCCTACAGTGGAATTTACACCGATAGTAAACACCCCTTTTTTTATTCATTCTACGAGTATATGTGTATACTAAAAACACAACAGAATTATTATCTTTTTTTTCTTCTGTTAAAACAAATTTTCTAATTGTTTTTTTCATTATTTTATAATCTTTTCATATAATCTGACCTAAATCTAGAAATTTTCGAAATTTTTCTTATAGTATAGAAAAAAGTAAATATAAATAAATTTGTAAATATAAAATAGAAAAGAGATTAGAAAATATACATTTTAATGATAAAATTCGAAAAGAATAAATTTATAAGTTGGACAAATTTATTTTTTATACAAATAACGATAAAAGAAGAAGTTTCTTTTCCATTTGTCCCTCGGTTTATGACCGTTTTTCTATTCGATAAGGTTTATATACCCAGGCTTATGGTAAGCATATAAGCTAAGGAGATGTCTTTTTTCTTAGTTTACTAGGCGCTATATTTAAATAACCTTTCTTCGTAATTTGTTGCATGTTGAAAATAATTTACAATAAATTAAAAAAAGTCCATTTTACTATTGTTTTTTGTTGTTGTTGTTTTATTATCACTCGACTGTTGGAAATTTTACTTTTTTTCTTCCTTATGCTTCGGCTGACAACTGTAAGAGAAGAGATTATTTTCTTTGTCAGCAATCTGAACTAAACGGTTTTTTTTGTTGTGATTGTTAATTTTAAAAAAAATTTTCTTTGGTTAACTATTACCAATTTAACTAAATGCAATTTTTCGTTTTTTTAATTTTTATTCTTATGCATGCAATTTCTACCTACGCTAATTTTCTTCATTAATGATCTTAAGTAACGTTCTGTGTGTGTGTGTGTGTGTGTGTGTGCATGCGATCGTATTTGCTGTTCGTTAACGATAATTTTCCATGAACCTAGGATTTTTTTAGTTTGGTTTAATTTTGTTCTTTCTTAATAATCTATTATCAATTTGACTAATGGAAAATTAATCGATGATATTTATTTACAAACAAATCTCTTATCACTTGAGAGCATTTGAAGTCGTTTTTATGAGACTATACCAACCAACAACGTACGGTGCAGTCGTAAATTTTTTTTTTACACATCCACAGTTAGTTGTAAGTAAGAATTTTAAGGAGGAAAATATGGAGAAAAAATATAGTTTGTGTGCAGACAATTCCAACAATAATTATCGATTATAGGTCAGTAAAAAAAATAGAAATGAAAAAGTGAAGAAAAATTTTCTTTTCCTTCTTATATGCTTTGTCTTTTATGGTATTTCCCTTCGATCAAAGAATACCTGAATAATACCTGCCCATACGTCAGATTTTCGTCGAGATTTCTGGCGGAATTATTGCAAAAGCGGCGAGAAACCGTACTGCTTGCATAATTTTGTATAGATTTTTTTTTATGTAGACATGGCACCCACTACTGACATCTAGTAGTTTTCGTAATAGAAATTTATTGAATTGTAAAAGCATTAATTTTAACTCATTTATTGCAAACAAAAATATAATTTAAACATAACAGAAGGCAGGTAATTTTTATTTTTTCTACAATCTTCTCTGGTATTAAATGAAATTATATTTTAGGTTTATTATTTATTTTGTAAATATCAAAGCGCCCCAATTTTTTAGACTTTTTCGGAGATTTTTTAAACAAACGCCATTCTCTATGAAAGTGGTGGTAGCATACCGAAATGCTTGCATACTTTTATTGTTTTTTAAATGGTTATTTTGGCACTTATCGGAAAGTGCAACAAGTAAAAGTGTGGTTTTTATCTTTTTTCAAGTATTTTTACGAGAAAGTAAATATTTATATAAATAGTTATATTGTTAATAACATTTAATAGGAAGTTTTTATTTCAGTAAATGAAGTGTTTTATAGAAAGGGTTGCTGGTAATTCAACGAAATGAGAAAACGGGGAATTTCTTTCTTTTGGTAAGTTGATATCTTTATAGAGAAATTAACTAAAATTTAGTTTATGATGTGCCTGAATGGGTTTTTAATGAGTTATTTGGTCCAAAAAGTGATTAAAAGTGAGAAGTTGTGTGTAAGAAAATATAAGGGAAATTAAGTGCAAATGGATTAAATAAATATTTTATGTGACCATGATTTATTTATTTAACACACCTGCACTAAATGAATATATTGCTTTTAAGCTAGGCAAGTTGTTGCATTACAAAGACTGGCGTCTTTCAGCTTTAGAAGGAGAATTCACATCAAACAGTTCGATAGCGTACAAGTACCCTTTTTGGCTTCTTAAAGTTCAAAAAGGTCTGTTCAAAAAGTATCGCGAATTATGAATTTCCGCGGGTTAAGTATATTCGATTTTCAAATTTTTTTTGTGGCGTTTTATTGGTACTCATGTCTCTCATTTATGCCGACAAGTTCGGCCATTTTGAATTTTCCGTTAATTTTTGACAGCTGTTTTTGTTTGCACGTGTTTTGGCTCGTCTTCGATTTTTGCTCATTCCAAAAAATGGATAAAAGAATCTGTTTCGGGAACAAGAAAAAGTCACAGGGGGCCAGATCTTGGGAATACGGTGGCTGCGGTATTATTAGTGTGTTGTTTTTAGCCAAAAATTCGCGCACAAGCAACGATGCGTGAGCAGGGGCGTTGTCATGGTGCAAAAGCCAATTTTTGGTTCTTCCACAAATCCGGTCGTTTCTGGTAGATTGCTTCGCGCAACTTGCGCATAACTTGCAGGTAATATTCTTTATTGACCATTCTATCCTGTGGCAAGAACTCATGATGCACCACGCCCATGCAATCGAAGAAAACTGTAAGTAAAACTTGGCGCACCTTTTTCGGTCTTGGCTCGTGCGGCAGCTTTTATTGGGATGATTGAGCTTTGGTTTCCATGTCATAACCATTAACCCATGATTCATTACCAGTTATCACCGTCTGGAGCAAATTTGGGTCGTCGCTCCTTAGCAATGTTAACGCGATGCTGTTTTTGGTCGAAATTGAGGCAAAAATTAAGACGAGCCAAAACACGTGCAAGCAAAGCAGCTGTCACAAAATTAACTGAACATTCAAAATGGCCGAATTTGTCGGCATAAGTGAGAGACATGAGTACCAACATAACGACACAAAAAAATTACTTCGCGAGAAGGATTCCTCCAATTATGGACTCCTGGACCATTTCCTAGTCCCCTATTTAAACTTCTACAACATACTATCCCTGTTCCACAAAATATAACAAAATTCTTAATATTCTTTACTACTAACCACAGACCAGTCTTTCTTAGATGATTTCCCATACGTACTACGAAGCCGCCAAATAGCCTCACGGTCATGGTGCTATGAATTGGCCCCTGGCAAATGTCTAAAGGACCTTACAAACAACAACAACAACAAACAAATAATAACTTTTGCTCTCTGCCATTTGTCTTTTTTAGTTTATTTGAAACCAAAAAAAAAAAAAACCAAATTCATTCCTATTGAGAGAAAAAAAAACCCTGAAGACTACAATACTTTTTCTCGTCTCTGTTTCTAATAATTTATTTTCTATCTTTACTTTCTTTATCAATCCCCCTCACCAACCACCCGACCAAACAATAATATTTTAATTCCTTACCATCCCCTGTCTTTATTAAATTTTGAAAAAAATATCACACTATCTTGATATGATAGTCCAGTTCCATTGTCACAACAATATCGATGCTGCTGTTCTATAGCAAATATTTGAGGTCAAATTGCGATTTATGTGCGATACTGACAGACTTTAGCTGATCGAGCAAAATGATAATAATTAGTGCGATAGCAAGTAATGAATAATCAGCTCGGCCCCATAAACACATATACACACACACACAATAAGAGTAATGATCTCAAAACGAATGAATAAATAAACACATAAATTGCATTCCAAAATAGTTGGACGACTTGTTAGCTACTGTAGTGTAGCCCAACGGCTATTATAGCGATAATGATGAGCATGACTGTGACTGTGACTATGCTTCAGCCAACCTTCAATGATGATAGTGGCGCTATAAAGCTGGAGCCGATCCATGTCGCGATGTCTGTGACTCTAACGACGAAACTGGAGCTGTTCGAGAACGGTTGATCCAACTGCCGCCCAGAAAGTTCATAAAATATGATGCGTGCGGTATTCATTCCGGAACGGTTTAATTAGAGCAAATTTTCTAATTTTTTCAAGTGGGATCAATTAATTTTTAGTTTTCCTTAACGTGTTTATTTTTTTTTTGTTCTATTTCATTACAGTAAAAAAGCAGATCGATTACAAATTTTGGAATAATGATAAAATATATTTTTTTATGGACATCAATAATGATTTGTGGTGCCTTATTCGGATTTGTTATAAGCGATGGAGCAAATGATTTCAGTTCATCGTCATTCCAATGTGAAAGAATGGAATTTGTCGGTCCAAGAAATTTTAGCGCCAATGGCAAAATTGTTGTACTCTATAATTGTGAATCGTGCAAAAGATGCCTTCAGAAATTGATAACGTAAATATTTTCTTTCTTTCCGTCAACAAATTCGTTTTTATTCAATTTTTGTTTTAGTTTTAAATCGTTATTGCATCGTTTTACGAGAACGGGTTACACTGATTTGTGGGTGGGTTTTCTAACAGCAACAAAAGATAATTCAACACGTTGCACTGAATTACGTGCCAAATCGGGTAATATTAGTATTATGGCATTTCCAGATGATGAGAACCCATTCAATTCGGATAGTGTTTTCGTTTTTGATAAATGCTCTCGTCTCACATACGAATTGAATCCACCGTGGGTTGAATATGTTATTGTGAAGGCAGCTATATTATCAACATGGTATGATATACCGTGTGGACAGTGTGAGGTATTTTTCAGTTTTTTGTTGTTGTAAGTTTTCTGAAGATGATCATCTTGATTGTTATTTTTCTTTGGCTATTACAGACATCGACCACATATCATCCGATGAGTACGACCACCATTGAACCGACTACAACTGAATCAGTTAATAATACCAATTCTTCCGAGTTGTTGTCTACAACTTTGAATAATTTCTATGTAAGTCAGCTGCCACATGAATTGGAATCAGACGAGGAGACTAGAAATTCAGACGCCTCATATCTTATCCCAATGCGAGTAATTGTTCCAGTCGAGCATATTCACAGAGATCCAAATAAGGCGGTCTATATTAAATACAATTATATGGCACTCTCCACTGATGATCGTACCTATCATGGTCATTTGATGACCGATAATAATCGAGAAGTTCTCTATGAGCAGAATGATTTTTTTCCCACCGAAACTGGAACAGATACACCGGAAACCACAACCTTTACCACAGATGTTATTCTAACAAACTCGATTGGTGATCGTTTTAAAATTGTCCGTACTTATTCGCTGTACGACGATAATGGTGATCTTGCAGAAACGTTCGATGAAATCCAACACATCCAAGAATTCAACACTTTTCAAACAAAACTCCAAACACCAACAAGACCGGATAGTACAAAACCTCCAAGTAAATCGCCAACATTTACATCACTCTATCAATGGATACCATTCCGATTAACATGAATACACACCCCCCCTCCACCCCCTCTCGCAAAAAAATAAAACAAATTAATTGTTCCGTAAAAAAAGAAGAGAAAAAAACAATTTTTATTTTGCCATCTTAATATCTCATGAAAATATGTACGAGGATTTTTTTCAATTACATCATATCATCCATTGGATTATTTAAAATAGAACTTATTTAACGTTTTATAGTTATTGCACAGCATATAGAATTGGGGCGCAACATAATTGTTTACCTCAGCTGCAGAGATCACAGCTTTGACTTCAAGGTTCCCATTAGTTTTTCGAGTTTCATTGCTCTCTGTAGATCACCTTTGATTTTCAATTTTCCAGTCATAAACGCTGATGTCGGTTTCAATTTGCCTTTTGTGCACATTACAACAATAAAAAATAATATAATTAATAAAAAAGTAAAATTTAAAAATAAAAATATTTACAAATCTTGTTGGTATTAATTTAACAAAATTTAAAATAGAATATATTCTCACCCGTAAACATGTTGAAAAAGTTTTTAGCATCCATTGTTAATGTGGCATCTGGTGTTGATGATGGCTCACCACTACCACATTTACCAGATCCATTCTTTAGATCCAAAAACCATATTCCCTTTTCATCGCCAGTTATATTAAATTGATAAATTGAATTTGTTTTTTTCACCAACTCTTCATTGAGAAAAGTTTCCATCTTTTTGAAAAGTTCTACAACTTGTCCACCGCCAACGCTTCCACTTTCTGCTTGTTTTGAAGATGATGGTTTTGCTTCTTGTAATTTATTCTTCATTTCGTCTAATGCAGCTGGTTCTATATCTAAGAAGAAATCCGGTAATAGATTGTCTGCATTCTCTGGATCGCATGCATATTGTTTCAAGTCATTGATTCCTTCTTGACGGATAACATCTTCGTCGATGAAAAAGTTTCCCGTGCACACTTTTGGATCACGACAAAATATTGCATATGCTGCATCCGCAACTATATCGGGTTTCCGGTAATATTTGCTACCATCTGGTCCAGCGATCATATCCATCGCAGCAGTTTGAATGGCAGTTCGTGGCCATAGAGCATTAACACCAATATTCAAATCCTTAAACTCCTTGGCCATGCCAAGTACGCACATAGACATTCCGTACTTGGCCATGGTATAAGCAACATGATCACTAAACCAATGCGGAGCCATAACGAGAGGCGGCGAAAGATTCACGATATGAGCATGGTTGCTTTTCGACAAATATGGGAGGCATTCCTTAGATCTGAAAGTGAAATTTAACAAAAAAGCATTCTTGGTTTTGTTGAATAAAATTTTCTTCTATTTTTATTTACACTAAAAATGTTCCTCGGGTATTGATATTATGCATAAGGTCATAACGTTTCATATCAGTTTGTGCCGTTGGTGTTAAGGATATTGCGCTAGCATTATTCACAAGAATATCGATGCCACCAAACTACGGAGATACAATGTAAAATTATAGGTTTTTTTTGTTACGTAAATTTCTAAAAGTCAATGAATATTACCTTTTCGGCTGCTGTTTTAACAGCGCTTCTCACTTGATTTTCATCTCGAACATCTACAATACAAGGTAGAGCTTTTCCGCCAGCATCTTCAACTGTAAAAAAACAAAATTAATTTTCCCATGTTAACAAAGAAACAATATTCTCTTCTGTCAATGGTATCGGTCCGCTTCAATATACATACTTTCTTTAGCTGCTGTATAAATGGTTCCCGGTAGTTTTGGGTGCGGCTCAGCTGTCTTTGCAGCTATAACTATATTGGCACCATCACGAGCTGCTTTTAATGCGATCGCTTTGCCTATTCCCCGAGATGCACCCGTTATGAATATGGTCCGTCCGGCCAACTTTCTGAAAATAAATAAAAACTTTTCAATCAATTTCTCTTTGCATTCTTTCAATCGTCTTAGTTTCCACAATAACGGTAAATCTCATTCTATTGTATATAATCAATTTGTAAGTAGAAAAAAATCTAACAGAATATATTTGAAGAACAATGACCTCAAAAACAAAATTTTTGAAAACTATTTCGATTGATTGGCTTACCCAGAATTAATCATTTCTGCTATATGCAAATTATTATTATTATTAAAATCGGAATAAATTTCTACTTATATCTTGACTATGAAATAAAAAACTATATTTTTAACTAAAGTTTTTTACACGATAAAATTGGAAGTGTTGTGTCACTCAACGATACTGATCGCACAATTGAATAGTGGTTTTTTTAATAACTTATCACTTGGGAAAAACGAACTTTAACCCGACATTGAGAAGGCGAAAGATGCTTGAATTCGCCAACAAAACAAATCTAATCAGACTGTACTCATACACTCATGCACGATCATTCACAATTACGTATTAACAGACCCGATAAATGCGCTACTTCGCTTTGCTGTGTGACAATCTATCTTCATAGCGGCCACCAGTCAGTGCGCACGTCAAATTCACTTCTTTATGGTAAAGTTGGTACAATTATCTGTCAAAATAATTAAAAACATTTTTCAAATCAATTTAAAATTATGGGCAATTTTTTTCTACATAAATTCACAATTACCAATATCTAAATTAAATATCAAAGAGATATCTAGAATATCTAGAATAAAATTAAATTACAATCAAAATAGATAATTTCAAGAGGAAATTTTAAAAGTTTCCTCGCCTTTATAAAGTATAGCTGACAATTAGATGCTTTAAGATAAATGTCGAGTAATATAAGAAGAAGAAAAATATAAATGAATTTTTTATTGAGGTTAGAAAATACGTAAAAGTTTTGCATTCTCTGATAATTTTAATAAAAAAATGAATGGAAAACAAACAAAACGAAAAAGATATGATAGGAGTAAAAATTGTGATAAAAGTATAATTATGGGAAGTGTAAGTTCATCGTGTAACAAAAAGAAAAGAAGAAAACTTAGTATGAAAAAAAAAGTAAAACGAACATTATCCAGTGTAAAAAGTAAATAATTCATATACGAATTGTTTTTTTTGTTTGTTGATTAAATTATTATTAAATTAATAGAAGCGGAGCCCTATCAAATACCTAAAGATATTTTCAATCAGACATTATTAATGCTAGAAAAAGAACCGCAAGGTAGCGTACAAACATGGGAAACATCATGTCAAATACCAATTCATATGCACGGTGATCGAAAACATGAAACGCGAAAAATTTCCAACAATCGATTATTAATAGAGGCTAGATCATGTCTTTTAAATAGAGATTGGACAAATTTATCATTAATATTGACTATGTTTAATCCGAAAACAAAACAAGAATATTATCATTATAGTCCAGTATTTTTTAAGGTATATATGGTCTGGGGGTTGTCTTTGTTAAGGAGAAACGAATAAAAGAAAACTGTTTTATTTTCCAGTATGCCTTGTTGTGCTTATATTCAAGTAAAGATCCGAACAGATTAGCACGCATGGAAATATTTTTGGAATCTGTATTGGGCTTACAAGCAGAAAGTGAACGAAAGCAATACCTAAAAAATATCTTTTATTTGTATGAATCAAGCTATCTAGACGATGACGAGAGTTATCATGATGATGATGAGGTAGTAGGTATGTATTAGAGAGAATGGTGGGGAAAAAAGCCAAAGATGGTAATTAAGAGAAAATAAATAAATTTCAGATAAGCCTGAATCAGATCGTCGAGTACTACGTCCACGTCCACCATTACGGCGTTCTTTGGAGTCATAATTGTGAACATTGTGGAAAAGGAAATGATGCCAATAATACTAAACGAAAAATAGAAAAAAATCAATTTTTACAGAAAATAGAACAATACAATCGATTGTTTTTGCACAGTAAATAAAAATAATAAAAAACTAATATTTAAATTTGCAATATAATTATTAAGGGAAGAATGTGAAATGAGACATCATTTTTGTCCGTTCCTGTCTAGGCATTTATTTTTCTTACGCACGAACAGTTTCGTTGGTAGAGCAATAATGCTAGGCGGAGCTGAAATCAGCGTATAAAAGTGAAGGGCGGTGATCTTTGTTGCTATCTCATTCTCTCCAATAGTGTAAAGTGTATGCGACTGGTACCATCCCCCGTCTGTTTATTCCAAACATGATAAAATCCCATACAAGATTTATAGCGAATTTAAGCTTTCGTCTTATTAATTTCATTGCCATTCGAAATAAAATAAAAACAATAATTAACATACGAGTACATTAGTTAATTGATATCAGTTTTTTTTATTTCTAGCAATCAAAATGAATCCATAAAAATTTTTAAGTTAAAGATAGAATTTACGATTTTTAAAATTAGTTTATTTATTGAATTGAAAATTTGTTTTTTTTTTATTTTCTGAAGAAAAATTTTACTCAAACGAAAATATAGCAAATTTTGGAGAGTTTTTTTTCACTTCTAATTGGATTACCAGAGGTATAAGCCTAACTCCGCTGTTTGGTCATAGATGGCGTGAGTGAGCGTATTAAGCTATCATGAAAACGCCATACTTTTATTTTATGAGTTTGACATCTGTCAACATTAATCAGTGCACATTGTCAGCAATTTCGTACAACCACATACATTTTTCCTTTGGTAATCATGTCTAGTTTGGTGCCAGAAAAAGAGCATATGCGGGAAGCCCTGCTTTTCTGCTTCAATTTGAAGAAATCGTTTGCCGAATCGCATTGAATGCTTATGGAGGCCTATGGAAACAACGTGCCGAGATTGGTTTCGTTGGTTCAAAGACGGCAATTTTGACTTGTGGGACAAGAAACGTGAAAATCGGCCTAAGAAGGTTGAGGACCATCAATTGCAGGCTCTTTTGAACGAAAACGATACCCAATTGCAAAAAATGTTCGCGGAGCAATTGGGTGTTACTCAACCAGCCATTTCCATGCGTCTGCGTGCCATGGGGAAGATTGAAAAGATCGGAAAATGAGTGCCGCGTAAATAGAACGATAGGCAGATGGAGCGACGCCAAAACACATGCGAAATCTTGCTCGCCAGACAAAAAAGAAAGTCGTTCCTGCATCGGATTGTGACCGGCGATGAAAAGTGGAAATATTTCGAGAATCCTAAACGCAAGAAATCGTGGGTTGATCCCGGCCAACCATCACCATCTTCCCCAAGACCAAATCGATTCGGAGGGAAGACGATGCTGTGCGTTTGGTAGGATCAGCAGGGTATCGTCTAATATGAAATGTTGAAATCTGGTGAAACTGTCAATGCCCACCGCTACCACCAACAACTGATCAAATTGCACCGTGCTCTGTGTGAAAAAAGGACGGATTATAACAAGCTGATTTTCCTCCACGACAACGCACCATCGCACACTTCAAAAATGGTCCGAAAATACTTGGAGACACTCAACTGGGAGGTGCTACCCTACCCCGCTTATTCACCAGATCTGGTCCCTTCCGACTACCACCTGTTTTCGTCAAAGGGCCACGCGCTCGCTGAGCAGCACTTCGATTCTTACGAAAACGTCCGAAAATGGCTTGATGATTGGTTTGCCTCGAAAGAAAAGGAATTTTTTTTTTGCGTGGTATCCACAAATTACCCGAGAAATGGAAAAAAATGTGTAGCAAGCGAGGGCAAGTACTTTGAATAAATTTCTTTTTGCTTTCTATGAAAAAAAAACATGTGTTTTTTTTACTAAAAACCAGCGAATTTAAGCTTATATACCTGTTATAATTATTATAGGTTAATTTCTTCGATTTTAGTATTTATTTTTGATTTTATCACAATTTTTACAGACAGAATTTGGTACTGATTTTTCAGTAAAAATGTTGTCAGTAAAAAATTCTTATAGTAAAAATATTTTCAGTAAATCAAAAAAATTAGTAAAAAAAATTAATGGTTTTGCCAAAGATTTATTTTCAAAAATGGTTTCCAGCGCCAGAAAATACCCATCACTCATCATAAATAAGCAATCAAAGAAGAAAAGCTTCCAAATAATTTCAAAAAAAAAACGGTGATATTTAAATCAACCTGAATTCACCTTGAATTAGACGCACATTTAAATACCAGAAAATCTAGACTTTAATCGAACAGAGCATGATAATTAGATGAGTGTAAAAGGTCATCGCATTGCTCTAAATGTAAATTGTTATAAATGCAATAAAGAGAAAATCAAAAAAAAAAAAAAAAAACAAAACGAAGAAATATAAGAAAAATGTTGCGATTAGTAATTTCGAAAAACAAATCGATCGATAATCTTTGGAAAAGAAAACACAACGAATCGCAATGATCTGTAAATTCCTGTGCCTTCCGTCCGACGTCGTTTGCAGTTGAGTCTTTGGTGGGGCCATTTGGTCGTTGGAAGCTCAGATATTGTAAAATTCGCCTCGCCTGGTCTAGTCGCACGTTCTGTTCTGGTGGCCATTTAACTCACAACGTTCTGGTGGCAATCTGGTTTCTTTCATTCGATGGCAAGGTACTCCTCCGGTTGTTGCTGTTTTTCGAATGCTGTATTTTGTTGGATTATCCTAAAAATAGCAACTCTAAACGTTTGTATACGTTTTTTTCTGTGTGCTCTGGAATTAATTCTCATTCCAACGAAAAAAAAAAATAATAATAATAACTACCAACAAATTATGAAAAAGAAAAGAGATTATTTCCCATAAGTTTTGGTAGTTCGACACCAAATTAGACGTGTTCAAGAGCTTCGGGCAGGTTTGTTGTGATGAGTTTATGTGGCCGATTAGTGCGTCGCTTATGACCAAGTAACACTTGAAAAGGATCCTCATTTACGGTCGGTCGCAAGTCAATGTAAACAATTGTACAAAAAAAAAAAAGTACTTGCTTAGCCAAACATCGAATTTCAGTATCAACTTCCAGCAGCTTCTTCTGGGCTACTCAATGAGGAGAATTTTTTTGGTTTTTTCTTTTTTCCGTTTACCAGAGAAACAACAAGCAGGAAACGGGAAAAGAATAAACAACAAAATCAAAAATTTTACGATTCCATTCAAGAGTTCACAGTTTATTTAGTTTTTAATGTCTCAACTTATAATTTTACATTTTATTCCATTGTTCTTGTTCACTTACATCATATTTTTTTTTTTAATTTTTCTGCATTTTTTTTTTACATAATTTCTCTTATTCATAATAAATAGTACAAGTAAGAATATGTCTTAAGGGTTTTTCTATTATAACAAAGAATTTTTATTTAATTTTTTTTTTTACCTAAAATCATTAAATAGTGAAATATTTTTGAATAAACTAACAAATAATTGCCAATCAGCACGTTCCTCTCTTGTTTTGGGTAGGTTGGATCAGGGCTCGCTTGCCCAATTTTCGAATCTTCCACCCGAATTTCGAATCTATCCATTGTTGTTGTTTTTTTTTAGTCTGATTTCCTTTTGACTTTTTTTTTCAATCGACTTCTTTTAAGATGTTCTAGTATTAATCGGCATTGATTATTCTTGTTTCAATTCGGATGCCCAAACATGCTGTGGCCAACCAGTTCGTCCTTTACACTTTCTGCCATCCACAAAGCCATCGTTGACTAGAGCCTGTAATTAAGAAGAGAAAAACATAGCATTTTCATTCGAAAAGAAAAATTGAATTTCCATCAAAAAATTTCCGTAAAACAATTTTTCGCAAGTGAAATTTTTTGTGGTAAAAATCTTCGAGTGAAAATATGGCGTTTTTGTCAGATAAATTTCGTCAGTAAAAATTTCGGTAGCCAAAATTTTGAAAATGAATTTTTTGCTGTTAAAAGCTTTGTTGGTGAAAATTTTTATAGGGTAAATTTTGCCTTTTTTTCAGCATAAATTTCGTCAGCAAAAATTTCGGTAGCAAAAATCCTTCCAGTAAAAGTTCTTTCAGCGATAAATTATTTTTGTAAAAGTTCCTTCAATAAAAATTCTTTTAGTAAAAATTCTACTTTTTAATAAAAATTCCTTTGATAAAAATTAATTTTTAATGAAAACTTTGTTAGTGAAAATTTTGTGAGTGAAAATATGGTCAGCAAAAATTTCAGCAGCCAAAATTTTGACAACAAATTTTTTGCTGTTAAAAGCTTTGTTGCTGAAAAATTATATAGGGTAAATTTTGCCTTATTGTCAGCATACATTTCGTCAGCAAAAATTTCGGTAACAAAAATCCTTCCAGTAAAAGTTCTTTCAGCGATAAATTATTTTTTTGTAAAAGTTCCTTCGACAAAAATTCCTTTAATAAAAATTCCTACTTTTTAATAAAAACTCCTTTGATAAAAATTAATTTTTAATGAAAACTTTGTTAATAAAAATTTTGTGAGTGAAAATATGGTCAGCCAAAATTTTGACAACAAATTTTTTGCTGTTAAAAGCTTTGTTGCTGAAAAATTATATAGGGTAAATTTTGCCTTATTGTCAGCATACATTTCGTCAGCAAAAATTTCGGTAACAAAAATCCTTCCAGTAAAAGTTCTTTCAGCGATAAATTATTTTTTGTAAAAGTTTCTTCGACAAAAATTCTTTTAGTAAAAATTCTTCTTTTTAATAAAAATTCCTTTGATAAAAATTAATTTTTAAAGAAAACTTTGTTAGTGAAAATTTTGTGAGTGAAAATATGGTCAGCAAAAATTTCAGCAGCCAAAATTTTGACAACAAATTTTTTGCTGTTAAAAGCTTTGTTGCTGAAAAATTATATAGGGTAAATTTTGCCTTATTGTCAGCATACATTTCGTCAGCAAAAATTTCGGTAACAAAAATCCTTCCAGTAAAAGTTCTTTCAGCGATAAATTATTTTTTGTAAAAGTTCCTTCGACAAAAATTCTCTTAGTAAAAATTCTTCTTTTTAATAAAAATTCCTTTGATAAAAATTAATTTTTAATGAAAACTTTGTTAATGAAAATTTTGTGAGTGAAAATATGGTCAGCCAAAATTTTGACAACAAATTTTTTGCTGTTAAAAGCTTTGTTGCTGAAAAATTATATAGGGTAAATTTTGCCTTATTGTCAGCATACATTTCGTCAGCAAAAATTTCGGTAACAAAAATCCTTCCAGTAAAAGTTCTTTCAGCGATAAATTATTTTTTGTAAAAGTTTCTTCGACAAAAATTCTTTTAGTAAAAATTCTTCTTTTTAATAAAAATTCCTTTGATAAAAATTAATTTTTAATGAAAACTTTGTTAGTGAAAATTTTGTGAGTGAAAATATGGTCAGCAAAAATTTCAGCAGCCAAAATTTTGACAACAAATTTTTTGCTGTTAAAAGCTTTGTTGCTGAAAAATTATATAGGGTAAATTTTGCCTTATTGTCAGCATACATTTCGTCAGCAAAAATTTCGGTAACAAAAATCCTTCCAGTAAAAGTTCTTTCAGCGATAAATTATTTTTTGTAAAAGTTCCTTCGACAAAAATTCTCTTAGTAAAAATTCTTCTTTTTAATAAAAATTCCTTTGATAAAAATTAATTTTTAATGAAAATTTTGTCAGTGAAAATATGGTCAGCAAAAATTTCGGTAGCCAAAATCCTTTTTTGTAAAAATTCCTTCGATAAAAATTCTACTTTTTAATAAAAATTCCTTCGATAAAAATTAATTTTGAGTGAAAATTTTGTCAGTGAAAATTTTGTGAGTAAAAATATGGTCAGCAAAAATTTCGGCAGCAAAAATTTTGACAATGAATATTTTGATGGTAAAAGCTTCGTCGGTGAACATTTTTGTTTGGAAAATTGCGGCAGCCAACTTTTGTCAGTAAAAATCCTTGCAGTAAAAATTCTTTTTTGTAAAATTTCCTTCGATAAAAATTTTACATTTTTGTAGGGAAAATTTTGCCTTTTTTCAGCAAAAAGTTCGGTAGCAAAAATCCTTCCAGTAAAAATTCTTTCAACAAAAATCATTTTTTGTAAAAATTTCTTTGATAAAAATTCTTTAAGTAAAAATTCCACTTTTCAATAAAAACTCCTTTTTTGATAATGAATATTTTGAAGGTAAAAGCATTGTCTGTGAAGGAAAATTTGTCAATGAAATTCCTTACAGCAAAAATTCTTTTTCTACGTTGAATTGAGCGAAAATATAGTCAGCAAAAATTTCGGTAGCAAAAATTTTGTCAGTAAAAATTTTTCAGTAAAAATCTTTGCAGTAAAAATTCTTTCATCAAAAATTCTTTCAATAAAAATCTACTTTTTAATAAAAATTCCTCTGATAAAATTAATTTTTAATGAAAATTTTGTAAGTGAAAATATGGTCAGCAAAAATTTCGGCAACCAAAATTTTGATAATGAATATTTTGCAGGTAGGGAAAATTTGTAAGTGAACATTTTTGTAGAGAAAATTTTGCCTTTTGTCAGCGAAAGTTTTCGCAGCAAAAATTTTCCCAATGAAAATGTTGTATTTTTTTCAGTGGAAATGTTGTCAGCAAAACTAGTAAAAACTTCTTCGATAAAAATTCATTTTCAGTGAAAAATCTTTTCAGAGGAAATTCTTTCAATGAAAATCATTGTAATAAAAATTCTTTTAGCAAAAAGTTATTTTTGTACAAACTCCATCAATAAAAATTAATTTTTAGTGAAAAATTTTTAAGTAAAAATTCATTTTCAGTTAAATTTTTTTTAGTAAAAATTCATTTTCAGTGAAAATTTGTCAGTGAAAATTTGGCCAATAAGAATTTTTTAATGAAAATTTTGTCTTTTGTTAGTAAAAAATATTCCAGTGGAAATTTTGTCTTTTATCAGTGAAAGTAATTTTGCTATTGGAAATTTTGTTGCTAAAAATTTGTCAGTGAAAATTTTGTCAGAAAAAATTTGTCAGTGAAAATCTTTGCAGTAAAAATTCTTTCATCAAAAATTCTTTCAATAAAAATTTTTTCATTAAAAATCTACTTCGTAATAAAAGTTCCTTCGATAAAAATTCTACTTTTTAATAAAAATTAATTTTCGGTGAAAATATGGTCAGCAAAAATTTTGATAATAAATATTTTGCAGGTAAAAACTTTGTTAGTGAACATTTTTGTAGGGAAAATTTTGCCTTTTATCAGCAAAAATTTCGGTAGCAAATATTTTGTCACTGAAATTTGTCAGTAAAAATTTTCGCAATGAAAATGTTGTCTTTTTTTCAGTGGAAATGTTGTCAGCAAAACTAGTAAAAACTCCTTCGATAAAAAATCATTTTCAGTGAAAACTCTTTTCAGAGGATATGCTTTCAATGAAAATCCTTGTAAGAAAAATTATTTTTGTACAAACTCCATCAATAAAAATTTATTTTTAGTGAAAAATTTTTAAGTAAAAATTCATTTTCAGTTAAATTTTTTTTGGTAAAAATTTATTTTCAGTAAAAATTTGTCAGTGAAAATTTTGTCAGCAAGAATTT
Source organism: Atherix ibis (assembly GCA_958298945.1). NCBI lineage: Eukaryota > Metazoa > Arthropoda > Insecta > Diptera > Athericidae > Atherix > Atherix ibis. The sequence goes on from OY282609.1 coordinate 80,332,063, forward strand.
CATTAGCAAAAGTTTCATCATCAAAAATTGTGTCACTGAAAATTTGGCCAATAAAAATTTTTTTAATGAACATTTTGTCTTTTGTTAGTGAACAATTTTCCAGTGACAAAAGGTCAGTGAAAATTTTGTCAGCAAGAATTTCGTTGGCAAAAATTTGATCACTGAAAATTTAATCGTTAAGAAATTTTGCCAATAAAATATTTTTAATGAAAATTTTGTCTTTTGTCAATGAAAATTTTAGAATAAAAATTTTTTCAGTGAAAATATCAACAAAAATTTCATCATTAAAAATTTGGTTACTGAAAATTGGTCTGTAAAAATTTCGTCAGAAAAAATTTTGTCAACAAAAATTGAATTATTAAAAATGTTACTGAAAATTTGTCAGTGAAAAAAAAATCCTCTTCGTAAAAATAGCTTTTAACGTCAGCAAAAATTTCTTTTCTGTAAAAATTCATTTCAGTTTTTTGAAATCTTTAAAGAAAAAGTGTTTTTGGCAAATAATTTTCTTAAGAAAATTTGATCAGCGAAAACTTCCATAAAAAATTTCTTTTGAATAAAATTTATTGTATCGAAAATACTTTTTATAATAAAATTATTTTCCTAAAAATTTTCCGAGTGAACATTTTTACTAATTTTCTTTTTTTAAAATAGTTGTCGGAGATTTTTTAGCACGAAATTTTAATTACAAAAAAAGTCAATATTTCGGGGCATTTTAAATATTACAAAAATAAATGTTTCTTTAATAGTCGTTTGTATTGTTTTTCTTCTTTTTTTGTAATGGTAAATGGGGTAATGCACCCTCCACATATGCTCTTCTGTAGAGTTTTCACTTAATTTCAAGAGCGAAACCGAATAAAACAATGTCGACTGTATCCGATCCGACACGAATTCATAAATTCATCTTCCTCAATTGTGGACACTTTAGATAATAATTCCTAAAAGGCTAATTGATATGTACCGAGATAGGGTTTAATGTGAACATTTCGAAATGAGAACAATTTCCCTTCTTCGTGTAGTAATCCGGCTTTTATCTTAACGTCTTATGGCCAACATCGAGTTTTTCTGTTAAGAAAGCATCTCAACCACTTAAGAATTTTCCACTTTTAATTTCCAATTCAGTTCGATGCTTCTGTCCTCATTTGTTCAGCAAAACACAATTTCAATATTTTCTTATTATTCCTCTTTCTTTTCTTTTTTTTGTAATTTTGTTCTGATTTTTGCTTTTACCCGAAATAAATCGCGTTCGAGACCTTCTTTTTCTAGGAGTATGCCGCCATAACGTCGACAAAAGTAAGCTTCTTTGAGGATAAAAATGAACAGTCAGTCATTCATGGAAAACAGTTTTTTTTCCACTATCGGAACTAAGCAATTAAGTGGATTTTCTGGACTCTTAAAAAAGATAACAGAAAATATATTAAAAATTTATTTCCATTACGAAAATGTGACGAAGTCCTTCCTGGATTATTAATTGGGGGTGGATTTATCATATTTCATGGTTTTTTATGCTCTGTTCAATTAGTATAAATTTTATTCGATTGTAAAAAATTTTTAAGTGCTATTGGGAATTTAGCAAACGAGAGGAGAGGAACGAAAACGAAATGCCCGCCGAATTTATAAATTTTATTTCGAAAATAAGAAGATGTTTTCTAAAAAGTAACTTGGCTTAATTGACCAGATGGCCAGAAACGGACAATTCATCATGAAAATATGGTTCGAAAGTCCAAAAACTTATTTTTCTTTTGGATTTTTAGAAATATATCAACTATTTGGGATGCAAAATCTATTTTTTCTCAGATTCTAGCTTATTTTATGGCCTAACGTGAATTTTACTAAAGAAAGAAATTTCTTACAAAATTAAAAACAATTTTCTTCAATAAAAATATTTTTGCTGACGAAATTTTCACTGCCAAAATTGTCACTAAAAATGAATTTTTATCAAAGGAGTTTTTACTAGTTTTGGTGACAACATTTTTAATGAAAAAAGACAAAAGCTTCATTGCGAAAATGTTTGCTGACAAAATACAAAATTTTCCTTACCAAAATGTTCACCGACAAAATTTTTACAGACAAAATTTTTCACAGCAAAATATTCATTGACAAAATTTTTGCTGACCACATTTCCACTCACAAAATTTTTAACTGAAAATGAATTTTATCGAAGGAATTTTTTTTAAAAAGTAGAATTTTAATCGAAGGAATTTTTACAAAAAATAAATTATTGCTGAAAGAACTTTTACTGGAAGAATTTTTGTTGACGAATTTATGCTGACAAAAAGCCATATTTTCTTTAAAAAAATGTTCGCCAACAACATTTTTGCGTATCATACATATTTTCACTCACAAAATTTTTGATGATGAAATTTTTGCTGAAGAAATTTTGCTGATAAAATTTTTACTGACAAAAAACAAAATTTTCACTGACCAAGTTTTCAGTGGCAAAATTTTTGCTGATAACATTTTCAGTGACAAGAAACAAAATTTTCAAGGACCAAATTTTCAGTGACAAAATTTTTATAGACAAATTTTTAGTGACAACATTTTTAACTGAAAGTGAATTTTTATCGAAGGAATTTTTTTTAAAAAGTAGAATTTTTACAAAAAATAAATTTATGCTGAAAGAACTTTCACTGGAAGTATTCTTGCTGACGAAATTTATGCTGACAAACAGTTAAATTGTTTGTCAGCATAAATTCGTTGGTTACGCGCCAATTTTTGGACTCACAAAATTTTTGATAATGAAATTTTTGCTGACGAAATTTATGCTGACAAAATTTTCATTGACAAAAGACAAAATGTTCATTAAAAATATTTTACTGGGGAAATTTTCCAACGACCAAATTTTCAGTGACAAAATTTTTGCTGACGCAATTACTGCTGACAAAAAAAAAATTTCAATGGCAAAATTTTAAGTGACAACAATTTCAGGGACCAAATTTTTAGCGATAAAATTTTTACTGCCCAAATTTTTGCTGCCGAAATTTTTAGTGACAAAATTTTCACAGACAAATTTTATTGGTCAAATTTTCAGTGACAAAATTTTTGCAGACAAATTTTCAGTGACAAAATTTTTGATGATGAAATTTTTGCTGACAAAATTCTTGCTGATACATTTTCACTAAAAAAATTTTGACTGATAAAATATTTAATGACTAAATTTTCAGTAACAAAATTTTCGCTGACCCATTTTCATGGACAAAAGACAAAATTTTCAAGAACCACATTTCAGTGCCAAAATTTTTGGTGACGAAATTTTTAGGAACAAATTTTTAGTGACAAAATTTTCTTGAAAAAAATGTTCACTAAAAAAGTTTTCAGTGACAAAATATTAACTGACTAAATTTTCAGTGTAACAATTTTTGCTGACGAATTTTTTGCTGACATTTTCACTGACAAAAGACAAAATTTTCAAGAACCACACACATTTCAGTGTCAAAATTTTGGTGACAAAATTTTTAGTGACAAAATTCTTGATGAAATTTTTGCTGACAAAATATCAACTGACAGAATTTTTACTCCAAAATTTTCATTGACAAAAGACAAAATTTTCACTAAAAATATTTTCACTGGCAAAATTTTTCAACGACCAAGTTTTTAGTGATAAAATTTTTGCTGACGAAATTTTCACTGACAAATTTTTATCGACAAAATTTTCAATAATAACATTTTTGCTGATAACATTTTCACTGCCAAGAGACAAAATTTCCATTAAAAACATTTTCATTGGTCAAATTATTAGCGATTAAGTTTTCACTGAGAATATTTTTGCTCACAAAATTTTTACAGACAAATTTTCAGTGACAAACTTTTTTTTTAAAAAATGTTCACTAAAAAAAATTCAGTGACCAAATTTTTAGTGACAAAATATTTACGGACAAAATTTTTATTGCCAAAATTTTCATGCTTACTGACAAAATTTTCACTGAAAATGGCAGGCATTTTTCCTAAAAAGAATAAGAGTTTTTACTTAGATTTACCGAAAAGTAATTTTACCTAAAAAAAAATCTCATTTTTGCTGAAAACAATTTTTTTCCAAGTAATTTTTCACTTAAAAGAAAATTCCTCCAACAGGAAATGTTTACTAAAAAGTATTTGTTACAAAAGAATTATTTCCCTTTTAGAAAATTTAGAATTCCCGACCGTAACTGGTATAATTTATGATTCCCATTTCGACGTTACGAGTATACGCTTCCTCAGAAATTATTCTTTACCCCGAAACGCAAAATATTTAGCTTATGCCACAACTTATGGTATTATATTCAGGAATCAAACCGATAATTTTATATGCAATTACATTCAATTTTGTCTAATGGTGGGCTTGTAGGAGGGGTAACTCATCTAAACAAGCGTTGCTGGGTCTACAGATGTTCTCCTACGTTAACATTTTGCAAAAGTGTTCTTTCAGTTGTTAGCGTTTAGCATCCTTGCTCTGCCAATCGAGAGTCAAGTGAGACAATACCAGCGAAAAGGTATCAGTTAAGAATGCTAAACGCTAACAATTTATGTAAAAACAGCCCCGAACAAAAATCCACCCCCAGCCGTAAAATGGATGAGTAAATGGGGTAATAATTACCGAAGTGAAACCGCAATTTGGTGATTGCTTCGACACTTGTTTCTGTGGTCTTATTTACTGTAGTTTTTATGGGCTAACAAGACTCAAATTCCATCCCTTCTAAGTCAAAAGAGGGTGAGAAGAAAATATTCACGACTGTTATTACGGGCACAATTAACGTTTGCGTCTGTTTCACTTGTGTGCACCCTGCACACTTGTCATCATAAAATATCATCCACTTCTGTGCAAGACTATCATTTCCGTTTCGGTTAGTGATTTCTTTTGGTATTTGTTTATCGTAAACTTTTCTCCACTAAATTTGATTATTTAATGTTCACTATTCGATGTCAATTATGGGTAAATTTCAAGCACGTGGCAATTATGCAATGTCCCAAACTAAAATCTACTCTAATTAAATTTATTTCTTCACACTATTATCGCCTTAAAGTGCATCGGACAATAGTGCAGGTTAATATCATTTAAAAAGAAACCATTCAAACGACTTGATTAAGTGATAAAATGTGTACTTTTCAAATGGGGTCTATTAACAATAATACAAAAAGGACTATTTAATTAGGTCGCTGTCATTAAGAAAAGGAGGTGCATTTTTCCCAAAAGATTTTCTATTATTTCCATTATCGCATAGTATTTTTTTTTATTAAGGGTAGGAATTGTCAGGGTTTTTTTTTGAGGCAAAAAAAAAATATTTACTAAAAATTTCCTTTTCCCAATGTTCCATAAAAAAGATTAGGTTTTTTGTTGCATAAAAAATTGAGAAACTCAAAAAAAAAATTAGTTGTTTTTTGTTCCTTACAATTTTCTCCCTTTTTTTTAAAAAAAAAAAGCATTTTCTAATTTTGGGTTCAAATGAAAATTTTTGCGAAGACCTACCTTCTTGGTCTCATCGCATCACTAAAGTTTTCTACTAAAAATCCCGTTCCCCATTCATCTCATAAAATTAATTTGCTTAAGATTTGATTCTGAATTATTTAGTTTGTATAATGACCTAGAATTATGTGTGGCAGCACTAAATTATGATCTCAGGTCCATTGGTACTCGTGAGCCAAGATCATAGGTAAATATTTTTTTTCCTTCGAGGTATTGCAACAAAGCAATGAAATTAGCATCACTGAAAGCAATCTGGCAATACTGTAAACGTCTCTTCCCACATGGCTTGTACTTTAGTCCCTCTTAGACGCGTGCAGTATAAATTTCAGCCTCGTTCGAGATCCTACGCGACCTAAATAGACCATCATAGGTGACGTTGGATTTTTTAGGACCTTAGGCGACATTGGGAACCTTAATTTTTTTTGTTAAACTTGTGTAAATTTTCAAGTTTAAGTTACGAAGAGCTGTAACGAACCTATGGAGAACATTCCTTATCAAGAGCACATGTTTTTCGGTAAAAAAAGAGCATTTTCTGAGAGACAAGAAGCAATGTAAGACGAACCTTACTTAACAAGGCCAACAACACCAAAAACTCATGAAAATGTGGAAAAATGTGGGCTCTTCTAAGGTAAGACCGTCTATGAACCAACTTTTTTATAAAAAAAAAGTCTTTGGTAGGTTGGCAAATGGCCTTATGGTCGTGGGGCTACATAAGGGCCTTAAGCTCTTGTCTGAGATAGACCTTACTTAAAAGGAAAAAAAAGTCTCTGAAGGGCTCAGAAAAAGGGTTCTTCGTGTAGGATCGAACCTTGCAGATATTTGAATTCTTTCTGCCACGTGGCCATATTCTTCAATTAGTTTTTGTCTGGAAAAAGCATTTCTGTAGCTACCCAGCATCTCATTCACCGGATCTAAATCCATGTGACATTTTTTTGTTTTCCAAAATAAAATAAAAAACAGTCGAAAGAGCTAAAGGTGATTCCAATTGAAGATGCTGTTTCCATGTGACAGCCGAAGAGCTAAAGGTGATTCCAATTGAAGATTTCCAGCACTGGCCAGAGGATAACAATGCCATATAAAAGAAAAATCAATTTCATTACTTTTCTTAACTCATCTTTTAGTAATTTTTATTGTGGCAATACAAAAAATCATCTTAAAGTAATTTTTATTGTGACAAAACGAAAACAGATCTTATAGTAATTTTTAATGTGGCAATACAAAAACAGATCTTATAGTCATTTTTATTGTGGCAATCCTAAAACACATCTAATAGTAATTTTTATTATGGCAATACGAAAACTCATCTAATCGTAAATTTTATTGTGGTAAAACTAAAGTTCATCTTATAGTAATTTTTATTGTGGCAATACAAAAACTCATCTTATAGTAATTATTATTGTGGAAATACTAAAACTCATCTTATAGTTATTCTTATTATGGCAATACTAAAACTCATCTAATAGTAATTTTTATTGTGGCTATTGATAATTATGGTCAGATAAATTTTAGGATCCAAATAATTTTTTCAACCCTATCCAAAATCACCTTACTCATCTACGCTACTGATTATTTTTTTTCAAACTGTTTATTATCAGGCATAATTTGGCAATACTAAAACTAAAATAATTTACAGATTTTCACATCAACTATTAGAGTATCTTAAAGCGTTTTTTTCTTTTTTTTTGATTAGTTATCCATCTTTGTATGGAACATTATCCGAAAAATAGCGTCTTCAGAACTCAAACACTCTGAATTTCAGCAAAAAAACATGCCACCAATTTTTTATTCCATTTTTTTTTTCAAACAATTTATTTTGGTATTTAATTTTTAGAAAAAAATTACGTTTATAAAAGGTTGCGAACCTCCGCCAAAAAAAATTTTTCTTATTTCTTTAGAAATTCACAAACCTGCAATTCGTTTTTGAAATTAGCCCTCCGTTCTGCGTTGATCTTCCTCGACGACGGCACCAACTCAGCCCGGAATCCACTTGACGGGTCCTGATCACCTTCCAAGACTCTCGTTAAATACGAAATATACGATGTGGCTAGTCTTAAGGTTTTTATCTATCCAAAAAGGGGAAACGAAAAAGAAAAATTAAAAAAATGTTAATTTTTATTTGGTTTTTTTTTAAATAAAAAAAAGAAATAAGAAAAAAAGAAAACTAGTCAATGTAGATGGCGTTATTCTCGTACTTTTGACAGTTTCGTATCGGCTGGAACGTTCGGAATTTTATTCCTGAGACTGGAAAATGCTGTGTTGATGCTCTGTGTACGCCTCCTTTCCTTTTTATTGGCCGTATTTCGTCGTTTTACGATTCGCACGACTGTCGGGGGAGATATGAAGTTAGTTGATGGGGCAGCATATAAGCCATCATCGAATAATTGATCTAAATGTTCGTTTCGGTACATAAAATAGAAAAAGAGAAGCTCACGATTTTTTTTTTAATTGATTGGAATTTTTTTGATTTTTTGACATTTTTAAGTTTTTTTTCCATAAAAATAACGAAAATTTGAAAATTTGAATATTTGAAAACGAAAAATAAAACATTTCTTATCGAAAGAGTTCCAAACATTTTCACATAATCGAAACTCATATTAATTGGCTTTAAATACAAATAATTGGTTAACAATATTAACTAAATATTTAATTATCTATTTACTAAAAATATTTACACTGAAACTACAATATTTTTACGGAAAGTATTTTTACAGAAAATATTTTAACTGAAAGAATTTTTTTTTTAAATAATTTTTATCAAAAGGTTTTTTACTGAAAATATTTTAACTGAAACAATTTGTTTTTAAATAAATTTTATCAAAAGAATTTTTACTGACAGATTTTTTACTTAAAATATTTTTACTGAAAATAATTTTGTGAAAAAAATGTTTGCGAAAAGAATCTTACTGAAGGGGTTTTTACTGAACATTTTTACTAATAGAATTTTTGCTGACAGATTTTTACTGATAATATTTTAATTGAAAGAATTGTTACCGACAGATTTTTAATGATAATATTTTTACGGAAAGATTTTTTCCTGAAGATATTTTTACGGAAAGATTTTTCAGTAAAAGAATTTTTACTGATAGCATTTTTAATGAAAGAATTTTTACGGACAGATTTTTACTGATAATATTTTTACTGAACGAATTTTTATCGAAATAATTTTTACTGATAGCATTTTTATTGAAAGCATTTCTACTGACAAATTTTTAGTGAAAGTATTTTTACTGAAATTAATTTTACGGAAAGAATTTTTACTGAAAATTTTTACAGAAAATATTTACTGAAACATTTTTACGCAAAGAATTTTAACTGAAAAAATTTTTACTGATAAAATTTTTTTCTGACAGATTTTTACTAATATTTTTACGGATGGATTTTTAAATGAAAATATTTTTACGGAAAGAATTTTTACTGAAAGAATTTTGTGAAAAAAATGTTTGCGAAAAGAATCTTACTGAAAGGGTTTTTACTGAACATTTTTACTGATAGAATTTTTGCTGACAGATTTTTACTGATAATATTTTAATTGAAAGAATTTTTACCGACAGATTTTTACTGATAATATTTTTACGGAAAGATTTTTTACTGAAGATATTTTTACGGAAAGATTTTTCAGTAAAAGAATTTTTACTAAAAAAATTTTTACGGAAGGAATTTATACTGAAAGAATTTTTACTGATAGCATTTTTAATGAAAGAATTTTTACTGACAGATTTTTAACTGATAATATTTTTACGGAAAGATTTTTTACTGAAGATATTTTTACGGAAAGATTTTTCAGTAAAAGAATTTTTACTAAAAAAATTTTTACGGAAGGAATTTATACTGAAAGAATTTTTACTGATAGCATTTTTATTGAAAGCATTTTTACTGACAGATTTTTACTGAAAGTATTTTTACTGAAATTAATTTTACGGAAAGAATTTTAACTGAAAGAATTTTTGTTGACCGATTTTTACTGATAATATTTTTACGGAAAGATTTTTTACTGAAGATATATTTACTGGAATTTTTTTTACTAAAACTAATTGTTTTATTATTTTACAGAAAAAATTTACTGAAACTTTTTTACTGAAAGAATTTTTACTGAAAAAATTTTTACTGAAAGAATTTTTACCCAAAGAATTTTTACTCAAAGAATTTTTACTGAAACTATTTTTATTGAAAGATTTTTGAGTAAAAGAAATTTTACTGAAAGTTTTTTTTTGAAAAAAAATTTATCAAAAGGATTTTTACTGCAACTCTTATACGGAAAGAATGTTTACTGAAAGAAAAAACTTTCTACTCTAATTTTTTTCGGAGATTATTTTAATTATTTTTAAAGATTCATTATTTTAGAAGTAATTTTTTTCGTAAATTTTAGGATTTTTTGCTATGCTAAAACTAATTTATCTTTTTTCATTTGTTAAATAAAATAATTTTAAGGAAAATTTTCGCCTACAACTAATATTCAGTAACGATTATGTTTTCATGAAATGTCCTTGTCTGTCTCTCTCTCTTTATCTTTCTCCATTTTCCAGAATTGTTTTCTTTTCTCATTCACTTAAAAATTACTTAAAATCGAATTTGTTCAAAATATAAAATGTCCCAACTTACCGTCTTTTTCACCTGCCGGTGGATAGTAAACAGGTGCGTACTGGTGGTGGTGATGGTGATGATGCGTGAACGTTGGCGATGACGACACGAACGAGACGCTGGTTGGCGGAGAGCATTCGCGACCAGTCGACTCGGGACTGCACAGCGAACCCCATTCATCGCTAGTCGCCATATTGTTTCCAACTAGTAGCAGCCGCCGTCAAAATGACAAGTTGACGAGTAGACAAAGCGAAGGTAAAAAGAGTGTGCACAAAAGAGACAAGTTCATTAAACCATTTTTATTACAAACCAAACAGAAAAGATTATCAATTTTTTTTTATATTTCGGATATTTTTGGAAAAGATTGCTTTAATTCTTATCTAAACAAATACAATTTTAATTAACGAATATTAACTCAATTTAGACTTCCGTGAATATTGAGTGAGTGGAACGAGGGAAAATAACTGATACAAAAATACGCCCCCGAATTTGATATTCAATACTTGAGGAATTTCGGAAAAACGATACGCGAGTGCCACTTGACCCAACTTACGAGCAGTAGTAACTATTGTGATTAGAATTTTTCCATTTTTTATCTTTTGAATAATTATTTGTTCGATGTTTTTTTTAAAAAAATATATTTTTGGTGTTATTAATAGTCAAATTATTTCGAATTAGGCTCTTTTTTTACTATTTTGCTGAGAGATATCGTTTTTATTAAAAAGAAAATATTATATTTCCACTGATAATATAAGGAAATTTTTTTATTATTATTTAAGAGTTTTTATTGGATGTCATTTTTTTTCGTCATTTGGATGATTTTTATTGAACAAAATTTTTACTTAATCGGAACTAAAAAGTGTAAGGATTTTTCTCCACTAATAAAAAATATATTATTCTTTATCTGTAAGATTATTCAAAATCTATTTTATTTATTGTTATTGTTTTTTTTAGTTACGTAAAATATGTCAGGTAAGTAAAAAACGTTGTAGTTTCGAAAATTTTTTACAAAATATAAATTTTTATTTAATAAAAAAAAAACTAACCATAAAGGATTATGCAAATTGTGTGAAAATCTAATCACATGATGATCTAAGATAAATTTTATTCATTTAAATAAATCAAAAATTCATTTTTTGTAAATTTTTCTCGAAACAATTACGATGGTTTTCATAGTTTTTGTATTATATATTTTTTATATAATTTCCAGTAAAAGAGAGTATACTGATTTTACAGAAGGTTTTAGGAAAACTATGATTTGGTCTTGGAAAATTTTATTGTAAATGAAATTACTGAAAATTTATTCTTTTTGGCTGAGGGAATTTTTACAGAGAGAATTTTGAATTCACGAATTTTCTGTTGAAAATTTGTTACTGAAGAATTTTTAACTGAAAATATTTTTAACTGAAATAATTTTTACTGAAAGAATTTTCACGGAAAGAATTTTTACTGAACGAATTTTTACTGAAATAATTTTAACTGCAAGAATTTTTACTGAAAAAATGTTTATGGAAAGAATTTTTACTGAAAACATTTTTACTGACAGAATGTTTACTGAAAGCATTTTTACTGAAAGAAATTTATAGAAAGAATTTTTATTGACGGAATTTTTACTAAAAGAATTTTCACTGCAATAATTTTAAGTGCAAGAATTTGCACTGCAAGAATTTTTACTAAAAGAATTTTTACTGAAGAATTTTTACTGAAAACAATTTTCACTGACAGATATTTTACTGAATTCGTTTTTACTGAAAGCAATTTTACCGAAAGAAAAAAATATGGAAAAAATTTTTACTGAAAATATTTTTAACTGAAAGAATTTTTACTGACAAAATTTTAACTGAAAGGTTTTTTACTGACAGAATTTTCACTGAATACGTTTTTACTGAAAGAAATTTTATGAAAAGTATTTTTACTGCAAAAATTTTATCTGAGAAATTTTTACTGCAAGAACATTAAACTGAAATAATTTTTACTGAAAATATTTTAACTGAAAGAAAATTTACTGCAAGAAATTTGACTGAGAAATTTTTACTAAAAGAAATATTTTAGCTAAAAGAATTTTTACTGAAAAAATTTTTATGGAAAGAATTTTTACTGAAAACATTTTTACTGACGGAATTTTTACTGAAAGCATTTTTACTGAAAGAAATTTTATGGAAAGAATTTTTATTGAAAATATTTTAACTGTAAGAATTTTCCCTGCAAGAATTTTTGCTGAAAGAATTTTTACGGAAAGAATTTGTACTGGCAATATTTTTAACTGAAAGAATTTTTACTGACAGTAGAATTTTTACTGACAATATTTTTACAGAAGAATTTTTACTGAAAATATTATTAACTGAAAGAATTTTTACTGACAGTATTTTAATTGAGGAAATTTGTATTAAAAGAAATTTTACTGCAAGAATTTTTACAGCAAGAATTTTTACTGAACGAATTTTTACTGAAATAATTTTTATGGAAAGAATTTTTATAAAAAGAATTTTTACTGAAGCATTTTTACTGTAAATATTTTTACTGACAGAATTTTAACTGACGGAATTTTTACTGAAAGCATTTTTACTGAAAGAAATTTTATGGAAAGAATTTTTATTGAAAATATTTTAACTGTAAGAATTTTCCCTGCAAGAATTTTTGCTGAAAGAATTTTTACGGAAAGAATTTGTACTGGCAATATTTTTAACTGAAAGAATTTTTACTGACAGTAGAATTTTTACTGACAATATTTTTACAGAAGAATTTTTACTGAAAATATTATTAACTGAAAGAATTTTTACTGACAGTATTTTAATTGAGGAAATTTGTATTAAAAGAAATTTTACTGCAAGAATTTTTACAGCAAGAATTTTTACTGAACGAATTTTTACTGAAATAATTTTTATGGAAAGAATTTTTATAAAAAGAATTTTTACTGAAGCATTTTTACTGTAAATATTTTTACTGACAGAATTTTAACTGACGGAATTTTTACTGATAGAATTTTTACTGAATACGTTTTTACTGAAAGCATTTTTACTGAAGAATTTTTGCTGCAAAAATTTTAACTGAGAAATTTTTACTTCAAGAATTTTAACTGAAATAATTTTAACTGAAAGAATTTGTATTGCAAGAATTTTTACTGCAAAAATTTTAACTGAGAAATTTTTACTGGAAAATTTTTACTTCAAGAATTTTAACTGAAATAATTTTTATTGCAAGAATTTTCACTGAAAATACTCGTATTTTTACAGAAAAGAATTTTTGCAGAACAAATTTTTACTGGACGATTAACGATGATTTTCCTAAATTTCAAATGTTTTTCTTGTCTATATCTAAAACTATAAATATATTATAACAGCCAAATTAACATCACAAATTAATATACAATATCGTAAAGCAATCAACTGAAAGTAAGCACCGAACCCATCAGTATTGCTTCCCCTAACGAGACTTATACCAGATCACCCATTTTGCAATTCGTAAAGTACAGCTCTACTATTTGGCAGATGAAAAGTAATTTTTCAATAAAACACACTACAAATTTGGATTTGAAGGGAAAAGTAATTTTTCAATAAAACACACTACAAATTTGGATTTTTATCCAAAAAAAAGAGCCTCACCATCATTTCTTAAAGCTTTGCCAAATCATAATGAGTCTCACAAAGACCTCCTAATCGTCAGTGGATTAGCGCATAATTATTGGTCGGTCTGACGACAAGTAACAATTCTTCTTTGGACTGTTGCCGATAATAAGGGGGGTTTTTGTTTAAAGGAAGAAAACGGGGGAGGGAAATGGGTTAATTTTCATCCAAAATGAAATGTTTTTTAGTCATTTTCTAGCAAAGATGAGCTTCCACAAAAAAGATGAACTTCCACAAAAATGATGAGCTAAGACAAAAAAACTTTAAGTTTCATAAAAAAAAATGTTTTTACAGAAAAAAACTATGGCTTCCACAAAAGCTGGTCAATACTCGCTTTAGATTTAGATTTTCATAAAATTCTTATTTTATTATATTACTTGATATATAAGTAATATATATTAAAATGGCCGCCAAGGGACTTCTTGTAGGACTCGATCCAATGACACCCTTAAACAAACATGTACTTACAAACTGTCAGTTTTAACTGACTGTAAGTGCATTATGGCCACCTTAACTTGTGGCTCTACTTGCCAAACCAATTTTATCTTATTTATCGAATTTGTATCTAGTAAAAGTGGTAATTGTTAACACAAAATAATCAAAGGAAATAGCCCCAAAAAAAATCGTTAAAGGAAAAATTCTCAATCGGATTTCGTTTAACCCTTTTTAGTTTCCTGATTAATTAACAAAAAAAAAAAAATTTTATTTGTTTGGAAGAAGAAAAAACACTTTTTATTTTTTTCCACTTTTTTTTTTTCATTTTTTCCATGTTTTTCTATTTATTTTAAATTGAAATCATTCACCTTTGCTGGAATTTCGGTCTATAATTATAGTCACTTTTAATGAGTTTCTTCTTATTTTACATTTTAAATTAAACAATCGTAAATAAATAAAAAAAAGTGAAAATCTATTTATCGTCTGAGGATAGTTAGTTACGGTTATTGTGTACAAATTAGTTGATTTCTTATTTGGATTTGGAGATTTTTATGAACTTGTACTGCTTGCTGGAAGGCGAGTAGAGCGCGTACAGTACGGAGAGCCAGGCGAAAGCGATTTTTTGTTTAAAATAGTGCGAAGCAATAAAATGTGATGTAAACATTTCGAATAAATAAACACGAATTTCGAAGATAAAAATTATATTTTTCTTTAGATACACAAGACGACGAGATACTTTGCAACGTTTAAGTACGTACAGTACATGCGACGGGGTAGAATACTCGCAGTGTTTGAGGAAGGGGAGGGGGGGAGGTAAATGTGACTACAACACCTACCAGACCACGCGACTGTTTCGGATGTCCTTGATTGTAGTGGAAGAACTTTGTAATTTGAACAATTTATTTACACCACAGACCTTGAAAAGTCAATTTTAAATTTAATCGAAGCCTGTCAGTTTCAATTTCTGGAGAATAAAAAATTTTAGTCCGTGAAACTAACGAATTTCCTTAACGTTAAAGGAGTTTTTTTTTTAATTCAAAAACAAAAATAAACGAGAGGACACAGTTCTTGTAGGATGGTTTAAGAAAAACTAAAATTCAGTTTTGGGGAAATTTTAAATAATTTCAAAAATTTGTTCTTTTTTACTTGAGAAATTTTTACTGAGAATTTTTTTTACTTAATGGAATTTTAACTGAAAGAATTTTTAATAAGAGAATTTTCAATGGAAGAGTTTTTACTGAAAGAATTTTCGCCGAAAAAATTTTTACTGGAAAAATTTTTTACCAAAAGAATTTTTACTGAAACTATTTTTAATGTAAATTTTTTTACGGAAAGAATTTTTACTGAAAGCATTTTTATTGAAATCTTTTACAGAAAATATTTTAATTGAAAAATTTTTTACTGGAAACAATTTTTACTGAAAAAATTTTTACTGAAGGCATTTTTACTGAGAATTTTTTATGTAAACAATTTTTACTGAGAGAATTTTTACCGAAAATATTTTAATTGAAAGAATTTTTACCGAAAGAATTTTACTGCAAGAATATTTACTGAAAGAATTTTCACTGAAAGAATTTTTACTGAAACTATTTTTACGAAAACAACTTTTACTGAAAATATTTTTACTGCAAGAATTTCTACCGAACATTTTTACTGAAAATATTTTTACTGCAAGAATTTTTTCTGAAAATAATTTTTCCTGAACAAATTTGACTGGACAAATTTTTACTGAAAGCATTTTTAAATGAATGAATTTTTCTGAAACTAATTTTTATGGAAAGAATTTTTGCTGCTTATTTTTACTAATAGAATTTTTATTCAAAATATTTTTATTGAAGAAATTTTTAGTCCAAAAATTTGTACTGAAAGAATTTTAACTGAAAACATTTTTACTGCAAGAATTTTTAGTAACAGAATTTTTACTGACAGAATTTTTACTGAAATAATTTTTACGGAAGGAATTTTTACTGAAAGAATTTTTGCTGAAAATAATTTTACTGAACGAATTTTACTGAACGAATTTTAACTGAAAGCATTTTTAATGAGAAAATTTGTACTGAGAATTTTTTACTGAAAGAATTTTTACTGAGAAAATTTGATTCAAATAATTTGCATTGAAAAAATTTTTACGGAAGGAATATTTACTGAAGGAATTTTTACCGAAAGATTTTTGCTGAAAAATTTTACTCAAACTTTTTTATTGCGGATATTTAAAATTTTAACTGAAAATATGTTAATTGAAAGAATTTTTACCGAACGAATTTTAATGAAAGAAATTCATTTCTTTTTTTTCTTATTTGAAGTAAAAGAATTTTTAATGAAAGAATTTTACCGAAAAATTTTACTGACAGAATTTTTACTGCAAATATTTTAATTCAAAGAATTTTTACTTAAAGCATTTTTAGTGAAACAATTTTTAGTAAAAGAATTTTTTTGAAAATTTTTACTGAAAATTTTACTGAAAATATTTTTACTGAAAGCATATTTAACGGCCAGAATTTTTAATACAAAAATTTTTCTTGAAACATTTTACTGAAACTTTATTACTGCGAATTTTTACTGACAGAATTTAAACTAAAAGAATTGTTTATGGAAGAATTTTTACTAAAAATTATTACTGAAAGAATATTTACTGAGGGTATTTTAACCTTTTTACTGACAAATTTTTATGGAAAGAATTTTGCTGAACATTTTTACTGATAGAATTTTTATTGAAACTATTTTCATTGAAAGAATTTTTACTCAAAAGATTTTTATTGACAAATTTTTACTGAAAGAAGTTTTGCTGAAAATATTTTTACGGACAGAATTTTAAGTTAAAGAATTTTTACTGAGAAAACATTTATTAAAAGAAAAAAAAATTTTGACTGAACATTTTGACTTAAATTCACTGATTCTAAAAATCCCTCGATTTCTATGAAAGTATCCAAAAAAGTTATTTTTGTTCTCAAATTTTTCAAATTAATTCCAAAACGATTGTAATTTTTATAATTAATTTATTACAATAATGAATTTTTTTCTAATAAAATCTTACTTTCAGTTTGTTGAGAATCGGCTGAATAAATATGCGAATAATATGAGTTTGTTGTCTCGTAGAAACCATCGACGACAGGATGTGAATTTACAACTCGTGAACAACTTTCACGTATTTGATTGTAAGTGGCCATTTTTTCTTCCTTTTCCAAATTTAATTTATTTCTTTGTATATTTTAATTTTTGTCATTTATTTTTTATACAAAATGTTTTTATTGAATTTAACAAGTTTCACTTTTGTTTAGTATTATAAAAAAAAAAATTTTTTTTATATCACAGCCAATACATTATAATTTTTGGATAAGTTTTGTTGTTATTTTTTGTCAATTTTCCCTATTAACTATTAAAATAAATCTTATGCAAATCGAACTAGTTTTTATGATTAATGCTAAGAAAACACACTGTAGTGGAGAGAATTTTCCGACTTTCCATCTGTGCATTATAACAGTCCGATTTCGACTGACTGTGAATTGATGGGAAGTCTAGCACCCCGAGCCGAGCATGACAAAAATATCTCGGACCGCCCAAAAATAGTCCAGCGTAATTTTTATTTGGTTTTTTTCTGATTTCTCTTCCAATAAGATTTTAGAAAAGGCGGAGTAGAATTTATCAGCGTGTAAATTGGATGCACTTTGTGGGCGTGTAGAATTCTGTTGGTTTTTCTTATTCGAATCCATATACGTTCCCAATTGACGTTTAATAACACAGGTACACTCCCTTTATTTATTGTAACAGTCGAGGGTATCTTAAATCGACCCAATTTGTCTGAAAATTCTTTTTGCATTTTATTGTTGCTTTATAATAAAACTGATATTAAATAATATTAATATTAAATGTTAGATTTAAATTAAATAATCAATGTAGTTTTTCTTTTGCTTTATTGAACATATATTTTTATCCAGTATATCTCGTTGGTTTTTAAATTTAGAACCACATTTTTTTTTTTAAATCTGATAAAATACTTTAAAAAATAGACGATTCAGAGAGAATTTTTTTTTTTATTAACTGCAAATTCAAAAAAACAATTATTCGCTCAAAGCACTATGATTTTGTAAATAATATCACCAGAAGCTTGTTGTTCATAATACAAATAACTGCCAAGTATAGTGTTCCGATAGTAATTGTATCTATTACATAACATATATTAACATAATTGAAAACAAAATATTTTGGATTTAAGACAATTTCCAACATATGGTTTCAAGTGCTTTTGGGTCGTCGGCGTACTTATGGTCTTCTCAATCGTAGCCAGACACACAATTGACCATGCATGTAAGGCGACTCTCAAACTAGTAACATTTTTGTACAGAAGTAGTTTACAAATATTACAGGCAATGGGAGAGGATGGTATAAATTTTGTGTGGTCTTTTTTTTTAGTGTAATTGAACCACTGAAGAGATAAGAACGTTTTTCTTTTGTAAAAAGATTGTTTATATTTACCTTAAAAATATAATAAATTATTTTTTTCTCTTTTTTTTTTATATAATAACACTTAAAGACATTAATTAAGTAAATAAATATAAAAAAAATACACATAGGAATGGATGGAAATTTTTTTTTTCTTATGTTTCTTTCATGCTTAACAATTGAAATTCTGGTATTATTTCTTGTCCTCGTAGCCACAGTGGACTTGTTAACATTTGATCTTTGATATATGAACAAGCCTTGTAGCAACTATTGCTACAGAATTTTTTCCTCTCGGTAATATCATACACTTTATTTGCTGTTAACGAGATGTGGTATTGTTTTTTTGGTATACTAAAAAAAAAAAAAGAATTATCCCAAATAAATTTTTGTAGCCATTCAATTGTAATTACTCTATAAGTTTGGAATCACACAGTGGATATCCGCATAATTTTTCGATGGCCCTTTCGTCAATCACGTCTTGATAATGGTTTTGATTGATGTATTTAATCTAGATTATAAACATATATATACGTCGTTTTTTTTCAAAAAAGCACTATAATTATTGTTTTTTGTATTACATTTTCGATGAAATTTTCCGGATCCAATCTCTCTGCGAGCAATTTTTCGACGACTTTTTGAGCTTTGGCATTGCACTCTTTCTTCTTTTTTAACACTTCAAGCATTTGTTTACTGCAAGAAACGTTCTATTATAACTGGATTTATGTTCAAATAATAAATGATTACCTTATCTCAGGAGTTTTGCGTGGATTTCTTCTACCAGATTTGGGGCTATTGGTGGGTTTCGGTTTCGGTTCCATTTCTTCTGAAATAACACAGAAAATTCACCAAGTGACCATAAACAATCAATTTGTTGACAGTTAATCAAATCAGCTGTTTTAGCACATCTATTACCAAAATCACTTCGCCTCTACTACCATAACCTTACCTAAAAAATTGTTAAGTTAATATCTTTTTCGCTTGTCTTCTTCGCGTTCAAAACAATAAAGTAGAAAAATATTTTCAAAAAAAATAATTAATTAATATATAAAACAGATGCTATTAATATAGACTAATATATAAAAATTCAACTAAAGGTTATGCAATGTATATCGTTAATAAGAGGTGCCTACTTAGTAAGCTGTGGGAAAATAATGCCAAGACAAATAATATTTCGACCCAAAGTGGAAATATGCCGGCACAGTAGTAGTGCATCGTCTAATGATGACGGATCGAACGAGAGATTTGATGTGAAATTTTTACCGCAAATAAAGCGTTCTTTGAAAGCATCTGGGCGAACATTTAAAGATGGCTTTACATCTATTCGAACAGAATGTCCTGTGTGTGTAGAAGATTCGATAAAATCATCCACATTTGTTTACATAAACAAAACTACCGGTAAAAATAACGTGTGTCTTACAGAAATATTTTTCTCTTATTTCTAATATGTTCGAAATTTTTGTAGGAAGTTTAATATGTCCAATGTGTCAACATACAGAACGATGGGAGAATATAGTAACATTTTTCAATGGAAACAAAAATCCCAAAAAAGATGCTGATATTATGCGTGCCAGACAAAAATTTCTCATATCAAAACAGTCGATGACTGACTATAAAAGTCCATATCGTGACAATTTGAAAAATTTTAATACGAACGATTTAGATATTAATTTAATATTAAATAAAACAGAATTTGCTAAATTTATTCCTCAATTAAATGTTCACAATACAAAATACAACGAGATTAATAATTCGTTACATGTGCCACTTTTGAATAGTGATAATATAGTTGTAGGCGAAAAAGTTATCGATTTAAGTAATCCGGATCAAGAATATACGCTTCCTTCGGAAAATTGTTCTGGATTACTTATTCATAAACAATTTTCCAAAGAGAGCACTAAAGCGATTATTGTACTTAATGCCAAAGATTTTTTAGCGTTGAGCGCACAAAAATTGGATGCAGGTAAAATAAGAGAATTTTACTTTCGGTTATTATTAGTACAACAACAATCAAAAATATTTATAATTTTTTTTTAGCAACTGTCATATGCATTCCGTACGGATTAAAATCATTACCTCAAGAATGTCTTCCATCGCTCGAGCCCTACAAGGAGCTTATACTTTGGTTCGATTTCGACACATCCGGATGGGATTCAGCAATAAATTTCGCACGAAAATTAAACGAGAAACGTTGTCTTTTTATTCGACCAACAAGCGAACATCCAACACCATATTTGGCTCTAACGAAAGGTTTTAGTTTGAAATCAATTTTACAAAAAGCAACGCCAATCTTACACAAATCCATCACGACATTTAGTTCCTTGAAACAAGATGTACTAAGTGAATTGCAAAATATTGAAAAAGTCAATGGAGTCAAATGGAAACGATTTCCAACTTTAAATAAATTACTAAAGGGTCATCGGAAAGGGGAATTAACTATTCTAACAGGACCAACAGGAAGTGGTAAAACAACTTTCATGTCTGAATACTCGCTCGATTTAGCTATCGAAGGTGTTGTTACATTATGGGGATCATTTGAAATAAGAAATACACGTTTAGCATCGACGCTGCTACGACAATTTGTTGGATATCCATTAGATGACAAATTGGAAGAGTTTGAACATTGGTCTGAACAAATGGAAAAACTGCCAATATACTTTATGACTTTTCACGGTCAAGAAAGTCTCAAAATTGTGATGGACGCAATAGAGCACGCTCAATACGTATACGATATCCATCATGTTATAATAGATAATGTACAATTTATGATGGGCATTGCATCAAATTATAAATCCAACGATAAATTCTGGGAACAAGATGCTATAATAGCAGGATTTCGAAAATTTGCAACAAAACATAACGTTCATGTTACGTTAGTGATGCATCCTCGAAAGGAAAGAGATTCTGATGATTTGACAACTAGTTCGATATTCGGAAGTGCCAAAGCAACTCAGGAAGCCGATAATGTTCTCATAATACAAGACAAACGATTGACTTCTGTTCGAGGGAAGAAATTTCTTCAGGTCCGTCAAAATATCTTTTATCAAGAAAATAATTTCAACATATTTTTTTTTCTTTTTCCTTTTGTATTTAGGTAGCAAAAAATCGTTATAGTGGTGATTTAGGAATAATGCCTTTAGAATTTAATAAAGATGGTCTTAGTTATGCGTCAAAAAGAAAAGATAAATCTTAATAGATTTAGTACAATATTATGTATATATTTTTATAACGATGGCCTTAAAAGTAGTATTTTTATAAAATTAAAAAGTAAAACAATTTTTCTATGCAGAGCTTTGTTTGTAATTTTTTGTATCGAGTAATTTCTTTCCGCACATAGCACAAATGCCTTTTTTATACGCACACGATTGACAATAATGTGAGCCAACTTGATGAACTTTTTGACGGCATATTCTGAAGAAGACAGAAAAGGGATTTTTTTAATTTTTTTTTTTTTAAGTACAATTTATAACACATTCTTACCTGCACGGTGCAAAATTCTGTCCGACAGGATTAAATCGTGCCTTTGAACTTGTCAACGCTTTATTCTCATTTATTTTTCTACCTCCAGATTCAGTGGTATTTCGAGCGCCAGCTTTCCATGTATCTGGAGTTATTATTTTAGACAGTTTCTTTTCGCATTTTTCACAAACCATTTTTTCTATATATTATAGATACTATTTTGATTATCAATACCGGAAACGGTTGAAAAAAGTAAATTTTTTTATAGACTTCTTACCTAGTAGTTTCAACCTAATTTTTTTTATTAGCGAAATATCTTAACATATTTTATATATATATATATATATTAAATTATTATGAGTAAATTTTCTTTGGAAATTATGCGCTCATGTTTTGCAAACGAAATATTTTAATTTATGAACAAATATTGATCTAAATAACAAAAATGAAAATAAAATTGTCTGTTCAATATGACTCTATCGTTAAATTGCTCTAAATTGTTATCAAATTTAAAAATTATATATTTATATAGAATAATTTTTAAAATGATCGATTATGTATAATTTTACAATTAATTCACTTGGGATAAGTACTGAAC
The DNA here is from genome assembly GCA_958298945.1 of Atherix ibis. Lineage (NCBI taxonomy): Eukaryota > Metazoa > Arthropoda > Insecta > Diptera > Athericidae > Atherix > Atherix ibis. Next base: position 80,354,630 of record OY282609.1, read on the forward strand.
GCGAGATAATACGGCATTTGTTTTGATTGCTGATTCTCTTCTTCTTCTTCTTATTTATCTTTATTATGCATTCTTTAGAGAAATTAATGTTTTAAAACATTATGGAAATGTCAAAATAAATCAAATCCCCAAGGTGCCGTTTTAACAATCTATTTAATTTTAGAAATAAAAAGATTCTAATTTTAAAATTCATGAATAATATTCTATAATTAATTAATTAATTAATAAATGCAATATTATTTAGATTAAAGAATAATATTATTATCGGCAATACGAATAAGTTTTTAAGTGTATTATTTAGATTCGCTTATAAAAGCAAACGGGGAAAAACAAGAAGAAGAAGCATACATAATTTTGAAGTCGGCGTTTTATAGATAAAACTTCATTACTGTGAGATTTCCAGAAAAATTGAATTTTTTAGTTGGGGAAAATATTGAAAGAACTTCAAAAACATGCCTGAGGTTAAATTAGATTTGACTGGAGATGGTGGTGTTATGAAAAATATTACCAAAGAGGGTATAGGCAGCGAAACACCATCTGAAGGTTGTACTGTGTCCGTACATTACACCGGGAAATTTCTAGATGGAACTGTTTTTGATTCTAGTCTTGCACCGGAGAAGAATGAACCACTCCAATTCGTTTTGGGTGGAGGTAATTGTTTAATGCCAGTACACATTTAAAATTTTTTTTTTGGAAATAAATTTTTCCTATTGGATTTTAGGGAGCATGATAGCTGCCTTTGATATCGGAGTTGCCTCAATGAAGAAAGGGGAAAAGGCGACCCTAACGTGTTCTCCAAAATATTCGCAGGGTATGCCAAATATGCCAAATGATGCTCCAATCATATTTGAAGTAAAAATTAATTAAAATTATTCTACAAAAAGCTTATGAGAAAAGTAAATTTCTGATTTAGGTTGAAATGCTCGATTGGAAACCTGAGGACATAAGTCCGAATAGTGATGGATCCATACAACGTGTTATTTTAAGAAAGGCATCTAATAGAAAAAATCCAAATGAAGGCGCCCATGTTAAAAGTAAATCAATAGATTATTTTTTTTTTTTTTAAATTAAGATTAATTTTTTTGTGTATTTTATAGTCAATTTGGTTGGAAAGCATGAGGGTCACGTTTTTGATGAAAGACAAGTGGAATTTGAAATTGGAGATGGAATCGAAAGTGGTATTGTTGAGGGTATAGAAATTGCTTTGCTTAAAATGGCATTAAATGAAACATCGAGGTAATAACAATTAATTTAATTAAGTTTGATAATTAAACTAAAAATTTGTGTTCTTTATTTGGAAAATTAAAAAAAAAAAATTAGAATAATTCTACATTCGAAATATGCATTTGGGGATGCTGGTAATCCCGGATTTGACATTCCACCAAAAGCCACCGTTGAATATATAATATCATTAAAAGAATGCGAAAGGGTATATTTTATATAAAAATGAATTTTTAAATATTAATGATAATAAAAATACATTTGAAAGGCAATTGATGAATGGAAATTGAATGAAGATGAATGCTTAGCACAAGCTAAAATATTTAAAGAAAAGGGTACAAAATATTTAAGAATGGATAAATGGGAATTGGCTATAAAAAAATATAAAAAGAGTATGAATTATCTTTCAAATTATGGTATGTATAACAAATTATTTAAATATATTGAAAAACGTTGATTAATTTAGAAAATTTTTACGTTTCATAGAAATTGATGCTTACAAACCATACAATATAGCATTGCATTTGAATTTAGCACTTTGTTATATAAAATTAGGAGATTATTTCGAAGCAAAAGCAGCTGTAAGTGATTTTGTTTTTGTTTGTTTTTTTTTTTTAATTTTGCATATAAAATACGAAATATTTATGAGCAAATTACTTTTATATGACTATTAAATAAAAAGTAAAAAAAAAATATTTATTTTTAATGTAGTTAAATGAAGTCTTAGGCAAGGACCCAGCAAATGTTAAAGGATTGTATCGACGTGGCCAATGTCATTTAGGTGTTGGCGATTATGAAAATGCATTGGAAGATTTTCAAAAAGTAAAAATTTTAATTTTTTTTTTAAGATTGAAAAGAATTTTTAGTTTTTTTTAATGAAAATAAGCTGATTTTTCAAATGTAGAAAAAACTACAAATTCTCTAAGTAAAAAATGTTAATTCGATAAAAACTAAACTGAGAGTTGAAGTTTTGTCTTTATTTTTTCCATTCGGAAAATAATAAAAGCTTATTATTGAGTAATTGATTTTTTTTTTAAAAGCTTTTCCGTATAAGATAAATTTTACATCTAATATATTTTATTGCAAAACTGTAATAATAATAATAATCTCAATTTTTATTTTAGGTGCACGAAATTGAACCTGAAAATAAAGCTGCTTCTAATCAAATAACAATATGTAAACAAAAAATTAAAGAGTTTTATAAAAAAGAGAAATCAGTATATGCGAATATGTTTACAAAATTTGCTGCTGCCGATAAACAGGTAAAAATTTGAATATGAACTATTTTTAGGAAAAATTACTATTTGATATCATCTACCTTTAAAAATGTATTATTATTAGAACTTTTTTAATTCATTATTATTTTTTGCTCTTCTTCAATTTATTAATATTTGGTGAATTTTTTTGTTTGTTAAAGTATTAGCAGATTGTGTTAGAAATGTATATTTTCAATATTGCTATTATGTATTTATTGTTTTTTTATTTTATTTTATAGTATAAATTCTTAACTATAATTTTTATTTATCTATTGATGTTGTTTGTATTATTTTTATTTTGTTTGAAATATGTTTTTTTTTCTTTTGTAAACATTTTTGTTGGTGATATAAGTACTATAAAGAAAAAAATACTCAGAAAGAGGATACCGATCGACCTGAAGAGCCTGATGCACTAGAACTATGTGGGGAATGGACAGAAGAAAAAGAAGCAGATGAAGCATTCAAACGAGATGATAATATTTTCATGCTCAATTAAATTGAAACGAACGATTGAAATATTTTATGAGACAAATTTGGATATAAATTCTTTTTAATTGGAAAAAAAAGAAACTTATTTAAAGAGTGTGCTTTTTATCATCTCAAACTGAGCTGATGCTAAAAATAACTAGAATGACGAAAACGAATTCTTGTTATACAATTTTCTTTTTCTTTTGGTTTTAAAACAAAAAAAAAATAATTATATGTAATTATTAAATTCGATATTAAATATGATCATTAAAATATCAGTAAAATATATTTATTGTTCATTGTACTTTTGATTGATATTCAAAATTTGAAGATCGATTTTTCTTAAAAATTTCCTTATCTTTTAATATTGAAATAAATTCGATATCAATGGTGATAATTTGGCATCTGAACAAAATCTTACTTAAAAAATTCATTCCACTCCATTTCCATCAGCTACAAGCTAATTAAAATATTTTCTTTATACTTTCTTTATTCCTTCGATCAAAAAAAAAAGTTTCTTATTTAGTTTCAAATCAATTTATTTGTTTCTTTTTCTTATTGTTTTTTTTTTTTTTGTAAATCTATTTATTTTGATTTTTATGTAAAAAAAGAGAAGAATTAACGAAATACATAATATGAAATAAGCACAGCTTTATAATCAATATAGTATAGAAGGCAGAAAATGATTATTTTTATTGGTTTCTATTTCAGTTTTTGTTACAATTTCAGTTTTTTTTTTTGTTGTATTGAATTTATTCTAATTTTCGGCCATAGGTTGATCCTCTTTTGTTGAAGTAGAACTCTTTGCTTTATCCAATGGTAATTCAAGAACTTTCGGACCATATAATAAGACATATGCACAATGCCAATCTCCTAATTATAATTAGAAAAATGAATAGAAACAATTTTTAAACTTTTAAAAATGATATAAATTGATTAATAATAACCTCCTCCTGAAAGTCGTAATATTTGCTCGGTATCGATTGGTGATACAACATCATCATCAAATTTAATCCATTTGTCACCTTTTTGCCGAACCCAAGCTACATAATGACCAGAGGAACTGGATCGACCTTTATGTGTGAGCACCGCTTGCAAAGTATAGAAACCAGAATTGTTGCTACCTAAATCATCTTCGAACCAATACGGTTCTATTTTCGTTTTAGTTTCATTTTCCTCTTTAACTTTACTAGCAGATGGTTTTTTATCGGATGGTGGAATACCAGTCAGTTTTGCTTGAACCATGGCATCATCAATTTCCTACAAACAAAAATTTACAAATCCATCTTGGTCATTTTAGTTTTCGTTTCTTTTTTTTTTCTTCCCTCAAATATTTGCAAATATTTTCAACTCACTTTAAATTTGGCACGCATTGGATTTATTTTTGCTTGCAATTCTGGAGTACACAGATCGTATGCATCATAATCGATTGGAAATTTAATATCTTTTAAAACTTTAGCATTGATACCCTCTTTGCCTTTGTATTGAAAACGTACAAACTGTACAGTTAAGTATGCTGGTAAACGGCTAATTAATGACTAAAAGCAAAACATAATAATTCAATAAATTCATTATTTAATTCTTAGAGCATTTTAATATTATTATTTACCGTCTTTGTGTAGACCGCATCACGACCTAGTGTTTCGGAATTTTTTGTAAGTTGCTCTTTAGCTCTCTAAAAAAAAACCACCAACATATCACCATTATTTAGATTAATTCCTTTTTTTTATATGAATAGAGATTGAAGTTACCAATTTCAAACCGCTGTGCATATATTTAACATCAGCTGATATGAAACAACTCAGAGTTAGAAAATTCTCCTTGTTTTTTATTGATGGTTCATCGGGAGCCTCATCACATTTCATTTCAACATCAAAAGCACCACCGAAAAATTGCTCAATAAATGAACTGAGAAAAAATTGAAAATTATCATTTATACTAAAAATTGGTCTCTTTATGCATACTTATATTTGACTTTTGAACCTTCCTTTGCTGGTAATTTTTGCTGTAGCATTTTTAGCAATTCTGACCAACATTCATTAGCATCTTGTTGCTTGAAAGTTCCATTCTCACCGGTTTGCGCAAATTGCGGAAAAACCATATGCAACATTTGCAATAAAAGTATTGGTGTAAAAGTGTTCGTTTTTTCCATTTCGGTAAAAACAGTTTTCATGGCAGTTGTAATTAATTCAGATGGTGCAAAAGATTCTTTGGAGAAGTCCTCGTTAAAAGTTGACAATGCTTGGCGAAGTTCTGTCACTGATTTTAAACATTGTACGGTCGCATTCATATAGCAAGTGTTACCTAAATTGGTTAAACCAGCTGGCATTTCTAACTAAAAAAAAAATTTGTGTAATTTAATAGCTAATGAATACGTTCATAAACACTTACAGCTGATGCTAATTCAGCTTCATCCATATCTTCAATGAACTTTGGTCGTTCGGCTGGTGCCTCAGGCATTTCTTCTTTGGTTCCCAATAACAGAACAGTAGCACCCTTTAAGGGGAAATTATTGTCACATTAAAAATCTGTACAATTTCATATATAATATGACTTTTTTTTCGTCATATTTCTTACATCTTTCAGTTGCATATTCCATTCGTCATCTTTCAGCTGTGTACCTTTGCACATAACCTTTTGCCGTCCCGGTTGTACACCAGTCAACGTGTACAATTGAGTTTTAAACAATATGGGCTCTTCGTCTGTATTTACTTCGATATCTGGATAACATTCTCGGCCCCATTTCACTTTGACTAAAACAAAAGAAATTTAGTTATGGTTTTTTCTTTTCTTCTAACGTTTCAAATATCGATCAAAGTTTGTCGACTTCACTTTTGTTTGTGTATTTTTCAAAAATTTACCTTTATATAAAGGCATTATTAATTGCGAAAAATATCTATTTATCACAGAACCAGTAACTAACTATTTCATTAACAATCTAAATACAAATCTTTGTTTTACCGATCTCACTTCACTGTCAAACAATTACAAAAACTATTCAGCGTCCAATACTAAAAGATTGAGCTGAAAGCAGACTTATCGAAGGATATATAGAAAGTGAAAAGTCACTGCCAGAAATCATAAAGAACATGAAATAATTTTTCTTACCTACTAATCTTTCTATAATGATTGTAGGTAGAAATTTCCTTTTTTCCATAATTTTTTTTATTTACAAAAAACGAAATATTTTTGCCAGATTTTTCAATAAGAATTAATTTTTTCATATTAGTTTATTAAAATTATATAAGAATAATATTTATTTAAAAAGAATTCTGATAGGATTTGGTAAAATTGGTTTTTATAGAATATTTTTAAATCGTTGGAAATATTTGCGTGGGGAAAAAGAAATCCATCATTTTCACGACTTTATTTAAAATTGTTCGTACTAGCCGATTTGTGTCAAATAAGCACCGTTTTCACAAAATTCTCTTGATGACAATTTCTTATCACGAAGGAAGTTTTGCAATGATAAAAAAATATGATAATCGTTTGGTGCCAGACCCGGATTTTAAAGTGGATGCATCAAAACTTCCCAATCAAGCTGCAGGAGCTTCTAACAAGTCACTTAAAACGAGTGTGGTTGGGCGTTGTCCTGATGGACAATCGCTAATTTCAAATGGTCCAATTGTTAACAGTGGAGGTCCGAATTTAGTGTTTGGCCATATGGAAGCACCTCATAGAAGATGATTCCTTTCCAGTCCCAACAAATGCACAGCACAAACTTCCTGGTCCATTAGTCCTGGCTTGGCGGTCACCGTTTCAGCTGCTTTATCGATCGTTTTTGCACCATATTGTCGTATATGACCCATTTCCCAGTCACCATCCGTTTAAGAAATGCATCGATTTTGTTCCATTTGGCCAAGGTTTCGCAGATGAAAATTCGATCCATCATGTTTTTAATTGAATAATACTACGGATTTTCAAAATTAACAACTAAATTTATCATAAAATTTGAAACAGCACCGTATCCATTTGATATAATTAAAAATGCTTCGAATTGATAAAAAAAAACCAATATTTAATTTATTTTATATTTCATTATAACACTTGATTCAAATTTGGGAAAACTTTTAATTTACAAGTGAACAACTTGAGGAAAATCCGCTTTTTTTTACGAAAAAACTTCGTTCAGCAACGAAGTTCATTTCTGGTTGAATAAGCAAAATTGTCGCATTTGGTCTGATGAACAACCACAGGCAAAACAAGAACTGCTATTGTACACAGAAAAAAGCCCTTTTTTGTGAAATTATTAGCCTGTATTTCATTAAAAATGGCACCATCATCAATCGACGATTTCGAATATTTTTTTTGTCCGAAATGCAAGAACTGCATCTGGTCGACATGTTGTGGTTTCAACAAGGCGGCGCTACATGCCACATAGCACGTGAAACAATACATATATAGAGAGGTGAGTTCGGTGAGTTGGCCGCCAAGATCGTGCGATTTGACGTCTCTAAACTATTTTTTATGGGGCTACGTGAAGTCGTTAAAACCAGCACAGCACTTGAAACAATGGACATATTGAGAGGTCAGTTCGGTGAGTTGGCCGCCAAGATCGTGCGATTTGACGTCTCTAAACTATTTTTTATGGGGCTACGTGAAGTCGTTAAAACCAGCACAGCACGTGAAACAATGGACATATTGAGAGGTGAGTTCGGTGAGTTGGCCGCCAAGATCGTGCGATTTGACGTCTCTAAACTATTTTTTATGGGGCTACGTGAAGTCGTTAAAACCAGCACAGCACCTGAAACAATGGACATATTGAGAGGTCAGTTCGGTGAGTTGGCCGCCAAGATCGTGCGATTTGACGTCTCTAAACTATTTTTTATGGGGCTACGTGAAGTCGTTAAAACCAGCACAGCACGTGAAACAATGGACATATTGAGAGGTGAGTTCGGTGGGTTGGCCGCCAAGATCGTGCAATTTGACGTCTCTAAACTATTTTTTATGGGGCTACGTGAAGTCGTTGGGGCTACACGTATTAAACCAGCGTAACTTGCAGCCTTAGAAGACAAAAGAACACATGTTATTAGGGAGATACCAGTCGAAATACTCGAAAAAGTGATTCAAAATTAGATCTCCTGTATAGATCACTTAAAACGTAGTTGAGGCCAATATTTACATGAAATAGTCCAAAAAAAAATAAATGACAAGCATTGATTTATCGATTCAAATAAAAATTTCATACATTTTTACCATTTTTCCTTGTATTTTTTGCAAATTTAAAAACCAAACATTTAAAAAATCACCCGTTATATGTCACCATTCTTTTCTCTGTTTTCATTAGTTTTTAATTCATTTTCATTCACTGAATTAAACATTTTTGTTATTTTGTTCTGTCCCATCGGTTTAATAATTTCTATAATTTAATATAGATACTGATTAAACCATTCAAAAAGGTGAGGTAAACTGTTTAAATACTAATTTTATTATATTGACTAATTAATAATTAATTGTAATTACCATTATAACTGCCTTCGTTTATGATGGTAATTACAATTAATTATTATCCACAGTTTATGATATTATCAATAAATAATTGATTGAGCTTAGGCGCCATTTTCAAAGTAATTTTTTCAACTATCAAAATAACAGAAAATTTATATTGGTTAAAAATTATCGTATATTCTGAAATATACTTAACGCCAAAATTTTTTTTTATGACAGCTATTTTCGTGTATGTATAGGCAATTTTCTGGCTCAATTATTGCAGAAGCGGCGAGAAATCGTAATGCTTGCATACTTTTTTGTAGATTTTAGTAATTTTCCTAATAGAAATTTATTGAATTCCAAAAGCATAATTTATATACATTTTAATTCACTTATTACAAAGAAAAATATAATTTAAACACAACGATTGCCGGCAATGTTTTTTTTTTGTACAATCTTTATATGAGTTCAGACTTATGTTCGTTGGAAAAGTGACATTCCGTACATAAAAAAAATTCTTTTATGTTTTTTTTTTAAATTTTCGATTCAGTTATAGATGGAAGTTAACAAAGAGAAAATTTGATATATTTTACAATTTTGCTTTGATAAATGGCAGCTGAAATTATGAATGGTGTTTATGGTCCCAATGTTAGATTAAAGAATACCTGGATATCTGACGAAAATCTGACGTACGCGCGAGTTATAGTTCGTGGTTATCGATGAAGGAATAATTATGTTTCCTTCAGATAATATAATTAAAACACAAACACTTTTCTTACAAACACCATTTATTAAAACACAAATATATATATAAAAATTAAACGAGAACAAAAACTGATTTTAAGTTTTCGTGACGAGGACTGATTTAGAACTGCCTTATATAATAAAAATACATATTCTCCAAGGCGTCGCTTGGTATATTAAAATGCTTAATAATCTATTTTAAAGTTTGTGAGAACATTCCAAAAGTAACTTAAGATAAAGTATTTTAAGCTGGCAAATCGAAAAACAATTATTCATATTACGAAGTATTTAAAAAAAGTATTTATGCATAAAATTAATATGATATCTTGAATATTAATTTTATAAAACTAAGATAAAGTTTGTGAGAACATTCCAAAAGGAACTTAAGATAAAGTATTTTAAGCTGACAAATCGAAAAACAATTATTCATATTACGAAGTATTTAAAAAAGTATTTATGCATAAAATTAATATGATATCTTGAATATTAATTTTATAAAACTAAGATATATTGTATTCCAAGAAAAATATTAAAATATATTTTGTTTGGACGTAACTCCTCTCTCCTTAAGAGGAAAACTTTCCAAGTTTTTCGTGATAACAGTTACAGTACGAAATTTACAATATAAATATATTGACAAAACAACAATTATAATGACAATGATACAAATAATACTAATTATTGAAATTGTAAATGTATGATTACCTTTTTCAAATTTAAGTTCAACAATTCCTTTTGTATTATTGATTTGCTTTAACAATATTTCATCAAAGGTAATTTTTTCATATGAAAAATTAAAACTTATAACACTATTTGGAATAACAAAACTGTGCTTAAACTCTTTAAAATTTTTAGAATATACATTATTGTTAAGTTTTATACTACAATTATTAAACGATATCAGATAATTTCCATTTAAATTAATTATCCTGGTGTCACAAGAACTACTTAGAGTTACATTATCTTGGTTTTTTAACAATATTATTCCCTGATCTATCTCTACAATTTCAGAAAAATTATTATAGATTGTCGGACAATTTTTCTTTATCAAACAATTAATACAAATTTTCAAATTTTTTATGTCTTTACTTTTTTCATAATTATATATTGAATTTTGGTAAACAATAATTTCGAAAGGCTCAAAGCTTAATTCTTTTTTATTTTTATTTGAAACTGGTATTAATAAACTTCTTTGAATTGTGATTATTTCATTTGGAATTAAAATTACAAAAATTATATTACTCTTATCATCTTTCATTGTTCCTAATTTTATATTTGCTAATTTACTTATGTCTATATTATATTCGTTTATTTCATCATCGGTTAAAATATTACTATGAACTATTCCTAATGTAGAAGAAGCAATATTTTCTTGAATATTATCTACGTTATTCCGTAAAATTTGCAATTTTAATAAGTAATCTGTATATAAAATGTATGAAAATAAGAATTTATTTTTTATATTTATTTCATCAAGTTTTTCAACAATTTTAACTCTATCATTTTCAATACTTTGTTTTAACATTACAAAAGTTTCGTTAAATTTTGTATTTATTTTTACCTGTTGATTTAAATTATTGATTATATTATTAAAATTTTTATCAATTACATTTAAATGATTTTCAATATCTTGTCTATCAAAATCATCCATACTTCCATACAACCATTTGTTTACTGTTCCGATAACATTAATTAGTCCCCTTCTATTTCGATGGGGCAATAACGTTTTTAATTTGTTCCTAATATGTTTAATTTCCAGATTCAAAATTCTAACTTGTTCGTCCTTTAGCATTAAATTAACATTTTCTTCCAAAATATTAATAGTGCTTTCTATTTCCGCTGTATTAATGATGTGTAATATAGTACTATAGTTCAAAACTATATTTACATCGTCTAATTTTATCTCCGTATAACGAAAACTATTCTCAATAGGTTCAATTATTAGTTTAGAGTATACAGTTGACAACATCGTTGCAAGGATTATTAGCAATTTCATTAACGTCCAATTTACCTGCAAATTTCGATTTTCTTTTAATATTGCTTGTGTGAATATTTTTTAGATTATGTTTTAAATATTTAGGTTCCTGTTTATGTCTTAAACTTTTATAATTTTTAATATATCCCTCATTTCTAATTTCTGTATAATCTTCCCTTGCTGCATTCCTTTTATTTATGTAGCGTTCTTTTTCTTCAACCATATTTGTATATATTTTTGTTTTGTTACATTTTCCTTCTTGTACATTTATTGGTTTTTCTCTAATAACAGAATGATAACTATTATTATACCATTCTAAAGCTTTTGACATTTTCTCTTTTATACTCAGATTACCATTTTCAATCCCTAATACTCTTATCTTTTCACTAAGTGTATTGTGTAACCGTTCTATATCTGCGTTACCTGTGTGGTTGTTTGGCTGAACTAAATGCAATTCAATATTTTCGTTTCTCAAATAATCCCTAATATTTATACTTCTGAATTCATTGTCGGTTGTTAATTTTATAAAGTGTCCCCTTTGTGATTTAAATTCCCTTAATTTTTCTATTATGGTTTGATTGTTTCTATCTTCTAAGTAAAAGGCAGTGGCCAATTTTGAAAATTTATCTATAAAAGTTAAAAAATTTCCTTTTGAATTAGTATAAACATCCATATGTATATGTTCTTTAATATCTTTTGGTGTTTCCGTTAATTTAAATTTGGCTTTGATTGGATTTCTTGAATATTTAACCCTATTGCAAACATCACAATTATTAATATATTTTTGAATCAGAATTTTTAAATTTGGTGTGTATATTACTTTCTTTAAACCTTCATAATTTTCATTAATTCCCGTATGCCCTGTTTCGTTTTTGTGATATCTATGTATTTGCTTAAAAGCTTCCTCTTCTGATTCTACATCCTTAGCATAATAAGTACATCTAACAAACTTTAAATTCGGAGAACCTGCATACAAAGTTATTAATTCTTTTTGAACTACATTATATAAGTGATCGTTTAATTCTGTAAAAATTGCTACCCTACCGTTCATTATATACTTCTTTAAAATTTTCTGTAATCTATTTTTAATATCGTCAAAATTTAAAAATATCCTTCTATTATTAAAAATATATTCTATTTCTTTATTCTTATTATCTGTTAAAATAATTTGGAGCTTAAACCTGTTGACTACTGTATCCAATATTGAAAAATGATCGCCCAAATCCTCAACTTGTGAATGCATTGTATCACCAACAGATCTAACATTATTTTGAATGGAAAGCGAATTTTCTTCAGAATCTTCGTTCCCGTTTTCAATTGCACTATTAAAATGAATCTCATGTTGGTCAGTATCTATTCTACTTAAAAAATCGGCTACTCTATTTTCCTTGCCCTTTATATATTCTATATTCATATTATATTCTCCCAATTTTAGTATCCACCTGTTTAATCTTGGGTTTACATCCCTACCTTGGGTTTTTGTATGCAACCATTTTAATGGTTGATGATCTGTTAACAGATCAAACTTTTTCCCATATAAATACGGCCTGAAATAATTAGTGGCCCAGACAATTGCTAAAAGCTCCCTTTCAACCACTGCATAATTTCTTTCGTGATCATTCAGGGTCCTACTTGCATAACATATGGGGTGTGAGTTTTGTTGAAGTATTGCCCCAATAGCAAAAGCACTAGCATCAGTAATTAATTCGAATGGCCTGTTAAAATCAGGGTACTTAAGTACCGGATCTTCAGTAATCATTCTTTTTAATTTTTCAAAAGCATTAATATAGTTTGTATCCTTTATATTAATTTTAGAATTTTTCTTAAGAAAATTCGTTAAAGGTTGTGCCACTTTTGCGTAATCTTTGATGAATTTACGATAGTATCCTGTAATACCCAGGAATGATTTGATTTGTTTTTGGGTAGTTGGCAACCCCAATTTTAAAATATCATCAACCTTTTTCGGATTTGGTTTGACACCGTTTGGTGTTAATATGTGCCCCAGATATTCCGTTTCTTTTGCAAAAAATTTGCACTTGTCTATTTGCATCTTAAGATTATGTTCATTGAGTTTATCTAAAATCTTCTTTATACTACAAACATGTTCTTCTAGAGAAGTGGAAAATATTAAAATGTCGTCGAGGTATACAACGCAAATTATGTTGAGGTACTCTCTGAGAACATTGTTCATCAAACGTTAAATTGTTGCCGGGGCGTTTTTCAACCCGAATGGCATTCTGACGAATTCATAATGTCCCCGAGGTGTTGAGAACGCAGTTTTTAAACGATCTTCCTCCTTAACCATAATTTGGTGAAACCCCTTTGCCAAATCTAAAGTGGTGAAGTATTGAGATCTTCCTAATTTATCCAATATATTTTCTATATTGGGAATAGGAAATTTATCATCAATTGTAACTTCATTAAGTTTTCTGTAGTCTACGACTAAACGCCACTTTCTTTTTCCCGAATTATCTAGTTTTTTGGGTACTACCCACAACGGACTATTGTAAGGTGAGTTGCTTTCCTTGACTATTCCCTGCTTAAGCATATCGTCAATTTGCGAAAGAACTTCTTTTTCGTGAACTTGTGGATATCTATATAATTTTGAATATATGGGTCTATTCGAAGTTGTAAGTATTTGATGTTCCGTATGGTTTGTAGCACTAAGATTATCACCCTCCCTATAAATAAGATTATTATATTTTCCTAATATATTTTTTAAATAAAAGATTTCTTCTGTATTTAAATTTTTGTATAAAGATTCTTCAATTTCTGTATTTATTTTACACTGTTCTAATTGATAAACACCATCATAATCAAATGGACATTTGTTAATAAATGGTATTTCATTTCCGTTAATTTTAATCGTTTCCCTCTCTAAATTTATAATAGCTCCTAAAGGTTTCAGCAAATTTTGTCCAATAATTCCATCAAATTCCTTATTATAAAATTTTGTAATTTTCCATGACATTAAATTTTGTTCATTAAATTCCACAGGTAATTCAGTTATAATTTCACTTCTTACTATAGATTGAGAATTAAGAGAATTAAAATATAAAGGTTTTTCTAATATATGTCTATGATACTGCGATAATAAATTTTCATTTAATAAACTAGTAGAAGATCCTGTATCTACTAAACATTTTATTTTATTATTGCCTATAGTACATTCTATTATCGGTATGTAACTTGGTGAGGCGGTAAAAGAAAATTTGCTTCATGTTGCAAATGATCAACATCCATAGGTTCTGGATTAGGTTGAGCATTATTTTTATTTTGATAATAATTTCTACGCTGAAATGAACTAATATTATTCTGATTGTAATTCGGATTTCTCGGGAAATTGTTACTAAAAGTTCTAGAATTATTTGAATTATCATTGTTACTAAAAGTTCTAGCATTATTTGAATTTTGCCCCTGGAAATTGTTTGTATTTCCGTTGTTTTGCGAATAATTTCTATATTGACCCGAATTATGGTTGTAATTTTGGTATGAACGATTGTAATTAGGATTATGATTATTATGAAAATTTTTATTATTATTTTCATTTCTTGTATATACATTTCGGTTTGAATTATTATTATTTGAGTTAACCGTGTTTCTACTATTGTTTTCGAACTTTGACCTATTATCTGTCAATAAATTTTCCGATTCAAAAAGATTAAATGCTTCTCTTATATTAGAAATATTTCTACCTATCAGAATAGAAGCTAAATGCAGATTCAAATTATTTTTAAAAGTTCTAAAAATTATTTTTTCATTATTATCAGGTTTAAATTCATCTGGTGAATCCTGGTCTAACTCATATTTAATATTTAATTTATTTAATATAGTACGTAAATTATAATAATAATTTATTACATTAAAGTTTTTTAAGTTGAACGCTTCATGATACATCCGATGATAAGTTTCCCTGGGACTAAATGCTGTAATTAATTCCCGCTTCACTTCGTTCCATGTGGGGTTGAGTCCTAAACCTCGAACAACTTCAGCAGCTCGTCCTTGAATTTTGGTGTTGATTATTTTGTTTCCCAAATAATTTTTCAAAGGTTGTATAGAAGTGAGGGTAATTATTGCCTCAACTTCCTTTAAAAAATTATACAACGAAAAACTATCGTCGCCTCGAAATTCTTTAAGGTTATTAATTTCCCTTATTAACTCGGTTTGTCCCAAAATAAACGCCATTTTTTTTTTTTTTTTTTTTTTTTATTAAACTTTTTCACTGCACTTTAATAAGAATTATTTAACTTTGTCTTTATAATTTTATAATTAGTGTTTTATTGTAAATGGTTTTTTTTATGTGTGTGTTTTTGTTGTTAATGTTGTTCTGTGTTCAATTTACGTTCACGTAAAAAGAATTCACTTTTTTTTTTTTTGTAAAAAAAAACAAAACAATTCCTATTACTTAAGAAAGGAATCCTACCGACTGCGCCAGTTATAGTTCGTGGTTATCGATGAAGGAATAATTATGTTTCCTTCAGATAATATAATTAAAACACAAACACTTTTCTTACAAACACCATTTATTAAAACACAAATATATATATAAAAATTAAACGAGAACAAAAACTGATTTTAAGTTTTCGTGACGAGGACTGATTTAGAACTGCCTTATATAATAAAAATACATATTCTCCAAGGCGTCGCTTGGTATATTAAAATGCTTAATAATCTATTTTAAAGTTTGTGAGAACATTCCAAAAGTAACTTAAGATAAAGTATTTTAAGCTGGCAAATCGAAAAACAATTATTCATATTACGAAGTATTTAAAAAAAGTATTTATGCATAAAATTAATATGATATCTTGAATATTAATTTTATAAAACTAAGATAAAGTTTGTGAGAACATTCCAAAAGGAACTTAAGATAAAGTATTTTAAGCTGACAAATCGAAAAACAATTATTCATATTACGAAGTATTTAAAAAAGTATTTATGCATAAAATTAATATGATATCTTGAATATTAATTTTATAAAACTAAGATATATTGTATTCCAAGAAAAATATTAAAATATATTTTGTTTGGACGTAACTCGCGTACGTCAGATTTTCATCAGATTTATACGCAATTGTCTGGCTAAATTATTGTAAAAGCGGCCAGAAATCGTACTGCTTGCATATTTTTGTGTAGATTTTTTTATGTAGACATGACATTCACTGAAATCTAGTACTTTTTATAATAGAAATTTATTGAATTCCAAAACCATAACTAATATTCATTTTAATTGACTTATTAGAAACAGAAATATAATTATCTATGAAAGTGGTGGTAGCATACCGAAATGCTTGCATACTTTTATTGTTTTTCAAGTTCTTATTTTGCCACTTTACGAAAAGTGCAATAAGTAAAAGTGTGGTTTTTATCTTTTTTGAAGTATTTACGAAAAAGTAAGTATTTATATAAATAGTTTCAGAAAATAAAGAGTTTTATAAAAGGTTACTGGTTATTTAACGGAATGAGGAAGCCGAGAATTTGTTTCTTTTGGTAATTTGATATCTTCATTTTTACTAGAGAAATTAACAAAAAGTTAGTGTGTGATGTCTTTAAATGGCTTTTAATGATTTATTTGGTCCAAAAAGTGGTTAAAAGGTGAAATGTTCGTCATTGAATAAATGTAAACAAATGTGATGCTGACAGTTCAATGTTTGCCAGAAAATTAAATAAATATTTTAACTGACCATGATTATTTATTTAACCCATTTGCACTTAATGAATATAGTGAAAAAGAAAGTGGTCGAATATCAGGATTTATTGTTTTTAATCTATGCAAGTCGTTGCATTACGAAGACTGTCTTTTCAGGTTTAGAAGGAGAATTCACATCAAACAGTTTGATAGCATACCAGTCCTTTCTGGCTTCTTAAAGTACTTTTCTGAAAGTGTTGTGAAAATTTAGCGAAGTGAACATTATATTATGTCAAAAAATAAATAATATTTTAAAATAGAATATTGTGTTTTATTGCAAATTTCTAAAACTAATTCTATCAAACAACAAAATCCGCAATATTAAATAAAAAATTTGTAGAAAAGTATATTTACCGAAGTACGTTTCTATATAATTTTTTACACTCCTTCAATTAGATAAAATTGTGAAAATTTGTTTATGGAACATTTGCTGATAGATACTTTTTGTAAATGGTGGATTTTAATAGATACTTAAGCAAAATGGTAGATGTCTTTAAGTGGGAGAAAATTTGCATTGCCACTTTTTACTGCAAGTGCCCGAAAGATAATTTTTTTCATTTTAAATCTTGTAAATTCGAACAGTTTTTTTTTCAAAATAACAAAATACACCAAGTAATTTTATTTATTCCTTCAATTGAATGAAATTGTGAAAATTTGTTTATTGAAAAATTGCTGAATTTCAATATAAGTGCTCGAAAGTTTTTGTTGCAAGTACCCGAAAGATCATTTACTTTTTTTCATAAACAAAATAATATAACTTGTTAGTATGGATTCGGTTACTTTTTTAATATAATTTTTAATAAATTTGCTGAATTTTTATAATTTTGTTTTTGCAAAATAACAAAATGGCGGAGTCCTAAAGTGCCAGAAATTGTACATTGCGAAATTGTAAAAAATTGTTACTCCTTCAATTAAATAAAATTGTGAAAATTTGTTAATGGAAAATTTGCTGAATTATAATAGATATTTTTTGGTTAAGCACAATGACAGATGGTTTTAGTGGGCGAAAAATTGCATTGCCAAAAACTGTTCAAAAGATTACTTTTTTTTTAAAATAACAAAATACAGCGCAAATTAGTATTTATTCCTTCAATTAAATGAAATTGTGGAAATTCGTGTATGGAAAATTCGATGAATTTTAGTATAAGTACCCGAAAATTTTTGTTCCCATAATTTTTGTTGCAAGTACCCGAAAGATCATTTACTTTTTTTCATAAACAAAATAATATATAAATTGTTTTTAGTTTAAAGTTGATTAAGTCTAACAGTTTTTCTATTCAAAATAACAAAATTACAGAGTCCTATGGTGCCCGACATTTTTTTTTTAATTGAACAAAATGGCGCAAATTTCTTATTGGAAAATTCACATACTTTTTAAAGATTATTTTGTTTGCAGCAAAATGATTTAAGTCACCGAAAAATTATATTTGTTTCTTTATTTTATTAAATATAAAATAAAGAATCAAATATAATTTGATTCTTAAAAAAAAAACTATAAAAAATATAGTTTTTTTCTTAAATTTCCGCCATTTTTTATTAAAAAATGGCGGAAATTTAAAAAAAACAAATTCACTAAACTGTAGAATAATTTTCAGCCGCGACTGATAATTTAGATGGTCGAAAGAATTTTTTAATTATACAGGATGGGTCAACTTGGACTGACTTTGGTATACCGTAACCGTTGTGCTGCATTTTTCGGCAATAATTCTTGAACCAATTGAATTTTGTATGGAAACATCCTCGGACTAAATTTTAAAATACGTCGTAGCAATGTTCTGGAGATGCCCAATTGAATAGCACATCGATGAGTACAGCCTCCACAGCTTGTTCATAGCGAACCAGGTCGATTAAAATTTGTTTGTGACTCATGAAATACTGTACCACGCACTTCAAAACGAGTAATTAATTTACTTATCATGTTTGGACTGGGAGCTGTGGCCTTAGATTAAAGAAGTACTGGATAGGCCCCTACCGTATATGTATACGCAATTTTGTGTACAAATTTTTACTAGGGGGATATGACTGTCAAAAATTTTTTATGTAGACATGACACCCACTGCCATCTATGTGCCGTAATGGAAATTTATTTAATTGCAAAAGCATAATTTATATTTATTTTAATTCACTTACTGGAAACAAAAATACAATTTAAACACAACGATAGGCAATTTTTATTTTTTGTACAATCTTTTGATACGAAATGGAATTCTATTTTAGGTTTATTATACATTTCGTAAATATCAATCAAATATAAACCGCCTCAATTTTGTAAACTTTCGGAGGGTTTGAAAACTTTAATTCTCCATGAAAGTGGAGACTTGGGTGTTAGCTTTGTCATTTGTGAATCCGATGTTGACAATTCAATGTTTACCATAAAATAGTACAGTGCCGGTGTATATAAAGTGTGTGTAAGAAAGTTTAAGGGACCGAATTTTTCTGTCTATTTTCCATTGCTGTTTTCATTGTGTTATAATAAATAAAGTTTATTCTTCGGTAAGCTTATTATTTAAATAAATTTGTTTTGATTGCTCTATTAGACCATATTATAATGCATTTACTAAATAATATTGTTTTCATTTTTTTTAGAATATAAGTTATTAATTAATTAAGTACATTAAATTTTTCATTTTCTATTTTTGTTTTAAAGCATTTTCTTTAATATTGTATACGATTAACATCTTATAGTGCACATAATTGCTTTCATATAATCAAATAACTTACAATTCATATTTTACATACTCTTTCCCACTTTAAAAATTCTGTTTTAATAAATAATATATAGTGAAATATATAAAATGAATATACATAATAAATAAATATTTAAAAAAAAAATACTGTGTTTTATTGCATATTTACAAAACTAATTCCATCAAACAACAAAACACGCAATATTAAAAAAATCTGCTTCTTTACGCATAAATGATATCACATATGAAAAATGGTTTTAAACGAACCGCTTCAATCGCATACTGAACTTTTAAATTGGCCCCCAATGATTTACGCCGTTTCTGTTGTATTGCATGTGTGTGCGTTCTATGAATGTATTGCCAACAAAATTTGGACAGAATTTTTGTGTAGAGGCCTATCCAGTACTTCTTTAATCTAAGGCTGTGGCAGTACTTAAAATGGCGACGATATTTTCTTTGTGTTGTAATAATAGATCCCCCGGGAAGAAAAATAAAATTCAAGAATTTTGACACTTTCTTGCACTGATTATGAAAACATTATAAAATTCTTTTTAATCTACAAAAAAAAAATATAAAAAAATTTCAAAAATAAAAAAGTTATTTGCATTATAAATCAGTCATTTCAAGTTGACCCACCCTGTATTAATTTAATTTTTTAAAGTGTTGTCGAAATTTAAATTTGTTTGATTCGAACTATTTTTTTATGCAAAATAACAAAATGACAGAGTCCCGAAATTTACCCAAATTTCGTGGAGGTTTTTAAGGGCCTGAAAAATAATTTTCTTTTCTATCAAACAAAATAAAAAATATTTTATTTATATTTAAATAAATAAGTTTACGGTTTTTCAAAGATTTTCCAAGATTTACTGAATTTTTAATTGTTTGTTAACGCCATTAATGACAATAATTTTTTTTGATGGTTTATTAATATTTTAGGATATTAATGCAATTTTTATTAATTTTTTTTTATTATTTATAAATTTGAAATTTTCAATGTAAAAATGCTTGTAAATAAAAATGATTTATTTAATATTATTGAGAATGAAAAATTTTCTTCACTTTAATTAATTTCGATGACATTAGTGGTAAAAATTCAATAAATTTTTCATATGATTTTTTTGTAAAAAATTATTTCATTCAATATAAAAGGATATTTTTGTATGTAAATTATATACTAAAAAAAAATTGTAGACTCGAAAATATTTTGTAAAAAAATTAAAATATATAAAAAAATCAAATTTAGAGGTCGATGGCGAAATAAAACGAAATAATTTACATTGTTGTGAAATAAGAAAGGAATGAATCTTATTCAAAATGTGAAGTCTAAAGAAGTACTAAATTCTATGTGTGTGAACGCAAATTAAGAACAATGTTTCATCTACATTCCACACTCCTCCTCGTTCATACAAGATTGCACTTGATGCGCAAATATTCATGTTTGATTGCAGATAATGGTTTCGTCAAAATGTCTGCAATCATTTCTTCGGTCGTGCAATATTCCCACCTGATGGTTTTTGTCTTCACCATGTCGTGTATCATTTTGTAGCCATATCCATATGCTTCGTCTTGTATGAAAATTTATGATCGCGAACCAAATTAATACAACCGATGTTGTCCTCGAATATAGTTGTTGGAATGTCAATTTGCTCGTGCATTTCTTCCAACAATTGCCGTAACGATTTCACTTCCTATGATGCTTCCGCAACGGAAACGAATTCAGCTTCACACGATGATGCTGCAACCATGTTGTGCTTGTTGCATGACCAACTTATTGTGCCACCGTTGATATAAATAATGCGACCGCTATTTGACTTCCTGTCTGTTCTACCGTTTACCCAAGTAGCATCCGTATTTCCAATCAATGACAAATCTTTTGATTGTTTGTTGCTCAGTTTTAACTTCATATACATTCCACTGTTATAGGGTGTAAAGTTAAGAAAGAGAAAATTTGATATATTTTACAACTTTGCTTTGATAAATGGTAGCTGAAATTGTGAATGGTGTTTTCCAGGGTCATTCAACAAGTACTTAGCCTACAAAAGAAAAACGAAAATTTTGGAAAGGTGGCAATTTATTTTTCCACATAATCTCCTTCAAGCTCGATACACTTAGCCCAGCAATGCTCTAACTTTTTTAACCCGTCCAAAAACTACATTTTCTCGAGGGAAGCAAAATAGGCCTCCGTGGTAACGATGACCTCCCTATTCTATCCAAATCTATTCCCGGCGAGTGATTTTTTCAGGTTTGGAAACAAAAAGTAGTCACAGGGGGCCAAATCTGGAGAGTACGGTGGATGGGGCAACAATTCGTAGCGCAATTCGACAAATTTGGCCATGGCGACGGCGGAGGTGTGAGCCGGCGCGTTGTCGTGGTGGAACAGCACTTTTTTCTTCGCAAAGCGGGGCCGCTTTTTCTTCAATTCGACGTCAAATCGGCCCAATAAGTCAGCATAGTAGAGCCCCGTGATTGTTTTACCCTTCTCGAGGTAATCGATGTGGATCACACCTTGTGAATCCCAGAAAACGGTGGCCATCACCTTTCCGGCCGATCGAACAGTCTTCGCCTTCTTCGGAGCACGTTCGCCGGGTGAAGTCCACTGTTTCGACTGTTCCTTGGTCTCTGGTGTGTACCAGTGAATCCATGTTTCGTCGACGGTCACGAAACGACGCAAGAACTCCGCTGGATTGCGCTAAAACAGCGCCAAACACGTCCCCGATGTGGTGTCACGGTTGCGCTTGTTTTCCGGTGTGAGCAAACGCGGCACCCATCGCGCCGACAGCTTTCTCATGCCCAGTTCTTCGCGTAGAATATGATGCACCGTTCCTACTGCGATGCCCACAGTCTTAGCTATCTCGTGAACCTTCAATCGACGGTCTGCCAACACGAGATCGTGGACTTTTTTAACGTTTTCCTCCGTAGCAGCCGTTTTCGGGGCACCTGGGCGTGGCTCATCAAAAACCGACGTGCGGCCACGAACAAACTCGTTGAACCAATTCTTGACGGTCGCCATCGAAGGAGAAGAGTCACCATACACAGCATCCAAGCGATCTTTGATTTCGCTGCGCGTTTTCCCTTCCAAAAACAAGAATCTAATCACCGAACGATATTGTTATTTTTCCATTTTTGTGCAACCGACCGACACGCTCGCTTTCAAAGGCTCTCAAAACAAAACTAATGAAGGGAATCGACTGAAACTTTGACAGTAGGCTACTAAAAGAATGTACTGCACGATGAAAAATTTCTTTTGTGACGGCAATTTCATTGGGCGGTGAGGCTAAGTACTTGTTGAATGACCCTCGTATGGTCCTGATCTTAGAATAAAGAATACCTGGATAGGCACGTACGTCAGATTTTCGTCACATTTATAGGCAATTTTCTGGCTAAATTATTGTAAAAGCGGTCAGAAATCGTACTGCTTGCATATTTTTGTGTAGATTTTTTTATGTAGACATGACATCCACTGACATCTAGTAGTTTTCGTAATAGAAATTTATTGAATTCCAAAAGCATTAATTTTAACTCATTTATTGCAAACAAAAATATAATTTAAACAAACACGACAGAATGCAGGCAATTTTAATTTTTTGTACAATATTTTGATATGAAATGGAATTTTATTTTAGGTTTATTATTTATTTTGTAAATATCAAGTGCCTCAATTTTGTAGACTTTCGGAGAGTTTTAAAAAACGCCATTCTCCATGAAAGTGGTGGTAGCATACCAAAATGCTTGTATATTTTTATTGTTGTTCAAGTTGTTATTTTGGCATTATCGGAAAGTACAAGTGAAAGTGTGGTTTTTATCTTTTTTGAAGTATTTACGAAAAAGTAAGTATTTATATAAATAGTTTCAGAAAATGAAGTGTTTTATAAAAGGTTACTGGTTATTTAACGGAATGAGGAAGCCGAGAATTTGTTTCTTTTGGTAAGTTGATATCTTCATTTTTACTAGAGAAATAAACAAAAAATTAGTTTATGATGTGTTTAAATGGTTTTGAAGGATTTATTTGGTCCAAAAAGTGGTTAAAAAGTGAAATGTTCAA
This sequence comes from Atherix ibis, assembly GCA_958298945.1. Classification (NCBI taxonomy): domain Eukaryota; kingdom Metazoa; phylum Arthropoda; class Insecta; order Diptera; family Athericidae; genus Atherix; species Atherix ibis. The sequence goes on from OY282609.1 coordinate 80,378,139, forward strand.
CATTGAATAAATGTAAACAAATGTAATGTTGACAGTTCAATGTTTACCAGAAAATAGTTCAGTGCAGGCGTACGTAAAGTGTGTGTGTAAGAAAAATTAAGGGAAATTAAGTGCAAATGGATTAAATAAATAATTTAAGTGACCATGATTATTGAATATACGCACTTAATAATTATAGTCATTAGCTGTATTCCATTGGACCCATTTTGCTACTACACTAGTTGTGTATCTGTCATCATCTACTTTACCTCGAACAGAGCAGTAATTTTCCGCTGGAGTTACGCATACAATGTACGGTAGGTGGATTGTAGTTGCTACAGTGAAAATAGAGAGATTTGCGGGTTCGTTGGTTCCCAAGTAACGCAAGTTACGAAAATAAAGCTATTTGACGGCACTCTGACGGCACTATGTTCCGTCATCTAATTACGAATTTGTTCAAGACGGGTTAAGGAACTGTTTGTTCTTTGTCGCTAAAAGCCGGAACTCAAAAAAATTTGTTTGCCTTCATGAACTAAGAGCCGTCAGACGTAACGAAAACGGAACTCATTGACGGCACTTATTGAGTGGGTTCCGAGTGCGTTACTTGGGTTATGTTGAAATGTCATATTTTTTTGTTGTTGTTTATGTGTGAATAAACTCAGTATTGTTGGTGACTATTGTGTGATTGTATTTTACTGCTGTTGTGATATGTTCATTTTATTGAGAGTCTTCAGCGCTGTAGCAAAATTGGTCCAATGGAATACAACTATTATTTGCACTTAATGAATATAGTGAAAAAGGCTTTATTGTTTTTAAGCTAGGCAAGTCGTTGTATTGCGAAAACATTTTTTTCAGCTTTAGAAGGTTTTTTTTCAGCTTTAGAAAACAAATCCGACATCAGGTGGTGCATTTAAATTAAATTCAAAAATAAATTAATGCTTTATTTTTAAATTTAACTTAAATGCACAATGCCTATTTAAATTACTATTTCAATCTGAAAACACGTATTTATTTTATAAAGAAGCTTTCAATCTCTATAAATGATTGTTTTACAATTAAAATTTATATTTACTAAGTTGCGGTATAGTTTTAATTTCAACATACACATAATATCACATTCACTCATTAAATTCATTTTATATATTTGGAATGGATTTTTTTTGTGTGCACAAAACATGTTTTGATATAATCAAATAACTTGTAATTTTGATTTTTTAGATGTACTTCTTTATAATTCAATTATAATAAATAATAGCTGTCTTCCATTGGAGTAAGTTTGTTACTGAGCAGTAGTTCTAGCTGTCATCATCTACTCTACCTCGTACAAATCAGTACATTGCAATAGTAGTTAAGCCATACAATTTACGGTAGGGTATTTTAGTTCCCAAAATGAAAATAGATGGCTTAGCGGGTTTGTTGGTTATGTTGAAGAGTCATATTTCTGTCAGTATTGTTTATTTTCGAATAAACTCAGTTTTTATTGTTAATGTGTGAGTAAACTTAGTATTGTTCTTAGATTAAAGAAGAAGTGGATAGGCCTCTACACAAAAATTCTGTCCAAATTTTGTTGGCAATACATTCGTAGAACGCACACACATGCAATACAACAGAAACGGCGTAAATCATTCGGGGCTAATTTTAAACTTCAGTATGCGATTGAAGCGGTTCGTTGAAAACCATTTTCATATGTGATGTCATTTATGCGTTAACGAATAGATTTTTTAATATTACGGATTTTGATGTTTGATGGAATTAGTTTTGGAAATTTATAATAAAACACAGTATTCTATTTTAAAATATTATTTATTTAATTATTAGATATTTCACTATATATTATTTATTAAAACAGAATTATAAAGTGGAAGAGCATATAAAAATATAAATTGTTAGTTATTTGATTATATGAAAACAATTATGTGCACAATAAGAAGATGATCGTATACAACATTAAAGGAAATGCTTTAAAACTAAATTACAAGATGAAAAATTTAATGTATGTAAAAAATTAATAACTAATCCTTCTATTATATAAAAAAGTTTTTTTTTTTGTATTTTTTTATTATGATGTATGTATGAATTTTTGTTGTTTCAATATATGTGTTTTATTTAAGACATTTTTTTTTGTAGTCATTTATATATGTAAGGATGTTATAGACATGGGTAGAAAATAGTTAAATTTGAGTGAAGAGGAGATGAAAGAGCATAAGCGTATTCAAAAGAATACTGCGAGGAAGCGTGTTTATGCAAAAATCGAGAAAGGGAAATTAAAAATGTAATGAAAAATTATAACGAAAACAAACCTGAAAAGAGAAAAGCTGCTCGCGAATATTACCATGCAACTAAAGATGAAAAAAGGCCAAAAAGCAAAAATTGATGTTATGATTGTATGGAGCGGGAAAAAAGTAGAATATTTGAACATAGGGGATATGAAAAAAGAATGCGAACATTGTCACGCATTTTTGGTGTGATGATGTTTTCCCTCTATTAAGTAGAATATTTGATATAGGGGCCCCCCGGAGATCACACAGTATTCGTAGGGGGGGTGGAGGTTGATGAGCGAAGCGAGCATGGGGCTAAGCCCTCTAGTATTCTAAAAAAAAGAAAACAATATTATGTAGTAAATGCATTATAATATGGTCTAATAGAGCAAAGAAAACAAATTTATTTAAATAATAAGCCTACCGAAGAATATACTTTATTTATTTTAACACAATGAAAACAGCAATGGAAAATAGATGAAAAATTCGGTCCCTTAAACTTTCTTACACACACTTTATATACACCGGCACTGAACTATTTTCTGGTAAACATTTAACTGTCAACATCGAATTTGTTTACATTTATTGACGGACAAACTTTTCACTTTTTCACCACTTTTTAGATAAAATAAATCACTAATAGCCATTTAGGCACATCACAAACTAAATATTTGTTATTTTGGTTAGTAAAAATGAAGATGTCAACTTACCGAAAGAAAGAAATTCCCGGTTTCGTCGACTTTCTAGCAATTTTTAATAAATTAATTAATTTTCTGGAATAAAAACTTCGTATTAAGTTTTATCAAATATATAACTTTTTATAAAAATACTTACTTTTTCGTAAATACTTGTAAATATGTAAAAAAAAACCACTTTTAATTGCACTTTCTGATGTGCCAAAATAAAACTTCACAAATGACAAGAATAGCTCTTAAGTCTCCACTTTCATGGAGAATTAAAGTTTTCAATCTCTCCGAAAGTCTACAATCCAAAAGATTGTACAAAAAATAAAAATTGCCAATCGTTATATTTAAATTATATTTTTGTTTCCAATAAATGAATTAAAATGAATATAAATTATTCATTTGCAATTCAATAAATTTCTATTACGAAAACTAGATGGCAGTGGGTGTCATGTCTACATAAAAACATTTTGACAACAATATCCCTTTGTAATAATTTGGACACAAAAATGCCTATCCAGGTATTCTTTAATTTAAGGGATTGTTGTTGACTATTTTGAGGTTATATTTTACTGCTGTCAGTAAATTTTGCATTCCATTGGGCATCTACTACGAAGTTCTGCTTAGTAGCAAAATTTCTCCAATGGAAGACAGTTAATATATAGCGAAATAAATAAAATGAAAATATATAATTAATAAATAAATATTGTAGAATATTGTGTTTTATTGCAAATTTCCAAACCTTATTCCATCAAACAATTAAATCCGCAATATTAAATAAAAAAATCGATTTATTTTCGTATAAATGACATCACACATATGAAAAAGAGTTTTAAATGAACCGCTTCAATCACATACTGAAGTTTAAAATTGTTCCCCAGTAATTTACGCCGCTTCTGTTATTTTGCATGTGTTTGCGTTCTTACGAATGTATTACGAACAAAATTCGGCCACAATTTTTGTTTAGACGCCTATCTAGTTCTTCTATAATCTGAGGACACATGTATCTACAACTAACAACATATTAACAAAAATCAAAAATCTATCATTTTAAGACCAATACAAATTGTTCGCATAATAACGGATCAAAATTTTTTTTTCAGCAAAAGCTTTCCGCTTTAAAAAAAAAGCTTAACTTTTGAATTGTTTTTTTTTTTTTTGGTTGAAGTTTCTAATTCCCTCTTGAAGAGATCAATCAAAATCGTCCGTTTTTAATATCATGTTTGGGCAATGTTTCAATCGCTTACTTAACGAACTATTATTATTTTGATTAGATACAGTCAGTCGCCTTCTAATCTCCAATACAATCACAAAATATAGCTTTTACAATTCGACAAGATATTTATTATTAGAGAGAATGGCAAAGAAAGTTCGCATCGGCGAACAACAGCAGCTACCAAAATTGGAGGGTGATCGAAAAGCGGTGAAATGTTTCTATCCGGTCTGAAATTGGCTAAAGGGAAAAATAAGCAGGCAGATTTTATATGTTCGCTCCGTCTTCGCCACAGATAGATGTCAATCGTTTTGTAGCATTCGGGCAATCTATTAAGAAAATTACGCGAGTGTGTTTAGTTTTGTTTGAATTTATTATTTTTTTGAATAAATACAACATGATGATATTGTGTAAATTGTGTATAAACATATAACAATAATCAAATCCACCGAATTGAATTAATTGCGTTGGATAAACATAAACTACCTGTAAGTGAATAATAATAGTTTAGTTTAGGCCCCAGAGAGAGGCATGTAATCTTTACTGTAGTTATTAATTATGTGTACACATATTTAAAAATAAAAGAAGGCGGGCGGGCGGAATTGCGGCCGTACAAGTATATATGCAATGCCACAGTGATTTTATTACAAATAAAATATTTAAAATAATTTGTTATTAGGTATTTTTTCTATTTAAAGTGATTTGTTTTTTTTCCTGATTTTCCTTACAAATGTTTTGGAAATGTCAATATTTTCTTTTTTTTTTCTGTGGCGATTATTATTATCGATGATCGAAAGTGTAAATTTACTATTCTACATAACCAAATATTATTAACAATTGTAAAATTTCTTGCCATTGTTAATAATCAGTCAGAATTAAGCATTTGCAAAGAAAATTACATACTACAACCTATATAAAAAAATTTAATTGTTTTATGTGAAATAATGCACCACCATTCAAATGCATTCTAGATGGAAAAAAAAAAACAAAAATTATTTAGACATTATTCACCATATTTTTATTTACTAATTCCATGAAACAAAACAAACATAAAATGAAAAACAACAAAAAAAAACAACAACAACATTTCCGATATATAATAAAAGTGCCACTACACAACACAATCTTATATATACTCTAGTAGTATTGGTATTGATTTGATAATTTCCAATTTTCGAATTTCAATAAAAATTATTTTTTTTGTTTGTTTTTTTTTTTGCATGCGATTTGTTTGGGTTTTGTTTCGTCTTTTTTTTTTGACAGTTCGAATTTTGTGTTGCAGTTTATTCTGTGTGCATAGAATTTCGCTTCAACCTATATTGGCGTTCGCCTGACTAAACGACTCTGTGGGTGTATGCGAATAAAAAATTGACAAAAAGCGTATGCATGTGTGCGAGAAAAAGAATTCTCCTGTTTCGTTTTTTATTAAAAATATGGTCTTTATTAATATTTTGCACAACAATTGCATATTTAATTTATATTCTTCATTAAATTGAGATAATGTTTTTAGCTTTTTTTTTGTAATAGAAATATTTAAGTCTTCGAAGAAAATAGTACTTATGTTGGGGGGGGCGGGGGAGTGCAAAAAATATTCATTGTTAAATTTGGCGGTAAAAAAATTGTTTTCACAAAACCGTTCAGTTTTTTTTCTAATTCAAAGTTTTAATTTAACAAAATTTACTTTTTACGGTTTAAAAAAAAAATTCATATTATAGAAAGAAATAAATTCAAAGCGACAACAAGAAAATGTTGTTAACAAAGTCCTTTTAAATTGAAAATATACATTGTATGTGATTGAATATATAAGGATTAATGAAATTTTTTTTTTTTTAAATTATAGTTGGCTATGGAAAAATATAATTATTTTACAAGGATCGATGATAGTGAGATTGATATAAATCGTAAACAATTCGCATCGTTACGTGGTAATTTAACCGAACAGGAAATAGATAGAAATTTAAGAAAACCAAATAAATTAATAAATAATGATAATATTAATATGAATTGTACGAAATTGATTAATATTAATGGTAATATTGATAGTAATCAAAATGAATTGATAATTATTGATGATAATAGTATCAAAGAGGATGCAACAAATAATAATAATAATTTATTATCAATGTTAAATGATGAATCATTAGATAATTTTATGCCATCGGCAACGGTACACAGTGACGATGAGGATTGGAGAAATTTAAAACCAGACAAATTACTAAAGGATTCTAGTGTTGCAAAAGATTTCGCTTATGATAGTGAACGCAATCCAACTGTCGAAACGGAAATATTATTTGAAGTTGATGCTAATAGTTTAAATATGGAAGATAATCAATGTTCAATGACTGAAGAAGAAAGTGATTGTAAATCACCACCATCTGATGATTTTCGTATCAAAGATATTCAAGGTAATGCCCATGAGCTATACTCAGTCCTTAACGATCATAATTATTCCAGTCAATCATTATCGACTATATCTTTTGAATCACCAGATCGTCCAAACGGGATTTTATGTGATAATTTAAAACAGTGTTTAAATGAAATCAATAAGATAACAGCAAATATATGCACTGATAATAGTAGTGGCAAAGTTCCACAATCTGAACTAATTGATGTTACAAATAATATTGTTGATACTGTAATGAAATTTCGTGAAAATCTATTAAAGAATTCCGATAATAAAAAAGGCGTTCAATTAATTTTTGATAATGTTGATATTGATTTGAAACCAGATCATTTAACACGTTTGAATAATTTGTCTGAGGAGAAAAATTTATCATCTCATCAGAGTAAAGAATCAATAAAAACCGAAAAGAATGAAAATGATATTGAGAATGATCATGAACTCGATGACAGAGAATCGAGTAAAATAACAGAAAAAGAACTCTGTTCAGAGCCGCCATTAGAATTAAGTAATAGAAGTAATATTATTATTAATAAGAATAAAAATAATGATAACATAAATAAAGATAGTGGTAATAATGAAAAGACTGGTCACAATTCTGTTGAATCATCGGAGGCGGAATTTTTTCCAGAAAATATGTCCGAACCATTAGAATATGATTTAGGAAGTATTGAAAGGCTCTCGTATGATGATAGTGAAGAATTAATGAAGTCTGATAGAATCAAGGAAATCTTTAAATTTGGAAAAGATATTTTAATCACTTGTAGAAATATTGTTAAATCTCCAGAAAATATCGATAGTTTTTTGGATAAAATTCAAAAAGATTTTCAAAATTTATTTAAAAACAACAATGTTGATAAAATAGAAACTTCTACACAAACCGATGGTACTGGTAAAGTTTTATCGAAGAGGAAACAATTAGAACGCAATAAAAAAACCAAAGAGGAATTATTAGCTCCATCATCGACATCATCATCATCATCGTCTGCATCATCAACATGTGCATCGTCATCATCATCATCATCGTCCGAAAGTGATTTAGATTTAAACGATGAGGCAATTCAAATTAATAAGAGCTCCGAAAGTTATATGGAATCGTTAAAAACAAATTCGACTATACTAACTGATGGTAGTAATATTCTTGATCTCTCTAAGTATAAAGCTACTGATGATTGCGAAAGTATGGAAAGCGATATAGAAACTCCTGAAAATCCCATAAACAATCAAAAAAAAACTGATAACGATGATGAATCAATGAGCGAAAATGAAAATATCATATTAGGCTCGACAGCTTCAACTGAAGTATTTTCACCGACTGGTTTCTATAATAATGACGATGATGAACACTGTCAAGATAAACCGAATGATAAGAGTAAATCTTCAAACGATGACGTTGAATTAGATGATGAAAAACTTTTGGTTCAACCAATTGTTATTATGGAAAAATTATCTGAGAATTTAATTAAAGAAATACAAGAAGATCAATATGTAAAAAAAGTGGATAAGTAAGCATTTTACACAAAATAATAATGTAGTTTTAGGTTTTTATTCTTTTAAAATTTTTAGACTTTTAAATTTGGAAAATGTTGAAAAGAGAGCTGTTCCTGATCCTAGCCATGCAGCACCGGATCGAAATAGGCCATCGACAACGAAAACTTTAAAGAAAAAACCACAAGAACTCTGTGACATGTTAAATGATACAGAAAAGTCCTTCTATAGTGATGATACTAATAGTGAGGTATTTGATAAAAATTCTATTCATATATTATTATGCTACTAAATGATAGAATTGAATGAAATTATAAATAATTTTTTTTTATTTGATTTTAGACTGATTCAGAGAAAATGACTGAACAAGAATATCTTAAGCAATGCAATAGTGTCAGTAAAAATTATCTTCTTAATTCATCCACATGTAGTGAATCCGATTTAGATGCGGAAGAACCATCTGAGGATATAGCCAAAAAACCGGCTAATGAGATTAATATTAAATTAGATTCTGATGATTCAAAGGAATCATCAGAGCTTAGTAAATTTTTGAAATCTTATAAAGTAGACGACAGTACTGATGATGAGAACTCTGATAAAGATGATGAATTAGCTAAAGGTGATGAGTCTGATAAAGGTGATGAGTCTGATGAAGGTGACAAGTCTGCTCAAGATGATGAAAAGGGAGAAGATGATGTAGTATCAGATACAGAGAGTCATGATAGCCGAAAGCGAATTGAAAAATCACAAGAATTAAAAGATGAAAATTATTCAGAAAAATCAACAGAAAATAAAGAATCTTCGGCAATCGATAAAATTCAAAAAAATCATTCAGATAGTGATGATGAAACGGAGAAGAGTAGAAAGTCTGATGAGGAAAAATCAAAAGTCAGAGATGAATTATCATCAAATGATGAAAAAAAATCACGTAAAGCACGCACAGAAAGTCTTGATAGTAGTAAAGATAATTCGGTTTTAAGCAAAATTGATAGTGATGATTCCGATTGTGAAGTATTAGGAATATCGTCACGAAAAAAAACTGCTAAAGAGAAAAATTTCACTGATATTGTTGAATCTGTTGAAAAGAAACGAAAAAATTCAAAATCAACAGATGATGTGATCAGTTTGGATACGGATACAGATAGTGATATTGCTGAGATTGGTGTAGAAGCTGAGGGTGAAGCTGAAGGTGATGTTGAAGATGAATCTCAAAATCGAACAATAAAACCGATGATGAGAGCTGATCAATTAGCTGGTGAAACTAAATTAGCCCAACAACAAGAAAGTGAACGTATAAAACGTTTAGAAAAGAAAAATCAAATGTTAGCTAAAATATTAGAAACAAAAAAGAATACTCTTAACGATGTGGATAAACGTCTTATACTTGATTATCATACAGAGACAGATACGATTATTGAAGTTCATGAGGATTTATTAAAACAATTAAAACCTCATCAGAAAGATGGTTTAAAATTTATGTATAATTGCTGTTATGGTAGTATTGATAATTTAAAAAAGCATAGCGGTTCTGGTTGTATTTTAGCACATTGTATGGGATTAGGGAAAACATTACAAGTAATAATATTAATATATTTAAAATTTACACAATTTCTTTACACAATTTTTATTTATTATATATCATTTTAGCTTATTGCTTTATTGCATACAGTTTTTAGTTACGAACAATTGGATACGAAAAAAGTATTAGTTTTATGTCCGAAAAGTACTGTAATGAATTGGGCTGATGAGATATATCATTGGCTAAAGCCATTTAATTGTCGAAATATAAAAGTTTTCAAATTTCCCGATAATAGGTAAAAGTTTACTAGCTAGTATAATTATCAATATTAATATATTCCTTATATCTATATTACAATAGTCTATATGGTGAAAAGAAGAATATTATTGAAGAATGGTCAAAATGTGGTAAAGTTGGATTTCGAAGAAATGGTTGCTTATTAGTTGGCTACGAGGCATTTCGAACATTAGTAAATGGGCATTCCTATAAAAAGCACCAATCCAATGTATCCAGCGAGAAGCTTAAAGCAATTCAGAAATTGCTCTTGGAACCAGGTCAGATAAATCATTACATTATAGATTATTGTAGATAAATCATTACTGTTATCTCAATCCTTCTATATATACAATAGTAGTTTTTTTAAAATATATATTATATTGATTATAATTAAAATTCAAAATTCTAGGTCCTGATTTGGTAATATGCGATGAAGGTCATATAATAAAAAATAAAAAATCTGCAATAAGTACAGCTGTTTCTAAATTAAAAACTCAAAGGCGTATCATATTAACTGGTACACCAATTCAAAACAATTTAAAAGAGTGTAAGTTTTGTTTTAATATGCATATTTATTTATTTTTTTCTTCATCTAATAATTTCCAAATTTAATATAAAATTCTCTATAGACTATAGTATGGTTAATTTTATAAAACCATCATTTTTGGGTACTGAAAGAGAATTTGGTAATTTGTATGCTAATCCAATTAAGAATGGTCAACATAAAGATTCAAGTAAAAAAGATATAAAAATAATGAAACAACGATCATTTGTTCTTCATAAGAAATTATCAAAATTTGTTCAGGTATAATAAGTGTTCATAAAATTTTAGTTTTTTTTCACTTAAATATATTTGTTTGTTTTTTTTTTTAGCGACGAGAAGCAGCATTATTGAAAACATTTCTACCTGAAAAATATGAATACGTACTTTTTGTACCAATGTCAAATGTTCAAGTAAGTATTATCTTTTTAGATTTAAATAAACAAATAACTAAAAAAATTAGCAATATATTTTTGGTAGTTTATTTCGTTATCTAAGCTCACAGAGTAATAGTCGAAGAATTTATGTTATTAAATATGTTTCAAAGATTATATAATAAAAAATTACGAAAAAAATCATTGTTTTTTTTGTTGTTGTTACAGAATAAACTTTATGAGCACTTCTTGCAAACAATTGATAAACGAGAAGGGTCTAGAGGTAAAAGCTTAATACCCGATTACACTTGCTTGAGAAAGGTCTGTAAAATATAAATTTATGTCAATTTTTCTTGGATAAGATCGAAATTGAAAATATTTATTTTGATTTTGTAAAAATTTTTTTTTATAGATTTGGACACATCCAAAAGTATTAGAAAATGCATGGAAAAACGCAAATGTAAGAAAAACGATTCCACATAATATATGATATTTATGCAAAATTAATGAATTTGAATTTTTTTTTTAATATTATATTTTTAAAGATAAAAAGTAAAAAGGATATTAGAAAAGTAGTAACGCCTGTCTCAATTTCGGATGATGAACAACCAGATGATGTTTATGATAGTCAAACTGGTATATTATCGGTTACAAACGATTGGTGGCGTCCGTTAGTATCTACAGACGATCTCAAATCTGTATTACCAAGCAATAAACTACGAATTGTATTTGAAATTTTAAGACTGTGCAAAGAGAGTGGAGAAAAATGGTTAATATTCTTTTTAATTTAAATTCATTAAACAATTTAAAAGATGAATATTTTTTTTTTGTTGGATTTTCTTTTCATTTTAATCGATTGGATAATGTGGTGGTCTTCCTTTTCAATTAACAGTTTAATATTTTCTGCATTCGTTGCTGTATTAGATGTTGTCGAATTCTTTATGAAACAAAATGGTGAGGCTTGTATCAGTATTTTATATTTTTTATGGTTGTTTCTATAGTGGGGCACAACACACTACCTTAAGACTATTTTTTCAATATATTTTAAAATGCCATTTCCATTATATTTAAGATTTAGAAGATTCGCAAGGATGCAAAAAAACATGGGTAACAAATCAAGATTATTTTCGTTTGGATGGGAAAACACCGAAAGCTGTAAGGCATGATATGGTGAAGGCATTCAACGATCCTAAAAATCGAAGAGCAACGTAAAAAAAAAACCATACAAACGTTTTGCATTTGAAATAAAAATAATTGATGATTTTTTTTTTGTTTAGAGCATTTTTAATATCGGCAAAAGCTGGCGGACAAGGTATAAACTTAATAGGTGCAAATCGAGTAATTATTTTGGATACATCATGGAATCCATCAAATGATCAACAGAATATTTTTCGAGTATTTCGTTTAGGACAGTCACGAAATTGTTACATATATCGGTTAATTTCAATGGTGAGATAAGTGGTTTTTTTTTTCCTCCTACCAGATAGTAATAATTTTTAATTAAAAATATAGGGTACTATGGAGGAGAAGGTTTACTCACGATCAGTTACGAAACAAGCGATGAGCTTTCGTGTTGTCGATGAGCAACAGATTGATCGACATTACAGTTTGTCCGAATTAGCTGAATTATATACGTAATTAATTTTTGAAAATACTAATAATAATAACATAAAAAAACAAAACTGTGGTACATAATGAACTTTTATATTGAACACAGACTAACCATACCGAATCCAAGTAGCCGTCAAGTGCCGAATATTCCAGCTGATACGCTTTTAGCTAATTTACTACGTAAACATCCAGATCTTATATATAAATATCATGAACATGATAGTTTATTGGAAAATAAAATGGAGCAAGAGTTAAGCGAACAAGAAAAAGCAGATGCATGGGATGCTTATGAAAGAGATTTAAAACAGAGTCAAGGTAAAAATGACGATTTATCTAAAATTTACTATAAATAAATATTATTTTCGTTTGGTATTTTTAGATCCAAGCTTTGGACTTGGACGACCACCACTCGACAGGTTTGTTAGTTTAAAATTCGATTTAAATTTTCTACAATAATAAAAATTAAAGAGAATTTATAATGTGAGTTTTTTTTTTTTTCTTCTCTTCCTTCTATTTTAGCGCACGATATTCATTTCCATTTCCATTTTTCGATAAGGACATGCAAGATCAATATGCTGTATGTATTAAATAAATACAATTATAAATAATAACAAAATAGTTCAATGGTATTTTTTTTTATTATTTTTAGTTGGCTGGCATGAGTAGTTATGATTATATGATGAGATTAGCCGCATGTTACCCACCAAACACATTACAGGACAATAGCTATACATCATCAAATGCTGTGTCAGATTTGTATAATATGTGTCAGAAATATCCAAATTCAGGATTGATGTCAGGAATGCATTCTTTAAATCCAGACACTATTGCAAATTATATAAATCTTCAGTTAAGATATGGTGCAGGCATGTTACCATCTACATCGACAAATGCAGCTGCTGGATATCCTTTAAGATTTAATGAATATACGAATTTACCAAAAACATCGTACATAAATTCAGCGGCACCCTCGTCTATGCCTACAAGTTCAATGTATGCTAATAAGCCAACAGGGACAGATCCAACTAATTCTGCGTTCGCATATCCAAATTTGCGAAATTTAGAAACAAATGAAAATAGATCAGCTGTTGCGGGAATACCTGATTTGCGACTAAATCCTTTCGCTACACAATTAGGCAATAACGCTCTTTTAAATCATTTCCCGAATGTATCTCCATCCGTTTCGTCGAATACACAACCATTTCCTCAATATTTCCTACCAAATAAAACACCTAGTACTACACAGCAGACGACCGCATCAAAAATATCCGACCAATCCACTGTTAATAATGCTAATGCTAGAATGAATACAGCAGCACCAGCACCACCTAACAATAGTTCAATTAACCAACAGTCTCAAGCTGCTCTATTAAAAAATCCCGGATTGCAAGTGACTAGTTCATTTGTCAATAATAATGTCAATCAAACACGAGATATTTTGAATACTGCACAATCGAATATAGGACCATTCACTACAATGCGGAATAATCAATTTGATAAAATTCCAAAAGGTTCGAACCATCAAAAACAACAGCAACACCAACAGCAACAATTTCAACAACTTCAAGTGGTGCAGAATCAACCGAATAAAAATGTATCCCAATCTCAAATTCAATCCCAAATTCAAGCGCTTACGCAGGCACAAGCACAATCGAAATTGGAGCAACATCATCAGCAACAACAACACCAACTTCAACAGCAACAGCAACAGCAACAGCAACAGCAGCAGCAGCAGCAGCAGCAACAACAACAACAACAACAACAACAACAGCAACAGCAACAACAGCGCCAGCAGCAACAACAGTCGAATGAAAAACTACAATTAAACAACAAACAATTTCCTTCTTCGTTCGACTACGCCAATGCAACGTCAACAGCAGCAACGAGTATAAATGGCAAATTGTCAGGATCGAGAAATGCGAGTGATAGTGTTACAACAGCAGCTACAATTAATATTGGGGGAAGTGTACTTGGTACTAATTCCAACTCCGGCCATGGAATTGGTCCCCCTTCAGTCTCTAATATTGGTGTCAATTTGAATGTTAATACAAAAGCTGTCATGAATTCCGCTCAAAGTTCTGGACCTCATAATACGACAAATGTGTCGAGTGTTCCAGCAGTAACTGGAAAAACATTGCCGAATGTAAAAACGATAATTCGTCCGGCCAATAACAAATCAAAGTTCGCAAGATCTCAGATGGCAACTAATAATAATTCAACAACAACAAATAATAAACTAATCACCAGTACAATTGGTAGTGGTGCAGCTACATCACAACAATTTACTAACACAGTAGGTTCGGTGGTAACGCCAACAAAACCTGGTTCATCCTTAGCTGCATTAAACGACAACACAGTAACAGGATTAAATGTTAATCGAGCACAAGCTCCATTAACAAGTGGTGCTAATATTTCGGGGAACCAAACTGGAAATTCTATTAACACAATAACATTGTCGCCGACATTAAGCTCAGCTAAATCTCTGCCTTCGATTGTAGACCAATCACCATCAACAAAAATGAATTTACCATCTTTTCGAAAGCATACAAGTCCGGTAATATCCAATTCCCTATCCGCAATCAACAATGCTGCTGGACCAATAATATCCGCAGTTCGATCAAATGCATCTCCTGTATCGAATATTAATTCTCCGTCCAATGCTAGAAGAACTACGAAAACAAAATTTTCTTCACCGGAAACACAACAATTAAAAACATCCACTTCATCACAAAACCAGCAACTACTTACAATTAATAGCAATACAAAAGGAGGAGGATTGCGATCGATACCAATGACTGGAAATTTGGTGACGGCAAATACGTCCCCAGTAGTAACTAGTACAGGCGTAGGAGTGTCGGCAGCAACAGCAACAACTCCATCATCAGTTACTTGGACTTCAAATGCTCAATCAATGGAATTAATTCGAAATGTTACAAACAAAAACATTACAGTATCAGCTGGGCACCAACAACGACAGAGCCAACAATTAGCCAATGTGAATAAAAATTCTGTCAAGAATTCTATGACAATTATACCAGTTCAAGCACCATCATCGCCGGCAACATTGTCGAATAATTCTTCACCATTGAATGCATCGACCTTATCAGCTCGGTCAGTTGCTGCACAATCGCCAATAAAGAATGTTACCCCACAAAAACTGCTCACCGATTGGTCGCGTAGTAGCTCGTCAATGCAAATAAGTAAAGTCATTTCTGGCGCGAAAGTTTCCACCTCACCAACAATACATTCATCACCTGCAAATTCATCTAGTTCTACTGTTGCGTCTTCAAATTCTGGTTCTTCTCCTTCGTTACTGGTTAATAAGAGTCCATTGCCAAAATCTACCAAACAAATGTTCCCAGTAAAAGCAGGCGCAAATACTACTTCCGGTACAACAACGGTTGCCTCTTCGAATTTACTTAAAATGCGAACATCACATAATACTTTGGCAACAACACCGACAAAGAACAATACTCTAATCAATGTTGCAACCGGCCGGCCAATTGGTAATAATAATAATAACAATATAAACAGTGGCAATATAAATAGCGGTGCTAATAGAAGTGGGAAAATTTCTGGCGGTTCTGACTTTAAGAAAATCAGAGATACATTATATCGTCAGCGACCACCATTAACTATTGGCAATAATGTTACTCTACGAAATTTAATGAATACTAATAAAATATCAAACAGTGGAATAACAATAACACAAACAAAGAAGGCGGGTCCGAATGGAAACCAGACAACAACAACAACAAGCAATAGATCATCACCCAGGTAAGTCTAATTTTATAATCACCCAGGCAACATACATGCTTAAGCTAACTGTATAATCATCCAGGTAACATAACAGTTAGAGCAAGTATAAAATTTTATATTATAGGAAATTTATCTTTAATAAAATTCACAATTTTTTTCTTCTCAATTTAATTAAATTTATTTCACATTTTATGAAATGTAATGTCAAAAAGTATCGCGAATTTTGAATTTCCGCGGGTTACGTATATTCGATTTTCGATTTTTTTGTGGCGTTATGTTGGTACTCATGTCTCTCCCTTATTCTGACAAGTTCGGCCATTTTGAATGTTCAGTTAATTTTTGACAGCTGCTTCGCTTGCAAGTGTTTTGGCTCGTCTTCGATTTTTGCCTCAATTCCGACCAAAAACAGCATCGCATTAACATTGCTAAGGAGCTGTTGGACTCTGTCCGCGACGACCCAAATTTGCTCCAGAGGATCATAACTCGTGACGAATCATGGGTTTATGATTATGCCGTGGAAACCAAAGCTCAATCATCACAATGAAAGCTGCCGCACGAGCCAAGACCGAAATAAGCGCACCAAGTTCGGTCGAATGTGAAGGTTTTGCTTACAGTTTTCTTCGATTGCAGGGGCGTGGTGCATCATGAGTTCTTGCCACAGAATAGAACGGTCAATAAGGAATATTACCTGCAAGTTATGCGCAAGTTGCGCGAAGCAATGCGCCAGAAAAGCCAGGATTTGTGGAAGAACAAAAATGGGTTCTTGCCATTTTTGGCCAAAAACAATACACTAATAATGCCGCAGCCATCATATTCCCCAGATCTGGCCCCCTGTGACTTTTTCTTGTTCCCGAAACTGAAGAGCCCCATGAAAGGATGCCGCTACCCTACGATTGAGGAGATAAAGACGGCATTGAAGGAGGAGCTGAACAAGATCACAAAAAATGACTTTTGAAAGTGCTTCGAGGATTGGAAAAAACGTTGGCACAAGTGTATAATATCTGGTGGGGCTTACCTTGAAGGGAACAAAATAGATATTCACGAATAAATAAATAATTTTGGAAAAAACACAAAATTTGCGATACTTTTTGAACAGACCTCGTATTTTATAATATTTCTAAAAAATTGCAAACTGGACTGCATCTACACTTACTTTAGTCCTCTAATTCTTCTTGATTGAAGCTTTCGGAGCTCTTCTTGAAGAGCTTTCGGAGCTTTTACTGGTGTTCCACAGGGCAGCCATCATCTAGTCCCATTACTTTTTATTCTTGTCATTGATGAAATTATTAAAGTAAATAAGAACTTCGAAATTTTAATTTCTTGCGGATGATATAAAACTGTTTTTTTCAAAAATTTCAAATTTCAATGATGCAACTCTCGTTTAGGAGAATTTAAACATATTTAATTAATATAGGGTGGTCCATCTAGCGGTTGCATTTTAAACCACTATTTATTTGAAGTACTCGAGTGTTAAATGTCATCACGAATTGACAGATTGTTAGTTGAAAGTCTGAATTTTACGAAATGGTAATCCATACGCTTGAAGAAAACTGGGGAATATTGAGAACTTACTTCCAAAGTGGTGAGAAATTTAAAAAAAAATGAGCAAAGATCGAATGCCATCACGTCGACTTGTGGACAAATTCGTGAAGCAAGTTCGCAAAACTGGTTTGTTGGTTGCCAAAGCAACTCGTTCCCCCTCTAATACAGTGCATACGACCGAGAATATTGCCGCCGTTGCTGAAAATGTCCGTGATCATCCATCAACATCAACTCGTCACCGTTCTTAGAAATTGAACATTTATCGCACTTCTCTGTTGAAAATTTTGCACAAAGCCCTCGGTATGAAAGCTTACAAAGTTCAATTAGTCCAACAACTAAAGCCGCATGACCATCCGATGCGTTTTCGGTTTGCCCAATTGGCTTAAGATCAATTGGCCGAAGATGAGCATTTTTACCGAAAAATTATCTTTTCGGATGAGGCCAATTTCCACCTCGGTGGGTATGTCAACAAACAAAATTGTCGCATCTGGAGCTCAGACCATGGAAAAGCCGATGCACCCACGAGTCACGGTTTGGTCCGGATTTTGCACTGGAGGCATCATTCGAAAACGATGAAGGGGCCGCCGTTACGGTCAATGGTGAGCGCTATCGTGGCATGGTCAACGAATTTTGTTTCCAAAAGTTGAAGAGAATGGCATGGACGACATTTGGTTTCAACAGGACGGGCCCACTTGCCACACAGCCAACGTAACAATCCAACTTTTGGGTACTGCTTTCGAAAACCGAATAATCAGCCGAAATTCTAATGTCTATTGGCCGCCTCGAAGCTATGATTTGAGCCCGTTGGATTATTTTCTGTGGGGAGCCGGAGACAATTGAGGCCTTGAAACACAAAATCAAAGTTGCTATTGAAGAGATAAAGGTCCAGACAATCGAAAATGTACTGAAAAATTATAGCCGTGGCAGTAATTTAAATTATGTGTGTTTCATTCTTAAATTTCAAGGTTCAATCTTTCTAATAAAACCGGAGATTTAAAAAAATATACACTAGTTTTTTTTTTATTTACTTCCACCCTAGAATTGGTAAGCTTCAAAATTCCTTGCGTTGAATTTACATAAATGTGAAGTTATGACGAAATTTTTCGAGATCAACAATTAAATGTGCACAAACTGCCACTGACCTTGGTAGGCATTTTACTGGACAAGAAACTTGAATTTATTCTCCACATTCAACAACATTGTTGTTTTAGGTTTTATAAAGCGTTGGTCGAGAGAACTATCCGGTGCACTTATATTGTTCCTTAGTTAGACCTATTCTTGAGTGTGCAGCTGTAGTACAAAAATAGGGTTTCTTCTAGGCGGCTGAATTATATATAATTTTACGTCTAATTATGGCTTATACAAGCCAATGAACAGTATGTGCATTTCGGTTTGTAGCTGTAAGGAATTGGGCCCTTATCGATTTTTTTTTACAGAATACTGCTAAAAGCTCTTTGTTGACAATGAGCCAGGTTTTGTTTTCTTTCCCTAACCTGTATCCTGTTTTATCTTACATGTTAATTTGTTTAACGTTTTATCTTTAGGGATAATTTGTTTAACGTTTTATGCATTTTAGTATATTTTTTTTGGGCTAAATCTAATCATATATGATTCGGTGAATATTTTCCTACGCTCGCTAGGATTTCTTTCCAACATTTGTTGTTGAAAGTTGTGTGCTTCGACTTGAATGAAGCTTAAATTCAAATTAATGTCCTTTGTTTAATAATTAGCCAATTTAGAGAATTTAACATTAACATTAGAGATGAATTTTTTTTTTTTTTTAATGAATTTTTTGCCAAAAAAAAATTACTTGTTAAAAAAAATTTAAATAAAAAAAAACTTGTTTGTAAAAATATGTGAAAAAATTTGAACAGAAAAAAAACTTTTAAAAATATTAAATTTGAAAACTTATTTTTTATTATTTTTTTTGAAAAATATTGAGGAACAAAATTTTTACAACCAAAATAAGGTAAAAAAGTTGCCAATTCGTTTCAAGAAAATTAAAATAAATTTCCTGTTTTTTTTTGAGAATAAAAAAATATTTACGAAAATTCTTTAAATTCTATCAAAACTTAACAAAGAAAAATATATAAAAACTTGCCAAAACTAAAAAAAATTTTTAAAAATTTACAAAAAACAATGCTTGTACAAAAACTTTCGAAAAAAAATTTAAAAAAAAGAAAATTTTTAAGAATTCTTTAAAATTTTGTCTATTTTACAAGAAAAAAAATCAAATCTGCAATAAAACTCACCAAGTTTAAAATTACGGAAAAAAAAAACAATGGCAAAAAAGTTAAAAATTTAAAAAAATGGCAAACAAAATTTTTGGCGGAAAAAAAATATTGTCAAAAAAATTTGAAAACAATTAAAAATAAATTTAGACTAACCAAAAATTACGAGTTGTTAGAAAAAAAAATTGAAAAAAATTAAAAAAAATTCTTTTTTTGTGAGAAAAAAAAATATTTTGAAAATTCTTTAAATTCTGTCAAAAATATATAAAAACTATCAAATCAGTAAAAATTCCACTAAATTTAAAAAAAAAAAAACAATTACAAAATAATGAAAAATTAAAAAAATTGCTATAAATTTTGAAGTAAAACTAAAAAAATTTTTTTAAATTTATTTAATAAAAAAAACTAAAAAAATTGACAAAACTAAAAAAAATTATAAAATATTGCAAAAAAACAATACTTGTACAAAAATTTTCGGAAAAATATCTCATAAAATATGAAAATTTTGAAGAATTCTTTAAAATTTTGTTAATTTTACGAGAAAAAAAATCGAATCCCTAATAAAACTCACCTAATTTAAAATTAATTAAAAAAACAATGGCAAAAAAATTAAAAATTTAAAAAATTGCAAAAAAATTTTGTCGGGAAAAAAATACCAAAATTTGAAAACAATTAAAGATAAATTGAGACTAACCAAAAATTACAAATTTTTAGAAAAAAGGCAAAATGAAAAATTTAAAATGAATTTCTTTTTTTTTGAGAAAAAAAAATATTACGAAAATTCTTTAAATTCTGTCAAAAATATATAAAAACTATCAAATCAGAAAAAAATTCCACTAAATTTAAAAAGAAACCAAAAAAAACAATTACAAAATAATTTATTTAATAAAAAACTAAAAAAATTGACAAAATTAAAAAGTTTATAAAATATTGTAAAAAAATACTTTTGCAAATATTGTCGGAAAAAAATTTCATAAAATATAAAAATTTTTAAGACTTCTTTAAAAAAATTTCAATTATACGAGAAATAAAAAATCAAGTCTGTAATTAAACTCACAAAATTTAAAATTAATTAAAAAAACAATGGCAAAAATGTTAAAAATTTTAAAAAAATTACAAATTAATGAAAAATTTGAAAAATTGCTATAAATTTTTGAGTGAAACGAAAAAAAAACAAAACAATTGCCAAAACTAAAAAAAAATCAATACTTGTGCAAATATTTTCGAAAAAAAAATTTAAAAAAAAGGTAATTTTTTAAGAATTTTTAGAAATTTTGTCAATTATACGAGAAAATTAAATACATATAAAAAGTCAAATATGTAATAAAACTCACCAAATTTAAAATTAATTAAAAAAAAACAATGGCAAAAAAATTAAAAATTTGAAAAAATTGCAAAAAAAAAAATTCTCTATTATCAATTAACTATGGATTAACGATTGGTTATTTTTAAATCATTGTGACAATCATTAACAATAGGCGTTCCCGTTTTTCCAGCTATTCTTGTATTTTCATTTATTATTTATAAAATTACGCATTTGTGTTTGATAATCAAAATTACGTTCAATTCATTAATTATCAAATTCTATTTTATTGTTATTATTTCCAGTATTATTGATGCACCGAAAACCATGGCGACAGTGGTCCGTAAACGGCCGTTACAAACCTCATCCAGCACAGACAATTTATCAGACAGTTCAACAAATATGCAGCAATTAAAGAAAAAATCTAAATTAATTACCAATCCATCACTTAAAACAAATCAAGTAAGCATCATAATTCGCAATTGTTATTTAAATTAATAGCGGTAAGAATTTATAAAAAAAAAATAATCACTTTATTTTTTGTTTTGTTAAATAGGCGGCAATGGAAACATTGGCACGAGCTCAAGCCACACAGGGACTTACAGTTGTTTCGAGGCCTGTATTTAAGACAAACTCGAATGCGACAAATCAAAGACTAGGTAAATCAATAAATGATTAATTCACAATGAAATAAATTGAAAAATTATATATATATATATATTTTTTCGTTTAATTTTCAAGGTGGCAACAGTTCAACGGATATTCTTGAAATAGACTAAGAGTGTAGTAACGGACAAAAATGATGGCATGAAAATATACAGGCAGAATGGGTTGTGCTACAAAATTGTACGAATGTGGATGTATGTGTGCGTATGTGTATTAGTTGAAAGTGTGACTTCTTGCGGATGTGTGTGATTGGATGTGAGTATGCGTATGTATATATATATAATATTTTCTAAGGGCTACTCTATAAAATTTGATTCAAAATAAAAATAAAAAAATTAAAAAAAAAAACCAACAAAAAAAAATATACTAAAAAACAATAGATCTTAAATGATGAGAATCCATGCAACCAAATGTGTGATGCTATTTAGATTACAATTATATTAAAATACTTTTAATAGTACTCTTAAGTATTGTATTGTATTAGAAAGAATTTTTAAATTTAGTTTTTTTTTATTAATAAAGTCCTTTTTTATTCAAGATTATAATATTATTACAAACTGTGTACAAAGAATAAAAAAAAAAAATAAATGAATAAAGAAAAGGGAAATAATTCAATTAATTAAAAATAAAAAAAAAATATGTATACGGAAACAAAAACAATTTTGAATTTAAGTAAAACAAAAACAAACAAAAATTATATATAAAGTAAATTATTTTCTTTTTCAACTAATTTTATTATTCATTCTGTTCGTTGTTATTTTTTTTTTTGAATTTTTATTCTTTGAAAGCTGGTAAAGATTTGCATCGGTCCTTGTCACCACTTATGTCTGCTACAACTATTCTTTACGATGTCCTTTTCATGGAAAACAACAAAAAATATTAAACCAAATCACCTCTTCTCGACTAGAGAAAAAAACAAAATTAAAAAAAAACATCAAAAAAATAAAATGCTAGGAGAAAAATAAGAAAAAGCTTATTTTTCCTGAAATAAAAAAAAAGATATATCCCCCTTTGCTCCTGCCCAAAAAAAAAAAAATCAACGCTTAAGTGGTGTAAGTATGCAAAATCCAAACCAAAACATTCGAAAAATCCAAGATTTACACCAGGCGCCCAGTTTTTCAGAAAATAAAAAGCAAACCTTTTTACACTGCATCTTAAAATTTGTTTTTCTCTATGAAAATGGCAGTTTTTTGGAGATATTTTTTTATGGTGTCATTGCGCATACTTAGGCGAAGGTTCTCCAATCCATATTATCCTTATTGGAACGAGAATATCCTTTCAGGCGAAATTTTTATTGGCGTTTTTGAGAAAAAATACATAAAATTTGTTGTGTTGCTTTATTGAAATTTTTTTTTTTTTTTATGCTAAAAGTGGTGTTTTTTTTTAGATTTTTTTTATAGTGTCATTGAGAAGAAGATGATGTCTTTTCAGGAAGAATTTGCGTTAAAACAAAAAAAAATAATTATAAAATTTGTGTTTTTTTGTTTCTTTATGAAAAGGATAATTTTTGATCAATATATTTATATGAAGTCCTTGCGCAGACTTAGGCCAATATTTTTTGCTATATTTAGTTTGATTCTTTATGGAAAATTTTATCATTTAGGGATAAAATTTCTATGGAAAAAATTTGTTTACACTTTGTTTAAATTTATTTGTAGTTCTAAAAAATGACAAATTCTGTAAAATTGTTAAAGTGTTCTCTAGAAAGGATTTTGCTGAATGTATTTGAATATATTTGGTTTTGATCTGAGCGATATTATTACTACAGGTTGACATTTCATTGAGAGTTTTCGACAAATACAAAACGAAATCTTTGCAAAAATTGTTATAATCCGATTTGAGAAGCGAGTTTTTTAATAATTGTGAGTAATTAAAAAAAGAGGAGAAAGAATAAGAACATCAAAAACGATTGCAGAAAAAGAGATACAAAAGAAAGAGAATCGACAAGAAGCTTTCAGATGATGATGGCGAGTGAGAGCAGACACAACAACTGGGCGTCATCATCGCTACTGTTGACATTGACTGAGTAATGACAATTTGTATGTATTTTCTGGAAGTACCGTTCGTGATTGTGATCACTTGCGATACGGGTTACGCGTGACGTACTTACTCGTACGTACGTGTACGTAGATAAATTTTATAATAACAAAGGAAAAACTAAATAATTTACACTTTAAAAAACGAAAATTAAATTGGAAGAAATTTATGGCTTTTGAAGGGGTAACAAAACAGAAAAAAATTTCAGTGGTACTAAACTCAATGTTCGGTAGATAAAATTACGAAAAATTAAACCAAATTAAAAGTTGCTTCCGAAAAAAAAATTGTTCTTTTTTCCCATTTTTAGAATTATTTTTTTATGTTAATCACGAAAAATTCTAGTACAAAATTTTTATAAAGAAATAATTAAAATTATTGGGTTGATGCAAAAGTTATGACCGTTTTTTATGATCCTAGGTAAAAAAATTTTTCTTCAGAAATAATGAATAGTATCTTCTTTTAAATGATTCCATTGTATAAAGGATAGTTTCCCTCTACTTTCTATTTCGTTTTGGCCTGGCCAGAGTACAGTGAAGAGCCCTTGTATTTTTTGAAAATGTCGGTCGATAAAGTGCATTTACGTCATTGTTTACTTTATGAATTCCGTAAAGACACAATACCGCGAGTATGGCAACCAAAAACATTTACGAAGTGTATGGAGCAGATGTCATCTAAGTTCGACAGGTACGAAGATGGTTTACAAAATTCCGATCTGGGGATTTTTCACTAATTGATAAACCACGTACCGGGCGGCCATTGAAGTCTGATGACAAGTTAAAAGTCATAATTGACACCAATCCACGTCTAACCACCAGGGAAATTTCGTCGATGATGGGAGTCAACCAAATAACCGTATTAAGACATTTGAAGCGTATGGGGATGGTTTCGCGGTACGACGTTTGGATACCTCATCAATTGTCGGCTGCCAATTTATTGGATCGTATTTCAACGTGCGTTGCTTTAAGTGCGAGACAAAAACATGAACCTTTCTGGCATCGTTTGGTAACGGGAGATGAGAAATGGGTCGTGTACAACAACGTGACAAGAAAAAGACAGTGGGCTATACCTGGACAAGCCCCATTAACATCTTCGAAAGCCGAAATCCATCAAAGAAAAGTTATGTTTTGTGTTTGGTGGGATTGTAAGGGTATTGTGTATTTTGAACTCTTGGAACGCAATCAGACAATTATAGCAGAACGATATTGTCAGCAATTATCCAAATTGAACATCGCCCATCAAAAGGATAGACCAGAATTTGTACACAGAAAAGGGGTAGTGTTTCATCACGACAACGCGCGACCACATGTGGCTATGATGACCCAACACAAGCTAAATGAGTTGAATTGGAATGTTATCAAGCATTCACCGTATTCTCCAGATCTTGCTCCTTCCGATTTTCATTTATTCCGATCACTGCAAAATTTTTTAAATGACAAAAAATTTGATACAATAGAGCAGGTAAAAACATCCCTTACTACATTTTTCGCATCAAAATCCACGGAATTTTACACTAATGATATTAATAAGTTGATAGAAAGATGGGAGAAGGTTATAAGAACGGATGGAAATTATATAATTGAATAAATAAAAAATACAAATCTAAAAAAAAAATTTTAATTGTACCTGTATATGTAAAAAAAACGGTCATAACTTTTGCCTCAACCCAATATATTGAGGCAATTTTAAAAAAATAAGAATTTCCCAACCCAACGTGAGTATTTAGTATAAACACCAACTCGAACAGGTATTGAGCTAACTACTGGGAAACCACTGAATTTCGGCTAGAACTACGTCTCATATTACTTGAAAAATCTAAGAAAAAACTAAACTCCTCGACGCAATGACACTAAACATAATATTAAAAAAAAAATTCTAATGCAACATTCTACAACCCCTTCATTTTCTTTCAACTTATTTTGAAGAAAAATTAATTTCTTTAAAATAAGTTGAAAGAGAAACACATTTTTCTAACTCCACGTTGTAATGTTTTTGTGTGTGTGTGGTATTTATTCATATGCATAATATAAAAAGAAAATTTTGGAGTTGAAAAATCAGCATTTATTAATTCACATTTTGTTAATAGAAAAAAGGAAAAAAATATTACTAAAAGAAAATGGGAAGAAATAACTAAATTCTAGGAAAAAACCAAAATTTTTAAGACTTGAAATAAAACAAAATCTCATAAGAAAAATATGAAAAAGAAATTACAAAACAACACAACCAACCCTGCCCCCCCCCCCAACTCATCAAAGGCTTTTTTAAAAAGAAAAAAATCCGAAGATAAACATTTTTAGAAAAAAAAAAAACAAAAAATCCATATCCTTGGGCGTCGAAATCCATATCCTTGGGAGTACAAACTCAAAAACGAAAAATCCAACATTTTTCATAAAACTTAAATTTTCGATTTTTCAGGCGCTCAGTTTTTCAGAAAATAGTAAGTTTCCACTGCATCTTTAAATTTGGTTTTCTCTATGAAAATGACGTTTTTTTGGAGATTTTTTTTAATAGTATTGTTGCGAACATTTAGGTGAACCTTCTCCAATCCATATTATCCTGATTGGAAGAAGAATATCCTTTGAGGATAAATTTTCGTGGGCGTTTTTGTGAAAAAAAACAAAATTCGTTGTTTGTTTTTTCTCAAAATTTATTTTTTAGGATGAAAATTGTCAATTTTTTGGAATTTTTTTAATGTGTCATTGTGCACATTAAGGCAAAGCTTCCCTAATCAATATTATCCTGATGATTGGAAGGAGAATACCCTTTCAGAATAAATTTTTTTGGCTTTTTTAAGAAAAATTGCATAAAATTCGTTTTTTTTTAAAAATTTGTTTTTTAGGATGAAAATTGTGAATTTATTTTTGGTGTCATTGCGCACACTCATTATCCTGATTGGAACGAGAATATCCTTTCAGAATAAATTTTTGTTGGCGGTTTTGTGAAATAGCTGACTAAAATTCATAAAATTGCATGTTGAACTCTTTATCAAGTCTTGAATTTTGAATCACCTGATGGTTATTTACCTTATAAAAGGTAAATAAGAATATGCCAAATGGTGGAAATTACCCGGCGCCCCGTAATAAATAAATCCATTAGGGTTTTCATTTTGAGTTGAAAAAGTAAAATAAAAATATATTTTTATTGGTCTTTATTGCAATGCGAGTGGGTATACAATATTTTTTCGTTTGGTGGAAAAAAAATTAAGCTTTGGGTGATTGTAGTTGCGAAGACAAGGTGTACTAGAAATTATATTCGCTTGATATTGATGTGCAATTTAGGGGAAACAATTAGAATGAATTGAATTAGCACATCTCTTTTATATTTATATATTTTAGAAAAACATTAATAGCCGCATTTATATCTGAATTATACCAAAATAAATATGCCATTTTCCAACAAGTTTTAACTAAAACTTCGTTCAGACTTGTTGCAAAAAACCGTGAACAAAATACTTAAAATTTGTTTAGAAAATATTTTTTACAAAAAAAAAACGCAAGGTAACGAAAAAAATGCAATTTTTTTTAATTATTGTAGTGTGATTACCGCGCCGGGCAATCTTGGCGGCTAGTTAGTTAGATGAAAATGGGTAGCACAAAAATACGGATTTTTTTTAGCAGAAAATGGCGGAAAGAAACGAAAAAAAATGCATTTCTTTTTATATAGTTGCACTACAGCGCCATCTTGGCGGCCAGTTAGAGCAAAACACCGTTTTTTTTTGGCACACAACAAAAATGAAAAAAATGCATTTCTTTTTAATTAGTTACACTACAGCGCGCCAGTGCCATCTTGGCGACTAGTTAGAGCAAATATGGTTACCGCAGAAACTTGGATTTTTTTGGCAGAAAAAGACGCAAAAAACCCCCAAAAAATTGAATTTTTTTAAAAATTGTTGCACTACAGCGCCATTTTTGTGGCTGGTTACAGCATTTTTGTGCTGCTCAGCGAGCGCGTGGCCCTTTGACGAAAACAGGTGGTAGTCGGAAGGGGCCAGGTCTGTTGAATATACAGGGTGGAGTAGCACCTCCCAGTTGAGTGATGTGTGCGATCCTTTTCGCAAGTAGTTTCGGACCATTTTTGATGTGTGCGATGGTGCGTTGTCGTGGAGGAAAATCAGCTTGTCATGTCTTTGTTGATAATCCGTCCTTTTTTCACGCAGATCACGGTGCAATTTGATCATTGTTGGTGGTAGCGGTGGGCATTGACAGTTTCACCAGATTTCAATATCTCATAGCAGACGATAACCTCCTGATCCCACCAAACGTACAGCATCGTCTTCCGTACGAAGCGATTTGGTCTTGGGGAAGATGTTGATGGTTGGCCGGAATCAACCCACGATTTCTTACGTTAAGGATTCTCGAAATATATCCACTTTTCATCGCCTGTCACAATTCGGTGCAGGAACGACTTTCTTTTTTGTCTGGCGAGCAAGATTTCGCATGTGTTTTGGCGTCCTCCATCTGCCTATCGTTCAATTTATGCGGCACTCATTTTCCGATCTTTTCAATCTTCCCCATGGCACGCAGATGCATGGAAATGGCTGGTTGAGTAACACCCAATTGCTCCGCGAGCATTTTATGCGATTGGGTATCATCTTCGTCCAAAAGAGCCTGCAATTGATGGTCCTCGACCTTCCTTGGCCGATTTTCACGCATCTTGTCCCACAACTCAAAATTGCCGTCTTTGAACCGACGAAACCAATCTCGGCACGTTGTTTCCGATAAAGCACGGTCACCATAGGCCTCCATAAGCATTCGATGCGATTCGGCAGCCGATTTCTTGAAATTGAAGAAGAAAAGCAGAGCTTTTCGCATATGGTCTTTTTCTGGCACAAAACTAGACATGATTACCAAAGGAATAATGTATGTTGTTGTACGAAATTGCTGACAATGTGTACTGATTAATGTTGACAGATGTCAAACTTATAAAAAAAAGTATAGTGTGCCCATGGTAGCTTAATACGCTCACTGACGCCATTTATGACCAAACAGCGGATTTAATCTTATAGACATGGTAAATAGAAAGTCAGTATTTTACTGTATTCAAAAGAGATGACGTATTTTATTTTAACTAGACACGTAACGGTGCCTTAGAGTATCGGTTCCTAATAGAAGGTTTAAAATAATTTCAACTTCAATGGCAAAGACAATTTTTGTCACACTAATGTTAAATGAATTTGAAAACGCTTCTAATCGTATTTCTATTATTCAAAAAACAAAAAAAAAACACTAATTTTGGTATAGCTAGTAATAATTGAATTTAAATAACAAAAAAAAAACTGAAAGTAAATTTATTTCTTTTTCAAAACAATTTTATTATTTTGTTCGTTTCTTTTTTTTAAAAAAATATTTTTTTTTCAATTCATTAGAATTTTTCTTTCAATTTTCCTTTAACAGCACCGCCAAAAATAGCGGCACCCTTATCATTTTCTTCGAAACCCGGTAAAGATTTGCATCGTTCATACCAAGCGGAGATGTTCTTGTAACCACTAATGTCTGCGCCAACATGCTGAAAAAAAAAAATAAATACAATTTTAAAATTAAAAAAAAAAATCGCCAATTTTATTTATTTAATTCTAATCAAATACGCTTCAAGTTTCAAAAATTCAAATTATAATAATACATTTTATATTTAAAAAAAAGACAATAATAATTAAAAGTCTTAATTCTAATTAAAAAAAACCTCTTTTCTACTCGTTCGTTTATTCATTAATTATATAAAACTGTAGTGCCATACTTGGTTTTGTTTTCTTGAACATTTAAATATTTTCTAGTCTATTCAATTTTTATTTTATGATTTTTAATAATTAGTTTTTAGTTTTAGTGCTAATTAAAACGCAGCAACAAATACTTTGCAGAAGCCGTGGACTTTGACGCAATATCATCACATTTACTATCTATCACCAAAGCCGCTTTCACTGTATTCAACAAGATTCGACATAACCTAATCAACAATAGGAGTATCGAGTTGCGTTGGTTGTTGGGAAATTTGGAAATTATGAGAGATTAACGTGGTGCTCCAGTTCTCATATCTATCACTAATCTGTCTCGCCTATTAATCGTTAGCCATACTATATGTGAAAATACAGTCTAGCCACGAAAACTCACCCATAACTTTTCTGTTTGGAAACCAAAGAATTTTTTCCAGTTATGCTTTCTCTCATTGTGAAGTTCTTTAATTTAATTTTCAAGTCCACTTTTTAACAGACTCTAACTGATCGAGCCTTTTTTTTTAGAAATAAGGAAATGTTTTTCTATACTTACAATAATTGATGAAATCGACGCCAAAATACTGAGATCAGCTATTGTGACATGATCCCCAGCAACCCATTTACTCTTTTCTAAAAATCCATCCAACCATTGGAATGCTTCGAACAATTTCTTTCGGTTCTCTTCATTTACGGTAGTCTCACCCAGGAATAGTACAGGATACTAAAAGTATTCATCTATGACAGTACAAATAATCGAATAGTGTAAATAAACAAAAATGTTCACACTTACGCAAATAGCACGGACGCGAGTGTAAAGAGTTCCCAAATCAAAATACAAACGTTGGTTGAGAAGGGCACGCCCCTTTACATCTTTTGGCAGCAATGTACTCTCTGGTGCTTTCGATTCAACCAAGTACTGTGCGATTGCTCGCGATTCCCACATAGTAAAACCATCTTCATCGACTAGAGTTGGTACCGTATGCTGTGGATTTATTTTCAAAAATTCCGGATTCATTTGTTCTTTTGCGAACAAATTCAATTCTTTTATCTAAATTTAGTAATCGATTATTTCTATTTATTACAAATAAATGACATTATGCAAACGACTTACCTCAACATCAAGTTTAAGATTTCGTATAGCCAAAAGAGCTGTTCGTGATGGTGCACTTGGTGGAAAATGATAAATCGTCAATGGGGCCATTTTTATTCCTTCTCTTATTTTTCAACTTTAATAAAAAGATATAATATTTTTTTGATAATATAATAATTCCGGCGTACAATATAATAATGAAAAGAGAGATAAAACTGATTGAAATAATAACAAAAACATACCACGTAGCCAATCTCTAGTATTTTCAGTAAATGTAGAATAAAATTTATAAAAGCTAAAAAGAAGCAATCTCCGAAATTACACAAGTTTCTCTCAACAATAAAACGAAACTGGAATAAGAAGCGGCGCGGCGGCTGTCAAAAGCTTGTTTTGTTTGGTAATCCGGTTTGTATACGATGCAATGATAAGTACGGCTGGCTAGTGTTGCTATGGGCGCAAGCTTAAAAATCTCTTTGGAGGTGTTGGAAAGCTCTTGAAATTTAAACAGTGGCCAGGTAATTTTCTCTGTGGTTGTTAATTCAATTGACATTTTGGGACGTCGCCAGCTTATTTGCAAGATCGATTCTGATAAAAGCTCTGCGAAGTGCTTTAAAGTTTCTGCGTCTTGGATAAAAGTTTGTCAAATGTTTTGATTTTATTAAAATTTTTTTTTCTTTATAAAAACATGAATTATCACGAAAAATCCTTTAAGTTGAATATTGTTAAAAGTCACAGGGGGCCAGATTTTGGGAATACGGTGGTTGCGGCATAATTAGTGTATTTTTTTTGGCCAAAAATGGCAAGAACCAATTTTTGTTCTTCCACAAATCCAGGCGTTTCTGGCGCATTACTTCGCGCAACTTGCGCATAACTTGCAGGTCATATTCCTTATTGACCGTTCTACCCTGTGGCAAGAACTCATGATGCACCACGCCCCTGCAATCGAAGAAAACTGTAAGCAAAACCTTCACATTCGACCGAACTTGGCGCGCTTTTTTCGGTCTTGGCTCGTGCGGCAGCTTCCACTGGGATGATTGAGCTTTGGTTTTCACGTCATAAGCATAAACCCATGATTCGTCACGAGTTATGACCCTCTGGAGCAAATTTGGGTCGTCGCAGACAGAGGCCAACAGCTCCTTAGAAATGTTAATGTGACTGTTTTTGGTCGAAATTGAGCAATTTTAGTACGAATTTTGCGGCGACCCGTCTCACAACCAAATCATTGGTAAAAATCGAATGGCACGACCCAATCGATATGTTTAAGTCCCCTCAGCAACTTCTCTGACGGTGATTCGACGATTGGCCAATACTATTTTTATCACTTTATCAATGTTTTCATCTGTTGTTGACACGCTTTTCGTCGTTTAGATCTTCTCGGCCCTCTGAGAAAATTTGGTACCAACGATAAACAAGACGAGCCAAAATACGTTTTGAAATTGAGCAAAAAAGAAGACGAGCCAAAATACGTTCAAGCAAAGCAGTTTTCAAAAATTAACTGAACATTCAAAATGGCCGAACTTGTCGGAATAAGTGGGAGACATGAGTACCAACATAACGCCACAAAAAAATCGAAAATTAAATATACGTAACCCGCAGAAATTCAAAATTCGTGATACTTTTTGAACAAACCTCGTATAGTGTTCTAACAGGGTGATTGGAAACCACATACAAGTTTGACCACTCGGCAAAAGTTTTAGAGCTTGGATGGGATATACTGCCACACCCATCATACTCTCCAGACCTAGCACCTTCCCATTATCATTTATTCCGGTCTGTACAAATTTTTTTAGACGGTAAAACGTTTAATTTAAATGAGAAGGTCAAAAATCACTTGGATCAGTTTTTTCCCACCAAAGAACAAAAATTTTATGAGCGTGAAATCATGCTACTACCAGAAAAATAGCAAAGGATATTTGATAAGATTGGACAATATTTAATTGAATAAAATATTAATTCACTATAAAAAAATCGTCTTTCATTTTTATTTAAAAAAAAAAAAACGAAATTACTTTCCGAACAACACCGTTAAACCAAAATTCACTTTTCGCGAATACAATGGCTTTTTCATAATTATTTATTTATTTTTTAAACCCCACAACATATGGTAAAATATTGCTTATTGACATTTTCAGCAGGCGATTTTTTTTCGAAAAAAATAGATTTTTTTATCTTCTGTGCATTTTATAGTAATTTGTATAAGCCATAACATAAAATGCCAAAACCTAAACTAAATAAATATTATCTTAACAGAGCTGTACTTTTCGAACTATAAAATAGATATTCAGCTAGATGATAAGGTTAAAAAAGTTCTTTAATATTTCTATTAAAAGACCTATATTTATAGTATACGAGGTATGTTCAAAAAGTATCGGGAATTTTGAATTTCCGCGGGTTAAGTACGTGTATATTTCGATTTTTTTGTGGCTACAATTATTACTACGATTCATTTTAGTATTTTCGTACGTATTTTCTTTTGAGCCAAATCTTATCATATATGATTCGGAGAATATTTTCCTACGCTTGCTAGAATTGCTTTCCAGCATTTTTTGTTGAAAGTTGTTTGCTTCGAGTTGAATGAAGCTTAAATTCAAATTAATGTCTTTTGTTTAGTACTTAATCGATTTAGAGAATTTAGTATTAACATTAGTGATGAATTTTTGGCTAACAAAAATTACTTATTAAAAAAATTTAAATAAAAAAAATTGATTATAAAAAGTTTTGAACAAAAAAAAAAACTTTTAAAACGATTTAAAAAATATTTTAAAAATTTTATAAAAATTATAAGAATTTTTTGTTAAAAACTATGACTAGACACTTTTTATTATTATTTTTTTTTTAAAATATTGACGAAAAAAATTTTACAACCAAAATAAAGTAAAAGTTGCCAATTCTTCATTTTAAGAAAATTAACATAAATTTCCTAAAAAAAATAAATTGAAAATAAAAAAATATTTACGAAAATTCTTTAAATCCTCTCAAAAATATACGAAGCAAAAAATATATAAAAACTATCGAATTAATAAAAGTTCCACTAAATTTAAAAAAAAAACCAATTACAAAACAATGAAAAATTTTAAAAAGTGCTATAAATTTTGGAGTGTAACCAAAAAAGAAAGATTTTTTTTAAATTTATTTAATAATAAAAAAACTTGAAAAAATTTCCAAAACTAAAAAAATATTATAAAAATTTGCAAAAAACAATAGTTGTGCAAATATTTTCGAAAAAAAAATTTAAAATAAGAAAATTTTTAAGAATTCTTTAAAATTTTGTCAATTTTACGAGACAAAAAATCGAATCCGTGAAAAAAACTTACCAAATTTAAAATTAATTAAAAAAGCAATGACAAAAAAATTTAAAATTTAAAAAATTGCAAAAGCAAATTTGGCGGGAAAAAAAATGTTTTTGAAAAATTTGAAAACAATTAAAGATAAAC
Organism: Atherix ibis; assembly: GCA_958298945.1. NCBI lineage: Eukaryota > Metazoa > Arthropoda > Insecta > Diptera > Athericidae > Atherix > Atherix ibis. The sequence continues at coordinate 80,412,248 of OY282609.1, forward strand.
TGAGGACTAACCAAAAATTACAAATTTTTAGAAAAGAAAATTAAAAAATATTAAAAAAATATCAAGTTTTTTGTAAGAAAAAAAAGTTTTTACGAAAATTCTTTGACAATATATAAAAACTTTCAAATCAGTAAAAATTCCACTAAATTTAAAAAGAAACCAAAAAAAACAATACAAATTAATGAAAATTTTGAAAAATTACTATAAATTTTGGAGTGAAACCAAAAAAAAAAATAATTTTTTTTCATTTTATTTTATAACAAAAAAAAAACTAAAAAAATTGTCAAAACTAAAAAAAAATTATAAAAATTTGCAAAAAACAATACATGTACAAAAATTTTCGAAAAAAAAAATTTAAGAAAAAGAAAAATTTTTAAGAATTCTTTAAAATTTTGTCAATTATACGAGAAAAAAATCAAATCTGTAATCAAACTCACCAAATGAAAAATTAAAAAAAAAACAATGCCGAAAAAATTAAAAATTTAAAAAAATTGCAAAAAAAAGTTTTTGCGGGGACAAAAATATTGTAAAAATTTGATAAGAATTAAAAATAAATTGAGCCTAATCGAAAATTACAAATTTTTAGAAAAAAAAATTTAAAGTTTTTTGTGATAAAAAAAACAATTTTTACGAAAATTCTTTAAATTATTCTGTCAAAAATATATAAAAACTATCAAATCAGTAAAAAATCCACTAAATTTAAAAAGAAACCAAAAAACAATTACAAATTAATGAAAATTTTAAAAAATTACTGAAAGTTTTGGAGTGAAACCAAAAAAAAAATAATTTTTTTTCATTTTATTTTTAACAAAAAAAACTAAAAAAATTGCCAAAACTAAAAAAAATTATAAAAATTTGCAAAAAACAATACTTGTACAAAAATTGTCGAAAAAAAAAATTTAAGAAAAAGGAAAATTTTTAAGAATTCTTTAAAATTTTGTCAATTATACGAGAAAAAATCAAATCTGTAATAAAACTCACCAAATTAAAAATTAATAAAAAAACAATGTCAAAAAAATTAAACATTTGAAAAAATTGCAAAAAAAATATGGCGGGAAAAAAAAAATCTTGCAAAAATTTGAAAATAATTAAAGATAAATTGAGACTAACCAAAAATTACGAATTTTTGAAGAAAAAAAAATTAAAAAAAATTTCAAGTTTTTTGTGAGAAAAAAACAAATTTTTACGAAAATTCTTTAAATTCTATCAAAAATATATAAAAACTATCAAATCAGTAAAAATTCCAATAAATTTAAAAAACAATTACAAATTGATGAAAAATTAAAAAAATTACTTTAAATTTTGGAGCGAAAACAAAAAAAAATTATTTTTTTTAATTTATTTAATAAAAAAAACTAAACAAATTGACAAAACTAAAAAAAATTATATAATATTGCAAAAAACAATACTTGTGCAAATATTTTCGGAAAAAAATTTAAAAAAATTTCTTATATTTTTATAAGAAAGAGAATATATTTTTGAGAATCCTAAGAAAAAGGAAAATTTTTAAGAATTCTTTAAAATTTTGTCAATTATACGAGAAAAAAATCAAATCTGTAATAAAACTCACCAAATTTAAAATTAATAAAAAAAACAATGGCAAAAAAGTTAAAAATTTGAAAAACTGCAAAAAAAATTTTGGCGGGAAAAAAAATCTTGCAAAAATTTGAAAATAATTAAAGATAAATTGAGACTAACTAAAAATTACGAATTTTTGAAGAGAAAAAAATTTAAAATTTTTTTTTTTTTTTTGAGAAAATAACAATTTTTACAAAAATGAGTAATATCCCAATTGAAATAAAAAATCTTAACTATTCGACTAAGCAAACATTTCTATAACTTAGTAACACTTCTAAAAACTAAAAAAAAAATAACAAAATTGTGTAATACTATTCTGCCTACCACCCACCCACCTTACGTATAAACTTATTCCAATTTATAAATATATAAAAATGTACAATATTTTACGTATTATACACGTAAATAAAAACGAAACCCTACCAGCAGAAAATATAATTGCACAATAAATTATTTTATATCGAAAATTATACAAATCTATTCAACATTTAATTATATTTATTATAATTTTTTCTTCTTCTTCTTTCTCGACTGAATAAAAAGATGAATTTTAATTGGATACTGATTTATTTTTATACGTTTGCACTAATAATACGAATATACTCGTTTAATATTTATATATGTTATTGTATATTTATTTATGTACAAAACGCAATAGGCAAAAAAAAATATTCTTCGATTTTTTTAATTTTTTTTTTTAATGAAAAATCATTATTCTAGAATGTGATTATTTTGCAGTCCAAGGCGTTGTTTATTCACAAATTAATGAAAATTATTTATTGTAATATTTAATGAAATACGTACACCTTAAATCTACCACTGACTGTTCCACTCGCTGGAGTCGCTCTGTTCATCTTATTGTTAGTTGGAAATCATTTTTATCCCCCACATAATGAAATTATAATTTATGCACCCCGGAAAGAAAATGAAAGAAAAATATAACCCAAAGAAAATTGTGACCTAGGTAATTATTCAAACAACTTGCGACCAGTCACCTTTGTTTAGTCCTTATTTCCCTATCATTTTCTACGTGAAATTAATTTCTTCGTTTTGTTTTTACCATCTTTTCATTGTGCTTACTTTTATGGACTATATTGAGTTTTCTTCTTTGTACACACAATACTCGTATTAAATTAAATATACTTATAAGAAAGTTCAGTCTAGTCCTGGGGTAATAAATTCAGACTATTTTCCTTTGACCCATAATAATAGAAGTCGATTATTTTCACTTTTATAATTCTAGTTTTTACCTAAACGAGAAGTCTTCTTTCTGCTTTAATTTCTTTGTATAATCGTATAATAACCCATCCCATATTTTTATAAATATATATATTAATCTTCATCCTGAATTCTCGCAATCACTTCAAACATCAATTATATTACACAAAAAAAAAAACCAGCAAGAGTTACAGTCGTCGCCAATGATGTGTAACATCTAACCTCGGTAATCGTAATAATATTAGAGTCCGGGTATTGATTGAAGTGATTTTACATATTGGTTTGGGGAAATAAAGCAATCGATTATTTCAAGATTTTATTAAACATAGTTTGGATTGTTCGATTTGGATCAAATATGCATCATTTAAGTTTTAAATCCGCTGTTTGGTCATAGATGGCGTGAGTGAGCGTATTGAGCTACCATGGGTATGGAGATTTCTCACACAAGTAAAATCTTGCTCGCCAGACAAAAAAGAAAGTCGTTCCTGCATCGGATTGTGACAGTCGATGAAAAGTGGATATATTTCGAGAATCCTAAATGCAAGAAATCGTGGGTTGATCCCGGCCAACCATCAACATCTTCCCCAAGACCAAATCACTTCGGACGGAAGACGATGCTGTGCGTTTGATGGGATCAGCAGGGTATCGTCTACTATGAGATATAGAAACCTGGTGAAACTGTCAATGCCCACCGCTACCACCAACAACTGATTAAATTACACCGTGCCCTGCGTAAAAAAAAGACGGATTATCAACAAAGACATAATCCAAGTGGTAATCGCTTGGTACCAGGTCCGTACTATAAAATGACTGCATCAAAACTTTCCAACCAAACTCCCGGAGTTTCTGACTAGTTACAATAGAGATGTGTGTGGCCTGGCGTTGTCCTGATGGAACACAACACCTCTGCTTTTGGGCAATTTTAGCCGCTTCAAATGGTCCAATTGTTGACAGTAGGGGTCCAGAGTTAATGTTTCGCCATATGGGAGCAGCTCATAGTAGATGATTCCTTCCTAGGAGGCTACTTGAGCATTTCACACCGTTAAACATCACCAAAGTTATAAGTCCAGTGATTGCTCGTCGAAACTCTTCCGCGTCATATTCAACGATTCTGACATTGCATCAAAATTATCATCGGCCAGAAAAAAAACCGAAGCAATTGTGAATAATGTTCGGTCGAATGTGAAGGTTTTGCTTACAGTTTTCTTCGATTGCAGGGTCGTGGTGCATTATGAGTTCTTGCCACAGGGTAGAACGGTCAATAAGGAACATTACCTGCAAGTTATGCGCAAGTTGCGCTAACCAATCCGCCATAAACACCCGGATTTGTGGAAGAACAAAAATTGGCTTTTGCCATTTTTGGCCAAAAACAACACACTAATAATGCCGCAGCCACCATATTCCCCAAATCTGGCCCCCTGTGACTTTTTCTTGTTCCCGAAACTGAAGAGCCCCATAAAAGGACGACGCTACACTACGATTGAGGAGATAAAGACGGCATTGAAGGAGGAGCTGAACAAGATCACAAAAAATGATTTTTTGAAGTACTTCGAGGATTGGAAAAAACGATGGCATAAGTGTATAATATCTAGTGGGGATTACTTTGAAGGGGAGAAAATAGATATTCATGAATAAATAAATAATTTTTGAAAAAAAAACACAAAATTTGCGATACTTTTTGAACAGACCTTGTACTCTTCCTTGTACCTTGAACATTTAACTATTCCCTAACAATTCCACCTGTTATGCCCTCTCGTTTTCATGCCCGTTTGCCTGCTAGATTCGCTGCTTGTTTTCAAGCTAGCGGTGGCACTTGATTTTGTGATGGTTTGTATGCGTGTTGGTTTTACACGATGCTTGTTTTAAAACTGAATTTCTAGCTGGTTTTGATGTATTCGCAACCAGAACGGTAACAAGCAAGAAAACAAGCAGAAAAACCAGCATCGTGTGAAGCGGATATTACTCTACTTTCCCACCATAACACCTATTTCTATATAACTTTTACCATATCAACAGTTTCCCTTTATTTCCACCATTAATATCTGTTATGCCCTCTTGTTTTCGTTCCCATTTTCCTGCTGGATTCGCTGCTTGTTTTCAAGCTGGCTGTAGCGCTTGATTTTGTAATAGTTTTTATGTGTGTTGGCTTTAAACGATGCTTGTCTTAAAGTTGAATTTCTAGCTGGTTTTTATGTTTTCGCATCCAGAACGGTAGAAAGCAAGAAAACAAGCAGAAAAACCAGCATCGTGTGAAGCGGATATTACTCTACTTTCCCACCATAACACCTATTTCTATATGACTTTTACCGCATGATCGATTTCCCTTTATTTCCACCATTGATATCTGTTATGCCCTCTTGTTTTCGTTCCCATTTTCCTGCTGGATTCGCTGCTTGTTTTCAAGCTGGCTGTAGCGCTTGATTTTGTTATAGTTTTTATGTGTATTGGTTTCACACGATGCTTGTTTTAAAATTGAATTTCTAGTTGGTTTTGATGTTTTCGCAACCAGAACGGTAACAAGCAAGAAAACAAGCAAGAAACCAAGCATCGTGTGAAGCGGAAATAACTCTACATTCCCACCATAACACCTATTTCTATATGACTTTTACCACACGATCGGTTTCCCTTTATTTCCACCATTCATATCTGTTATGCACTCTTGTTTTCGTTCCCATTTTCCTGCTGGATTCGCTGCTTGTTTTCAAGCTGGCTTTGATTTTGTAATAGTTTTTAAATCACAAAATTTTTTCTTTTTTCATAAATTTTTATTCTTTTTATTTTGTTTTTTTTTTGCTGTTGTATTTTATTACAATTATAATATTTATACTTATTTTAACTTAACCTAATATATTTATGATTTAATGATATTATTACATTTCTTGTTTTTAAAATTATTTATTCTTTTTATCATTTAATTATAAATTTTTATTATTTCTCTCTTTCTTCCATTTCTTTCTTTTATTATTATTATTATTATTAAATATTTTTTTCTGTTGAATCGTTTAATTATGACTAAAACTATTTTATAATTTATATACAAATTTGATTGAATACTTTTTCATATTTTCGATATGGCAGATCCACTCGATTTCGGTGAGTGATTGATTATTCGGAGAGTAGTCATTTTTTTGTAGTTCAATTTATAAAAACTAGTCTCAAATAATTTGTTTTTTTTTGTTTTTGTTGAATTGAAGATTTATATATTTATAACTATTATAAATTTCTTATTACTTATAAATTATATATTTTTGGTTTATAAATTATTTTTTCTTATACATTATTTATAATGGATTTTTTTTTTATACACAACTTTCGGGTACACGTGTTGTCATTAGCATAGTTTTGATAGCATGCACATCAATATCACCTCGACTATTTGTTGGAATATCAACTGTCGAATGGAGATAGGAGTCCAAAAGTAGATGATCTCTTTCTGGTACATTATGATGTGTTATCGATTTTAAAAGTAGATGTTTTGGCCGATTTTCATGATTTGTATATCGATTTAAAGTATGCAAGTTTTCATCACACCATTTCTCTTTGAAATTTACCCCACTATCATTTAGGACTGTAAAAAAAAATTTTGATTAGTACTACTTTCTTAACATAAGTATTTTTTTGATTCAAATTCTTTTTTTTTATACCGAATTGTGCTGGTATTACGTCTGGATCGCATTCATCATCTAAGCAATCCTGTGAGACACGCAGTGTTTTAAGTGAGGTATCTTTTTCTGAATGTTGCCATCTGGGACTTGTGTTCTGATAGGAAAGAAATGGAAAAAAAATAAATATATTAATAATATCTAAAGGAACAATTTAATTGAGTCTACCACTCTTAAGGGGCCAATCTTTTCTTACCTTAACAATTTCTTGATCGTATAGTAAATTATTTGTTTGTTTAAGATTATTTGGTGGATAATTTCGCCTTGATCGTTTTGCTGAATATATTTGAACTACGATAAGGCACATTAATATACTTAAAGAGGCTATTATTCCTGATAAAATTGGTGACAGTTCAAAACTTGATTTGCTTGGCTCTAAAAATGAATAAAAAAATAAAATTTTTTTTTGAAATTATTCGATTTTTTTTTCTTCAATAATATTGTAGTAAAAACAATAAATAAAAAAAGAAATGCAAAATTATTTACGAATAAAATATAAAATAAAGAAATTTTTTTTTAAACTTTAAATAAAGCACATATTTTTTATGAAAATCCCATAATTCTTTATTGAAATATATTGTAGAGATTTTACCATTGGGCAAATATCTACCACGGCATCGTTTATAGATATCGATCATTTTTACAAATTTTTTGCATAATTGTTGGCTCTATTTCATGAATGACACGATTAATATTGGTTTTAAGCTCTTGAATTTAATGTGAACTGTTCTCATAAACCTTATCTTGCACACAGCCCCTTAAGAAGAAGTCCAACGACGTAAAATCAGATGACCTTGGTAGCCATTTTTAATATAATGTTATTTAGTGTGGCTTCACATTTTGACTTTTGTACATGCCAATACACACACCCTTTTGCTTACTGTTTTTACAATCCAAATAATATTTTTAATTTTTCTAACTGAATAACTATTACCAGGGGTATAAGCTTAAATGTTTGATCATAAATGGCTTGAGTGAGCGTATTAAGCTACCATGGGCACGCCATACTTTTTTTTATGAGTTTGACATCTGTCAACATTAATCAGTACACATTGTCAGCAATTTCGCACAACAACGTACATTTTTCCTTTGGTAATCATGTCTAGTTTTGTTCCAGAAAAAGAGCATATGCGGGAACTTCTGCTTTTCTGCTTCAATTTGAAGAAATCGGCTGCCGAATCGCATCGAATGCTTATGGAGGTCTATGATAACAGTGCTTTATCGGAAACAACGTGCCGATATTGGTTTCGTCGGTTCAAAGACGGCAATTTTAACTTGTGGGACAAAAAGCGTGAAAATTGGCCTAGGAAGATTGCAGGCTCTTTTGGACGAAGACGATACCCAATCGCAAAAAATGCTCGCAAAGCAATTGGATGTTACTCAACCAGCCATTTCCATGCGTCTGCGTGCCATGGGGAAGATTGAAAAGCCATGGCGAAAATGGGTGCCGCATGAATTGAACGATAGGCAGATGGAGCGATGCCAAAACACATGTGAAATCTTGCTCGCCAGACATAAAAGAAAGTCGTTCCTGCATCGGATTATGACAGGCGATGAAAAGTGGATACGTGTATATTTCGAGAATCCTAAAGGCAAGAAATCGTGGGTTAATCCCGTCCAACCATCAACATCTTCCTCCAAGACCAAATCCAGGTCCGTACTATAATATAGGTGCATCAAAAACAACCATCAACATTTTCCTCAAGACCAAATCGTTTCGGACGGAAGACGATGCTGTACGTTTGGTGGGATCAGCAGGGTATCGGCTACTATGAGATATTAAAACCTGGTAGAACTGTCAATGTCCACCGCTACCACCAATAACTGATCAAATTACACCGTGCTCTACGTGAAAAAGGACGGATTATCAGCAACGATATGACAAGCTGATTATCACGATTACACGTCAAAAATGGTCCGAAACTACTTGGAGACACTCAACTGGGAGGTGCTACCCAACCCCGCTCATTCACCAGACCTGGTCCCTTCCGACTACCAACTGATTTCGTCGATGGGCCAGGCGCTCTTTGGGCAGCACTTCGATTCTTACGGAGACGTCCGAAAATGGCTTGATGAGTGGTTTGCCTCGAAAGAGAAGGAATTTTTTTGGCGTGGTATCCACAAATTGCCCGAGAGATGGGAAAAATATGTAGCTAGTGAGGGCAAGTACTTTGAATAAATTTGGTTTTGATTTCTATGAAAAAAACATTTGTTTTTTTTGATTAAAAAACAGCGGATTTAAGCTTATACAGGTAGTTGCACGTATGTTAATCGATATGCTAGCTTGATATAAACCAATGCTTTCTAGACCCAGCTCGGTTCAATCCAACGCGTTCTTCTTTCATACCTTGCTTAGCCCACTTCATGCATGGAATATTCACTGCCCATTGAGGTACCCACTTTTTCTTCTTCTTCCTTATCTTCTTCATATTCTTCACCTTCTTGATCTTCTTCCCCTTCTTTATCTTCTTCATCTTCTTCGTTTCTTAATCTTTTTCATCCTCTTGATCTTCTTCCTCTTCTTTATCTCCTTCATCTTCTCCATCTTCTTTATCTTCTTCATCTTCTTCATCTTCTTCATCTTCTTAATCTTCTTAATCTTCTTCATCTTCTTTATCTCCTTTATCTTCTTAATGTCACCTTCTTCATCTTCTTCATCTTCTTCATCTTTTTCATCTTCTTCATCTTCTTCATCTTCTTGATCTTCTTCGGTGCTCCCGACTCACGTGGTACCAGTTAGTTCTGGTTTTAGGAGTACCTGGTGAGTACTCTTCACTCAAAGAGCTACAGTAAGGGAACCTGTAATTTTGGCCAATTCAGGCCAAGACCTGTAGGCCAGTTCTACTACCGATCCTATGGTATCAAAAGTGTCCCCCTTGCTGGACTTGGTGACCAATTGACATCACTTCGTCACGAAATTAGACGTCTATTAAATTTGGTTTTCAATTAAATCGAATATTTCTTGGACAGCATGCCATGTAGCACCAACCTGTTAAAACCTCAAGTCGTCCACATTCTTGCAATTAAATAAAAAACCCAAATAAAAAATTGGCTACCATGTCTCTGTAGCGCACTCCATTGACAGTAACTGTCACACCATCCTCATATTCCTCCGACCAATGATGCCTCCGGCCCATAAAGCCCACCATACAATAACATGTGATGACTGTTATTGTTGTTCTATAACTGATCTTGAATTTTGTAATTAACATAGCCCCGTCTAAGTGAAACTGAGCTTCGTCCGAGTAGATGATGATTTTTTCTAAAAAACCAGCACGTTGAAAATGATCTGATGGCTTTAATTCTTAGAAGTGAAATCTTTATGCAAAATTCGCCATATGGTCCATTGTGGACAGAGCCATCTATTGAGAATGTTTTGAAACCGATAAAAAAAACCGAAGCAATATTTTCAGCTAGAACGGCCTGTACAAGCACATATTGTTGTTGGTAGAATATATTTTATACCAAACCGGTGGACACAAATTTATCCATAAAATTCTTGGTTTTGATACAATTTTCGATACTATAACAAATGGTAAACCTTCTTTTATGAACATATTAAAAAAAAACTGATTAACAGAATTGTCAACTATAGCCAATTTCAATCCGATTCCGTTAAAAAAAAGCTCTAATTGCAAGATCCTATATATTTATTGAAAGCTTTTTGATAGCTTTTCCCTCTTCTTTTTTTTATTAAAATCTTTTAATTAGTTTTAATAATTTTTTTATTTTATTAATATTATAAGAAAATGATAGTTTTTTTTAAAATTATTATTATTTTTTGTTGTTGTTGCAATAATATTGTTATACTTAACAAACCTGCATGATTTCTTATACTGTTGAACAATGAGATATTTTTTAATACTGTAACTGGTCCACGACCTTTTTGATTAACTGGAAAAACAATTATGTTAAGATGATTATCCTCTTCAATTGGACTTCGTACTAATAGGCTTTCAAGCGAATCAATTGTGAAAAATGGCTCGTCCATATTTGTTAAATTGTATCTGGGAATTATTTTGACAAAAAAAAAACCAAACAGAAAAGAAAACTTTATTGTCAGTTAATCGATTTATTATTGATTATATCCATTAGTTATTATTTCGAATTTAATTCTACTTACACAATATTATATAATATATATATAAAATATTAAAGATAAATAATATGATAAGATTGTACAATAGGATGGGGAAAAAACTATAGGAAAATGGTAAAAAGGATTATCCTCTAATAAATCCAAAAAAAAAAAAAAAAACAAATATTTATAAAATAATAATAATTTTGCAGTATTTAAAAAATATTATATATTTTCGAAAATTAAATTCAAATTCAATATCATAATCATCAACCCTTCTCCCCTACTCACCTTAATTTTCCAGTTGTTGTAACAATGTTGATTACGAAAATTTGTGGTAATCCACCATCATTTCCAGGCTGACATTGAACTTCAAGGAAATTTTGTGTATGATTATTTATAGTACAGTTCCTGACAGCTGTCGGCAAGCCTATCCTTAGAATAAGAAATTTTTGTTTATTGATTAAATAACTTTTTTCCCCCATACCCTATTAATTAATATGTATACTAAACAAATTATATTATTTTTGTCAAATAATTTTCCTATCGAAATATTTTTTCTCATTAATAAATCAAAATACAATTACAACTACAACTACATACACAACACAAAATATGCCTATAATAATTATTCTTTTTTTTATTAATATATATTTTCGATAATTTGTTGTGTATTATTTTATAAATATTAACTAAAAGAATAATTATTTTGAATAAAAAAAGAAAGCAAAATATTATCTGTGCTTTTACTAAAAATAATGAGTTTTTTTTCTAATTCCCCCATATTTACTTTCATATTGAATTTTGTATATAAATAAATAATTATGGTAAAAAAAAAACTTTCCAATCAATATATTTTTTAAAAAAAAATGAAAAATAATTTTTTTTATTTAAGAACATTTGAAGTGTTTATATACCTGCAAGAACAACTTGAAAAAGGCACGGATATTTTTGAGTTCCAATACTATTCTGGGCCCAGCATGATAATGTTCCATAATCCTTGAAAATAAAAATAATCAAATAGGAAATTTCAATAAGTTATAATTTATAAATAAAAAAATTTGCTAAAAATATTTTTTCTTTACTGTTAAAATTGTCAAGAAATAAAAATGTAAAAATTTTGTAGGTTTTTGTTTTTTTAAGCATTAAAAAACTAATTATTTTTATGAAATTAGTATTTTCTTTTTACTGGCGAAAATCTTTTTTTGATTTTACTAAAAAATTGTGAGAGAAAACGTGATTTAAAAAAAAAAAACTGCATCCAATTTGACATACGCTATCAAAACCTGTCAAAGGTTAAAAAATTAGTGATAGAACCCTACAAATGTTATAAATGCAAATATGATGAAAATTTTGTAATCGTCGTGTTGTATATAAGGTCTTTGAGAAAATAGTCTAGAGGCCATTTTGTAGCGCCACGCTTTTGAGGCCATTTTTGGTGACACCATTTTTGGTGATGGTGCCACCAGCTTCCTTAAAGAAACTAACTGGTCACTATTTGATTGCAGGGAAAAGTCACAAATTGTTAAATTTTTTAGAACAAATTTCAATGTTAATTTTGTAGCGCCACGACTATGAGATCATTTTTGTGACACCATGTCTCAAATGGGTTGGTGGTGCCAGTGGTCGCTAGTTGATTGCAGGGAAAAGTCACAAATTGTTAAATTTTTTAGAATAAACTTCAATGTTAATTTTGTAGCGCCATCACTATGAGGCCATTTTTGGTGACACCATGTCTCATGTGGGTTTGTGGTGCCAGTGGTCGTTAGTTAATTGCAGGAAAAAGTCACAAATTGTTAAATTTTTTAGAACAAATTTCAATGTTAAGTTTGTAGCGCCACCACTATGAGGCCATTTTTGGTGACACCATGTCTCATGTGGGTTTTTGGTGCCAGTGGTCGCTAGTTGATTGCAGGGAAAAGTCACAAATTGTTAAATTTTTCTGTTTAGAAAATGTTGGTTAAGTGCGGTATGACATATCTAGAATTTGCCTAGAATTTCAAAATGGTTGCTGAGTAAATTGGCTTTGTGGTGTATCGCGAATTTATGAAGAGTAAATTTCCACCGTTGATTCAGTCTGTTTGTTTATACGTGGCTAATGATGTTAAGTACCATTTGGGGCAAGTTCGGAATATTAGTGAGCCTAAGACGGTGAAAAACCATTAGCATTTTTATCGATAATGTTTTGAAATTTTTTGGGCAGAGCCATGATTCCATCAGGATAGTACTTTTGTGTTTTCTGATTGAAATACTGAATCAAATGGTTTTCAAGGCCTGTCTTGGTTCCATTAAGATAGTTCTGCGGAAATCGAAACAAGTGGTAGAGTGAGGGTTCTATGTCTAGGGTATACGGTGGATGTATCAAACTTTCTTTTGACGTGTGTGGTTGACACCCTTACTATTAATCGATTCTGGCCATTTCTCTCAACTGCTTGGCGTAATTTTTTGAGTTTCTCACATAGTACTTTACGAAGTTAACAAGTTCGACCGAACGGTAGCAGTTCATAATATGGTATTGGGACTCTTCCAGTCTCCACCATACACACACCATAACCTTATTGCCCGTCAATTCTGGTTTGTCATCGTTCATCTCCTCTTTTCCTTGATTTCTGTCGAACGATATTCTCGTATTTAACTTATATTTCATTGACAATTATGATTCACTTCAGAAATGGCTCGATTTCATTGCGCTTTAGCAGCGTATCGCACATGTTAAGTCCATCCGGTCTATCTTGTTTTCCGCACTCAATTCATGAGGTACCCAAAAATCTAATTTCCTTCAGAAATGGCTCGATTTCATTGCGCTTTAGCAGCGTTTTTCATACTCAATTTATGAGACACCCAAATATCGCGTTTCTTTTTGAACCCAGCTTTTCGCAAATTGTTTAAAATGGTTTGATGAGGAATGTTTCATTCAAAAGATATATCATGACTTCTGATATGCCGGTCTTGCTTAATTTTTTCGAGAATTTCATAATTTTTTTTGGTAATTGGCTGACCAGAACGTGTCTCATCTTAGACATCGACATTCCAGAGAGGCTATTGACGATTACAGAGAAGAAAGTCGTGGGTGATGGTTGTATAACTCGGTATGATTTGGTGCCGGGTAAATTGGTTTGGTGATGGTTTGATATATCAGGTGAAGGTCGATACTGCAAGTTGTAATAAGGGGAGTAGGCTAATAAGTGTCATGAATACTGTGTGCATTTGAGGGAGTAGAACGGTTTTTATAAGTCGATTAGGATATTCATTATCTGGAATGCCTATATAACGTAGTACCCATGGAATAGTAAGGCTATACAGCTTCCGGATAATTTTTTTTTGCATTTTTCGTAAAAATTGTATGAAAGCATATTGAGTTGGTTCCCCAGAAAAGGCGTCGTGGTCTGTAGTTAGGGGGGGCGGTATGGGGGGGGGCGGTATTACTAATTTTATGAAGCAAGATTTTAAGACACATTTCCATTTTGGTTAGGATTAGTGAAGGCGCGGTGAATGTTTTTTACAACTTTTGGTATTTTTTTCTTCTTTTTTTATTAGTAATATATAAAAAAAATTATTATAATATAAAAGCCATTGTTATTAATAAATATTCGAGTGAAGATTTAATTTATAAAAATTAATTTTCAATAAAAAAGCGTTTGTAACTTTTTCTTATCGAAATAGTAAGAAATTATGCCGTAAAAAAACCTTAATGTAAATATTCCAAATATTCTAAAAATTAAATAGGATTTAAAATAAGCTAGAGTCTTTTTTGTCCTCTTTTCTTAGAACAAATACCAAAAAAAAAACCAAACTGTGTGAAAAATACAGTACTTGTATCGATAATAGAACACATAATACAAAAAAAAGAACAGAAGAGAAATACAGAAAAATTGTGGTAAATATTTACTAAAAACCGACTGACCTCATCAGTTGTCGGACTGAACTTCAAAATGCTAGTCGATCCATTGATGTAGAATTTATCCTTTGATACTTCTGTTGATTCGCCGGAATTGTCGAATTTCCATCGGAAGCTCCTTTACAAAAATAAGTAAATAAAAATACCAACAACGGAAAAAACCAAATAAAAAGAGAGAAAAACCAAAGGACAATATTATTTTTGGATAGAAAATATTTTTGGTAAAGTTTTTATTAAATAATGGAGAAGTAAAAAAAAACAACCAATAAACAAAAATGAGCATACAAAATATGTAAGAAAAAAGAAAAATGAAATTGATTTTCGAAAACAAAAAAATAAAACAAAGGTGATAAGGACAAATTGTAAAAAATCAGGACAAAAAGCTATTCGTTCGTATTTACCTTGGGGGTGGATCTGATTGAACTTCACAAGGTATACTCAATTGTTCACCGTTTAGCGCACCAACAATTACAATTCTATCTATTTTGCAAAAGGGTATATCTGAAAAAAAAAACAAATACAGAGAATCAAATAAAAATTGATATAAAATGAGGACAAAATTCTAGGAAATTTGCACTATAAGGCTTATCCCATTTGCGCTTTCAAAAGTAAAATTATACCAAATATATTTTAAATTAGAAATTTTACTAAAAATATAATTTTATTATATAAGGTGTAGTAAAAGGAAATCCATTATTTTTGCATTAAATTGAAGGTTTTATTTAGCATAGATAGAATGATATGATTTAGGTCAAATATGCACCGTTTTGTTCGATTACTTGTTGTTATTTTGGAGGTAATTTCATAATGCCCCTCTCATAGAAACCCTCGTCCCTATTGGCAAAAAACTGGGACAGTCGATTTTCACAATCTTCTCTTGAGGCGAATTTTTCACCTGCAAAATCAATCGTCATACATAGGAAGAGGTAGTAATCACTTGGTGCCAGGTCCGGACTATAAGGTGGATGCATAAGAACATCCCAACCAAGGTCCCGGAACTTCTGGCGAGTCACTATCGATGTATGCGGCCTGGCGTTGTCCTGATGGAACATAATTCCTCTCCTATTGGCCAAAGCTGGCCGCTTCGGGGCGATAACTTCTTTCAGACGGTCCAATTGTTGACAGTATAGGTCCGAATTAAGAGTTCGGCCGTAGAGGAGCAGCTCATAGTAGATGATTCCCTGCCAGTCCCACCAAACACACAGCAAAACCTTCCTGGCTGTCAATCCTGGCTTGACCACCGTTTGCGCCGGGTGACCACGATTTGACCACGACCGTTGTCGCTTGACGATGTCGTAAGTGACCCACTTTTCATCACCAGTAACCATCCGCTTCAGAAATGGATCGATATTGTTGCGATTCAGCAGCGATTCGCAGATGGAAATTCGGTCCATAAGGTTTTTTTGCGATAACTCGTGTGGCACACATACATCGAGCTTCTTTTTGTATCCAGCCTTATTTAAGTGGTTCCAAACGGTTTTTGTGCAATGTTTAGCTCCTGGGCAATCAAAACAGTGCTTACGTGACGGTTGGACTCGATGATTTCCATTATTTTATCGACATTTTCGACAATTGGTCTTCCAGATCATGGTGCATCTTTGACATCAAAATTACCGGAATGGAATCGACGAAACCAAAATTGCGCATGATTGGCTGTTACAGTATCAGGAGCAGAAACACTATTCATATTTTCAGCTGCCTGGCTTGCGTTTTCGCCTTTATCGAAGAAAAACTGTAAAATATGGCGTATTTTCTCTTGGTTGGTGTCCATTTTTGACGCGTGCTAAAAAAATACTGAGTCAAGTAATCACAAAACTATATGAGAAGCGTTTTTAGCACAAAATCTTTCTAACGCCATCTAGTGCAATCCGATCGCATTTTTGAAACGAGAGATACAGACTCCTAAAACCATCTATTGGCAAAATAATGGATTACTTTTTACTACACCTTATATTACTTAAATTATGCCTTTATGCATTAAGTATAATATTATTCAAATAACTGTCATAAAGTTTCTGTCAGGATTCGATCCTTTTGAGATCATGTTTTTCAATGACATTATCGCACATTTCTGACTGTAATTTGGTAATAACTAGACAGAAGTTAGTTTCTAATTCCATTTAATTTTTAAGATTATCTATGTTAATATAATTGGTTACGTAGTTTTAAAAGAAACAGTCCAACAGGGTTAAATTGCACGATCGTGGAGTATAATTGACTTCATCATATCTTGAAATTATGCATCCTAGAAACATTTCTGAAAATAGTGCCAAATTTTTGTTGAGTATTGTGATTTATGGCACCATTTTGTTAAAACTATAAATAGCCCAAGGTTAAACTCTGTAAGTTTGGTCTAAAAAAATCTAGGCTATCATTCGGTCATAGTGCTAAGAATTGATGGCTAACGGTCTCTTCTTCTTGATTTTCAATGAAATACACCTTTAGACCAAAATGCATACGAAACAGTAATTTTTGTCTATACAATGGTTTTTATCCACTATTACTTATGATTTTTTGGAGTCCCATATATCGAAATTTTTCTTAAGATCAAATACACCTTTAGACCAAAATATACACCAAACAGTAATTTTTTGCCTGTACAATTGTTTTTCCACTATTATTCCGGGGTTTTCTAAGCCCCATATATGGGCATTTTTGTTTTAGACCAAATATAGTTTTATACCAAAATGCACACGAAACAATTATTTTTTGCCTGTAAAATACTTTTTCCACAATAACTCAGGGGTTTTCAGGGCCTCATATATGGGCATTTTGCTTTAGACCAAATATAATTTTATACGAAAAAGCACACCGAACAGTAATTTTTGCATGTGCAATGTTTTTCCACTAATATTCGTGGGTTTTTAGGAGCCCCATATATGGGCATTTTGCTTTAGACCAAATACAACTTTAGACCAAAATGCACACCAAACAGTAATTTTTTAGCCTGTACAAAGATTTTTCCACAATCACTTGTGTGTTTCCAGAGGACCATATATGGGCATTTTGCTTTAGGCCAAATAGATCTTTAGACCAAAATAGACACCAAATAGTTATTTTTGTCTATGCAATGGTTTTTCCACAGTCACTCAGGCGTTTCGGAACTTAATTTATGGGAATTTTGCTTTAGACCAAATACACCTTTACACCAAAATGCACACAAAACAATTATTTTTTGCCTACACAATGGTTTTTCCACAATTAATTCTGGCTTTACGGAGCCCCATTAATGGGAATTTTGCTTTAGACCAAATACACTTTTAGACCAAAACGAACACGAAACAATTATTTTTTGTCTATAAAATACTTTTTCCATAATCACTTAGGGGATTTCAGAACCCCATAAATGGGCATTTTGCTTTAGACCAAATACACTTTTAGACCAAAATGCATATGAAATCGTAATATTTTGCCTGTAAATGGTTTTTCCACTATTATTCATGGGTTGTCTGAGCCCCATATATGGGCATTTTTGTTTTAGACCAAATACAGTTTTATACCAAAATGCACACGAAACAATTATTGTTTGCCTGTAAAATACTTTTTCCACAATCACTCAGAGGTTTTCGGGGCCTCATATATGGGCATTTTGCTTTCGACCAAATATAATTTTATACCAAAATGCACAGCGAACTGTAATTTTTTGCCTTTACAAAAGTTTTTCCACTATTGTTCGTGGGTTTTCTGAGCCCCATATATGGGCATTTTTGCTTTAGACCAAATACAGTTTTATACCAAAATGCACACCAAACAGATATTTTTTCCCTCTACAATGGATTTTCCACAATAACTTAAGGGTTTCAAAGCACCATATACTGGCCATTTGCTTACTTGGCCATTTTGCTTAAATGGGCCTCATCGCTGAAGAATATTTTCCGCATTCAAAACCATTTGTTCCAGCACACAATTGACATAATTTTTTTTTAATTTTACCTTATTTTTATGTTGTTAAAATAATAATAATAAATAATTAAAAATTAAATCTAAATTAATATTTTAGGACTCTACTTTCCCATAATGCAAAATGGATAAAAGTTCATTTTAAAAATATTTTCTTAAATATTTTTTTTGCATTTTCATTCGAAATAGTATTTTTTTTTATTATAAAATTATTTATAAAGATTGAAAAAATTTAGATTACTTACATTTAACACTTAATAGCAATTGATTGCTTACTGTTTCACCTTCAGCATTAATAGCACTGCATGTATAATTTCCTGATGAATCTTTGGTAACTTTTTGCAAAACAAGACTCTGATTTGATCGTATAATTCTAGCTGATGCATTATGATTAAGAAAATTTCCCTATATCATCCCCAAAAAAAAGAAATAAAAAAAAATTGATAAAAACATAACATCAAAATTATTATATTTGATAAAAGATGGAAAATTTAAAACTAGAACCAAAAAAAAAAAATAATCAAAAATTGGGATTAAATTGGTTTTTAATGGAAAAGGATATATATTAAAAAAGTTATGTAGAAAAGGAACTAAAAAGGTTGGAAAGGCAGGGGGAGTGAGGTTATATATATTGTGAGGAATAATACAAAAAGTTTAAATGCAATTGTGGGAAATCCCAAAGAGTCAATTTGTACAAATATGACATGATATATGAATGTCCTGTACACGTACATCGTGCATCCAATTCAGTTTTCTCCATGGCGGATTGGCTTTTACATGACACTCAAAGTAGACATCGTCACCTTCTTTGATTTCTTCTGCGGACAGGGTTGATCCCAAACGTAATCCAACTATCGGTGGATCTGTAGACCAAAAGAAAAGAAAAAACAAAACAAAAATGCATATAAAAAATATTCATGAACATATGTGTGTATGGATCCTGAAAGGATCAGATTAATTTGATACATAAAAGAACAAAATAAATTCATTCACTGTGGGCTTGTCCTCGCCAAAACGTATTTATTTGCAATTTTCTGTGTACGAGCGACTACAGTCCTTGTAGCTCGCCCTTTGGAAGGTGTTCCTTTTTGTAAGTGCAACTGTTTCTATTGTCTATTTGTTTATATGCAAGGAGAATAAGGAGCAAAAAAAGGCGATTTCCAATTTCAACTTTTAATTGATTTTTTAATAGGATTTTGAAAGTTTTCAGTTATTTTTAACACTGACAGAAAAATAAAAGTCAGATTGAACGAGGACTTCGTTAAAAGGGAAGGGAAAAAAGGATACAAGAATTTTTATAGAATTTGCATTTGTTCGAATGTGTTGATTGGAAATCTTAAAAATTATGCCAGAAACTTAAATTACCGGTAATCAAAAGTAAAGAGAAATAAATTTTATCAATCTTAACGTGCTGATTAGTGTATTTTGGAAGAAAGGATCAAATGATAATCTGACCTCATAAACAGAAAATCTATTATTCTTATTGCCTGTTTTTGTATTTCTTTCAGTAAGCGCTTATATTAAAATGCATTAGGTTCGATTAGTTATGTTAAAAAAAACATATTTTCAAAAAGTTATACACTCTTTTTCTAGTCCAACTTATAAAATTCGATGAAACCCTGCTTTAGTAGATCAGCTTAAGTTTTTCTTTTTTAAATAGATTTTGATTAAAATTACGATTACCAACCATAAGAAAAATAATAGAAAATATTTTTGTATTTTATGGTAAATGATAATATTTTAAAGATTTTAATAAACTCACAAACAATGTTCAGTTTCCAATGCGTCTCCAAGTATAGCCCGTTGACTTTTGGATTTTCCGAACGACATGTTATGGTCTTGTCTTCATCCTCAGTTGACGGGACAAAACTCAGCTCAGATCGTGTCGTATTGTAAAAAGTATCATCCTTAATCAAATAAATAGTGTGGATTTAAGTTAAAGGGGGTTAAACGTGGGGAGAGCTTACCTTTGTTCTACGCAATTGCCTTTTTCCTTTGTACCACGTAATAATGGCGTTCGGCCTTGAACCGGCACTTTCACATGTCACCTCGTATCTACGATCAGCTACCAGAGATGGCGGTGCATTCAATATTTTTACTGTCAAAGGTTTTACTGTAATGAAAAGAAGAAATTTCAAAAAAAAAATCTAGAAAAACTTTTACTGTAAATTTTCGCCGACAATTTTTACCGAAAATTTTTACCGAATATTTTTCACGAAAATTTTTACCGAAAATTTTTACCGAAAACTTTTACCGAAAACTTTTACCGATTATTTTTACCGAAACTTTCACTGGAAATTTTTATCAAAAATTTTTAACAGAAAAGTTTTACCAAAAATTTTTAACAAAAATTTTTTACCGTAAATTTTTACCGAAAATTTTTACCGAAAATTTTTGCCGAAAATTTTTACCGAAACTTTTTACTGACAAATTTTTACCGAAACTTTTTACTGAAATGTTTACCGAAAATTGTCACTGAAACAATTTTTACGAAAATATTTTTACTGAAAGAATTTTTTCTGAAACTATTTTTACTAAACATTTTTACCGAAAATGTTTTTAAACATTTTTAGCAAACGTTTTTACCTTAAATTTTCACCAAAAACTTTTACCGATAATTTTTACCGAACATTTTTAACGAAAATATATCCAGAAATTTTTACCGAAAATTTTTTTAAACATTTTTACCGAACATTTTTTTATACAATTTTTACTGAAATTGTTATTAAAAATGTTTACCGAAAATTTTTACCGAAAATTTTTACTGAAAATTTTTGCCGAAAATTTTTGCCGAAAATTTTTGCCGAAACTTTTTACTGAAATGTTTACCGAAAATTGTCACTGAAACAATTTTTACGAAAACATTTTTACTGAAACTATTTTTACCGAAAATGTTTTTAAACATTTTTAGCAAACGTTTTTACCTTAAATTTTCACCAAAAACTTTTACCGATAATTTTTAACGAAAATATATCCAGAAATTTTTACCGAAAATTTTTTTAAACATTTTTTTATACAATTTTTACCGCACAATTTTTATCGAAATTTTTACAGAAAATTGTTGCTAAAAATATTTACCGAAATTTTTGACCAAAAATTTTGACCGAAAATTTTTATCTAAAATTTTTACCGACATTTTTGACCGAAAATTTTTACCGAAAAACTTTACCGAATGTTTGTAAGGAAAATTTTTACCGAATATTTTTACTACATATTTCTACTGAAAATATTTTTACTGACAATATTTTATATCAAAAAAACTTTATCTGAAAGAATTTTTACTGAAACTATTTATACTCAAAGAATTTTTACTGAAACTATTTATACTCAAAGAATTTTTACTGAAAATATTTTTACTGAAAGAATTTTTACTATATATCTTTATACTGAACGAACTTTTACTGAAAATATTTTATACCAAAAATGGTTTTACTTAAAAATTTTTTATTGAAACTGTTTTTACTAAAAATATTTTTACTGAAACTATTTAGACTGAAAATATTTTTTAACTGAAAATTTTTCTAAAAGATTTGTAGGGAAAAGTTCTTTTATCTGATACATTTTGTTAAATATTTTTAAGGAATTTCATAAAATAATAGAAATTTATTGCAGTAAGTTTAAATACAACTACTTCCTGTCTATAAGAAAATTGTATTGAATATTAAAGGATAGTTTAATTTATAAAAACTACGACTCGTACGGATAAAAATATAAATAAAAGCAAACAATTTTATTACAATCCACAGAAAATAGTAAATAGGAAATTATTTATTATTAAAAAGTTGAAAAGAATAAATACGTGAAAGTCGAAATGAATTGAATTAATTCACTTACAATGCAAGTCCAATACGAGATTTGTTTCTTTCGGTTCCATTAGTACAGTGTTCTCAGCTTGACAGGTGAACACCGAATTCAGGTCTGTCCTCTGAACTGCTGGCCAAAGCAGGCGATTTTCGATTAAGTCCTCCGAATTGTGTTCGTGTTGGTTATCGACGAGCAGTCCATTAATTAACCATCGAACTTCTGGAGGCGGTCGTCCTGAAATAATTTGATTTCGATTTTGATTTTCTTTTATTATGGTAGGTTTTTGTTCAGTTTTTTTTTTCGTTCTTCTATTTCACCTTGTGTACCTTTTTTACTGTTCCATCTTGTACCTTTTATACAATAAATTTTTTTTTTGGTTTTAATTTTATTGTGTGTCCTTTTTGGTTTTCTTTCTTTTCATTTTATTATTGGTTATTGAGATTGTGTATCCTTTGGAATTTAATTTTCTGATTCATTTTTGATGATATAATTTTTTTTTTGTTATCGTTGCGTATGTGGGGGAATGTTTGGACAGCTGGAATGGGGAGAGTGGGAGTAGGGTTGTTACGATAGAATTTTTATTAAAGTTTCTTATACAAATGCAACAGCATCGGATGGAAATGGAAAATAAACAATCGAAATTGAATTTTAATTTGAAATGTGATAAAGAAAACGCAAATAGTTGAAGTGTGCAAGAATTAAAGTCGATAATAGATTTCAAAAGAGCTTCAAAGGATCACCTTTTTGAATTTTATTTTAGCAATACTTTTTGTGTCTACGTACATTTATGTATAAATGATAACATGCAAAGATATTTTATATATTATTTATTTTTGGAGTCGAATTAATTTCAAATCTTTAATACAATTTTTACGAATTCAGATTACGAACATCTGCATTGAAAAAAAAATATACAAAAACAACTGAAAGTGACATTAATGGGGATGAAATTGATGGGAAGTAATTGAACAAAATAATGAAATTAAAGTAGACATTTTGAGGATTTTGGGGTCAGTGCAGTCGGTAAATTAATGACACGATGACCATGTCAAGCAGAAATATTGCTTGCTGTTGTGATGGGAAAGAGAGTGGGTAGTTTGTACAGAAATAAATATGCAGTCACACATTAAATAAGATTATCTGCTTTGGACTGTTTATTTTGAAAGTGGGCATAAGTCACATCTCAGCGGTTCTCAAAAAAGACCAATATATTGAGAACTACTGATATTTTGGTTCGAGAGAAATTTTACTAATTAACTGTATAAAAAGCATGTTTATTTTGAAATGAATTGCTGGGAAAAGAGACAGAATTAATTTTTTTTATTAAAAAGTATTTTTTTTTTGAATTGTTACCAGTAATTTTTTTAAAAAAAGCCGTGATGACTAGCAATATTTTTTTATAAGAGCAAAAATTTTACTAATAAACTTTTGTGGACAAATTTTTTACTAACAAATTTTTACCAAAAACTTTTATCGAAAATTTTTACCGAAAATTTTTACTAAAAACTTTTACCCAAAAATTTTTATTGAATAATTTTTAGAGGACAATTTTTTTTTAAAAGCCGTGATGATTAGTAATAATTTTTTATAAGAGTGAAATTTTTACTGACAAATTTTTAATGACAAATTTTTTACTAACAAATTGTTACCAAAAACTTTTATTGAAAATATTTACCGAACATTTTTACTGAAGACTTACCCAAAAATTTTTAGAGGACAACTTTTTTAAAAAGCCATGATGACTAGTAATATTTTTTATTTAGAGTAAAATTTTGACTGACAAATTTTTGCGGACAAATTTTTTCCTAACAAATTTTTACCGAAAACTTTTATCGAAAATATTTACCCAAAATTTTTACTTAAAACTTTTACCCAAAAATTTTTACTGAACAATTTTTAGAGGGCAATTTGTTAAAATAGCCGTGATGACTCGTAATATTTTTTTATTTAAAGTGAAATTTTGACTGACAAATTTTTGCGGACAATATTTTTCCTAACAAATTTTTACCGAAAACTTTTATTGAAAATATTTCCCGAAAATATTTACTGAAGACTTACCCAAAAATTTTTAGAGAACCGTTTTTTCTAAAAAGCCGTGATGACGAGTAATAATTTTTTATAAGAGTGAAATTTTTACTGCCAAATTTTTGCGGACAAATTTTTATTAACAAATTTTTACCAAAAATTTTTATCGAAAATTTTTGCTGAAAATTTTTAATGAACAATTTTTAGAGGATAATTTTTTTAAAAAGCCGTGATGATTAGTAATATTTCTATAAGAGTGAAAGAATGGTGTAATTTTATAATATCTAATTTATTAAAATTACTTTTTTATGATGTTATGAAATCAGCAAGCTTTCAATGCGTATGTTGTAGAAATATTTCCTATAATGTTAAAAAGCGTTAGTGCCAGAAAAAGATATATGAAAATGAATTCATCAGAAAAAGTCATTAGAAAAAGAAAACTATATATAAAAAAAAAGAAATTCATCGTTTACGAAAAAGAGGATTTATAAACGAAAAAAATTATTGTCAAAATCTAAATAAGAATTAAAGAAATCGATGGGATATAAAAGATAAAAAAATATTAAACTAAGTGTATCAAGCTTAAAAGACATTATGATGAAAAATAAAATGAATTTTACACATAAAAATTTGTTTTTCTTATTAAGGCCAGGTATTAATCATACAACCCCCGTAATAACATAGAAAGTCGACGTTAAATACGAGCATGTTAAGTGCAGTAGTATTATGTTATTTATTATGACTTAACTGTTATTAAACATAAAACCACGAGTCGCCTATGACCATAGGGATTGAGTTATGCTCAATCAACGCACTACCATTACTGGCAGTTTACAGTTAGTTCCATGCTGATTGATCCAACTATTTGTGATGAAGCCTATCTAAACTTCTACTGTCATAAACAGTAACAGTGCCTGACATAATTATCAGTATATCAAACCAGCGATCCGAAGACCGTACCCGCGATATAGGTATTAACCACAGCTACTATGTTGCCGCCTAAGGCCCCTCACCATTGTCGGGCACAGTGTATTTTAACACCATCGGATACCCCAATTTTCGTGGTACCGATTTTTCTTTTAAGAATACTTCGGTTTGTACTCCGGTCATTGAACTACGGTAAGTAAACCTTGTAAATCTCTTGGCACCGTTAAGACACCTCAGGTACATCCGGAAGCGAGCTTGGCTTTTCAAATGTTTTTTTCTTATCAAGGCCAGGTATTTATCATACAACCCCCATACCAATATATAAAATAGAAATTAACTACGATCATATAGAGTGCAGTAAAATCTATTATGGTACAGATCTGTATATGCTAATTGGGCATTTTTGAACCCCAATCGTAGGATTATGTCTAACATTTTTGGATTTATTTTTACAATAAGGACAGATTTTTTTGGACCAAAATTGAACGATATAGACTTACTACAGAATAGTTTATATGTTGAAAAATGAAATGAATTTTATACATAAAAATGGTTTTTTCTTATCAAGGCCAGGTATTAATCATACAACCCCCGTACCAACATAGAAAGTGGAAATTAAATATGAGCATGTTGAGTACAGAAATTCATCTGTGTGCGCCAATTGGACAGAGATTACAGGTCTGTGTGCGTCAATTGGACATAGATTAATTATAGTATGTCTGGTGTGGATTTTGATCCGGCGGCATCATTTACTGCTTTCGAAATGAGGCTGGCGCGACACAATGAGAACAGATTTTTTTTGGGCCTAAATTGGACGATGTGGACTTGCTACACAGTCGTTTAAAAAACGGACTTATTACGTACTTTGTTGCCACGTCGTGTTATTTTGAACTACATCAATAAACCGACAACAATTTGCTAGCTGAAGAACAATATCATACAAGCTATCGGTGAGATTCAGCTTGACTTATGGCGGAAGTTTAATGAAAAATAGGACCTTCTATAAACACAAATTTATGGAAATTATTTGAACAATATTATTTTTAAATAATAATTATATTTTAATTTCCAATAATTAATATTTGCCTTGAGAGGATTATATACAAGTAATTTTATTACAATTTAAAAGCTGCACACCCTTAATGAAAAAGCATAGAGATAACATATCATAATAATAGAGGCCGTCCATTCGGATACAATTAATTTCACCTTTGCTCGTATTTTCATTTAAGCAAAGCAGAAATTGATTGATTACAAGCAAAGTGTACCGGAAGTTAATTTAATTTAACCAATGCTATCGTCATTGGTAGTGTTGAGTTGTTGCTGTCCGATTTGACTCCGATATCTCCTCTTCTACATTCGTCCCTAATGCTCAAGCTTACCCCTTACACAGTTTCATAAACCCGATCATGTTTAATGAAGCTTTTCACTCGGCCCTAGCCCTGTTTGCTTCCATTGCAACTTATTATCCTTTTACAAATCCTGCTTACTGTTGTGTATATATACTCGTAGAATAACCATAGACATGCTGCCTATCTTATCATCGGACATCTATTGCATTAACTTACCATATTAGCCGTAGTCTACCACATTTCGGCCACACACAACATTTCCCTTTGGTTTACTGCTCTTCCATTGACTTAATTCGAAACATATTGACAGCGAACGTGTCCGGTATTTATGCATATTTTGATGCAATTACTAATGTACACCATATTGGTAGCTAGCACCTGTACTAAAATGTTACATTTGCTCATTGATTCAGTTACACTGTTGGATACTTGAAAATTTTCCAGCAAAAGTTCAAAGCAACGAATAATACTGAAATGAAAATTGGAATGCACTTCAGAACTAACTCATCCATCTTTCGGTGTGTAGTACTTTATGCAACTGGACAAGTGCACATCAACTGTATTCATGCGAACACGTCGCCCATTAATTAATCGACGTTTTGGTACGATTTAATTATGTAATTTTCGAATTGAATTTCAAGTACGCATCCATACCCTTGTATGCTTGTAATGAATGCAAAACATAAATTTCTGTTACATGCGTCCATCGTTAATATTTCAAGAAGATCCAATTGAATCGTTTCGAAGTGATTCAAACTTTATTGCGAATTTCTCAGCATGCCAAATCACACAGAATCCACTCTCGTACAAGCTACTACGACTATGATTATGTGCCCACATACATAGGAGTTTTTGGTTAATTTTCAACTTAAGTACTATTAAGTGGGCAACAGGATTCGTATATATTTTATAACTAAATAATATGTTAATGAGTTTGTCTTACCTCCAATGACACGACATGTCAACATTAGATCATCGCCCTCTTCCAGTGGACCAAGTGTGCTTTGATTCAATTGTCGACCCCATCTGTTGAGTACGATTGGATGCTCTGGTGGAACTGTGTATGGAATAGAAAAGAAAAAAAAAACAACAAAAATTACCACAAAAATAATTTAATTTCGACATTTCGAAAAGAGAACATTGACTGTAAAAGTGGACAAACGAGACTGACTGATTTTTTTTTCTCCAGCAGTTTTATTTTATTTATAAAAAAAAAATATTATCAATAGTACCAAGATTATGTCCTTTCGAATTGGGTTTTACCTTGGAGAACAGAAAAAATTACACGGACTCTGGTCAGGTGAATAGCGAGACTAGGAATCCTATTTTCCGACTTAAAGTGATTGGTGGAGATGGCCGTAATGTCTGATCTAACCCAAATA
This sequence comes from Atherix ibis, assembly GCA_958298945.1. Classification (NCBI taxonomy): domain Eukaryota; kingdom Metazoa; phylum Arthropoda; class Insecta; order Diptera; family Athericidae; genus Atherix; species Atherix ibis. The sequence continues at coordinate 80,440,072 of OY282609.1, forward strand.
ATCTTTTGTTCTGAGCATTTCAAGGATTTATTTATTTAAAAAACTCCTTTTTATGAAGAAGTCCTTAGAAGGTTACACACTTTCATAAGTTTTCAATGATATATTAAAGTTCTTTTTAAAGACTGCTTCTTGGTTTTCCGAACATGCTTTATGCATCATGAGGGCCAGGGACCTGAGATCATTTGAAACTTTAATAACTTATGTCAATTATGTGAAACCACGGAGAGTTTGAAAAAAAAAGTTTACCAAACGTTTTTACGGAAATTTTTTACTCACAAATTTGTAGAAAAAATTTTTACTGACAAATTTTTACCGAAAATTTTTACTGAAATTTTTATCGAACATTTTTATTTAAAATTTTTACCGAGCATTTTTATCGAAAATTTTTACCAAATATTTTTATCGAAAATTTTTATCGAACATTTTTACCAACCATTTTTACCGGAAATTTTTATCGAAAATTTTTACCGGAAATATTTACCGGAAATTTTGACCGAAAATTTTTACTGAAAGTTTTTTCCAAAAATGTTTACTGTACATTTTTACCGCAAATTTTTAGCGAACGTTTTTACAGAAAGTGTTTACCGAATATTTTTACTGATAATTTTTATAGAACATTTTTACAAAAAATTATTGCTGGCATATTTTTACTGAAAAATTTTTACCTAAAATTTTGACTGCACATTTTTACCGAAAACTGTTATCGAAAATGTTAACGGTAAATTTTTACTGAAAATTTTTACTGACTAATTTAAAAAATTTTACTGACAAATTTTTTTAAACAAATTTTTAACAAAAACTTTTACCAAAAATTTTCACCGAAAATATTTCACGAAAATTTTTACCGAAAATGTTTACCGGAAATTTTTACCGGAAATTTTAACCGGAAATTTCAACCGAAAATTTTTATCGACAATTTTTACCGAAATTTTTACTGAAAACTTTTTACAAACAAATTTTTACCGAACATTTTTACCACAAATGTTTACCGAAATTTTTACTGAAAATATTTACCGAAATTTGTACTGAAAATTTTACTGAAAACTTTTACCGAAATTTTTACTGAACATTTTTATGAAAATTTTTGCCGTAAACTTTTATTGAAAATTTTTACCGAAAATTTTCCCCGAAAATTTTTACCAAAAACTTTTACTGTTAATTCTTACCGAAAACTTTTACCGAAAATTTTTACCGAAAACTTATACCGGAAATTTTTACTGAAGGTTTCTTCCGAAAATTTTTACCGCAATTGTTTACCGAACATCTTTACCAAAAATTTTTATCGACAATTTTTACTGAAATTTTTAAAGAAAACTTTTACGGAAATTTTTACTGAAAATTTTTATGAAAATTTTTGCCGAATACTTTTATTGAAAATTTTTACCGAAAATTTTCCACGAAAATTTTTACCGAAAACTTTTACTGTGAATTCTTATCGAACACTTTTACCGAAAATTCTTACCGAAAACTTTTACCGACAATTTTTACCGAAAACTTATACCACAAATTTTTACCGCAAATTTTTACTGACAAATTTTTACTAACAAATTTTTACCGATCATTTTTACCACAAATGTTTATCAACATTTTTACTGAAAATATTTACCGAAATTTGTACTGAAAATATTTACCAACATTTTTACATAAAATTGTTACCGGCAATTTTTATTGAAAAATTTTACTGACTAATTTTAAGCGACATTTTTACTGTAAATTGTTACCGAAAATTTGTACTGACACATTTTTAGCGACATTTTTACTGACAAATTTTTAAAATTTTTCTGAAAAATTTTAAGTGACAAATGTTTACTGGTAATTTCTGAACAAAAACGTTTACCAGAAAATTTTTACCACAAATTTTTCCAAAAATTTTACACTGAAAGTTTTTACCGACAATTTTTATTGAAAATTTTTACTGCAAATTTTTCCCACAAATTTGTACCGATAACTTTTACCGAAAAGTTTTACCGCAAATTTTTACTGACAAATTTTTACTGACAAATTTTTGCGGACTAATTTTTAACGAAAAGTTTTATCGAACAATTTTTACTAAACAATTTTTAATGGATAATTTTATTGAAAACTAATTTTACCCAAAAATTTTAACAGACTAATTTTCAAAGGAGATGTGAAAAAACTAAAGCTTAATTGGCAAAGTATGCTCCTCTAACTATTTTTTACTTTCTAATAAGAAAAAAAGAAAATTTATTTTTATGACGGCAGAGTGGCCGTTATAAAAATATTAACCAACTCCCTTTGGAAAAATTAAAAAATATCTTATCTTAAGTGGTTGAAACCATAAAAATTCTTTTATAGCAGAAAAAAAAATATTTCATAAATCTTTTGATTAATTTTTAATGTAAAAACTTAAGTATTAAAATAAAAATTGCCAACTTACTTATCACTGATAGATTGTATCGAAAACTTTGCGTTTGACTTGTTCGAAAATCAACACGACAACGATAGATTCCTTGATCGTGCCTTTTAATATCCTAGAAAGAAAATAGATTTTTTTTTTTTACCATATATTTTTATACAATATCAATAATTTTTGTATAAAGAAATTTCAATTAATTCATAATTGATAAATAATCTTACGTTAATTTCTAGTACAGCTTTGTCCATTTCGGCTAGAAATCTTGCCCGCGGTCCAAAAACATCTGGCGATGACCAATGTCTAGCCTGTTCGATGGGTTTTCCTCGTACATCAAAACTATTTATCATAATTATTGCAATTAAAGTAAATATTAAATTTCATTTATTTTTATTAACCATTAAAATGAGTAAAGTGTATTCGCGTATATGAAGTAAATTGATAATAGTGCCATGCCAATGGGGAGTAATTAAATAAACCAAATCAAACCGAAATTGAAAGGAAATGAAATAATACAAAAACGAACGGAAGTAGACTAGTGTTAGACAACTCTTACCTGTAAAGTGGTATTCCGGCATCATCCCGAAACCATAAAACCATATAAACTTTGTCCCTTGATGGCGCTGCCAATGGACATGGCATCGAAACGGATCGACCCTCAACAGCTTCGATTTCGATAGTTCGGACTGCAATTAAAATTCAAATGGAATTACTCCCAAAATGCTTGGAATTTGAAAAGTGGTTAAAGAGACATTGACTGAACTCAACTAACTGACTCTAAATCTATGAGGACAGCACACCAGGAGGCAAATATACAAATTCGAACAATTGCCAGAGAAAATAGATTTAATAGTGTACCATTGGAAATTCATCAGCATTTATTTCAGTTTGTCTATGTTTAAGCTTCGTTATCTCTTTACGAATGTGTATTCTTATTTGTATTCATCTTCAATTGTCTTTGTTTACGCATGCACACACATTCCAGAATATCGTCCTTATTGGCTATACTGGTCGTACACACGTCAAACTATCAACTTTCCCATTCACATCCGGATTCAAAATTCAACAATGCAAAGTGTTTCAATTAATTTGGATTTTCGTTTTGATTTTGCAATTGATGATGCACACAACAGAGATGAATTTTCAAATCGAATATTGCATTGCAATCAGCAGGATACAACCAAAGGAAAAGGATATTGTTGTTCGTAGTCTATAATGAAAAAAAATTCGTGGGGGGGCCCCAAATCCAACCTAACCCCCCACCCCCCTCCCGACCTATCAAAGAGCAATAGTAGCTTAACTTTCATAAAATGATTTCGATTCGATTTTCGTGCTTTAAGCAAATTTCAAAAAAACTACATAGCAATGCCCCCCCCCCCCCCACCTATAATCGCCGATTAAAAATAAACATGCTTACCCAAAAGGTATACGAATATTTATTTACATTTCGTGCAAGACTCCAATTAAAATGGAATAATCTATACGAGTATGCCAACTGTGCATTAAAATACATAATATTTTCAGTATTTCGTATAATATCCGTTTTTTGTTGGAATATTAGTGAAAATTGTATAGGTTTATTTGCTTGTATGTATGGCATGAATAGAGAGAATTTCGGAAAATTCGTAAAGTTCGATACTTTTCCCCACCAAATACTTAATTATGGAATACAATCGGGTATGAGTACGAATAACATAAATAATGTGACAGAAATTGGTGGATTGGTTTGTTTTTGTTTTTTTTTTATTTACGGATGAAAAGGATACTTCCTGCAGTGTTCTTGTATAGTAAAAAGTATATACACAGTCATGCTAAAAGTTCTGTGGTGTTCAAAGAAAATTGAATAATTTTTATTTTTCCTTAAAAAAAAAAAAATATAAATTTATGCAAAAAACAACACATACACTTTCTTGCTAGCTTTTACGCAATCCAGCAAATTTCTACGATTTTCATCTGTTGTGGAAAGTATCACTTTCAATAGTAACAAATCTAGTTTAAAATAATTTTTTTTGGGGCTTGGAATAGGCGCTTTTATTCAAAAAAAATCCACTGTTTATAGTGCAAAGTATTAAGATCTGGTCGTGAGACTGTGACAAATTCAGTCTTAATGGGCTTACCACTTTTTCAAAAATATCTTCTTTATAATTTTTTACACTGGTTGTAAATTTTTTTTCGCAAAAATATAGCTAAGTTATGCCCTCATAAAATTCAGTATACCATAAGGAACACCCCAAGAAACATCCTCCACTATATAGTTGGTCCCTCAAAACTATTTTGGAAGGTGTCTTGGGTTCGAATTCGACTGAGGCATGTTAGCTATCACCCCTTTTATTTTATTGCATTTCATTTCCTTATCCCCTATCATCTTCTTGTGGTATCATAAAGGACTTAAAATTTGGTCAAAGTTTGTCAAAAAACGGACACACTTTGACAAAATTTTAAGTCCCATTTCCAAAAAAATCTCCGCTCTCTTGATTATTTACTTCACAAATTTCGAAAATAGATCCGATCACGCTTCGTCTTGGTTTTCAAATCTTTCTTTCTGATCCGGATTGGAAGCAGCGATTAGGAGAGGAGTTAAGGATATTTACGTCTGTTAGCAGGTATATCAAGGGAAACACCGGTCCATGGGGAAGTGGCACAATTTCTGACTGGGCATATTCGAAGATGCCAAACATGTCTTTTTCCATTGTCCACGCTTTGAAAAGTACAAAAAATAATTGGTAAACAGCTGTCCCAGAAGCGTATCTTGTCACAAATATTATAATCGAAGACATGCTGGGGTGCGTTAGCTGATTACGTATCTCGAGTAATTAGGAAGCTCTGCTAGGAAGAAAGAATGAGAAAAGGATAGCGGGTAGCCTAAATAGAAAAGTAGACGTTATGTCCTTCTAATCCCCATGAAGTAATACCGGACGGTGGTCCCATGATGAGTCATAAGAAAATGGAGGTGGGTTTTAGTAGGTAAAAATCCCACACACTTTAGAAATCGGTGTGTCTACAGTTTCTTTCAAAGTTTTCCGCCTTCCCACGGCTAAAAAAACGCCGATCCATGAAGCTATTGTATAAGAAATTTTTACAATACGGACCCAGAACTATAAGATCTCCCCCATTCAATGGTAAGCTGCGGGTAGTTAGGACGGAAGTTGAGACTGCAATTAATCTCCTCATACCTCACAGTTTATCAATTTTAGCGATAGTTTCGCAGCCTTGGAGGGGATTTTAACCCACTAAAAACCCGTTTTTGGTCGCATTTTTATATATTTCGTCATGCAACCGCCGTCAAGCATTAGGTCGTACGGGTAGAAATAGATCAAAATCATCACGCACTTTCTCTATTCCCGCTCATCCAAATGGAGGCATTTCAGGACTATTGTCGCAACAACATCGGCAGCAACTCAAGCTGTCGGCAAGTCCAGCATCAGCGACATACTTCTGTGCCTCCTGTCTTTTTGTAAAATACAACGTGTTCTGCGCTATCTTCTACCCCGTCAGAAGAAGGGCACATTGGGCCCAAGTATAATTTAAGGCGCCGGAAACATCCATGTCCCGTCAACAATTGGGATAGGTAGTAGCCAACGTCACTATGTCGCCGATCTAACCACGGATCCACTATAGGGATAAGATGGTGAGTTCATCTGTCATTGAGTGCAGCACCGCAATGGTTTTGCCACTGTTGTCTTGGAATTTTTCTTTTCTTCCGTTTGAGCATCATACTCGGACATCCGTCTGACACTTTTCGGAATACTCTAATCAGCGTATCTACCTAAATCGATATAGCATAGAGCAGAATTGACTTGACCACTGTCATCAATAGGGTCCTTTAAAGTTTGGGTATTAGGGTCCCCAAATTTTCGACCTGGGTGCCCGAAGGTTCAGCATTAGATGCGCCAGGCCCATCCTTACTCCTGCTGCCTTTTTACCCACGTATAATAAGTAACCCTGAAATCGCAGCCACGTGTTAATTATCATGCCCATGTGCTTCAGCGATGGTCTCGAGATCATCTCATATTCGCCAATCGTGAAGTTAATACGGTTCCTGCACCTCCTACCCGTAATGAGTACTGCCCCCCGTTTTATAGTCTAAAGCAATACTCTCATTACAGATATGTTCCTCATCTTCTACCCATTTTGTCAGCACGACAACAGCAACATCAGCAGCAAATGCAATTATTCTTGTGTTCTCCAGGATATGGAGCTTGAGATCAGAGGGCCCAAAGATCGATCCTTGTGAGACTCTGTCATCCCGAGACTATATGTGACTTCTTCCCATTTCGTTCTCTAGGTGTACACCGTACATTCCATAATAGAGGACATAAGACTGAGCCCTGTAAGACTCTGTCATCCCCCGACCATGTGTGATTTTTTTCTATCTTCGCTCTCTAGATGTACACACTACATTCAATAAAAGAGACCCCAACACCAACCCTTGAGAGACTCTGTCACCCCGCGACCATGTATGACTTCTTTCCATCTTCGTTCTCTAGGTGTACACACTACATTCCATAATAGAGGGCCTAAGACCAAGCCCTGTGAGACTCTGTCATCCGCGACCATGTGTGACTTCTTTCCATCTTCATTCTCTAGGTGTACACACTACATTCCATAATAGAGGACCCAAGACTAAGCCCTGTGAGACTCTGTCATCCCGCGACCATGTGCGACTTCTTTCTATCTTCGTTCTTTAGGTGCACACACTATATTCTATAATAGAGGACACAAGACTAAGCCTTGTGAGACTCTGTCATCCCGCGACCATGCGTGACATTCTTCCATCTTCGTTTTCTAGGTGTACACACTATATTCCATAATAGAGGACCAAGACCTAGCCCTGTGAGACTCTGTCATCCCGCGACCATGTGTGACTTCTTTCCATCTTCGTTTTCTAGGTGTACACACTACATTCCATAATAGAGGACCCAAGACTTAGCCCTGTGAGACTCTGTCATCCCGCGACCATGTGCGACTTCTTTCTATCTTCGTTCTTTAGGTGCACACACTATATTCTATAATAGAGGACACAAGACTAAGCCCTGTGAGACCCTGTCATCCCCCGACCATGTGTGATTTTTTTCTATCTTCGCTCTCTAGATGTACATACTATTGTATATTCAATAAAAGAGGCCCCAAGACCGAGCTTTGTGAGACTCTGTCATCCCGCGACCATGCGTGACATCCTTCCATCTTCGTTTTCTAGGTGTACACACTACATTCCATAATAGAGGACCCAAGACCTAGCCCTGTGAGACTCTGTCATCCCGCGACCATGTGCGACTTCTTTCTACCTTCGTTCTCTAGGTGCACACATTATATTCTATAATAGAGGATACAAGACTAAGCCCTGTGAGACTCTGTCATCCCGCGACTATATGTTACTTCTTCCCGTCTTCGTTCTCTAGGTGTACACACTACATTTTATAATAGAGGGCCAAATAGTAAGCCCTGCGAGACTTTGTCATCCCACGATCATGTGTGACTTCTTCCCATCGCTTATCCTGTACAGAAGCGTTCTACATCTCAAATAATCTAATATTATCCTCGTGATATATTCTCGAACACCCACTTAACTCAGCACATCAAGCATACAATCCCATCTCGTCAAGTTGAAAGCATTCTAAACACGTCAAGGACTATTTTATTGAACCTCTTCTCCATCTCTTACTACCAACCTTATGACCTTAGGTTACCCATCTATATGTCTCCGTATGTAGGTAAATTGATTTTATTCTTTATAAATTCTGGAGAGAAAAAAAAGAACAAATAAAAATAATAACAAACAGTTACAGAGTAAAGAATAAAATAATAACGTCTCGTCAAAATGGTCCCTACTTGTTTCGAGTGCTCCCCTTTCTGTAATGCTATCTCCAAAATTATTTTGTTTTGTTCTGTTTTCTTTTTTTAAACATTTTTTTTATTATTCTTGTTGATCCTTTTTACGTTGCTATGTATTAGTTGAAGGTGAAATTGAATAGGTAGAAAATCTTTTTATCTGATTTATTATAGAATTTTTGTTATTATTTTCTCTTATTATTTGTTTGGTTGTTTTTCCCTTTTTTGTAGGGTTAAGTGGGGGAGGGGGGTAGGGAATTTGTACTAGAAAAAGGTGGTTTATTAAAAATTCCTATTGAATTTGATATGATTTTAATTTGTATCTGCTTTTGTTATTATTATTGTTGCTGTCATTATGGTAAATGCTGTTTCTAATATTAATGTTGTTGTGGGTTCTGACTAAAATTTTGATGTAACATAATTGTTGAATTTAAAAGTGACTCTTTTGGTACGAAATTTGATGTACTTTTATCTAATAAATGCATTGGGAATGCGAAAAAGAAAGATTTTATACTATATTATGTTTAAGGCTATTTACTAAATAGTAATGGTTCTTATTTCGAGGGCCCTTGGTAAATCGCCATCCATTTTTTTCAGGTTAGAAATTCATGCCAAAGAGCTTCGTGCTAGAGATGGTATCAGAAGGAACCTGCGTAATGCAAAGATCTACAACATCTCAAACAGCCATGCTGCATTGAAAGGCTCTTGTCTTATATGATGTCCAATCCAAGCTAGTTTGAGATATCCTTCAGGGTCTTAAATTAACTGGCTAGATAGAACAAAGAGGTCATAAGGGTATTTTGAGGGTAACGCACAAGCAGACAAATTTTCCAAAGGGGAAGGGAGATTAGATCAAATACTCCGTTCATTAGACCAGAAACCTTCTGTAGCTATCAAAATAAGGGCTATTTCGGGTCAATTATAGAGGTCTGGGATCCCGAGGTTAAAAACTCATACTGGGTTAATTTGCCTGGTTTAAATCACTCTAAAATATTCATTGACATTTCTAAAAAAAGGGGTGGCCCGCTAAAAGCCTCAATATTACTATTATCTGAGTTGGGCTTATTCACCACAAATAACCTTATTGGTCGAAGTGGTTTTGAAATTATGTGCCGGCTGCTATCCTTCTTATATTATTTTTTAATGGTTCTGATTGGTAAGCATTTTGTGACAATTCATAATTTAAAAAAAATGAATTGATTGAATGCACTTTCCGATAATTAAATCGGGTAACTAACTTTCTTAAGGCTATAAAAGTATATAAAATGATGAAAAAATTATTCCCGATCACCAATTTGGTTTCCGATCTGAATACTCTAAAATCTTGAGAGGAAAGAGTATTGTCCAGGATTTTAGAAATCTTCTAAGCTTTTGATGGTGTGTGGCATTCTGGATACCTCCGGAAACTCAATTTATATCCCTCCCAATATCATTTGCAAGTTGCAATTAACTCAGAAATATGTTCTCTTATAGCCGGAGTACCACAAGGTAGTATTCTTGCTCCCATTTTATACTCATGACATCCGATCTGATCATAATACTATCATTTCTACTTACGCAGACGATACAGCCATACTTGCTGCCTATAAAATAGCTTCCAACAATCTTTAATTCCGGTTTAAGAGAGGAAAAGTGAAAGTAAAAATGGCCAGAAAAGTGCTCACATTACTTTTACTCTCTATCAAAAAATTGCTCACGTTACTTTTACCCTTTTTTACTTTTAATAGCGACATAGTTCTACAATATAATAGAGTATATTATTTGGAACTTTACCTGAACAAGAGATTAATATAGAACCCATATACTAGATTAAAAAAAAAAACTTCTTAGACTAACAACTTCTTAGACTACTGGACCAACTTGAAGGCAATAGGTTCGAAACTAACAATAAAAAATAAACTTTTACTATACAATAAAATTATAATAAAAAAAACCTATTTGGATATATGGAATTGAATGTTGGGGTTTAAAGAAACGTTCCAATTCCTGTTGATGCTACAAACCCCCCTACCCCCCATCCTCCTTTAATACGAGGTCTGTTCAAAAAGTATCGCGAATTTTGAATTTCCGTGGGTTACGTATATTCGATTTTCGTTTTTTTTGTGGCGTTATGTTGGTACTCATGTCTCTCACTTATGCCGACAAGTTCGGCCATTTTGAATATCCAGTTAATTTTTGATAGCTGCTTTGCTTGCACGTGTAACATTGCTAAGGAGCTGTTGGACTCTGTCCGCTACGACCTAAATTTGCTCCAGAGGGTCATAACTGGTGACGAATCGTGGGTTTATGGTTATGACGTGGAAACCAAAGTTCAATCATTCCAATGGGAGCTGTCGCAAGAGCCAAGACCGAAAAAAGCGCGCCAAGTTCGGTGGAATATGAAGGTTTTGCTTACAGTTTTCTTCGATTGCAGGGGCGTAGTGCATCATGAGTTCTTGCCACAGGGTAGAACGGTCAATAAAGAATATTACCTGCAAGTTATGCGCAAGTTGCGCAAAGCAATCCGCCAGAAACGCCCGGATTTGTGGAAGTACAAAAATTGGCTTTAGCACCATGATAACGGCCCTGCTCACGCATCGTTGCTTGTGCGTAAATTTTTGGCCAAAACAATACACTAATAATCTCGCAGCCACCGTATCTCCAGATCTGGCTCCCTGTGACTTTTTCTTGTTCCCGAAACAGATTCTTTGATCCATTTTTTGGAATGGGAAAAAATCGAAGACAAGCCAAAAATTAACTGAACATTCAAAATTGCCGAACTTGTCGGCATAAGTGGGAAACATGAGTACCAACATAACGCCACAAAAAATCGAAAATCGAATATACGTAACCTGCGAAAATTCAAAGTTCGCGATAATTTTTGAATACACATAGACCTCGTATATGGAATTGAACTTTGGGGTTTAACGAAACGTTCCAAATCATGTTGATGCTACCAGCATCCCCCCCCCCCTCCACCAATCCTCCTTTTATGTTCGTAACAACCTATGCTCCCGTTTTTTCCATCATCATAATCCACTTGTAAGAGAATTATCCCGTACTGCCTTTCCCAGAAACGCTCATCGGAGACTTAAGAGACAATAGCCAAGAGATTTTCTAGAGGAATGCTCCTTCCGTTAGTTGAAAAAAAAAACGTCAATGGGTGTTTACTCCCATTTCATGATGCACAAAATTTTATATAAATCTGCTTGTTACAGAAAAATTGTAGTTGCAGTTAAAAAATATAAAAAAAAACTTTCCCCTTAATTATTCCTAACCAATTGCCTAATATTTCATAAAAGCAATGATCCCACAAGTAAGAAAAAAATAATTGGAAGTAGTTATTTTGATGCCTCCTAACCGATATATTAGAATCAATTCTGGAATGACACCTTTTCGTAATGGGATGATGTGCACTGTATACTGTCGTTATGATACTTTTCCGGTCTCATTGTAATTGTAACGATTTATTTAATGTTTATGTACTTCCGTTCCATTTAAATTATATTGGAATTTCTTTATATTGCTGATTTATTTAATAATATCAAAATTATATTTTCACGAGTAGCTGGTTAACTTCGAAATAAAAAATTGTTTGGCATGTAATTAAGCCTTTTCTGTACGAAAAAAATAAATAAATAAAAATAAAGAATCACCGATATTTATCTATAAGACGTTTATTGAATAAATCTTAATTTGGGTTTTTTTATTTAAAAAAAACCACCAATTTTTATGATTTTTAATGAAAGCGGAGAAGATTTATCAAATAAAAGAGAAAATTAAGAATAATGAAAGGACACAAATATTTTTTTTTATCCAAATAATTAATTTGATTATGAAGAAGAAGGTAAATCGTAATTATTCTGTTCGTTTTAAAGATTGATTATAAATAGAAATGAAGAAAAAACTCCTATTTTCAATTGAACAAAACTAATTGATCAGATTACATTTGACATTTAATAAGTTAGAAATTATAAATTTCCATTTTTCTGCGGACTTTTTATATAAAAAAAAAAAGTTTTCACTATTAATAATGTGAATATAAATAAACCGATCATAATAATATCCTTCTTTTATAAAAGGATTAAATGAAGAAGAAGAGAAAGAGTCGGAAAAATTTTTACTTCCAAGGTCTTGTGAAATTTTCATATTTTTATATAAATAATAAACGAACGTTGACGGAAAAAGGTTGTTAATTAGCATTTCAATTATGAACATTTCATTCTTTTTGAATCATATTAAATTAACAAATATCGAAATAATCGATTTTTTTTATTATTTTATATTAACAAATCAACAACAAGAAAAAAAAAACAAAAAAAAAACCAAACAAATGAAAATATGGATTTTTATAGCACCACAACCATGAGGCCCATTTTTGGCGGGCGACTTATAAGTAATTGTGTGAGTGGATGGTATCGAAGTGGCTGCTAATTAGTAGAGTTAGTAAAATTTTATGGAGTATGCTGGTAAGAAAGTGGAATTGGAAGTGAAATTTTTGGATTGGAAAATAATTCATAATTTGCTGACATTTGTTCAAAATGTGTGGAATAGTTAGTGGAATGCCACAGGATTGGCAGATAGGGCGTGTGTACTTTCCAAAACAAAATGGCCTATCCGAATTCTGTGCAGTTTTCGTGCCCGCAAATTTCTGCAACGTTCATCTATTGTGGAAAGCATGACTTTCAATAGTATCATCTCTAGTTTAAAATATTTTTTTTTGGGACTTGGAACAGACGCTTTTATCTAAAAATTTTCACTATTTATAGTCTAAAGTATTAAGATTTGGTCGTGCGACTATTGCAAATTCAGTTACTTAACTATGAACTTTTTCCAAGATATCTGATTTATCATTTTTTACACTGGTTTTAAATTCTTTTTCATAAAAATATAGCTGAGAAATGCCCTCATAAGATCAGTTTCAACAAACCATCAGAAAAACTCCAAGAAACAACCTCCACTATACGATTGGTCCCTCAAAATTATTTTAGAAGGGAAAGGGGCCGTGGGTTCGAATTCCACTATCACCACTTTCGTTTTATTTCACTTCAATTCCTTATCAGCTGCTTGTGGTACGTATATTTGGTCAAAGTGTGTCCGACTGAAACAGTAAACAGCCACTCCAAGCAAACAAACAATAAACCTCATTTCCAAAAAAAATTTTCGCTTGATTTTCAAATCTTCGTTTCTGATTCGGATAAGAATCAGCGATTAGGAGAGGAGTTAAGGATATATATGTCAGTTAGCAGATACAGTAAGGGAAATAGCGTTTCATGGGGAAGTGGACCACTATATGGCCCAATTTCTGATTGGGTATGGTCGTAGCTGAATACGCATCCCGAGTAATAAAAAGGCTGTGCTAGGAAGAGGTGGTTCCATGAGCAGTCATAAGAAAATGGGGATGGGTTTTAGTGGGTAAAAATCCTACACACTATAGAGATCAGCACATCTACTACTTCTTTCAAAGTTTCTTCCCTTCCTACGTATAAAAACTACCGATCCATAAAGCTATAAGAATTTTTTCCTAGAATTGTTGGATGGACTTGGTAATTCGATTCTTTTTAAAGAATCTTTTGCTGTCACTCAGCTACTTGACAATACGGACCCTGAACTATAAGATCTCCCCGTACAATGGTGAGCTGTGGGCAATTAGGAGACGAAAATTAAGACTGCAATTAATCTCCTCATACCTCGCAGTATATCAATTTTTAGCGGTAGTTTTGGAGCCTCGAAAGGGATTTTAACCCACTAAAAATCTATTTGTGGTCACATTTTTATATATTTCTTCATGGAACCGCCGTTAAGCATTACGTCGTACAGGTAGGAAGGAATAGATTAAAATCATTACCTACTTCCGCAGCTAGAAGAAGCAATTCGAACTTTAGAGGTTAGATTACATCGTGCGTCTAATAGACGATTTTCTCTTGTCAATGGTTTGCTGTCAAATCGTTTAACTCTACGAAGAGTTTGCCGGGATATTACATTGATCGTGTAAGTACACGATATTTGCGCGTAGCCGCGCAAATTTAACTCGTGGTAAGCATATAAAAGGCGAACCCGTACATGATTTGATCGTGTGTACTCATAGATGTATTACAAACTCGTCATCTGCGCATCGCTAATTTTCACATTTGCCAGTTATCATATTTATTGTGCGCCTGTTCATTCATATTTATTTTATTTATGCTAAATTTGATTTAATTTATTACTTAAATATTTATTTTATGAAATATGCAATTATTTTAACATATGCAAAGTGAAAAAAGAGGTGACTTGATGAGGTGAATTTAAAAAAAAATATAGTCTAAAGCGAAAAATCCTTTCGCGTTTAAATTTATAAATATGTTTAATAAAATCACAGTGCCAGTGGAACATAAACTAAAAATGTTGAAATTGATATTGTTATATCAAAATAAAATATAAAATTTATACTAAAATAATTAAATATCATTCATAATACAAAGTAAATGAAATAAGAACAGCAGCGACCAACCAGAGAATTTACCAATAAAAAAAATTCACATCTTGTTGAAATTCCTAAAAAATAAGTAATTATTCTTGCAGATGTTCATTCAAGCGGTTACATTATGATAAGACTGATTGTTAAATACATACATTTTATTTGCACAATTCCATGCACGCGCAATATGCGTGAGTGCTCTCTGTCAAACACGCAAAAAAGGGTAAATTACACCTTTAGATCGTCTATTAGACGCGCCGGTGTAATCGAAGCTTAGGTGATGCTAAATTTAACACAAAAACTCGTAATTTTATACACAAACTTTATTTTTGGCGAACCTGCACAACACCATGCACGTGCAATGTTTGTGAGTGCTTTCTGTTAGACGCGCAAAAAAAGCTAAATTTTACCTTTAGATTGTCTATTAGACGCGCCGGTCTAATCGAAGCTTAGGTGATGCTAAATTTATCACAAAAACTCCTAATTCTATACACAAACTTTATTTGTGGCGAACGTGCACAACTCTATGCACGCGCAAGTGCATTAGTGCTCGCTGTCAGACGCACAAAAAAGGTTAAATTTCACCTTTAGATCGTCTATTAGATGCGCAGTTTGATCGAAGCTTAGGTGATGTTAAATTTATAGCAAAAACTTTTAATTCTATACATAAACTTTGTGTGTGGAAAACTTGCACAACTCTATGCACGTGCAAGTGCGTGAGTGCTCGATATCACACGCGCAAAAAAGACTAAATTTTACCTTTAGATTGTCTATTAGACGCGCCGGTGTAATCGAAGCTTAGATAAAGCTAAATTTGTAGCAAACATTTTTAATTCTATACACAAACTTTGTTTGTGGCAAACCTGCACAACAGCATGCACGCGCAATGTGTGTGAGTGCTCTCTGTCAGACGCGCAAAAAAGGGTAAATTTCACATTTAGATCGTCTATTACACGTACCGCTGTAATTGAATCTTAAGTCATGCTGAATTTATTGCAAAAACCTTTAGCAAGAGAGTATTTTACGCTTTATATTTTTATACTAAAATTATTATTCTAACTAACAGTTCGGCTGAAAAGTTTATAAGATAACACAGTAAAAAAATTTTTTTTTGCAAAATTCATTTTGATTATTTAACATAGTTGCCTTCGAGGGCGATACAGCGATTATAGCGATCTTCCAACTTTTCGATACAATTTTTATAGTACTCTTTCGGTTTTGTCTCAAAATAGGCCTCAGTTTCGGCAATCACTTCATCATCGGTCTTAAATTTCTTGCCAGCGAGCATTCTCTTGAGGTCTGCAAACAGAAAAAAGTCGCTGGGGGCCAAATCTGGAGAATACGGTGGATGGGTTTGACCATCGTTTCCCAATTCATTGAGTTTGACCATCGTTTTCATCGACTTGTGACACGGTGCATTGTCTTGGTGAAACAACACTTTTTTCTTCTTCAAATGAGGCCGTTTCTTAGCGATTTCTTTCTTCAAACGATCCAATAACGCTATATAATAGTCGCTGTTGATCGTCTGTCCCTTCTGGAGATAGTCAATGAATATTATACCATGCGCATCCCAAAATACAGACACCATCACCTTGCCAGCCGACTGTTGCGTCTTTCCACGCTTTGGATTCGGTTCGTTGCTCGCTCTCCACTCTGCCTACTGCCGATTGGACTCTGGAGTGTAATGACGGAGCCATGTTTCATCCATTGTCACATATCGACGCAAAAATTCGGGTTTATTGCGCTTGAACAGCTCCAAACACTGCTCAGAATCATCAACACGTTGTTGTTTTTGGTCCACAGTGAGCTCACGCGGCACCCAATTTGCATACAGCTTTCGCATGCCCAAATATTCATGCACGATATGTCCAACACGCTCTTTCGATATCTTCAGAGTCTCAGCTATCTCGCTCAACTTCACTTTACGGTCATTTAAAATTATTTTGTGGATTTTTTTTATGTTTTCTGCCGTAACCACCTCTTTTGGGCGTCCACTGCGTTCTGCATCAACTGTGCTCGTACGACCACTTCGAAATTGACGAAACCAATATTTCACAGTTCAAATAGCTGGAGCAGAGTCCGGATAACGTTTGTCAAACCATGCTTTGGTTTCCACTGTATTTTTTTTCATCAAAAAGCAATGCTTCATCAATACACGAAATGCGTCTTTATCCATTTTTTTTTTTCAATAATAAAAGTTGCTTCACTCAAAATGCTATATCTCACGAACTAATCGACCGATTGCTGTCAAATTTTGACAGGAATCATTTGAAGGATGATGCTTTGTGATAATTAGACGTCAACCTTATAAACTTTTCAGCCGAACTGTTATTATAATATGAAACGATATAAATAATTCTAACAAGAAACATTTTAAGAGCAAAAACTATTCCAAAAAGATATTAGACTGGATTCTCTATCGAATCTAATAAAATCTAATAATATAAATATGATATTTAACTAACTCAATTAGCACTTTGGCTTATTTATATTTTATTTGCAAACAATATGCAAATCGATTTAATCGTATATTAATCATTTTAGTTCGGAATTCTCTGAATATACAAATGCTCTACATAAACTGATAGATTAATTTATCAGATATGTAGCTAAGAGTATATACCATATACAATATATTGTATGTGTAGATAGATGTTATCATAATAAAATTGCATAATAAATTAGGAGATTTTCAATTTAATTTGTGACAATTCACATTTGTGACATTTAAATTAATATAGATATTTGCATATTCACATACACGTATATATTATATGCTCGGATAAATTTTATACAAATTCAATGCAACACAACCATTTGATTTGTTAAAATGCGGTTTCTCATTAATATGGTCTGAAAAACCACATCATCATAATAAACAGGATTGAATTAATTTAACATCAATTTGTTCAAATAAATAAATAGCAGAATATTCTGGTAAATTTGCATTGATATTTACATACCATTTTGTATAATGCATATATAATAAAGGAATAATGATAATACAATAAAATTTGAATTTTTTTTCCATATACACATACATAAATATACTCGCTTATTATTGAAAACTTATTGGGAAAAAGGAAGAATTTTCTTTTTGAGTATAAAGACGAATAAATAAAGAACGCAAAATTGCATTAATTTTTTGTAAATAAATATTTTTATTTGGTTTTGTAGGACAATTTTCATTATTGCCATTATTTTATTACCATCATTGGTATCGCTTTAGTAGTCCTCGAGAAGTGACTCCCCAACGCGTTCTATCCCATAGAAACTATTAAGTAATTACTACTTCAGCTCCAACTTTACTGACAACCATCTCCTCATATTCTTGTCCACTTTCTGAATTCCCACCAAATTTCCATTCTCCTTACTCTTGAAATAAATCCTTTTTAATAAAAAATCTTTCTTTCAAACTCATAAATCGAATAATTTCGAAACAAATTAGATTAAACAGATTAACTTAAAACAAAGACTAAACACATGACCTTACTACAAATAATATGAAACAAAATTCCATAATTAAATCCCATATTAACTACCATAGAAAACAAAAGCTACAACAATACTTTTGCCATAAAATAGAAACGAACATTAATTATTGAAATACGAAACGCTATAGCGCAATGGCAACACTGTAGAACGTCTAACCATAAAAATAAACTTAACCAACTACAACGGAAACTTGTAACAAAAATACAAATAAGTCAAACTGAATAGAATATAAGAAATATTACAGATAATAATTCATTATGGACAGTAACAAAATGAATTCTCTCCTACAAAAGTACATGCCACTCACTGGACAAAATCCCCATCCTAGTACACACCTATTAGCTTGTTAGCAATCTTTGGAAAAATCTTTGAAAAACATCTTAGAAAAACTCCTTTTAAAACGCTTTTATCCTTTTCATGAAGATGCTAAAATTATCCCCGATCACTAATTTGGTCATCGATCAGAACACACCACAATCAAACAATATCATCAGGTGATTGATAAAATTGCCTGCTCTCTTGAGCGATGAGGAGTACTACCCTTGAAAGAAGAAGAACTTCCTTTGCTCCATATACTTCCTAATTTTAAAATCATATCTCTTCCAATGTCATTTCCAAATAGTTTTTAGTATAGAAAATTCTAAAATATACCCTAACACAGATGGTGTACCTCAAGAGAGTATCCTTGGTCCACTCCTATACAATATTTATATCTTTGATAACGCTATTCTCGCATCCAATATTAAAAATCTCCAACATTAGTTTAAGAGATGGAGACTTTAGGTAAATAAGCAAAAGACTGTTCATTCCTATATAACTTTGTGGCAATATAATTCTATCAAAAGACAAATAACTCTAGCTGAGACTAAGCCTAGACAAACGATTAACTTGTTTTAGTCAATCAAAATCCTCCCCGTTCCTATATTCGTAACAAAGTTATTCATTGTGGCCTAAATGTTCCTTTTGTTCATAACAATTCAAAAAAATTCTATTACAAAAACTAGATGTCATGTCTATGTGTACATCAACAAAATCTACACAAAATTATCCAAGCAGTACGATTTCTCGCCGCTTTTGCAATAATTTAGACAGAAAATTGCCTATATATATGTGTATATTAAAATCTGACATTAGTGCTTATTTAGGTATTCTTTAATTTAAGGGGCCAATGATGCCAAAATGACGTAATTAAAATGAAGATCGTGGAATAAGATCGTATCTTCAGGTTTCTTACATTTCTGTTACCGGTTGATGCATTTATATTTTTTTTTACCTTTTCTTTCAAATTTTTACAGATCCAGCCCATTCTCCCTTTTCAAATTTATAAAACGCAGCATATTTCCAATTTCTTTTATAATTTTTTTTTTCTATAATCAAATTAATTTATATATATTTTTTTGGTTTTGATCCGCTTTTGGTGTCTCCATCAACTTCTTTGCATTGTTCAGGTGGTCTCAGAGAATGGTCGTAACTGGCCGTATCATCTAATTATTTTTAAACTCATCATCCTAGCATAACTACTCAGAAATATCTTACATATTTTCCAATTTTTCCTTAGTTTAGTTTTTAAACACTTTTAAAAAATTTGCATTTATTTTTTTCTCTTCTGAGTTTTTTTTCTTCTAAATCATGCATTAAATTTTAGTTAATTTAAACTTTTTTATTTGTGACCTAAAAGTTCCCTTTATTCATAACTTATATTTTTCTCGTTATAAAAAGTTTCATTATCGATTATCCTAATATAATAATACTCTAGTTAGAAGATATTAAAATATGTTTCATGAATCTTCTAATCCTCCTAATACTTTCCAAACGCGCTCGATATACTTTAACATTATAGAGATATTCATAATTTCTTTAGCACACGTGATTTTTAAAAAAAGAATAACAAACAATTCCGACTAACATTAAACATTTTATAGAACCGGATCAGTCAAAACTATTTAATCAAATGCATTAATTTAAACATACTTGTTCGTAAACTATTTAAAATTTAATAAAACCATACTTAAATGTTCACTTTACGATAAGTATCTAAATGTTAACAAAAGCATATCGGTTTGCTAACACTTCATGGATGTAAAATGTAAACTCTCCAAAAAATCTACAAAATTTGGGCGTTTTATATTGGATTGATGACATTTAAAAAATAAATAATGAACTTAAAGTAGAATTGCATTTCATATTAAAAAATATGCTTTCAGAATTCAAAAAAATTTCTATTAAGAGAACTAGATGTCAGTGGGTGTCATGTCTACATAAAAAAACTTTACACAAATATAGTCCGCTTTGACAATTATGCAGATAGAAAATTACGTATACATGTACGAAAATCGGACGAATGGGACTATTCTTAGATTATTTATTTCGTAAATATCATTAAAATATCAAGCGACTCAATTTTGTAGACTTTCGGTTTTAAAATATGCCATTGTCCATAAAGTGGTAGCAAATCGCAACGCTTGCATACTTTTATTGTTTTTCAAGTTGTTATTTTGACATTTATCGGAAAGTCCAGGTGAAAGTGTGCTTTTTATCTTTTTCTTATATAATTTACGAAAAAGTAAGTATTTATATAAATTGTTGATGACATTTTTACTATTGATAACATTTAATAGGAAGTTTTTATTTCAGAATATGAAGTTTTTTGTAAAGGGTTGCTGATCATTCGATGGAACGAGGAAACCGGGAATTTCTTTCTTTCGGTAAGTTTATATCTTTATTTTTATTAGATAAATTAATAAAAATTTAGTTTGTGATATGTTTGGGTTTTTTTAATGATTTTGTCAGTGAAAAAAGTCGTAGAAAAGTGAAAAATTCATGGTTAAATAAATGTAAATAAATGCGTTTTTGACAGTTCAATGTTAATCGAAAAATAGTTCAGTGTCGGCGTACGTAAAATGTGTTTACGATTCGAGCGGGAGTATTTACAAAGAATAATATTTATAAGAAGTCGATATCGATAAATTTAAATTTTATGGCCTTTATAGGAATGGACACGAATAATAGAAATGAATTAAGCTGAAAATTTATCATCAATTTAAAAAAAAATACTATCGATTCATTTAATATTAACGATCGAACTATTAATAATCTTAAAGTGAAGAGACAGAGAGAGTGCATTATGTCTAGAGATTATTTAAATTGAAATAATTATAATGAAGAATTACAAGAATTGAAAATTGACCTGGAAAAATATAAAATTCGTAAGGTTGAGCGAAAAAATTTTATTTATAATTTTTGATATAAAGAACGAGTTAATTATGACTTTTGAGCGAATGAGTATTCTTTGTCAATTAAGGAATATACTTAAAAAAATTCAACTTTTACTGTGCATTGGCAAGTATATAATAGATTCTTAAAATGAGGATAAATTATCTGTTCGAATGTTGAAAAAATTTTACCATTGCATAAGGATATTGGTTACATTAAATTTAGAGTAATGCAAATTAAATTATTTAGACACCACAAGTACATAAAAAAATTTACGACGTTAATTCTAAAAATGCTATAGCACTTCCGGCAAATCTAGTTAGTTTTATAAATTAAAAAAAAAATTAATAAATTAAAAAATGTCAATTTCTAAAGAGTCAAAATTATACTATCAAACCAAAACAAATTCACTATATTAATAGATATATTTTCTTAGACATAATTATAGCATAAATGAATAGACCTGGATAGGTCTCTACATAAAAATTCTGTCCAAATTTTTTCCTATAATGAATTCGTAAGAACGCACAAACTTGCAAAATAACCTATCACTAAACACTTAGAAATTTCCTATTTACTGACATGAAGAATAAAACTTTTTTATGCAAATGATA
This sequence comes from Atherix ibis, assembly GCA_958298945.1. Lineage (NCBI taxonomy): Eukaryota > Metazoa > Arthropoda > Insecta > Diptera > Athericidae > Atherix > Atherix ibis. The sequence continues at coordinate 80,462,036 of OY282609.1, forward strand.
TTAATTTATACTGACTTATTCGTAAATTATTTAATATTTAATAAAACCGCACATAAACGTTCACTTCGCGATAAGTAGCTAAATGTTAATAATAGTATGCAAGCATTGCGATTTGCTACCACTTTATGGAGAATGGCGTATTTTAAAATTCTCCGAAAGTCTACAAAATTAAGGCGTTTTATTTTTAATTGATGACATTTACAAAATAAATAATGAACCTAAGTAGAATTAGGTTCTACTTAGGTTCATTATTTATTTTGTAAATATGCATGTCGTTGTGTTTATTTTGTATTTTTCTTTGGAATAAGTGAATTAAACTGGATATTACTTATGCTATTGGAATTCAAAAAACTGCCATGATAACAAATAGATGTTAGTGGGTATATTTTTCTATATTAAAAATATCCACACAAAATTGCGTATACATCTGACGTTCGGGCCTATCCAGATCTTAGATTAAAGTATACCTGGATAGGCCCTTACCGTATATGTATACGCAATTTTGTGTACAAATATTTACTAGGGGGATACGACTGTCAAAAATTTTTTATGTAGACATGACACCCACTGCCATCTATGTGTCGTAATGGAAATTTATTTAATTGCAAAAGCATAATTTATATTTATTTTAATTCACTTACTGGAAACAAAAATACAATTTAAATACAACGATAGGTCATTTTTATTTTTTGTACAATATTTTAATACGAAATGGAATTCTATTTTAGGTTTATTATACATTTCGTAAATATCAATCAAATATAAACCGCCTCAATTTTGTAGACTTTCGGAGAGTTTGAAAACTTTAATTCTCCATGAAAGTGGAGACTTGGAGGTTAGCTTTGTCATTTGTGAATCCGATGTTGACAATTCAATGTTTACCATAAAATTAGTACAGTGCCGGTGTATATAAAGTGTGTGTAAGAAAGTTTAAGGGACCGAATTTTTCTGTCTATTTTCCATTGCTGTTTTCATTGTGTTATAATAAATAAAGTTTATTCTTCGGTAAGCTTATTATTTAAATAAATTTGTTTTGATTGCTCTATTAGACCATATTATAATGCATTTACTAAATAATATTGTTTTAATTTTTTTTTAGAATATAAGTTATTAATTATTTAAGTACATTAAATTTTTCATTTTCTATTTTTGTTTTAAAGCATTTCTTTTAATGTATACGATTAACTTATATATTATCATGTATTGTAATGTTCTATGTAATTAATGCTTTATTTTTAAATTTAATTTAAATGCACAATACCTATTTAAATTACCATTTCCATTCATAAACACACATTTATATTATAATTAAGGTTTTTCCATCTATGGTACTTATGCTTGTTTAAGATTAAAATTTATATTTAATAAGTTGCGGTGTTGTTTGATTTCAACATAAACAAAATATCACATTTTCTCATTTAATTCATTTTGCATTTTTGAAATTAATTTAAATTTGTACACATAATTGTTTTCATATAATCAAATAACTTGCAATTTTTATTTTTATATACTCTTCCACACTTTATAATTCTGTTTTAATAAATAATATACAGTGAAATAAATAAAATGAAAATACATAATAAATAAATAAATATTTAAAAATAGAATACTGTGTTTTATTGCATATTTACAAAACTAATTCCATCAAACAAGACCCGCAATATTAAAAAATCTGCTTCTTTACTCATACGTGTATGTATAAATGATATCACACATGAAAAATGGTTTTAAACGAACCGCTTCAATCGCATACTGAACTTTTAAATTGGCCCCCAATGATTTACGCCGTTTCTGTTGTATTGCATGTGTGTGCGTTCTATGAATGTATTGCCAACAAAATTTGGACAGAATTTTTGTGTAGAGGCCTATCCAGTACTTCTTTAATCTAAGATCCAGATATTCTTCGATCTAAGGCCTATCCAGTTTTTCTGTGATCTAAATTTTCTACCATGAAAACCCAAGTAACGCACTCGGAACCCACTCAATAAGTGACGTCAATGAGTTCCGTTTTTGTTACGTCTGACGGCTCTTAGTTCATGAAAGCAAACAAATTTTCTCTTAGACCGGCTTTTAGCGACAAAGGAAGAACAGTTTCTTAACCGTTTCTGAACCCATCTTGAACAAATTCGTAATTAGATGACGGAACATAGTGCCGTCAGAGTGCCGTAAAATAGCTTAATTTTCGTAACTTACGTTACTTGGGAAATGAAGTTATAAAAGGTCTTCAAGAGAATCTAATCAATAACTAAGGAATGTATACTCGAATTTATATACATAAAATCATGATAACCATTTTTTTTATATTTTTTATAAATTCAAATTGATTTTATTTTAACAATCAAATAAAAACAAATAATAATAATATTGCAATAATAAAAATGAATGAAAAATTGGAGAACAAATTAATAAAAAAACAAAGAAGAAAAACTTTTAAAAATCAAAAATTTTTTTTTAAAAAACTAAAAACCAAAAAAAAAATTAATAAAAATAAAAATAAAAAAAAAAACCAGAACAAAAAATTTTATCCAATCTAAATAGTAAAATTATTTTCAAATATATTCTCTTATATTTTTTTGGTATAAAAAAAAGTTTATATTGTATATTTTCCAATGAGAAACTTCTGAAACAAAGTAAGTAACTTTTTTGAAATGCAAATGAGAAATATGAGAAAAGTGCTAACAAAATGGAACAGGGAAAATTTTTGGAAAATGGGAAAGGGGGAGGGGTAGGGGATTGCTAGGAAAAAGTAAAAGTGAAACTTAAAAAAAAAAATAAAAGTAACAATATGAGATAAATGGAAATGTGAAAAAGATTTTTCCATAATTTTGTATTAAATTTCAAATCAATGCTCTCTCTGTGTTTGTTTGTTTATTACAATTTATTTTCGATGGAGTTCCAAAAGAAGTAAAAAAAAAATAATACCAACCCATATTAAGATGGAAGAAATTGTTAACTGAAATTTAACAAAAGATACATATGAGACTTGGAGGGGTGGATGGGGAGTAAGGGGGGTGGATAGTATTTTACTAAAGGTATGAGGAAGTGTAAACATATTATGTGGATATGAAAAAAAAATTGTTAGAAAATGTACAGGGTCAAACAGGAAAGATATAGTCAAACAGGGTGGAGTATATACCATATATCAAAACTAAAGAGAAGTGCTAAATATACTTTCTAAATTAGATATACTAAAAGGATTGCAGGACCAAGTGTAGAACCCTTCAAGAGTTACCTACCTCAGCACAGAAAAGTTACCTGTCCATTTATATATTGTATCATACTGTATAGTGAAAGGATGCATAAAAATTACCACAGAAATTAAGGGCACCTGAGACCCCTGCTGTACTACTTTCGTTCATAAAAGGGGATATGCACAACTTTTCTATCGTTTCGCACCTGTGTACTCTTACCTGATAACATAGTATTTTTTTTTTATTGTACTTAAAAACTTCTTTTGTTTACTCTTAGTACAAGTAAATAAGTTGCCTACACTAAAAGATATAAATATGTACACATCCCTTGACATACACTATATACTAGTATGGTTAGAAAAGTTTACAACTTTAGACATCCCTGCCTTTAATACTCTTCAAAAAAAAATTAACACATACACACGGACACGCAACTCTCATCATTCTGGTTGGTCAAAAGCTCTCATCCTCAACTAAAAGTAGCTCATATGATTATTTATTTATTTATTTATTTATTTACGTAAGCATGCGGTACGAACACCGATGATGATGATGATGATACTTGAAATTTGTAATTATTTCTGTTTGTTTTTATTTCTTTTTCTATTAATATATATAAATAAATACTCCGAATTATTCGTTTTCAATTTAGAAAGTTTCAAGCATTCGTAAAAAGAATTTCAATTATTCTCTCAAAAAGAGAGAGAGAGAGAGAGAGAGAGAGAGAAAGAGAAAAAAATCCACGGAAAAATATTTATACTATTTTAATTGTATTTACTTGATTTTTTTTCTTCTTCTTTTTTTTCTTCTTCTAAAAGAAAATCCGAAAAATGAAAGGAATTAAATTTAAGCGGCAAACAAAAAAAAAAAATAAGAGGAAAGGTCAACAAGAAAATACAAAAAAAATTAAAATGATTTTCAAGAAGAAAAAAATAATTTTCTTTTATATTAAATCGAAATAAAATGAAAATTTATCTTGTTCTTATAAAATACCAAAATAACTTACAGTCACACCCGCCTACCCCCCCCCCCCCCACCCTTTCCAAAAAAAAAAAAATACCAAAAATAATAATAATAATAATAATAAGAAGAAAAAAAAATTACCAATAAGAGTTTTTGGTGACACTTTTTTGTTGGAAAAAAAAAAATCATTTCGAAAAATGGCGCGTACACTGACAGGAATCCCGGGTAAGAAAAGTAAAAAAAAATATCTTTTACACGATTTGTTGAGAGAAAAAAAACAAAACAAGTAAATAAATAAAAATATAAATTGGAATATGATACTCCGAAGCGTTCTCCGAAGAGTAATTGTTTCTGTAGATTGGCAAAAAAAAAAAAAAATTAATGTAAATGTTCAAGGGCTTCCTCCAGAAGGCTTTTTTACTGGTGGGGTTTTTTTTGTCGGAGTTTGGTGCGATGCGACGTGACAGAACAAGACACCTTAACAGCGTGACGACGACAATGGAAGAATGTAGAAATTCTATTCAAGATGGATTATCTGATTTCCATTGAAAATGCATTTTAATTTTCGTGCGTCTTGTTTTTCTCAGTTTAAATCATTTTCTGATTTCATCTAAATCTGTTCGCTATTCTTAGCTTTATCATTCAACAAAAAAAAAAACACCTCTTTCCCCCCCAACTGTGCCATATTCCAAAAACCCACTATAAGCATTTAGAGAAAATGCTTTCATTCCTAATCTTGTCCTCGATCCGGATTCTTTTTCTTATACGACAAACACCCGAGTTATGTTAACTCACCCTAACCCACCCTTATCACACTCATATCGTACGCTAGTGCGCAATTTTTGTTAGCTTGTTAAATAGGTGGTTGGAGTGATGTTTTTGTTATGTTTTTGTGGTCCATTCTTATTATTCCAAAATGCACACTACAACCCCCCCCCCCACCCCTCTATTAGTTGCAACACTACGCCAGCGATGGCAGAATGAAAAATGTTTTTGTCCATTTGAGGAATAATAACCTAAAAAAAAAACCATGTGCCAATGTTAATGGAACTCTTTCATTGAGAGAAAAGAATTTCTGTTTGGGTATGATTGACTTTGTTTTTTTTTTTTTGGGGGAAGGGGGGGGGGGCATAGAGAATAATAAACTGTGACATAATTCCTTCGAAAAACATTTTTGAATAAGAAGTGCAATATTACATAGCGATAGAAAGAAGAAGTCAGAGTAGAGAGTATCTTTTTGCTTCAAAAGCAATTAATTTCATGTAGAATGGAAGTTGTTTTCTCTTTGAATCTTATTAAATTTTAACTTAAACCAACACCGTTGAAAACTTCTTCTCTATACACCTGACTAAGGTAACGTATTCTGTCTGAATGTACAATAAAACAGAGTCCAATTCCAGGATCTCTAGGCAAGCAGTCAGTACCATCAGCAAGACGAGTGTCTATATACATACTATCTATCTGATCCTATCTGTCAAGCCAGCCATCTTTGTATCCAATGTAATGTCGATGCCATCAGAATTAATTCGAAACTTTCATGGTTTTGCGTGCGTAATTAGAATTTGATGTTTCGTCGAATAATTTCAAATTTCACCGTATATTCATAGTGATAACGACGGTGACTCCTTATATTGTAAAGGATCACATCTTCCTATCAACAATTGAAGGGGGGTGGGGTGGGGTTGGTTGGGGTTGCCTCAGATAATACTAAACCGGCTTATAGATAATATAAAGGTGAAAGAGAGGAGATGGCAACAATTCCGTTATAATATCAGAACTTTTTGGAAATATACCATACACATAGATAGATAGATAGATAGATAAAGAAAGATAGATACTCGAATAAAGATTATTTTCGATGTTCTAAAATTACTAACTATACGTGCTGTGATATTTTAATCAGGTTAATGCTAAAAGGAAAAGATATCGACGATTGTTTTAGATTATTTCTAAAAACAAAATAATCAAAAATAAATTTTTCATCTAAAATTTTATTATATACCATATAAAACACCTTGAATTGACAGATTTTTCATACAACAACAATAAATACGCGCCCTCAATTAGTTTTTTTTTTTATTGTTGTTTGGTTTTTCTGTTGGTTTGGATAAGAATGAGTATGGGTGTAGGGGATTTCAAGGGAATCCTTGATTACTTAGCATCTAAATAAATTCGTAAAATGAAATACGAATAATAAAATGATACCTTCTAATGGAATTCGATTGGCTGAAATGATTGGCTCTCGTATCAACAATAAATAAGGGATTTTTTTTTCAAAAAAAAACAAAAATAAAGTGAATTTCTTCTTCTTGTTTTTTTTACACTTTTCTTTTTCTATAAGAATAAATTTAATGATGTTATTGTTTAACGAAAAAAAAAATAGGGAGAAATAATAAACAAATTGGAAAGTGATGACATCAAATAAATAAAATCGAAAATGTGTACTTTATAATTTGTACAAATCTCGGATATTCATCATCTCGATGGGACGATTTTCTTTCTGGAAAGTTTATCTTATCAATTGGAAATTTCCTTTTTATTATTGATTCGTTTAGTTATTTATTTTATTTGCTTAGTATAAATTTGAGAAAATTATATTTTTTAATATTTCATTAGAAAAAAAAATAAAAATAAAGTGAAAAAACATGATAAATTTTAAATGAAGAATTTGTAAAAAGTTACAAATTTAAAGATTCAAGTAACAAAACTTAATAATGGAAAATAAATTTTAATATTTTAATAAAATTGGTTTTTTCCAAAAAAAAAACCATTTCTGATTTTATAAAACTTAATGGAATTTTGTTTTGATTTAATAAGAAATATTTTTTATCAGGTCTAAATTTATTTATTAGGTATTGTAATTAATTCGTAGCGATCTTTTGCAAAGTTTCGTGGTTTATTATAATAGTATCATTACAGAAGCGTTATTCAAAGTATTGTCCTTCGTTATCCACTACTTTTTGCCATCTTTCTGGTAATGCTCGGATGCTGCGTCGAAAAAATTCTTCTTCTTTAAATTCGATGAAAGAATCCATCCAATTTTTGGTCATTTCGTAGTTATCGAAGTGCTGCTCTGACAAGCCATGCGCCATGGATCGAAACAAATGATAATCAAATGGGGCAATGTCCTATTTCAGCGTATTTAAATAAGTTTTCATGACTTTCGCAACATGGGGTCTTGCATTGTCGTGGAGCAAAATTTACTTTGTCGTGTCGATCTTTATATTGCGGCCAATTTTCTTGTAATGCTCTGTTCAAACGCATCAATTATCGTCTGTGTATGTCCCCAGTGATGGTTTCACCCGGTTGGAGGAGCTCATAATAAATAACACCCAGCTGATCCCACCAAATACACAGTAAGATCTTCTTTCCATGAATATTCGACCTGGGGGACGATGTCGATTCATGACCGGGCAAGCCCCACGATTTTCTGCGTTTGGGATTGCCGTAGAGTACCCACTTCTCGTCACTAGTGACGATTCGATGCAGAAATCTCTTCCTTGCCTGCCGTTGGAGAAGAATTTCACAGGTGACTAAACGCCGTTTGACGTCCCTTGACTTCAACTCATGTGGAACCCACGTTCCCTGTTTTTGTACCATTCCCATGGCTTTCAGGCGTTTTTCGACCGTCGAAAAGTCGACTCCAAGCGATATTGACAACTCCCGGAGTGTTTGGCACGGGTCTTCATCTTCGAACTTTTTCGGCTGTCCGGGACGTTCCATGTCTTCCAAATCAAAATTTCCATTTTTAAACCGCACAAACCACTATCGCAAGTTTGCTCAGGAAGGGCATGTTCGCTGTAGTCATCCACTAAAATACGATGACTTTTCGCGGTACTTTTCTTCATGTTGAAGTAATGGAGTAACACTCCCCGCAAAAACGATTTTTCAGGCACGAACTTCGACATGTTTGACACTGCGCATCAAGTGCTACTGACACTATAACCAATTATCATATAGTAGAAAAGTTGCGTTATGTCAGTAGCTTCTGGGAGAATATATACTTTTGTATGTGTGACTATGAATAGTTGGCTAACGCCATCTTTTGTAAAATGCTACAAATTCCAACACCTGGTAATTAATTGCAAATTATACGAGATCTGTTCAAAAAGTATCGCGAATTTTGAATTTCCGCGGGTTACGTATATTCGATTTTCGATTTTTTGTAGCGTTATGTTGGTACTCATGTCTCTCACTTATGCCGATAAGTTCGGCCATTTTGAATTTTCAGTTAATTTTTGACAGCTGCTTTGCTTTCAACGTGTTTTGAACTCGTCTTCGATTTTTGCCCATTCCAAAAAATAGATCAAAGAATCTGTATTAAATTTTGTGTGAAAAACAAAATTAACTGCACGGACGCATTCCGAATGTTAACTGTGGCATATGGTAAAGATACCTTGAACCGAAGTAACTTTTATCGGTGGTACAAAATGTTCTCAGAGGGCCAAGAAAATGTAAAGGTTTTCCTTACAGTTTTCTTCGATTGCAAGAGCGTGGTGCATCATGAGTTCTTGCCACAGGGTAGAGCGGTAAATAAGGAATATTACCTGCAAGTTATGCGCCAGAAACGCCCGGACTTGTGGAAGAATAAAAATTGGCTTTTGCACCATAATAACGCCCCTTCACACGCATCGTTGCTTGTGCGCGAATTTTTGGCCAAAAACAACACACTAATAATGCCGCAGCTACCGTATTTCCTAGATCTGGCCCCCTGTGACTTTTTCTTGTTCCCGAAACTAAAGAACCCCATGAAAGAAAGACGCTACGCTACGATTGAGTATATAAATACGGCATCGAAGGAGGAGCTGAACAAGATCACAAAAAATGATTTTTTGAAGTGCTTCTAGGATTGGAAAAAACGTTGGCACAAGTATATAATATCTCGTGGGGATTACTTTGAAGGGGACAGAATATATATTCATAAATAAATAAATAATTTTTGAAAAAACACAAAATTCGCGATACTTTTTGAACAGAGCTCGTATTATATTGGGTTGTTCGGAAAGTAATTTTGTTTTTTCCCAACAGAGGACGTAATTGTATTTTTTCACAACCAACTTCACATTTAAGCCGCATAATCATATGTATTTTGACAGCTTACATAACAAGGCTTGAATAATATAGCTTGAAACCCGTATATGTGAATGGTTTTCAAAGCTGTTAAATTTTCTGTAAAAATATTTACACTGCGATCGTTTGGGAGATCCAATTTTAATGTCCAATGCTCATCCTTATTGTTCACAGTTCCTTGCCATGGAAAGGGCAACTTCTTTCAGACAGGATATCACGCTTGATCTTGTGATGTTCACTGTCATCGAGTTAGTTAATTCGAAAGGATGTATTTTGACAGCTGACATAGCAAGACTTGCTTCAGATATATTTTGACAGCTGACATAGCAAGACTTGCTTGTGAAACAATAGTTTTTGGTTGATACACTTTTAAATATGGAAAGTTTAAAAACAGCATTTTCGGCATATTTTAGTTTTTTACTATAGAAAAGATAAAAATTCTGTTCAAGGAAGAGAAAAAAATTATCCGATGTATATGGAGAAGATGTGTTAAGTGAGCGCCAATTTTCATCTCTAAGATGCACCACGTTCTGGAATGGAAGGCCAGTTGAAGCTGACGAAGACACAATAAAGGCATTAATTGATGCAAACCGGCGAATAAGAACTTGTAAGATCGCTGAAACATTAAATTTACCGATTCATGATCATTTGAAACGGTGAGTTTTAATATCAAAACTTGGCACATGTGGGTTCCTCATCTTCGTACAGAAAACAATTTGTGCCGTCACATTGACGTTTGTGATTTGCTTCTCAAACGCCAAGAAAATGATCCATTTCTGAAGTGTATCATTACTGGGGACGAGAAATGGGTTGCCTACAACAATGTTAAGTGTAAAAAATACTAGATTAGAAAATATGAAGCGGCTCAAAACCTATCTGTTTGGTGGAATTTCAAAGGAATCGTTCATTTTGAGCTTCTCCCGAGCAACACAACGCTCAATTCTGAAGTGTACTGTCATCAATTCGACAAGTTGAATGATTACACTTAAAAAAAATAAACCAGAATAAAATATTAATTCACTATAAGAAAATCGTCTTTCATTTTTATAAAAAAAACGAAATTACTTTCCGAACAACCCAATATATGAAACTTACAGAATTTTGTGTATTTATTTTTCTTTGAGGCAATTTATTTCTATTTATTATTATTTTTTTTTTTAAAAACAAGAAAAAAAGAATAAGTATTTTATGTAAATTTCAAATTTTTTTCCTTCAAACATTTTCATCATATATTTGGTATAAAATTAACAACTGTAATATAATAAACCAATTATAATCGGAATATACAATCTTTGCTCGGTTGTAAATTGGTATTTATGCATAATATTTTTTTTATGATACCATTTATGATGTATTTTATATTTTCCAGTATGTTAACTCTTACGTGTAGCTAATATAATATTAGAAAATATTACATGTATATAAATTTGTACATACAAGAAAATAAATACATTAAATGTCATCGTAAAAATTTACGAAATTATTTTTTATTAACAATTCAACACGTACGTATACAGAAAGGGATGTTTGGGGTTAAAATTCCTTTTTTACAATATTTTTATCCAATTTGATATGATATTTTTTCAAAGAATTCATATAGAATTATTTAAAAGTATTTTATTATTAAAATTAAAAAAAAAAATTAAATGAGAAATAAAATGAGTTTTAATAAAGTCCTATTAAATAAATAACTTAATTAAAATTTTTAAAAACAAAAAAAAAGAAGAAGAAAAAGTGGCGAATTGCAGGCTTTTGTTTTTTTTTTTTGGTGGTGAAAAATGAGGTGAAGAAAAAGTGGATAAAATTAAGTGATGAAAATTTTATAATTTGTGCGGTAAAGTGTTGCCAGCGGAAAAAAATAGACAGTGTGACAGCTTACAATTAAAAGTTATAAAAAAATGGAACGCTTTTTCATTATTGAGCAATATTTTGAAAATAATCATGGTTTGACAGTTACAGTTCGAAATTTTTGTACAAAATATAGTGATTTAACATTATCAACTGTGAAGAGATTAATTAAAAAATTTAGGGAGACTGGGCTCAATTAGTGAGCCGTTCTTTAACAAGTTGTTCAACACAAAACATCGAAGCTGTTCGTGAGAATGTTGCTGAGAGCCCAGGAACATCCAGCATTTGACATTTTGAGAAGCTCTTATGAAAGATTTCCATTTTCATGCTTCCAAAGTTCAATTGACTCAAGAACTGAAGTACAGCAAATGATATTCGTTGAATGGATTATCAAACAACAACAAGTGGATGGTGATTTTACGAACAAAATCATCTTCAGCGATGAGGCTCATTTTCATCTTGATGGCTAGGCTAGTCGACAAAATTATCGTATTTGGGGTCCAGAAAATCCACGAGTAATTGCTGAGCAACAAATGCATCCACAACGTGTTACCATTTGGTGCGGATTTTGAGCTGGAAGCATTATCGGACCATTCTTCTTTGAAAATTCACCTGGTCAGGCAATAACATGTAATGGTGCTCGCTATCATGACATAATAATCCAGTTTTTTTTTCTAAATGGCATGATATGGATGTGGACGATATGTGGCTTCGAAAAGATAGTGCCATATGCCATACCAAGTGTATAAGCTTAAATCTGCTGTTTGGTTATAGATGGCGTGAGTGAGCGTATTAAGCTACCATTGGCAAGCAATACTGTTTTTTATGAGTTTGACATCTGTCAACATGAATCAGTGCACATTGTCAGCAACTTCGTACAACAACATACATTTTTCCTTTGGTAACCATGTCTAGTTTGGTGCCAACAAAACAGTATATGCGGAAAGCTCTGCTTTTTTGCTTCAATTTGAAGAAATCGTCTGCCGAATCGCATCGAATGCTTATGGAGGGTTATGGTGACAGTGCTTTAAGACGGCAATTTTTACTTGTGGGAAGGTTGAGGACCATCAATTGCAGGCTCTTTTGGACGAAGACGATACCCAATCGCAAAAAATGCTCGCGGCGCCATTTCCATGCATCTGTGTGCCATGGGGAAGATTGAAAAGATCGTAAAATGGGTGCCGCATGAATTGAACGATAGGCAGATGACAATGCTGTGCGTTTGGTGGGATCAGCAGGGTATCATCTATTATTAGATGTTGAAACCTTATTTATGAGATGTTGGGTCAATGCCCCCCGCTACCACCAAACAACTGATGAAATTGCACCGTGCTCTGCGTGAAAAAAAGACGGATAATCAACAAAGACATGACAAGCTGATTTTCCTCCACGACAACGCACCATCGCACACGTTAAAAATAGTCCGAAACTACTTGGACACACTCAACTGGGTGGTGCTACCCCAACCCGCTTATTCACCAGACCTGGCCCCTTCCGACTACCACCTGTTTTCGTCGATGGGCCATGCGCTCGCTGAGCAGCACTTCGATTCTTACGAAGACGTCCGAAAATAACTTGATTGAGTGGTTTGCCTCGAAAGAGAAGGCATTTTCTTTTGGCGTGGTATCCACAAATTGCCCGAGGTCAAGTACTTTGAATAAATTTGTTTTTGCTTTCTATAAAAAAAACTTGTTGTTTTTTGACTAAAAAACAGCGGATTTAAGCTTATACACCTGGTACATATGGCATGTGTGGTGCCACATGAAAAAGACGGTGCATTGAATGTGTGGTGCCACATGAAAAAAAATTAGAGAATAATTCTTTGGGTGTTGGCAAAATTGTTTTTGTCTGATGGCTATCACGACATGATAATCTAGTTTTTTTTTTATACTAGATTATCATGTCGTGACAGTAAAGTTTCTTAGTTAAAAATACTAAATTTTAAACTAACAAACTTTAAAAATACGTAATAATGTGTTTTTAAAGTTTGTTAGTTTAAAATTTGGTATTTTTTTAAGTTTTAATTAAAAATATGATGTGATTTTTTAAAAACAAAAAATGGTAAGTGCATTAGAATATTTAATAGTTATTTAAAAAATAAAAATAAAAAATGGTTGCTGCCGCAATGCATTCTTGTGTATGCAAACATGCCTTCTCCAGCAACGGAAAGAGTACGGTCGTAATTGGCCGTGCTCCTTTTCCTTCTTCCTTGCCCTATTCATTCCTTCACCAAGTGTCGTCTCCTATGCCCAAAAAATAGTGCTATATATCTTTATACATAACACATTACAATAGTTTCATTTAATTAGACGGTAGTTATATGATTACTGTTGGAAGTAACTGAATTTCTGTCAAGTATACCATACGTGTGCGAGTGAGTGGGATATGAATATGTACATTTGATATGATCGACTGTCACGGCCATCTAGGACTACTCAAGTTTATTACTTTTATCAAGAGCTGTCGAACACGATTGATTAATAAATATGTGTATTATTTGGTGGGTAATTAATTTTGTAATATTACTGATTATTTATAACATAATTTCTCGTAAATTAATTAGAACATTTTCATTATTAATTTTGAAAAAAAACAACACAATTTTGAGGTGTAAGTTTTTTTGAGGAGGGACTGTTATTGGGAGTCATTATATTATTGAGCCGTAGGGACCCTATTTAATAATGGTATAAATTTACTAGGAAAATAAATAATAATATGGTAAAGATGAAGTTGCTTTATTATATATTTATCTACGAGGTTTGTTCAAAAAGTATCTCGAATTTTGTGTTTTTTCAAAATTTATTTATTTATTCATGAATATCTCTTTTGTTTCCTTCAAAGTAATCCCTATAAGATATTATACACTTGTGCCAACCTTGAAGCACTTCAAAAAATCATTTTTTGTAATATTGTTCAGTTCCTCCTTCGGTGCCGTCTTTATCCCCTCAATCATAGCGTGGCGTCGTCCTTTCATGGGGCTCTTCAGTTTCGGGAATAAGAAAAAGTCACAGGGGGCCAGATCTAGGAAAAACGGTGGCTGCGGCATTATTAGTGTGTTTTTTTTTGGCCAAAAATTTGCGCACAAGCAACGATGCGTGAGCAGGGGCGTTATTATGGTGCAAAACCCAATTTTTATTCTTCCACAAATCCGGGCGTTTCTGGCGGATTGCTTTGCGCAACTTGCGCATAACTTGCAGGTAATATTTCTTATTGACCGTTCTACCCTGTGGCAAGAACTCATGATGCACCACGCTTCTGCAATCGAAGAAAACTGTAAGCAAAACCTTCACATTCGACCGAACTTGGCGCGCTTTTTTCGGTCTTGGCTCGTGCGGATGATTGAGCTTTGGTTTCCACGTTATAACCATAAACCCATGATTTGTCATGACCCTCTAGAGCAAATCTGGGTCGTCACGGACAGATGCTGTTTTTGGTCGAAAATGGGCAAACATCGAAGACGAGCCAAAACAAGTGCAAGCAAAGCAGCTGTCAAAAATTAACTGAACATTCAAAATGGCCGAACTTGTCGGCATAAGGAAAAGACATAAGTAGCAACATAACGCCACAAAAAATCGAAAATCAAATATACGTAACCCGCGTATAGTGTTCCAACAGGATGATTCGAAACCACATACCAGTTTGACCACTCTGCAAAAGCTTTTAGAGCTTGGATGAGATATACTGCCACATTTTCCGATTATCAGTTGTTCCGGTCTGTACAAAATTTTTTAGACGGAAAAACGTTTAATTCAAATGAGAAGGTCGAAAATCACTTGGATTAGTTTTTTGCCATCAAAGAACAAAAATTTTATGAGCGTGAAATCATGCTACTGCCAGAAAAATGGCAAAGGGTATTGGATAACACTGGACAATATTTAATTGAATAAAATATTAATTCACTATAAGAAAATTGTCTTTCATTTTTATAAAAAAAAAACGAAATTACTTTCCGAACAACCCAATATTTACTGATCTCCCCCCTCCTTGGGCAACGGTAACAACTTATATTTTTTTGAAATTCTGTTCAATAAACCAGGTAGAGTCCAGAGTAGATTACATACGTGAAGTCATAACGAGTTTTTTCCTATTATTTGATATCGATTTTCTTAACCTAGAAATAACTTTGCCTATTTTCTAGGAGAAAATAATCGGACATAATAAAAATATAAGCGTAGAAAACATGTGATGCTAGACGAGGGGAATATGAATTTTTCTGCATTTGAAAAGTCTAGTCGACAAATGAGAACCTTGTGGTATGCAAAAAATTACCATTTAATTTGTAATTTTTGGCATACCACAAGGGAAATATGCATTTTTATGCATTGAAAAGTCTAGTGGACAAATGAGATCCTTGTGGTATGCCAAAAATTACAATTTGTATCTTAACTGTTAAGGTACAAATAGTAGTTTTTGACACACCACAAAGATCTCATTTATCCCAGTTAGATAGGGTTAAAGTGGCTGAGAGTCAACACTCACACCTAACTCCCCCTATCCCGTTTCCTCCTTTCCCCTTTCCTATCAGTACCAATTCAAATTATATATTGTGCAATTTTAATACATTCCCATGTACCTTTTCTTATTCTTTTTTATTATAATTGCCTATTATTACTTATTATTATTATTATTGTTACAATAATATTACAAAATTTATTATTCATCCAATAATTTGTGTGTTATTTTTATTGTAGTATTAAAACAAACTCCCCAACTCCCAAAAAAAAAAAAAAAAAAACCAAAACAAATTACATAAAGTTAACGAAAATAATATTCCCTATGGCAATAAAAATAGAATCAAAATAAATATTTTTTTTGGAAAATATCTCGTCTACATAATAATATAAAGTTATGAAAAATCTTAAACATAAACCAAAAAGCCGCACCAAATAATAAATAAATAAATTATTCGATTCGATTTTTATCTGTTTTTTTGTTCGGTGTTTCTTTTTGGCTGGGTTTTATTTTTTTTTGTGAGTGATTTTTCTGGTGTTGTTTATTTTTTTTTTTTTTACCAACTACTTGTACTTTGTAGAGAAAAGTATAGGTTGCATGTGTTTTTATGTTTGGTAATTTCAATGAAGACATATTTTTTCCAAAAATTTATGACCAAACGTTAAATGGAATGCAGTAAAAAGTTTTAACGGCAAGAATGTGATCTTAGAAAGTGCTACCCAATATCAATATATACCCATGGATGGATGGGTCATGAGGACAAACTCAATTCAAAATTGTATATACTCGTATTCTTTAACAGTAGAAGATATTCTTTAGCAGTAGAAGATTAAATGGTGAAACATGAACAGGATATGATTGGATTTTTTCACAAGAGTTTTGTCAAAGTTGTTGTTAGTCTTGTTTGATTTTTTATTATTGTTATTACTCTAACCGTTACTGTTTCTGAATTTTTCCCTTTTTTTTCTTCTTCTTCTTCTTCTTCTTGGCGCTCCCGTATATACTACCGTGTATTGATTTATTTTTCTTGACAATATTAAGAGTAGTACTAACAGCAGTAACCCCGAATAAGATACTCACATCTGTTATAAGTATTTTGTTGATGCCTTAATTTATATTTTCTAACATAACCCTATTTTGTACGTACGAGTATATTTTTGCAACAAAACTCCATTACATCCAATCGGAATATATTCCATTTTTGATATGATCATATCGAGAGTATATCCTGGTTCTGTGGGGGTCACATATGTTTATATGAAATATTGTATATTCTAGACCAGCCCTCCCATCCTCATAGTAAACAATATATTTAATGTATATTGACAGAGAGAAACCAAATCAAAAATATAAATTGGAATAAAAATTAAAAGAGAAATATATTGGAAAATATATTACAATCAATATTCATACGTAAATATCGTATCATATATGGTATATTAAAAAAAGAAGAGAAGAGTGGTTATGAAAAAAGTGTTGTATTTATAGGAAAATTGGAATGGTGAAATTTATGCGTACGCGTTCGATAAGGGAAAAAGGAAAAATAAAATTCCAAATATACTTTAGGAGAATTAAGTGTAAACATATAGAGTAGGATAGGCAACAAAAAAAAAACAGCACAAGTACTTAGAGGAATTTAGACAAGAGAAAAAAATAAAATATTGTAATAAGAAGAAGAAAACACAGGAGAAAAATATAAATAAAAATTTAGATGATGGGCATCAGTGTTTATTGGATCATAAATCCCATAATATAACTTATACACGAACAATATACGCAATAATAATGATGAAAAGTGCATTGGATTTTAAGCGTTTCTCATCAATACTGGATCCTACAATATATGTCTTCTTCTTCTTTTTCTTCTTCTTGTCTTATTCTTCTTATACTCCTCCTGTCATGCCGTTCCTCTTACTAATCTAAGTTTTATAAATAACAACAAGCCGTTTAAAGAGATTCGTATCTACATAAAGGCTAAGGTACATATGTGCATATGTGGAAGAATTTTTAAAGACAACTTGCCTTTTTTTTTTGTTGTTGACTTTTTTTCCCTATTTTTTTTTTATCTATTTTTTTTTCTTCCGGTAATTTTTTCCGTAACTCTCTCTCTCTCTCTCTCTCTCTCTCTCTCTCTCTCTTTCTGTTGTGCGTTCGATCTTTTTGACACTAAAACCTATGCTAAGCTTTTAAATAACCACAAACCAAAATAATGGAATGGAGTAAGTTGTTTTCGTTTGTTACTTTTTTCTGTTTTTTTTGTTGTTGTTGTTGCTATAAGCTAGAAAAATTCGATCGATTTAAGAAGAAATGATGCTCTACGAACCATCATTATCCTTCTGATGCAGATACTGTTGCGGTTATTGATGGGTTGAGGACAGGTCTCAATCATCCCTTACAAAAAAAAATCACCCCAATTGCAAAGCATACGTTTTTTCACACAACCTCCATCCGCCCCCCCCCCTTCCTCCTTTGCACTCCTAGTATTCTATCGAAGCTTTCGGTTTTTGTAAGCGTGCGATTTCATATATAAGTATGTATATTTTTTAGTTAGTGAGGTTATGTTTCGGTTGAGTTTCCTGCTTCATCATAAATATTTCTATTTTTATATATTTGAAAATATGAAAATAGTAAAAAAGTCAATTTTTTTTTACGAGCTAAAAATCACTAAGAAAAAAAAATAAATCGAAAGAAAATGATGGAAGGAAAAAAAAGCATTTTCCTACCCTACAGGTATATTAGTATAGATTTTAAGGTATCAAAAATATTTTGGTGTTTTTTTTTTCTGGTTTCCATATACTGAAAGGTGTGTGTATGTACAGTCACATTCGTATATGTGACTGGGGTATGACCTGTCGCAAAGAGAAGCGGGAAAAGAATTTTTGTTTTTTTTTTGTGTTGGTGTTAAAAGGATTTTTTGATGATTCCTTAATAGCAATAAGTTATTTATTATATTCTGAATGAAGAGTGATTTCTGGCAATTTCTTACCAATAGTACGAATATTAAAAGAAAATTGTTTATGTGAAAGGTATTTTTTTCTTCTTGTATGTAAATTCTAACAAACGCAAAAAAGAAATAAAAATAAATAAAGAATAAAAATGAAAAGCTTCTCATTTGAGCCGACACAACATATTGTCTAATTTTTCTTTAAATATTCTCACGATTATGGGGCACATTAGTCTTGTGTTTTTGGTTTCTTTACTTTCAAGGTCTTCCAGACTATCAATCTAAATATTTTCATCTTTTATAATCTCCTTGCTGTGAACGTTCGTGCATTAACCATTTTCTATGCAAACGATTCTATTCTGGTTGCACAGAAATTTTTATCACTAATTCAAGAATACTTTTATGAACGTAATAGGATTCTATATATGCTATTAATGTTTGTATGTACATAAGTTTTTATATTATTTTTAGTAAAAACACTAAAGACATATACGTTGATATTATGTAATATTTTCTCTTTTAACTTCTATAAAAATACTCTCAGTATTAATAGAAAAAGTCGATATATTTTTAGAAATAGATTTAGTAAAATAATTTAATTTTTAAAGACAATTTGTAAAATATGTTCAGTTGAATTTGATCCTGTTAAAAACCTTAAAAAAGATGGAGAAATTGTAGATTATAAAGGATTAGTATTCTGAATTGTACTATCCCATGTTTACGAAAAAATTAATTATTCAAAATTATTGTTAATTGAAGAAATTTTTATTGACTAAAATTGTTTATAGAAAAACTATAACTTATTCACTGATAAATCTTTACTAAAAAAAAAGTTCAATGGAAAAAAATGTATAGCAAGAAAAAATTAGCAAAAATTATTACTGAACGAATTTTTATAACAAAAAATTTTATGGTTTTAGTGCAAACATATTTATAGCAGAAATTGTAGCTGGAAATATTCGTATAGCAAAATTTATCCTATAAAATTGGTTATACCAAATATATGTACCGAAAAAATGTTTTTTAAAATATTTTGTACTGAAAAAGTTTTAATAGAAAAATTTGGACTGAGAAAATTTTATTGGAAAGAATTTTTATAGCAAAATGTTTTATTGTAAACATTTTTGAAGCAAAACTTTATTGTGCAAAAATATTTATAGCAGAAATTGTAGCTGGAAATATTCTTACCGAAAAAATGCTTCCTGAAAGATTTTTTACCGAAAAAGTTTTACTGAAAAAATTGTTAATAAAAAAATTTGGACTGGAAAAATTTTATTGGAAAATTTTTTACTGAAATAATTTTTATAGCAAAATAAATTATTGGAAAATTTGTTGTAGCTTAACGTTTTACTGCAAACATTTTTGGAGCAGTAATTTTTGCTGGAAATATTCTTACAGCAATATTTATTCTATAAAGTTAGATAGGAAATGTTTCCTGAAAGATTTTTTACTGAAAAGTTTTACTGGAAAAATTGTTAAAAAAAAAATTGGACTGGGAACATTTTATTGGAAAATTTTTTACTGAGAGAATATTTATAGCAAACAATTTTTATAACAAAATACATTATTGTAAAATTTGTTGTAACAAAATATTTTACTGCAAACATTTTTGTAGTAGAAATTTTTGCTGGAAATATTCTTACAGCAAAATTTACCCTATAAAGTTGTTATAGGAAATATTTTTACCGAAAAAATATTTACTGAAAGATTTTTTAATGAAAAGTTTTACTGGGAAAATTTGCACTGAAAAAATTTTTACTGGAAAAATGTTTACTAAAAAAATGTGTGCTGTTATGGAAAAAATTTCTACTGAAATAATTTTTATAGCAAATAATCTTAATGCAAAAAAATTTTATAGCAAAAAGTTTTATTGGAAACATTTTTATAGCAAAACGTTATAGGGCAAAAATTTATATAGCAGATATTTTTGCTGTAAATATTCTTGTAGCAAAATTTATTTTATAAATTTTTATGGAAGAAATGTTTCCTTTGTAGTGCAAAAATTTTTACTGAAAGGAATTTTATAGCAAATTACAATATCATATTGCAAAAAAATTTTATAGCAGAGAGTTTTATTTAAAAAAATTATTTTTGTAGCAAAACTTTATAGTGTAAACATTTTTATAGCAGAAATAATTTGCTCGAAATATTCTTGTAGCAAAATTTATTCTATAAATGTTTACGGAAGAAATGCTTCCTTTGCAGAAAAAACATTTTTACTGAAAGAATTTTTATAGCAAATAATTATATTGGAAAAAAATGTTATAGCATAAAGTATTATTCGAGAAAGGTTTGTAGCAAAACCTTATAGTGCAAAATTTTTATAGCAGAAATGTTGGCTTCAAATAGTTATAAAGCAGAATATATTCTATAAAAATTTTTATAGCAAATATTTTTGCCAACAAATTTATTACAGAACAAATTTTTCCTAAGTATTTTTTTTTTTTTTTTAAAATCTATTTACGTATTTAAACTCATAACTACTGTTGCGTACAAAACTTATACTTGTGTTTTTCAGAGAAAATTTTAATTGAAAATACTTAAAAATTTCAGTTAATAATATTTATTTCCGCTATAAACGACCATTATTCCTTTTCCTCAAATTTTGAATATTTATTTATAATTAATAAATACGTCAATTTTGTACAATATGGTCGTCGAAAGTCATTCGAAAATTAAATTTCTCAGAAACCTTTTGTGTTCAAAAGAAAATTAAATTTAATAATTTCGGTAGTAAAAACCCACGTCCAAAAATTGGTTTTCATTTTATTAAATTTTGTTTTATTTATTTTAGAGAAAGTGTAGAAAAGCCAAGCCTTTGTAAACAAAAAAAAAAAACAAAAACAAATATTACCTATCATAAAATGAGTATATTAAATATTTTTTTTATTTTTTGATTAATTTCGTACTCACCTTGTTTCTCATCCGTTTGGCCGCCAACTAATCCATTTGTTAAATTGATTTGATATAAAAGCGCACCAAAAATATACAATTTCAACGATATTAAAAATGTCTGATTTACATAAAAATATTTTCGTTTAGTCATTATTTCTCTATTTATTAATATTATTTTATAATAAATACTCGTAAAACGAGCAAAAACAACAGAATATTAATAAAAATTTCGTTGTTTATACTGTGATATGTTCTTATCAATTCTGTTATCGTTTCTCTTCTATTATTTTAATTTTCTTATACTTTTCGTTTTCGTTTTTTTTTTCAGTTTTATTTTCTTCGTTTAGTAAGGATTTGGTCCTTTTTCCAATTTAATTTACATTAGAAAAAAAATAATCTCAATTTTTTTATATTTTTTCCCCGTTCACTTGGTCTTTTACGTTTTACTCTTTCTTTACCGAATGCCGCCACTATGGCTTCTCACTTTAAAAAAAAAAACCCTAAAAACACTATTAAAAGAGAAGAATTTATTATAAAATCAATAATTTTTAATATTGAATAAATCAAATTCGTATCGTGTGCTCTTATTTATCGTACATCGTATCAAAAGAAAAGAAAAGAAAACCGAAAATAAATTAAAAGCGAAAATATTGAAATAAGAATAATAATTTTTTGTTGTTGCAAAATTCACATATTGACAAGAGAAAATATATTATTTTATGTGGAAAACTCGTAAAATATATTCACAAAGAATTTTTTGTTAAAAATAAAATATAAAATTTTCTACTGTTAACACACTATTTCGTATATATTCGAGTGTCTTATGTCTGGATGCATTTTTAGGTATGTACAAGATGTGGCAGAAAATTTATGGGTATCGATCTGGCAATACTGAAAACCAAATCTCATCTTCCACATAGATTAATCACCCGTAGGCGTACACTACAAGTTTCAAACTTAACCGATAACTAAGCAAGAAATTGAATGACCTTGGCTCAAAAAAAAAAACATTGATCACTTAGTTGAGCTAAGGTTATTGACCTCTTTATGTGATTTGAGGTCATAGATTTCTCAAAAGATAGCAAGTCATAATTGACTTTGCACGTGTTTCTAGGTAATTACTTCTGGTATGCAGTTCAATTCAGATGAGACGAATGCGGAGTTATGAAGCTCGCTAAAAGATGACAACCCAATACCTTCTCACGTGACCCCTTCCCTTTAGGCAATATCACTGATTTTTCAGTTAACCGAAAGACTTTTATCACCTCGTATAACTCAAGACTACTGACCTCTTAATTATCTTGGGTCATAAGTGCTAATGACCCATGTTAATTAAATTGTTATTGTATCCTACGTCATTTATCTCATATTTAACCGATCTCTCAATTGACCCTAAACTATCAACCCCTTAAATAGATTTAAGTCATTGACCCTTGTGACCCTATACCATTGCAAATACTCGTATTTATTAACATTTCAAGTCATTTATCCTATCTAGCAATATTACGGACTTCTCCACTACAAAAATTTTACGTTAGTCCCTTCTAGACGTGTTTCGACCTTATCTGGTAACTACGCAACTCTACAGAGAGTGATAAGTGAAGTGGGTATTTTTTAGGACCTTACGCAAAATCGAGCAGCAAAATTTCGTTCCATTAAATTTAGTATTAAGCTTGATGAGTCCCCGAGTTTTGTTTACGAAAAGCTGTAACGAGCCTGTTGAGAACATTTATTATCAAGAGCACATGTCTTTTGATGAAAAAAGTATTTTTGGAGGGTCGGGAAGCATTGGAAAATGAATCTCGCTTATGGAATCCTCCAACATCGAACAGTGACTGAAGTATGGAATGGATGAGGACTCTTCTGAGGTCAGACTTGTTTTACGGTAGTCCCTTCTAGACGTACAGTACAAGTTTGGACCTCATCTGGTAACTACGAAACCCTACAGAGAGTGATAAGTGAAGTGGGGTATTTTTTAGGACCTTAGGCAAAATCAAGAAGCAAAATTACGACCCATTATATTTGGGTCCCTGAGTTTTATTTGCGAAAAGCTGTAGTGGGCCTGTGGAGAACATTTATCAAGAGCACATGTGTTTTGGTGGCAAAAGCATTTTTGGAGGATTGAGAAGCAGTGAAAAACGGGCCTTGTTCAGGGAAGCCTCCAACACCGAACAGTAACGAAAACATTGAATGGGCGAGCTGAGACTTATCTTACGGCAGTCCCTTCTCGACGTGCACTACACGTTTCGACCTCATCTGGTAACTACGCAACTCTACAGAGAGTGATTAGTGAAGTGGGGTATTTTTTAGGACCTTAGGCAAAATCAAGAAGCAAAATTATGACCCATTATATTTGGGTCCCCGAGTTTTACTTACGAAAAGCTGTAGCGGGCCTGAGGAAAACATTTATTATCAAGATCACATGTGTTTTGGTGCAAATCCATTTTTGGAGGTCCGAGAAGCAGTGGAAAATGGATCTTGGTCAGGGAAGTATGAGATAGATGTGGGCCCAGAGGGTCCCAAAAAACCTTGTGATTGTACAGAAAGACTTTGAGAAGCATGAGAAAGATTTGGGCCCAGACGGTCCCAAAAAACCTTGCGATCATATTTTAACAGAAGATTTGGGCATAAGAAAGATGTGGGCCCAGATGGTCCCAAAAAACCTTGCGATTGAACAGAAAGGAAGTGCCGTGTGATCACGGATTTTCGTATGATTCAGAAAAAGTGAAAAGAGGCATAATGAAAAATCACTTGTTTTTTCCCTCATTAGTAGGGAAAGGGGGGGTTTACGTTGAAAAATAATTTGTGCCTCCATAACAGGTAAATTTTTTATAAAGAAGTTCACGAAAAGTTCAGAAATAGTGTTGGTCACGTCACATTGGACATTCAAAAAAAAAGTTTGATGGTCCACCTTTCACACGATCAATTTGGCCAATAATTTTTTTAAGGGTAGAAGGGATTTCTGGGGCTCTCTAGTCTCTCTATTCGCCTGATTTTTTTCTATTTCTCAAGGTAAAAATCCATTTGAAAGAAGTGCGGCCGAGAGAGCCTTACACTCAATGCTTTTGGCGATGTGTACTCGACAGCTTATTTTGAACGGATATAAAAATAAAATAAAATTGTTGGAAAAAAAATCAGTCTCATTACTTTCTTTTTGTTTGGCATTGCTCGTTTCTAACTATGTAATATGTAGAATTTATTTGTTGACGAAGAAGTAACCGAGATACTCTTCAGTTATAATCGCAGTTACATGAGATTCTTCTGCATGAATTACTGAGTTTTTGTCAGGCTACAAACATACACGAACGTACCTTTTTCTTGCCCCCATCATCTTTCTAAACGTCAACATCCAGTAAGACTCGATCCTTTGCCATTCCGGAGACCGATTCTTGCATCATAAAGTATATGTGGGCCCAACTGGTATCCGGAGTTGGAGTGTTGTTCACCCGTTAAGTGTTGCTGTCCTATTGGTTGTGAATCTGCACTTAAAATCTCATTAATAATTTCCCGTACAACTTGGGCGGGCCGCACTCAACCTGCAGATGGATGGCCTCGAGAATAGTACGATTCCAATTCAAATGTAGAAAAGACATATGGGTTGTGAGTGGGCGAAGGGATGGAAACGGTTAAAAGGGGTTTTAGCAACTGTTCTATTCATGAATTTAATGCTAATATTGGTACGAGCATAAGAAGACAATGTTTTGTGGGTTCGGGACAATTTTATTATAGCTAGTTTTGGGTGAGTGGCTGGCAATAATACAATAAAAGTGAACAAGAATACCTCAAAAATAATGCATGTTATTTATATGGAAATAGATAAACGGGGGTTGTACGGGAACCGATTCAAACTAAGAACCCCAACACCAGTTCCAGTTCCAGGATCAGAAGGACAATTACATATTCTCGTTCTCAATTTTGGTATTTTTCACTTTCCTTTTTCACTGTGCAGGTTGTTTGTTCTACTCAATTGAACACAAATTCACCTTCAACATACTTTTCTCCTTCTTCCCTTTATATTCGCTAGGCTCTACGCCTGTTTGGCAAATGGTTTTCCTTATCTTTTTCTATCTTGAACCAATTTGAAGGGGAGAATTTTGAAAATCACAAACTACGCTTTAGTGTAGAAGAAACGAATTCGGACAAAATGAAAACTATTTCAGAGTTTTTGGTTTTAATCTCAATGAATATTTACACACATGCCTCAATGGCCATTAATTCTGTCATTTGCATTGAAGGTTCCACTGCACACCATTTCCTATCCTTTTATCGACCCCAAATTTGTTTTGAATTTTCACCCTCATCCGGTTGGTCCGTTCCGTTTGTTAGACGGCTTCGAAGAGTCGCACGACACAATTGTGTATGCTGTGCCGTTTTGTTAAACAGAACAACCCTTTAGTTCTTCTCTAAATAATCGTATTTTTGGATATTAGGACAAAAAGGCAACACCATTTATCTATCGTTCGAACAAATACTGCACATCCCATATGAGAACTTGGGACGAAAGTTTTCTGGCAAATTAAAAACAAAAACCTCGAATATATGGTAAAGTGAACGAAACGAGAAAATACATTTGAAAAATTTTTAGATACGACAATAAAACGTCCACAAAAGTATCACTCGGGTTGGTTAATTAGTCCTTTTAGTTGTCTAAAGGTGAATCATTAACAGTTTGTGGTAAATATTCAAATCCATATGGTTAAATTTACGTAAGGTTGAATAGTCGAAAGTTTATTTCGAATGGCCTGGATTATACAGGATTAACGAAAGAGTTTTAAGTGGAAGAGATTGTTGAACCTTTGTTTCGCTTGCACCTGAAATGTTTGGCAGTTTGTTTGGAACAAATACGAAAAGGACTGTCGCTGTAGTTTTGTATGAAATAAAAATACGTTATTTTTGGGGGAATTTATATTCAAAAGATTTTAGTGAAAGTTCACTAAAAGCTTTTATCAAAAAGGTTAACCAATGTTCCCTAAAAATATTAATTTTTACCAATCAAACTTTTACTAAAAAATATTTTGTGGACTTTTTTTTATTTTATTTTTTTCCATTTTTTTGTTGAGAATTTTCATTGCAAGAATTTTTCACTGAAGGACTTATTATTGAGAGTATTTTTACTGAACGTATTTTTACTAAAAGATTTTTAAATTAAATAATTTTGAACTAAAATTCTTTAATTTAAATTTCTTTCAGTTAAAATTTTTACTGATAAATTTTTACTGAAATTTTACAAAACAGTTTTACCAAAAATTTTACTAAACATTTTTATCAAAAATTTTTAATCACAAATATTTACTCGTAAATTTTTGCTCACATTTTGGCTGACAAATATTTGTACTGGAAATTTTTACTGAAAGAACTTTTTCTGAAGTTTTTTTTACTGAAAGAATTTTTATTGAAACAATTTTGTAAGAATTGTCACTGTAAGAATGTTTATAGCAAAATTTACTGGAATTATTTTTAAAGGAAAATTTATCCTACAAAAATTTTTATAGGAAATATTTTTACCGAAGAGTTTAACTGAACATTTTTACCATTTTCACTGAAGCTTATTTTTACAGAAGCTATTTTTACTGAAGGTATTTTTTACTGAAAGAATTTTTACAGTAAAAGTTTTACTGGAATTATTATTATAGCAAATATTTTTACCGATAATTTTTACTGAATCTATTTTTACTGAAGGGATATTTACTGAAGGTATTTTTATAGCAAAAGTTTTGCTGGAATTATTTTTATGGCAAAATTTATCCTATAAAATCTTTTATAGCAAATATTTTTACCGACCATTTTTACTGAAGCTATTTTTACTGAAGCGATATTTACGGAAGTATTTTTATAGCAAACGTTTTCCTGGAATTATGTTTAAGACAAAATTTGTCATATGAAAATTTTTATAGCAAATATTTTCACCGACCATTTTTACTGAATCTAATTTTACTGAAGGGATATTTACGGAAGGTATTTTTATAGCAAAAGTTTTCCTGGAATTATTTTTATTGCAAAATTCGTCATATGAAAAATTTTATAGCAAATATTTTGACCAAAAATATTTACCGAATATTTTTACTGAAGGAATTTTTACTGAAGGTATTTTTACTGAAAGAATTTTTATAGGAAAATTTGTCATATGAAAATTTTTATAGCAAATATTTTGACTGAAAATTTTTACTGAAAGAACTTTTCCTGAAGATGTTTTTATTGAAAGAATTTTTATTGAAACAATTTTTCTTTGATGAATATTTACTGAAAGAATTTTTGTAGCAAAAGTTTAACTGAAATTATTTTTATAGCAAAATTTATCCTGCAAAAATTTTTATAGTAATATTTTAGCCGAAAATTTTTATTGAAATTTTTACCTAACATTTTTACTGAACCTATTTTTACTGAACGAATTTTTATAGCAAAAGTTTAACTGGAATTATTATTATAGCAAAATTTTTATCATATAAAAACTTTTTATAGCAAATATTTTGACCGAATATTTTTACAGAATATTTTTACTCAAAGTACTTTTCTGGCAAGAATTTTCACAAAAAAAATTTTTATAGCAAAATTAATCGTACAAACTTTTAAATTGTAAATATTTTTTTATAGCAAAATTTTTTGTTCCTGAAAACAATTTTACCGAATGAATTTTGTACCTTTTACCAATTACTGTAATTAAATTGTGCATTGTTCTTTGGCACTGTGGCTAAAAAACTTACCCCAAAATGTAAACTCGAAGTTTACTACTTCAATTCATTAAAAAAGATTCAAACAGAAAATGTACGTTATCGCAAAATAATAGAGTTAGTTTTTGGTAAGTCATTTCGTTGTGTGTAACTAACAATACCAGCAAATAAGAAAATGCAAACAAATAGATTTTATTTTTTACCAAACAAAAAGTACTATTTTTCTGATTAAAAACAAAAAATTTTTGATTTAGTACTAATTTTCGAAAGGTATTCTTTTTATCTTGATATGTAGTTGCCAATCTCATAGAGATTCTTTCATCGAATTTAAAAATGTTTATTCGCTGTTGTCTTTTTTTTTATTCCATTTATTAATGTAATAAGAATAAATCTTTGAATTTTTTCATAAAGAGCCTTTTTTTCTGTTTATTTAGATTTTTTCGATTACAACACGTAACCTTTCAGTTTCTCTAACGTGCCAAGATTATAACCAAAAATTGTTTATTTTTTCATATCATATCAAAAAAAGATAAACAAAAAAGGCAATAATTTTATGGTTGTGTTGAACAGTCATCCAAGAGACAATTTCAAATTATGCGATTCATGCAAAAATTATCCATTTGCAAATTTACAAAAGTTAAAAAAGAAAATACAAAAAAAAAAAATAACGAATAAAGGTACTTTAACGTAAATATTATACGAGCATAGATACTTGGAGATTTTTCACAAATAACTATGCAATTGAGATTGGTTTATTTGGACCATAAATAAAATTATCAAAAGAATCCATTTTGTTTGTACACACATACTTAAATAGGTGCATATAGCTAAGAGTAGGTTACAACCACCAATCACATACCACCCCATTTATAGGGTAGATAAAACTTTACAGGATAAGGGAGTTATTTCCGTTATTTGTGTGCATTTATACAGTCCGATTTCAGGTATAATACATATTCCGTTGACCCTAATAATGGAAAATTATCATTTCATATAATCTTTGTTGTCTTCTTACTATCTTATTTATTTCTTGACATTTTATCCACTTCGTCCTTTTTTGGATTTTAACCGATCTCTACGCTCGTTCTTTCAATTTGCCTACAATTTTCGTCTTTCTTTATTTTTTCTTCCTCGTTTTTTTTTTTTTTTTTGGCTGTGCTGCCCCTGAATCCAACCTCAATTGAAACCCATCCCCCCCTCCCTCCTATCTATTAGTAGGATGATCATTGATGATATATAAACCATCTAGTTTTCGTCATTGGTAAAATAAATATATAAAGAGGGACAAAAATAATAAACATGGCAAAAGTGAAAAATTATTTTCTTATTACGACTATTCCGTATCTTTCAGGGTTGTCTTCTGGTTGTTGCTGTTGTTGATGGTGGCAAGCTTTCAGAAACAATTCCCATAAAAATGGGGTTTTTGCGCTCGCAGCACAGCACAAATGACTTGTGATTTTTATTATTTGAAACAGGATCTCGCTCTCTCTCTCTCTCTCTCTCTACCTACTCTCATTCTATGTTCGGGGATGAATGAGAAAATGAAATTGTATTCAAAAAAAAAAAACAATAACAAAATGGGGGTAAAAAAAAAAACAAAACGTAAAATAGAAAATATAAATTAGAAAAGAAAAAAGCAACAGGACGAGGAGGAGGAGAGTCATGGCAAAAGAAGAAAAAGAATAAGAAAATTTTTCCATAAATGTGTGTATAAAGGATGTCATGGAGTTTCATCTTGTAAGGTCAGAAACATGATGAATACGTAGAGTCCTTGTAATGTATCTCTCTGACGGAGCATGTAATATAGAGGCTATATTATAGAAACTGACGCATAACTAAACCCGGCCATACAGTATTAGAATATGTAATATTTACAAGGGGTTTGGGAGGGAGCTAAGTAATAGTAGTGAATTTGGAAGA
Source organism: Atherix ibis (assembly GCA_958298945.1). Lineage (NCBI taxonomy): Eukaryota > Metazoa > Arthropoda > Insecta > Diptera > Athericidae > Atherix > Atherix ibis. Next base: position 80,491,987 of record OY282609.1, read on the forward strand.
ATGGCGGCTATATAGTTACATTTATGTGAGTTGATAGGGGTATTGGTCGATGAAGGGAGATTACGGATAAACCGGAAAGAGCCCACCTAGATGGTTGAGTGGATGTGTGTATATTAAAGTAGAAATCAAAAAGTGGGCGAATACCTTCCGGCAAGACACCAATAGACAATTTCATTTTCCTGATGAAAATACTAAAATAGATAAATTTTTGATTTTTTTTCCTTTTAGCCGCTGCTTCTTAGAAGAAATCGTCTAGTTGTTGTTTTTTTTGGTTCTTGGCCATTTTATCATTATTTGATGTACACTGCAGGCCAAAAGTATTCGACCATCTCGAGTTAGCAATATATTCTCGAGAAATCTTAATAAATCGGAAATTTATATTAATTTTGTTTGTTTCTTTGTGGTCTGGAAACTACAGACCAGTCTCATTTGACAACTATAACGTTAAAATTGTACAAAAAAAAAATTGGGATTATTTTGCAATGGCCACGTTTTGTCCCTTAATACCAGAGGCGATTTGGTATTGTCCCTTAAAAGGTGATTTAGTATTATCCCTTAAGAGGAGATTTGGTGTTGTCACCTTCAGAGGCGTTTTGGTATTGTCCCTTAAAAGGGGATCTGGTTTTGTCCCCTTAAGAGGCGAAAAATTGTTATTACAATGAAATAATTTCAAGATACTGGGATGTATTAAGGATGTATTAGGACCTTGTTTCCGGTAAAGCACAGTCACCATAGGCCTCCATAAGCATTCGATGCGATTCGGCAGCCGATTTCTTCAAATTGAAGCAGAAAAGCAGAGCTTCCCGCATATGCTCTTTTTCTGGCAAAAAACTAGACATGATTACCAAAGGAAACATGTATGTTATTGTACGAAATTGCTGACAATGTGCACTGATTAATGTTGACAGATGTCAAACTCATAAAAAAAAAGTATGGCGTGCCAATAGTAGCGTAATATGCTCACTCACGCCATCTATGACCATACAGCGTATTTAAGCTTATACCCCTGGTAATGGCCCATTGGTGATAATTTTAATAATTGCATTTTTCATATTTAAGCAAAAAATTCACATTTTCTTCCATTTATTTTTTAGTTTTATAAGAAAAAAAATACACCCCCCCACCCAAAAAAAAAACCAAAGTGGTCGGATTTTTTTTTTGTCGTGCAGTGTAATCTTCATACGAGGTCTGTTAAAAAAGTATCACGAGTTTCGTATATTTTCAAAAATTATTTATTTATTCATGAATATCTATTTTGTCCCCTTCAACGTAATCCCCACCAGATATTATAAACTTGTGCCAACGTTTTTTCCAATGTTCGAAGCACTTCAAAAAATTGTTTTGGTGTGATCTTGTTCAGCTCCTCATTCGATACCGTCTTTATATCCTCAAACGTAGCGTAGCGCCGTCCTTTCATGGGGCTTTTCAGTTTCGGGAACAAGAAAAAGTCACAGAGTTTTGTGAATACGGTGGCTGCGGCATTATTAGTGTGTTGTTTTTGGCCAAAAAAACCTGAACGTTTTCTGGCGGATTGCTTTGCGCAACTTGCGCATTACTTGCAGGTAATATTTCTTACAGACCGTTCTATCCTGTGGCAAGAACTCATGATGCACCACGACCCTGCAATCGAAGAAAACTTTAAGCAAAACCTTCACATTCGACCGAACTTGGCCTTGCCTCGTGCAAAACCTTCACATTCGGTCTTGCCTCGTGCGGCAGCTTCCATTGGGATGATTGAGCTTTAGTTTCCACGTCATAACTATAAACTTATGATTCGTCACCAGTCATAATCCTCTAGAGCAACTATGGGTCATCGCAGACAGAGTCCTACAGCTCCTTGGTAATGTTAATGCGTTGCTGTTTTTGGTCGAAATTGAGGCAAAAATCGAAGACGTTCCAAAAACACGTGCAAGCAAAGCAGCTGTCAAAAATTAACTGACCATTCAAAATGGCCGAACTTGTCGACGTAAGTGAGAGATATGAGTACCAACATTACACCATAAAAAAAAATCGAAAAACTAATATACGTAACCCGCGGAAATTCAAAATTCCCGATACTTTTTAAACAGACCTCGTATATCCCCAACGGTATCCAAAAATAGTAGATTTATTTCAATATTCTGTTGTTTTATATTTCATTATAAAAAAAGTATTTGAATTGCGTTTTCTATTGCTCTATTTTCGTTCATTATTATTTTATTTTTTTGTTTGTTGTTGCTGTTACCATTCATTCAACCCCATGTACAGATGGTAAAGTGGAAATTTGAAATATTCTCTATTATAAAAGAAAAGAAAATTATAGCAAAGACTCAATTTATCTTGACAAAACTCTATGCCGAAATTAATCTGCTTTTAGAAAGTTTAGAATCTTCCGTTGAACTTAAAAGACTGTGTGTTCGATAAAGTAAAATACGTAAATCATTTTATTCTTACTTAGAAAATACTTCTAAAGGAGGAGAAGATAGAATATTTGTATTAAACCTATTCTCTGAGTTGGATCCTTCTTTCGGTATTGCCTCCTAATTTTATAATACAAAATTTAGTATTTTTTTTTTTTTTTGCTGTAAGAGCCAAAGGAGTTAGTGTCGGAAGTTTGGTGGTTTGTGGGTGGGTGGCGGTGAAGTTAATTGACGGGAATATCGTTATTTCATTGATGAAACGAAAAATTACTGATGATGATTCTGTTATATAGCATCAACGAAAGGACGACTATAGACTAAGTTTAAATTAAAGTTCGAAGACTTGGAGAAAATTTTGTAGAATAGCCATTCCAGCAGTTATCTTTGGTTTCAATTTGTTTCAATTGAAAAGTTTAGATTTCTTTATCTACAAATCGACTTATTTCTATAGATTTACTTTATGAATATAAATTTATATGCTTAATTTTGACCATTTATTTATCTATGACAAGCTATTTATGTGTATTAGCCTGTGTATATATGGTCCTATCTGCTGTGATATAATAAAATTGTTATAACTTTTCTGAAAATGCCAGTTGGATTAGGATTGGTTCGTTCGCCGTTCAACAGTTTTCTTGAAATGAAATTATTTTGAGTGTTTTTGATGATGAAATGTTGAAAGCGAAGATTATCGTAATATTATGAAAATTAGCCAAAAGAGATTCTCTCTATCAAAAATAGAATATGAACATTTAGGGAAGATTTAAAACAAAATTTTTAAGTGGCAGTTCTCCCCTTTTTTCTTTTTTGGTAATATTTAATATAAAATAATAATAGAAGAGAAAAAAATAACCAAAATCAAGACAAAAGCAAGATGAAAAATCAATGAAATCTTCTACATTTTTAAATTTATATATTTCTGTGTACATGGGATATCTTAATATATATAAAAATATCCTTCTTTAAAATACAGGTTCATTGAAGATTTTATGATATTTTCAATAGTTTAATTTTGAGAATTTACTGTGCATTGAAATAGCAATAATTTAATTATATATATTTTTGTTGTACTAGATTTATGTTAATTATTGTTTGATGGTCGATACATAAGATTTTATACCATTAAGACAGTTTGTATAAGTGAGATGAGATTAAATAGTTAATGATCATAATGGCTTATTGGGGCTTAATTTCTCTTTGATAATAATTTGGCTTTTTTCATTTACACTGTTCCTTTTAACATTCACTTCAAATATACGAGGTCTGTTCAAAAAGTATCGCAAATTTTGTGTTTTTTAAAAAAAAAATTATTTATTTATTAATGAATATCTATTTTATCCCCTTTAAAGAAATCCCCACCAGATATTATACACTATCTGTGCTTACATTTTTTCCAATACTCGAAGCACTTCCAAAAATCGTTTTTTTGTGATCTTGTTCAGCTCCTCATTCGATGCCGTCTTTATCTCCTCAATTGTAGCGTAGCGTCGTCCTTTCATGGGGCTCTTCAGTTTCGGGAACAAGAAAAAGTCACAGGGGGTCAGATCTGGAGAATATGGTGGCTGCGGCATTATTAGTGTGTTGTTTTTTGCCAAGAATGGCAAAAGCCAATTTTTGTTCTTCCACAAATCTCGGCGTTTCTGGCAGATTGCTTTGCGCAACTTGCGTATTACTTGCAGGTAATATTCCTTATTGACCGTTCTACCCTGTGGCAAGAACTCATGATGCACCACGACCCTGCAATCGAAGAAAACTGTAAGCAAAACCTTCACATTCGACCGAACTTGGCACGCTTTTTTCGGTCTTGGCTCGTGCGGCAGCTTGCATTGGGATGATTGAGCTTTGGTTTCTATGTCAAAACCAAAAAGCTATGATTCGTCACCAGTTATGACCCTCTAGAGTAAATTCGGGTCTTCGCGGACAGAGTCCTTAGCAATGTTAATGCGATGCTGTTTTTGTCGAAATTGAGCAATTTTGGTACCAATGTCGCGGCCACCCGTCTCACGCCCAAATCATTTGTAAAAATCGTATGACATGAGCCAATCGATATGTTTAAGTACTCAGCAACTTCTCTAACGGTGATTTGACGATTGGCCAATACTAATTTCTTCACTTCATCAATGTTTTCGTCTGTTGTTGACGTGCTCGGGCGTCCGGCACGCGTTTCGTCGTTCACATCTTCTCTGAGACCATTTTTTACCACCGATAAACGTTGCTTCGGTCCAAGGTAGCTTCACCACAGTCAACATTCGGAATGCGTCCGCGCAATTAATTTTGTTTTTCAAACAAAATATGATACAGATTCTTTGACCCATTTTTTGGAATGGGAAAAAATCGAAGACGAGCCAAAACACGTACAAGCAAAGCAGCTGTCAAAAATTAACTGAACATTCAAAATGGCCGAACTTATCGGCATAAGTGAGAGATATAATTACAAACATAACGCCATAAAAAATAGATTATACGTAACCCGTGGAAATTCAAAATTCGCGATAATTTTTGAACAGACCTCGTAATTGGAAAATTTCAGTCATTGAAACATAAGCTAAATTATATGCGCTAGAGATGAAGGAGATATTGAACTGGCCTAGAATGACCTAAAGGGCACTGGCGGAAGAAATACTAAACTCCAGCCACAAAGATAGTCGGAACGGATGGTTTGACCACGATTACAAGCGAGCAACAGAATTAAGAATGCTGAATACCGAGCATTATTAGAGAATGTGGATTCGCAGGCAAAAGAAAAATCCTAAAAAATTTGTGAAATAAAAAAATCTAGAGAGCAACCTTACGAGACGCGGAAATTTTACCAAACTGGGCGCAGGATGGGATTATTAACGCCACGATGCGTATCACTCTGCAGTAAGGAAAGAGAGAGCTGATTTCCTACCAAAGGGTATATTAGGGTAATGCGCGGATAATTTGGATGAACTTCTAAACACTAACCAATTAGAACATCAGTTGGAGATCTCGGCAGCCACGGAGCCTTGAGGAAAGTATAAAAAAACATGTGTCGACTGAAGAACCACCAGTCGCCCGATGTCATCGAAATCCATTTATTGGTTCTTGACACTTAAGTGTTAAGTCCCATAACACTTCCAAGTCAGAACACGAGTTAAAGACCCCCTCTTCTAGCTGAAGACGACATGCTTCCGCCCCAAACGCCGAGGAAACGACAAAATTCGCCCGGTGTCGACGGGATCGCCAGCAAACTGGTTAAGTACGGAGGCAACATACTGCACCAAACAGTTCATAAATTAATGCTCCAAGTGTTAATAACTGATGACTGGCATCTTGGCATTATCTGTCCCATACTCAAAAAATGGGAATAGAGTAATTCTATAGGTACTACGTTACTGAGCACCCCATTTATAAGATATTCTCCGCTTTCTAACTAAGCAGGATAGCCGCATTCGTCCAAAAAATTATTGACCCATACCAGAGAGGCTTCTCTGAAGCGAAATCAGCAACAGATCAGATCTTATTTCTGTGTCATTCGATGGAAAAACTGTTGGAATATTAAAGCCGCTTATGATAGCATAGTCAGGGTAAAATTCTACTCCAGGAAAATTTCGGTTAGGCATCCCAGTAAAATTGATTGGAATGACTAAGCTAACCATGACTAGTGTGAAAGGAAGATTAGGGGCAGCCGAATCAATTTCAGAGCTATTTAACACCCACAATGGTCTCCGGCAACATACTTTCATGCGTTCTCTTTAATCTGGTACTGGAAAAAGTGATTCGAGATCAGGAGTAAGCGTGCGTTTGCCCAACTGCTACTATACGCCGATGACATCGATATTATGTGTCGATCAGAAGAAGAGGCCTACATCAAGATTAAGCCGGTGGCGAAAAATCTTAGGCTGAACATAAGTGACAGATCAGATCTTCTCTCTGCGGCAGTCAATGGAAAAACTGTTAATTTTTTCTCTGCGCCCGATGTGATTTTTCATGGCCTACGTTTTTGTGGAAGACCCCTACTCGTTATCGACTGATTCTTTAAATGCCATTCAAGTGGCTGGTTCATCTGAAGCACCTTCGTCCAGCTTGGTAGGAGCCGAAGCAGAAATCGAATCTTTGCTCTTTTTGGAGTTGTCCTTATTTCCGATTGCTTATCCCTGAGCAGCTTTCCTTCTACGAGTGATATGGGAATCGTCAGTCCTTTATTTCCTGGCAGAGCTTTTGGGCCTTCTCTACTTTATAGCCCTTAACTCAGAAGCCAGTTGAACTGTTTTTTCCGATACCGTCGTATCGGGGCACTTGCTAATTCCGCTAATTCCTCCTCTTACGCCCTGCAGGATGATCGGTATTTGTCTCAGTCAGAGCATTATCTTCCTTGTTACTCTTACCATCAACAAAGTTGGTACCAAATGTACCAGCTTAAGATGTCCCTACATTCAAAGATATCGGACCCGGCTTTCTTGGGAGTGGATTGAAACTCCAAGACTCCGTTTTTTATCAGGCTTAGGAGGCACTACATCCTCAGCGTTCGCTAGTGAATCGACTTCGTCAGAATGCAAGGGCTCTACAGCCTCATCCTTTTCCTCTCTTGCGGTTTTAGAGCGTCACCTCAGTTAAAAGTTGATTTGCTCTTTTTTTGTTCAAGTTTATTTGAATCCCATGAGTAGCTGAGAAAAGGGTGGTCAGCTGTGTCAGATTCCAGTATAAGGAAGTTGGCACACTAACGACTGAGCTTTTCCTCAGCCATGCAGCCCTCGGTGTACGGAACGCTATTCCACCTTGGCTGTTGTAAGCCTGCATCAATCAAACATTATAAACTGAAACGCATAAGTGAGCCGTGAGACGTAACTATGACTCCTCTTATGTCATCTGCGCTCACGTAGTTCGATAACCTGTATAGTTAAGGGGACCAGAACGTCGACTCGACGGTACGATTTGAACTCCCAAAGTAATACTATTCATTTATTCCTGTATTCTCACTTCAAAATAATCCATTATTTAAATGAGTTTGACGCACCTGATTTATATTGTATAATAACATAAAAAATGATTTTATTCAAGGTATCTCCTGTCGAAAGAAGCGACAACTTTCTCCCATCTTTCTATTATTCGAATACGTCAAAAGAAAAAAATACGTCAAAAGAAAAATTCTAGTTCTTTGGACTCGGTCTATTCATCAAGTAATTTTTCGGAAAAGGGCCGACTCCATAGACCAAAACAGATGGAAATCTGAAGGAGCAATACTTGCCATTTCACTCCTTCCAAGTATTTCTGGATCGGTTTTGCATTCTGGGCTAAGTGCCTGGCATTGCCATGTAGCAGAATCCAGCTTGTCATGTCTATCATTCCATTCTGGCCGTTTTTCTAGGAAAGCTCTATTCAATCTGGAGTCGGAGTCAATAATGACTTAAAATGATGGTTTTCGATAGTTTCAGGAGTTTATAACAAATAACACCGCTGTCATGGAAAGCTCTTCATCGATTTTGAAGCAACTTATGGTAGTATGGTGGTCAGCTTAAAAATCTACACATTCATGAGAGACTGGCTAGACTGACCCATAACCAGTGTAAGAGGAAGAATAAAAACAGCTTTCGTGCGTTCGCTTTAACCTGGCACTGGAAAATATAATCGTGACTCATGGGTCTGCACAGCTTTAAGCATACGCTGACGATATCGACCAGGAAGAGCTGTACGAGCGAGACTTTCATCAAGATTGAGCTGGTGGTGAAAAATCCTGGGCTGAACATGAATGAGGGCAAAACAAAGTACATGGGAGCAGTGTCGGCGTCGAAGGGAAAACCATTTAGCATTAGTCGAATATAGATGGGCGATTATAGCTTTGAAAGAGTTAAATTATTCTTCCATTTGGGGTTGAGGGTGTTCCCAACGGAGCCTATTTTGAGTAAGTCTTAATTATTTCGCTTGAAAATTGTGACCATAACATCGGAGCTACTCTGCTGTACAGGATACTAACTTTGCCAGTTCTCATGAATTCTTCTGGAACTTGGGTTCTCAGCAAAAACCATTGAGAACTCTCTTGTCCCCACTAAAGAGGACGATCTTTAGAAGACTTTTTGGCCCCCTTACATGAAAATGGATCATTTCTGAGTCTATTTAACGAAGAGGTCCTGGAGCATTATTGCGACCGAACAGCTGTGAATAAAGTTAGGCTCAACAGGCTGCGGTGGGTTGAACATAAACAGAGCCAGTGTAGTCTTCTCGGGATGAGGAAGATCCATATTTATGGTCCCAGAAAACAAGGTAGGCCCTGGATTCGGTGAAGCGATGACGTTAACCAGGCCGCCATTAATATACTGCGAGTACAAAACTGGAACACCATAGTGTGTTCTTTGATACAGTAGGCCTAGCCCGAATCCCTGGAAGTATCATGCCGCTCAGAGTTTAGATATTAGTACAAATGTTACTTGAAATGAACAATAGAAAATATATGAAAAATGAAACGTTATTAAAAACAAAACCTTACAAATGTTTGATAAAATTTCCACCAACATGAATTTGAATAAATTCTTTCTTACCATCGTTACTTAACTAAAGAATAGAAATCTTATATTAATAATACATAATTTTGTGTCAATTCAAAGTGTATTAAAAGAAAATATATAAATTAGAAAATTGTATAAAAGAATTTCGATTATTTCGAAAAGAAGAAAAAGAAAAAAAATTAATGTGAAAATATTACAAAAGAAGAAAAAAAGATGATTTTTTTCTTTCTTATAATTGAAAGTGAAAGTAAAAGAAAGTGTAAAAAAGAAAATAATATATAGATAAAAAAGGGGGGGAAAAAATTGAATTTATACAACAACAAAAAATTGTTAAAAAGATTTTCTTACGAAAACAGGAAATGTCATCAACACCACCACACCATAACCATAGTCAGCCATTAAAAATTTCCATTCAAAATCTTATTAAATTCAAATTGAAATCGAAAAGTAATCTATTTTTTTGTTTAGCACCACAACATACACACTCTACCCCCTTTATTATAAGTACAAAATGACGCGCTGGGTATAAGGGCTGAAAATGTAAAATATGGTAGAAAAAAACATTTTTTTTTTAGTCGAAGTAGGAAAAGTTTAATAGAGAAAGTAGAAGAAACAACTTCCATCAGAATAACTTTAATCGATTAGCATTTCCGATAGAAAATCAAAATCACCCCTTCAAATTACACACAGGAAATACCATAAAACAACTACAAAAAGCAAAGAAAAAAAAAATTGTATAAAAAATTTAGGAGAAAACTTGTAATGAATAAGGGAACAAAAAAAGAAAAACTGAGCATCGAACATAAGTACTTTGTCGACTGAAATTGATAGGGGTTGAAGGCTGTATAACGATCATACAAAAAAGGGTGAACCGATAATATTCCATAGTTGCTGAAAACAGGTGAACGATTAAGAAGTATGGGGGGGAGGGGTGGGTAAGAAGTATCCATAATTGTGATAAGAGAAAACTAGAAAAAGAAAAGTTCTGAATGGAAATGAATAAATAATATGAATAATAAAATTATGTATTAAAGGAAAAAGGATATTTTACCAAAATAAGTGAAATTTCTTCGACAATCATTAAAAAAACATTTAATAAAACCAACAAGAGTATGGGTAACAACAACAACAAAACAGAAGAAGAAGAAGAAGAAGAAGAAGAAGAAGGAGTTCGTTTTTCTTCTTAAAAAAAAAATATAATCCAATTAAACAAGAGCCTACAACTAGTTTGAAAGTCTATCTTTTTCTTCTTAAAGAAGTTTTTTCCTTTTTTACTATTCGATTAAAGAGAACATTTTAAAAAGGAAAAGTTTTCCCGATAATAAAGCGTAATTTTCATAGCAATTTAGTCTGATTAGCGGCGGCGAACACTTCAAAATAAACTCTCGGATATAATTACTGGTTTTAATGGTTAACGAGTAAATTTTTTAATTAGAAAAAATATTTTCTACATTCTCCTTATTTATATTCTCTTTATCCGATAGTCCCATATAACCTCACCTACGAACGGTGTCTTCTTTCTGCCATCAAACAAGTTTTTCTTCTTCCTTCTTCGATAGCGTTAAGAATAAATTTCGTTTTTTATGCGAAAGTGTTTGTGTGTGTGTGGTTTTTCCTCTCCATTTATTATAGTAAAAAGGCAGTTATAGGAAGGGGCAAATTTTATAGACCTTTTAAAGCAGTAAAACAAAAACTTACCAGATGTATAAGCTTAAATCCGTTGTTTTTTAGTTAAAAAAAATCACATGTTTTTTGTTTCATAGAAAGTAAAAACAAATTTATTCAAAGTACTTATCCTCGTTAGATACACATATTTCCCATCTTTTGAATAATTTGTGGATACCACGCCAAAAAAAATTCCTTCTCTTTCGAGGCAAACCACTTATCAAGCCATTTTCGGATGTCTTCGTAAGAATCGAAGTGCTGCTCAGCGAGCGTATGGTCCATCGACGAAAACAGGTGGTAGTTGGAAGGGGTCAGGTCTCGTGAATAAGCGGGGTGAAACTACATCTCATAGTAGACGAGATACCCTGCTGATCCCACCAAACGCACAGCATCGTCTTCCATCCGAAGCGATTTGGTCTTGGAGAAGATGTTGGTGGTTGGCCGGGATAAACCCATGATTTCTTGCATTTAGGATTCTCGAAATATATTCACTTTTCATCGCCTGTCACAATCCGATGCAGGAACGCCTTTCTTTTTTGTCTGGTGAGCAAGATTTCGCATGTGTTTGGCGTCGCTCCATCTGCCTATCGGTCAAGTCATGCGGCACCCATTTTCCGATCTTTTCAATCTTCCCCATGGCACGTAGACACATGGAAATGGCTGGTTGAATAACACCCAATTGCTCCGTCGCGAGCATTTTTTGCGATTGGGTATCGTTTTCGTCCAAAAGAGCCTGCAATTGATGGTCCTCAACATTCCTAGGCCGATTTTCACGCTTCTTGTCCCACAAGTCCAAATTGCCGCCTTTGAACCGACGAAACCAATCTCGGCCCATTGTTTCCGATAAAGCACTGTTACCATAGGCCTTCATAAGCATTCGTTACGATTCGCCAGCCGATTTCTTCAAATTGAAGCAGAAAAGCAGAGCTTCCCGCATATGCTCATTTTCTGGTACAAAACTAGACATGATTACCAAAGGAAAAATGAATGTGTTGTACGAAATTGCTGACAATGTGCACTGATTAATGTAGACAGATGTCAAACTCATAAAAAAAATACGCTTAATACGCTCACTTACGCTATCTATGACCAAACAGCGGATTTAAGATTATACAATTGGTGATCACAGTCATTACCAGTGATCACAGTCATTACCAATCTGCCTCGCCTACTAACAGATTAACTCGTCATTAGCTATCCGCAGACACGATGACTGGACGAATTCATTTCATTGAATCATTGAATAAATCAGTCTAATCAAAATCCATACTGAAATTGTAGGCGCGGAAGCTTCTCAGAATCCGCATTGGACATACTGCTCTTACTAATAACTTCCTTTTTGGTAATACCAATCGTCCCTCTTGCCAATCCCGTGGCACCCATTTCACTATCATCCATATTCTACATAAATGCCATATAATCAAGAACTACAATTCCATTGTGGAGCTCTTGGACTCAATAACTCCATTCCCTAGTTTCCTATTAAACTTCTACAAGTAGAATTATTGTAGAATTCCTATTCTAACATATACTACTAACCACAAACCAGTCTCTGTAATATAATTTCCCACATACACTATGAAGTCGCCAAATGGTCTCACAGTCGTGGCGTCATGAAGTGGCTCCTGCCATATATCTAAGGGACTTTACAAACAACAACAACAAACTTACTTTGCCAGTTTTCTATATATTCCCTACTACCGTCTTCATAGCCGTTTATCTAGGCGGAGTCTTTTTAGAACTCCTGTCGGACGCATTATCTAAGCGGAGTCTTTTTAGAACTCACTATCTCTTCTCAACAAGGGCCTATTTGGGACAAGTGGAAGCCAACCATACCATGATGTCGATCAATGTATTAATCCACTGTAGGGAGGAAACCGTAAGTCCATCTGTTATCGAAAGTAGTATAGCAAATAGATTTATCATCACCGTCTAGATTCCTTTTTTTCTCCAACTTCCTCGTTCGTCCGCCAGGGTTTTTATCGGTGTCATTATGGCCACAAAATACATGGCCTCGGAGAATACGCAAGGCACCATCAAAGCGCTTCTATGGCACATTGATGTAACTACACGTACGAAGCTTGCTCGACTCGTTACTGCATAGAGCAGGATTCAATTGGTTTCAGTCGCAAGCAGGATCCTGGTACTCTGCTTGATTAGCAGGATCCTGATAATCTCCCTTTCAAGCTGAAGGACCAACATCCAGAAGCCAAGTGCTAACAACGGCAATACGTTCATGGTCGTTGTGGGAAAATTCCAACTCTTCCAGAAATTTTCCCACAACGACCACAATAACATCATTAGCGAATACGATAATTCTTGCATTTTCTGGGATGTGGATCCTAAGAATCCCATCATACATAAATATTCCACAACGGTTACTTGTTAAGAAGAGAAACGCCAACCGACAATTCATCACCAGTTGTCACACGACTAAAAAAATTTCGTTCATCTTTGATTCTTTCCGGTCGTCTTTCCGTTAAATCGTAAGATTTTTTGGATCTCTCTTGGTCCACACTCTTCTCCCCAAAATACTCTATAAAAAACAATGCCTTTAAATCCGAAATCGTCTGTAACATAGTTATTCATCGTAACTTCAATGTTCGCCTTTTGGATGATTTTGTTGTTGCTCGTTATAAAAAGTTCCATTTCCAATTCTTCAAAACTATTATCCACTTGTGAAAAAAAACTGTCCTCTGTTACTTTTCTCCTAAACATTCATCGGGACTTTAAAGAGAAACTGTCCAAGAGATCTCGTGAAATGTTAAAATGATTTGTGAAGTAGAGAAACGCCAATGGGCGTCTTTGTTATTGTAACGTCCTTGTTATAAAATTTGCTTGCTACAATTTTTTTTAAGTTATTGCAAATATCAAATAATAGAAATAAAATTAAATAAAATAAAAATAAAAAAAAATGACAACATTTATAATTCTTTAGAAAAAAACTAAACAAGATTTATAGTATTTTTCTATGTATCTATGTATCTGTGTGTATTAAAATGACATTTTAGATATATTTTTGTACAATATCTACTATAATTCTAACTAAATATGAACCATTAGATAACTAAATACAATCTAAAAACCATTAAATTATCCTCGTCGTAGTCATATGATAGCTTGAAGGCTTTTCGTATCTCTTATCATTTTCGCTTTAAGCGTTCATATTATCCCATATATCCAATTCAAAAAACTTGCACACCATTAAAAATAACATTAAATTTGTAATTATTAGAAAATTAGTACGGTTTATCATAAAATGTTTGCTGTTGTTTTTTTTTTGTTTTTTTGTTTAATTTTTCTATTACCAGTTGTTGTGCCTAATAATGCTTTCTAAAAGGTAAAAATCCAAAAAAGAAAGAAAGAAAATAAATAGAAAAATAGGAAAAGGAAAATTTGGTCATTAATGTATCACTTATCGTTGTTGAAAACTATCAGAAAAGCTCCGATATATGAGAAAAATTTATGTACAGGTATATATGGTATGTAGCGAAATGGATACGTTACACCTACTCCCGTGTATATCTACCCCAACTGTTCATATTTATATACAGACTCATAGATTTGCAAAAGAAAAACTAAATGACAACAAGGCAAATGGAAATTTTCTAACAAAAATACAAAACTCTCATAAAATATGTACAAAGTTTTCCGAAAACTTTTGAATAGAGAATAGAATCGTTTTTCTATGAGAATAATTTATTTTTGTTTTATTTACCACCAAAAAAAAACAACATATATTCTTTGTGTGTGTATGTGTGTGTATAGGTGAATATAATCAACTTTTTGGAGGTCTTGAGAAGAAAAAAAACCACAAAACTAAACAAAAAACACAAAATATTGTAGTATAAAATTACCTATAAAGAAATGAAAAAAGGAAGAAAAAAAATTTAAATAAGAGAAAGTAAAATAAATGAAAAATAATTCCATATTAAAAGGATGTATGTCCTTTAGATATAGACATTAACAATTTATAAAAAAGTTAATGTAAGCCCAAAAGTTAGTAACTTCGGTTTATTCTCTTCTTCTTGGTTTGGTTTTTTCTATGGTATATATTTAATAAAAAACAAAGAAAAACATAACCAACCAAAAGAGTTGATGCAAATAGGAAAGTAAAAATAATATAATAACGCCTTATGTTTTCTATACACACCAACACACATACACATACACATGCATACGTAGGCATGTATATAATCACACACACACGGTGTTCTAAAGATCCGTACTACCTATTCTTGCAAGATAGAGGCGCTCAGACTATAAATCATTGTTTTTCTTAAGCCCACTTCAGACGACGCTAGTTTTCTTGCTTGTTTTCTTACTTGCTATCGTGCTGTCTGCGGTGCTAGAAATTACATCACTACTTACTTGGCTGCTAGGAAGAATCAACGGAACAATGTATAGGATAATGCTTGGATCAGCGGTTGGAGGTAGTTAGGAGATAAGGTTCCAACAGGATGGAGCTACTGCGCACACTGCCAGGGTTACGATGGACCCCATGCGAGAAAGTTTCGTTAAACAAATACTTTCAAAAGACATTCAGGTAATTTGACGGTAGCAGACTTTTTTTGTGGGGCTACTTAAAAGATTGGGTGTACATATGTATATAAATCTCGAAATAAAGCCCGCTTCAGACGATGCTTGTTTTCCTGCTTGATTTCTTGCGCGGTATCGCGCTATCTGTTGTGTCAGAAATGACGTCACTGCTTGCACGGCTGCTAGTTTTTCTAGCTCGAGTGCTAGCAAGAATCAACGGAACCCTGTATAGGACAATGCTTGGCTCAGCGGTCGAAGGTAGTTAGGAGATAAGGTTATAACAGGATGGAGCTATTGAGCATATTACCAGAGCGACGATGGACTCCCTGCAAAAAAATTTTTGTAAACAAATACTTTCAAAAGACGTTTACTTAAAAGAATGGGTATACATAAATAAATCTCGAAATAAAGCCTGCTTCACTTAACGCTAATTTTACTGCTGGTGACTGTGGTGCTAGATAATGACAAATAATCCCCGCGCAAGCATCAAAACTAGCTACAAATCCAATTTTAAAACTAGCATCATTTAAAGCTAGCTAGCATAAAAACCACCTTAAAATCAAGCGCCACAGTCAGCTTGAAAACAAGCACCAAAATTTATGATACAAACAGGCACAAAAACTAGCATCGAAATAAATGGAAAATGAAAATTAATTCAGTTGATTCTCAATTACTGCGAGGCTACGCAAGCTCTCTTAATTCAGAGCGTGTATGAGTTGAATGTAGATGTCTAACGAGCAGTACAAGCTATTGAACTATAGTAGCTGGTTAGCGAATGCCTCAGAGCAGAACGGTGTTTGGGTACGTGACAAAAGGCCCATTTTTTTAATGCATGAAATGTCGAGTGGGAAAGTAGGGTGATAAATCGGAGAAAGATGTTTCTTTAAGCCTTCTCCCTTCTGGATTTTGTATATTAAATTCTGCAGGTTTGCAAGTACTAATCATATAGCAATAAACAAATAATTTCAAAATACGTTTATGCAATTTGACGGTAGCAGATTGTTTTTATGTGGGGCTACTTAAAAGAGCGCGTATACGTAAATAAATCTCGAAATAAAGCTTGCTTCACCCGACGCTAGTTTTCCTGCTTGATTTCTTGCTCGCTATCATGCTGACTGCGATGCTAGAAATGACATCACTAATTGTTGCTGCGCTGTTATTTTTCAAACTAAATATCTAAAAATATACCCAGTTCTATTTTTGATGCTTGTTTAACTGCTGGTTTTAACGCTAATCAATAAGAAAACATTTTCATGGCACGTGGGCTACATGAGAAAATGACAAATGCATCGATATCACTGCCAAAACATCAAAACCAGCTAGAAATCCACCTTTAAAACAAGCACCGTGTAAAGCCAACACGCATACAAACCATTACAAAATCAAACGCCACCGTCAGCTTGAAAACAAGCAGCGAATTTAGCATGGAAACTAGCACGAAAACAACTGTCGTATGTAGATGGTTTAATACAAGATCTTAAGGAGAACATTTGAGCTACAATTAAACAGGTTGGATCTGAAACCTTGCGCACAGCCAATCTCAAAATAAAGGCTGCTTTACCCAACGCTAGTTTTATTGCTTGTTTACTTGCTTGCTACCTTGTTGACTGCGGTGCTAGAAACAACATCACTGTTTGTTGCGCTGATAGTTTTCAAGCTAAATTTCAGGAAATAGAACCGGTACTATTTTTCGTGCTAGTTTTAACGCGAACCAATAAGAAAACATTTTCTTGTCACGTGGGCTATATGAGCAAATGGCACATACGTCAAAATCACTCATTTTTGGTTATTTAGAAGAAAAATAAAAAAAATCTATTTTATAAATAATTAACGAATATTAAAAAGAATATATTTTTTTTAAAAATAAAATTGAAGTTATAAACTTTATCAAGAATAATAACCTAAAAAGGACTCTAATAAAAATAATTCAAATGAGTTTCAAAAAAGGAACACTACCCCTCCTTCCCCCCTTACTACACCACCAAACATTTTAAATTATAAATATTTTTTTATTGCATATTTTTTGGAAAAACTTTTTAATAACTTTTCTACCCTTATACGAATTATTTCCAATTTCCATTCACGGTGTTTTAATATATATTTTCTTCGTATTCTTACAAGAGAACTTCTCCACCCCCCCCCCCCCAAAATATCATTATAAATATTTTTTCTTCCTTACAATTTATTACATTTCACACCATTTTTAATTTATATTACTTAAAATTATTTACTTTTAATAGAATTGAAATGAAGACAAAAAAAAAATTATTATGTTAATAAGTAGAATTATGAATACTTATTTTGAATTTTGTTAAGGGTAAAAAAAAATTAGATATATTTTATCTAAAATGGGTCCTAAGATATAAAAGCAGCAAAACTTCAAGTTTCAGGATTTTTAAAATACAAAAAAAAAAACAAGAAATTTATATGATTTAATAAAAATCTTTCTTTAATTATGATATCCAATCGAAAATGAATTTTTTATCCAAGAGAGAGTACAGAATTAAAGATAAACAATTTAAAAAAAAAAAAAATAATAATAAAATAATAATAATAAATTTATAGATACAATAAATAAATAAAACGCTCCCTTGTGTTTGTTAGGGTTTTTTTTCATTATTGTTTTTTTTTTTTAGTAAAGTAGCTATAAAAATTATGAGAAAGGAAATTTTAGTAATATTCCAGTTTGGGGATACGAAGTATGTCTCTATTTATCGTTTACCCATACAATTCCTGTTTATCCTTATTTCTAGGGGTTGGCAGTGCCCTAATTCAATGCGAGTTAATACAATTTTGTGTGCACATATTTGTAGATATCCATTTATGCAGGGCTGTCCCTGTGCTAGTGTTTGTGTATCTAAACGCTACTGTTTTCAAATTGAATTTTATATCATTCCGTTCATAAATTATTCTATTCGATCTAATTAATTGCGTCTAATAAATGAAATACTTTCACCTCCCCCCCCCCCCCCCCTCCTACAAAACTTTTACCATCATTTCTCTCCTTATTTTCTTAACTTTTTTTTTAAAAATTTTTGGATATACTTTCCTTACTGCCGCCAACAAGGACTAACAAACCAACCATACATCACATCAACGAATAAGAAAAAGATCGAAAAGGAATTTTTTTTTTGTTATTAAAAAAATTTTTTACTTTACAATATATTTTTTAGGTCTTTTTGAATCGATTAAAAAAAAAATTGGTTTTCTTTTTTTGTTGTGTTTTTATTTCTTGTTACTATGTTTAAAACTGATTTATTAGTGAAAAGTTATTAGACGAAATAAATCATTGAAGTTTTTTGTTCGGTTTTCCTCCATTTCTCCAGTCATTATTTCTTAATACTCCACGCCTAGCAGCCACTATAAATTTATTATTGGTGAAGGGAGAGGGGGGGGGGTATGTTGTTAGCTGGCTGAATAGGTGGAAATGAAAATGTTCTTTTTCTTTTTAAATTGTAATTTTTTTTTTAAATTCTTTTAAGACAGACAACCAGAACATAATTACAGGGTGGCTATTGAAAAACTGTAAAATTTGCACACAAAAAAACATAATTTTGTCATTTTTTTAATTTTTTTTATTTTGTATAAATTATAGAGCACATCCCATGGGAAATTAAAATAACTACTTATAATTTTCAGCAACGAGTAAAGCTCATTGAAATTTTCTAAAGACATCAGAAAAAACTGTTAATGTTAGAGAGCATGCTGGATTGCTTTGGAAATTGCAGCGAGTCCTACTCCGTGGTTATTTCTATAACCTAAAATCCTATTCCGATAGGACCGATATTTTCGGGCTGCCGAAAATATTGATTATTCTGATATTTCTTATATATCCGGTGGTATCCTACAGGGTTGTATCCTAGAACCAATTCTTTCAAAGATCCTTTCACAGCCATCACTATTTGACATAATCATATCCAATCCATTGAAGGCTGGTTCAAAAGGTGGAGAGTAGGGGTAAATGACAAAAAATCTGTCGAGACCAGATTCCCCATATAACCCTAAATCATTTTTTGTGATTTTGTTCAGCTCCTCCTTCGATGCCGTCTTTATCTCCTCAATCGTAGTGTAGCGTCATCCTTTCATTGAGATCTTCAGTTTTGGGAACAAGAAAAAATGACAGGGGTTCAGATCTGGGGAATACGGTAGCTGCGGCATTATTAGTGTTGTTGTTTTTGGCCAAAAATTCGCGCACAAGCAACGATGCCAATTTTTTTTCTTCCACAAATCCGGGCGTTTCTGGCGGATTGCTTTGTGCAACTTGCGCATAACGTGCAGGTAATATTCCTTATTGACTACGCCCCTGCAACCAAAAAAAACTGTAAGCAAAACTTTCACATTCGACCGAACTTGGTGCGCTTTTTGGGTCTTGGCTCGTGCGGCAGCTTCCATTGGGATGATTGAGCTTTAGTTTCCACATTATAATCATAAACCTATGATTTGTCACCAGTTATGACCCTCTAGAGCAAATTTGGGTCGTCGCGTACAGAGTCCAACAGCTCCTTAGCAATGTTAATGTGCTGCTGTTTTTGGTAAATTTTGGTAGGAATTTTGTGGCGACCCGTCACACGAGCCAATCGATATGTTTAAGTCCTCAACAACTTCTCTAACGATGATCCGACGATTGGCCAATACTATTTTCTTCACTTCATTAATGTTTTCGTCTGTTGTTGACACGCTTTTCGTCGTTCACATTTTCTCGGCTGTCTGATAACATTTTGTACCACCAATAAACGTTGCTGATGTCCAAGGTAGCTTCACCATATGCCACAGTCAACATTCGGAATGCTTCCGCGTAATTAATTTTGTTTTTCACACAAAATATGATAAAGATTCTTTCATCCATTTTCTGGATTGTCAAAAATTAACTGAACATTCAAAATGGCCGAACTCATCGGCATAAGTGAGAGATATAAATACCAACATAACGCCATAAAAAATCGAATGTACGTAACCCGCGGAAATTCAAAATTCGCGATACTTTTTGAACAGACCTCATATGCGTTACCTTGAACTCATATTCTACGAACGATTAACCTGAAACTCTCACACAAAAACTAAAAGAAGTGAACTTAACGAACAATACAAAGAATTACCACGACTCCTAGATGGTAGGTCAGAACTACCAATAAAAATCAAACAATTACTATACCATAGAGTGCTGAACCCGGTTTGGATATTTCGGAATGGAACTTTGAGGTTCGACTAAGCATTCCAATAACTCCCTTCCAATCCAAAAACCCTATAATCCCGGAATCCTTCGAAAAATTGTCAATGCTCCCTTCTATTCCCACCCTTACCCAACATTTGAAACGGCAATGTTATTGCGATTTTTTATCATATAACATAAATTATCTCGTTCTTGGTAAGACATCGATGTCTTCCTGTCCTTATAACTTCCATTAAAAATTCTACTTGTTAAAAATTATGTATAGTTGTAGATATTTTTTAAATTAAAAAGAAAATTTATATATCCTACAAATAACATAATTTGGGTCCTACTAGCCGGGTTTGAACAAACTGGATTAGTTGAAGATTTTTCGGGTTGTGTTCCGAAAGAAATATTTAAAGGTAATAGCGGTGGAAGTTTGAAAGCAGAATGTTCTTGAGGCAGAGTGTCCTTGGTCATATTTGTATATCTCCCTACGAAACCTTCTTTAGGCTTTATTTTGTGGGACAGACATTAATTAAAATTACTCCTCTGCTGAATTACCTTTTCCACTTTCCTGCTTGTTTTCTTGCTTGCTACCGTGCTGACTGCGGTGCAATAAATGACATCACTGCTTGCTCGGCTGCTAGTTTTTCTAGCTCGGCTGCTAGGAAAAATCAACGGAACCTTGTATAGGACAATGTTTGGCTCAACGGTCGAAGGTAGTTAGGAAATAAGGTTCCAATAGGATGGAGCTACTGTGCTCACCACCAGGACGCCGATGGATCAAATAATTTCAAAATGCATTCGCGTAATTTGACGGTACCAGCCTTCTTTGTGTGTGGCTACTTAAAAGAATGGCTGAACGTAAATAAATCTCGAAATAAAGCCTGCTTCACCCGACGCTAGTGTTATTACTTGTTTTCTTGCTTGCTACCGTGCTAACTGCGCTGCTAGAAATGACATCACTGCTTGCTGCGCTGCTAATTTTCAAGTTAAATTTCAAAAAATAGAACCGGTTCTATTTTTTGTACTAGTTTTGCTGCTGGTTTTACCGCGAACTAATGAGAAAACATTTTCATGTCACGTGGGCTATATGAGCAAATGACACATGCGTCAAAATCATTGCCCAATGCCAGCTAGAAATCCAATTTAAAAATAAGCATAGTTTAAAGCCAATATGCATAAAAACCACCACAAAATCAAGTGCCACAGCTAGCTTGAAAACAAGCAGCGAATCTAGCATGGAAACTAGCACGAAAACAACCGTCGTGTGCAGATGGTAAACAAATATTTTTCAAAATATGTTTACGCAATTTGATAGTACGAGACTTTTTTTGTGATGCTTCTTACAAGAATGGGTGTAAATAAATAAATCTCGAAATGAAGCCTGCTTAATTGACGCTAGTTTTCTTGCTTGTTTTCACCGTGGTGACTGCGGTGCTAGAAATGACATCACTGTTTGCTGCGATGCTAGTTTTTAAGGTAAATTTAAAAAAATATACCCAGTTCTACTTTTCGAGCTAGTTTTGCTGCTGGCCTTAACGCGAACCGATGAGAAAACATTTTAATGGCACGTGGGCTACATGAGTAAATGATACATAAACAAAGAAATCCAATTTTAAAACAAGCATCGTGTAAAGCCAATACACATAAAAACCATTACAAAATCAAGCGCCACAGCTAGCTTGAAAACAAGCAGCGAATCTAGCATGGAAACTAGCACGAAAACAACCCGTCGTGTGCAGACGGTTTAATACAAGAGATCTGAAACCTTGCGCACAGCCATGGAAAATGCCTGTACTTATAAGCAGGAAAAATGGTAGCAATCTGCGTCTACCCATCATCGCTCTGTTTAACTAGGGTATCACCAGAACAAAACATTCTACAAAATTGAATTTAAAAATGTTACTATTCAAAATCCAAATGGTTGAAGATTTACTATCCCAAGATAATCAGTAGCGCCATTCGATTTCAATACAATTCAGTCTTTCACTAGCCACCCTGTATTTAAAAGATATTTTTCATATTCTATTAAACATGTTCATTTTGGATTATAAATAATTTGCAATTTTCTTCTTGTTTTTTTTTTTGCGTTGTAGTAGAAATTCTTCTCTTTTAATTAAGAAAAACGAATTTAGAATAAGAGAAAAGGAAAAAAAAACACTAAAAAAGAAATTTTCATTTTGTGGCTGGTTGTGCTATGATATCTCAGAAGAAAATTAAGTTTGCACTGTTAAACACGATTTTCTTAAAATTACCCACGAAAAGATATAATGAATAATTTTTTTTTTTTATTATAATCATTATAATTTTTTGTTGTTTTGGTTTAGGGGTGCTCATTTTTTGGGGGAAGGGGGGAGAGGGGAAGAGGATGATGGCTTGCTCCTTTATTTTGGTTTTTGGTATTATGTCGTAAATTTATTTTTGTAAACATTACTTAATTTGACCTAATTTATTGTTATTCGTACAATTCTCTCTGGTGAATAGAAGAATAAATGTACATGCTGGGAGTGAGGAACAAGCCCAACCACTAGAAGAGAGGTACAGATACTACATACACACACACACACACACATAGAAGTAAAGAGATTTAGAGAAGGAAAGGAAAAGATATAAAAAGATTAGAGAATTTTTTTACAAATGGAATGGTCAAAGTGAGTGTATTTATACATAATTTAAACGTATTCAAGTAAATAAAAATGGTCGAAAATAATAATCATCTTGTTGGGTATTTTGATATGTTATTTAATTTTCTCTAATTTGCGAACATTGCGGGCTTAAATTGGGTCTAGGCAACGGTTGATTATCTTATAAAATAATACCCCCAACAAAAAAAAATCTATTTTTAATCTACCAACATTGATAAAATCCACATTGAAGCCGGAGAAAGGCAGACTTTGATGGGTAAAAATGAAAATATTTCTCTTTAGTTTTTTCTAATTTCTGTTCTTTTTTTTTTGGTATTTTATTTAATTATTTATTTATTTTTTCTTTTTCTGCACCATTATTTATTCATTTTATCCAAAAAGTATTGCTTTTTATTTTCATCCCTTAAAAGTTGTTATGGATTTTTTTTTCTTCATTGCAAACCCGTAACGTATTTTTAGGTAGAATTGGTGTTCATAAATTAAAATTTTTTTAGTAAAAGAATACAACAATACGAGGACATTATGAAAAATCCCGAAGAAAAAAAAAATTGAGAAAATAAATAATATAAATTGAAATTCTCTTAATCTGTGCTTCTATTCTTATAAAAGGTTATCTGCAAATATATTTGGATAGTACAGTCGTATCGCCTGACAGCTGTCAAATGTAAATTACGTAAAATTTTAAGTAAGATTTTTTTAGTTGGTAATTAGACATTTTACAATTATAAATTGTTTTGATTGACAATGTGTTGCGCAGAAAATACCCCCGATTGACTACAGCTCGAATTACAGGCTTTAGGCAAGCAAATGTCTAATGATGTCAAATTGCACGATCTTGGAGACTAATTGATATCATCAAATCCTTGGGAACTTTTTGGGTAAATAATTTTTTTATGTTGTGCGGTTTATGGCATTGTTTGGTCTAGATTAGAATTTACAAGTTTAGACGAAAAAAGTCGGTTACCATACAGATAAGGTTAAGTTAGAGTGGCTGTTCGCTGTTTCAATCGGACACACTTAAACCAAAATTAGGTCCGTTGTGATATCACGTAATCATCAAGGCTGATGTCAACTAAGCGAGTACAGTGCTTAATTTTTGTGATATCCATGCACGACACTATCATTCAAATCGCCTATGAAAACGTCACCCAGAGTTATCCTTCTGAGGCATGTGAAGGCTGGGCATGAGCAGAAAATATGAGAAATTGTCTCCTCTTCCTTCTTGTCGTTACAGTCATTTGCGGAGATTAATAGCCGGTCTAGCTTGTCCCACCAATACGCAATGATCTGTTATGATCCTGGGGTAGGGTAGTTATGAACCTGGGGTTACTTGTAGGTTTTCATATGTTAATTTTACCTATTCACATACCAAAGAAGAAATGAGCATCATCGCTAGAGATAATTTGATCGCTACATCCAAAACCTGTTGGTCCAGACTACAAATGGAGTATCTTCCGCCTTTTTCCCATTCCATGGTCAGCAGGGTTCGATTCTTTCATACGTTGAACTTTATATGAATGGAGATATAAGTACAAATTCAAAATTCAGTACAGTACATTATGGCGAATTTTGAATTTGTACTTATAATTATGGATGTGTTAGGATCAATGCTATACTGAAATCTAATTTCAGTAAAGCATTGACCGTAACACATCCATAAATCAAGTTTCGTCAAATTGTTTCTCAAGTTTCCTTAAATTTTCATCAAGTTTCGGCAAATTTTTCATCAAGTTTCGTAAATTTTTCATCAAGTTTCGTCAAATTTCTCAGTAAGTTTTGTGAAATTTTTTATCAAGTTTCGTCAAGTTTTCCATCAAGTTTCGTCAAATTTTCCATGAAGTTTTGTCACGTTTTTCGTCAAGTTTCGTCAAATTTTCCATCAAGTATCGTCACGTTTTTCGTCAAGTTCCATCCATTTTTTCGTCAACTTCCGTCAATTTTTTCATCAAGTTTCGTCAATAGTTTCATCAAGTTTCGTGAAATATTCCATCAAGTTTCGTTAAATTTTTTATCAACTTTCGTCAAATTTATACAAATTTGCGTCCGGCTAACTTTTTATTAAAAAGATGAGCCCAGATCAAAAAGGCCATCATCAGATGTCAATGATGAAGTGCTCCGCAGTATGATCGGGACTAATTATACATTAACTTTTGCAGACATAACTGCAAGTCTAAAATTCAATGGACGACTGGTTTGGATCACATTAAAATGCTTGATTTTGTATCGAAACTCATTGGATGGATAGAAAATATTTGAAGCCTATTTTTGCACCGTTTCTGTAACTAGAGATGAAATGTTGATAATTTAAAAGAATGTTTTTAAAAAATTAGATTCTGTGTTTACAGTGGAGGAAACCCCGCCGTCTACAGCAAAAGGAGGTTATGTTGTGTTGTTAACGTAATACACTATGAAATGCTAAAAGAAAATGAAACGGTAAATGCTGACCGTTATTGTACGCAATTAGATGTTTTAAGAAGAGAAATTCACCATAAAAACGTTTATTTTTAACTAATAGAAAGGGTATAATATTTCTAACACGACACAAAAAATTCCAAAAGTTGGAATATTTCACCTCATCCTCCATATTCTCCTGATATTAGACTATCACCTATTCAAATCGATGAAAATGAGTACGCAAATTTTGAATTGGTCCAAATGACAGTGGAGGACTTTAAAAACGAGGATAGTCTTCTTCAGGCAAATTGAAAAGGCTTCTCCAGTTTTGCCAAACGTAGGATCTTTTTAGTTTGGATAAAATTTTAATTAAAAAGTGACAAAAATCAACTTTTTAAGAAAGAAAAAAAAATGACACAACAAAATTTTATATAAATGAGTATTAAAAAAGAGATAAAAAGTTGTCAAAAAGCAAAATATCGAAATGTTCTTTCCACAAAATCAGACTTCAAGTAAATATCACAAAAGGACTTATAACAAATTTTTTTTAAAAGAAAGGGTTTACATAGACATACATGGACAAATTTTGTTCAAAAAGTCACCAAAAAAAAATATTAAACAGAACATAACCTCGAAAAGAACCCAGTCAGTCAGTCAACACCAAAAAAATATCTAAAGAATTAATTACAAACAGACGTAATCTAATTAATGTAAAATTCAAATATATTTTTAAAAAAAAAATAAAATAAAAACAAGAATACCAACAACAAAAAACAAAAGTAAATAATATTAAAAGGAAATTTACAATTAAAAAAGAAAATGGCGAATCTCTCTAATCGTCAATTCCGAAAATATTTACGTACACGACCGACCATACCTAATCACATGTGCATATGAGAAAGAAGGCAGTACTAGATGGCAAGAGACGATGTACAATTAATGTACACTGAGAGGCAGCAGACTCTCATTCCAACAATTCGCTGAGTACAAATCAATGTCAAAAAAAAAAAAATGGATGGTGGAAAGCTTTTATTCCACCAACCAAAAAAAGCCCATTTGTTTATCGTGTGTCTTTTTACCTTTTTTTGCTGCATAAAAACTGAATTAACCTTCAAATGGGGTACGCAGAAAATTTTTAATTTACGCAAACACATCCAAGCACAAATATATTATAATAAATTCTTGAAATGCACATACACATGGATAGATATAAACCAATTCGAATAATAAAGGTTTATCCAATTTATACGTTTAGAAAGTAAAATTAAATAAATAATATTTAAAATTTATATTTTGATAAAATTTTTATTTTGTTATATTGTTTAAATTATGCCATTATGTATAAATTATGTGGTATTATTTAAATAGCAGCCAGAAAACTTTTTTCAGGACTTGATCATTTTCAGTAATTATTTATGCTTTTTTCTCACACTTTGGGACATTACTTGGCGGCGGTTATTGATTTTTAAATGATCGTAAATTTGTGGATTATTTATGTAAATAAAACATTTTGCATTAGCTCTCTCGTCGTATAATTTACCTCAAGAAATCTTTCTCAAAAAAAAAACCGAAATTTGTTATATTGTACGAGGTCTGTTCAAAAAGTATCGCGAATTTTGAATTTCCACGGATTACGTATATTCGATTTTCGATTTTGTTGTGGCGTTATGTTGGTACTCATGTCTCTCACTTATGCCGACAAGTTCGGTTATTTTGAATGTTCAGTTAATTTTTGACAGCTGCTTTGCTTGCACGTGTTTTGGCTGGTCTTCGATTTTTGCCCATTCCAAAAAATGGATCAAAGAATCTGTATCAAATTTTGTGTGAAAAACAAAATTAATTGTGGCGGACGCATTCCGAATGTTGACTGTGGCATATGGTGAAGCTACCTTGGACCGAAGCAACGTTTATCGGTGGTACAAAATGTTCTCAGAGGGCCGAGAAGATGTGAACGACGAAAAGCGTGCCGGACGCCCCTGCACGTCAATAACAGACGAAAACATTGATGAAGTGAAGAAAATAGTATTGGCTAATCGTTGAATTACCGTTAGTGAAATTGCTGAGGACTTAAACATATCGATTGGCTCATGTCATACGATTTTTACCAATGATTTTGGCGTAAGACGGGTCGCCGTACCAAATTTGCTCAATTTCGACCAAAAATATATATTCATGAATAAATAAATAATTTTTGAAAAAAAAAAACACAAAATTCGCGATACTTTTTGAAAAGACCTTGTATGTGTATGACTTTTGACGCTATATGACTGATATTTCTTAAAAGATCAAAAGTGCTCCAGTTAGCATTACCGCCATTTCATTGTGCTTACAAAAGTCGTGCCATTTCATCGACTTACACCCGACTTGTAATGCTTTCAAATTTTTTTGTTTAATCAAAATTTGTGTTCTGTGAAAAATGTGTTTCACACACTTCATAATCGACCTACTGAGCAAGTAATGACAAAATTTTGCATCAATTTGACGTTATTTGACATCAAACGACCAACCAACTGGTGTGCGTAGCGTCCAGTGTTGATGAAGAACGAAATTTGTCCATCCGTCACCGTTCACAGTAATTGGGACTGTGTTACTCGATCTAGGTCTAAAAGCGTATCAAATACAGTTCGTACAAGAACTAAGGCCAAACGACCTGTCAAAGCTATCGTAGAACAATTTGAGAATAATCCGTTTTTTTACCAACAAATTTCGTTTAGCAAAGAAGCTCATTTCTGGTTGAATGGATATGTGAATAAGCAAAATTATCGCATTTGATCTCATTGACAACCCCACAAGCAAAGCAAGAACCTCCATTGCGCCAGAAAAATGCCCCTTTTTGTGGAATCATTTTTAGAAATGACACCCACTATCACTCGATGATTTCGAACTTTTTTTTTTGCCCAAAATGCAAGAACTCCATTTGGTCAACATATGGTTCCAACAAAACGCCGCTACATGCCACACAGCACGGGAAACAATGGACATATTGAGAGGTGAGTTCGATAAGTTCACGGCCTAGAACGTGCGATTTGATGCCTCTAGACCTTTTTTTATGGGACTACGTTATGTCACTCTGCTATGCCAATAAGCCAGCGCCGCTTATAGCCAACAACAACAACATTATACGTGTCAGTAGCACGATACCAGCCGAGATGCTTGAAAAAGTTGTTTAAAATTTGACCTCTTGTATGGATCACTTAAAACGTAGTCGTGGCCAACATTTACATGAAATTATCTCTAAAAAGTAAATGGCAAGAATTGATTTATCGATTGAAATAAAAATTTACAATTTTTATGCGTTCTTTTTTCTGAAAAATTTAAAAACCAAACCATTAAAAAAAATCACTGGTCTTAAAAAATCACTGGTCTAGATTAAAAAAGTTGGGAACCACTGGTCTAGATTAAAATCTTTAATTTCAGGCAAAAAAAAAATACTTCTGTAATCATACGGTTATACCGCATAGAATTGACGGTAATAGCCTCTACTTTTTCAAAAGGACACAAACAAAAAAATAATCTTTAAATTTAAAAAAGTATCTTTTCTTCTAAATTTGACGATATTATTAGTTTAAATTGTGATTTAATGACGAAATCACTAAATACAATGCAGAACGTTTTAGAAACTACACTTCAACCCTAACAAAAAACAGAACTTTGTGGACTTGTTTTCACAACTACACTTCAACCCTAACTGACGGAACCTGGGCCAAAACGGACAAACATAAAGCAGATGCTTTTGCTGAACACCTTGTACAAACATTTACTCCACATGAGGACATATTAGATAGGACTCATTGCACTACAATCGAGACAGAACTATCCAATCCTTTACCCATGAGTCTTCCCCCTAAGGCAATCACTCCTTCCGAAGTTGCCAATTTAATCAAGCTCTTTCCCAAAAATAAAGCTCCTGGCTATGATCTGATTACCTCTAATATACTCCATAAATTCCCTAAAAGAGCAATAGTTTTCCTTGCCACAATATATAACTCCATCCTTAGAACAACACATTTCCCAATCCTCTGGAAATTTGCCATCATTAAAATGATCCCTAAGCCCAATAAACCAATAAACCACCCACTTCCTACAGGCCAATAAATCTCCTTCCACTACTCTCAAAAATCTTTGAAAAATCCTCCTTCGCCGCTTACATCCTCTACTCGAATCTTTAAATTTAATTTCTAATCACCAATTTGGTTTCCGCGCCGAACACTCCACTACCCAGCAGTGTCATCGAGTTGTCGATTTCATTGCATCCTCTTTAGAAAGAAAAGAGTACTGTTCCGGTGTGTTTCTTGATATAAGTCAAGCTTTTGATAGAGTTTGGTACCCGGGTCTACTCTGGAAACTCAAGAGGTTCCTTCCTTCCACCTATTTCCTAGTCCTTAGATCATTCCTTTCCGACCGACACTTCCAAGTAAATGAATCCAACGAACTCTCCAATATATCTCCGATATTAGCTGGGTTTCCTCAGGGAAGCTTATTTGGACCCATCCTCTACAACATTTACACATCCGATATCCCAATTTGCCCTAATATATTCTTTGCTACCTACGCCGATGATACGGCCTGCCTTGCATCTAGCGATAATCCCCAACATGCTTCCGAAACTCTCCAAATCCAAATCCAAACCCTCCAGAACTGGTTTACTAGATGGAGAATAAAAGTCAATGAACGTAAAGCTACTCAGGTAATTTTCACTCTCCATCGTGAGTCATACCCTCCCATATACCTTAATGACAGTGCCATACCTCAACACACCGAAGCTCGGTATCTAGGACTGTACTTAGATACCCGCTTGACATAAAAAAAAAAAACTTCTCGACTGGCGCAAGCTGCGTCCGAAATGCGACGCTTACAACCTCGACATCCTGGGAATCTCCGAGACAAGGTGGAAACATCAAGGAGCCCTCACAACGCAGACGGGTGAACACTTCATCTACAGCGGCAACGACAGCGGCCACCACTGTGGAGTCGGATTGATCCTACCGGCCAATGCAAAGAGATCTCTCATGGGCTACAAACCGGTCTCCGACCGCCTTCTGACAACCAGGCTCCACTCGAAGTTCTGAAACATCACCATCGTGCCCCAACCAAAGTAGATGATGACGCCAACAAAAAGAAGCCTTCTACCACCAACTAAAGACGTGTATTCTCTGTGCCGCTATATGCTCCATAGGAGCGACTGTGTCTCATGACTATGTGTATATGTGTTATAATGTAAAATGTAGAAATGAAACCTGTCAAATAAAATATAAAAAAATCTCTTCAACCGATTGGCAATTCCCAATCTAAACTGGTCTAGACTAAAATATTCAAGTTCAGGCAAAAAACAAATATTCTGTAATCATACGGTTATAGCGCATAGAATTGACGGTACTTTTTCAACAACAAATAAAGAACACAAAAAAATCGTTAAATTTAAAAAAAAAATCTTTTTTTCTAAAAGAAAAGGCACTTTTTTAAATTTGAAAATATTTTTATTTTAAATTTTGATTTTTGTATAAGAGTTTTTTTTTTCCGTGTAAATAAGAGTTTTTTTTTTCAAAAAAAAATTTCCTTTTATTTTCTTTTTTTCTGTTAAAAAATATCCAAAAGTTTTTATTAAAACAAAAAAAAAATTAACCAGAAAAACAAAAAAAGTTTTATTTAAAACAAAATAAATATATCGTTTTAGGATAGAAGGTGGGGTGGTGGGTAAGCTTTTTATATTTAGTATATATTTGGTAGTGTTTTTTTTTTCGATTTGTTTTTTAAAAATATTCAAATTTAATGAAAATTTCTTTAATTTTTTTATCATGTAAAATTTTCTGAACTGTTACGAAACAGCAAAACCTTATTAATTTTTCTACTTATTAATTCTATGAAATTTTTTTTATTTTTTTTTATTTCTTTCGTCCTTATTTGGTTTTTTATTTATATTTCGAGGGTGGTCGGTCAGAGGAATATCTTTTTATAAGATTTAAACTTTAATAAGCTTCTTATAGAAATAAATTTAAAGAGAATTCAAAGGGAATTTAAGAATATTAGGTTATCCTCTAAATACTTGTCATTATGTATGAAATTTTTATTTTCATTTCTGACTTTTTTTTTTCTTCTAAAGAGAAATAAAAACTTTTTTAAGCTTCTTATGAAAATTATGAGGAAAAATATATTGTAAAGAAATTAAGAATAATTTCATAAACTTAATATATTATGTACAAGAATGTTTAGATTATTATTTGCTTATAGCGTTTTTCCTTTTTACACAGAATTTTTTTTGTTATTTTTAAATAAATTATTAGAAAAAAAAACTTTACTTTGCATAGTAACTAAAAACGATATTAATAAAAACGGTTTGTTAAAAAAAAAAAATACTCGTATTGTATTTTGGCTTCATAATTTTCTTCTTCTTTTTTTTTACCATAAAATACATTAGTAAATTTTCTTTATATATTTTTACACCTAATTTTGCCATAATTTTAAGTAGGTGCTCGTATAATTTTGATTAGGTTTACTTTTCGATAATCAGAAAGAAATCATTTCGGAAAAAATTATTATTATTGCTAATTCGCTAATAGTACTTTTTTATATAATGAATCTTATTAATGCTCGTCCGTATATTTACAAACTCATGCACTTAGTTCGAAAGCTAAAAATCCTTCCTTCTGCACATCTATATGTGTGTTAGTGTATATTATTTTACCATTTAACATATACTTTTATATTAAAATAGGTATAAGAATATGTTCCTTTTCTTTGATAGTTCCTTTACGAAATTACAACATTATAAATAGGCAAACGAAAATCGC
This sequence comes from Atherix ibis, assembly GCA_958298945.1. Lineage (NCBI taxonomy): Eukaryota > Metazoa > Arthropoda > Insecta > Diptera > Athericidae > Atherix > Atherix ibis. Next base: position 80,524,036 of record OY282609.1, read on the forward strand.
AAAATCGATTAGCACGCAATATAGTAACAACAACAACAAAAAAAAGGACACGACATCAACAAAAAAAAATATGAGTAATTGGTAGGAAAATATCATAGCACTATAAAAATAATGAATAATTTACTGCAAAAAAAAAAACAAGAAAAATAAACAAATAAAAACAAACCAAAAATATCCTTCAAAAACTATTACTTTTTAATAGGAGGCAGAATTGAGAAACCCAAAAAAAAATACAAATACTAAAAAGGAATAATAGCAACAAAAAAATATCTATTATGAACAAACAAAAAAAATCTTTACGAGGACATAAAGTTTTTTATTGGAAAAATATATATATTTTCACTTTATTATATTAAAAGTTTAGTTTTTTACAAAAAAAAAAAAAAAAAAAACAAAAACAACATCACAAAAAAAATAAAAAATTTTCTATTAAAAAAAGTGTCTATTATTGTTATTTAACTATGGGAGAATGGTGGGTGGAGGAGGAGTATTGTAATCAAATATTTTATTAATAATTAAATATCCTTTTCAATAAAAACTATCTATTTTTTTTCTCCATAAATGGAATCATCCCAACCTGATTAGTAATAATATATCCCCAAACTTGATGAAATTTATTGTAAAATAAGACATTTATTCAATAGAAAAGAAATAAATAAATTAATTAAGAATAATGTTAAATTAATAATTTTGGAAATTTCATTTTTATAGCTAATAAAAAAAATCTATCATTCAAATAAAAGTACTTTTAAGATATTTGCAAAAAGAGAAATTCTTCCAACAAAAAAAAAATTATTTCTTATTGACTATTAAAATAGGACAAAAAGATTTACTTCATAATTTCTTAAAAAATCCTACTTAACCGGACGGATAATATGCTATGTAGAAGAAATTGTGAGGTTTAAAATCTGAAGAAATTTTTTTTAAATAGAAGAAATTGTAAGGTTTAAAATCCGAAGTGGTTTTTTTTTTGAATAGGATTTATTTTAGAAATTCAATTAAAGAAAAAGTTAAACTTAAAATATTTTTTGTTTGTTTTATAATATTTTTTATACATTTAATAATGTATAATAAACGTAAAAATTAGTATAAGAAAAAATGGAGTTTGATGATTGACAGTAGCACAACATTTATTGATTGATGAAAAAAACCTTATAAAAATAAAACAGTATAAATTTGTAACAGAAATGTACAAAAAACAGTTAATTTTTTACTTACAGAAAAACTGTTATGCTAAAAATTTTAAAGGAGTAAAAAAAAATTTCTTTTCTCACTAAATTTATTATTGAAAAATTTGGTAAAAAAAAGACATTTTAAAAAAAAAAATAGATTTTTAGTATAAGTTTTATAGAAAAATCGTTATTTTATTTTTAAAGAGAAAACTACAATTCTTATGGTAGCATCTTTGAGCAAAGAATTAAGTTTTTTTTTTATAAAAAAAAGGATTTTCAGTTAGTTTTATGAAAAATTAACTTTTACCCCAAAAAAAATTATAACCACCATCCACCATCAAATTAATTTCTTCTGTTTGTAAATAATTTTAAATAGATTTTTTCTTATTTTAGTTTTTTTTTATTAATTTAATTTAAGATAAAAGTAATTTTACTTGGTTTTTGAAGAGACGAAATTGTTTTCCACAAAAATTTTTGTTTAAAACTATTTTTTTCTTTGACTATTTTTTTTGGGATTGTCTTTTTGGGAATTTTTCCAAAAAAAATTTTTTTATTTTTATTTTTAAGAGGAAAAATTATTTTTCCATAAAAATTTTGTTTAAAACTATTTTTTTCTTTGGTTTTTTTTTTAGATTTTTTTTTGGGGGAATTTTTCTAAGGAGTAATTTTTTTTCCATAATTTACAAACATATTTAAATGTGTTAACAAAGACAAGACTTTCTTTGATAGAAATTTGAAGCAGAAATTTTAAACTTGTTTTTTTTTTTTGTACAGGGTAATAGAATAAAAGTAAACAATTTTATTTGGTTAACAATTTTTTACATGAATTTTTAACCGAAATTGGGAATAAAAAAATGGTGTTATTTTTAAGAGGAAAGACCTTTTTTAAGACATACAAAAATTATGATTAAAAAATTGATAGAATAATTATTTTAATTTTGTTTAAAAATAAATTATAAATATTCTTTCAGTAAAAATTTTTCCAATAAAATTTTTTTAGTTCAAGTTTGTTTATTAACAATTTTTACAGTAAACATTTTTTCAGTAAAAATATTTAAAAAATATATACTCGTATATTCAGTAAAATTTTGTTGATAAAAAATCTTTTAGGAAATATTTTTTTAGTAAAACTAAAAATTATCTTTAAATAATAAAATACATATAAAAATGTTTGCCATAAAACAATAAAATTTTTTGCTATAAAAATTCTTTCAGTTAATATTTTTTCAAATTTTCTTTTTGCTTTAAAATTTTTTGCACTAAAATAACAAAATTTTTGGTTATAAAAGTTCTTTACTACAATAATTTTCCAGTTAAAAAATTTCGTTTTTTCCATTTAATATTTTTTTAAAGTAAAGATTTATTAGTGAATTTTTTTAAAAAGTATTTTGCGGGAGACATTTTTTCCGTAAATATTTTTAGTTAATAAAAATTACTTTAGAAAACATTTTTTCGATAAAAATATTTGCTATAAGAATATTTCCAGCTAAATTTTCTGTTATAAAAATTTTTGCACTAAAATAATAAAATTTTTGGCTATAAAAATTATTTCAGTTAATATTTTTGCAAATTTTATTTTTGCTATAAACATTTTTTCAATAATATTTTTTACTATAAAAAGTTTTTCAGTTGAAAAATTTGCCATGAACATTTTTTTAAAGTAAAAATTTATCAGTGATTTTTTTTTAAAATTATTTCGAGGAGGCATTTTTTCCATAATAATTTTAGTCAATACAAATTTCTTTAGGAAACATTTTTTCGGTAAATCTATTTGCTATAAGAATATTTGAAGCAAAAATTCTGCTATAAAAATGTTTCCACTAAAACAATAAAATTTTTGGCTATAAAAATTATTTCAGTAAAAATTTTTGCAAATTTTATTTTTGCTATAAACAATTTTTCAATAACATTTTTTACTATAAAAAGGTTTTTCAGTTAAAAAATTTGCCATAAACAATTTTTTACCATCGATTTTTTTTAAGAAAAGATTTATCAGTGATTTTTTTTTAAAAATATTTCGAGGAGGCATTATTTTCATAAATATTTTTAGTTAGTAAAAAATCTTTCAGAAAACATTTTTTTGATAAAAATATTTGCTATGAGAATATTTCCAGCTAAATTTTCTGCTATAAATATGTTTGCCCTTAAACAATAAAATTTTTTGATATAAAAATTTTTTCAATAAAATTTTTTCAGTTAATAAAAATATTAAGTGAACTTTTATTTTTACTGCTCAATTGAAAGGTTTTAATGAATAAATAATCTTTTTTCAGTTGAAAAGATTTGCTATAAACATTGTGTCTTTCCATTCAACATTTTTTTTAAAGCAAAGATTGATCAGTTAATTTATTTTTAAAAGTATTTTTAGGAGACATTTTCTTCATAAATATTTTAAGTCAATAACAATTTCTTCCGAAAAACATTTTTTCGGTACAATTATTTGCTATAAGAATATTTTCAGTAAAATTTCTGCTATAAAATTTTTTGCAGTTAATAAAAAATAATAAAATATTTCGATAGATAGTTTCCTCCCATTTATGATGAAAAATTATTTTTTTTTGCTGCTGAAGGGTTTATTAATTCAACAATAAATTACTTTTAATGAATAAATAACCTTATAACAACTGCAAATAAACAAAAACAACAAAAACAAAAATAATAATAATTGCGTTTTTATTGAATTTCGCCCCACCAAGATTAATGATACAGAAAAGATTACGATTAATAACATTTTCGAATTGCATAGTCCGAAAAGGATGTTCTCTTAATCAAAAACTTACTAATACAGTCTGTTGGCTAGTTGATTATAATTTTCTTCTTTTTTTTTCCTAAATACATTTGTATTGTATACTTTTATATATTTGATTTAATATTTATTTTATGAGACTATTGGCCAAAAAAATACAGTTCGGTTAGTTATTACCTAAAGTCACCATCGGTGACCAGTTGTTGGTGGGTGATTGGTTGGAAGCTGTTTCTTTGGATTACTTTCCTTCCTTACCCAAAGGCAACCATATTCCCCGCTAATGTTTATATTACGATTATATTCTTTGGAAATAATGATTTGCACACAAAGCAAAATCACTAATTTTCTAAATATACGAGCATAACATTTTCTATCGGAAAATATATAAAATATTTTATATACGGAACTAAATCGGGTTAAAGTGTTAGGAGATACAAGATAGATTCGATGGGAAATTCGAACTGGGGAAACAATGAAGAACCGAAAACAGAATCGAACAAAAGTCGAACAAGGAAAATTTCATTAGCTTCAATGAAAGTTTAGCTAAAAGTAATAAGAAAGGAAAAAAAGGATAACAGCTACCATGCATTTAAGTACAATGCCTTCTTTACATAGAGGAGGGTGTACACTGTAGTCCAAAAGTATCTGACCACCTTGAGAATCTTTGGTTAATAAGAGTTGAAATATTATAGAAGAAAGTCTTTAGATCCTTTTTGCTTTCCATAATCGGCCAAGTACAATTATCAAATTCCGGATCCTGTTTATAGCAGATACGAATAAATGTTAAATGTTTCTGATATTGTTTTTGGGGGTCCAATAATTTCTATAATTTTCCTTTATCCTTTAACACTATTCTATACAGATTTACAAGGATTAATTTAATCCTTTTTTGCTCCTGAACTACTAAAGTTTAAGGTAAATCGTAGTCCAGAAATTATCGGAATTCACCACAGTCTCATAGGTTTAAATAACTAGTTTTATTAGGTCTGCTAGGCCTAAAAATACGAGTATCGCCCAAATTTTTATAACTAGTAAAAAAAAGTGATAGAAAATTTACATCAACTCAAATTTAGTGCGAACTAAATAAAAGCCCTGCCAAATTAGGGTCTCTAATATAACAGTGGAAAGGCAATAAAGAACTGATGTTAAAATGCAATTAAAAAAAAGAATTGAACTCTATTTAAGCCTTCAAAATAAGAAGAGGATTGGATGCATGAAAACTTTACTCTGAATGGATTATTGAAAGTTCCATTTTTTTTGGGACTAAAAAAAAGAATATTTGTGCGACGAAGTGCTGGAGAAAAATACCCCCGAAAGCTCTTGGACCATTTGGGGGGCTTATGATTTAAGGCTACTTCTGTAAGAATAAAGTGGAAAACTTCTTTGGTGGAATGTGGAGGGATTTTAAAAAAAGATCCAAAATTATGTAAATATTTTGTAGAAGGAATTTTGGGAAATATAACATGAGATGAGTTAGACACAGAAGAAGGTGCTGGACAAAAAATGTATGTGTGGTGGAGGATTAACTTTGTAATGAAAGAATTGTACTTTGAAGGTCTTTGAGGGGTGTTTGTAAGAAAAAAAAGGTACAGTATAACTCATAATCAGGGAGGATTAGTATGATTGGAAAGATGAGAGGGAAACGAGAATACGATGATTAAAACTATTACGAATATAAGACGGAGTTTTGACTATTTTTGACTGAAGAGATTGGATTTGACTCGAAATGGTAGAGCCTTAAAAATTCTAGTCTATAAGTTCATAGTGGTTTCACCAGAAGAAAGAAGGTGGTTAGGACAGGTTAGAATATGGGATGTTTAAATGTTATAGAAAATGGGGCGGAAAAAGAGATTTTGGAAAGTTTATTGGATTTTTTTAATTAGAATTGCCGGTTTCAAAGAAAATATTTAAGTACCACGCACAGTGTGGAAGGAAGTATCCGGTTGAGTTTCCAGAGTAAGCCCAAATTTCGGGTTCAGTTAAAAAGTTGACTTATGCCGAAAAACACACCTGAGATAATACTCTTTTTTTTCTAAAGATGATGCAATGAAATTGACGACTCTATGACATTGCTGGGTCGAAAAGGAAACTGAACTGATGGTTGGGAACTAAAACTGAGAATTCGATTGGCAGAAGAATATGTTTTCAAAGATTTTTAACAGTATTAGAAGGGGACTTTTTTAAGTCATAAGCGGAGGAGGAATTTTTCTGCCAAAGATTTTTGACAGGGTTGTAAGGGACTTATTTAAGGGTTCGAATAGGGAATGGAGTCCGCCAAAGATGTTGGATCTTATTTGAAGGGTACTTTTTTGAGGATTCGAGGCAGGGATAGTAAGCGGCGGAGCAATTTTTCTTATAAAGATTTTTGAAAGAATTGGAAGGGGACTTTTTTGAAGATGCAAGTATGAGTCATAATCGATTCAGAAATATTTTTTTTTTAAATTTTTAGCAGCACTTGGAAGGGTACTTTTTTAAGAATTCGAGGCTGGGACGGTAAGCGGCGGAGGATTTTTTTTGCTAAAGATTTTTGACAGGATTGGAAGGGGATTTTTTTAAAATTGTGATTATCGGACGGATAGCAGCGTAGGAATTTTTTTGCCAAAGATCTTTACAGGATTGGGAGGATATTTATTGGAGAATTTGTGTAGGAAAAGGAGCCGAGTCATTTTTTGTCAACGATTTTTGACAGTTTTTAGAAGGAGACTTTTTTGAGGATTCGACGCTGGGACGGTAAGCGGCGGGGGGATTTTTTTATCAAAGATTTTTGACCGTATTCGATGGGGTCTTTTTTAAGGATTCGAGGATGGGACGGTAAGCAATGGAGGAATATATTTTTTTAAAGATTTTTGACAGCATCTGGAAGGGTACCTTTTTGAGGATTCGTGTATGATTCGTAGGAGCAGAGTTATTTTTTGTCGAAGATTTTTGACAGCATCTAGAAGGGGATTTTTTGAGGATTCGACGCTGGAACGGTAAGCGGCGGAGGAATTTTTTTTCCCAAAGATTTTGAACTGGTTTGAAAAGACACTTCTTTCAGGATTCAAATCTGGGACGGTTATCGGCGGAGGAATTTTCTGGCGAAAATTTTTGACAGGATTGGAAGGGGACTTTTTTAAGGATTCATGAATCATTCGTAAGCGATGGAGAAATATATTTTTTTTAATTTTTGACAGCATCTAGAAGGGGATTTTTTGAGGATTCGACGCTGGAACGGTAAGCGGCATAGGAATTTTTTTGCCAAAGATTTTTGACAGCATCTAGAAGGGGACTTTTTTTTAATAATTCGATGCTGGAACGGTAAGCGGCGAAGGAATTTTTTTGCTAAAGATTTTTGACAGCATCTAGAAGGGGACTTTTTTTTAAGGGGACTTTTTGGAGAGTTCAAGTAGTGAATGGAGGCAGCGGAAGAGTATTTTATCAAAGATTTTTCACATGATCGAAAAATGGAACGTTTTCTCGGTTTATTTGGTTAAGAAATCATTTTAATAATTGTATTTTTCACATTTATGCTAGTTTTCCCTTATTAATTTTTTTAATCATAGTTTTTTCTTAATGTTTGCATCAAAACCATTCTTTCTGGGTCGCATACTTTTGGCCAACAGTGTAATTTCGATCATATATAAAATATGCTCTTATAAAAGTCAATACATACAAGACATATTGTATGTAAGAAAACATGCCCAAACATAGATAAATATTAATAGAAATAAACAAAACCAAATTCGTATCTACAATTTTATTTATTTATGTATGCAGTAACTATAACTTCCGATTAATAGTTTCTGTTCTAGGGGGTTTTTCGGGTTATTACATTTATATAATATATTGTGAATGTAACGAAAAATGCCTGTCTAAATCTATTGTAGTTGTATTTATGTAGATATTTAGTTGGTGGTAAGGAAGCCACTTTTTGCCAGAGACCGCTCTGGCAGACCACTATTACCGGGAATGTTGCTTTTCTACGAGTATCTTATATAATGAAACTGTTTAGTATATCGAAAAGGAATTTTATTTTTAATATTAACATGTACTTGGTTTTTTTCTTCATGTTGTTCTTGTTATTATTTGATCCTTTATGTACCCGGACCATACCCGAATTGGTTATATACGAAATATAGAATATCTACTGTGTATCCTTATATGAGAGACTGTATCTAAATTAGTTTCTCTTTATATATTGTATTAACATTGATGAGGAAAATACTAGCGGATCTATAATTTCAGATTGAATTGTACTAAATTTCTGATAGAACCCAGATGCGAATGAAAATATGAACCGGGAAATAAGGGGTATTGCGGAAGGAAAAGTGAATTCATATCGAATATTATATGAACAGATACCGAAGAGGTGGTAACTATTGCGAAACTATTTGCCATAGAAACAATATTATCTCCAAATCTAGAAATAATGGCAATCAAAATATAATAACAAACAAAACCTGACAACAACAACAAGGTGGAGCCAGAGCCAAACTAGTGTAGATGAAATACTCTGAATAACTAACTATCTATCTAGTTTCGTTGGTATATTATGAGTATACTCGAATAATATAGTATAGCAAGTTAGTGAGTTAGTAAGTAAGTAACTAAGTAGGTAGTTAAATAGTAAAATAACTATACATATTTGCTGCTATGTTTTTCATCAACTTTTTATTGGTGATGATGATAAAGACGATTATGATGGTATCATGGTGGTGATGACTGACGTTAATGATTTGAGGATGATGGGAATGATTGGGAATGGAGATAAAATATAAAAGATGGGAATGTTGTAGTATTTTTATATTATATACGGTAAGTCGAAAAAGTTCGTGGTTTTTTCCGACGGATAGAGTTAAAAGCATATAACTCAGTAACCACGCCAAGCTTTGATGTAGTTCAAAATTGTTTATTGAAGTCGGTAGAGTGTATTAAAAGTCTACTAAGTGAAGACAAATGCATCGACATCTTCCAACAATATTAATAGAGCCTTTAGCGTAAGTGACTTATAAAAAAAAAACTTATTCAATCTTAAAAATGAACCAGAATAAAGAACGAAATTTGCTATATTTTGCAATACCACTTGGAAAAGGCGACAATGCATTGTAGGCTTGTGATAAAAAGTCTATGTGATATTTTATGGTGAATGTACTGAAAATTTTCGTTCTGAAAATTTCGATACCAAAATGATCCCCGTTTTGGTCTGGTCGGCAATATACCGAAAAAAATGATAAAATTCTCAGAAACCATTTGCGAAAAGCTAGGTTCAAAAACAAGATAGACCGGATCAACTTAACAACTGAGATAAGCTGCTGAAGCGCAATGAAATCGAGCCATTTCTGAATCGAATTATAACTGACGATGAAATACGTGAACATCGTTGGAAAGAGAACATGGAGATGAACCAGTATTGACAGGTAATAAGGTTATGGCTCTGTATTATGGTGGGAACTGGAAGGGTTCTAATACCACATTATCAACTGCTATAATTTGATAAAACTCAGTTAAATCGGTAAGCAACTCGAGAGATTATTATCTTCCTAGACACGCGAAAAATTAAGAGGCACTAGTTAATGCCTAGACATAACACCTTCAGATTAGCACTTGTTTTGATCGTTGCACAAATCTTTTAATAGAACCAAGCTATCTTGAAGAGAGACCTGTAAAAACCACTTGATTCAGTTTTTCAGCTCGAAAAATGGCGTAAAATTATCGATAAAAATAGAGAATTTTTGGTTTGAAAAAATTGATTTGAACATTTTCATTTAAGCGTCTCTATTTTACTCGAAAACCCCACGAACTTTTTCGACAAAGAAATATATTTAAAAACGCCACGAACTTTTTTGACTAAGAAATAAATTTAAAAATGCTATGAACTTTTTCGACTAAGAAATATATTTAAAAGTGCCACGAACTTTTTCGACTAAAAAATATATTTAAAAATGCTACGAACTTTTTTGAGTAAGAAATATATTTAAAAACGCCACAAACTTTTTCGACTAAGAAATATATTTGAAAATGCTACGAACTTTTTTGACTAAGAAATACATTTAAAAATGCTACGAATTTTTTCGCCTAAGAAATATATTTAAAAGTGCCACGAACTTTTTGGATTAAGAAATAAATTTAAAAATGCTAAGAATTTTTTCGACTAAGAAATATATTTAAAAGTGCCACAAACTTTTTCGACTAAGAAATAAATTTAAAAATTCTACGAATTTTTTCAACTAAGACATAAATTTAAAATTCTACGAATTTTTTCAACTAAAAAATATGTTTAAAAACCCCACGAACTTTTTCGACTACGAAATATATTTAAAAGTGCCACGAACTTTTTTGACTAAGAAATAAATTTAAAAATGCTACGAATTTTTTTGACTAAGAAATATATTTAAAAACGCCACGAACTTTTTCAACCAACCAATAAATTTTCTTAGAGCTACCTCAGCCTATTGGTCATGAGTGGAACATTTTTATACAATTTTCCTATTTGAATCCATCACCCATAATTGTGGTTTAAAATAATAAAATCGACGGAGATCCGATTGCTTATACCTCAGGCTACAACCCCAGCTAGTCGACACCGTTTACTTTAACCTACAACTATCTTAAAGCCTACGCCAATTGCCAGGGACCATTTCGGAGAATGAGAGGGCTCTGAACCCCTAGTACGCATTTTTATCCATGCACCCATACCCAGCATAAAGGGTCATTGGCAATATCGCATGCTTGTGGATAACCCCTGTTGACCTCGGTTAGCTATTGAGCAGTAAGCTGGTTTAAAAATGGTATCATGAGAAATGGTCGTGGTGCTATAAAAATGGCCACTGGCTCATACCGAAGCCCCCTTACCTCTAAACAAACAAACAAGCTGATTAATGACAAAGATCCCCAATAGGCAGATGCGGAATATTTATAGAGGCATGCAAAAAACACAGTACCACAACCTATAAGAATGAAATAATTTTTTTTTTTAAATAACAGCGAACAATTTTTACCCTATTTAAAATATATTTTCACATACTTGTACATACGTTCTTATCTATATTTATATACATTAGTAGATATATTGGAAAACTATTAATTTGCATACAATATATATGCGAGTGTGCACTACCATTTCATATACAAAATAATTTCACCAAAAATTTAAATATTTTTTTCCCTTAAAATAAATCATTTTTAATCCACACTATATTCACTATTTGATTTTTTTTTTTTTTTAAGAAATTTTCCAATTTTGTAAAATTATTTTTTTTTAAATATTATATTTTTTTACTTAAAAAAATAATTTTTTTTAATTAGTTGGGTTGTTACTTATCAGTTATCTCATATTTACTTCACATAATCATGAAAAGGTGTTGAAATTATTTTTTTTTTTGATTGGAAATATTAGAAAATATATTTTTTTTATATAATTATTGTAGAATTATTTTATACATTTTTTTTTGAATATAATTAAAATTACAATAAAAAATATTTTATAGTTTATTAAAATAAATAAATATATTAGTTAATGTCCGAAAGAAATCAAACACTTTCTGTGCGCTTACTTAAAGTAGGTTAGAAGAAGTTTTATAATTTTTATTCACAAATACACATAAATCATTCCGACTATTATTAACTATAAATACTCATAAAAATACAAATTTATATTATTTTTTTATTGTTTTTAGAAATAAAAATTTTATAAAAATCTTTTTTCTTTAATAAAAAAAGTCCTTTCACTTTTTACCTGACAAAATTCCATTCACTTTTTTGTACAAATTCACTTTTTTGGACTTGCAAAAAAAGTTTTAACTTGTATTATTTTTTTTTATTTTAATAAATATCTTATTTTATTTTATAAAATTTGTTTAGTTTTATTTTAATTTTATTTTTCTTAATAATTCTGAATATTTTTTTTTTTTAAATAAAAATTTTGAGTAAATATTTCTATGAGTTTTGGTTAGAAAATTTTTATTTTTAAAGTATTTTTGAATTTCTCAAAAAAATTAATTTTTTTAAAAATATTTTATTTTATTTTCGTTTGGTTTTTTAAAATATTTTTTTCTCTCTTTAAAACGATGTATTATTTTCTACTCGAAATTACATACATTGTCGAAGGATATTTTTTTTTAATAATAAATTATGAAATTTTTTTTTATTATAACATATATGTTTAAATACAATATATAAAATTAAAATTATTTTACGGACAGTTTTTAAAACGATTTTCAATATAGTTTTAATAGTTTTTTTTATGGTTAGAAAATTTCCTAAATTTTACCGTAGAAAAAAATTTTTTTTTAATTTTAAATTTAAAAAAAAAATCTATTTTTTAATTATTTAACATTTAAGGTTTATTTATTATAATTTATTTAGTTTTTTTTTTTGGTAAAAAAATCCATATTTTTTGTCTTCACTCAAATATTTATTAAAAAAAATGTCCTTTTTGATGCTCTAAAAACAAAACTATTTTTTTTATGGCATAGTGTTATAGATATTTTTATGGTATAAAAAATGTACTTTTTTTTATAATTGTTAATAAATTATTTTTAATTTTGTCTGTTTTTCTGATTCTTGTTCTCTTAAGGAGCGAACGACCATATCCATACGGTATTGTAATAAATATGCTTCTGATAATTGCTTAACTGATATCCATTCAAATTACTCCTTTTCTTATACAAAAAACATCCTCATTTATTATAAATTTTAAAAAATCCTTATTTATTATTAGTTTTAAATTGCTCTCTAAAAGCAATTTTTTTAAAAGTTATTTATTTTTTGATTTTAAAAAAAATAACCATTTTTTTCCATTTTTAATGTTTAATAATTAATAAATTGACAAAAACATCCTTTCAAAATATTACTTTTTTAAGTTTTTACTAAAATTAATTTTTTTTTGTAATTTTAAAACTATTTTTGTACTTGAATATTTTTTACGCAGAATTAATTTATTTTAATTTTTTATTTTTAAATATAGTTTTTTTTTTTAAATGTACAAAATTTCTATACTCATCATAGAAAATATGTTTGTTTTTTTTTTTTGGTCCTTTTTTTTGGTTAAAGAATTTCTAATAAGCATGAGTACATTTCTATGTAAATTCACTTCGTAAAATAAACTGCTCACAATTAATTAAAAGAAGAAGAACAAAACGAATGAATGGTATTATTTTTTGTCACTTTTGCATTTTATTTTTTTTTTAACCGCACAAACAATTTGAGAATATTTAATTCCGCTTAAAATAATTTAATTATTGCTTCGTATTTGACAAAAACAGAAAATATAACTCCCCCCAAAACAAAATAAAAAAATATATTATTAAAAATAGATTTTTAAAAAAATTATTATATTTTTCTTTCGATTATTTTGAATTCGCATTTAATTTTTTTTTGAAAAAAAACATCCTTAAAAAGTTTGTTCCGTTTTTATTCGTAAATATTTTTAAATATTAAATTAAAACACGGTGTTTTATTCAACATGATCTATAGTAAGATTATAATAATAAAAGTAAAAAATAGAATTTTCGTTTTGAACGATTAAAATAAAAAATAACCAAAAACTTAAAAAAATTTTCAAATATTTAAAAAGGACACTAACAACAACCACAACAACAATAATAACAGCGAACGTTCTAATAAACAAAATAGTAACAATTATTTCTCTCGATGATTTGTTATGAATCTCTCGTCGCGTAAGTTTGCGGACAGGCTTTGTTCGTCCCGGTTTTTCTAGCAGCAATTGCGGACTGACTGGCCTAGTGCCTAGAGAAACTGGCTTTTCTGAAATCGTGCTCCTTTCGAAATCGGATGGGTGGATGGCGGCTGGGTTTGAAAAATGGAATATTCCCTAGGATATATGGGAACGGAGAGCCAAAGGGAATGGTACACACAGAGCCGAAAGTAATAATGCCACTGGAGGAGAGAACAAATGTTGTAAGAGGAAGGGGCATGGGTAACGGTTAAAAAAAAAGTGTTAGTCGATGGTAGTGAGAAGTAATGGGACGAAGAGGATTTTTAGCGAATAGAAATGAATTTGCAGAGAACAAATCTGCCAACAAGGGGCAAATGTCCTGAACCAGGATCCCCTGTCCGCCTACTCTTTCTTCTCTTGCCAGCAATGTCACTGTTGCACAAACACAAAAATCAACTATGGGTTTTTTTGTATGTATTCGAACCATTTATATTGTGCCTTCCTTCAGCAAACGATATAATATCGTTTGCACTGTTAAAAATTTCTGGCAAATCAATTATTCCATACGTGGTGGTGGTAAGGGATATTCAGATAATTTCCCCTTGTTGAGTATTAGCTTGCACTGTTAAAAAGTCTCGGTTATAAGAAAATTTTGGTGGTAGTATCCGTTTCAGCTGGATTTTCCAAGTTCAAATCTGGGTGGACGAAAGAGAGAGTGAGAGAAAAAAACCAACGTTGCACTGTTAAAAATTCTCGTTCATTTCTCCCTTTCGAAGCAGCGAGAACAACACACGATTGACGGGGAAATTGTATATGCACTGTTAAAAATTTCTGGTTTATTTGGTTTAGTTCTTCTCCGTTTCATATCTCTAAGCAAATTACAAGAGCAGTAGGGATTCTCTTTTTCTTTCTTACTTTACCGTCCACAATACTCTTCATCACTCTATTTCTGTTTCAAATATTTTCCCAATTGAGGGTACGGATCATAAGCAAGGGAACAATGAGATTTCATGAGTGATTGAAATTCAAGTCGGAACATCATCAAAGAGAGTAATTGCCGTGAATTCTATCGAAGAGCAACATATATATGGAAGAATTTATAAGAAAGAACGAGAAAGATTACAAAGAGAAACTGACTAACTGACTAGATATTATCGTAGGCGATAGTCTGTCTAACCAGTGGATAAATACATCATTTCATGCACTGTTAACTATTATCGTTTGGTAAATGGTTCTCTTGTTTTTGAAGAGGAAACATTTAAAATTTACCACGTGATTTTTCTAAGACTTACTCTATAATCCCAAGGTGTATAATGTGGACTTAAATTTGTTTCTTTACCTTTTTTACAACCATGGTCTCCCTTCCCTTTTATCACATTTTCAAAGATTAATATTAAGTTCTATTTTTATATTCTTAATAAAAAAAATTTTCCCTCAACTTACATAAATTCTGTTTATTCGGTTTTTTTTTTTTTGTAAATTTTTTAAATAATTCTGTATAATATTATTTTAATGAGTTCCGGAAAAGAAATCTACAATCCACCATGTAAATTGACTTGTAGCAATCGGAAGGTCTGTCAAACGGGAAAATCCTCAACACTCTAGAAAAATTTGGTTGGCGTGGAGGGGTATTATTGAGAGGAAACCATATTAACGGTCGCTAAGGAGCTTCCTTGATTCATTAGCTATTTTTTTTTTGTTATAATAAAATGGAAATCGTCGAAAGATACAGTAAATTCTTTCGTAGATATCCGCCTTACTAAAAATGTGAGTGAATAAATAAGTTTTTATGTATGAACTTTAGCCCATAAAAACTAGCTCATTTGGTCACATTGATCAAAATCGCTACGTCCAAGCGGTGTCTTTTCAGGACTGTTATCACAAAGCCATCGACATCATCCCAAAGCTCAGGGTTACGATGTTCTTTGATGTCAGGGGTCTGGCAACATACTTTTGTATTTCATTTGGCGTTGGTCAATCAATGACCTCAGAAATAAGGGTCGAAAAAGCAACGGGATGGAAATTAAAGGGAGGAGGAGAAGACTCGCCGTTTTTGGGGACTGGTTGAACTTTTACTGTTTTGCATATATTCGACAAAATACCACAAGCAAAAGATAGATGGATTTGCTTATATAAAGATCTTTAAGAAAGGACTCTAATACAGGCGGAGACAAGGCATAATCTGGTAGGGAAGAGCATTGGGTTAAAAAATGTCTACATCATTGAAAGATAATATGTGGGACTTTAAACCAGTAAAATCATCTTCTTTCGTCACATTTCTTAATCTCCCCTCGGAATCACCGTCGTCAGAGTCATTTCAGGACTGTTGTTGCAAAGATATTGACAAGCTCAACATCAGGGGCACGATCTCCTCTGTCATCAGAAGCCTCTGCCAGCACGCTTCTATGCCTCCTCACTTTTTCCTCTAAATCAGGTGCAGAAAACGAGTTCTACGCTCTACTCCACACCGTCGTAAGAAGGGTACATTAGGGCTGTAGTCCAATTTAAAGTAGCATTGGTAATCCCGATCACATCCATGTCCCGTCAATAATTGCGATAGGTATTAAAAAGTAAATTCTTCTTCCTTAAGAACATCACATCGCGCCATCGCGTTTTTCTGAATTCTCCGGTAGTACAGCCTATGACGCTCATCACCGAGTATTTCAATCGGTATCATTACGATATAAACGGGCTCGTATGATACCGTTTGGAATGTGTAGGTCACCCTCAATAGCCTCCTACTCCATATATGAAGGTTGCTCTAATTAGCGCATTCGTATAAATTGGTCTAGTATATACCAGGAGTCACCTGACTACGGTCGCCAAAAGGACCCGCCAAAGTTTGTTCTTAGAGTCCCTCAAGTTATTTATTTTCCAAAGTTCGTTCTTAAAGTTCCTCAAGTTTCCGCTTCGTTTTTACCAACATGTTACAGGTGGTCCTGAAACAACAGCATCGCGTCAATCATCACTCCCGGGTACTTCACAACGAAGCATCAATCCTAATGCTTATACTCTGTTTCCATTTCCGGTCGTGATGAGCACTGCCTCCGCCTTATGGTCTTCAAGCCGAAGACCAACTGCCAAAAGCAAACGGTGGGTACAGAAGCAATAGTCTCATTACAGATCTGCTCCATCTTTTTTAAAAAGTTTACCAGCACGAGTACAGCAACACCAGCAGGGAACGCAACTATTCTTGCATTACTTGGGATATGAAGCTTGAGATTCCACAATAGTGGGCCTAAGGCCGATCCCTGTACGACGAACCCCCGGTGACACTATATGACTCCTTCATATCCCTCATTCTGTATAATAATCTTCTACTATCCTTGTTATATATTCTGGGACCGAGAGAGCATCAAGGATACAATCCCATCTCGCCTAGTTGAAGTCGTTCTTTACATCAAGGGCTATGACAAAGGAGTACATTATGAAACGCGAAATGCTAATGACTAAATCGATAGCATCTCAAATAAAGCGCGTCCTCCTGAAGCCACGTTGGCTCTCAAATAGGCCTATCTGGTCTTCGGTGAATTCTACCAATCAGTCGAAGACAAATTGATCGGTTGGATGATGGGTCTTCAGGGGGTTTCCTTCCCCTTCATTTCCATTTACGCAAAAGTAGCCCAAGGAGCCGCATTATCTGCTTTAAGCGCTACGGCGTGTATGGCATCGGGTCCTAATCTAATACGAAAGTTAATTAATGTGGATTTACTAATAAGTTATGGTGACTAAAAGTGATTAATAAATTATTATAGGATTTTTCATTATCAGGCGTTTGATTGATTAATAATTCTAGGAGGTACTGTAAAATAATCTGTAAAGGACTTACTTTTTACAAATAACAAGTCTTTATAGAGCTTATTTAGAAGCCATCCACATTTTTATGGGACTCTAAAATAATTTCACTCAAAAACTGAGCCAGTCCTACTACTGAGATAAAATTAGGGGAACTTAACGGAAAGGACTTTTTTTTTAACTAATAAAAAGGATATTCAAACTAATAATAAAAAGGATTCATTTTTAGGCATTAATAAAAACTAAATTAAAAATGAAAATTCCAAAAAGAATTCAAAAAAATTTTATATGAAAACTGATAAAAAGGATTTTATGCAAAATATACTAAATGAAGTATATCCACAAAAAAGGATATGCGATACTTTGAAACTTTGTGCACTGTTAAAAAATATCGCATTCTCAATACTATCAAAAGCGGTAGTTTTAGTGGATTTGTTTAGTATTACGGTTAGTTTTTTTGTTGTTGTTGGGTCATGCGCATATAAGGAGCACGTGTAAATTTATGAATAATTAGAATTTTACTTATCCACTCAGGTTGATGAGGTAGTAGGGGGGTGGGGAGGTGAATGTCGGACTTCTATATTATTTTGATTTGCTAAAAAAAAAAATTTTATTCAATTTTCCTTCGGCATAGTGCACCTTTTTTTCCTCTTTTAACCCAAAGGATAGGCAAGCAGGACCTTTAGTTTAGTTTGTTCATTTATTTTTGCTATATTTGGATTTATAAAAAAACCATCCTTTTCATTCCTATTAACGGGAAAAGTTTTCTTCCCTTTTAAAAATATAAACGCAATTTGTTTGTTTGTTCATATTTAAATTTATTAATGTATGTAAAAATAATCGCCGCTTTGTTACTTTCTACATTAAGTGTGTAGGTTTAATTTTTTACATCCAATTTGTAGGTTTCATTCTCTAAATATATACTCAAATTTGTACTTGTTTGTAGTTATTTGCATTGATTTAAAGAGTTTTATACGGTCAGAAGGTGAAGTGTTTTATGTGTTAAAGAGAGCGAAGAAGAAGAAAAAGAAAAAAATTACGAAATGAAAAAATTGAACAAAATAAACGAAGAAAATTCCGAGACTTTTTTTTTAGATATAAAAATATTTATTCATGAGAACTGTGATTAGAAGTGGAACTGAACCTTATTCGTAGATCTATAAAGCTACTCACACACACACACATATATATATAAAAACGCGTGCAAATAGAACCTTTCACTTTGAAAGTAAAAAAAAAAAATTATCCCCTAAAATCTACACCTTTCATTCCATATACAAATGGCATTATAAAAATACACTTATTCATCCATACAGGTAGCCATATCCTAATACACTTTATATTCATGCTATTAGGATATTCTGGGCTTTTTTTTTTGTTGGGGCCTTTTAACAAAATATTTTTCTCTATGGGGTCCGTTCGTCCAGTGAATGAATATGAATTTATCCCATACATAATGGGTAAGTTAGTTGATTTTATTTCCAAAAATTAAAATCTGTAAGGAACTGTGTGACCTTTACAGTGAGAGGGAAAGAGGGAAAGAGAGAGAAGGAGAGATTTAAAAAAGATAAGAGAAAAATAACTCAACCCTTCATATTATTATTAGAAGAGGGTTGGAAATTTTATTTAAAAGTGAAGTTTACTTTTGGATATAAATCATTTTAAGGTAAGGATTTTGTGGTATGTTGTGTATACAGAAAAGTAACTGGGCGGCAAAAGTAAATAGAAAATAACCGAAATATTAATAATATTAACAAAAAAAAAAAATAATAAAAAGAGGCAGCCAAACATAGAAAGAAAGTGTTCAGGTGGAGGAGGGTAGTGAAATGTTTGTCTGGCTTTTAGTGAAAATAAAATTTTCTTTATCCTTTTCTTTTTCACACATACATTATTACTGCTAATACACCTAATACTACTACTACCCTTTTGGGGTTATTAAGGAAAAAATTTCGGGCATTTTTTTTTTTAAGGGTGACTGGAAAATTTCTCGTGCCTACCTGTAATATGGGATTTTTTTTTACTTCTATTAAATTTTTTTGTTGAGCTTTTTTGTGGGGGTTTTCTTTTTTTATTAGATAATAAAATTTTCTAGTCACACTTTGCATTAACACTATCCCCATTTTAAATTTTATATAGATAAAAATAGCTACATTTTTTTTAGGCTATATTTATTTATAAGATTTATTTTTTATAGCCAGTTAAATCATGATTTGTTTTTTACTCCTGTTACTTTTTTTTAAAAAATATTTTTATAAATCTTGTAGTAAACATAGCCGGATATTTTTTTTAATATCATTTATATACGACCAGAGCACAACTCAGTTTTGTAGACCTATATCCGAACAATTGATATTTTCGATGACTTTTCCCCAATAAAAGTGGATCAACGGTCTCAATTTTATGTTTTTATGAAGTGTTTTTGGATAATTGGCTTCAAAAGAAGTGTATGTCAAATTATAAGAACTTAGTTCGTGAGATTAGTCGATCAGCGGATTTAGTGTACAAGAAACCGATTTTTTTATGTGTTTGTGTGGCTTTGCGGTGCCATTTTTTTTTAAACCAAAAAGTTCATTCACATTTATTTTATCTAATTTTGATTACAAAAAGTTCGTTCAGAATTCACTGGAAAAAGGAACCAGACTTTCAGGATGCCACGGTTTGTCGTTGCTTACGTAAGGGTTTTTCGCGCCCCAAATTCGGAAATTTTGTTTGTCGATGTGAAAATTTTCTGCGTCCTTGGAGATTGGGGGAAGAGGCACAATAAAAATTTTGAAAATATATTTAAAAAAATAATTTAGAAGTGATTAAAATGGCGGGAGAAACCAATTTAGTGATGTGTTGTGTGGCTTTGCGGTGCCATTTTTTTTTTAAACCAAAAAGTTCAATCACATTTAATTCATTGAACTTTCGTTACAATAAGTTTGTTAAGAATTTACTGAGAACTGGTACAAGACTTTTAAACCCATAAGAATTTTAGGATGCATCGGTTTTTCGTAAATTACTTGAGGGTTTTTTCCGCCCCAGATTCGAAAATTTTGTTTGTCGATGTGAAAATGTTCTGCATTGTTAAAGATGCCATTTTTATGGAATGGTCATTTTCTTTGTAAGTTTGGATAATTGAAATGTGTTGTTCTGGTGGTAATGAATCCATTCATGCGGGGGGGGGGGGGTGTAAGGACCTAGGAGATTGGGGGGAAGAGGTACAAATAAAATTTAGTGCGCAAACATTTTTTACCGCAATCAATTAATGCCCAAGAAACCTATTTAGTGATGTGTCGTGTGACTTTGTAGTGCCATTTTTTTTAAACCAAAAAGTTCGTTCATATTTAATTCATCGAATTTACAGTATGTGGGATTTTTACCCACTAAAATCCACTTCTCTTTTGTTCGATTTTGACTCTAAATGGGACCACCGTCAGGTACTATTTCATGGGGACTAAGTCTATTTTTCTATTAAGGGTGCCCATTTTGCATTCTTTTTTCCTTGCGAAGCTTCTTTATTATTTGGATTGCGTATTCAGCTACCGCACCCCAACATGCCTGCGATGATATCATTTGTGTAAAGATGCGCTTCTGGAATAGCTTTTCTTTATTACCGATTATTTTCTCCATTTCCTTTATTTCTCCGCTAAAGCATGAACAGTGAAAGAAGACATGTTCTGCATCTTCGATTATGGACCGACGTTAGGACATGTTGCCTCAACTCTCTTACATTTCACGAGGCTATGTCAGGTATCAGATAAGTCCATTTTTTTTAATTGATAAATCTCATCGACACTGCCATCTCTCCTCTGTCTCGATTCTTTCTTTCCTGCTGATGGTGAAAGAATCTCGTCGTCGATGATACAAAATATATTCGAAAACCTCAATTGTCGGTATGTTATCGATAACACAGACAGCATCATATAAGACAATACGGAATTCTCCCGAGACTCGGATGTGCGCTCTGACGATATATCGCCATGACCTAACGCTTGTACGTCTCCGTCACCATAGCTTCTGTCCATATAGGGGCTGCATAGAGTATCGCAGAGCTGACAACTATTGATAGGAGCCAGAATCCAAGTGTTTGCAATGTTCGATCTGACGTGAAGAATATTTTTACTGAACTCTTCAAAGACTTCTTTGTACAAAAGTTGATCTGACCTTACAAGAGCCTTCACTCATTCCTTATTTTTATCAGTTTTTGATCTTCCACTACTCTTCAAGTTTATTTTTATCTTCGGGAAACGAAAAAAAATCACACGGACTAAGTTTGGATAAAAAGGGGGCCTAAGAAAATATAATAATCCATTTTCCGGCAACAACTCGCTTGCGGAAATGGCTGTGCAACAAGGAGTATTGTCAAGGATAGAGCAGCCAAGTATCTTCAATGTCCGATCTAACTCAAAGGATCATTTTTCTGTAATTTTCAATGACGTTTGTAATAAAAATTTTGATCTGACCTTAAAAAAGCCGGTATTCCTTTTTTAATCAGTTTTCGATGTTAAAGGTCGCCTTAAGAGCGGTTCCCCTTTCCACTAATTTTTTGCCCTGCAAAAATGCTCTATGCTACTCTATTTTTGGGGCACGATTTTGCTCTTGATAAGGAATATTCCCTATACGCTTGTTGCTGAAATTGCCATCAGTATCAAGCTTCGGGAACAAAAAAAAGTTACACTTACTGTACGACAAAATAGGCATTGTCAAGAGTGGTGCTTCCAAGTGTCTGCAATGTCCGTTGTAACGGGAAAAAGCCTTTTTCTGAGTCTATCAAAAACTACTCCCCAACTCACATTTTAATCAACGTTCTGATTTCACATGAGCACTTACTCGTTCCATATTTTTATCTATTTTCGATATTGTAGGAGGTTCTCATTTCGAGACGAAGGAGGTCTAGGAGCAATTAACTTATAAGCTATTTGGTAGGGCAAGTCATAGTGCTGCCACATTGGTGATAACAGTCATACCTTGCTTTACATTCATAATATTTTTTTTGGATTTTTTATAATAGAAAATCTTTTGCAAATCAGATTCATAGAATAACTAATAATCTTAGCATAAAGCAAACAATCAAATAATAAATGAACTCATAATCCCCTCCCCTCCTCTCAACAGCCAACCACCTTCTCGAATCGAACAAAAAAGAGAAAATTTTCGTAAATCTTTTTAAGAAAAAAATCTAAGAAAATCTAAAAATTATGCAAAAATAAAAGTACTCACAACCTAATGAATTTTATAATGTTTTAGTATTCAATTATTTTATACAAACAAAAAAAAACTGGAAAAAAAACTTGAAATTCATTTACACAAAATTCTGAAGAAAAATGAGGACCATCAGAAGAAAATTATGTTCAGTTAGGATTGATGATGGGGAAAGGGAAGAATAACAATTTAGATACGCAAGGATAACGTGTTGGGAAAATCAAAAAACTTTCGGTATTTTGTATTTGGTGTGCATGTGTAGGAACATCTGCGCTATTATTGAAACCAATTAAGGTGGGGGGTTTTTTTTGTTGTTGTTGTTTGGAATTTTCCAACAAAATGAAATACTCTAATAATGTGTAGGTCTTAAGTACTACTAGCAAAAAAGGACTAGTAAACTTCGGTAGAAGGGGAGAAAAAGTATAAGAAACTAAAAAAAAGTAGAAAATTAGGTAACGAAGAATGGAAATTGAAGAAACCTAAGGAATAGGGTTGGAGGAGGGAGGGGGGGAAGAGAACAAAACCATAATAATTGAGAGTCATTATCATTAAAACGAATTACGTACAATTTCCTGCACCTTTTCGATGACATTGCAATGCAATAGCACAAATAGCAGTGGCCGTCGCGAACCGTAAAACAAAATTGCAAACAAACAAATTACGAAAACAAAAGAGTCTATGTTAAGAAGAGGAGGATGGTAGCGGGTGAAAGAAAAACTAGGAAGGCAATCTAAAAAAAAAAAAAAAAACAGAAGAAAATCTCAAGGAGCGAACAAGGAAAACAAAAGCAAATAATTACGACGATAAGAATCTGTAATGTGAGAAGAGGCGAAAGGAACGGGAGAACGCATACTCCACTTAGCAGCAGGATACACCGTATTAGTCCTGCTAGAGGCAACATAAGAAAATGGAACTAAATTGGAGCGATATCATCGTAATAGGTTCGAACATAACGCGCCACTTGACTCCCACTCGTCCTTGTTCCCCCATACTCGTATTCGCTTCCAATTCAGTGTTTGTCCTTTTTCTCTTCTTTGTAAAAAAAAAAGAAGAAAAAAACAATCTTAAAGTAATTTTTGATAGCTTTTTTCCCAATTTTTTTGAAATGCGATAAGGGGTGGAGGGGGGTGTATTTATCTTTTTTAGATATTTATATTTTTAATACTTTATAAAAATTTATTGAAAGTGCATAAAAATTGTGTTAGTTTTGTTAAAAGCTCAAAAAGAATATTCATTATAAGTTTTATTCGTAAACTGATAAAATGGAAAAAAAATTAACGCAAAATAAAAAGGATAAAAGTATAAAAGGACTGAACTCTCGTATTGGTGTACTTTTACTGAAATAGATTCAGTTACATTTTCCTTAATCAGCACATAAACGGAGAAAATTCATTTTTTTTGTTCACAATCCAATTACGAAACCAAGGATGTCCTTTAACCATAATGTCCTTTTTCTTACGAAATCTTAGAAAAGGTACATTTTGGTTAATTATTTAATTATGTAGCTCAGGTTTTTTTGTTGTTGCCACTATTACCAGTGCATAATTACTTACGAATGAATAATTAATAGTTTTTTTTTCTAGTCTTTCAGAACTTGGTCCTTTTTATTCTTATCATTATTATCATTATTATTATTATTACTAACAACTTGAACTACTCCTTCTATCATATAAAATGTTTTCTTCTTTATAACAAAAAAGTTATATTAGAAATATGAAATTTTCTACCATTTATTTAAGTACATCCTTTTGAGTATTTAAATGGGTACACTCAAAAAGGATCTTTTATATATATAAGACCCTGTTGCATACACATATATATAAGGAAAAAAACTATAATCCACAAAGATATGCATCCGGATCCAGCCTCCTTCATCCTGGGTATTTGTACATAACCTTTCGCTTATTTTCCCAACTTCGATGCCACACCTGGGCTGGAGATCGTGGTTGGGATTGGAGTTGCTAAAGGCAAACACTCAATCCATTCATCTATAGTAAGTTTTTTCTTGAATTGGTGGATGGATTGGGTGATTCCACAAAGCAGACGCTGGTCTATGACCACACAGCTTGTTAGCATTAAATATTGTCAGGTGAAGTGTGGAATCCTACCAAATAGAAGTTCCCCTTTCCATGGTTGAGACTGTAAGTAATCTTCCCAAATATGGCAGCGTAAAATTTTTTATAGATATTTTGGCTGGCTTTAAAGTCATTCGTGGCTCATTAAATAACCCGGTGCTCTGTGAGATTGGGCACAGTCTATCAAACAATAGAAACTACGAGTTTAATTGGGTTCCCGGTTTTATTGGCATTATGGGAACGGTGGAGAGCCCTCATCATTGTCCATAATACCAAGGAGGAGGCAGGCTCTCCACCATCCTGTTCCCACTGAAAAAAACAAACTTACGCATCTACTTATCCACATATTTCCAAACCACATCAATAACCATTCCAAAGTTCTAGGCAAGGAAACTTCTCCGAATTCGGATTGGACATGCATTGTTCTTTGCTAACCATTTTCGGCCTACATTCCATTCCATCGGCGTTCACCGGCATTATTTTACATATTTTAAGTGAATGACGCTTAACCCAGAATTTCATCCTTTCCATGGGAAGCTCCTAGATTCAACAATGCTTTTTTCAAGTCTTCTCTTTAATTTGCTACAAGTCATTAATTCAACTAATTATAGGCCATTGTTATTAGATAAACTGGCAATGCCATCCAAATGGCCTCATGGTTATGGCGCTACATAATAGCCTCTGGCTTTTCTCTCAGAGATCTTACAATAACAACAAAAAAAGTATAGTAAGTTAACTATACCAGCTTTAAGTCAGGTTTTCGTAAAATCCTTGAACTAGGGTGAGGGGGCTTAGATGGATAGGTGGAAGGGGTAGTATTTCAGCAGCATCCCAGATACCAAAGTCCTTTTCTTTGTTTTTTCCTTGTGGTATGGCTATAAATCCCTTTATACTGGAAAAATTTATAATAAAAAAAATATAACCGTGGATGGTCTACAGCATTGAACTTGGGAGATTCTTAGTAGACCTCCTTAAGTTCAATACCGTAAGCCTAAAATGGTTTTAAAAATTTGACTTTACAAAAAAATCTTGCTTGTATGTTTTGATCAACTGTCCGTAACTCTAAATAATTGTCGATAATAAGTTCAAATCATTTTAGTCTTGTGTTTTATGGGGGGAGGGGGGAAGGTTTAAGTTCAAGACAAGAACTATAACTTTAGGGTCTGTGTTTTGGTAATTGGTCTTCCAATTAGAACTTTTCTTTTCAATATGATTGAAATTGGTTATGTTGATAGTTCTGCCATTTAGTTTTTTACTCTATATTCATAGTAGAAGGTTTACCGTTTGTGCTGGTGTCTTTAATTTTACTCGAATACTGTATTAAAATAATTTAAATCGATTATGAAAGTGACCTTCAATCAAGAATTTTGTGCAATCAAGAATTTGGTGGATAAATTTGAGTCTAGGTCGTTTAGTTGAAAATATTGTTCCAGTTTCATGACGTTCTAAATAGATGGGCCTGTCCACAATGACCGTATGACCAATTTTGCACACTGATTTGATTTATTAGGCTCCATTGGTGCAAGCATTAAAGCCACCAGATAATTTTCAACTTGGACGAAGCTCATTTTCACTTAGACGGCTATGTTAATAAGCAAAATTGTCCCATTGGGGCATCTGGAAATTCCAGAGTAGTTGTTGAACAGCCATTACAGTCATCACGTGTTACTCTTTGGTAGGCTATATGAGCCAGACGCATCTTTTCGAAAACGAGGGTGGTGCGCCTGTTACAGATGCGCCAATTCTGAGTGCGACACAGATTTTTTTACGGCGTTTCTTTTTTTTTTTAATAATAAGGATGTCTATGATATGAGGTTCCAACAGTAATGTGGCGCTACGTGCCACACTGCCCAAAAGAAACAATCCAACACTAAATTAAATAGACGTCAAATCGAACGATCTTGAAGAACAATTCACATCCTGAATAAAGTAAAAAAAAATTTTCTATTATGCACCTTGTGGCGGTAGCATTTGGTTAAAACCACAAATGGTGCAGATTAAAATTGTTAAGTTTCAGTGTCTCCTTTTACGTTATTTTGACTGAAAGATGTGACAATTTACACCTTCATACCAGACAGTCATTTTTCATGGATACAATGGCTTTTTCATAATCACTTGTGGGTTTTTTTTACAGAGAGTCTCATAAAAAGTAATTTTACTTATTGACATATCCACCGAGCGAGATAAATGAGCTCCTCATCGCTGAAGAGAATTACTTCGAAACAAATTTAGCACCCAAAGCCTCTTCTTCAAGTATCCAATTGGCATTTCTTTATATTTTATGGTTAATTAAATTATTCATAATATAAAAACGAAATCTTTAAAAAAAATTTTAGATAAGGCATACGACGTCTGTTCAAAAAGTATCGCGAATTTTGAATTTCCGCGGGCTATGTATATTAGATTTTTGATTTTTTTTGTGGCGTTATCATGACTTCTTGCCACAGTGTAGAACTGTCAATAAGGAATATAAAGCAAACCGCCAGAAACGCCCGGATTTGTGGACGAACAAAAATTAGCTTTTGCACCCTGATAACGCCCCTGCTCACACATCGTTGCTTGTGCGCGAATTTTTGGCCAAAAACAACACATTAATTATGTCGCAGCCATCGTATTCCCCAGATCTGGCCCCCTGTGACTTTTTCTTTTTCCCAAAACAGATTCTTTAATACATTTGAAGACGAACCAAAACACGTGCAAGCAAAGCAGCTGTGAAAAATTAACTGAACATTCAAAATGGGCGAACTTGTCGGCATAAGTGAGAGACATAAGTACCAACATAACGGCATAAAAAATCTAAAATCGAATATACGTAACCTGCGGAAATTCAAAATTTGCAATACTTTTTGAACAGACCTTGTATATTAAACCAGGGCTGTATTTTCTGAACTATAAAATGGATAACCCTGGTATTACCATTTATGTATAAATACTCTTCGTATTCATGTCGTAACCTAAAAAATATGGGATTATAAATTAATAGGAGATTATTTAGAAACGTTGAAATGACGGTATTATCCGTTTAAGTAACTTGGTATAAACATTGTATAAAACTGGTCCAACAAAACTACCTTGCGGAACACCAGCTCCACTAGGAAATATTTCTCATTATTTTCATCATTAACTTCTGTATGGAAATAAGGTGTGATTTTTAGCTTCCAGAATAGTCAATTTAGCTATACACCTACACAAAAGAATTATTCCATAATCAATTCTAAAATGACTCCCCAAAACGCACACACAAAAATATGAGAAAAAATCAAACATTAAACAGAAGCTAAATTCTGTCCTTGATAGAAATTATTTTTTTTTAATGTGCTTTATTTCTATTTGGTGTATTTTTACCATATCGTGTATATTTGATAAAGTTGACTCTTTTTTTTTATAAAAGAAAAAACCAAAAAACCAAAAAACATACAAAATTTTCTTGGTATTTATTTTTATTTTCTGTTTTAATTGCGATACAGATCCTTTTCATGTACAATAATAATTAATTAAATAACAATTTAGTTTGCGAAAATTACCGTTTTTACACATAATGATATTATGGCAAATTAATAAAATTACAAAAATGGTTGAAGAAAATCAACAGACAACCAACCTCAAGCATATACAAAAACATAATATCAACCATTAAATTGTCAAGAAACAGCACAGCAATTTTCCAGATTCCAAATGGTTGTCCTTTTTTTTTCTCTTCTCATATATACTCGTATATTAATTTTTCTTCTTATATTTTTTATATCCTTTTTTTCATGTTTGTTTTTATTTTCTTATTTGTTCTTTTGCTTGTTTAATTTCTGATTGTTAGGAACAAGAGTTTGTTGGGGGTTTATTGTTATCGGTTTTAATTACGTTTGAATTCAGTTATAAACATACACATAGCCTCGAAGGTGAAAAGAGGATTACAGAATTTTGATTACATTGCAAAATAATCAGTGCCGATGAACACTGGTGCCAACACAACGGCAGTAGCAGTAATAATCGGGGAATCCTTGCCGGCTATATAAATTAGGACAGGTTCTTCGGTTGCAATTGTAATCATTGATTTTTTTTTTAGTAACTATTATGTAATCATAATTATGCACATTAAAACATTTTATATGCGATTCATAAAAAGAGGAACTTTTTGTGATTAAGCAATTCGTGTCAATTTCCGACGATTTTTTATTCATTTTCAAATTTTTTTTAAATTTTTGAAATTTTTCATTAGAAATTTAGTTTTGAATAAAAATATCCAAGTTCCCTTATCCTGTGTTCATTAAGGGAAGGTAAACCTTAAATTGTTTGGTCCATACAGGATGTTTTTTATGTTCCATGTCAATTTTGTTTGGTCGCCATTTTGTTTTGAATGACAAAAGTTTGTAGAGAGAGTGGTCGATAACAATTTATTATGGAGTCGCAACAATGTGTTGAAATTTAAAAATAAAAAAAAAGATTTTATTTAAATAATTGTTTTATAGTAAAATTGGGTGATTTTTTTTTGTGTTACTCATATATGCTCTCATCGATGCCGTGCACAAGAATTGGGAATATTTCTATCATGTTTGTTAAAAATTCTCAAAGAACATTTGCATTTTTGCCCGTACAAAATTCAATTGACAAAACAGCTGCAGGCAAAAGTGACCATGAATGGCGGCGAGACTGGACTGCTTGAGTTTTATAGCTCCGTATAGACGGCCGCCATTTTTGGCACACTTCAATTTGGCTGGTTTTGTTAATAAACAGAATAGCCACTATATTGAGGCTCTGAAAACACTCAACTGATATACCAAAGACCACTTCACCTTCGTATGGTGCGGGATTTGGGCCGGCGGCTCATTTCTTTGACGATGCTGTAGGCAATGCTGTACCAGTTAGTGGTGACCGCTATATGGGCATATTGGAAAATTTTCTTCTACCCAAATTGGATCAATTAGGTTTACAGAGCATGTGGTTCCAACAAGACGATGCCACATCACACACAGCTCAGACTGCGATGCAAATTTTGAGAGAAATTTTTCCAGGCCGAATAAAGTCAAAAAGTGGTAATATCGAAGGATAAACTCAAAAGTGGTGATATAATAATTTCCCTTTTTTGAACCAACAAATAAATTTTTACTTATCGAAAAAAAAACTTCATTTTTTGGGACAAAAAATAATTTCCTTTTTTGGACCAAAAAATAAATTTTTACTTACCAAGAAAAAAAATCCTGTTTTTAAGGAAAAATAATGTCCTCTTTTGGACCAAAAAATAAATTTTTACGTACCAAGAAAAAAATTCTTGTTTTTAAGGAAAAAAATAATTTCCTTTTTTGGACCAACAAATTAATTTTTACGTACCAAAAAAATAATTTCCTTTTTTGGAAGAAAAAATAATGTCCTCTTTTGGACCAAAAATAAATTTTTACTTACCAAAAAATATATTCCTTTTTTGGGATAAAAAATAATTCCTTTTTTTGAACCAACAAATAAATTTTTACTTACCAAAAAAAAATTTCCTTTTTTGGGATAAAAAATAATTCCCTTTTTTGGAACAACAAATAAATTTTTACGTACCAAAAAAAACTTTTTTTGGAAGAAAAAATAATTTTCTCTTTTGGACCAACAAATTAATTCTTATGCACCCAAAAAATAATTTCCTTTTTCGACCAACATATAAATTTTTACGCACCAAAAAAATAATACCCCTTTTTGGAAGCAAAAATAATTTCCTTTTTTGGACCTACAAACAAATTTTTACTGATCAAAAAAAAACTTCTTTTTCTGGAAAAAAATAATACACCCTCTTTGGTCCAACATTAAATCTCCTTCTTTTACCAAAATCTGATCCTTTATTATCAATAAAATATAGCTTTTTAAGGTAAACATATTTTGATATCAAAATAGGCATTTTTGTTTGCTCAAAATACCTCCTTTGCGAGATAAAAAATATATTGTTATTTTAAAATAATGAATATACCTATTTTTTCCATAAAAAACTGCTCGTTTGTAAGCAAAATAGGAAAACTTTTTAAAAAATTACGGAAATACAGCTTTTTTTAAAAAAAAATTCATTTGAACAATTCCTACTCTTTTAATGAAAAAAATATTCTTTTTTAAACAAAAAAAAAGGGGGTATTATCGCCTATTAAGTGGCTTCTGTGGGACGTTACATACCAACAAACAAGCAAAAAAATGGCATTATTCCCAAACCAAAACAAACTCAAAAAAAGTTTTATAAGAAATTTATAAAAATTAACTTTTGTTTTTTTGTTGTCGATAAATTAGCTTTAATTTATTTAAAGCAAATTTATTATTTATTTATTTTTTACTTTTAAATAAACTTTCTTTTAAACAATTCTGATTTAATTAATTCTACAATTTTAATTAAAAATATTTAAAAATTTTACTGGTTCGGTGAAAAATACCAAGTGGCTAGTTTAGAAAATGATTTTTAGGTTAGTTTTTCTCTTGTTTTTATTTTAGGTTAGTTTTTTTAAAGGTGTTGTTTTCTTTTATTTTTAGGTTAGTTTTTAATTAAAAATATTTTTAAAAATTTACTCGTTCGGTGAAAAATACCAAGTGGCTAGTTTGGAAAGTGATTTTTTTAGGTTAGCTTTTTCTCTGGTTTTTTTTAGGTTAGTTTTTTCTCTTGTTTTCTTTTATTTTTAGGTTAGTTTTTAATTAAAAATATTTAAAAAATTTTCCTCGTTCTATTTTTAAAATAGATTCTTTTAGATTATTTTTTTCTCTTATTTTTTTAGGTTAGTTTTGTTAAAGGTGGTGTTTTCTTTTATTTTTAGGTTAGTTTTTAATATTTAAAAATTTGACTCAGTCAGTGCAAAATCTAAGTGTATAGTTTGGAAAGTGAATTTTTTAGGTTAGTTTTTCTTTTGTTTTTTTTTTTAGGTTAGGTTTGTTAAAGATGGTGTTTTTGAAAGAAAAAATACTTAATTGGAAACATTTTTAAATTTCCTTTTTTTATTATCGTTAAAATATATTTTGCTTCCAATAAGTAAGATAAGACTTACAACAAAAACATCAAAAATTATTAGTTATTAAATTATTGTCATTTGATGTACTTTTTAAAAACCTTTTTTACATATTAGGAAAAAAAAATTCAACTGGATACATGGTCAAATATTTTTGGTTTAAAAAAGAAAAATTTAAAAGAAAACCATATTCACCCCAAATACCGCCTGCCCTACCCGACCTTATATACACATATTCAAAAAATGTGTCCATATTTACAAAAAAAAATGATTTCCATTAAAAAAAATAAACAGAAAATTCATTAAAGCCAAAAGAATCGACAAAATATAAAAAAGATTTCCAACTAACACATTACCAATAATATGCGGCTTTGGTTGCCCAACAAAAAATTCACCACATTCTATATTGTCCTTTATTGTGTGTGGCAATTTTGTCAGCAAATTTTGTTCATTTTCATTTTTTTATCTTATTTTTTTCTATATATTTTTTTTTTTTTATCATTACTTTTATGATATTTTTGGTTTTGTTTTATTCTTGTCAATTTGAAAAGTCAGTAATATGTATTATCCAGTAGCATTGATATAAATAGTGGATAATAATAACAATAATAATGGATTCGGTAAAGGACAGAATAGTGGGCCGTAAATTCGTTAAAACGATTTCACCAATAATAGTAATAATAATAATAATAGTAATAATAATAATAATAGAATATAACAGAATATATGTACTTTGGTCTAGAGAATCCGGTTAGGTTTCAGGCATAAAGGACGAAATGGTGTGAAGAAAATCTGACTGAAAATAACCGAGGATAACTGTATTATTAGATAATGTATATAATAAGGAAGGTATAGTATAGGGAAAAGGGGAGACAGGATAATATTGTGCTCGATTGAGTAAAAAAGAAGAATTTCCGAATTGAGCAAATTTTTGCTGGAAGCTGTTGATTGTTCGAAACAGTTTTCTGCTTGATCAGGATAACATAATATATGGCCATTATCTGATATCATACCACCTCTACACATGATGTGCACTAAGTATATAAGATGCCCACATGTAGAAATATTTTCGAATTGACATCGTACATTTTATGGAGGGAGAGGTGGACATAAATGTTTCCAACCAAGTTGGTGAATATCTCTGGTAAGTTGGCAATTGTCTGTGTCCAGTTAACCACATGCTGGTAGCATTAAGCATGTCATCCTTAAATCAAAGTAAATACTAGATAAAAGCGATGAAGGCGTATATTTCCTACTGATTAAGGATGCCGGGAATATAAGTCCTTTAAGTCATTCAAGTTACAAAGTTTACGTTTCAAACTTGGACTGCTTATGGATTTTCATCTCTCATCCTTTCTCTCGTCTCTGGTCCCATTACAAGTCACAGAGTAAACATCTACAATAATATATCTATCATCTATTATTATACAGAATCAAATCAAATATTACATTTATGGTGGTTTTTTTTGTGTGCTCTTTAATAAAATTCAATTTGATTTAATATTTCATATATTTTATTTACATCAAAATACTGTCCTTGTTTTTAGTTTTTTTGCTCTGCTATTATTAACAATCAGTCATTGCATTGCAAAAAAAAAAATCCTTGCAAAAGGAAAATGTCCGTCTTGTCCATTACGATTTGAAATAAAATTCTCAGATTTATTATAGGTAATTTTACCAAATAACAATGAAAATACTTTCATATAATTCATAATTATCATTATATCCTTACAAGGATAATAATAATAATTCATCTCATGAAAAATCGCTTCAAAACAAATTCCAATCCGAAAAATAAAATGCCATTTGAGAAAATGTCCTATTTTCCTTTAGGAAATTAATTATTTGATTGGCAGTACAAATGAAAAAACGCCATTTTTTTTCTTCAAAATTTCGAGGCTTTATTGTGGAAAAATAAATGCCTCGAATGCTTTAAAGTATTGTCCATCGTTAGACATAATTTTTTTCCATATTTCTGGTAAGATCGGAAGTGCTGCTTAGCCAGGCCATGGAAGAGGTAGTAGTTGGAAGGGATGATGTCTGGAAGAGTCAGCACGTCCTATTTCAATGTTTCCAGGTTGGTTTTAACCACTTTAGCAACATGTGACCAAGCTGCAAAATCACTTTGCCTTGTCTTTGCTCAAATTGTGACCGTTTTTCTTTTAATGCTCGGCTCAAACGCATCAGTTGTGTACGGTAGCGAGCTCCTAGTTGCAACAGTTCCTAATATACTACTTTTATAAGCTTAAATCCGCTGCTTTTTAGTCAAAAATAACGCATGTTATGGGACAAGAAGCATGAAAATCGGCCTAGGAAGAAAGTATGGCGTGCCAATGGTACCTTAATACGTTCACTCACGCTATCTATGACCAAACAGCTTATACCCCTGGTACTACGTCGAGCTGGTCCCACCAAATGGTCGATATTCGGTTTGGATCATCGCTTTGGATTATCGTAATGGATCCTTCCTTTTTTGGCATTGGTACAGCCTGTTCGATGTCTCTCGGCTTCAACTCGTACTGCTTTTGGATCCTTCCCCAAGGCTTTTAAACGATGGTAAATTTCTTTTTGAATCACACCCAATCTGCATTTGCAAGTTCATTCAGTAATGCCCCTCCAATTCTGCGTCTTCAAACTTTCAGGATCTTGTCTTCCACGTCGGAATCACCGCTTTTGTAGCGTTGGAACTATTCGCGACACGTTCTCTCACTAAAACAAGCCTCACCATAAGTTTCTAAAATCTTTCGACGCACTTTCCCCGCAGATTTTTTCGAATTGAGACAAAACTTCCCGCAAATGCCGCTTATTATTTGGCTCAAATTTCGACATTTTTATTTACAAGAAAATATAAAATGTCACAAATATATTGATGAGGATTTGTTGACAGATGCCTAAGCTTACGATTTGACGTTTCTAATCTGATATTTTGGCGCCATCTATTGGAAAACGGCAGTTTCCCTATTTTACTCGCAAAAAAAACATACACAATAATTCCCGAAATGCAATCGGGAATTACATAAAGTGGAAAAAGAAATCAACACAAAAATTCGTTCAAATGGTGAAAAAATTAATAAAATGCGTTTCAATAAATAAAAATTAATAATGTAGGAATGGGTCTTTTTTGAATAAATTTTTGTCAATTGTTCAGGACGAGGTAGGCCCTGTCTTCGGTGGAACGATGGTTTTAGGCAGGATCTCAACAAAATAAAAATGCTGGGACTGTCGATCGGGAAAACCATGACACGAAGCTGGGACGCGTGGAGTTATCTAATATAGCGGTCCTAGACTAGACTCACGTTTGTCAGGGCTGCACTTCCCAAACCATGAAATGAATAAATCCGTACTTTGTTTTATAAATACACCTCTGTAGTGACTGTCTGGCTAGGTTTTAATAATTCGTTAATGTTGGTCGAGGGGTTGAATGAGGTGCTTAATTTGGCTGAAGGCATTTGGTTTTTTCTTGCTTCAGCTTGCTGTAAAGGACCCACTTCTTATCACCAGTAATGATCCTTTTCAGAAATGGATCCTCCCATTCATATCTAGACAAAAAAGACGAACAGATCGTTTGTTCTTGGTTCGATGGGACAAGTTCCTGCAGCACCCAAATTCCTTTTCAATTTTTTTCCAAGTCTTTTTAAATGGTCCTTGACTGTTGCCTAGGGGTAGCTAAATTCTTGAAATAATTCTCTTACGGTTTTGCAGGCATCTGAAGTCCAAAGGGGTTAAATCCCAACCTCTTGGAGCCCATTGCACATATATAAATCTTGAAATTATCGACTCGTTAAACTTTCACTGTAATAAATCAATTTTGGCCATGGGCTGTGTGGCACATAACACCGTCTTGTTGAAACTACATATTCGTTAAATCAATATTTTCCAATTTGTATCGCTTACTATTGACAATAACAGTAACTCCTTCCTCATTTTGAAAAAAAAATAAGGACCAATGATGCCACCGAACAGTTTTAAATTTGAATAGTGAAGGTTTGATAGTTTATTCAGCGATCCGGAGAGATGAAAATTCTGCTCATCTGAAAAGAGGATTTACTTGAAAAAATTAGCACCATTTTCATGTTGTTCCAAAGCAAAATCAGCCGATTTTGTAATAAAAATTTTGTGAGGATTTAAGCCCAAATCTTATCGTGGCACACAGTCTCAAATGTTGAGAACTGCTTGAAATCGATAAATTTGTGTTTTCATCTACACTTACCTGAACGGCAGCACTATTCTCGGCGCTTCGACTGGATATACTGGTTCGTGAATGTTGTGTAAAGAAAGATCGACGAACATTGAGCACACTAGGCTGATTATGAAGATCATAAATTGGAAGAAGTGCACGATAAGTTGCAATAAAATAATGATAAAAAGAATAATTTACAAGCGTTGTTGAGGCATGCATCTTTCCATGAATAAAGTGGAACCCTTCCTGAATACAACCGACAGTGACAGAAGATTAAATAAGGCCACACAGTCCATTTGAAAAAATTATCGCCCCTATTGGAAAACCACATATGATAGCTTATTTAGGCTTCAACACTTTGTCGAATAACTTAGAGGCATTAAATGCTGTAAATTTATCTAGTCAATATCTGTCCTTGACATTGTTGAGCACAGGGAAAAAAAATAGTTGGAACAACAATAAGATTACTAACCAAGCATCAAAATGACACCTACTTTGACGTAGTTCATTCGACAGCAACTGAGGCAAAACCGTGAATGAATCCGAACAATTGTCATTTCTAACCCGCTTTACCTAACGTATTGGATGAAATTAACAGTCCTCTTTGCTATATATTAAATTTATCAGTAATTTAATATTATCAATTTGTTACTAAAAAAAAAAAAACCTCAAACCACACTGCAACGATACTGGAAAAGGCATTTCGAATGTGTAAACCGGAAAAGGATGTTTCGATAAGCAAATGCAAATAAATAAAAACCGAACCAAAACTAAATTCAAAGAAAGTTTAAAGACATTTACCCGAAAAAGGTAGGCGAAACTTTTCTTGAGAAATTCCAAACAATTAAAATTCAAACAAAAGATGAATTTTCGTTTTGTCCTTTTTGAATGAGAGCAATTGGTAGCACTGAGCGCACAAGACTAGGTGCACAACGAAACGATGGAACTTTTCAGCAATTGTGTGTGTGTGTATGTGCGTGTGTATTCTGCTAAAAAGTGCTAAATACCAAAATATACATAAATACCTCCTCTTGTGCATAAGAAACCAAGTGAACAAAGTTCCCATGGAAATTTCACTTCCGTTTCCTTTTAAACTTTTACTCCTATTTTCAGTACGCCTCGATTCGTACTTGTTGGTTTGTTAAAATTAGTGATTTTTTTTTTTGCGTAAGAATTTTTTTTATTTCTCTTTCATAAAGGCAGGATTTTTTGGTATTGTATAATTATTTTTTTTCTCCATTGCAATAATATTCACTTTTGCTGTTTAACTGGTTTTTCCATATCCGGTCATACACCAAATTTTAGTTGTGAACAATGTGTCAGCTGTGAACAATTTCAATCTGCTGACGTTAGTTCTTTACGAATTTTTGTCCACAATTGTAATTAAAGAGTAAGAATTTTATTTTTTACTCTCATTTTCATTTTAACTATTCTGGAATTTGGCAAAATCTGCCCTGAAAATTTTTCTTACGAATTTTTATAGAAAATTTTCACCGCAAATTTTTATAGAAAATTTTTACAGACAATTTTTATTGCAAATTTTCATAGAAAATTTTTACAATAAATTTTCATAGAAAATTTTTACTGCAAATTTTTAAAGAAAAATGTTACCGTAAATTTTTATTAAAAACTTTTACTGCAATTTTTTTTATAGAAAATAATTACTGCAAATTTTTTTATAGAAAATTTTTACTAGAATTTTTTTTATAGACAATTTTTACTCCAATTTTTGTTCATTAAAAATTTTCACTGGAAATATTTTTATAGAAAATTTTTGCTGGAAAATTTTTACTGTAAATTTTGTACATTTTTTTATAGATAATTTTTACTGCAATTTTGTTTATAGAAAATGTTGACTGCAAATTTTTCTATAGAACATTTTTACTGCAAATTTTTATAGAAAATCTTTACTGCCATTTTTTTTATAGAAAATTTTATAATTCCAATTTTTATTGTAGAATAATTTGACTGTAGATTTTTTATAAAACATTTTCACTGCAACTTCTTTTATAGAAAATTTAACTGTAATTTTTTTTATAGAAAATTTTACTGCAATTTTTTTATAGAACATTTTAGCGCAAATTTTATAGAGAATTTTTTACCGTAAAAAATTTTTATAGTAAATTTTTACTGCCAATTTTGTTTGTAGAACATTTTTACTGTAATTATTTTTATAGACAATTTTTAACGGAAATTTTATAGCAAATTTTTATAGAAAATTTTTACTGCAATTATTTTTATAGAAAATTTTATAATTCTATTTTTTTTTATAGAAAATATTTCTTAAAATTTTTTTTATAGAAAATTACTGCAAATTTTTGTATAGAAAATTTTTACTGCAACTTTTTTTTTAGCCAATTTTTACTGCAAATTTTTTTATTGAAAATTTTTACTGCATTTTTTTTATAGACAATTTTTATTGAAAATTTTTACTGCAATTATTTTTTTAGAAAATTTTACTGCAATTTTTTTTATTGAAAATTTTTATTGCAATTGTTTTATAGAAAATTTTACCGCGAACAATTTCATAGAAAAAATTTTACCGCGAAAATTTTTACAGAAAATTTTTATGGAAAATTTTCATCGCACATTTTTATAGAAATTTTTCAGCGTTAATTTTATAGACAATTTTTACCGCAAAAATTTGTAAAGAAAATTTTTACTGCAATTATTTTTATAGACAATTTTTACTGAAAAATTGTTTATTGAAAATTTTTACTGCAATTATTTTTATAGAAAATTTTACTGTAATTTTTTTTATAGAAAACTTTTATTGCAATTTTTTTATAGACAATTTGTATTGAACATTTTTTTTGTCACTAATATCAACATTAAAAAAGTAAATCACATAAATTCCAATTGCTGCTCAAAAAATATGTTTTGTGTTCGGGGCATTATATTTGAAATGATTAAGGTTTTCGCAATCTGCCGACTTTACCATAGCTCTTTACGAATTTTTGTCTAAAATTATTTTATATTTTATTCTTATTTTTAAATTTTTTTCAAATTTAATCTTTTCCAGTTTCGAATACTGGTCGGTATTATAGTAAGTGTATTATTTGATAACTGAACGATGATTTGCTGTTAAAAGAAACAATTTGAATTGCAAATTATCGGTCACACCTGATATTATTAATTAACTGTGATACAATATTAAATTTGAAGATTTGCTATATTTAGTTTGCTTACACAAGTTAAATTTTTTTCTTCCATGAAGAAAGGATAGTCAGAAAAACAGAGGCCGGCCAACAGACTGCTCCGCTCATTTTGGTTAAATTTTCCTTGTTTCACTTTTGGTGGTTTTTTCCTCGTGAATTTTTTTTCTTTTTTTTTTGTGGTTAACAGATGGACTCAAAGACTAAATTTGATAACATTCCAAATAAAGCCGTTTTCCTACTTCCTTTACCATCCTTGCTATATAAAAAAAAAATAAGTATTAAGGCTAACAAGGAGCTTAAAGACATCTTACACACTTTAATAGTACCAACATTTCATTAGAATCATAGTCTGTGGTTAGTATTCATATTATTTGGATTGTTGGGAGGGAGGGGGCGGGGGATAAAGTAGTTAAGGATATGTTCTTTGGGTAGATTGAAAATGGTTTTTTCTTTTGCTCTGTGAAAAATCTACTCGTACGCTGGTGGATTGTGCACAGCATCCTTGCCGAATGAGCTGGATGAGTGAATTCAGTTGAATTGAGGATAATATTATCCTAGTATGGAAATTGAAGATGGCTTATTTGGTGATCCGGCGAATAGCAAGTGAAATTTTTGCAAATCTCACTCATAACGGAAAGTTAACGATCCTGTCAGAATCAGCTATGTCATTTTCATTGGTTTGGGATTTCGTCGGCTCGAATTCAATTGCAGATATTTTACCATAGTTGGTTAGCTGGCTTTCCATTCAATATGATTTGAACTCTTCGTACTCATCCCCATTACCCCTAATATCCCAAAAAGTCATCATGTTTCTGTTTGGATTTGATTCGAAGTGACGTGTTTTACAAAACTTCATCTCAGCTACACGACGAATTGGGGTAGTTCTCATCCATGATTTTTTTTTTGATTGAAGAAAAAGCCTAACAATTTTTAATGTTACTGACGCTCATCATTCACTACCCACCAATTATGAGTATGGTTTTTTCAATGTTTTCATGCACTCCTTTTCCCCCAACCCCGACACCACCACGCCATCGACTTTGGTGTAGCACGTTTATTTCGGTGTGGGTTCTTTTTCTTTTTGGTCGTTCTTTAATATTGTGTTGTTTTTTGTCAGGCAGTTTTCGACAAAACCCCCAAACCTTCACATTCTTTCACCCACCTCTCCGCCCTTCTTTCTCTTCCGTACTTGACATATTCTTCGTCAATATTATACCGGAAACTTAACTTTTGTTATTAACAAATTTCTTTTCCGGCTTTTGGTATAGGACTCAAATTCAGTTCGCCCTCTCCTATCCTCTATCCTGTCCTATGAAAATCAGACTGTACTCATTCGTGTGCAAATTCATAATCCTTGCAAAGGAGCCCCAGCATGTGCAAGTACTTATAGACACGAGTACGAATAGTATTTATCGAATATTCGAATAGTAGCTGTTTACGGGGATGGTTTTATTTAAGGAAACTGAATAAGGGGCGGGGGGGATTAGTAGGAACAAGGGGATGATGGTCGTATATTTGATTACAACCGGTGTGGTCTATGCATGATTGACCAAAAGAGCGAATCAGTTGAATGAGGACAAGCTTACGTGACGAGATTATGTTAGCCAGAAAAAAAATATGTTAATCAATACACAAAAAAAAATTTTTTGGTGGGGATTGGAGAGAGGGGCTAGGGGGGGTAGACCTGCTATAATGTATATATATTTTTGGCAGAGAGCTTCTTTTTCCATTCAAGTTATTTGTTTCAGTTAATTGATTGGGGTTAGGCAATGTTTAACGTATACAATAGCGTTAAACAGCCGTTCTCTATTGTTCAGCTTATTTATGTATATTTGCCATTTGTCCCCCCCCCCCAGTTCTTCAGTCGGATTTCTATTATTATTTGAAAGAGATATGGTAGGAAGGGTGAAGGGAAAAGTCGCCCCTCTCAAACCCCACCAAAACTCATTTGATTCCCTTTCATTTATTACACATTGTTTTGCTGTTTCATATTTTTTTAATATTATTATTCCTATTTTTTTTTTGATTTTTTTTTCTGTCCCTTATTTAATTCCATTTGAGCCAACGCTCCTGTTTCAAATTTTCTCCAATTTTCATATAAAAGATCTTTTGCCATTTTCTCATGCATATTTATTTAATGTTTAATCGATTTTTATCAGTTTATGCTTTAAATGGTTTCCATATCATTTCATATTACATAAAAATCTATACGGATACGGATACACACACCCACACCTATACACATGTATAATATGTAAGCACCACAAAAAAAAACACTATATTTAAGATGAGCTTTAAGGGAGGGACTATTATTATTATTATTATTATTATTATTAGTTTTCGTTATTTTTGTTTGTTTTTTTTTCTTCTCGAATATTTAATTAATTGAGAAAATATTTAGAAAATACAATTTGATAAATATCAGTTGAGCTTTTAAGTTCAGGGTTAGTGGCACTCCTCTTACTCGGACGCGATAATCAAAAGGTAAATTTACGAATACTCTAAGTTCCAACCTTATCTGAACTCCTTTTTGGCCACTTACGCTGATGATACTAGGTGTTTTTTTGCTGATAAAAATCTCCGCAAATTGCATTGAAAAATTCCTGAAATAGAAATCAGTTTATTCGTTTCGAAAATGATTCCAGAAGAACACAAAAATCGGTTCATGTTACATTTACTCTTTGTCGTAATAATAATAATATATGGAGGGTAGGTAGCCAGAGGCACTTGGTCTCAAAACCACTTCGAGCAAGAAGGTCTTTTGTGGGGTAAACAACCCCAACCCAGATAATAGTAATATTGAGGCTTTTGGTGGAAAATCTCATAGGAATCCAGCGAATTCCAAACCGAGATGCCGAAGTCGCCGATGTTTATTATGATAATATCTTAACAGACAATGGCCAGTGAGTAGGCTTAGGTCTGGTTTGTTAAGTTTAAGGACCTTTGGCCGTTCTTTTTTTAGAAAAGGTGATGAATTTTTTAGAGTGATTGATGGCCGGTGAATTACCCCAGTGTAAGCTTTTCCAGAATTCTATTTATAATGGACCACTTTGGTGGCTCTTTTAACTGCCAACCAAAGAGCAGAGTATTTGCCAACTCCCCCGAAAAAAATTAGGACTAAGAGCAAACTAGTCCTTATTTTTTTCGGTGGCATACAAAATTTTTTCTTAGGACCAAGAAGTAGTGGACGGCGGCAAGCCCAGTAGTTAAGAGAAGAAATACAATGCTTAGTAAATTTTTGAATAGCATTAAAAATATCCAAATTTATTAAATCGAGGAAAAAAATCAAAAATCTTGAAATTTGGTCAAATTTAAAAGATGCAAATTCAGTAAATCGAAAATAAAAAAAAATTATACCATAAAATTTTGGTAATTTTCTATAAAATAAAAATAAATATCCAAATTTAATTGATTTTTAAATATGAAAAAAAGATCTCAAAATTTATTAAATTAAAAATTTTGAAGTTAAAGGAGAAAACTTTCCAAATTTACTAATTTAAAAAAAAATCTAAAAATCAAAAATCCCTAAAATTTGGTAAATTTTTAAAATAAAAAAAAATTTCAAATCTTCAAAAGTTGGCGTTGGTTTTATTTTTTCAAATTTAAAATAAATAAAAATTTCGAAATTTGTTAAATAAAAGTTTGAAAAATAAAAAAATAAAACAATGAAAATTAGAAAATTTAGTAAATTTTTAAATTGAAAAAAAAAATTAAAAATTTTCAAATTCAGTTAATCAAAAGTAAAAGAACTTTCAATAGAATAAAATCTAAAAAACTTATAATTTAATTTATTAAAAAATTTAATTTTAAAGAAATTACAAAATTTTCAATATGACAAATTAAAAGCAAAAGTTTTTATGTTAAAAAATAAATCAAAAATCATAAAATTTTGGTAATTTTCTAAAAACTAAAAATAAATATCCAAATTTAATTTTTACTGAATTTATATTTACTGAGAGACTTTTTAATAAAATAATTTTTACTGAAACAAATTTTCACTGAAACAAGTTTTTAATGAAAGAATTTTTACTTAAAGAATTTTTAATAATAGAAATTTTACTTAAAAAATTTGAACTGAAAGAAAACAAAATCTCCAAATTTTTTAAATAAAAACAATTTTGATCAAAATAATTTTTACTGACGGAATTTTTACTGAAACAAAGTTACATTGAAACAAATTTTAACTGAAATAATTTTTAATGGAAGAATTTTTAAAATAAAGAATTTTTAATGGAAGAATTTTGACTGAAAGAATTTTTATTCAAAGAATTTTTACTGTAAAAATTTTTAATGCTAGAATTTCTACTAAAAGAATTTTAATGGAAAGAAAAGAATAGAAAAATAAAAAAAAAATAAAAAAAAATCTTATAATTTGGTATAAGCGATTAAAAAAAATTGTTTGTTACT
This sequence comes from Atherix ibis, assembly GCA_958298945.1. NCBI lineage: Eukaryota > Metazoa > Arthropoda > Insecta > Diptera > Athericidae > Atherix > Atherix ibis. The sequence goes on from OY282609.1 coordinate 80,567,361, forward strand.
AAAATAATTTAAAAAAAAAATAAAGAAAAATTAAATAAGTCAAACTACGTAAGTGAGAAATCGGAAAATTTTTTTTTGTTTTCAAATAAACCCAAATTTAATAAACCCAAAAATACCCAAATTTAATTAATAAAAAATCATAGAAAAAGAACAAACTTTAAAAACGAAAAATATGAAATTAATTAACCACTTTTTCCAAAAACGCACATTTTAAAAATTTTTACTGCACACTTTTTTAATGCTAATTTCGATAGATAATAAAAAAAAACTAACAATTTCATTATTGGTAGGAGGTGGTTTATGTTTTCTTGTTAGGGTAATTGCCTTCAATAAAATCACCCCTTTTCAGAAAATTCCTGTCGATATAAGAAAAACGCCGAACGTTGCTCGGTTCGGTGCCAATTCAGAACGTAAATTGTCTGCCATGTGGTGGCGCCTAAATTAGCATTTCTAAATAGTGTGACTTGGAAATGACAAATAGAAGAACGAAACTACCGATTGCGTCCCACATATGAGGACGGGGGCCACCAATAAATATTGGTACTAATTTTGTGCTCTAGTCACGCGGAACCCATCACCCCCTAACACATTCATGCCACTTTCTTCTATTGCTAAGAGCATGCCACTTTCTTCTATTGCTGTGCTGAAAAGACTCATCAACAACAACAACAACACCACTGAAGACTGCCGTCTAGGCTCCTTATACCAGGTCACATTAATGTTTGTAGGTTAGGTCTAGGCAGAACTTAGAAGCCGTCAACTACCAGAAAAGTGCCTCACCTGCTTTGATAATAAATCATTGAATTTTCACATAGTTTTTTCGACAGTATACGGGTTTGTTGGGAGGGGCGCAGAGGGAGTAAGGGGTCACAAAATAGTGGTGATAAATAATATATGTACGAGCATATAAGGAAAACAAAGAAAACTAACCATAAAATGTGAATTGTTACAGAAAAAGAATACAACAACAACAAAAAAAACACAAACATTTAGACTCAAATGGAAGGAAACAGAACATATCCACAACGAGAAAAGAAATGGAAAACGAGAAAGAACAGGAAATGTGGGGAGACACAAAATGCTATGTCTGAGCCCAGTTCGGAACGGGACGCAAAAGTAATGTAACATAACAAAACACATAATAATAGAAAAAATAATGATGGCAAAAAGGGAAAATATTGTATAATATTATGCCAGATGGTTGGGATAGTTTTACTTCTGGTTTTTTTTTGAACGTGTTCCCATCGAAGCAATTGACGAATTTTTACTTTATTTATTTTGCAACAATTCAAGGATTGAAGTGAAGGGAGGGGGGGGAGAGGATTGAAACTGGAAAAGGAATCATCTTGGAGGGCATAGTGGGAAACTTTTATTGTACGAGAGTATCTTCTGATGGTGAGAGATGGATAGTACACACATATTTAGTAACTTTAGAGGCAGGAAGCAATGACCCCCCTTATCATAAAAATGCTGAAACCGAAACCCGACAATTCGAATCTGAATCTGAACACTTCTGAATTTCTAGGAATCAACTTGAACATAATAGAACGTGAACAACAGTGTTTATACACACGTCCTGGTCATATTATTCTGATTGAATGTTCTTCAAAAATCTTCAAAAAATGTTTCGTCCCATCATAAAATCGCATCAAACCAACGAAAGGCCAAACAATAAAATAAAAAAAAAATCTAAATAAATCTACAAAAAAAAAGTCGTTAGTCGGCGGGGGGAGGGGAGGAGGTGGATTTGAAATAGAAAGAATTGAGCATACTGAAAAAATCATATTTTTGCTTAAGAAGACCAACAACGATTTCGATGCTGGAAAAAAAGGATATCAATCCACAGATTGGCTGCCTGCCCAAATCGAACAAGAAACACTATAAAAATTTCGTATTCCAGTTGGTCACAAATGTGATTGATCCTCTTTAAGGTGATTTCTTTTTCCCTACCCATACTGAAATAGTATCGCTGACATTGCTATTGTCCTTTTATTATCCATCCTGAAACTGCTTTCCTGCAATCTTACTCGTATTTTTTACAACCTTGTACAGTCACTTTTTGGAAGTCCTCATTTCTAATGTGATTTTTCTCTTTGTTTCGAGTTCATAGAAGGTCCTTTTTGGTTTTATTCTATTTTACATCAACATCTACTATTATTTACACCTGCAGCTGAAAATTATTATAACCGATAAGTTATTTTTAAATTTGGTTCTTAATCAAAATATTGTAATCCACTAATTTTAATATTAAACAAACAAAAATTAAATCGATTTTCTTTTTGACAGGGGATTGTGGGGTGGGGGGGGGTGGTCGTGGAGTTCTTTAATGGAAGATGGTAGATGAAAGTTGTCATTTAAAGAGAAAAGTTGGTAATTCTTTTCGGCACACACATTTGAAAAGCATGACTTATTTTAGCTTTGCAGTGTATTGACTATGAGAATAGTGTAAAGAATAGGTCCGAAGGAACTTCCTTGAGGAACACTAGCGTAGATATGGCAAATGTCGGAATATGGAAGGTTTTCTATGATTTTTGAGTTGATATTGTGGTAGGTAGAACGTCATAATAAGATACTATTTACAACTGATCACATTCATGAGCTTCTAGAAGAAGCCAGCTTGTAAAACAGCATAAAAAGCGTTTGTTATTTCTAACAACAGACCTTAACAATATTTTTTTCGCTCGACAGGATTGGATCGAAAATCAATATTGATGGTTCCAAAGATCATCTAAAGTACCTTTTTCGAGAATTTTTGCTTAAATTAGAATTAAGCTAATTGGTCTCTTAGAGGAAATGTATATGAATAGATTTATTTGGTTTGGAGAATATTTTTATTTTTTATTTTTAAATAAAAAATTTAGGGAATATTTCTATTGAACGGAATTTTTACTGAAAGAAATTTTCCTCAAAGGATTTTTACTGAAACAATTTTTATGAAAATATTTTTTACTGAGGGAATTTTTATTAAAAGAATTTTAAGTGACCGAATTTTTACTGAGAGAATTTTTAATGGAGAAGTTTTACTGAAGGAATTTTTGAATTTTTCCTGAAAGATTTTTTTACTGAATTTATTTTTACTGAAAGAATTTTTACTGAAAGAATTTTTAATAAAAGAATTTTTAATGAAAATATTTTTACTGCAAGAATTTTTACTGAAAGAATTTTTGCTCAAAGAATTTTTACTGAAAATATTTTAACTACAAGAATTTTTACTGAGAGAATTTTTGCCGAAGGATTTTTACTGAAACAATTTTTAGTGGAACAATTTTTACTGAAAGAATTTTTAATGAAAATATTTTTACTGAAAGAATTTTAACTTCAAATATTTTTACTGAAAGAATTTTAACTGAAAATTTTTTTACCTAAAGAATTTGTGACTTGAACAATTTTAACTGAAACAATTTTTTGGAAGAAATTTTTACTGAAGGATTTTTTTTACTGAAACAATTTTTTACCAAAACTAATCGCAATTGGATTACTTACTTGAGCTGCGTTTGGTACCGGAGAATGTGGGAATTCAGGGTTAACGGGCTGGAGGAATTTGTTGTCACTCACAGTTATCCCCAAAATTGCATTGCCTACTAACACCAGTTTCTGATTTGTTGGGCGACCAAAAGTCACACTTTTTATCAACTTATTGAGCAACAGTCAATAAACCAGTCAATTCAAAATCGACACCAAAATTCTGGGCACGTAAGCTCCTCAGAATCCGGACTGGATTTCGGACATCAACCGTCCCTTATGTTAGTCCTGTGGCACTCAGCATCGCTGAATTATTATATGAGTGCCACATGAGCAAGGATTACTTCGCCAGCAAAATTCCTCCCATTGTGGAGATCTTAGGTCAAGGAGATACTGAGCACAGACCAGACTCGTTTAGATAATTCCCCACAAGTACAATGAAGTCGTCAGATTGTCTCATGGTCGTGTCGCTATAAAATAACCCCTGACGCATATTTATTGAGATCTTACATACAAACAAACAAAAAATCGTCTCAATTTTCTCTATAATATTGGACTGACGATACCACCTTGAGGTACTCCTGCTTGGATAGGTAATATTTCCTAATCTGAGAGGTAGGATTTGATGACAAGAACGTGGACATGGGAGAGTTTTCCAAAATATGTTGATGCTGCTTAGAACTTTCTTCTAAAAGTATCTGCAGCAAAACTCAGATTTTCCTAATTTCCTTTCGTTATCGGGAACTGAAAATTATCTTCTCGTAAATATTTTTATTATTTATGAAGACTCAATTTTCCATTTCTTAGGACTACAACGGAAGGGAGGAAATTTCGTTTGCTGAATGCTGTAATTTCTTTACTTTTATCTCTAATCCGATTGACTCCATCATTGAAGCTACACGCTGCCATAATTTTAATCCCCTTTCACGTCCAGCCTAAGACTTTTTTCTTTGCTAAAAAATAAAAAATCAAAATGCCGCTTTGCAGTGATGGTTTTTGAATGAAATTTTGCCAAAACCAAATATTTCCGGTGGATAATATTTACGAACCGAGAGGCTTCTGGAAACTCGGCTAATTCTCGTAAAATGTTTTTGATGTTGACCAATTCTCAACTTTGCTCCCGTTATAATGATGCACTCCTAACTGATTATGTTCGGCTTCGAGTATGCTTATCGGTACATAAAAAACAACAAACTTTTTGCCAATTCCACCACCAACAACGTAATTATTATCTGTGAAAAGAGAGTAAGACTTTTTGAAAAGTACATGAATTAGGCTTCGGTTCTGTACAGCAGCCGTGAATGTAAAAACGTTCTTTTTTTCCCCCATACAACAAGCTAGATTATCGGCGGCCCTACTTATCTTTTCATCCTTATTTAGTGCAGTACAAAACTACTCAAACAGCATACATGTGAGCGAATATAGATTTTTATAAAGTTGCCTGCCTGATCTGACTGATGGCAGCCGTCATTTTCGGGGAGAATAAGGCATATTCCAGATCGATGATAATAAACAATTTGGACAATGCACTCTTTTGTGTTCGTGTTTATTATGTCTCGTATTTTGGGTTACGTTCCACATGATTACTTAGCCTGGAGCGGATTAATAGTATAGAAATTGGAATTTCCCGTCGCACTACATCAAGACAATAAAGTTTGGGTGGCATCTGATATGGTTCGTTTGGCTTCTACTGCGAGAAATTTCATAATTCCAAACAACCGAAAACAAAGGAGGGCAGCCTTTAGAATATTGAACCTCGGTTTATAGTATAAAGCTGGATGCTGTGCCGTCCTTGCACCCATTTAATTCTTGACGAACGCTACTAGATCTGCTGTTACTAGAGTTTTTGCTGTTATCCCATACATTATCTAAGTTATTTCCAATTTCGCTAACGACCTTACGGTATGCATTCTGCGATGGTAGTTTTAAAGTGCATTATAATATTTCGGTAACAAGGATCATCGCAACCAAACTTCTACAGAGTATTCAGTTGACGACATCAAAAATTTGGAGAATTTACTTAATTTGAAATTTGGGTACATCCAATAATATAACCATTTATATAATATTATATAAATCATATAATATATTATAATATAAACGGAGCATAGAATAGAAATTACTAGATTTCGTTGCTAGAAAAAAATAGTGACCCCGAAAATTTTGGACAAGAGCCAGGTCGAGAGCCAGGTATTACGTATATGCTAGGTTTGTGAGAAATATTTTTACTGGAAATGTTTTTTTGTGAAATATTTTTATTGCCAATGTATTTTGTGTGTGTACATTGTCAGTGCCAGAAAGTAAATCTGGATCGTCTGGTATCAGGCACGTGGCTGCTAGGGTCATAAATTCGCTTAAAAGATTTCATTTGGAATTTTTACAAAGTTTTCATTTATTAAAAACCAGTTCAAATTGATGAAATGAGCTTCGTTGCTGAACGTAAAAAAACGGATTTTCTTCAAGTTGTACTAAGGCTCACTCACCGAAAATTCGACGCTTTGGCAGATCGTTCGGCTTCAGTTCTTGCATTCGACTATGTGTAAGATTTTACGTAAGAATCAGATCAAGATTCTTGCGTAAAATCTTACACTTAGTCGAGTAACACAATCCCAATTGCTTTGAACGGTGACAGATGGACAAATCACGGTCTTTATCAACACTAGACGTTAGGGCAGAAATGTTTTCGTCTGTACGCACACCGGTTTGTTGGTGGTTTGATGTCAAATAGCGTAAAATTGGTGAGAAATTTTGTCACTATGGTTTGAATTGCTTGCCCAAAGTAGCTTGATTATGACGATCCCTGAAATGGTCGAAGCACGCGAAACACATTTTTCACAGAAATGATAATAATATTCAAAAAATTTGTAAGCGTGGTTTGGTTTTAAGTCTTTCCATGATGAAATGGCAATTCTAACTGAGAACTTTTAACTTTGACACATGCCACGTATCATGGATGATCTATCAAAAATAAAAACATAAAAAACCAAACAACAAAAAAATCACCCGATGATGAAATCTCACAATTTTGCTTGTTTACATGTTCGTTCAGACAAAAATCCACTTTAAAAAATCTAGGATCTGTGCAGCAAAATGTTGGCTATACCAAAACACAAACGACAAAGAATGACAGCGCTGCCATTTAAAACGTTTAATTAAATAGGCTGTCGAAGATCGAGCATTCTCTTAGTAAAAAGCCCCAGCAGGAATATCATAAAAATAAAATCAAAAACAAAATAAAATCCAAAACAATTGCTAAAAATGGTAACTAAAATAGTTTTAAAAAAACAACAAAAAATTATTAATATTGATTAAAAAATAATAAAATCCAAATAAAGAGTTTAAAAAGATTTTATGTTCTTATAAACTATTCTTTATTATGTCCTTTTCAAGGGAAAACAAAAAATTAGACCAAAAACCCCCACCCGACCAAAAAAAACAAAATTCTAAACTAACAACTTACATTACAACAATAAACGAAGTAAATACAAAAGAATACAGACCACGCTCCTACAAGCAAAAAAACAAAACTCAAAAAGACCTCACTCCTGAATACCCCAAAAAAAAACAAGTCAGCCAAAAAAATTACTACTCTCCTTTTATAGCAAAAAAGATACTATCAGCACTAACCACCCTCCACACCCAATAAAAAAAAGGTATCAGTATTTATTATTGCTATTAAAAAAAATTTGCATTGAGTAGAAAAAAATATTATTAAAAGTAAATAGAAAAAAAAAATACTAGAAAAAAAACCAAAAAGAAAAGAGAAATTAAAAAAAAAGGAAAAAATCCGACACCCCCTAACCCAGCCATAAAAACCAACGAAAGGGCTCTCAGGATAGAAAGGAAATAAAATTTACTCTGAAAAATATGCAAAAGGAAAAAAATCAACGCCTAAGAATATGCAAAAGCAAAATCGAAAAATCCGAAAAATCCCACTTTTTTTACAAAATTGAAAATCCGATTTTTTAACCAGGCGCTCAGTTTTTTAGAAAATAGAAAGCAAACCTTTTCCGTAGCATCTTCAAATTTAATTTTCTCTATGAAAATGGCGGTTTCTTGGAGATTTTTTTTGATAGTATTGTTGCGAACATTTAAGCGAACCTTCTTCAATCCATATTATCCTAATTGGAAAAGAAATGTCCTTTCATGATAAATTTTTGTGGGCATTTTTAAGAAAAATTGCATAAAATTCGATGTTTTTTTTTTCTTAAAATTTGCTTTTTACTATAGAAATTGTAATTGTTTTAGTAATTTTTTTTATTGTGTCATTGCACACACTTAGGCCAAACTTTTTTGATTCATATTATTCTGATTGAAAGAAGAATGTTCTTTCAGAATAAAATTTTGTGGACAGTTTTGCGAAAAATTTGACGAAAATTCATAAAATTTGTGTTTGTTTCTCTTAAACTTTCTTTTTTTTCTATAAAAAGGATAATTTTTTTATAAGATCCTTACGCAGACTTACTAGATTCTTAAAGGATAATATTTTAACTTAATTTTTTTATGTTTTTAAGGAAAATTACCATTTAGAATAAAATTTCTATTAAAAAAATTACATAAAATATTTGGTTTACTCCTTGTTTCAATTTATTTGTAGTCCTAAAAAGAACAAGTTCTGTAAAAAATTTTTAAAACGTTCACTAAAAAGGACTTTGCCGGATGTATCTGAATATATTTCGTCCTGATCTGAAAGATAATCGACGAGAAACTTTCAGATGATGATGGCGAGTGAGATCAACCACAACAACTGATCAGTTGACATTGAACCAATAATGATCATTTGCATGTGTTCTCTGGAAGTGCCGTTCGTGATCGTGATCATCTGCAATACGAGTAACGTGACGGACTCACTCGTACGTAGGCAAATTTTATAATAAAAACAAAAGAAAAAATAAATAATTACACCTTCAAAAACAAAATTGATTTGAAAGAACGGCAACAGAAATCGTGTGATTATTTGTGAGAAGTAAAAAAAATCAGGGGTGGCAATAAACTCAATGTTCGCATAGAAAATATAAAAAATTAACAATTCAACTGTTTGCGAAAAAAATATTATTTATAATTTTTTTCCATTTCTAGAATTTTGTTAAGTCATCAAAAAAAATTCAAATGAATGTTGAATTTATAAAAATTGTTATTCCATTAAAAAAGTTGAAATGGAAAATTTATAAAGAAATAATAAAAAATTGATTGAGGCAATTCTAAAAAAAATAATTACCTCCCAATTCAAGGTGAGTATTTAGGTAAATAAATAGAACTACGTTTCTTGTTACTAATAAAATTTATATTCATAAATATTTTCAAAATTAAAAAACTATTTTTCATTTAATCCTTTTGAAAATTTTATACAAAATACTCCCATCGTTGTCTTTTTCTCTCAACGTCCTCTTAAAAAAAAATCCTTCACACAAATTCAATGTTAATAAACGAGAGACTGGAACACTACTACCTCAAGAAGACTGTAAAAAAAAATATTACAAGTAAAATAGAAACCAAATGAAAATAAATTGTTTTTTGAAAAGAAAATATTATTAAAAATTTATGCAAAAAAAAATGTTTTCGTAAAGTAAATTTAAAAAAAAAAAACATATAAAAAAAATATTTAAATTCAAAAACTAGCATTTATTAATGCTATTTCATACGAAAAAAAAACTATTTACATTGAGTAAAAAAAATATAAAAATAAAATTAGTTAGTAGAAAAAAATTAAATTTTAGGGAAAAAATATCAGAAATCAAAGAAAAAACAGACAAAAGTAAAAAAAACAGTTGACTTATCCTCCCCTTCCCCCTTCGTCAATCAACAAAAATAATAAAAAACACCTGAAAAATGGCATGAAGAGTGCGCCAAGAGTCAAAAGAAAAAAACCTTTCAAAAACATATAAAAAAGCCATTTCATAACGATTCCACGACAAAAATAAAAAAAATATATCAAAAAAGGCTGTGAGAATAAAAAGGAAAAAAAACTTACACCGAAAAAATATGCGAAAACCAAAAAAAATAGACGACTAAGGATACGCAAACTCAAAAACGAAAAATCCGAAAAATCCCACCCACATTTTTCACAACATTGAAAATCCGATTTTTACACTAGGCGCTCAGTTTTTCAGAAAATAGTAGGCAAATATTTTGTCTATAAAAATGGTGGTTTCTTGGAGATTTTTTTTTCAGGATAAATTTTTGTGGGTATTTTTGGATAAATTTTTGTGGGTATTTAAGAAAAAAAAAACTTTCAGAATACATTTTTGTGGGCATTTTTAAGAAAAATTGCATAAAATTTGTGTTTTCTTTTCTTAAATTTTGTTTTTACTATAAAAATGGTAATTGTTTTAGTAATTTTTTTTATTATGTCATTGCGCACACTTAGGCCGAGCTTTTCCAATTTATAATATTCTTATTGGAAGAAGAATGTCCTTTCAGGATACATTTTTGTGGGCATTTTTAAGAAAAATTGCATAAAATTTGTGTTTTCTTTTCTTAAATTTTCCTTTTTATTGTAAAAATGGTAATTGTTTTTGCAATTTTTTTCATTGTGTTATTGCACACACTTAGGCCGAGATTTTCCAATTTATAATATTCTTATTGGAAGAAGAATGTCCTTTCAGGATAAATTTTTGTAGGCGTTTTTGAGAAAAATTGTATAAAATTTGTGTTTTTATTTTCTTAAATTTTCCTCTTTATTGTAAAAATGGTAATTGTTTTTGCAATTTTTTTCATTGTGTTATTGCACACACTTAGGCCGAGATTTTCCAATTTATGTAATCCTAATTGTAGAAGAATGTCCTTTCGGGACAAAATCTTATGGGCAGTTTTGCGAAAAATTCGACAAAAATTCATAAAATTTGTGTTTTTTTCTCTTAAAAATTATTTTTTCTATGAAAAGGACAAATCTTTATGTGTGGTCCTTGCGCGGACTTAGGACAGTATATTTCAATATTTCATTTGGTTCTTGGTAAATTATTTAATTTTTAGAATAAAATTTTAAATAAAATTTCTATGAAAAAATAACATAAAATATTTGTTTACTGTTTGTTTAAATTTATTTCTTCTTAGAAAGACTTTGTTGAAAATATCTGAATCAAATTGCATTGACAGTTATCTTTGCAAAATTCGTCACTTCGTATTTTGCATCCGATTTGAGAAGCATCATTTATAAATAATTGTGAGTAATTCAGAAAAAAGGAGAAAAAATAAGTACATCAAAATTGATGGACGGAAAAGAAAAAAAAATTGAGAACCGATGAGAAGCTATCAGAATATCATAAATCGTCACGTACGTAGGCAAATTATATACAAAAACACAATGACGAAAAATCGAAAATAACTTGGTAGAAATTTACAGCTTTTGAATAGTAACAAAACTCGTGTGATTTTACGAAAAAACCAAAAAAATTCAGGATTAATAATTAACTCAATGCTCGCACAGATAAAATACGAAAAATAAAATAGGAAAAATTAAAAATTCAACAGATTTAATTTAAATGCTGGTTTTTACTATTTCTAGAATTGTTATTTCATCCGAAAAATAATGCCAATAAAAAATTTATAAAGAAATAATTAACAAATAATAATTTTCCAATTTAGAGTGAATATTTAGTACGAGTACAAACATCAACTCAAAACAGGTGTAAACTAACTAGAAAACTACCAAAAATTTGGGTATCTTATTACTCGAACAAATTAAAGGTAACAATTAAATACTCCAAAAGGTAAAATATATTTCAGTCCTCGACGCGATGACATTAAAAATCCTTTCTCTCAACTTACCACCAAAAAAAAACAATACCGCGGCCTTTTTATCTTCCATATCAAGAAGACAGCAAAAAAGAACGCAAAAGTAGATTAGAAAAAATGTCAATCAAGTCAGATGATTATTTTTCAAATAAAAACAAAAATTTACATCAAAAAAGGCACTAAGGATAAAGAGGGAAAAAATATTATCCCAAAAGTACGCAAAAAGCAAAAAATTTGTTAAAAATTCATAAAATTTGCTATAAAAATTGGTTTTTTTTTATAAAAATTGCGATTTATTTGGTTTTTTTTAATGGTATCGTTGTATACTTCCAGGAGAAGCTTCTTCAATATCTATTATTTAGATCTTTTTAACTATTAATGCTATTTTTAAAAAAATTACATTGTGTAAAAAAAATATTCTTGAAAAAAAATGAAAAGAAAATTTAAAAAATTAAAACGTAACAAAAAAATAGAATTTAGGAAAAAAATAAAAAAAAAAACATGGAAAAAAAAACATTCGCTAGCCGGCAGGCAGGCATATAACAAAAAAATAAATCGGCACTCAAAAAAATATGCAAAAATCCGATAAATCCGAAATTTGAAGCAAAAATGCACAAAAATCCAATTTTTGCACCAGGCACCCAGTTTTCTTAGAAAATAGAAGGCAAAAATTATTACACTGCGTCAATTGCATATTAAAATTTGTTTTTCTCTATGAAAATGGTGGTTTTATTTAGGCAGAAGGTTCTCCAATCCATATTATCCTGATTATAAGGAGAATCTCCTTTAAGGATAAATTTTTGTAGGTGTTTTTGCGAGTATAAAATTTGTTTTTTTTTACATAAGTATAAAATTTTGCAAAAAATTTATGTTTTTTTTCTTTTAAAATTGATTTTTTTCTATAAAAATTACTGTTTTAGGAAACCATCAAAATTTATGGTATCTTGAAGCACACTTACGTGAACCTTCTTCGATCCATATTATCCTGATTGGAAGGAAAATTTCCTTTCAGGATAAATTTTTATGGACGGTTCTGAAGAAAATTTGGGAATTTTTTTAAAAATTTCCTCTTAAAACTTATTTTTTTTTATAAAAATGGCCAATTTTTGCAGATTTTTTTATTATTGTATGTTATTGCATAAAATTAGGCAAAGCTTCTCTAATTAATATTATTTTGATTAGAATAAGAATGTCCTTTCAGGATAAATTATTGTGGGCATTTTTGACAAAAATTTGATAAAAATGTAAAGAATTTTTTTTTTCTATAAAAATCTCCATTATTTTTAAAGATTTATTTAATGATATTATTAAGCATATTTAGGCAAATCTTTTATAATTCATATTATCCTGATCGGAAGATGAATGTCTTTTCAGGATAAATTTTTATGGGCATTTTTGAGAAAAATTTGATAAAAATGCAAAGAAATTTAATTTTTTTCTCATAAAATTTGTTGTTTTTTTTTCTATAAAAATCTCAGTTTTTTTAGAGATTTATTTAGTGATATTTAGGCAAAGCTTTTATAATTCATATTATCCTGATCGGAAAAAGAATATCCTTTCGGGATAAATTTTTGTGGGCATTTTTGACGAAAATGCAAAGAAATTTTATCAATTTTCTCATAAAATTTTGTTGTTTTTTTTTCTATAAAAATCTCAATTTTTTTTTTGTAGTCTATTTTATTATGTTATTGGGCATACTTGGCAAAGCTTTCCCAATTCATATTATCCTAACTAGAACAAGAATGTCCTTTTAGCATAAATTTTGGTAGGCATTTTTGAGAAAAATTTGATAAAAATGCAAAGAAATTTAATTATTTTCTCAGAAAATTTGTTGTTTTTTTTCTATAAAAGTCTCCATTTTTTTAGAAATTTCTTTAATGATTTTAAAAAAATTTGTTTGGTTCTATTAAAAATAGAATAAAAAATTAGTATTTATAGATGCTTAAAATATATTTCGAACATTCACATTGAGTATGAAAATTACAAGCAAAAAAATTAGAAGAAAATAAATGCAAAACTAACACTTGCTCTCCAAAAAAAAAGACCAAAAATGAAAAAAAAAACACCCACATGGTTATAGAAAATTAAATTAAAAATAGTAAAAAAAGTAAACAAAAATTTCGCAGGTTTTTTGCCAAAAATATTTTTCTGTTACGCCTAATTGTGGACTATTAGCAATGGTCTCCGATTGCCTTCCATTTCTCAGATGCGCCCAATTTCCTACTATCACTCTCCCTTGACTGCCTAACATTTTATAGTTGCCACTAAGTATCTACTATCCGCTTTATGCATGAAATTTTTTTTACCGGAAATATTTGAACTGAAAATAAAATTTTTTTTTTTTTTGGAAATATTTTTACTTAAAATGTTTTTACAGGAAATATTTTTTTATTGGATTTTGTTTTTACCGAAAACTTTCAATAATTATTTTGTTCCCTGAAAACTTGCCTACTTTTATGGGAATATATCCTAACCCATTCAACATCCATAAAAGAAAAATGTAGTTTATTTAGTTTTACATCGATTTGTATATAAAAATCAGAAATAAATTGTGTCGTCGAAAATATGTGTACACTTTCTACTATCAATCAATGCCATTTTCGTTCTAATATAAATGTTCTAGCCTCTTTCTGATTAAGAATGACTGATACCGGCCGGCTTTTGTGCTGTTTTATTCTCTATTCTTGGGCAGTTTTTATTTAATTTTTTTTTTCTTTTACAAGACAAGAAAACATTATACCAGAACAGAAGTGATGCCAACAGAATATCCTCTCTCTGTTGATGTCAGTTTCCACTGTTTAATCATCCGTTTGCTTGGGAATAAAGAATCTCTGATATCTGGGAATGAAATCAACCATCAGATTAGTGTATGACAAGAAGACAAATATGAGCCCAACAAATCCGGGAGCATCGTTCCAATTTCGTTGGTAATAGCACCAGTGTGGAAATGTTTTCGATAAAATTCAATAGAAAGATTGGGAGCAGATTTGGTTTGATAATTGCTGATTGGAAATATGATGACTGTATGGGAAGTTTTGACAGCATCTTGCCGAGCTAACAGTTTGGTCAGCCTGGGCTAGGTCAATCTTAAGTTAACGAGCGCTCACGTATGGTATGTTTTCTAAATGCTTATATATCGTCCGTTTGGGAAATGACTAAAGGGCAATGGTCGAGGCTAATGAGGACTGGTAAGTGAGGAATCGCATTTAGAGATAACTAGTGCTGGCGTAGGCATGCAGACTGCATTTTGATAGAACATAAATTAATTTTCATTATCGCGATGTGATATATGGCATGGCAATATTTCACTTCTAACTCATTTAATAAAAGCTTCATGGTGCAACTAGCTCCACACGGCTAACGCGATGGTTTGCCAGACTTCGGTGGAAGTCTGTACCATTAGGCCGATGACTGTGTAAGCATCACCCATCTCCACTTGGACGACGACAACTTTGCTGACCCACATTGAATTTATGAAACTGCTTTTGCTGTTGCACTACCCATACGGTATGCTCCACTCACAACTAACTATGTCCTCTGAAATGCCTCCAAAATGATTATGTGTTTCACGATGAGACAAAAACAATTCGAAGTATTTCTTATAGCATTTATAGTCATACTAGTTTCTACTTCTACTCACGCCAAAAAAGCATTTCTGTTCATCATTCGAGTCCAGAGAGAAACTGGTAACTACAGTCCGGCGGAGGTGGGAAGGCAACTATAGCCAAACGCCGACTCACCTTCATTTTCCAGGATCAATTTTATGGTTCCCAACTGCAGTAAGATTGCTGGACTGAGTACTGGTGTTAAGACTGTTCGTGATACACTGAGCACTGCTGTGAGATTTGATGATTTTCTTCCTCTCGATTGTATCACTTCTTTTAATAGTGCTGGTATTTTCTGAAATAAACCATTCGCAAATGTGTCTTCCACTCTAGAGATCAGAAGATCAGAGTCAACGAGCATCGAGTCCTAGCCCGGATACGGGCGAAAGGTGCACAATATCCGAGCATATTTTCGCATTAGCTGCTTTCACACGGATCCTACTGCCAAATTGTATTCTTACATTTGCGTTATTTTTCACAAGAGAATTTGCGGACCGTTGAGCATGCTAACAGATAAATTATGTCGACACTAGCGCGAATACGGTCATGTTTTATGTAGGCGGACCCATCGACTGTACTCGTCGTAATGCATCCCATTCAATACAACCAGAAAAAGCCAGACTTATCCGCATAACTGGACAGATTTCATATTCCCATTATTTCTCCCGAACATTTACTTTTTGTCCCATTTAATATTTTCACTTTTATTTATACTCTTATTATCTTTATTTACTATTAACCTTATTATTTCGATATTTATCTTCATAAGAAATGTTTGGAGTTTTATTTCGCTTCTAAATCAATTACTATTTCGAGAGGAAAGAGTGCTTATTTGTGTTAGTGTGCAATAAGATGATTCTAGCAATTCATATTCCCTTCTTTATTATAGAAAGTTAATCTATGTTATCTCATAATCGTTTCCGTATAATGGATTTTTCAGAAAATTTTAATGAAAACGAATTACTACATTTTTCATACACTGATAAAAAATTTATCAACCAAAATTTTAGTAAAAATTGTCAGAAAAAATTTGTCAGTAAAAATCCGTCAGTAAAAATTTTCAGTAAAAATTTGTCAGTAAAAATTGTCAGTAAAATTTGTCAGTAAGAAAATACAGTAAAAATTCTTACAGTTAACAAATTCAGTAAAAATTTTCAGTAAAAATTTGTCGGTAAAAATTTGTCAGTAAAAATCTGTCAGTAAAAACTTATCAGCAAAATTTTCTAGTAAAAATTTGTCAGCAAAATTTTCTAGTCAAAATTTGTCAGTCAAAATTTATCAATAAAAATTGTCAATAAAAATTTATCAGTAAAAATTTGTGAGAAAAAATTTGTCAGTAAAAATTTGTTAATAAAATTTTTTTCAGTAAAAATTTGTCAGTAAAAATTTGTTAGTAAAAATTTGTTTGTCAAAATTTGTCAGTGAAAATTTGTTAGTAAAAATTGTCAGTAAAAATTTGTCAGTAAAAATTTGCCATTTAAAATTTTTAGTAAAATAGTTTCGGTAAAAATCAGTAAAAATTGCCAGTGAAAATTTTTAGAAAAACTTGTCGGCAAAATTTGTCAATAAAAATTTGTCAGTAAGAATTTGTGAGTAAAAATTTGTCAGTAAAAATTTACTAGCAAAAATTTGTTAGTAAAAATTTATCAGTAAAAATTGTCAGTAAAAATTTGTTAGTAAAAATTTTTTTAGTAAAAATTTGTCAGTAAAAATTTGTTAGTAAAAATTTGTTAGTAAAAATTGTTCAGTGAAAATTTGTTAGTAAAAATTTGTCAGTAAAAATTTGTTAGTAAAAATTTTTTTAGTAAAAATTTGTCAGTAAAAATTTGTTAGTAAAAATTTGTTAGTAAAAATTTGTTAGTAAAAATTGTTCAGTGAAAATTTGTTAGTAAAAATTTGTCAGTAAAAATTTGTTAGTAAAAATTTGTTAGTAAAAATTTATCAGTGAACTTTTTTTAGTAAAATTTTTACTAACAAATATAAAATAATAATTGTCGGTAAAAATTTGTCAGGAAAAATGTTCTGTAAAATTTTGTCGGTAAAAATTTGTCAGTGAAAATTTATCAGTAAAAATTTGTTAGTAAAAATTTGTCAGTCAAAATTTGTCAGTCAAAATTTGTCAGTAAAAATTTTTTCAGTAAAAAATTCGTCAGTAAAAGTTCTTTTCGTAAAAATTTGTCAGTCAAAATTTTTAGAAAAATTTATCGATAAAATTTGTAAAAGGAAAAATTGTCAGTAAAAATTTTCAGTTAAAAATGTTCAGTAAAAATTTATCAGCAAAAATTTGTCAGTAAAAATCGTCAGCAAAAATATGTCAGTAAAAATGTATCAGTAAAAATTGTCAGTAAAACATTTTCAATAAAAATTTACAGTCAAAATTTGTCAGTCAAAATTTGTTCAATAAAAATTTTTTTTAACATTTTTAGATTTTTTTAAATTTACGAGAATATAAATTTTTTTCAATTAAGTTTTTTTTGAATATTTTGACTTAAAATGATTACGGATAATTCCGAAAAGAAATTTTGCTGAACGAATTCCTCCCCGAAAGCTTCCTTTTCTGTTAATTTCTCCCTTTTTGCCTTTTTCCTTAATTAATCAAAATATCAATACATATTTTCTGTCCTAATAAAATGTTAATAAACGTTTGTGATTACATATCTCTTGTCAAATCCGAAAGCAAATGAATCTTAAATAAATTAAAGGCGAATACATTTTCGGTTAGGTTCACTAATTTCATCGTTTTGACTAATTTATGCGTCAGTGCCTTACCTTTTTCCAAATTCTCTCCGGTTTACCTACTGTTAACTATTAATGAGTCGATAGCTATCCTCGTGGTTAACAATTGATTGACTTTCCTATCCGAAAAAGATACTCTTTGCTTAGGAAAAATTTGTAAAATAACCTACCAGCCAACTTCTTACATTAATTTGTGTTTAGTATCTTTCGAAGAAGGAAAATACGAAAAATGAAAAGACTCGGAGAAGGAGACTTGAGGGAAAACTTTAAGAAAACGAGGATAATGACGGAGTGTGGAAGAAATATCTAATAGGAAAGTAACTGAATAACCATTCGCAAAGTGCGGATACATAAGGACTAAAAGGCAGCTGGGTGATAGTCGTATGTGCGGTGGCAGATTGTGTCTGTTTCGAAGCGACTCCATTACTCGTTATCAGGCAATGGACATAATGGGTTGATGGTAGTGTGCATTGTTGATGAGAGACATAAAACGAACGAGACCTAGACGGATAAACGTTGGCCGGAAGAACAAGTATCACAATTTAGTGGAAAAGTTATAGCGTTACACGTCCTATCCAAAAAGTACGAGTACGAGAAGCAGTCGCTCCAATAGAATTCAACATGCATCTTGGATATAAATTGAAAACTATGTGAGATGAATGGATGTGCTTTGAATTTTTAATTCTTAAATACGAGCCCAATTCGCAAATGGTGGAGAATATCAGATTGCCACCACTGAGTCCTTGGACTGGTGAAGTTTGCAATTCGATAGTTAAGAAAAGTATCAGAAAATTTACACGACATGCCAGTGGGCTACCGAATGCATACTACAACGGACCAAGACCAAAGAAATGAAAACAAATTAAAAAAGAAAAACCAAAGCAAAAATTAACTAAATTTCCACTTGTACACATGTTTTCCAGTGTAGAATTTTGTGAATTTTTTTTCTTGAGTTTTGACTACAACTCTTGTATGAGAGTTTATACGTTTCTCAATTTAATAAGACAATAGTGACAACCAAAACTAAAATGAAAGAAATCCTAAGAAAGTTCCATAGAGAAATTAGTCCCCGAAGCTAGTTTTAGTATGGAGAAACTGTGGCACATAAAATATCTTCTCAATTGGGGAGCAAACGTTCACACACGAGGTTTGATGGAAACGTATTGAGACTGGCATCACTGAATCTCCATACATATTCCGAATAATTAATCTATCACCTGACCCTAAGCCCTTTACCTTTCACTTGAGCCAAAGTCACTGGTTTCTCAGGTAAACCAAAGACTTTTGCTCAACGCCACTCTGAACTCACACATGTCTTCTGGTTAGTGACCCAAAGTAATTTAATTCAGATGTTTTCCTGGGTCATTTATCTATAATTTGACTGAAGCTTAATGGCCTCTCACTTGAATACAGGTAATTGAACTCGTCCGTAGTCCCAGATAATTAACCATTCACGTAACTTTAAGTTGTTTACGTCTCAAATTATTCGAGATCATTGACACTTAGGAGCCCAGATCATGGCAAATATTTGTTTATCTATGAGCTATGGCAAAAAAGTAATTATCTGCCAGTACTGCGGATTTCTCTCCCACGTGGCTTGTACGTTAGTCGATCCTAGACGAGCAGTATAAGTTCCCGGTAACTACGCGACCCTATAGAGCATGATAAAAAAGTTATGTTAAATGCAAAGGCAGAGGAGCAGTGAAACAAAAACCTCACTCAAAGGAACCTCCAACAACAAAATTAATAAAAATGTGAAACTTGTGAGAGCTCTACTGAGGTCTGACCGTTAATAATAATTGAAACTGAGGCAAGGAATCCTTGGAGAAAGGGGTGAGTTGCATCACATAGGACACTGTGGATACTAGGACGCTCCATCATGACAATAGCGCCTGTCCCACGGTCATTTCCATAAACGAGTTTTAATCGGAAAAATGGATTCCTGTGGTTCCCCAGCGTCCCTAATCACTTGATCTAAGTCCATGTGATTTTTTTCTGTTCTTTAGATTCATACACCACTCAAAATTCTTTCAGTACAAAATCTTTCGTAAAAATTCTCTCAGTAGAAATTCTTTCATTAAAAATATTTTCAGTAAAAATTCTTTCAGTACAAATTCTTCCAGTAAAAATTCTTTCAGCACAAATTCTTTCAGTAAAAATATTTTCAGTAAAAATTCTACAGCCAAAATATTTTCAGTCAAATTTCTTTCAGTAAAAATTCCTTCAGTAGAAATTCTTTCAGTAAAAATTCTCTCAGTAAAAATTCTTTCAGTAAAAATTCTTTCAGTAGAAATTGTTTCAGTAGAAATTCTCTCAGTAAAAATTCTTTCAGTAGAAATTCTTTCATTAAAAATATTTTCAGTAAAAATTCTTTCAGTAAAAATTCCTTCAGTAGAAATTCTTTCAGTAAAAATTCTCTCAGTAAAAATTCTTTCAGTAGAAATTCTTTCAGTATAAATTCTCAGTAAAAATTCTTTCAGTAAAAATTCTTTCAGTAAAAATTCTACAGCCAAAATATTTTCAGTCAAATTTCTTTCAGTAAAAATTCCTTCAGTAGAAATTCTTTCAGTAAAAATTCTTTCAGTAAAAATTCTTTCAGTAAAAATTCTTTCAGTAGAAATTCTTTCAGTAAAAACTTTTTCAGTAAAAATTCTTTCAGCCAAAATATTTTCAATCAAATTTCTTACAGTCAAAATTCTTTCATTAAAAATATTTTCAGTAAAAATTCTTTCAGCCAAAATATTTTCAGTAAAAATTTTCTCAGTAAAAATTCTATCAGTAGAAATTCTTGCAGTAAAAATTCTTTCAGTACAAATTCTTTCAGTACAAATTCTTTCAGTAAAAATTCTTTCAGCCAAAATATTTTCAGTCAAATTTCTTTCAGTAAAAATTCTCTCAGTAAAAATTCTTTCAGTAGAAATTCTCTCAGTACAAATTCTTTCAGGAAAAATTCTTTCAGCACAAATTCTTTCAGCACAAATTCTTTCAGTAAAAATATTTTCAGTAAAAATTCTTTCAGCCAAAATATTTTCAGTCAAATTTCTTTCAGTAAAAATTCTTTCAGTAGAAATTGTTTCATTAAAAATATTTTCAGTACAAATTCTTTCAGCACAAATTCTTTCAGTAAAAATATTTTCAGTAAAAATTCTTTCAGCCAAAATATTTTTAGTCAAATTTCTTTCAGTAAAAATTCTTTCAGTAGAAATTGTTTCATTAAAAATATTTTCAGTACAAATTCTTTCAGTCAAAATTCTTTCAGCAAAAATTCTTTCAGTCAAAATTCTTTCATTAAAAATATTTTCAGTAAAATTCTTTCATTAAAAATATTTTCAGTAAAAATTGTTTCAGTTAAAATTCTTTCAGTAAAAATTCTTTCAGTAAAAATATTCTTACTGTCAAAATTCTTTCAGTATAAATTCTTTCAATAAAAATATTTTCAGTCGGTACTCCCACTCAGAGCTACAGTTAAGGACGCTACTAAATTTCTAGGCACTGATATGCCAGCTCAGGTACCGCGGCTTCATCAAGACCCGTAGGCCACTTCTGGTTTAGATCCTTTGGTATGGATCATTCATCCAAAAGTGGCCCCCTTGCGGGATACTGTCGGTAATATCGAAAGGAGTGTACCTAAGACTGCTACGAAGAGTGAGTTCAGCTGAAGCCTTCCAGCACTGCTACGAAGAGTGAAAATAGGGCCTCCACAAATATTGTTGACATTTTGACGTAACAACAAGAAGTTTGATCAAGGCCTAAAATCCCAGAAATTCCAGTTTCGCGGCACGGTCTTACACTGCGACAATCCATAAATGACGTCTTCAAGGACCATAAATTACGTCTTCTAGGACCATAAATTACGTCTTGTAGGACCATTATTGACATCACTGTAGTCTTTCCGGGTAGTTGTGGTGGCGCTCCATAATCTTACCGTTTGGCAGGCTGCGCAATAGTTAATCCTCAAGGAGGGAGCCAAAGATTCTTTTAAGAGCCCTCCTTAACTAAGGAGAGACTAAGACTTCTCAATGCTTTATACTAAGGGCCCAAACTTCCAAACTAATATGCTATACAGTAAATAATATAATAAAGGATATAATAAAAAGGAACCTTAAAAATAGCAAAAAGAACCTTAAAAATACCTATTTCAGAACACTAACAAAATATTTACAAAAAAGTTACTCCAAAATGGATAAATTTTAAAAAGTTCATCCTGTAAATTGCGTAGTCATAAAAGTGATTAAAATAAAATATCAAAATTATGTGCATATTATTTTATAAGAGGCCCAAAGTACCTTCTAACGTTGAAACACTTATGAGCCCTACCCTGGGTCCCTTCTTACATAAGCCATCCCAAAAAATTTAATGGAATCCACAACTTAAAATTGGACTGGTTGACTGACTTTTTAACTTTTCTCCACATTCCATTATTTTGTTTATTTGCATTTTTAAGTTCTCAGTTATATTGTCCGGGCTATGGTAAAATAGTAACAGTTCAAATGAGAACCGAGACGTGGCATCGTTTTTTGTATATTTATTCATTCAAAGGTGATGGGGAACTTTTCGAAAAACGCAAATAGAAAATCGAGTTTTAATGCAAATTATCATAATATCATGTGTACATATGTAAGGATGCAAGGGGATTCGTGTGAGGGGATGTATGGGGTAAGACCAAAAATAGCAGACGAAAAACTACCGATGATTGTCAGGATGGATAACATTATGTGTTTTTTTACTGACCCATTAAATCGTTTTATATATTTACAAAGCGGTACATTATGGTATCCAAATTTCTGGTGTAACTTTTTTGGAAAAACTAACCCACCCCCCTACCCCACCCTTCTTACCATCTTACCCGAATGATCTAGTACCGACCGAGTTATAATAATATAGTATGCGAAAATAGCTGTTCAAGTGGGATTGAACTTATACCATTTAGAAATCGACAATTTCATAGCGTATTAATGGAATTCACCTAAACTGCTGGTATCACATTTGTTTGAACACCTGCACCATAAGTTTCAGAATAAATACCCAAAAAAAAAACTCAATATACTAAGCCTTATGCGAAAACAGAACAGAATAGCGATACAGGATAGAAGGTAAAGGATACGAACGAGGTACAGGATAGGTCACACAGGATAGGTCATGCAAGATAAAGGGGTAGGTCGTTTCTTGATATTGTACGAATGTGCAAATATTCGCAGTTCAAATAAGCTCCATTCGTCAGCATAAATTCATGAATTTCACTCAATACCTGACTGAGGTACTCATACAGACTTTAGACTTTCCAACTCGAATATGGAGCCCCACCCCCTTTCATCTACAATACATTTTGGACCTGAATTCGTACGAGTCGCTAGAGCTTAGATACCTTCTGTTGTGACATCTTAAAATTTAGAATATTTCCAATAATCCTGAATACTCGTATGTGTTGTACGACTCAAAATAAATTCTCATAGCTTAATACAAGTACAACAGTGACAATCTTATATCTACACAAGTTTCGGTCCCCCCCGGTTTATTCTCACCATCATTTTTTTCGCACATTCCATACCTTTTTTTTCTTATCCAGCCAACAGAAGGATGTTCAGAAAAGTTTCCCATCAAAAATAAAACAAAGCGAAAGAAAACAAAAATAAGACGAACAAATTACTTTATTGATAAGCTCTTATTTTTATAGTTGCCAAAGTTTCTGGCATTGTTTTGGGAATAGATCAAACGAAAATTGAAACCCAATCGTACGAAACATTTATTAGGTTAGCATTTATCGTTGCCTATTCTCACTTTTCTCTCCAAGCTCCCCAATGATATCCTAAAAAATACTTGAAAACTTAAATTCTGCTAAAGCCGTTCCTGTTCTTCCTTCTTTTTTTTATCAGAATTAAATTTAGTGGAATTGACTGTATTGTAAATGTATCTACACCAATAAGGGTAGTTAATACTTTCAATAAAATAGTAGTTCTTAAATGTTTAATGAATACTTTTAATAACTGGGAAAATTTAGTCATTTAAGAAAAACGAAAATAATAAAAACAAGGCTTAGAAACGAATTCATAGCACCATTGGAGCGATGCACGCCCACGTTTCGTATGTTAACAAGCCTGACTAAAATTATGTTCAGTCGACATTTTTTCTGCAAAAATTCGCTAGTAAAAATTCTTTCAGTAAAAATTCTTTCAGTAAAAATTCTTTCCGTACAAATTCTTTCTGTAAAAATTATTTCAGTCAAAATTCTTTCCGTATAAATTTTTTCCGTACAAATTCTTTCAGTAAAAATTTGTCAGTAAAACTTTGTCAGCAAAAATTTGTCCGTAAAATTTTGTTAGTAAAAATTCGTTAGTAAAAATTTTCAGTAAAAATTTGTTAGTAAAATTTTGTCAGTAAAAATTTGTTACTAAAAATGTATCAGTAAAAATTTGTCAATAAAAATTTTCCAGCAAAAAATTGTCAGTAAAAAATGGTCAGTAAAAACTTCTCAGTAAAAATTTCTTCTGTTAATTTTGCAAGTAAAAACTTTCAAAAAATAGTTTCAGTAAAAATTTATCAGTAAAAATTTGTCAGTTAAAACTTGTCAGTAAAAATTTGTCAGTAAAATTTTGTCAGCAAAAATTTGTCCGTAAAATTTTGTTGGTAAAAATTTGTTAGTAAAAATTGTCAGTAAAAATTTATTAGTAAAATTTTGTCAGTAAAAAGTTGTTACTAAAAATTTGTCAGCAAAAATTTATTAGTAAAAATTGTCAATAAAAATTTTCCTGCAAAAAATTGTCAGCAAAAACTTATCAGTAAAAATTTCTTCAATTAAAATTTGCAAGTAAAAATTTTCAGTCAAATAGTTTCAGTAAAAATTTGTCAGTAAGAATTTGTTAAAAAAATTTTCTTCAAAAATTTGTTAGTAAAAATTTGTCAGTAAAAATTGCTAGTAAAAATTATCAGCAAAAACTTGTCTGGAAAAATTTGTCAGTAAAAATATTCAGTAAAAATTTGTCAGTAAAAATTGTCAGCAAAAACTTGTCCGGAGAAATTTATCAGCAAAAATTCTTTCAGTAAAAATTTGTCAGTAAAAATTGTCAGCAAAAATTTATCCAGAAAAATTCGTCAGCAAAAATTTCTCAGTAAAAATTCTTTCTGTAAAAAATTCTTTCAGCAATAATTCGTTAAAAGTAACAAAATTTCTCAGTAAAAAAGTAAAAATTTGTTAGTAAAAATTTGTCAGTAAAAATTTGTCAGTTAAAATTGTCACTAAAAATTTATCCGGAACAATTCGTCAGCAAAAATTTGCCAGTAAAAATATTCAGTAAAAATTTCTCAGTAAAAATTCTTTAATTTAAAAAACTCTTTCAGCAAAAATTGGTAAAAAATAAAAAATTTTGTCAATAAAAAAGTAAAAATTTATTCAGTAAAAATTGTTTCAGAAAAAATTCGTTCACTAAAAATTCTTTAGTACAAATTCTTTCAGAAAAAAATCTTTCGGAGAAAATATTTTTTTATAATGTTCTTGAACAGAAATTCGTGTGTTAAAAGTTTTCTTGGTTTGCACCAGAATTATTTTCAGTAATTCTATTTTGAAGTGAACCATTGTCCATTGAATATTCTTTTAGTAAACGTTTTTTTTTTTACAAAACCAGAAATGCCCAACTGCAGGCCAATCAGCAGATTCCTAAAACATAATCTTTATTTCATCTAATCGTAAGTTCTAATAAAAAATTAACCTTTTAACTAATTATGGTGTAATTTCGAAAATCATCACTAATTAATAATAAAACGGCAAAACACGGAACACCTGTTGCGGAGACATTTACTGTCCGAAGATAGTCCAGGCCAATACCCGCAATAACGTTAAATATGAATGAATCGTAATGAGTGCCAATGATGGAATTATCTAATTTTCGAAAATAATCGTTACTTAATTTATATTAGTTTAACGAACACACAAATAGGCCCAAAGTGGAAAATACCGAACTAATGGTAGCTTCATATAAACGAGAACAATTTGATTTTTCTATAAATAAGGACATGTTAAATGAGGTAATTACTTTACAAAAAATTTGTTCTACAATATAATTTTCATTCGAAGGGAAGAGAAAAACCTTTTAGAACATTGTGAGCACCACAAAGTTTACCAAATAACAAAACAGATATTTAAGAAAATTGAAAAAATATCCCAAAAACAAATAATATTGAAGAAGAAGAAGAAGAAGAGTCACAGCAATAATTTTAAGTATTTTTTAAATGGGAAATTAAAATGGCAAAAACTTTATCACAAATGAAAATTTCATCCTTTTAATAGCTTTTCCTCAATTCATAATCGTTATCAAAGACAAGGAACTTTTTTTGAAAGTGCCGCCTACTCATCCTTTTTGACTATTTTTCCTTACCGCTAATAAAAGGAAGCTGGTCTCGTTGGTAACGACACAATTGTTTTGAGTTCACAAAACACTTTTTAACTAATGAAAGAAAACTCCCATTGATTTGCGCCTAAGTTCACACCCAATCCTCTGCCCGTCCCCCACTCAATTCCACTCAATACTTAACGTTATAAACATGAAGAGGAACGTCTCAAAAATATTTCATGTGTAATTAACACATGACAAGTGGAATTAATATTTTAAACGCAAAGTTATACAATTTCCAATGTGCTTGATGTATAATAATTTAATAAAATTGACTGAGTGTATGGCAATGAAGGAGGAAATTTATTGTCAAAATAATTTCAACTTTTTGAATTTCTAAACATTTAATAATACGAACAGTATGCGTACCAGCCCAACCATAGCCCCATGCCCTAGTATTGTATATAGTCCTTATACGGGAATATATCTGCGCATATGTATGAAAATGTGTACATGGCAGAATGGGTATCCATCCACATACTCGTATAGGTACACTCGTCTATGGGTACAGGGTCATACGTTTGTGGCCCCCAACATACATACGAGTACAAACAAGCCCTTTCAAATTCTGATAAATTAACGAAGATAAATTGTTCATTTTCAAACAGACAAAAAAATTAACTAATTTTAATAAATTATTTATAATATTTTAAACTGTTGCATTCAGAAGTTTTGTTTGTGATAAAAATAAAATAACTTTTAATTCGATAATGAACCAGAAAAGAAATGATGGAAAATTTTAGTTTTGCTGCGACTGCTTTTAGAAGAAAGTTTTAAGCGGTCTTTTTTGAAAAACTTTTAGTCATGCTCACGTTCTTGTCATCAAACCCTACCACTCAGATCAGGAAATGTTGCTTATTTTAGCGGGAGTCCCACAAGTTGGCATCGTCAGTGCAATATTATAGCGACTTCGTTGTACTTGTGGGAAGTTATCTAAACGAGTCGGGTCTGTACTTAGTAGAGTAGATTAGTGAGTTTTTTTATGTTTTTAAAGAGAGGATTTGGGAATGTAGATCTTGGACCCAAGAGCTCGACAATGCGAGGAATCTTGTCCATGAAATAATTCTTGCTCAGTTGGCGTTTATAGCATATATGAGTGATGGTGAACTGAGTGGCACAGTATTGGAATAAAGTACTGTTGGTGGCGGAGAGCAGTATGTCCAATCAATTTCGGTATTAATGTTGAATAGACTGGTTTGTTGATATTTGATCAATGGGCTGACAAAAAAGAACACTGGATAGCAAAGAGTCTCTTCAGCCAAGTTGTCCCGAATTCCCACATACAGCAGCACCTAACGCAACTGAACGCTTCTCTTACTAAATAGGCTATATCGAACTGCGCTATGACTTGGGTCTCCCGATGAACCGCAAATTGCTTTGAGAGCTTCAAGGTTGTCACTAAAAATAATAGCCGGAGATGAGAAAAAATATTTTCAGTGGAAGTCCTTATACTAAAAACTTGTCAAGTAAAAATTCTTTCAGTAAACATTTTTTTGGTAAAAAATTATTTTCAGCAAAAATATTTTGAGTAAAAATTCTTTCAGTAAAAACTGTTTCAGCAGAAATTCTTTTAGTCAAAATTCTCTCAGTTAAAATTCTCTCAAAAAAAATTCTCACAGTAAAAATTCTTTCAGTAAGAATTCTTTCAATAAAAATTCTTTTGATAAAAAATTTTTCAGTTAAATTCGTTCAGTAAAAATTCCTCCACTTAAAATTCTTTCGACAAAAACTCTCTCAGTAAAAATTCTTTCAGTAGAAATTCTTTCAAAAGAAATTCTTTTAATAAAAAATCTTTCAGGAAAAATTCTTTCCGTAAAAATTCTTTCAGTAAAAAATCTTCCATAAAAAAATCCTTCAGTAAAAAATTTTTTTGTAAAACAATTTTCAGTGAGAATGTTTTCAGTTCAAATTTTTTAAGTAAAAACTGTTTCAATAAAAATTCTATCAGTTAAAATTTTCTCAATAAAAATTCTTTCGATTAAAATATTTTCAGTCAAAATTCTGTCAGTAAAAATTCTTTCAGTAGAAATTCTTTCAGTAAAAATTCTTTTAATAAAAATTCTTTCAGTAAAAATATTTATGGTAAAAAAATTTTCAGTAAAAATAGTTTTAGTAAAAATTGTTTCAGTAAAAATATTTTGAGTCAAAATTCTTTCAATGAAAACTGTTTCAGCAGAAATTCTGTTAATAAAAATTCTCTCAGTAAAATTTCTTTCAGTAAAAATATTTTCAGTAAAAATTCGTCTAGTAAAAATTCTTCCAGTAAAAATTCTTTCATTAAAAATTCTGTCAGTAAAAATTCTTTCGAGAAAAATTCTTTCAGTAAAATAATTTTCAGTTAAAATATTTTCAATAAAAAAATTTTCTGTCAAAATTCTTCTTTCTGTAGAAATTCTTTCTATTTTCAGTAAAAATTCTTTCAGTAAAAACTGTTTCAGCAGAAATTCTTTTAATAAAAATTCTCTCAGTAAAAATTCTTTCAGTAAAAATATTTTTAGTAAAAATTCGTCCAGTGAAAATTATTTCAGTAAAAATTCTGTCAGTAAAAATTCTTTCGACAAAAATTCTTTCAGTAAAATAATTTTCAGTCAAAATATTTTCAGTCAAAATTATTTCTATCAGAATTCTTCTTTCAGTAGAAATTTTTTCTATTTTCAGTTAAAATTCTCTCAATAAAAATTCTCTCAGTAAAAATTCGTCTAGTAAAAATTATTTCAGTAAAAATTCTGTCAGTAAAAATTCTGTCAGTAAAAATTCTTTCGACAAAAATTCTTTCAGTAAAATAATTTTCAGTCAAAATTCTTCTTTCAGTAGAAATTCTTTTAGCAAAAATCGGTTCAATAAAAAAATTTTCAGTAAAATTCTGTCAAAAAAATTATTTTTAGTAAAAATTCGTCTAGTAAAATTCTGTCAAAAAAATTCATTTTAGTAAAAATTCGTCTAGTAAAAATTCGTCCAGTAAAAATTCTTTCAGTAAAAATTCTGTCATTAAAAATTCTTTTTCAGTCAAAATTATTACTGTCAAAATTCTTCTTTCAGTAGAAATTCTTTCTATTTTCAGTAAAAATTATGTTAGTAAAAACAGTTTAATTAAAAATATTTTTAGTAAAAATTTTTCTTGTGAATAATTTTTTTACAATTTTTTTTCGGTTATAAAATCAATAATATAAAAATAATATGAATTTATTAATTTCCATTTTTCCTGTTCTAATTATAATTATTTTAGTATAAATAGAAGAAAGGAATTTTAAAAATTTTCAATTAACTAAACACAAAAAGGATAATCCGTAAATGAATTCGTAATTTTTTTTGAATCGTAATAACTTCTTACGTGTAGTAACCATATTCATTTAGAATAATGCATTTATCAACATTTACGATAATAATTTGAACACCCGATTTTGATGATAAAATCAGTTCATGTGTATGGAAATGACGCTTATAGATGGTTAGACTGTTTAAGTAAATTGCAATCTTACACATAAACATATCTTGATATGGAAAAATACTCACATTTCTAGTTCCACCTCCCAAAAAGCTCCTACTCCCGTACGAGTCTACGAACAAACGAATCCTATAAACAGAAAAGGGAAATAAGCGATGAATGATTTCAAACGAATGTATTGTAGATGATTTTATCAGAGCGAAGATATATTCATCAAGATAGCCGTCAGCAAATACATTACGGTCATATGAATGGTGAATATCTGGTTTTTGTTTATTCAATCTAAAAACCATAAAGAACGTTCCATTTCGAAAAAGGAGCTGAAATTTCTGGGAAAATGCTATGAAAACAGTATGTATGACGATGGCAAATAGAAATCAACATTTCAACGTACACAAAACGACATCGAATTGAATGGACACAGAAAGTAAATACTCGACGAGATGACTATTATTTCTGAAACTGTAGATCAGTCACAAATACGGGTACCAACCGATAGAGAACCTTCTATTCGGATGGCATACTCTAACCCAACGTAAATATGACTATTTTTTCATAATTCCATAAATATTTTACCTTTTCTATTATTGAAAGCGATGGTAAAATTGTTTTCAAAAATGCTATTATTTACAGATACTTATTCATCGTTTTTTTTTTTATCCACCATCCCCTAAAGTAAATAAAATACAAAATGTACAATCTTTATCTCTGTTAATGAGCAATTTATCTTTTTGATATACTCTAGGTTTTTATTTTTTTTTTTAAAACAAAAAGGTCATATTTACGAGTATGAATGGAAGAAAAAAACCGTACAATTAATATTTGAACAATTTGAATAAATAGAAAATAGCAATTTTAATCTATAAAAAATTTCTTCAGTATCAATATGAGTATGCTGATAATCTGGTGACATAGACTATTTACCGACAAAGTCCTTCTAATTATTATCAATCTACTTTGTTCTCAAACTAAATCGCAAATAACACCATCGGATGGACATACGCAGATAAACAAGGATTATTGGGACAAGCAGTGTCGTCTTCTGATGGTCTCCTTAATGTGTTTTAGGTGGATTGATTTTGTCCAAGTTTTTTCTTTTTTTTTTTCTTACAGTCAGTATTTTTGCAAAAGTTTTGGGCATACACAAGCTGCTCATCAGAATCCAAATTTAATGTACTGCTTTCATCCATAATATCCTATTCGGTATTTTATGTCAATTTTAGGATACTCTGCTCACTATGCCTTATGCACTAAGGAAACAACTATTCCGTTTTAGAGTAGTCCTTTTCGTAATTTACTCCACTAAATTTAGAATAAACTCTTGCTCATCTATCATGACAACTATATTTGAGAAGCGGTAATCTGCACAAAACGGGAGAACATGGAAAACTCGGATCCACAAGAAACTTAAAAATTTATTATGACCTGTGAGTGGAGGAAAAATCTTTTACAGGGTAACGTGAGGAGAAGGAAATTACCGAAAGACGCTGTACAGATACCAAGTCCTACAATATGTGGGTTTATGACCCATTAAAATCCACCTCCCTTTTTTTCAAACTCACCCTCTCCCCACACCTTGGGACCACTATCATGAATTGCTTCATGGAGAGCAGACTTCAAGATGACTTTTCCTTAATCTTTACTCATAACAGATCTTCTTTATTACAAGGAATGCGTATTTAGCTGCCGCACTCTGACATTTTTGCGGTGCTATCAATTTTCCAATAATGCCCTACTGTGACAAGCGTTGATCGACGATTTTCTCCAGGTACCTTTGTATCTTCGGTAATACGTGGATAGTGGAAAAAAATATGATCCACACCCTCAAATCTAAACCGACCAGTGGGGTATGTCGCATCATTGACCACCTTAGAGCTATTTAATTATGCCCTGAAGCACTCCATGTCCAGTCATAGATTGGTCCATATTGTGGTGCACTTTTCCATTACCGCTTCTCGTGTCCATCTTCCTTTAGACGATAAATCCCAATGGCGTCATGTTAGCGATTAAACAAGCAGCGTCATACGGAACAGCTTCTGATCAAATAGGGGCTACATAGAATAGCATAGAACTGATAACGGTCGAAAGGAGCTTCCGTCGGCTCTCTCTGAGCCCTTCATTGTTAGGCATGATTTTTGCTAAGTCATTCACAAGCAAACTTCCCTTTTCAGCAACGATTTTCAGATATTCACCAAAATTCAACCTGGCGTCTATCTGAAACTCCCAGATACCGAAGTGATGGCTGTGAAACAATATCCCAATCACCGATGATGAAAATGATAGTCTCTTGTACTTACCTGTTGGTTATGAGTACTGCCTCGATTTTTTTTTTTTTGATCAGCAAGTTCCAGGCGCACTGATAAGAGCAAATGTCGGATTATGTGAATTTACAATTCCTCTCGGAATAGTACCGACAATAATCGCCGCAACATCACCCGCGTCGATTATTGTCGCTACTATTCCGAGTTACACCTTTTTGCGACGGCAATTTGAACAGATCATCACACAATAATGGTCCGAGAAGCGAGCCCTGTGGGACTTCCTCACTGATGTTGCGTGTTTTCATTCTTATTTTGGTATTGTTTACCAACGTTTTATTGGTAAAACAATCTGCTATTATCCTTCTTATATTATCTGGTACTTTCGAAAGACGAAATCCTGATGCTGATAGTTTTCTCTGACACTGAATTGATTATGAGGGACTACACCCTTAATCTCAAAAATATACTAGGGACATTTTAGGATACTTTTTTAACTTATAAGTCAATCTTTGAGAGTTGACTAATAAGAATACGAGGTCTGTTCAAAAAGTATCGCGAATTTTGAATTTCCGCGGGTTACGTATATTCGATTTTCGATTTTTTGTGGCGTTATGTTGGTACTCATGTCTCTCACTTATGCCGACAAGTTCGGCCATTTTGAATGTTCAGTTAATTTTTGATAGCTGCTTTGCTCGCACGTGTTTTGGCTCGTCTTCTATTTTTGCCCATTCCAAAAAATGGATCAAAGAATCTGTTTCGGGAAAAAGAAAAAGTCACAGGCAGATCTGGGGAATACGGTGGCCGCGGCATTATTAGTATGTTATTTTTGGCCAAAAATTCGCGCATAAGCAACGATGCATGAGCAGGGGCGTTATCATGGTGCAAAAGCCAATTTTTGTTCTTCCACAAATCCGGGCGTTTCTGGCGGATTGCTTCGCGCAACTTGCGCATAATTTTCAGTTAATATTCCTTATTGACCGTTCTAACCTGTGGCAAGAACTCATGACGCACCACGCCCCTGCAATCGAAGAAAACTGTAAGAAAAACCTTCACATTCGACCGAACTTGGCGCGCTTTTTTCGGTCTTGGCAGCTTCCATTGGGATGACTGAACTTTGGTTTTCACGTCATAACCATAAGTCCACGGAGCAAATTTGGGTCGTCGCGGACAGAGTCCAACAGCTCCTTAGCAATGTTAATGCGATGCTGTTTTTGGTGGAAATTGAGCAAAAATCGAAGACGAGCCAAAACACGTTTAAGCAAAGCAGCTGTCAAAAATTAACTGAACATTCAAAATGGCCGAACTTGTCGGCATAAGTGAAAGACATAAGTACCAATATAACGCCACAAAAAAACTAAAAACGAATATACGTAACCCGCAGAAATTCAAAATTCGCGATACTTTTCGAACAGACCTCGTATATGACTGAGGAAGGAGTCCGAAAGGTTTAAGTTTCAGGATTTATATCATATCGGGAGCCTTATTTTACAAGACAAACTTATATAGAAGATCTGTTGGTATATCCATGATTTTACATGAATAAGGAAAAAAAAAAGAACTTATTTAAACACACTTAAGAGAAACTGATCAAGCATGGTTAGTTTTGAAGTCTTTCTCGACAAGCCAACAATTGTGTTGTGCTTGCAATGAAATGATTTTATATGAACCCTAATCATCCACTTCTACCATGAATACAATTACAATAGATTTTCCAAATAGAAATATTTTCTCAATACGGACAGTTCTTGGATAGCCTTCAATTATTGTTCACAGTTAAATTTAATAGTTCCAATAATTTTTACCCATCTTAGTTTGGGCGAACGCTTCTTCGTCTTTCATCTGCCTTCACACATTAGTTATAATGGTTAGTTTAGTCCGTCATATTTATCTCTCAAGCAACTCCTTCATTCTTGTCCATTTCGATACTGACACTATCGACAACAACAGACGTACTGTTTCTATTCCAATGGGTAGATCGAGTTGCTTCCTTAATTAACAAGAAAAACAATTTTTTCTTTTTTTAGTATATTATAATTCATAACTTTTATAATAAAACTAAGAATCTTCTTTACAATAAAATACAAAATATTGTTAAAAAATTCCTTTAACATATAAAATTAAACTAACAATAAAATAGACTTTCATTTATAAATTTTAAAAATCTTTATAAATATAAAAAAAATCGAGCGAGTCTTACAGTAGTTAGAGTCGAATTATTCTTTCGGCTCTACTCATCCAGTTTTAAATTTTTCCTCGCTTTTGATTTTTATCCATCTCTGTAAATTAAGAAATGAACAAAATCTTATAGATTCAAAAAATTATTATTATTAAAAAATAATTATTTTTTTTAATATGTTATGTACCAAATTTAAAAGGATTGATTAACACATTATTGAACGATAATATCAATTATAGAAATGATTTTATAATGCTTCCTTTAACGAACTATTTATAAACACAACATATAATTTAAATACAGAACTTATAACATTATTTAATTTATATTAAAAGAAAGAGTGAATCAAAAAAAAAAAAGATCCTCTCCTCAAAATCAAAAAAAAAAACAAAACGCTTGTGAAAAAATATTCAAATCATATCGAGAGCTCAGATGTTACACACAAACAAATCATATAACTTTAAAGTTTTTATAAAAGTCTTTTTAAATATTTTATTTTATTACACAATTTATTGGTACTTTCGGTTTTTTCAAGTACAAATCTCATCTAATCGCTAAATTCATCGTCTTCATCAGAATATTCATCACTTGTTACATCCGAGATACCATCGTCATTCGAACATTTCAATATTGGCATATATTTAATAAGTTGCTATTATAATAAAAAATAAAAAAAAATCTTTAATTTCAAGTACAACTAAGTATGTTTTTCGCAATTTTAAATCTCACCTCTTTTGATGAGTTTGCAAGTAATTTTTCATATTTTTGGAGAAATTTCTTCTTCATTGCTTCATATTCTTTTTCAATAGATTTTTTCTTTGCGTTTGGCAATGCTTTGTATATACTTTTAGCCAAATATCTTGGACCTTTGTGCACATTCAAAACAAAATGTTTATATAAGGAGCTGTAAAAATAAAATGTTTTATTGACCGATTAACTATTATTTAGCATTGGATAAAATTTCAAATATGTTATATACCTGGCAGGCTTTGATTCCATTAGTTTAGTCACTGCTTTCGGTACTGGAACATCTTTTTCTTTATCAGATATTTTTGCAAAATTTGCATCGATTTTGTTAAATGGTGTACTAGTAGCTGTTGGCTTTTTATTGTAAATGCTCTGATTTTTCGTTATATCTACTGCATCTGTACCTGCTAGATTCGATGAATTGATTTTCTTTTCCTTATCTGGTACTGAATTTTCATCAATATCATCATTATTTTTGTTAAAAAGTTTTCGTTGATTTGCTGGTAATTTTTTTAATTTATCTTTTTTTTTCTCAATAGAATTTGTTGTTTCAGTATTTTTAGATGTTTTTACTGTTCCATCCATTTTGTAATCGTTCTTATCAGCTACGATAACATCCGAGTTTTCGTCATCACTTTCCAGTGTAACGGAGGTTTTTTT
This sequence comes from Atherix ibis, assembly GCA_958298945.1. Taxonomy (NCBI): domain Eukaryota; kingdom Metazoa; phylum Arthropoda; class Insecta; order Diptera; family Athericidae; genus Atherix; species Atherix ibis. Next base: position 80,602,571 of record OY282609.1, read on the forward strand.
ATCACGTTTTAGAGGCGGCAATTTTTGTTTTGCTGTTTTCTGAGGTGATTTTTGAGGTGATTTCTGAGGTGATTTCTGAGGTGTTTTCGTTAATTTTTCTATTTCGGAATTTATAACGACAGCTTCTGATTTTACCACATTGTGATCATTTTTCAATGCACTACTGGCGGTCTTACTATTACGTTTCGAAGCTGGCGACTTTTCTGTTTGTGTTTTCTGAGTTTTTTTATCCGTTTCGAAATCCTCATTATCTGATAAATCAGGTTTTACTTTCTCCATATAATTATCAATCGTTTTCAATTTACTGGTGGCAGTTTTCTTTTTACGTTTCGGAGATGGTAAAGAATTTATATCTTTATTTTTTTTTTTTCGTTTTTTTTCATTAACTTTAGAATCTGATTTATTAGTATTTAAATTTTCATCATTTTGATCCTTTACAACGTCAGAATCTAATGAAACAGCATCAACACCAGACGGAGATTTTTTTTTAGAATTTTTCTTTTTTTTATTTGATTGCTCCATTTCATATTCTTGACGATCTTTAGGCAATGATTTAATAAAATCATCGTATTGTTCATTGTACTATTTAATTAATATTACATGAGGATTTTAATGAAACATAAATTAATAAAATATTTTTAAAAAAATTACCTTTGCCGCTTCAATATTATAGTTATCCCTATCTATTTTAGGTAATTTCTGCCAACTTTGTGCACCTAATTGAATCTTTTGATTTTGTACTATATTGGGATTTTGTTTGACGAAGTCTCTTAAATACAAATTGTAACCAGACAGCTTTTTTGGTCTCCCTTCATATGAATCGATAATAGATTTTTCATCCTTTGTTAAGTAATTGTCTGCTTTCAGAAATTGTTCTTTATTTAACTAAAATTGAATATTTATAAATTATCTAGAAATAACAATATTAATAAACTATAAAAATAATAATACTTTTTGTCCATATTCCACACCGAGCCATTTACAAATCCATTTCATTTTTTGAGCATTGCTAAGTTGGTTGTACATTTTTCTTGAATCCATTTGTGTAACTTTAAATAAAATAGTTGAAAAATTTAAAAACATCCAATAAACAAATTTTAATTGATCATTAATAAAGTGCGCGCAATCAATTTAATAATAAATACTTAAATACTTACGGCTTTTATTTCGAAGTTTTTTGCTTACATAAAATAAATTATTTGGTAAGTCAGTTTCGGTTGTCTTTTTTGTAGACTTACTATCTAAACTGAATAGAAAAGTCGAATTAAACTAATACTGAAATGACGAAAATAATGATATAAATGTATAATTTTCTTACTCTAAACTTTTAAGAACATTTTTATAATTTTGTCTAACTGATTCTGCTTTTGTTTTATATTCCTTTTTTTCATCTTCCGATAACGCATTAAACATTTTCGATGCCACATTCAGAAAATGACCATTTCTATCTTTACTTTGTACAGTTTCACTTATTTTACCTCTATTCTCGTGTATAAACACATTATAGGCTGTACAGTGTTTGGTTGGCAAATTTAGTGATGCAAAACTATCATCACGCATATCTCTTAATACTTCGTCCAAAATACGAAATGTACGAACCTTACTTAATAATTTCTGAAATTGCTCTTGAATTTCATCAGTAGTGTATTCTTGGATGTGTATCTAAAATAAATAGACGAATATGATTTAAACTTAATTTTTTTATTTCCTCTATTTATATAATATAAGTTCGAATTGTTTAATTTCCTACATTACTAAATGATAAAGCAAATTTTTCATTAATAAATTATCAATGTTAATTTACATTATTCTCTTTGATCTACCTTTTTCCAATCGATCTTTTTAATTCTCTCATTATAGGGTTTGTCATCTTTTTTGGATACCTGCTTGCTTATAATATTTATCAAATTTATATTGTCTTTAGCACTCCAGTTTGTATCTATAAAATTTATTTAAAAAAAAAAACCAACTAATTAATAAAAAATGAAATTATTTTTATCAAAATAAAATACGATTTACCTTGCAAATTTTCAGGAACCAAATCCATACCTTCATCATTATCTGTAAATTAAAAACATATTTTTATGATAACTATTCCAATTAATACTTAAAAGAGATTTTTTAACATACCTTCACTATCATCAATTTCTGAAAAACAAAATTAAATAATTATTAAAATATGGAACATGAATTACTTCCAAATATACTATTTTTATTAATTTAATTAAAATTTTAAACTAAAGACAGATATGTATTTTTCTTTCTTTTAAAAATTTTGTAATATTTTTTTATGTAAACAGACTTGAACATCTGCCCAATCCTCGTAAATACACATTTCCTAAATTGGCTGCGCAATATTTTGCATATATAAAAGGACTTATTAGTACTTTAATGAATTTTCTCTATAGCGATTTCAAAAAACCAGTGAAATATTGAATATTCCAAATTACTCACTTTATCATATAGTTGTGAATGGTATTTTCTCTAATTTTAAATACATTATACATCTCCATATAACTAGATTAATTTAGAATAATTTAATTTAGTTCGAATTATACATACTTGGCCGTGCCCCCACGTACATAGATTGCGATCGATTTCTCATGTTGGATGTTGGATGATCAACAAGTTTCCGCCTGTAAAATTTATTAAAATATTAAAAACTGAGATGGACACAAAAATTTACTACAAATAATTTCCATACCTGAACTATGAAATAAATTGAATTGTCTTTTGTTTATTTTCCCTTTGGTTGCTAAAATGAAGATAATAATGATTGTTAGTATATATTAAATAAAAAGTTGCTGCGTGAACTATGTCTCAAAAATTACAATTGACCCTCATTTACACAATAATTTTAAGAAATCAGTTTTGAATTAAACTGACAGTGAAGAACTCGAAAGCTAAGATTTGCGTATAAACGACTACCTATAAAACGTTTTCCTTAAAACGGTTTCCTTTCAACTAAAGAAGCATCTAAGCAAACATCATCTCATAGATGTCCTGAATAAACTTTATAATTTTTGAATTATGATTTCCTTACAACAAGAACCTTTGAGCTTCAATGTTTTTCCGGTTTTGCAAGTGATATTTTGAGGTTATATATCCATGAAATTCTTTCGTTTTGATTTGAATAATCAGCATCAATTTAAAGAGATAATGAAATTTTCAAACTAAAATTTTATATTTATAATTTTATTTAGCAAAAAAAACAAAGGTATTTAAAAAAAACATCGTTTTATCTTTAGTAATTTCCCGCCATACCAAGATTTTTTTGATCTACCAACAGCGTACCCATAAACCGACTGACCCGGCGGCTTACACGTTTTTATAATGTAGTACAATGTTTCTTTTTAGTATTATATAAAATAGGAATTATTGAAATTATTCACTTTTTCAAATTGAACTATTCAATGAAATTTACTTTTATAGTTGATATAAAATTAGTTTAAAACACAATTTACCGCACTTTTGTTTTTGTAAAACGATGGCGGGAGATTGAACTTCACTTTTATCTTATTTACTAGTTATTTTTAAATTTTATAACCTGTTAAAATATTGATGACATTTATTTATAACATCAAAGAAATATAACACTTGGATTAATTCACGCATGAAACGACAACATTATTATATTGCGCTTTCCAAATCTTGATTATAACCTGAGATTATAGAAGAACATCAAAGAAATATAACACTTGGAATTGTCAATGGCGGCACACATTTTCTCTTCTTATTTTTTTATTCTGACACATTAACTCTTAGAAACGGAGCTTTTTGACAAATTAGATGATTATTTCTCAAATCTTACAAATTTTTTTCAATTTATTTTATGAATCGGATCGGATATAATAAAATAATATTTACCTAAAATAATCTAAAAACTATTAAAGATTTATAGTATAGATTTATAAATAAATTATCGAATTTATTTAAAAAAATTAAAACATATTTAAATAGGTTAACACAATTTTATTTAAAGAAACTTAATGATTTAATTTTCAAATGCTTAATATTAAGTACTCTTGTTTCTAGAAATATTTACTTATTAAATAATTAAATTACAATTGTATTAAATAAAATAAAAAAACAAATTTTATCCAAAATATCTGTGAGAATTTAATTTATTAATATAATGCATCATCGGTGGATAATATTGTGGTTGATTATGAATGAACTTAACAACTGGAACAGGATACGGTCTCGGTATTGGAAGAGGAAATGGTTTTGGTACTGGAATGGCTATTTTCTTTAGAATAGGAATACGAATAGGAAGTGGCCTTACTATGGGAATGGGAATCGGTACTGGCACTTTATTAATAACTGGATAAGGTCTTGGAATATGAACAGGATAGGGAATATGTACCGGAAATGGTACTGGTACAGGTCGATCAATATTGATTGGAATCGGCTGCGGAACTGGTACTTCCTTTGTTATAGTTACTCCTCTAAAATACTGCGCATTTTGATTAAATGGAAGAAAATTCGATGCGTCCAAAATTCCATTTCCGTAAATATTTGTTATATCGACTAAGCCCCTTTTATAATTCGAATTTCCAACTATACTTTCAGCACAAATACAACAAAATAGTCCACAAATCTAAAATTATAAAAAGGAAGAAAATCTAAGTAAATTTTAAAATATGCAGTTTTTTTAAAATGTATTTACTAATAAACGGGTTTACTTACAATAATAAAGAAACAACGTGACATTTTTACAAACTACTTTCAAAATTATACTAAATTAAATGCAACAAACCTTACCATGTATATATACTCGTAGTTTAGAAATGTTTAGAAATTACAATAGAAAAATTTACTATTAAAAATAATGGGGGAGTATTTATAAAACATTCATAATTCATAATTATAATGAAAGAGAAAAATATTATTTGTTACACTAACTATTATAAAATTTATTGTTTTAATTATGCAATTTGCCTAGCATAAGTGACAACTTACAAACAAGTAAGTAAGTAATAGGAAATAATTATTGTATGATTTTCCATGACAATATTAAGTTAAATTATGAGATTTTCGATAATATATTATGTAATTGTCATAATTATTAAAATGGGTTAGTTTTATTAAAAAAAAAAGAATGTGCATTTCAAATATGACTTATGATAGTGTTAAAATTACGATGTTTTCATTTCATTTCTATAATTACAGTACTTAATTGTTAATATCTACTCTAAATGGTTTAAGATAATTTTTAAACAGTTTAAAAAGGAAAGATTTTTGGAAATATTCAATGTCACTGCGAATAATCAAAGCAATTTTCAAACGTTAGTTAGTTTCTGATTGCAAAGTCTACGTTGAGAGTGCGTCTTAGTAAACACATTTAAAAATATGTTAAGCACGTACAAAATGAAAATTATTTTTTGCCAAATTTAGTAAAATATTTAATAAAAAATAGAATTTTATAATTGTAGAACGAAAATGTCAAAATTCATGTAAAAGTAGTTAAAACACCAGCTAATTGGTGATTCCAAAAAATGTACCTAATGGAGGAGACTCTCTGTGGAATCAATTAATTGATTTCATTCTTTTCTGAGATGATATTTTGTTACTTTTATATTCTCTTATTTTGTTACTTTTAAAAAGATCCTTTCCGCATGATATCTTTTTAATAGTAAAAAATACCGAGGCAATCTTATATATTCCTTAGAGAAGCTGGTGTCCCGCAGAGTAGTCTTTGTGGTCCCGTACTTTTCACAGCATCTCTATACCCATTATATTCTCCCCAATATATTAATCACAGTATACGCTAATAGGACTGTAATCCTAATGCAATACGAAAAGGTACTAAAACCAATATGAACTTATGATCTAGAACTTTGATGTAGATCATAAGTCCATATTCGTACTTCGTAACATTCGGTTTCTTCCTACCAAGTTTAGAATGCTAGTTAATTTGTACAACTTTTCTTGCAAAAATTCTGTCCTTTTTTATCCAACTTTAAAGCACTTATCATTACAAGATCTATTAACTCATTAACGAGTAGAAATGCGTCCAATTGAGAGTGGTCTAAGTGGGGTTTTTTTCCACCGATTCGTTTTTGGGTTTTTCTTTCAAGTTGTCCACTCTTCGATATTAGAGTTATCTCCTCCCAAGGAGTCATAACAGCTGAGAATTATTGTATTTTTTTCTTCCTTCGATTTATTTTCATAAATTTCAAAGGGGAAATTTTACACTACTGAAATTTTTTTCAAGTTAATTAATAATTCTTTGTTATAAATGGTGGAAGAGCTCTATTGGCATTGTTTAAAGGAAACTCTTTCCCAATCTCCCCTCTCAACCAAAATCAAAAGTTCTACCAGGCGTATAAGCTTAAATACACTGTTTTTTAGTCAAAAAAACACATGTTTTTTTTTCATAGAAAGCAAAAACAAATTTATTCAAAGTACTTTCCCTCGCTAGCTATACATTTTTTCCATCCCTCGGGCAATTTGTGGTTACCACGCCAAAAAAATTCCTTCTCTTTCGAGACAAACCACTCATCAAGCCATTTTCGGACGTCTTCGTAAGAATCGAAGTGCTGCCCAAGCAAGTGCGTGGGCCATCGACGAAAACAGATGGAAGTCGAAAGGGACAAGGTCTGGTGAATAAGCGGGGTGGGGTAGCACCTCCCAGTTGAGTGCCTCCAAGTAGTTTTGGACCATTTTTGACGTGTGCGATCTTGCGTTGTCGTGGAGGAAAATCAGCTTGTCATGTCTTTGTTAATAATCCGTCCTTTTTTCACGCAGAGCACGGTGATCAGTTGTTGGTGATAGCAGTGGGCATTGACAGTTTCACCAGGTTTCAACATCTCAGTAAACGATACCCTGCTTTTCACATGTGTATTGGCGTCGCTCTATCTGCCTATTGTTCAATTCATGCGTCACCCATTTTCCGATCTTTTCAATCTTCCTCATGACACACAGACACATAAAAATGGCTGATTGAGTAACACCCAATTGCTCCACGAGCATTTTTTGCGATTGGGTATCGTCTTTGTCCAAAAGAGCCTGCAATTGATGGTCCTCAACCTTCCTAAGCCGATTTTCACGCTTCTTGCCCCCACAAGGCAAAATTGCCGTCTTTGAACCGACAAAACCATTCTCGGCACGTTGTTTCCGATAAAGCACTGTCACCATAGGCCTCCATAAGCATTCGATGCGATTCGGCAGCCGATTTCTTCAAATTGAAACAGAAAAGCACAGGTTCCCGTATATGCTTTTTTTCTGGTACAAAACTAGACATGATAACCAAAGGAAAATTGTATGTTATTGTACGAAATTGATTACAATGTACACTGATTAATGTTGGCACATGTCAAACTCATAAAAAAAAATATGACGTGCCCATGGTAGCTTAATACACTTGCTCACGCCATCTATGATCAAACAGCGGATTTAAGCTTATACAACCTGTAATAGAAAAAAGTCTTCAAAAAAAAGCATATTCACTTGTAAACTTTGAGTTAAACCACAAACTCTGTTTAGAATCGTTCTTATTGGTAAAAAAAATATAGCTTGGATTTGGTAATCATCTATCAGCTAATAAAAAGAATAATTTTGGTGAATTTTTTTTTTAAACAATTTTATTTAAGGACAAACGGTAAACATAAAAATATTTCATAACAATGACTGTATAAATGTTAAAGTAGATAATTTTTGTTTATCTGTAATGGGCAATGTGCTCCGCTATTTGGGTAATGTGACTATCGCCATCCTGATGCTGATACTGTTGTTGGAATGGATGATTCTGTGGGATATCGCCCAATAGACTGTGTACATCATCACTTGTGAACTGTTGTGATGACGAATAATCTGGTCCAGTATGTGAAACGATCGAATCTCCTAAATAATAATTCGTACTCGGCTGAACAAACTCATGACTAAACTGGCTACCACCACCACCACCATATGAAGCAGCAGATTCATAACCATGCGATAGATGCTTTATATCAACTGGAACTTGTTCCTTTACTTTAACGATTTTCGGTACATGAACTGGATAAGGTTTTGGTACTGGAATTTTATAAACGACAGTATGCGGAATTTTCACTGGATATGGTACAGGCACTTTAAATCCAACTGTTTTTGTTATGCGAATTATTTTTGGTGGTAATGTATGCTTTTCAGTAAAAACACCTAAATGCTCCAATTTGCCAAAGTTTCCACTATCATAATTTGTATATCCATCCAAATGTGATTCATGCTCCTTAAAATGTTGATCAATTGCCGAATTGAATTCGGCAAATGTCAATAATATAAATAATATTGACACTGAAGCGAACTATTATTTATTGGTATAGAAAAAAGAAGAAAAAATATATATATAGAATAATATTTAATTGTTCGATTAAAAATTTACCATTATTTTCTATTCCGTCGATTTAGTTCTATTTGGTTGAAATAATCAAATATGCTGATCAAAAGCAAGTCGAATGTTGATGCCGAATACTGAATGTTAAATAATAAACAATTTTGAATGCTTTTATATAGATCACAGGAGTTCGTTATTATTATTACGTTTTAGCTTTTATATTTTTATTTTTATTTTTAATTTGCAGTTTGTTTTTTATGATTTATTTTGCAAATAAAAACCTTCACTTTATTATTATTTAATAATAAAATGAATTTCGGTTTGACTCTGTAGAAATTTAAGAGAAGCACAAAAATTGATCACCGATGATATACACATTTTCATGCTTGTAGTATATACGTTTTATATTGTATTAAAACTGAACCAAAAAACGATAGTACCAAAAGTGGTCCAGTTTGATGCATACACCGAAGCAACACGAAAATTTTTTCTGCTCATTTTCTTAAAGAAAATGAAAGTGAAAAGTGCAGTGTACGGAAAATAATAATTCACCTTTCTATATATATCCCCCGTACCGCCGCCAGTAATCATCAGTTGACAAGAGAGCTGCGGCTTAAATCAAGAATAGACTTTCTTTGATTATTAAATTTTAAGTATAATTTCCGCAGAAATAATTTATGAAAATCTTTCCCTTCCGTTCTATATATTTTTAGTTTATCTTTTTTGAATAAATAAAACAAAATAGATAGCCATTTACTATAAGGTATAGAAAAGACCTTTTACCAATCAATCTGTGGAAATGTTGTTAAGAGTAAATGTTGCCAGAAATTTATTGTTAGAATGGGGATTTCCCTTTGAATCTAATTTGTTTTACAAATCAAAAATATTTGCAATTTAATTGAATGAAGGAGATTTTCTAAAATTTAATATATGGTACATTCTGTTTTTCTAGTTAAAACTATAATTACTAGAAAGATCTTACAAAATACATAGATATATAAAAAAAGAAAAATAAAACCGCCTACTAAACAATTATATTTTATTTGAAAATATTGCACACTCTATTATCAAATGAATACCGAACAAATTTGTACAGAAAATATATTATGCAGTATTGGACATGTAATATAATATGAAGAAGAAGCAAAAAAAAAAAAAAAAACAAATTACATAAAAGTCCATTACCAATGATATAGTATTAAGTATGTTAAAATTATGTAATTGATATAAAAGAAAAGCCCGATTACCTTTTGTGACTCGATTAGAAATTTCATAAAGAAAAAAAATGAGATTCCGTTTCAATTTATTTATTAAAAAAAAAATAACATTCACAATTATTTCTTTATTAATTTAGTATATGAAAAAAAGAAAAGAAAAAAAATTCACCTTTTTTTTATGCAATTTTTACTTTTATTTGTGCAGTCATCATCATCATCATTCACATCAACGAAGACTTTGGGCAAAGAGTTTGAATGGTAACAAAAAGTAAAAGGTAATAAAATAATGAGAACACATTTAGAGAAAGTACTTTAGACAAAAAGATGTGCAAATGAAAATTGTTGTCAATCAAATTAGTTCATGAAATTTATTTTGAAAATTCCAACAACAAAAAAATAACAAATGACAAAATAATAAAAATAACTTTAGATATTATGTGTCAACACAATACTGACAAAATCATTATCAAATTTAGTGGAACTAATCGTTCTATCTTATAGTTTTCTGTTTCCTAGAGATTATTTCTGATATATTTATGAGTTGGAAGGTAAAAAAAAAACAAAAGACAAAAATACATCAAATTCTATTGTTGAAATACATCCTAAAATTACCAAAAACTAGTCTATAAATATTAAGAAAACGGAATCTTTTAGTTAGTTCCTGTTCAGTTCCGCATTCGAAAAGATACTTTTATTCCTTCCTTAATCTTGAGTGAAAAGGTTTTTAATATCCTTCAAAAAAAAAATTTAATTCAATAACATTGGTGGTGTGTGCGTTTTTTTTTCATTCATTCATAAGTAAAATTTCAAAAAAAAAGGAAAATATGAAAATAATATTTCTGGTAGGATTTATTTATAAACATTGAAAAAAATATTCTTTACTAATTACAATAATTGCTATTCAAGTTTTTCAGGACAATTATATTAATAACTATGATAATTCTGGTGAATACGACATTTCTATCATGGAAAGCCTATAAAAAACAAAAACTAATGGAACTATTTGGAAAGAAACAACCAAACTACGAATATGGAAATACTTATGATGTTGCCTATGGAAAACCATATCCGATTCCGATACTACAACCGATCCCAGTGCCTATTAAACATCCTTATCCAATTCCGGTGCCTCAACCAATTCCAGTATCAGTACCGATTACTTACAATCCAAAAGGATTATCATCACAAACGTACAGTGGACATGAACCTAGTTATGGGCAACCGGTGTATTTTTCACAAGCCGCAATACCACCATCTGCATACACCGGATTTGATTGTAATTATGCTGAATCATCAAATCATTATGATTTTAAAGAGTAACCAAAAAAAAAAATCACATCATAGAACCTAATTATTGTTGTTGGGATTAAAAGAGTTTTTATCTATTTTTTTTTTTTAAAACAGCTATTATTTAGAATTTGTTATTAATGGAAAAAAAACAATCGTTTTATGTTATTAAAATATATATTTTTTTATTAAAAAAAGAAGAAAAGAACGTTGATAAATTATTTCTTTTTTCTTATTTAAAAGTGTTTTAATGTGGGACCTGGAAATATTTTTGGAAAAAATTTAATATTTCTCCTTTTTATAAATTGTGAAATTTAAAAAGAAAAATTGCTTAGAAATATACTTATTATTAATATAATTATTTTCATCTAATTTAAATAGGAAAAAATATAATATTTGATAGTAGGAAGTTATTGTTTACTACTGGAGCATAGTGTTCTAGCAACATTTTAAATGTACATTCACTTGGGCCTATGCACTAGCAACATATCTATAGTGATAATGCAGTTCGTCATAAAACTAAATTTGAGCAAAAAGTTTCTTTTAAGATAAATTAAAAAAATTTCTCTCTACATTAATAAAATTTAAAAAAATCATAGAATTTACAACAAAATATTAAATATTAATTATTTTTAAATAATTTTTAATAAAATTAATTATAATTAAGCTTCTAATAATTTTATATATGTCAAAAAGTAAAACAGTTAGTCACCTTCATCTAACTGTTATACAAAAATATTTTTAATCAAGAATAATCAATGAAAACTTTAAATATACATTATTTATTTTATATAAATATTTAATAGTAATTAAGTAATATTTATAATTTTAAATTAAATATAAAACAAAGTTAGAAAAATTAATAAAGATTCAAAGTTATACGAAAGAGAATCGTGCTCTCCTGTTGTTGTTGTTGTTGGGTTGGTAATTTTAACCAAAACTGTTCGAATAATACTCATCGTTGTTTGAAAATTGATGACTTATTATTTGTCGGTATTGTGACAGAAGATAAGATTTTATCGCCGCACCCTTCCTATAAGTGATTTTGATTGATTTTAAAAAAAAATTATAGTGCTTTTATAATCAAAATAAGAATAGTATTATAATTTTTAAATACTATTTATTTCATTTAAATTAAAATCAATTAAAAAAGAAATGGCCAAAAATACATCTAGTTCAGCATTTAGAAAAATCGATGTTGATCAATACAATGAGGACAATTTCAAAGAAGATGAAGCTGATTTTGGTGGTGGAATAAAGGGGCCAGACGAATCGGAAATAACATCAATGCTTAATCAATATCCTTTACAAATTATAATTATTTATTAGTCAATAATAAATTAATGTTAAATTGTTGTTATTAATTGAAATGAATTTGCCTTAACTTTTGATCTGTGTTTCGCCTACAAAGGTAAACATTCAGAAGCTCTACTAAACGTACTGCAGTGTGCACCACTTGGATGTAAGAACCAACAAATAAAGGTAACAGGATTATTGTTCTTTATTAAAAATTCAAAATAGTAATTTCGCTAGTTTTAACACCCGTTCAATTTTAATAGGACCATGCACTCAATATGACACTTCGTGTATTGTTGTCATTTAAATCGAGTCAGATGGAAGCTGCTATCGATGTGCTTGAAGAACATAATTTACTGGATGCTTTAATGAAATATATTTATAGAGGTTTTGAAATACCATCGGAAGGTTCCAGTGGTCATCTGTTACAGTGGCATGAAAAAGCATATGCAAAAGGTGGTGTTGGATGCATTGTTCGAGTTTTATCCGATACTAATAGAGCGTAGAAATTCTGTTGAATATTATTTTAGTTCACATTTTTTATATAATATATAATATAAGTTTCATGTCGAAATATTATTTAAAAGAAAAATCATTGGGTTTTTTTTTATCAGACTAAAAATTACCATTTATTTGCATGCGTTTTTTTTTCATGCTCCTAGAAGATCGCACTTAATATGAATCGATTGAAAATTAACAAAATTCGTATTATAAATTCTGTTTATTTCACTACTAACAATGCTGAAGTGGATCATCCAATAACTTATTAAAGGACAAGTGATGTTGATGTGCTTGCGAAAGTTTTGCGGATTTTTATTGGTCATTCAAAGGCATTTTGATTATTTTATGGCAAAAGAACTTGAATTTTTTGGGATAATAATTAGTTTATAATTCAATCATTCAAACTCATCATATGTGATCGATTTATTCATGGCATTAAGAAAATTATTAAAAAGAAAGTATTTTTATTTCACTAAAAATTTTCTATTTATTTTTATAATAGTACATAATTTTTAGTTGTTTTGTTTTTTGTTTCTTTTTTCGGACTAGCATTTCACAATTAATTAATGGGGGGAATGGTCACTTAATTCTAAAGAGTGCACCAATATTTATGTATATTTATTCATATTATTATATATATATTTTTTTTAAATATAATTGATATTTTATTAGATAGGAAAGGAAGAAACATATATGACAATGAAAATGTTAGAAGAAAATTATATCAAAACTATTAATTTATCAATCATAAAAATAATGTACAAATAAAAGAAAATTTTTTAGTTTTTTTTTTTTTAAATATTTCCAATTAATTATCTATCAATCTAAAATAAGCGATAATAAATCACAATCTTCCTTAATATTTATCATATATTCTCTTTTTTTTTTAAATATTTGTTTTTATTATTCTGTTAATAAGAACTGTTTTTATAACATATTTTTTTTTTAAAGAGTATTTATTAACTATTTTTAAAATATATAATTATCAATAATGTAGTTTGTGAAAAAAATGAAAATGGTAAAATATTGGTAAGAATTCGTTAATAAAAAAAAGTAAATGCATGAAAAACAATTATTATTATTTTTTTTTTGTAAAACTTTCTTCAGCATTGAATAACAAAATATTTGTTTAATGAATTTTTTGGGGAACTTAGGAGTGTACTCTTATCAAAACTCTAGTTTGATTAAAAATGCACATACAATATTTTTGTCTAATGTGGTAAGAATTATTCAACAATTTAATTTTGTTCTTATTAATTAACATACGTACAATCTATATTCAATCGCGCGGTACATATGCGTTTGTTATTAAGCACGGTTTTTAATTGATTTTTTTTTTCTCTTACTTTTTTGACATAATATTTATAATTCAAATTTTTGTCCTATATTTATGTTTATTAATTAGTGTATATTCGATTTTCTCCAAATAAAAACAAAAAACAATAATAATGCTGATAATTATAAATACATATTTAATCAATAAATTCTTTTTTTTTTTTTTTTTATAACCGTTTCAATTATTTTCTTTAACAAGTGACAAAAAATATATAATATATATCGTGAAATGTTGAAAAATTAAAATTGATTTAAAAGTATCTCTACAGCAGATGTTTATAATTTTTATTTATCGTGTCACATTTTTAGAGAGATAAAAACCGTAATATACTTTTTTATAATAATATTAACAATATACTAAACATCATTATTATATTATACGCATAATAATTATAACTATAGTAATAGTAAAAATAATAATAATAATAAATAAGTTATTATCAAAATAATTAAACCAAAATTTGTACCAAACAAAAAAAAAGAAGAAACTATAATATAATAAGAAACACGTTTGGTTTATCATATATACTCTTTTCTTATAATCTAATGCAATTCTATGAATAATACACGTATATAAACGTATATGTTACAAAGTCTGCATGCATGCATGTATCTCCACTGTATGAGGTCGCATTGTAATAATAAAATACAGAAAAAATATATAATCGATTATTCAAACATTTGTTAAAAATAAATAATCAATTATAATTTAATGCGATTCTATTAAATTTTCTGTATTTACAATGATTTTTTACCTGATTCTTTATCATTATATATGCGTTAACGTTAACAGTAAATAGATTAAATATTACTAAAAAAAAAGAAAAGTGAAAACCACATTTGTGAAAATGATTATTAAGTATTATCTTGAATGGGAGAATGAATTCTTGTTTTTTTTTTGTTTCTTTGCCAATTCAACTATTCTTTCTATTTCTGTGGTTGTTTGCCGCAAACAATGCATGCCATTAATTGTTGAACTACCACATATGAGTTTCTCGGATTTCACTAATAATATGATTGGCACGTGTTAAGGCCTAAAATAGTAATAGTAAAAAGATCAATGTTTTTTCACATAAATAAAATGTCAAAAAAAAAAATTTGAATTACCTTAAGCATATCAGCCGCTTCTCTTCTTCGGATAGCAATATGTTCTGATTCGTTAAGTAATTCATCGGCCTTATCCGATTTGTAAAGATGTGTAACTAATTCACTTTGTAAGTTGTCCTTTACATGATTAACTAGAAAATGCATAATTGCTTTTGGTACTGAGTCCTGTATTGATTTTCGGACAATGTAGAAATACGATTTTATAAGACGTTCTGCAAAAAATTATGAAACAATTCTAATTATTTGAATGAGCCACTAATATTTATCAAATATATATTTTATATAAAGTATTTAGCATAAAGTATATTCAGGATGTATTATCGAAAATATATTATAAATAGTTCGTAGAACATACCAATAACATCACAATCCTTCTGTTCTTTGTCATTTAACCTCCGTGATGTATGATTAACTGGTTGTACATCTGATAATAGATTTAATGTTCTTGTAGGTGTTTGGGCAAAATTATGAATTGGTGTAGTGCTTGCTGAATGTTCCACGCTCTCTACACGTGATGGTGGCGGGAGAATACTTGTCAACCAGCTTCCTTGTAATGAATTTTCCATAACATGATTTTGCTATAGTTTTTTGTTGTTGTTTGTTTCAAAAGAAAATTTAGTAAATATTTTAATGGATAATATACATAATTACCTGTACAAACTCTCGTTCGCGGTCACCATCAATATGATTCTGACCAACATGAGGGGAAGCTGTCCGAACTGAAGAATTCGATCGCTTAGGTTGGATGTTATTTGGCCTTTGCTCGGACATTTCGTTTTTCATTAAACTAGGAACAAGAGCCGCATCTTTGTGGAAGTCAGGATGTTTTGTGTTAATATATGCTAACTCGATAGCAACTATATTTTCGACCATGGAATTCGTTGCGGGTATTCGACGACGCAATAGTTGTGTTACTACGTCGACAATCTTTTCATGTAACTTTGGAAACCTATCAGCACTTTTAGAAAATATTTTTACAAAAAATGTCACCACTCCATGCCGACTCACCTGAGCATTTCTTGTTGAACTTCAATGCCACAATGCTGAATGATCCGCTGCATTTCTTCGTGTATCAGTTCAACACAACGCAGCGACGGCTCTTCCAAACGACGAATCTGTCGTTTAACAAGCAATTCAAAAGATACTTCAGGCACAAACAGTGCAGGTCGTGGTCCAGTTGCGTTCCGTATTGCCGTTAATATATCCAGCTTGGATAATCCAGTTAATGGATGAATTGAATCAAGCGTTCTACCAAATGTCTCATGAAATATATAGCATATCCTTGCACCACCGCATAGTTCTGTTGTTTCAATATTCCTTGCTGTCCCTTCGATTGTTGCATTATACGCACTAGCGAATTTTGTAATAATTTGGAGTAAAGTTTGACTTTTATCACTAACATCATCGCCGTATGAGTTTAACAACGATTGGAATTGCGAAGCCATTACGTTAACACGAGTCTAAAATATTCGATTAAAATTATTATTATTATTGCTTTTGAAAATTAATTAAAAATTTTCATTACCTTGAGATCAGGTAGACAGTCTCTTATATGATGCATTAAAAGACGATTCAATGTTTTAGCTAAGTACGGTGAGCCATTTCTAGACGCCAATGTTGGATATTTTCGCTGAAGAAATATCGCTTCATCTTTCAGCTGTTGTTCGATGGTTTTTTGGTCCATAATATCCTGTTGAGATCGATTCATAACACCAATTATACCTAATTTAACTGGAATCACACGGCCACATAGTATATCAATTGCATCTGTTCCAGCATCCATGAGATCTAGTTTGGTAACAACAGCTAATGTACGTCGACCATCAGGGTCAACATCTTTCGCCAATTTGATACTCTCACTAGTCGCCATGTCTGTGTTGGCAGCCGTTACCGCCAAAATAATCGAGTTCGGATTTTCGATGTATTTGTGCAAGAGATCACGAATTTGTGCTTCAATATCTTCTGGCTGATCGCCAATTGGCACTTTTGTCATACCGGGTAAATCGACCAATGTTAAATTGACGACTCGTGTTGAGAATATTTTCAAATTAATAGGTTCCGAGCAAATCCCTTTATTGGATCCAGCCAAACGATCTGTATCATTTTCGATTTCTCGTCGTATATCATCAAAATCAGTAAAAATTTTGTTTTTCATATGTAAAAATCTTCCCCATTCTTGTAAGTTAACTGTGCCTATATTCAAAAAAAAAAAAAAATTATCGTATTCATTTATGATATTTTTATTTTATCTTTTACCATTTTCTGCGATTCGATGTTCTCTATTATCAAGAGGACAATATATCAATTGAAGTATTAGTGGACGTCTTGTTACAATTCCAGTTCCTCTTGGTAAAAACGATCGTCCAACCAAACTTTCAATAACCGAACTTTTTCCAGAGCTCTAAAATACAAAAAGAGAACAATTAATTAAATGGAAATACGTCATAACCGATAAAATGAAAAGGAACGCAATATAATCTCCTTACCAACAAATATATTCTTATAGAAATATTATGATTCATATAATATTTTTATGGAGCAATTGTATTATTTACGAATGAAATGCGATTTGAATTGGAAATTGAACACAATGAAGAATGAAAAAATGACGACAGCTGAACAACACTCGCATTTAAGTGTTCAGATGAGATTAGATGGTAGAGGTTGGGTACTGTACACTTCAATAAATATTCAGCATTGACCAAGACAATTTTTATTTTAAAATTTTCTTATTTATTTATCGGTTAGATTTCTTATATTGCATTAACAAAGGCTATGTAATATTTTTCACTATTTTTTTTCCCAAAGAATCGAATGCATTCGTATAGGTATAAATGTTTGCACGACTGTATAAGTTGAGAAATTTTGAAGCTGCGAGTATATTTTTATCAATAGATGCCATCGAATTATAATTAATATTTCATACATTTTAATCGCGGTTAATAAATCACATAATATTAATTCAAAAATAGACTAAAAACTTACAATATAATTGATTTTTTCCCATAAATGGGTGTAGAATGAGAACTCTTCCGAAAGTTCATAATTTACAATTAATTGCAAATATTTCAATAAGAATTAAATTATTTTTCGTTCAATAAAAATTCAGAATATAGTTTTATTTCATAAAACCATAATGAATTAAACAAAAATGCCGGTTTTTGTTATGTAATTTGAGTTTGCATGCCAAATGAAAGAATTTTTTTGTATTAAAAATACAACACAGCGAACAGCACATCAGTCAAAAGTACAAAAAACTTATCCCGTATGAAGAAAATTCTTCGCGGATTTTGATAATTACCTGACTTCCAAGCACCACAATTTGAGGAAGTTGAATTGAATCAGCTCCAACTGTATTGAAAACATCTTGTAATTTATTTATAACAGGAATTAACGCCTCCATTGTCCCGATAATTTCTTAATAATAGGAGGAAATATTCCACAGTAAAAGAACAGCGCCTCCAGCCTTTTATGATTTTTCACTGTCAAACTGTAGCTGTACTGCCATAACGCTACCATATTCGCAATGTTTAACATTCTTAACTGGCCGAATACTCCGATAAAGTAACCGTTTCGTTGTTGATGACTGAATATTTTCAAAAATGTTATACAAACTCTAATCAGTGGCGGGTGCAACATATAAGCTACTTTTCATTATTTCTTACAAATTCGTATTTATTTATTTTTATGTTTATATTATTATGAAAAATAATCTTTTTATAAAAAAATACTTTAATTTCTTATTATTTATTTTGTTATTAATAATAATAATAAAAACTTTTTTTGATTATTTTATTGTATACATTATACAAAATAACTGTTGTATTTTTTCTGTATTTTTTAGCATCTCTATTATCTGTTATCATAATTTTAATATAATTATAATAGGAATTAAAATTCTCCGACGTCGGACAACTAACTGCAAACTGTTCTATTGATGAATTAGATCTTGTTTAAATGTTACATTTGTAGTTGAAGTACAGTCACAAATTTCAATGTTTTCACTGAAAATAAATAGAACAAAAATATTTCAAACTAATATCTTTTATTAAAGATAATACGAAAAATTTGTTTACTTTTTAGAAAAGAATATCATTCCACCATAAAGACTAATTTTATTTTATTGCGAACCTTTACGAATTTGAATATAACCCAATAACCTACGTTCAAAAAGCGACACTTATCTTTACAATTAAAGCTATCACTAAACTTCCACACACTCAACAGTTCCTTTTCTAAAACCTCTTCATAACATTTTTAATAATTTAAATAACTCTTGAAAATTGATTGTTGAGTATATTTAAATGACTATTCTCTCCAATAAATTGACTGACAATGACAATTTATACAAAACATGAAGTTGCCAAATAGTCTTATGATTGTGCCTTCCGATCTCAGACATTTTATATACAAAACAAAGCTTCATTAAGAGAATAAAAAAAAACCCTAATAATATTACATGAATAAATATATTACACTAACCTAACAAAATAGAAACTCTTTCTCGGTAAAAACAATCGGGTCCTTGCTGTGAAGTCACCTACTAATATTGTGTAGTCAACAAAATTGGGCCCCATTTGTTGGGTTTCAGGGCATGTGAGAATTATGGGAAATGAACGTATGTGATCAGTTAGCCGGAGATAAACTCTCCGGTGTCCTGTGCTCACAGCTATCCATAATATGACTGGCCTATTAACAAAATGGCGAACAACATCCTCAGCCATGCGTAGAAACACAGACTGGACTAACAGTGAGACAAATGAGACCAACAAACTAGTCTACTCAATATTCTTATAGAAGTTCTGGGCACGAAAACTGCTTTTTCCTTTTTGGACGCTACACACACGCTCTATCTGCCAATTCTGTGGCGTTCTCTTAACTATTCCACATATTTTGAGCGAATGTCAGCAATCTACCAGGTGTATAAGCTTAAATCCGCGGTTTTTTAGTCAAAAAAAACACGTTTTCTACATAGAAGGCAAAAACAAATTTATTCCAAATACTTGGCCTCGCTAGATATATGTTTTTCCCATTTCTTGCGCAATTTGTGGATACCACGCCAAAAAAATTCCTTCTCTTTCGAGGAAAACCACTCATCAAGCCATTTTCGGACGTCTTCGTAAGAATCGACGCTTCGCTCTATCTGCCTATCGTTCAATTCATACGGCACCCATTTTCCGATCTTTTCAATCTTCCTCATGACATGCAGATGCATGGAAATGGTTGGTTGTTTCCGATAAAACACTGTCATCATAGGCCTTCATAAGCATTCGATGCGATTCGGCAGCCGATTTCTTCAAATTGAAGCAAAAAAGCAAACCTTCCTGCATATGCTCTTTTTCTGGCATAAAACTAGACATGATTACCAAAGGAAAAATGTATGTTGTTGTACAAAATTGCTGACAATGTGCACTGAGTAATGATGACAGACGTCAAACTCATAAAAAAAAAGTATGTCGTGCCCATGATAGCTTTATACGCTCACTCACGCCATCTATGACCAAACATCGGATTTAAGCTTATACACCTGGTAAAAATTTTTTCCCGACCAGGCTTCCTTCTATTGGAAGTTCACTTTTTAACTTGAGCAAACATAAGAATATGCTCCACAAAATTTAACTAACCTACTAAACAGCAGACCAGCTGCTTCTACTCACACGATACATGTAGTCGCCAAATAGCCTCATGGGGTCGTGGGTGCTATAAAAATGGTTCATACATCATAAAAGTGGGTCTTTTTTTGTCAAATTATCTTACTTCTTTCACATATATAAATCACCTCATTAAATTTACAATATTTGTCTCAAAATAATCTCAAGACCAAGACAGACCCATGTCATAAGACCATTCAAAGACACAAAATTTATACATACCATTTAATAAATGTTTTATATTTAAAAAACAAAATAAAACCCATGAAAAAAAAACTTAACTATTATTTATATCATAATAAATATACACTAATTAGTAAATAAAAAAAGACGCAACTTTTTATTTTCTCCACGTATCACATTGCACGTTTATTATATATACAACAAACAAACAAACAAAAAAATAAAACCTAATTATTATTAATTTCTACATGATTTTAAAACAAAAAGATTTTATGAAATTAGTTACCGACAAAATTTGTAGCCCTTAATTATTAACCTAATTTTAAACTATAAGTTTCTTGCTAATCACCACGTAATGCTCGTCGTAATGTAAAATACGAAAGTCCCTTATAGACAACCATTTGAATCATCAGAAACATTGCATCAAGTTCGTAATTGTTACTTTTCATTCCAAATGTTTTCATTATTAAATTTGCTTTTCTAAACGGTGGTAAAATAAAAAAATTAATAAAAATCTTCAACCAAAAAAAAAAGGATGGAAGAAGAAAATGACTTACTTTAAATGACAGTAAATAATTTCATCTGGACAAATCATATCTGATCTTCCATCATCATATACGGATAATATGAGTCCTTCTAGTGCAAATTTATGAGCAGATAAATATCCGAAAATTCTCATAAAGCTTGGTATGTGCTCGTATAGTACCAAAAATCCAGCATAAATTAACATAAAACATGCTGAAACTGCTCCCAAAAAAGTTCCATTCTGAAATTTTCGAAAAATTAGTTTTTTTTTCTCGTAAGGTTATTAATTATTTTTTATAGATTCTTACAACAGGACTTAATATTGTACCCAAAAATACTCCAAATCCGTCTGCAGTCATCGTTATAAGGATCAGAGTAAATGCAAATTTTACATATCTTTTCACTTCCAAGGGTTGATCGGTCATTAGATATATAATAGTTGAAAAACATGACGAGAATATTATCTGAGCCGAATATAAATTGAACGCAAATAAAATATCAAATATGTCCAAGAGTACGAGGTCTGTTCAAAAAGAATCGCAAATTTTCAATTTATTCGATTTTCGATTTTTTGTTGTGGCGTAATGTTGGTATTCAGTCTCTCACTTATACAGACAAGTTCGGCCATTTTGAATGTTCAGTTAATTTTTGACAGCTGCTTTGCTTGCACGTGTTTTGGCTCGTCTTCGATTTTTGCCCATTCCAAAAAATGGATCAAAGAAAAAGTCACAGGGGGCCAAATCTGGGGAATACGGTAGCTGCGGCATTATTAGTGTATTGTTTTTGGCCAAAAATTCGCGCACAAGCAACGATGCGTGAGCAGGGGCGTTATCATAGTGCAAAAGTCAATTTTTGTTCTTCCACAAATCCGGGCGTTTCTGGCGGATTGCTTTGCGCAACTTGCGCATAACTTGCAGGTAATATTCCTTATTGACCGTTCTACCCTGTGGTAAGAACTCATGAAGCACCACGCCCCTGCAATCGAAGAAAACTGTAAGCATAACCTTCACATTCGACCGAACTTGGCACGCTTTTTTCTGTCTTGGCTCGTGCGGCAGCTTCCATTGGGATGATTGAGCTTTGGTTTCCACGTCATAACCATAAAGCCATGATTCGTTACCAGTTATGACCCTCTGGGGCAAATTTGGGTCATCGCGGACAAAGTCCAACAGCTCCTTAGCAATGTTAATGCGATGCTGGTTTTGGTCGAAATTGAGCAAAAATCGAAGACGAACCAAAACATGTGCGAGCAAAGCAGCTGTCAAAAATTAACTGAACATTCAAAATGGCCGAACTTGTCGGCATAAGTGAGTGACATGAATACCAACATAACGCCACAAAAAATCGAAAATCGAATATACCTAACCCACGGAAATTCAAAATTCGCGATACTTTTTGAACAGACCCCGTATATATTACTGATCTGACTCACATGAACTGGTGTCGATGTTATAAGTGTCGCAAGAAAATATGTCCTCAATTTATACCAATTATTAAATACTTCTTTCCTAATAGTGGGTAATTCAAGTGGAACTGAAAATATTATTATTCTGCTAAGTGCAAAAACAGCTAGAAATTTTTCTAACTTTTCTACTTACATCTAAGGACACCGGGCATCATTGTGGTATACCATAAATAGACTACCCCAACGACGAAGAGGCCAATATTTGAAAATACTTTCGTCGCATTCGTTCCAGAATCTCCAAAAATTATTCCAATTAAAATTGAACAGAATATATGCAAAATTAATTTCAGGTATGTTACTGTCTATTTGGAAAAAGTAAAATTGAATAATTGAACATGATTTTAGTTGGTTTCATTTTTCATATTTTTATTTACCCAATCTCTGTAAAATTGTACATGGCAACGACCAATCAATACCCACAGTTTGATCCATTCAGCTGGTGGATACACGTGCTTTATTTGATCTGCACACATTCGTTTACTTAAATTAAGGACTTGCTCATCCTGTGTGGATGCAGGCAAACTTCTCCATTTAGCTGTATCTTGTGCTGCTGTTTTAAGCAAATCTGTGTGATCACCATAATCGCCATTTACCACTTCGAGTACTAGAATTAATTGAATAAAAATATCCTTAAAGAAACTTTTTTTATATTTAATTATTTCTATTTGATGTTTACAAAAATCTGCCGCATTGTGATACTGAGGACAATTTAATCCAAGTGAACTTAGAAAATCAACTGTATTCTTAGAAGAACCTTGATACAAGCAATATCCTTTCCCAAGCACGTATACATGATCGCAAAGCTCGTAAATTGAAGCTGACGGTTGATGAATTGTGCATACAATTGTTCGTCCTTCTCTACTTAATTGGTGAAGTAAATTCACGCAATCTGATGAAGACGCACTGTCCAAGCCTCTGCAGAAAAGTTTCAAAAAAATGTAAGAAAAACCATGTTTACTAAAGAAAATTTTAATAACATTTATTTTGTTATAAATTTGGTGATTTTAAAAATAAGTTAACAGCAAAAATATTAAGTACAAATTCATATTTAAAAAATTGACTATAAATTTTTAGATTAATTTAAAAAAGTATTTTCAGTAAAAATAGTCCCAGTAAAAATATTCTCAGTAAAAATATTTTCAGTAAAAAAATGTTGAGTAAAAATAGTTTCAGTAAAAATATTTTCAGTTAAAATTTTTTCGGTAAAAATATTTTCAGTAAATATATTTTCAGTAAAAATATTTTCAGTAAAAATATTTTCAGTAAAAATATTTTCAGTAAAAATATTTTCTGTAAAAATATTTTCAGTAAAAATATTTTCAGTAAAAATATTTTCAGTAAAAATATTTTCAGTAAAAATATTTTCAGTAAAAATATTTTCAGTAAAAATATTTTCAGTAAAAATATTTTCAGTAAAAATATTTTCAGTAAAAATATTTTCAGTAAAAATATTTTCAGTAAAAATATTTTCAGTAAAAATATTTTCAGTAAAAATATTTTCAGTAAAAATATTTTCAGTAAAAATATTTATTTTCAGTAAAAATATTTTTAGTAAAAATATTTTCAGTAAAAATATTTTCAGTAAAAATATTTTCAGTAAAAATATTTTCAGTAAAAATATTTTCAGTAAAAATATTTTCAGTAAAAATATTTTCAGTAAAAATATTTTCAGTAAAAATATTTATTTTCAGTAAAAATATTTTTAGTAAAAATATTTTCAGTAAAAATGTTTGTTTTAAGTAAAAATATTTTCGTAAAAACTATTATCCGTAAACATATTTATTTTCATTAGAAATATTTTGAGTAAAAATATTCTCAGTAAAAACATTTTCATTATCCGTAAAAATATTTATTTTCATTAGAAATATTTTCAGTAAAATCATTATCAATAAAAATATTTTCGGTAACAATATTTCCAGTTAAAACTCTTTCAGTAAAACTATTCCTAGTAAAAATATTTGCAGTAAAAATTTTAGTATTAATATTTTCAGTAAAAAAATTTCAGTAAAAATTCTTTCAGTAAAATTATTCTCAGTAAAAATATTTTCAGTAAAAATATTATCAGTTAAAACTGTTTCAGTAAAATTATTCCCAATAAAAATATTTCCAGTAAAAATATTTATTTTCAGTAAAAATATTTGCAATAAAAAAATTTCAGTAAAAATTCTTTCAGTAAAAATATTCCCAGTCAAAATATTTTCAGTAAAAATATTATCAATAAAAATATTCTCAGTAAAAATAGTTTCAGTAAAAATATTTTCAGTAAAAAAAATTCAGTAAAAATAAGTTCAGTAAAAATAAATTCAGTAAAAATATTTTCGGTAAAAATAAAAAAATTTCAGTAAAAATTCTTTCAGTAAAAATATTCCCAGTCAAAATATTTTCAGTAAAAATATTATCAATAAAAATATTCTCAGTAAAAACAGTTTCAGTAAAAATATTTTCAGTAAAAAAATTCAGTAAAAATAAATTCAGTAAAAATAAATTCAGTAAAAATATTTTCGGTAAAAATATTTTCAGTAAAAATATTCTCAGTAATAATATTTTCAATAAAAATTCTTTCATTAAAAAAAATTTCAATAATTAATTTGTGTGTAAAGATTTTTGGTATAAAAAAGAAAAGAATTTTCAGAGTCAAATACACTAATTGCCTTAAAAAGGAAAGGTGACTGCTATAATTAAAAAGTCGTTGGTGTCATTAGGAAGCTGTATTTACTTTTAGTACTTAAATTGTTAATTTATTTCGTTTCTTAAATAGTAATTAGCAATTTCTAAGAACGTACTATTATTGTTTACGATCATATTCGTATTATTCTGCAACGAAAAAAAATTAAATGCTAATTGATGATTTCTTCCGTGTACAATCTTAAATACTAGTTGTCAGTTTTGTTAAATACCCGTAATTAGTATAAATTATTTTGATAAACACCAAAAGTATTTTTAAAAAATGCCACAAACCGTAAAATGTAAATATCGAATTGATCGATTCTAATATGAAAACTAAACAACTTACGTTGTGGGCTCATCGAGGAACAATATGGGCGGATTATCGAGCAATTCCAACGCAATTGAGAGACGTTTCTTTTGGCCACCAGATAAGTTCGAACACTTTGTTTGTCGTGTATGACTCAATCTTAAAGAATCCAAAATATTGTCAATCTGCAAAGGTAAATCGAAAAGAAGAAGTTTATTTGCGCAACCAATGATTCACTTTTGTTTTTCTACTAACAAGAAGTCGTTTCTCCTTGCGATTCATTGAAGTGTTGGATATCTTTAAGGTTGCTGCCATCAACATTGTTTCGTCAACCGTAAACCATGGAAAGAGGTTATCGTCCTGTAGAATGTAACTGCAAAGTTTTCGATTCTTTTTAATAGTCGATCCCATTATGATATCTCCCGTAACTCCTTTTCTCCTTAAGTTCAAATAAGACAAAAAAATTAACAATTATTAAATTAAAGATTTTCTTCTATTAGGAATTTTTCTTTTCAAATCCTCCATGATTTGGTGTGTTACTTACGTAAAACCAGTTAAAATATTCAACAATGAAGTTTTCCCACATCCCGAAGATCCCATAATAGCTGTTAATTCACCAGCTTTAAAAATACCAGATACTGAGCTCAAAATATTTCGTTGATCTAAAAACAAAATTTATTGTTAATTATTAACAAACTTATTTATATAAATTTAAAATATTTTTTTCTGATTCTCTTTATTAATTATAAGAAAAATTATCTTTTATTTAATTTACTTTTGTATTTAAATATTATTTCATTGAATTAATATCAGTTTTTAACGCGTGATTTTCATTAATACAAGATGTCATCGAACATTTACAAATTCGCACGTAAACACGTATTCAGCGCAACATTTGTAGGGTTTTTGGACAAATAGTCTGTGTACGCACGCACGGTATTTTCGACGCATGAATTTCAAAACAATACATTTTTATGGAAACATTAAAGTTTATCATTGATCGCTTTTCCAATATAATTAAAGTAATTATTAAAAAATAATATTTTTTTATCACCAATCATAGTAAATATTACAGTTTTTCTTTTATATTAAAACTATGTATTTTTTTCACTAATTTTAATAATAATAAATAATAGAATATAAAAAATACCTTTTGATTTTCTCGATTTTATCGAATAAGTTAAATTTTTAAATTCAATTTCAACCGGTTTAAAATTCGTATTCATCTTGAATGGTTTAATTATTTTTATCTTTTTTAATCAAATTATTATGAAACTATAAAAATCATCCGTTTTGTTAACTGGCTCGGCCCGGGCCCGGTTGTATTATAATTCTATCTGAAATTAAAAAAAAAAAAAAAAAAATTAAAACTAAAAATTATTTTTGAATAAAATAAGGAAATAATGTTTTCAAAAAAATTATCATGCTAGAAGGATTGAAAAATTTTATGTTTGGAAGTCTGAAAGGATATTAATATGGAACTTGAGAAACCATAATGTATGTGTAAGCAACTATTTTAATTTTTAGCTTATTATTTTAGAGTTAATTAATACAAAACAATTGTCAATAATTCATTGGAAAGCTTATTAAATTTTTTGATACATTCTTTACTTTAATACAATATTAACTATTAAATGTACTATATTTGTTTTGACAACATTTTTTTATTAAAATTATAATAAAAAAACTTTTATTCTTACTAAAAGAATTTTAAGCAAATAAAATTTTCTGTAAGACAATTTTTTACAAAAAAATTTTATCAATAAAAATTAGTCAGTAAAAATTTGTCACACAAAGTTTGTTACTAAAAATGTATGTCAGGAAAAAGTTGTCAATAAAAAATGTTCACAAGAAATTTGTCAGTAAAAATTGATCAGTTAAAATTTGTTTATAAAAGTTAGTCAACAAATAATTTCTCACTAAAAATTTGTCAGAAAAAATTGTTAGTGCAAATTTGTTAGAAAAAATTGATCAGTAAAAAATGTTTACAAAAACTGTGTTACTGACAATTTATCAGTAAAATTGATGAGTTAAAATTTGCTCATAAAAGTTTGTCAGCAACAATTTGTCAGTAAAAAATTTGTCAGATAAAATTATAAGTAAAAATTTGTCAGTAAAAATTGCCAGTAAACATTGTCAGTAAAATTTTTTAGTAACAATTGTTCACTAAAAATTTGTCAGTAAAAATTTTATCAGTAAAAATTTGTCAGTAAAAATTTGTCAGCAAAAATTCGTCAGTAAACATTTTTCAGTAAATATTGTCAGTAAAATTTGCCAGTAAAAATTGTCAGTAACAATTGGTCAGTAAAAATTTATCAATAAAAATTGTTCACCGAAAATTTGTCACTGAAAATTTGTCAGCAAAAATTTTGTCAATAAAAATTTGTCAGCAAAAATTTGTCGGTAAAAATTATTCAGAAAAAATTTGTCAGTAAAAGTTTGTCAGTAAAAGTTTGTCAGTAAAAATTTGTCAGTAAAAATTAGTCAGCACAAATTTGTCAGTAAACGTTGATCAGTTAAAATTTGTACATTAAAACTGAAAATTTGTCAATAAAATTGATCAGTTAAAATTTGTACATTAAAATTTGTCAGCAACAATTTGTTACCAAAAATTTGTTAGTAAACATTTACAGTAAAATTTGTTAGTAAAAATTTATTAGTAAACATTTATCAGTAAAACTTGTTCACTTAAAATTTGTCAGTAAAATTTTATCAGTAAATTTGTATCTACAAAAATTTGTCCGTGAAAATTTGTCTGAAATTTTGTTAATTTGTTTCCTTATTCAAATATTACGAATGATTAAGTTATTAAAGTTCGTATCTGCAAAAAATTACAAATATCACTTTTACGATATTATCTCCTGTCATGTTTCGTTGATTTATTAATACATAATAAAATGTTTTAATGTTTTTTTTGTGTCTGTACAATTTACTATAATTAATATACTATTTTTATTATCACTCAACCAGTCTGTAAGAAACCGCAAAATATGATCAACTTAGCATACTCAAAAAGTACAATATTTTTTATTACAGTTTAAAATATATTCTGTAAAAAGTCTTACTAATAAAATGTGCTCGCGTTGTTATATTATGTCTACTTAGATTGTTCGTAAGTAAAAAATTGTCAATAAGAATTATATTTTAGTAAAACATTGCCAATTGTGGATATGCGAATTAATCATACCGGAAAAATTGATTACGTTCACATGTTCTTCTTTGCCAAGGTAGACAAGATTTTAAATATTTTTCCTTAATTTACTCTCAGTAAAGAATGGCAACTATTTTAGATAAATTCTTAATAAATACTTGAATAATTGATGGGTTTTTAAAGTGTCTCAAATTAATTTTTTTGTCATCTTAAAATATGATTAACTTCTTTAAAAAGATAAATGTCAAAATATTGCAAAATTAATAGCTTATATTTTATTCAAATAGATATAAATAAATTAATAAATGAATACAACAACTGCTAATCGAAAAATGTTTGCTGGGAAAATTTTAAATTTTGCTAGTTAATATGTCCAGTAAAAATTTGTCAGTAAAAATTTGTCTGCGAAAATTTGTCAGTGAAAATTTTTCACTAAAATTATGTCAATATAAATATGTCAGTAAGAATTGGTCACTAGGAATTTGTTAGCGAAAATTTGTCATTAAAATTCTGCCAGTAAAAATATATCTGAACAAATTATTCACTTAAAATTTGTCACTAAAACTTTGTCAGAAACAAATTTGTTAATTTGTCTGCAAAAATTGTCACTCAAAATTTGTTAATTTGTCTCCAAAAATTTATTACAAAAAATTTGTCAAAAAAAAAATGTCTATAAAAATTTGATAGTAACAATCCAGTAAAAACTTGTCAGTTCAAATTTGTCACAAAAAAATTGTGTATAAAAATTTGTCATTAAAATTCTGTTAGTAAAAATTTATCAGTAAGAATTTGTCACTAAGAATTTGTTAGTAACAATTTGTCAGTAAAATTCTGTCACGTAAACTTTTTCGGTAAAAATTTGAGAGTAAAAATTTGTCAATTAATATTTATCAGTAAAATTTTGTCAGAAAAAAATTGTCTATAAAAATTTGTGATTCAAATTATGTCAGCGAAAATTTGTCAGTAAGAATATGTCACTAAGAATGTGTTACTAAAAATTTGTCAGTAAAATTCTGTCACCTAAACTTTTTCGGTAAAAATTTGTTAATTAAAGTTTATCACTAAAAACTTGTCTGCGAAAATTTATCACCAAAAATTTTATTATTAAAATTTTGTCAAAAACAAATTTCTAAAAAAAATTGCCATTAAAATTCTGTCTGTAAAAATTTATCAGAACAAATTGTTCACTTAAAATTTGTCGGTAAATATTTGTCATTAAAACTTTGTCAGAAAATATTTGTCACTCAAAATTTGTCAATTTGTTTGCGAAAATTTATTCCTAAAAAGTAGTAAAAAAAAAATTATCTATAAGAATTTTGTCATTGAAATTCTGTTAGTAAAAATTTGTCAGTAATAATTTGTCACTAAGAATTTGTTAGTAAAAATTGTTTACGAAAAATTTCTCAGCAAAAATTTATCAGTAAAAGTTGGTCTGCAAAAATTTATCAGTAAAATTTTGTCAGACAAAATTTGTCAGTCAAAATTTGTCACAAAAAATTGTCTAAAAAAATTTGTCATTAAAATTCTGTCGGTAAAAATGTGTCCGTAAGAATTTGTCACTAAGAAATTGTTAGTAAAAATTTGTCATTTAAAATTTGTCAGAAAAAAATTGTGTATAAAAATTTGATAGTAAAAATTTGTCATTAAAATTCTGCCAATAAAAATTTGCCAGTAAAATTTTGTCACGTAAACTTTATCGGTAAATTTTTGTCAGCAAAAATTTGTCAATGATTATTGAACAGTAACAACTTGTCAGTGAAAATTTCCAGAAAAAAATTGTGTATAAAAATTTGATAGTAAAAATTTGTCATTAAAATTCTGCCAGTAAAAATTTGTCAGTTAAAGCTTTTAGTAGAAATTTGGTGTAAAAATTTCCAGTTAATAATTTCAGTAAAGATTTTTATCTGAAAATAATTTATAGCAGCAGTAGAAGTTTGAAGAAATTTTTTTATTTATTCAAAGTTGAACATAAAAGTTAAGTAAGACAATGCGTCAAAAATGCGCATTTATTTGATAAAAATTAGTTCTTATATAATAGAAAAAAAAGAAAAATTCTAAATAAACAGTAATTATTTGAAATGCTAAAATCCATACTGTAATTACTGGGAACAAGTTATATTTAAGATACGCCATTATTTGTTAATTATAAAATACTTGAGTTATCGTTAACATGGAATCACGTGCGCGTATTTGACGTGTTGTTTGACGTTGATGGACAAACTTAATTGTTGTAATTTTCTAATTAAATATAAACATTGTATTGCAACAAAAGAATTTTTTTTAAATATTTTTAGGTATTTTATTTCTTATCATAGAAAATGGCTTGCAATGATAATCATTTTACGTGTTTTAATTATTTTTTTCTTCAATGAGAATTATTGTAATTGAAATTTATTAAAAGTCAAGTACAAAAATATATCAATAAATTATTCAAGAGCTTATTTGAAAATCCTTAAGCCAATTAAACTGTTTCTGTCCGAAGGGTTTTCTTTAATAAACTTGTAACATTTACTATAATTGTGTTCGAGTGCTTAACTAATTCTTACAATTAATAATCACATAATAATGCAAAACGAAATAAGTTAATTCGATTTTTTTGTTTTTCCTATTCTCTCTTTTTCATAATAGCTAATAGAATTATCAGAAACTTAATATTATTACAATCATTTACTTTTATTATGACTATTTGCCATTTTGTACGAATATTATCTGTATTTAACGTCAAAAATAAAATCAAAATTCATTGTATTTATGAACAAACTTTATAAAAAAAGTTCACAAATATTTGCATAAAAGTCTTAATTAGATAGATTTATTTATTTTATTTTTATTAAATTATACAAATTAAAGAATATATTTTGAATAAAAGCAAGATTAGTTGTTAATGTTCGGATAATAATTAATTACATCTCTTAATTGGCCAAGTATTGATAGTAACGCATTTCAATTAATACTAATGCTAGCCATTTTATTTTTATCTAAATGTGAATATCATATTTAACTGGAATATGTCTACAGATAATGCAATTAGTTTTTTTCTTTCTTAAATAAGCACCACAGTAACGATTAAATGCCCAGTAACATTGAAGACTGTTTCTTTCGAAAAATATTGAATTAAGAAAAATAAAATTTTCAACAAAATCATTTTCGATTACACCATTTTTTGCAAGAAAATTTTCAGCAAAAAAAATTTTCGGTAAACAAATTTTCAGTAAATGAATTTTTATTAAAAAAAAAAAGTTCAGTAAAAATAAAAATATTGTCAGTACAAAAATATTCACTATAAAAAGTTTAAGTAAAATTATTTTCAGTCAAAAATTGTCAGCAGGAAAAAAAAGTTTTCAGTAAAACAATTTAAGTTAAAATATTTTGAGTAAATATATTTTTAGTTAAAATAAAAATATTTTTAGCAAAACAATGTTCAGTATAAAAAGTTTTAATAAAAATATTTTCAGTAAAAATTCTTTTAGAAAATATATTTTCAGCAAAAATATTCACAAAAAAAAAATTCAGTAATTAAATTTCCAGTTAAAAAAATTTCAGTATAAATAATTTCAGTAAAAATAAAATTATTGTCAGTAAAAAATGTTCAGTATAAAAAGTTTTAGTAAAAATATTTTCAGTAAAAAACTTTTCAGTAAAAAAATTTTTCAGTCAAATCAATTTTAGTAAAAAAATTTCCAGTAAAAACAAAAATATTTTCAGTAAAAATGCTTTCAGTAAAAATTCTTTCAGTAAAAATTCTTTCAGTAAAAATATTTTCAATGAAAAAATTCTCAGAAAAAAAAAATAAAAATACTTTCAGTAAAAACAATTTCGGTAATTAAATTTTCAGTAAAAATAAAAATATTTTCGATTAAAAATAATATCAGTAAAAAATATTTTCAGTAAAAATAAATTCAGTAAAAAATTTCCAGTAAAAATAAAAATATTTTTAATAAAAAATATATCAGTAAAAATAATTTCAATAAAAATAATTTGGTCATAAAAATATTCAGTAAAAATTCCTTCAGTAAAAATACTCTTAATAAAACCACTTTAAAAAAATAAACAGAAAAAAATTAAATAAAAATAATTTCAGTAAAAATTCCTTCAGTAAAAATTTTTTTATTAAAACTAATTTTTAGGAAAACATTCACACAAAAAAAATTTAATTAAATTTAAATTCCGATAATTAAATTTCCATATAAAAAATTTCAGTAAAAATTATTTCAGTAAAAATAAATTGAGTAAAAATAAAAATATTTTCAACAAAAAAAATTTCAGTTAAAAAATTTTCAGCAAAAATTCTTTTACTAACAAAATTCTCAGAAAAAAAATGAAGTAAGAAAAATTTCGGTAAAATTATTTTCTATAAACAATTATCATTAAAAAAAATTTCAGTAAAAATAAAAATATTTTCAGTATTTAAATTTTCAATTAAAAAAATTTCACTAAAAATAATTTCAATTAAAAAATGTTTAGTAAAAATAATTTTAGTTAAATAGAAAATAAAATTAAATAAAAAAAATTGCAGTAATTAAGTTTTCAGTAAAAATAAATCGCTAGAGCGAAAGGGGAATACTGCCCAGGCGCGTTTTTTGACATTTCGCATGCTTTCGACCGAGTATAGCACCCTGGATTGCTTTGGAAGTTGCAGCGAGTCCTACCCTCGGGTTATTTCCACATCCTCAAATCTTATCTCTCAGACCGATATTTTCAGGTAGCTGAAAATATTGAGTACTCTGACATTTATCCAATTTCCGCCGGTGACCCTCAAGGAAGTATCCGAGGTCCTATCCTTTATAACATATATACCCATGACATTCTTTGCCACAACAACATCCTAACCGCAACATATGCTGACGATACAGCCATTCTGACACATCACAAAGATCCTTCCACAACCATTAGTATCCTACAGAACCATATCCACTCCTTAGAAACTTGGTTCGAAAGGTGGAGAGTGAAGGTAATTGAGCAAAAATCTGCTCATGTAATGTTCACACTCTGCCGAGAACAAATTCCCGACATAGCCCTAAACGGCAGTAATATTCCACAAAAAAATAGCATACGTTACCTTGGACTTATATTCGACAAACGGTCAACCTGGATCCTTCATACGAAAACTAAAAGACGTGAACTTAACGGACGATACAAACAATTATTACGTCTCCTAGACAGTAAATCAAAACTTACAACAACAAGTAAACTATTACTATACAATACGGTTCTGAAACCAATATGGACATATGATCTAGAACTTTGGGGTTCGACTAAGCATTCCAACTCCCTTCCAATCCAATCCCTAAAATCCCGAATCCTTCGTAAAATTGTCAATGCCCCCTTTTATGTGCAAAACACTGTTATCCACCGTGACCTAAATGTTCCATTTGTTTGTGAACTTTGCATCTCCCGATATAAAAAAATTCCATTCGCATCTATCCTTCCACCCTAATCCTTTAGGAAGGGAACTGTTCACTCCCACCCTTCCTTCCAGTATACACCCATCGACGTTTAAAACGGCGATGGCCGAGAGATTCTCTAAAATTATAAAATAAAATTACCCTGTTCTATGTTAGAGGGGTGTTTTCCTCCACATGTCTTCATGTCCTTGTATATTCGCTTAAAAAATCTGCTTGTTACTAGCATAAGTAGTTGTTGATAACATTTCAAAAAAAAAAAGTAAAAATAAAAATATCTTCAATAAAAATAATTTCAGTCAAAAAATTTTCAGTAAAAATACTTTTAAAAAAAATTCTTTCGGGAAAAGTTATTTAAGTAAACAAAGTTTCAGTAATAATATTTTCAGTAAAAAAAATTTTCAATGAAGTTTAATAATAAAAAAATTAATAAAAAATTAATATCAATAAAAAATAAAATTCCGTAAAAATTTTCCTGTAAAAAAGTTTATTAGAACTGTCAGTAATAGAGTAATTTGTATTTTTTTAGTACCAAAACAGCGAGCGCTACTTTTAGAAAAAGATCTTAAAAAAATATTGACAAAATTTGATGCTCTCTCTCTGACGCTCTCTCTCTTCATTGTATTCAATAATGTTTACAATTTCATCATGAAGAGATATACGTAAGAACAATGTTTATAAATTATTCAATTTTATTATCAAAATAATCGTTCTTCAATTGCAACTTTTCGTGCGCTTTTTTGCCATTTTATGGTCGTAATAATCGTCCAACTGGACTCGCTATTCGTCGAATTGTTAAAAATTTCGAGCGTACATTTTCGTTACATAATGTGCAAGTGCTAATAAGACAAAGAATCGCTCGAAGTAATGAAAATATTGCTGCCGTTCAGGAAAGTGTTTATGAAGACCGCAATTTGTCGATTCCAAGACGTTCTCAAGAATTGGGACTGTCTCAAACCACAACCTGGCGGATTTTGAGAAAGGATTTGAAGCCATTCAAGAACTGAAGCCATTGGACCACCGTCCAAACGATAACGATTTTTTTAAGAAAGTCATCTTCTCCGATTAGGCTCACTTTCATCTGAGTGGTACAGTAAATAAAAAAAAACTGTCGATTCTGGTGCGAAGAAAATCCACAAATTGTTCATGAACACTCATTACATTCACCTAAATTGACAGTTTGGTGTGGTTTTTGGTCTGGTGGAATCATCGGTCCGTACTTCTTTCGAAATGAAGCTGGTAACACCGTTACAGTCAATGAAGAGCGGTATAGATCGATGATAACCAACTTTTTATGGTCGAAATTGTAAGAAGTTGATCTTGACAACAACTGTTTCCAACAAGACGGGGCTAGCTGCCACACAGCACGTGCAACAACCGAATTATTGCGAGAAAAGTTTGGAGATTCGATTATTTCAAGAAATTGTGACATTGAATGGCCTCCAAGAAGTTGTGATTTAAGACGATTAATTTGAAGTCATTGGTTTTTAGCAATAAACCAGACTCTCTTCAAGCTTAAGAAGTCAATATTGAACGTGCTATTTATGACATACGACTTGATTTAGTGGAAAAAGTGCTCGAAAATTGGGTTCATCGAATTCGTTCCTGCAAAAGAAGTCGAGGAGGCCCGTTGAATGACGTTTTTTATTCAGAACTTAATTGTATCGATTGTACTTCACATTAAATAAAAAACATTTCAATTTCCTTAACAATTAGTGTGTTTGTTTTTTAAAAGATATCATATCACTTTTAATTAAAAAACCTTTTAGTACGCAACCGTTTTGAGTTCAAATCTTGCTAGTGACATAGTCAAACTAAGAAGTTCGCTTTTATGACAAAATTTTAATAAATACAAATGACGAAAAATATAAAATTTTACGATTCAAAAATAAAATAAATAATAAAAACAAATATTCTTGCTTATAATAAGAGATAGAAATACTCTTTCAATAATACAAGTCATATTTTACAATAGAATGAATTGCTCTTTTTGAATAACTACTTTTATAGCCCAAGTGAGTAAGTGTTGAGATAGGTCATAACCTTCTGAATCCTACAAGCATTATTGTACTGCATACTGTGTACATAAGTAAATACTCGTATATGAGTGTAAGTCTTCGATAACTAATGCCAATAGTGTATTTGGATATTTGCATTCGCAATCATTATAATTTACAATATATCGTAAAAGCTAAAAGTCAAATTACTTCTAACGCATGCATTCTACTTAAATTCGCATCGGTTTTTGTTTTTATTTTGTAATTTTTCCATAATTTACAATTCATAAAAATCTTAATACCAACGAATATAAAAAGCTTTGCTCTTTTTTTTTTTTTTTTGTTGTTGTTGAAACTCGTATTATTTGAAAGTCAAGGAAATTACTCATCTTGTACTCATATAAATATGCTGACAACCTAAAAAAAAAAAAACAAGTAGTCAGTAATATAGCATCGTTAACATTTTGCTATTTTTCGATTTTGTATTTTTTTTTTTTAATTATTATTCCATTTTCAGAAGAGCGCATCTTCATCACATCTTTTCAATAAAATTGACTAATCAACGTCATTGAACAGAAAAACAGTTAAATAGTCAAAAAAAAACTAATTAACAAATAAAAAATCAACACATAACCAGTTTTTAACGGGAGCAGGATGAAAGAAGAGAAACACTTTTTCTCTCAGGTTATATAGAAATGTGCATAATTGCCGTGACCTTGACACTTGAGCATGATTTTCTGTACGCACCCGTTTTCTGTTACAATTTGATCAGCAGCGAACGGTGCGGTTCGTTTGTAATTTATCGCTCACCAAATCATGGCAAGCTCATCTCATCCAGCATCATTGCTTCAATGTGCGGCTACAGTCGGCACTCTCGCGAATAGACCAAGTCGGACGGCATCAGTAGGGAAAAAAATTCAACGAATCTTCGAGGTCGACTGGTTTAGACGGTGTCGCGTACGTACACGTACATGTGTGTATGTACATAAACACCAAACAATTGCAGTTGTACAATTTTGAAATTATGTCGAGCACATGATGCTGCTGCTGCTGTACTGTCGGTTCTGTTAGATTGTATACTATTGAGTAAATTGGCTGGAATGATTGTTAGTGAGGTTGAGTGAGGTTAAGGCAGGCTAGGTAAAAACGACTTCTATATGCACTAGTAATGGACTGCAATTTATTTAATGTTTCTAATTGTAAAATTATTTTTTATATTTTGTTTAAACAATTTTTTTGTTAAATCTGATAAGATCGATCCTAACTACCACCGCTGTTACTGAATATGTACCTACTTTAGCATGCATTTATGTACTTATTAATAATATGTACGTACATACACGTATGAGTAGTTTTTGACATGAAGCTATAACGTGCATTCAAGAATAACTCGATATTCAGTAAAAGAATCTCAATTTTAATCAAAGAAAAATATATTTATCCATTACGATTCTAATTTATTTATTTTTATTTAAAAAAAAAATTATTAATTTTTGATCCACATACTTATATGGACATATACGAGGTCTGTTGAAAAAGTATCGCGAATTTTGTGTTTTTTTTTTTTCAAAAATTATTTATTTATTCATGAATATCTATTTTGTCCCCTTCAAAGTAATCCCCACCAGATATTATACACTTGTGCGCCAATGTTTTTTCCAATCCTCGAAACACTTCAAAAAATCATTTTTTGTGATCTTGTTCAGCTCCTCTTTCGATGCCGTCTTTATCTCCTCAATTGTAGTGTAGCGTTGTCCTTTCATGGGGCTCTTCAGTTTCGGGAACAAGGAAAAGTCACAGGGGGTCAGATCTGGGGAATACGATGGCTGCGGCATTATTAGTGGTGTTGTTTTTGGCCCAAAAAAAGTAACGATGCGTGAGCAGGGGCGTTATCATGGTGCAAAAGCCAATTTTTGTTCTTCCACAAATTCGGGCGTTTCTGGCGGATTCCTTTGCGCAACTTGCGCATAACGTGGAGGTAATATTCCTTATTGACCGTTTTACTCTGTGGCAAGAACTCATGATGCACCAAGCCCCTGCAATCGAAGAAAACTGTAAGCAAATTTCCTTCACATTCGACCGAACTTGGCACGCTTTTTTCTGTCTTGGCTCGTGCGGCAGCTTCCATTGGGATGATTGAGCTTTGGTTTCCACGTCATAACCATAAACCCATGATTCGTGACCAGTTATAACCCTCTGGGGCAAATTTGGGTCGTCACGGACAGAGTCCAACAGCAATGTTAATGCGATACTGTTTTTGAGCAATTTTGGTACGAATTTCGCGGCGACCCGTCTCACAACCAAATCATTGGGTAAAAATCGAATGGCACGAGCCAATGGAAATGTTTAAGTCCTCAGCAACTTCTCTAATGGTGATTCGACGATTGGCCAATACTATTTTCGTCACTTCATCAATGTTTTCGTCAGTTGTTGACGTGCTCGGGCGTCCGGCACGCTTTTCGTCGTTCACAAAAATTAACTGAACATTTAAAATGGCCGAACTTGTCGGCATAAGTGAGAGACATGAGTACCAACATAACGCCTCAAAAAAATCGAAAATCGAATTTACGTAACCCGCGGAAATTCAAAATTTGCGATACTTTTTGAACAGACCTCGTATGTAAGTACACTGGAGGAGATAAAACTCACTGGCTATGGTGAGTGAGAAGCCTAAACAGCTGATGTCTCACATTGCCGATGCCGAAAGGCTCTACGGGTGGAATGACGAGGTGGCAGGATCTTAGGAAAATGTATGTAAACCTTAATACCTTTTGCTATCTGGTCAGCATAAAATAGCAAGAAGAGAGTTGAGACGCATCACATCAAGGACAGCAAACGCCGATGCTGGAGAGAACTATGCGCCGAAGTTGAAAACAACCCATTGGTTAGACCATATATCAGGTAGTTATGGAGAGACTGAGGAGTTCTTCCTGGGCTACTGGACAGAATTAGTCACCCAATTGTTCCCTCAGCAACCATGGAATTATAGTTCGAGGCCTGACAGCATTCAGATCCCATGAATTACCCAGGACGAACTCCTTTGGGCATGTAGGAAAATCGGTGATAAAAAGGCATCTGGAACCGATGCCATACCCTTTGTTGCTCTTAAAGCAGCTGTCGCGACGAATTCACAACTTTGGAAGAGGCAACGTCTGGTGCTACTACCATAGGGAAGGGGGCTACTTGGAGACCCTTCGTCATACTGCTCAAATTTGTCTTCTGGATACGGCTGGTAAAATTCTCGAACGCATTCTATGCAATCGATTGGAGGAATTCGGCGAGGGGCAGAGGGGCTTATCTGTTTTTCAATTTGGCTTTAGGACGGCTCACTCTACTTTGGCGCGTAAAGCTATCGAGGGCAAAAGGTGGAAAAGGTGCCCTATAAAGTATTGTGCCATTATAACTCTTGATGTGAAGAACACATCGGTGAGATGGAATTGTATTCTTGACGCCCAGACCTCAATGGGTGTTCTACAGTACATTATCAGGATAATAGAAGACTGCCTAAGTAGTAGAATTCTGTTATACAGAACGAGCTGTGGAGAGAGATCATACAGAATCGGGAAGGGGCCCCTAAAGATTCAGTTCTGGGGCATCTGTTGTCAATGATATTGCTGTGATCGTAGTGGCCCAATTCCTTGGAAGAAATATGACAGATCTGTAATGAGACTGTCGCCTCAGCTCGAAACTGGCTTCTTGCAGCTGGTTTTAGCCATGCGGATCATAAGACAGTGACGGTCCTAATCACGGGCAGGAAGAGAAGAGAGCATATCACTATTAGGATTGGCGAACATGACGTGATATCGGGACCATCTCTAAAGAACCTAACTATATGTTGGTGAGGAGGCTGCTGGGACAATGATGGCGTTGGCGCACTTAATGCCGTACCTTGGGGGACCCATACAGAGCAGGAGAACCCTTCAAAGGAGGAGGAGCTTTCTTTAGCGATGCGGCTCATTTCTTGCTCGGTGGTTATATCAATAAGCAAAACTGCCATTATATGTATTGAGGCTCTGAGAAACCACAAATCAATGTGTAGACGTCATATAGTATCCACGAAAGTGCATTTTGGGTCTGAAAGTGTTATTGGCTCATATTTTTTTTGAAAATATTCAAGCAAATATTGCGCATAATAAAGGGGGCTTTTTTTTAGCCCAAACTTGAAGATTTTAATCTGGACCATATGTGATTTAAACAAAATGGCGATACAAACCACACAACCCGATTCATTTTAACTTTATCCCAGGATGCATAATTTAGTGATTTTTTTATAATCCCATTTTATTGGGCCTTTTTTTACCCTAATGCCTGGGTGTGGTGGGGTTAGAAGCGGGGAGGGGGGTTGGTAAATTATCCCCTATACAGATACATCCTTTGTTTTTTTTTCGGTAATATTTATTCAAATTCTATACTCTTAAATTGTATTAAAAGAAAACATTTTGAAAAATGCCCTAAAAAGTCATTTAGGATTTAGTGTTGCAGCTTTAAAAAAGAAATAAAATAAAAGGAAATTTTTTGCAAACTTTTGATCAATTTATGGCAGCACCCCCTCTTCTTCTTCACATAAAATTTACTCCCTTCCTCCATCCAACCTCCCACCACACCTTCATCAACCGGTTAAATTAGTATTAATAGTGTTTGTCAAAATCTAAAAAAAATGACCTATTAACCAAAATTTTTATTAATTATTTTTAAAAAAAAATCTTTTTTTTTTGTTGTTGTTGTCATTATTATTTTCATAGAAAAAAAAATGGACTCCAACGTGTGTCCATAAAAATTGCGAATATACGCGCTATATAATTTTCGAATGGAAAAAGCCAAAGCCTCTATTCAACATGATTTATGCGTTCAATATTTTATTTTTTGTTTTTCTTAAATATCAACACAGATTTTTAAATATTGTATATTTTTGAATTAGTTAAATTTTTCTATGCTAACATTAATAATTCAATATAAAAGAAAGAAATATGTTGTCTGTAGTATTGCTAAAAAAAAAAAATTACTCTGTGTGTGTGTGTACATGTCTACGCATAAAAATTCAAAAATATTTTTTAGTTATGGATACCATTGGTGGTGGCAGCGGCTATAAATCATGTTTTTGTGGTTATTACAAAATAAATTCATTCTGACCTTAAAGATCGTACAGTACTAGTGCAAATCTACAAAATT
This sequence comes from Atherix ibis, assembly GCA_958298945.1. Classification (NCBI taxonomy): domain Eukaryota; kingdom Metazoa; phylum Arthropoda; class Insecta; order Diptera; family Athericidae; genus Atherix; species Atherix ibis. The sequence goes on from OY282609.1 coordinate 80,644,145, forward strand.
TAATGTACAAATTTTTTTTTTCTTGTAAATATTTTCCGGACTTTACGACATACTGCCTGCGATCGTGAAGTTATTTTAAAAAATTTATTTATTGTACAATAAAATATTTTTAATTTTTTGTTAACTTTTATCTTTCTTATTCTTTCTTTCATTCTCTAAAAAAATTATAGAGAAAAATTTGCAAAAAAAAAACACCAAGAAAATTATTATAATTAAAACATGATTAATAAAAAAAAAAAACAGAAAAACGAACACAAGAAATTTGAAAATTCACAACATCAATCATGATGGTTGGTTGATTGGTTGGTTGGTTGATGATCATCCCCATTATTTTCGTAAGTCAAGGTGAGCTTTTACTATGTCTAGTCTAAAAAGTCTTTATACAATTTCGAAATTATCATAAAAATGCTATTGTGCGAATATTTCGAAACTTAATAGAGTATACACCATACATCATATTTCAAGGAAATATGAAAATTTTTACTAATTTTTTTTTTTTGGTGTGTCTACTAATTTGTGGACATTTGTATTTGTAAATTTTTTTATTTTTTTTTTATTTTTATTATTTGTTTGAAGAAAAAAAAATTTTTTTTAATTCTTTCTGAGGGCATGTTTTATTTATGAACATTTCCTTATGGTCATTTCGAGAAATATTTGTATAGGAAAGCAACGTACTTAATAAATAACATAAGAAAACGGACTACCTTTTTCACTAGTTAGACCTCAACTCAAGTGCATAAGCTACCACATAGACAAGTTTCAGAATAGACAAGCTAAATCAAAGCCTATTAAAAAAATGCTATTTATATAGTATCAATTTTTATAATTTTACCAGGTGTACAAGCTTAAATCCGCTGTTTTTTAGGCAAAAAAAACAAATGTTTTTTTCATAGAAAGCAAAAACAAATTTAGTCAAAGTACTTGCCCTCGCTAGCTACATATTTTTCCCATCTCTTGGGCAATTTGTGGATATCACGCCAAAAAAAATTCCTTCTCTTTCGAGGCAAACCACTCATCAAGCCATTTTCGGACGTCTTCGTAAGAATCGAAGTGCTGCTGAGCAAGCGCATGGCCCATCGACGAAAACAGGTGGTAGTCGGAAGGGGCCATGTCATGTGAATAAGCGGGGTAGGGTAGCACCTCCAAGTTGAGTGTCTCCAAGTAGTTTCGGACCATTTTTGACGTGTGCGATGGTGCGTTGTCGTGGAGGAAAATCAGCTTGTCATGTCTTTGTTGATAATCCGTCCTTTTTTCATGCAGAGCACGGTGCGATTTGATCAGTTGTTGGTGGTAGCGGTGGGCATTGACAGTTTCATCAGGTTTCAATACCTCATAGTAGACGATACCCTGCTGATCCCACCAAACGCACAGCATCTTCTTCCGTCCGAAGCGATTTGGTATTGGGGAAGATGTTGATGGTTGGCCGGGATCAACCCACGATTTCTTGCATTTAGGATTCTCGAAATACATCCACTTTTCATCGCCTGTCACAATCCGATGCAGGAACGACTTTCTTTTTTGTCTGGCGAGCAAGATTTCACATGTGTTTTGGCGTCGCTCCATCTGCCTATCGTTCAATTCATGTGGCACCCATTTTCCAATCTTTTCAATCTTCCCCATGGCACGCAGACGCATGAAAATGGCTGATTGAGTAACAACCAATTGCTCCGCGAGAATTTTTTGCGATTGGGTATCGTCTTCGTCCAAAAGAGCTTGCAATTGATGGTCCTCAACCTTCCTAGGCCGATTTTCACTTTTTTTGTCCCACAAGTTAAAGTTGCCATCTTTGAACCGACGAAACCAATCTCAGCACGTTGTTTCCGATAAAAGACTCTCACCATAGGCCTCCATAAGATTTCTTTAAATTTAGGCATAAAACTAGATTACCAAAGGAAAAATGTATGTTTTCTTTAAATTTAGGCATGATTACCAAAGGAAAAATGTATGTTGTTGTACGAAATTACTGACAATGTGCACTGATCAATTTTGACAGATGTCAAACTCATAAAAAAAAAGTATGGTGTGCCTATGGTAGCTTAATACGCTCACTCACGCCATCTATGACCAAACAGCGGATTTAAGCTTATACTCCTGGTAATATTTATTTAATAATTTTACTCTGCTATCACTCGGGCGCAATGCCAAGGATACCTAACTTGCACCAGTCGTTGAAAGTAGTTTATAAGAAAGGAGGGTGGGTGGGGGGAGTATATTGTGATTACATAAAGAGAAGGCCCTCGTTTTTAATACAAACGGTTCTAAAACGGATGTGCATGTAGGAACGGGTGTATTCGGACTTTATTACCGTCTATCTAAGGTCCTTGGTAAATCCTCATTAATTTTTCAGGTAGAGTGCTTTGTGCTAGAAATTGGTATCAGAAGGAACGTACGTAACGCAAAGATCTACTTTATCTCAAACAGCCAAGCTTTTGTCTCATTTGATATTCAATCTAAGTTAGGACCAACTTGCTAGATACAAAAAAAATTAACTTTTATATGGCTGCCATGTCATAAGGGTATTGTGGGTGATTTTATCGAACTAGCAGACAAACTTACCAAAAGGGATCCCCCCCCCCCTCTTTACTCCGTTCTTTGGACCAGAACCCTACTGGAAACGCGGGGTTAAAATCTCACACTGGTATAATTCCCTTAGGGATGAATCACTCTAATAAATGCATCGCCTTTTAAAAAAAAAAAAATGGCGTCCAAAGGTCCTCAAACTCAACAAATCAGACCTAAGACGACTCATTGGCCAACTTACTGCCCATTACCCGTCAGAGACTTTGACATCTTGGCTTAGGATTCCCGATTCCCTAGGAGATTTCCCCACTACCAACTAATATATGATATTGAGGTTCGCTAAAAAGCCTCAATGTGGTATTACTATTATTTGCGTTAGGCTTATTCACCACAAAAGACCTTATTAATCAAAGTGGTTTAGAGACTATGTGGCTCTTGCTACCTACCCTATGTGCCTCTTATATTATTATTAATAATAATTTCTTTTTGTAAATGTAATAACGCTTATTAATTCGTATTACTTACACATTTCTTCTATAGGAAATGATTCCACTTGAATTTCGTTTTATCTTTAAACAGGAAAACTGCCTAATATTTTCTATATTTACTAAAAAAAAAAATAAAGTGCAGACACACACACACATTTTTGAAAATTTTATTTTAATACTTTTTTTGTTGTTGTTTATTTGTTTATTTTTTTCTATTTAAATATGTCACAAAAAAATATTATTTAAAATTCACCAATAACACCTAATTCGGTTTAGAGATTTAGTAGTTCCTCATTTATCAAAAGTTTCGAAGGTTATAATAATAAATTTATGTGTTATTTTTTTTATTTTTTAATAATAATACCAATTTCGATATAATATAATAATTATAATATTAAAATATTTCATGAAAAAAATGAATGGAAAAATATTGATTGGAAATTATATAAACCAAAAAAAAAAAACAAAATTTATAATAAAAATTTGATTTATTTAAATAAAAACAAAAATTATATATTTTCATCCTTTGTTTCTTATAATTATTGGGGAGACAATTTATATTCATGTAATTTTATAAAAAAAAAACTGTATTAAGATTTACTAAAATTAAGCTATGAACTTTGTAAGTATTTTTTATAGCGTAATTTTAAAATTATATTTTAATAGAAACTGTTTCAACTGGAATAAAAGGAACTTCAGTGGTGAGGGAGTGGAAAAACTTAAAGAATTTTTTTAACTTAACATTTTTGAATCAAAACAATATAACAAAAAATAAACAATTTCATAATTTCTTCATAATAAAATGAATTAATTGATTTTAAAAATTTTTCACAGAAAAAAAAACCCTATTTATTATTGGTTAAATACTTTAACAAAAGAAAATAGAAAAAAAAACCACAATAACTGACGTGAGGCTAATTTCACAAGATTCCTTATTTTTCTGCGCCATTAAATAATGTTAAAATGCGTTAATGGATAAAGAAAAAAAAAACACAAATAACTTTAGCATTGACCATATAAGTGAGATTGGCTAAAATCTATGCAGTACTAAATTAGTTTAGTACTACATGCAAAAATGTTAGTTAATTTGTGCGTTAACCAAATTGTTTTTGTTTTTTGTTTTTTTCTGGTTTGTTGATTTGTTTTGTTCACCCACACACACAATCAAATGGGCGCGCATACACATACACATACAAATAATATATCCAAAATAGATTTTTTATCGTTAATCTTTAGTTTTTTGGTTGTTTTTTTTGTTGGAAAATTTTATTGTAATAATAAATAAATTAAGAAGAAGAAAAAACTTTTATCAATAATAAATAATGTATCTCTTTTAGAGACACTATTGATCTACATTTTGGTATCTTTACAGTTTATTATCTAATATAATTGAGGAAAAACTAAAGCAACCCAGGCCAGGGCATGGTCGTTTTTGGGTTTTTCGGTATTCTGGTCGAGGTGAAGAAATCTAATCAAGGTTGTTTAGAAAATTGTTGTTTCAATAAAATTTTGTAATAAAAGCACTATTTTATAAAGTGAACACAACAAAAAAAAACATTGTATCTTCTCATCTAAAAAGTATTGTAACGTTCATTTATATATATTTTTTTTTCTCTCCCTTTTCATAATATTAGATGTAATTTTTTTTTTTTTTGGTTTTTCATTTGTTGAAAGCTTTGGTGTAGTACCATACAAAAGAAATTTAGAAGAAAAAATCAGGTATACTATTAGATACTTGTATCAGATGCTTGATAATATGTTATTATGAAAATTTGTGTGTATGCGTCCATATGTAGCAATAAATATTAACGAATGAAGAAGCTGTGACCCCAGCCCAGAGATTAACTGCCTTACGAAAAAATTCATGGCATTTACTTTAACGGCAGAAATACTAGATCTAATCAACTTATTTTAGTTTATGTTGCTTAAAACAACATTTTTATTATTATTATTATTATTTTTTTATTTATTATGTTGCAAAAATAATGGAAAAAATTTATTCTTCTATGTATTGTAAGTGTACGAATGAAAATATTTATGTAATTTTATATCTACATAATTTCAAACAAAAAACAATTAACCTTTTTTTCAATTTTTTTTATTCCAACCAAAAAAAAAATGACCTTTGCAAAAAATATGAGAAAATTAATTAATTTATAGCAAAAATTCATTTTATTTGCCTAATTTTGATAGATAGTTTAATGCTTCTTTGATGAATAGCCTAGTTTGGTTTTTTTTTTTTGGACTACTGATCAAAGCATTAAACTATCTATCAAAATTAGGCAAATAAAATGAATTTTTACTATAAGTTATTCAATACCATCCTTTTCAAGGTTGCTTTCTATTATCTAAATGAATCTGTTTTGTAATTACTATAAATAAGATTTAGTTTTTGTACTAAAACTTTTTTTACGTAAATATTATTTACTACAAATTTTTTCAGTAAAATTGTTTTCGTCAAAATTTCTTCCGTGGAAGTTTTTCTAGTAAAAATTTTTCTGGTAAAAACTACTTCAACAAAAATTTTTTCAATAAAAATTTTAAGATTTTCTTTAAATTTTTCCAATATTAAATTTCTAGCCAAAACTTTTTTAGTACAAATTTTTTTTAAAAAAATTAAATTTCTTCAGTAAAAATTGGTTTAGTAAAAATTTTTTAGTAAAATTTTTTTTAATAAAAATTTGTTCATTAAAAATTTATTTTGTAAAAAATTTTTTAATAAAATTTCTTTTATTTAATATATTTTCAGATAAAGATCTTCATAGATTTTTGAATTAAAAATTCATTAAAAACTTCTTTAGTAAAAATTGGTTGAGTAAAAATTTTTCAGTAAAAACTTTTTTAGTAAAATATCTTCAGAAATTTTTTTTTCTTTAAAATTCTTTGGTAAAAGTTTTTTAATAAAATTTTCTCAAAAAAATTTTTTTAGGTAAAAATTCCTTTATTTGGAATATTTTCAGATGAAAATCTACTTGGTTAAGTAAAAATTTTGCAGTAACAAATTTTTTTAGTGAAAATTTGTTCATTCGAAATTTTTTTTGTAAAAAATTTTTTAGTAAATTTTTTTTACTAAAATTTCTTTTAGGTAAAAATTCCTTTTTTTAAAAATATTTTCAAATGAAGATTCTTATATAATTTTGAGTTAAAAATTTCATTAAAAATTTCTTTAGTAAAAATTTGCTCATTTTTTGTAAATTTTGTGCAAAATTCTTTATTAAATTGTTTTAGTAAAATTTCTTCATAAACAATTTTTTTTAGGTAAATATTCATTTATTTAAAATATTTACAGATAAAGATTTTTAAGTTAAAAATTTTATTAAAAATTGGTTTTGTAAACATTTTTTCGTAAAAAGTTTTTTCAGTAAAAATTTCATTATAAAAATTTTTTCATGTAAAAATCATTTTCTTTAAATTTTTTGTGATAAAGATTCTTTTAGATTTGTGAGTTAAAAATTTCTTCAGTAAAAATTTCTTTAGTAAATACTTGTTCAGTAAAAACATTTCAGTTAATATTTTTTCAGCCAAAAATTTGTTTTAGATAAATTTGTTCAGTAAAACTTCTATCAATAAAATTTGTTTCCGTAAAAATATTTTCTCTAAAAATCTTTTAAAAATATTTCTTCAGTTAAAGTTATTGTTAACAAAAAATTTTCCAGTTTAAATTTCTTCCATGGAAAAATTTGAAAAAATACAATTTTTCTGCAGTTTTTTGAATCAACAATTTTACTATACATTAAGTTTTTGGGGTTTTATATTTAAATATTATTGAAACCATCAATAAATTACCTTTGTAGAAGCATAAATTAGAATTATAATCAGACTAAATAAGTTTTTTATTTTTAGAAATTCAGCTTCTCTTGATATAGTCGTATATGCAGGAAATAATATTAAAATAATAATAATTTGTAATAAATCGTCAAAATTGAAAAAAAAAAAACAAAATAGTTGACTGACCTTACAAAAGAATCAATGCGAACAAGTTATGATTAGTATTGACGATAATCTTGTTAAATATTAATTTTTTTATTCTTATTTTGATTTGAAGATAACTAATTTTTTTTTTTGAGAAAAAATAACTAATTTAATTAAAGCTTTTAAATTAACTCTTAATATATGCGCATTTATATGCATTAAAAGCGAACAAAAAAACAAAATAGTTTTGATTTATTCATTTAATTTATTGAAATTAATGTCTTTTTTTAAAGTTTTTGTTTTTCCTTTGTTATTTCTTAATTTTCAAAGCAAAATCTATTTAATTGTGTTTTTTCCCCTAATGTAGTCGTACTAATGAATAATACTTAATATTCCAGAAAAGTTTTTAATTTTTATGCCATTTCATGACAGTTTACTGAGAACTATCATACAAAATCTATTACGAAATGAATTGATTGCAACTCATCTGCTACGATGATGAATTCCATATTTGTGCATCTTTTCTTTCCCTTACACCTGGTACTTTTTCTAAACTGTCAAATCGAATTCAAAACTGTTATACACAATTTTGAAACTGTTCCTTCCAAACTCTCCGATAAGACGATCATTTTAGGAAATAGTAGGAAAAAAATCAAAACTGTCTGTTAACAATAAATTTATAATATTCCATAGAATCAATCGACGTCATCAAATTGATCATATTACAATTGCAGACTAGAAGTTAAAATAACGAAGTAAACGAACTTAATTTAATAAAACTCATGACAAATTATTCAAATTCATGCGCAAAAATACGGGAGTCATATGGTATGTTCGCAATCAGCTATATTAGAATTGTAAACGTTTCTCTTTTTTGTAAAAAAAAAATTTTTCTCCAGTCTTTTTTTCTTATTTTTTCTTTCTTTCCGTTTGTATATTTTATAAATATTATTTTTTGCCCCTTTTTTGAAGCACAAGCTTAGACAATAAAGTTCATTTTAAGTGACACTCAACTCAGTATATTCAATACGAAAAGGAATGTTTTGCTGAAAGTTCAACCGTACAGGGACTTTTTCAAAAGGAATTTTTTTTTAAATTTTATAAGAAATATTTTTACTTAAATTTCAATATTATTCCAAACTAATGAAAATAATTTTCCGTAGAAATATTATGTATAAAATCACATTAAATTATTAAAAACAATTCTACTTCAATAGGAATTTTTAGAATTTTCAGTAGAAATTTTCGGTCGAATTTTTCAGTAGGAATTTTTAGTAGGAATTTTCAGTAGGAATTTTTAGTAGGAATTTTCTGTAGAAATTTTCAGTGGGAATTTATAGTTGAAATTTTCAGTAGAAATTTTCAGTGGAAATTTTCAGTAGAATTTTTCAGTAGATATTCTTAGTAGGATTTTTCAGTAGAAATTTTCAGTAGAATTTTTCAATAGGAATTTTTAGTAGGAATTTTCTGTAGAAATTTTTAGTAGGAATTTTCAGTAGAAATTTTCAGTGGAAACTTTCAGTGGAAACTTTCAGTAGGATTTTTCAGTAGAAATTTGCAGTAGAAATTTTCAGTAGGAATTTTCAGTAGGATTTTTCAGTAGAAATTTTGAGTAGAAATTTTCAGGATGAATTTTCCTTAGAATTTTTTAGTTAAAATTTTCAGTAGAAGTTCTCAGTAGGATTTTTCAGTAGAAATTTGCAGTAGAAATTTTCAGTAGAAATTGTCCTAAGAAATTTTCAGTAGGATTTTTCAGTAGAAATTTTCAGTAGGAATTTTTAGTAGGAATTTTCAGTAGAAATTTTTGGTAAGAATTTTCAGTAGAAATTTTGAGTAGAAATTTTCAGTGGGTATTTTTAGTTGAAATTTTCAGTAGACATTTTCAGTCGAATTTTTCAGTAGGAATTTTCCTTAAAAATTTTTGGTAGGAATTTTTAGTACAAACTTTCATTAGGAATTTTCAGTAGAAATGTCCTAAGAAATTTTCAGTAGAAATTTTCAGTCGAATTTTTCAGTACAAATTTTTAGTAGAAATTTTCAGTGGAAATTTTCAGTAGAAATTTTGAGTAGGAATTTTGAGTAGGAATTTTGAGTAGAAATTTTCAGTGGGAATTTATAGTTGAAATTTTCAAGAGAAATTTTCAGTGGAAATTTTCAGTAGAATTTTTCAGTAGGAATTTTCAGTGGAATTTTTCAGTAGGAATTTTTAGTAGGAATTTTCCTTAAAAATTTTCGGTAAGAATTTTTACTACAAACTTTCAGTAGGAATTTTCAGTAGAAATTTTCAGTGGAAATTTTCAGTGGAAATTTTCAGTAGGATTTGTCAGTAGAAATTTTCAGTGGAAATTTTCAGTAGAAATTTTAAGTAGACATTTTGAGTAGAAATTTTGAGTAGAAATTTTGAGTAGACATTTTGAGTGGACATTTTCAGTAGGAATTTTATTTTATTTTTAGGTAGTCAAATATTTAAAATTCTAATATATTGTATATATTTGAATATCTTAAGCAATAACTATGTTTAATTATAATTCAACTTAATTGATTAATTATTGTCAGTCATTAAAAAAAATAATAATTAAATAAAATAAAATAAACAAAAAATTTTCTATCGCATAATTAAAAAAATTAACACTATTTTCTAAAAAAAAATTATTTATTCCAAAGTAGACAAATTAGTTATTAAAAACAGAAAATTCCTTAAATAAGAATGAATAAAAGCTCATAAGAAAATAACAAGTAAATTTACAAAAATATTTTTTCTAATATATTACCCACTCTTGATTTTCATATGAATTTTATTATAATATCATTTAATATAAAAATAATTTGGTCTATTATTTTAAAAAAATAAACAATTTCCTGGATTTTAAATGGATTATCAATTAGCTATACGAACATTTTCTTCCTCCTTCGTAAAATGTATACACACGAGTACGTTTGTTTGTAAAAAAAAAATGCAAACAATTTTATACTTTAATAAAGTTATTTTTTTTTCTAAAGATTAGCATAATTTTTATGTAGTTTTTCATTCTTTTTATTAGAAAACATTTTTGTTATGCAGTTATTTTTATAGTTTTTTTCTTCCCTATAAAACACATTGCTTAATATTAATTTATTCAAATTTAAATGAAAATGAAACTAAGAATAGCATAAAAGGGGAGAAAAATGAAAAATGGAAAAATTTGTAAGAATTTATATGAAAAAAATAAATAAATAAAAGAAATCGAATAAAACAAGTTTATTACCAGTTTTTCTTTAACGATAATTTTCTATCCATTTTGTTCTTGAAAATATCATAAAATTCTCACAATTGGACTAGATTTTTAACACACGCACGCACACACAAAAAGGGAAAACTTTTTTTTTCACGCAAATCACTGGTTTTTTAACTATCAACTTAATTGTAAATAATAATAATAAATAGTTAAAACTATTTTCATTTAATTTTTTTTTAAATTCTTTTTTTTTTAGTAAAATATAAATTTTTACGTTTTTTTCATACTTGGATTAATTGCAATTTTACTATCGAACACTAAATTTATAGCACTATTTATTATATAGTTTTTTTTAGAAGATATTATAGTTCACATTTGAAAATTTTATCAATTCAGAAAAAAATGTTTAAAAGAGCACCAATAATTCACGTGATCTTATATGATTTTGTCAATTTGATTATTTAATTCAAATGTTATCAATGTAATAATTTTCAAGAAATGTTAAATGGATATTTTTACAATTTTCTTAAATTATTTGAATAATTTTCTTAATAAAAAACGACCGTTTGTGTGAGACAACCCATTTTAGTATCGTATTAAGCGAGCTTTAATCAACAACTGAAACTTAATAGCGCGCCGCAACCTTGCCTGAGAAATGGTTCGTGTATTCTTACCTGTGTTTAGGCACCTTTATAAAAAGCTTTTCGTTCGCTAGCTTACGATCGATCATAGGTTTCTTATTAGCAGGCATAGGTGTATATTATTTCCATTTCTATTTGTGTTTTGCGTCTGAAGTTAAAATGGAAATGTTTAATTCAAAAAATTTGATTAATTTATTGGTACGTTCAATTCTTTTATAATTTACCTGTATTCAAGATATACTTCCTTGATTGTAAAGATTATGGCCATTTAGAATTTGCTCATTAAATTTTTTCTATTTTTTTTATCTATATAAAATAATAGTTAAAAATTTTTGCATAGAATTTTGAATAATATTTGAAAACTATTGAATAATGCATATCGTAATAATTTTCTAATAACACTAAAACAATTAAATATTATTTCAATTATATTCATTTTTATTAATTAAATGTTGGTTTTTTTTTCTTAAAAATTAACAATAAAATATTCTCAGCATATTTTTAAATTTTTAAAGCCAGAAATTATGTTTTAGCATTTTACATTTGTTAGGTTTAATATTGTACTAATAAAATTCGTTTTGAATTATTAACAAACTATTTTTGTATAATTTCAACTTGTAATTTATATGCAAAATTTCTTTACAAAAAAAACTTATTTTTTTCAATTTAATTTTTGCAATAATTGATTTTTCTAACAAATAATTAAAAAAAATTTTACATATTCTGAAAATTTGCAATCAATTGTAAGGTTTTATCCTCAGATCAAACAACCATATTATCTCCGCTTTTGTCTCATACATTTATGCATATATTTATAATAAATTTATTAGTAAAGTTAAATATATATTTAATATTTAAAATATTTTTATTATTTTTAAATAAAATATAATTAATAGAATCGCTTTTTGTAACAAATAAGAAGCAATATTTTTATCATTATTCTTAACATATGTAAAACTCAAAAACTGTTGTCATCTATTACATTTTGTAAAAAAAATCTACTCCAATAATGTGTAAAGTTCTGATATCGAACTGTCATCAGTGGCAGATAGGGGAAGGACTTATCAACCTTTCATAAAATTTATCGAAAATAAACTAAATTCAACATATAAATTGATAGCAATGTTTCGTCCATCGACATTTGAAAAAGGTTTAGGTAAGATATAATGTGATGTGAAGATAACTAATATAGTCTAAACTGGTGAATTTGTAATAAAACGAAGATAAAATCGAATGACAAATTGATATGACTCAGCTCGTTGTTTTTAATTTGGTGTATTTTTGCTATTTATTTAAAACTAATAATATTGATGAATATTTTTTTCGATTATAGAAAATGCCACAAGCCATTTACGGCTGGAGCCTGATTGGCCCTCAATTCTTCAAATATGTGACGCTATTCGACAAAATGATGTCAGGTTAGTACGAACATTTATCATTTTCAGTCTTCAATAGAAATTAATTTGGATGTATTTTTTTGTTGTTTATCAGCGTTAAACAAGCAATGGCATCAATTAAAAAGAAAATGACATCGCCAAATCCACATACATCTTATTATGCATTGCTTGTTTTGGAAAGTGTTGTAAAAAATTGTGGTGCACCAATGCACGAAGAAATCGCAAGTTTGGAGAATTGTGAAATGTTCAGCAGCTTCGTTGAAGAGACACCGCACGAGAATGCTCGAGCAAAAATGCTAGAACTTTTGCAGACCTGGTCATTTGCATTCCGTTCGTCTAACAAACACCAAACTCTCAAGGTGATTGCAATTAGTAGCTAAGGTTGTTAATACCTGGACTGACGTTGTAATTTAATTAGTGGTCAATCAATTTTTTTACTCAAGTGTGTCAACTCATTTCAGTCCAGATATTATATTGAATAAAATGTCTTCTTCAGAGGAGGTTCTTTGTTTTATAATTAAATAATTGTGTTTTTAATATAATGTGCTAATAAATTATTGCATATATTTAGGATACAATGACTATTTTGAAAGCCAAAGGACATGTTTATCCGGAATTGAAAGAGGCGGACGCTATGTTTACTGCTGATACAGCCCCCGATTGGGCGGATGGTAAAGTTTGTCACCGATGTCGTGTCCAATTTTCCTTAACTCAACGGCGACACCATTGCAGAAATTGTGGACAAATTTTTTGTGGTCAATGCTCATCTAAGCAGTGCCCATTACCAAAATTTGGAATTGAAAAAGAAGTAAAATGAATTTTTATTTTTTTATTTTAATTTCAAAATATTCATTGAAAAAATATAATTTTAAATCAATTACAAACAAAATAGGTTCGTGTTTGTGATGGGTGTTATGCTTCACTCCAGAAGCCAATCCCAGTAAAGCCAAAATCATCTGAAAATGAATTACCAGCTGAATATTTAAATAGTTCATTAGCCCAGCAGGCGCAGGTATTTATATTGTAGATTATTTTCAATAATATTTGGTAATTGTTAATTTCTTTCTTTTTTGCAGACTCCACCAAAAAAAACTGAACAAGAATTGAAAGAAGAAGAAGAATTACAACTGGCTTTGGCTTTAAGTCAATCTGAAGCTGAGCAAAAAACTAAAACTGTAAATTAATTTTAAACAATATTTTAAGAAATATTTATTATTGAATATTTTGTTTAAAGAGTGCCACATATCGAGTTTATCAGAAATCGCCTAGTCCTGAACCACCAGCAGCACCTACATTGACTACTCAACTATCAATTGAAGAAACACCAGCTGATCCGGAATTGGCTAAATACTTGAATCGTAGTTATTGGGAGCAGCGAAAAACTACTGAGTCTCCGGTTAGTCCATCTGCACCTAGTCCGATGCCTCAAAATAGTACCACTTCTCTTCAGAAAGTGAGTTTACATAACAAAAGAGTTTTTTGTTGTTGTTAAATTCGAAAGAATATCATTTTTTTTTAAATATAGATAATCCCAGGAGATATTGAAATTGATGATTTTGCAACAAATATGAAGAGTCAAGTGGAAATTTTTGTAAATCGAATGAAATCGAATTCAAGTCGTGGCCGAAATATTGCAAACGATAGTTCAGTGCAAACATTATTTATGAGTTTAACGTCTTTTCATTCGCGACTCCTCGGCTATATTAAGGATATGGACGACAAACGTATGTGGTACGAACAATTGCAGGATAAATTAGCACAAGTGAAAGATTCACGTGCTGCTTTGGATGTATTGCGTTTAGAGCATGTTGAAAAGATGAGACGCTTAGCAGAAGAACAAGAACGCCAAAGGCAATTACAAATGGCTCATAAGCTAGAAATTATGCGAAAGAAGAAACAAGAATATCTACAATACCAAAGACAACTAGCTTTGCAGCGCATACAAGAGCAAGAACGAGAAATGCAGATACGACAGGAACAGCAAAAGGCGCAATATCGAATGGGTCAGGCGGCGTTTCCTTATGTGACGGGTCAGCAAGGCTCACCGAGTCACCAGATACCTGGCCAATATCCAGGAACATACGGTTACAATCCTAGTTCCCCGTCTATGCAAAGATTTCCACATCCACATCCAAATCCAGTGCATGGCCAACCACCATTACCTGGTTGTGTACCAATGCCTGGTATGTACACACCTGGTATCCCCACAGAGCCAATTCCGGGTATGCATCAAACACCAAATGTTTCACAAGCCAATACGCAAGTACAGCCGCCACCTTGGGCTGAGCAACCCCAAGGTCTTATGAATAATATGGCCAATGTCAACACTATGCACGCAAGGCAACAAAATGGTTCGTATCTGTCGACAGAAGTTATTCTTTTACAAATTAATTAATTTCCATTATAATTATAGCTAACGTAACGAATACAATTCCACCTAATAGTGGACCTAATGCGACTATTGGAGGTGCTCCTATTGCCAATGTGATGCCCAGTCAAGGATTTGCTTCAGCTCCTACCACACTACCCCCAAATCAAGTTATGCAGAATATGCCCGGAATGAATCCATCTAACATTGGTGGTATGCCTCATGGAATGCCAGGAGGACCGCAGATGATGATGCAGCCGCCGCCGCCTCCTCATAATAATTCACAGCAACAACCTCAGCAACAACAACCAACAGGACCAGTGCCCGTTGGTGGTCCGGGTTCAAATTTACAACCAGGTGTTGGTTCTATGACCGCACCAACTCCGATCGCCCCTTCGAATGAAGCAAATGCTCCTAAACCACAACCAGAAGTCGCCCCACAACATCAAAAGCTCGAAGAAGACAAACCAGAAGTGACAACCGCTGAGCTAATAAGTTTCGATTAGATTTTCCATGTTTAAAAAAAAAAACCAAAATTCTTAAAACTCGACTCGAAGAGTAAAATTCAAACTCTATAAAATATAAATTATCTTTTTTATTATTTAAACGTGATACATTATTGATTTATACACAAATATTTATTTCTAGATTTATCTTAAACTTCTTACAGATACTATTGAGCATGATTTATCTAAAATACAAAAATATTCACAATTATTTCCTTAATATAAAAGTTACTCTTCAGCAAAGTTAATCAAAAAAAAAAGAAAGAAAAAAAGAATATATTTTGTGTAAAAAAAAAATGTTAATACGTGATAAATATTAAAAAAAAAAATACATATAAAAATTAGATGGGAATGTGCAGTCAGATATGAAAGTAAACAAATTTTGTGGAAGAGTATATAGATAACGAAATTTTTTTTCTCTTTTTTTTTTTGCAAGTATAAATAAATTAATCTAAACTCCATATAAAAAGTATATATATATATAATTAAATAAAATTTAATTGGAGAATTTTAGTTTTTTTCTATGGCGGGCGGCTTTTAAGCGTAATTGATCTACTTCATAAAGCTAATGTGTGGGGCCGAATGTGGTCCACGATTATCCGATTCACCACTGAACGGTGTAATTTTGACAGATCGCCATCTTGTATTTGGTAAGTTTCTCTTTGGAATACACGTGGTTAACATTTCATTATCATATTCGTCGGTAATTTTCCCTTTATTAATGTTCTGCTCACTAAAACTTGTTATATTGGCTAATGGAAGTCGACTACTAGTAAGCGTTCTAAATGCGGTTTCTTCGTTAGGTTGGTTCGTGCTCGAAACATTTTCTATGTCCGCATTACATATCAAATCTGGTGCAACGTCATTTACGTGTAAGTCTACAGACATCGATAGACGTTCAGTACGCTTAATAGGATCTTCACTAATTAACCAATAAGTTTTCATTTCGCCTTTACCCTGAAAGTATAACGGGAAAATTGTGTTTTTATTTTTAAATTTACGTCATTTATGCAAATAGAGGCGAATAGGAGTTCCCAACCTTTATCAATGTTAATCCCCGCTCCAGACAATGATAACCTCCTACGTTACGTAGAAGCTCGTATGTTGTCTCGGAAATATGTATTTTCAATGGTTCACCCGTACTTTCCATGCGAGCTGCAGTATTGACAGTATCACCAAATAGGCAATAACGTGGCATCTAAAAAGAATTTAAATCATTATTTTTATATATAGCCAATAAATAGAATGCTGCCTTCTTTTGTGTAGAAGAGTTGTTGTTACCTTTAATCCAACAACACCAGCAACACACTGTCCAGAATGTATACCAATTCGAAATTGTAGATATTCTCCAGGACGATGTCGTATCTCTAGTTTAGATACATGTTCAAGCAGATGTAAAGCTAACGAAGCTATTTCTCCTGCATGTTTATTCCCATTCCGTATAGGCAGGCCAGATACTACCATGTAAGCATCACCAATAGTCTCAACCTTCAATTTTTGAAAATATTTTTTTTTTGGTTAAATTCCTTTACAGCGAATAAATCAGTTTCTTGGATTAGTATTTACATATCAGGAAAGATTTTTCAGATAAAATGAATAAAAACCCATCGAAAAAATCAAAATGTGGAAATACTGTTTCTTATCGAAGTGGATCTTTAAATTAAATTATTATTTATCAATGAAATTTTGGTAATATGAGCTCATGACTTCGTTAATTGGCCCCATTGTTCGTTTTGGCATCGTTTTAAGGGGCCTATTTTAAAATAAATCCGTTTGCAAAAATTGGAAAACGGCAGCAAATAACTTTAGCTATTATACAGGTAATTTTTTTTCGAGATGTCAAATTGGCAGGACATCTGCTAATTTGGTTGATTGTCTAATGTCACCTAAACCAACTCACCAGGTAGCCACACAGTGCACATGTAACTAACAACAACAACAACAATATCCCAAAGAGAAGGTCCTCAATTATACCCACCAACCTGTTCGTAGACTTCCCCCCCAATTAATTCAAAAATTTCCGACTATAATTTCTACAAATGCTAAAATTTGGGACATTGTTGTTAGTTTCTACGAATTCTTATTCCAACAATTTTCGATTAAACCAGATTTACCCGTTCAACATTAACTCCTCCCCTACAATCTATCTTCGAAAGTAAGGATTCTATTTCATAAATTTAATGGCAATAAGTTCTATTCGAATCCTCTGAGATGCTGTAAGTACCAGCTTCTGAGTCACTAAAATAAAAATTGTCCGCCATACGATGAAAGGCAGAGACTTATAACAAGTGCTCAATTGCTGAAGCCAGCCTTCAAATTCCTCAAAAACCATCTTCATTACCGGAATATAAGCTGTTTGCTTATAGATGGCGTGAGTGAGCGTATTGAGCTACCATGGGCACGCCGTACTTTTTTTATGAGTTTGACATCTGTCAACATTAATCAATGCACATTGGCAGCATTTTCGTACAATAACATACATTTTTCCTTTGGTAATCATGTCTAGTGCTAGAAAAAGAGCATATGCGGGAAGCACTGCTTTTCTGCTTCAATTTAAAGAAATCGGCTGCCGAATCGCATCGAATACTTATGGAGGCCTATGGTGACAGTGCTTTATCGGAAACAACGTGCCGAGAGTGGTTTCGTCGGTTCAAAGATGGCAATTTTAACTTGTGGGACAAAAAGCGTGAAAATCGTCCTAGGAAGGTTGAGGACCATCAATTGCAAGCTCTTTTGGACGAAGACGATACCCAATCGTAAAAAAATGCTCGCGGAGCAATTGGGTGTTACTCAATCAGCCATTTACATGCGTCTACGTACCATGAGGAAGATTGAAAAGACCGGAAAATGGGTGCCGCATGAATTGAATGATAGGCATATGGAGTGACGGCAAAACACATGAGAAAACTTGCTCGGCAGACAAAAAAGAAAGTCGTTCCTGCATCGGATTGTGACAGGCGTTGAAAAATGGATATATTTCGAGAATCCTAAATGCAAGAAATCATGGGTTGATCCCGGCCAACCATTAACATCTTCCCCAAGACCAAATCGCTTTGGACGGAAGAAGATGCTGTGCATTTGGTGGGATCAGCAGGGGATCGTCTACTATGAGATGTTGATATCTGGTCAAACTGTCAATGCCCACCGCTACCACCAACAACTGATCAAATTGCACTGTGCTCTGCATGAAAAAAGGACGGATTATCAACAAAGACATGACCAGCTGATTTTCCTCCACGACAACGCACCATCGTACATGTCAAAAATAGTCCGAAACTTCTTGGAGACACTCAACTGGGGGGTGCTACCCCACCCCGCTTATTCACCAGACATGGCTCCTTCCGACTACAACCTGTTTTCGTCGATGGGCCACGCGCTCGCTGAGCAGCACTTCGATTCTTACGAAGATGTCCGAAAATGGCTTGATGGGGTTTGCCTCGAAAGAAAAGGATTTTTTTGGCGTGGTATTCACAAATTACCCGAGAGATGGGAAAAATATGTAGTTAGCGAGGGCAAGTACTTTGAATAAATTTGTTTTTGCTTTCTATGAAAAAAAAACATGTATTTTTTTTGACTTAAAAACAGAGGACTTAAGCTCATACACCTGTACAGCATCTACTTCGTCCCCCAACCCTTTCCCAACTCTTCAAATCATGACTCCTGGATAAGTGACCTCTTAAGTACTTAGTAATAGCGTGCACGTGCGGTAGAAGTTTCAAGCTCGTATGGTAACTATGCGACTTTATAGAGGATGGATAAGTGCAGTTGTGTTTTTTTACGTGCATTACGAAAAATGGAACAGTAAAATTTGAAGCTATCTACGGGGAGAACATTTCTTATTAAGGGGACTACAGACCGAGAAGCAGTTGCAAAAGAATCTCTCTCTGAGATGACTTCGACATTGAAAACTGATGAAAATGTGAAATGAGTAAGGGCTCTTCTGAGACTCTTTTTCAAATGCTCAGGAAAAGAGTTCTTCGCGTCAAATCAGACATTGCCGACACTTAGATGCTCACCCATGGTAACGCCTGATGGCATATGGCAATCTTAACCAATGAGTTTTTTGTAAAAAAAAAAAGATTTCTGTAGTTCTTTAGACCTAACCCCTCCCTCTGTTCCCTTCCTATCCCTCTTACTATCGGCTGATCTAGGCCCGTGTGAGTTTTTTTTACAAGGGAAAACAGAAAACTACTTCAAAAGGGACTAACATTGATGCATAAAAATATAAAAAAATAGTTGCCAAAAACAAAATCCATTTGAGATTTCTTACAGTTTAAGATTATCAACCCCTGATATGAAAAAATACCTCAATAATCGGGACTATGACCGATTATTAAGGTCTTTTATGAAAGTTTATAAAAGTAAATTTTGCTCAAACTTTATTTAAATTTTCAAAATTCTTTGTTTTTTTGTACTGTAATTTGCTAAAGTGAAATTTTTTTATATTGTAATTTTGAAAATCGTCTTATAATAATTTCTTATCCATTAAATATTTACCTTGTAAACATCATAATTGGATATAATTGAATCGCAGCACGTATACAAATCGTTAAGCATTTCGACAACTTCGAATGGTGTACTTCTGGCGCAGAGTTCAGTAAAGCCTACCAAATCACTGAAGAATATTGTAACCCATTCAAAACATTCTGCTTCAACAGGTTCACCACGTTTTAGCGATTCAGCAACACTTCTAAAAATAATAAGTTTTTATATTTATAATAATAATAAAAAAAAAAATTCCGTTTCCTTCTTACTTTGGTAGCATTCTTAGCAAAAGAGTTTCGGTTTTCTTCTTCTCTTCAAATAGCAAATTTGTTCGTTCTTGTACCAAACCCTCTAAATTGTATGCGTACTTTTCCATAATTGACAACATATTATCAAAAATATTTGGTTTTCTGCAAAAATATGAAATTTAAAAACTCCAGTAAAAAATGAATTTTCTTTTAAAATTATTTCCCATACAATCCAGCTTGCATAGGCTTAAGTTTGACTCGAACCAGACGCATATCCGGTCGGATTTCGGGATCTTCCTCCCAGCAAGCAAGCAAACATTGTTTCACATAATCTGGTATATCTAAATGGCTGCTGGATGGACGGAAAATGATGTAATCATACTTTTCTGGACTTTTTACACGCTTTATAATTTCTGTAATAAAATTAAAACAAAGGGGAAAATTATTGGAGAATTTTTTTTGTAGGATGCAAACCAAACAACACCCAAAATACCATCATTGGAGCAGGAAACTTCTCCCCAGGGTCCTTTCCGTCCCACTATTTCATAAAGCACAATGCCAAATGAGTAGACATCACCCTTCTGCGTTCCACGATTCGGCGGTAAACGCACTCGCAATATTTCCGGCGCCCTCCATAGGGATCGTTTTACTTCCAATTCACGTCTGGTAATAATTGAAATTCATTTTCTAATCTAATCGTTATAACAAAAAAAAATTCTATTTTTCCATCCTACTTGTTTGGCTCTTCTTGACCGGCTTTGAATTCATGCAAGCCAAAATCTGCAATTTGGCAAATCCATCTCGAATCGACAAGACAATTGCTCGATTTAAGATTTCCATGCGACACAATGTCCGAGTCGTGGATGTAAATCATTCCTTTTAAGATATCGCTAACTAACGATGATATGAACATATTGTCAAGGTATAAATCCTCATTTGCCAATACATCTTCCAGACTGCCTCGAGCGCAATAAGTCGTAACAATCGCTATCATACCATGATCAACAGATGCTCCAACAAAATTTATGATGTTCTCATGACGTAGCTGTGCACATTCATACAAGAAAATAATCAAAAAAACCAAAAATTTATATTTTTATTTTAGTATATTTAAAATGGAAGCTTTCTTAAAAAATTAAAAAAAATAAATATTAAAAAGACGAGGAATTTCATAAAAATAGAAAGAAGTGAGTGAGTGTCTCTCAAAGAGGACGAACCAAAAATTTTATGCCAATTTTTTTTGAATCATTTTAAAAATTTAACGAAATTTTCGTCAAAAAATTAATTTATTTTTTGAGAAAAAAAAAATTAAAATTATTGGGGACATTATTCCCTGTACGAGAGGTATTTTTTTCAAGATTAAGACGGTGGGCGGAGAAGATAATTTGTGTTGCATAAAGCCAGTGTCACCGCTGAAGATAAAATCTGACCTCATCATCATCAACAGAGCGACAACTGGGAGTGCGGTCTAGGCCTGCTTAATCAAAAAATTCCAGACGTCCAGGCTTCGTGCTCCGGCATTCCAGTACGACTTTTCCAGCAAATTTTTGGCGTCCTGGCTAATGCTGTTGCTCCACTTACGGCCGGGCCTACCTCGTTTTTTGGAACCATAAATGGAGCCACTATAGACGTTCCAGACAGGATCTTCCTCATCCATACGCGTTGAATGTCCAGCCTATCAAAGCCTATTGAGCTTAATTTTATTCACAACCAGGCGGTTGCAGTAAGGCTTCAGGATCTCGTCGTTAAATAGGACCGGGAAGCATCCATCCTCATTAAAGGGGGCAAAAATTCTTCAAAGGATCCTCCTTTTGAACGCGTTGCTAACCCTTTCGAAGCTATAATCTCCTATCTGTATTCGACTAATGGTAATTGGCTTTATCTTCGACACTGACGCAGCTTTCATGTTATTGGTTTTGCCTTCATTTATGTGTAGCCCAAGATTTTTTGTAGCTGGCTCAATTTTGACGAAGGCGTCTCGTACAGCTCTTTCTTATCGACACATAATGTCGATGTCAATGGCTTCAGGATCTCGTCATTAAATAGGCCCCAGAAGGGTCCATTCTCATTGGAGGGACCAAAACGTCTTCGAAGGATCCTCCTTTTGAACGCGTTGCCATCGGCTGTGATCCTTTTGAAGCTATAATCTCCTATCTGGATTGGACATATGCTAATTGATATTGTTTTCGACTCCGACGCTGCCTCCATGTAATTGGTTTTGCCCTCATTTATGTGTAGCCCAAGATTTTTCGCAGCAGCCTCAATCTCGACGGAGAACAGCTCTTTGTGATTGACACATAATATCGATGTCGTTGGCTTCAGGATCTCGTCATTTACTAGGCCCCGGAAGCATCCATCCTCATGGATCGACATATAATAGGCCTCGGGAGCGTCCATCCTCAACTCTTTCTTATCGACACATAACATCGATATCGTTGGCTTCAGGATCTCGTCGTTACATAAGCCCGGAAGCGTCCATCCTCATAAGAGGGGCAAACAATTCGTCGAAGGATCCTCCTCTTGAACGCTTTGCTATCGGCTGCGGCCCTTCCAAAGCTAAAATCTCCTATCTTCTTCTCGGAGACTATTCTGGATGTTAGAAATGGCTTTGAAAGTAATTTGCCTGCTTTTTCACACTAGGCATGGTCAGCCTTGTCAGTCTAATCAAATTTTCTAGGATGCTGAACTCTCTCATGGACATAAGTGGTTTTAAAGTTGATAAACAAATGGTGGATCTGCTGACCATATTCCAACAGTGCTCTAACCTTATACAGATAGAAACCTATAGTTTTTAAAAATACAACAGATTATTTTTTTAGTCTTCGGAAACGTGTGTCTTTAATAGGAATCATTGAAAATTCTTCCCTTCAACCCGCCCTCCCCTCTGGATAAGGATAGATGATTCGATGCGGCTCGCTATAAAGATCGCCTAGTTTTTGATCAAATGATATTCAATAAATAGGCTGTGCAGTGCATGTATTTATGATAGAAGAAGATCAGATAAGCCCTACTTTTGGTGGTGACTAGACTGGCATCACTGAAAGCGATTTGACAATAATACCAATTTCAACCTTCTCCGATAATTATGCGTCCCTTCAGAGAGAGAGATAAGTGACGTTGTATCCTTCTAGTGCGTTACGTAAAATGGAACAGTGAAAATTTAAAATTTTGTGTTAAGGCTTGGTGAATCCGCGAGTTTCACTTACGAAAAATGGTAAGAATATAAGTTTGTCAGCGACCTCAAGCTTTTTGAAAAGCCGGAAAGCGTTGTAAGACCAATCTCATTAAGGGAGACCCTTAACATTGAAAACTAATGAAAATTTAGAAATTTAGGATCTTTGAGTGATCGGATTATCCAAAATAAACCATCAAACAATTGTTCTATAAAGGAGTCCGTAAAATGCGGACAGAAAGGTTGAAAGAATTAATATTAATACATAAAAATAAATCAAGGGTCTCTAAGCTCCGTGCAAATATCGAATCAGAGGACATAGACTGAACTTCCTTTTCTCGCGCAAAATATATTTAAAAAAAATGACCTACTCTTTATGACTCATTAAAATTATCAATTTAATTATATGTTAAATAAAATCTTCAATTTTTTTATAATTAATTTGCGATAAATAATATTCATGAAAATTTTATATGAATTGATCACCTCACGCATTTGTTTCAATTCCTTGCGTATAGAACGTGTTATGTCAATGGACTTTTTGTAAATTTTCTTTATGGCAACAATATTCCCTCGGTAAGCTCCTATTTAAAAAAACAAACAAGAAAAAAAAACAAATTAAAAAACTTATTAAATAATTCATGAAAAATATTTGTTTTTCTGTTTTGTTTTTTTCTCTTCACCAATTGTTGTGTAGGCACGTTTAGTAGTCTCTCCATACGTTGTCAAACTAGGCCGGCATGTTTGTACCTAAAAGCAAATTTTTTTTTTTCAAATAAAATAAAACGAAAAATCACTAATAAATATATTAAATCAGTTTTTTTTCGCATTAATTTGCATATTTATTTTTTATTTGAATTAAAATAATTATTTTTACCAAACTCTTTTTACGCGTTCCATTGTCAAGACTCTCAACATTGATTAATGTTATGTCTTTCATGTCGATTTTCCAAAGTAGACACGCCAACGTTTGTTCGTATCGATAATGCCTATAAATTAAAATTCTTACAAAAAAAAATTACAAATAGCAGCCAACAAAATGGCGTACAAAATGGCGCAATTAAAAATGGCCGCTAAATTGACAAAAAAAAACGGCAATTATTACCAATGAAATTTTTTTGCAAAGAAAAAAGGAAAATGAAATTTCTAACTAAACAAATTTATACATTCGAATAGAGTGCGGAAAGTAATTTTTTTGTTTTTGAAAGAAATATCAAATTAGCACACAAAATGGCGGATAAAAGTTTCATTGCCAAAATGGATATGGCCACTACAAGTGATGCTAAAAATAGTTTGTAGGAAATATTCGTATTTTTTTTTTGTTAAAAATGTTAATAATAAAAATTTAATTTTTATGTAAAAAAAAAACAAAAATAGAATAAAATAAACTAAAATTTAATGCATGATTTAGAAAAAAAAAACTAAAAAGGAAAAAATTAAATGAAATTTTTGTAAAAATGTTGAAAAACTAAACTAAAGAAAAATTGGAAAGTATCTTAGATATTTCTGGGTAGTTATGCTAGGATGATGAGTGTAAAAAAGAATTGAATGATTGAAGAGGATTAAGTACGGCCAGTTATGACCATTCTCTGAGACCACCTGAACAATGTAAATAAGTTGATGGAGACACCAAAGTTTGATAATTTCTCTATTATTGGGGATTAAAACCGTAAAAAATATATATATTAATATAATTATAGAAAAAAATTATAATTAGAAACAAAATTCAAGGCCAGGTGGAAAGGGAATTCGAAATTAGGTTGGTTTTCTAAATTTTGGAGGGGTTAGGGGGTAAGATTTGCAAAAATTTGAAAGAAAATGTAAATAAAAAATATAAAAGTATCAACCAAAAAAAGGTGGAACTGACCGCCAACAGAAATGGGAGAAAACTAAAGACTCGATCTTATTCTACGATCTGGCTTTTAGTTATGTTATTTTGGTATCTTTGTCCCTTAGATTGAAGAGTACCTGAATAGGCCCTAATGTCACATTTTCATATACGTATAAGCAATTTTCTGTTTAAATTATTACAAAAGCGGCAAAAAATCGTACTGCTTGCATAATTTTGTGTACTGACATCTAGTTTTCGTAGTAGAAATTTTTTTCAATTCCAGGCAATGCTTTTTTTTGTACAATCTTCTCTGGTATTAAATGCAATTAATTATATTTTAGTTTTATTTTGTAAATATCAAGTGCCTCAATTTTGTAGACTTTCGGAGAGTTTTACAATACGCCATTTTCTATGAAAGTGGTAGGTAGCATACCGAAATGATTGCATACTTTTTTTATGTTTTTAGTTACTTATCGCGAAGTAAAAGTTTAAGTGTGATTTCATTAAATTTTAAATATTTAGCGAACAAGTCAGCATAAATTAATCGATTTGCATAAATAGTTTTATTCTTCACAACAGTTAATAGGAAGTTTCCATTTTATATAATAGGAGATTATTTTGTAAGTATGTGCGTTCTTACGAATGGATTCTCGAAAAAAAGTTTGAACAGTATTTTTGTGTAGAGGCCTACCCAGTCCATCTATAATTTAAGGTTGAGATCGAGAAGCTCTTCACTAATTATCACGTTCATTTATACCAACTGTTATACAAAATAGGTTAGCTACGTTAACTGTACTATTAAACTACGTTTTCTTTTTGTTCTTTTTGTGTGTATAGTCCGATTTATAGTAATCGAAAAAATCCTCTTCTTTTTCGCTTTTGGTTACAATGACAGGCAGCACAGTATAAATTTTGAGGCCTGTACAAAATTCGAATAACTAACATACAGTCCCGGCCATTAACAAAATTCCACCATTTTTTTTCCATTTAAGTCAAGAAAAAAGTTTATATTTTTTGGGCGTTTTTCTTTTTACTCTTTTTTTTTGGTCATTTAGTTCCTTATTTTGAATTTGGTTTCTTACCCAAACCCCCCCGCCACTCCCAACCTAATTATTTTTTTCCCCTTAACAAATTTATGCAGTTTTATATGAAAATATCAAATTATTGTTTACGAATTATTGTTCGTAAACAAAAAAATAAAATAAAATTCTACCCAAAATTTGGGTAGAAATTTTGTGTAGAGGCCTATTTAGTTCTTTTATAATATAAGCTTGATCCCCACTTCTCGTACAACCTCATCAATCAATCATCATGATTCGATGACACTTTATCAAATAAACGGCTTTCACCGTTTATTTGATAAAGTGTCATCGAGTCATGAAATTTTCTGACGGTAGTACTGCTAAAGGCCTAAAAAAACATCCAAAAATCTATATATACATACCTAAACCATCGGCAACTAACAAATTACCGAAACCACCTCCCAAGGCTGTCATAATAAAGAATTCATAAGTAAACAAAATGGCAATTATGTTTAGAAAAAATCGAAAGAAAATAAATAATTTAAACAACAAAAAAAAAACACAATACTTACACAAATAAATAAAAAATCTATTTAAATAGTAAAAATATAATATAATAAAAAATAAAAGTAAAAATACTGATATAAAAAGAGAGAAAAAAAAGAAGAAATTTCTTTTTAATTAAATAAGACCAAATAAAATGCCTGCTAAACGAAAAAAAAAGACTATTTCGAAATTATTGATCTTCAATATAAAAATATGAAATAGAAAAAAAGAAATACCGGCACTCAAATTTTTTATATTAAAAAAAATTGAGACAAGGCATAAAAGAAAGGTCAACAATAGAAGAAAAAATGGCGATTTTTGTTTGGAAATAAATAATAACACCATAACCGTTCAAAAATATGCTAGCCCTACACAAAAATTCTGTCAAAATTTTGTTCGAGAATCCTAAAATATCAGTAACTAAAAAATAAACGAAACCAACGTCCAAGACTGCCATAATAAAGAATTCCTAATAAAACAAAATGGCGGTTATGTTTAGAAAAAATTATAAGCAATAAAATGATTTAAACAAAAGAGAAACAATAAAAAATCTATTTAAATAGTAAAAATATAATATAATAAAAAATAAAAGTAAAAATACTGATATAAAAAGAGAGAAAAAAAAGAAGAAATTTCTTTTTAATTAAATAAGACCAAATAAAATGCCTGCTAAACGAAAAAAAAGACTATTTCGAAATTATTGATCTTCAATATAAAAATATGAAATAGAAAAAAAGAAATTACGGCACTCAAATTTTTTATATTAAAAAAAATTGAGACAAGGCATAAAAGAAAGGTCAACAATAGAAGAAAAAATGGCGATTTTTGTTTGGAAATAAATAATAACACAATAACCGTTCAAAAATATGCTAGCCCTACACAAAAATACTGTCAAAATTTTGTTCGAGAATCCAATCGTATTCCATATATGCGTAGCCACGCTGATTTGCGCACCGCCTACCTAAAATATCAGTAACTAAAAAATAAATGAAACCATCGCCCAAATTTGCCATAATAAAGAATTCCTAATGAAACAAAATGGCGTTTATGTTTAGAAAAAATTATAAGCAATAAAATGATTTAAACAAAAAAGAAACAATAAAAAATCTATTTAAATAGTAAAAATATAATATAATAAAAAATAAAAGTAAAAATACTGATATAAAAAGAGAGAAAAAAAAGAAGAAATTTCTTTTTAATTAAATAAGACCAAATAAAATGGCTGATAAATGAAAAAAAAAAATATTTCGAAATTATTGAAGATCAAATAAAAATATTAAATAGAAAAAAGTAAATTACGGCAATGAAATTTTCTAAAATATATTTTTAAAAAATGAAACAAGTCATAAAAGAAAGGTCAATAATAGAAGACAAAATGGCGATTTTTATATGGAAATAAATAATAACCCTACTAACATTCTATCGGCTGTTTTTATAATAGTCGTGGAGGAGCTTCAAGGATTTCGATGCGAAAAAATAATATATTAATTTAACAGAAAAAATATCAAATTAAAATGTTTATATAAAAAAAAGATTATTAAAAATAGACATTATTTGAATGAAAATTAAGAGAAACCATAAAAGAAAAATGGCGCCTAACAAGAACCATTTTGATTTTGGAGATGAAAATGATGTGATAGTAAATTTTTAAACATATAAAAAGCAAATTTAGCAAGAAAATAGATAAGATTAATATCTAAAAATGGTAAAAGCTATATTAGCATAATTATAAGAGTAAGAAATAAAAATTTATATTTTTAATTCGAAATGAAAAGATTTATCGAAATAAAAATTAGGATAAAGAAAAATTGAATTTTTTCATATTTTATTTTCATAAAAAATGACAGCATCAACAAAAATAATAATAAGAAAAAAATAACAAACGAGAAATTGGGTTGGGGTAAAAGGGGGTTTAGGTCCATTTAAAAATAATTTTTTTAAATAATAGATAATAAAAATTATTTATAAATAATTGGCATTATTACAGAAATAAAACGTGGCATTATATAATATTTACAAAAAAAATTCCATTACTTAATTAGAAATGCTCCAGCGACAATCAAAAATAATGCCAGACAAGTTCCGGATGTTAAATAACGCCAATCGAGATTTTTTAATTTGCACAATTCTCCATGAAATCCACATGGTGGCTCATCGGGTGGTGGATATCCTTTTCGCCAACGTATCTGTCTCTTCGCTCGTAGATACTTGAATTCCTGCCCAAAACGATATATGTAACAATAAAATATACAACGAACAAATATAAGGCAATTAATAATTTCACTTCCATACAGGTAGGGATCCTTGTGTATTATAAAGAAAGTATCCAATCGGTTGCATTGACATTTTTACTGTAGTATTGGTGGTCAGCAAGTTATCGTCCTGTAGAGCGATAACAGTATAATTACCTTCAGCATCGCCATTCGCATCAATATAAACCTAATCAGTATTAAAAGTTAATTAGAATATATTTATGAGTCATCAACCCCCCCCCACATGCAATTAATTGCACATGGATCCAAGGTTATAATCGTCAAATTACATCGAATCCTTGAATGGAACGATATGACCTGTTATAGATATGACTCATTACAAGTCGACCATCTCGTATATCGCCACCGATTTCCAGTATCTCCGTTACTGCCCGAGCGTAGATGTTTACAGCATCGAACAAGTGTGCTCCATAAATGGGTACCTTACATTAACACCATTTCAGTCATGTAACCAATTTACGAGTGAAATTAATTATTAATAAAATCTCAGAATAAGAAAAAATGAAAAACAATATTAAAGTTAACGTGGAAAACGTCTTAGATCTATATAAGCACTGATGATAGAAAGCTATCCTTTTTTTTCCCTCTTTTTTACGGTAAGTCCCATAGGGACTATTCATATAATTTTTTTATATGAAATATGAGTACTTACATCCAAAGTGTTGAATACCTTTTCATGATAAGGCACCAGAAACGGTGGCTTCCTAGAGAAGTCCTTTATTTTATCACAAATTTTCCTAAACAGAAAACGAAAGTTTTTTCCATTAAGAAAATTTTTTTTTTAAAGATTTTCTTTTATTTTTTATTTTACCTAAAATTTTTATTCACCGAATGTGTTGTGCTAATTTTGAGAACTGATTGAAATGATTGAATATCGATCTTTTCGGCATCGTTCAAAAAAGGATCCAAATATTCTGTATTTAATTGAAAAGTGGACTTTTTTTTAAAGATTTTATATTTTTTGTTTTTGTTTTTGGGATATTTTTATGTATAATCAGTTAAATGGAAATGATTAAAAAATTAGTTAGTATTCAATTAGCCTACAAAAAGGACATTAATTTTTCTCGTCAAAATGGACTTTTGATCGGCGCGCCAAATAGTGGCCTTTGGCATAAGGGGATAAGGGGATTTTGGTTAGTTTGAATACGGTAAAAAGAGGACTTGGATAGGGTGGACTCTACTCGCAAAGAAAATCCGGGTTTGCTGATATTCACTAAAAATGTGTGGCAGGTTTCGTGACCAGAATTTTGGTAAGGATGTTCCGTAGACTGGAGGAGGTTGTTTGCCATTTTGTTAAAAAGCCATAGTTGTAATGCTAAATTAATAAAACTAATCAGCAGGTTGATTTTCCATAATTCCCGCATACTCCAGAACCGAAAGTAACTGGACACTCCTATGGTTGAGTAGGTTATGTTGAATAACCTTAAATGGACCGCGAAAAGCTTTGAGAGCGTCTTTGTTGTTAGTAAGGTCAATAATATTTTCAATATTATTTATTGACAAATATTTCAACCAGAATAGGTCCCCATAGTGTGAAGCTGGCCTGTATGGAAATACCCTATAATATATACCCGGATTTGGATGTGATTGTCCTCGATAACTACAAAAGAACGTGCACTAAAAAGAAGAGTGGTCTAAAAATTATAGTTTTTAGAAGTGGTCTAAAAAGTATTTTCTTAAGAATGTTTTGGAAGAGGTTTTTGCTTTTTTTGATGGGGTATTTTTTATTATTCAGTGTCAAAAAGGCCTGATATTCCTTAGTATTTTTTTAACTATTTTTATGAGGATTTTCATAAGGTTTAACTTTTAAAAAAATCTGGAAGGTCTGAAGAGAATTTTTAAAGAGGTTTTTGCTTTTTTTTATTGGGTATTTTCTATTATTGAGTGTCAAAAAGGTCTGATAGTCCTTAGAAAATTTTGTTCCTATTTTTATGAGGTACTTTATAATTTTATGTTTTAAAAAAAATTTGGAAGGTCTGAAGGGTATTTTGTTTATTTTTATGGACTATTTTTTATTATTTAGTGTCAAAGCTGCGTGATAGTCCTTAATAATTTTTCTCCTATTGGACAAAAATTATTAAGGACTATCCCAATATTTTTATCAGGATTTTTATAATGTTTGACTTAAAAAAAACCCTAGAAGGTCGAAAGAGTTTTTTTGGAAGAGGTTTCTGCTTATTTTTTGGGGTATTTTCTATTGTATTATTCAGTGTCAAAAATGACTGGTAGTCCTTAATAATTTTTTTTCCCTATTTTTACTAGGCCCTATAATTTTTTACTTTAAAAAACCCTTGAAGGTCTGAAGAGTATTTTTTTAATATTGTAGTATTTTTGAAGAGGTGTTTGTTAATTTTTATGGGGTATTTTTTATTATTCAGTGTCAAACAGGTCTAATAGTTTTTAATCATATTTTTCCTATTTTTATGAGGCACTTTAATTTTTTACTTTAAAAAAACCGTAGTAGATCTAAAGAGTATTTTCTTAAGCGCATTTCTTAAAGAAGTTTTTAACTTTTTAATGGGGTATTTTTATTATTGAGATACTTTATAATTTTTTACATTTAAAAAAATCTGAAAGGTCCTAAAGAGTATTTTCTTAATAGTATTTTTGAAGAGGTTTTTGCAAATTTTTATGGGGTATTTTTATTATCGAGTGTCGAAAATGCCTGATAGTCCTTAATAAATTTGTTTCTAATTTTTAATAAGGCACTTTATAATTGTTTGCATTAAAAAAAATCTGAAAGGTCCTAAAGAGTATTTTCTTAATAGTATTTTTGAAGAGGGTTTTGTCTATTTTTATGGGATATTTTTATTAACGAGTGTCAAAAATGCCTGATAGTTCTTAATAATTTTTTGCCTATTTTTGTGAGTTACTTTATAACGTTTAACTTTTAAAAAAATCCTAGAAGGTCTAAAGAGTATTTTCTTAAAAATATTTTTGAAGAGGTGTTGCTTATTTTTATGGGGTATTTTGTATTATTCAATGTGAAAAAGGCCTATTAGTCCTGAATCATATTTTTCCTATTTTTATGAGGCTTTTTATAAGGTTTGAATTTAAAAAAATCCTGGTAGGTCTGAAGAGTATTTTTGAAAAGGATTTTGCTTATGTTACTAGGGTATTTTTTTATTGTTACGTTAAAAAGGCCTGATAGTCCTTAAAATTTTTTTCTTCCTATTTCTATGAGGCCCTATAATTTTTTACTTAAAAAAAACCCTTAGAAGGTCTGAAGAGTATTTTCTTAAGAGTATTTTTGAAGAGGTTTTCGCCTATTTTTTGGGCTATTTTCTATTATTCAGCAAAATGGCCTAATAGTCCTTAATCATATTTTTTTTTATATTTTGAGGCACTTTAATTTTTTGATTTGAAAAAAATCTTAGAAGGTCTTAAGAGTATCTTTGGAAAAAATATAAAGTGCCTCCTAGAGGGTCTCAGCATATTTTTTTTAGAGTATTTTTGAATAGGTTCACTTTATATTATGACGCATTTTTTAAACAATCGCAGAAAGTCTTAAATAATTTTATTTTTATATAATCTTACCAAGATTTTTTTTTATATTTTTCAGAAGAATTTTTTTCCTAAATAAAAATGTCTAAGCGGTCTTAAATGTTATTTTTGATATTTTTCTGAGGCATTTTTTTTGTTGATATTTTTCTGAAGCAGTTATTATAAATAATATCCAACACGTTATTAGATTGATTTTGTTTTTTACTTTTGCGTAAGAAAAAACCTAGAATGCCCTAAAAGAATTCTTTGAAAATAATATTTTTTCTAGGGAGTTTTTTGGGGTATTTTTCAATATTTAGTATAATTATTTTCAACATTTAGTCAAGATAAACACAGAATTTGAACGAAATTTTTTTTTATAATTTCATAAATTTTCTTTTTAATAAAATTTTCTTATTACAAAAACAAAAAAACTATTCAGTGTCAGAAAATCGATTGATAGATACGCTACATCAAAATTTAAAAATAGGAGTGGGTCAGTATCCTTTTTTCGTAAACGGTTTAGCTCAGCCAACCAAGCCTTCGAGTAGTAATATGGGGGGTCCTACTTTGACCTTTAAGCATAAAATTTTAATGTTAACAAAAAATGTACCATAAAATGTTAATGTTTCCCAAAATATTTATGTAAAAAAAATATTCTTTTCAGGTATTTTGATTTAGTATTTTTACCTTATAACAACAGAACATATAAAAAGGCAATCTTATTTTTAGTTAACGTATAAAAATGTTTAGTTTCTATTTGATTAAACATAAATTTTATAAATACTTATACTTAAATCCCCTTTTTCTAAATACTCCACTCATTTGGGGATGTAAAAATTACTCTTGTACACAATTGTTACTTACCCCGCTCGACAATACTTGACCGATGTGTGGGGTCATAAACTTTATCATCCACCGAAATGACGATATATTCACCAGTTTCGAGAAGTTTGTGCCGCTCCAAACATCGAACCAGATCGATCATGGCAAAATGTTCACCAATAAAAACATAAACTGTGTAAATGTAAATTTCGTTAAATATCATAAAATTGTTTATATTTTCTATTCATCTTAAAATTGAATGCATTTTTACATGCATTTGTGTAATCATAAAAATAAAACAAATCAAAATGGATATAAAAAAATATATAAAAATTGTTATTCAAGATAAACGCCAAATGAGTTCATATCGCGTACTTCGTGTAGTTTCGAATGTGTCATCAACAATTTTCTGCATTGGATTCGTATTTGTTGGGATATAGTCGGAAATTTCACGGAAATGCATAATAGTCAGTTTTTCCTGAAATGCCAAGTCCTTGAATCAAACAAGAACAACAAAAAAAAACAGAAAAGAAATCGATTAGAAAAGGGACTTAATTTTTATAAACTAATTTGATTTTTTAAAAGTTTTTTATTATCCTTAATGGGGAGAGAAGCTTATCCACTTGCTTAAATAGAGTTAGTTTTGAAGACATTCAACTTTTTTAAAGAATATAATTTCAATTTTTATTGAATTTCGACCAAATCAATACCGAAAGTAAAGATATTGTCATCAAGAAAATTTATAGAAAAAAAAATTGTCAGCAAGGAAAGTTTCGGTGAACAAAATGTTTAACATAAAAATTACCGGTTAAAAAAGTTATCAATAAAAAAATTTTCAGTACAAAAATTGTCAGCAAAAAAATATTCAATAAAAAAAATTTTCAGCAAGAAATTTTCAATAAGAAAAATTGTCAGCAAGCAAATGTTCACTAAAAATTTTCACTAAAAAATTATCAACAAGGAAATTTTCAGTACAAAAATCGTCAGCAAGAAAATATTCCGTAAAAAAAATTGTCAGCAAGAAAAATTTCAATAAGAAAAATTGTTAGCAAGGAAATTTTCGGTAAAAAAAATAGTCAACAAGGAAATTTTCGTTTAACAAAAAGTTTAGCATAAAAATTACCGGTAAAAAAATTCTCAGCAAGAAACTTTTCAGTACAAAAATTGTCAACAAGAAAATTTGCAGTACAAAAATTGTCAGCAAGAAAATTTGCAATACAAAAAAAAAATGTCAGCAAGAAAATTTTCAATAAAAAAAAATTGTCAGCAAGCAAATTTTCAATAAAAAAATGCTAACAAAAAAAATTTTAAGCCAAACAATGTTCAGCAATTAAACGTTAACAAAAAATTTTAGTGATGGTTAATTTTTGAGGTGTAAAAACCACGAAAACAGCAATCAAAGTCGAAGCTTCATAAGAATTTGTGCACACTGAGGCAGCAATAGAAGCCGGTGCCCTTGAGGATGCATCGAGCGCTACCTGTTGCCCGAAAATGGGCCTTTTCTAAAAGAACGATCAAACTATGATCAATACCAAAAGTGGTCTACCGGTTTTGGCGAACCCGTGAAGATACAAGGCTCCATTACGGACAAGGCTCCGTTTTGGTTGAAACGTGGTGGCTGCGGCTGATACCTACACCGCGGGTACGCAGCCTTAGAAGTGGTGGTGAAGATACCAGTTATACCGGGTACGCTATCACCGCAGATGATAGTAGAGGCTTAGATCAGCTTGTAACTGGTTACTGACTATTATCAATGGTCCTACCTGTTGTGATCGTAGCTGGTTCAGGAGCGGGACCAGATGATGGAGCAAATGTGTGTTCGAAAACGAGGGGAGCGGTGTACAGGTTGAAACCGCTCACCATTGGAATTGAACGAAGGGAGCACGAAGGATAATGTTACAATATGATGGGATGGTAGAAATGATATATGAGGCCACTTGCCATTCGAACCAAAAGTAGTTCGTATTTAAAGGGTTGAACGGTTTCAAAAATAAGGAACCTGATTGAGTGGTCCTTGCATGAAGTAGTCCAAGTAGAAAGTCAAAGAGGAATTGTTGAAAAGATGGATTTGTGCGGGTGTTGGGATCTAGTCAGCTGGACTGTCGAAGTTCATAACAGAACAGGCCTGTTTTGCGCATTGATTGGGCGTGGATTTAAGTTTAACGATAAGTATGCAACGTAAATCAAAATAATTATTCTGACTCTATCCGTTGTTGCTTTGCTCAACTAGGATTATTGCTTCAGAAGTTTCTGAAATTTGATTTAAAAATGTTTTCATACAAAATCCAAAAGGTTCAAGCTTTACTATTTTAAAATATTTGGTAGTACGCCATTTTGTTTGTATGTTATTCAGCCTTTCAGTGGACTACTCGTAAATATTTTATTATTTTCTTCTGGGTTGCCCTCTAGAGTATCTCGTAGCGATAATATGATTGGGAAATAATTGGATCAGAAGCCAATCTAGCGGGAAGAGATCTTAAGCACATTCTATATGGCAGAGTGTCCTTGAGCATTCTCTATTACTTCAGAAAGGTTTACTACCCCAAGTTTATTGGCAGCGCCTCCACTATGCCATTCGATTTCAATTATTTGGTCTTTTAGTGGCCACCCTGTATTAAAAGAAGATTTCTAAATTGTCAGGTAACGACTTCCAGTGTCATAAAAGAATAATTTTCTGAAAAATAATATTTATTTTTTTTGGGTAATAAAAGCATTTTTAATTAATAGAAAATATTTTTTTTTTTAAGAAATAAAAAATCATTAATATTATTACTCGAATTGCTTGTGCAACTTCTGCAGCCCATTCGATCCGTGTTCCTGCAATTAAAGTGAACTTCTTCCAATCGAATGCACTTAACAATGCAATAACACTTTTCGATATCTAAATTTTAGAATTATT
The DNA here is from genome assembly GCA_958298945.1 of Atherix ibis. Lineage (NCBI taxonomy): Eukaryota > Metazoa > Arthropoda > Insecta > Diptera > Athericidae > Atherix > Atherix ibis. The sequence continues at coordinate 80,679,976 of OY282609.1, forward strand.
ATAATTATTAATAATAGTTTAAAAAAAATTATTTATTATCAACAAAAAAAAATAAAAGAAAATATTGCTTTTCAAAATTTTTATTTACTTTCGATGCTGGCGCTAACATTCTGGCGAACGTGTGAAAATAACTCTTATTCGAAACCGCTGTATCTGCACAATTCTAAAAAAAAAAAACAAATGTATTAAAATAAAAAATAATAAAAACCAGATTATTTTTAATTAAATAATTTTCTAAGTTTAACTAAAATTAAACTATTTTCAAACTAAGTGTGTGTACGCTCGTTTTGATATTATTTATTATTAAATGAAAATCACAATAAGTCCAAATATTTATCTTAATTGTTACTTAAGCATTTATCTTATTATAATTGTAAATGTTACTATCTAAAAAAAAAAAATTACATATGATATCATTGGCATATTCCATGCAGCAGCTACAAGTGCCTCAAAAGTACATCCTTCGTCAGGGCCAATAAATGCCAAAGCGTTACCTTCACGCATTTCTGTCATCAATCTGACAAAAAGGTGGGAAAATTTTCTTAATTTTGTGGTTTTTAATTAATATGATAAATTTTCAAATACATTATAAAAAAAATATTAACTACCGTATTGGCAGTGTTCGATATGGTCCCGGCCTCCAACCAATATCGGCTGCTTTAAATAGCATTTTTCGTCCTGGCAATAAATTCGGATCTTGATTTATAATTTCAACTGCCAATGGTAACGCACCCAAGACTAACTGAAATTATTTTCTCATATGAAAATTAAAATATTCTTTAACATTCGAAATGGAAATAGAAAAAGGATTTAATTTTTTTTTATTGATATTTATCTGTAAAAAGGAGAAATTCTATGATTTGAGTGGTTTTATTTTTATAATATACGAGGTCTGTTCAAAAAGTATCGCGAATTTTGAATTTCCGCGGGTTACGTACGAGGGTCATTCAACAAGTACTAAGCCTACAAAAGAAAAAGGAAAATTTTGGAAAGGTGGCAATTTATTTTTCAACATAATCTCCTTCAAGCTCGATACACTTGGCCCAGCGATGCTCTAACTTTTTTAACCCGTCCAAACAATACATTTTCTCGAGGGAAGCAAAATAGGCCTCCGTGGCGACGATGACCTCCTCATTCGACGCAAATCTATTCCCGGCGAGTGATTTTTTCAGGTTTGGAAACAAAAAGTAGTTACAGGGGGCCAAATCTGAAGAGTACGGTGGATGGGGCAGCAATTCGTAACGCAATTCGACCAATTTGGCCATGGCGACGGCGGAGGTGTTGTCGTGGTGGAACAGCACTTTTTTCTTCGCAAAGCGGGGCCGCTTTTTCTTCAATTCGACGTCAAATCGGCCCAATAAGTCAGCATAGTAGCGCCCCGTGATTGTTTTACCCTTCTCGAGGTAATCGATGTGAATCACACCTTGTGAATCCCAGAAAACGGTGGCCATCACCTTTCCGGCCGATCGAACAGTCTTCGCCTTCTTCGGAGCACGTTCGCCGGGTGAAGTCCACTGTTTCGACTGTTCCTTGGTCTCTGGTGTGTACCAGTGAATCCATGTTTCGTCGACGGTCACGAAACGACGCAAGAACTCCGCTGGATTGCACTGAAACAGCGCCAAACACGTCGCCGATGTGGTCTCACGGTTGTGCTTGTTTTCCGGTGTGAGCAAACGCGGCACCCATCGCGCCGACAGCTTTCTCATGCCCAGTTCTTCGTGTAGAATATGATGCACCGTTCCTACTGCGATGCCCACAGTCTCAGCTATCTCGTGAACCTTCAATCGACGGTCTACCAGCACAAGATCGTGGACTTTTTTAACGTTTTCCTCCGTAGCAGCCGTTTTTGGGACACCTGGGCGTGGCTCATCAAAAACCGACGTGCGGCCACGAACAAACTCGTTGAACCAATTCTTGACGGTCGCCATCGAAGGAGAAGAGTCACCATACACAGCATCCAAGCGATCTTTGATTTTGCTGCGCGTTTTCCCTTCCAAAAACAAGAATCTAATCACCGAACCATATTGTTCTTTTTCCATTTTTGTGCAACCGACCGACACGCTCGCTTTCAAAGGCTCTCAAAACAAAACTAATGAAGGGAATCGACTGAAACTTTGACAGTAGGCTACTAAAAGAATGTACTACACGATGGTAAAATTGTTTTTGTAACAGCAGTTCTATCGGGCGGTGAGGCTAAGTACTTGTTGAATGACCCTCGTATATTCGATTTTCGATTTTTTGTGGCGTTATGTTGGTACTCATGCCTCTCACTTATATTATATAACACTTATAAATTCGGCCATTTTGAATATTCAGTTAATTTTTGACAGCTGCTGTGCTTGCACGTGTTTTGGTTCGTCTTCGATTTTGGACCATTTTCGACCCAAAACAGCATCGCATTAACATTGCTAAGGAGCTGTTGGACTCTGTCCACGACGACCCAAATCTGCTCCATAAGGGTCATAGCTGGTGACGAATCATGGGTTTATGGTTATGACGTGGAAACCAAACCTCAATCCATCCCAATGGAAGCTTCCGCAAGAGCCAAAACCGATAAAAGCGCACCAAGTTCGGTCGAATGTGAAGATTTTGCTTACAGTTTTCTTCGATTGCAGGGGCGTGGTGCATCATGAGTTCTTGCCACAGGGTAGAACGGTCAATAATGAATATTACCTGCAAGTTATACGCAAGTTGCGCAAAGCAATCCGCCAGAAACGCCCGAATTTGTGGAAGAATAAAAATTGGCTTTTGACCATGATAACGCCCCTGCTCACGTATCGTTGCTTGTGCGCGAATTTTTGGCCAAAAACAACACACTAATAATGCCGCAGCTACCGTATTTCCCAGATCTGGCCACCTGTAACTTTTTCTTGTTCCCGAAACAGATTCTTTGATCCATTTTTTGGAATGGGCAAAAATCGAATACGAGCCAAAACACGTGCGAGCAAAGCAGCTGTCAAATATTAACTGAACATTCAAAATGGCCGCAAATGATCGGCATAAGTGAGAGACACGAGTACCAATTCAAAATTCGCGATACTTCTTGACCTCGTATAATAAAACTACGCAAAATAATTAATATTTTTGAGTTATTATATTTTTTTCCATTTACGTATGACTTTTTTCTTTTTACCTAATCATATAAAGAATTAAAAATAATTGAATTTATTAAATATAAAATATTCTGAAACACTTACTCTTGCCGATCCATAGCCAGCTAAAAATCCAATAACAATATCCTCTTGATTTGTTACATTTTCTATTTTATTTATGGAATTATTAAAATTTTTTGCACTTATTTTATAACCATTTATTATTAGAACGATTATTAATATAATAAAATTTGTTAATTGTTTTTGGAACATATTTTTTTCTGAATTTTTAAAACTATAACAAATAAAATCATTTTACGGTTTTTTTAATGAATTTTTTTTCGGAAAAATTTTATTCATAAAATAAAATTATATTTTTCACAAGAATAATATGTAAAAATATTATTTTTTTGTTGAAATTATCCTGTGTGAATTTTGATAGAATTAATTTTTTTCTTTTTAGTTTTTTTTTATTGTTTCAAATGTTTTTGACGCTCTCTTCTTATTTTGTGTTTTAAAAATCTTAAGCAAAATTTCGTATTAATTTTTATTATTTTTCCTTTAAAACTTTTTTCTTTAGTCAAAATTAGTTATTTTTTTATGCATGTTAGGATTTTTCTTATGTCACTACTAGTTGGATTCGAAGTCAGGACCATTGTGTATGTACTAGACGCAGGTGTTCCCGTGTCAGTATTTTCGGAAAATAAAAATGAGTTTTCAACATTTTTTATCAGAGAGCGTAAGAGTATTTATATTTCTACCAAAATTTTTAAAGACAATTTTTCTACTGAACATTTTCTTGCTGACGATTTTTTTACTAAAAACTTTTTTAACTTAAAAATTTTTTTATTAAAAATGTTTTTGCTGACAATTTTTGCAGCTGCAAATTTCTTTGCTGAAAATATACACAGAAAATGTTTTTGCTGAATTTTTAGCACTGAAAATTCTCGTGCTGACAATTTTTTACTGAAATAATTTTTTCTGATAATATTTTTACTGAAAATTTCTTTGCTTATTATTTTTTTATGTTAAAATTTTCTTGCTGACAATATCTTTACTGAAAATTTATTTTTTTGGCCACCTTTGTTGCTTAAATTTTTTTTGTGGAACACTTTTTGCTGAAGTCTTCTTTTCTTTACTGATAATTATTTTTTTACCAATATATTAACAAAAAATTGCCTTAGTGAGATTTTTAAATACTGAAAATTTTCTTGCTGACATTTTTTTCACTGAAAATTCTTTTGCTGACAACTTTTTTACTGAAATTGTATTTTAATGAAAATTTTTTTGCTACCAATCTTTTTAATGACATGAAAAAAATTAAAATTTTTAAACTAAAAATTGTTTGGCTTAAAATTTTTTTGTTAGCATTTTTTCTTATTGAAATTTTTTTACTGAAAATTTCGTCACCGGCAATTTTTTGTACTGAACATTTTCTTGTTAATAATTTTTTTACTAAAAATTTTCTCGTTGAGAATTTTTTTTCTAACAATTTTTTTTATACTTGCTGAAAAATTTTTATTGGTAATTTTTATACTAAACGTTGCTGACGATTTTTTTTTACTGAAAATTTTCTTGCCGGCAATTTTTTTACTGACAATTTTTTTGTCAGCATATTTTTATTGAAAAATTTCTTGCTGACAATTTTTTTTTGCTGAAAATTGTCTTGTTGAAATTTTAATTCTAATAAATTTTTAAACTGAAAATTTCCTTGCTGAAAATTTTTTTACCGGTAATTTTTATACTTAACATTTTGTGTACTAAAAATTTCCTTGCTGACCATTTTTTTTACAAGAAATTTTCTTGCTGTCACGTTTTTAATCTAAATTTTCTTCACAACAATTTTTATAAAGAAACTTTTTGTGGTGACAATGTTTTTATTGGAAATTTTTTTAACTTACTGACATATTTTTGTATTGAAATTTATTTTGCTGGCAACTTTTCTATTGTAAATTTTTTTGCTGACCGGTTTTTATTGAGAATTTTTTTACTGAATCCTATTTTTTGTGGAACACATTTTCCTGAAACTCCATATTATGACCTTTCATAAGAATTTATTTTTAGTATATCTAAGCTATTAAGTCTTTTATTAATATTCCGCCATAAAATTTTTGCAGAATTTTTTTTAAATATAACTTAACTGTTAAAAGATAAATATAAAAATATATGTTGTACAAATCTATATAAAAGAATAAAATTATAAAAAAATGTCATTGTGTAGATGGAATATATTTAATAAAAATAACCGAAAGAAGACAGAAATTTTTCACTTTAAATACGTGGGAACTAATACTTTGAACGAGAGAAATAATTTGTATCAAAAATAACTGAACAATTTCAATTTGTGCAAAATATTCTTAGATAAAAATTATATTTACAAAAAGAAAAAAATCAAGCCCCAGTAACAATTATTTAAAAAAAACTAAATACACAAAAAGTGAGGCATAAAAATTCTCTGCCAAATTCGGTTTTTATACGAACTATTTCATTTCTGATTATGATTACTGATAAATTTTTTATCGAATCAACTTGGTTTATTTACTCCTTACCTACTACCATCAACAAATTTGCTTAAATAATCAAAATACGCTGACACAACAGAGCATTTTTTTACAGCCTCAATTAAACTTGGTCGATTAAAAGAGTAAGTTAAGGGCTGCGATGGACTTTTTAACATTTACAGGAATGACTGCGAGTGTATAACGGCTGCGATGGACCTTTTAACATCTTTACGAGAAGGACTGGGCCAAATACCACAACATCTCGCAATTATACTATTTATGTTACATAGAGAAAAATAACCGGTCAGGCGAAAGTCCTTAATTTTGCTATTGTTGCCTTTTAAAAAAAATCCTGCTATTTATTTTCAAAACACTTGTAGCAACCAGTACTCCTACTGTTGATTCATTCTGTCAATCTATCATCGTCGTTTTTATTATTTATTTTCCCCAAGAATTATATGCAAATTTTGCATTTTTTGCTTCGTATTTGAGCTTTTTTTTTTTACTGTTCTTTCTGTTATCTTTTTCTCTGTTGCAAATTAATTCATTTTATCCTTATTTGCTTCTAACATAATCAAAAATTTCCTTAAAGCTATTTCTGTTTATTCATTCTCATTTGAGTAAAATCTTTAAAAAAAAACATTTTCCAATTTTTATAATACTCGCATTTGTAAATAATATCCTCTTTTTCAACCACGTCCTAATTTCTTTCTGCCAAATAGGTGCATATGCGAATGATATTTATTATAATATTCCATTTAAATAGAATATAAAAAATAGATTTCGTAAATTGAAAAAACAATTTTTGTTAAATATTATTTCGTAAATCTTCTTTTTGTATAGGCGTACATATTTTTAATACTCATTAGGAAAATGTTTTCTGTTTTCAAACTTTATTTACACTTTTCTGTTAACTTTTCATAAGAAAATTTCATCAACTTTCTTCACGTGTTTAGAATGAAAGTTTTTCCTTTGCATTTTCCCTGTCTATTTAAATTAGAGATTTAAATGAATTTAATTTTGGTTTTTTTCTCTCAATTTATACTAAAATTAAGGTACTTGTTAGAATTTTAATGTACTCTTGGTAAAAATTACAAACAATAATTAATTATGTTATTTTTTTTTTAAAATCTTAAAATATTAATTCCGTTTATAGGTTTTATTTTAAAAAAAATTTCTATACTTTTTTGCAAAGATTATAATTATTTTTCTTAAAAAAATTCCTTTATTATTAAAAAAAAAAAATCGTTTATACTAAAAAGGAGAACAAACTAGATAATTTTGATTATGTCTTTAAAATGTTAACATTAAAAGATATAAATTTTTTTCCTGAAAATTTCCTTGCTGACAATTTTTTTGGCAAATATTTTTTCAACTGAAAAATTCCTTGCTGACAATATTTTTTACTTAACATTGTTTTACTGAAACATTTTGATTGACTATTTTTTTTATTGAAAATTTACTCATAATTTTTTTATTGAACATTTTTTTTGCTGGCAATTTTTTTTTACTGGAAATTTTCTTACTAACAATTTGTTAAGGAAAATTTTTAAACTAAAAATTGATGGCTTTAAATTTTTGTGCTGACAAATTTTTGAAAATTTTCTTGCTGACAATTTTCTTACTGATAATTTCTTTGTTCAAATTTTTTTACTGAAAATTTCCTTGCTGACAATTAAGCAAAATTTGGAACTATTTCAGGAAATTAGTTTACCGAAACATTTTTTATTGAAAATTTACTCGTGAAAAAATAATATTTTTACCAAATATTTTTTTTATCAAATATTGTTTGGTTCAAATTTTTTATTATTGAAATTTTTTTTTACTGGAAATTTTCTAGCTAACAATTTGCTAAGGAAAATTTGGAACTAAAAATTAGTTGGCTTAAAATTCTTTTGCTGACAATTTTTACTGAAAATTTTTTTTGCCGATAATATTTTAGTGAAAATTTACTTGCTGACAAGTTTTTTTTACTAAAAATTTTTTTACTGAAGCATTTTTGATTGACAATTTTTTTATTGAAAATTTACTCGCGTGCAATTTTTTTTGAAAATTTACTCGCGTGCAAATGGTGGCGACGGACGAATATTTTGTCAAAGGTTTTTGGCTGGATTGGAAGGGGACTTCTAAATGGAAGGGGACTTATTTGAGGATTTGGCGGGATTTGATAGAGAATGGTGGCGGCGGAAGAATATTTTGTCAAAGGTTTTTGACTGGATTGGAAGGGGACTTCTAATTGGAAGGGGACTTATTTGAGCATTTGGCAGGATTTGATAGAGAATGGAAGCGGCGGAGGAATTTTTGTCATAGATTTTTAACTGGATTGGAAGAGACTTATTTGAGGATTCGAGTAGCGAATCGATGCGTGAGAGGGGTATATTTTTTAATTATTTTTGAATTGATTGGTAGGGGACTTATGTGAGGATTTGGCAGAAGAGGATTATTTTGTCAAAGATTTTTGACTGGATTGGAAGGGGACTTCTAATTGGAAGGGGACTTATTTGAGGATTTGGCAAGATTTAATAGAGAATGGAGGTGATAGAAGAATTTTTTGACTGCGTTGGAAGGGGACTTATTTGAGGATTCAAAAAGGAAATCGAGGTGGCGGAAAATATTTTTTTCCAAGGATTTTTGGCAGGATTATATTTCTAATTTTCAGAGTATTGGGAAATATATTGTCCGAAAGGTGGAATTATACTGTATAACAAGAAAGACTAATCCTCTTTAAGGGATATGTTTAACCACATTGGAAGTAATCACACCATCGTATATAGTAAATCGAATTAACCAGGACATTTTGGTTAATATTTTGATTGAGTGACGGTCCAATTTCATGCTCTACAATAATACTAAACTGACTGACTTTAGTAGTAAGAAAAATCCTCCAAAAATAAACACAACGAAAGTCATTTAAATATAAACTCTCTTATTATTCTGTATTTTAAATCAGTTATTCTGTATTTTAAATCAAAAAAAATGGTAAGAAAAAGTGGCAGTAAAAATAAAATTAAAAAAAAAAAATACCCAAACAAAAACACAAAATCTTTTTACGAAAATATCTAAACTTCCGAATAGATAATATAAACATTTGTATTCATAGAAGCTAAAGTTTGTATTCTTTATCCTTTTTTTTATCAAAGGATAATTTGTGTTTTTTTCTATTTTAAATAAAAATAAAATTAGTTCATCCTGTGTGCGTGCTCGTGTAAATATTTTCTGTGAAGGAATTTGTGTAATAAATACGAATTATTGTTTTATCTGTGATTCTTTTATAAATTGAACGTCAAAGAAATAAGATATTTTTCTTTAAGTTTTGTTTTTCTTGCACAAATTATTAAATTTTTTTAATTCTTCATTTTGTTATTTATATGTTTTTGACAATCTTTTTAAAAAGCTCAATTATTATTATTAGTTTTATTGTACATATTATATTGGCAAATTATCAAAAGCTTATCATACTAGTCTCTTTAAGTATCATAATAATAATAGTAGGGGGAAAAAGGACCTTGAAATTGGACACTTGTGCCTGACTTATTTATTTCTCGTTTCCTTAGAAACCTTTGCAGATATTTCCATCAATAGAAACCAATTTTTTTCTAATGATTTACTTTCTTAAATGTGTTTTTATTGTAAGTAACAATAAATTTTTTTAATTTCCTTTTTTGAAATTTGCAAGAAAATATGAACTTTTCAATTAATTTTATTGATAAAAATCTGCAAATTTTATAAATTCGTTTTTATAAAAAAAAAACATAAAAAATTCCGACTAAAATAAACTTAAAAACGGATTTCTTATTAAAAAATGATTGTGTTTTTTGGAAAAAGTTATGATAAAAATGGGATTTTTTTTGGATTCAGTTTCAGAGAAAATATTAAAACAATTTTTTTTTAATTTAAAATATTTCATTTAATCAACAATTTTCGTGTGTCTTTTTTTTTATCAGACTGAAAGCACTCCAACTGATATTACCTATTTTTTAGATATTTTTTTTTTAATTTTTTAAATTAATTTCCATCATTCTACAATAATATAAAATATTAAGATTTTTTTTTTTTTTTAACATTTCAAATTAATTTTTTATATAGATTCGTTCAAAAAAAAAACAAAATTTTGTTTAAAATAAAAAGAAAATTTTAATAAAAATATTGACAAAATTTTTACGACTTCTGATTTATTATTAAAAGTAAATTAAGAGTAATTTATAATAATAAAAATAATATTGTAGATAAAAATTTTATTTTTGAAATTTTTAGCATTTTTTTCATCTATTTAAGACACTTTTAAGTAAATATCCTTTTGAAAATATAATAAAGAGAGTGTAAAATATTATTTTTTTTAGTAAATAAAAATACATTTTTTCTTTTTTTTAAAATAATTTTCAATTTTTTATTTACCCATTGATAAATAGTTCTGGAACGGAACTAAAATCTTTGCATATGAAATTACAGATAAGTCCTTTAGTCAAAACTGGTTTTAAGTTTAATCCAAAAACTAGTTTTGACGGTGCAATTTTTCAGCTATTTTTAAAAAGGCTCATTTTACTGAAAATTTTTTTAAAATAAACATTTTTTTACTGATTACTTTTTTGCTGACAATTTTTTAACGAGAATTTTTTTTACTGAAAATTTTCTTACTGGAAATATTTGTAACTGAAAATATTTTTACTTCTAAACATATTTTTAATGGAAATTCTTTTTTTCGCTAAAAATATTTTTACAAAAATTAATTTTTTGCTGCAAATTTATTTACTAAAATTTTTTTTTTAGATAAAAAAAATTTCTGAAAATATTTTTAACTGAAAATTATTTTAAATGAAGAATTTTTTTTTCCACAAAACTTTTTTGCCTGAAAATTTGTTTAACTGACTTTTTTTAACTGATTATTTTTTTACTTTTTTACTGGAAATATTTTTACTGAAGATTTTTTTGCTGATAAATTTTTAACTGACAATATTTTTACTTAAAATTTTCTCTCTGAAATTATTTTTACTAGACATTTTCTTACTGCAAATAGTTTTCATTGAAAATAATTTTTTTACAGTTTGTACTGAAAATATTTTGACTAAAAATTCTGATTTTCGCTAAATACATTTTTACGGACATTTTTTTTTTAATGAAAATTTATTTACTAAAAATTTTTTTACTGGGAATTTTTTTCCTGGAAATATTTTTTTCAATAAAAAAATAGCTGAAAATATTTTTAAACTGAAAATTATTTTAAATGAAGAATCTTTAACAGACTTTTTTTTTGGGAAACTTTTTTTGCTGGAAATATTTGGACGAGAAAATTTTTTTTCCTGGAAATGGTTTTGTTGGAAATATTTTTACTGAAAATATTTTTACTGAAGATTTTTTCACTGATAATAATTTATTAATGAAATTTTATTACTGGAAATAATTTTTCTTCAAATATTTTTAATAAAAAATTTTTGTACTGGAAATATTTTTACTGGAATTTTTTTAACTGAAAATATTTTTAACTAAAAATATTTTTACTAGAAAATTGTTTTTTGTGAAACTTTTTTTGCTGGAAATATTTTTACTGGAAAATTGTATTATGACTGGGAATGTTCTTGCTAAAAGTCTTTCTTTCAGCAAGAGAATAACTGAAAATATTTTTAACTTAAAATCGTTTTCAATGAAGAATTTTTAACTGAACTTTTTTGTTCGAAAAACTTATTTACTGAAAATATTTTTACTAGAAATATTTTTTCTGAAAAATGTTTAACTGAAAATATTTTTACCGTGGGTTTTTTTTACTAAAAATAATTTAATGGTAAATTTTTTTAAATTTTCATCAATTAAAATTTTTCTAAAACAATTTGTTTGCTGAAGATTTATTTACTGAAAATTTTCTTACTGGAAATATTTTTAACTGAAAATATTTTTACTTCTGAAAATATTTGGATTGGAAATTCTTTTTTTCGGTGAACATATTTTTACGGAAATTTGTTTTTTACTGCAAATTTGTTTGCTGATATATTTTTGTTGGAAATATTGTTATTGAAAATAATTCTGCCGAACACTTTTTAACTGAAAATATTTTTAGTGGGAACTTTTCATAATGGAAATTATTCTTTCAGTAAAAAAATTGCTGAAAATATTTTTTTACTGATAATTATGTTTTAATGGAATTTTTTTACTGTAAATTTTTTTAACCCAAAATATTTTTATTTGGATACAATTTTACTGGAAATATTTTCCCTGAAATTTTTTTAACTAAAATATTTTTTTCTAAAAACTTTTTTGGCTCAAAATTTTTTTAAACGAACATTTTTTCGCGGATAATATTTTTAACTGGAAACTTGTTTACTGAAAGTATTTTTATAGGAAATATTTTTACCGAAAATATTTCTACTGAAAACTGTTTAAGTAAAAAATTTCTTACTGAACATTTTTCAATGAAAATTAACAATTAATCATAATTAATGGTGAATTTCTTATGAAATTTTCAAAATTTTAAAACGCTCAAAAATAGTAGCTAAAATGAACTAAAATTTAGTCAAATTCTTCTTATAATATCAAGTATTTTTGTATAAATTTTTTAAACTCAAAAGGGAAAATTTTCCCTGATGAGACCTAGTTTTAAGATTACCAAATTTTCCCTTAAAAAAGAAAATTTTCAATTTTACTTAGGAACAGTAATGCACAAATTTACAAAGTAAATATTTTAAAATTATGTTTTTATGTTAATTTTTTATTTTTACACTTAATTCACTTTTAAACATTTTTTTTTTGTTAAATTTTTAAGAGTCCGTTTTTTTATTTTTCTTGTTCATAAAATGAAATTTTTTTTAAATATTTTCTCTCCTCTTTTATTATTTAAAATTTTATCCTCAATTCACTTTTATAAATAATTTATTTATTTTCATTTTAATATGATTTTCCTTTCATTTACTAGTAAATATTTTTCACAAAAAAAAAACTTAAATAAATTATTCCCTACGGAAAACTAATTGGAAATTTTATAGCTTTTTTCAAAGTATACTTTTTAACCAACATTTTTTATTATTAATTTGAAAATATATTTTTTTCTTAAAATTATCACTTCATCAAAAATTAATTCTTGTTTAAAACAAGCACATTTAAAAAAATCCTTCCTTTTTATTCAGTACAAAAGAGTCCTGTTTTTCTATTAAAAATACCCTCCACTTATTTTTTTTAACTTATAATTTATAAAAAATATTTGATAACAAAAATAATTTATAAAAAATATTTACTTTAATTTATTTTGAGTATAATTGATTACAAGAATTCGGTTTGTTAAGAATTTACAAAAAAAATACTGTTTCTTAAGAATTTCTTCGATGTTTTCCGGTGCGAATTTCCCGATAGACTGAAATATTTCGCACAATTTCAGATCCTTTTCTACTGATTCACATAGAAAAGCAGCAACAGCAGAATTTTATTATGCTAGAGTGAATCACGTCGTTCGAACGCAATTCAATTCAGCCCACACTCATGTCTCCCTACCCAAATTAAGTCGCCAGGATTTTCTTCAAATGTTGTGATACGAGTTCACAATATTGACAAATTCCCACAACAGAAACTTTTTTCCGAATCCTTTGCACGATTGTAGAGCGAATCAACAGTTGGCCGCCGCGACGACATAACTAATCGCAAGCACTTAATTGTCGTAGTTAGGTTTTTAAAGGACTTGAAGGATATTCGTGGCCTTGGTCATAATGCTAGAAGATACAGGAGCGAGCATACCATTTCGTTTTATGTATGAAAATAGACTAAATATACGAAACAAGGAAAAAAAACGATCCAAATGTGTACATCCTTTGAAATTTTCTATAGCATTAAGGCTATAAAAGTAGTGTTTTGACTATAAAAATTATCCTCTTGCGAAGCATAAGCGTAAAAAGGAAATTGAAAAGTGCAAAAGCCAAGAGCATAAGAATTCGAAAAAATGCCAACAGGACAAATGTCCATTATCGCCATAATAAAAAGCATGCCACACGCCATACTTCATCGCCATTTTCGTCAACCGCCATTTCCCTCAACCGCCATTTTCATTACCAATTGGAATACGAGTATGACCGCGTGCACTGATTTATTTACTGTTCTCCGTCTAATGGTTGAGTGTCATCAGTTTTCAATATGCCACATGAATGGCATTAAGGATACTTTGTGTTAATCTTGAGATTTCTTAACGACTAACTATTGCCCCTCAATCATTTCAGCTATTCCACAATCAATTAATTATTTTCTCTTGTCATTTTTATTTGCAGAAATTCCTCACAAATTTCCTCTTTTTCCTATTTCTTCAAAAATCTCGTCAAACAATCTAAATCCTAAAATTTGTATCTGTATTTACAGTTAAATCAGTAAAATTCTAGAAACTCTTAATATTTCCACTTATTATTTATCGATAGAATATTTTTATAATATAGCAAAACATTTCCTGTAATAAAATTGGATATCTACAAAAAAAAATACCCTAAAAAAATAATAATAATAATAATAATATGTACTTGAAAAGAACGTGAAATAAACAAAATTTATTTTATTTTCTCCGAATATTTATTATTTTTATTTTTAGTAATTTTTTTTCTATTTTTAAATAGAATAAAAATAACGGAGAGAAGAAAAGTTTGAAGGATTTTTGGAGATTAATGTTTAGATTTCGTTTGTTTAATCATGCACAGTCTTTAATGTTGAAGTTTTCTTTTTTTTCCTACTCAAATTTCTATTAATAAGCTTTGATTGTCTGAGAGACAAAATTATTGTAGATATGATGGCCAGGATATATCGCTTATCTAAAAGAAGTTTTTTTTTCATGAGGGAAATATAGTTTTTGAAATGTTTTTGATAGACTTTTAAAAAAAACGTGATCCCTCCTCTGAAACAGAGAAAAGTCCTTGAAATAAAAAATAAAAAGAAAACTATTAAAAGAATGGTTGATTTCCCAGACGAGTCCTTAATCCAGAATTAATTTTGAAATCTCTTCTAAAAACTATTTTCAAAGAAAGATTTTACTGGAAATTTTTTAAGTTGAATTATTTTTACGGGAAACACTTTTAGTGGAACAACTTTTACTTCAGTTTTTTTAACTGAAAATATTTTTAGTTGCAATATTTTTAACTGAAAATATTTTTATTGGCATCTTTTTTAACTGTAAATATTTCTACTGGAAATATTTTAAACTGGAAATATTTTAAGTGGAAATTTTTTAACTGGATATACAATATTTTTATTGAAAATTTTTTTAACTGGAATTTTTTTAACTGGAAATGTTTTTAACTGGAAATGTTTTTAAATAAAAACAATTTTACTGGAAATATTTTTACTGGCAATTTTTTTAACTAGAAATATTTTTACTGGCAATCTTTTTAACTTGAAATATTTTTACTGCAAATATTTTCACTTGCAATTTTTTTAACTGGAATTATTTTTACTGGAAATGTTTTTAAATAAAAACAATTTTACTGGAAATATTTTTATTGAAATTTTTTGCTGGAAATACTTTTACTGGAAAACTTTTTTAAACTGGAAATATTTTTAGCGGGGAATATTTTTGCTGAAATTATTTTTACTGGAAATATTTTTGCTGGAAATATTTTAAATAAAAACAATTTTAATTGAAATATTTTTATTGGAAATATTTTTGCTGGAAATGCTTTTACTGGAAATAATTTTACTCGAAATATTTTTATTGAAAATTTTTTTAACTGGAATTTTTTTAACTGGAAATGTTTTTAACCGGAAATGTTTTTAAATAAAAACAATTTTACTGGAAATATTTTTACTGGCAATCTTTTTAACTTGAAATATTTTTACTGCAAATATTTTTAGTGGAAATTTTTTTAACTAGAAATATTTTCAGTGGAAATTATTTTTACTGGAATTTTTTTTAACTGAAAATATTTTTAGTTGCAATTTTTTTAACTGGAATTATTTTTACTGGAAATGTTTTTAAATAAAAACAATTTTACTGGAAATATTTTTATTGAAATTTTTTGCTGGAAATACTTGTACTGGAAAACTTTTTTAAACTGGAAATATTTTTAACGGGGAATATTTTTGCTGAAATTATTTTTACTGGAAATATTTTTGCTGGAAATATTTTAAATAAAAACAATTTTAATTGAAATATTTTTATTGGAAATATTTTTGCTGGAAATGCTTTTACTAGAAATAATTTTACTAGAAATATTTTTAGTGGAAATTTTTTTAACTGAAAATATTTTTACTAGAAAAATTTTTAACTGGAAATATTGTTACTTGAAATTTTTTTAAATGAAAACAATTTCACTGGAAATATTTTTAATGAAAATATTTTTAACTGGAAACATTTTTAACTGGAAATATTTTTACTGGAAATATTTTTAATTGGAAATATTTGTACTGGAAATGTTTTTAAATAAAAACAATTTTACTGGAAATATTTTTGGTGGAAATATTTTTAACTGAAATAATTTTACTAGAAATTTTTTTAACTGTAAATATTTTTAGTGGAAATATTTTTAACTGGAAATATTATTACTGGAAATATTTTTAGTAGAAAAATTTTTAACTGCAAATATTTTTAGTGGAAATTTTTTTAACTGGAAATATTATTACTGGAAATATTTTTAGTGGAAATTTTTTTAAATGGAAACAATTTCACTGGAAATATTTTTACTGAAAATCTTTTTTGAACTGGAAATATTTTTAACGGGGAATATTTTTACTGGAAGCAATTTGACTGGGAATATTTTAATTGCTATTATTTTTAACTGAAATTATTTCTACTTAAAATTTTTAATGAAAATTTAGACTTAAAATTTCGTCATAAATTTTCATTTAAAAATGTCAATAGAAAATTTTTCTGAAAGCAATTTAACTGGAGATGATTTTGCTGAAATAGTAAAAGAACAATTTTTTATTTTAGAAAAATTTGCACTAGAAAATTTTTTTATTAAAAAAATTTTATGAGATTTTTAAAAAAAAAACATTTTAACTGAATATTTTTATATGATTCATAAATATTTTTTTTCTACTGTTCTCCAAATACTTAAAAAATTCATCAATTTCATAATCACAACCCTAAAAAAATAAAATTCTCCAAACATTTTTATTCAATATCATTTAATTAATTCAAAGAAACTTTGGAAAAAAGTTCTATAATAAATTCGATAAAAAAAGTAAGTCTTAAATACGCGCTTAATTTTTTAGATCTCAAAAAGAAAAGGGCGGTTTTATTGAATGATATTCAAAAGTAATTCTTCAGCACATCACGATTAACCACTCCGGGGTATTGAGTGTGCTGCTTCGATGTTCCAGTTAAAGCGATAAACTGTTCGGCAACTTCTACGGCAACACGTACCTGCGCTTCTGGTGTACTGGCACCTGTCAGATTATATAAAAATTTTACTATTATTAACGTTGTCCTTTTGGAATTATAAGTAATTCTTTTTTTTTTAAATACTCTCATTCTTACCTAAGTGCGGTGTTGCGACTACTTTCGGATGTTCGATTAATTTTTTCGTTATATCCGACTTGGGTGGCTCCTCTGTGTAGACATCGAATGCAGCTCCACCGCATTGTCCACTTTCGAGCGCCTCCAAAGTTGCTGCCTCATCAATAATACCACCACGAGCAACATTAATCAATTTAACGCCCTTCTTGCATTTGGCCAGTGTTCCAGTGGATACCAAATCTAACGTAGACAAAATATTCCCCGCCCCCCACAACATCTTAATACCACCTGCGTCTAATTTTATTTGATTAAAACTAGTTTAAGAGTTAAAAACTTACGTTTCGTGCTCGGTATTAATGGTGTATGAACGGTTATGTAGTCAGCCAGTGGCCATATTTCATCTAAATCCATTTTTTCAATACCAGCTGCTTTAGCCTCTTCATCGGTTGTGATGGGATCGTAGCCAATCACCTAGAAATTTTTCGAATTAATCCAAAACCAAAAATAAACACGAAATATTTAAAACAATAAAATTATGAAGGTCAGACACAGAGAGTGTTTCCCCTGCTTCCCGACGTTTGTTTTTTATAATTTCACCTTTTTTTTTTAAATAAATAGAAAATACTCACCCTCATACCCCAAACTTTCATTCTGATGCCAACTTCACGTCCGATTCGGCCCAAACCCAAAATGGCTAATGTTTTTCCGTAGAGTTCGCTGCCAGTGTACAATTTGCGGTCCCAACGGCCTTCTTTAATACTAACACCAGCCGGTAATATTGGCCGTGCCAAAGCTCCAATTAGGATACACGTCAGTTCACACGCTGATATCGAATTACCACCCGGAGTGCTAAGATAATTTTGTTAAAATTTAACATTTGCACAAATACTACAACAGCAAAAAATAAGAAACGTTAGTTGGGTGGGTTGGAGGGGTATTTTGTGTGTAGGTTAAAGGGGTAAATAAATAAATTTTTTTAAATTTTATTACTGGGCATAAGGGATTATTGATAAAATTTTATAAACAGAGTGTGGCTAATTAAAAGTATCCTTGATGATTGAAGAGTTTTGAATGCGTAGAAATTTTTTGATAGATAACAGAGGAGGAGAGGAAAGGATAAAGAGTTTGGAATAAAAGGGAATCTGCAGGGTGTCATATAGCGGTGGTAGAATGACGGTAAGTAGTCCTCAATCGAAGACAAGTCTAGCAGTCTTTTAAAAACTATTCAAACAATTTTTTTTTAAACGGAAGGTAAACATTTCCCTCTGAAGGGGTATTAGTTATGAAAAAAGGAATTAGCAATAAACAAGAAAGATAAAAAGGACGCTCTCCGAAATATTTACTTACTTGAGGACAATAACATTATTCTTGGTAGCTGCCGGTATATCGATATTATCAACGCCAGCACCCGCACGTCCGACGGCTTTAAGGATTCCGTTGCCAGCTTCCAAGACGTCTTCAGTAACTTTGGTGTCAGACCGAACGATTAATGCATCGTAAGACTTAAAATAAAACAGAAAGAAAGTTTCTTCGAAATATGATGGATGATGTCCTTAGTTTGTATACGTATAGAATTTATTCAGCAAGTTTTCCTTCTGTTGTTGATCATTTTTTTTTTACTATTCCCTTACTTATAGTATAACCTTGAACTGCATGGCAATTAAGGATTAATTTGATACCAGACATACCTAACGACGCTATTTCTATGAATTATTACCAAAGTTTACTCAGTTATTATGATGGATCCTAGAGAATATTTTTTAATGGGCACACTTCAGCTAACAAGTAGATCTAAAAATATCATTTGAAATGACACGAACTTACAGATATATTAAGCCATAAGTAAACTTAGTCTTCAATGTAAAACATCTTCTAATACATTGAAAGCTTTTTTACAAGTGTAAAAATTTGTACAAAACAAAAACCTCCTAAAATTTTTTAATAAACATTTTTTTTTTTATTTTGTGAGGGCTCTTATCAGAAATTCTGGTCGGAAATTGTAACCGAAAATTTATAACTGAAATTTGAAGAGAAAATTTTAATCGTAAATTTAAACTTATCCGAAAAATTTATCAGATAAAAAGAAAGCAGAAAATTTTAACGAAAAATTTTATTCGAAAATTTAAAGCAGAAAGTTGTAGACCAAAAATTTTATTCGAGAATTTTATCCGAAAATTTTAATCGAGAATTTTAACCGAAAATATTTACCGGAAAATGTTAACCGATCATTTTAATCGAATTTATCCGAAAATTTAAACAAAAAAATTATTACCGAAAATTTAAATGAAAAATTTAATTTGAAAATTTTACCCGAAAATATAAAGCAGGAAATTTGAATGGAACATTTTATCCGAAAATTTTTATCAATAAATGTAAAGCAGAAAATTTTAACCGAAAATTTTAACTGGAAAATGTTGACGGATAATTTAAACCGAATTTATCCGAAAATTAAAACAAAATAATGTTTACCCAAAATTTTAATTGAAAATTTAATTTGAGCATTTTACCCAAAAATATTACGCAGGAAATTTTATCCGAAAATTTTATCAAAAAATAAAAAGTAGAAAATTTTAAAAGAAAATTCTTATCGAAAATTTTATCCGAAAATTTTACCCGAAAATTTTGGCCGAGAATTTTATCCGAAAATTTTATGCGAAAATTTTAAGCAGGGAATTTTGAAGGAAAATTTTATCCGAAAATTTAAAGCAGAAAATTTTAACCGCAAATTTTAACCGGAAAATATTAAGCGACAATTTTATCCGAAAATTTAAACAAAAAAATTTTTACCGAATATTTTGTCGAAATATTTTAATTGAGAATTTTATACGAAAATTTTATCCAAAAATTTTAACCAAAAATTTTATCCCAAAAATTTTAATCGAGAATTTTAACTAAAAATTTTAACTGGGAAATGTTAACCGATAATTTAAGCCAAATGTATTCGAAAATTTAAGCAAAAAAATTATTACCGAAAATTTTAATCGAAAATTTAATTTGAAAATTTTATCCAAAAATTCAAAGCAGAAAATTTTAACCGAAAATTGAACCAAAAAATTTAAATCGAAAATTTAGATCGATTTTTTTTACTGGACAATTTTAATCTGAAATATTACCCAAAAATTTAAAGCAGAAAATTGTAACCAAAAATTTTAATCGTGAATTTTAACTGAAAATTTTAACCGGAAAATGTTAAGCGACAACTTTAGCCAAATTTATTCGAAAATTTAAACAACAAAGTTATTACCGAAAATTTTAATCAACAATTTAATTTGAAAATTTTACCCAAAAATTTAAAGCAGAAAATTTTAACCAAATATTTTTTCCGAAAATTCTAGATGGAAATTTTAACCGAAAGCTTAAAGCAAAATATTTTAACCGAAAAATGTTAACAAAATTTTATCCGAAAATTTTATCCGAAAATGTTATCCGAAAATTTTACCCGAAAATGTTATCCGAAAATTTTATCCCAAATATTTTAACTGAAAATTTTATCCGAAAATTTTAATCGAAAATTTATTTTGAAAGTTTATCCGAAAATTTAAAGCAGAAAATTTTAACCAAACATTTTAACCGAAAAGTCTAATCACAAATTTTAAAAGAAAATTTAAAGCAGGAAAGATTAACCACAAATGTTAGCTGAAAATTTTATGCGAAAATTCTAATAAAATATTTTAATCGAGAATTTTGAGCTAAAATTTTGACCGAACATTTTACCCAAAAATTTAAAGCAAAATATTTTAACCCAGAATTTTGAGCTAAAATTTAAACCCAAAAGTTTATCCGAAAATTCTAATCGAATATTTTAACCTTGAATTAAAGCTAAAATTTTAACCGAAAATTGAAACAAAAAATTGAAATCGAAAATTTTGACCGTATTTTTTTACTGGAAAATTTTAACCGGAAATATTATCCGAAAATTCTATCCGGAAGTTTTAACCAAAAATTTAAAGCAGAAAAGTTTAACCGAAAAATTAAAACAAAAAATTTTAACCGAGCATTTTAGGCTAAAATTTTAACCGAAAATTGTTAACAAAAATTTTATCCGAAAATTTAAAGCAGAAAATTTTTACCAAATATTTTTACTGGAAATTTTTATTAAAATTTTCTATTTTTTAATAATAAAAAATCGATTTTTAACGGAATCTTTGCGGACAAAAAAAAAAGTTGGTTTATAGAAAATAAAGATTGTTTTTATATGAAATGCCATTGAATTGAGAAAAACAGCTTTAACTGTGCTAATTGGCAATCATTTCCATAAAAGACTGACTGACTGCACATTGCTTTTAATTAATTCGCTTTGTGAGTGCATTTAATCTCATTTTGTATGCATTGCTATAATGGAAAAAACCTATTATTGTGTGGGTGACATTATTATGACCTCAAAACTATATTAGTTAATGATCATCATTTGTTGAATACTGTTTTCAGTATACAAAATGTCTAGGAAATACTGCGTGGATTAACTAAACCGAAACGATAATGATGCCCTTAAAAGGGGGTAGGAGGTGGGGGATGGACACGGTGATAAGAGGCTGCACTGCAGAATGTTCGGCATGACAACAGCGGATACGCTGACCACACTAACGATGGTGGGCTGATTATCTGTCCATTCGTGCTATCGTACATCTTTCATTGAACTTTCGATAAGAGATTTTGTAAATATTTTCGATTATAATCAAAGCCACCATTGTTTGGGGCAGCTGAGAGTTCGAAAACATGTTTACACCTCCTCGACAGTACGATGCGTTCGATTATTGATAAAGCGTTCGATAACAGTTACGATTTCGAGGATTATTTACCGATTGAACTGAACGGCTAATCAGTGGAGCACTTGTTCCCCCATCAAATCGTTTTGTTATTCTTGGACAGCGAATTTTTTCCTCCTGCGATAAGCGAAATTCAAGTGCTTCGGAATTTTCTTATTGGATTATCTCAGTTACGAAAACAAAACATTTTTTTTTAATTTTCTTTTTATTGCTGTGTATTCTATTTATTTTTGGACAATTTTCCATTTTGTACCAATTATTTAATATAGATACAAATTTGTCACAGACAATTTTTCACATTAATTTATTTATTTGAAATCATTTTCAGTCGAAACGAAATTTAAATAAAAATATTTAATTTGTTTATAATTTGAATGAAAATATTTTGACTGCCAATGTTTTTTAATTAAAAATTTTGTTTATTGCTGAACATTTTTCACTTTTTGTTTTGTTTATTAAAACTGAAATTATTTTTTTAGTTAAATTATTTTTCTTCTAAATTTTTTTTTTCTTCTGAAATTATTTTTTTACTGAATGTTTTTTTACTGCAAATATTTTCTCCCTAAAATTATTTTTTTACTGAAATTATTTTTTCCCTAAAATTATATTTTTACGAAAAGAATTTTTTTACTGAAATTACTTTTAATGCTGAAATTAGTTTTTCCTTTAAATTATTTTTTACCCAAAATTATTTTTACTGAAACTTTTTTTTCCTAAAATTATTTTTTTACTGAAATTCTTTTTTAACTTAAAATATTTTTGTTCTGAAATTATTTTTTTACTGAGAGTATTTTTTTATTGAAATTAATTTTTTAACTGAGACTAATTTTTTACTAAAAGTATTTTTTTATTGCAATTATTTTTTACCTAAAATATTTTTGTTCTGAAATATTTTTTTTTACTGAGATTAGTTTTTCCTTAAAATTATTTTTTACCTAAAATTATTTTTTACTGAAACTTTTTTTTCCTTAAATTAATTTTTTTACTGAAATTATTTTTTACCTAAAATATTTTTGTTCTGAAATTATTTTTTTACTGAAAGTATTTTTTTAATGAAATTATTTTTTTACTGAGAATATTTTTTTTTTGCTGCAATTATTTTTTTACCTAAACTCATTTTTACTGAAATTTTTTTTTCCTAAAATGTTTTTTCACTAAAAATTTTTTTTCCTAAAATTGCTTTTTTCCTAAAATTATTTTTTTGCTGAAATTATTTTTCCTCTAAAATCATTTTTTACTGAAAGTATTTTTTTATTGAAATTATTTTTTCCTGGAATTATTTTTTTATTGGGAGTATTTTTTATTGAAAATAATTTTTTACTGAAATTATTTCTTTCCTAAAGTTTGTATTTTCCTAAAATACTAAAAATAATTTTTTCCCAAAATTATTTTTTTACTGAAATTATTTTTTTACTGAAATTATTTTTTTACTGAAATTATTTTTTACCTAAATTATTTTTGTTCTGAAATTATTTTTTACCTAAATTATTTTTGTTCTGAAATTATTTTTTTACTGAGAGTATTTTTTTATTGAAATTAATTTTTTAACTGAGACTAATTTTTTACTAAAAGTATTTTTTTATTGCAATTATTTTTTCCTAAAATTATTTCTTTATAATAATATAATCCTAAAATTATTTTTTTACTGAAATTATTTATTTACTGAAACTATTTTTTCCTAAAATAATTTATTACTACAATTATTTTTTTACTGAAAGTATTTTTACCTAAGATTATTTTCTTACTGAAATTATTTTTTACCTAAATTATTTTTGTTCTGAAATTATTTTTTACCTAAATTATTTTTGTTCTGAAATTATTTTTTTACTGAGAGTATTTTTTTATTGAAATTAATTTTTTAACTGAGACTAATTTTTTACTAAAAGTATTTTTTTATTGCAATTATTTTTTCCTAAAATTATTTCTTTATAATAATATAATCCTAAAATTATTTTTTTACTGAAATTATTTATTTACTGAAACTATTTTTTCCTAAAATAATTTATTACTACAATTATTTTTTTACTGAAAGTATTTTTACCTAAGATTATTTTCTTACTGAAATTATTTTTTACTGAAATTATTTTTTTACTGAAAGTATTATTTTTTATTTTTTTTTTTTACTAAAATCATTTTTTTCCTGAAATTTATTTCTATTGAAATGTTTTTTAGTTAATTTATTTTTTACTGAAGTTATTTTTTACTGCAAGTATTTTTTTACTGCAATTATTTTTTTACTGAAACTATTTTTTACCTAAAATATTTTTTTACTGAAAGTTTTTTTTTACTGACACTTTTTTCCTAAAATTTATTTTTCCCTAAAATTATTTTTTACTGCAATTTTTTTTCTGAAATTATTTTTTTTCTTAAATATGTTTTGTTACTGCAATTTTTTCACTGAAATTATTTTTTCCTAAAATTGTTTTTTTCTTAAAATTATTTTTTTACTGAATGTTTTTTTGTTTTTTAAAATATGATCTTTTTTTCCAAAAATACAAAATTTACAAAATACAAAATAAAATCCAATTTTTATGAACTTTCTCAAACAAGTGAGTTGTAATCACTAAGAAAATGGTTATGGAACAAACTTCAATCATTTATAGGTAAAAAATTCCCAAATTATCGAATATCGATTGTATTTTGTATAAAAAACACACTTAAATAATAAATTCTGCTAGTTACAACAACAACAAAAAATAACTAAACATACTCTCACCTTAACTTCTTTGCATAATTCTTCCTGTTTAAGTTTCAATTTGTACGTGACCTGAAATTAATTAAATACAAACGTTTCGACAATACTTTCTTATTTTAAAAATAAATAGATTTAATTGAAAATTTTATTTTTTTCTTGAATACATAAAGTGAGTAAAAGTAAATATCGGACAGGACTGGGAATAAATATCGGACCTGAATTCCGTTCGCCTTTAAAAGATCAACGCACGCAGAATCGACCGCATCACAAACAAGAACATTTTTTATCTTAACCGGCATTTTTACACAGAATCGAGGTTCTTTTTTCTTTTTTAAAAATAAATAAAAATCAATATACAGCTCAGTATTGTTTATGCAATTGAAAATAATTTTTATTTATGATTCCGAAAGGAATTTAGCAAAACAAGCAAACAAGAAAGCTTCTAAAATCGACAAAGAATCGCAGTTGAGGTTATGCGCGCTGATAAAGACCAATTGGAACTGATCACATGGCGTTACGACGTTATGTTAGTACTAGAATTCTGTAAGGTCCCAGAGCTCTCCCAATTCGATTCTCTCCCAATTCCAGTGTTTTCTCTTGCTTAAAAAATAAGCACTTATCACAAAACTAATCGCAACGTCTACAAGCGGCATGGCGTACGAATGGGTGCACATGTTTGCCGGTAAATCTGGCCGCGCGTATATAATTTTCCTTCAGAAATTTTTATTGCAATATAAAAAAAAAATTAAATAAATTCCTCAGATTATAGAAGACTTGGATAGGCCTGTCTGTACACAAAAATTCTGGCCAACATGCAAAATAACAGAAACGGCGTAAATCAGTGGGGGCTAAATTTAAACTTCATTTGGCGCTTGAAGCGGTTCATTCTAAAACTATTTTCATATGTGATGTCATTTATGCGTAAACAAATAGATTTTTTCTAATATTGCGGATTTTGTTGTTTGATACAATAGAATTAGTTAAACAACCATTTGTAGATATTGAAAGATTTATTATAATAATTATAAAAATGTGTTTGTGAATTGAAATGGTAATTTAAATAG
Organism: Atherix ibis; assembly: GCA_958298945.1. Lineage (NCBI taxonomy): Eukaryota > Metazoa > Arthropoda > Insecta > Diptera > Athericidae > Atherix > Atherix ibis. Next base: position 80,705,501 of record OY282609.1, read on the forward strand.
GCATTCTGTGCATGCCTATTTAAGGCAAAAACAAATCTATTCAAAGTACTTGCCCTCGCTAGCTACACATTTTTCCCATCTCTCAATTTGTGGATACCACGCCAAAAAAATTCCTTCTCTTTCGAGGCAAACCCCTGATCAAGCCATTTTCGGACGTCTTCGTAAGAATAGAAATGCTGCGTTTGGCCTATCGATGAAAACAGGTAGTAGTCGAAAGGAGGTAGGTCTGGTGAATATGCGGGGTGGAGTAGCACCTCCCAGTTGAGTGTCTCCAAGTAGTTTCGGACCATTTTTGACGTGTGCGATGGTGCGTTGTCGTGGAGGAAAATCAGCTTGTCATGTCTTTGTTGATAATCCGTCCTTTTTTCACGCAGAGCGCGGTGCAATTTGATCAGTTATTGGTGGTAGCGGTGGGCATTGACAGTTTCACCAGGTTTCAACATCTCATAGTAGACGATACCCTCCTGATCCCACCAAACGCACAGCATCGTCTTCCATCCGAAGCGATTTGGTCTTGGGGAAGATGTTGATGGTTGGCCGGTATGAACCCACGATTTCTTGCATCTAGGATTCTCCAAATATATCCACTTTTCAGCGCCTGTCACAATCCGATACAGAAACGACTTTGTTTTTTATCTGGCGAGCAAGATTTCGCATGTGTTTTGGCGTCGCTCCATCTGCCTATCTTTCAATTCATGCGGCACCCATTTTCTGATCTTTAACCTTGAAATTTAAGAATGAAACACAACATCATTTAAATGACTACCCTTACAGTATGTACCCCATTCGCTCGACCCAATTTTTAGTACATTTTCGATTGTTTAGGCCTGTATCTCTTCAATGGCAACTTTGATTTCCTGCTTCAAGGCCTCAATTGTCTCTGGATGGCTTGCGTAACATTTATTCATAGAAAATTATCCAATGGGCTTAAATCACAGCTCCGAGGCGGCCAATTGACATCAGAATTTCGGCTGATTATTCGGTTTTCGAAAGTTCTCAATATTTCCCAGTTTTCTAGTTTTTTTCTTAATTTACTTTTTAAAATGCAACTTTTAAATGGTTCACCCATCATATTCGAGGTATCTTATCTCTTAGACTTTATTATTTTTCCAGATTATTTACCTAAGAGCGCTTAGCAAAGGCACCGAAGAGAAACTCTCTTGCCCACAAAAATTCCAACTCGAAAAGATCAAAAATTTAACGTAGGTTTTTTTTTTAAATCAAACACAATTGTGACCAGTAAACAAACGTCATCTGATCAGTTTATTCTTTAATATACAATACTATATTTAATTTATACTTAAAATATTTTTAAATTTATTAATTTAAAATAATTTTGTATGCATTTACGTTTTATTTGATTTCAATTTGAACAATGCTGCCCATAAGAAGAAATGTGAAAATCTGATGGCAATACTATGGAACAGGACTTGACATTTAGAGATTGTGTCCACTGCTGACGATTGTGTTCACTCCCATAAGATTATGAGGATTTTACAAATTTTCGCAGCACTTGTGACAAGAGTGTTCCGCTCGTAAGAGTCAGAAGTTTCGCTCTAAAAGAGACAAACAAATTCCTTCCAATGAGATTGCAAATAGCTCCGGCCGGCATAGACGTTAGGTATGCATGTATATACATATGTGTATGTATGCGCATACCAATGAACTAACTAAAAAATAACCAACAAAAATTAAACAGGTTCCCTCCGGCCATCATGTATGCATGCACGTATGTAAATACAATATCTTCAGTACGCAAGCTAATACCGCTTATACACTATTAAACAGATTTTTGTTTTTTTAGGCATTTTCTTCTTTTTTTTTTACTAAAAAATGCTAAAAAATTGAAAAAATATATTTTTTTCCTCTTCATTGATAAGATTTGGTTTGTATTATTCTCTACCTTAAACGGATAAACGTTATTTGTACAATAGTTTTTTTTTATACTCGTATTATCGGGAAAGTTTACTTTTTATTATTATGAGTCAGATTTGATAAACTTTGTTGACTCTCCCTCCTTCCATACTTAGAAAAACTCAATTTAAAAAGAATATAAAAGAGAAGTTCGTTTCGCTGTTTTTGGAATATTTCATATTTAAAAGAACAAAATTAAGTATTTAATGTGGAATAAGGAAATTATATAAGCTGTAATCTATTGGGACAATATACATACTTGGGAGTAGATGCCCAATGGAACGCAGAGTTTACTGATAGAAATAAAATATAATCTTAAAATACCGAATTTATTCAGCTTGTTAACGTGAAGTGGAATGGATGTGTTTTGGAGAATCTTTGAATTTGATAAATATTACATAATGTCTAAAAATTGGACCTATAACGAGGGTAAAGCATTAATAAATATTGTACGAAATTAATTATCATTGTTGCTGCCAATTCGTTCAGATTCTGCGTAATTCTGTATGTTGTTGACTTCATTATCCAAATATTCTAAATATCACAGAAATTATTTTTAGTTAAGCTTCCAAAACATTTAAACGGGGGAGCTAAATATCTGCTTACACCGTATGCTGAGTCTCCAAGTAGCACTACTCCTGGTATAATTATGGACTCATCCTTAGTAATACGCCTGTAAATCGCCAATTTTCGTAGAAGCTGTGCATCGTGCAACAAAAGCGAAACGAAATGGAATCAAATATTATATTAATTAATAATATTTAATTCCATTTGTTTTCGTTTTTGCTTCACTTTAAACCGAAAAACTTTAAACTAAAAACTTTAAACTAAAAACTTTAAACCGAAAAACTTTAAACTAAAAACTTTAAACTAAAAACTTTAAACCGAAATCTATAAACCGAATACTTTAAACCGAAAAACTTTAAACCGAAAACTTTAAACTAAAAACTTTAAACCGAAAACTTTAAACTGAAAACTTTAAACCGAAAACTTTTAACCGAAAACTTTTAACCGAAAACTTCAAACCGAAAATTTTAAACCGAAAACTTTAAACTGGAAACTTTAAACCGAAAACTTTAAACCGAAAACTTTAAACCGAAAGATTTAAACCGAAAACTTTAAACCGAAAACTTTAAACCAAAAACTTTAAACCGAAAGATTTAAACCGAAAACTTTAAACTGAAATCTTTAAAACGAAAACTTTTAACCGAAAACTTTAAACCAAAAACTTTAAACCGAAAACTATAAACCCAATACTTTAAACCGAAAAACTTTAAACCGAAAACTTTAAACCGAAAACTTTAAACCCAATACTTTAAACCGAAAACTTTAAACTGAAAACTTTAAACTGAAAACTTTTAACCGAAAACTTTAAACCAAAAACTTTAAACCGAAAACTTTAAACTGAAAAGTTTAAACCAACAACTTTAAACCGAAAACTTTAAACCAAAAACTTTAAGCCGAAAACTTTAAACTGAAAACTTTAAACCGAAAACTTTAAACCGAAAACTTTAAACTGAAAACTTTAAACTGAAATCTTTAAAACGAAAACTTTTAACCGAAACCTTTAAACCAAAAACTTTAAACCGAAAACTTTAAACCCAATACTTTAAACCGAAAACTTTAAACTGAAAACTTTAAACTGAAAACTTTTAACCGAAAACTTTAAACCAAAAACTTTAAACCGAAAACTTTAAACTGAAAAGTTTAAACCAACAACTTTAAACCGAAAACTTTAAACCAAAAACTTTAAGCCGAAAACTTTAAACTGAAAACTTTAAACCGAAAACTTTAAATCGAAAACTTTAAACCCAATACTTTAAACCGAAAAACTTTAAACCGAAAACTTTAAACCGAAAACTTTAAACCCAATACTTTAAACCGAAAACTTTAAACTGAAAACTTTAAACTGAAAACTTTTAACCGAAAACTTTAAACCAAAAACTTTAAACCGAAAACTTTAAACTGAAAAGTTTAAACCAACAACTTTAAACCGAAAACTTTAAACCAAAAACTTTAAGCCGAAAACTTTAAGCTGAAAACTTTAAACCGAAAACTTTAAACCGAAAACTTTAAACTGAAAACTTTAAACTGAAATCTTTAAAACGAAAACTTTTAACCGAAAACTTTAAACCAAAAACTTTAAACCGAAAACTTTAAACCCAATACTTTAAACCGAAAACTTTAAACTGAAAACTTTAAACTGAAAACTTTTAACCGAAAACTTTTAACCGAAAACTTTAAACCAAAAACTTTAAACCGAAAACTTTAAACTGAAAAGTTTAAACCAACAACTTTAAACCGAAAACTTTAAACCAAAAACTTTAAGCCGAAAACTTTAAACTGAAAACTTTAAACCGAAAACTTTAAATCGAAAACTTTAAACTGAAAAGTTTAAACCGAAAACTTTAAACCGAAAACTTAAAACTGAAAACTTTAAACCGAAAACTTTATACCAAAAACTTTAAACTGAAAACTTTAAACCGAAAACTTTAAACCAAAAACTTTAAACTGAAAACTTTAAACCGAAAACTTTAAACCAAAACTTTAAACCGAAAACTTTAAACTGAAAACTTTAAACCGAAAACTTTAAACCAAAAACTTTTAACCGAAAACTTTAAACCGGAAATTTACTTTCAAATTTTTAACGGAAAAAGCTAAAAAAAAAGAAGTTTTACAAAATATTTTTGCACTGAACATTTTAATATTAAATATTTGTTGTTTTTTTTTTTAATAAAAAAAAATTTCGTTACCAACCAATTTTAATAATTTTTTAATCAACTTTTTGCCGAACATTTGTTTTCTGCCCATTTTCTGTATTTACTTATTCTTAAATTTTATTAGGAATTTTTTACTAAATTATTTTCAATGAAAAAAAAACTGTTTAAATTTTAACTAGAAAATTGACAATTTTATAATATAAAAAAGGAATCTTAATATTATAAAATATCTTTTAGATAAAACCGATTTTTGGAACGCAATCAATTATGAAATTTTCAATCGTAAGCAAAAAGAGAAGAGGAATTTTTCGTTTTCTTCAGCATTTAGAAGAGTTCAATCGTAAGCAAAGAGAGAACAGGAATTTTTCTTTTATTAACAAGTAGCTATTAATATTTTGAAATCATTTTTATTTAATCATATTAGAATATATATTTTTTTTAAAAGCAGAAAATAAATTTTTTTTCTTAATAAGCCAATGTGCTGATAACACCGGCTGGTCATTGAACAGTGCAAATGACTCGTTAGCAGTTCATAATTGAGTAAAATCATTTCTATACTTCACAAATATACTCAATTATGAGTATATGTATTGGACGACACATATTTATCAGCCCCATTGATATGGAGAATAATAAAATTACCATTTTTCTGCACTATTTATCCATTCCAGCCCAGCTCAGTGATTATTTAATCAGACAAGCAAGAATAACAATTACTCAGACGACATCAGTTTTTGCGATCTTTTCTTTTACATCAATTTTTTTTCTAATTCTTTCTTAGTAATAGTAGGAAATATTGATTAAAATTCTGAATAAAAAAAATTCTTTCTTAGTAAACAAATTTACGTAGAAAATATTGATTAAAAAAATTTTCTAAGTTTAAGTCTCGCCGTAGTAAAAACTAACTTGCTGGGTTTTTAGAATAGAATTTTGCGTTTTTAGAATATAATTTTGTTGAGCGGGTGAGGCTCATTTTACCCGCAGTGAATATATGAATAAGCAAAATTCTCATATATAAGGCTCTGAAAATCCACAAATGAATGTGTAGAAGCCATTGTATTGACAAAAGGTGTGTATTTTGGTCTGATGGTGTTTTCGTCTTTGAAAATTAAGAAAGAAAGATTGTCAATTCTGAATATGATAATAGATTTTTTTTTGGCCTGTACGTGATGATTTTAATCTAAACTAGGTGTGGTCGTTGAAAACACCACAAGCCACACAAAACCATAAATTTTAAACAAAATTTTGTGAAAAATTCTTAGAACGAGTAGTTAATTATGCCAAAGGATCCTACAATGTAACGCCGTTGGTCCTTTTTTTCTGAATGGTGGGGAGGGGAGTACGGACGGTTAAAGGGGAAATTTTTAAACTTTCGAATATTTAAAAATCAATATCCTTTTCAAGTAATAACCAAATAACATACTGAAATGTGAGAAAAAGTCATTAAAAATTACCTCAAAAGGATCGAGTCCTTCAAGAAATATTGTGTTGGTCATTTGAATGATGTTATCTATTATTTGGATAATGACAAGAGTCAAGCAATATAATAAAATAAACTAAAATATAATTTAAAATAAAGTAAATATAATTTTTAATCGTGTTTTTTTTTCTATTTTTCTTTCCGAATCACAAATTGGATAATAATATTTTATCGAGTTTTTATGATACACGTATTACCCTTTATACTTTTCTATAGTAACAATATCTCTGTTCTCTTATAGTAAATTAGAAAAACTTAAGAAAAAAAACCATAAAACACAAATTTAAAAAAAATCCTTAAGAAATAATTTAAAATTTCAGTAAAAATTCAATTTCAAATTTCTTAAAAATATCCTTTTTGTCCATTATGGATAATAAAAATTATTTGAATAAAATCCTTTAACATTTTACAAAATTACCGTTCAAAAAAAATTTAAAAAAAAGCAAAAATTTAAAATTTTCAAAAATTATTAAAAAAAATATTACAAAAAAATTTAAAATTCCATTAAAAAATTCAATTTGAAATTTATTAAAAATATCCTTTTTATCCTCTAAGAATAATAATAATTATTTGAATAAAATCCTTTAACATTTTACAAAATTACTGTTCAAAAAAAATTTTAAAAAAAACCAAAAATTTAATAATTTTTAAAAATTATTTAAAAAAATCTTAAAGAAAAAAATTTGAAGTTCCAGCAAAAATTCAATTTCAAATGTATTAAAAATATCCCTTTTCGTCATTCCAGGATAATCATAGTTATTCGAGCAAAATTCTTTAACATTTTACAAAATTAATTTAAAAAAAAAAACTTGTAAAAAAAAGCAAAAATTTATTGAGTTTCAAAAATAATTTAAAAAAATCTTAAAGAAAAAATTTAAAATTTCAGTAAAAATTCAATTTGAAATTTATTAAAAATATCCTTTTTGTCCATTAAGGATAATAAGAATTATTCGAATAAAATCCTTTAACATTTTACAAAATTATTTTTAAAAAAAAAATGTTTAAAAATGTGTCATTTAATGATTAAAAACAGCGAAGAGTCAAAAATGTACATGTTGTTGTTGTTACAGTTCGATTACCTCCTATTTTCTGAGAAAACTGCGCGCCTAGTATAAAAAGTCGATTTTTATTCATTTTTCCAACAAATTTTGTTTTTGTAATTTTTTCGAAAATTCTCAATAAAATTTTATTCTGTACTCAAAATGTCCCTTTGGATTAGGACCAAACATATACAAATATTTGCAAAAACAAGTCCACCTTAGAGAAGACCATCAAAAACTATATATAACTTATCCTTTGCAGGACTACAAATAAATTTAAACAAGAAGTTAACAAATATTTTATGTTATTTTGCATGGAAATTTTCTAAAAAAATTTATCCTAAATGATAATAATTTTCCTTAATCCGTTCAAAATAATTTCCTAAGTTTCCTAAATGATAATAATTTTCCTTAATCCTTTCAAAATAATTTCCTGTCTCCGCAAGGACTTTACATAGAAATATTTTGGTCAAAAATTATCTTTTGTAGGAAAAAAAAAAATTTTGAAAGGAAAATACGAAAATTTTTACAAAAGCGTCTACAAAAATTTATTCTATAAGGACATTCTTCTTTCGATAAGAATATTATGAATCGGAAAAGCTTCGCATAAGTATATATTTTTAGCATTTTTGGTTTTTGAGTTTGGAGTCTCGGAGCGTTTTCTTTGGATTTTTTTTCTTCATTGTTTTGGTCCTGAGTAAGGGGGGGTTTGGGGGTGATTAATTTTTTTTTAAATTTCTAGTATTTAATTTTTTTTAAATATTTTTTTTTATTCAATGTAAATAGATTTTTAATATCAGGTGTTGTAATTAATTCGTAGCGTTTTTTTTGGAAAGTTTCGTAGTTTATTATGACAGTAACATTACAGAAGCATTATTCAAAATATTGTTCTTTCATCCACTACTTTTTGCCATCTTTCTGGTAATGCTCGGATACCGCGTCGAAAGAATTCTTCTTCTTTAGATTCGATGAAAGAATCCACCCAATTTTTGGTTATTTCGTAGTTATCGAAGTGCTGCTCTGACAAGCCATGCGCCATGGATCGAAACAAATGATAATCAGATGGGGCAATGTCTGGTGACTATGGCAGGTGAGGCAGAACTTCCCATTTCAGCGTATTTAAATAAGTTTTCACGACTTTCGCAACATGGGGTCTTGCATTGTCGTGGAGCAAAATTACTTTGTGGTGTCGATCTTTATATTGCGGTCGCTTTTCTTGTAATGCTCTGTTCAAACGCATCAATTATCGTCTGTTTACATCCCCAGTGATGGTTCACCGGTTGGATGAGCTCATAATAAATAACACCCAGCTGATCCCACCAAATACACAGTAAGATCTTCTTTCCATGAATATTCGACCTGGGGGACGATGTCGATTCATGACCGGGCAAGCCCCACGGTTTTCTGCGTTTGGGATTGTCGTAGAGTACCCACTTCTCGTCACCAGTGACGATTCGATGCAGAAATCCCTTCCTTGCATGCCGTTGGAGAAGAATCTCACAGGTGACTAAACGCCGTTTGACGTCCCTTGGCTTCAACTCATGTGGAACCCACGTTCCCTGTTTTTGTACCATTCCTATGGCTTTCAGGCGTTTTCCGACCGTCGAAAAGTCGACTCCAAGCGATGTGGACAACTCCCGGAGTGTTTAGCACGGGTCTTCATCGAGCAACGTCACCAAATCTTCATCTTCGAACTTTTTCGGCTGTCCGGGACGTTCCATGTCTTCCAAATCAAAATTTCCATTTTTAAACCGCGCAAACCACTTTCTGCAAGTTTGCTCAGGAAGAGCATGTTCGCCGTAGACATCCACTAAAATACGATGACTTATCGCGGCACTTTTCTTCATGTTGATGTAATGGATTAACACTCCCCGCAAAAACGATTTTTCTGGCACGAACTTCGACATGTTTGACACTGAGCAACAATTGCTACTGACACTATAACAAAATGTCATATAGTGGAAAAGTTGCGTTATGTCAGTAGCTTCTGGGAGAATATTTACTTTTGTATGTGTGACTATGGATAGTTGGCTAACGCCACCTTTTGTAAAACGCTACGAATTAATTCCATGGTAAAATAGAGTGGCAAATGTTTGCTTTCTTTTTCTGAAAAACTGATCGCCTGGTGTAAAAATCGGATTTTCAATTTTACGAGAAATTTTGTATTTTTCAGATTTTTGGTTTTTGATTTTGCATACATACCACTTAGGCGACGATTTATTTTTTCCGGTCGGTGTACATTTTTTCCTCTCTATATTCTCGGAGCGTGTTTTTTCTTCATTGTTTTGGTCCTGAGTAAGGGGGGGGTTTGGGAGTGATTAACTTTTTTTTTAATTTCTATAATTTAATTTTTTTTTAAATATTTTTTGCTATTCAATGTAAATAATTTTTTAATAGCATTAATAAATGCTGATTTTTTATTATTTTTTTTTCTTTTTTTATTTGGGTTGAGTAGGGGGAGAGGGATTTTTCGTTTTGTATTTGCATATATTCAGGGGCCTAATTTTTTATTTGCTTTCGCATATTTTTCGGTGTACATTTTTTGTCCTTTTTGCTCTTAAAGCCTTTCTTTGGACTTTTTCTTCATTGTTTGGAGAGGGGGAGATGGGAATGTAAAATTTTTTTTAAATTTCTAGTATTTAATTTTTTTTGTAAATATTTTCTTCTTGTATTTTTTTACTCAATGTAAATAATGTTTTAGGGGTTAGGGCGGATAGGCGCTTAATCAAAAGAATTTTTTTTAGTTTAATATTTTTCTTAGGACTTTTTTTTTGAGTTTCTCTTAGATTTTTTGTTTTTTTTTACTAGATTTTAATTTTTTATTCTATTTATTTTTTATTAATAATATGTGTAGTTTCCTACTAAATGTAATTTTTACAAAAAGCCTTTAATTAATGCTGATTTTGAATTTTTATTTCATTTTTTTATTCTTTTTTTTATTTTTCTTTTTTTTTAAATATCTTCCCCATAAAAGGAAATTCTTTTTTCATCAATTTTTATTGATTTTGTTTTTTTTTTAACAAACTGTTTTGATTTCTTTTTCTTTTTCTTTCTTGAATTTTCTTTTATTTTCTGGTGTTTTGCTTTCACATTTTTTCTGGGATATTATTTTTTTTAAGTTACTTTTGGTAGTGTTGGAGGCTGTTTTTTTGACATTGCTGACTTTTGTAGCTGATGATTTTTTTACACACAATATTATCGGCAACATTTTTGTTGTTGTTGTTATTGTTGTACGGTTCCTGATATAAAAGTCCGATGCTGTCATATAACGCCACGACCATGAGGCAATTTGGGTACTTCAAGGAGCTTCACAATGGATGGAGTCCTTATTCAAAAAGAAACGTTCTGGATTAAGATGGTAATCATTAAAAATATGGAAAATAATGAGTTAAATTCCACGAGAATGGCATGAAGTAGGAGATTGATTTTCGGAAGAGGAAATCATGGGTAAGAGTTTTCTTGGACAGAATTTCGGAATGGTTGTTGACTTTGGCCAATGTATGGAAAGAAATCTTCCATTTTCGGAGCAGTCTGTTTGTCTATGCATGATTAAAGATGTTAAAAGTCATTTTGTCAGTAGATGTAGCAAGTTCGGCATTTTAGTTGGCACAGAACAGATTAGCCCACTCATTGCCAAGGATAACCAACGCATTTTAATTGTTCAACAACCACAATCGAATGCAGTTGAGAACCAGATCAACTGATGGGGGCCACGAAACGTCTCCCAAGGTTACAAGACTGCCGATAAAAATTATTACGCTACGATATTTGAGGAGATTGATTACCAGCTGATTGATTGATATTTTATACACAAATTTTCTAATCAATAACACAAAAATAACATATAAAATTAATGCCAACTCATATAGTAATTAGAAGAAAAAAAAGAAAAATAAACAAAATATTATCAATTTTAGATAAGATTCTGCCGTATTTGTATTTTTTTATTAAATTCCATTGACATTTTCAGTACTGATAGTAGTTTTTTCATTCATTATTATTATTAGTTGTTATAATTCTTTTCTAATTTATTTTTTGATTAAGTAAATATTTTCTAAGAAAATTGGACATACGAGGTATGTTCAAAAAGTATCGTGAATTTTGTGCTTTATCAAAAATTATTTATTTATTTAATGAATATCTATTTTGTCCCCTTCAAAGTTATCCACACCAGATATTATAAAATATTTTTCCAATCCTCGGAGCACTTAAAAAAAACATTTTTTGTGATCTTGTTCAGCTCCTCTCTTCGATGCCATCTTTATCTCCTCAATCGTAGCGTAGCGTCTTCCCTTCATGGGGCTCTTCAGTTTCGGGAACAAGCAAAAGTCACACAGGGCCAGATGTGGGGAACACGGTGGCTGCGGTATTATTATAAATTTAAATTGAAAATTGTTGTATTTATTTTTGTTGAACCTAAAACAGAAAATATGGTTTTGTGATGATTACTGGTGAATTTCATTAAAATCAATTAAAAACTGTGAATAGTTCGTTTTTGAAATTAATTTGTGAGAAATTCTAAGACTAACGGACTCTGAACAACCCCAGACTCATAACTACTTCCATTCGATTGCAATAGATGGCGGTGCTGATTATTATCGTGCATAGTTAAACGATGTCTGCAAAAAAATTGTTCCTGTTGTTAATAGTTTTAGGTGAAAATTTTACCATATATATAGCAGAAAATATTTTATTTCCCTATCAAATATAATCTTTTTCTTGTTAAATAACAAATGATATTTCTACCTAAAAAATATAACTCCATTTTTGCTCTCTTCCTCAATAGAGCCATTTCTTTATCTTAAATTTGAGCCCAAATATTATTAATTTTACTTTATTAGAGTAAAATCTCGGCATCACTTATGCCAACAAGTTCGGTCATTTTGAATGTTCAATTAATTTTTGACAGCTGCTTTGCTTGCATGTGTTTTGGTTCGTCTTTGATTTTTGCCCATTCTAAAAAACGGATCAAAGAATCTGTTTCGGGAACAAGAAAAAGTCACAGGTAGCCAGATCTGGGGAATACGGTGGCTGCGGCATTATTAGTGTGTTGTTTTTGGCAAAAATTTGCGCATAAGCAACGATGCGTGAGCAGGAGCATTATCATGGTGCAATAGCCAATTTTAGTTCTTCCACAAATCCGGGCGTTTCTGGCGGATAACTTCGTGCAACTTGCGCATTACTTGCAGGTAATATTCCTTATTGACCGTTCTACCCTGTGGCAAAAACTCATGATGCACTACGCCCCTGCAAACGAAGAAAACTGTAAGCAAAATTCCTTCGCATTCGACCGAACTTGGCGCGCTTTTTTCGGTCTTGGCTTGTGCGACAGCTTCCATTGGGATGATTGAGCTTTAGTTTCCACGTCATAACCATAAACCCATGATTCGTCATAAGTTATGACCCTTAAGGGTTAACTTAGCAATTTTAATGCGATGCTGTTTTTGGTATTGAAATTGAGGCAAAAATCGAAGACGAACCAAAATCCGTGCAAGCAAAAGCAGCTGTCAAAAATTAACTGAACATTCAAAATGGTCGAACTTGTCGGGATAAGTGGGAGACATGAGTACCAACAGAACGTCACAAAAAAATCAAAAATCGAATATATGTAATCCGCAGAAATTCAAAATTCGCGATACTTTTTAAACAGACTGTCGTATTTTCCGCCGTACTAGAAAATGGTCAATGCCATTTAACAAAAACTATGGGCACGTAAGCTCTTCAAACACACAATTTGAATTCAAAGACGATAATTTTCTATTTTGTCAACAGTAACGGTCCCTTATGACAATCCTGCGGTACTTAGGTTATTATTTCATAGAACTCCCCCAGATCCCTAGTAACCCGCTTAAATTTTTTTAAATTTTTTTTTATTATTGAACCCATCTCAAAAGTATCTTACACACAGCAACAAGCATTTATCTTTTATATATATTTATGAGTAAGTTCAGATCCTCATGATCAGAGTAAGATCAGATCATCAAACCACCAAAAAAAAACCACATTTATTTTAAGTATACAATTTTATTCAATAAAATAATTTTCTACTTAATTCTATATTTACTTTTTATTTTTTTTATCGATAAATTTATACAATTTTATATTATTAATATTATTTTTTTTCGTTTTTTCTTTAAAAAAAACTGAATATTTTTAAAGGACACTCGATAAGAAAGAGAAAACACAATAAAAACGATGATTAAATAATAGAAAACACAATTTGAATTTGCTTATTATTTTTGTTTTTAACCAAAACAAAATAAAATAATAATACTTGATTTTAAAAATTTCATTTTCAATATATTTAACGTAATTAAAATATATATTTTTTTGTGATTTAAATTTTCTAAATAATAAAAAAGAAAATTTCATCAATATTTTCTTATTGTTATTTTTTTCTTTTTGGCTTAGAATGAATTAATTTTTTATTTTATTATTGAATATTTTATTTTTTAGGGTTTTTTTTTTCTTCATTTTTTATTTATTTAATCACACTTTGGATAAATTGATTAATATTAATTGTATTATAATTTATAAATATCTTAATTTAAAGCTTAAAGTACATATATTCGTCAAAGATTTGAAAAGATTTTGTTGTATTTTTACTACTTCAAAAAAAGACAAACACAAAAAATCTATAAGAAATAAATAAATTGATAATGAAGGAAGAAACAAAACTTTCTCTTTATTATACAATATATATTCTGTTTCCGTTGGTTTTCTTTTAGATACTTAAAAATAGAATAATAAAAAAATAAAATTTTAAAATCATTAATAGACAAAAACAAACTTAAAAATGAATTTGCACAAGAAAAACTTCCTAAAACTAATGCGACATTATTATCTTTTTTATTCACAATTTTTATTTAAGTTTTACCCCGTTTCACTTTTAATTATTATTAAAAATTTACTTTTCTTTTAAATAATTAATTTAAAAAAAAAATTTTCATTATTAAATATTATTAAAACTTTTAATTAGTTTAGTTTCTGCAGTGCATTTTTATAGCGCACACTGTTTGGTAGTTCAAACTTGTTTTTCCGTTTTTATACTCGAAAATGGTTTATTTACAGCGGACCAAAAATCATATCAACATACTTTTAACTGTCAACGCCATAATCAGGCAGTCAATTTTATTCTTACAAAAAAAAAAACATATTAAAAAAATTACAAGCTTTAAAATTGATAAAAATTCAAAATGGAAGAAAGAGAATAAAAAAATCAAAATGAACGATGAAATTCGATTAAATTTTAATTATTTTTCTATTTTTTTTTTGAATATTTTCTTATTATTGACATTGCGAATTTTAAGTTAAACGCTTTAAATTTTTTTACAGAACTTGTCGTTTTTAGGACTACAAATAAATTTAAACATGGAGTAAACAAAATATTTTATGTTATTTTTTCAAAGAAATTTTATCCTTTTTTTTTATTTTTATCTGCAACTACAATTTTATTGTAACAAGCAAACCAGAAGATTTACATAACATTTTAATTAACAATCTTGTGCGTCATGAAGTGGGAGTAAACACCCATCGGCGTTTCTCCAACACTTGTCTCTTAAGTGTCCGATGAGTGTTTCCGGGAAGGGCTGTACAAGACAATTCTCTCACAAGTGGATTATGATGATAGGGTAAACGGGAGTGCAATTTTTGATATCGGGAAACGCACAGGTCATGAACAAAGGGAACATTTAGGTCACGATGTATTACAGTGTTACGAACATAAAAGGGAGCATCAACAATTTTACGGAGGATCTTGGATTGTAAGGCCTGGACGCGATAGGAATTGTAACGGGTCCAGGCGTTAAGAAGTTGTAGGTAACGTCTGTTAGCTTCAGCTCTTTTTAATCTACAATAGTATGTGGGTTCCATGTTAGTCTCTTGTCCAGGTAAAGTCCCAAATAACGCACTTTATCATATTGCGGTATTATGTTGCTATTAAGGTATAAAGGGGTATGTTTACCTTGACAAAGTGTGAAAGTAATGTGAGCACTCTTCTGTTCATTTACCTTCACTCTCCATCTCTTAAACCAAGATTGAAGGTTGTGGATATGGGATTGTAAATTGTTGGAAGCTATGTCAGGATTTGAATGGGTAACAAGCCATGGCCGTATCGTCTGCATAAGTAGCAATGATAGTATTAGGATAAGCTGGGATGTCATGGGTATAAATATTATATAAGATGGGACCAAGGATACTGCCTTGTGGCACTCCGGCTAGAATAGGATATATTTCCGAGGATTCTGAGTTAATTGCAACTTGGAAATATCGTTGGGAGAGATATGAATTTATGATAAAAGCTCTTGAGTTTACAAAGGAGTCCAGATGCCACGATTAAAAGCTTGGAAGATATCTAGAAATACTCCTGGGCAATACTCTTTCCTCTCAAGAGAGGAAAATTTTATCCTAAATTGTAATTTTCAATAAAGAATCAAAAAAAGTAGACTAAAATATTGGCCTTTAAGAATCTTGTAAGTCTGCGTAAGGATCTTATAAAAAAAATTATCCGTTTCATAGAAAAAGAAAAAAACAAATTTTATGAATTTTCGTCAATTTTTTTTTGCAAAACGGCCTAGAAAATTTTATCCTGAAACGACATTCTTCTTTCAATCAGAATAATATGAATCGGTAAAAGCTCGGCCTAATAATGACATAATGAAAAAAATCTACTAAAACAATTACCATTTTTATAGTAAAAAGAAAATTTTAAGAAGTAAAAAACTGCAAATTTTATGCAATTATTTTCAAAAACGCCTACAAAAATATGGATTGGAGAAGCTTCACCGAAGTATTCGTCCTGAAAGGACAATTCTTCTTACAATCAGGATAATATGGATTGGAGAAGCTTCACCGAAGTATTCGCAACGATACCATAAAAAAAAATCTAAAAAAAACCGCCATTTTCATAGAGAAAACTAAAATTTTAAGATACAGCGGAAAAGGTTTGCTTTCTATTTTCTCAAAAACTGGGGGTCTGGTGTAAAAATCGGATTTTAAGTTTGGTGAAAAATGTTGGATTTTTCACTTTTGAATTTGCATACCACTTGGGCGTCAATTTTTTTTTTGGTTTTCGCATATTTTTTGGTGTACATTTTTTCCTCTTTATATCATCGGAGTGTTTTCTTTGGATTTTTTTTCTTCATTATTGTTTGGAGGGGCAGGGGGCGTTGTTGACTTGCTCGGCATATATGATTAATACCAAATTTTCTCTGCCTATTTACAATTGAACAATTATTTAAATTAAATGTTTTTTTTTTAATAATTCCAACACATTGTTGCGACGTTAGAGACCATTCTCTGTACGACTGTCAAATGCTAACAGATAAATGTCATCCAAACCAAAATGGCGACCAAACAAAATCAACCCTGCATTTTATCGCTTATTTCTGATGTTCTTTTCCTTATTGAAAGTCCTTCACTAATAATCTTAAAGACTTTTCCGACCAAGTTTTAGGTGTTTTTTTTATTATACAATTTGAAAAGAGTTCCCAAATGATATTAAACCACCCACCTTTAATAATGGAATTAAATTACCTCTCATGATAATCAAAAGCTTTCCACTTACTTTTAAAAGTAGCTGTTATAAAAATATTGTCGTAACTGTACCAAAAAAATTTGAAATTTTCCTCGATTATAGAAGAACTACTAGATAGGCCTCTACACAAAAATTCTTTTCAAATTTTATTTGTAATACATTCGGAAGAACGCAAACACATGCAATATAAACGGCATAAATTAGATCGAGGGTGGGAGGGGGGGGGGGGGTGGTGTATCAATTTTAAACGTCACAAATGCAAACAAATTTTTTTTTAAATAATAAGCCTATCGAATATATTTTATTTATTTTAACACAATCAAAATGGCAATGGAAAACGGACTGTAAAATTATAGCAATGGTGGTGGGAGTGATTTAAAATAAATAATTGCGTTAATATGAATAAAATTAATTCTCACATTTGTATTTTATAAATACGCAAGGGATAAGAAAATTAATCGGCGCTTCTAATAAGAAATAAGGTGTATGAGCAGTTATACAATATCTAAAAAAATAATTAGAAGAAAAATTAAATGTGAGAGATGGGACGAAGAAATATACAAAATATAGTCGAGAGAAGCATCCGCCGAATATTACTAATAGGAAAAGAAGTTACGAAAATTGAACATTAACATTTTATGAGTGTTTAAATAAAACTAAACTATTAGAGAAAAGTACGGTCAGAAGGTTTATTGACACATGAACTATTACAATAAAATACGTTCCCATAAATTTTCTTAAACACATACACTTTACGTACGCCGGCACTAAACTAAATTTCTCGTAAATATTGGAATGATGAACTTTTCACATTTTTTAACCACTTTTTGGACTAAATAAATCAATTAAAAACCATTTAGGCACATTAAAAAATAAATGTTTGATAATTTTTCTCTAGTAAAAATGAAGATATCAACTTACCGAAAGAAAGAAATTCCCCTTTTCCTCATTCCGTTAAATTACCAGCAACCCTTTATATAAAACATTTTTCTAAAAATAAAAACTTCCTAATAACTCTTATTAACAATAAACTATTTATAAATAAATACTAAGTTTTTCATAAATACTTCAAAAAAAATATAAAAACCACACTTTTACTTGTTGCACTTTCCGATAAATACCAAAATAACAACTTTAAAAACAACAAAAATATGCAAGCATTTTGGTATGCTACCTACCACTTCATGGAGAATGGCCTGTTTAAAAACTCTCCGAAAAAATCTACAAAATTGAGACGTTTGACTAAAATGCAATTGCCTTTAATACCACAAAAATATGCAAGCATTTCGGTATACTACCACTTTCATACAGAATGGCGTGTTTTAAAACTCTCCGAAAAAGTCTACAAAATTGAGGCGCTTCATATTTACGAAATAAATAATAAAACCTTAAATAAAATTCCATTTAATATACCAGAGAAGATTGTACAAAAAATAAAAATTACCTACAATTGTCTACATAAAAAAATCTACACAAAAGTATGCACTTTTGTAAATAATTCAGCCAGAAAATTGCCTATACGAGGTCTGTTCAAAAAGTGTCGCGAATTTTGTGTTTTTTTTTTTTAAATTATTTATTTATTCATGAATATCTATTTTGTCCCCTTCAAATTAATCCCCACCAGATATTATAGACTTGTGCCAACGTTTTTTCCAATCCTCGAAGCAATTCAAAAAATAATTTTTTGTGATCTTGTTCAGTTCTTCTCCAACGGTGATTCGACGATTGGCCAATACTATTTTCTTCTGTTGTTGACGTGCTCGGGCGTCCGGCTCGGCCCTCTGAGAACATTCTGTTCCACCAATAAACGTTGCTTCAGTCCAAGGTAGCTTCACCATATGCCACAGTCAATAGTCGGAATGTGTCCGCGCAATTAATTTTGTTTTTCCCACAAAATTTGATACAGATTCTTTGATCCATTTTTTAGAATGGGCAAAAATCGAAGACGAGCCAAAACACGTGCAAGCAAAGCAGCTGTCAAAAATTAACTGAACATTCAAAATGGACGAACTTGTCGGCATAAGTGAGAGACATGAGTACCAACATAACGCCACAAAAAATCGAAAATACGTAACCCACGGAAATTCAAAATTCGCGATACTTTTTGAACAGACCGCGTACATATATGAAAATCTGACATTAGGGCCTATTGTCCGGTATTCTTTAATCTAAGGAAATTTCACACAACAACATCGATTTGCATTGCCATCGTTCAGATCGATAGTTATACCAACTGTTATACAAAATAGGTTAGCTACGTTAACTGTACTGTTCTATTTGGTTTTTGTTCTTTTTTTTTGTGTGTATAGTCCGGTTTATGGTCAACGAAAAAAAACCTCTTCTATTTCGCTTTTGGTTACAATAATAGGGCCTGTGCAAAATTCGAATAACTACAGTACCGGCCATTACCAAAATTCCACCATTTTTTTTCTATTTACGTCAAAAAAAGAAGTCTATCTTTTTTGGGCATTTTTCTTTTTGCTCATTTGATTTCTTATTTTTAATTTAGTTTCTTACAACCCCCGTACCCCCTCTAAATCCTACTAATTATTTTTCCCCTTTAACAAATTTATACAATTTTATATATGAAAATGTTTATTTTTATTGGTTTTTTTTTTACTTTCTTCCATTTTTTTTCTTCCAACTTTTATCAATATTTTTATTTTTAGTTTTATTAATTATTTATTAAATTGATTTAAAAAAAAAAAAAAGTTGATATTCTTTTCTTTTTTTTTGGTTGGTAATTAATTTTATGAATTTTTATAAAATAGTTTAATTTTTATTGTTTTTTTTTTGTTTTTTTTTTTATTGAACAATTTTTTTAAATTAGTATTATTTGAAATTGAAGGAAAAATGAACTCCACACTAATTGCACGCACTCAGAATAGAGTCACCCTGTTGGTAATCGCTTGTGATAGCAATGCCAAATTGGATGATAATTTCTGTACACGCTGATATGCATTTTTGTGTATGTATAATTTGGTATATTAATGATAAATGTTTGTTTAAACAATAATTATCATTTTTTTTTAAATGAAATATTTAATAATAACAACAAAAAGAATTTACAATAACAGCAAAAAAAAATCATAATAAAATATTTACTAAAAGGACCCAAACTAAAGAAGTAATGAAAAAAAGATTATTAATGAATTTTTTAAAGATGATAATTATTTGAACAAATATGATAGAAGTAATATCGGATAAGATATGGATTTTTTTTTAAAAATTATTATTTTCCACTATGTTTTTTTATAGTTATATGAAAATCTCAGTAGGAAATTGAGTACTTCTAGAAGTGATTCTCTACTACAATGACTTCTAGAATCCGAAACGAACGTTTAATATTTTGCACAAAATCTTCCATTTTCCATTTTCTTTTAAATAAAATTTATACGCATTGCTCTTATAGTTGTTTAATTAATTCATTAGTTAGAATATATCATATGTCCTCTAAAAGAACCTATTATAGAATGCATTCTCAAAAAGGCTATTAGAGAGACCATTTTTATCAAACAGGAGGCTCTTGATTTTTATCATCACTGAAATTACACATTGTTAAATAGTTAAATTCAAATTATTCCATTACTATCGAACCAATTACGTATGAGTTGTTGAGCTACTTACCCGCTAAGTCAATTTAACAAGATTCGTGAAATAATAATTAAAAAAAAAAAATTTTAAGGAGCAGGTTTTTCCCCTGCTTATAGGGTTCGTTTCAAAATTACCTAATATATTGGGTTGGTAACTAAGTGATTGTGGATTTTGTCAATAGATGGTATTAGCGCACATTCTTTTGTTATGTCAACGTGTTCAAAGCACCTAACCTATATTGTTTTCTTGTTGTTTGGACTTCCACCTTTAATTTAGTAAAATAAATTATATCGTTTAGATATTTAGTTTTGTTTTCATCCAAATTTAAAAATGGAAGGACAAGACATGCATTTTAGACAAATTTTTTTGTATTATTTCCGAAAAGACAAGAACGCATCTCAGGTACACAAGAAGTTATGTGCCGTATATGGGAATGAAGGCTTGAAAGAAAGGCAAATGTCAAAATTGGTTTGCTAAATTTCGTTCTTGTGATTTTTTACTAAAAAATGCGCAACGACCGGGCCCATATCAAGTTGAAGTTGATGAGACCCATATCCAGGCCATTATCGATTCAGATCGTCATAGCACAACACGTAAGATTGTAGGGAAGCACAATGTATCGCATACATGCATTGAAAAAACAATTAAAACAGCTTGGCTACCAGGTGTATAAGCTTAAATCCGCTGTTTGGTTATATGTAAATGGCGTGAGTTAGCGTATTAAGCTACCATGGGCACGCCATACTATTTTTTATGAGTTTGACATCTGTCATTATTAATCAGTGCACATTTTCAGCAATTTCGTACAACAACATACATTTTCCCTTTGGTAATCATGTTTAGTTTTGTGCCAGAAAAAGAGCATATACGGGAAGCTCTGCTTTTCTGCTTCAATTTGAAGAAATCGACTGCCGAATCGCATCGAATGTTTATGGAGGCCTATGGTGACAGTGCTTTATCGGAAACAACGTGCCGAGATTGGTTTCGTCGGTTCAAAGATGGCAATTTTGACTTGTGGGACAAGAAGCGTGAAAATCGGCCTAGGAGGGTTGAGGACCATCAATTGCAGGCTCTTTTGGACGAAAACGATACCCACTCGCAAAAAATGCTCGCGACGGAGCAATTGGGTGTTACTCAGCCAACCATTTACATGCGTCTGCGTGTCATGGGCAAGATTGAAAACATCGGAAAATGGATGCCGCATGAATTGAACGATAGGCAGATGGAGCGACACCAAAACACATGCTTTCGAAGTGCTTTCAGCCGGTTCATGTTTTCTACTCCAGGATCTTTTACGCTTAACATTGTTGTAGACAACCCATTTGTCGCCCCCAGTGATGATACGCTTCAAAAATGGATCATTTTCTTGGCGTTTGAGAAGCAAATTACAAACGTCAATGCGACGGTACAAATTTTATTCCGTAAGAAGATGAGGAACCCATATGCTGGAGAGCTTTGAGATCAAACCTAGCCGTTTTCAAATAATCATGATCTCACGAGTTGTTATTCGCCAGTTTGTATCAATTAATGCCTTTATTGTGTCTTCATCAGCTTAAACTGGCCGTCCAGAACGAGTGGTGCATCTTCGAGATCAAAATTGCCGGATCAAAATTTTGCAAACCAGTTTTGGCACTGGCGCTCACTTAACACATCTTCTCCATACACATCGGATAATTTTATTTTCTTGCTTGAACAGCATTTTTACCTTTTCTTTAGTAAGAAAAAAGTAAAATATGCCAAAAATGCTGTTTTTCACTTTCCATATTTAAAAGGGTATCTCAACCAAAAACTACTATGCAGAATCAATCGAATTGTTTCACAAGCAAGCCTTGCTATGTCATCTGTCAAAATACATACATGATTATGCGGCTTAAGTGTGAAGTTAGTTGTGAAAATATGCAATATTTAACGATTGTGGATCAAATTAAACTCAGTATAGTGCGATGGGCAATTATTCCGTATGAATAAGGAAGATCCTGCCCAGTAGACGTGGCATTTTTCTTACAAGTCCCAAGAAATTTAGAAATGCAATATGAATTTTTGAAAGTTTAATTAAAAAAACAGGTTCCAAACAAAATTTAGCCTGACTCTTACCATTAGCGGAACTATTTAGGAAAAAGAGGTTTTTAAATAATTATCTTTTTTTTGTGTGTGTTTAATGGTCGCAGGCGATAACCACGTGGATGAAACATGGCCGCTGACATACAACAGAGCCTATTTCAGTCAGTGTGAATTATTTCGATCGAAAATTCCGTTCATAACATGGAAGACTACTCTTGCCAGTCCTTTTTATGTGTTTTTTAAAAACTTGGGTTCTCAGCAAAAACCAATTGCGAACTCTTCTCTCTTATCGACGTTCGAGAGGGGGATTGTTCGAAGAATTTTTATCCCCCCTAAATGAGGACAGACGATTCCGGGGTCTATTTAACGATTGTGGATCAAATTAAGCTCAGTATAGTGCGTTGGACTGAACACTGATTCCTGCCCTGAAAGTCTACAGTTCCTCCATTTATGATCCCAGTAGCCGTGGCGTAGACCAGAACGCCAAAATTATGCTGGAAATGTCGAACTGAAACATCACGAACGTCTACAGTTCTTTGATACAACCGCGGCCTAAGACTTTAAGCCCCTTTTTTACACATTGTCTTTTGCTATATTTTTATTTATTTTTAACACTCCTTTTTTAATAATACTCTTTTTTTAGTAAATCTCCCAATTTTTATTCTTTTTATATTTCGATAACAGCTTGTTGCGTGACGAAATTTTCTTACAAGTCCCAAAAAATTGTGATTTTGCAATATGAATTTGTGAAAGTTTAATTTAAAAAAAAAATTGAGTCTGCCTCCTTAGCCACCGACGGAACTACACTTCCACTTTGCAGTACTTCCACTTCAGAAACGGTTACAGTTAAGGAAGAAGCAATTTAAACGGTTCCTTTCTATGAAAGCACTTTAAACATTTCCTACTGGAATAATAGCTCACATAGTAGTAATAGTAGTAGTTAGTAGTAGTATTAATAGTAGTAATAGTAGCAATAGAGTTGGATTAAATAGTATTTAATAATTGTGAGTAGTAATTAAATAGATTCGATTAGAAAAATATTGATGAGTTTTGAAAAAAGTTCAATCAATAAAATAGATTCTTCGGTATTTTTCTTATTGGTAATTTTTTCTATTTAAAATTTGTCCACTTTTGTTTTTTTTGTAAATTTTTTTTTTTAAATAATTTTTTAACTCTTATTCACTCAGTTTTTTGTTTTTTTTTTTTTTGCTTTTTAACTATTCTCTTCCTCCTCCTCCTCCTTCTAATGGTTATAATTTTCTTTTTCTTTTAATTTTTAATTATTATTATTATTATTATTATTAAGATTATTATTATTATTATTATTAATATTATTAAATTTTCTTTATACAAATGGAATACGATATAATATAATGTGTGTGTGTGTGTGTGTGTGTGTGTGTATAGTATGTATGCATGTATATAAATTGGTTGAAATGTTCTTTTTTTTGAAATTGTCTCTTTTTCTTCCTTTGGGAAATTGCTAAATTTTCTTTAATTTTCTCCTTTGCTTTTTTTTTTTTTTGTTAGTTTATTTTGTTTTGTTTTTTCTTCTCTTCTTTCTTTTTTTTCTCTTAATTATTATTATTATTTTAATTATTTTTAATTATTTTATTAATATAAATTAATTTTCTTTACAATTGTTTTTCGGCACATATGACAGGTGCGCAATGTTTCAGCACATCGTGAACATGATCCATGACCGCAAAGGAACACCACATCACGATTACGTTCCATACAAATGCTGCAATAGTGTGTCTCCTCGTATTCTTGGATTTTATTTTCTAAATAACGTAATCGATCCGCCGATGGTTGTCGTATTGGTTCTTTATTCGTTATATGCCGGCCATTGGGACCGAATCGTCTCTCGATGACCATACCACATTTAAGACATTTTTTCATTCGGACACCGCATTCCTCGCAGGATATCTGATGGAAACAGGGTGTGAACGTGATCAAAGTGAGTACTTCATTACAGACTATACACTCGGCTGGCTGTGCACTGCTAGCAATTGGTTTCGGATTGAAATTACTACCATTATCGCAACTTGCTAGCGAATTACTATCGCCTAACGCATTGCTGCCGCCTAACGCATTAGTGCCGCCTAATGCATTGCCGCTGCCTAACACATTACCGGCAGAACCCATTTGCTTTCGGCTAAGTCGTGTATTTGTCGAACTGCCATTCGAAATACAAGCGGCACCCGAATTATTTTGTTCTAATCTAGCTTTGCCCACGTTCATTTCCACATAGGCTGAGGACGTTGAATTTTGCGTAACTGGCAGTGACATTTTTGGACGAGATGCCTCACTCCCAATTATCCCTTTGGTCGGTGCTATGCCTGGTTGATTTGTATCGTCGACGACGGTGATATGATTGGTTCCCAACGCTGCAATCAACACATCTCGACCACTAACAGCCGGATTCGCTTTATTTCTCGGCGATGCTATCGGCAGAATATTTGATGCTGAATTTGATAGTTGATCTGAGCTATCCGCCGAACTACTTGCATCAGTAACTTTCGAACAATCTCTTAAATTCAGGCTCGACAGAAGCGATGAAGTACTTTGCACTGACGATTCTGAAACTCCGGCGGGGACACTTTCACCAACACGCATTTCGACGGTATTATTCTGATAGTCGACTATTAGATCCTGCATTTGCTTGTCAGTTATCCAGTCAAAAACCTTGGCACCCTTATTGTTCGTTTCGATTCGACAGCCCTTCCGTGCCAGATAACACAGAAACACGTACATGAGGCGATATTCAACGATTTGCTGCGTCAGGTTCTGATAGATATCGAATATTTCGGGAGAATCTGTTGGCGGTGCCGCTTGCATTAGATTTGTTTTCTTGATGACACACAAATGCATTGCATTGTCGCCGTCCTCGTCCTTTGCTAAAATATCACAACCTAAATTAACGAGTTTCTCAACAGCGGTCGCATGTCCTTGCGACACAGCCAATAAGAACGGCGTCTGCCGTCGATTGTTGCGAATGTCTATCTCGGCTTGTCCATCTACGACCAATGCTTCGACGACTTTCGCATGTCCATTTAATGCGGCCAAATGCAACGCAGCAAAACCATCATCCTTTTTAACGTTCACCAATTGTCGTGCCAACTGCAGTATTCGTTTCGCAGCCATCACATTACCCTTCAGCGAGGCATGATGAAGCACATTAAAGCCACGATTGTTTCGTACCGTAAAGTCTAAGTTCGGAGCACTGCACAAAAGTTCAACCACTTCAGCATTCTCCTTACCGATAGCATCATGCAAAGCTGTATCACCGTATGAGTCCTGAATATTAACGTCAGCGCCAAACTCCAGCAATACTCGAATGCAATGCGGTGTCTTTTTATGAGCGCATATATGCAAAGCAGAACAATGACTTCCATTCAGAAAATTTATATCGGCACCATTCTGCAGTAGTATACGCATTGTTTCAGGCTGATTACCGAATGCGGCATAGTGCAATGTCGAGTCGCCCTCTTTATCAATGACATTCACGTTCGCACCCAAACTCAATAAATAACTAACAAGATTAACATGACCCTGATGAGCGGCGACCTGCAGGCATGTTTTACCACCACTCATAACGTCTATCTGTGTCGGATGCTGTTCCAAATATTGTTTCACATACTCTTGATGACCTTGCGCTGCTTCACGCACTAGCTTATCGGCCGATGATGAACCGGATAGTCCTGAGAGTGGTGTCATCACGTGGTCCGTTCTCTGATGACTCAAATCCATCATACTATTCGAACGTTCTGCTGCTGTTGCCAATGGTGATCTTTCGAATTTTACACATTTCGGATTTACTGTCCATTCTCTGTCATCTTCGAGCTGTTGAATTCTTAAATCACCATCCGAATATACTTTTATGACTTTACAAAGTTTTCCTAACGCCTTAAAGTATATAAGAGATCAAAGAGATAAAAAATCAAAGTTCACTTTTAAGAGAAGGAGGGGGGGGGGGGGGGAAGACCATCTTACCTTTCCCATATCATCGATCCATTCGCCATGACCTTTTTGAAGCTGTTGAACTTTGATTGGATCGTTTAGAATTGTGACTAGATCTCCAACACGGAAAGAGCACACTTTTACCAATGCGGCCGGATGGAAAGTCCAACGGTTTGGACAATTTTCATATTGAACTCTGTATGAGTTGAACAAAAGTTGCAATTTTAGTTTACTTCTCAGTTAGTCTACTCGTAAAAAGGAAACTGCTTCAAAAAACACCAGTTGCAACTGCTAAATTACCTCACATCACCCTTTTCCGTTATCCTATGTACTGTTCCCAATTTTGCCAAATGCTCTACCATACGTGGATTCCAACCGCCATGGCCCTGTTGCAATTTCATTAATGCATCAACCTCAAGACATACTTTGACACGATCACCAACCGAAAATGTGGGACTTACAGCCGGTACAATCGGTTGCTGCTCTTCTGGTTGTCCTAATTTGCAAAAAAAAAAAAATAACACCAACATCGATGCGGAATTGAATTTATTTTCGTATATATAATATTTTTTCTTTCTTCTTTTATATTTACCTAATACGGGCATATGATCCTTGTAATAATTACCACCAAAAACTGGTACAATATATTTTAAGTCAACGTTACCCTTGTGACCGAGTCTATAGACATTCGTTGAGCCAGATACCCACGATACATTTGCTACACTACGACATGATTCATTATCCCAACCACGTATTTCCATAACACGACCAGTTTTGCCTACAATTAATTAAATAGAGAAAATATTATTAATTTTTTTTTTTGTTTTGATTCCATTTAATTTTGTGATTATTTTTATCTGTTGTCGGAAAATGATTGTTTTTATCGCAATAAGTTTTGTAATTTTTGTCTTTAATAATAAAGTTACTTTTTTTTCCCCATTATTATAATTTAAAATAATAAATAAATAGTGTTTTTTTTTCAATTTAATTTTTCTGTAATTTTTTTAACGTCTTTTATAAAATACGACATTGGAAATGCAAACGCAACTAAAGAGAGAACAAGTGCGCATTGAAAACACGCAAGTAACAATACACGTTACGGCGTATCGACGTCTTCATTAGTCATTCACGTAAGTGATGCGGTTCGCTTATAAAAGACGCGCGTTATTGAACCACGCACACGATCGGATAGCGCTATTCACTTTTTGACAAACCAAAAATTCAATGGCAGGCACACAATAGTGCGTTACTAATCAATAACGTATGTTTTGCAATCAATAATTATAAAGAAATTTTTGATGGAAAAAATTAAAGACATTTTTTTAAGAAATAACGGAAATACTATAAAAATAATTAATAACAAAAATTACAATTTTATTTTTTTTATTAATATTTAGTGAAAAAAAATATTTTTTTTTATATTTATTTTTTTTCGGTTTTTTTTGAGTACTACATACGAGGTCTGTTCAAAAAGTATCGCGAATTTTGAATTTCCGTGGGTTTCGTATATTCGATTTTTTTTGTGGCGTTATGATGGTACCCATGTCTCTCACTTATGCCAACTAGTTCGGCCATTTTGAAAGTTCAGTTAATTTTTGACAGCTGTTTTTGCTTGCACGTGTTTTGGCTCGTCTTCGATTTTTGCCCATTCCAAAAAACGGATCAAAGAATATGTTTCGGGAACAAGAAAAAGTCACAGGGGGGCCAGAACTGGGGAATACGGTGGCTTTGGCATTATTAGTGGTGTTGTTTTTGGTCAACAAATTCGCGCACAAGCAACGATGCGTGAGCAGGGGCGTTATCATTGTGCAAAAGCCAATTTTTGTTCTTCCACAAATCCGGGCGTTTCTGGCGGATTGCTTTGCGCAACTTGCGCATAACTTGCAGGTAATATTCCTTATGTAAAGGTTTTTCTTACAGTTTTCTTCGTCCCTACAATCGAAGAAAACTGTGAGCAAAACCTTCACATTCGACCGAACTTGGTGCGCTTTTTTCTGTCTTGGCTCGTGCGGCAGCTTCCATTGGGATGGTTGAGCTTTGGTTTCCACGTCATAACCATAAACCCATGATTCGTCACCAGTTATGACCCTCTGGAGCAAATTTGGGTTGTCGCGGACAGAGTCCAACAGCTCCTTAGCAATGTTAATGCAATGCTGTTTTTGGTTGAAAATGCGCAAAAATCGAAGACGAACCAAAACATGTGCAAGCAAAGCAACTGTCAAAAATTAACTGAACATTCAAAATGGCCGAACTTGTTGGCATAAGTGAGAGACATGAGTACCAACATAACGCCACAAAAAATCGAAAATCGAATATACGGAACCCGCGGAAATTCAAAATTCGCGATAGTTTTTTAACAGACCTCCAATTCATTATCTAGTTCTGAAAGAACAATTCTGTCATTTGACAGCTGTCAAATATGTATGTTATCTAAGGTGGTATTTTTTTATAGGTTAAGATCTGCCATTTTATAATAAGGATTTTGATTTTTGTAACAAATTTCCTTTTAGCGATGAGTCTCATTTTCTCGTTGAGTGGATATGTTAATAAGCAAAATTTCTGTATATGAGAAGCTTTGAAAGCACACAAGCGATTGTGAAAAATCCATTGTAACCGCAGAATGTGATTGTCTGATGGGTATTTTGGCCTAAAGGTGTCAGTGGTCAGTATTTCTTTGAAAATGAGGACATATTAAGACCTACTTACTACTTTTGTCCAAAGCTTGAAAATCTTAATCTAGACTATATGTGGTGGCAACAAGAAGGCGTTAAAGGTGCCACAATCTATAAAACACTACAAATTTTGGCTTTATTGCGCGAAAAAAATTGCCAGGACGTAGAATTTCGAGATTTGCTGATGTTGATTTACCTTAAAGATTATGCGTTTGACGCCGTTAGACTTTTGCATGTGAAAGAGGTGCAGAGAATATGCGAAAGACTATATTTACCGAGACAATCCTCAAACTTTAGGGCATTTAAAAAAAAATATATCAAGAAAGTATTCGCCGAATTATATCCCAAAATATGCGAACAATTTTTAAAAAATTACTTTAAAAAGGTCGAGTCCTATAAGAAGTCTCGTCGTGGACATTTGAATGCTTTTATATTGTATGCATAAATTCGAATTTTTAAATTATAAGAATTCTATTTATTTAACTTTACTTTCCTGAGTACAAATTGGATAATCCTTGTTATTTAACTGAAATGTAGACTTAAGCCCCACAATCTCCAACATTTTTAAAAAATATACTTTCACGAATTTATTTTGTTTTTGGCAATTTTAAAAAATTTCAAAAATTAATTCTACTGTATTTTTTCATGTGCAAAAGAGTTTAAAGAAAATATTAGCAATTGGAAATTAATTGTCACAACAATAAATACATCTCCACAATCTGGATTTTAATCGAAAAAATCTTAAAAATATTCTTTACAAAATAAAATTTTCCCAAAAAAAGGAAGTAGGAAAAAAGTAGAAAGTCTCCCACCTCAAAGCATATTTGCGAAAGGTTATTCGATAAAAACTGATTCGGGACTAGAATTTTTCTAGTTTGCCTCTAGTTGCCAACAGATGGCGGAGATATTGTATTAAAGTATTTGAAAAAAATTAGTGAAATTTAAAGAATTTTTTGGTTCTATTTTTTTTATATATTTTTTCCTCAAAAATATAATGGAATAAGAAAAGAAATTTTTAAAACAGGGAAAATTTGTAATGTTTAAGAATATTTGCAATTTTTAAGAAAATTTATTGTTTTCAATAAATTGTACATGAATTTTTTGCCGATCTTTGCTAAAAAAAATTTGTTTATGGGTGAGTTTTTGAATAGAAGTAAATAAAAAATTACAATTCGAAGTACAAATTTAAAAATTTCCTTTACAGAGAGTTTTAAGGGAAAAAATTACTTTTTGTTTGGTTTCTAATTTTTTTAATTTTATAATTTTTTTATAAAATTTTCTTTATATTAAAAATAAAATATTTCAGACCCACCCTTTAATTACAAAAACAAACGAAAAATGGAGAGGAGGATTATCGAGAAGAGATTTTCGATAAAAATCGATTCTAGTCAGAATTTTTCTAGTTTGCTTCTAGTTGCCAACAGATGACGGAGTAGTGTATTAAAGTATTTGAAAAATTAGTGAAATTTAAAGACTTTTTTGGTTCCATTATTTTTATATAATTTTTTTTCTCAAAAAATTATGAAAAAACTTTCTAAAACGGGAAAAATTTGTAATGTTTAAAAAAAAATATTGTTTTCAAAAAGTTGTACATTAATTTTTTGCCGATCTTTGCCAAAAATATATTTTTTTTGGATAATAGCGTTAACAGAGATTAAGTTCTAGGAAAATTTGAGTTCTGATCGGAGAAATTAAAAATTCCAAAAAGACATAAAAATTGGTAAATTTCCTTAACAGATACAAAATTTTTTTGTTTTATCAATTTTTGGTATTTTGATTTTTGTAAATTGTTATTTCTATAATTTTTATTATATTTCAAAAAAGCCAAAAATTCAAATTATGAAAATTGTGTAAACCCGACTTTTTAATCACGAATACAAACTAGAAATGGTATATGAGAGGAGATTATCGATAAAAATTGATTCTAGTCAGAATTTTTCTAGTTTGCCTCTAGTAGCCAACAGATGGCGGATGTATCGTATTAGAGTATTTGGAAAATGAATGGAATTTATGTTCGTAAATTTTATTAAATATTTTTTTTTTAATTTTTATAGAAATTAATTAATAATTTTTTTCGATAAATTTTACTAACAATGTTTTTAATAATTTTCCTAAAATTGTTTTCTGAATAATTAGATTTTCTTTTTTTTATGTAAAATTTATTTTAAAAAAAATTTTGAGAATATGTAAAAAATTGTTGTAAATTCTTACCTTCACCACCGTCCTGTTGACCCCATTCCCAATCTGGACCTCGAACAACTTTAGCACCTACGAAGATTCCTTTGAGCTGAATTTTGGTCGAACCTTTTCTTGGTGGTACTCTTACACTAATTGACGTATTAAATTTAACCAAAAACGATGAAAGAAAGAAAAAAACAAATGGAAATAATTATTTTATATTAAAAAAAAAAGATTATTTAAAGAAAATCGATAAGAATTAGGATATTTTTTGGTGGGAAGAGGGGTGTTGATCAACAATTGTAGTGTTGAGTGTGTGTCTTCCTCAAGTTCACCTTATTTATTTGTATTATTTGCCTTTGGTTTTTTCTTTTTATTCTTTAAATATTCTTTTATGGTTTCTATAGCCTCGAAATTATTGTTTGAATTTATAATAATTTCATTTTCGATAAAAATGCTTCAAGGAATTTCACGTATTAAGAGCGATTTTACTTTTGAGGATATTTTCCGTATTCTTGTTGTTAAGCTAATAAAGCGGGATTTATTTAATAACTTTACAAGGTTTTTTTAATAAATTATAAAAATTTAACTGACAATAGTAAATTTTGAAAACCTTCCATAGACTAATTCCACTAAGTACGTAAATTTGAGGGTTTGTAAAAGCTGGATTACTATTGAAGATTATTTATTGTACTTACCCTATTGAATTGGCTGTTGTGTATCGGATAAAAGGATGTTCTGTGTCGTGTAGATCAGCACCATAACACGATGAACATAGATGATAGTTGGTACATTGTGCGCAACGAAACAAAATTCCGGCTATGCCACTTTTTGAACAACCGTCACAGGTAACATTTGAATGTCGAACACCTGAGCATTTTTTTATTAGAAAGAAGAAAAACAACGAAAACATTTTTATTTTTTTTACTAAACATAATAAAATTTAAATAAAAAAAATCTCTTTTTTTAATTGAACTGAAGAATTGGTAAGTTTATTCGTGACTAGAACAATAGCACCACGACTTTTGGACAGATTGAAAAATTTTGTCTTGTTGAAAAGGAACTTACCGACTTGTGCGTTGTCTACAATAATCAGATCGTATTGTCCTTGATAACCTATTCTATAGTTGGTTCTGTGTCCAGAGTCCCAATTAACTAAAACTGTTTTTTCTGGTGAGTGTGTTGAGCCAAATCGGCAGACAGTACCAACGTGACCTTCGCCGTCGTCTAATCAAAAAATAATGTTGAAAAAAAAATTGATTCAACTTAAATATTTCGGAAAAATATTAATATTAGATTACTAAATGGGGAACGTATAAAAAATTGTTGAATTACTTTTTCTTAAATGACTTTTTAAAAATTACCCAAAAATGGACTAGCAGAAAATTTAAAAATGTTTACAAGAAAATTAACTGACAAATTTTTACTGACTATTTTTGCTGACAAATTTTTACGCACAAAAATTTTTGCTGACAAAATTTTTATGACAATTTTTACACATAAATTTTGGGTGACAAATTTTTAGACACATTTTTACTCACAAATTTTAAGTTGAAAATTTTTACTGACAAATTTCTTTTACTAACATATATTTGTGCTGACATTTTGGTGACACAACATAAATTTTGGGTGAGAAATCTTTTTAACTAAAAAATTTGTACTGACAAATTTTTGCTGACATTTTGCTGACAAATGTTTTTTTACTGGCAAATAGTTACAGGCGAATTTTAACTGATAAATTTTCACTGACTATTTTAGCTGACAAATTTTTACTGACAAATTTTTGCTGACAATATTTTTATAAGAATTTTTACTAAAAATATTTGTCTACAAATTTGAACTGACAAATTTTAATTGACAAATTTTCACAAAAAATTTTGTGTCACAAATTTTTACTGATAAATCTTTTTAACTAAAAAATTTTTACTGACAAATTGTTGCTGAACTCTTTTTTGTTACTAACAAATAATTGTGCTGACATATTTTTTTTTACTGAAAAATGTTTACTGACATTTTGCTGAAAAAACATAAATTTGTACTGACAAATTTTTGCTGACATTTTGCTGACAAATTTTTACAGGCGAATTTTAACTGATACATTTTCACTGACTATTTTTGCTGACAAATTTTTATTGACAAATTTTTGCTGACAATATTTTTAAAAGAATTTTTACTTAAAATATTTGTCTACAAATTTTAATTGACAAATTTTCACCAAAAGTTTTGTGTGACAAATTTTTACTGATAAATCTTTTTAACTAAAAACTTTATACTGTCAAATTGTTGCTGATAATTTTTTTTTTTACTGAAATATATTTGCGGACATATTTTTTTTTACTGAAAAGTATTTACTGACAAATTTTTAAAAAAATTTTAACTGACAAATTATCAAACATAAATTTTGTGTGTCAAATTTTTTGTATCGACAAATTTTTACTGACGAACTTTTCTGAAAAATTTTTACAGACAAATTTAAACTAATAAATTTTTACTGACTAGTTTCGCTGATAAATTTTTTTCGGATAAATTTTTGATGACAAAATTATAATGAACATTTTTACTAAAATTATTGGTCTACAAATTTTAACACATAAATTTTGGGTGACAAAATTTTAGACAAATTTTTACTGACAAATCATTTTAACTAAAAAATTTGTACTGCGAAATTTGTTGCTGAAAAATTTTTTTCTTACTGACAAATTTTGCTGACATATTTTTTTTACTGAAAAATTTTTACAGACAAATTTAAACTAACAAATTTTCACTGACTATTTATTGTTGACGAGAAATTTTTTCTGACAAATTTTTACTAGCAAATTTTCAATGACAAATCTTTTTAACTAAAAAATTTGGACTGACAATTTTTTTTTTGCTGAGTAATATTTACTGACAAATTTTGCTGGCAAATATTTACGATCAAATTTTTACTGACGAAGTTTCACTGAAAAATTTTTCCTGACAAAATTTTTTCTTACTGACAAATTTTGCTGACATATTTTTTTTACTGAAAATTTTTTACTGACAAATCTTTTTAATTAAAATAATTTTTTTTGAGTGGCAAATTTTTGCTGATAAATAATTTTTATGGCGAAATTTTTACTTAAAAATTTCAACACAATATTTCGACTTAAAATTTTAACTGTAAATAAATTTTTTTTCCGAACATTTTTATTGAAAATCTTCACTAAAAAATTGAATTTTTTCTTTGATATTTTAATAAAATTTCCCAAAATAAATCTTAAACATTTTTACAGATTATTTAGAAAGTTTGAACTAAAGAAATATTACCAAAAAATCACTTAATATAATTTAATAAACAATAAACTCACATAGTCAAAAGTCTTTCTTTCCTAAATTAAACCAATCCAAATTGTTTTTTTTTATTTAAGTATTAAAATTAATAAAATTGTCAAAAAAGGTTTTTTTTTAACTTTTCTTCTAGATCGGCGAACAATAAAAATTAGACACTTTAAAAGAAGGAAGAAAAAAAAACCGATTTAAAAAGGATTCGATTTATTGTCACAATTAATCTGGAAAATTATGAAAAACTGGATAAACATTTCCCGAAAAATTCCCTTTTATTGGGAAAGTACGAATATGAGTACGTGTTTAGAAGGAAGAACCGAACTGACTTTGAAACGTTGGATGCCTCGATTTTGAAACGCTGTGTATCCGTCAAGACCTGGAATGATACGGAAACGCCAAGACCATAACGCATACGGACAAATCCAATTTTAAACAGACAATGGATCTGCATGCACACATGCATTTGAGTGGACAAGAAATTCCTGTTCCCGTGTACAAACGCACACAAGATTTCTATTTTAATCCCGCGAAGAAAAGAATCATCACCAACAGAAGAACCGGAGTCTCTGTTTTTAAAAGAAATTTTCACTTTTCCCGTAATTTGTTCCTTTGATTATTTTTGTATTTCTTTTATTTTAAATATTTTACCGAATCTCACATACCTGCACATGAAAGGGATGCAAACGTACACTCTGGTTTGAACGTGGAAAAGTGACAAAAGTGAAGAAGTTCAAGATTGAACGCATCCCTCCTGACTTACACGGCGGCCGGTTGCGGATGTATGTATTCCTAAGAATCTAAATCTATTTGGGAATGGATAGAAAATGGTTGGTTGGATGAATAGAGACGATCTCCATTAAGAAGGGAAATTCCTTGACTGAATCTGAGGAGTGTTATTTTCGTCTGCTGTGGCACGCGCCCTTTTCAATTTCAAGATTGGTGAGGAACGCAGTTGTCGACTCCGTTCACGCATACGACATAAATTCTGTTAAATCTTATCTAAAATGTTCGGTTTGGCATTTGGTATCTAGTATCTTATATTGGGAAGCATAGATGCATGTGCATATGTAGGGAAACCGTGAGTATGGGTATATATGCGGTGTGGGGTTACGAAGTGTTCCTGATTTTGGGCCAACTTGCCAAGCATCTGTTCTATCTTATCTATCGTCTCTCTTCTACTTTTTAGGGAAATTCCACAATATTTCTACTGCACCCTCGGATAAGATCGTCATTCTTTGTTGCCCTTCCTTAACATTAGTTACATTGTCGTTTTTATGCACTCGTTTTCGATCAAATCCTCTTCCTGTCCTGTGTGTTCGGCGTACGTACAGACATGATTTCTTAGTTTAACCGACTCGCTTTGGTTCGATTTTAGGCAAATCCTCTTCCTGTGCACGAGGGCATTACTTCTTCAAATTATAGAGGATCAAATTCGAATACAGTAAATCTTCAAATCTCACTAGGGTAATCTTTTTAAAGACCTATAATCCTCTGAAAATCAGTAGTAACTGAGGAATTACCAGAACGAAAACAGAACCACTTTCCCTCACCATTTCCTTCCCTTTCTGCGTCTTTAGAGGAAATGCCAATACCAGCCGACTACTGTGCATTTAAAGGATAAATTTTTCCCCTGTTTTCTTTAAGAGATACATTTTCTTCGTATTCAGTTCTATAATTAGACAAACTGTCTGAATACCTACAAAAAATTCAACTTTTTTGGTGCGCGACTGACTACCGAGTGTGTTTACAGTAGCGCTCAGTGCAGATCATCACAAAGGAAGACCACAAATGATCCTGTCTATTTTTGGATGGCATTTTTGTTTCTGTTTTTTTTTTTTTAGATTTTTACTTAATCAATAAAATTTGGTTGGTAAAAAAATAAAATTATAAAAATTATTTTGTTGCATTCTTTTGTTTTGGAAAATTTTGGTGGAAAATTTTCTCCAAAAATTCTTGGTAAAAAACAATTTATTTTGAGCAATTTTTGGAGTAAATCTCGACTAAATTTTTTACTGAAAAATTTCTCTTGAAAAGTTCGACTAAAAATTTCTCCTAAAAATATTTACTTAAAATTTTAACTACAAAAAATTTGGCCAAAAATTACGACTGGAAAATTTAACTTAAAAATTCTGCTAAAAATTACAGAGAATTTTTTTTTCGACGTTTATTTTAATTAAAAAATTTCTCTTGAAAATTTGTACTTCAAAATTTTGACTAAAAAATTCGACTTATAATTTCGACTTAATATTTCTACTACAAATTTCAGCTAAAAAATTCGACTTAAAATTTCTGCTCAAAATGTACACTGAAAATTCGACTTAAAATTTCGTTTAAAAATTTT
The DNA here is from genome assembly GCA_958298945.1 of Atherix ibis. Classification (NCBI taxonomy): domain Eukaryota; kingdom Metazoa; phylum Arthropoda; class Insecta; order Diptera; family Athericidae; genus Atherix; species Atherix ibis. The sequence continues at coordinate 80,742,305 of OY282609.1, forward strand.
TTCTAAAAATTTCGAATGAAAAATTTGACTAAAAACTGCTAAAATTTAAGACTGGAAAATTCGACTTAAAGTTTCTGCTAAAAATTACAGAGAATTTTTACTGAAAATTTCACCGGTTTTCATTTGAAAAATTTCTCCAGAAAATTTTTATTTCAAAATTCCGACTAAAAAATTTCTGCTACAAATTTTCACTGACTATTTATTGTTGCCGAGAAATTTTTACTAGCAAATTTTCAATGACAAATCTTTTTAACTAAAAAATTTGGACTGACAAATTATTTTTTTTGCTGAGAAATTTCTGCTACAAATTTTACCTTAAAAATTGGACTTCAAATTTTGACTTAAAAGTCTGCTTCAAATTGTGCTTAACTTCAAAATTTCGACTAAAAAATTCTACTTATAATTTCGACTAAAAATTGCTGCTACAAATTTCGACTAGAAATTCTGCTAAATTTTCAAACTGAATAATTCGATATATAATTTCGATTAAAATTTTCGACTGAAAAATACTACTTAAAAGTACGACTGCAAAATTCGACTAAAAATTTCTGCTAAAATTTTCGATTCATATTTCGACTAAAAATTCTGCTTAATTATCCGTCTGGAAAATTCGACTTCCAATTTCGACTGCACAATTCGATTAAAAATTTCAAATAGTAATTTCCACTTCAAATTACGACTGCACAATTCAACTAAAAATGTTGCTAAAAATTTCTTTGAAAAATTTCACCTGAAAAATTGGACCTAAAATTTCGAATAAAAATGCTACTAAATTTTCCGAGTGGAAAATTCGACATAAAATTTCGACTAAAATTTTCGACTGAAAAATACGACTAAACATTTCTACTACAAATTTCGACTTAATATTCGACTAAAAATGCCGCTACAAATTTCACCTGAAAAATTCTATTTAAAATTTCATTTAAAAAATTGAAATTCAAATTTCGACTAAAAATTACTGCTTAAAATTCTGTTTAATTTCAAAATTCCGACTAAAATTGTCTGCTAAAAATTTTGACTAAAAAATTCTACTTTAAAATTTCTGCTCAAAATATCAACTGAAAATTCGACTTAAAATTTCGTGTAAAAATTTCTACTAAAAAATTCTATTTAAAATTTCGACTAAAAATTTTGCTAAATTTTCCAACTGAATAATTCCACATAAAATTTCGACTAAAATTTTCGACTGGAAAATACGACTAAACGTACGACTTCAAAATTCCGACTAAAAATTCTGCTACAAATTTTACCTACAAAATTGGACTTCAAATTTCGACTTACAATTCTGCTTTAAATTCGGCTTCACTTTAAAATTTCGACTAAAAATTTCTACTAAAAAATTCTATTTAAAATTTCGACTAAAAATTTTGCTAAATTTTCCAACTGAATAATTCCACATAAAATTTCGACTAAAATTTTCGACTGGAAAATACGACTGCAAAATTCGACTAAAAATGTTTGCTAAAAATTTCGATTAACATTTCGACTAAAAATTCTACTAAATTTGCCGACTGAAAAATTAGACATCAAATTTCGACTGGAAAATTCCACTTCAAATTTCGACTGCAAAATTCGACTAAAAATTTCTGGTAAAAATTTCTACTGAAAATTCGACGTTCAATGTTGATTAAGAATTTCTGCTAAAAATTTTTTTAAATTTCACCTAAAAAATTGGATTTAAAATTTCGACTAAAAATTCTGCTCAATTTTCCAACTGAATAATTCGACTAAAAATTTCGACCAAAAATTTCTTCTACTATTTCATCTGAAAAATTGGACTTAAAATTCGGTTAAATTTTTCCACTGAAAAATTCGACTTGAAATTTCAACTAAAAATCCTACTAAATTTTCCGAGTAGAAAATTCGACATAAAATATTCTTTTCCAAGTAAAAATAAAAATGATTAATAAAAATTTTAACAAAAACATCTTTTTTTTGTTGATAATGTTTATTGTGATAGTTTTTACAGGAAATTTTTATCTTTTTTCAAAATAAAAAAAAACCTTTTAGCGAAGATTGTGTTCGAAATTTGCACAGAATTATTTTTCGAAATCAGTAGAAAATTTATAAGATTTTTTTTTTATTCAATAAACAATTAATTCAGATAAGATAACATTTAAAAAAATGAAGAAAAAAATAAATAAAGTAGTTTTTTTTTCGATATTTACCAAAAATTATTGTAGAATTGTGAAGTGTTTATTTAAAACACTCCTCAATTTATATTTGGTTAATTTTTAATCTATTAAAGTTCAACAAAAAAAAATATTTTTAAAAAAAAGTGAGAAAAAGTGTTTTTAAAAAATGCAAAAAAAAATTACTTAAAAAGGTAAAAAAAGGTAGCAGAAAAGGACTTACCTTGATTTTGCCATATCCAATTTGGGCCACGTACGACACGAATTCCCAATGGCACCATAACCTTATCCTTTTTTATTTTGTGGCTTTTTATGTATGCCTCGGTTCGTGTGTGTTTACTATTATTATTATTATTATTATTTATTTAATTTTATTTTATTTAAGTTTATTTTGTAAATAAATTTTACTCGTTCATATATTAAAATTTTTTTTATACACTAACAGAATTAAGACGAATTATTGCGTGTAAATTGTATGATTTCCTTTTTGGTTTTATTTCCTTCTATCCTTTCAACACTTTCTCTTTCACTTTTACACCTTCCACTTTAACTTTATACTCGTTTCACCTTATTCGAATCTATTTTTGCACTTTTTTTTTCTTAATTAATTCGCATTTTCCTCTACCTTTTTATGAAAATCATTATTTTACGTACCATATTTTGACTTAGATTGTATTTATTTACGAATTTTGTTATTTTTTATGTTTTCTTATCACGCGTTTCTTTGGTCTCATTTTATTTTTTAATCCATTCTTTTCTTTACTTTTTATTATTATTTTCTATTATTATAATATATACTTAATGCATAAGTTTAAAAAGTAAAATAAAATTCAAAAATTATAATAATATTGAATGCTCCCCTATTGATCACACTAATTTTTACAGAGTTTTTCGTTACCTTCTGTCTCCCCTCCAAGGGCTACATAGACTTTAATGTTTTCAATTCGTTTCGTTATTTTGTTTTTTTTTTCTCTCTTTTCTTTACTTATTTCTCCCGTACTTATATAAAAAAATACTTTCTGCTCTCCTCCTTCCTTTTTTACTCGTAATTTTTCAATTTAATTGAAGTTTTCTTCTCCTTCTAATAGAATTTATTTTTAAAATCTTGTATGTGTCGATAATCTTTTAATTTAAGATGCATGGTTACAACTGAAAATTAAAAAAAAAATTATTTAACAAAAACCCAATAATTTTTTTGTTGAATATTTTTCAACATTTTCAAGTTTATTTCCGTTTCAAAGTTTATTTCGAAAAAATTATAACAGTTTCAAGTTTATTCTGAAAAATTATAACAGTTACGACGTTTATTTCGGAAAATATAACAGTTTCAAAATTTATTCCAAAAAAATTATAACAGTTTAGAAGTTTTCTTTTTAAATTTGTTTGATCAGAACCAACTTATAGGAAATGTTTCTAAAATCAAATTAAAACTTTTCTATTTTAATCATTTAGAAAATAAAAAACAGTCATTTTGATTAGAAAAAAAAATTCTTAAAATTGTAAAATTTAACAAGAAAAAAAATTGATTTGAAAAAAAATTTTGAATTTTACAATAGAATGTAAAATTAGGTTGTCTTATATTCGACCAGCTGTACGAACTTTTTAATACCGATTCCACCATTCTAGCAATGAAAGAATTACGTATGGTTCCAACTAGAACATTTTTGTTCATGTCGTCGTAGAGGAAATGAAAATGACTCGATTATCAGTTGGAACCTTCGAACAATTTTCACTTGAGCTCGATCAAAGTTCGCCCAGTCAGAATTTGTGCGCGCTACGATCGATTTTTTTCTTCGTTTATTTGACATTTGACATTTATTTCGTTTTCATGAGCGATTTTCAATTGTGTTTTTTTTCTTCTTTTTTTGGCAGTCCAATACATTTGGCAATCAAAGAAAAGGTATAAAATTATTTAAACAACATAAAAGAAAATAGTAAATATATTAAAAAATGGACAATAGTGTTCAGAGAATGCAGCAGCAATGGGAGCAGCAGTCGCAGTAGGTGATTAAGCATAGTACGTAGATGGGTGTCTGGTTGGAGAAGCGCGGTAAGGACGTTGCTTGCGGAAAGTGTTTGCGGTGATCACTTCGAGCAGGAATTGTACAGCAATTTTCCCCGTCTTGGCAAGGATGATTTCGATTACCTTTTGAAACTGGTCTCACCGTTAATTGCCACACAAGATACGTCAACGTCTAGATTGGGTAATTCAACGTAACTGACATCGTTGAAAACAATATATTTTGCGACATTTCTTTTTTTTGTACAAACAATCGGCAATTCAAAGTACAAAACCAACAATTTTTAATACACAAAACGTGCCTCAAACAATAAACTTTGCGAAATGTCAAAATTGCTATAATGTTCGAGCTCGAATGAAAATTTTCATTCCAAGTGCGTATTTGAGATCATTGCTTAAAAATGATCAAGCATCTACAATTTTGTTCGTCTCGAATATGCTCGATCGAGGGAACGTGATCGACCAACATGTTCGAGCATATGGTATACTACATCGTTCGATTTTTTCTAAAATTCGAGCATATATAAAAGAACAATTTTTACTAAAATTCCATCATTTCTAGAATGGTATAATCATAGCTTAAGTAAAAAGAAAATTCCATGTTACATTTACAATCGGCCATTTACAACTTTAAATATAAAAAAAAACCTAACATTTAATAATAATAATTTCTGTTTTTTTTTTCTTTATATAAGAATATATTTAATATTTTAAGTTATAATAAATCTGTTCAGTATTCCGCCTACAATCATTATTGCAACTTTGTAATTTGAGCTACTACTACCACTACGACTTCAAATTTAAATGCATTGGAAATAAATGCTATGAGTTATAATTACGCGACGCTAATTTCGATAATGTAGTGCAGCCCATACTTTTCTGTTTTATAATTTATTTTTATATACGAGGGTCGTTCAATAAGTCCTTAGAAAATCCGAGAAATTGCGCTCGTAGTGTCGGTAAAGATTTTTTTTTGTAAGTAGCATTATCGACAGGAAAGCTGTCAGCTCGATCCATAGCGTACGTCAATTTCTACCGTCGATTAAAGTTAACGACATTTATTTGTGCATAACAATGGAAAAAAACGAGTTTAGGGCGGTCATCAAACATCTCCATTTGAAAGGCTTAAGTCCGAAAGAAATCAAAGCCGAGTTGGATGCAGTTCTTGGCACATCTGCACCTGTGTTTTCGACGGTTTACAATTGGGTGAATGAATTTAAACGTGGCCGTTCATCCACAAAAGATGAATATCGTTCAGGACGCCCAGTTGAGGTGTCTACTCCTGAAATCATCGACAAAATCCACGATCTGATTTTGAACGATCGGCGAATTAAAGCGCGCAAATTAGTTGAGGCCACGGGCATATCACAAGGTACAGTCGCTTCAATTTTGCATGAAAAATTGTCTGTGAAAAAAATTTCGGCAAGATGGGTGCCGCGTTTGCTCTCAGAGGAGAATAAGCGCAATCGTGCAGTGGACTCTGAGGCTATGTTGGCACTCTTTCATCGCAATCCTGCCGAATTCCTTCGTCGATATGTCACTGTGGACGAAACCTGGATACACTACTACACTCCAGAAACGAAGAGACAGTCATCACAGTGGATTTTCAAGGGTGAACGGGCTCCGGAGAAGGCAAAAACTGTGCCATCGGCCGGCAAGGTGATGGCCACGGTCTTTTGGGATTCGCAGGGCATCATTTTTATCGACTACTTGGAAAAAGGAAAAACAATAACAGGAGCGTATTACGCGTCGTTATTGCAACGGTTGAGCGAGGAAATCAAAGAGAAACGCCCCCATCTGAAGAAGAAAAAAATCCTCTTGCATCAGGACAATGCGCGTGTGCACACCTGCACACCTGCGCTGTTTCCATGGCCAAAATTGTGGAATTGAGAATGGAATTGTTGCAGCATCCCGCTTATTCACCAGATTTGGACCCGAGTGACTATTTTCTTTTCCCCAATCTGAAGAAATGGCTTGGCGGACGACGGTTCACTTCCAACGAGGACGTCATTGCTCAAACGGATGAGTATTTTGCAGAACTTCCGAAATCATATTTTTTGGACGGGATAAAAATTTTGGAAAAACGGTTGGAAAAGTGTATAGAGCTAAAAGGAGATTATGTTAAAAAATAAATAAAAATTTTTTTTAAAAACAGTTTTTTTCCATCTTTTTTTAAGGACTTATTGAACGACCCTCGTATTATACTTTATTATCGGAACTAAAGTGGCTCACTTGAAATTATCAAATGGGTCACTCGGTGACCGGAGGGTCATAGGTTGCCAACCCCTGAGCTACAGTTTTAGAATAATTTTTAAAAAAGAAATAAGGAAAACGGCATAGCCGACTGGGGAACGGATTTAATTTCGATTAATTGTTAATAAATTCTTCCAAAATATTTCTAACTATATTTTTTATAAAAAATAATTTCTTTCAATTAAGAAAATTAATTTAATGCTCGAAAAATATATATATATATTTTTTAATGTTAATTAATTTTAAAACAATTTTCAACTATTTAAAATATCATAAATAGTAATGAGTAATGGAATTAGTTGAGGTGGTATTTACTTATGTATTGGGTTGTCCGGAAAGTAATTTCGTTTTCCCAACAGAGGGCTTAATTGTATATAACATATACACGTATATAACTTCACTACAGTTAGAAATTTGCAAAAAATCAATATCAGGTAAGTAGTGCGTCTACCAAAAACCGAAAAACATGGCAAGGGGTCTACGGGATCCTCTGCTATAAATCAATCAATTACTGATTGATTTATAGCAGAGGATCCCAAACACAAACAAAAAAGTTTGGGATCCTCTGCTATAAATCAATCAGTAAATTACATTACAAAAAACGAATCACCCTGTATTTTTCCCTATTGTGAATTAAAATAGTTATAAAAACTGCAATTGTTATTTTTCTAATTAATTCTTTTCTTTTGAGTTGACTTTTTTTTCTGTTCCGTTCTGATTGGAATTTTTTTTTCTTTATTTAATTTCATTTTTTATTATTATGCTTATTAATAAATATGCAAGTTGTGTAAGATGTCACTTTACTATCGCTTCCTCTTTTTTCCCATTCTTATACTTTGATTTGGCCTTTACTCTCATTAAATTAATTTTTTCTCTCACATCAAAATTATACTGGAAAAAAAGGGATAGCATATATGTGTGTATTGGCTCTGTCGTATTATTATTATTATTATTATCTGTAGTAAACAAACTTGAAGTAGTTTTTTTTGTTGTATTTATTATAAATTGCATTGGTGACGTTTACTGTCAGTCAAATAATCTGTTTTCCTTATTTGCTCCACAGATAGTGGCTATTACATTTTCTCTTACACAATCATACCATATGCTTGTATGCACATAGCATATCCGCCACTCATTCAAATACGATAAGTACGAGTAATACAATAAATGACAAATTGACATTGTAAAATAAGGGAAAATTAATTCAATACAAAGTTTGTACGTAAAAAAAAAACTATTTTTTAAAAGATAACAAAAAATTTAGTAATAAAATAAAGTTGACTTTATAAACGTTTTTAAATATTTTTTCACGTGGTTTGAACATTTGTAATGGACGCGCACATCCATACGTAACTTTTTAAATGAGCTCTCTATAACTTAGCTATAAATAAACATGAAATTTAATATATTCGAAACCCATGTACATACTACTTATATACTCATGTGAAAAATATAATTTTTTTTTTGTTAATTTTCAAACCAAAATCTTATAAAATTTGCTATTAGAAAACTGTTATGAGAGTCATCTATTGGCGAGTACATGAAGAAACATTTTTTTTTAACTACACTCAAAAGTGTACTTATTTCTCGACTTCTTTTGAAGGGAATTTCCCCGTCAATCTGAAAAGTAATATTTCCCTAGAGGAACAAGAACCGAACTTTTCTGATAGTATTGACCAATTGTTAGTATTGCTCTAAAAAAAATGTGTTTACAAATTCTCTGAAGTGCCTGGCTAAAAATAAAGATAATAGCTGCAAAAATCAACCGAAAAATTGGCTAAAAAGAAATACGTAAAAAAAAATTGATAAAATAACACAGAAAAAATTGATAAAAGGTGAAAAAAGTTTAGTAAATTTTTTACACGTCACTGTATATTATTTAAAACGGATAAAATCATCTATTATTTATTGTCTAATTTTACATGGCAACAAAACAGATAAAAAAATTGATAAAAAAAAAGGTGAAAATAGAAAATAAATATTATCGAAATTTGTAGTTCTGAAAATAAAATAATTCCAATTTTCATCAAATATATTTTTATAAAAATTCAAATTTTGATTTAATTTTTATTTTATTATATTCCTTGGATTTTGCAATTATGAATGAAAAATATGGAAGCGGCTTGCAAGGCTTTTGGAAGGGCTTAGTCCTTATAGGGTAAAATTTTTTTTAATGACTTTTTTGTACATGAGGATTGTCTACGTAAATATGATTTTTGGGTATACCTCTACAGGAAATCGACCATCAGCGTCAAATGAAAATTTATCGTACTGTTCTGGAAACGTTTTACACAATAAAGCCAAAATTTGCCTTGTTGTGTGGCTTCTAGCTTCGTATTTTTGAAACCACATATAGTTCAGATTAAAATCTTTAATTCAGATAAAAAGGAAACGGTCTCTCCTTCTTTATTTCGAAAGAAATCTAGGCAATAACATTTTCAAGCCAAACTACACATCAGTTGTGGATTTTTAGAGCCTCATTTATCACTTTTCGCTGATGCAACGGTTCCTTCAAAGTCAGTTGTGGATTTTTAGAGACTCATCACTTTTCGCTAATGCAATGTTTCCTTCAAAGTCAGTTGTGAATTTTTAGAGCCTCATTTATCACTTTTCGCTGATGCAATGGTTCCTTCAAAGTCAGTTGTGAATTTTTAGAACCTCATTTATCAGATTTCGCTGATGCAATGTTTTCTTCAAAGTAAGTTGTGGATTTTTAGAGCCTCATTTATCACTTTTCGTTGATGCAATGGTTCCTTCAAAGTTAGTTGTGGGTTTTTAGAGCCTCATTTATATAATTTCGCTGATGCAATGGCTCCTTCAAAGTCAGTTGTGGATTTTTAGAGCCTCATTCATCACTTTTCACTGATGCAGTGGTTCCTTTAAAGCCAGTTGTGGATTTTTAGAGCCTCATTTATGGCAATTTCGCTTATTGACGTATATACTAAGCAAGAAATTGAATATCAATGCTCAAGAAATTTCTTTTTTTTTAAAAATCAGCATCGAAATTGTATTTTTCCAGCGCCAAATTGACATATTTTCTGTGCAATATTAACACTATTATTCGGCCAACATTTGCCGAGTATTTTTTCTGAAATGCTCTAAAGTTCGAGGATTGTTTGTGTAAACCCGACTTTTTTTGCGTATCCCCACAAGAAAAAGTGAAATAGCATCAAATCGCACAAGCTTGGAGGCCAAACTACATCAAAAAATTTTGATTTATCAAAAAAATTTTGACGAATTTACACGTCGTGGGAATTTTTTGCTTAATAAATACAAAATTTTCCGTGTTATGTGGCTTCTGGCTTTGCATTTTCGAAACCATATATCGTCCAGATTAAAATCTTCAAGTTCAAGTCATCATATATGCATAGTGCTCAGAATTGTCCGTAGCAGTATTTCCTTCTTCATTTAAAAAAAAAAAAATTACGATCCAATGACATGTTCAGACCAAAATGCACACCAGACAGTCTCTTTTGACGGATACAATGGCCTCTCCACAGTCACTTGTGGATTTTTAGAGCCTCATTTGAGGCAATTGAGTCACATAGTTAATAAATTTTTTTTTGACAAAATCATTTGTGGGGTTTTATAGCCTCATATATAAGAAATCAGTCTCATTACTAAAAAAATTTTTGTTCCAAAAGCTTCACAAAATAGCTATGGCAAGATCATCACATAAATAGGAATTTTTTTTACAATTTTACCGAATTTTTCTGTATTTAATCAATTCCGGATTAAAAATAGTTAATTCCGGACATGGTCCAGATTAAAAATTTCAAATTCAAACTGAAAAAATCGGTCATTTAAAAAAAAATACGATCTAATGACACATTCAGACCAAAATGCACACCAGACAGTCTCTTATCACGGATACAATAGCCTCTGCACAGTTACTTGTGAGTTTTTAGAGCCCCATTAATAGCAATTGGATCACTAGTTTATAAAATTTTGTACGACAAAGTCATTTGTGGATTTTCATAGCCTCATATATAATAAATGAGCCTCACCACTACAGAACATTTTGTTTCAAAAGGTTCACAAAATGGCTATGGCAAGATCATCACATTTATAGGAATTTTTCTATGATCTTTAATGGCTAAACAAATTCTACCTTGGATGACATGAATATTTGCCAGCTATGAACTGGCAGCGCTGTACTCTTTCCTGTATTTAATATCTGATTTATGACATTTTAATTCTATTATATTTTAGTCACCTACAGGGTTTATTTCAGTTTTTACGAAAAAAAACATGTATTTTGCTCTTATTTTAAATATAGCAAAAAAACCTCAAATAATATTTTAAAAATTATTCTTTTTTTTCTTTTTTCTATAAATTATATTTTTCTTTTAAATGCTTTTTAAAGAAATTTCCAATATAAATCGTATATTGTATTGTAGAAGAAGAAGAAAAAAATTAACGAATATAATGTAAAAATGAATTTTATTTTTAAAAAAATATGGAAAATCATCAAGCAAAAAAAAAAAAATACTTTTTGTCCATTACTGTAGGTGAATTCCCGTTTAGTTATTCATATTTGCATGACAACCAACCGCAATTACGAGTATCGGCTTGTATATATTTATGTATATATGGGGAGTTACCCACTATGCAAAACTAGACAGTTTAATTTGAGAAAAAAAATGTAAAATGAGTCAATTCGGAGAGCACAACAAAATATTATGAATTAATTTTTATTGTAATTGGTTGCGAAGATGTGAATTAGGTGAGGGGACAGCAGTACCAGAGTACTGTACTGTTTTGTACTAGGTGACGACTGTATTATCGCAGTGTGTAGAGTAGTACTACTAGATTATAGATTGTTGAGTGCATTTTTAATTTAATTTCTATTTTGTTTGTTGTTTTTTTTTTGCTTTTTTGTTTTGGTGCCTTATTGACGGGAAGATATTCACATTTGCCAATATTGCATTATTGACGAGAAATGGAGAGAAAAAAAGTCCGTTGGTCAAAAGAAGTGCGGAGGTGAGAGAGCGAATATGATGGTAACTTGGGCAACTGGGGCAACAACAGTTGCGCTAACCTCAGAACTATAATGAAAATGGAATAGAATAGCGTATGCATGGATGGAAGTTTGTTTGCATATGTGTGTGTGTGTGTGCGAATGTACTCAGTCTGCATAACCGACTAGTAAGTACTTGTCGTTGTTTGTTACTTGGCAGTTATTTAATAGAATGTGAAAAAGGCACGCTAAAAGAAATCGGCTAGTTGGAAAAGCTCACGCTACACTAAACAATAAGTAAGCATTTATAATTTAAAAAAAAGGGGGCAAAAAATATAAAAAAATAAACAGCATTCACTGTAAAAAAAAGTATACAATGGTTTTTTTTTATTTCTACATTCACTTATTGCCCTTCTTCTTTTACTCGGCAAATATTCATTTCTACAAATCTCTCTGTCTATATTAAAAAAGAAAAGAAAAGAAAAACAAATAATATTGTAATAAATATTCTTATTATTATTTCAGTATATACGAGTACATGCGATATGAATTTTTCTATTGTGGGCTGTCATTTACTTTTCTTTATTTCTCTCTCTACTTTTTTAGTTTCAACTAGACTAATTTTCTTAGGTTATATTTTTTTTTCAAAATAAAAAAAAAATCATAAAATTTTTGATTTTCTTTAATTATTTTTAACAATTTCTCCTTTTCTATTTACTCAAGCGAATATCAAAAAATGAAAAGGTTTTAATTTTTACTTCTAATATAACCTCATTTTTCTTTTGAATGTTTAAAATATGAAAAAATGAGGTTATGCTAAAGGTTAAAGATTTTTCTTTGTTTTTATAAAAAAATTCCTCCCTTTTCTTATTAATTATCAATTATAGAGAAAAGATTTTCTTTTTTAAAAATTTATGTTTCGAAGAAAAAAAATTACATATTTAAAGAAAAAATTTACACAAAATATAACAATAATAATTGGAAAAAGGGGGTTTTACTATTTAAAAAAAATTTTAGTTAGAAACTATTTAACTGCAAGAACATGTGACAAAAGGTCTAATATGAAGTACGGCCACGATCTTGATCTCACTAAAAGGGTGTAGATGAAAACCTGCTTCTGAAATGAGAAATTTGATTGTGGGACAAATTATTTGAATTAAAACGATTAAAGATAAAACGGAAAAGGTTAGAAAAATGGATAAGAAATACTACAACGGGTGGAATTGTACTAGAAAATAATCGAAATATGAGAAAAAGGAGCTTTCTGCTTTTGATACTAATTATCATATGAGCAGATTATGGAAAAAAGTGAGGCAAAAATACGTCTGAACAGACTAAAAAGTGGGTAACATCTTCCCTTCCAAAACCTTTTGCGCAAATTATCAGGCAAAATCTCTCTGGCTAATAGGAACAAGCCCAACTATTACCACCTGCGATAATATCATTCAAAGGCTTTGATAACCTCTTATTTAGTTTCTTTTAAAAGAAATTTTGATTCTTTTAAAATAAATTTTGCATTTTTTCTTATACTATTTTATAACTGAGAATATAGAGGACATTAGTACCTGAAATACTAAATTATTAAGAGATATTACCTTAAATACTGAATTATTAAATCCGCACAGATCCTAGAGCCAGCCAGAAATAACATTTTCAAGTCCCCCCCCCCCTTTTTTTTAACATATTCAAACTGTTGTCGGAGAAAGTTAATTGGGTTGTCGGAGAAAAGTTAATTACTCGTTCATAGTAGGACCTGTCTTTATCGGCAAGGAACTGAAAACGGTGCTGATTTACAGACTCATCTGAGTCTAAGGAGTTTTGACAAGAGAGACGGAAGCAAGTGCAAGTCTGACGACGCATCAATTAATGCCTTCGTTTTGTCGTCATCGATCTCGGGTTTCCTTCCTGATCGAGGAGCGTTGTTGAGATTATAGTCACAAGCAAGGAATTTTGTAAACCATCGTTGGTACTGACACTCTTGTAGACTATTATCACCATTAACTTTACGCAACTTTTCACAAGCTTAACGCGCGTTCTTCTTTTTATAAAAGTAAAAGAAAACAACAAAATATGGCGAAAATATTATACTGTTTGGTCAGCAATCTTCGTAAAATCCAAAGAAAATAAACTAAATAAATAATTTTCTTTAAATAGAGCTTAAACTATGAGCTGTTAAATGACATAACAATAACATAGATTCGAATAAATCTAGTACTTCCACATCTGTCATGGACTCAGGAAACTGGCAAGCCTCACCCTAACAATACCATATATACCCTCCTAGTTGTGTCGCTAGTAAAATGGCCTCTGGAACACTATGAAATCTCGAAACCAGCTACGTTTGAAGTCGTCGATGAGTATTTATAGGGAAGGAATTAGAAGACGAGGAATAAACTTTTTATAACGAGACACATTAACATCAAGAAAAATAGAGATTATAAAATTACAATTAAGAACATAAAAGTGAGCATCGAGAATTTTGCGAAATATTTTTAACTGAAGGAATTCAATAGGATCGGAATAGGTCCCCTTAGTAGAGCACCCCCCCCTCCCCCTTTAGTATGTAAAAAAAGGTATAAATATATCTATTTAAGTATACATGTACAATATTAAATACTAAATTGAATATATTTATTTTATTTGAATATTTTTTAAATAATTTTATGATAGTTGCAAAAACAAAAATACACGAATATCAATATTAGAATTGAAAAAACAAGAACACACACACACATTCCCGTTATTCACGTTAATAGGTCTTGTCGCCGATAACTACCCCAGTACTCATCGACTGTAATTCTTTTAGTTGTTTTTAATTGGAAAGGACTATCATAAATGTATATACGATAGCAAAAGAATACGACTAATAAAAATATACTCACTATATACTCTGATAATAAGAGTACAATTTAAAATTTCCAACAAAAAAAAAAAAAAAAACATTCAAGTTTCTAATTTTAACTACACCCACCCTATTGTTGATAGGTCCACCCTGTACTTTATGATTCATCCTATACTGATGATGTTATAAATAATTGTCACACGAAATTATTATGATTACAAAAAGAGGGAAGTGAATGAGGGAGCGATTAGTCTGAACGGAAGAAATCATCTAATCTATGGTTGAGATGTGTGTGTGTGTGTGTGTGTATAGCTCATTGTCCATCCATATTTCCATGCGCATACATTTGCATACATTCATGAACATTGGAAGAGATTATTTTGCTCTTTTCTCTTTCTATCCTCTTTCCAGAGGCTCTTTGCTAGTCTTTTCTCAATGGCAGGCGGCGGCAATACGATTGAGCGCTTAGCCAAACTTGAGGTGAATATTATATGAATGAAATTTTCTCCATATGTATATGTACAAATGGATTTAATGAATGTACATATATATATAAATAGTATATCAATACGGACCGGACTATATGGCACATGCTTTCAAACGTACATCCATACATATGGATGAGATTCAAACTCATTCGAAATTATTTCCTTTTGTGTATTTGGTTGTTTTTTTCCTTTTCAGTTCTTTTTTTTACATTTTAATTTTTTCTTGATTTTTTTTCCAGTTCTTTTTGTTGTTGATATTTTTGTCAAAGAAAACAATTGACTAAACGGAAGTAGCATTTTTGTTTTAAGTTAGAATACGCCCACGAAGAATTTCTATCTGATTTGTGGTCTTTGGATGAAAATCAGACAAAAGATAAAATATCACGGAACTAAAGAGGGAGAGAGAGAGAGAGAAAGAAAAAGAAAAACCAAGAAAAAAAAAAAAGATCCGAATAATTGATAGAGAATGAAAGGAAGTAACAGAGAAAGAATAGGAGATAGAGAGAGAATAGTTAAAAAGAAACGGTAAATTTTTCCTATAAATTCTGTGATGTGCTGAAAATGCTTCGAACTGGAAAGAGAAACGAGTTCCAATATTTTCCGAATGAACAGATTGCGTGGGCGGAAGAGTTTTTCGTATTCAGAATAAGGAGGATTTATTGTAAATACTGTAGATGCCGGTATTTTTCTTTTCTTTTCTTTGGCAAATAAAAATACTTTTCAATCTAACCAAACTTTATAGAGATTGTCATTTTTTTATAAGCTTTTCTTTTAAATAATGTACGAGCTCTGTTCAAAAAGTATCGTGAAATTTTAATTTCCACGGGTTACGTATATTTGATTTTCCATTTTTTGTGGCGTTATGTTGGTACTCATGTCTCTCAATTATGCCGACAAATTCGGCCATTTGGAATGTTCAGTTAATTTTTGACAGCTGCTTTGCTTGCACGTATTTTGGCTCGTTAACATTGCTAAGGAGCTGTTGGACTCTGTCCGCGACGACCCAAATTTTCTCCAGAGGGTCATAACTGGTGACGAATCATGGGTTTATGGTTATGACGTGGAAACAAAAGCTCAATCATCCCAGTGGAAACTGGCGCACGAGCCAAGACCGAAAAAAGCGCGCCAAGTTCGGTCGAATGTGAAGGTTTTGCTTACAGTTTTCTTCGATTGCAGGGGCGTGGTGCATCATGAATTCTTGTTACAGGGTAGAACGGTCAATAAGGAAGTAATTGCGCGAAGAAATCCGTTAGAAACACCCGGATTTGTGGAAGAATAAAAATTGGCTTTTGCTATTTTTGGCCAAAAACAACACACTAATAATGCCGCAGTAACCGTACACCGTATTCCCCAGATCTGGCCCCCGGTGACTTTTTCTTGTTCCCGAAACTGAAGAGCCCCATGAAAGGACAACGCTACGCTATGACTGAGGAGATAAAGATGGCATCGAAGGAGGAGCTGAACAAGATCACAAAAAATGATTTTTTTTTAAGTGCTTCGAGGATTGGAAAAAACGTTGGCACAAGTGTATAGTATATGATGGGGATTACTTTGAAGGGGACAAAATAGATATTCATAAATAAATAAATAATTTTTGGTAAAAAACACAAAATTCGCGATACTTTTTGTAGTTTTTTTTAAAAATATTTTTTCAACATTTTCTAAAAAAAAAAATATTTTTTTAAGATCACCTATGATAAAATTGTAATAATAGAAAATTAGCTAATTAAGTTACATTATTTAAATTGGGATTAAAAAACCTATCACAAAAAAAAACGTGTTCCCGTCGATCTATTTAGAGATCAATTTAGTTGGCATGTAACAATGAACAGGTTTTTTTTTTAATACATAACTCATAGGTAAGATATCCGGACTTCAAACTGTTAATGAAATTTTTTTAGTGATTTGAATTTATTTTATATTCAGACGTTGTTGTATCAGTAGATGCTCTAAATTTAGACATTTTCGAATGTTCAAATCTTGATGATATAGAAATGCAATTAATCAAATTCGATCTGGAAACGAAAATTTTCTCCATTTGAGAAGTCAATTGGAAATATTTGAAAATTATCAATTATCGAATATAATTAAAAATAATGGCAGAAGAAAAAATAATGAGAACTTAGAACACAATTTTAGAAATCTTTAAATATTTTTTTTTTTTTAAAAAAAAGGCAATATTGTCAATAAAAAGGCTTATGAGGCATTACTACTCTCGAAATGAATTTTATACAATGTAATACAAGAGGTACTAGATTGACCGATGAATTCAGTTGATCAATTGGGAACTGGATATAAAGTATTTGACATCAAATTTACAACAACAAAAATCTCATTAATACTAATAACTGAAAGTGTATTTTTTCAAACGTTTTTAATAAAATTTTAAAACTCTTTTTTTTCTGTTTGCAATTTTTCCCGTATTAATAAATAGCTTAGAAAGATGAATGAACCCATATTCTTACTTATCGGATCACGCTGTTATATGATGACACGTTAAAAAAACTGATTATAAAATAATTGATAATTTTATTTATTTAAATAATTACAATTAGGAATTATTCTAGGTCAAATCGTCGGATATATATTATTTGAGGATATTTGCTATGCGCGTGTTTAAAGGTTTCGCCACCACTGATCTAGAGCATCCAAAAAAAAGTAGGCCATTTAGACTTTCTGCTATACTATTCTTAAAATGCTGTCTCAGTCCAACTGGACGGCATATAACCAAACAATTAATAACAGATATCATATTTCAGAGTTCTTATATATTCTTTGTAAATAACGAAAAATATGATAAGAAATTAAAGTGTTTTTTTTATAATAAAAGATACTTCGAAGAATATTTAAAAATACTTTTAACTCGTACAAAATTAGGACAGATTCTGGAGCATTTTTTATAGATAAAAGAATTAATATATGATGAATATTTGGCACATAATTTATGAAAACTAATCTACACAGATTTTAGGTAGTTCGGATGATTAGAATTTCGATTAGTTTGCTAAATAACCTTTAAAACTATTTGTTCAGTCAATATTTACTAGATCTACAAATGACTCAATATGCTAGAAATAATTTGGTTTTTTTTTGGTTGATTTAATAAGCCGGTTAATACCGGCTTGTGTGTTCGTATATAAAATGTGTCAAAAGACATCTTACACATATAATAACAGACGATACCTTATAATGCCACAAGATATTATATAATGCCAAAAGACACCTAATAATGCCACAAGACATCTTATAGTGCCAGAAGATACTTTATAATGACAGCCAGTAGACACCTTAAAATGCCAATAGATACATGAAAGTGCCAAAAGATATCTTATAGTGCACGCAGACTCCTTATAGTGGCAGAAGACATCTTATAATGCTAGAAGACATCTTATAATGCCATAAAACACTTTATAATGTCAGAAGATATCCTATAATGCCATAAAATACCTTATAGGGTCAGAAGACACTTTATAGTGCCAGAAGATATATTTGATAGTGCCAGAAAACACCTTATTGTGCCAGAAGACACATTATAATGCCGGAAGAGACCTTATAATGCCAGAAGACATTTTATATTGCCAAAAGATACATGACAGTGCCAAAAGATACCTAATAGTGCCAGAAGATACCTTCTAGTGCCAGAAGATATATTGTATAGTGTCATAAGACACCTTATAGTGCCAGAAGACACCGTATAATGCCAGAAGACACCGTTCTAGTGCTAGAAGATATATTGTATAGTGCCATAAGACACCTTATAGTGCCAGAAGGCACCGTATAATGCCAAAAGACACCGTACAGTATCAGTAGATACCTTATAATGACAGAAGACACCTTGCAATGCCATCAGACACCTCATAGTGCCAGAAGACCCCTTATAATGCCAGAAGTCAACTTATAGTGGCAGAAGACACTTTATAATGCCAGAAGATACATGATAGTGCCAAAAGATACTTAATAGTGCCAGAAAATACCTTATAATGCTAGAAAATACCTTCTAGTGCCAGAAGATATATTTGATAGTGCCATAAAATGCCTTATAGTGCCAGAAAAAAACCTATAGTGTCAGAAAACAGCTTATAGTGCCAAAAATCATAGGCCCATTTTCAAAAATTTTGCAAAAATGTTCAACAATTTTCTTTTATTCAAAAAAGAATTGTTTGAAATTGTTTCTCTTTTCTTATTATTATTTTAAAAATATTCCCCCAAAAATTATTGTAGTAAATTTCTTTTGACGTCATACTATATACGCACTCTCAATAAAATCCTCATTTTAATGTCACAAAATTGATAATTAATTATTTCATCTAAATTTCCTACACACAAAAAAAATCTACTACTAATAAATAGCATTAAAATAATATTGAATTTACCACACGGAATTTGAGAGTTTTTATTGAATAAAATCATACAATATGTGATCGAGTTTAATTTTTTTTAATTTGTATGTTTGTTTTTTTGTTGCCAATTATACGTACATACACTAAGCTGACCTTTCATTCATATTTTTGTTTACTTAAGAGAAAAAATGGAAATTTACAACATAAAAAACCAGCTGGAGAAATGAAGAGAAATGTCAAAAACAAAATTTTGCCATTTTTTTTTTATCTAATTTGGTTATTAAAAACGTTTTTATAACAACAATTTCTAAGAGATAATTTTTTTTTGTTGTCAAAATAACTTTTTAGTACGTGTTTTCTGGAAAGAGAAACAAATTTTTTAAGAAACAATTTTTTTGCGAAAGAAATTATTTTATGGGGAAAACTTTTTTGTGAATATTTTTAGTAGGGAAACTTTTTTTTTTGTAGAAAGGAACATTTTTGATTTGGCAACAATTTTGTTTTGTTGAAACAAATTTTATTGAAGTAATACTTTTTAGATACAATTATTAAACAATAACAAATCTCTGTGAAAAATAATTTTTTTTATAAGAACACTTTCTTTGAAGCAACAGTTTTTTTCTGTAACGTTTATTTTAAGAAGGTTTTTGTAAAAAAAATTTTTTTTAAAAAAACAAAAAAAAAAAAATTAAAGTTACTTTTCTATAATTTAACTTTTTTTTCTGTCAATATTAATCTTTTTTTTAATTTCTAATTATAATTCATATTTAATTTTAAAAAAAAAACCAAAAATTGGTTAAGGATTTTTTTAAATTAAAATAAGAAAAATTTGATAGTTTTCATTTTTTTCCGCTTTTAATGCAACAGAATTTATTTGTGACTTGGCTTGGACAGACGACAGACAGTGTGTCATGAATTTTTTACGAAAAAATCCCCATAGTCTGATGATGACTATGACCGTGTTCGTTCGTGATTGATGCTTCTGGGTCTGGTTCTGTTGCTGATTGGGATGGTGATGCTGATGAGAACGAATGATAAAATCATTGTGTGACAAATACACAACACGATCCCAATGACGATTATTAGAAATAAAATGACAAAAAAAAATTCATAGAAACAAAAACAAAACAAAATTATTTCCTTTTTTTTTTTAACATTAATTTCTTCTCAAATTTCTTTACTCGATTTTTTTTTTCTTCCTTTAAATTCTGTCAATTAATTAATATCGCTTATTTAGAAAGAAAAAAAAAAGAAAAACAAATTACGATGACAGCTAAACAATATTTTTTATTATTATTATTTTCCAATCAAAATATTTACTTTCTTTTTTAAATATTTGATAACATTTAATAATTTTTTATCCATACTTTAAAATTTGAATTATATTTTTTTTTTTTGGTTTTTTTGTTTTGCAGCATTTCGATTTTAATTAAATGGTACACCACCGATTATTTTATTAAAAAACAAGGAATATTTATTAATGAATAAATTTTTAATTTGATTGATCTGAACACAGATGTCGTAGCCATCACAATATAGCCGAGTTATAGAAACGTATGACTTTATGGTAGACAACACAATGACAGCGTCGACGTCAACACTGCACAAGTGCCAAGAGCTGTTTTGCATTATTTAATTACTCTCTCCTATGATATTTGTTGTGACGACTGACTACACCGCCCTCTTCCCATTAGAAGAAATTCTCTCTCTCCTCATTTAATTGCATTCGCTCTAAATTCAAATGATTCATCTACATATCACCATCATCATCATCATCATCATCATCACCAACATCCTCATCATCACTGCACTACCACCATTCATTCGTCAATAATTTTAGCATTTCTTTTTTTATATTCACGTATTTATTATATGTTACACGGTAACTTTATACAAATTGCAAAAATGCACTAATTAAAATTCTAACAGTCACGCAAAATTTATCTTTACCAACAAATAATATCGAACAGGAAGAAAACAATTTGTACAATTGAATTTTTAAAAATTTCTATTTTATATTATTTGAATTTGGTTTTTTTCTTTTCTAATTTATATCAAAAAATAAGTATTTCGTTACGAAGAGAGAGCAGGCAGCAGCAGCACTTGATTATTTTCGCTTAGAAAAATTGTCACCAATTTCTATTTACGGACAAAAAAAATTCTAAACCATATATTTTCGATCAAAATTCTTTTAGCATACCTTCACGTTTTCTTTTTTTTTTCTTTTTCGATAATTAATTATAAAACAAGCTAGATAATATAGATTAATAATAATAAATCACTAATAAACGTTTATTAAAAATTCACATTTCACACGATATTTTCCGAAATTTATTGAAAAACTGTACGACTGTCATAGCAAAATATCGCCCCATTCACATCGAAAATCGACAGACGAATCTCTCATTCTATTAAAACGCTATGACAACCAGTTATTAGAAAGAGATTGAATTAGTTAATATTTGCGATAGAGAAGGAAAAGAACTACCATCACCAACACTATCTCATCTATCGACAAGAATCAGCAACGCAACAACAACACAACGCAAAACAATACTTCAACTTCAAATGGGTGTGGTGAATATTTCAACTCGGGGAACAGTTGGCCAAAAATCACCACACTATGGCAGATGTGTATAATTTTCGAAAAAAAAACGAAAACAAATTAAAAAAATAACCTGCGCCTAGTTTTTATTCGAAATTGAAAATTTTAAAAACAAAAACTTGATCACATTTACTTTTAATATAAGAAAATTTGTATTTTTCTTATAATTTTATGGTTTTTTTTTTGCTGTTGGATTTATTTTTTCGTCCCACATTTATCAAAAAACTACATTTTTCCTATTATAAAAGTTGCCATATTAACAATTAAGTTTTGGTTGAGTTTTTATTTGATTTTTCGAACTGTTATACATATATGGATGACATCTGTCGAGTATAGAGAAAAATTGGCCTTGAAAATGATAAAAACTCTCGAAAAATGCCCTTCAAAACGTCTGAAAATTAGGTCTTCGCCATATATTTATATACTGAATTGATAATTTCTCTTTTGGTGGGGCGAAGGGGGGTTGTAATTTTTTTTTGCACTCTTTCATTTATTGAAATTTTTTTATAAAAATAAAAATGCTTTTATCAGCATTAGAAATAGTTATAATAATAGTCTGCATTCTCGTCTTTCATATGCAAAAAAAAAACATACATAAATTTAAAAAAAAATTTAGTTTCTATAATTTTTACTATAAAAATATTACTGAACAAATTTTACATACTACATATAAAAATAACATAGGCCATATTTCAGAAAAACATCAATTTGTCTTTGAAAATTTATAAATAAAATCAAATTTAAAATGAAAGTAAAATTTCGTTACGAAAAATTAGCGAGCAAATTTATTTCTACTTTTAACAAAAATAAAAAGAAAATTTTCTAAAATAAATTATAATAAACAATTATAGTAAAACAAAATCAATCCAATCGAGAGCTTATATGTATATATTTAGGTCAGAAAGATCAAGTAAACTTGATATATTTTACTAAAATTTGATAAGAACTGATTAGTAATAATATATAGAAGAAAACTATAAGAAATCTAACAAATCATAAATCTGTATTTGGTTTATCTTCTATTGCTAAATTTGTATTAAAGCTGGAGCCAGACAGTAATTTTTGCGCAGCTATACGCATTTCGTCTTTTTTTTTAATATCATTTATTGGAGTCCAGCTTGAATCGTATTCGAGACGATAACTTCCCTCATAATTATGATTGTTTGAATTTCCCCATTCCTATCAATATATATCAATTAATATAATTTATTTGTAATAGAATAATAAGTAATTTAAACGAAAAAGATTACAAAACGTCATACCTCAGGTGATAACATGCTAAAGTATTTTTGCCCCGATTCTCTAGTATATAGATGATATATGTGTCCGGGTTTTTTCTGAAAATTACAAGCGACATGGTGTAATTGGTTACTTTCATTAGTTTCTTCTAAAATCTTCTTTGCTTGATCTTGGAGCATTTTTATCTACAACGATTTCATAGGAAAAAATAAAAACAAATGTAAGCATTTTGTTTTGGACGACTTATTTTAAATAGCATCGAAATAGATTCTACCTGCTCAAGGATAAGTGATAATTTCCCACAAGCATTGTGCTTCAGAGATTCATCTGCTGACTGAATCTGTTTTGCCAAAGCGATTATGTCGCTTTCGTCATGAGCAAATATTCTGCTCATACTGACAATATTCGCCCCATTTGGTGTAGGATTTCTTTCAACTAAAGTTACTAAAATAAATCAGAATAAAATTATTTTATTTCATATCTCAAGCCCACTCCACTTATTACCATCTCCAAAATAAAAATAATTTTACTTGTCAGAAGGTCCCGGATGTTAAATATAATTTTTTCAACATTTATCAATAAACTTGTGATCTATAGTTATGAAATTACTAATTTCTTGATATATATTTTTTGTTGTTGAAATTACCTGTTTTCCGAGCAGTCCTATAATCACTTATTTCCATTTTTTTACTATTTTTATTAGTTCAACAATATTCCTCTAAGCTGCCTTGCACAATTGTTTTTGTTCATCTTCTTCTTCTTCTATTACAGCTGTTTTAAAGATCTTTCCCTCCGCCGACGTGTTGTTAAGGATTGGATCATTGAAATCAGTAAAAAAAAAACATTTTTTTATTAAGAATCTTTAAAAAGTCTCTTATTTTAATAGAATTCTAGATTTTTTTGCCAATTATGTTTCAAAAAAAAAAAAATAATAACAAAAAACCAAATTTAAAGCGAATAAAACTTTTCGATTTTGTTAAATATTCTCTCTTTGCTCTGGAACAATAAGAAAATGGAACAACAATTGTGATGAAAGTTGTCAATTTTGACAATTTACTGCACGTCAGCTGGTTAATATCAAAAGCGAAGATATTTGGGACGATCAAAGGCAGATATTTGTTATTGTTATTTTTTTTTATAAAAGCGGATTTAATCTATTCCGCTAAAATGGAGAGTGAAAAAATTGAAATGTGTAATAGTTTGATAGAATGGTTTAAAGTATTGAATTTGAGTGCGCCGCACTCAGAAGTCACAGAGCTAAACGATGGATTTGCATTGGCTCAGGCCCTTAATCAGATTTCTCCGGAAATATTTACAGGTTCATTGTTGATTCGACATCAATTCCAATTAGGAAATTTCTAATTTGATTTTTTTCTTTCTTTTTAAATTATTATTTACCTTTGTAGATTTATGGCTATCAAAGATAAAAACTGACGTTGGATCTAATTGGCGACTAAAAGTTAGTAATCTGAAAAAGGTTATCGAAGGTGTTTACGATTATTATGCGGAAGCACTTAATTTGAGCTTAACTGATTTTCCACGGCCGGACGCAATGAAAATCGCTGAAAAAGGTGATCAATTGGAACTGGGACGATTATTGCAGCTAATTTTAGGTTGTGCTGTAAATTGTGCTGATAAACAAAATTATATTACACAAATTATGGAACAAGAAGAATCTCTACAGCGTAATATAATGAGAGCACTACAGGACTTAGAGTCGATATGGCAAGGAACATCTCCGTCACGAAGCTCAATTAGTATAGCCAATTTCGATTTGAAAATAATGCAAGAAGAAAGAGATATATTGGCTCAGAAATGTTTTGAGGCTGAGAAGCGTGTAAGACCCACTTATGAGAAGAAATTGTTTTTCTTCTTCTTCTTTCAAATATTATTGAAAAGAATTTCCTTCGAAATAGATCGCACTCTTATTGGAGGATAAACAGTCGATGCAACAAGAAATTTCCAAATTACAACAAGAACTGCAACGACTTGAGAATCCAACAACAATCGGCGATGATGGCATGTCTATTGGTCCTGTTCAAATGGGTTCAAATCGTTATAATGATTTAAGACGACAATTCGATACACTCAAAGAAGAACTACTTCAATCCGAAACGGCTAGGGAAGATCTAAAATTGAAATCGATTCAACAAGAAAAGGAAATATCATCGCTTCATGGTAAAATTGAAGAATTAACGGTAAATGATTCTTGTTTGTTGTAGAAAAAAAAACTATAATAATTCTTTATAGCAAACGACATCCGAATTATCCCAACTCAAAGACGAATTCGATATTTTACGTGAAGCTAATGATAAATTAAAAGTCTATGAGGGACAATTAGTTATTTATAAAAAGAAATTAGAAGATCATAATGATTTAAAGAAACAAATCAAATTATTAGAAGAACGAAGTGCTGAATACTTAAGACAAAATGCCCAATTCGAAGATGATTCGAAAAAGTATATTGCCTTAAAAGGGGAAATTGACTTGTACAAGAAAGAAGTGAGCAGCAATATTACATATTTGTGTAATTAGTTTTTTTAAAATGATTTTATTGTTTATTTAGGTACAAGAACTACACGAGAAACTCGATAATGAAGTTAGTAAAAATGTTAAATTGGAATTTGCTAATAAAAATTTCGATGGAAAAATGCAAACTCTTCAGAGGGAAAAAGAAAATCTACTCAGTGAACGGGATACTCTCCGAGAGACTGTTGATGAACTGCGATGCGGTCAGGTTTCAGGTAATTGAACATTGAGAAATGAGTCTTTTAAGAAAAAATGTTATTTGTTGTTACGAATTATATTCGAGTAGAACCTGGAAATACTGTATCACGGGAATTACTTTCGCCAGCATTGAAAGAGAAAATCGAAAATTTAGAAGCTGAAAATAAAGCACTTCGTGAAGGTCAAGGTGGACAAACTGCATTGGCGGTAAGTTGTTTAATTTTTTCAAATTTTATACACGATATTGAATATAATTTCAGCAACTTTTGGATGATGCGAACAAACGAAATGAAAACTTAAGAGATCAACTAAAAATGGCAAAAGAACGAATACTTTCTTTGACGCAAGTTGCACAGAGTGACGATCCAGCTGTGAAAGGGTATTGAGAGAATTTTTCCTTTTAGCAAAGATAATAATTTTTTTTTAAATTCAAAAAATAATTTTTTTCTTTATCACAGTGCTGAATTATCTAAACAACTGAAGCAAGTTATTGAACTTAATGAACAGAAAGGTAATTTCCAATTGTTATATTATATTTCACAATGTTGATATTGATAAATTTTTAATAGCAAATCAAATTGATGAGGCACATACACAAATAGCAACTATGCAAGCAAAATTAACACAGACAGAAAATGTTTTAGCAAATCGTGAACAAGAATTAGTGGTACAAGAGACACGATACCGTAAGTGCATAGAAAAAGCCAAAGAAGTAATAAAAACATTGGATCCCCGAATTGCAAATGGTAAAAAATTGTTTTTTTTTAAAAATGTATTTTACTCCAAAAATTTCTTTCTTTAATTTATTCAGAGGCAAACCTACTCGATAGAAGTCCAGAGAATGAAACCGAAAAAGCTCGAATGAGTTCAACTGAAGAGAAATTAATAGCAACTGCCTTTTATAGGTAAATTTCACACATAATTCATTTCAGATAGCAAATAGAAAAATAACAAAGAATTATAAAAAAAAATTTACTCAATCATATTTTTATAATTTGTAAATTCTATGGACAGATTTGGCCTTACTTGTCAACGTGATGCTGTCGATGCAAAATTGGCATTATTATCTGGACAAGGTCAGAGTTTTCTCGCAAGACAACGACAATCAGTTCCACGTAAATCATTAAATATTAACTATAAACAAAAATAATCCAAATAAAAAATTTATACTATTTTATTTAAATTGAATAGAAATTATTAAAATTCAAAATAGTAAAAATTTAAAATAAAAAAAAAACAAAAAAAAAATAACTAATAGAAAAAAAAATGGGCTCATTAAAAGTGCCTTAAAGCAGAGTTAATTGTATTAATTTCTTAACTTTATAATAAATAAATATTATTAATGAATCTTTTTTTATAAATAAGATTAGGGCTGTCGAATTATATTTCATCAAAATTCTATGGTCGCAATGATCTTGAACATGTCCGATCTATTAAGAGAATGACAAACAAATTCCGATAATTCCGATTCGTAGACATACAAACTGATTTTATAGCGCAATACTGGTTCCATTTGCCATTCCTGTGGTACTCAACTCACAATTGTTCACTTATTTCCCAGAATTAATTTCCGAAAAGGAGACATTTACCAAAATTTAGCAAAATTCTCCCTTTACTTTTCGTTTATTTACTTTTTGTACAAATCCTTTCATTTTTTTAAAAATAAATTATATTTTTTTTGGTGGCCTCACCATGTGGATTGCAGTTTAAGAAATGAATAAAAACACCATCAAAAAGTTAGAGTGAATGTCCACTTATTATTATTATTATAATTATTATTATTTACGAATATTTTTAATACAATACAACAGAGAAAAAAAAAAACAAAAAAAAAGATATTATTTTTTTTGGTTATGTTGTTCGTTTTTCTTTTTGGTTATTTTTCTTATTTTCTTTTCTTTTTTAATATTTAATATCTTTTGCTAATTTCTTTCTTTAAAATAGATTTTTTTTATATTATTAACATTTTATCGTACTATACATTTGTTTTTCTTATTATTTAGTGTTTTTTTTTATTCCATTTAAATTTAATTGTTTTTCCTGTTTTATATTTTTTTAAATTCGGACCGTTTTTTTTTGAGACCCTCTCCAACATATCCCTCTCTACATATTTCGTATTTCTGTGTTTGGTTTGTTCATTTGTGGGTGGGTAGTGGGGTAATATTTTATTTCCATTCAAAATTGTTTTTTTTTCTATATGAAAATATGATTAATTTATTATTTTCTGTTTTGTTTGCATTTAAAAGAAAAAAAAACAAACTGAAATGACTGTTCTTGTTGTTTTTTATTCCCTAAATTATCAACTCTGCAAAGAAAAAAATTAATGTATAATTTTAAATGGTTTTTTCTTATTAACTGCATTTTAATTGAAGCAGTATTTTTTCACTAATCAATTTAAATATTTTTATATTTATTAGACGAAAATATTTGTTTAAAAAGAAGGAATAAGAAAATATTTTAAAAAAACCGTTTCAATTTGGCATTTTTCTCTCAACCTTTTTACCATAGATACGAACCACTATCGATCAATTCAATGAAAACCAATGAAAGCGTACGGAATGTTATTTTGGGCTATGCTACTCGAATGGTAAGAACATAATTCCAACTACAACTGTAAAGTACATACAGTCTGCTGCCATAATATTAAAACCTTAATAGTCTTATGGGAATGCAGAAAACACCGACCGTCTTATCGCCGACATATGTAGATCTTGTTTAATTTTGGAGTTGAAATTCAAGTTCTGCCATACATTTCAGTGTTTTAAAATGTGGTTTAAACTGTCGTTTGACAGTTGAAAAATTTAATGGAACATCATTTATAAATAATAAATTATATTTCCATTGTAGTTAATTGGTTTTCAGTTTCAGTTGGAATTGTGTTCTTACCATTAATGTGTCATTAAACGATCAGCCAAATTGGCAGACGTCCGTCAAGATGACGTCAGAGAAAATTTGGCTGACGGTTGGCAAAGTTGTCAGCCAACTTTTGATTTATTGATGGTGGACAACTTTATATTTTGACAGCCAAGTTGTGCGGCTATCAAACATTCAGTCTCATCCAAGGTTGACGCATTGGTAGATCGTGTGTTCGTTTCGTTTTGTTGTTTAGTTCCATCGTCGTCTGTGCAAATTTAAACACGTTCGTTCGGTTGTAAGTGCAAAATTGAATAAGTTCGGTTTTTCTATCAGTGCAAAATTGAATAAGTTCGGTTTTTCTATCAGTGTAAAATTAAATAATTTCGGTTTTTCTGTCAGTGCAAAATTGAATAAGTTCGGTTTATTGACAGTGCAAAATTGAATAAGTTCGGTTTTTCTATCAGTGTAAAATTAAATAATTTCGGTTTTTCTGTCAGTGCAAAATTGAATAAGTTCGGTTTATTGACAGTGCAAAATTGAATAAGTTCGGTTTTTCTGTCAGTGCAAAATTGAATAAGTTCGGTTTTTCCGTCAGTGCAAAATTGAATAAGTTCGGTTTTCCTGTCAGTGCAAAATTGAATAAGTTCGGTTTTTCCGTCAGTGCAACATTGAATAAGTTCGGTTCTTCTGTCAGTGCAAAATTGAATAAGTTCGGTTTTTCTATCAGTAAAAAATTGAATAATTTCGGTTTATTTTGAGTGTAAAATTGAATAAGTTCGGTTTATTGACAGTGCAAAATTGAAAAAGTTCGGTTTTTCTGTCAGTGCAAAATTGAATAAGTTCGGTTTTTCTATCAGTGCAAAATTGAATAATTTCGGTTTATGTTGAGTGCAAAATTGAATAAGATCGGTTTATTGTCAATGCAAAATTAAATAAGTTCGGTTTTTATGTCAGTGCAAAATTTTCGGTAATTTTAAATATTTTTAAAAAGTTAAATTTATTATCAGTGCAAAATTGAATAATTTCGGTTTAATTTTGCACCGGAAAAATTAAAAAATGTGCACGAATTCCCAAATAAGCGTACCCAAATAATCTTCCGTAATTTCGCTTAAAAATGTGTCTGGTAAATAAATCTAATTGTAACAAATCAGGCTATTAGAAAATCAGCCAAATTTGTGACGGGAATTTTGGTGTCATTTTGACTTTACGTTGACAGATGTCAGCCAATTTGGCTGATTGTCTAATGCCAACCCACCGTTAACGGTAAAAGATTTTATGAAAAATATCCTTAAACCTTACAATTGTTTGCGGAATAAATTGTATAAAGTGTTTTTTTTTCTTTTCTTCTTCAACAATTATCGTATATTATTTATTGCACTGATGAATATTGTGTCATCTTCGAAGGTAAGTTGAATTTAATTTATATACAATAATTAAAAACAAAATGTTTTTATTTATATTTAAATAATGATCTCACTAAAAGAAGTCAAATATTGCACAGAGTTTTTTGTAGATTTTTATTTGAAATAACTAATAGCGAATTGAAAGAATTTTGTATATCTTTTGTTATTTTTCAAAGTATTTATAAAACAACATACGAGGTCTGTTCGAAAAGTATCGGGAATTTTGAATTTTCGCGGGTTATGTATAATCGATTTTCGATTTTTTTGTGGCGTTATGTTGGTACTCATGCCTCTCATTTATGCCAACAAGTTCGGCCATTTTGAATGTTCAGTTAATTTTTGACAGCTGCTTTGCTTGCACGTGTTTTGGATCATCTGTTTTTGCCCATTTTCAGCATCGCATTAACATTGCTAAGGAGCTGTTGGACTCTGTCCACGACGACCCAAATTTGCTCCAGAGGATCATAACTGGTGACGAATCATGGGTTTATGGTTATGACGTGGAAACCAAAGCTCAATCATCCCAATGGAAGCTGCCGCACAAGCCAATGTGAAGGTTTTCCTTCGATTGTAGGGGCGTGGGGCATCATGAGTTCTTGCCACAGGGTAGAACGGTCAATAAGGAACATTACCTGAAAGTTATGCGCAAGCTGCGCAAAGCAATCTGCCAGAAACGCCCGCATTTGTGGAAGAACAAAAATTGGCTTTTGTACCATGATAATGCTCCTGCTCACGCAGCGTTGCTTGTGCGCAAATTTTTGGCCAAAAACAACACACTAATAATGCCGCAGCCACCGTATTCCCCAGATCTGGATACCTGTGACTTTTTCTTGTTCCCGAAACAGATTCTTTGATCCATTTTTTTAAATGGGCAAAAATCAAGGACGAGCCAAAAAAAATAAAGAAATTCTTTTATAAATTACTAAAATTAATTATTTATTCAAAGATTAATTCAATCTGTCAAAAATTAACTAAACATTCAAAATGGCCGAACTTGTCGGCATAAGTGAGAGACATGAGTACCAGCATAACGCCACAGTAAAATCGAAAATACGTAACCCGCGGAAATTCAAAATTCGCGATACTTTTTTAAACAGACCTCGTATACTAACATAATGTCTAACAAAGTAAAAAAATTGTGCCTGTTGTAAATAGTATTATATTTGATAGGGAAATAAAATATTTTCTGCTATATTTATGGTAAAATTTTCACCTAAAACTATTTACAACAGGAACAATTTATTTTGCAGACATCGTTTAACTATGCACGATAATAAGCAGCGCCGCCATCTATTGCAATCGAATAGAAGTAGTTATGAGTCTGGGGTTCTTCAGAGTCCGATAGTATTAAAATTTCTCACAAATTAATTTCAAAAACGAACTATTCACAATTTTTAATTGATTTTAATGAAATTCACCAGTAATCATCACAAAACCATATTTTCTGTTTTAAGTTCAACAAAAATAAATACAACAATTTTCAATTTAAATTTATAAGCTCCAAAAAAAAATTCATCTACTCATGCTGACTACCATAATTTTTTTAAATTTAAAAGTTAGTTTTTTTTAATATGTTTCTTTTTTTTCTTTTTTCTTAAATATATTCATTTTTTTTACATCTTATTTATTTACTTACTTTTGTATTCATCTAGTTTTTAGGGGTTTTTTCTTTTGTAAATTTTTATTTTTAATATTACACATTTTCTTATAAATTATCTTTGGTATTTGTTGAAATTCTTTGGTAACGATGATTTTCTTTTTTAGTTTTTGTTAAATTTTTTTATACCGCTCAATTTTCTAATCACAATTCTACTTTTTTGCATATGCCTGCTTACACCTTCTCGCATTATTAGTACGTATATTATTGGGCGTGTCCTATAAGTAGAAACTACCATGGTCGCCACATATCGTCACCCTGTTTTGCGATTGGCCTTTGTAGATTAATAAAATTTTGATTATTTTGATTTTGTTCACTTATGTCCGTGTATGAAATTGATTCGTTTGGACTGATGGAAGAGCTCTTCAACTGTTTACCATGGAGACCGTTAATCGGTTCCATGTACTTGTGCTCGGTGATCACCATTCCGTCGGGGTAGCAATGCTTAACGTTTACCGGGGATGTGGTATCGTTTTCCACGTCGATCACGTCCACCTCCATTCTGGAAGCTGAATTATCGTTTTCTTGTCGTACTCCTGTCGAAATGGATAATGTCCCAGTTGTGTCCACGCATTCTGTTGGTGGCATGTTTTGCATTGGCTCGTCAGAAATGGGGCTTGACAATAGCTTTTCCGATGGCGGTTTTAATTGTGGCTCAATTTTAATTACCTGAGGTTGAGGCTGTTGATTCTGTACTATTTGGTGCTGTAATTGTTGTGAGTGCAGGGCTTGTAACTGCTCCAGCTGAGGGTGTTGTGGGCCGATCTGTTGGGGATGTTGTTGTGGAATCTGTTGCGTGTGCGGTTGGGGGTGTTGTTGAGGAATTTGTTGGACAAGCTGTTGTTGGTGCGGAACCGGGTGTGGGAGATGGTGCTGTTGTTGCTGCTGTTGCTGTTGCTGAACTCGACTCAACTCGATGAGACGCTCAAAGTCGTTACGAGTCGTTACTGGATCCAACATACTCTGCGTATTGAGCCCTAGTGCAGCTGCCAACTGCACATAATGTGGTGGCAGAACTAATACTCCATTTGGTTCGGGCTTTATCTGTCGAAATTCACTCGGTGCAGGTGTTGCGCAATTCTACAGAAAATATGGCACAAAGACGAAACAACAGAAATAGAGAGCGTTTTTATATAAATATCTACCCTGCTAATATTCAATAAACAAACAAATAATGGTTTGGGTACCAACCTTAGTTCTTGGATCTAAAGTTGAGTCCACCAATTGATGATTAACTGGTGTGCTTATGTCTCTGAGATTTGAGGTTGTTGGTATTTGATTGGCGGTTATTATATCTTCAACATTAGCTACCAAAAGAGGTGATGATTGTCGTAATTCTGTGCCTCGATTATTATTTTCATCCTAAGCATTATAACATAGAAGAAGTTAATTAACATTTCGATGGCCCAAAATAATTGTACTTAAAATACGTACGAACACAAAAAAGATTGTTGACAGTAAATTTCAAAAAAAGTTATTGTAAAAAATTTGCAGCAGAAATTTTTAGTCGAAATTTATCAGTAAACATTTGTCAATAAAAATTGGTCTGTACAAATTTGTCTGTAAAAATTCTTTCAGTAAAAATTTGTCACTAAAAATTTTCAGTAAAAATTCTTTCAGCAAAAATTTTTAGTAAAAAATCTTTCAGTAAAAATTTACCAGTGAAAATTCTTTCAGTAAAAATTGTCAGTAAAAATTGTCAGCAAAATTTTGGCAGTAAAAATTTGTTCAGTAAAAATTTGTCAGTAAAAATTCTTTCAGGAAAAATTTGTCAGTAAAAATTCTTTCAGTCAAAAAATTTCAGTAAAAATTTGTCAGTAAAAATTTTTAGTCAAAATTTGTGAGTAAACATTTTTTACCAAAAATTTACCAAAAATTTTTTTTACTGAAACAAATTCTTTCAGTAAAAATGTTCAGTAAAAATTTGTTCAGTAAAAATTTTCCGTATAAATTCTTTCAGTAAAAATTGTCAGTAAAAATTGTCAGTGAAAATTGTCAGTAAAAATTGTTAGCAAAATTTTGCCAATAAAAATTTGTTCAGTGAAAATTTGTCAGTAAAAATTCTTTCAGTAAAAATTTGTCAGTAAAAATTTTCCGTAAAAATTCTTTCAGTAAAAATTGTCAGCAAAATTTTGCCAGTAAAAATTTGTTCAGTAAAAGTTTGTCAGTAAAAATTCATTCAGTCAAAATTTGTCAGTAAAAATTTTCAGTAAAAATTCTTTCAGTAAAAATTTTTAGTAAAAAATCTTTCAGTAAATATTTTCAGTAAAAATTGTCAGTAAAAATTTGTTCAGTAAAAATTCTTTCAGTAAAAATTGTCAGTAAAAATTGTCAGTAAAAATTGTCAGTAAAAATTGTTAGTAAAAATTGTCAGTGAAAATTATCAGTAAAAACTGTCAGCAAAATTTTGCCAATAAAAATTTGTTCAGTGAAAATTTGTCAGTAAAAATTTGTCAGTGAAAATTTTCCGTAAAAATTCTTTCAGTAAAAATTGTCAGTAAAAATTGTCAGCAAAATTTTGCCAGTAAAAATTTGTTCAGTAAAAATTTGTCAGTAAAAATTTTCAGTAAAAATTTTTCCAGTAAACATTTTCATTAAAAATTTTTTCAGTAAAAATGGCAGTCGAAATTTTGAGTGCAAATTTTCACAAAAAATTTTGGGAACAAATTTTTGATAGAAATTTTCAAATTAAAAATGTACAAAATTTCTCATAAAAATTAATTTAGAAAAATTCAATTCCTAATAAAAATCAGTTTTTGTTAAAAAAATTGTTCTTACCTGTACGACCTGCACACTGGACACGTCTGACGTTGAGGTTATTGGTTGATTACTTCTACTGTCAACACCTTCCCGATTATTTTTACTAAAATCCAAAGGATTCGAATCCTGGCTGTTATAGTCCATGGAATTATCGTCGTGCCTGCATACCCAAAGAAGAGAGAAATTTTCGATGTGAATTTCCGATAAAATCGAAACTTTTCTGCATAAAAATTACGTTTTCTTTGCACAATTTACTTCGTAACAACTGCTCGATGGGCTGTCGGCGAATGTGGAGTGCGGGCATATTTCGATGTCAATTTCGGCTATGCACTGATCCAAATGACGCAACAATCTAGCCTTGGAGCCGGGATCCGCCAACGATGGAATACTCGGTAGCGGAGGCGGTTCTGGAGTCGCCAAATATCGTGCAACCTCTCGTGCACAGTCCGTGTATCCTGCGCGGTATTTATTCACAGCTGCACGAAAAGAAAAAAAGTTTTTATAAGTTTTAATTTTGAATAATTTAAATATTTCGTTAAAGCGTGGGTGGAAAAAAGGGACCACCAACCTGTATCATCCAAATTCCGATGCCGTTGAAAATGTCGTACGGTCAATTCCAGTATGTCCGCCTTCTCTAGTTTCGTGTGCTTCGTTTGGCCATCGGCGTTTTTGGCGTTCGCCTTTGTCGATTCCAATATTAACGCTTTCAGGATCGCTAGGCTTTGGTTGATTCGGGCTCGTCGTCGTTTCTCCATCAATGGCTTGTTTGTACGTTTCAGATTCTCTTGACTAGATGTAACACTGCCTTGTGTCGATGTGACAAAATTGATATTTTTCGTATTATTTGAAGTTGTTGGTATTATTCCCAATCCTGAATCAAAAGAAAATTAAAAAAAATTAAAAAATTTAAAAAAAATGCTTTTCCAAATAGTAATGAAAATATTGGATTTTTTTTATCTATTTTCTTTTGCAAAAATTTCAGTGAGTTTAGACAAAATAAAATAGCTTCCTTAACAAATAAACTTTAAAGCTTGCTGAATTTTTTATTAAAAAAATTGGAAACGTTCTAAAGTGTGCATAAACTGACTTGGGTCCTCCACTAATTTAGAATGTGAATTTTTCCCAATTTCCAATTAATTAAATTCGATTAAATTAAAAATAATATAATTTTTTTTGGTACCATTTTGGGAATTTTAGTTGCAGTGGTGAGTCTATACGAGGACTGATAGAAAAGTAAGAAGCCTTACTTGTTTGTATTTTTTTTTATACTCTTTCAAAATGGTTAGTTCCCTTGGGCAGCTACACATCGACGAAGGGGTTATTACTACTCTTCATAGCAGTGCTGGAAGGCCTTACAACCTGGAATCACCTTCAGCTTTTCGGTTACATTCTTTTAGATTTTATTGACAGTATAAAGATGACGTCCTTTCAAGTGTTTTTTTTTATATTTTGGAATAAAAAAAAATCGTACAGACTGAGATTAGGGGAATAGTGAGAGCTGGGGATCTACAATAACCCACCAATAACTACAATAGTTAATAGAGCTGACCGTTTAACAGAACGCTGAAATTTTCTATCTAAACCCTATGGCCCCTTTTTCTGAGCTGTTCATGAACTTTTTTTTATAAACAGAACTGTTTTTTATAAGGACATTGTAGGAAAGTTTAATGTTTTCATCAGTCGTCAACGTTGAAGATTTTACCTTGAGCGAGATTCCCATTCCACTACTTTTCGTCTCCTGAAAAATCCTTTGTGCTCCCAATGAAAATAAGAAAAGTTGTGCACTTGATAAGTAATTTTTCAGAAGTCGCAACTCGGGGATTCACCAAGCCCAACACAAAATTTAAGCCTTCAAATTTCGCTGTTCAATTTTACATAACTTCTTAAAGGACTTGATCCTTTGCAGAGAAGTTTTTAGGGTTTTTTTCATAAATTTCTGTTTGAAATTCGGCGATTATTTTAAAAATGTTGATTTTGAGGATATTTTACGAAGCATATCCGACCGCTCTGCCTTCCGAAAAGAAATAGTTTAGGAATATCAAATTTGGGACCCAATTAACATCACTAAATCTCGATATTACGCGTCCTCGGAAACTAATAGCATAAGAAAGCCAAAATCACGCGTTCTTTTTTCTGTGGCTTGTACATGTATTTTGGCAATACCACATATGGTCTAAAATTAACATCTTTAATTAACAGCGATATGGCCGTATGATAACTGACTGCAAAAAAAGTCAGTTATCATACGGCCATATCGCTCCCAATTGATAGTAACGATTTCTCCTTCTACATTTTCAAAGGAACACTAGCACTTCCAAAACAAAATTCACACCACACAGTCAAATTTCAACAAAACGGATACAATGGCTTCTTCATAGTTATTTGTAGATTTTAAGAACCTCATACGAGGTCTGTTCAAAAAGTATCGCTAATTTTGATTTTGCACGGGTTAAGTATATTCGATTTTCGTGGCGTTATATTGGTACTCATGTCTCTCAGTTATGCCGACAAGTTCGGCCATTTGGAATGTTCAGTTAATTTTTGACAGCTGCTTTGCTTGCACGTGTTTGGCTCGTCTTCGATTTTTGCCTCAATTTCGACCAAAAACAGCATCGTATTAATATTGCTAAGGAGCTGTTGGGCACTGTCCGTGACGA
This sequence comes from Atherix ibis, assembly GCA_958298945.1. NCBI lineage: Eukaryota > Metazoa > Arthropoda > Insecta > Diptera > Athericidae > Atherix > Atherix ibis. The sequence continues at coordinate 80,779,244 of OY282609.1, forward strand.
CCCAAATTTGCTCCAGAGGGTCATAACTGGTGACGGATCATGGGTTTATGGTTATGACATGGAAACCAAAGTTCAATCATCCCAATGGAAGCTGCCGCACAAGCCAAGACCGAAAAAAGAGCGCCAAGTTCGGTCGAATGTGAAGGTTTTGCCTACAGTTTTCTTCGATTGCAGGGGCGTGGTGCATCATGAGTTCTTGCCACAGGGTAGACCGGTCAATAAGGAATATTACCTGCAAGTTATGTGCAAGTTGCGCAAAGCAATCCGTTAGAAACGCCCAGATTTGTGGAAGAACAAAAATTGGCTTTTGGCATTTTTGGCCAAAAACAACACACTAATAATGCACAAGCCACCGTATTCACCAGATCTGACCCCATATGACTTTTTCTTGTTCCCGAAACTGAAGAGCCCCATGAAAGGACGACTCTATGCTACGATTGAGGAGATAAAGACTGCATCGAAGGAGGAGCTGAACAAGATCACAAAAAATTATTTTTTGAAGTGCTTCGAGGATTGGAAAAAACGTTGGCACAAATGTATAATATCTGGTGGGGATTACTTTGAAGGGGACAAAATAGATATTCATGAATAAATAAATAATTTTTTGAAAAAAACACAAAATTCGCGATACTTTTTGAACAGACCTCATATATGGCAATATTGCTGTATGGACCGAGCAAGAAATGAGTCTCATCGCTGAAGATAATTATGGTTCGAAAAATCAGCACCCAAAGCCCCATGTCCCACTAGCCAATCGCTAAAAAAAATTATGGTAGATAAAAATAAAATTTAATTTGAGAAAATAATCCACACTTCGTCCTTGTTATCGGTAGTTATAAAAAATAAAAATGGCTTAAAAAATCTTACGTAACTCCGATATGATTAATCCTTGATAATTAGCAGGAAAACTTTGATTCTGTCCTTGATAGTCGTCATTAATTTAGATATTAAAAATGAACAGTGCAGAATAAAATAAGTTGCACAGAAAATCCTCAAATATGTGACTGTGTTTAAGCACATTTAATTTTAGTGACCTTAAATTCTTAAAAAAAAATTGTAATAAATTTGAAAAGAAATTTTTTTTATGTAATTAATTTTCAGTTAATTTGTTCTTTTACGAAAGTTTCAAAATAAAAGAAATAAGCATTTGCTAATTTAATAAAAAAAACTTAAAATTACCGATAGGAATATTTTTTTTATAGTTTTTTATTCAGTCATTAAAATAAAAAAATTAAGAAAAAACCAAATCCTATAAATACAGATTAAAATTTTCCAGTAAACTTTTAGGTAAAAATTTTCAGTAAATTTTTCGGTAATTCTTTCAATAAAAATTCTCAATAAAAATTTTCAGTTAAAATTCTCAGTAAAAATTCCTTCAAGAAAAATTCTTTCAGTTAAATACTTTCAGAAAAAATTGTTTAGGAAAATATAATTTCGGTTGAAATTTTTAGTAAAAATTCTCTAAAAAAAATGCTTTTAGTAAAAATTATTTCAGTAAAAATTCTTTCAGTAAAAATTTTTAGTAAAAAATTGTCAGTAAAAATGCTCCAGTAAAACTTCTTTCTGTAAAAATTCTTTCAGTAAAAATTCTTCCAGCAAAAATTCTATTAGTAAACATTTTATTAAGGAAAAATAGTTTCGGTTGAAATGTTTAGTAAAAATTCTCAGCAAAAATTATTTCTGTGAAAATTCTATCAGTAAAAACTTTTTCGGTAAAAATTATTTCTGTAAAAATTCTGTCAGGACAAATTCTTTGGGCAAAAATTCCCTCAGTAAAAATTCTTTGAGCAAAAATTTTATTAATAAAAATTTTCAGTAAAAATTGTATTATTAAAAATTGTATCAGTAAAAATTCTTTCAGTAAAAAATATCAGTAAAAATTCACAGTAAAATTTCTCAGTAAAAATTCTCAGTAAAAATTAATTCAGCAAAAATTGTATCAGTAAAAATTCTATCAGTAAAAATTCTTTCAGGAAAAGTTCTATCAGTAAAAATTTTTAGTAAAAATTCTATTAGTCAAAATTCTTTCAGTACAAATTTTCAGTAAAAATTCTTAGTAAATTTTTCGGTAAAAATTTCTAGTAAATTTTTCGGTAAAAATTTCCAGTAAATTTTTCGGTAAAAATTTCCAGTAAATTTTTCAGTAAAAATTTCCAGTAAATTTTTTGCTAAAAATTTCCAGTAAATTTTTTGGTAAAAATTTCCAGTAAATGTTTCGGTAAAAATTTCCAGTAAATTTTTCGGTAAAAATTTCCAGTAAATTTTTTGGTAAACATTTCCAGTAAATTTTTTGGTAAAAATTTCCAGTAAATTTTTTGGTAAAAATTTCCAGTAAATTTTTTGGTAAAAATTTCCAGTAAATTTTTTGGTAAAAATTTCCAGTAAATTTTTTGGTAAAAATTTCCAGTAAATTTTTTGGTAAAAATTTCCAGTAAATTTTTTGGTAAAAATTTCCAGTAAATTTTTTGGTAAAAATTTCCAGTAAATGTTTCGGTAAAAATTTCCAGTACATTTTTTGGTAAACATTTCCAGTAAATTTTTCGGTAAAAATTTCCAGTAAATGTTTCGGTAAAAATTTTCAGTACATTTTTCGGTAAAAATTTCCAGTAAATTTTTTGGTAAAAATTTCCAGTAAATGTTTCGGTAAAAATTTCCAGTACATTTTTTGGTAAACATTTCCAGTAAATTTTTCGGTAAAAATTTCCAATACATTTTTCGGTAAAAATTTTCAGTACATTTTTCGGTAAAAATTTCCAGTAAATTTTTTGGTAAAAATTTCCAGTAAATGTTTCGGTAAATATTTCCAGTAAATTTTTCAATAAAAATTTCCAGTAAATTTTTCGGTAAAAATTTCCAGTAAATTTTTTGGTAAACATTTCCAGTAAATTTTTTGGTAAAAATTTCCAGTAAATTTTTTGGTAAAAATTTCCAGTAAATTTTTTGGTAAAAATTTCCAGTAAATTTTTTGGTAAAAATTTCCAGTAAATTTTTTGGTAAAAATTTCCAGTAAATTTTTTGGTAAAAATTTCCAGTAAATTTTTTGGTAAAAATTTCCAGTAAATTTTTTGGTAAAAATTTCCAGTAAATGTTTCGGTAAAAATTTCCAGTACATTTTTTGGTAAACATTTCCAGTAAATTTTTCGGTAAAAATTTCCAGTAAATGTTTCGGTAAAAATTTCCAGTAAATTTTTTGGTAAAAATTTCCAGTAAATTTTTTGGTAAACATTTCCAGTAAATGTTTCGGTAAAAATTTCCAGTACATTTTTTGGTAAACATTTCCAGTAAATTTTTCGGTAAAAATTTCCAATACATTTTTCGGTAAAAATTTTCAGTACATTTTTCGGTAAAAATTTCCAGTAAATTTTTTGGTAAAAATTTCCAGTAAATGTTTCGGTAAATATTTCCAGTAAATTTTTCAATAAAAATTTCCAGTAAATTTTTCAATAAAAATTTCCAGTAAATTTTTCAATAAAAATTTCCAGTAAATTTTTCAATAAAAATTTCCAGTAAATTTTTCAATAAAAATTTCCAGTAAATTTTTCAATAAAAATTTCCAGTAAATTTTTCAATAAAACTTTCCAGTAAATTTTTCGGTAAAAATTTCCAGTAAATTTTTCGGTAAAAATTTCCAGTAAATTTTTCGGTAAAAATTTCCAGTTAATTTTTCGGTAAACATTTCCAATACATTTTTCGGTAAAAATTTCCAGTAAATTTTTCAATAAAAATTTCCAGTAAATTTTTCGGTAAAAATTTCCAGTAAATTTTTCGGTAAAAATTTCCAGTAAATTTTTCGGTAAAAATTTCCAGTAAATTTTTCGGTAAAAATTTCTAGTACATTTTTCGGTAAAAATTTCTAGTACATTTTTCGGTAAAAATTTCCAGTAAATTTTTCGGTAAAAATTTCTAGTACATTTTTCGGTAAAAATTTCTAGTACATTTTTCGGTAAAAATTTCCTGTAACTTTTTCAATAAAAATTTCCAGTAAATGTTTCGGTAAAAATTTCCAGTAAATTTTTTGGTAAACATTTCCAGTAAATTTTTCGGTAAAAATTTCTAGTAAATTTTTCGGTAAAAATTTTTAGTCAATTTTTCGGTAAAAATTTTTAGTCAATTTTTCGGTAAAAATTTCCAGTAAAAATTCTCACTAAAAAATCTTTCAGTAAAAATGTTTAGTAAATAATTTCCATAAAAATGTTTTTGGTAAAAATTATTTGCGTAAAAATTCTTTCAGTAAAAATTCTATCAGTAAAAATTCTATCAGTAAAAAATCTTTCAGAAAAAATTTGTTCAGGAAAAATGCTTTCAGTGAAAATTATTTCCGTAAAAATCTTCACAGTAAAAATTCTTTGAGCAAAAATTCCCTCACTAGAAATTCTGTCAGTAAACATTTTTTGCGCAATAATTGTATTAGTAAAAATTTTTAGTGAAAATTGTATTAGTAAAAATTCTTTCAGTAAAAATTCTAAGTAAAAATTCTCAGTAATAAAAATTCTTTCCGAAAAAAATGTTCAAAAAAGTAGAATTTTTTTTTTTTAGAAATTTTCTTACAAATCGTTTTAATAAAAATGTCAGTATTGCTAATTTTTCAGTTAACTTTTGTTTTTACATTTAAATCAATGAAATTTATAAAATAGCGAATTTGTAGTCGTAACTCACCTGCAACGTTTTTATTTTTTGCGTAATCCTTTTCACGTTTAGCCGTCATTTCTATGTAAGAAAAGGATATATTGTCGATTTTCTCTTCGATTTCTCTTAATAACACTTTTCACACATATTAGTAACGAAATTAATTAATTCCACCTCCACACTGTTAGCCATAATAAATACTTAGACAAGAAGACGTAATTCAACGGTTTTTAAAAAAAAATATTTTTAAGTTTTACCAAATTTTTTTTAATCACTAAAATTGTTATTTTTTTACACTGTTTAATTTTTTGTTTTAATTATTTTTATCACCAAATCGTTTTTAAGTAATGTTTTGATCACTTAAAGTTTTTCATTAAAAAAAAGTGTTTCAGAAATAATAGTTTCTGTTGGGTTTTCGCACAAGTTTTTGAATCTAAATTTGGAGAAAAACAAGAGAAATTAAATAAATTTTTATTTAAGCAAAAAGGAATTTAACAAAAAACAGAAAAAAAATGTTAATAACCCTTGTAATAATAGAAGGGAAGTTGCTGCTGGTGGTAATAGTGACGGCAGAAATTACAGTGCAGCAACTGCGATAATAATAATAATAATAATAATAGTAATAATAGCAGTAAGACTAGCAACAGCACCGAAAATAATCCTGAGAAGGATTTCTGTGGTAATGCGTTCGTTGCGTCCGTCTCCGGGTGCCTTTGCTACTCTCGTCCACGAACAGTAGTGCACATGCATTAATAAGTGCTGCCGCAGGCATTAACAGCTTCACTGTCACTTACAGTTTATTATTCACAGTTCACTGTTCAACGCGTTCACAGTTCACACTTAAGAGTCAAAGCGTAAAAGTGCCCTCGAATGGGGTGGATCGGGCGGTATTAATGGGGGCATTATGAGAATGGGGTGGCCACAACAATCTTCTGTACAACGGCTTATAGTAATATGTGTACAAGTGTGCATGGGAACGATTATAATAAGAAGCAGGCGATGGCAATAGCAGTGTCGACTACGACGGCGGCGTGGGTGATGGCGGGCGGCGTCAGTGGCACTCGTTACGTACTACTTAATGCTCTCGTTAGTGCAAAAAGGGAAGGGTTGGAAAGGTGAGCGGATTAAATTGGGAACAGTAATCGGGAAGAAGCAGCAGAGTTGATTCAAGTTGGTTCAATCCAACCGAGACACAATCATTATTAGTTGAGTTGGTGATGGGGGAGAGGTTAGCTTAACGACACTGCTAAATCCCAGGCGTATCATAATAAGCTACCCACCACCGGTTGGTCTTCCGCAAAGGGCCGATCTTGATACAACTGGCACGGCACACGCTAAAGTGGTTAATTACTTTAGGTGATTTAGATTGTCCCTCGGTTTGGTCTTGTCTGGTAGGGTCTGGTCTGTTGGTTGATGGTCTCTGGTTTCTGGTCTTTTGTCTCTGTTGTCGTCGTCGTGCTTGTGTCGACTGCTGCTGACAACTGACGACCGTTCGACTCCTATTAACCGGTATAAAAGCATCAATATACCATGGTCGGTCGCCTCATCAAAAACCACCCCCGAATATCTTCAATTGCTATACGCAACCCCTTGTCGTCTATTAGCCAACGGATTTGGATTGTTATCGTTTTGTTATTGTTGTTGTTGTTGTTGTTGTTGTTGTTGCTGTTACTATCGCAATATCGTTATCACTGTTGTCGTCATTGTCGGTTCGCCGTCGTCACCAGCACAATATTGTACGTCGTTTATCCCACACCCCACAGTCTAACCATTTTTGGAACCACTGTGATTACCATTAACGTTAGGTGACACTATCGCCACCACCCAATAATAGTTGGTAAGTTAGTTCGTTAGCTGGTAACGCGACATGCTCGACGCAATCAACCTTTTAGATTTGTTTTGTTTTTATTTTTGTCGCTGCATTATTTTTTTCCCACCTTCTTTTTTCTCTTCTAGATTTTCACAGTCTCATTAAGTATAAATACACTTGCTTGACTGCCAACCACAACCATCAGCCACTATCGCCATTATTTCCAAACACTATCGACGTGACACCTTCGAATCCAAATTCTGAACAGTAGGAACGCGAGTGCAGACAGCACAACCTAGAGCCGTTAATCGTCACTTAATTCATTTCGCGGCACCCGATACGTATCGGAAGAGAGGAGTAAAAAAAATTATTTAATCGAAAAACACTCCTTATTTGGCGACTCCCAATTAATCAGGATTACTCAACCAACAACGAAATGGTAATGTGCTAATGTAGTCGTCATCGTACTCTTAAAATTTTGCTGGACTTGTAAGACTCATAAAGCTCACAAGGCTCACAAGGCGAATAAGTCTCACAAGGCCCATAAGCCTCACATGGGCCCATGAGGTTCGTAAGCCTCACAGGACCCATAAATCTCGTAATTTCTGAGATAAGATCGCGCGATTTCTCAAAAAAAAAAAAAAAAATCCTTTCATTACTTTAACAGAATTTTTCTTAAATTTCCTTTTATCAAAAAAAAAAAAAATATTTTTTTTTCTATTATTTGTCCTTTTTGTTTTTTTTTTTAAATTTTTGTTAAAAATTTTTTTTTTTAAATTTACTTTTTCTTCACAGTTTAAATTGCATTTTTTTTTTTTTTTATTTAAAAACAGTTTTTATTCAAAAATCCGTTAGATCAACTGTTTTTTTTCTTCAGTTAATACGTCGACGGCGATATAAACTGTTTCGAAAAATTCGATTTCGAATGTCCTTTTAACAGATCACCACCACACCACACTTCCTAATCACATGAAGTCATTCTCTCGACTGACAAACCGAAATTCTAAAAACCTCGTGACTGCTGTGCCTGCTAACGTGTGCCTTTGCTGTGCTGCACAAAGTCTGACTGTGGACTGTGCGCGATGCGGTGCGATGATTGACGTTGTTCGTCCTGTTTGCGAGCGCAGCTTTCTATGATTGCGTCAAGAAGCCGAAGCTGTGCTCTGAACTCGACAATCGACTTCGGTCTACTGTGGAGTTGGTTGGTTTTCCGTTTTACGCTTTGCAATATTCCGTCTGTGACTGTGCTCCACTCTGTGCTCGGTCCTTCAGCTTTAGGGATTCATGGCTGATGCTATGGGCTGTCGGCATTGTAGCGTATATTGTACCGCGTGGCCACTGTCAGCAGCCAAAATCCAAACCGAATCGAACTTTATGCAATTCGTTCTACTAAGTACCTCGGTTTTGTGTGTTGAAGTACTGTGTGCTCGGCGTACGGATGGTTCTGATTGTAGGATTTTGTATTATGAAAAAAAAAATGTGCGGGGGGGAAGGGGGGGTGAGAAAGGGGCGCTGGCGACTTTTCCAGTTACCAAAAACACAATTTCGTTTTGGATTTTGGGCGGCAAAAAAAAACTTTACGTTAAGCACTCGCCATCGTAGTCATCGCAGTCGCCTACATTATTTTTCAGATTTTCCCGCCCCCTATCCCCCCTCGATAGCCGATAGTCGTCGATAGCTGATAGCCGTTAGCCTATTAGCCGTTAGCTGTTAGCTGTAAGCTGTTAGCCAACATCATCAGCGCCATGCCCTGGACACATAGCCGACATTCTCGTTCAAGTACCGCAACAATCTCGTTCCGCAACTCATCCTTAGTTTTCCATCAACGAAATCGGTGCTTTAATCCTTCGACTTGTTCGTTTTTATCCTTTTCTCTTTTGTAGACGTCGTGCAATCGTCCTTCGTCCTTCCCAACTTTTTCAAGAAAGTTCCTTCTATCATTCGATGTCAACAACGGAAGCAATGGGAAAGACATCGACAACGAGAACGAGAACCAGAACGTTATCAACGAACGATGTCGTTTGATGAATACAGCAACAACAACCAAAAAGGATAACAGCCCATAGAATGGAAACATTACCACAGAGATATGGGGTGCGACAAGAGGGGAGGATAGCCTAACCGAAAGAATACAGATGAGAGATGGCAAACCGAGTGTAAGGATCAGAATCCGAATAGAATGGTAGATGATGATTGCACTGATAATGGAATGGGTGTGAACAGGTCGGATTTGTTGGGTGGAGGACGTGCTGAGACACTCGACGGTTAGCTAGGTGGTTGGGTGGTGGTTGCATGGATGACTGGCCTGATGGTTGCTGGTTTCTGGCAAGGCAAATGGTATGCTTGGTTGGCTAGATGGCACTATGTGAATAAATGGGTGGCGGCTGCCAGTATGTGGGTACGTTGGATGGATTGCTGTTTGGCTGACTGCCTGTTTTCGAAGGCGAGAAAGTTGGTGAAAGCAATCGAGTTCGGTCGAGCTCTGATCTGATTGTGGATGCGGGACGAACAAAGCCGGGAGATTGGTGTAAACCAGTCAAAAGGACTGTTATGCGGTGAGGAGGCACGCGCACACGATAACAAAACAACCAACAAAAGCCGTAGAGGATACGACATCGCGGCACTTTCAACTGCGTGTCTAGCTGTGTCAAAAATATGTGCACACAATTGTGTATTTTGGAACGGAAATAAATTGGGTGGCGATATACGACTTGCTGCCTGTGGGTGAGTGAACGACGTTGTTACGAGGATATGGATATGCTCACTGGATATGGTTATAGTCGTACACGTGTGAATGGATTCACATTTATCATGTTAACGGGGGCATCTCTGAACGAAGGTACGTGTATGTGCTTGGTCAGACCGGATTATGGATGGTGGCACAGACTAGAGAGAACGTACGTGGCAGATTGCATAATCCAGTACAGAATCTCTTCACCAACTACACTGAGGATCTGCGGGTGACCTTTCCTCCTACTTATGCAGATGTGAATATCAGCATTCGAGACATTACGGAACATATTGTTTTGCAGATCTCTTCCATCTGCAATTCATCGCCTGCAGTATACGTACATCCATAGTCTCTGTGCTCCATGGTTGATGGTAAATGCAAATGTCAAAGAAATAGAGGACGACAAAGAAGAAGTCAAGAGGATAAAATCGAAAAGTAAGACCATCAAGGATAACAGCAGTAAGACCAGAAGTTCGATTAGGACTATGTGTATGACTGGAAGCATTGTTGAATTTGCGACTAAAAGGATATGGACTAGGACTGCGACCATCGACTAGAAATGATTATTCTGCAGTCAACAATATTTAGAGAATGAGAGATGTGATACCAGACAACAAAACACTCCATTCCCTTACCGTATCATAACGATTCATCGTTAGCATAAATATTTCTATCCGCACTAATCCTTCCTCTTTCGTCACAAGCCCCCCCCTCCCCCACCATACCGATCTGTCTTTTTGTCATATGCATATTATTTTGATGTCTTTATGCTAGACAAGTGACAGCATAGATAGACCATCTCGTTTTTAGGGAAGCACTTTTACCAAAATCGTAGATATACACTCTGAATATCCTTTGCTTTTGTGGGTAGCATTCAATTCTTCCCACACTTGCCAATTCCGTAAAGCTGTTGTCGAGTATAAAATTCACCTTGTGCTCGTCGATTTTCATTGTCTGGCAATGATTCCTTTCATCAACATTGTTTGAATGATGAGATAGCCAATGACAACAACAATGTTTCCATTACGATCAGCCATGGTCTGACTTCGATATGGTCGGAATTGACTAATCAAAAATGACACTACAACCCAATAATGCTTCCGAACAAAATTATGATTTTTTTTTTTTTTGCATTATTAAAATAAAAATTTCAAACTAATACCAAACTAACTTAAAACTAAGCTAGTTAAAACTATACTAAAAAGGAAATTTGAAGAAAAAAAGGACATTCGAGGAAAAACTCTTAATTTTAACCAAAAAAAAAACCCCCAAAAAAGACAACCTCAATTAAAATAATTACTAAATAAAAAATGGGACAGGAAGAAATTTTATAATTTTAACTAAAATTTAAAAAAGGAAGATAAACTTACAAAAAGAAATTTTTTTTGAACTTAAAATCAAAATAAGAAAATGGGGGAATAAAGAACAATAACAACACAACAAAACAGAACTGTGATTTTTCTGGATGTCCCATTATGTCCTTTCCTGGTAATTCTACTTTTTCTTATATGCCCCAACAAAGCCTCTCTTCTCCCTCTTTCACAATATATTTTTGGCAATTTTCATTCCACCCCAACACATACTTTTATGTTTTTTTTTACTTATTTTTGTATACTGCCCCAGACCAGACTCTTTGTTTTGCTTCAAACTTTTAACACACACACACACTTACACACATACAACCCACAAACTTTCGAACCGGCAATTGCCTCCCCTCTCTTCCTCCTATCAAAAACTTTTTCCTTTCCTCCCCAAAGTTGTGTGTCGCAATCCAATCTTTTCAGATCTTGTTTTCCTTATTTTGCTGCTGTTGTTATCGTTGAAGTTGTTAGCACTCTTAAGGAGCAGTGTTGTTGTACGAGCGAATATCGTCCTTACCACCAGGACTTATTGTTCTGTTGGAAATTTTTTATTTTTTATTTTTTTTGTAGCTTTTCTTCGTCTTATTTGTATGTTGGCAGTTTGGTGAAAAAATTGGGGCGGCTGCAATTGTCATATGGATGGATGGACTGTGAAATCGAAGACGACAGAAAAAGGAGCAAAAAAAATTGAAGACGGAAAGAAAAGTGACTGTGAGTGTTGATGGGGCTGCCTGCCTGCCTGCCTGCCTTTTCGCTTTTATCTATGCTAACTGATTTTTTCTTCTCACTCTCTCCCTCTCTCTCTCTCTCTTTTGATCCTTGGTAAATTGTCTTTTCTTCTTTAAAATTTCTGTTTTGAATTTTTCTCACTATCCATTTTGTATAGATTGTCCATAACCGAACCTGACGAGTGAGTTATACTTTGTCGACTACAAAAGGAAAATAATAATAATAAAAAAAATGGGGGAAAATTTGTTTTTGTACACGAATTTAGCGATGAGATTTTTTTTTTTTTGGGGGCCATAGAAGGCGTTAAGACTTTGATAACTCTTCGACTGACATTTAAGCTCTTGTTGATTAGGTGAAAAATAGACGACCACACCATTGACAGAAAATTTTAAGAGGAATCCCTTCTAAATGGAGTATTATCTTGTCCTGTGGAATGCCATCCAAAGAATGGATGGTGAAGGTAGTCAGTCAATTGCTATGGAAGCAAAGTGTTGCGTTGGTGGAATCCCAAAAAAAAAAGTTTAATTTCTTTTTAAAAAAAACCCATTGTCATATAGGATATAGTATTATCTTTAAAGGTGGAATTGGGAGCTGTAGGTTTATTAGGAATTTGGGGAGTTGTGTGGGTAAAATATGATAGAAAACGAAAATATTACCCCTTTTTTTTTAGGACAAAAAATTCCAATGAGATGGCAATAAGAAGAATAGCACAACAAACAAAACAGGAAATACTAAAAATGCAGATTTTATTTGATTTTTTTTTGTTAGGTTTTTTTAGGTTTTTTTGTTTATTTGTGTTTTTTTTTTTTGTTATATAATCTCAGTTTTTGGTTTTGATTTGATCTGAAATCAATTCGTGAAATCTCATCAACGATAGAATACCGCAAACAACGATAAATATCCACACCAATACTCACTCCTAACCTACCTCTTCTCCCCACCCCCTTTAAGGGTAAGGATAACACATTTGTCCGAGAGTAGTAAAGTAGCCTGTTTTTGTTTTCTTTCGAAAAGATTCTCATCTAAAATAGGTGGGGTACGTACACCTTTGCTTTCTTATCTTAAAAAAAAAAAAAAAATATATCGACTGAGAAACAGGGGTTAGGAGAGGGGAAGGGGTCAGTAAAAAACCAAAAAAAAAAAATAATAAACAGAAAAAAATCGTGATGAGAAGAAAACAAGCTTGAAAATAGGACATTTCGGTTTGTGTTTATTTGTACACGTTACCGTTCTTCGTTTTATATCTTTTTTTCCGATTGCGATCGTATCACCCACCCAGGTATGGATGGGGCTAGCAGCTACGACGAACGAGTATAATATCGAGAGATGCCTGCTGCCTGTCAATAAAAAAATGCTGAAAGGTCGAAATAAATAAGTTATAAAAACCGGGATCAAAGTTCCTTCGTCTGGTAAATACCCAGTGTACGTGTAGGACGGTATCCGAGAATGAAAAGTTGGGCATTATTCCGTTCATTACTGTTGTATCCCCAAACTTCTTTCGCACACCCTCTTTGGACCGGCCTTATCCTCTTTACCAGCAAAATCTCAAACTTCTCAAATTTCTGTATGAGAGTTGTAAACGTTAAATAGGCACCATTCGAAATTCCGTTCCATTTCATTCCATCGAAATCATTTTAGATAAAATTTGAGCTAACTTAAAAGCCTACCTACATAGTCGTGTATCTGCGGGTCTACTACATACATTTTGTGAACCAGAATAACTTTGAATACGAAACATGCATGATAGGGTACTCGTAGTGTGTGTGTAAGTATCCACCGAAAAAATAAAAGCTGACAACATCAACGGTACCGTAGTCCTGCTAACAAAACTATAACTATTCGCACATACAAGAACGATTATGCCTCCGTCGTTGGAGAAGGCAGCCTATTCCTTTGGTAATATTCGTATATGGTATATAAGTACCCGTATCCTAGTAAATGGGGGGGGAGAGGGGGGTGGTGTACATAATACATCTAACGAGTGCGGACATACATAACACATCCAAAAAAAAAAATGTTCGCCGCAATTGGCACTCAGAAGGTCGCATCACCATCCAACAAAACTAACCTTTTAGGATTCAGTTTTAGTTCTTCTCTTTTTTTCCCACTATTCCTTTTTTTCCTCTTTATTTATAAATTCTTTTTTATTTTTTTCTTTGTCGACCGTTTTTTGTTAAATCTTTTTTTTTTTCAAGGTTTCTTAACTTTACTTTTTGACCACATACGGGCCAAAGGAAACGGGCCACAATATATCCCCATATAGAAGCATACCCATGACCAATGATGATACCCGATAACCCTCCCCCTATTCTCTATGGTGGCTGTTGGTTGCATAAAAATAGCTATCCCAAGTATGATATCCCTTTTGGCTTTTGGTTCATTTCAAAATCACTTCACTTCACCTTTGCCGGGTGAATGGATGGATGGATGAATGGATGGATGGATGCCTATCAGCTAAATCCGTCCAATTCCATTCAGTCATATGTATGTATGTATTTATGTATAAACACGAAAACCATTCAGCATTTACGATTCTCAACAAAAAAAAACCCTTCCCCTTAACCCGGCACTTCTCCCATTCACCTTCTCATCAACTCATTTAGTCCATCAGTTAAGAACTTTCCTCTCCGCACCACATGCGCTAAGGTTAACTTTACGGTTGCCATCGTCGTCTATCTCTACGCTACGATGTAATATGAAATTAGGGATTCGTCCCTTTTTTTCTCTTTCTCTCCCTCCAAACTTCTTTTAGTTTTGGTTTGTTTTTTTTCTCTCATTTTATTCCAACATCGTCTTTCTTGTTTTGCGGTAACTGCAAAAAAAAAAAAAAACGAATAAGAAGAAAGAATCGAATGGGAAAAAAAGCTTACGTCGACGTTTATCCTGTATACGGGAATCCTTGAATACACATCCTCTTCCCAAACTGTGCTCAAAGTAAGTATAAAGGCTATGGTATCTGGCGCACGTACTACAACTCTGTGGGCACATATAACGAGAATATCTGGAATCAACCTGCCATAAGCAAGTCTGACGATTCTCCCAGCACATACGAGTAGAGTAGTTAGTATACATATGGTATGATCTGATGGGTATCTATCGTACGAGTATAAGTTGAGTGGTCGTATCTGTCCGCCAGAATACGTGGTGTTGGTACGTGTGCAACGTGTGTGTATGTATCCCTTACGGCTCTATCAGTTAACCATCGTAAGGACGGTAGCATGTTGAAAAAGCACATGCGGATATTATAGCGCCACACACACCACATTTTAACACCCTTCAACAATAAACAGCGTGTCACTTCGAATCGACTCAGCATATAACAATATACACACACGCCTGTATGCCTACATGCACACGACACAGCTTATGTCGATATAGTAAATCGTAGCTAAAATCGTACGTACAAAAAAAAGTCTGTCGGTATGTTCATCCGTGAACTACGACGTTTTTGGTGAAGTAAACATTCATCCCACCCACCACCCACCAACAACATCAGTTTTAGTCGGAATCTTTGCCTGTCTCTCTCTCTCTACACAACCCACCGATCACCCATCGTGCTCTTGGTATGACAAAGCACACATATATCCATACTTATAGTAATGTGAAGAGAGAGAGAAAAAGAAAACAACTTTCTTTTTTTTTGTTGATGCCGTGCCGGGATTATTGAGTGTGCACGTTTCGGTGGTGAATAGAAAAGCTTAGCATCCACGTTTATCGACATCAGGAACCCGATGGATATACTCTCGTACTTTTGGGTATTTTTGTAGAATTTGAGCTCGTCCACACAAGCGATACGTTGACAAGGAGATGAACAGGGATTAGGGTGCAAGCGGCGGCACAGTCATACCGATTATTCTGTACTCTGGTGTCTATGCCAACTGAATGGAATCACTATGGATTCTCGTCTAAATGCTGCCATGCAACACATACACATATATGGTACATACCACCGAGTCATATATATATATATATATGCACGTGAATAAGTCGAGATAAAAATATACGATAGCTTTGGCTTCACCATCGTTTATGAACGTGCATACATATACCGACTAGATACGTGTGAATACTTGTAGAATGGATCGTTTGAAAGGTACGACGAGTAGGTAAACTGGTGGTAGCTTA
The DNA here is from genome assembly GCA_958298945.1 of Atherix ibis. Lineage (NCBI taxonomy): Eukaryota > Metazoa > Arthropoda > Insecta > Diptera > Athericidae > Atherix > Atherix ibis. The sequence continues at coordinate 80,794,626 of OY282609.1, forward strand.
GCTTAGACGGCTCGAAGCATACTCTGAGTTGGTTGAGTGGCAGTAACTTTAATGGGTAAACGCGCGCCCTTCAAGCACATGGATTTTCAACAAAGCACGACATGCCTCTGCTGCGGGGGGAGCCGCAGAACACAGCGGGTATCCGGTGTAAAATATCCTTGGCGCCTTCTGCACTCATATACGTGTAGAGTAGCAGTAATAGCAACCGATTGTCAGTTGGCAGTTGGCAGTTACCAGTTAGCAGTTAGCAGTTACCATCTTTGCAATCTCTGCCATTTCCCCCGTCACAGCCATCCTCCGCACCGTCTCCATCGCCACCTTAACGATCTATCCAACCGACATTAGCCAGCGTACACATAACACATCCGTGGAATTAAGCGTAGCACAGCTTAACAACATCCAACGGGGGGAGGAGGCAGGCACGCCACCAGCAGCAGCTTAACAACATCCATTAGGATCGGATGGTATATTGGCTGGTAGGATGGGGTTGAATCCGTATGGAATTTTGATGTAGCGGATGGGGTGTGAAAATTTGAGTAGCTGCTTGCGCCCGGTTTAGGTTTACTTGATTGCTTGCTCGGTTGCTTGCCGGTAACCGTCTGTCACCTAATCTCTCCACTGTCTAAATTGCCTGCTTTTTGCTGTTCGAGTACTCCAGTGTGTACTGTGACATGGCTTATAGTACGGGCCAAGCTAGGGCAGGCCAAGCCATGGCATGCCACGCCAGGCCAGGCCATGACACGCTATCCTATACTCTAATGTATTATCGAATTTCATACAATGTGTTGTAGGAGGAGGGGCGAACTGGTATGGCCAGAACGAGAACAGAATGTGAAACGGGAAAATAAATGATAGGCGATAGGAGAGTGGTCAGGAGAGAGGTTTTTGTGTGTTGTTTGCTTCAGAATCGAACTCAAAGCGAGTCTTCTTGTGGCGACGTCCTGTTTCTGTTTCTGTTTCTGTTTCTGGTTTTGGTTTTCGTTCTGGTTTTGATTCTAATGGCTCTGGTCCTGCTTGGCTGGTGGTTTTTCATGTACACGTTTTCTCACGACGTCCACGTCCATTCAGATAGGATGGGATCCTGGACGAGGGGAGTAGCGGCCGTGTCAGTTGCTGTGTACCAGCAGTACTAACAGAAGCAGTGTCAGCGACAGCAGTGGAAATGTTAATAATGTCGGATCTTATGATAATGGCAGAGGGGTTGGGGGCTGTCGGGATGGAATGACAACGATAGCAACGGGCTGGCTGGCTATTGTGGCGTAATGGTGACGGTACTCTGGTGCTATTTTCATCGTTGCTACACTTCCATCGTTATGGAAAGGCAACGTGCCCATCACAATGGCTATAGTCGCCACACATTTATCTCCACCTCTCCTTAAGTATCCAACGATCTATGCCCGCAGATAGCTTTGTAAGTACGAACGTTATGTAGTTAGGACTTGGGGATTAAGCTTATACCTAGTTGTTGTGTGCCTTACAGGCGAATGGATACCCGTTGTGTGTATGGAGTGTATCCATCCAGCCATTCATTCATACTCGACTAGAGAAGAGAGTTCAGCTCGTCTGTACTAAAAGGCATTTGCTTTGTCGCTTGTCGTATAGAATAGCACCAAACCAGAACATGACGTCGTAAAAGGTATAATTCGCCACAGGATGTCTGTTCAACTTGAACTTTCGAATTCAAGCGTTGATGGTGGTGAACTTTTTTTTATTATTTTCCATTTTTTTTTCTTCTTTTTGCTACACTTTTCTAACTTGTTGTCTTTATGTCCCAATGATTCTCTGTCTCGCTCTGAAGCCATCTTTTCTCTGCTTTTTATCTCATAAGTTTTTTTTTTTTAGTTAAAAAAGAAGAAGTTGAATTTAGGATGGTTTATATTTTGTTTGGAAAGGTGGAAAGGGGGGGGGGGGATTAAAGGGGGGTCACGGTAAATTTTCTATAAAATTTTTTGCGTTTCCTTATTTATTTTTGTTTGAGTATATTTTTTGTTGTTGTTGCTTTTCCCGATTTTGCAATTTTATGAATTGTTGTTGGTGATTCGCATTGTGTGTGCTTCCTTTTCACTTCCACCCTACTTCCATTGCGTCTTCCCCTTTTCTAAATAGTTAAATTTAAAAAAACATTCTTCTCATCACTTTTTCTATTTTTCATTCTTTTTGTTTTGCAACAAGCAAGAAAAAAAAATTATATTCCGTTTATTTTTTTGATTTTTTGTTAACGTTTTACCGCGCACTTTTATGGTAAATTTTTCTTTTGCAGTGCTCCCCTTTTTCTAGTCTTCTATTTAAGGTTCTTCCTTTTTTTTTCTTCCTTTTAATTGCTATACTGGATTTTTTTCCCATTCGTTTTACTTTTTGTTTCTGTTTCTATTGTCCTTTTTCCTTCAATACAAGAAAATTTTTAAGGTTTCAAAGTTAAAATTAGAATTATTAATGTTGAAGAGTTTATTTTTTGTTGCCCCATTATTTTCTCCTTCTAAACTCTTAAAACTAAGCACTTCTAATCAAAATAGAAGAAAAATGAAAGAAAAAACGGAAAAAAGTGTTTTGTCTCTAAAAAAAAAACGAGCATTTTTATTTTTTCTGTACTACAAAAGAAAAAAGAAAAGTTCAGCAAAAGAAAAATGGATAACAAAAAAAAAACAAGTTAGTGCAAATAAAATACAGTGTAAAATGTGTCCGGGTTGACAACCCTGGAGCTGAGGGTTGTCTGCATTGACACTCGTGTTAACTGGCCGTAACCACGCGTTGCTAATGCTTTCCGCTCGTTCGCATGACCATTGAAATGGTTTTGGGTTTCTGTGGCCAGACCCTGTCGATCTGTTGTCCCTTTTAAGCCGTTGGGGATTTTGTTACATCCCTTTTGAGGCTGACATTTTGGGGATGCAATCGGTTGCGAACAGTAAGTAATGAAAAGGCTACCAATTCGGAAAACCATACCAAAGATGATAAACCATCGTACAAATAGGGATGGCTTATGACTATGCGAATATATGAGATCTTGAAGAAAACAGGAAAAGGACGCAATAACAAGAAAGGTTATAAAGAAGGGAATAAAATGTGGGAAAATCTCAAAGATTAAGGATGGAAAAATTAATGTTGAACAGAAAAGAAAATTTTAGTGATTGCAAATTGTTTGAAAAGAAGCATAGTTGAAGCTTATCGAGAAGTGTTGAAAAATACTAAACTCTTGGTGCTCTTATCCTTATCCCAGAAAAAAGATGAATCGTTTCGGAACGTACGTAGGAGGAAAATTCTCGTGTCAAAAGTTCTGATTTAATCTCTTCATATTGCTGTGTTTTTACGTAGAAAATCTATCTTAACTTGTGCATTTCGGATTACAATTTTCGTAATAATATTTTGCAGTCCTTTTTCAAGTTCTTTACAAATTTGCTCTGTTACTTAGTTCATGGCTAGTCTCTCAGAAGTAATAACAAGAGTTCGGGTAAAGTTCCCAGTTTAATTTGAATTTTTTTTTCACTCTTCCATTGCTAATAATGATTTCTTTAGAAAAAGAACGTCATCACTTTTCTACTATTAGGCGGGGGTGAGTGGAGAAGATTTGAATTTAAATAGTTTTTTTAAAAAGTCCTTTCCATTATTTTTACATCTTTTGTGGACTAGTCTTTTTTTCTACTAAATTGTCACTGATACTTATTCATAATTATTTTGGAAATATTCTTTTTAAGGATAAATTTCTAAAAATTATTGACAAGACAAAATAGGCATAAATTACTTTAGACAAAAACGTATCTTATTTTTAGACATTTTAATTAGTTTTAAAAGAAAAGCTTAAAAACATTTGCAATTATTTTTTTTGTATGGTATATAAATTTTTTGAGAAAAAAAAAGTCTTTGGCAAAAAATAAGCCTTTTAAAAGTCTTCATAAATTAAAAAATTAACTAAAATAACAAGTGTATAAGCTTAAATACGCTGTTTGGTTATAGATGGCGTGAGTGAGCATATTAAGCTACCGTGAACACGCCATACTTTTTTTTTATGAGTTTTACATCTGTCAACATTAATCATTGCACATTGTCAGCAATTTCGTACAATAACATACATTTTTCCTTTGGTCATCATGTCTAGTTTTTCTGTGCCAGAAATTGGCTGCCGAAACAAATCGAATTCTTATGGAGGGAGGCCTATGGTGATAGTGCTTTATCGGAAAAAATGTGCCGAGATTGGTTTCGTCGGTTCAAAGACGGCAATATTGACTTGTGGGACAATCGGCCTAGGAAGGTTGAGGACCATCAATTGTAGGCTCTTTTGGAAGAAGACGATGCCCAATCGCAAAAAATGCTCGCGGAGCAATTGGGTGTTACTCAACCAGCCATTTTCATGTATCTTCGTACCATGGGGAACATTGAAAAGATCGGAAAATAGGTGCCGCATGAATTGAACAATAGGCAGATGGAGCGACGCCAAAACACATGCGAAATCTTGCTCGCCACACAAAAAAGAAAGTTGTTCCTGCATCGGATTGTGACAGGCGATGAAAAGTGGATATATTTCGAGAATCCTAAACGCAAGAAATCGTGGGTTGATTCCGGCCAAGCATCAACATCTTCCCCAAGACCAAATCGCTTCGGACGGAAGACGATGCTGTGCGTTTGGTGGGATCAGCAGGGTATCGTCTACTATGAGATGTTGAGACCTGGTGAAACTGTCAATACCCACCGCTACCAGCAACAACTGATCAAATTGCACCGTGCTCTGTATGAAAAAAGGACGGATTATCAACAAAGACATGACGAGCTGTTTTCACTCCACGACAACGCACCGTCGCACACGTCAAAAATGGTCCGAAACTACTTGGAGACACTCAACTGGGAGGTGCTACCCCACCCCGCTTATTGACCAGACCTGGCCCCTTCCGACTACTACCTGCTTTCGTCGATGGGCCACGCGCTCGCTGAGCAGCACTTCGATTCTTACGAAGACGTCGAAAAATGGCGATGAGTGGTTTGCCTCGAAAGAGAAGCAATTTTTTTGGCGTGGTATCCACAAATTTCCCGAGAGATAGGAAAAATTAGCGCGACTACTTTAAAGAAATTTGTTTTTGCTTTCTATGAAAGAAACATGTGTTTTTTTTTTTAATTAAAAAACAGCGGATTTAAGCTTATATATCTTTTGGTAAAAGTTTTAAGTTTGTTTTTTTTTTAAATATTTTAATTCTTTTGAGGGTTGGATTTATTTTTATTTTTTTAGGGGTGGTAATAAATTAATTTTTCTTATGGGGCCTTTTGGTGGTATTCTTGCCTTACGAACTTAATTCATTACTGATTGTAGTTCGTATCTTAAAAAGTTCACCACTTCAAATCTAAAATTAACATTACATCTTATGGGAAATCAATTAATTCATGTTCAGATGAAAAAATTTGATTTAAAAAAAAATCCAAATAATAAAAGTAAAACTATTTTTTTCCTAAATTAAGAAAATGCAAATAAAAATAGAAGCATGAGTGAGAAGGTGAATTTTTATGCTATCTCTTCCAAGTTTATTTTCAAGTGTAGCACTTAAAGCCAAAGTCCCACAAGGAAGTATCGTTAGTTCCACTTTCCATAATATTCCATCTGATTCTAAGCGTATCATTGCCACTATCGCAGATGATACGGCCATACTTACTATATCCACATTAATCCTGATAAAGCCTCTAACTCATATCCATAATCTTCAAGTATTGGTAACGATATGAAGAGTGGAAAAAAAGTGTTTACATTACTTTTATTCTTTACCAAAATCCACCTATTCTTTTAATGGCAAAAGTATTTTTCACCTCCTAAAACTAGTTCAATTGGCACAGCAATATTAACTAGCTTCTCTCATATTTTATAATATTATACTCGCAAACTCCAAAGCTAGTCCTCAAACTCCAAGGGGAGAGTAAAAGTACACGTACAAAAATAGTTCACATAACTTATACTTTTCATGAATAATTATTGTATTACCCTCTATAAGATCAGTTTTAAATGTGCTCTATCGAGAACTAGACGACTCTATCCTTCACAACCTCTTTAAATTAGTTTACGAAAAAAGTATGTAAAAATAATTGCCCTTTTAAAATTAACTGAAGACAAAATCACTTCGAAGATCTTAATCAGACTAGTTTGATTGTTTGTATATAAGGCCTCTGAGTTAAGTGTCCGAGGCTACTTTACAACGCTACGATCATGAGGCTATTTGGAGACTTTATTTTTCATGAAAATTATTAGATCAGAGTTTCTTCAAGAAACCTCGTCGTTTCGAGAATTGTAAAAATTTTGAAAAGCAAATTAGAAAGTCTAAAAAAAAGGACTACTTATAAATGGATTTGGTAGATTGAGGAATTCCATGATGTAAGAGAATATACAATAATTATGGGTGGTGTGTTAGGTACTCCGATTGTAAAGTGGGCAATTTGTCAAATAAAAATAATTCATTGTTAGTGTAGATACCAACGTCTTAAAGGGAGAAGAATTTTCCCTTGCAAAAAGAAAGTTTTCAGAAATAATGAATAGTATCTTCTTTTAAATGATTCCATTGTATAAGGATACTTTCCCTCTACCTTCTATTCAGTTTTGGCCTGGCCAGAGTACAGTGAAGAGCCCTTGTATTTTTTCAAAATGTCGCTCAATAAAGTACATTTACGTCATTGTTTACTTTATGAATTCCGTAAAGACAATACCGCGAGTGTGGCAACCAAAAACATTTGCGAAGTGTATGGAGCAGATGTCATCAAAGTTCGACAGAACAAAATTCCGATCTGGGGATTTTTCACTAATTGATAAACCACGTACCGGGCGGCCATTGAAGTCTGATGACGACAAGTTAAAAGTCATAATTGAGACCAATCCACGTCCCGTCGATGATGGGAGTCAACCGAACAACCGTATTAAGACATTTGAAGCGTTTAGATACCTCATCAATTGTCGACTGCCAATTTATTGGATCGTGTTTCAACGTGCGTTGCTTTGAGTGCGAGGCAAAAACATGAATCTTTTTTTCATCGTTTGGTAACGGGAGATGAGAAATGGGTCGTGTACAACAACGTGACAAGAAAAAGACATTGGGCTATACCCGGACAAGCCGCATTAAAAACTTTGAAAGCCGAAATCCATCAAAAAAAAATTAATGCTTTGTGTTTGGCGGGATTGTAAGGGTATTGTGTATTTTGAACTCATGGAACGCAATCAGACAATTAAAGCAGAACGATATTATCAGTAATTATCCAAATTAAACATCGCCCTTCGAAAGGATAGACCAGAATTGGTAAACAGAAAAGGGGTAGTGTTTCATCACGACAACGCGCGACCACATGTGACTATGATGACCCAACACAAGCTTAATGAGTTGAATTGGAATGTTATCAAGCATTGACCGTATTCTCCAGATCTTACTCCTTCCGATTTTCATTTATTCCGATCACTGCAAAATTTTTTAAATGATAAAAAATTTGATACAATAGAGCAGGTAAGTAAAAACATCCCTTCTACATTTTTCGCATCAAAATCCACGGAATTTTACACTAATGGTATTAATAAGTTGATAGAAAGATTGGGAGAAGGTTATAAGAATGGATGGAAATTATATAATTGATTAAATAAATAATACAAATCTAAAAAAAATGTTTAATTGTACTTGTACAATACGATATATGTATTGGGTTGTTCGGAAAGTAATTTCGTTTTTTCCCCAACAGCGGATTTAATTGTATTTTTTTACAACCAACTTCATATTTAAGTCGAATAATCATATTTGACAGTTGACATAGATGGATTTTTGAAGCGTATCATCACTGGAAACGAGAAATGGGTTGTCTACAACAATGTAAAGCGCAAAAGATCCTGGAGTAGAAAAGATGAACCGGCTCCAAAGCACTTCGAAAGCCAATATTCATACCAAATATGCTATCTGTTTGGTAGGATTTCAAAGGAATCGTTTATTTTGAGCTTTTACCGAGCAACACAACGATCAATTCTGAATTTGTGCCGTCGCATTGACGTTTGTGATTTGCTTCTCAAACGCCAAGAAAATGACCCATTTTTGAAACGTAGCATGACTGGGGACTAGAAATGGGTTTTCTCCAACAATGTTAAGCGTAAAAGATCCTGGAGTAAAAAAGATTTCGAAAAAAGAATCGAAATCCAATATTCATCAAAAAAAGGTTATGGTGGGATTTCAAAGGAATCGTTTATTTTGACCTTTTGCCGAGCAACACAACGATCAATTCTGAATTTGTGCCGTCGCTTTGACGTTTGTGATTTGCTTCTCAAACGCCAAGAAAATGATCCATTTTTGAAACGTAGCATGACTGGGGACTAGAAATGGGTTTTCTCCAACAATGTTAAGCGTAAAAGATCCTGGAGTAAAAAAGATTTCGAAAAAAGAATCGAAATCCAATATTCATCAAAAAAAGGTTATGGTGGGATTTCAAAGGAATCGTTTATTTTGAACTTTAACGGAGCAACACAACGATCAATTCTGAATTTGTGCCGTCGCATTGACGTTTGTGATTTACTTCTCAAACGCCAAGAAAATGATCCATTTTTGAAACGTAGCATGACTGGGGACTAGAAATGGGTTTTCTCCAACAATGTTAAGCGTAAAAGATCCTGGAGTAAAAAAGATTTCGAAAAAAGAATCGAAATCTAATATTCATCAAAAAAAGGTTATGGTGGGATTTCAAAAGAATCGTTTATTTTGAGCTTTAACGGAGCAACACAACGATCAATTCTGAATTTGTGCCGTCGCTTTGACGTTTGTGATTTGCTTCTCAAACGCCAAGAAAATGATCCATTTTTGAAACGTAGCATGACTGGGGACTAGAAATGGGTTTTCTACAACAATGTTAAGCGTAAAAGATCCTGGAGTAAAAAAGATTTCGAAAAAAGAATCGAAATCTAATATTTATCAAAAAAAGGTTCTGGTGGGATTTCAAAGAAATCGTTTATTTTGAGCTTTTGCCGAGCAACACAACGATCAATTCTGAATTTGTGCCGTCGCATTGACGTTTGTGATTTGCTTCTCAAACGCCAAGAAAATGACCCATTTTTGAAACGTAGCATGACTGGGGACTAGAAATGGGTTTTCTCCAACAATGTTAAGCGTAAAAGATCCTGGAGTAAAAAAGATTTCGAAAAAAGAATCGAAATCCAATATTCATCAAAAAAAGGTTATGGTGGGATTTCAAAGGAATCGTTTATTTTGAACTTTAACGGAGCAACACAACGATCAATTCTGAATTTGTGCCGTCGCATTGACGTTTGTGATTTACTTCTCAAACGCCAAGAAAATGATCCATTTTTGAAACGTAGCATGACTGGGGACTAGAAATGGGTTTTCTCCAACAATGTTAAGCGTAAAAGATCCTGGAGTAAAAAAGATTTCGAAAAAAGAATCGAAATCTAATATTCATCAAAAAAAGGTTATGGTGGGATTTCAAAAGAATCGTTTATTTTGAGCTTTAACGGAGCAACACAACGATCAATTCTGAATTTGTGCCGTCGCTTTGACGTTTGTGATTTGCTTCTCAAACGCCAAGAAAATGATCCATTTTTGAAACGTAGCATGACTGGGGACTAGAAATGGGTTGTCTACAACAATGTTAAGCGCAAAAGATCCTGGAGTAAAAAAGATTTCGAAAAAAGAATCGAAATCTAATATTCATCAAAAAAAGGTTATGGTGGGATTTCAAAGGAATCGTTTATTTTGAGCTTTTATAATTCAATTCTGAAGTTTACCGTCATCAGCTGGACAAATTGAATGATTCACTTAAAGAAAAAATGCCAGAATTGGTCAATAGGAGAGGTATAGTGTTCCAACAGGATAATGCGAAACCACATACAAGTTTGACCACTAGTCAAAAGCTTTTAGAGCTTGAATGGGATAAACTACCACACCCACCATACTCTCCAGACCAAGCACCTTCCGATTATTATTTGTTCCGGTCTGTACAAAATTTTTTAGACGGTAAAACGTTTAATTCAAATAAGGAGGTCAAAAATCACTTAGAACAGTTTTTTGCCAGCAAAGAACAAAAATTTTATGAGCGAGGGGAATCATGCTACTGCCAGAAAGATGGCAAAGGGTATTTGGATCAGATTAGATAATATTTAATTGAATAAAATATTAATTCACTATAAAAAAATCGTCTTTCATTTTTATATAAAAAAAAACAAAATTACTTTCCGGACAACCCAATATTATTAAAAAATATATATTTTTTTCCTGTTTTTTTTCCGTCTCTTTTGTATATAAAAATTACCTACAATAAAAATTTTAAAATTTTATATTTTTCCTTATTTTGTTGTCATGCTTTTTCTATCAAATTTCAGATGGGACTAATGTCATAAAGGATTAATATTTCCCTCTGTCAGTACTTTGTTTTAATCACATCTGAAAAAAAAGGACTTTTAGTAAAGTGAAGATGAAAATTTCATCTTTTTTCCAAGCTATTAACAATTTTTTTTAGTTTAAAATCAATAAAAAATTAATTTGAAATTTTTAGTAAAATGCAAAAGGATTTATAGAGAAATTAAGATAAAGGATTTTTTGCAAACCAACTTTTGTTAATTTTGAAAAAAAAATGTTTTAGAGACCAAATTTTTATTAATAAAAAAGCATTTTTTTAAAGACTAAATTTATGAGTTTCTGAGTTTTTTTTTTTTTGATTAATTTAGAAAAATAAAAAATTATATTACAATAATAAAAAGTGCAATTTCAAACTGAACTTTATGTTTTTGTGAATTTTTAAAAAATCAATTTGAAGAAAAAAACAAAAACAAAACAAAAAAGATGAAAATTAACCTAAAATTTTGAAAATGTATATCAATGAGTTAATTTAAACTATCAAAAAATCTAATCTCAAAAATTGAAAATTGTGGATTTTTCGTGTTTTTTTTCTTCTCTAAAAATTTTGTTGAAAATCTTCTTTTCAGTTTCACGTCTTTCCTGACACATACAAATTCATGTTCATTTTGATTTTTATCAGGTGTATAAGCTTAAATCCGCTTATTTTAATTAAAAAAAAACATGTTTTTTTTCATAGAAAGCAAAAATAAATTTATTCAAAGTACTTAACCTCGCTAGCTACACATTTTTCCCATCCCTTGGGCAATTTGTGGATACCACGCCAAAAAAAAATCCTCTTTCGAGGCAAACCACTCATCAAGCCATTTTCGGACGTCTTCGTAAGAATCGAAGTGCTGCTCAGCGAGCGCGTGGCCCATCGACGAAAACAGGTAGTAGTCGGAAGGGGCCAGGTCTGGTGAATAAGCGGGGTGGGGTAGCACCTCCCAGTTGAGTGTCTCCAAGTAGTTTCTGACCATTTTTGACGTGTGCGATGGTGCGTTGTCATGGAGGAAAGTCAGTTTGTCATGTCTTTATTGATTAGTTGTTGGTGGTAGCGCTGGGCATTGACAGTTTCACCAGGTTTTAACATCTCATAGTAGATGATCCCCTGCTGATCCCACCAAACGCACAGCATCGTCTTTCGTCCGAAGAGATTTGGTCTTGGGGAAGATGTTGATGGTTGGTCGGGATCAACCCACGATTTCTTGCGTTTACACGTAGGATTATCAAAATATATCCACTTTTCATCACCTGTCACAATCCGATGCAGGAACGACTTTTGGTTTTGTCTGGCGAACAAGATTTCGCATGTGTTTTGGCGTCGCTCCATCTGCCTATCGTTCAATTCATGCGGCACCCATTTTCCGATCTTTTCAATCTTGGTTGAGTAACACCCAATGGCTGGTTGAGTAACACCCAATTGCTTCGCAAGCATTTTTTTCGATTGGGTATCGTCTCCGTCCAAAAGATCCTGCAATTAATGGTCTTTAACATTCCTAGGCCGATTTTCACCCTTCTTGTCCCACAAGTCAAAATTGCCATCTTTGAATCGACGAAACCAATCTCGGCACATTATTTCCGATAAAGCACTATCACCAAAGGCCTCCATAAGCATTCGATACGATTCGGCAGCCGATTTCTTCAAATTGAAGCAGAAAAGCAGAGCGTCCCGCATATGCTCTTTTTCTGGCACAAAACTAGACATGATCACCAAAGGAAAAATGCATGTTGTTGTACGAAATTGCTGACAATGTGCACTGATTAATAATGACAGATGTCAAACTCATTAAAAAAAGAGTATGACGTGCCCATGGTAGCTTAATACGCTCACTTACGCCATCTATAACCAAACAGCGGATTTAAGCTTATACCCCTGGTAATAGTTTTTTGGAAACTATTTTTCTTCCCACGCAATTCCATCAGGACAACTGTTAGAAAAATCAAAAATATTATTTCGATTGTAAAAATAGTTAGCAAAAGGGTGTGTGCATTGGCATGTACAAAAGTCAAAATGTGAAGTCAGAGGAGTGTTGTTTAGATTGAGAGAGCGCTGGAACAGGGGCGAGCGAACGGAACGAAAACGGAACGGATGGTTTAAATTGTGATTGACATATCGAAAGTGTGAACGTTCCGCAGTCGTATTTAAATATTTACCTTTGACGTAAAGCCGCGCATTCGTGCTCGCTAGTTTTTTTTCGCATTTGAATTTGGAAATAATTCAGAAAGGGAGTTTTTTTTTTTTTTCTTCGAAAAGCGTGGCGGCTTTTTATTTATGCGGGCAGGAATAATACAAGTGAATCGGGCGTGTGCCAAACCTCATACTCTGCTCATCGCCCTTTTCCATTTGACGAAATACTGTGCATGTTGAGTTGTGTGAATGTGCCGGTGCGAACCGACCGGATTACGGCAAAAGCTGAAATGCCGAACGAGTGGTGGATACTTTTACGCGTGTGAATGTGCACATTTGTACTTTTGCCCGAGATGGTCGTTCGTGTACGGAGTATAATCTAGAAAATAACGAAATGTGTATCCTGTCTGAAAGCGGATATTTCTCATACTTCGTTTACGGGTAGAGAAGAGTGCAGGGTGACGTTCGATTGTGGAGGCGACAGGCAGTAAAATGGAATTTCGCGCAGCACGAGTGACGTACGGATTTTCTTGTTGAAGCCTGAGCTTTTCTTTGGCAATTGGCAGACCTCTTCTGGTGAAATGGCAAGGAAAATACCGATGAACTGTGTGAAATTATACATTATACAAGGGCGTGAGTACGGTTGGTGGTTGAGGTGGTGTTTGTGGCTTTGATTGTTTCACCCTAGAGATGATTTTTCATGGGTCGACGAGTTAATGGGTAACTAGGGTTTGTTGGGAATGAGCCCCTTTGGGATATGGTTAACTGCGATTGCCAGGAGCGACGACAATGGTTGTTCCGTGGGTAAATAGTGGGTGGTGTTTGTTAGTTTCCGAGCGTAGTCGTTGACGTTGGGGCTGCTTGATGATTCTCAAGGGTAGTGGTTAATGGCGGATGATTAAGCAAGCACGCAATTGACACAGCGCTCGAACGAATCGACTAACAGACAAACGGACAAACAAGACGGACGGACGTACGACTATTCGACAAAGAAAAACGAACAGGGGCCATGGATTAATGTGCAGTAGCTCGTTTTAATGTGGGAATCAGACAGAAAGACAAGCACCAGATCCCACAATATACCATAGACGACAGTCCAGTAAGGGTAATAGGTTGACGGTGGATGGATGGTGCTGGTTAATGGCTGTGCTGCTATACAGCTCACTGAATCCATACCATAGACGGTTGTTAAGCATTGTCTGTCGGCCAATCCAGTAGATAATATCTAGCCAGCATGGGACATGGTCTGCTCCATTTGACGACAGGAAAGTGCCCAACGGAGAATTGTCGAACAGAGGGTATTTAAGCATATCAACCCTTCGGTAATGGAGACCCTTCTAAAAACACAGTCTCCCATAATCGTACATAAACCCCCATTCCCCCAACCGCCGAAAAAAAACAACATAGCCATTTAGACGCAGTGGGTTTGACTTTCCACTAAGTAGTCTGGCGAAGTAGAACCAGCAGCAAGCAGCGTGCCGTGTCATGTAATGACATGCCAAGCCATGATAACCAACCAATTCCATACCGTATCGTGCCTAGTCCTGAAGCGTTTGTATATTGATGAAATTTCGTGGGGGGTTGTAAGGGTTGGGGTCAAGTGTGAGTTGAACATTCTTAGCAATTTGAATGGGACAAGTTGAAGTAAGTCATGTGATAAATTATTGGGGGGGGGGAGGGTTTTTTTTTGATGAGTGAGGGCAAACGATCACGATTTCAGGTTTCAGTTTTGACTTTGCCAATATAGCCTGTGATGAGCGGCACACACTATAAATCTACCTAAAGTGTGTGTAGTAGGTTCACTTCAGACCAATGGCGAAAGTTCACATTTTGTATTTAAATTATGGACGTTACTTACTACCTTCCCGGGAAAGTAAGCCACTTTCGAACATTACAACTTCGGCAGCTTATGGACGACGCTCCACTTCACATATTCATCATCGTATGAGTACACAAACATTTTTGATTTGTAAATGGAATTTTGCTCTTTGTCTGCGCTTTTTCTTTTTCTTTTTATTATTATCACAAGGACTGTTGTGAGTCAGTATCAGAAGAAGAGAAAAACAAGGAAAAAGAAAAAAGGAAAAAGAATTTTGCATCCACCCACACATGATCTTTCATGGTCTCTTCTGGTCGTGTATCAGAACAGTATCGGGTATTGCTAGGCTTTGAGTAGGAAATTTTCACTTGCAAAAAGGAACAGTAAAAATGTGATCCCCAACGACTGATTCCACAATGTGGTAATATTTAAAATAACACACTTACCCCCCTCCCCCACCAAAAAATACCAAAAAATTTTCAATGATTTTTTATTCTTTAAAATTTTTTGTATTACATTTTTTTTTCGTTACGATTATGAGTGTGCAAGTTCCAACAGGATGAATTGGTGTACATTCCTTCCAACAACAATAAAACTCTTTCATGGTTTATGCCTTGTGGACTTTCGACTTGAAAGCTTCTGCAATCCTGATGGCTCTATATTGTCTGATTGTATTTGCCAGAAGGATTTTGCATGTTGCCTGCCAAGCTGGCGGGAGTGGGGGGGTTGTGATGGACTATTTGAAGTGTGTAATATCAGCATACCTAACCACCCCGTTTCAGATTATAATTTTCATCTGTATGGCACATGGTCTTACTGTTGGAAAATTGACTAGCAATGTTCGTATTCGGATGCAGCCAAAACCTGAAGCTTTGATAAAATGCCTCGAATCAAATGTGTCCATGGCTATCGGTTTACTGGTTTCGATTCAATCTTCTTCCACACCTCCCAGTTGTGTAGTGCCCTTGGATTGTGCCTTTATCCTTTACCGTTTCTTCGACAGAACCGAACAGCTTTGATTCGGTTTCTTTTTTTTTTGTCGGCTTCAGTTAAATTGTCTTCTTCTCTCACATTAATTTGGTTATTTTCCATTCCAGTTCTTTGTGCTCTTTTGGGTAAATTTTTTTTTGGTATTTTTAAAAAAAAAGAAAATTTTTTTTCGATTTGGTTTGGTTTTACTCCAGCAAATACAAGTTAAGACTTTTTGGTTAAACCTTTTACTTCCCTTTCTGCTGATGATGATTATGATGATGATGTTGGGGTACTAGAAATGCTCCAGCACAACGAGTACGAGTATTTTGTGTTTAGTAAGTAGAGCAGCTCTCTCTCTATGCTCGGCATTAAAGTGTTCTATTGGCATGTGCCATGGAGGTACTTACTATATGTTAAGTGCTGTGTATTATATACGGTGGCCTTTTGTGCCCTATACTCAATGGCACTCACTGTTTTCTGTTCTGTAAAACTGGTCCCGTCTGTCCTGTACATTATGGATCATAGTTGGATGCTTAAGCTGTGAAGCCTTACAGGCACACGTACAATTTATATTGCCTGTTACCAACGTACGAGCATAAACGAGCATCGAGTACGTTTGTACATATTCAACTAGATACACATTCATCCCCTTACCCCCCTCAAACAAACATTGCTGTTCATTATTGGCAAAAATATATAGAAAACACTATACAACACAGCATACAGAATTGAACCGTAACCGTTCCCACCGCAACAAAATCCACAATTATACCAGTTGGCATATACACAGTCGTTAGCACGAGTGCACACGTACGACTTTATATGTACATACATAAATATAGGTAAGTGGGTATATTCGCATATACTCGTATGCACATTAGGGAAGGCAGTATGTGCAAACGATTTTGGTTTTGTGAAATCGTTGTTTTGTTGACGACGTGCTTTGATATGTTGTACAGATGCGAGGGCGATGCTCGTACAGTGAGAGAGAGAGAGAGAGAGAGAGAGAGAGAGAGAGTTAGGATCGGATTTGGGTCTGTAACGTTCAGTACGTTTAAATGGATGGATGGATGTACGGTCGGATAGTGGTGTTGGTTGATTGGTTGGTTAGGTGGGTGGGGTGGTCGATAAAACGGATGGCTAGATGACTACTGTACGGTTGGCTGATTGAACAGATGGGTAAATGGGCTGTGATAAAGGAACCGAGTCACAATCAGTTTCGGTTATAGACGAGTATAGAGTCGTGTGGCTACTACCTCTGTAGTCACATACTCTCGTATCAGATACAAATGCCGCATACCATAAGCAGAGCAGCATAGCAACAACAACGTGAGCGGATGATGATAGTCGTCATCTCGGTGACTGTAGTCAAAGTTTCCGTACGTGTGCACGTGTGGTATGAGTAACATAAGTACAAGTACGAGTACGGTTCATCCACCCAGAGGCAGTTGAGGGTTTTTTTTTCTGTTTGTCCATCTTTTTATTTCTTCTCACTCGGCACTGAAATTTTTTTTTTGGAGTTGTTTCGAGAGTACTATGAAGACGGAAATATTTATATATCTGGGACATAAAATCTTGAGTGTCGGACGTTGCTTGCCACTTTAGCCGCCGACATTCACTTTTCTATTCATTCTCACAATTTTTACTCTAGCTCTCCCCTTTCCATCATCACGTTAATAAGGGTGGTTTTATCCTTTATCCTTTCTTTAGATTGCCGTTTTACGTTCAACACACAAACACATATAGAAGAATACTGAATGTTTGCTTTCTTATCATTTGTTCACGTTTTTCTTGTCTTTTTGGCCTTTTAAGTTTAGCCCCAGCACTAAACCATATGAGCACCTAGGGACAATCGAGTACAATGACGTACATACGTGCATGCATATCCTTCACATATGAGTATGTGGGACTTCGGGATTCATTTGAGCGTAGATTTTATGGCATTAATTGTACTGACACTCGTTTCTAAGGACTTTTCAAGTGGGCGGCGGGAAGGGGGACATCACCCACAGCGGGCGGTTGGGTTAATCGTAGTTGGTGGTAAGCTTTCGTAATCGTAAATAGCAACGAAATCCAGACAGAGTAAGACCTCATAATGTGGTCGAGATTTTCGAATTCTAATAATTGACACCCACGCCTTGAGTTAGTTGTTGTCTGAAGGGAGTGGCTGGGGGTGCTGTGGTTGAGAAAGTGTAATTTTCATCTCGAATCTGTTCGTACTACTTTATTTTTATTAGTTGATTTTGAAAATCAGACCAAAACTTTCGTTTTAGGGGAGATGATACTGACCGAGGTGATGTATTGATTAATGTTTTCTGTGCTGTTTTCGAAATTTTAATGACGTTTTTTTTGCGAGGGTGAATTCCATTCTTATGAGCATAATTATTAAAATTTATTTTTCTTTTTCTTTTTTATGTTTGTCAGGATATTGGATCCCTGCAAAAAAAAGTGTATTTTTATTCGTATTATTTTTTTTGCATTTATATTTTTTTCAATACTAAAAATAAAGGTGTATCCATTTTGCGGTTTTGAAAAGTACAGACCTGTTATATATTATAGCTATTAAATATATATGTTATTTAAGAAAGGATTCGGTTGGATTAATGATTGCCATTTTATATTAAAGATTTTTTAACCACCAACCAATGCGTTTAAATTGTAAAAACTTTTTACAATAGCCACGTTGGGTGGAAAATTTCCTCCGGCAATGAGGCTCATTTCAAAAAGCATTTTATTAGCGAAAAATGATTGTGTGGTGTGCAATTTGGTCTAAAGGACTCACCTTATGAAATGAGCCTCAATGCTGGAGAAAATTTTCATTGGAAATTTTTTACAGACAATTTTTTTACGGAAATATTTTTTAGTGAAATGTTTTTACTCAAATTATTTTTACTGTAAAAAAATTTCTTTACTAAAAATTTGCTTATTAAAAAATTTTTTCCTGAAAATTTTTTTACTGAAAATTTTTTTTGCTGAACATTTGCAGTGAAGAAGGTTTACTGAAAATATCTATTAAAAATTTCAACTACAAATTTCGACTATTTTTACTGAAAATTTCTGCTGAACATTTCGGTATAGAGAATTTCGACGAAAATTTCTACCAAAAAAAAATTTCTACTTCAAAATTTGTACTGAAAAAAATTTCTACTGAGAAAATATTTTACTGAGAAATTTCTACAGAACATTTGCACTGAAAATTTCTATAGAGAATTTCGATGGAAATTTCTACTGAAAATTTGTACTGAAACAAATTTCTACTGAAAAATTTTTTTTTATCTACGGAAAATTTACCTTTTATTGATGTTTTTTCAATAATTTTTTTTTTGGTAAAAGTTGCTTCAGGGGTGGGGGGGGGATGTGTGTTGTTGTATATGTTTTCAAATGGACTGTGTGGTCGTATTTAAAATGATGATAAAAATCTTCTGTCATTGTCAGTTGTATCCAGTAATGGTTGTAATTATATTAATGGAAAGGTATACGACTCAACAACGCTTGGAAATTATGCAATTTTTTTTTATTACAATAATCGTTTTTTTTATTGCAACTTATCGTGCACTTTTTCCAATTTATGATCGTCATAGTCAGCCTAGTAAGCGCGGTATTCGTCGATCTTTCTTTACTTAATGCTGGACGAAGATAAAGATACGGTCGAAGTGCCAAAAATAGTGCTGCCGTTCAGGCATGTGCTGATGAATACCCAAATTGATCGATTTCAAGACGCTTTAAACATTTGGGCATATTTTCCGATGGAATTTGGGATTATATATTTACAAAAAAAATTTATTACAGAAAAATTGAAACCGTTGGAACATCGCGAACGCCGTGAATTTGTTGATTTTACTGTGGGAACAATTTGAAAATGATGCTGATTTTTCCAAGAAAATCATCTTTACAGATGTGTAGCATTTTCATCTCTCTGAATCGGTGAATAAACAAAATTTTCGTTACTGGGCTGAAACGAATCTACAAATTATTCACGACGAACCTTCACTTTTCAACCTTAAAGGTGAACGTGTGGTACGGTGGTATCATCGGTCTTTATTTTTGTTTTCAAAATGAGGAATGATTTGCATTTAGTGTTAATGGGGTGAAAAGAGGGGGGGAAGGCTACAGATCAATAATAATGAACGTTTTGTGGATTGAATTGGAATATATTGATTTAACGAATATGTGGTTTCAACAAGATGGCGCTACGTGCCACACAGCATAAATGGATGAACATCAATGTTCTGTTACTTCAATTGCAGGAATGATGAGTGGTTTAAATACCAAAAAAAAAGTTTTTTTTTTTTGGAATTTTAACAACAAATAATTTGAGTTGATTTACCAGATGTATAAGCTTAAATCCGCTGTTTTTTAGTCGAAAAAACACATGTTTTTTTTTCATAGAAAGCAAAAATAAATTTATTTAAAGTACTTGCTCTCGCTAGCTACACATTTTTTCCATCTCTCGGTCAATTTGTGGATACCACGCCAAAAAAATTCCATCTCATCAAGTCATTTTCGGATGTTTTCGTAAGAATCGAAGTGCTGCTCAAGAAGCGCGTGGCCCATCGACGAAAACAGGTGGTAGTGGGAAGGGGCCAGGTCTGGTGACCTCCCAGTTGACTGTCTCCAAGTAGTTTCTGACCATTTTTGACGTGTGCGGTGGTGCGTTGTCGTTTAGTAAAAACAGCTCGTCATGTCTTTGTTGATAATCCGTACTTTTTTCACGCAGACTACGGTACAATTTGATTAGTTGTTGGTGGTAGCGGTGGGTATTGACAGTTTCACTAGGTTTCAACATCTCATAGTAGACGATTCCCTGCTGATCCCACCAAACGCACAGCATCGTCTTCCGTACGAAGCGATTTGGTCTTGGCGAAGATGTTGATGGTTGGCCGGAATCAACCCACGATTTCTTGCGTTTAGGATTCTCGAAATATATCCACTTTTAATCGCCTATCACAATCCGATGCAGGAATGACTTTCTTTTTTGTCTGCCGAACAAGATTTCGCATGTGTTTTAGCGTCGCTCCATCTGCCTATCGTTCAATTCATGCGGCACCCATTTTCCGATCTTTTCAATCTTGGTTGAGTAACACCCAATTGCTTCGCGAGCATTTTTTGCGATTGGGTATCATCTTCGTCCAAAAGAGCCTGCAATTGATGGTCCTCAACCTTCCTAGGCCGATTTTTACACTTCTTGTCCCACAAGTCAAAATTGCCATCTTTGAACCGACGAAACCAATCTCAGCACATTGTTTCTGATAGAGCACTGTCACTATAGGTCTCCATAAGCATTCGATGCGATTCGGCAGCCGATTTCTACAAATTGAAGCAGAAAAGCAGAGCTACCCGCATATGCTCTTTTTCTGGCACAAAACTAGACATGATTACCAAAGGAAAAATGTATGTTGTACGAAATTGCTGACAATGTACACTGATTAATGTTGACAGGTGTCAAACTCATAAAAAAAAGTATGACGTCCCCATACGCTCACTCACGCCATCTATGACCAAACAGCGGATTTAAGCTTATACGGCTGGTACTTTAAAAAGTATTTTTTTTTTTAAAGTATTTGTAAAAATTATATTGTGTTTAATGGAAAATAAATGCAAAACTAAATACTTTGTGCTCTTCCCTTATTTGTGTAAAAAAATGCATGCTTAAAATTAGGGGAGTACTTAATAGAGGCTGGTGATAATATTTTATTAATAATGGTAGCTGTGGAAACAGTTGACATTTTAAGTTGATAATTTATGTTATTTGCAACAGACACTGCTATGGGTTTCTTCCGCATATAAGAAGAGGGTGTTTTGGTACTCTTTCTACTATCCATCTGTTATTTATCTAAATATCTTATAGGTTTTTGAGTAGATATTATCGTAAATATTTTTAGTGGATAAATGGATGGCTTACTCCCATTCATCACCAATGTTCTGTTACTTCAACTGCAGGAATGATAAGTGGTTTAAATACAAAAAAAAAAATTGCTATTTTTCCTTTTTTTTTTAGTTAATAGTAAAAATATTAACTAAATTTAATTTGAATAAATGGAAAATATGCACATAAAAAATAGGTTGATAAAAATAGAAAAAATATGTTGTTTTTTTGAATTTTAACAATAAATAATTTTAGTTTTAAAAGTATTATTTTTTTTTTGTTGATAAGAAAAAATAGCTTATTATCAAAGAGACGGAAACGTGGTTAAATCAAATAATTCCGGATGTCCCAGTTTCGCAAATTTTTAGACTTTTTAATTCCACCATATCCTCGATATTCTTACTTATATTATTGCTCCAGTAAATGGATCTGCTTTGCCTTCTTTCTGCCACCAAAACTGTACTCACCAGAAATGTTGATTCCAGAATATCCTTGAAAGGATCTGCATTATCTTCTCTCTGGCACCATAACTGTACTCAGCAGAAATAATGATTCCAGCGCATCCTTAAAAGGATCTACTTTGTCTTCTTTCATCATAAATATGGTTAGCTAAATTTTGATTCCAGAATATCCTTGAAAGGACCTACTTTGTTTACTGCTACCATAAATGTGATCAGCACAAATAATGATTCCAGCATGTCCTTGGAAGGATTTATTTTGCCATCTGTTATCATAAATATAGTCAGCAAAATTTTGATTTCAACATATCCTTAAAGGGATCTAGTTTGTATCCTGGCACTTTGTATCCTGGCAAAAATTGTCCCACCAAAAATCCTATTCTTCCAAATACAATTTTATCCTCAATTATTTCATATTTAATCGTCATACTAATAAAGAATTTCAAATGCAGGGTGCTTTTTTATGTTCCAAGTCGATTTTGTTCGGCCGCCATTTTGGTTTGAATGACATTTGTCTGTTGGCATTTGACAGTCGTAGAGAAAGTGAGTCGATAACAATTTATTATGAAACCGCAAAAACGTGTTGAAATTGAAAAAAAAAATTGTATTTAAATAATTGTTCAATTGTGAAATGATGTAACTTTTTTGGTGCTACTCATACGTGTATATGCCGATCAAGTCAACCATTTAGCGTATAATTAATAATTTTGAAAATATGCATACACTGGGAGATAAAGCGAAAACTGAATAAAGCCATTTTTGGTAATAAAAATCATTATGTTTGCCTTCAATTTTGACAAAGAATCATTATGACCGTCGAAGCATACGAAGCACACTAGCACACTAGCGTTGTTAATAAAGAAAATAGCCGCTATTGTGGCTCTAAAAACCCTCAACTGATACACCAAAGAACACGACACCCTCGTATGGTGCGTCATTTGGGCAGGCGGCATCATTTCTTTGAAGATGCTGGAGGGGCAATGCTGTAACAGTTACTGGTGACTGCTATTGGGAAGTGTTGGAAAACTTTCTTCTACCTGAATACGTTCAATGGTGCCTATAGAGCATGGGCCTTTGTATTAGGCCTTTTTTAGACTAAAGAATATCTTTTCTTTTTGCGTAGAAAAATGTGCTTACCAAATGACCATGAACGACGGTGAGACTACCATTTTTGGTAAAAAATCATTATGACCGACGAAACACACTTGGACTTGGCTGGCTTTGTTAATAAACCGAAAAGCCGCTATTGGGGCTCTGAAAATCCTCAACTGATACACCAAAGACTACTACATCCTCGTATGGTGCCGGCGGCATCATTGGGCCATACTTCTTTGAGGATGCTGGAGGGGCAATGCTGTAACAGTTACTGGTGACCGCCATCGGGACATGTTGGAAAACATTCTTCTGCTCGAATTGGGTCAATTAGGCCTACAGAACGTGTGATTCCAACAAGATGGTGCCGCATCACAAACAGTAAATTTTGAGAGAAATTTTTCACGGTCGAATCACGTCAAAAAGTGGTGATATCGACTGGCCCCCATGATCCTCTCTTTTGAACCCTTTCGATTTCTTCGTATGAGGGTAGTTGAAGGAAAAGATGTACACTAAAAAACCTCGATACTTTTAAGGACAACGTTTCGAAACGAAATTGCTGAAGAAACACCAGAAGTGTGCGAAAATATTATGAAAAATTTGCGACCATTTTACCGACATCATATTCCATACATAATGCTAAACGCCCTATAATTAATCAATAAAATATAAATTAAAAAATTGTATTTCATTTAAAAGTTATTAAAAAAAAAAAAAAACTTCGACCTGGAACAAAAAACGCACCCGGTTCTTTTCAAGACAACAATTATCTCGGAGGAAACTAAAGCCACATATTATCCACCATTTAATATTATTTTTTTTCCTTTTTCGAAATTAAAAATAAAAACGCCAATAGTGTAGGTGTCAGTCGCATTTGCTAATTGAAAATTACCCACGGAGAAAATGTTGAAAAGTTTGTATCCGAAAAAAAAGCGTTGCCAGGAATTAACTTAAGCTGTCATAGTAATAAAAGTCCTTTGAGCTATTTCAAAGCATATGATTTTTTATAACAGAAAAAAAATTCCTTTTCTAATAGGAAGATTATTTTCTTTTTTTTTGTAAATAATAACTATTATTTGATATAACACAACAAGGTAAGTCACTATTACTTTTTGTGATTTGAATAAAGGTGAAGGGAATCCTGCCGATGGAAATCCTGTCGACATCAGCAACGTTAGAAAAATTTCATTGGTTCCTGTTTCGATATTATGCAAATGGGAAAAATGAGGAAAAAATTTTAAGCACAAACAGAGGAAAAAAAACCAAAAAAATAAAAATAAAAAAATAAAAAATACCGAAAACCAAAGTCAATTCGCAAAAGATCGATGTGATTTTTCGATAAATCTAAGCGAAATGTGGAAAAATGAACCTTCTGAAAAAGTAATGATGCTTTTGGCGTCAATGACAACCCCTCTAATGCCGACGTAGACGAGGATAACGATTTATAATACACTGATTTTGTGACGAAAGAGGAGGGTAGGTATCCATCCAGATTGATTCCCACAATGAACCTCCATCGATACCCGCTAAGTGACATCGACTTCCAAATTACGTTCAGATTTTTCTTCTTCTTGTGCTTTTTATTTAGAGTGATTTTTTGTTGTTTGTTCCTTTTATATCCTTGGCAAATAATGAGATCTAAAAGGAAATCAAAGCAGCTATGTATGAGTGGGTATGCAGGCATATTTCGAAATATTTTCAATCGGAATTTATGGAAATATGTGAGAGTGAACAAGACCAGAAGGATACAAGACAAGTGAAAAAAGGACTTGAGGGTAAGAAATACCTTAAAAAAAAAGAGAAGAAGAAAAAAACTTAAAAGCGATACCATTAAATGTGTCCTAACAGTTTTGCGCTGTTTCGCCCTAATACAAACGAGTACATCATCATCACCATCACCATCGCCATCTCACCTCCGTCACTATCTCTATCATCACGACTGCTATCATCGTGATAATCATCACCGCCACCGATGCCATAATATCTCGTCCTATCCCAGTTGTCATCGTCATCGCCATCATCTTTGTCATGTTTGGCTGCCGTTTTTTGAACGATGGTGTGCACACTCTTGACAAGAGAACGTCTGCGGCTCTATATCAAAATTACGGAAGCATCTTTTATATCAGCCTACCCACATTTAAAAGGCATCCATCCATCCATCCATCCATCTATTCCCTATTCCTTTTCCAGCCACCTTAAAACGTGTTGAAATTCCAACAACGAAAACAAAAAAAAAGCCGCATAGAAAAAAAGGAAAATTGCTGAAAATCAGAGAATCATAAGCCGTATGAGTGAACAGATGAAAATGGGAATATTTGTGGAGTGTTCCCCGCGGTGGGGGGGGGGGGGTGTAGACAAAGCATAGAAGGACGAAAAAAAATAAAACGGAATGAAATAAAATCAAAAATGCAAAATAGGAGCAAACAAAAACTGTCAGAAAATTCTCTACAGTCAAACTGGCAAATAGACTGTTGGTGGGAGAGGGGGATGGAAGGAGGGTGCGGTAGTGGTAAAAAAAAAATGAGGGAAATCGAAAAAAAGAAAACCGACAACAGAAAAAAAAACAGCAAATCCGATGGCATTTTGGTTACGAGAGCTGCTCCTCCACCAAACGTTATCATCTTCAGAACGCCACTGATTTTACCTATCCCAGTGGAGTGCGCGCCCAACATTAGGCATTCACTCATCTCTACTCGACCATTAATTTGCTAGCCCGTTCACTCGGCTATTCGTGCGAGCCTGCAACTCGCTCACTCGCACGCTCATTTACTCATCCAGACGATGTCGATGTTAGGCACTCGGCACTTTGGCACTCAGTATCCGGCACTCGACACTCGACACTCGACACTAACCGTTTGGCGTGTACTCTGCACACCGTTTGGCCCAAATTCCTTTAGCCCTCTTATGTACACTCGCCATGTAGAATGCTTGTGTGACTATTGCTTTTACTACACCCCCAACCAACCCCCTTTGATAAAATTTTGCTCGTTTCGTTTACTCGATAAACCCCTGGCCTGGAACAGTCAGTCGTCACTAATTCAAGTCACATTCCTCGTGCTTGTACACTCTCTGATCTGAAACTGTGGCGCCAAAACCAAAAAATCCCCACCCATTCATTCCCAGTACAATTTCCATCCATCCACTTATTGAAGCAGCAACGGCTCAGAAAGACGTCGTCAGTTAGAAACGTTGGTAGTCATCCTTCGCAATTCCCTTCACATCACTAATTTCACGCCTTGAACAGCTTTCTCAGCATTCCGTTAAGTAGTGTAGTGTGCGGAAAGTACCACTGTACCCACTAGACTGAAATGTTTCGAAAACATTCGCACTTGCCACAAAGAGCACTTGCCGCCCTTAATGGTATGTCGGTTCATCTAAGGTTGGTTAGTCGGTGTTATCCTTGCCTCTTTTAGTCCCGCTTCTTCCACAAAAACGTCGTTCCGAATAATCGTTTACTCGCCAATGCCATCATTTCATTCCGTCAGCCCCCCTTTTCCAGAAGCGACTTCTTTTCCGCTTTGGCTGTTTGCTCCCATTTACCATCGTTCCTGTTCATGTTCCCATTTAAGTTTCCGTTGATGTTCATATTTCGAAAAATCAGTTCTTCTCTCCGCAATCGCCTCATCGACGACTCTTCCTTCATTCACCGATGGCACCGATGGTGCTGTCATTCTATTGCCGTTGGCATTGATGTTGTTGGTGTTGTCGTCGTTGCCATTGTCGTTACCAATCGCAGTGCTTAGTGTCTATTCCTATATTCCTATTCCGATGATGATCGCCATGTGCTGCTCTGTACATCAGCTCACGAAATCATCTCTTATCAACCAATACAAGCATAAACACACACACACATCTTATAAATACCAAAACCCCTCCCCTATAGGTATGCACAGTTATTGGTCTGATTGTTTGCCGAGGTGGCTGAGGCTGCGGCTCCGTCTGTGGCTGTGGCTACGGCTATGGTTCAGAGATCTCTCGTTCTGATTCTCTGACTCTGTGGCTAAAATAAATCGTTTGTGGTATGAGTGGTTGGTTGGTTGCTTGGCCAATGTTCTTTTAAAGCTTCGAAAATCGCTTTTCCACCTCTTTTACTAAATTTGCCGTTGGTTTAGAGACAATCCCACACCCTATCTCACCCATACCTAAATGGACTAAAATCTTGTCGTCCTTTGTCAAATTCAACTCTCGTATGCCCTCTGCTGAACAGCTTGAATCCCTGAACACTTTTCAGTTTGCCAGGCAGTCAGTCCGTCAGCTTTTTTCTGTTCTACTTATATTTGCCTTGTTGCCATTGCCTTTTCAACACAATATACAATATAAATATATATATGTATATACAATACGAAAGAAAATATGTGCAAGCTGGTGTGTAGTCAGTCCTGTACTGTGCGTACACACAATCAGAAATAGTAAAGCCGCTGACGATGGTTACCAGTTGTGTTGTTGTTGTTGTTAGATGATATTTGAACTTTCGACTCTACATTCCGTGTCGTGTACACTTGTGCTCCTTTCTCTCTCCCTTTTCACCTTCTCATCTCATCCGTACAATAGTAGTGGGAAAAAGGCTATCCTCTGTGTTCTATTGTGTACGGCTGTGTACTGTGGTGTTATGCCACTTTATGCTTAGAGTAGAGTTCTTCGCTTATGTGGGTATAAAAGCGTAGGAATGGGCAATTGCGGGTGGCTTTAGATAATGGTGTGCCGCCAAAACCATAAAAAAGAACATAAAAACAAAACAGGCAAAAGAAAAAAATAATAACAAAACGAAATCGACAAAAAAAAAAAAAAAATGTGAATAGAAGAAAAAAATTTATATGAACTGGAATAAAAAAATGCAAATAATAAAAGAGAGTTGGTTTTTGTTGTTGTTGTTGTTGTTTTTTTTTCTCGGTTGGCAAGCTGCTATTTCCCGCCCTGATTGAGCAGGTTATGATTTATATCAGTAGTCGAGCGTACCGTTTGATCGTCGTCTATCAAACTGTTTGTGTACCTACTATATTTTGAGCATTTTGGGTTTTTGTGGCTGTGTGTGCGTGTGTATTTTTGCTTATTCACGTCTGTTTTGGAATGAGATATTCAGGGTACTCGTATATGAAATATATCGTAAAAGCGTGTGCCTTTCTAAATCAGGCATATTTTAACCGACCACGTGAATTACGGTAGTGCGCTCATACGAGTCGAAGTTTTGGAATTATGTTACAGTAAGAGTGTGTGTATAAAAAAAACGCCAACGCTATTTATTCTAGCAGCAGATGATGATCAACTGAAAAGTTAGATGGAAAATAATTTTTCGCATATACGAAACTGCTGCTTGCACGGCTACAGATTCTACTTCTATACGACTAGTATGTATGACTATGGGTCGGTACGTGTATAAATAGTTGGTGGTGAGAGGACGAAAGTAATATTAAGTCTGCCTACGTACTAAATGTTATCACACTTCACCCCTTGCACTTTAAGTGTAAACAACTGTGTTGGGAATGGCATGCCGTTGCTCGTGATTCAGTTCGTGCTTGAGCTTTTCGCTTGCCTGCACACAACAATCACCGCTTACACCACTCAAACCCTAAGTCGGTGGGTGATTTGACACTCGTTCACTTGCTGGTTGGTCGGTAAGTTGGAAGGGGGGGGGGGGGGAGGGAGGGGTGGTTAAATATTCAAAATTCTATGCTACCAACTTTCTGTTCCAGTACACACAGAATACAGAACACAATACAGTTCACATAGTTCAAAGCGTTGAGAACATTTTCAATGCAGACACTATACAGCATACATAATACGGCATAGATTATAAGCGAGCGAGCACCTTTTATCATCAAAAAGACCAATGTGAATACATACCCGACATACCGACATACAGAGAAACGGACATACCAACGTTGATTGCAGGATACCAGCTTAACATACCCACAGTCAGCAGTCATCTATCTGACTGTATTATAAAAGGCAACGAAGGGATTCAAAAGTTAAGTGAACATGCCATGCTATGCCAATCCAATCCATTCCATTCCATTCCCTTTCGTTTGCTTTCGATTCGGCACTGTTCTATTCTATTCTATTCCATATCATCCTCTATAGTGCATAGGCTATCATCATCATCATCTCATGCTATGCCAAGGCGAGCGTTACATTGGAGCAAAACGACGAATGAGAACGTACGTACAAACGAACAAAATGAGCCAACGAATCGTTTTCATCCCCATACCATGGGTCTTAATAATTTGTCAGCGACGGATTGTACAGACTGTGAAGTGAACTGTGCATGAGATTTGTTTAATGGTTGCCCTCGCCTTCTGGCATCCCTTGAGCATTGTTACCCACACCCAACCGAAAATTATCCTTCTCAACTTGTTCGGTTCAGTTAGCGACGCGCGAAAATTCCTCGAGATGGGAAACCATTCAACCCCTTTTTACCATACGAATCAACCGTACCGTCCCACCCGCCCACCAACTAACTATTCAACAACACTTTGTTCGGCATACCGAACAATATTCTTCTCAGTTCTATAGTCGTACTGGTTGTTATGTATACCGTTTATGGCTTATGGTATATGGCCTGGCCTGGCCTGGTGCTAAGCACAATGTCGTTGGCAATCGTCGTTGTTGCTGATTTTTTTCTTCTGTTTTTGTGTTGTTTTTTTTTGCTCCTTCGATCCTTTATCATATTGTCGCTACTGTTCTTTCGTTCGGTTTACTGTCTCTGTCGCTCTACTATATCTCTGTCCAACCCAGTTAAGTGCCGTATTTTAAGTTATCATCGGCAAAGTCCTAGTCTCTGTCGGCAAGGGATAAGATACTATATAAGATAGGATAGGATAAGAATTACTAAGTGAAGAGGTCCGGAAGGAAGAGTCATGGCATGACGTTGTCGGTAAAAGATAAAATCTACCCTGCTGACGACGTGTAAGATATGACTATATCTTCGGAACAACGATAAAACCACTCCACATGGGGTTGTGGGATTTTCCAACCAAATGCCATTCATTCAAAAAGGAAGTCCGCTTGATTCCTGCTCACAGTTGTTAGCTAGTTGGAATCTTCTGAATTGTTCGAATAATCACTGGGAAATTATGGACAACCCTAGTGATTTGATCTGTTCTTAGGTCGGTTACTATTCTTTTCGGATTTAGTTTTTAGTTTTTTTTTAAAGTTTTTTTTTGATTCGGTCAATTTCTTTTGTTCTTTTTCATTTTTTGTTGTATACGAACACACCATTAAGACGATAGAAA
The DNA here is from genome assembly GCA_958298945.1 of Atherix ibis. Lineage (NCBI taxonomy): Eukaryota > Metazoa > Arthropoda > Insecta > Diptera > Athericidae > Atherix > Atherix ibis. Next base: position 80,824,524 of record OY282609.1, read on the forward strand.
GTCAAAAAGAAATTGAATAAAGAAAGATATGAAAAGGAAATATTGTAATATGCTGAGAAGCCTTAGAATTTAAAAGAGTGAAATGGTTGAAAGTGAAAATATTTATTCAAAAGAAAAAAAAAACAATTAAAAAAGCTTAAGGGAAAAAAAGAACACTAAATAAATGTTTATCGAATTTGTCCGTTGGAATGCATACGAAAATTTTACACATCCCCCAACTGGCAAATAAACAAAAAATCAGCATTTATTTATTAATAAAAAAATATGGAGAAAAAGACTAAAAAATTAAGAGAAAATTTTTAAAAAGATGAAGTAAAAAAACAGTTTTTAAACTATTAAAAAAAAAACCTATTGGATCCAAAGAAAAGGCAAAAAAACTGATTGCCTTTTCGTGGAAATTTTCATTTTTTAACCATAAAAATGGCCGATTTTTGAAATTTTTCTTTTTTGAATAATTTGTTATGATCTTTCAAGGATAAAAAGGATATTTTTTAAGAAATTTAAAATTGAATTTTTACTAAAATTTTTTTTCAAAATTTTTGAAAATTATTTAATTTTTGTGGGTTTTTTTTTTAGAATTTTTTTTTTATTTACTATAAGAGGTTTATTTATTTAAAAAGAATTTAGAGGGTTGATAATATATTCTCGCGTAGAGGGTTGATAATATTTTTCAAAGATTATGCAACTTGTACTTTGGAAAGTAAAATTCAATAAAACACAATCAAAAATCAGAACTTGACTAAATTTTTTTTTCATTATATTTCTTGGTTTTTGCCATTATTGTCTTATAAAATTCGATTCTTTTAAGGTAAAAAAATATGAAAAAAAACAGTGGTCAAACTATTAAAAAAAAAACATATTACATCCAAAGAAAAGGCAAAAAAACAGTGGTCAAAACCATTAAAAAAAAATAGTTTTTGCATCCAAAGAAAAGAATCACTCTAAGTGAAGAGGTCCAGAAGGAACAGAAAACAAAAAAAAGTCATCGCCTAAACATATGCAAAATTCCAAACAAAAATCCAAAAAATCCAAAATTTTTTGCAAACTTTATTTTTGAATTTTTACAGATATCTACACCTACAAGAAGCATATTTAGATAATAGTATTAATTAATGTAAAGGGTTAATGGAAGAAAATACAAAAAAAAACAAAGGAAAATTAAAAAAAAAAAAATCCCCTCCTTTCCCCGTAAATAACAAAAACTATCAAAAAAAAGGCTCCGAGAATAGAAAGGGAAAAAATTTACACCGCAAAATATGCGAAAGGAAATTAAAGCGACTGCTAAGTACTCTGGAAGTAACGTTCGTGATCATCTGCGATAAAAGTCGCGTCCGTAGACAAATTTTACACTAGACACAAAAGAAAAAGAAAAACAATTTGCACTTCAAAATGGAAAATGATTTGGAAAAAATGTACATTGAATAAAGTAAGAGAAAATATTAAAAAAAAACTAAATTTACAAACCACCATTTAATACCCCCCTCCCACACTCCCCCTCTCCTAAAAGGAAAAGATAATCAAAAGAGAAAAAAAAGGAGAAAAATTTTACACCGAAAAATATGCGAAAGCAAAATAAATTGAACGCCTAAAGGGTATGTAAAAAATCAGAAACCAAAAATCCGACAAAAATGCAAAATTTGTGGCAAAGCTGAAAATCCGATTTTTACATCAGGCGCTCAGTTTATCAGAAAATAGGAGGCAACTGTTTTCCTTTGCATCTTAAAATTTATTTTTCGCCATGAAAATGGCGGATTTTTGTAATTTTTTTCCGATGGTATCATTGTCCACTTGCTGGCGAAGCTTTTCCGATCCATATTATCCTGATTGGAAGAGGAATGTACAGTCAGGATAAATTTTTGTAGGCAATTTTACGAAAAACTACATAGAATTTGATGTTTTTTTTCATAAAATTTGTTTTTTTTAAGATGAAAATAGCAATTTTTTTGGAAACTTTTTTTGGGGTACCATTATGTGTACTTAAGCAAATCTTTTCTGATTCATATTATCCAGATTGAAAAATAAATATCCCTTCAGGATAAATTTTTGTAGGCAATTTTACAAAAAATGCATAAAAGTCTGTGTTTTTTTTTTCATAAAATTTATTTTTTAAGATGAAATTGGTCATTTTTTTAAAAAACTTTATTAGAGTGTTATTACGCATACTTGAGAGAGGCTTTTTTGATTTGTATTATCCTAATTGGGTGGAGAACATATCCTTTCAAGATAAATTTTTGTGAGCGTTTTTGAGAAAAAATACATAAAATTCCTTGGTATTTTTCCTTAAAATTTGTTTTTCACTATAAACATGTCTGTTTTTTATATATTATTTTTATATTGTCATTGAACATACTTACAAATAGATTTTGTGATCTATAATATCCTGATCGGAAGAAGAATGTTCTTTCAGGATGAATTTGCGTGGACCAAAATTCATAAAATTTATGGTTTTTTCTCTAACATTTTTTTCCCCTGTTAACATTTTTCCAAAATATTTACATGAAATTCTTGCGCAGACGTAAGACAGTTCTTTTACAATACTTTGTTTGATTCTGGGAGAAATATTTGATTCTTAAGGAAAATAATTATAAAAAATTTCAATGAAAAATAACATCAAATTTTTTGTTTTTAGTCCTTGTTTAAATTTATTTGTAGACAAATTGTGTAAAATGTTCATTGGTCTCCTCTCAAGAAGACTTTGCCGAATGTATCTGAATATATTTGATCCTGATCTGAGCGATATTATTAGTACAGGATGAAATATCATTTAAAGATTTCGGCAAATACGAAACGAAGCCATTGCAAAAATCGTCATAATCCGATTTAAGAAGCATCATTAATAATTGCGAGTAATTAAAAAAAGAGAAGAAAATATAAGTACATGAAAATTGATGGAAGAGAAAGAGACGAAAGAAAGAGAATCGACAAAAAGCTGTCAGAATATCATTGAGTGCAGCAACAACAACGGAGCATTTTCAATAAGAGCAGCCACAACAACGGAGCATAATCACTTCTAATGTTGACATTAACTCAATAATGACCATTTGCATGTGTTCTCTGGAAGTAGCGTTCGGGATCGTGATCATTTGCGATACGAGTAACGTGACGTACTTACTCATACGTAGACATATTTTATACTAAAAACAAAGGAAAAAATAAATAATTTGCAAAAAAATAAATAATTGTAAGAAGAGAAAAAATTTCAAGGGTAGTAAACTCAATGTTCGGTAGATAAAATACAGAAAATTAAAATTTTAAGCCAATTGAAATACTGCCTGCGAAAAATTAAAAATGTTCTCTTTTTTTTCATATCTAGAATTGGTTTTTCATCACAAAAAAATCCAGTGAAAAATTTCTGTAAAGAAATAATTAAAAATTTATTGAGGCAATTCAAAAGAAATAAGAATTTCTCAAATTTAAGGTGAGTATTTTTAGTAAAAAACGCCAACTCCAATAGATATAAACCCAACTGGGAAACCACTGAATTTCTGGCAGAATTACGTCTCTTGTTACATGAAAAGGATAAAAAAAATTTTCTCCAAACATCGTCCTTTTCATGAAAAAAGGACATTCTTATTTCGATCAGAATAATATACGAGTAGATCAAAAAAGCTTCGCTCAAGTATTCTTAATGACACCCTAAAAAAAAGTTTCCAAAAAAATTGCCATTTTCATCTTAATTAATGGTATTTCCAAAAATTTACATTGAGTAGGAAAATGTTGAAATTTTTTTTTTTTTTTAATTAAATACTAGAAAAAAAATTAAAAAAGTAAGAGAAAAGTAAAAAAAAACTCATAAAATTTTTTTATAAAAATAGACACCTCTCCCCCCAACCCCCTAAAAATAAAAAAATAAAAACAATTAAAAAAAGGCTCTGAGGGTAGAAAGGGAAAAAATATGCAAAAGCAAAAATACATCGACGCCTCTAAGTGTATGCAAACTTAAAACCGAAAAATCCGAGAAATCCAAAATTTGTCGCAAAACTGCAAATCCGATTTTTACACCAGGCGCACAGTTTTTCAGAAAATAGGCGGCAAATATTTTCCAATTCGTCTTAAAATTTGTTTTTATCTATGAAAACGGCAGATTTTTAGAAATTTTTTTTGATGATATTATTGTGCACTTTTAGGCGAAGCTTTTCCGATCCATATAATCCTGATTGAAAGAAGAATATCCTTTAGGGATAAATTTCTATAGTTACTTTTGAGAAACAATGCATAAAATTCGGTTTTTTTTCTTCTAAAAATTTGTTTTTTACAATAAAAAATGAAGGTTTTTTGAAGATTTTTATCTATAATGTAATTGCGCATATTTAGGCGAAGCTTCCTTGATACATATTATTTGGATCGAAAAAAGAATATCCTTTCAGGATAAATTTTTGTATGCACTTTTGTACAAAATTTGACAAAAATTCATAAAATATATAGTATTTTTTTGGTTTTTGTTAAAATTTTTCTATCAGAATGGCAAGATTTTAGAAGGATATCCTTTCAATACTTTTTTTTGACCACGTTTTGGAAACTAAATAGTAATTAATCTAGGATAAATTTTTTTAAAAGAAAATTTCAATTAAAAATTTATTTGTTGTAGTCCTTAAAAGGGCAAGTTATGTAAAAAATGTTGATGGTCTCCTTATCAGAACAGCTTTTTTGAAAATATTTGGATATGTTTGATCCTGAACTGAGAGATATTTTCAGTGCAGGATATAAAAATTTTACATCGAATTTTTGAAAAAATTACCAAACCAAAATTTGTTTTAAAATAGTATGAAATTTGAATTTTTACACCAGGCGTTCAGTTTTTTTTTTTTAGAAAATAGGAGGTTTTTGCCTTTTTGTGGCAATTTTTTGTTTTTAACCGTAAAAATGGCGGATTTTTGAAATTTTTCTTGTTTAAATAATTTAGTTAAACGTTGAGGAATTCTATTCAGATAATTGTTATAATCTTTTAAGGGCAAAAAGGATATTTAAAAAAAATTTAAATTGAATTTTTACTGAAATTTTTTTCAAAACTTTTTAATTTTATTTAATTTTTGTAGTTTTTTTTTAGAATTGTTTTTTTTAATTACTATAAAAGGGAGATATTTTTCCTATGTAGGAGTATGCAATGGAATATTTAAAAAGAATGAAAAAAAATCGATTTTTATGTAGAGTTCGCGTAGAGAGTTGATAATATTTTTTAAATATTATCCAATTTGTGCTTTGGAAAGTACTGGATTAAATTTTTATTCCATTTTATATTTTTATAATGGCTTTTACCATTATCGTCATAAAATATAATTTTACACAAAAATGGTCACCAAAAGACCTCTTTACAAAATTCGATTCTTTTGTGGTAATTTTTTAAGCCTTTTTCGCACATTTCAGTTTGTAATTAGACCATTACTTGTAATTCGATGTTGGTTTTTAAATATCCTAAAGTTTAAAGACTTCTCAAAGATCCCTTTTTCCCCTTACCCCGCCCAGAAGAATGCAAAAAAAATTCCAACGATGTCAAACGTATGATCCCTGGGAAGGGGGAGGGGGGCTAGGTCAATCAACGTTACCATATCTTAAAATTACGAAAATAATTTTTCGCGCAATTAAGCCAATAATTTGTTCTCCAATGGTTTTTTTTAGGATTAAAATTTTCAAGTTCAAGACACAAGAAAATTGATAATCATACCTCAAAATTGACGGTATAGGTCGTTCCTTCTAATTATACGAGGTCTGTTCAAAAAGTATCGCGAATTTTGTGTTTTTTCAAAAATTATTTATTTATTCATGAATATCTATTTTGTCCTCTTTAAAGTAATTCCCACCACATATTATACACTATCTGTGCCTACGTTTGCTCCAACCCTCGAAGCACTTCAAAAAATCATTTTTTTGTGATCTTGTTCAGCTGCTTCTTCGATACAGTCTTTATCACCTCAATCGTAGCGTAGCGTCTGGCTTTCCTGGGGCTCTTCAGTTTCGGGAACAAGAAAAAGTCACAGGGGGCCAGATCTAGGGAATACGGTGGCTGCGGCATTATTAGTATATTGTTTTTGGCCAAAAATTTGCGCACAAGCAACGATGCGTGAGCAGGGGCGTTATCATGGTGCAAAAGCCAATTTTTGTTCTTCCACAGATCCGGGTGTTTCTGACGGATTGCTTCGCGCAACTTGCGCATACCTTGCAGGTAATATTCCTTATTGACCGTTCTACCTTGTGGCAAGAACTCATAATGCACCACGCCCCTGTAAGCAAAACCTTCAAATTCGACTGAACTTGGTGCGCTTTTTTCGGTCTTGGCTCGTGCGGCAGTTTCCATTGGGATGATTAAGTTTTGGTTTCCACGACATAACCCATGATTATTCACCAGTTATGACCCTCTGGAGTAAATTTGGGTCGCCGCGGACAGCTCCTTAGCAATGGTAATGCGATGCTGTTTTTGGTCAAAATTGAGCAATTTTGGTACGAATTTCGCGGCGACCCGTCTCACACCCAAATCATTGGTAAAAATCGAATGGCACGAGCCAATCGATACGTTTAAGTCCTCAGCAACTTCTCTAACGGTGATTCGACGATTGGCCAATACTATTTTCTTCACTTCATCAATGTTTTCCGGCACGCTTTTCTGTCCACAACATTTTGTACCACCGATAAACGTTGCTTCGGTCCAAGGTAGCTTCATCATATGCCACAGTCAATATTCGAAATGCTTCCGCTCAATTAATTTTATTTTTCACACAAAATTTGATACAGATTCTTTGATTCATTTTTTGGAATGGGCAAAAATCGAAGACGAGCCAAAACACGTACCAGCAAAGCAGCTGTCAAAAATTAACTGATCATTCAAAATGGTCGAACTTGTCGGAATAAGTAAGAGACATGAGTACCAACATAACGCCACAAAAAAAAAAATAGAAAATTTAATATACGTAAACCGCGGAAATTCAAAATTCGCGATACTTTTTGAACAGACCTCGTATTTTCAAAAAAAATACTAGCTAATGGACACCATCAGACCTTTTACGGTTACAATGGCTTCTTCATAGTTCCTTTTAAGGTTTTTACAGCCCCATATGTTGCAATTTTGCGTATTTACGTATTCACCGAGTGAGCAATGAATCACATCAATGAGAAAGATTTTTATCAAAAAATAAATCGGTATAAATTTCAAGCGCGGTGTTTGGTAGTAAAGCTTTTCATAATATAAAATGGCAAACTTTAAACTAAATAAATATTATCCAAGATAATATATATTTTTTAACAACTTTAAAATGACAAACCTGTACTTTCCGAACCATAAAATGAATAAACCTTCACAGAGAGAACAGAGAGAAATTTAATAAAATGAAGCTAAAAAAAAAAAGATTTAAAAACTGTTCAAAAAAAACAACCGAAAACTAAAAAGTAAAAGAATTGAAATGTTTAAAAGAATAGAAAAAAATACGAATACGAAATTGGGATAAGCTGGTCTGAACATTAGATTTTTACTGGTAATGCTCTTGCACACGAGAATAGTGACGATAGTGGCCACAAAGGGTGGCGGTAGGTGAGACATTGTGGAAATGGTTCGAATCGTTCTGTCGAGGTTGTTCCGGCCTTAAAAATGGAAGTGGCAATGGTAATGACAGTTGTACCAGAATTGACGGTGTTGGCAACTGCTCTACTTAAGCTGAGAAAAGCTACTACGATGGTCGTCGAATAATGACGGTAGCAATGGAAATATGAATGCTAGAAGAAGAATTGGGAATCGTTAGTTTCAGAACTTTTGCTGATAGTTCAGGGAGGTGTGGGGAAAAAAAATAGCAGTGTACAGACGAGACGTTCGTTAAGTGGAAGGGAGGGTATGAAAATGCCGAATGACGGCAAGAAAACTCGAGTGGCGACCACTAAGAGTAGAAGGCGCCCATAGCGAAGTTATTTGCGATCTACTCAACTGTATGTTAGGTAAGATTATAAGGAACGACTCGACTCGCCCATTACTTATCCTCATGGTTTTGATGTATAATATTTTATATGCGAATGTGTGAATTTGGTGTATGTGCTCTATCTTCATATGTGCTTGTGTCTGTATAGTCGCTTAGAAAAGAGGATATCACCATCAGATGATAACGTGTTTGAAAAATGAGAATCGCTACGATAAATGAGGATAGCAGCACAGTCATTCACAGATAATGCGGACATTTGTTCTCGTACTCAAAACTTTGAGTATAACAAATGAAGAAACTTTAAAAGAAAAGTCAAAGTCTTTCTAGCTACGAAAAGGCAGTTGTTAACCGAAACTACCGAATAACCAACAAACCAAGTAGGCAACTAGCCAACCAGTCAACCAAGTAAACATCGAAACGTTCCTACTCCCGAAATTTTTGTGCATATCTAATCGAGAATCCCCAGCCAAAATAGACAAATTCCAATTTGAACGTTTCCAGATGCACGAGCACACAAGATGCCACCAATCATACTCGTTCTGTGTTGCTGCCTGTTGTCTAGTTTTAGGTTTGGCTACAAGAGAATCTCGAGAATATTCAGAATTTCCAGACCAAACAAGGTTCCACTCGAATGTCGTCGTTTAGTTGAGTCAATACTCAACAGTAAGGAACACCACGCTTTTATACCCCTCCCTCCCTCCAATCCTTTTGGCTTGGAAAAACTGCATTCGATAGAATATATATTAACACATTTCGAAAGGAAAATATTGTAAGAATCGTACAGATGATCACAGGTAGAAATGCTACCAACGAAAAAAAATGTGAAAAAGTCGATTTTAGACAAACTGTGGAATTTGAAACCACAAAAAAAAGAGAACGAAAACAAAGAAGAAGAAAAAACGAACGAACGAACGAAAAATAGGAAAAAGAAGAAGAAGACAAAATAAAAAGCACAACAAAATTCCCATCCCTTTCGGCAAGGATGGCGAATTTTGTTTTTTTCTTTTTTCTTTTTATATTCTTCAATTGGTACGTTCGATGATGATGGTAGTACGTATATCCTCTCGAAAAACTTCTCTAGCCTTTTTCGCAATTTTTCTTCTTCTTCTTCTTCTTCTCTTTCATTTATTTTTATATTTTTTCGTTTGCTGATTGCCTTGATATATTTTTTGGATTTTTTGTTGTTGTTGTTTTTGTTGTTGTTGTTGTTGTTGTTGAGCGGCTCCAGGGTACATTCAATATGGCCATAAATGAACATGCTTACAACAAGAACCATGCCTCCTATAGTTGCGAAAAACAACACCCACCCTTTTACCAGCTAGCGGAAAACGAGACTCGACACATTTTTGGCTTGGGCTTTCTTCGATTTGATCCCAAAAATTATGACTATACCGAGGATACGTACAAACAAACCCACATACCCTCACAAACATATGGTTTCTCTGTGTGTGTGGGCATTTGTATAGATAACCAATGAGCATAAATATGTATGTAGCTATACTTTTAACAGCTCTGTGAATACTAATATATATAATAATGTGTGTATTTACCCAAGCTGGCATGTATAATATGAGAAGCGGAGAAAAAAAAACTAAGGATGCTTGCCCAAAAAAAAAACGAAAAATAAAAATGGTCAAAAAAACTACCGAACAAAGTGTAAGGCAAAAAATATGCAAAATAAAAATCAGAAAAGAATCTTTCCCCTCCCCCCTCCCCCCCCCCATTTCCGATCTATCCACTAAACCAAAAATTAAAAAAAAGACAATTTTGAGCGCACCGACAAAACTAGACAAAAAGGAAAAAAAGGATATGAAAAAAAAAGAATAGAACGAAAAAGATTTTGAGCAAAAGCCTAAAGAGATGGATGGTTGCAGTAGCAATGATGGATGGGGGCGGGGAATTATAAATTCTTTTATTTTTTAGCCTTTTTTTTCTTTTATTCAAAAAACTGAAACAAGAAAAATGGGAAAAAAAATTCAAAAGGAGGAAGGGAGAAGAAGAAACAAGAAATGAGAACAAAAAATTTGAGAACAAAAAACTTTTGAGTTTTTTTTCGGTTCTGTTTCGTTTTGGGTGTTTTTTTTAAATATATTTTTTTTTTATAAATTGTTGGATTGCTTGTACTCGTTCGTGTGTATTATATTGATTTGCGACCGAATTTAGGTGGGGGGGGGGGGGTTGTTTACAGGTTTGATATTTTGGAAACTGTTCGACTGCCGCCGCCTGGCTGTGTGTTCTGGTTGAAAAATTTTGCCAGTTGGTTGGATGAAGCTTCCTCCTTTCCAATTTGAAAGGATCTTTTTCGGCTCATCGATGCTTTATGATAGCTCTCAATAGTTTCTATACTATTTCCATATGTACAAACACTTAAACAGAAATTTTATACTGGATTTAGAATACGAATATGGTGTTTTTTTCTAGTAAATTGGTGTTAGCTGATGTCGCTCATACGACTGGAGTAGGACACCTATTCAGGATAACAGACCACTTTACTTACAAACGTACAATGTACGGTTGGGGCTGTTCACTTCGATTATTTTTCGAGTACAGATGATGTTGTTGGTATACAATAATGAAGAAAAACGGTAAAAAAAAGTTACAAAAGAAAAAAGTAAAAAGAAAATACAAAATAGAAAAAGAAAATCAGTCGGACAAGAAACCAAAAAAAAAAAAAAGAAAACCACAGTTTTTGCGGTGAATTTACTTTAACGATTCTACTTTGTTGGCACAGTCACTTGGAATGGAATTTTTTCACACAGTTTATCGCCCCTTTCCCCTCCTTTTTTTATCTCCCCCACATCTACTATTCCGAATCGTACTGGATTTTTATTTATTCTTATATCTTATAGTCGGGTACAAACGAATTTCCAACAATTCTTGTTGATGTTTTTCTACTCAACTTTGTCGAAGGCGGCAGTCTTCTTTTTTCTTAAAAAGTCCTTTCTTAACACCCTCGGCTCAAAACGGTATCGAAATCATCATTGTTATCACTGTCGCGTCTGTTAACCAACCTCCCCACCCCCACCCCAGCGATCATCCTAACACGCAACCGATCCTTTATGGGATTTTTCGAAAAACACTGTTGTCAGTTACACAATCCTCTCTGACTCTGGGGCTTCTTTGTCATCGTCAACATTTTCGTCTCTGGTCCCGTTTTACGTTGCAGCCAGCTTAGGTTATGCTTGTCACCTTTGTCAACACCATCAACGGTAGTACTCTGCTTATAGTCTCGTTTTCTCGCAATCGTAAACCACCTAAAGAAACTTTTATGAATCTGAAAACCACTTTTTTCCCATGTACAGACACACTTTTCGATCTACACACACACACACACAAACACACCACACAAATGCTGTACAAAACAATTCTGCTTCTATAGCTATCAACATAGAACGGATACCAAAAACGTGAAGTTATAAGCTTCAGGCTTTCAGATCCGGATACCCTCGTACGTATGTACTTAGAAACTTTTTATACCCGACATAAGTAGCTGGGTGGGTAGGTGGATGGCAGCTAGCTTTCCTTATCCTACGCTAATATTCGTGTGTATATGAATGCATGTCTACCTTCGTAAAGAACAAAAGGAAATAAGAGCGTACACAAACGACAGCAACAAAAAATTGACTGTAATCAAGACAGGAGAGAATATACATACTCGTACATACGTACACACCTGTACGCTCGTCTAGTGCTATGCAAGGTACCATCATCATCGTATCGGTCGGTTGAAAATCGCTCCAAATTGGGTAGATTTTTGGTATGCTTTTACCTTCAGCATGTTCAGTCTCTACTTAAAGTCAAGGGTCGAAAAAAGGAAAAAAAGAAAAAAAAAGAAAAAAAGAAAACCGAACAGAAGTGAACCAAAGCGAACTGAACCGAGAACCGAAAAGTGTAGAGAGAAAAGAGAAAAAAAATTCAAGACTAACGAAAAATAAGGAAAAAACATACTGCAACCGTAAAGAGAAGAAAAGATCAAACAAACAAACAAAAAAACTAGAAATGCTGTCAGAGCAAAAGAGAACACGATGAAATAGGCGCAAAAAAGTGTGATTGAAGTGGGAAAAAAAATTATGCGAATTCACAAAAATGCTCCCAATTCAAATAAAAAGACCCGCAGCAAGGAAGGAAAAAAAATCAACCAAAGCAGGAAAATTTTTATTTTGCGCTTGTTTTTATGTGAACAGTTGTTCTGTGAGAACCGAATCGGAATAAGGCAAAAAAAAAAAAAAAAAAAAAGAAGCCCGAACAAAAAAAAATGTGGGAGGAAAAAAGAAATTTGTAGAAAAAGTGTTGTACTGTGCGGATGGATAGCTTTTGGCAAAGAATCATCATGGCATGTGCCATGTGCCCCACCCACCCTATCCAGACGGGCCCATAATACCAGTTAGCAATCTACGTAGTGCTATTCGACAATCCCTGCCGACAGCTTTTCCTTTCAGGACACACTCCAGACCGTTAGTTAGTTGAGCACAACAGACCGTGGCACCGGCACAAACTGAATAAAGAGCAGTTTAAATTTGTATGTGGGAAATGACGCCCACACCAGTTCCGACCGCCGCCTACCACCCATCGACAAACGAACAACGGATGGTAAAATGAACGCCAGCACAGACGAATGGACGGATAGATGGATGGTTAGCTTAGGTGCGACTATAGGTACTATGAGTGTACGATGGAAGAAAGGTCGTTTGATCGGTCGACTGAATGACGAACTGTGAACGGTGAACGGGGGGTGAATATAAATGGTGAACGGTAAAATGCTCTGTGAAGAGGATTATTGTGTGGTGTGGTGGGACGAATGGATTGATGGTCGATGGGGTTGGGATATAATTATTGCTGTCGATGGAATGGGGAAGCAATGAGCGCAGTCATGCAGAGGTGTACTATGCTGTCGTTAAAGCACGGGAAGGATACTTAAAGTTGAAGACAATTGAGGTGACAGTTACAGGTATGACAAGTATCCATTAAATGCTTGAAGCTAAGACGGTTCCGTTTGCCTTGGTTCGATTCAGTTCAGATTATTTACGTTTGAATATGTCCCGAAGGCTGCTAATGGTAATTCGTGAGGATTTTCTGTTTTTTTTTTAGTTGATTTTGATTCTCATTGATTCGGCTTGTCAAGGCTGTGAACGACGACACGTCACGTCACCACGTTTCAATACAACACAATCCAAAACCGCATGACTTTTTCACTATTAAACTAGTTAGATCCGACGTTGACTGGGACTGTCACATTGCACTGTTAGGTTTGGCTGTTAATTGTTCCTCAACTCCATATCATCGTCTACCAATAATAACAACCCTCATTTTACGCTTCCACTCCCCAAAAAAAAAAAAAACTTTTTATCTGACAAACTACATCTCAATCTCGTCGGTGTAGCATTGTGTGGCCGGCCCTTTACAGAGTCGAGCGTTAATGACATTGCCGCCCAACTTACGATTATCCTCGTTGGTTTGTTTTGTTTATTTTTTTCCCCAATGATTGCAGATAATTATCCTATCTCTGCCTTTCTCTCTGAATCCCCGTTCATTTGTTATACCTTCCTTTGGTCCGGTCTCCGTTGCTCCTTCCATCTCCAAAAAAAAAAACTTGTATTTTTGCTCTCACTACTTTGCCAGTGACCCCTTTAAAATTTGTTCAGATTAAATAATTAAATTTAAAATTGTTGTTTTCATGTCAGCAGGATTCGATTTTAAGGGTTTTTTAATCGATTTTATTTATTTTGAGCAATATTAAAAAATATCCAACGTTTTTTTCATTCTTATTTTCTTGTTTATTAATATTTAAATAGTCAACAGGAATTTTTATCATAAACTTTCAGTAGAAATTTTACATAGAAATTTTAAGTGGACATTTTTTATCGACATTTTAAGTAGAAATTTCAAGTGGAAATTTTGAGTAGAAATTTTGATTAGAAATTTTGAGTAGAAATTTTGAGTAGAAATTTTAAGTAGAAGTTTTCAGTAGAAATTTTGAATAGAAATTTTCAGTAGAAATTTTGAATAGAAATTTTCAGTAGAAATTTTAATTGGAAATTTTGAGTAGAAATTTTTAAGTGGAAATTTTCAGTAAAAATTTTCAGTAGAAATTTTGAGCAGCAATTTTACGTAGAAATTTTGAGTAAAAACTTTCAGAAGAGATTTTCAGTAGAAATTTTAAGGGGAAATTTTTAGTCGAAATTTTAAGTGGAAATTTTAAATAAAAATTTTAAGTGGAAATTTTCAGTCGAAATTTTAAGTAGGAAGTTTCAGTAAAAATTTTAAGTGGACATTTTCAGACGAAATTTTAAGTAGAAATTTTGAGTTGAAATTTTTAGTCGAAATGTGAAGTAGAAATTTTTAGTTGAAATTTTGAGTAGAAATTTTTAGTCAAAATTTGAAGTAGAAAGTTTCTGTACAAATTTTCAGTAGAAATTTTTAGTAGAAGTTTTCAGTAGAATTTTTCGTCGGAATTTTAAGTAGAAAGTTTCAGTAGAAATTTTAAGTGAAAATTTTCAGTAGAAATTTTAAGGGGAAATTTTTAGTAGAAATTTTTAGTAGAAATTTTGAGTTGAAATTTTCGGTAGAAATTTTTAGTGAAAATTTTCGGTTGAAATTTTTTAGTAGATATTTAAGTGGTAATTTTAAGTAGAAATTTTCCGTTGAAATTTCAAGTAGAAAGTTTCAGGAGAAATTTTAAGTGGAAATTTTGAATAGAAATTTTGAGTAGAAATTTTGAGTAGAAATTTTGAGTAGAAATTTTGAGTAGAAATTTTGAGTAGAAATTTTGAGTAGAAATTTTGAGTAGAAATTTTGAGTAAAAATTTTGAGTAAAAATTTTGAGTAGAAATTTTCGGTAGAAAGTTTCAGTAAAAATTTGAAGTGGAAATTTTTAGTAGAAAAGAAGAAATTACAAAACCTTAATGACTTTATTTATTAACATCAAATTAACCAATTTGAGGTCAAATTGTAGAAGCAGACGATACTCGCCTGGTTATTAGTTGCATTACTACTCCTTCGGAACGATACAAAATCGTCATGATTATCTGGATCGTGGGGGTGGCTTGTAATCTTCTTTTTAAAAAAATATGCATCGAGCAGCATTACTGCATTAGATAAATCGCTATCTGGCAGCCTTTTGATGTATATTCGCAGTGTGACTCGAAGCGAGAGAATTCAAATCGATTTCTGTGCATTTCGTTCATTTTGATTTTCATAAAAAAGCAAAAAAAATCTGTCCTTAACTGCAGTATAAAAATTACAATGTTCAGATTTGCGGTATAATCCTTTTACGTACACGGACTCGTTTTCATCCGAACACAAGTTCAGTTTTAGCATTTCTTACTGCAATTACCTAGCATCCTTCGTTGGAGGATCTTCCGTAGGATGGGAAAATCACTTTTTGAAATCTGCTCACCAGATTGTTGCTTGACTTTGGAGAAAGAATTTTCCATCCAACAAACCTTCCGAACATTATCCAAGTAAACCCCAAAAAAACACGTAAAAGCCATTCAGGGTCGTAAAGGTGCTGAGGCTGGGATGGGAAAGGACAGCTTAACTATCTGTAAGATGTACAGAAGCCATTTTTTGTGTACACCAGCAGTCTATTCCCCGGAGCACACTCTGGGATTGAATAAATCTCAGCCAGCAATAGGGGAGCCTGATTTCGAGTTGTGTCCCGTTCGGTGTCCTTTTTATGCTGCCTTCGCTTGCCACATTGCCATTCCCATTGCCTTATTTATTTATTTCGTATCTCATCACATTGTTTCTTTTCCGAAGCGTAAATTTACATACTAGAACGATTCATACCCAATTTTCGGCTACGTTTGTTGGCTGTAATTCTTTCTTAATTAGTTTCAATTTCCCTTCTTAATTTACGATTTATTGAGAAATTTTCCTGGTTTTTTTTTCATTCTTCCTTTCTAAATTTCTACTGGTGATGGCTGATCAAATTTATTATTCGTAAATTGGTTGAGGTTGCAAAATGAACACTTTTCGAAATACTTTATAAATTTATCCTTTAAACTCTGAAGGAGTCTATTTGTCCAATTTTGTTGAGTTGCACGTGCAATTAAATAGTTAGACTTTTGGTAGAAAAATGCCAATTGGGAATAATTCTTAAAAGGTTTTTCTTTGGAAATTCTTTTTACGAATTGGTAAAAGTTCGTTTTTTTTTCTTAAAGTCTTTTAATGTATGAGAAAATAAGTATTTTTGGATATTTCATCAATTGTTTTTAAGGTTGAAAATTTAAAAAAAAATAACGAAAAGGAAAATTTTTAGTAAATTATTTGTACTCTGTTATCCGTTCTACTAATTACAGAATAGGCCATAAAAATCAATAAAAAATGACATTTATTTTTATAGAGATTGGTTTATATAGAAATTTTTACTCCAACTAGTGATATTTTGATTATTTTCATAAATTTCTGTCATAATTTTTTTACTATTCTGTTTAAGAAAGCGTTTAAAAATGGCGTCAAAAAAGCGCCATTTTTTTTCTTATCTTTTTGTTCATTTTTCATTTTCGATTAAAAATTATTTATAGACTTTTTTTTTTAATTGATAAACATTCATTATTAACAGCTTAAAAAAAATAGAAATATAAAAATTAAAAAAATCTATAAAAAAAAAATTTGAAAAAAAAAATGGCGAAAGGATTGAGTTTAGGTCTTAACTATTTTTAAAATTGATCAGGAATAAAAACAAATTCCTCCAAACCATATCGATAACTTAATATTATTAATTATTAATTATCGAAAATAATTTGTTTAGTGTTTAAAGAGTGAAAGTATTTTTTTGTAGCAATTTTTCCAAAAAAACGCTACTTTACGAAATAAGAGTAGAGGTATTTTTTTCCCGAAATGGAATTAAAAAGATCCCTTAGACATTAGCTTATGGAATTCCTGAGATCTATTCATAGACATGGAGCCACGTTTTATTATCATAACCTAAGGGAATTTATCATCGTACGTTCGGTGTGTAAATTTCCTAATAAGAACAGAGGACATGTTTTATTATTATTGGGGCATATGAAAGGTTAGGAAAATTTAATTCTTTTTCTTTTCTGTTATGATAGTAACATGAGGGTTGTCAGTCAACAGAGCTCAATTTCAGTCAGTTGAGAGGAGGTCTTTGTACTTAAATGTTATCCATCGCAAAGTCGAAACTTTTACGGTACATGAAATTTTTTTTGAAAATTGACATCCTTAATAAAGATGATTTCTGTTGGCTGTGCTTAATCTGCATTCACTAGCGTATATTTAGTCGAGATGTGAGAATAGTCAGTTCCGGTGCTCGTTTATTGATAAAACTACTTGTTTTAATTAAAAATGATAGGAGATAATATAAACTTTATCGAGCGATAGGGTCAGAGAGGTTACCGAGAGATGAGAGATGGC
This sequence comes from Atherix ibis, assembly GCA_958298945.1. Classification (NCBI taxonomy): domain Eukaryota; kingdom Metazoa; phylum Arthropoda; class Insecta; order Diptera; family Athericidae; genus Atherix; species Atherix ibis. The sequence continues at coordinate 80,841,800 of OY282609.1, forward strand.
GTCATTAAAATTGCCAATAGATGGCGTTAGCAAGGTTGTTGACAAACGAACGATCGTATTAGTTAAGTTGCAGAGAGATGGCGTTTGCAGGGTTACTAAGAAATGGTGTTAGCAAGGTTGTCAAGAGATGATATTAGCAAGAAATTTTCAGTAGAAATTTTAAGTGGCAATTTTCATTAGAAATTTTCAGTAGAAATTTTAAGTCGAAATTTTGAGAAGAAGTTTTGAGTAGAAATTTTGAGTAGAAATTTTGAGTAGAAATTTTGAGTAGAAATTTTGAGTAGAAGTTTTCAGTATAAATTTACAGCAGCAATTTTGAGTTGAATTTTTCAGTAGACATTTTGAGTAGAAGTTTTCAGAAGAAATTTTCAATAGAAATTTTGAGTAGAAGTTTTCAGTAGAAATTTTAAGTGGACATTTTGAGTAGAAATTTTGAGTGGAAATTTTAAGTAGAAATTTTGAGTAGAAGTTTTCAGTAGAAATTTTCAGTAGTAATTTTGAGTAGAAATTTTGAGTAGAAGTTTTCAGTAGAAATTTTCAGTAGAAATTTTTAGTGGAAATTTTGAGTAGAAATTTTGAGTAGAGATTTTGAGTAGAAATTTTCAGTAGAAATTCTGAGTAGAAATTTTGAGTAGAAGTTTTCAGTAGAAATTTTTACTGGAAATTTTGAGTAGAAATTTTCAGTACAAATTCTGAGTAGAAATTTTGAGTAGAAGTTTTCAGTAGAAATTTTTAGTGGAAATTTTGAGTAGAAATTTTGAGTAGAAATTTTGAGTAGAAATTTTGAGTAGAAGTTTTCAGAAGAAATTTTCAATAGAAATTTTCAATAGAAATTTTGAGTAGAAGTTTTCAGTAGAAATTTTGAGTAGAAGTTTTCAGTAGAAATTTTGAGTAGAAGTTTGCCGTAAAAATTTTACGTAGAAATTGTGAGTAGAAATTTTGAGTAGACATTTTCAGTAGAAGTTTTCAGAAGAAATTTTCAATAGAAATTTTGAGTAGAAGTTTTCAGTAGAAGTTTTCAGTAGAAATTTTAAGTGGAAATTTTGAGTAGAAATTTTAAGTAGAAATTTCGAGTAGAATTTTTCAGTAGAAATTTTCGGTAGGAATTTTGAGTGGAAATTTTAAGTAGAAATTTTAAGCAGAAATTTTGAGTCGAAATTTTGAGTAGAAGTTTTCAGTAGAAATTTTCGGTAAAAATTTGGAGTAGAATTTTTCAGTAGAAATTTTGAGTAGAATTTTTCAGTAGAAATTTTAAGTAGAAATTGTGAGTAGAAATTTTCTGTAGAATTTTTCAGTAGAAATTTTCGGTAGAAATTTTGAGTGGAAATTTTAAGTAGAAATTTTAGGCAGAAATTTTGAATAGAAATTTTGAGTAGAAGTTTTCAGTAGAAGTTTTCAGTAGAAATTTTCAGTAGAAATTTTTAGTGGAAATTTTGAGTAGAAATTTTGAGTAGAGATTTTGAGTAGAAATTTTCAGTAGAAATTCTGAGTAGAAATTTTGAGTAGAAGTTTTCAGTAGAAATTTTTACTGGAAATTTTGAGTAGAAATTTTCAGTACAAATTCTGAGTAGAAATTTTGAGTAGAAGTTTTCAGTAGAAATTTTTAGTGGAAATTTTGAGTAGAAATTTTGAGTAGAAATTTTGAGTAGAAATTTTGAGTAGAAATTTTGAGTAGAAGTTTTCAGTAGAAATTTTTAGTGGAAATTTTGAGTAGAAATTTTGAGTAGAAGTTTTCAGTAGAAATTTTTAGTGGAAATTTTGAGTAGAAATTTTGAGTAGAAATTTTGAGTAGAAGTTTTCAGAAGAAATTTTCAATAGAAATTTTCAATAGAAATTTTGAGTAGAAGTTTTCAGTAGAAATTTTAAGTAGAAATTTTGAGTAGAAATTTTGAGTAGAAATTTTGAGTAGAAATTTTGAGTAGAAATTTTGAGTAGAAGTTTTCAGTATAAATTTACAGCAGAAATTTTGAGTAGAAGTTTTCAGTAGAAATTTTGAGTAGAAGTTTGCCGTAAAAATTTTACGTAGAAATTGTGAGTAGAAATTTTGAGTAGACATTTTCAGTAGAAGTTTTCAGAAGAAATTTTCAATAGAAATTTTGAGTAGAAGTTTTCAGTAGAAGTTTTCAGTAGAAATTTTAAGTGGAAATTTTGAGTAGAAATTTTAAGTAGAAATTTCGAGTAGAATTTTTCAGTAGAAATTTTCGGTAGGAATTTTGAGTGGAAATTTTAAGTAGAAATTTTAAGCAGAAATTTTGAGTCGAAATTTTGAGTAGAAGTTTTCAGTAGAAGTTTTCAGTAGAAATTTTCAGTAGAAATTTTTAGTGGAAATTTTGAGTAGAAATTTTAAGTAGAAATTTCGAGTAGAATTTTTCAGTAGAAATTTTCGGTAGAAATTTTGAGTGGAAATTTTAAGTAGAAATTTTGAGTAGAAATTTTGAGTAGAAATTTTGAGTAGAAATTTTGAGTAGAAATTTTGAGTAGAAGTTTTCAGTATAAATTTACAGCAGAAATTTTGAGTAGAAGTTTTCAGTAGAAATTTTGAGTAGAAGTTTGCCGTAAAAATTTTACGTAGAAATTGTGAGTAGAAATTTTGAGTAGACATTTTCAGTAGAAGTTTTCAGAAGAAATTTTCAATAGAAATTTTGAGTAGAAGTTTTCAGTAGAAGTTTTCAGTAGAAATTTTAAGTGGAAATTTTGAGTAGAAATTTTAAGTAGAAATTTCGAGTAGAATTTTTCAGTAGAAATTTTCGGTAGGAATTTTGAGTGGAAATTTTAAGTAGAAATTTTAAGCAGAAATTTTGAGTCGAAATTTTGAGTAGAAGTTTTCAGTAGAAGTTTTCAGTAGAAATTTTCAGTAGAAATTTTTAGTGGAAATTTTGAGTAGAAATTTTAAGTAGAAATTTCGAGTAGAATTTTTCAGTAGAAATTTTCGGTAGAAATTTTGAGTGGAAATTTTAAGTAGAAATTTTAGGCAGAAATTTTGAATAGAAATTTTGAGTAGAAGTTTTCAGTAGAAGTTTTCAGTAGAAATTTTCAGTAGAAATTTTTAGTGGAAATTTTGAGTAGAAATTTTGAGTAGAAGTTTTCAGTAGAAATTTTTAGTGGAAATTTTGAGTAGAAATTTTGAGTAGAAATTTTGAGTAGAAATTTTGAGTAGAAATTTTGAGTAGAAATTTTGAGTAGAAGTTTTCAGTATAAATTTACAGCAGAAATTTTGAGTAGAAGTTTTCAGTAGAAATTTTGAGTAGAAGTTTGCCGTAAAAATTTTACGTAGAAATTGTGAGTAGAAATTTTGAGTAGACATTTTCAGTAGAAGTTTTCAGAAGAAATTTTCAATAGAAATTTTGAGTAGAAGTTTTCAGTAGAAGTTTTCAGTAGAAACTTTAAGTGGAAATTTTGAGTAGAAATTTTAAGTAGAAATTTCGAGTAGAATTTTTCAGTAGAAATTTTCGGTAGGAATTTTGAGTGGAAATTTTAAGTAGAAATTTTAAGCAGAAATTTTGAGTCGAAATTTTGAGTAGAAGTTTTCAGTAGAAATTTTCGGTAAAAATTTGGAGTAGAATTTTTCAGTAGAAATTTTGAGTAGAATTTTTCAGTAGAAATTTTAAGTAGAAATTGTGAGTAGAAATTTTCTGTAGAATTTTTCAGTAGAAATTTTCGGTAGAAATTTTGAGTGGAAATTTTAAGTAGAAATTTTAGGCAGAAATTTTGAATAGAAATTTTGAGTAGAAGTTTTCAGTAGAAGTTTTCAGTAGAAATTTTCAGTAGAAATTTTTAGTGGAAATTTTGAGTAGAAATTTTGAGTAGAGATTTTGAGTAGAAATTTTCAGTAGAAATTTTGAGTAGAAGTTTTCAGTAGAAATTTTTAGTGGAAATTTTGAGTAGAAATTTTGAGTAGAAGTTTTCAGTAGAAATTTTTAGTGGAAATTTTGAGTAGAAATTTTGAGTAGAAATTTTGAGTAGAAGTTTTCAGAAGAAATTTTCAATAGAAATTTTCAATAGAAATTTTGAGTAGAAGTTTTCAGTAGAAATTTTAAGTGGAAATTTTGAGTAGAAATTTTGAGTAGAAATTTTGAGTAGAAATTTTGAGTAGAAATTTTGAGTAGAAGTTTTCAGTATAAATTTACAGCAGAAATTTTGAGTAGAAGTTTTCAGTAGAAATTTTGAGTAGAAGTTTGCCGTAAAAATTTTACGTAGAAATTGTGAGTAGAAATTTTGAGTAGACATTTTCAGTAGAAGTTTTCAGAAGAAATTTTCAATAGAAATTTTGAGTAGAAGTTTTCAGTAGAAGTTTTCAGTAGAAATTTTAAGTGGAAATTTTGAGTAGAAATTTTAAGTAGAAATTTCGAGTAGAATTTTTCAGTAGAAATTTTCGGTAGGAATTTTGAGTGGAAATTTTAAGTAGAAATTTTAAGCAGAAATTTTGAGTCGAAATTTTGAGTAGAAGTTTTCAGTAGAAATTTTCGGTAAAAATTTGGAGTAGAATTTTTCAGTAGAAATTTTGAGTAGAATTTTTCAGTAGAAATTTTCGGTAGAAATTGTGAGTAGAAATTTTCTGTAGAATTTTTCAGTAGAAATTTTCGGTAGAAATTTTGAGTGGAAATTTTAAGTAGAAATTTTAGGCAGAAATTTTGAATAGAAATTTTGAGTAGAAGTTTTCAGTAGAAATTTTCGGTAGAAATTTTTAGTAGAAATTTTTATACGAAATTCAGTAGAGATAAAATAAACTTTACCGAGCGATAGCGTCAGAGAGATTACCGAGAGATGGCGTTAGCGAAATTGCCGATAGATGGGGTTAGCAAGATTGTTGAAAATCGAACTATGGTATTAGCTAAGTTGCCGAGAGAACTATTGAATATAAGCAATTCTATATAAAACCAGAATATCAGGATTTATTTCGTGTACTGCGGCCTAGACTCCTTTTTCTTGTTCTCACACCGTTAATAACGACAATGCACTAACAGAAAATATTCGCCTTTGACTTTTTCCAAATTCATTGTTAATTATTCTTACTAAAAACTTTTCGTTTTTCTTAAATTGTATAAAGAGTTATTGGCTAAGTTGATTTTTTGTTTCTTTTTGGAAATTTTTCTGTTTTAACATGTATTTTCCGATCTTCAATTGGATTTTCTGATGAGAATCGAAATATTAGTTAGTCGAAAAAGTTCGTGGCGTTTTCCGATAAATGGAGTTGAAAGTAAATAACTCAGTAACCACTGGTCGCATTGCAACAACACTAGACGTGCGTTTGAGAGTGGTACTAAAAGCTTTGTGGAAATCGGCGTACTATATTCCAGCTCAAAAATAGACGAGAATTTGGAGATAATGTACTATATTTTAAAATACAATTTCGGCAAAGGTGACAACGCATCTCGGGGTTGTAAAACAATTTTTGGTATTTCTTGTGAAGGCTGCACGTAAATGGTTCATTCGCTTTCATTCTGGAAATTTTGATATCGAAGATTCGCCCCATTCTCATCGGCCACTTACCGAATGATGAAGTTTTCGAAAAAAAAAATTGAACAGAACCGAATTAAGCTACATTCAACATCAACCCGTTTTACAACATTTGCGAAAGGCTGAGTTTAAAAAGTAACTCGAATTGAGTGTAGAAAAGAAGATAGATCTGCGATAGGCTGCTGAAGCGCAATGAAATCGAGTCATTTCTGAAGCGAATCATAACTGACGATGAAAAATTGATAAAATATGAGAATATTGCTGGAAAGAGGTCATGGAAAAAGATAGATGAACGATTACAAACAATTTCAAAACCATTTTAGATGGGAAATAAGGTAGGTGGTACGAGAATGGTTCGGTTAACCGAGAGTTTACGCCAAGCGATAAAATGAAAATGGTCAGAATTGATTAATAGGAAGGATGTTGTTATCTTCCACAACACATCTTTGGTGACTCGCCAAAAATTAAGAGAGCTTGTCTGAAAAGTTTTGATGCATCTACCCTCAGACAAGCACTCGTTTCGATATCTGCAGAATTCTCTTAATGGAACGAAGCTGGATTCAAGAAAACCCTGCGAGAACCACCTGATTCAGTATTTTATCAAGGGCTCTCTCAATTTTTTATCGAAAAATTGCAAATTTTTCGAAAAAATTGAGAATAAATATTTGGTATCGATTTAAATACTCTGATTTACGTGTCTCTATTTCACTCAACAAACAAAAATCCACGAACTTTTTCGATTTACCAATATTTTATTTTTAATCTTTAAATACTATTTGAAAAAGAAGAAAATAAAAGATAATCAAAAACGAATGCAAAGGAAAGTAAATTCAAGTTGGAGCTTCATTAATGTATGGCAGGTTTTAGAAAAGTTTACCCACAAAGTAACAGAAGCGATTATTATAAGCTTTAAGCTTATTTAAATGGAATAAATTGGGGAAAAAGCTTTCGTACAGTTTAAAACCAACAAAAAAAAAATTTCCACCTACAGAATTTCATAACGCCAATATTTTCTTTTTTTTTTTAGAAAATTTTGCTAAATAAATTAACGATATTGAATTAGAGCCAAAAAAAACTCCAATAAATAAGATAATAGTAATAATAATAAAGAAAACCCCAATCAAAGTCATTCATTTTATATAAATAAATTTAATTTTCAAGAAATGATACAAAATCGGTTAAAATGTGTAATTGTTCTTCGGCGGTTGTACTAACTCCATTTTCGATCAATTTCTTCTTTGGATAAATTAAACGAGGAAATTTCCCATCTTCTATTTCCCATTCTAAATGTTTGCACACCTCTTCAACTTTATCCTTTTCTGTATCAGTCATTTCCATAAATGTATTCTCAAAAATAGTTGTATACGCTTTACCTATTAAGCTAATTGTTTCATATTTTATTTTATCTAAAATAGAAGAAAATTAAAATAAAAATTCTTATTTAATAATTATCAGTCAATATTAAAATTAATTAACAAATGAATAATAGTACAAACAAAAAAACTGTGAAATACCTTTCAATTCAGACATAATATCCGCAACCTCTTTTGACCATTCATGCTGTATTAGCTTAAAAAAATCACTACTATTATTATTCCATAGTGCTAAGTAAATTTTATGCAATTTCTCTAATTCGGCATTTCCATGTTTTATTCTTTCTGGCATTCGCATCCAAAGGTGTCGAGCACCGCATCTAAAATAATGCATGTAAAAGAAAAACAACAAATTATGATAAATGGTGGTGAGTGAGTGGGTGACATTGTGCATATGTGAAAAATAACTTACAAATCACTTTGGTATAAATAGGAAGCGTATAGTTCTGAATACAGCTGAGGATTGGCTTGTCCATTTTCTGCCTATAATTAATTGAGAATAATTATGCAAATAAAATCTATGCTATTTAATGGAAACTCACCTCCAGCTCTTGTTTTTCAAGAACCACAACTCGGTTTTTTATTTTCTTCATAAACATTGAGATTGGTAAACCTTCTTGTATCTATCTATTAACTAAAACTAGTTTAAAATAGTTTTATTTTTATATCACAAATAAGAGAATTTTATGCCGATTAATAAAACCTAACCAAATATTTAAGAAAATAAAACAATCACACACAAAAGCGTAATCAAAACAAGCGCTTACAAAAATCTTTTATATTTCGTATTATAGAATTTTTATAATTCAAAATAATTAATAAGAAAATAACTAGAATAATAACATGATAAATAAATAAATATAAGAAATTTTTTTTTTAGAATAAAAATTACCAATTAAACAAATATTTTAAAAATATGCGAAAATGTTTAATGTCAGACCGGAGAATTCAATTGACATTTGTTCGCGATGTTAATGACGAACTTGGTCGAATGTCACCGAAGCCGGCATGCTTATAGAATGTGTGGTGAATATTGATAAGTTTGAACATAGAAAAACATCGCAAAACAAATATTTTTTAAATTTTGTTTTGGTGAGGTTTTTTTTGTTCTTTCACATATTTACTTTTTTAGTCTTTTTTTTGTGTATTTAAAGAAAAATTCTTGAAGATTATAGGCTTATATTGAATTTACAAAACTAATAGAAATTATTTATAATTTTAAGTATTTTTTTCACATTACAGTAATAAGAATAAATCCATTTCTAGTCTAATGGTAAAAATATAATTTCAATCTAAACTGCAAACTGAATGCAGTTGGTGCTGTGAAAATTTTAAAACCTGTAGTGACTTAAAGTAATGCATAAAACCTCAACTGTTTTTCCATTAGATTATAAAAGAATTGGATAGGCCGAAAATTAGTGGGGGTCAATTTTAAACTTCAATATGCGAATGAAGCCGTTTCGTTTAAAGCCATTTTCATAGTGTGATGTCATAGGCGTTTTCCTTTGGACCAATTTTGCTACTAGTCGGTAGATGACCAAAGGAAAGCCAAATTCTAAACACTAGTAGAAACATAACCTCAAAATAGTCAGCAACAATACTGAGTTTACTTACACATAAACTATAAAAACTGAGTTTATTCACACATAAACAATCCTGACAAAAATATGACTCTTCAACATAACCAACGAACCCGCAAAACTATTTATTTTCACTGTAGCAACTAGAATCCACCTAACGTAAATTGTATGCGTAACTCCCAGTTCAATGTGCTCGTTTGTTCGAGGTAGAGTAGATGATGACAGCTAGAACTACTGACTAGTAGCAAAATTGGTCCAAAGGGAAACGTCTCATTTATGCGTCAACAAATAGATTTTTTATTTAATATTGCGGATTTTGTTGTTTTGGTGGAATTAGTTTTGGAAATTTTATGCAATAAAACAAAGTATTCTATTTTAAAATATTATTTATTTATTTATTGTATATTTTTAATTTTATTTAATAAAACAGAATTATAAATTGGAAGAGCATAAAATAAAAATATAAATTTTAACTGATTTGCTAATATCAAAAAAAATTTTGTGCGAAAAATAAAAATTAGTAAATTAAAAATTTTAATGTTAAAAGAATCATTTGTAAATATTGAAAGCTTCTTTATAATAAAAATGTATAAAATAGGCATTATGTGCATTTAAATTAAATATTAAAAATAAAGCAATAATTACAAAGTTAATTGTATACAACATGATAGCAATTTTGCTTTAAAACTAAATTACAAGATGGAAAATTTTATGTACTTAAATAATTAATAACTAATATTCTTTAAAAAATTTTGAGTAGAAGTTTTCAGTAGAATTTTTTAGTAGAAATTTTGAGTAGACGCTTTCAGTATAAATTTACAGTAGAAATTTTGAGTAGAGGTTTTCAGGAGAAATTTTGAATAGAAGTTTTCAGTAGAAATTTTGAGTAGAAAAGAAATTTATTCCGTATACAACGGCTACTAATGCCGTTAATAACGAAGATGCACTAACAGAAAATATTCGCCTTTGACTTTTTCAAATTCATTGTTAATTATTCTTACTAAAGATTTTTCGTTTTTCAAAAATTTTGCGTTTGGTGAGCATCAACTCTTTGGTGAGCGTTTGGTGCAGCATCATCTCTACTCATGAAGAAAATGTATAAGAAATTGGCAACAGCGGTGGAGACAGTGTGAATGGGAGATGGACCCATAGGGTCGTCTCATGTGTCAGGTTTGCTTCTCAAGCAAGTTTGAATGTGGCTTGTTCGTAGAACATTTGATAATCGGGCATGTTAGTTACAAGATGGAAAATTTAATGTACTTAAATATAATTAATAACTAATATTCTTTAAACAAAATTGAAAACATTATTATTTAGTAAATATGCATTACCAAGAAATGGTCTAATAGAGATAGGCGAAAGCACAAATGCAAACAAATTTATTTAGAAATAATAAGCCTATCGAATATATTTTATTTATTTTAACAGCAATGAAAACACCAATGGAAAACAGACTGAAAAATTGTAGCCAATGAGCGGAAGGGGGAGGAGGGATTTAACATAAATATTTGCTTTAATATGAATAAAATAAATTCTCACATTTGTATTATGTAAATACTCAAGGGATAAGAAAATGAATCGGTGCTACCAATAAGAAATAAGATGTATGAGCAGTTATACAATATTTAAAAAAATAATTAGAAGAAAAATTAAATGTGAGATGGGACGAAGAAATATATATAGTCAGATATATAATATTCGACAGAAGCAACCGTCGAATATTACTAATAAGAAAAGAAGATATGAAAATTGAACATGAACATTTTATGCGTGTTTAAATAAAACTAATCTATTATAGAAAAGTGCGGTCAGAAGGTTTATTGACACATGAACTATTAAAATACGTTCTCTTAAATTTTCTTACACACACAAATTTTACGTACGCCGGCACTGAACTAAATTTTTGGTAAACATTGGAACTGTCAACATCACATTTGTTTACATTTATTGAATCACGAACTTTTCACATTTTTAACCACTTTTTGGACTAAATAAATCATTAAAAGCTATTTAGGCACATCACAAACTAAACTATTGTTTATTTCTCTAGTAAAAATGAAAATATAAACTTACCGAAAGAAAGAAATTCCCGGCAACCCTTAATATAAAACATTTAATTTTCTGAAATAAAAACTTTCTATTAAATGTTATCAACAATATAACTATTTATATAAATACTTAATTTTTCGTAAATACTTTAAAAAAGATAAAAACCACACTTTCCGATAAGTGGCAAAATAACAATTTGAAAAACAACAAAAGTATGCAAGCATTTCGTTATACTACCACCACTTTCATGGAGAATGGCGTTTTTTAAAACTCTCCAAAATTCTAAAAAATTGAGGGGCTTCATATTCGATTGATGATATTTACGAAATAAATAATAAACATAAAATACAATTCCATTTCATATCAAAAGATTGTACAAAAAGTAAAAATTGCCTGTCGTTGTGTTTAAACTGTATTTTTGTTTGGAATAAGTGAGTTCAAATGAATGCTTTTGAAATTCAATAAATTCATATTACGAAAACTAGATGTCAGTGTGGGTATCATGTCTGCATCGAAAAAATCCACACAAAATTATGCAAGCATTACGATTTCTCGTCGCTTTTGTAAATAATTCAGGCAGACATTATTCTTTAATCTAAGGGCTTTATCGTCGAATTCGGTCTTGTTTAAATGTTACAATTTGGTTGTTGATGTACTGCCACACATATTTTATTGTTTTGTTATATGGCAGTATTGTTGTTTGACAGTTGAAATTACAATAAAAATAAAAAAAGTGAACGCATTATTTGTAATAGTTATATTAACTAAATTTTATTGTATGATTTGGGCGAAATTAGTAAATTTTCGACAGTATTTCTAGTTCAGTTTGGATTTGTCGTCGCGATTGTCTTTCTACCATAAGGTGCCTCGTCCAGCTGGTGTGCGCTAGCATAACTACAAATTCTGACCACTCATCATAACTCACCACACCTTGTACGGACTTTAACGTTGACAGCAACGCTACTGCATAATTGTGAACAATCTCGTAAAGCTTTGTGCAATTAACAAAATAGTTGAGAGTGTTTTGCAAACGAATAGCGTCTGTATGGTGTGCTCTTCGCATTAATTATTAGAAAAAATGTAAAAATATCCTTAAAAATTTGATAATAATATGTTCTAAGTGAACATAAATCGTACCGGTATTAGTTGTTGATAATGTTCTAAATAGAAATTTATTGAAATGGATGGACACGGCTGGCGTGTATAGATTTAAGCATATACCGAAGACGCTAGCCTTAAAAAAAAAACGAAGAATAAACAAAAAATACCATCAAAATATGTATCGGAATAATTCGTTTACATAAATAAATAAGTAAAACTAGTGATAAAAAAAAGAATAAACTTAAAAGCATATTTTTTCTGGACTTTCATTTTTTTTAATGATTATTCATTGTTTTTCTTAAAATTGTGCTCTATTGTTGGGAATAGAATTTATTTATTTTGTTGTTGTTGTTGGTAAAAAAAACGGGGCCAGTGTAGTGTGCTGTTGAAATTGTGTTGTTTCGGTGTGTTTCCCTAGGATTGGAAGTTAAATAGAATAGATTCAATTAAATGCAAGAGCCCGAGGAACCGGTGGCTGTAGAAGAGAAACCCAACGTAGAGGCAACACCACAGCCAACAGTAAAGGCGGAAGAGCCGTCCGAGAAGGAGCACGAAAGTGATGTACCACCTGATGAAGACAACGATGATGAGGTACTAAAGATTAACTATTGACTGATTGTTGAGCAATATAAAAAATACAAATATATTGAAAAATATAAACAGAATAAAGCTGAAAACAACGAAGGATTCAACGGTTCCGGGAGGACCGTAACATTGCAGATGCTTTTGGCAGCAAATGTTTTGCAGCCAGGAAAGTCGGCCATGACTATTGAATACTTAGTAACTTTAAGCGTGCACAAATAATTCGATTATACAATAAATTGCAAATGTATACTTTATGTTTTAGGGTCAAAAATTTGTTGGAGATCTATTATCAGACGGAAAAATCAAGTCGCAAGAAACTGAAACAATATTTTTATCGCCGAGCGCTTGGGCAATGCACTGTAAACGAATTATAAATCCTGAAAAGAAATCTGGCTGCGGTTGGGCATCAGTTAAATATAAAGGAAAAAAATTGGATGCCTATAAGGCAACTTGGATGAGAAAGTGTGCTCTACAAAAAGAATTGAATCCAGGTGAAGGTAAAAAAAAAAGAAGACAACAACAAAAGAAAAACTAATTACACAAAATTATTATTATTTATTTAATTGAAAATTTTCCTTCCAATTTCATTGTAGACGATCCCGATAACGAAATGGATAAAAAAGAAGAGAGTCCACCACCAATCAAGCGCAATGTTGTGCAACACAATACAGTCGCTAATCGAAATATTATGCAGTAAGTTAAGTGGCGCGGCTTTTAGGCCCGAAACAAAATATGTTAACCAGAATTTATTTCTTGGTTGGCGGAATTTCCATTTTTTGTTGTTGCGTTTTTGAAATAATTATGATAAGAAGAAAAAGCACCAAATTTCCTTTTCCTTAATTACAGTGACGCAAATATGCTGGTCGAAGCTGTATCATTTACAACTATCAATAAAATGCAACCATTCTTATTATCGATAACATCATCTGCTTTGCTATTAGCTGATTTTCATTGTCATTTATCATTTCATGAAGTTTGCGGATATTTAGCTGGCACTTGGGATGTAAACTCACACAGTAAGTTAATAAAATCTAGTTTTTTGTTGTTATATACCATCAAAAAAAGTTAACAAAAGAGAAATTAAATTTTGTTTTTTATTTCTTTACAGCTTTGGCAGTAACACGATCATTTCCGTGTCGCAATTCGAGGCATGACCGAGAGAAGGCGGCCGAAGTAGAATTGGAAGTACAAAAAACAATGCTAAAAGAGCAGCTAATACCGGTTGGTTGGTACCATTCACATCCGAAATTCCAAGCTCAGCCAACTTTGCGTGATTGTGATACACAACTGGACTACGAAATAAAAATGCGTGGACCATCGGATGTTACTTATACTCCTTGCGTTGGATTCATAATGTGTATGGCGACGCAAGAGCAACTTAAATTGCAAAATAATTTAACTAAAAACTCAGTTGATTTAATATTGTTTTTTTTTTTTTGCAGCGCCATATTTCGAAGACAATCCCACATTAGAGACAAGCTACACATCATTTTGGGTTATCCCGCCGAATGAGAATCGCCAGCTTATGGAATACGGACGACCGATGTTGATGCAGTATCAGGTGCTGCCCGACTTGGATATAGCCTCTTATGTACGCACTGAGATGGAAATGTGCGTTGAATATTATCGAAAATTCCGTAATGCATTAGTCGATTTCAAATCGACCATTAAAGATGGCATGAGTTATTTGGAAAAACTAAAACACTCATTGTACTCGAAATTTCCACAAAATATAGATGATAAAGAATTTTGGAATTTTACATGTCGATTGTTGAAATGCGATGAAGAGGATGAGTTTGTTGCGCCAAAATCAGTTATGAAAATTGGTGCAGCTATTGCAGCTGCAGCTGCAGCAGCGGCGGCCGCAGCTAATATTAAAACTGAAATCAAAACTGAAGTGAAAACAGAAGTTAAATCGGAAATTAAAGATGAAATAAAAGAAGAAGATTTGTCTAAATGCAATCGGCAATCATCGATGCCACCGCTACCACCTTCAATGATGCCTGTACAGAGTTCAACATTAGCTGCTACTTCGCTATCGACATCTGCGGTAATACCATTGGGCGCGGATGGTAAAGTTCTTTCTCTGCAGGAGCAGCTCTGTCTACCCTCCGGGTTGAATATGAATCCGTCACGGTTGTGCTCGCCGCTTGGAAATGTTGCCAATAGCGGTTCAGCTAATAATACAACGACAACGGCGACATCATCGCCTCGCGATAGCCCAATAACAATACCTTCGAATTCGGCTAGTCCGGCCAAGTTTGAGGTGCCAATTCGAGCGAGTCCGTCGCCAGCTAAATCAGACACTTCCTCGAGCAGGACACGTAACTCACCGGCTCCAAGTCCTGGCAAGTTCAGTATAAGCGATATATCGCGAAACAGTCCAAGCGTTACGCCCAATAAATACGAGGCAGTCCAGAATTCATCATCAACTGCTAACGATCTTATGGTGGCGAGTCTTGCGTCATTGGCTGGACATCTTCCGTCCAATTTCCTGCACAGCGATTTGAATGCATTCTTCCAACAACAACAACAACAACAACAGCAGCAACAACAACAACAGCAAAAGGATTATGGAAATTCGTCGCTTAACCAATTGGCGGCTGCCGCTGCAAAAGTTGGTCACAAGGGCTCAACATCTTCGGTGTCGCCGGCATCGTCTGTACCGATAGTCCCGTCAGCCGTTCCTAGTGTCGCATCATTGCCACCAACTTCGGAAACATCTTTCGACAAGTCTTCCGAATCCATTTATTCAAATTCGTTCAATATTCCGGGCACCTCGGTAACCAAGTCATCTGACATGATGCACTCAAGCACGCCGAAATCCAGCTCTAAACAGGATCGCAACTCTATGAAGATGAGCTCGGGCACATCATACAAAACAAAACTGATGAAAGAGCTGGAAGATCTGAAGAATGATCCAATAAAAATTAGCGAGTTGATGCGGTCGCCCGAGTATGCAGCTTTGTTGCTGCAACAGGCCGAGGCCTTTGGAGCAACAACGCTTGGGACACTTGGCTTCGGAGCAGACTTTTCCTTTTTAGGCAACTCGAAGAAAACTAATTTCTCGGACTACAGTAACTTGCTACAGGCATCCAAGTTCCTCGGCTATGACACGTACATGCAGCAAATGGGCGTCTCGAAAAAGCAACAGCAACAGGAGTATACCGCCTTGTTGCAGTCGTACTCGAAACTTTTTGAGACATCGAATCCATATGGCTCCAATAAGGCTGGTGTGCCACCGGAGTTATCAGCTCTTCTAATGGGTGGTGGAGGTGGAAGTTCTGGTGGTGGTGGAGGCGGTGGCGGTAGCAGCGGTAGTGGTTCCAGTAAGAAAAAGGATTCCAGTTCGAATGATATGCTTAATCAGTTGTTGCAATCTGACAAGGCAGCCGAGTTGAACAATCTCTTGTACCATCAAAGCAAAGCTGCCGGAGATCTGAATGCTCTTTTTGTGTCGCCATCCTCAGCTTCGATGGGAGGATCAAGCTCCTCCAAAAACCAATCTGATCCAGCAGCGGCCTACTATTCACAATTAGCACAGGAGAAAATGCAAGATTACGCGGCACTGTTCCAACAACACCACAGCAAGTACGGCATTCCGGATCCACTTTCGAAGTCGACGCTTGCCGCCAACAACATGTTTATGCCGCCATCGGCACTGCTCAAACTCCAGCAGGAGTCGATGAATGCGATGATGATGAAGCCGCCGAAGACGAGCAGTGCTTCGACGGGTGGTTCCTCCTCGTCATCGTCGGGAAGCTCTAGAGTTCGTGAATCTTCCGCCTCACCGGCCCAGGAGCGTCTGACACCAACAAAAAGCAACATGCGCGATAGTCCAGCGTCCGGTTCGGGCATGAAGTACAATTTTAGTGCGGTCGACTTGGCTATATCGAGTGTACCCGCGCCAGCCAGCACACCGTCGCCTTCACCATCGTCAGATTCGTTACGTCGTCCAGCCGACACTCCCCCGGTTGACTTGAGTCGCATGTACCCCGAATTGCCACTACAAACGAAGAAACGAATGGAATTCTCCTCGATTGCCGATCTGGCAGCACCACCGCCAGCGAAAATTCCCAAGACGAGCGATCGCGATGATGCCGTCCTAAATTTATCCGCGAATGATTAACAAATGCATAGCGTTCCGCCATCTGGACCTTATTCACAATATGGCGGCCGCTCAAAATATCTCTAAAGTGTCCGCTCTCATCAATTCGGAAACACACACCGACTAGGACTCATGGCCAATCAACATGGCAGCAAAAAATGTTCACAATCGATTATTTTATCTAATTTTTTTTAAATTCAGTATTAATTTTATTTTTCTAATTAAACTATGTGTCCTTTTAGTTTTATTGCATATACATATATATAATAATAATAATAATAATGATAATTAAACTTTGTCTATGTTCCCAAAATATATTTAAGATAAATTATGTATTTTAAACAGAAACTGTTGTTGTTTTTTTGTGGGCTGTCCCACGTTCATCCTCTAACGGACATTCGTGATGTATTTGAGAGGTTATGTGTGGAGCCTGGTAACCAATGCAGCTGAATTGTTTAATATAAGATTTTTAAAGTAGAACGAAAAGGAAAATGATTTTTGGGAATTAGCGTAGGACCATTCAAACCCACGACCCTTTGGATGGTAGTTCAGTACGCTTCGCAACGAGCAGTCTGGCTTTAGACCAAACCGCTCCTGTATTGATCACATCAACAGCCTAAGAATGATCATTGAACAGCCGAACGAATGGAACAGCCCGTTCTATCTTCTCTTCGTTGACTTCGAAAGAGCCTTTGACATGATTTCTCGCGACGCCATCTGGAGTGCTCTGGCGGAACTAGGCATCCTTCAGGCCATCACCGATCTCATCCGAGAACTATACCGAGACGCCCCGTGTAGAATGCGCTTCAAAGGACGAAACAGTCATCCATTCAACATCTCGAGAGGAGTCAGGCAGGGTTGCGTAATCTTGCCCATCCTCTTCATAATCGCCCTAGACCTAGTCCTTCAACGCACTAACAACACAGCCAGCAACGGTATCCAGTGGACACTGCGTGAGAAGCTCCACGACCTGGCCTACGCCGACGTCATATGCCTCATGTCCCACACCTTCAACGGCATTCAGGAGAAACTGAATGCTCTGGCCTCCAACGCCGAAGAAGCTGGGATGAGAATCAACATCAAGAAGACCAAATTGATGCGTATCGGCGCCACCTGCAAGAGACCCGTGATGCTACACGGTACCCAAGTTGAAGATGTCGAAAAGTTCTGTTACCTTGGCAGCATGCTTAGTAAGGATGGTGGAACTGAAATAGACGTCCAAACGCGCATCAACAAGGCGCGACAAGCGTACACCTCACTTGGGAACGTGTGGCGCTCCAATCATCTCTCCATAGCACTCAAACTTCGAATATTCAACTCAAACGTCAAGCCAGTCCTGCTGTACGGCTGCGAAACATGGAAAGTAACAGACAGCACGACTCGTAAGCCTCAAACATTTGTGAACAGATGCTTGAGGCGTATAAGCAAGATCTTCTGGCCGATATGGATAACGAACGATGAGCTGCTTCTTCTCACGAAGCAAATACCCCTGCTAGATAACATCAAACGCAGGAAATGGAGCTGGATTGGCCACACCTTGCGAAAACCACCTACGGACATAGCAAGGATGGCACTAGATTGGAACCCACAGGGCAATCACAGCAGAGGACGTCCAAGGACCACTTGGAGAAGATCAGTCGAGCGCGAACACCAACAAACTGGCAAATCATGGTCGGAAATAAAAAGGCTAGCTCAAGACAGAAACAGATGGAGAGAATTCACAGAGTCTCTAGTGCCGCTATATGCTCCATAAAAGCGACTGTGTTCTCATGTCTATGAGTAACATAGAAATGAAAACCTGTCAAATAAAAAAAAAAAAAATTCAGCGTTCAACATGAAATTTTATCAATTTTAGTCAAATTTTTCATAAAAACGCCCATAAAAATTTATACTGAAAGAAAATTCTCCTTCCAATCAGAATAATATGAATCGGAAAAGCTTCGCCTAAGTGAGCACAATGATACCAAAAAAAAATTCCAAAAACCCACCATTTTCACAGAGAAAAACAAATTT
Organism: Atherix ibis; assembly: GCA_958298945.1. Classification (NCBI taxonomy): domain Eukaryota; kingdom Metazoa; phylum Arthropoda; class Insecta; order Diptera; family Athericidae; genus Atherix; species Atherix ibis. The sequence continues at coordinate 80,860,066 of OY282609.1, forward strand.
TAAGAACAAGTGGTGCGAGAGTAATAATTTTTGTTTTCTATTTTCTGAGAAAATTGGTCGCCTGGTGTAAAACTTTGATTTTCTTGTATTTTTGCTACAAATTTCGGATTTTGTCGCATTTTTGCATATTTTTTTGAGCGCCGATTTATTTACTTTGTGCGCTCTTTCATGGCCTTTTCTTGTGAATTTTTTTTTGTTATATTCCGGGCAGGGAGGTTTAGCTAATGTTTTTTTTAAATAATTTTTTTTTTCCTAAAATATATTTTTTCTGTTAAATTTTAGGCTTTTTTAAAATTTTCTTTTCAATTTTTTCAAAAGATTATTTTTTTTACTCAATGAATTTTTTACAAAAGGTCTCACAAAAATTTATTCTGAGAGGACATTCTCCTCCCATTCAAGATACTATAAACAAGAAAAGTAAAATTTGTTTTAAAAAAAATGCGATTTTCATAGTAAAAAACGCAAATTTCAAAGACAAAAACAACAAATTTTATGCAATATTTTCTACAATTTGCCCACAAAAATTTATTCTGAAAGAACATTCTTCTTTTGAACAGGATAACATGAATCAAATTGTTGTCGTTTTCTAATCATGAAGATTTTTTTGGATGTTGTTTGTTATCTGTCAGAAAAATTGTAAAGGGTGGAGGGGAAGGGGGGTTGGATTGTTGGTTGTTTTGCTTTTTTAAGAAAAATTTTTATGAGTTTTAGTCAAATTTTTCTCAAAAACGCCTACAGAAACTGAACTTAAGAGGACATTATTCTTCCAATTAGGATAATATGAAATATAGAAGCTTCGGCTAAATGTTCCAAAAAAAAAAAATGTTTTTTCTCATTCATATTGTCGTTGAAAAGAACATATTTGCTACTAGGAACAGAACTAACTCATAATCATATTAGAGAAAAGGCTCCAAGAGTAGAAACGTAAAAAATACTACTTCATAAAGTATGTGGAAGCAAAAAAAAAACCGACCACTAAAAAATATATGCAAAATCTCAACCAAAAATTCCCTCCACCGAAATAGAAAAAAATTGAAATTGGAAAAAAAAGCAGAATTTATCATTGCTATCAAAAAAGGAAAAAAATTACATTGAGCAAAAAAAAGGAAAAATTTTTTTTTTTTAAAAACTAAAAAAAAAGTAAGAGAAAATGGAAAAAAAATTATAAACCCCCATTTCATAATCCCCCTCTCACCCCTCTAAAAAAAAAACTCATAAGAAAAAAAATCCAAAGAAAAGGCTTCGAAGAAAAGAAAAAAAAAATACAATTTTCCGACCTAAATAGAAAAAAAATGAAATTGAAAAAAAATAATCAGCATTTATTAATGCTATTCACAAAAATTTACATTGCGTAGAAAAGAGTAAAAAAATATTAAAAAAAAAATTTTTTTAAAAATACTAGGAAAAACCCAACAAATAAACGGAAATGAAAAAAAAACTCAAGAAAAAAGAATATTACAGTCAAAGCCAAACACCTAACACCCCCCTCCCCCCCCATTACTGTACCGACGTAAAGTAAAAAAAAACAAAAAAAAGGTTCCGAGGATTGAAAGGGAAAAAATTTACATCGAAAAGTCTGCAAAATCAAAAACAAAAAATTCGAAAAATCCTAAATTTGTCGCAAAACTGCAAATCCGATTTTTACACCAGGCGCTCAGTTTCTCAGAAAATAGGAGGCAAATGTTTTGCACTACATCTTAAAATATCTCTTTTTCTCCATGAAAATGCCGAATTTTTGGAATTTTTTTTTTGATGGCATCATTGTCCATTTGCAGGCGAAGATTTTATGATCCATATTATCCTGATCCTTTCAGGATAAAAATTTTTGTGGGTAATTTTACGAAAAAATACATAAAATTCGGTGTTTGTTTTAATAAAATTCCTTTTTTATGATGAAAATTGCAATTTTTTTTTGGAAACCTTTTTTAGCGTCTCATTGCGCATACTTAAGCGAAGTTTCTCTAATTTATATTATTCTGTTTTTTTTTTTATTTGAGGGGAGAGGGGTTAAATTTTCGAAATTTTTTTATGATTTTTTGTTTGTTCACTTTTCGCCTACGTTTTTGATGTTTTTCTATTGTAGTATTTAATTTTTTTTGCTACTTTTTTCTGATCAATGTAAATTTTTGGGGGGGCGGAAGGACTATTTTTTTGGTTGTTCTCTTTTGCCATACCTTAAAGGCGCTTTTTACTAGTTACGCTCAATCGTTAATTGTCTATTGCATGAGAACACAGTCGCTCCTATGGAGCATATAGCGGCACTAGAGACTCTGTGAATTCTTTCCATCTGCTTCTGTCTTGAGCTAGCCTTTTTATTTCCGACCATGATTTGCCAGTTTGTTGGTGTTCGCGCTCGACTGATCTTCTCCAAATGGTCCTTGGACGTCCTCTGCTGCGATTGCCCTGTGGGTTTCAATCTAGTGCCATCCTTGCTATGTCCGTAGGTGGTTTTCGCAAGGTGTGGCCAATCCAGCTCCATTTCCTGCGTTTGATGTTATCTAGCAGGGGTATTTGCTTCTTGAGAAGAAGCAGCTCATCGTTCGTTATCCATATCGGCCAGAAGATCTTGCTTATACGCCTCAAGCATCTGTTCACAAATGTTTGAGGCTTACGAGTCGTGCTGTCTGTTACTTTCCATGTTTCGCAGCCGTACAGCAGGACTGGCTTGACGTTTGAGTTGAATATTCGAAGTTTGAGTGCTATGGAGAGATGATTGGAACGCCACACGTTCCCAAGTGAGGTGTACGCTTGTCGCACCTTGTTGATGCGCGTTTGGATGTCTATTTCAGTTCCACCATCCTTACTAAGCATGCTGCCAAGGTAACAGAACTTTTCGACATCTTCAACTTGGGTACCGTGTAGCATCAAGGGTCTCTTGCAGGTGGCGCCGATACGCATCAATTTGGTCTTCTTGATGTTGATTCTCATCCCAGCTTCTTCGGCGTTGGAGGCCAGAGCATTCAGTTTCTCCTGAATGCCGTTGAAGGTGTGGGACATGAGGCATATGTCGTCGGCGTAGTCCAGCTTCTCACGCAGTGTCCACTGGATACCGTTGCTGGCTGTGTTGTTAGTGCGTTGAAGGACTAGGTCTAGGGCGATTATGAAGAGGATGGGCGAGAGTACGCAACCCTGCCTGACTCCTCTCGAGATGTTGAATGGATCACTGTTTCGTCCTTTGAAGCGCATTGTACACGGGGCCTCTCGGTATAGTTCTCGGATGAGATCGGTGATGGCCTGAGAGATGCCTAGTTCCGCCAGAGCACTGCAGACGGCGTCGAGAGAAATCATGTCAAAGGCTCTTTCGAAGTCAACGAAGAGAAGATAGAGCGGGCTGTTCCATTCGTTCGACTGTTCAATGATCATTCTTAGGCTGTTGATGTGATCAATACAGGAGCGGTTTGGTCTAAAGCCAGACTGCTCGTTGTGGAGGGCACTTTCCACTGTTGGAGTGATGCGAGTCAGGATGATTGATGCGATTAGTTTCTGGATGGTGTTCAGCAGAGTGATTCCCCTCCAGTTTTTGTAATCGCCAAGGTCACCTTTCTTCGGGATGGTGATAATTACTCCTTCTTTCTAGCTGTCCGGGAAGTGGCATTGTGTCCAGGCTTTTGCGATTATAGGTGAGATGTATATCATGCGATGATAACAGTTTTTTTTTTTGCTTAAATTCTACGATATGGATTTGAATAATATTTGATTCCAACAGGACTTGCCACACAGCAGTTGATTCAAGGAACTGTAGACGATTATTTCGAGAATTGCTGATGTCAGCTGGTTGCCTTAAGCTTTGTTGGATTTCCTCGCACACCAAAAGTAGCACACCAAACTTTGCTATAATATGCCTCCAAACTATACATCCACGACAAACTTAAGAAAATGTTATCCAAGCTATACAGTTAAACAAATTCAAATTCTTTTCTCAGCAAGGTATGTCTTTCGACAGAATATTTTTGAAGTAATCACTCTTAGTTTCAGTGATGCCAGATCGTTGTCAGTGGTGCCAGATCGCTGCGAGATAACTCTAAGTAATACCAGATCTCTGTCAGTGATGCCAAATCGTTATCAGTGATACCAGATTGCCCTACATGGTGCCAGATCATTGTCAGTGATACCATATTGCCCTACGTGGTGCCAGATCATTCTTATTGTTGCCAGATCACTCACGGTGATGCCAGATCTCTGACAGTGATGCCAGATCTCTGTCAGTGATGCCAGATCACTCTTAGTGATGCCTAATTGCTCTAAGTGATATTAGATCACTCTCAGTAATGCCTAATCGCTCTAAGTAATATCAGATCACTCTCAGTAATGCCAGATCGCTCTAAGTAATGCCAGATCACTCTCAGTGATGCCAGATCCCTCTTAGTAATATCAGATCACTCACAGTAATGCCAGATAGCTCTAAATAATGCCAGATCCCTCTAAGTAATATCAGATCACTCACAGTAATGCCAGATCACTCTCAGTAATGCCAGATCGCTCTAAGTAATGCCAGATCCCTCTTAGTAATATCAGATCACTCACAGTAATGCCAGATCGCTCTAAATAATTCAGGATCACTCTCAGTAATGCCAGATTATTGTCAATAATGTCAGATCATTCTAAATGCTGCCTAATCGCTCTAAGTGATATCAGATCACTCTCAGTAATGCCAGATCACTCTCAGTAATGCCAGATCCCTCTAAGTAATATCAGATCACTCACAGTAATGCCAGATCGCTCTAAATAATTCAAGATCACTCTCAGTAATGCCAGATCACTGTGTCAATGATGCCAGATTACTGTCAATAATCTCAGACCATTCTAAATGTTGCCAAATCGCTCTAAGTGACAGCAGGTCACTCTCAGTGTTATCAGATTGCTGTCATTCACTCCCAGTTTTATAGCTTTTCTGGCACATCTCGTATTTCTGAAAATTCTCCATTTACACCTACTTGGAAATAATGTTAGCAGATACTCCAAATTGGAAAGAAATTTCATTTTTGAATTTTCATTTATAAGAACAAAAAATAAAATAACAACAAAATTGTTCTTATTTAATAAGAAAAAAAAAATACAAAATAAGAAAAAAAATGAAAGCAATAAAAACCAAACTCTTCTTTTCTTCTTCTCTTCATTTACGTATATAGAGTTTATTATTTAAATTCTGTACTTTATATATTATACATATTATTTTTGCATATTTTTTTGTAGGTTGTCTGCCATTTTTATTTATCTCTTATTTTATTTTTTATTTACTCAACAGTTTTTGTTGAAATTTTAAAATAAATATAATCGAAAAAAGGAGGAAAATTTGAATTTTCCATATTAATTATTAAACTAATGAAGCGAAAAAAAATAATTAATTAAAATTCATTTTATTAAGAACTTTTTTTAATACTTGAGATAATAAGAATAATTTAATTTGTTCTTTTTTAAGTATTCTTTTTTTATTTTTTTAAATATTACACCTTTAATTCGTGATGTTATTTTTGCCTTCGTCTGAGAATAAATTTTTTATTTTTGTAAATAAAATTTTTTCTTTAATTAAATTAAAAGTTAAAGAAAATTATTAAATAAGTAAATTTCTCTCGTCACTCACAATCGGACGCATTTAATGCAAATTATATGATTTTCTATTGATTTATTTATTTATTATAGCATTTTTTATTCCCCATATTTGTATGTAACTATTGTATTAACCATAAACCTCCCTCTCCCCTCCACCCATCCCATACTATAAACGAATAGAATTTATGTTATGTACTTTGTAGTTTATTTGTAGTAATTTTTCTTTCTAAAAAATATTTACAAATTGCCATCGTAAAAAAAAAAATTAATTCGGTTTTTTTTTTGCAAAAAAAAAATATTTTTAAAAAAATTCTTTATTGTTTATTATTATAACTTTATAATTATTATTTTTATAAATTTATGTATTTTTTCTCATTCTTCTTATATATTTTATTATAAAGGAACATATTTCAATCAATAAATTAAAGCTCAGTTTTTTTTTGAATTTTCTTTCTTTTTCTTTTTTTGCTTTTAATAATATATTTTTACTATTTTTTGTTTCTGTTGCTGCTGTGCTGTGCATTTATACAAATTTATTATGAAAATTTTTATTTACTAATTGTTATATGTACCTTAAAAACATTTATTGGTTTTGTACAAAATGAAACAAAAAACTACTGACGAAAATAATCGACATTTTATTTTACATAGTAAAACTCTGGCTACAGTAAATTTCATAAAAATAAAATTAATTTCTATATTTTCTTCTCTTAATTCTATTGTACACGTAAATATTGTTGTTGTCATTTTCTTTTATTTTTTGTTGTTTGTTTTTATTAAGAAAAATTATTGAGAAAAAATTCTATTTTCTTTTTAAAATAAATGCTGGGGCGGGAAAATTGTTATCAAATTGAACATAAAAAGTACCTTACAAATGTTTTTGATGTTATTAAAATATGTTTTTTTTTCTTTGCATATAACTTTTTTTTAGTTTTTTTTTATATAAATATATTTTTTTTATAAATAAAAATTTAGAATTTCGAAAAATACTTTTAATTTTATTACTTTAAGAAGTGACAAAACATTACAGAACCTTATAAATGTTTTGCATTAAAATTGGTATTAAACGAAATTTGATGTGTGAAGAATTTGTCCATTTTTACTATTATAAATTTATTTGTTTATATAATTAGATTTTCTATTAATTTTAAAATAAATTATTGTAAAATAATTTTATTATAAAATTCATTAAGAACCATTTCGAAATTCCTACAAAAATTTGAACCGGATTTGGTAAAAATGCCGGTTTTTTTTTTATTTATAAAAAAGTCATCAAATTTTTATTGATTTTTAATAATTTTGATTGATTTTACTGTTAAGATGTTTTTTGTAAAAAAAAATATTTAGAGTTTTCCTTTAAGAAAACTAAAAAAAAATTAAATATAATTTAATTTGGAATTTTTCTCTCCATATAAACTGAATCCTGTTCAAAATAGTAATTTCGTTTTGTGCACAACACACGTTTTTTTTCTTTTTGGTAGCATTTTTTAATTTTAAATTACAATAATTTAATTTTTTCATGTCGAAGTACACAACTTTTAAACAACAAATGCTAAGGAATCCAATGCTGGAAAGTATAGAAAAATATTCACCGATCTAATTGTTTGGCCGCCATTTTGGTTTGGATGACATTTGTCCGTTGGCATTTGACAGTCGTAAAGAGAATGAGTCGATAACAATTTATTATGGAGCCGCAACAACGTGTTGAAATTAAAAAAAAAAAAAATTTTTTTTTATTTTAATAATTGTGCAATTGTGAAATTATGTGACTTTTTTGGTGTTACTCATATATGCCGAGCATGTCATACATTCAGTGTGTAATTAACAATTTTGAAAATATGCATACATTGGGAGATAAAGCGAAGACAATTAGGCCAATGTTACCTTCTGAAAAGTTTGATACAGTGAGGCAGACTGTTGCTGAATGTTCCCGGGTACCTTTCATCGACGCCGTGCACAAGAATTGGGAATATCTCCATCGTGTTTGTTAAAAATTCTCAAAGATTTGACACAACAGCTTCTGCACCGGCGGCGGGATGTTAAGTATATCCCAGATCAGCTTATCATCCCAATGATGGCATTAAAAGAATAATAGCTAACAAGAGGGAATTCCCCAATGACGGTTAGGGGTGCATGGTACAGAATAAAGTAGGAATTTACAAGGTTTTTGACCGTAGCTCTGAGACCGGGATTCAAACCAAAAAAACTGTTAAAACTTAAATTGGTACCACGAGAATCGAGGCGTCCCATCGAAATAGCAGAAATTCTTTGGAGAGGTGCTCTTCGGCATTTATGTGATGGCTGCGGATCGCTGGTGGGTGATATTGGCAATTATCTCGGGCGGTGTCACCGCTTATGGGTTAGATGAGCATCATCGCTAGCAATTGAAGTAATCAGCTTGTAACTGATTACTGACTGCTAACAATCAGTTATGGTCGTCAATGATTGAGTGTCATCTCAATCCCTATGGTCGTAGGCGACTCGTGGTAGTATGTCTAACGACGGATTTAAACGTAACAGAATAGCTGTAGGCAAATGACCATGAACGGCGGTGAGACTGGAGTGCTCGAGTTTTACCGCTTGGTATAGATGACCGCCATTTTTGGCAAAAAATCATTATCAGCGACGAATCACACGAAGCACACTAGCATACTAGCATTGTTAATAACCAGAATAGCCACTATTGGGGCTCTGAAAATCCTCAACTGATACACCAAAGACCACTACACCTTCGTATAGTGTGGCATAATTGGGCCATATTTCTTTGAGAATGCTGGAGGGGCAATGCTGTAACAGTTACTGGTGACCCCTATCGGGACATGTTGGAAAACTGTTTTGGATCAATTAGGCCTACAAAACATGTGGTTCCGACAAGACGGTGCCATATCACACATAGCTCATGGTGCTACGATGCAAATTTACAATGCGTCAAAAAGTAATGATATCGACTGACCCTTATGATCCTCTGATTTTAACCTTTTCGAGGGAAAGACCCTATAATCAATTAATAAAATATAAATTATAAAATTGTATTGGGTTGGCAGCTAAGTGATTGCGGATTTTGTCAATAGATGGTATTAGCGCACATTCTTTTGTTATGTCAACGTGTTTAAAGCACCTAACCTTTAGACATATTTTATTGTATTATTTCTGAAAAGGCAAGAACGCACCGCAGGTACACAAGAAGTTATGTGCCGTATATGGGAATGAAGCCTTGGAAGAAAGGCAGTGTCAAAATTGGTTTCCTAATTTCGTTCTGGTGATTTTTTCAGTTGAAGTTGATAAGACCCATATCAAGGTCATTATCGATGCAGATCGTCATAGAACAACACGTGCGATTGAAGAAAAGCTCAATGTATAGCATATATGCATTGAAAAAAAATTAAAACAGCTTGGCTATGTTAAGAAACTCGATTTATGGATTCCTCACCATTTGACGCAACGCATTAGCATCTGCGATCCATTTCTGAAACGTTAACGATCGTGGATGATGCGAGATGAACCACCCCAGACGACATCAAAAGCTGAGATACACCAAAAAGAAGATTATGCTGTCAGTTTGGTGGGATCATAAAGGAATTCTGCACTTTGAACTTTTACCAAGAAACCAAACGATTAATTCCACCGTGTGCGTTCAACAACTCGTCAAACTGAGCAATTCAGTTCAAGAAAAGCGGCCAAAATTGGCAAATCGTAAGGGTGTTTGTTGTTTTCCAGCATGACAATGCAAAGCCGCACACATCTTTGGTTACTCGTCAAAAATTATTGGAATTAGTTTGGGATGTGTTGTCACATCCATCATATACAACGTCTGTTCAAAAAGTATCGCGAATTTTGTGGTTTTTTTCAAAAATTGCTTATTTATTCATGAATATCTATTTTGTCCCCTTCAAAGTAATCCCCACCAGATATTATACATTTGTGCCAACGTTTTTTCCAATCCTCGAAGCACTTCAAAAAATCATTTTTTTTGTGATCTTGTTCAGCTCCTCCTTCGATACCGTCTTTATCTCGTCAATCGTAGCATAGCATCGTCCTTTCATGGGGCTCTTCAGTTTCGGGAACAAGAAAAAGTCACAGGGGGCCAGATCTGGTAGATACGGTGGCTGCGGCATTATTAGTGGTGAGTTCTGTTTTTTGCCAAAAAAACGGGCGTTTCTGGCAGATTGCTTCGCGCAACTTGCGCATAACTTGCAGGTAATATTCCTTATTGACAGTTCTACCCTGTGGCAAGAACTCATAATGCACCACGCCCGTGCAAGCGAAGAAAACTGTAAGCAAAACCTTCACATTCGATCGAACTTGGCGCGCTTTTTTCGGTCTTGGCTCGTGCGGCAGCTTCCATTAGGATGATTGAGCTTTGGTTTCCTCGTTATAACCATAAACCTATGATTCGTCACCAGCTATGTTCCTCTGGAGCAAATTTGGGTCGTCGCGGGCAGAATCCAACAGCTCCTTAGCAATGTTAATGCGATGCTGTTTTTGGTCGAATTTTGAGCAAAAATCGAAGACGAGCCAAAGCAGCTGTCAAAAATTAACTGAACATTCAAAATGGCCGAACTTGTCGGCATAAGTGAGATACATGAGTACCAACATAACGCCCCCAAAAAAAATCGAAATTCAAATATACGTAACCCGCGGAAATTCAAAATTCGCGATACTTTTTTAACAGACCTCGTAGCCGTGACCTAGCGCCTCCTTCAGATTACCATTTATTTCCTTCCATGCAGAACTACTTAAATGGTGAAATTTTTAATGACGCTGATAATGTAAAATCACATTTAATTCAGTTTCTTTTTTTGCTAGCAAAAGTAATAAGTTTTACGAACACGGATTTATGACACTGCCTGAAAGATGGCAAAGGATCATCGACAACAAACGGACAATACCTAATTGAATAAAGTTTTATTTTTAAGTATGTAAAAATTTTGAATTTTTCTTCTTCTTATATAAAATCCGCAATCACTTAGTTTTCAAACCAATATTTCATTAAAAAGTTATTCAAAAAAATAAAATAAAACTAGAACGAATAGTTTGTGGAACAAAAAACAAAAAAATTGTGGGAAATCGTATAAAAGAAGACCGTGTTAAGAACCGAAATTGGTTTGGGGTAGTTTTTTTAAATGTATTTTTTTTTTATGTTATTCTGTTTTTAAGAAAATTATTACCTTTAGGATAATAATAATAATAGTTATAGTTGCATTGAATGGCTCTAATGGCCGTTGGGCGATACAAAATGGCCGCCCAGCTTTTGTCTCAGAGAGACCTTACGTAAGAGAGTGAATACAAAACAAAATACAAAAAATTATAATATTGTAGTTGCGCAGTAGCACTGGTGGTAGTGGTTTTTCTTTTATAATAATATTAATAGAGAGATAATAATTATAATTTTTTTTTTTTTATAAAATTTTTCTTTTTTGTTGATCGGTTTTTTTTTTTTTTTAAATATAATTTGTTCTTATAATTATTATTTTTATTGGTTTTTATTCGTAGTTTTCAATAATTTCTCTTCGTCTTTTTTACTTGGTTTTCTATTTTTTTTATTTTTAAAAATTATATTTTTAATTTATTTTTCTATAGTTAATTTTATAATAATTTATATATTTTGCTATCTAATTTTTTTTGTTTGTTTGTTGGGGGATAATAAATATTATACGTTTTTATACCTGCTTTAATATTTATTTTGTATTTTTGCATTTATATACATGAGAATATATTATTTTGCTTATAATTTTTTTATTATTATTATTCTAATTATTTTAATTATTTATAATATTGTATATTATTTTTATACACATACATACTTACATACTTTATACAAATATATGTAATTCGGATTATATTGTGTTTTTTTTTCTTCTCTTATTTAATTTTTTTTCCGTTTTTTTTTTCATAATCTAAAATAAAAATTATTTTTAATCAATATTAGTTAATATTTAACATTATTGAAAAGATCTGTGTGATTTCTTATTATGTGTTTTTTTTTAAGTGTAGATTAAAATTTTTGTTTAAATTTTTTATTTTTAGATGTCATTTTTTTGCAATAGTATTTTTAGTTTTTTTTGTGAGCTTTTTTCCCCAATTTTTTAGGTCTTTTCTTGGGAACACACCAACTCCCCCTCCCTCTTCTTTAATCATTATCATCAACGACGTGGCAGGACAACTGGGAGTCCAGTCTTATTTTTAGATGTAGTTATTTTTTTTTAAATTTTTGCAGTTTTTTGATGAAATTTGTGAGATTTTTTACTAATTTTTTTTAGGTCTTTTCTTGGGCTTTTTTTTGCAAATTTTTTCCAGTAAATTTCGACACTGCATATCTCCCCTCACCCCTTCTAGAATCTCGGTTTCAACAACATGGCGGGACAACCGTAAGTCCGGTCTTTTTTTTTTTTTTTTGGAATTTTTCTAATTTTTATCGTTGAAACGGTAGTTTTTAGGTCTTTTCTTGGGTTTTTTTTTTGCAAATTTTTTCCAGTAAATTTAGATACCACCCCTTCCCCTCTCCATTCTACAATAATTGCCATCAACAACGCAGCAGGATAACTGGAAATACGGTCTTATTTTTACATGGATTTTCTTTGAAATTTTTGCAGTAATTTTTTTTTTGAATTTGCGAAATTTTTCACAATTTTTTTTAGATTTTGTCTTGGGTTTCTTTTTTTTGTAAAACTTTTTTCATAAATTTCAAAACAACAATAACCTTTCCCCCCTGCCTTCAACGACGTGACGATACAATTAGAAGTCCTATCATATTTTTAGATATAGTTTTTTTTTTTTGAAATTTTTGCAGTGATTTTATTTTGAGATGGTTTTTTTTATAAATCCCCTCCCCCTCCTCCTGTAATCATTGGTATCAACGACATGGCGGGATAATTGAGAGTACGGTCTAATTTTGAGATGGTTTTTCTTATAAATGTTTGCCGTTATTTTTTTTTTTAATTTGTAAAATTTTTCACCATTTTTTTTTTAGGTCTTTTCTTTGGTTTCAACGACATGGCGGGACAACCGTAAGTCCGCCCTTATTTTTAGATGTTATTTATTTTGAATTTGTTTAATTTTTAACTAATTTTTTTTAGGTTTTTTCTTGGTTTTTTTATAGTAAATTTCAAAAATACCATTTTCTTGCCCTCTCCACCTTTCACCAATCATTGTCATCAACGACTTGGCGGCACAACTGGAAGTCCGGTTTTATTTTGAAATGTAATTTTTTTTTTGAATTTATCTAATTTTTTATTAATTTTTTTTAGGTCTTTTCTTGGGTTCTTTTTATTAAATTTTTTTCAGTAAATTACAAAACCGCTCCCCAATCCTTCTAAAGTCATTGTTATGAAAGGAGTCATCAACATCGTGGTGCGACAACCGGGATTCAATCTAGGCCTGCTGAATCAACGAACTCTAGACGTCTCAGACAAAGAGGCATCGTTGCCTTCCAATTCGACACTCCCAGCCTATACCTCGTCTTAGAAGAGCATAAATGTGGAGCCACTGCATACTTTCCGAGCAGAGTGTCTTCCTCGTTCACATGGATGAACTGTCCAACCCATCGCAGCCTATTGAGCTTAATTTGATCCACAACCAGGCGGACTGGATAACGTTCCAGGATCTCGCCGTGAAATAGGCTCCGGAATTGTCAATTCCCATGAAGGGGAACAAAAAAGTCCTCTACTCGAATGCGGATAAAAGAGTTCGGGATGGTTTTTGCTGAGAACTCAGGCTTTTAAAGAATACATGAGAACTGGCCAAGACTAGTGACCTGTATAACAATAGCTTCGATGTTATGGTCAAAATTTTCGAGCAAAATAATTTAGACTGTCTGAAATAGGCTCAGTTGGCAGGACGGTCGACCCCAATTGGAAAAATGATTTAACTCTTTCAAAGCTACATATAATCTCCCATCTGTATACGACTAGTGCTAAATCGTCTTCCATTCGACACCGACACTGCCGCCATGCACTATATTTTGCCTTCATTCATGTGCAGCCCAAGATTTTTCCTGGTGAAGGTCTCTTCCTGATCGACACATCATAATGTCGATGTAATCGGCGTATGCTAAAAAGCTGGGCTCCCTCACGCCTAACCCCTAAAAACAACACACACACAAAAATTTTCCCCCTCATTCCTTACAACAACAAAAAATTGTTTTTATTAATTTATATTTAAACTTATTTTTACATCCTTAATTTTGGTTTTTCTTATATTTTCATGTTATTTATTTATTTTTAATTATATTTTCTTTTTTTCTTCTTCTATTACACAAAATAGATTTTTTTTCTTCGAATTTTTTCTGTGTGCGTTTATTAGTTTTTAATGTGTTTTTTTTTAAGGGATCGTATCGTATTTTGCGTTTCTCCTTATTCTATCCAAAAATAATTATTTCATATATTTTTTTTACTATTAATTACTTCTGTTTGGGTTTTTTCTTTTTGCAGAATTGCCGTTCAAAAATTTTTTTTACAATTTTTCATAAGAAAATCATTTTTTTCAGATTTTTTTCTCTTTACAAAAAAAGTTTTTCTCTTAATTTGTTCTCCTTTTTTCTTTAAGTTTTCTTTTAAAAATATTTTTTTTGTTATATTTTTTTCAAGTTTTTCTTTTTACAAAATTTACAATAAATAAAATCAATTATTTTTTATATTCTTTTAAAAATATTTTCAATAATTTTTTCTACATTTCAGAAATTATATTTTACTCTTATTATTATAATTTTACAATTTCTTTTATTAATTTTTTTTTATTTTTTACATTATCATAGTTAACATGTAACAAGATTTCATTTATAATTCATCTTTTATTTTTAACGCGTTTCCTAAAAAAAAAATTTAGGTTCCACAATTTGTCTTTTTTGTTAAAAAAATTTCATATTTTTTATTTTTTATTTTCTGTAATATTTTTTTTATCTTTTAGGTTTTTTTTTTTAAAATTTACTAGGTCCCCAAAAAAAGTCCAAAATTTGATCTATTAAAAAAAAATTGCAAAAAAAATAAATGAAAGAATTCAGCTAGAAAATAATGCGGAGTTACCTGATTTAAATCGGTCGTTCAAAGTAGTTCTCACGGAGTGGTTAATCTTGAATGTTGATGGTGGATTATGGGGGGTGTTTGTTTTGATTGCATCACTTAAAGAATGGGTCCTCGTCTTTTACACAGACGGTTTTAAAACCGGACTTTATTACCGTCCGGTTTAGTTGAACCGTCTGTGTAGGTGTAGTCGGACTCTTAGACTGTCTATCTAAGAGCCTTGATAAATCCCCATCCATTTTTCAGGCAGAAAGAGAGGGTATCAGAAGGAAACTACGTAATGCAAATATCTACATTATCTCAGACAGCCAAGCCCTTGTATCTTTAGATGTCCAATCCAAGCTAGTTTGGAATATCCACACGGTCCTAAATCAGCTGGCAAGACACAACAAAGTAAATCAGCTGCCTGGTCATGAGGGATATTCGCGGTGAGGATAACGAACTAGCAGACAATCTTGTTAGACAGGGGTGGGGGGGGGGGTGGGGTGGTAAATAGTCCGTTCATTTGGCCACCTGGGGTTCATTATAAAGTCCTGGAAACGCGGGATTAAAAGCTCAAACTTTAGTAATTTCTCCGGGCATGAATCACTCTAAAAAAAAATCATCGCTTTTTCTTTAAAAAAAAGGATCATGCCGAGGTCCTAGAACTCAACAAACCAAACCTAAGGCTACTCATTGGCAAATAGTCCGTTCATTGGACCAGAACCTCTTTTGTGGCTATTCGAAGGGTCAGTTGAGGTCCATTATGGAGTCCTAGGAACAAGGGGTTAAAAGCTCAAACTGGAGTAATTTTCCAGGGTATAAAACATTCTAAAAAAAATCGTCGTTTTCTAAAAAAAAAAAAATGGCGGCCGAGGTCCTCAAATTCAGCAAACCAGACCTAAGACAACTCATTGGCCTACTTACTGGCCATTGCCATTGAAAAAAAAATATTTCTTCTTTAAAATTTTTGGGATTTTTTTTTCCGGACATCTGGTGTATGAGAGAGTTTCTGTATTCTCCTTTCCTCTCTTTTCTATTCTCATCTAATGAGAATTTGGTGGTTTTTTCCACTATTTTTATTTTAATTTTTAAATTATGTTTTTATATTTATTATATTAAAAATTTATGGAAATTTGAAGAAGAAGAAAAAATTAGATGACTTCTAATCCGAGCATTGCACCAAGTTAAACAAATCATTACAAATGTCACTGACCTTAGCCATGCCATGACATTTGGTAGGTTTTCATTCAATATTCTCATTTTTGTCGCTTTTATAGAGTAGAAGACAACGTTTCAACCAAATATATTGGCAAATATTTGCAATTATTTTTTAATTAAAAGTAATTTTTTTCTTAAAATTTCGTTGTTTTTTTAATTTTTTATTGCAATTATTTTTTTGCACCTTTGATTTTTTTTTTCTCCATATTTTGTGAAAGTTTCAATTTTTATAAATTGTGTTTTTTTTTTTGGTTTTTTTCTTACTTAAAAATAAATACTTTTTTTTTATGTATGGCAAAAGAGAATAAATACTAAATTTTGAATAATTAATTTTCAATCTTCTTCTAAACCCCAGAACTCATTAAATATTGGAAAAAAATGTCGAATATATATGGTTTTCCAAAAAGTGTGATATGATTTCTTTTCAAAAAAAAAAAAACACTAATTGTTAAGGAAATTCAAATGTTTTTTTTTATTTATGTGAAGTACAATGGATACAATTAAGTTCTGAATAAAACGTCATTCAAATGGCCTCCACCTACTTCTTTTGAAGGAACGAATTCGATGAACCTAATTTTCGAGCACTACTTTTTTCACTAAATCAAGTCGTATGTCATGAATAGCACGTTCAATATTGACTTCTAAAGCTTGAAGAGAGTCTGATTTATTGCTAAAGACCAATGACTTCAAATAACCCCACAAGAAATAGTCTAATGGTGTTAAATCACAACTTCTTGGAGGCCATTCAAATGTCACAATTTCTTGAAATAATCGAATCTCCAAGCTTTTCTCGCAATAATTCGGTTGTTGCACGTGCTGTGTGGCACGTAGCCCCGTTTTGTTGGAACCAGATGTTGTCAAAGTCAACTTCTTCCAACCATTGACAGTAACGGTGTTACCAGCTTCATTTCGAAAGAAGTACGGACCGATGATTCCACCAGACCAAAAACCACACCAAACAGTCAATTAATTTAGCTGACTGTAATGGGTGTTGATGAATAATTTGTGGATTTTTTTCTCACCAGAACTCAGAAGAAAGTGAGCGCACGAAAAGTTGCAATTGGAGAACGATTATTTTGATAATAAAATTGAATAATTTATAAAAGTTGTTCTTGCGTATATCTTTCCATGATGGAATTGTAAACATTACTGAATACAATGGAGAAAAAAAATGGCAGATCATGACATATTACAAATGGCCGAAACGTTACTTAAAAATCATATCACTCTTTTTGGAAAACTCTATATTAAAAAAAAATTTCTTCTAAGAAAAAAAAAACAAAGAAATTTTTTGAAAAAAGAAATTTTCTCTAGCAAAAAAAAAAAAGCCGTATTTTTTAATTAATTATTACAGTAATATTCTTGTACTAAAATTTACCTATTTAAAAATTTAATTAAAAACAATCAAATTTTCCTGTTCTTATAAATATATAAATTTTGACTAATTTAATTATTTTATCTTGAAAAAAAAATTATTTATAATTAAAAAAAAAAAAAAAAATTTTGCTAAAAAATTATTTAAAAAATTTTCACTAATAATCTAATAACTAAGAAAAATCTCTTTAGTAAAGTTTTACTCTTTAGTAAAGTTTCAGAAATATTTTTTATATTAAAATCTATTCAACAGAAAAGAAATAAATTCATAAAAATTAGCTATAAGAGAACAAACATTTCCCCTATTCTGCCCCCCGCAAAAAATTTTACAATAATTTTTTTCTCTAACTTATATTCATATACACAATAATATATACTTATTTTTTTTATATATATATATATATACAAATTGTATTACAGTGCATGTGTGCCTTTATATAAATTATTTTAAATATTTTATTAAGGAAAAATTATTATTAACAATCAAAAAAAAAATTAAACTATTTATTTACCTTCTTAAATTAATTAAATTATTATTTTATTTTGTTTTGCAAAGCCATTTCTTTTTTTAATTATTATTATTGTTTTTTTTTTTTTTTTTAAATTACAGAATATAAAACTTGAAAAAATTTATTAAAAATATTTTTTTAGTCAAGTTTTCTTTTTCGGGTAAGCATGTTTGCAAATGTATGGCGCGGTATATGTATAAAATTTGATTCAAAAAATTCCCGTCTATGCAAGTTAACCGGATTGACTGCTATGAGAAAGAAGAGAGAGTAAGTAGATGAACAATCTCTTCTTTCGTTCTTTTCTCAATAAGTCAACCAGCAATTAATATGTATACGTATATGTACATATGGCTATGCTTATATGACCATCTTTTAGTAATATTAATACACTTCCATGTATATCCGTATTTACATGTGCAAATAAATTTATTTTCTTTCTTATTATTTATAAGAAATAATTTTTATTAATTAATTTATTTTTGAAATTATCGGTATTTGGTTATTATTATTATTATAATTATTATTATTAGTAGTAGTTAGTATTTTTTTTTATTTGAAAAATAAAAAAAATGGACTAAAGTATCTAGAAAAGATAATTATTCCATGGAAAAAAAGAAATATTTAAGAAAGTACATATACATTATCGTAATTGTATATTTTTCTATGGAACACTTTAGCACCACAATTTTTTTTTTCGTTTTTTTTGTTTATTTATTTATTAATTATTTTTATTATTTATTTTATTATAATTAGTTTTTTTTTGATTATTTACATACAATTAAATATGACTAAAAGAAAAGACAAACTTTAGGCTTTTAATAAATTTTTGTTTTTTTTTTGAATTCAACAGTTTTTATTTGATAAATTTTTGTAAAAACAGTTTTGTTTTTTGTTGAAAATTATAAATATTCGGTTTTTTTTTTGTTTTTTTAAAAACATATTTAACATTTTTTCATATTTTTCTTCACAATCAAATTAATTTGGCTTTAGTTTTTTTTTTCTAAAATTTCTTTCCGTTTTGTATTTTGTTTTTAATTTATTTAAAAAATTTACACCTTTTTTTACAATTGAACTAATCTAAAAAAACAAAAAAAAAATGTAATTTATTTATTAATAGAAAATAAAAAATATAAATTTTAGGAAAAAAAATTTCTTTTTCTATTTAAAATTTCACCCTCAAAAAAAAACCATTTTCTCTGTTGTTGGTTTTTACTTAAATAATTTGCAATAATATACCACCCCCCCCCCCCCCCCCCTCTCCCGGCGAATTGCTTTTGTGGAACTAATTCACTGAGCACTGTTGTACTTGTCAATTACAGCTGATCTCTGTGTATTAAGAGCGCACTGACTTTACCAACTTTGGGTCCAGCGCACTCTACAACCACAGCTGAAAAACCGTTGACAAGTCCAACAATCTCAGGCTTATATCATACTCTATAACAGTATGTATTAGCGTGTGTATGTGTGTGTTTTTAAAAAAAATACTTTTTCTATAAATTATATTTTTTCATTTATAAATTTATCAAAAAAAATTTTGAATTTCCGCGGGTAACGTATATTTGATTTTCGATTTTTTTGTGGCGTTATGTTGGTACTCATGTCTCTCACTTATGCCGACAAATTCGGCCATTTTGAATGTTCAGTTAATTTTTGACAGTTGCTTTGCTTGCACGTGTTTTGGCTCGTCTTCGATTTTTGCCCATTCAAAATTAAAATGGATCAAAGAATCTGGTTCGGGAAGAAGAAAAAGTCCAAGTGGGCCAGATCTGCGAAATCCGGTGGCTGCGGCATTATTAGTGTATTGTTTTTGGCCAAAAATTCGCGCACAAGCAACGATGCCTGAGCAGGGGCGTTTTCATGGTCCAAAAGGCAATTTTTGTTCTTCCACAAATCCGGGCGTTTCTGGTGGATTGCTTGCGCATAACTTGCAGGTAATATTCATTATTGACCGTTCTACCTTGTGGCAAGAACTCATAATGCACCACGCCCCTGTAAGCAAAACCTTCACATTCGATCGAACTTGGCGCGCTTTTTTCGGTCTTGGCTCCTGCGGCAGCTTCTATTGGGATGATTAAGCTTTGGTTTCTACGTCATTACCATAAACCCATGGAGCAAATTTGGGACGTCGTGAACAGAGTCCAACAGTTCCTTAGCAATGTTAATGCGATGCTGTTTTTGGTCGAAAATGGGCACAAAATCGCAGACGAGCCAAAACACGTGCAAGCAAAGCAGCTGTCAAAAATTAACCGAACTTTCAAAATGGCCGAACTTGTCGGCATAAGTGAGAGACATGAGTACCAACATAACGCCACCAAAAATCGAAAATCGTATATACGTAACCCGCGTTATAAAATTTAATATAAATTATGCATTTTATATTATAAAATTTTTTATAATAAATAATATTAAATTTTTCTTAAATTAGATGTTAAGTATTTTTAATTGATATTTATTTTAACAACTGATAACAAAATAATCGACACACAAAATACAATTTTTCTAATCTTCTCTTTTTTTGTTTATTTAAATCAATTTAATTTTTATTAGTTTTTCTTAAAAATCTTCTCAATTTTTCTTTAGGTAAATTTAAATTTTTATCAATTTTTTTTTTTTAATTACTTTCTTTTCCAAATACGAAATTTAAGTAGTAGCCACAATAATTCTCATAATTCTTTTACTTAAAATTGTTCTTCCTTTTAAAAGTAGGTATTTTTACAAAATTCAAATTATTTTAAACTAAATATTTACACTTATTTTTAAAGTTATTTTTAACAGAATAATAATTCCAACTAATTTCATTTTATCAACAAAATTTGCTAGACAGTTTTTTTTTGACAATTTTTCTTTTAAAAATTTTAATTATATTTAAGGGTATTTTTTTTTAAAATAATTATTATATTATAATTTTCACACTTGGTAAAATAATTCTGAAAATTTCTTCTATATAATAATTGAAGGGGAATTTTTCCTAAATAAACAAATAATTTTTAATCATAAATAAAATTATCAGTTTTTAAATACTAAGAAATTACTTTGCTAATTATTTAATTAAATTCTTAATCAAAAATCATTTCTATTTAACAATTTGGTACTAAATACACCAACATTGTATTTAAAAGAAAATTTTATACATAAAAAAATACAATTGCTCTAAAATTGTTTTTTTTTTTATGTCCTTTAACTCATTCGTTTTTATATTCTTTTCTTTTCTTTTATGAAAGTCATATAGTTTTTTTTTCTATCCAATTTATTATTTTTCTCTTACTGGGTTTTTTTCTAAATAAAATTTCCAATAATTTTTCTAGTCAATTTAACTTAGTTTTTTTTTATAATTCTTTTCGATGTTTGAATAAAAATAACGCCTAATAAGGACCAATATTATTTATTGTTCTACATTAAAGAGCATACTTTTGCATGCTTTTGTATTAGAACTTTGGTAAAAAAGATATAATTTGTGGTGAAAATTGAATTTCCAAAGAATTTAAGTAATGCTCTCGCATCTGTCAAAAAACTATTATATTCTATTGGGTTAATAATATTGCCTTTTCCCTTTTAAGAGAATTTACAAATATTTTATATAATATATATAAACATAAAAAAAATTATAAGAAAATAAAAAAAAAGTATAAGAAAAAACACAAATAAAAATTAAAATAAAGAAAACATTCTGAAATTATGAGAATTTTTAAATTTTTTTTTAACGTCAAAATGGGATAATGGCAGTTTAAAACTTTGATAGTTACAAAAATAGGAAAAGACTTTAAAATGTTTTTGAATTTCCATAATTAAGAGCGGCTTTTAATAAAAATATTCACGATTACGACAAGTTCATTTCTGGCCGGCCCGTCAAACTTTGCGAATTCTTTTCATAATATATAAATTAATTATCTATACCCTATTTTGTGACGAAGCTGTAAAAATAAATGCAAATATCTTGAACAAATTGTGACATATGAGAAATTTATACGAACAGAATTTCCGGAAGCGGCCATTCTAAAATAAGAATTTTAGAACATAACAATTTGAAAATGGAGCAGTTAAAAATATGGCGATTCTAAGAAGGAAAATTTTCTGTACGCAGTCGACTGCCACTAACAACTTTATTCCCATTCCCCAAAAAAAAACCACAAAAAATCCACGTCCATGATTTTTTCTCCAATTACCTAAAAATTAAATACTTAAAAAAATACGAAAGAAAAGTTAACTGATGGCAGCAACTGTAAAAAAAAATAAAAAATACAAATTAAAATTAAAAAAATCAATTTGAAAAACAAACTATCTCACCTTTTTTTTAAAAAAAAAAAACAAAAACACAAAAATCAACCTAATGTTGATTAACAATAACATGATTTGTAGAAGAACAACAAATATAAGGGCTGGTCCATTTCGTTATCTAGGAAAGTACAGCCCATCTAAGGTTAGCCATTTTATATTATTAAAAAAGTTTTCAAAATTAGAAGAAAAACTTCTCTCAAAATTTCCGCTTCTATTGTAGTCATTATTAACGCGTTTTAAGAGGAAATTATCTTCAACAGCGATGGGGCTTTGAAAACCCATAAGTAATTGCGACAAAGCCATTGTATTTGTGACTTGTGGCTATCTGGTGTTGATTGCCACGTAATTTTGAGTGCTATTGTCGTATGATAACCAGCTTTTTTTTTGCCCAAATTTGAAGATTATAATCAAGATCATATGTGGTTACAACTGGGTGGTACCCAAAAGCCACGTAACACGGCAAATTTGGGATTTATTAATAAAAAAGGTTCCAGGAAGCGAAATTTTACGAAATACTATTTCTCAATTGACCCTAGTTGAACATTTTCTTGTGGAGCTAAACGAAGGATCGTATCTATTCAGACAATTTTCAAAATTTAGAGCATTTAAAAATCAAAATCTGTCAAGTTAATATAAAGGATTGTCCATTTCGTAATCTAGGAGAGTACAGCCCATCTAAGGTTAGCCATTTTATATTATTAAAAAGATTTTCAAAATAAGAAGAAAAACTTTTTTCAAAATTGACGATTCTGTTGTAGTTATTATTCACGCGTTTTAAGAGGAAAATATCTTCAGCAGCGATGGGGCTCTGTAAATCCACAAGTAACTGTGAGGAAGCCATTGTATTTGTGACTTGTGGCTGCCTGGTGTTGATTGCCACGTAATTTTAAGCGCTATTGTCTTATGATAACCAATTTTTTTTTGCCCAAACTTGAAGATTTTAATGCAGATCACACGTGGTTACAACTGGGTGGCACCCAATAGCCACGTGACACGTCAAATTCGAGATTTATTAATAAAAAAGGTTCCAGGAAGCGAAATTTTACGAAATACTATTTCTCAATTGACCCCCAGAATCGTACGATTTGACCTAGTTGAACATTTTCTTACGGAGCTACACGAAAGATCGTATCTTTTCAGACAATTTTCAAAATTTAGAGCATTTAAAAATCAAAATCTGTCAAGTTAATATAAAGGATTGTCCATTTCGTAATCTAGGAGAGTACAGCCCATCTAAGGTTAGCCATTTTATATTATTAAAAAGATTTTCAAAATAAGAAGAAAAACTTCTCTCAAAATTGCCGCTTCTATTGTAGTCATTATTTACGCGTTTTAAGAGGAAATTATCTTCAACAGCAATGGGGCTTTGAAAACCCATAAGTAATTGCGACAAAGCCATTGTATTTGTGACTTGTGGCTGCCTGGTGTTGATTGCCACGTAATTTTGAGTGCTATTGTCGTATGATAACCAGCTTTTTTTTGCCCAAACTTGAAGATTGTAATCAAGATCATATGTGGTTACAACTGGGTGGCACCCAAAATCCACGTGACATGATAAATTTTGGATTTTATTGATAAATTTTGGACCGTTATTTTTAAAATTAAATTGATACATCTCTCTACATATAAACAACAAAAGAATAAGAAATAAAAAAAACTCAACACATCAACTACCAAATTTAAAAAAACCCACAAAAAACAACAACAAATGAAAAATTAACAACGAATTTTGAATGTAGTACAAATGCTATTTTGGTATTGCCAATGTAACAAAAACGAATAACTTTCGTACAAAAATTTATGTAATGCCATACATTTTTTTTTGAATATTTTTGCACTTTTTCTATTTTTTTTTTTATTATTTATTATTAATTATGCATTAATAGTAATAATTAAAAAAAAAAAAGAACAATTAACAACGAAAATTTGAAAAGAATTGTTTTTTGTTTTCGGTCAGTTCAGATTTGAACGCACTTTTATTGGGACTTTTTTTTTTTTTTTTGGTTAATTTGTTGTTTAACTTTTTTTTTGTTATCTTTTTTTAAATTTTATTCACCACATTACACCACGAAAAATCATTTGTTTTGTTTTTTTACTATATCATTAAAATATTTAATATTTTATTTACTAAATTCTTCAATTAATTTTTAATTTAATAATATTTTAATATTTAATAGAATAATTAGAATAATAATAATAACAATAGCAATAATAATAATAATAATAATTAGAATATAATTAAGATGATTTTATAAGCAATTTTTTTCTCTTCTTATTTGAATAAACATGATCACATCATTGTTTTCCTTCCTATTAACTTATCGGCTAAATAATTTTTATTTGTTTTTAGTTCTTAAGTTTATTAAATGAATATCTTTCTTATTTACAATTTTTGAACAGAAGAAACAATTTTTTTATTTATAATTTATTTAATTGGTTTCATTTTACAATATAATAAAATTTTATATATAGTACAATTCAAATAAATTGGTTTTTTTTCCTTAAATATTAAAAACAAAAACAAAAATACCATAAACTAATTTTTATTTATAAGAAGAAAAAAAATATTAAAATTTAAAAACAAAAATACAAACTCCTGGTTAGACCACATACAATTTATTTTTAAATTTAAATTTTTATTTATTTTGTTTTTTCTCCAATTTTTTTTGGTGAAAAATATTTTTCATTTCATATAATTTTTTTTTTAATTTCTCATATTTAATAATAATTAATTTATTATGAAACCATCATTTTTATTATTATTATTATTATTATTATTATTAAGTTAAGTTTAGTTTTTAGGTTTTTAGGTATTTTTCCTTTTTTTTTGTTGTTGTTGTTAAAAATGAATTTTGTGCCTCTCGCCGCTAACGCTGAATTGACGAGGTTTACAGCTATTATTATTATTATTAGTGAGCGAAAAATTGCCCATAAATTTTTGTGCCAATATACATACATAAATTACGCACCATTATTATTAATATTATATAATATATTTTTTTTTTCAATTCTTATGAAAATATCTTTAAAATTAAGAAATTTTTTCCGATTATAAAAAATCTCTTATTACGAAACAATTTTTTTTCTTTGGGGAATATTTTCATTTGTTTGTTTGTGAAACAATATTACATAAAAATATTTATGTAATATTTTCCCAATATGAATTTACTAATTACAAAGCCTTTTTTGTATTTTTGTAAAAAAGAAAACAAAAAACTAATTTACAATCTCTTTCAATGATCAATTTTTTTTCTATACCATTTTACGGATTACCTTGACTTGTAATTCGTATTTTTTTTTTTTTTTGGTTTGAATAAAAAAAATACCGTTTGGAATTGGGAAAAATCTAAACTATTGCAAAAATAAAATTTCTTTTTGATGAAAAAATAATAAAAAAATCGGTTATTTTTGAATAGAAAATAGTAAAAATCCTTTCTGATTAAGGAAAAATCAATTTTTCTAGTAAAGAAAAAATTCTATTTTCAGGTTATTATTGATATAAGCACTAGATGGTCCCATCAGGCAACACTAATTTTGATTTTGACAGGTTTGTATCTGACAGCTGTTATACAGCATGTTTACTTAAACTTCAGTTTTAATGCAGATTTTTGCTTAAATTATAGAAGAACTGGATTGAAGTCTATAAAAAAAAATTTCTGTCCAAATAAAATTCGTAAGAACGCAAACACTTGATATTCTGAAATAAAATCTTCCTTTTTACTGTCATCAAGTATAAAACTATTTATGCAAATGTAAACTATACTAAAAATTTAATAAAACCGCACTTAAAACGCTCACTTTGCGAATTAGTATCTAAATGTAAACATTAAGCACAACAAAAGTATGCAAGCATTTCCGTATTCTACCATTTGATGGAGAATGGCGTGGTTTTTTGAAAATCTCCGAGAGTCTACAAAATGTAGGCGTTTGATATTTACGTATTTAAATTGTATTTTTGTTTCCAATAAATGAATTAAAATGAATATAAATTATTCTTTTGCAATTCAATAAATTTCTATTACGAAAACTAGATGTCAGTAGTGGATGTTATGTCTACATCAAAAAAATCTACAAAAATGTATGCAAGCAGTTTCGCCGCTTTTGCAATAATTCAAACAGAATCTAAAGAAATTTAATAAAACCGCACTTAAAACGCTCACTTTGCAAATTAGTATCTAAATGTGAACATTAAGCATAAAAAAAGTATGCAAGCATTTCCGTATTGTACCATTTGATGGAGAATGGCGTGGTTTTTTGAAACTCTCCGAAAGTCTACAAAATTGAGACGTTTGATATTTACGACAATAAATAATAATAAACCTAAAATACAATTGCATTTCATATCAAATAGATTCTAGAAATAATAAAAATTACCTGCCTTATGTCGTGTTTAAATTGTATTTTTGTTTCCAATAAATGAATTAAAATGAATATAAATTATTCTTTTGCAATTCAATAAATTTCTATTACGAAAACTAGATGTCAGTAGTGCATTGTTATGTCTATATCAAAAAAATCTACACAAATGTATGCAAGCAGTACGATTTCTCGTCGCTTTTGCAATAATTCAAACAGAAAATTGTGTTTTCTTTAATTTAAGGATTTTTACCATGGAGCAGTACATACCACCCGAACGCTGTACGTACATTCAAAATAACTTTTCAATTGTGAAAACTCAACGTGCGTGGAGAGAGGGAAAAAAAGTATAGTGAAAACACAATAAAGCGTTTGCACAAAAATTCTTGTCTTCTGCTATTGCTGTAATCCCAGCCGGCCAAAACAAAACGACCGAGGACATCCGATGAAAATATCGCGACCATACACGCCAGTATTGAGACGTCTCCGAGAACATCATTTCGACGTCGTTCTGTTCAGTTGGGCAACCCTTACAAATCTTTATGGCGCAAAGTGCATCTTGATTTTAAGATATTCCCATACAAAATTCAATTGACTCAACGACTGGTGCTGGCTGATAAGCCCCATTGTTTGGAACATGCGAAATGATATTTCTTCACGACCAAAAAGTAACTGCTATGACAATCGATTTCTTGATTCGTGAAAATGGTATAGAACCCTTCTGGTATCAATAAGACAGCGCTCCACCTCACACTGCTCGAAATAAAATCGATTTTTTGTAACCTGGTCGTTTGATATTAAAAAAAAATTTTAATTTTGACTGACCCCATTTCCTGTGAGTCTACTTGAAGTCTATGGTTTCCATCCGCCAGAAAATAGCAAATCACTTGAACAGCAAAAAAAAAGTTAAGACCTTTCCCAGACGTGCAGTAAAATGAGTTTTTTCCAAATTTACATAAAAATACTTGGGACGATCATATTTTAAGAAAATGGCTAAATTGATCAAAAGAGAACTTGAGAAACAGACTCGACCCTCTAAAGCGTAATAAGTAAAGTTGGGTTTTTGTAGTGCGTTAAGAAAAGTGGAACAGCGAAATTTGGAGCCATCAGATTTTGTGTTAAGCTTAGTGAATCCGCGAGTTTTACTTGCGAAAAGTTATAATGAGCCTATGGGGATTATTCCTGATCAAGACCACAAGTTTTTTATTCTTTTCGTAAAGCTTTTTTTTGAGGGCCAAGAAGAACCTAGCTCGGGGAGGTAGACCGCCTTCTATATTAAAAACAATTGTTGTACATATTTGATAGTCGAGGGGGGCCGTTCACAAATGATTTATGCCTTCAGGCCAAGTTTTTTTTTATAAAAAAAGTCCTTGAAAAGCTCAGAGAAAAAGTTCTTCACATCAAAGAGGACGTTACAGACTTTTAAATTTTTAAGTCCCCGTAAAGAAGATATTAAATGATAGTTATTTGTTTGTAAGTTGATTAATAACCTTCGCTTCGATCTGTCGTCGATAGGTGGCAGAATGCAAATTATGAGGGATCAATATTGCTCTTAATTAAGATACAATACAATTAGTCGTTTTGAAAGGAAAGCCCTTCACAAAACATGACTCTGCCCGTGAAGATGGAAAACTGCAGAATTATAACGAAATATTCAAATTTTGCAACGTTGCCATATTTAGAACACATTATGCGAATTAATGAAGAGGCTTTTCCGAAAACTTAGCTGCCAGAATCTAAATAGATTCGATGTCAGAAGAGTTCGGAAAGTACATATGATAGAGCCACTGAGGTCTGTCTTTTTTCTTTCAAAGAGTTAAACTTCAACTTGAAGCACCCACACTTGCACAACAAACGTTGGGAAATATTCACCGATCAGAAATGATTCGGCTCAAATGAGAGAAGATATAAAACTACCATTTCCATGCAGAAGTCTTTTTTAATGAGTCCTTAAAGTAGAATTCCGTTCAGCCATCACCAATCAGTCTGCAATTCTATTAGAAAAATTCTGAAAATATGCTCAAAATGAATGTTAAAAGATTGGTTGTTGTTGATTTGAAATGCTTGAACTTTGCTGGTTAGGTTTAGATTAAGCACATACACTGACTTCGATAATAAGCTGTCAATATATGAACGGCTCGAATAGCTTAGGAATAATAAAAGTTCCCCCCTTTCCATGGCGAACTGTGGTCAATTAATCAATTTTGGAAATCATTCGTGGCTAATCAGTTGACCCCCACTGACCAAACGGCATTTAACATTTTCAGCTATGCGTAGACAAACGGACTGAACCAACGTCAAAAGATTTCTTTCCATGCATTGGCCAAACACAGTAAAACCAGTTTACACAACAACCATTCGAAAAAATAATTTCTATTTCCATTGTGGATTCCCTCGGTTCAACAGGAACCTTTCGGAAGTTCCTCTTGCTAAAACAAACAAATATATTTCATATACCTGGGCCGATTTTAACACTTCTTGTCCCACAAGTCAAAATTGCCGTCTTTGAACCGACGAAACCAACCTCGGCATATTCTTTCCGATAAAGCACTGTCACCATAGACCTCCATAAGCATTCGATGTGATTCGGCAGTCGATTTCTTCAAATTGAAGCAGAAAAGCAGAGCTTCCCGCATATGGTCTTTTTTCTGGCACAAAACTAGACATGATTACCAAAGGAAAAATGTATGTTGTTGTACGAAATTGCTGAGAATGTGCACTGATTAATGTTGACAGATGTCAAACTCATAAAAAAAAGTATGGCGTCCCCATACGCTCACTCACGCCATCTATGACCATACAGCGGATTTAAGCTTATAGAGCTGTTAATTTAACTACTTCTAATTGCTTATTTATTCAGAAAGTAAATTAATTTCATTATCCTGTTAGAACACTAGATATACCTTCCCTATTGACCAATTCTGGCCTCTTTTTTCTTTAAGTGAATCATTCAATTTTGTCCAACTCGGTAGAAGCCAAAAATAAACGATTCCTTTGAAAACCCCACCCAAACAGATAGTATAACCTTTTTTTTGATGAATATTTGTCTTTCGAAGTGCTTTGAGAGCCCGTTCATCTTTTCTACTCCAGTATCTTTTACGATTTACATTGTATTAGACAACCCATTTCTCATCCCTAGTGATGATACGGTTCAAAAATGGATCATTTTCTTGGCGTTTAAAAACCAAATCACAAACGTCAATGCGACGGTACAATTTTTTTTCTATTAGAAGATAAGGAACCCATATGCCGCCGAGTTTTGAGATTAAACCCAGCCCTTTTCAAATGATCATGAACGGTCGAATTCGATAAATCTAATCTCTCAGCGATCTCACGAAATGGAAGGCCAGTTGAAACTGATCTTCATCAGCTTCAACTGGCCTTCCATTCCAGTACGTGGTGCATCTTCGAGATCAAAATTGGCACACATGGGATAATTTTTTTCTTCCTTGAACAGCATTTTTACCTTTTCTGTAGTAAAAAAAAAAAAGGTAAAATATGCCGAAAATGCTGTTTTTCACTTTCCATATTTAAAAGGTTATCAACCAAAAACTATTGTGCAAAATCAATCGAATTTTTTCACAAGCAAGCCTCACTATGTCAGCTGTCAAAATAAGAGTGATATGATTCGAAATTTTCTCGCAATAATTCGGTTGTTGCACGTAGCCCCGTCTTGTTGGAACCAGATGTTGTCAAGATCAACTACTTCCAATTTAGTAACGGTGTTACTTGATAATAAAATTGAATAATTTGTAAACGTTGTTTTTGCATACACAGTGTGTCCCAAAAATAACAGGAATTTATATTTAAATCATACAACATGCAGCGCCATCTATTGAAAATTGGCAGCATTAAAAAGATACATTCATCTTCTTTCAAACCCATCTAAGTTCTTGTGAATCGGATGACAGATGTGAAAGTTACGGGCATTTCAATAAAATAAAAAGTGTGGTAATGTTACAAAACAAACTAGAGCAAATATAAAATTTTGTGTTAAACTTGAAAAAAAAATTCGCTGAGACACACATATTGATGAAAAAAGTTTATGGTGATAATTGTATGAGTCGTGGTTTACACGATTTAAAAATGGTCGTCCAGAAGCTAATAATTCTGCTGAATTGGTGCAAAAATTCTTTGAAATCATTGGTAGCGATGAAAAATTTTACAACGAGAATGTTGGCTGAGGAATTAAATACGAGTAAAAACACTATTTGGAGAATTTTAACTGACGATTTGGGTAAAAGAAAGGTCTGTGCGCGTTTTGTTCCACATGAATTAAATGAAGACCAAAAAAGTGAACGAATTTTTGATGAAAAAACGGATTTCTCTCATCAACCACCCTCCGTATTCGTCTGATCTATCACCATGTCACTATTTTCTATTTCCAAAACTGAAAACCAAGATGAAAGGAGCATTTTATGATGATATCCCAGTCATTTTTGTTTTGTAACATGAGCACACTTTTTCTTTTATTGAAATGGCTGTATACAACATGCAGCGCCATCTATTGAAAATTAACAACAGTAAAAAGATACAAGAGAAATTGTATATTTTTAATGCTACAAATTTTCAATAGATGGCGCTGCATGTTGTATGATTTAAATATAATATCCTGTTATTTTTGGGACACACCATTACTGAATGTAATGAAAAAAAAGACAGATCATGACATATTACAAATGGCCGAAACGTCACTTAGAAATTATATTCTATTTTCTAGTGATTATGCGGCTTAAGTGTGAAGTTAGTTGTGAAAAACTACAATTAAGTCCTCTTTTAGGAAAAAACGATCTTTACTTTTCGAACAACCCAATAAAAAGCTGACAATGCCAACCAACACGTAACATGAAATCGTCAAATGGCCTCATGGCCATACACAAAAAACAAACAAAAATCTATTATGTTCCAAGTGTGTACGTTCCTGCGAATGTATTGTTTGAATTAAGAGAACAGAAAGAAATTTTCGTGTACAGTCCTATCCAGTAAGTTGCATTGTAAATTTTGACAGTAAGTTTTCAGTCGCTCATCGCAATTGGGATTTTTGTAATAATTTTTCTCTTCGGTTCTAGTACTTCTTCTATTTTAGATTTTTCCTATTTCTCTTTTCCCTAGCAATAATATTGATCTTCTTTTTTACTCTAATTTACTTTGAAAAGCTTCTTTCCTTTTTTTCATTTGGTTTTTTTTTTTGACTTTGTTTCTTCTTTTTCTCTTTGCATATAAATATATATGTTATATTATGTATTTTTAAATTTTATCTTATTTCTATTTTAAATATTTTCTTCCGTTATTGTTAGTTTTTTTTGTATTTTTTTTTTGTTTTTTTATTTTTTAAATTTTTCCCTATAAAAATGTGTTTTTTTTTGATTATGTGATGAAAAAAATAAAAAGTAAATATTAAAAATAATTAATTTTTAATAGTAAAAGTTTTGGCAGTTGATTATGAAATTTTTTTTTTTTCGTTAATTTTCCATTTTTTAATATGTTTGTGTTCGCGTTTGCGTTTATTATTATTTAATTTTCTTAATTTTTTTAGTTTGTTTTTTTAGATTTTTGATTATTATTATTTAAGTGTAAATATATTTTTTCTATACTCATTTTTTGCAAGTTTTGTCACCATTTTTCTTTTTTTATTTACAACAACAAAAAAGAAAAAGAAATGGCGTTTTTTCTTCTCTTTTTCTTTGTTTTACCATAAATAATAAAGAATAAGAAGAGCTTCCTTCTTCTTTTTTCATTTAATTATTTTGTTGTTTTGTTTACGTTTTGTTTTAGTCGTTTTTTTTTTTAATTATTCCTTTTTTTTTAAATTTTATGCTAAGTTTTCTTCGTTATTTTTTTTAAATAATCCCCCCCCCCCCTACTCCCTCTTCTCCCTCGATAATTTTCTAAAAAGATTTACTTTTTTGTTATTAATATTATAAATTTTATATAATTAATTTAAAAAAAAAATTTAAATCATTTTTTAAATGTATATAATTATTATAATTATAAATATATTTTTTAACATGTTTTTTTACTTTTATGCATAAAATAGCGTATATGTAGTAATTGTGTAAATTTATTAATTAATAATTAATTTATTTATTTATGTTACTTATTTTTTTTTTTGTATATAAATATGTATGCGTGTATGTATTTTTTTGGATAGAAGAATTCGTTTTTATCTTTTTTTTTTAGTTTGGTTGATTACTTTTCTCTCAAAATTTCTATATTTGCTTAAAAAAAATAATTTTTCTTTTTTACATTTAAGAAAATATTTTTTTTTTTTTATTAAGGAATTAATTTTTTTTTTTCGTATTTATTTCTTTTGTTTTGCTAGTTTTTTTCTTTTTTAAAATTAATTTACATTAATCAATTTATTTGATTACATTTATATATGTTTATATATATAGATAAATATTTTTTCTTCCTTAAATTCCATTTGATATTTTTTACAAATATTTTCTATTAAATAATAGGTTTTTTTTCATCTTATTTTTTTTTAATATAATTTTTTTTTTTTAAATATGATAAAGTTTATTTTATTTTATTCTATTTTTTCTATTAATTCATTTTTCTTTTTTGTTTTTTTTTTTTGGGGTAATTTTCTGCATTTTTCCCTAAAATATGTGTTTTTTTTTGTTGAAATTTTTATTACTATTATTATTATTATTATTATTATTATTATTATTAAATAAATTTCCATTTTAAATATATAATATATATGTATATAAATTTTTTTATTTTTACAATTTATAAATAATAATAATCGTTATAATCGGGGGGAGGTTGCTGAAAACAACAAAAAATCAATTTCACTTTTTTTTTCTTCTTCTATTTTCTTGTTTCTACTCTCGTAAATTATTATTATTTTGTATATTTACATGTGTACGTTATGTGTGTGTGTGTGTGTGTGTGTGTGTGTCTATGCATATATATTTTATGTATAAATGTGTACTTTAAATTTTTTTTGCTTTTTTAAATACAATTTTCTATTTTATGTAATATTATAATTATTACTAAATTCATTTCTTTTCTTTTTCTTTTAAACTTTTATATCAGGAATATTCATTTTTCCTAATATAAATTTTTTTTTTTGAAATTAATTTTACTATAATTATTTTTTTTTCTTCTTTATTCTTTAATTTATAGTTTTATTTTTTATTTTTATGAAATTTCTTTATGCACCAATATTAAATATGAAATGTGTTTGGTCGAGTGTAACAGCGTGTACACAACCAAAACAAGAATAGAGTAGCTTAGCTTCTTTTTTTCTTGTTGATTCTTTTGTTTATATACAATTCTTTTGCGTACCAGCGTAAAGGGCAAAGTGTGCTGAATGCTTTATTGTACAGTGTAATAGCGTACATACACATTACATATTAGGTTTGGTATTATTTTTTTTACGTTCGTTTTTTTCTTCTTCTTTTCTTTTTATTGAATTAAATCAACGATACGACAATATAGTTAGGGAGTGGTGTGGAGGGGGGTGGGTGGCAGGTAGGGGTAACGGATTTAGGATTTGTTTCTATTTGATGATTATGGATAGGAGATGAGAGAACATAAGTGGGAAGAGAGTGAGTTCAGGATCGAAAAGAATTCTTTTTTTCTTCTATTAATATGGAGCGTATTCTTTTTTTAATATATATATATATATATATATATATCCTTCTTCTTTTTATCTATTCTTATTCTTTTCTATTACTTTCTATTTTTATTTTCATAAATTATTTTTTCTCTCTTGTAATTTTATTACTTTAAATTTTTTTCCTCCATTTTTATCTATTATAATTTTTACTATTTATTATTATTAATTATTAATTATTAATTATTAATTATTAATTATTAATTATTAATTATTATTATTATTATTATCATTTCTATCCATTTAATAGTTAAAAAATAATCTAAATTCAATTAAATAATAATAATTAGCCCAATAAGAGATGATTTTTAGCCATTTTGTTTATTGTTTGTTTCTTATTTCATTATTGTTTATTTTTATTTAATTTTATTAAAAATTATTTTCATTCTAGTTTCACACATTTTTCTATTTAATTTTTGTTTTTTGCAAATATTTTACACAGCATCATTTAGCTTGGCAAGAGAGAGAGAGAGAGAGAAAGATAGAGAAAAATGACAATCGAGAAAGTTTTACTCTCTTTTTTTTTGCAACTTTTCTTGAGCTCTCCTCTTTTCCACATAGTGTATATAATTTTCTATTATTTTTGTTTTCTTGTTGCATTATATGCATTTTTTTTTTAAAGAGTCTTTTTATACAAATAATTTACAACAATTAGGAAATTTACAATGAAAATAATTGGAAAATGGCTAAAGTTTTATTAATCAAAAGAGAGCTTTTGAGAATGCATTGAAAACAATTTTGTTGAAAAATAATTTTCTGATAATTAACCTCCTCCTCACCCCCCTAATAAATGTACACATGCATTCGTGTGTATTTGTATAGAAAAGATTGTTTTTTTTTGTTCATTTAAATTATTTCGAAAAAAAGGGCAGACAGCACACAAACTGGGTTCATATTGATTTGTTCCCTCCTTCTTTTTTTCTTTCTTTCCTTCTTTCTCTATGTACAAACTCATATTTATATTCTCACTCTTTTTCTCTCTTTTGATTTCTTTCCATTGCATTACATTTTTTTTGTATTTTTTCTTTTATTGAAAGCTAATAGAAAGTTTTTATTATTTTTAAAAAAAAAAAACCTGATTGGTTTGGTTTTTTTTTTATTTTTGATTTTATTTTTAGTTTAACTTTTATTGAAATCGATTTGGGAATAGGTGAATGTTGATTGTTGATGATCAACTGTACCGATACCGCTGCCAACAATACCGGCACAATAGCCTGCACCGGTATTTATTGAATTCGGACTTGGACTAGTTGATGATGAATCGCCGCCCGTTGATGATGCTGACGATGATTGACAATAATTCACTTTGGCATTATTGGCTGAATTGGCCAAATTGAGATTTTTCGATAGGAAACCGGATGACAGTAGAATGCTGCTGCAACTGTTGTTGTTTAGTGTGCCCGTTGGGGTTACTCCGCCAACTGAAGAGGCTGTTGAATCTGTGTTAATGGCGCCAATAATGTTGTTCGATGATGCTGGCGGCAGATCGAGAGTGGCGTAATGAAGTTCACCTTCGGAACTGACCGATGGCGGCCGAGACGCGATCGAGTTGATTTCAGTGCTGGAAGTTATGCTCTCGGGACGTGACGATGCCGTTGTGTCGCTGAACGATTGTGGTCGCGATGTCGAAAGTGGACTTTGGCTTTTGCTGCCGCACAATGTGGACGAGGAGGACGACGAGCCGCCGCACAGCGTTGACGTTGACGACGACGTCGATATCGATGGCATCAGTTCGCTGTTCGCTGAATTCGGCCGGCCGACATTCTTCGAAGGCGATATTTTGTCACTGTTCACCGAATTCGGACGCGACAACACCTTCGTTGAGGGTAACGCACTGTCGCTCCGCATCTGTAGCAACTCGTAACCGTAGTTATCATCTGCTCTGCTTCGTTCCAAATTTGTCTTTGGCACCACCACCCCACCAGCACTGCTAGTGCTAGTGCTACTACTACTACTACTGCTATTGCTACCGCTATTCCCAGCACCAATGTTACTCCTGCTACTATTACTATTGTTAAGGTACGTTGACACTCCCGTCGACTTCGGCGAGTTTGTAGTTTTCCTATTGTTGGGATTTTTGGTTTTCAAAAGCATTTCGTCCACATTGGACGAGATCGGCTTGTATTCTTGTTGGT
Source organism: Atherix ibis (assembly GCA_958298945.1). Lineage (NCBI taxonomy): Eukaryota > Metazoa > Arthropoda > Insecta > Diptera > Athericidae > Atherix > Atherix ibis. The sequence continues at coordinate 80,896,109 of OY282609.1, forward strand.
TGTTCTTTGTCTCCTGTGACGAGGAAGAATTTTTATTCGAAAACGGCAATTTGGACAGTGTGCTGCGCTCATGACTGCCATTGAAGATTTCCCGTCCCGAACAATTCAGATTCATTATCGTGTAATCGCCGACGACATCGCAGCCGCCCTCCAATCCTTTCATTTTAGCCAGCAGCGATCTATTACGTTGATTATCGAGCGACCTATTCTTGATAGATTTGTTTGGCATAATATTCACATAGTCGGGGAACTCGGTTGGGGGGTGATCGACGTCATCCTCACTGTTGTGCGCATCCTCAACGTCGATGTCCTTGCTGTTGACACCATTCTTACCACTTAATGTCATGTCCGCGTAGTCGTTGCTCAATGCGTCCACCTTACCCGGAGACTTTGGCGGCTTCGAGATCATCTCAACGTTTGTGTTAACGATTTTCGAATCGTTGTGTGAGCTCTCGTCCATGACAAAGGCAGCGTTTGTCGCCGATCCATTGTTGCATTTGCAAATTGGATCGACCGGCTTTTGCGTCACCGGACCACCTTTCTCCGAAATGGTCACCTTCCCACTAGTGGCATCCACAAAGCATTTACGCTGCAAATATTCACTTCCGGTGAATGATCTGTTCAGGCTACTCGGAACGAATGGGAAAAATGAATTCGTCAAAAGTGATCCTGTCGACGGTGTTTGATTGTCGCTTTCTGTTGAGTCGGTGCGACAACGATTCTTCGGGAATCCTTCCGTCAACGTCAGACCGGATGAGTTCTTATTTTTCGATTTAATATCGATTGGAGATGACACGTTCCGTTGCTGTTGCTGTTGCTGCTGCTGCTGCTGCTGATATTGGTGTTCTACTGTGGATTTTTTATAAGGATTTACCAATTTGCTTTCGTTATTGAAGATCGTCCCATCTGCATTGAGGGAATTCTTATCCGTTTTCTTACCCCACGACATTTCCATGTAGTCATTATCGCTTCTTGTTACACGATTCGAATCGTACTCGTCCATATTCATAATTTTATCGTTCAAATTACGATTTTCGCCGCCGGGACAGAAGTTCAAGAAATCTTCGGACGATACACGATGGCCACTGGGACCAACCGACATGTCCATGTAGTCGCTATTCGGATTGTTGTTGTTGTTACTGTTGCTGTTGCTATCGTTTTTGCTGTTGTTATTTATGGTGTTGTTGTTATTGTTGGCCAAACCTGAACTGAAATGGGAATTATTCGGCGGCGAAGAGACTATTTTTATTGGTGAACTGGACAAGCTGAGCGATTTGGACAGTCCCACTGGACGCATTTCCAGATAACCGCTCTCTGCTGTTGATGTGTTGTTGCAGTTGCACGTTCTCATCTTTCCGGTAGTGCTCGGCGAAACATGCTCCGACTTGTTGGTGCTGGTGGACATTAACTTCGCGCTTGTCGTCGGTGAGAATTTGTCCGTTAGGCTGGCTGGTTTCATGTCAACATAGCCGGATGTGCTGCTATTGATCTTGGTCGTCGATGAGCTGCTATTACTGACCAATGTGCTATTGTATCTGCTGGTGCTGCTGCTGTTGCTGCCAACCGAATGAGGCACAGCAAACGATGACGTCCTAATTGGCGAGGACGTACCATTATGACTGCCAACACTCATCGTGTCGTTATAGTGTTCGCTATTCTTCGAGAAGTCAATTTCCATCAAGTCGCTCATTCGATCCACTGAACTCAGACTCTTTGGTATGAGCATCGGTGCGCTCAACGATTTCTTACCCTTACCAACGTTTATTATATCCGCATTATTATTAATAATGTTGCTATTATGATTGGTATTATTGTTCATGTGACATGATGCCGCCGAGAATATACTGCGCATCAGTTCCGAACGGGGCACTTTTGCTTTCGAACCGACCGAGAATGCACGCACTCGCGACTTATTCTGTTCCGACGAATTTAACGAATCCGTACGGATTTTACGTTTATTGTGCTCCAGACGACTACCAACCGAATAGGCGCGTATTGGACGATTATTTGATGAACTGTTCCATCAGAGTTTTCGTCAAATTATCAAAAAAAAAAAAAGAAAAAAAAGACAAAAAATTATTTTTTTTTAAAAATTAGCAAAAAAAACAAAATTTTACTTAACAGAAATTTTATTTTTAACAAAAAAAAAACGGGGATTAATTGAGAAAAGAACTTTTTTTTTTGCTGCATTAGAAATTTGAAAAATATTTTAAACTAAAACAAATTATTTGAATGCAGCAGCAAAAATAAAAGAAAAAAGAAAAAAAATTCTCGCTCTGTACTCACTTTATATCCTCGTCGTCTGGTGTGAATCTCGATTTGACTTTGTCAAGGGGATATTCAGCAAATCGTATATCGGTTGATGGGGTACCAGAAATAATGCTGCTGCTGGACGCCGGTGAGCTCATACCGCTCATTTGGCCACGTTTCATCGATTGTTCCATGTCCACATAGTCTTGACTTTGGATTCGTCCCATTGGCACGTATTCGTCGATAGTCTCCTCTGCTAGACTAGAGGCACGGCTATGTCCACCCGAGCTGCCCGTATAAATGTCCGGAAAATCAACCACCGGCGATATTGGTATATAGCCACTTCCGGTTTGATCTCGCGGTGAGCTACTATACGGACTGCATGGACTGCAGATGTCCATAATGTGACTATCAATTGGAGCTGGACCCAAACAACAAAGGGAAATTATTTGATTGTAAAAAAAGTAGATAAAAATATTTAAGCAATTAAAAAAAAAAATTTTTTTGTGTAATAAAACTTATAGTCCTCCTCCTGTTTTAGTGATTCTTAATTAAATCGGATTTATTTGTCAAAACTATTTTTTAGGTGAACTTTTTAAAAAAAATTTCATTAATTTTTAATTCTTAAATGGAAAAGTGAAAATATTTCTTTAAAAAACAGAACAAATAAATTGTTGAGAATCACTGCTATGGATTTTGTTGATGACTGTGCCTGAGAACAGGCAAATTTTATTAATACTCTCACTCAACCCACTCAAAATTGTTGGTAATTGTCTAGAATATTTGAATTTGTGTGAATTTTTTTAGAGTATGTACACATATGGGGTGAGGTGTGCCTCTCGGTTCTACGATGTGAACTGCGGTGCTATTTTAGACACCTACCACATTTTACGAGGTCTGTTCAAAAAGTATTTTCGATTTTTTTTGTGACGTTATGTTGGTACTCATGTCTCTCACTTATGCCGACAAGTTCGGCCATTTTGAATGTTCAGTTAATTTTTGACAGCTGTTTTGCTTTCACGTGTTTTGGCCCGTCTTCGATTTTTGCTCAATTTCGATCAAAAACAGCATCGCATTAACATTGCTTAAGAGCTGTTGGACTCTGTCCGCGACGACCCAAATTTGCTCCAGATGGTCATAACTGATGACAAACCATGGGTTTATGGTTATGACGTAAAAACCAAAGCTCAATCATCCCAATGGAAGCTGCCGCACGAGCGAAGACCGAAAAAAGCGTGCCAAGTTCGGTCGAATGTGAAGGTTTTGCTTAAAGTTTTGTTCGATTGCAGGGGCGTGGTGCATCATGAGTTCTTGACACAGGGTAGAACTGTCAATAAGGAATATTACCTGCAAGTTACGCGAAGCAATCCGCCCGAAACGCCCGGATTTGTGGAAGAACAAAAATTGGCTTTTGCCATTTTTGGGCAAAAACAGCACCCAGCACTAATAATGCCGCAGCCACCGTATTACCCAGATCTGGCCCCATGTGACTTTTCCTTGTTCTCGAAACAGATTCTTTGATCCATTTTTTGGAATGGGCGAAAATCGAAGACAGGCCAAAACACGTGCAAGCAAAGCAGCTGTCAAAAATTAGCTGAACATTCAAAATGGCCGAACTTGTCGGCATAATTGAGAGACATGAGTACCAACATAACATCACAAAAAATAGAAAATCGAATATACGTAACCAGCGGAAATTCAAAATTCGCAATACTTTTTGAATAGACCTCGTATTTAAGATATCCCAACCGGGGTGGGGTGCGCACGTATTTTGAATTGGGAATTTTTTTGAAAACTTTTATAAAATTTAAATTTTCTATTTCTATGAAAAATTAACTAATTAAAATAATTTATTAATCAAAAATATTAAACTTACCGTCTTGATCATGTAATTTATCTAACAATTGCAGATTTCGATCATTTGCATTGCATTTATTGTCTATGCACCAAAAATCATCGTTCTCTTCTGGTATCACAGCATCCGATCTAAAAAAATTCGATTTTGTACACAAACACAAACAAAAACCGAAAAAAAGAAAAATTACATTAGAAAATAACATTTAAAAAACACTTCAATTATTAATTAACAAAAAAAAATTGCCCTTTTTTTAATGATTTTTAAAAAAAAAAACTAATAAAAATTCTTCAGCGGATCTTATTTTTTCATGAAAAAAAAAATTACTAATAATTTGTAAAATAATTTTTGTTTGTTAAATTTTAATTGTTAATTTTTGTTTTTTTTTTAATTATAATTTTTTCGAATTTAGTTTGTTAGATCTTAAGGATATTATGGCAGTCGAAGATCACAACCCGAAGGACCCTTTTTGAGACACTTTTTTGCTGGACTGATAAAAAAAATTATTTTTACTAAAAAACTTTTATATAAAAAAAAATAATTTGTACTAAAAAAATTTAATATAAAAAAAATAATTTGTACTAAAAAAATTTAATATAAAAAAAATAATTTGTACTAAAAAAACTTTTATGTAAAAAAAAATTATTTTGACTAAAAAACTTGAAATAAAAAAAATTATTTTTACTAAAAAACTTGATTTAATTAAAAAACTTGAAATAAAAAAAATTATTTTTACTTAAAAACTTTTATATAAAAATCTCCGTTTTTTTTAAAATAAAAAATTACTTCTGAGCCGATATTGCAAAATTTTATTCTTAATTTTTAAAAAAAAAAACAATTTTACTAATTTTTTTTCCTTACTTTGCTGTAAATTTCCTTTTTTAAAGTGTTTTTTTTTACTCATTTTTATTTTAAAAAAAATTAATAATTATAAAAAAACCAAGGTTTTTATAGAAGAACTCAAAGATTTAAAAAATCGGATTTTCAACAGAAATTTTTTTTAAAAAAAAACATCAATTTTATAAAAAAAAAACAAATTTTACGAAAAATAGGTTTTACGGAAAAAATAGGTTTTATTACAAAAAAAAAAAGAATTTTTTTTATATAAAAATAAACGTCTCTAAAGAGGAAATTATGTGGTTTTTTGTTGAAAACTTTAATTTTTCTAATTTTTTTAAATGTTTTTCTAACATGATATGATTTCTAAATGACGTTTCGGCCATTTGTAATATGTTATAATCTGTCTTTTTTTTCATTGTATTCAGCAATGTTTACAATTTCATCATGGAGAGATATACGCAAGAACAAGGTTTACAAATTATTCAATTTTATTATTAAAATAATCGTTCTCCAATTGCAACTTTTCGTGCGCTCACTTTCATCTGAGTGGTCCGGTAAATAAACAAAACTGTCGATTCTGGTGCAAAGAAAATCCACAAATTATTCATGAACACCCATTACATTCACCTAAATTGAGTTTGGTGTGATTTTTGGTCTGTTGGAATTATCGGTCCGTACTTCTTTCGAAATGAAGCTGATTTTGACAACATCTGATTCCAACAAGACGGGGCTACGTGCCACACAGCACGTGCAACAACCGAATTATTGCGAGAAAAGTTTGGAGATTCGATTATTTCAAGAAATGGTGACATTTGAATAGCCTCCAAGAAGTTGTGATTTAACACCATTAGACTATTTCTTGTGGGGTTATTTGAAGTCATTGGTCTTTAGCAATAAACCAGACTCTCTTCAAGCTTTAGAAGTCAATATTGAACGTGCTATTCATGACATACGACTTGATTTAGTGGAAAAAGTGCTCGAAAATTGGGTTCATCGAATTCGTTTTGAATTTCCTTAACAATAAGTGTGTTTTTTTAAAAAAAGAAATCATATCACTCTTATTCGAAAACCCTTTAAATATAACAAAAAAAAAAAAAACATTTTTATGATGTTTCTTTTTAAAAACTTTAATTTTTCTAATTTTTTTTAAAAAGTTTTTCTTAGTTTTTATGGAATTTTTTTTTTTTTTAAATAAATTTCGAATGAAAATAAATAAAAAACGATATAATTAGAATTTTTGTTTGTTGTTGAAAAATTACCGATAATAACGTGAAACGAAATTTCCACTTTCGTCTGCTGTCAGCGAATGACCCAAACTGTCCACCTCGTCAATACTTAACGAGGAGCCATCGCTTTCTGAGCAACCAGTCGACGGGCTCAGAGCGCTCATTGGGGGACTATGACTGTGCCGATTGTTGAACATCGAATGGGGCCTATTCGACATTGACGGTATATTCCTTGGCGGTGGCATTGAACTGTTATTGTGAACGCTTTGGTTGCTGCATTCGCTATTCGTGCGATTTCTCGATGGCAAACTATCGCAACGTTCTCTTCCTAATGTTGTGCCTGTTTTTTATTTTGTTATTGTTGTTGTTTTCAGGTGGTTGGTTTTGGATTGGTTTGATTTTCCAAAAAGTAGCAGAACAAAAAAAAACACAAAAAAATAACATAAATATTAGTAAAAGTTATTTTAGAATATTTTATCAAAAGAGAATCAGAATATCTTTTTTTTTTGTTGGTTTTTTTTTTCTTCAATAAGTATAAATAAAATAAAAAATTTTATACTCTTATAAGTTAAAAATATATGGTATAAAAAAAAATTAAAATTAATATAAAAATAAAAGTTTTTCTTAAAAATAAGAAATTTTACTGTATTTGTTTATTAAAAGAAGAAACAACAAAACACAAAATGAAAATTTACATAAGAAATTAATTATAAAGTATAAAAAGTCAATATTTATTTGTTATTTGTATTTTGTTTTGTTTTTGTAAATATCTACATCGATTTGGTGTTCTGTAAGTGTAATAATCCTTCGTTTTTTTTTATTTATAAATAAAGGAAAATATTTATTGATTTTTTTTACAAAGAGAAAATTTAAAAAAATTTTCAAGTTTTTTTTTTTGGTTTATTAACCATAATCTATCAGTTTTATTTAGGTCGGAATTTTTTTTATTTTTTATTTTTTTTTCTGTTTTAAATAAGTTATTTTTTTAGAAACAAGGAGAAAAAAGCATACAAATAAAAATAGATTAAATAGAATAGAATATACACAGTTACAGGCATATTTGTATTGTTTTTTTTTATTTGTTTATATGATTGTATATAAAATGGGCAAGCAAAAATTAACAAAAAAAAAAGAAGAAGAAAAACAAAAAACAATGGAAGAATGAAAAAAGAGATTAAAAAAAAATACCAATTAACCAATTGACTTAGTCATAAATAAATAAATACCCATATACACATAAGTAACATACACATATACAAATATTATAATATATGCACATTTTTAATTTTATATTTTAATTATGGCAACATTGATTGATGATGACAAACAATAAGACAAAAACAGGTTCTTTTATTTTTACAAAAATCAAAATTATTTCAAATAATTCCATTTAACGGATTAATTTGTTTTTTTTTTTTCAAATTTATTTTACAGTAAAACAGAAGACAACCATTTAATATTAAAACTTAGAGTTTAATAAAAATAATATTGTAGTTTTTTCCGGCTTCAAAACAAATTTGAGAGCTTGAATTTTTTTCTTTTTAAAAAAGAATTTTTATTTGTTATTTTATTTTATAATATAAGGTGCACACACACACACACCTACTTCCATCTTAATCAAAACACCCAAAAACACATCAACACATAGCCATCTAAAGAAAATTGCAAATTTTTTTTAAATAATTTACAATAAAGAAAATGGCAAAAAGGACGCCATTTTTTTTTGAAAGATAATAAATATTTATAATTTTTGTGACTGTTATAGAATATGAATTATAAAAAAAAATTGCACTAAAGATGATGATTTTGGTGAATTGATGAGAATATATTTTGCATAAAATAACGAAAAGAATTTGTATACTCTAAAAAAAGTTAAATTTTTGGGTTAATTTAAGAATTATTTTTTGTTATAAATACGAGGTCTGTTCGAAAAGTATCGCGAATTTGGATTTCCGCGGTTTACGAATATTTGATTATCGATTTTTTGTGGCGTTATGTCTCTAAGTTATGCCGACAAGTTCGGCCATTTTGAATGTTCAGTTAATTTTTGACAGTTGCTTTGCTTGCAGCACGTGTTTTGGCTCTTCTTCGATTTTTGCCCATTCAAAAAAAAGTGGATCAAAGAATCTGTTTCGGGAACAAGAAAAAGTCACAGGGCGCCAGATCTGGGGAATACGGTGGCTGCGGCATTATTAGTGTGTTGTTTTTGTTCTTCCACAAATCCGGGCGTTTCTGGCGGATTGCTGCGCTTTACGTGCAAGTATATTCCTTATTGACCGTTCTACCCTGTGACAAGAACTCATGATGCACTACGCCCTTTAAATTCGACCGAACTTGGTGCGATTTTTTCGGTCTTGGCTCGTGCGGCCGCTTCCATTGGGATGATTGAGCTTTGGTTTCCACGGCATTACCATAAACCCATGATTCGTCACCAGTTATGATCCTCTGGACAGAGTCCAACAGTTCCTTAGCAATGTTAATGCGATGCTGTTTTTGTTCGAAATTGAGCAATTATCGAAGACGAGCCAAAACACGTGGTGCAAGCAAAGCAACTGTAAAAAATTAAAAATGGCCGAACTTGTTGGCATAAGTGAGGGATATGAGTACCAACATAACGCCACCAAAAAAAAATCAAAAATCGAATATACGTTACCCTCGGAAATTCAAAATTCCCGATACTTTTTGAGCAGAGCTCATATGTATTTTCCTCACAAAATTATGAAATGTTTATTATTGAAAAGTATAATCCTTTGTTGTTTTTTTTTTAAATGAATAATAATTATTATTTTTTTCCTATTTAATTAAGTTTATTTACAAAAACAGAAATTAGCTTAAATTCTTCTTTTGTTTGAATTAAAATAAAAAATAACAAAATCTTTTTTTTTTTTTTTGGTTAAAAATCAACATTTTCAAAGAGCATATTTTGTTGTCTTTTTGTACATTATTGTATCAGAAATCAATGCAAGAGGAGTTCGTTCGCAAATATTTATTTAATTATAATGAAAGAGTAAACGAGTTAGCATTAATGATCTACTAAATCTGTCCATAATAACACAATAGGCAGAATAGGCTGATATGAAGAAAAAAAACCAGAGAGAGAAAGAGTATTATTATTAAGGAAGGAATCAGGCACTAAGGCGCAGCTATGTGCCAATTCAACTTTTTTAAAAGGAATAACTTGAAGATGAAAAAGAGGAGGCACACTAAGGCTGATATTTGCCAATACATCATCATTTTTTGTGTCTCATAATTTATTCGAATTTCAGTCAATTTTTTTCCCTCCAAATACTATATTTGATTCAAGATAAAGAACTACTTAATAATATGTAACTAACAAAAATTGTAAATTTAATATAAAATATATAAATTTTTTTTTTTTTGTTAAGGAAATTTATATAATGACAAAAACAAAGAGAATAATTAATGTCATGCTAATAGAGGGAATATAAATAAAAAAATTTATAGAAATTCGGTCAAAATATTATAAAATAATAAAAGTTAAAACGAAAAATTGAATAAAAAAAAGGAATTTTTTTTCATTTCTATTTTAAAAAGAGTAAAAAAAAAGTCGAAGGAAATGATTCTAAAAGAAAACGTTTTATAAATATCAACCGCTGATAAATAAGCTATAATTAATTATAAGAGAAAAATGAAAGTTTTTTATATGATTTTCGAAAAAAAACTATTAATTTAAACAGCAAAAAAATTGAAAAAATGTTTTAAAAAAATTATTTTTATAATTGTTTTTTTTTCTTCTAATTATTTTAAAAATCTACTTTGAGTTTGTGAAGTTATAAAATATTAAAGAAATATTTAAGCGATAGTTGGTTTTTTTTGTTTCGTTTTTATTAAAAATAAATTGTTTTATTTTTAATAAAAAATTACTATTATTTCTATTATTATTACTATTATTATTATTATTATTATTATTATTGTAACTACGATTTTCCTTTTTTGACGATGATAAATGGAATAAAAATGAAGAAGAAATTATGAATAGTTACTACACGATAAAAAGAAAGGATTTGAAGAAAAAAAAATCAGGACTACGAAGAAAATAAGTAATTTTCGGACTAATACATTAAAAAACAAAATAAAAATGGAAACTAAAATTCAGATTTTTCCAAAAAAAAAGGGAAAATCAAAAACAAAATTAAAAAACGTACAAACGAAGAACAGTAAAAGAAATTATAAAAAAAGTTTAAAAATTGTAAAAAGACAAAAAATAAAACAAAAGAAAAAACGAAAAAGGACAAAAAAAATTCTTGTCCAAGAAATTAAATATTTTTTTAAAAAAAAAATCTACTGCACGTACAAAAAAATCAAAAACAAACAGAAGAAAATATATTAAAAATAAGAGCAGAAATGCAAAAAAAAATAATTTTATAATAAAATGATAAGACGCACGCACATACACATGCAAAAAGGAAGAATGGTGAAGATAAAATAAGATTCAACGTAAGGTCACAAAAAAAAAACGGATAAATCAAAATGGAGGTAAATTTGGCAAGTTGGCAGCGATCTGTTTCTGATTGGTGCATCGACAACAGCACAACTGGAATGGGAGAATTTGAAGAAATGTCAAAACTCAAAATGGAGAGAATCTTGAAGAATAAAAATTAAAATGGCGGTAATTTTGAAGATTACCGCCATTTTAATTTTTATTCTTCAAGATTTGACAATTACTACTAATCCAAATGGAGAGATGATCTCCCTCGCAGATTAAGTGTAAATGCTAATAGCGGGAAGAGTACATTTAGCTATTCTCTAATAAGATTATCTCTATTTTTTCTGTTAGTTTGTCTCTTTTCCGATGCAGTATGGGTGCTAAGGAAAATTTACAAAAAAAGGTCAGAAAAGGAAAATTAGAATGCTCAAAATTATGAGAGGAAAATATGTAAAATTAAAAGAGGAATATTACTAAAATTATGAGGGGACTTTTAGTCAAATTAAATGCAGAAAACTTTTTTAATTTTAAGGATAAAAATTGCTACAATTCTGAGAGTATTTTTAATAAAATTATTTGGGAAAAAACCGATTAAAATTATGAGGGGAAATTTAATGAAATTAAAATGAAAACTTTTTTTAAATTTTGAGAGGAAAGTTACTAAAAGAATTTTAGCAAAATAATTATGAGGAATTATTATGTAAGTGGAATTTTAGCAAAATAATTATAAGGAATTATTATGGCATTTTTTTGGTATAGGAAAGGGGGGGGGGGGTAGTGGATGTGGTATAAAATTGCAGAAATTATAAGGGGTAATCACTAAAATTAGGAGAGGAAAATTATTGAAGGGACTTTTAATAAAATTAAAAGGGAAAACTTTTTTTTTTAAATTTTAAGTATAAAAATTGCTACAATTATGAGAGGAATTTTAATTCAATTATTTTGGGGAAAATCACTTAAAATGATGAGGGGACAATTAATAAAATTCTAAGTGGAGTTTGAGCGAAATAATAATGCATAATTATGAAAGGAATATTTCGGTAGGGGTGGGGGTGTTTAATTGCTAAAATTATGAGGGGTAATAACTAAAATTAGAAGAGGAAAATTACTAAAATTATAAGTGCAGTTTTAGCGAAATAATAATGTCAAATTATGAGATGATTTTTTTGGTAAGGAGGTGTTTGAAATTGCTAAAATTATAAGGGGTAATCACTAAAACTATGAGGGGTAATTATTAAAATTAGGAGGGGAAAATTACAAAAATTAGAAGTGAAATTTTAGCGAAATAACAATGTTATTATTAGAGGAATTTTTTGGAGGGGGAAATTGCTAAAATTATGAGAGGTGATCACAAAAATTGGAAATTTACTAAAATTCTAAGTGGAGTTTGAGCGAAATAATAATGCATAATTATGAAAGGAATATTTCGGTAGGGGTGGGGGTGTTTAATTGCTAAAATTATGAGGGGTAATAACTGAAATTAGAAGAGAAAAATTACTTAAATTATAAGTGCAGTTTTAGCGAAATACGAGTAATAATGTCAAATTATGAGATGATTTTTTTGGTAAGGAGGAGGTGTTTGAAATTGCAAAAATTATAAGGGGTAATCACTAAAATTATGAGGGGTAATTATTAAAATTAGGAGGGGAAAATTACAAAAATTAGAAGTGAAATTTTAGCGAAATAACAATGTTATTATTAGAGGAATTTTTTGGAGGGGGAAATTGCTAAAATTATGAGGGGAGATCACTAAAATTAGGAGGGGGCAATTACAAAAATTATAAGTGAAGTTTTAGCGAAATAATAATTTGGAATTATTAGGGGAATTTTTTTGGTGGGGGTCGGGGAGTTTAAATTTTTAAAATTATGAGGGGTAATTATTAAAATTAGAAGGGGAAATTTACTAAAATTATAAGTGGAATTTTAGCGAAATAATAATTTGGAATTATTGGAGGAATTTTTTGTTGGTAGTGATGGGGTTCAAATTGCTAAAACTATGAGGGGTAATCACTAAAATTAGGAGGGGAAAATTATGTAAATTTAAAGTGGAAAAATTACTAAAAGTAAGTGGGTGAAAATGGCTGAAATTCAGAACGGAAAATTACTTCAATTAAAACGTGAAAAAGTAGTAATAATTTTTAATAATAAAAAAACAAAGGGGGATTTCTATAACTAAAATAAGGGAGCAAATTTACGTAATAAGAATTATTATGGAAAAAAAAACAAAAAAATGAAAAATTGGAAAATGAAAAAAAAAACAAAGCAAAAATAGAAAATGATTAAAAAATAAAAAGAGAAAGAAAACATGTTAGACAGTGAGAGAGAGCTAGATAGAAAGAAAGAGATAGGAAAAGAGAGAGAGAGAAATGGAAAACAAAAAATACATACTCCGCGATGAACGGATGCGACCTTTACGCAGAAGCAGAGGTGATCCACCTGAAGAGGCAGAAGATGATTTGATGCAACTCTGATTAAATGATGCGCTTTTTGGATGTTTTCCATTTAAAGTTTTCATTATGAAATTTTGTATTGTCTTTGGATTCGGATTTAAATTATGATTGCTATTATTATTATTATTAATATGATCATTATCGTTACTATTTATATTATTAAAACTTGTATTATTATAATTATTGTTACTGTCATTTTCTATCAGTGCAATATTATTATTATCGGTTGTATCCTCGCTAATACGTTCAATCGGATTCGTTGCATTTCCATTTCCATTGTCATGAACATTTTGTTGACCATTCAAATAGAATGAATTCATTATTTTACTATTCAGATTATTATATTGACGATTATTATTATTATTATTATTGTTATTATTATTACAGTAGTTATTATTTGTAGTTGTTGTTGTGATGGTCATTGAAGCTGGTTTAATCGAAGACGAATCAACCTCATCGGTGCTCAGTGAACAACCGAATGAATGAGAATTTTGCGATGCTTGTTGATGAGCAATTGAATGAAAATTTTGATGATGTTGATTGAAATGTTGCGTATGATTTTGATGGTGTGGTTGTTGTTGTTGTTGTTGTTGTTGTTGATGTTGCTGTTGAATATGATGATGATTCTGATACTGATGGCCACTATTTACATTTCCAGATCGGCCAGCTAGACCGACATTACCGCTGATATTCGAACAGCAATTATAGCTTATGCTGTGGCGTTTCTTTAGGTTAAGCGGATTGTTCGTAGTTGGGCCGCCAGATGGCGCCACACAACCACCGCACGAAGTGCACATAACATCGCCAACAGTTTTATTATTGATGTAATTTTTGCCATTATTAGCAGAAAGTCCAATATTAGAGGAGGTCGATGGTCCAGATACACTCGATCTTTTGCTAGTCCAATGATGAGGACCTGAACACTTTCCATTCGATAAAATCGAATTATTGCACGTGCAACTACCACTTTGATGGTCTCGATTCGATGGTGGCACTGCCACCTTCGATAGAGACGATCTTGATGATGCCGATCGTATCGAATTGATCTGATCAAGTTGAATTGCTGTCTCTTCTGTTAAGGGTAATGATCTTGTCCGCTGATGTACTGGCTGTATGGCACCACTCGAATTGTTTATTATGAAATTTATTACATTCGAAGAGGTGCCATTATCATTCGAACCAGAATTTAGATCCGTTTTCGATGATAATATTGGATGATGACCATCTACAGTGTCGGTACAACCATCGATAATAGCGTCATTATTGCAGTTATTTTCTTCATTCACATTGTTACTATTATAATTTTTCATATTATTTAAATGCGAATTAGCCGCATTATACGGAGGATTACCATTGATATTATTATTATTATTATTATTATTATTATTATTATTTACAATTCCGGTTATTATTGTATCGCCACTTGGCAGTGATAATGCTCTTTGATGACACACTGAAGATGATACTGCTAGAATATGGAAGAAGGAAATACAACATATTTAAAAATCTAAAAGCAATTTTTTATCATCCACTTAAATATTCACTCAAATAAATCATCAAACAATTTCAAACTGATTTAATTCATTTTCAATTTTATTTCAATTATAAATTTTTGTCATACTTTTTTTCGTTGGATTTTTTTTTTGGGGGTTTTCATTTTTTTTTTATTTATTATTATTATTATTATTTTTTTTTTGTTGATTTTCATTCATTATCTATTTTATGTACTTTTAAAGATTATTTTTCCGTAAAGATTTTTGAAAATTTTTCTCAATAAAAATGTGTAAATTTTGTTGTTTTTTTTTTAAGGAAATAATTTAGATTTTAAATAAAAATTACTTATTTTGTTAGTTTTGGTTTTAATTTTAATTTTTTGATTTTTTGTAAATTTTGTTTATTTTTAAAATTTGTTAATTTTTTTTTTAATGTCAGAAGTTGTTTTTTTCCCTTTTTTTAAAAATATTTTACTCTGACAATTATAAAAATTTATGTCAAAAAAAATACTGTTTTTTTTTGAAAAAAAAAAAGATTTTTATAATCATAACAACGGTTTTGTAGTGTTGTCAAGAACGCTTAATAATAAAATACTATAAAAAAAAGTTATATTTATCAATTTTTTCAACAACAAAAAAAGATAGAAAAAATACTGATTGTATTTTCTTTATAAAATGTTTGGGGAGTATAGCAATAACATAAGACAAATGAACAAACACAGTAAAAATAACTATAAAAAATAATTAATTCCTATTATAATTTAATATTAAAAAAAAATTTTAATTGTTTTAAAATAAAGAAAAAGAAAATAGGAATGGAAATTTTAGAATTAGAAATGATAAAAACTGAAAAGAAATGAATTACTTGGGATATTGTATTAAGTGTTAATAATTAATTTTTTTTTTATTTGTAAACAAAGTAAAATAATCAAATTTACAGAGAGAAAAAAAATACTTTGAAAAATAATAACATTCACTTTTTTTTTTTGGATGTTTGTGCAATAATGTTCATCAAAATTCATATTTTATTCATTAGAGAATTATTTGAAAATTTTTAATAAAATTAAATTAAAATAATAGAGAAAAATAATCCCCTAAAAAAAAAACGTTGATTTTGGATACAGTCAATAAGAGAAAATCTTAGTGTTGCTGAACGCACGTGCGCCTTTAGAATAGAAATAATTCACAATTGATGGATGAGATGAGATGATAAAATGTTGATTATGGAAATTTTTGTTAATTTTTTTTTTTACTTTCTAAAAACATTGTTTATTGCAGGAAAATTGTAGTTAAAAATGAAAGACTAAATAAAAAAATAATAATAAAAAATAAATTAATTAAAAAAAATTTTTTATGGGAACTTTTTTAAAAATATTTTTTATGGGACACGAATTTAAATTATTTTTTTCTTATGTTAAACATTTTTTTTAATTTAATTTGACTGTCAAGATCTCTTAAGTAATTTTTTATAGGAAAAGAAATTTTTATGGGAAAAGTTTTTTTTTAAATTTTTTAAGGTAAAATTTGTTAAATTTTTATGGCAGATTTTTCAATTATTATTTTTATTTTTTTGATGTAGTACATTTTTTAATTTAATTTCATGTTAAACAGTTTAAAGTATAGGAAATTTTTTTTTGACAAATATATTTTATGGTAAAAAAATTTGTTCAAAAAATACTTTATGGGAAATTGTTTTTATATTTTTTGGGAAATATTTTGAGAATCTTGTTGTTATACGTTTTAGCGTATTTAAATGGGTGAAAATTTTATAGTAAAATTTTTATGGGAACATTTTTTTTTATACTTTTTATAGTACAAATTTTTCAAATTTTTATGGGAGATTTTTAAATTTTTTTTTTTGGTGATGTAGAACATTTTCTAGTTTAATTTCATGGTAAAAAGTTTAAAATATAGGAAAATTTTTTTGACAAATATATTTTATGGTAGAAAAATTTGTTCAAAAAATACTTTATGGGAAATTGTTTTTATTTTTTATGGGAAATATTTTGAGAATTTTTTTGTTATGCGGTTTAACGTATTTAAATGGGTGAAATTTTTTTAAACTAATCTTTTTTTATTTTTTAAAAAATAAACAAAAAAATTAAATTGAAAAAAGAAAAGAAACAATCGTTAACGGTTAGGAGTGAGTAGGAGATTAAATTAAATTTGAACAAAACTTGAAATGAGAAAGAGAATAATCAATAATCAAAAGCGAATTGAGTAAAGAGAAACAAACGCTCGACAATGATACGATTGGGATGAAAAAATTTGACAAAAACAAAGAGAGCGCTGAGATGTATT
Organism: Atherix ibis; assembly: GCA_958298945.1. NCBI lineage: Eukaryota > Metazoa > Arthropoda > Insecta > Diptera > Athericidae > Atherix > Atherix ibis. The sequence continues at coordinate 80,912,971 of OY282609.1, forward strand.
GTAGAATATTTGAATAGAGAAGAAGCACATCGGATGTTTTATGAATTGAAGCGATAAGCGTAAGAAAAGGATAAAAAAAACTTGATCGTAAATGTCAATAATTCATCTTCAAGTTAATGCGAATCCTAAACATAAATACAGTCGCTTGTAAAATCGACCAGAAGGAAAGTTTTAAATTTTTCTACATAAATTAAATAAGTTAAAAAAAAAAAACACTAAAAATATCAACAAATAAACTCACATTTTATGTGAAAATTTTTGAAAAAAACTAAAAAAAAATTCATAAAAAAATTATGACTTATTACGAAAAAAAACCCTAAAAGTATAATAGAAAAAAAAGTATAAAAATAAAAATAAAACTAAGAACACGTGGTTTTGATTAATTGCAAAGTTTTTATCAATATTTTGGTTTTTAATAGAAATTTTTATGTAAAAAAAAATCCTAAACATAAAAACAGTCACTTATAATATAAAATCGACCAGCAGGAAAGTTTTAATTTTATTTTAATTTTTCTATATAAATTAAATAAGTTAAAAAAACCATTAAAAATATTTAAAAAAATTAGTTTTTAAGAAAATAAAATAAACAAAAAAAATGATTTTAAATTTTTCATTAAAAATTAATTTTTGGATTAAAAACGTTAATTTTTTTTAAGGAAAATTTTGCAGATTTTGAATGGAATTTTTTTAATTTTTTTTTTTTATCAAATCAATGAAAAAAAAATGTAGAGAAAAGAAAAATTAGTGTATAAAAATGACAAAAAAAATGGAAAATTTTAATATCAATAGTAATAATAATAATAATAATAATAAAAGAAAATTCAGATTTCTTTATTTTTTCCATAAGGCACATTAAAATAATGGAAAAGGACGTTAAAATAATGGGAATAAAATAAAATTAAATAATAGAAAAGGATCGTATGGGATTGAGTAAAAATATCCTAAAAATGAATGACAGATGATTAAAAAGTAGCATAAAAATTGCATAACCGCCTGTAGATGATAGTTACGAGTATCAGAACCGTGGCGGCGGGCATCTATAAATTGTCTCTACTAATTTTAAGAGAGAGAGTGGTTCTCATAATTTCTATTTTGTGAATTTTATTTCTTTTGAGATTTTTCAATTAATTTAACATAATTTTAAGACAAACATATTTTTTTCTACTCTAAAATTAATAACAAAAATAAAATGTCTGCAAAAAAAAAAAAAAAAAACTAAAAGTAAAAAGAAAATAACTTTCCAATAAAATATGTGCGATGATGAATAATGATTTTTTTTGTCTGTAACTAATATTTTTAAGAATAGTAATATAAAAAAAAAACTACTATGACAAATTAAAAAAAAATTATTAGTGATGATGAAATTTTGAATGATGATGACTTTATTTATGAGTGAATGTGAATATTTAAAAAAAAAAAAAAAAACAAGAATATATTGGGGGAAAAAAGGTGTTAAAACTAAAACTAAAAAATATTAATTATTTTTTAAGTCATTAATTTTTACAGAATAAAATTTATTTAATATTTTTTATTATTGTAATAATAATAATTTCATTTAAGAAATTATTTTTTAAGCACACACTAATTTCGTTTCTTTTTTTAAATTTGCATAATTTTAGTTAATAGTTTATATCTAAAAGCTATTTTTAAAAAAATTATTTAGTTCTATTAAACTATTTTTTTGTAAGCCAAATATGCGTAATATAATATAAATACGTGATTTTAAATATATACGTGTGTGTGTGTGGAGGGAAGTAAATTCATGTTTTACTCTTAAAATTTTAGGAGCATTTATTTTTAAGAAAATAATTAATTTTGTGTGATTTTTCTTAGGATATTTTTATTATAATTGAAAGAAAATCAAAAGCTTAAAAAAAGCAATAATTCACATAACATAGCCAAAATTAGATTAAATTTATATTTAAAAATTATTAAAAAGTTTTAAAAAAAAACTAGTATTAACAAATATTGCCCAAAGAGAAGAGACACAAGATAAATTTATTTAAAGCTGATATTATTTTTTATTAAAGAGAATTAGAGATGAATTTTTAATTATTAATTAATTTATTTATTTTTATTAGTTAAGATATAAGAAAAAAATAATTTTCTCTTCTTTGATAAATAAAAATATTAGAAAATTAATTTAAAAAAATTTATATACTCAAAAAAAAAAAAGATATTAAAAATGATTTTTTTTTTAGGAATTTTTTTTTTATAACTAATAGAAAACAATAAGTTTTAAGAAATAACTTCAATTGGGCGACGATACTAATTTTCGAATAATTTTAATAGAAACAAACAAAAAATATAAAAACTAAGTTAAAATTTAGAAGATAAATTGGAAAAAAAACTAAAAATTCAATTTTTTTTTAGAATATAAAATTTTATATTTAAAACTCCGTTTCAAAATAAATAATTATTTATAAAAAAAAACTAAAATAAACCCGGAAATTGTTACATAAAAAAAAGAAAATAAAAAACTAACCAAAAATTTAAGAACTTCTTTTTGTGTGGTTTATATGAAGAAAAATTATTAAATTTAAGAAAAAAGCAAACAAAAAAAACAAAATTTAAAAATAAATATTGATATTGAAAAAAAAGATTACTAAAAATAAAATTTTAAAAAACACGTGTTTTTGAATAATTTAAAAAAATTCTTTTAAAAAAAAATTTCATATGTATGTAAAAATATCAACAAAAAAAAAACTAAAAAAAAAATTGCATTTAAAAATTCGAGTTAAAACAAATGGAAAAAAATATTTGAAAAATTTTAATTTAAAAAAAAACGTGAAAACAAACTAAAATAAAACCCCGGAAATTGTCACATAAAAAAGTAAAAAAAGAATTAAGGACTTCTTTTTTTTGGTAGTTTATATAAAAAATTATAAAAAAAATCTTGAATTTAATATAAAAAAAAAATCTTTTAAGTTAAATATCGTATAAACAAAAAACAAAATTTAAAAGTAAATCAATTTTGACATTACGAAAAAAGAACCTAAATTAAAATAGCAAAAAAAAAGTATAAAAATTTAAATAAAATTAAGAACACGTGGTTTTAAATAATTTTAAAGTTTTTAACAAAAATTTTTGTTTTTAAAAGAAAATTTTATGTGAAAAAATATTAAAAAACTAAAAAAAAAATTCATCAAAAAATTGACTTATTGAAAAAAAATCCTAAAATTATAATAGAAAAAAAAAGTATAGAAATTAAAATAAAATTAAGAACACGTGGTTTTAAATAATTTAATCTTTTTTTACTAAAATTTTTATTTTTACAAGATAATTTTATGTGAAAAAATATTAAAAAACCAAAAAAAAAATGACAAAAAAATGGAAAATTGAGTCAAAAAAACCATTAAAAACTGCAATTTCAAAAAGAAATTTTTAAATAAAATAAATTGGAAAATCTTATTTTACCAACAAAAAAAAAAATAGAAAATTTCAAAAGAATTTAAAAAAAAAATTAAATCCGAAAAAAATACTATTTTTTAATAAATATTTTTTAATATCATTATAAAAAAATAACTAAAAAACTATATTTTTCTTCTTATGAAAACTTAAAAAAGAATATTTTACAAAAATTAAAAAGGAATTTTTATTTTTATTAAAAGAAAATATTTTTTTCCCTTTCTCTTTATTTTGATGAATATTAAAAAAATTAATAATAAATATTGTATGTAGTAAGAAGGATTGGATTAATTAGTCCCAATAATAATATTTTTATTAGTATTCATATATATTAGCATGTATGCATGTACGTGTATGTATGTATGATTATTGTATGTATTATTATTTTTTATACCTGACACCGAATGACGCCGTTGCGACTCCAATGGTCTGAGTGGAGCCGTAAATGGGTAATGCGGATTACAACTAGTATTAGTTATAACAGGCAGTACACGAGTAGCAGAACAACAATTATAACTGGATAGGGCTGAAAGAAGCATTTAAAAATAGAACCACAAATGGTTTTTTTTTAAAGTTTTTAATTTTTTTTTCTACAAGAAAATGTTTACAAAAAAAAAACAAAAAACCAAAGCAAAAAGAAATTTAATATTCCAACAAAACATAAATAAATGAAAATTAAAACCAAAAACTTAAATTAAATCTAAACAATATTATTTATTATTACTACTACTTTTGTTATTAATTAATTAAATCAAATAAAATTATCTTAAAAAATGCTTACGAGTGTCAAAAATGTTCAGTTTTTTTTTTCATTTTGATAATAATTTAAAATATTGGTTTTTGGACTAACTACTCTTTAAAGGACAAGAAAAAGCATATGGGAATCATGGCTTATGAACTAAAAAATACTATAAGAATAAAAAGTTAACAATAAAATTTACTAAAAAAAATACGATCTAATGAGGTCTTGTAAGAACAATTAAAAATAAAATAAAAGAAAAAAAATCTACAAAAAAAAACTACTTGAACAAAAAAATTTTTTTAGTACTTAATAAAAAACTACTTTTGCCATTTAACTACAGTTGAAAAAATTAAAAAAATTTACTAATCTCTCTACGTGTGCATACCATATAATTAAAAGAAGCATAAAACACTAAGATTATTTTTTTGGTACTAACTTAATTTTCCCTAATTTTAATTGTATAAAATTTTAATTTTCTATTATTCGCCATTTTTTTATTTTAATTGAATTTTGAAAATTTTTTGTATAATTTTTTTTTCTTTCTTATTTAAATAAATTAAAAATAATAAGAAATTTGCATAAATCAAAAAAAAAAAACACAATAAACGAAATCTTATTGGTATTGAAGTATGCGGGAATCACTGCATTATCGACATTGGTTGGACAAAAATGGTTGCCAAATTTTAAGTTAATTTTCTTACTACACGTACTTCCTCCTGTCATTTGGTTTTACATCAAATGAATTTTTAAAAACTGCATAATCGACAGGTGCTATTTTTCTTGGCCTTCCACATTTTGAATTTGTTCCCATTTCCATGTTTTTATTGATTGTGTTTGGTATTGAAGTATGCGGGGAAGCGCTGCATTGATTGGACAATAATAGTTGCCAATTTTAGGTTCTTTTTTAATTTTCTTATCATTCCTTTACCAGTGTAAAGTAGTAAAAGAACGAACAATTGGCAACCATTATTGTCCAACCTTTTTCTTACCAAAGTTATTTGGTTTTGCCAAGAATGAATTTATTAGGGAAACAAACTGCATTATCAACAGATGTTATTTTTCCTGTCCGTTAACATAAGTTCCCATTTCCATGTTTTCATGAATTTTATTTTTTATCCGCAGTTCAAAAACAAAAATCACTGCTTTATCATCGCCGCGTCAACACAAAACTTAACTGTATTACCATAGCATATTGGTGTGTTCGCATTATTATTTTTTTATTAAAAAAAACCATACACTGCATTATCTTTACAATTAGATAATGTTTTGGATTAGCTTTATTGGTTTGGACATTTCTTGAAATTTTTCCATTTTATTTTTATTTTTTCTCAAACGGAAAACCGATGATGTTTTTTCCTCAAACTTGGAACTAATGCGGCCAGCACTGCATTATCGACAGGACTTTTCTTGGGATTTTTTCATTTTGTTATTTTTTCTCAAACGGGAACCGATGATGTCCCAGCACTGCATTACCGACATGCCTTTTCTTGAGAACTTTCTATTTATTATTATTTTTTCTCAAACGGAAAACTGATGCGCTGCCGCACTGCATTACCCATTCGAAAGTTGCCTAAAATTTTACGCTTTCTATGAGATCCAATCAATTTTGTTTCTAAATAAATTTCCCTTTTTTTGTGGCTCAATTTTGAAATTGTAGAAAAACTGCATTACCGACATTGTACTCATATTTTTTGTTTGTTTTGTTTTTCATTTTAAATTTTTTGTAAAAAAATTTTTTAATAAAAAAAATTTGTTTAAAAATTACACGCAAAAAATGCAATTGCTTCTAATATGACGAAAAATTTCTTTACAGAAGCTTCGATTTAGATTAAAAAAAAATTTCCAACCAATAATAATTTCGTACAATTATGTTAATTATAAATAAAAAATATATGCTAAGAAAATAATTGATTTTATAAAAGAAAATAAAAAATTTCTAAAAAAAAAAAAAAATGTGAATTTTTTAATAATATGAGTATATAAGCCAATGAAGGAGGATGTTTGAATATCTCTGGTCTCAAATGGGGAGCCCCCATTACAATAAGTTTTTTTTTTTACAATAAAAAAAAAATATTTCCACAATAATTTTTTAAGGGGCTAAAGAATTTATTATCAATTTTTTATGCTGTAAAAATTAATGCAAAAAAAATTCCCCCGGATCGCATTATTTGAAGATCCATTGAAGATTATTTTATTATAAACTTACTCTTTTTCTCTTTCATATAAAAATACATTTTTGCATAAATATATGAATATGAAGATGAAAAAAAAATATTCTAAATTTGGAAATTTATTTATTCGATAATAATAAATATTTATAATTAAGAAAAATTATAAAATATATTAAACACATTTATTTAATATAATAAATATTATAAAATGTTTTAAATATTCCTACCTGCTGAGCAATTATTAGTAAATAATTTTCCTTTTTTTTTTGTTGAATTTTATTGATTATTTTAATTGACTAATAAAAAATATGATTAACAAGACGATCAAATATATTCAATTATAAATAAATGGCTAAAAATAAAAAGATAAACATTTTTGGGTAGATTAAGAGTACACTTTTTACACTTGCAGAAGAACTATACGCAAAATCATTGAACAAAAGATTAAATATTTTTTTAAGCCTTAAATTAAAATAAGCAAAAAATATTCTATAAATTATTATATTCATGCATCAAAATAGGCAAATGCAAATCTACAACAGCAATAATATCTACAATATAATAATAAAAAATATATTTTAATAAAAAGCTGGATATGATTAAATATTTTCATTTTGACTGTAAGTCAGGATATGATTAAATATTCTACAATCTAAAGCCCACTTGATACGAAATGGAAACTGAAAAACCACTTTGAACGTTTGTTTTATTAAATAATATTATTATCGTTGTTATAGTAAAAATATAAATCAAGAAAAAAAAGGTAAGACAAAATAAAAAAATATCTAAAAACAAAAGCGCAACCGAAATAAATTATAAGAAATTGCAAAAAAAAAAAAATTCCTAGAAAATCTAGAAGGAAAAAAGAACTCATTAAAAATAAACTATTGCAGATAAAAATTTGGCAACAAAAAAAAGATAACAAAATTCTTTATTAAAAAAATAACAACTTTTTTTTAGGCTTTCAAAAAAAATAGGCAAAAAAAAATTTGAGAAAAAAATGGTAAAATAAAAATTAATAAATTAAATTTTAAAAAATTTGGCAAAATTATTTTGTTGAAAAAATGGAAACAGCCAAAAAATATGGCAACACCCATAAAATATGGCAGTTAATTCGAAAAAAAATTGACTTTTAATTTTAAAAGTTAATAAAAATACAATAATTGGATAAAATAAATTAGAAAAAATATGACAGAAAATATATGAACAAATAATCTAAAACATTTAAAATAAAAATTTTTAAAATGGCAACATTGTTTACTAGAAAAAATTCTCAAAAAAATTATAAGATTGAAAGAAATAATATTTTTAAAAAAGTACAAATAGAAAAACTTTGGGTTTTCAAGAGGAAAATAACAAAAAAAAAAGTTATTTCAAAAATTTTAAATCTTCAATAACTGCAAGAAAAAAAATAACAACCACCAAAAAAAAAAATAGGAAAATTAATTTCTAAAAGACCTCGAAAAAAGAAAAGTGCACGCACAAAAGATGTTTGGACCAAATTCGAACCAAAAATATACTAATTTTGGACCATTTTTATTTTCACAAATACTTTTTTTTTTAAAAAAATCTTGAAAAAAATAAATATTTAAAAAAAAATGATAGAACAAAAAATATTTAAAAATTTAAAGAAAAATTAAATAACAATAAAAAAAATTAAATAACAATTAAAAAAAAAGGCTATGTTGATAAAATGTTTGATTATTAATAAACACAATATCCAAGCGCAGATTTAATAGTAGCAATAATATTAAAAATAAAATTATTTTAAAAATATTAAAAAAATGTAATTAAAATGCATGCATGTATTCTCTTTTTCTAGAGAGTATCTAATTTATTTAGAAAAGATATTCTACTCTTATACTCTTAGAACTACTATTTATTTAGAAAAGATAATTTTAAACTAAAAATTTACTAATTAACAAAAAAAAAACGTTTAAGTAATTTTTTTCTTATAAGACCTCTTCCACTCTAAAATAAAAAAATAACTTTTTTAATATAATTATATATAATTAAAAAAATTAATAATTTCCAAAAATAAACAATAGTAAAAGTAATGATGATAGAAATTATTTGCTCAACGATGATTGGATGTGAATGGAATGATCGATCGTAGATGATATGATAAGATATGAGGGAGGATTGAATTTTCTACTCTTTTTTTTTGTTTGTTAATATTTTTCAATTATAATAGAAATTAATTACGCTCATTTATAATAAATATTAAATAAATAAAAGAGTATATCTATAGAAAAGAAAACAACAAAAAAATACACATATTATTAGATGAATGGTTGTGGATTCGTTTGTGTGGTGTATGCAACAAAGAGAATAAGCAACACGAAACGATGCGACGATGATCCTATTATCAAAATGCATATGTGTCGTAAGAGATGGATGGCCTGATAATCATAATGAATTAATGAACGATGATGATGATTGGTCATGTGATTTATTATTATTATTGTTGTTGTGAATAATTGCTAGTGATATGTTTTGGTCACGATATGATTGGATGGGATTATGAATGGAGTGAGCGAACCACGCGAACAACAGATAACGAACGGTGACGAACGTTTACGAATCGAAGGAATTTCGTAAACACGATCAACTGTCAATGGACAACAGCAAACACGAGCGACTGTTATCACCACGCAGCTGATAATTTTAATGTTTTTTTTCCCTTTTCTGCTGACAAAGTGCAATCACTTGACTCACTCACTCACACACATTCATTTTATCGATTTGGTTGCAATCGTTTATGGGCTATTTTTTTCTCTTCTTTTCTTAAAGAGCAAATGTTATTCTAAGTGCAACTGAGGCTATTCTACTTTAAGTAGGAACACAATTCCGACGACAAACTACAAGTCAGAATTTTTAAAACCTTCACAATCTTATAGAAATAAGTGGTTGTCGTACTACTGCCCACATTCAAATGTTCAAATTAAAATCAAAGACAACATAAATGTATGCTTATTTTGTGAAGTAAACTTAAAAATTGAATTAAGCCGAAACTGATCGGATGACATTTTTGTTACTCGTTGGAATTGTCTTAAATTTTTTCAATCGGACGAAATTCGTTGGAAATTATTTTTTAACAGTAATTGCAGAATTTTATCGTCAGATATTTGTTCCTACCTTTTTTTAGCACACAAAATAAATGTTTATGTTCATAGATTTAATAATAAAAAATAAAAATAAAACATGAAACAAAAAAAATCTAAATTTTGTAATATTTTTAATAAATTTTCTACATAAGAAGTTCGTTTTAATTTGAAAAAGATAAAATGGCCGATTATAAAGTTTAATTTTAGACAGAAGTTTGGGGAATTTTTTTTGAATTTTTATCAAACGAGATGGTCTGAAAAGGATTTGATAAAATAAAAACCAGTCAGAAATGAAAATTAAGAAAAGAAAATTACAAGAAAAAAATTGTTAATACAAAATTTCAGAACAAAATTTTAGATTTTTTCTTGGATTTCTTTACTTGTGTTGATTCGGATTTTTATATATTATTTTGACTAGAAATTCAGAAAATATTCAAAGTAAAATTGGCAAAAAAAGAACACTTTGTTAATCGCAACAATTTCGGGGAAAAAGCAACTGAACTAAATCAATTTTGATTCAAATCGTTTAGCGTTGGTACGCCATCTTAAATTTTTTTGCAATGATCAATCTGCCATCTTCAGGGTAAAAATTTAAGTTGAATTTTTTTCATACGAAAAGGTAATTTATCTAAAAGTGTCTTTTTAGAGGAGATTTATTTTCTGCTTGTATATCTCTTCACTCTAACAGTAAAGCAGGCAAATATGAACCGAATATATTATTGTATTATGCATAATATAACCAAGCTTACTCTTAACAACTTTGAGCAGACTTACTCTGAAGACCAAACCGGGTATATTATTATTATTATCCGCTCGCTTTCTCGTAATTTTCTTATATTTTATTGTAGATCATTTTGACAGATTCTAGAAAATTGTAGGATATTTTTTTTTGACAGTTGGTATGTAAATTTGTCAAATTTTGTAGAAATTCTGAATTTTTTTTTGTAGAAATTTTGAATTTTTAGATCATTTTCACTTTTTTTTTTAATTTTTTTGACAGTTTGTCAAATTTTGTTGAATATTGAATTTTTGTAAAAATGTTGAATTTTTTTGGAGAAATTTTGTTTGTTTGTAGAAATTTTGAATTTGTAGGTCATTTTGGCATTTTTTTAATTTTTTTTTGACAGTTGGTATGTAAAGTTTGTCAAATTTTGCTAGATTTCGAATTTGTTTTGAAGAAATTTTGAATTTGTAGGCGATTTTGACATATTCTAGGACATTTTTTTGTTGTTTGACCGTTGGTATGTAAATCTGTCAAATTTTGCATTTTTTTTTGTAGAAATTTTGAATTTTTTTTGTAGAGATTTTGAATTTGTAGATAATTTTAACATATTCTAACATATTGTAGGACATTTTTTTTAGGACAGTTGGTATGGCAGTTCGTCAAATTTTGTTAAATTTTGAATTTTTTGTAAAAATGTTGAATTTTTTTGTAGAGATTTTGAATTTTTTTGTAGAGATTTTGAATTTGTAGGTCATTTTGACATATTCTAAAATATTGTTCGACATTTTTTTTGTTTTGACAGTTGGTATGGCAGTTTGTCAAATTTTTTGGAATTTTTACTTTTCTTTGTAGAAATTTTCAATTTATTTTGTAGAAATTTTGATTTTTTTGTAGAGATTTTGAATTTGTGGGTCATTTTGACATTTTTTTAATTTTTTTTGAAAATTGGTATGTAAGTTTGTCAAATTTGGTTGAAATTAAAATTAGGTTTGTAGAAATTTTGAATTTTTATTTGTTGAATTTTAAATTTGTAGGACATTTTTATTTTTGACAGTTGGTTTGTAAGATGCCATTTTGTAATGCTACGACCACGAAGGATCACATGGCCATTTCGTGATATTTTTATTTGTTTTTATTTATATTTTTCTCTTTTTTCGATAACATTTTGTTGTTAACATTTTTAATTTTATATTTTACATTTTTTATTATAATAATAATTTTGACCTTTAATTAACCTATAATGTGATATGAAAATAGATATGAAAAAAAAATACAACACAAAAATATATTAATGCACGTGTATGCGTATGTATGCCAAAAAAGAAAGAAAAAATAGATAAGCGCACATAGAAGAATTATAGTTTTTGTTTGTTAATAGAGAATTTTTGTTGTTGTTGTTGTTGAAAATATAGTTTTTCTAGCCTTTTTCTAGCAATGCTTACATTATAATTAAACAATTAGAACAGAGTAAATATTAGCGAATTTTAAAAAATACACACAAACACATAATATATTAAAGGAATAATAATATTGATAAACAGTAAATATGATATTCGGATGAGGATATTTTCTATATGAAATTTTTGCAGGATGAAATAATGAAAAGAGAAAAAAAAGGAAGATATATTGTGTATCGGAAGAAAATGTCCTGTTTTGTTGTTGTTGTTGTTGTTGTTGTTGTTGTTTTGTTCGATCGAAATTTTTTGCCAATAATTTTGATGTAGTTTTTCTTTTCTAATTTTAATAATTTTTATTTTTATCTTTATTTTTTATATAATATATATAAAAAAAAAGTTTAGATACCAAAATAGACATGAATAAGAGAATTTAAAGAGAAACGAAAAAAAAATTAAATAATTATAATTAAAAATAGATAATAATAAAATAATGCCAATTATTTGATAATTTGTTCATACCAGTTAGCTGCTGGCTTTTTGTATCTTGTTGATTTAATGTTGTTGAGGAGGAGAGGGAGGTGGTGGTGATGGTGGTGTTGGTTGTGGTGGTGATAGTGGCGTTGGTGTTGGTGGAACTATTTATTGTATTTGTAACATTCTGCATTTGCGTATCGAGATTATTTTCCATAGCCTTGCTACTGGTTGTTGGCTTGGCAATTGGGACCTGAATAATAGTACTGGCCGCTGAGCTAACAGCCGATGAGGAGGCACTCGTCGGACTTTCTGCAAACAGCCAAATTTTGATAATAAACCAAAGAAGAAGAGAGAAATTATAAAAAAAACGATCGTCAAAAAAGTACCAATACGAGAACGTGTAAATATAATTAAATTATTATTGTTTTTTGTTATAATTTTTATCCTTTTTGATTTTCTTTGGTATTATTTATTTGATTAGATCATTTTCGGATTTTCGTTTTTTTCTCATTTTACCACGTCCTTTTTTTGTTCCTTTCTACAAAAAATTTCTTCCACATATCCTTTCAGATAATCTTATAAATTTTTTTAAAATACAAATTCCTTGTTTTTTAAATAAATGAAACTTTTTTTTTGGCTAAATTTTTCTTTTTCATAATATCTTTGGCATTTAAAAATGTCCTTTTTATTTCGTATTTGTCCCTATTTAATTTTGACATGAAAAAAAACACAGTTCTCCCTCGTGTTTAAAAGAAAATTTTTTCCTTATTATCAAAAATGGAAAAAAATTGACCAAAAGATTTTTTTTACCAAAGGAAATTTTACCAAAAAAAAGGAAAAAAAATCCAAAAGTTGTTTTTGCCAAACAAATTTTTCAATCCTGAAAATTAGGCCTTTTTTTCTGTGAAATTTTGCCAAACAATTTTTTACTCTTTTTTTCTTAAATAAAATTTTGCCCAAAAACATTTTTGATCCTTTTTTAAATTTGCTTCTGTTTTTAAATTAAATTTTGTCAATCAAATTTTTTGATTCTGAATTTTTTTTCTTTTTCTTCTATTAAATTTTGGATAAAAAATTTTAATCCGGAAATTGTTCATTGTTTTTTTATAAAATTTTGACAAACATTTTTTTAAAAAAAATGTTTTTTGCTAAAAAAGGAAAAAAAAATTGCCAAAAGTTGTTTTTTATCAAATGAAATTTTGCCAAAACATTTTTCAATCCTGAAAATTTTACTCTTTTTTTTTCTTAAATAAAATTTTGCCCAAAAACATTTTTGATCCTTTTTTAAATTTGCTTGTGTGTTTTTAAATTAAATTTTGTCAATCGATTTTTTTAATCCAGAAATTGTTCTTTTTTTTTACTATTAAATTTTGGAAAAAAAAATTTCTAATCCAAAAATTGTTCTTTTTTTTCTATAAAATTTTGCAAAACAAATTTTTTTTCTACAATTAAACAATTATTTCCATCCTGAAGTAAATTTCCCCTGTTTTCCTTCAGTAACACTTAAGCCAAATAATTATTGAAAATTCGAAATTTTCTCTTTCTTTTTCTTTAAAATTTCGCCAAAACAGTTTTTAAATTCTAAAATTTTCCCTTTTTCCAATTCAATTTTTTCCAAAATCATTTATTTATCCTCTTATTTTTTAAAAGATAACATTTTGCCAAACATCACAAAAAAACAACTTTATCCACCTTTATTTTTTTTAAGGAGGGGAAAAAAATAAACGAGTTTTGCCTAATTTTCTTTAAGGACCCATCAATTTTACCCAACATTTTTGATTTAACATAATTTTCCTCAATGCTCTTTTCATAAAAATTTCACCCATTTTTTTTTTTTGGTTAGGAAAATTAAGCCAAATTTTTTACCTTCAATTTGTTTTTTTTTTAGATATTTATCACCTAATGTAATTTTTTTTTATTTAATAAAATTTTGACCCACTAACTAACATTTTTTGAAGATATTTTTTACTTAAGATTTTCTAAAGTGCCCTCATCCAATTAAAGAGCATCCAATCTCAGCAATATTTGCACCCCACAAAGTAGAATTCCATCCAATTTAGAGATAAGAAAAATATAACAACAAAAAAAATAATAAAAATAAGAAGAGAAATAAAATAATTTAAGAAAAACAATATTTCCTTTTAGATTTTGTTTTGTTTTTTTTTTATATTGAAAAAAATTTATTTTTCAGAAAAGATAAAAATTTGGAGCCATAAATTTATTGATGGAAAAATAATATTTTTTTGTAAGTAGTTTTTTGTAGTAAATAAAAAAGGTTATAACACCGCCTTGACCTTTTGAGAGACTGCATTATTAAACAGCAGCATTCAAATTACTTTTGATTTTTATACAATATAAAAATTACAAAATTTTAAGTTTTCAAATCTTTTTTAAAGAAAGTAATGGAATTTTTTGAAGAATTAAAAAAAAAATTATTTTTACGGACTTTCAATTTTTTATTGTAAAATTTTGTTGAATTTTGAATTTTTATTGTGGAAATATTGAATTTTTTTCATTTTGTTTAATATTGGAAGCATATCTTTTTGTCTTGTTAATTTTTTGGATATCTTTTGAAGAAAAAAAATAATAGTGAAAGGTGGGTGGTGAGAGGGCGATAACTTTTAAATTAATTATTAAGTGCATTAGTGGAAATGGTAGAAAATTTCTAAGGAACAGTAAAAAAACAAAACAAAAATGGTCTTACAACAAAATACGTAGATAAATAAGGACAAAAATTCGCATGGATTTTATGAAAGCGTTTAGAATTTTTGGTAGAAATTTTGAAATTTCTTTTTAGAAATTTTGAATTTTTTGTAATTAGAATTTTTTTTGTAGAAATTTTGGATTTTTTGTAGAAATTTTGATTTTTTTGTAGAAACTGAATATTTTTGGAGAAATGTTCAATTTTTTTTGAAATTTTGACTTTTTTTTTAAAATTTTTTTTTTTTTTGAAATTTTGATTTTTTTGTAGAAATGTTGAATATTTTTTGGAGAAATTTTGATTTTTTTTTGTACAATATTTGAAAGTTATTTTGTAGAAATTTAGAATTTTTTGTAAAAACTGAATTTTTTTGTAGAAATGTTGAATTTTTTGTAGAAATTTTGGATTTGTAGGTCATTTTAACATATTCTAACATATTGTAGGACTTTTTTTTGGCAGTTGGTATGTTTGTCCAATTTTGTAAAAATTTAGAATTTAAATAAAAATTTTTTGTTTTTATTTAAATTCTAAATTTTTAGAAACAGAGTTTTTGTAGAAATTTTCTGTAGAAGTTTTGAGTTTTTTTTGTAGAAATTTTGGATTTTTTTTGCAGAAATTTTGTATCTTTTTGTAGAAGATTTTAAGTTTTCTTTTGGAGATATTTTGAATTTTCATTTAAGAAATTTTTAAGTTTTTTTGCAGAAATTTTGACTTTTTTGCAGAAATTTTTTTTTTTTAGAAATTTTGAATTTTTTGTAGAAACTTCGATTTTTTTTTGTAGCAATTTTGATTTTTTGTAGCAATTTTGAAGTTTTTTTTGCAGAAATTTTGAATTTTTTGTAGATATGTTGAATTTTTTTTGTAAACTGCATTTTTTTTTGTAAAAATTTTGATTTTTTTAGGTAGTTTTGAATTTTTTTTGTAGACATTTTGAATTTTTTTTTTGTAGAAATTATGAATTTGTAGGTTATTTTCACATATTCTAACATATTGTAGAAAATTTTTTTTGACAGTTGGTAAAAATAAATAAATAAAAAAATTTCAGAACATAAAATCAAAAAAAAAAAAGAACAATCAGCAATGAGAATTTATAAATAATCAATTTTTATCGTAATTATTATTGCCCTCAGACTATTTTTAGTATTAATTAAAATATGCATAAATTAGAAATCACAATTTATTATTATTATAATCGTATGAAATTTTAAATTTTATTAAAGACAACAACAAAAAAAAAGAAAATTCAATGAAAAAAATAATTCAGACACTGCATTACCAATGATAAAACAGTTCATAATGTATCGTCTTCGATCTATCATCAAAACTGTTATACACGCGAATATTGTCGAACAGAATTTTTATGAATTGACTGCTGCCATAACATACGGACTGAGTTAGTATGCTACGGTACAAGAGCCGAAAACAAGAGCGAGAGAGACTCAGCGTACGCTGCGAAAATCTGAAATAGAACGCACGTTACGACGTTGCGTTCCTCGATTCCAAATGTTCTCTGAATTGCGTGTTGACAAGTGAATTTCTGTTGCGAATATTTTGGAATTCAAATATGCCAGTTCGATCAAACAATCGAACTGCATTAACTACGAGCAAATATGAGCACAGATATAAGAAATTAAATGGAAAATTTCTTGTTCGATTAATTAATTAAATTAAAAATCGATTCCATTTACATAAACCATCATAATTTGTATAATTAATAGCCGACACCAATATTATTTTGCTTGTTTATGGTATTAGAAATTATTTATTATTAATTTCTTTTTTTTTTAACCAATTGATTTATTTTCAATCTCATTTTGCGGTTTTAGATTTTGTTTTGGTTTTTCTATATAAAATAATTTTTATAATATTTATCACAATAAATACAATATTTACATTGACGGTGATTAGTTTTGGTTTTCTTTGATAATTTCCCATCTTATATATAAATAAATATACAATAAATCAAGGTTAACTAAAAATAATTTATAAATGAAAAAAAAAATACATATACAAACCAATTTTAATAAATTTTCTCTACTACTACGATTGTTTTTTTTTCCCAAATGAAAATTTATATTAAAAACAGAGGTAAAAAAAAACTAATCAAAATATCAAACTACAACCATTTTAATTAATAAAAAATATATATATATATTATAAATATTAATAAATAATCAATAATAATACAAAAAATTTATAATACTTAATATTTTATATGAATAAATGAAGAAAACAAATAATCAAATATTTTTGGGGGGTTTTTTCTTTCACTTTTATAATGATTACATTTATTAATTAATAAAATACAACAACAAAAAATTGAATAATAAAAAAGAACACTACACACTCTTTTATTCTTATTAGCAAAAGGAAAAAAAATTATTTAAAAAAGGTGAACCAAGAGGAATGAGGTTGGTATTAACGGATGGTATTAAAATAGAGTTGAGTAAAATGTTTTGGGGAGAAAAGTGGGAGAATTTAAAGAAAAAAAAGGTATAATAAAATAAAAAAATAAAAATGGTAAACCGGAAAATAGAATTAAAAAAAAAATTCTAATTTAAAAATTATGAAGAAAAAAAACCAAAAAAAAAGAGGTGGAAATTTTCTCAGACAATTACTCTCTTGTAAGTCTTACACAATTACTCTCTTTCTTACACAATTACTCATTAAATAGATGAGCTTGAAAATATCTAAATTATTATGAATGTTGGGTGAAGAAAATAAAATATTAATAATAAATAATCTAGAATTGAGAGGATGCCATATAAAAATCCGATTTGGTCATAATTTTTTAGGAGTTTTTTTTGAAAAAAATAAAGGTTCGAAAAAATTAATTTTTTTTTAATAAAAATTCCTAAAATGAAAAATTTAAAGAAAAAACAATTTTTATTCAAAAGGAAAAATGGAAACTTTATTTTTTTGGAGTAATTGCATTTTTTTCGTATTAAAATTTTACTACACAAAAAAAATTGGTGCAGAAACTTTATCCGAAAATCATAATTTTTTTTTTATAAAAATTCCCAAAAAGAAAAATTTAAAGATAAAATAAGAAAACTTTTTTTTTTATGAAATTGAAAGTTTTTCGGAGTTTAACAAAAAAATGGAGAAAAATAACTCCTAAATTTCGGATAAATGAAAATTTGCTAAGTAAAACTACTTCACATAAAATGTAAAATTGAAAATATAAAAACCATATTCCCAATCAAAATGTTCGTAGTAAAAAATATGAAATTTCGAACTCTATCAAATAATTGTCTAATAATAAAAATTTTAATATTTTTATTTTACGGAAGAAAGTCCTATTTTAAAAATGGTACCGAAAAAAATGTTCAGAAAATTTCTTAAAAAAACAATTGTTTTTTCTGTAATTTTTGGTTGAAAAAATTTGTTGTTCGAAAATTTTTCCAAAAAAATTTGTCCGAAATTTTTTTTTTTTTTGTTAAAGAATTTTGCATAATTTTTTTTTTTTTTGCATGCAATAATTTGTAATGAAAATTGTGATTTAATTGAAAAACAAACAGTTTTAATAAATAATTTTTGAATTAAATTATTTTATACAAATTACGGAGGCAAAAATAATATTTTTGTATTTAAAAAAATAGTTACTAAAAATTGTTTTTTGAATTTTTAACAATTTTTTTTAAATGAATATTTTTGAAGAGAAAATAATTATTTTCGTTCACTTCTTTCGGTCAAATAAAAATGTTGAACTTGTTTTTCAATTAAATAAAAATGTTTAAAAACAAAAAATTTCGGACACAAATTTTTTGGGAAAAATTTTCGGAAAAAACTTTTTGGGGAACATATTTTTTTCAACAAAAAATACGGAAAAAACAATTGTTTTTTTAAGAAATTTTTTGAACATATTTTTCGACCAGTTTTAAAATAGAAATTTCTTCCGTAAAAAAATATTAAAATTTTTATTATTAGGCAAATATTTTAGGTTAAAAAATGTTTTATCAAATTTTTCGGCATTTCTCCCTAATTTCATTTTTTTGTTTGAAATAATGCTAAAAAAGTTTGTTGTGTTTAAAAAAAATATTAAAATAATAAAAAATTAGCAAAAAAAAAAATATTTTATAGAAAAAGGACATTAACTAAAAAAAATTAAAAGGTTTTTTGAATTGATTGTGAATTGTAAAAGTAACACAACAAAAATGAGGGAAAATTGGGAAAAGTTCACAATTACAAGAGACAGAAAGGGTGTGATATGAGTTCACTTAAAAAAAGAAAGAGAGAGGGTAGAGAGCAATACTAAAACTGATAAAAAATAGTAAAGTTAAGAAGTATTGTAGTAGGTAATCAAAGATGGACAACAAACAGAGAACGAAAAATACAATAAACAACAAAAACCGGAATATTAACACGAAAAAAAAACTAAAAAAACAACCTTAAAAAAAGATGTGGAAGCAATAAGGATTAACGAGAAGAAAAGAGTGTGAATGACTGAGAGACAGAGAGATTGGGTAAGTGACTTATTAACTAAATAGACACAAAAATAGAGATTGGGAAAGGGAGAGAGAAAAATAATAATTAAATGGAAATTTTTTAAGTTTAAAAAGAAAATACAACAAGGAGCAAAAGGGAGTGGGGGAGAAGATTTAGAAAGAGTAGAAAATATGATTTTTTTTTATGGTACTTACCGCTCAACGGTGATGAGTTTAACGGTTTATTGCCCGAATGCGTTTGTCTTCGCTGCAATACGGAAATCGGTTTGGAAGCCTCATTCGCTGACGATGAACGCTTTCGCATTGGACCGAACGAATCTTCGCGCGGTCGATTCGCTGACATTGCGCTAAAAATAATTGGTTTTTTATTTAATTATGATTATTATTAAATTTTTTTTTCATCAAATTAATCAAAAGATGTACGACATTTTATGATGTTTTTTTTTTCTATCATATTTTAACAAAAACGTGCAAATTTTATTTTTTTTAAAATTAGAGAAATTGTAAAAAAAAAAAAATTCTTAAAATAAAAATTACACGAAAGAAAAGATTTAAAAAAAAGGAAACGTTTAGTAAAAATTGGAAAAAAGGAATTTAATCAAAACAGAATGGGAAAAACAATTTTTAAAAAGAAGGAAAATTAAAAACTTTAAAAATTAGGACTTTTTTTAATTAAATTTTTAAAAAACTTTGGTAAAAAAAGTAAAATTTTCAAAAAACTAAGAAATTAGTTTAGAAAAAAATTGAATATTAAAATTTTTTTTTTAAAAAATGGAATAAGTTAAAAAAAACTAGTACATTCTTGGAGAAAATTAAAATAATTGTAGTAAAAAAAATTTCCGATACAAAACATTTTTTTTATTTTCACTATTACAATTATTATTAAAAAATTATTTTTTTTTCTTCAAATTATTAAAAAAAAACGTTTTTTTTTATAAAAAAATTTTCAATTAAGAAAAACAATTTAAAAAAATTTTTTTTTAAAAGAATGGCAAATTTTTAAAAACAGAAATTCTAAAATAAGAAACTAAAATTTTTAAAATATTAAACAAAATAAAATGTTTTTCATTAAAAAAACGAAATAAAAAAAAATTGAACGAAAGAAAAATTGTAATTATGAAAACTTTGGAAAAATGGGAAACTCCAATAAAAACTTATTTAAATAATATAAAAAAAATAGTACAAACAAAAAATAAAACATAAGAGAAAACAATAATAATGTACTTTTTAAAAATCTAAATGCAAATTTTTTTATATTTTATATAATTTTAATCAAAATAAAAGTTAAAAACAAATAAAAGAAGAAAAAACCTCGAAAAAAAAATTAAAAATTCTTAAACCCAAATTTTTTGAATTTTAAAAAAAAAATATTTAAATAAAAACTAAAAATTTGGTAAAAATTGAAAATATTTTTTTCAAAACTTTATAAAAAATGAAAATAAAATGGAAAAGGTAGCAAATAGAATATTTTAAGACCAAATTATTAACAATACAAATTTTTTCTAATGTTCTTTCAAAGGAAAATGTTAATAAAAAAAAAAAAATTCCAATATAATAAAAATTATTGCATAAAATTTTTGAAATCCTAATAAAATATTTAAAAAAGAATCGTTAAAGAGGAAAATTTTATAAGAAATTGACAAAAAAAAACTGCAACGAAGAATTTTTTTTATTAAGGATTAAATTAAAAGAAAAAAAAACTATAAATAACAAATAACTTTTTTTTTTTTTTTTAATAAACATTCATAATATTTTTTTTAATTTACTTCATAATAATTGTGTGCATATTTTGCGCAATTAGTGTGTCCTCCGTTTCCATCCATAATTCACCAGCACCGATCGCACTATGCCGGCCAATTTCCATATAAAAATAGCACTGAGTATGTCCACACCTTTGGGGTTTTTTTTACAAAAAGAGACAAAAATTAAAAATTAGACTAGGAAAAAATATAATTTTTTTAGTTGAAAAAATTGTTTTTATAAAAATTGTGTGTTTTTTTTAACCCACTTAACCTATTATAAATCAGGTGAAAATCTGATTTTACGGTAACGTATGAGAACGAACTTGAGAGAGCACGCACGTATCATCGAAAGGGGACAACGCACGCGCTATGGAAATATTAACGAATGCACGCACGTCAAATGGACGCATTCAGAATCAATTCAACGCACGTATTGTCACGATCATGGCAGCACGCACGAGGGCTGATCAACATCGCGTAGCTTAGTGGGGGCTGTCAACACACACACGCGCGGACATCTGGCAGAACAGCATGCATGCACGGACGGGGCCAGAGCAAATCGCGTAATCAAATATGCGTAAACGCACGTAACTTCAGTTTTGTGGGTTTTTACACGTTGTCATAATGCCGAACACGTAACCAAAAACGAGCAATTTTTTTACTGGTTTTTCTTTCTTTTTCTTTTCTTTAAATTAGTTCCAATAAAAAAAAATTACATAATTGAATATAATTGACTCAAAGAAAAGAGTAAAAAAAAATAAAAAAAATAGGATTTTTCTCTTCGTTCCTCCTCCATCCCACATACGAGGTCTGTTCAAAAAGTATCGCGAATTTTGAATTTCCGCGGGTTACGTATATTCGATTTTCGATTTTTTTTGGGCTTTTGCGCGAATTTTTGGCCAAAATAAACACACTAATAATGCCGCAACCACCGTATTCCTCAGATCTGGCCCCCCTGTGACTTTTTCTTCTTCCCGAAACAGATTCTCGAAGACGATCCAAAACACGTGCAAGCAAAGCAGCTGTCAAAAATTAACTGAACATTCAAAATGGCCGAACTTGTCGGCATAAGTTAGAATCATGCGTACCAACATAACGCAACAAAAAAAATCAAAAATCGAATATACGTAACCCGCGGAAATTCAAAATTCGTCATACTTTTTGAACAGACCTCGTATTGATTATTAAAAACTTCTTGTTTTTATTTTCAAACAAAGGCAATTTTTGAATTATTTTTTTAAATTTTTTAAAAATAATATAAAAAAAACAATTTTTCACATTAATTAAAAAATAATGAACCATTAACAAATTTTTTCCGGCTTACCTTCGTATTGTTGTTAATAAAAATTCCACGCTAGGTAAACGCATTTCACCTGATGGCATTCTTTGTGGTCCAATGCAGACTAACGTTAATGATTTCAATGTAAGGCAAATATGATATTGTCCGATTATGTTCTTCTCCTCGGCTAAGCCCCTACGCACAATTAGGACCAGCCAAACATGTTCTGAAAAAATTACAAAAAATAAAAAAAAATTAAAGAAAAATATTAAAAATATTTTTTAAAAAAAAACATTTTTTTTTCTTTTGACTAATTTTTGCTAGAAATTGAATATTAAAAAATTAAAAAAAAATGTAATAACCTAAAAAAAAACTAGTACATTTTTGAAGAAAATTGAAACTATTGTAGTAAAAAAAATTTCCGTTTAGTAATATTTAAAAAAAATATTTAAAATAAGAAAAGGGAGAACAGAAAAAACAGGAAAATTTTCATATTGCGTTAAAAATTAATGTTTTTTTTATTATAATAAATTAATTATAATTTAAAAAATATTTCCTTCAAATTAATCAAAAGATGTACATGAACAACAACAAAAAATTAAATTTTTCTATTTTAACAAAAACGTTCAAATTTTATTTAAAAAAAAAATTAGAAAATTTAAAAAAAATGGAATAGGTTAAAAAAAAACTAGTACATTCTTGGACTAGTACAAAAAAAAACTAGTACATTGTAGTAGAAAAAAAATTCCGTTGCAAAACATCTGAAAAAATATTTAAAAGAAAAACGGGAGAACAGAAAAAACAGGAAAATTTTCATATTGCGTTAAAAATAATTGTCCAAAACTAATGAAAAAAAAACGTTTTTCTTACAAAAAAAATTAAATTAAAAAAAAAAAATTAAAGAAAAATATTTAAAAACAAAAAAAAACTATTTATTTTCCAAAAAAACGCTTGCCCGATTTTTGTAAAAAAATTAAATATTAAAAAATTTTAAAAAAATGGATTAAGTTGATAAAAAAACTAGCACATTTTTGAAGTAAATTAAAACTATTGTAGTAAAAAAAATTCCATTTTATAATATTTAAAAGAAAAACGAGAGAACAGAAGAAAAAAACAGGAAAATTTTAAAATTGCTCTAAAAATAACTGTTTTTTTTTCAAATTAATCAAAAAAAAAACGTTTTTCTTATAAAAAAAATTAAATTACGGAAACACATTAAAAAAAAATATTTTTAAGAAAAAAACATTTATTTTCCAAATAACATTTGCATAGAAATAAAATAAGAATAAAAAAAAAATTATTCCTAAAACAAAAAATTTCATAAAAAATAATTTTTTTAACAAAAAAAAATCGAAAAGTTCAAAAAAAAAAATTATTTTAGCTGCAATTTTGTGTGCGCATGTAATTAAGGTTAAAAGTTACTAAAAATAAAATTTGTTCGATTGTTTTTATTGTAAGTTGTAAGAAAGAGATAAAAGAGAAAAACTCCGATAATACTTGTGGAGTAGCTTAAAAATAGTGCGACTGTAATTGTTGCCCTTTATCGTTGTTGTTTTTTTATTGTTTCCTGTTTATTGTTTGATATTTGGTTTATTGGTGGTAGTTGCAGTAGTGGTGGAAGATATGAGCAGACGTGACTTGTATCGTGTTCGATTTGTGACGTCAACTAACCGAAGTAAAGCTAACCCAATCACAGGCCGTTTTTTTATTTTTATTACTTTTTCAATCTTGTTGTTACTGTTTTCTTTTTGTTTATTATAATTTTTGTCACTTCCATTGAAACGGACTCGACCAAAACACAACAAAAAGCGAACCCATTAAACTTAGGCAAAAATAAAAGAGGGTAATTGAACGATTTATTGCTTTCTCGAATTACCTTGATAATTTTTTTTTTTTTTTTTTTAAATATTTTTCTTTTAACAGTTAATTTTTAAAAATCCGAAATAAGTATAAAAAAAAAATTACTTATTATAATTAGTAAAAACGAGTAAACTTGGATTTGAATAATTTACGTTTATAATCTTTAAATTAGAAAAGGAAAAAACTTAATAATTTTTTTTTAATTTTTATTCAATAAAATTTGAAAATCCAAAAAAGATATTGTTTTTTCTAATTTTTTTTTTATTATTTTCCAATTTTTTCCATTAATTTTTCTACGTTTTTTATCATTTATTTTTCTTTTTTTCTTCCTAAATTTTTTATAAATTGATATATTATTTTCAGTAAAACTTCGAAAATAAAAAAATCCATAAAAATATATGGCAAGTAAATTTTGCAAAAAAAAAAGTTCACATTATTTAGAAAATATTCAAAAAAGAAGAAATTACCAAAGAATATTGTATGAAATTAACATTAAGAAAATATTTGTAAATTCTTGTATTTTGTTCTTCTTATACAAGAATTTACAATTAAACTTAACAATATAAACATTTATAAGAGCAAATATCATGTTGAATTATTAAACAAATTTATATTAAAAAAAAAAAAAGAACCGAAAGTGTTTTTTCAAAAAATTTACAGAAAAATTTAAAAAAAAATTAAAGTGATAGAAGTAAAAAAATATACTAAACTTTTTTTTGTCTTCTAAAAATAAAAGAAAATTTCAAAATGGGTTTTAATAAAAATTTAAAAAAAAAATACCAACAAATTTTTTTAAAATAAAACAAAAAAAATTATTTAAAAATATTTTAATATTACAGAAAAAATTACCAAAAAAAAATTGCATAAAAATTAGAAAAAATTACTGCACCTTTTTTTAAATAAAAAAAAAATTAAAGAAAATTTCTTCAAAAATGCTGGCAAAAAAAATGTTTTTATTAAAAAAAAAAAAAAACAATTACCAACAAATTTTTTAAAAATATTACATAAACAAATTTACTTAAAAATATTTTAATATTAAAGAAAAATTTACTACAAAAAAAAAATTTACATAAAAAATAATAGCTGAAAATTACTGCAACTTGTTTTTAAAAATAAAAATTAAAGGAAATTTCTTCAAAAGTGCTGCCAAAAAAACGTTTTTAGTAAAAAATAAAAAATACTGAAGTAATTACCAATTTTTTTAAAATAAAACAGAAAAAAACTCACTTAATAATATTTTAATATTAAAGAAAAAATTACTTAAAAAAAATTTACATAAAAAATAATAGCAAAAAATGACTGCAACTTATTTTTAAAAAATAAAAATTAAAGGAAATTTATTCAAAAATGCTGCCAAAAAAAAAACGTTTTCAACAAAAAATAAAAAATACTGAAATAATTACTTAAGAATTGTTTAAAAATATAATCGAGAAAAAAATGTACTTAAAAATATTTAATTTTACAGCAAAAATTACTACAAGAAAATTTACATAAAATAATTAATAGAAAAAAATTACTGCAACTTGGTTTTTAAAAATAAAAATAAAAGAAAATTTCAAAAATGTTACCAAAAAAAAAAGTTTATAAAAATAAAAAAATTACCAAAAATTAAGCAGAAAAAAATTTACTCAAAAATATTTAATATTACAGAAAAAATTACTAAAAAAAAAAAATAGAAAAAAATTACTGCAACTTTTTTTTCAAAAATAAAAATAAAAAAAAATTTCAAAATTGTTACCAAGAAAAAAAAAGGGCTAAAAAATTTACCAAACAATTTGTTAAAAATAAATACAATTAAAAAATGAATAGAAATACTTATGAAAAATTGTTAAAAAATATTACAAAAAAATAATTACAACAACAAAATTTAATATAAAATAATTACGAAAAAACTAAACAATTAAAAAAATTACAGACAAAAAAAAATTTACAGAAAAATTAAGAAAAACTACAATAAAAAAAATAAATACTGAAAATCATTTAGTGTATATAAAAAAAATAACAAAAAAAAATATTTAATTTTAAAAATGTTTCAAAAAAAAAAAAAAAGGTTTAAAAAAATAAAAACAGAAAAACTATGTTAAAAAAAAATGGAAAATGTGCAAATTTTAAAATTCAAAAAAGAAAAAAGTTCATACAAAACATAAAATTTATAAAAATAAAATATTTAAAAAAAAAAAAACTAAATAAATAATAGAAATTTTTTTAAGAAAATAGCAAAATATAAAATCAAATTTTTTTTTAACATTTTCAACAGATTTTTCAAAATAAAAGTTATTTTTCCCAATTTATTTTCTTGCTATTTTAATAATATCCACAAATTCCCTTGTTCAAATCGTCGCCATTCACAAAAAAGGCCATCCGAAAAATTCTCTTTCCTTTTATTGTTGATAATTTTCTTTTTTCTTTTTGAGAAAGTGAAAAAAAAAACAGAAGAAAGAGAACAGAAATTTATATAGATTGAAAGAAACAAAAACTATTATTAAATTAATAGAAATTTCCGTATTTAAAAAAAAATAAAAATAGAAAAGGAGAAAGACAGAGAAGGACGGACACAGAGCAATTGACATTTACACCGGCATTTTCAAGCGTGGCATAGGAGGAGACCAAGAGACAGCAGAGTACGTTGAAAGAAAGTCAACAAAGATAACAGAACATTTTTGAATGGAAAATTTTTCAATCATTAAAACATTTTACCGAATTAGAAAGAAAAAAATAAAATTAACTGAAAAAAAAAAAAAAAAAAATTGTAAGAAAAAATTGAGAAATAAACAAAAAAACAAAAAAAACTCATCGGAATTTACGAATATTAACGGGATCAACTCTGATTTATATTTTCATTAGAAACGACAAACGGCAAATGAGAGAACCGGGAGAGGAGAGATTTTGTTAGAAACATTTTTTTGTTCATTACTTTTTCCACATTCCTTTTGGTAATTTTAATAATTTCCTTTTTTTTCTTAGATTTTTTGAAAAAATTCCCCCAACAAAAAAAAAATACTAGAGGCAAAAATAAATAAAAATTCCAATAAAAATATCTAAATTATAAATTAGACGCGATCTGATTTGACAGTGAAAATATAAAGAAAAGAAAAACTTAATTTAAATAAAATGAAAATTATAACAAAATTTATACTTTTAGGAATTTAAATTTGAATTTGTTTTTGATTTTGAGTTTTCTTATCGTTTTTGCTTTCGCAGTTAACATAATATTTATTTGTCTACGTAGAATGTTGTACATATTTTTATTTAATATAGAATAAATTTACTATCATAATTATTTTTACTAATTTAATTTGATTTCTGATTCTTTTTTTTTGGGTCTTATTTTGTGATTTATGAATGCATTTAATATTTTTTCTCTCATTTTTTTGTGATTTTTTCCCCAGTTTCATCATATTTTTTTTCTCTTTTTTCGTTTCGGTCCGGATATTTTTGCATTTGTCGCTCTTTAAATTTTTCGTTTTCTTTTTTCACTAATTTTTCCATTTTTGTTTATTGCAAATTTTCTAATTTTTTCTAAAATTTACCTGTTTTTTTAAAAAAATAAAATTAAATTTTTGTTGTTCATTGCTTTTTTAAATTTTTTTTACATTAAATTTTGTTTATTTTTGAAAATTTTATTCTCTTATTTTTCAACATTTTTCCCAAATTAATTTTTTTACTTATCGGAATTTTACATTAATTTTAAAATTTTCTTTTATTTGCATTTATTAAAATTTTCCTACTTTTTTTTTAGCAATTTTTAATTTTGTTTATTTTTTTAAAAATTGTATTCTTTAAATTTTGAAATTTTTTTTTATTTTTGTAATTAATTTTTTGAATTTGATGATTTTTTCCAATTTTTCCTTGAATTATTTTTTGTTTGTTGGAATTTCTTCTTTAATTTTTATTTTTAATATGAACTTTTTTTTAAAGTTTTCTTCATAATTTGACGCAATTTTTTTTTTATTCGATTTTAAAATTTTTTAGATTGTTTTTCATTTTGCAATTTATTCTGCTTCATTTCTAATTTTTTTCATCAATTCTCCCAATTTTTAAAATTTTCTTATTAAATTTTTCCTGAATTGGCCTTTTTTTCATTTAATTTTTTTTACCTAAACTTGCATTATTTTCCTAATTTGATTTTCATTAAATTATTTTAGTTTTTCAAAATTTTTTAATTAAATTAATTATTCAACTTTTTTTCTAAAATTTGCCTATTTTTCTATACTTAATTTTTTTTCTTAAATTTTTTTACAACAATTTTGAAAATTTTATTCACTAATTTTTTTTGTTTTCTTATTTTTGTAATTAATTTTTTGAATTTTTCGAACTGCTTTATTTAATTTAAAAATTTTCGAAATTAAAGAAAACAAATTAAAAATAAAGTAAGATGATTTTTTTTTCAAATTTTATTTTTAATTACTTCCTAATATTTTGTTGTTGGAATTTCATTTTTAATTTTTATTTTTAATATCTAAAATTTGCCTTTTTTTCTCTTAATTTTTTTAAAATTAAATTTTGTTTATTTTTGAATATTCTATTCTCTAATTTTTCTAATTTATTTCGGTTTTTTATTTTTGTAATTAATTTTTAATATTTTGTTATTAATTTTTGTTTTTAAATTTACCTTTTTTTCTTAAAATTTTATTTTCTAAATTTTTCTGATTTTTCTCTGAGTTATTTTTTTAACCTTTGAAATTTTTTTTTTCTTAATTTTTTATTTAATTCTTTTTATTAATTTTCTAATTTTTCCCTAAAATTTCCCGAATTTTTCTCTAAGTTTTAATTTCTTAATCGTCAAAAATTTGTTCAATAATTTTCACAATTTCTTTTAGTAGTTTGCCAATATTTAAAATGTTCTTAATAAATTTTTCTTGGATTTGCCTTTTCTTCTCTTAATTTTTTTTTCAATTTTGCAAATATTTTTCCTTCATTTATTATTTTAATTTTATTTTAATTATTGCAATTTTTTAAATTTTTTCCATTATTTGCCTAGAATTTTTCTATACTAACTTTTTTAAATTATTTTTGTTGACTGCTTTTTTCTCCATTTCTTTTTTTATATTAAATTTGTTTTAATTCATTTATTTTGCAAATTTTATTCTCTAATTTTTCTAATTTTTTTCCATTTATCTAAATTAATTTTTTTGAATTTTTTTATTTCAATTTTCCTTTTTTTCCTTGTTCAGTAATTTTATTACTTGCATTTTTCGACATTTTTCCCAAATTCATTTTTTAAAAAGGAGAGTTTTGATTTAATTTTTAATTTTTTTTAAAATTTTTCCTATTTTATCAGTAATTTTTCTCAATTCTTTTACTTAGTTTAAAAATTGATCTGTTAAATTTTTCGCGACTTTTTGTCTTAATTACCATTTTTCCTCATTAATTCTCTTAATTTTTTTAAATTATATTTTTCTTAATCTTTAAAATTTTTATCAAATTCTTTTCATTAATTTTCGTAATTTTATGTTCATTCATTTTTCTAATTTTTCTATTTTTTAGTTTATTTTTAAAAATTTCCAATTTTTTATTTTGATTTTCCAATATTTTTCCCATTAATTTTTCTAATTTTTTTTATAATTTTTGTAAATTTCCATTTTATTTGAATATTTTTTGTAATTTTCTCAAATATGTTCTATTTTATTTTTTCATTTTCTTTTAGCAGTTTTTTTTATAAATAAAAATTTATTTAATTTGATATTTTGTAAAAGACAAGAAATTATTATTGAATAAGACAAAAAAGAATTGTCGATGAAATAGAAGAAAAATTAAAATAATTGGAGCAATGCACATTCAAAGTTAGGACAAGACCGGTAACTGCAGACAGACAAAGAGTAAAGGAGGATGCGATGAGACTAGAGTAGCCAACAACAAAAAAAAAAACACATTCGAAAACACTCTATTACCTCTCATTCCATTTTTCGAAAATCTTGGAATGCAAATAGCACAAACCACAGCAGAATGCCATTAAATGTCAGTTCATATTTTGCACAAGCCATTAGCGAATCGTAAATCACAACGCAGCTCATGTCTTCTGACACAATATTTACAACAAGAAAAATTAAAAAATATCAAAAAAACATGGACAACGCCAAAAAGGATTAAATAAAATAAAATATTGCACAAAAATTTAAAATACAAAGTAACCAAAATTAAGATTAATAAAAGTAATAATAACAATAACAATAAATTATTTAATAAAAAGACTAACCACTCACGGCATTCGCAAAACATTAAAAGAAAAAAAAATATTCAAATTTTTGTGCATTTGGCGGCACATCAGGGAAGACAAATCGGCAACAAACGTCAAAAATCGGAATCGCACACGCGCGACTTGGGAATGTGTAAATTGGTATTTTTGCATTGGAATGGAGAATCGCTGAAAAAGCGGAATTTAATTTGGAATGGAAATTTGGACTGCCATGAAAATTGAAATTAGAAACGAAAATTGGAGCAGATCTAAACAGATTCACAGCGATCGAAATTGTCAAATGGCAACAGTTGCTTGTGGCAACGACTGTTCTCGTTTACAGTACTCGTCAAAAAGGGGTTGCTCCCGTCCCTCTTCTATCCCCTCAGTGACATACAAAATGAACCAATCCTTAAAATCCGAAATTACTTAATTACAGCGCGTTTCTCTCAACATAACGGATTATCCATTTTGTGGTTTAAAAAGTTGACAGCTGTCAATTTTATATGACATCCAAAATGGAGTTTGTTTAGTTTAAAATTTGCCATTTTATATTATCAATAGCTACACAACCAGTGATTTTGTCTCTTTCAGGCTACGATTAGACCATTCGAGAAATGTTCGAATGGTTCGAGAAAAATGTTCGTTTCAAATTCGTACAATTGGACGAACATTGTTCGCCTTGATCGAGCAATGGACGAACTACAATATTTACTCAGCTCTAACATTTTAGTTTGAGTCTTCAGAGAAAATATGAAAAAGTCTCGATCACAAGCCCAAACCGTCGAACAGTAATCGAGCAGTGATCGATCAATGTTCGTCCAATCAGCTTTTGTTCGAACACCAAATGACATTTCATATTTTTTTCGTTTTCTGGAGTGATTTTCAATTGTTTTTTTTTGCATTGTCCAGTCGGTAACCATTTCTAAAAACGACGGCGATGGTCACTTTATTCAGAAATTTTACAGGAATATTCACCGTCCTGCAAAGCATGATTTCGATTACCTTTTGGAACTGGTCTTGCCGTTAATCACCAAACAAGATACGGCAATGTCTAGACTCGGCCATTTAACGTTATTGCAAATGTGAAAATTTCAATAATATCTAGTTGATAAAAAACAATCGAACGTCTACAAAATTGAGGCGATTACACCATTCGGGCAAAATTTCAATATTTTGTTCGTCTCGAATATGCTCGATCGAAGGGAAAATGTCCGTTCAACAAGTGTGAGGCAAAAAAAAATTTGTTGAGATTCCCTAAAAACCAACACGTTTGGCGCTTTCAAATGCGATGGAAAATTTACGTAAATAAGGCTCTGAAAATGCTCATATGACTGAAGTGAAGCCATTGTATCTGTGCGAAAAGTGATATTGGACTCGAATTTCTTTGAATATCAAAAAGAAGAGACCTGCACCGTCATTTTCTTAGTGTTAACCAATTTTTGTTGTTGACCTAAACTTGAAGATTTTCATCTAAACCCGAGAGATGTGGTTCCAATAAAATGGCAAAAGCCACACAACAAAACAAATTACGTGAAAAGTTCCGAGAATGCGAAATTTTCTGAGATATTGTGATGATCAATTGGTCTTCAAGATCGTGCGATTTGACATCTTTGGATTTTTTTCTTTTGGCACGTGTATTTACGCAGACAATCCTCAAATGTCAGAGCATTTAAAAATCAATATCTGTCAAGTAATACCCAAATTGCAATCAGAAATGTGCGATAAAATGCCATTACAAATTACTTAAAAATAATTGAGTCCTGCAAGAAGTTTCATGGCAGCCATTTCAATTATTTTAAATTTTATCCATAATGGCAAGATCCAATCGATATAATGAAATAAAATTTTTATCAGAATTTAGATTTTAAGTGTGTTTTGTTTGATTTTACTTTCTCGAAGTACAAATTGGTTATTATTAAAATAATTTATAAATTGAATAAAATCGACTGCAGTACCCTCTATTTTTTCATACTACTCAGTAGAATTTGAAGAAATCCGACAGCAGCGGTCTCCGAAGGTACTAAGCCACTAAAGTTCGGGAAAAATCAGTTGCAATGGTCTTTTTTTACATACTAATCCCCAATAAAGGCAAATAAACCGACTGAAACGCCATCTCTTAATACTTAAATCTGCAAAAAGCTACTGTACCGGCTCCCGTTCGTACTAATTGTTAAGTTACGAATATAAAGGACCGGCTGCAGTGTCCTCAATTATCATCCTTTTGAAACTCTCAAAAATTATTTAACTGAATTCGAACAAAATTGACTAAAACGGGCTTCTCGTACTAATCAATAAAATAATTTTAAAAAAACCAAAAGTCGAAATCAGCGGATTTTTTATGTATTAATCACAAGAGTCCGAACAAAATCGTGCGCCTGAATCTAGTTGTTAATAGAATCTGACTGTATCGGCTGCCGCTACAAAACGTGACTATAGCGGCTGCCGTTCGTACTAATTGTTAGATCATGTCTAACCCACTCTGCCCGTGAAATAATCAGTAAAATTCCCAAAATTCAAAGAAAAAATATTGCAGTGCCCTCTCAACTCTTTACGACTACAGCGCCCTCAAAATAACTACAAAAATCCGCACAAAGCACTGTCCTTACTTGTTAATCCCTAAAATTCGAACAAAATCGACTGCAGAGCCCCTCTTGATGTCTTTACCCTAAAATTAAAAAAGAAGGTAATGTAGGGTGCCCCGTTACGACTCCAGTGCCGTTCCATCTTCGTGATTTTTACTTTAAGAATTAATCAGAAAAAAAAACCGAACAAAATCGACCGCAGCGCCATTCTTCCGTACTAATCATTCGACATAGAAGAGCAAAAACTACAGCAGCGCCATCTCTCCATGCGCACAACTTCTTAAAAACCAAACAATACTGACTGCAGCGCCCTCAAGAATTAACCTCAAAAATCCGAACGAAGCGCTGCCCTTGCTTGTTAATTCTTAAAATTCGAAACTTGCCAACGCCTTACGACAGAAATGCTCTCCTTTCCACTTCATCTTTCTACAAGAATAAATCAAATAAGAACTAAATCGACTGCAGCGCTATCGTTTCCTACTTTACCCTTAAATTCAAACAAAATGTAATGTAGCGCCCTCCCGTTACGACTGCAGCGCCCTGCCAACTACACGATTTTTCCTTTAATAATTAATCAGAAGAAAACGAAACAAAATCGACTGCAGCGCTCCTATGCGTATTTGTTCACAAAATTCGAAGAAAATAAATTTTGGCGTTCTTCCTACCATTTCGAAAGCACAGCCCTCCTCACTCCTTACGACTGAAGCGACCTCTTTTCTCCTTGACATTTCTCAACCAAACATTAATAACTTGAACGCCAAATAAAATCGATGGCAGCGCCACTTTTCCGTACTAATCATTAAACTTATAAGAGAAAAGTCAACAGCAGCGCCATCTCTCCATGCGTACCACTTTTTAGAAACCAAACTATAACGACTACAGCGCCTTCAAGAATTATCTACAAAATTTCGAACTTGTTTGTTAATCCCTAAAATTCGAACAAAATCGACTGCAGCGCGCCCCTTGACTACTTCACCCTTAAATTCAAACAAAAAGTAATGTAGCGCCCTCCCGTTACGACTGCAGCGCCCATAAAACTACATGATTTTTCCTCAAGAATTAATCAGAAGAATCTGAACAAAATTCAAGAATTAATCCTTGCCTATTTGTTCATAAAATTCGAAGAAAATAGATTTCAGGTGTCCCTACTACCATTTTGAAAGCAGAGCCCGCCGCATTCCTAACGACTGAAGCGCTCTCTCTTCTCCTTGACATTTCTCAAAAAAAACCTTAAAAACTTGAACGCCAAACAAAATCGACCACAGCGCTATTCTTCTGTACTAATCATTAGACTTAGAAAAGCAAAGACTACATCAGCGCCATCTCGCCATGTGAACTACTTTTATACTGACTGCAGCGCCTCTTCTCATATACTAATCATCAGTTACGAAACAAAATCCACTTTATTCATCGATTAAAATCAAAAATTCGTTCATAATGAAGCCAATTCTAATCTTCATGAAATTAGCAATCCGCAAAAAACCACTTCCAACACAACCAAATACGAATATTATTAACTAAATAAAATATAAACAATCATAATTGAAATCAATCCCAGACGGCATCCGTTCGAAATTGTCAATAAACGAACAAAGCGGGGGCGAGGGTGGTGTGGCGTGACAGTATTCATTCGATAATAGAAAATTTGGCGGGTGTTTTTTATGCTGTTTTTAATACAAATTCCATTAGTCGAGCAGTTTCGTAGACGGTTGGTTAGATAAGAGGTGAGAAGGTTTTTGGTTACATGCAAAAATGAATGTTTTCGTCTGCAGTCTAGACGAGTGGAATTGTGTCGTGGTAAGTTGTGAGCGCCTGTAAGACATAATAATAATAATAATAATCTCCGAAAGGGAACCAGAACAAGACGCAATAAAATTAAACACCAAAAAGAAAAAAGAAAAACAAATCATCAAACTTGTCTTCTTCTATCCCAGATTGGGCATCAATTTTCTATTCTTTCGTATTTGCCGGTAAATTTCTAATCTCCTGCGTATTTGTCACTCTCCTAAACATCAATTCCCCCGTCAGTAAATCTTGAAATTTTGATGACCATCACATAAAATGGGATATAAAAGGCCTAAAACTTCTGAGGGTATGGGAGATATTCCGATCGGTTTTGTCTTGTCTACGAGAAGGCAAATTATGAGTACTCTTTTTTTTGGTGTCAAAAAAATTTTTTTCTACTATTACTAAAGGAAACGAGTCCAACACCAACAACAACAACAACAACAAAAATGCAACCAAAAGCTTCATGTTGATTTTCATGAGAGTTTGTGTCAAGTTCCAGACTGTTTTTAGCTCGGAAAAAATAATAGACAGAAAAGAGAAATTGTAAAAATAAAGGCAAAACAACCCCAAACATATGCTCCTCAGTCGGGTCTATTGCAGAAGCAGAAGCA
Organism: Atherix ibis; assembly: GCA_958298945.1. Taxonomy (NCBI): domain Eukaryota; kingdom Metazoa; phylum Arthropoda; class Insecta; order Diptera; family Athericidae; genus Atherix; species Atherix ibis. The sequence goes on from OY282609.1 coordinate 80,948,183, forward strand.
GCAACAGGGCACAGACGTAAACACTGACACAGCCATAGACACAGGCATTCGTCGTACAGCACAGGACGACCCCTCCCACGCACACCGTATAGGCCAGTCAGCTCGAAGGAATAATGTCTTCTTGTACATTTGTTCGGACGTTAAAGTGGATTTTATGATCGGGGAGGTGTGACACGATGACAATCGAGACACTCTTCAGCCCATATAGAGTGCCCCTCGTCGTGTCTAGGTGGAATAGGAGGAACAGGGGAACGGGGACGCATGATGTTTATGTGCTTTTGGGACAAAGACAACGTCTACATTTTTTTTCTTCTGTTTTTACCTTTTCAGGCTTGAATTATTCTTTAATTTTTTTCTGCTAGTACATTGGGAGGGAATATTTCAACTTTAACCCAATTTCCATTTGGGAATTTAATTTTGCTTGATACTTTTTAAGTAGAATTTACTATCCCACATTTTTTTTTAGGTCAGTTTTTTAATGCTAAATTTTTCTTTTTCTCATTTTCTTAATATTTAAATTTTTTGGCACATATTTTAGGTAGCATTTTTTGGAACTGCCGCGTCTCGCGCGCACGGTAGCTATTTTTTTAGGTAAAAATCTTTTTTTAATTTTTGGAAAGCTGAAAGCTACAGGAAATTTTTTAAGGTCAAATCCAAGTGCAATATTTAGGTCGGAATAAAACTTCTTGTTTTGAGTAAAATTGGGTGTGCCGTTTTGTAGGTCAAACTACTCTTTTTTAATTTTTCAAAAGCTCAAACAGCTACCATAAATTTTGTAGGTCAAATACTTTTGCAATATTTTTTTGGGTCAGAATATAACTTCTTGTTTTGAGTAAAATTGGGTGTCCCATTTTTCTTAGATTTTTGGGACCTGCCACCGCTTCTACGGAAACTTTTTTTGATAAAATTCTTATATAACTTTTCGAAAGCAGAAAAAGCTACCATAAATTTTGTAGTTCAAATACTTTTGCAATATTTTTTTAGGTCAGAATATAACTTTTTTTTTGAGTGAAATCGGGTGTCTAATTTTGTAGGTCAAACTATTTTGTAGATTTTTCGGAACTGCCGCGCCGCTTCTACGGAAACCTTTTTTTTAGGTAAAAATCCTATTTCACGTTTCTAAAGCTCAAAAAACTACGATAAATTTTGTAGGTCAAATACTTTTGCAATATTTTTTTAGGTCAAAATATAACCTCTTTTTTTGAGTAAAATTGGGTGTCTATTTTTCTTAGATTTTCGGAACCTGCCACCACTTCTACGGAAACTTTTTTTTGAATAAAAATCTTATTTAATTTTTCGAAAGCTCAAAACTACAGGAAAGTTTGTAGGTCAAATCCGTCCACAATTTTTTTAAGGTTAAAATTTGGTGTCTTATTTTTTAGGTGAATTCATTTTTGAATTTTTCTGGACAGTCGCTTTTTATTAAATTTCAGATCAGATTGGGAAAATATCTTAATTTTTGAAGATAAAATTTTGCTGTCCAATTTTTTAACATTAAATTGATTTCAGATTTTTCAGCGCTGTCAATTTTTTGTGAAAATGTAACCTAAAGATTTAGATTTAGGTCAAAATTTTGAGGTAAAATTTGCTATAATTTTTTACTTCAGAAGATTTGACCTAAAGAATTTTAGGTCAAACCATTTATAAATTTTTTGAGACTGTCGCTTGCTTATTAGATTTTGGGTAATAATTTTTTTTTGGTGAATTATTAAGAAAAAAAAATTATGTCAAAGACCACTTCGATTTTTTGCGTCTAAAAAAGCTAGCAAAATTTAGGTCAAATTCCACTGATAGCATCAATTTTTTAGGTCAAATATTTTGGTAATTTTTCTAGTCATTTTTTTTTGGATTGTCCTATTTTTTTCATGTCAAATCATTGGAAAAGTACTCTAAGAACTGCCGCTTTTATAAAATTTCGTAATTTGTTTGGATAAATTTGACAAAAACTTTTTTAGGTCAAAATATTTTTTAATTTTACCAATGCTTACAGCTAATTTTTTAGGGTAAAATTTGGTGACTCATTTTTTAGGTGAAGTCATTTTTGAATTTTTCTGGACATTAAATTTCAGATCAATGACGGCTCAAGAATTTTTTAGGCCAGAATGTATCAAAAAAATTTGAGTTTGATTTTCGGTTCCTTTTTTGAAGTTAAACTAATTTGTGACTTTTCGAGACTGGCGAAAGCTATTTTAAGACCGCTTCCACGAAACCCTTTTTTAAGTTCAACAATTAACCTAAATTTTGTGGGTTAAATCCTTCTGCAATTTTTTTTGGGTTCTTATTTTTTTGGGGGTTAAATTGGCTATCCTATTTTTTTAGCTCAAACCATTTGAATCTTAATTTTAAGATTTTTTCGATTGTATTTTAATAAATTTGTAATTTCTTTTTGGTAGAAATTTTTCCATTCTAATTTTTGAGGCTTAAAATTTTTAAACCCGAATTTTTCCGTCAAAATATAATTTTTTTTGGGTTAAAATTAAATTCTGCCTTTATCTACACTCCTCCTTCAGTTTTTTTTTTTAACTTTTATAAAATAAATAATTTTAATCAAATTGTTTTGTTGTTAAGGTAAAAATTTCTCGTATTTTGGATCAAATTTTTGCAAATTTTTTTTAGTTTTTACGAATATTTTCGAAATCTTTTCTCGGTCCAATTTTGTCCAAATTCTTTTAAGGTTAATTAATTTTTTTTCACAATTTCTAGCCCTTGCAGTAAGTTTTAGAATTTTTGAAATTTTTTCTTATACAAAAAGAAGATTGATCTCAAAAGGAGTAAGTAATTTTTTTTTAAAAATAAATTGTCTACACGTAAAAAAATTCTTTTACTATTCTTAAAGTTTCAACAAGAAAATAGAAGAACTAAATCGAAATGATTATGCCTATGCCACTGGAAATTACCTTTTTAAATTCAGAATTTAATATAAGACACGTGTGGCCAAAATAAACACTGTGACATCCTTAAAAAAGGAATGGGAATCGAATGATTCAATAAGGACAGATAGACTCTCTCCGACAACACTCGAATAAGAAAAATCCTGCCCTCTTTGTGCGCACTTATTTCGTTCACAAATAATACTTCAGTATTTTAAGAAAAGCAAAAAAGGATATTTTCTTAGTTGAAAAGAGGCTTTTACAAATTTTCGACTACCAAAGTTCATTTTTTACCAATTTTTTTTTTCTTCAAAATTTAATCATCTGAAAATAAAGCTGAATTTTGTCTGGGATTTTTTTTCCCTCCGCTTTATTTTCTGATTTGATAATTCCCAGTCTATTTTCGAGAACGGGGGTGTGGGGGGAGTGGGTTTATATACTCTATCTCATCCTCAATACTTTTTGTGTACATTTCTTTCGATATTTCGTAAAGTTCCATTAGTCAAAAAAAAACAAAAGGATTTTTTTCTACCTTTTACACAGGCTCTTATATTCTTGTAATGTATGGGGGAGGGGGGAGGGGATGAAGGTATGTGTATGTCTGGACACGTCTGTCTTCAAACATTTTATAATCGAGCCTTAAATTTTTCTTATTCTTCTTTTTTATGTTTATTACTGATTACACAATATTTTCAACATGAATCGTTTCACAATTTACATAATATTTTATCATTATCATATTCTAAGCTCTTGTCTAGTCGATATTTTCAGAAATTCATTCAATGAGAAATTATACCAATACGAATTTAAAATGGCAAACAAAACAAAAAACCCCTTATTTTCCCTAGTAAATGAAATAATTTGTTTAAAGTGCATACGAATTCTTCTCGGTTAAAATTACTTCAAAGACAATAAATAGTCTGTCTTTGAACTAAAAAATATAAATGTGGAGTAGGTCTAATAAAAGGAAAAACATGATAAAAATAGGATGAATGAGACGAGGAGGAGAGGGGAGAAACAAGACTGTCACAATTTGTAATGGATATTAATTGATGTCATAAATAATATTTCTAAACCCAATTTTCCCATTCGTTGCAAAAATCCCTGTAATCATTTTTTTTTAAATTTTTATTACCACCCTGTAAATTGTCCCGCCAAATAATCAAGAAGCCCCCATAAACCTGTTCGTTCGACCATATGACATGTCGCCTACGTGCAAAATTAGCACTCATCGTTTTTGAATAAGCAATAAAGACAAAAAATTTGCCAAAAACGTGCGAGTATAAAAGAGAAAAAAATATTGTAAAACAAGAAAAACGATCAAAATAAGAGCGAAGAGGAGCAAATAACAAAAATGAAATGAGAACGTTTCCTAAGAAAATGATGGGTGGCGATGTTTTTGCGATGTTTTGCTTTTGTCAGTTTTTGGAAAAATATTTTGCTGACAGATCATCGCACTGTAGTCAAAACAATTTATCGAATTTCAGTGCGTGCCTTTGTGTGTGTGCATATGTTCGCTCATTGATATCTCCACCTCCTCTCCAATAACACTATCGCTCACCAACATTCCCTGTCTCTCTGTCATTGCTTTTGAGTAATATTTACGATTTTTTCGATTTTCTTTTCTTTTCTCTCTTATTGGAATGTATGCGAATTTTTATGCATTTTTACAAGTAAATGGAATTTTTTTTTTGGTTCTCACATTTTTAGTGCATAAATAATTTAAATAATAACAAATAGCTTTAAAAAAAAGAAGAACCTTCAAAATTAATTTTTAAAATAGAAATAAATTTAGAAAAAAAAACAAGTAAAAAAAGTACTTTTTTCGGGTAAAAATGCTTTGAGACAAAATAGTTTTTTTTTGTTAATAGACATAATATTAAAAATTTTTGTTAAAAAGAATTTTTTTTTTAATTTTATTAAAAATTATTGCTTAAAAATAGAAAATGCTGACTATTTTCTATCATATAAAACAAATTAATATTGAGAAATAATTTGAAAAGTTATTAATTAAGCGAAAATATTCAAGCAAAATATATTCGATATCGCTTTGAGCAAATTTTGTTTGAAATAATTTTAAGAAAAATTAAGTAGAGAAAATGTTTTAGCAGACGTTTGATGAAAATTGAGCAAAATTGAGTAAAAAAAAATGAAGAGAAAATATTGGCAAAAAAAGGTTTTAAGACAAAATTCAATAAAAGTTATTAACAAGAAAATATTGAAGATAATTTTTACGATTCAAGAAACTTGAGAAATTTTTGAAGCAATTTTTTCGAGAAACTATGAGCACAACAGTTTTTTTAAAAAGATTTTTACAAATTTTTTTTTAAATAGTAAAAATTAATTCGAATTTGGTGCAAAAGGTTTAGAAAATCATCGAGCAAATAATTTTAAAAGAAAAATTCTATAGAAAAAGTAAAAGAAAATATTGACGTTTAAAATAGTTTTGAGAAAAACGTTTGTGTACAAAAAATTTTGGTGAAAAATATTAGAGAAAGTATTGAGCAAAAAAGGTTTTAGAGGAAATTAAACGCAGAGTAATAAAATAAAATATTGACCAAAAGTTTTTAAAGAGAAATTTACAAAAAAAGGAAATTTTCAGATATTTTTCAAGCAACCATTTTTGTTAAATTTGAGCTATTTTTTAGAGGGACTTCTTTTAAGAAACCGTTTTTTTTTAAAAGCAGTACAAACATTTTCTTAGGTTGAAATTAGTTTAATTTTAAAAATGATTTCAAAAATCATCAAGCATATAATTTTTTAAAAAAATTCACAAAAAAATAAAAGAAAATATTGAGCAAAAGTTGTTCAAAAAAAAAATTCGTAGTATTTTGAGCAAATGTTGTTTGAATTAATTTTTGAAAAAAAGTTTGTGTACAAAATTTTTTGAGAAATAGGTCGTACATACATGCTTTATTAAACGTATTGAGTAAAAATTCAATTAAAAAATTGGTAGAAAATATTGAGCAAAATGGTTTTAGAAAAAATTGAATGCAGATTAATGAAATAAAATATTAACCAACATTTTTTTGAGAGAATTTACAAAAAAAAAAGAAATTAGCAGATATTTTTCAAGCAAAGATTTTAAAAAAAACTTTGAGCTATTTTTTAGAGGGATTTTTGAGCAACAGTTTTTTTTAAGGTAGTAGATAAATTTTCTTAGGTAAAAACTAATTCAAATTGAGTCTAAATTGAGTTTAGTAAATCATTGAGCATATAATTTTCAAAGAAAAATTTTGTAAAAAAGTAAAGAAAAATATTGAGCAAAAGTTGCTAAAAAAAAATATTCGATAGTATTTTTAGTAAATGTTGTTTGAAATAGTTTTGAATAAAATTTTTTCAGAAATAAGTCGTACAGACAATTTTTAGGCAAACATTTTGAGTAAAAATTCAGTTAAAACGTCCAAAAATATTAGAAAATATATTGAGCAAAAATGTTTTAGAGAAAACTGAACGCAGAATAGTTAAATAAAATATGGACCAACATATTTTAAAGAGAAATTCCAAAAAAAGAAATTAGCAGATATTTTCAAGCAAATATTTTTAAAAAAATTGAGATATTTTTTAGAGGGATTATTGAGTAACAGTTTTTTTAAGGCAGTACATAAATTTTCTTAGGTTAAAACTAATTTAAATTTAAAAATGATTTCAAAAATCATCGACCAAATAATTTTTAAAAAAAAATCCACAGAAAAATTGAGCAAAAGTTGTTTAAAAAAAAAATTCGTAGCATTTTGAGCAAATGTTACTTGAAATAATTTTGAAAAAAACATTTGTGTACAAAATTTTTTGACAAGTATTTCGTACAGACAAATTTTCTCAAACGTTTTGAGTAAAAATTCAGTTAAAATTTTGTGAAAAATATTGAGCAAAAATATTTTAGAGAAAACTGAACACAAAGTAGTATAATAAAATATTCACCAAAACTTTTTAAAGAGAATTTACAAAAAAAAAGAAAATTATCAAACATTTTTCAAGCAACAATTTTTAAAAATTATGAGCTATTTTTTAAAAGGGACTATTGAGCAACAGTTAAATTCTATTAAATTTAAGTAATTTTCTTTGTGAAAAGTTAATTTAAATTTTATATGGAATTGGATGTATATTTTATGGTATAAAAAAAATTAAAAGGAAAATATTGAGCAAAAATCTTTAAATTTGTTTCGATAGAAAATTATGTTAAAATTTTTAGGGAAAATTCTGAACAAAACCATTTAGTAAAAAGATAAAAAAAAGCATGAGAAATATATTATAGAGAAAATTTAAATAAAAATTAAATATTTTTAGAAGAAATTTTCTTTCAAAATAATGTATTCCAATAAAAACAAAAGTTTTTTCAGTTAAGTTTTTTACTTTTTCTGTGGTTAAAATATTGAAAATTTTTAAGTAATAATTTGAAGAAATTTTTTAAATGAAATTTTAAGCAGTAGTAAAAAATAATTGATTTTAGATGCAACTAAATCAGTAAATTTTTCTAAGCAAACATTTTCGCTAGAAAAAAAACTGTTAGAAAAAAATACTGAGCAAAAAAGTCTTTAGAGGAAATATTGAGCAACAGTTTTTTATTTTTGCAAAAATTAATTTAAATTAGTCGCAAATTATATGAGAAAATATTAAACGACCGCTTTCAAAAAAAAATTGCACAAAAAATGTTTAAAAAAAAACATTGAGCAAAAGTATCTAAAATTTGAATTCTGCTAAAGATTGTCATCAAGCATATTTATTAAATTATTCAAAGCAATAAATTTCTATTAAAACAGATAAAAATATTAGAAAAAAATTTTATTAGTCGTCATTAAAGAGAAAAAAAAATATTTTTTTCCAGAGAAAATCCCTTTTTGCGATAACACCTCGTATTCTGGTGATAAATTTGGAATTTTCATAAGAAAACCCAAAGATAACGCGCACCCTTCTTTTGAAGCCGGTGAATTTCCCATCGTACGCGTAAAATTTTCTGTTTTTTGATTGGAAAAATAAAAATTGAAAAAAAAATATGATAAAAACCAAGAAAAAGAACATTTGCAAAAGATAATAAAGTAAAAACAAACAAAGTCAATTGATAAAAAATACGATTTTATTGTGGTGCGTTGGAGAAAGGCGACGACGTAAAGGGAAGTTTTTCGGAAAAATATCAAAACTGTTTTTTATTCATTTTTAAAGAAATTTATATCATATTTAAAAATGTGCATTGAAAGCAGAAAAGAAAACAACATTAAATTCTCTACCAAAAGTGTCAGTTTTGCTTTCGAATTAATTTCTGCAAACTTATCGGATGACAAGGGGAAATTCCAATCACTTTCCAGTAAGATAAGAAGGAGAGCACAATGCAGCAAGGACGGAAGCGAACAGATTTAAAGAGATTAAGAGGAAAATGACTCACTAATTGAATATATTTAAAATACTCAACACAGTTGAGCACAGCGCCACCATTAATTTAGGTGAAAGTCAGGCGGTTATTTTGAATATGTTTTTTTTCAAGTCGTTTTTTTAAATATATTTCTCCTCATTAATTATAATTACATCAATAAAAATACACTTTTTCTCTTTCTACTCCTTCTCCCGCCTCCTCCCAAACACCAAACACTGTTGTTTTTTTTATTTTATTAATTTTTTTATTTGTTCAAAAATACTGTATATAAAATTTAAAAAAACACTGCAGCAAATGAGGAATTTTTATAAATAAATTCAATTATGATCAATTTGGAAATTTCTTTTTAGTTTTAATTGGTTTTTTTTTCTAAACGAGGCAGGAAAAAAAAGCTCAACAAAAGCTGACTCATTACGGTGAAAAGCCATTAAAGATTTATTAATTAATCAAATTCAAATATTTTAATTAACATTTATTAAATTAAAATACTTTTAAAAAGAAATGAAATCTCAAAAATTTCAAAATTAAATTTGTAGACAAAAAATTCCAACAAAAAAAAATTTGACCAATTTAAAGAAAAAAAAAAGAATTTTTTTAGTACAAATTTTATATTAATTATAATTTTTTCTTTATGCACAGAAAAAATTCTGTGCATAAAGAAAAATTATTTCGAGCATAAATTTTCAATTTACAAAAATTGTGCGTGCAAATTTCATACAAAAAAAAACGCGTATTTTGAGCAAAAAATTTAAAAAAGGTTATTGAGTAAAAAATTTACAAATAAAAACGAAATTCTAATCAAGTAATTTTCAGATAAAAATTTTCACAAAATAGTCTTTAAAAAAAAAAAGTCAGTAAAAATGTTTGTGCCCAAAAAATATTTACAAAAATAATAATTGAGCAACAATTTTAATACAATTTTTTTTTTGTTGAACAAAATTGTTTAACGCTTATTTTGAGTAAATACTTAAAAAGAATAATTAAATTTGATTGTAAAAATTTGAAGCAAACTTTTTAGATACAGTTTTGGGTTAGGTTTTAGAACCAAAAAGAATATTTTGAGCAACTTTTTCTTGGTAAACATATTTACTAAAAAAGTCTATTCAAATTTTGCGCATTTTTGGGCAACTCTTTTTGAAGATAATATTTAGCAAGTTTTTTTTTGGTTAATTTATGAGTATTTTTTTTAGAAAACAAATATTAAAATATAACAAAAAGAATAAGGAAAAAAATTTTACAAAATTTTAAAAATGGAATTTTGAGAAATTTTTTTACAAAGGAAATTTTGAGCAACTTTTTCTACAGAGAATATTTTAAATCTTTTTTTTATACGAAATTTTTAATCATTTTTTTTTTAAAGAAAAATATTTTTAAAGAAAACAAATTAGATAAAGGAATATTTCTAGAAGTAAATTTTAAGCAATTTTTAGTACAAAGGAAATTTTTGAGCAACTTATTTTTGGAAAAAATATTTTTAGTCATTTTTTGTTATAAAATTTTTTTAGCATATATTTTTTTAGAAAACAAACTGCGTAATTTTAAGGTTTTCTTTAAATATTGCAGAATTTTTGTAAAAAACAAAAAAGGTGGTTTTAAATGAATTTTTTTTTATATTATAAAAGCTAACTTGTCTCTACCCAAACTCAATTTTTAAAAATTTCAACCGGATAGACAATAATTAGAAAATCTTCTGAAACTTACCGAAAGTGGGCTTTGGAGGATCCGATTCAGCATCTTCGCCCCGTTGGAGTGCTATCAACGCCCTCAGCCATTGGTTTAGTGTATGTTCAGAGTCTAGGACAATGGCGAACGCATCCTCTCGTGTTGACAGTGAAATAACGTATTTATGCTTGGTATCCAGACGACGATTAATATTGAAACAATTCTTCAAAATAATTATTCGCTTTGGCTGTGAACGCGGCGAATTGAATTTCTTCTCATTGTCATAGTATTCAAGCCTGGCAGACTTTGTACCATATTCTGACAATAATACGAAATATTTTCTTTTCATTGTCTTTAGTTTCTTATGATATCCTTGCAGGACAACGCCATTATTGCATTGGTTTTGCTGTTGTTGTCCTGCAGGATTATGAGAATTCAAACTGTTCGATGTCATTTTGTGCAGTTTATTAAAACTTGATCGTACATTGGTAATTGTGAGACGATGATGTTTACGCGGTATTCCATTCGTAATGTTTGGCACTTTTAAGCTATTTTACAATTCAATTTAAAAAAAAAAAAAAACAACAAAATTTAAAACAAAAAATCTAAATAAATTCTTCACACTAATTTGATATAGCCTCGATTTTTTTTCCCCGTGCGTTTCGGTTTTATCTGAAAATAGAGTAAAAAAATATAAAAAGGAAATTATTAATAATTTTTTTTATTTGACATTTTCTTCTTTTACTATGCAGTATTTATTTTTGTAAAATAATATAAAAGTAAATGTCTCCGAATATATGAAAATAGGGAAATTTTTAAAATTTCCCTAATTTTTTATTTTGAGGTTAAATGTGAAAAAAAACACCAACCAGTTTTAAGGGTAAATTTTGGAATTTTTTGCGATATTTTCTGTAAAATAATTTTTTTTAAAAACTTTGTTAATTAATTTTTCGTTTTTTTTTTATAGTTTATTATAAAGAAAAAAAACAATTTTCTACAAAAGTTTTCAAAGAAACAATTTTTTTTTATTGAATTTCATTCCAATAAAGGTCATAACAAATTTCTATCAAACCACTTTGATTCTGCGTGCAAATTTCATACAAAAAAAGAGCGTCTTTTGAGCAAAAAATTTAAAAAAGATTATTGAGCAAAAAATTTACAAATAAAAACCAAATTCTAATCAAGTAATTTTGAAAAAAAAATCAGTAAAAACGTTTGTGCCCAAAAAATATTTACAAAAATAATTGAGCTCAAATTTTAATACAATTTTTTTTTAACAAAATTGTTTAACGCTTATTTTGAGTAAATACTTAAACAGAATAATTAAATTTGATTGTAAAAATTTTCATTGAAGCAAACATTTTAGATACAGTTTTGGGTTAGGTTTTAGAACCAAAAAGAATATTTTGAGCAACTTTTTCTTGGTAAAAAATGGTCTATGCCTTGCAAACATATTTACTAAAAAAGTCTATTCAAATTTTGCGCATTTTTGATAAAATATTTTCTGCAAATTTCTCCTAGTCCAATTTTGAGCAATTTTTTGAAGAACAAAAATATTTTTAAAACGAAATTTAGAGCAACTATTTTTAAAAAGAATTTTATGGGGAATTTTTTTCAAACACAAATTGTGAGCATACATTTTAGACATAACATATAATAAAGTATAAAAAATGGGCTAAAAAAAATATATTTTAAAAATGAAATTTTGAGGAATTTTTTTTAAAAGAGAATATTTTAAGCAATTATAAACGTATATTAAAGTATTAAAATGGGCTAAAAAAAAAGAAACAATTTTTTTTTAGTGAATTTCATTCTAATAAAGGTCATAACAAATTTCTATCAAATCACTTTGATTAGCCCATTTTTTTAATGGTATAATTTTTTGGTTTGCTCAGTAAAACAGTTTTTTTTTCTTCTAAACAACCTACAAAAGATTATCGTTATTTTTATTTTTAATCATCTGTCTGCGAATGTACAATTTATAAAACCAGACAAAATATTATAAATCAATTTTCGAAAGAAAAAAAACCACAAAAATCTGAAAAAAAATCGTTTTAACATAATTTATAAATTTTTTTTTTCTTGTTACAAACTAAAAATAGCAAAATAATTGGCAAATAACAAAATGAAATAAAAATAAATTTACATAAGATAAATATTATTAAATTGATTTTTTTATTGTTGATCAATTGTTTTTTCTTGGAAAAGAATTTAAAAAAAAAAAAAACTGTTGACAAAAATATAAAATAAATTGACACGAAAATAAAATGGATGAGAACAAGAACAATAAATTTGCACTGAGAATGAATGAAAACGGAACGAATAAACCGGACCGGTTAGACAAATTTTAATACATAAATTTTCTGATTGAATTGTTCTTTTTTTTATCTTTCTTTTCTTTTAATTGGTTTTCGTTTAAGCTCTCATGTTTTTCTCTCAGTCTCTCCAATGAACATTATCCACTATCTCCTTTCTTATCCCACCTATAGATGGGATCTCTTATCAGTTGTCGTCGAGCCACTCTATAATAGTGAGCATGAAAAATGAGAACCGAAATTGAGAAGAGAAAATCATTTTCACACGTTTCATGCATGGTGATCCAAATTAATAGTGAAACTAAATAAAAGAAAAAATTATCTTTCATTTGTTTAGTTTTTTTTTTTTTTTTTTTGATAAAAATAACACAACCCTACTTTGAACGGTAAGGAATCCATTTTCGTAAACTTGGAATCGAGTTAATAAGCAGAAAAAGAAGAAGAAAAAAGAGCGAGATACCGCCAATCTCTTTCTATATACAACAAACCACACCTTTCTTAAAGGATTATAGTTTATAACAAAAACCATAGCTTCACACCATGAACGTGTGCACACACATACATACGAGCATAACCCATTCGCAAGCAAACCCACACGAGATTCTTCTCAGATTTTTGCTTAATTCTCATAAGAACTAAGAAGGATTGACTCTCGAAGAGTGGCGAGAGGCGCGGACATGCATTATCATCGTGAGAATTTCTCGATTGTCTAGACTCTAGACTTTATATATGTTAACTGTAGACATACCCCGGGTTGGTTCTCAGAAAAATTTTGTTATTCTTCTTTGTCATTGAAAATGGCGTAGACGACAACGAATAAATTGATTTGCAAAACAACAACAACAACCAGAACAGCGGAGAAGAAAAAAAACTGACTTGATTTGCATACACCAGAACTGAACATGAACAAAATTGCACAAACACACACGTGCGTGCTCATTAATATTGTATATGCTTTGTCCATCCGACACTATTAAACGTATTCACTCAGTATTCATTCGCACATATGAGTATGCTCGCAAAATGTATTAATTACACTCGATTTGCGATGACATTTAATTTTTTTGCTTGCTCTTTTTTCGACAACCGGCTCTTTTTCCTTTTCTCTCCTTATGGTTCCACACTTTTATTTTACCTTTTTGTCGTCTATGGTTTTTTGTAAGGTTAACGTTTTTGTTTTGTTTCTTTTTTTTTGCATAAAAATGTTTTCTTTATTTCTTTAATATTTTTTTTTTAATCAAAAAATCCAAAAAGGAAATAAACAATTCACTTTTTAAAATTATTCCTATTTTTACAGTCTTATTAAAGAGTTTCAAACTAATCTTGTTCAAAAGTTTAAAAATTAATTAATTTTTTTTTGTAATTTTTTAAATAAATTTTGAAGAATTTTTTTTTAAGAAAAATGTATTTTCTTTTTTCGGAAATTTTCAAAAATGACATTTATTAAGAAAAAAAATCCTAATTTTGCTTTTGGAAAAAATGTATTTTTTTTCACAAAAAAATTTTTAAAATCCGAAATATTTAAAATGTTTTTTTTTTTTTTTTTGAAGAGTAAAAAATATTTTGTTTCATAAAAATTTCAAAATATTTTTTAACATGTTTTTTTTTATAGGATTGTTTTTAACTTGGTACATTTTTTGCACGAAATTTATTTTGTTTTGTTTTCATTTTCAATTAAATATATACAAAAATTTTACATAAACTTTTAGGAATTATTTTTTTAATAACAATTTAAAAAAAAAAATTAATTCATTTATTTTAATATCAAATAATTTACGTGAAATATTATGGTAAATTTTTTAAAGTTTAATTATAAAAAAAAAAAGATTTAAAAAGATTATTTTAATAATAATTTTGCGGAAATTTTCTTTAATAAAATTTCGTAAATTTTTAATAAACTGTGAAGAATTTTTTTTGGTCCGAAATTTTAAAAATTACGTTTTTTTTTTTTTTGGAGAAAAGAAGTTTGGTTTTGTTTCTTTTTTCTTTTTAGAGTAAGAAATTTTTTTTATGGGACTGTTTTTGACTTTTTTTTTATGGGATAAGAAATTTTTTTTATGGGACAGTAATTCTTTACACGAATTTTAGAAAAAATAATATTTTGTTTTGTTTTTATTTTCAATTAAACTTTAAGGAATTATTTTTTATTTTCTTAAACAAAACTACCGGAAAATAATTTTCTAAAAAAAAAAAAAAAACTACCAGAAAATAATCTAAAAATAAAAGTGCTTGAAAATAAATTTTTTTAAACAACCCGATCAAAATGGAAAAAAAACTACCTGACAACAATAAATTATTTTCTGGTAATTTTTTTTTGGATTAGTCTTTTCGGGTAGTTTTTTTTAAAAAATACTTTTTGAATCAGTTTCTCTTAAAATAAATTGTTTTCGGGTAGTTTTTTTAAAAGAATTTGTTTTCGTATGGTTTCATTTTTAGGAAATATTTTGCGATCAGTTTTTTAATTAACATTCTTTTCGGATAGTTGTTTAAAGAAATTATTTTTGGGTGCTTTTATTTTTAAATTCTTTTCGGGTAGTTTTTTTTTTGTTGAGAAATTTCTTTTCTATCAATTTTTGAAAAGAAATTATTTTTGCTTCGTTGTTGGTACAAAATTATTTTCGGGTAATTTTTTTTTTAAACTACCCGAAAAGAATACTTAAAAAAAAAACCGATCAAAAAGGATTTCTTTAAAAAAAAACTACCTGACAACAATTTCTTAAAAAAAACTAACAGAAATAAAATTAAAAAATAAAAGTACTCAAAAATAATTTCTTAAAAACTAGCCAAAAAATTAAAAAAAAAAAAAATGATCGAAACCAATTTCTTTTAAAAAACTACAGAAAATTTCTTCTTTGTTACAAGTTTTAAAGATTTAAAAAAAAAATTATCCGAAAATAATTCCGTACGAACAACTAAGCAAAAATAATTTCTTTTAAAAAATTTATCGAAAATGAATTTTTTTTAAAAAGAATTTAAAAATAAAAGTATACGAAATTTTTTTTTTTAAAAAAACTACCCGAAAAAATGCTTTTAAAAAACAGATCCAAAAAGGATTTCTTTAAAAAAAATAACTACTTGAAAATAATTCCTTTTAAAAAACTACTCGAGAAAAAAAACTATCCGAAAATAATTTCGCACAAACAACTAAGCAAAAATAATTTCTTTTAAAAAATTTATCGAAAATTAATTTTTTTTTAAAAAAAGTACCCGAAATAACTCTTTTAAAATAAACTTATCCACAAAGGAGTTCGTTAAAAAAAAACTACCTGCAAATAATTCATTAAAAAAAAAACTACCCGAAACATTTTTTTTTAGAATTTTCTTTTTTTTTAATATTAATTAATTTACATGAAATATAGTAAATTTTTTTTTTTATGTTTAATGATAAAAATAAAAATTTTAGTAAATAAAATAAAATAAAAATTAATATAAATGTTCTACAAACGATTTAAAAAAGAAAATTTTATTAATAATTTTGCAGAAATTTTTTTTAAATAAAATTTCGTATTTTTTATTAAAGAATAAAAAAAGGTTTAATAAAAAATTTCTAAAAAAATGGGTTTTTTTTGTGTAAACATTTTTAAAATTTTTATTATGCACGTTTTTCTTTAAAATTATAAATGTTTTTTTTTTCAATAAATTGATAAATTTTGTTCTTTATTGGGGGAAAAAAAATAAATTAAAAAATAATTTTTTGAATTAAGAAATTTTGCTTTTAACCAAATTTTTAAGCACCTAATTTATATTCACTTGTTCATCAAAGCCAATTTTTCCCACTTTATTTTTCAAACCAACAACAATCAAATGACATAATAAACAGTGAAATGGTGCGAAGGAAAGAATTTTGGTACTTTTTTAAAGAGAAACCAAAGAAAATGACAAAAAAAATTTATAAAAAACAGGAAATAAAGAAATTAAAGTGATAAAAAAGCGAAAAGAGAGAAATACAATCAAATTATCTAGAAATAACAGTAAAAACTGGAGAATTTATAGAAGAAAATTATGGGAAAGAATGGGATAAGCAAGAGAAAAAGAGAAAGGAAAAAAACAATCGTTAAGAAGAAAGAGAAAACCTGAACGCTGTCAAAGAAGTGCTCTGCACTCGACCGATTCTCTGTTTATGTCTCTTGCCATTCTTTTTCATCTTTTCGAATTATGTTTTTCTTTCCTTTTCTTCCATTTACAAAAAGGTTTGATGCGCGAATCACTAATAGTAAAATTATCATTTCTCAGCACGCAACGCACATGCCTTATTAGCTCTCACTGATTTGCAATTTCCTCTCTTGTTTGTATGTAGCTGTCAAATGCACTTTTCTATACATTCTTATATATTTCGATTAGATAAGAATAACTCTTCCATGGGAGAATTAATATTTTTGTGTATTTGTGTGCGGGCATGATTAGGTGTTTTAGTTGTTTTGCTTTTATTTTGTTTACGGAAAGCAACAACAAAAATATGAAAAAAACTTGCCCAAATAATAATCACTTGTAATTTGGTTTACATAACAGGTGAAAAGATTGCATTTAGATTGGGTGTGATGGAATTTCCTTAATAGTTTTGTTTATTTCGTTTTTCTTTCTTGCTTTTTCCCTCTCTTTTTTAACGAATTATTTGTTATTTTATTGGCTTTTACTGCTCTTAATTAATTTAATTTTGATTATTTTTATTTTCATCGGTTTTTCTTCTCTTTTAGCATAGCAATAAATTTTTTTTTTTAAATCTTAGTATTGGCACCTATTTTTTTTTCTTTTTATATGAATGAAATTAATTAATCGTATTTTTATATTTATTGTTATACTTTTATCGAATATCTTGTATTTATTTGCTCTATTTTTGATTATTTCTCTTTCTCTTTTCTGTTTCTTTCAATTTTTCTTTGACCATCATAGAAGTTCCACCTTTCTCCACCAACTTTTCTTTCAATTATTTTTATTCCAATTATTTAAATTTCGCATAATTTTTGATTTAACGGAAAATATTATTAATTAACTCTACTTAAAAATCTTTTTACGTTTCACATAACGTTTTTTTCTTCTTTATTTTTATTTTCTTTCACAATTTTGTTTTTTTTTTGGCTTTTTAAGTGATTATTATTACCAAATAATAATAATTGGGACAATTTTACATGCGAATTTTTTTTTTCTTTTTTTTTTCTTCAAATAAATAAATTGGTTTTTACTGTTGTTGTTGTTGTTGTTGTGTGAAAAGAATCCGGAAAATTGAGTGCATATAACAGCAATAATAATAATAATAATAATTATTATTATTAGTATAATAAAAATTTATTATTTAAAGAGGAAATTTTAAATAAGATGAAAGAAAATACCGAAAGAGAAAACTGAAATTAGAAGATTTAGGCCAGAAAATTAGCTGGAAAGAAAACTTGAAAATTATATGAAAATAGACGAGAAAATTAGAAGATTTAGGCCAGAAAATTAGTTGGAAAGAAAACTTGAAAATTATATGAAAATAGACGATAAAAAGAAGAGAAAGAACAATGTGAGAGGAGGACATCGAATGCCTTCTATTATATTTTTTACCTCTCTCCACGTAAGGACAATTATAAAAAAAAGCTGTTTAAGAAAAAATATTCCAATAGGAAATCCTTTTTTTTTTTCAATTGAAATTTTTCGGGCAGTTTTGTAAAGAATATTTGTTTGGGCAGAGTTTTTTTTTTAAATTCTGTTCGGAATTATTTCTTTCCAAAATAAATGTTTTCGAAAAAATTCGAGCAGTTTTTTTTTAAATGCTTTAAATTTTTAGAAAATTCTTTTCGGGTAGTTTTCTTAAAGAAATATTTTTTGATTAGTTTTTTTTTTTAATTTTTCGTGGTTTTTTAAAATAACTTTTTTTGGGTAGTTTTTTTTTTGGAAAATTTTGTTTGGGTAGTTTTTTATAAAAAATTCTTTTTGAATCATTTTCTCTTAAAATAAATTCTTTTTGGGGCATTTTTCTTTAATTACTTTTTTAAAATAATTTTTTTTTAGAAAATTATTTTCGGGTAGTTTGTTCTTTTCGAGTAGTTTTTTTTAAAGAGATTGTTTTCGATCAATTTTTTAAAAAACATTCATTTTGGGTAGTTGTTTTAAGAAATTATTTTCGGGAGCTTTTATTTTTTAACTATTTTCTGGTAGTTTTTTTTTTGGAAAAGTCTTTTCGGGTAGTTTTTTTTAAGAAATCCTTGTTGAATCAGTTTCTCTTAAGGGAAATTCTTTTTAAATTACTTTTTTAAAATAATTTTTTTTTAGAAAATTATTTTCGGGTAGTTTGTTCTTTTCGAGTAGTTTTTTTAAAAAAAAAATTGTTTTCGATCAGTTTTTTAAAAACATTCTTTTTGGGTAGTTTTTTTTAGAAATTATTTTCGGGTGCTTTTATTTTTAAATTATTTTCTGGTAATTTTTTTTTTGGGAGTCTTTTCGGGTAGTTTTTTTTTAAAAAATACTTTTTGAATCAGTTTCTTTTAAAATAAATTCTTTTTGGGGAATTTTTTTTTTTGAGAAATTCTTTTCAAAAAACTTTTTAAAATAGATTATTTTGGCTTAGTTTTTCGTACGAAATTATTTTCGGTAGTTTTTTTTTGAGTAGTTTTTTAAAAGAAATTGTTTTCAGATATTTTTTTTAAAGAAATCCTTTTGGATCTGTTTTTTTAAAGGCATTCATTTTGGGTAGTTTTTTGTAAGAAGTTATTTTCGGGTACGTTTATTTTTAATTTATTTTCTGGTAGGTTTTTTAGGAAATTTTTTTTTTAAAGAAATCATTTTTGGATCTATTCTTTTAAAATTATTATTTTCGGGTAGTTTAAAAAAAAATTCTTTTTGGGTACTTAGTATTTTTTTTCAAAATATTCCTTTTGTAGTACACTTTTTGTAGAAAATTTTTAAACAATTTTTAATTAAAATATAAAAAAAAATTATTCGATGAATTTTTTTATATAAAAGTTTTTCTAAAAGAAAATTTTTCGAGCAGTTTTTTTTAGACTATTCTTTATTTTTGTCAATAATTTAAAAAAAAAAGTGAATTTTGTTAGTAGAGTGTTTTTTGTACCATTTTCTTTTTTAAATAAAAAGCCAGACAAGCCCTACAACACACGTACATGACACATGCTCATAATCATAATCATCAATGGTGAAGAATGAAAATTAATTAAAAATTAAGTTAATCAATTCCCACAGAGACTGACTGACCAACGTTGTTGGGTTCACTCAAATATTTATTACACGACTACCCCCACCCTCCACAAATCCATGTTATCACGCTAACCACCAACATCTCATATTCTATGTGTTAATTGTTTGGTAACAGAACAAAATTAAATTGTTTTAAGAATAATAATAACAACGAAAAATACAATATAAAAAAAATCAACATTTTTCAATTAGATAATTAGGATAACAAAGCGTGTGCAGGTACATTGACCGAATGCGATTTGGCGTTTCATTTTTAAATTAATTTCTTTTTACATATATTTTTTTTTAAAGAGAATCGAAAAATTTGAAAATAGAAATTCCATTAAAATATCAAAAATATCATTTGTTCAATATTTATTATAATTTTTTCTTTCTTTGAAATTTATTCAGTGGTCATTAATCTTTACTGGTTGGAATTTAGAATTTAGAATTTGGGAAACTCTCAGTTGCTCTTACACTGCCCCTTCCACAATTATTGGTAAACAGAAAAAAAAACCGATTCTAAAACCATTTTGATTAGCGGCACCAATTGTCGTCCCCACATTAATTAAATAAAACCAAACAATTCAAACGTAATACATAAGCAAACCAAGCAAGCAAATAAATAAATGACTAAATACTCAATTAAATACGAAAAACTTTTATTAATAGAAGGCATTAAAAAAGAAAACGTTGAAAATCTTTCCAACAACAACAGGCAATTTTTCAATATGACAAAATTAGGCAACAACCAGCAGGGGCCAAAACCCCAACAGACCAGACCAGGCCAAATCCCGCAACGTTGCGATTGTGGGAAAAAAAATCGAAAACTAACCAAACAACAACAGTCGGCAGACGTGCCAAAAATGAAAAGGAAACGAAACACGACGACGACGACGACAGCAGACGCAGCATCAACAACGCTGCTTACACGCACAAATTAAATGCCAATCAAAATGACAGAACAAAAAAAAATGGCAATGCCGATCAGTGACGGCGATGGGGAGTCATGGCAATGCTAAAGGGAAAAGGACCTCTCGGCATCTACTAAAATGATTTTAATGTTCGAAAAAAATTTACTTTTAATAAATAATATGAATAACCAGCTAATTTGTGTCTTTTTTTTGGTTTTACTTCATTTTGATTTTAATTTAAAAAATTCACACCAAAATTTAATTTGCAAAGACAAAAACATAAACAACTACTGATTAGTATTAGTGTTGCCATACTTGAGAGAAGAAACTTTCAAGTAAAATGTCAACTCTTACACGTACAACAAAAAATCCCAAATACCCAAATAACTAGTGTTGCCAATGCTAAGAAAAAAGTTCAGGCAAATTTTTTTTAAGTCCAAACGACCAATTATTAATAAAGTGTTGCCATACTCAAAATAAGATTTTTTATAAAAATTTCAGCTTTTTTTTAAAAAAATTGTTAACGAAAGATATTTTAGAAAATTTCAATTTTTTTTAAATAAATATCCTAAAAAAATTGTGGAGCTTATCAATTCTTGCGAACATAAAATGAAAAGACAATTTCTTCAAAGTTAAAACCAAAAACTTATCAAGTTCTGCCATTTTTTTTCGTTCCTTATTTCTTTTTAAATTTTAAACAAAAATTGAGATTAATTGGTGCTGCCATATTTAAGAGGTATTACCACCCCCCCCCACCCCCTAAATATGGCAGCACCAATGGGGGTAACCAATCAAGTTAAATAATATCAATTCGGACAACTTCAAAGTCAAATGCCAACTTATTAAAATTCAGGCAAATTTTTCAAAGTCTAAACGATCATTCAATTAAGTATTGCCATATCAAAAAAGAAACAAATTTTAAATAAAATTTCACATTACAAATTTTAATGCAATATTTTCTGTTTTTTTTTCCAAAAAATTGTGGACGATTTTTTTGGGTAGTTTTTTTTAAAGAAATTATTTTCGAGTAGTTTTTTTTTTAGAAAACCTTTTCGGGTACTTTTATTTTTAAATTCTTTTCTGGTAGAATTTTTTTAGAAAATTCTTTTCGGGTATTTTTTTTTTTAGAAAATTATTTTCTAGTGGTTTTTTTAGGAATTTTCTGACGCTTCTTTTAAATTGTTTTTTGGTTGTGTACTTTTATTTTTAGGAATTCCCTTTTTGGGTACTTTTATTTTTAAATGATTTTCTGGTGGTTTTTTTAGAAAATTCTTTTCGGGTAGTTTTTTTTTAAGAAATCTTTTTTTGGTGGTTTTAATTTTAAATTATTTTCTGGTAGTATTTTTTAGGAAATTCTTTTCGTGTAGTTATTTTTTTAGAAAATAATTTTCTGGTAGTTTTTTTTTTAGGAAAATAATTTTGGGGTAGTTTTTTTTAGAAATTTTTTTCGGGTGCTTTTAATTTTAAATTATTTTCTGGTAGTTTTTTTTTTAAAGCAATTCTTTTCGGGTAGTTTTTTAAAGCGATTCTTTTCGCGTACTTTTATTTTTAAATTATTTTCTGGTCGTTTTTTCAGAACATTATTTTCGGATAGTTTTTTTTCAGAAATTCTTTTCGGGTGCTTTTAAGTTTAAATTATTTTCTGGAATTTTTTTTATAGAAATTATTTTTGGGTGCTTTTATTTTTAAATTATTTTCTGGTATTTTTTTTTTAAATAAATCCTTTTCGAGTAGTTTTTTTTCAAAATAATTAACTGGCTTTTAAGATTTTTCAAAATTATATATTTTTAAAAATAAATTGTTAGTGTTTCCCCAAAACCTTAAAACACTAATTCTTATTAAAATTAATCAAAATGAATTTTTAAAGCTTTAATGAACCATTTAATCAAGTACTGCCACATGCAAAAAAGAAAGATTTTTTTTCTTTTCTAAAACTTTGAGGTTAAAGTTTTGTAGTTTTTTAAGGATTCTTTTTTTTTTTTTAAATAATGTTTTAGTAGTGTTGCCATTGTTTAAAAAATAATATTTAAAAATACAACAAACAGAATAAAGTAAAATCTGAGCACAATCCACCAGTTAAGCAGAATTGGGCGCAGTGTTAGAGCACTAAGATGGCTGACCATTTGAGAGCACAGCGTGTCAAAGGGCTATAAATAGTCGCCAAAAGTCCCTTAAGTGTCGTGGCGTTAAGAATTCACATTTTAGTACTAGTCTTACTTGAAATGATCACAAACAAGCAAACAAATAAACAAAATAAATCGCGTATTGTTTTTTGGTCTATAAGTACCGAACAGACCTCCGCCCCCCTTCTAGAACATTTTTTCGACGACTTACGAATAAAATTAATACCAAACGTTCTCGTACAATATCCACCAACCACCACCACAATTTTTCGTTCTACAAAAATTAAAACAAAAACAAATTTTTATTGCTAAAAACAGAAAAAAAATTATTTTCTAAATTAATTCATATTTTTTCTGCTTATCCACGGCCCAAAACCCCTTTCTCTGCCCCTTACTCATTTCTCGCATTTTACAACCCTTAACCCTATCGTATTTGTAGATGAAAATAATTTTTTTACATTTAATCATAAACAATTATTTTTGGAATTATTACAAAATAACATTGCACACGAGATTGATGTCGACGACGACGACGAGAACGATGACGGTCACGATGCTCTGATAATAAAATGGGAAATTTTCATACGGAACCGCCGAACCGGATGACCTTCTCTCTCTGCGTTGTAACAATGACAAACCGAGAGTGGGACTGAGAAAGAGAGAAAACTTTACATGTAAACAACAAGTTGAGTCAGTCAGTTAGTAAGTTAGTCAGAAATAAATGTTTTTGCAGTTGTTTCTGTCGGTGAGAGTGGATGAGTGGGTGGGTGAATGGGCGGAAATTTCAAAGCTATGCGCTGACCACATTTAACGCTTGTGCGGAGGCGGGTTTTTGTTGTTCTTCTTCTTCTTCTACTTCTTACGGCCCTTCCAGTTGAAGTAGTGAGCGTTGCGTTTGTCATCATTTCAATGGGTTTATTTTGATATTTTTTTTTGTTGAGAGAAGGGAAAATAATTAGCAACGCCAACGATTGGTGGCAAAAGTATTTCTCGATGATGATGGACTGTCAAATAATAACGGGAACAACGGATGACGTTACCGGCGACAATGGCGTACAGCTGAGATCATGTGATAAATATCGACACACAATAAAAATATTGGCGACTATTTAAAGGTTTCGCGTATAGAATAGATAAAGTTAAGTAGGCGTATACGTAATGGATCATCGCCAAGTGGGGTTTGTCTGACATTTTACACATGTGACGTTTACAAAAATTTATAACTAAATTTGTTTGCCAAAATTATTCGGTTTTTATTGCTTTTGGTTTGAAGAAATGCAAATGATTTTGATATAAACAGTCAAAATTATTATTTTTTAACTCAAAAACCATTTATTTTATACAAAAATTAATTTTTTATACCAAAATTAATTATATTATACCAAAAATTGTTTAAACAGAAAACCATTTATTTTATACCAAAATTATTTATTTTATACCAAAGTTATTATTTTTTAATTCAAAACCATTTGTTTTATATCAAAATTATTTACTTTATATCAAAACCATTTATTTTAAATCAATTATATTTCATTTATACGAAAATTATTAAATTTATACCAGAATTATTTGTATTATACCAAAATTATTTGTATTATACCAAATTTTTTTTTTACTTAAACCCATTTATTTGATATCAAACTTATTATTTTTTTTACTCAAAACCATTTATTTTATACTAAAAATATTTTTTATTTTATTTTATAGCAAAATTATTTATTTTATAAGAAAATTATTTTTTTTATACGAAAATTATTTATTTTATACCAAAATTCTATATTTTACAGTAAAATTATTTAATTTTTACCAAAATTATTTGCATTATACCAAAATTATATATTTTATACCAAAATTATTTGCATTATACCAAAATTATTGATTTTACACGAAAATTAATTTTTTTTAACTCAAAACAATTTTTTTATAGCAAAAATTTTATTAAATACTAAGCTTATTATTTTTAACTCAAAACGATTTATTTTATACCAATTTTATTTATTTTATAACAAAATTATTATTTTTTAACTCAAAACAATTCATTTTATACCAAAATCAATTTTTTTATACGAAAATTATTTTTTTTTACACAAAAATTCTTTGGTTTCCCAATATAATTAGGTTTTTAAACTAAAATTTAAAAAAAAAAATTCTCCCAAAATTACTGACTTAGCAATCGTTTGTAATTTTTTTGGTCAGGTTTTTTTCTTTCATTAAAAAAATATTCCGTCCGCATGAAAAAATAAATTTAGGTTATATCGAAATTTATACCAAAAAATAGTAAGTATTTTATACCAAAACATCACTTTTTACCACAAATATTTTTTTTTTTACATTAAACGAGCCCAAAAAAAACCCCTTAAAAATTGAAATATATTTTTCAGAAACCCCAATTATCTATTTTAAAAAAAAAATATATACCAAAG
Organism: Atherix ibis; assembly: GCA_958298945.1. NCBI lineage: Eukaryota > Metazoa > Arthropoda > Insecta > Diptera > Athericidae > Atherix > Atherix ibis. The sequence continues at coordinate 80,973,025 of OY282609.1, forward strand.
CAATTTCTCCACTCTTTTTTTTGTAAAAATATATCATTAAAATTCACTTTTTCGATATAAATAATGTTTCTTTAAACCGGAAATAATATTTTTTGTACCAGAAACTATTTTTCCTAAACGAGAAAATTATTATAATACAAGAAAAAAATCAAAAATAATCGAATTTTTACATTGAAAATTTGTTCTATTCACAATTGAACAATTTTGCTGATTAGAAGTTTCGTTCAATGGCAAATAATTCATAATTTAACGATAGCGCGCAGTAATAACAAAAATAATCAAAATATGAATAATTACGGCAACACTACTACCACTACAATGACATAGGGCGAAATATGGCGACAGCGATGACGACGAACATCGATGGCAATGGTGATGACGGGCAGCGGTGACAACGGGCAACGATGGCGACAACAATAACGCCCCCCTGTTCCCGGCTTTTTATTTATTACCCACCTCTCCCTGCAACCAACAAAAAAAAGTACATTTCTAATAAAATTGCAAAGCAAAATTAAAATTGGCACGCGCTATTTGACGTGCACAAAAATATCACAGGTAATCGAAAATAGAAAAAAAAAACAAGCAAACACAAAAAGGAAAAGTGGAGGAGAAAGAATCGCAACCGAAAAAAAAACTCAAGTGCTATTATTATCAGCGAAACTAGACTAGTGGCAGCAGCAGCAGCAGCAGTGCTCACTGTCCGTCCGTCCGCCGCCATGCATTTCTCTCCGCACCATTCCGATTTTGTTAACATTTCACACACTCTCCTCCGCCTTTCCCATTCCTTTACGCGTTCGTATATTTTCGATTTTCTTTTCACTCTCCTCGCAATCTACCCCTTTTTAAGTACCCTTTTTCCATCAGATATCCCTCTCCGCAACAACCCACATCACTTGTCTATTTACTGTTATTATTATTATTATTATTATTTTCCGCCTATCAGTCTATTTGTTGGTCGCACGTTATGCCGTCTGCACTTTTATCAGTTTTGTGGGTCGTGTTCTGTCGCCACCGTTCAATGTTGGCGGCGTCAGTCGCCTTGTCAACCACTACACGTACGTGCACTTGTCGTTCATGTGCCTCGTAATTGTTGTACTTAAACCCAGCCAGGCGACATCATCATCGCTTTTACTGCCCGACTAACTCCAAAAAAAAAAACCTATTTTTATGTCCGCTAAAATATTCCGATTCACATCGAACTACTTTCTGATAGTCACCACCACCACCACCTGCCCACCACCTGACGCATTGGTTTATTTACGGCATCAAATTACTGTACAAGCACCACCACCAATGCAAATGCCGTATACCTACACAGCCATTTATGCATAACTCAAGAATTTTGTTTACGAGCTAAATTCACGCGAAATCATTGCAATTCATTTCAGAAAATAAACCAACAACTTATCAAATAGGAATTCGTGTAGAAGGGCCGAATGGGGGGAAGGGGGGTGGTATTATATAGAAAAAAAACCTGTGGGAAGATTTTAAGAAAAATTACAACCAAAAATAAGAGCATTTATTTAAGGATGGAAAAAGAAGAGAAAATTTGAAGTAAGAGGAGAATTCTGAAAATCCTTACACTCATACGTCTGAAATTGGAGAGTCAAACAAAGGTTCTCTCAACAATTCCAACGTTTAGGAATAACCTTAAATCCTGTATGAACTACTTTCTTGATCATACCGCTGCCGGTATCTCTTAGCCGCTAACACGTAGCGGGATGACAGCAATCCTACGGTATCTCAGCCGCTAACAAGTAGGCGAAATACTTAACCGGTAATAATTTTTATAAGTTTTTCTCTGAACTTTTTTGGTATTTTTTTAATTTTTTCGATTAAATTTTTAAAATTTCCCGCGTTTATTTTTCGATTTTCTTCTTCCTTTCCAGTATTTATGAACGAACATTTACGAATTTTTCGGTTTTTATGAATTTTTCCGCATTTTTTTTATGAACTTTTTTCCGTTCTTTATTGATTTTTTATTCTTCTTCGATTATTTTTTATACATTTTCCGAAGTTAATGAAATTTTACCCGGAAATTTCCAAGTAATTTACAACTTTTTTCCATTTTCTTTCTTTCAATTTTTCCCGGTTTAAATGAATTTTTCCATATTTTTTACAAACTTAACAGGTAATTTTTATAATTTTTCCAAACCAATTTTAAGAAGTTTGCGGGAAATTTTAGGATTTTTTTTAGTTTTGGTTTAATTTGTTCATGAGCTTTTCCGAATTTTCTTGAACTTCTATAATGAATATTATTTTCTGAGTTTTTTTTCTTCAAAATTTTTATGGACTTTTCATGTTCTGTTTTATGAACTTTCCCAGTTTCAATGATTTTTTTCTCAAATTTAATGAATTTTTTGACATTTTTATAAAATTTTTGAGTAATTTACGTGTTTTTTTTAAACAAAAATTTAATAAACTTTTGCAATTTTTATTCTTTTATCAAAATTTTTAAATACATTTTCCAATTGAAAGGAAATTGTCCTAATCTTCCGATTTTTTTAATAGTGTCCTGTTTTTTCGGTATTTAAAAAAAAATCGTTCTAATTTATTATGAACTTTTCTGTTTTTAATAAAATTTTCGCCAATTTTTTTATAAACTTTTATATTTTTCGAAGTGGACCGGTTTTTTTTTTTTTTACAAATTTTCCGAATCTAACATTTTTTGTAAGGTTTGCGGGGATTTTTAAGATATTTTTGAAATTTTGTTTTAATTTTTTATGAGTTTTTCTGAATTTTTTTTTCAACTTCTTTAATGAATATTATTTCTTTTATGCATTTTTTCGATTTTAATACAATTTTCTGAGTTTTTTTCTTCTAAATTTTATTTTATTTATACCAAAATTATATTTCTTTATACCAAAATTATTGAATTTATACTAAAAGCATTATTTTTTAAATGAAAATTATGGTATTTATTTTAGACCAAAATTATTTAATTTATACCAAAATTATTTTTTTTTACTGAAAACCATTTATTTCAACTAAAATTATTTGTATTATACCAAAATTATTTATTTTATACCAAAACTAATTATTTTATTCCAAAATTACTAAATTAATACTAAAATTATTTATTTTATACCAAAATTATTTTTTTATACGAAAATCCTTTGCTTCTATACCACTTCTGCACCCTTGTTTGTAAAAATATATAATATATTCACACGAATACATTATTTTGTGTCATTAAAATGATTTTCTATGCACTTTTCCGAGCCTAGCAAAATTCAAAGAAGTTTTTGTGTTTTTTTTTTAAAGAATTTTTGTTTTTTGTTTTATAAACTATTCTTGATATGCTATAAACTTTGCATAAAAAATGTACTCATATGAACTTTTCCGAACTCTTAAAACAAATATTTTATTGATTTTTTTAATGCATTTTTTCAAACGACTACCGAAATTTTCCAATTTTTTTAGTCATAAAAATACGTCGTATTTCAACGTTAATTTTTTGCGAATTTTTTTTTTCGTATTTTTCTGAGAGTTTTTATGGAGAATATTTTTTTAATGATTTTTTATTTGCACTTGGCTATATTTTTTTAAAGAGTTTTAAAAAATGTTCTTTTCACAATAATTTATTGAATTTTCTTTTAATAGTTTTTTGTTTTGTTTATTTTTTTTCAATTAAAACTTTTTAAAATTAATATAAACACACATTAACGCTTATCAAACAACAACTAAAGTACAGAACAACAATTTGCTGCCCTTTTACTCTGCTCTGTTCTCCCTACTGGTTTATCTTTTTCCTCAAAATTTTTACCTCATTTAGAGAACAGAAAAAAAAACACTAAAAATAATAAAGCAACAACATTAAAAATCCGTAAATTGCCCATAGTAAAAAGGTAAGAAATTGTTTTTTCCCCAAGAAAATTGGATAATTTTTAAAAATGATTACCTTTTTTTTCAGGAAAAAGTGGAGGTTTTTAGCAATAAAAGTAATATTTTTAAAATGAAAATAAAAATGAAAAAAATTCAAAATTTACTACTGACTTACTGACTTACTTGTTGTTTGTTTACTCGCTAAACGAAAATGACAAGCCATCGTCTTATTAGCGATTTGCGAACGTAGTACGTTAGTTGATTAAGTAGTTTTTTTTATTTTTTAATAAATTATCTTATCAAAATTCGCCGAAAATTTAATGATTGTTATGGAAAATTAAAAATATTCGCAATTTCTTGGAAAAATATACACTACCGATGGTGGTGGGTAGTAAGTATTAACCCTCATAGAAAATTTATGCGAATTTTTTTTTTCATTGATAAGAAATTACAAGCAAAAAATTGTTAAAAAAATTTGCGGAAAAAAAACCACAATAACAACACAACAACGATTGTGGATTCACTCTCCTAACACTTGTACATATGTAGATACTGCTTTCCCACCCTTCTAGCTGCTTAAATACGATATGCTGTAACTAATAATAAATAATAAATAGTAAATAAGCGAACGTGATTAAACTTTAATCATATTTTGTAATATTCGAAAAACTAAAAAAAAAAAAAAAACGTGTTCTAATCGTGTGAATACAAAATTAATTGCACAACCTAACATAAGGAGGGGGGAGGGGCGGTTTCCACCCAATATGGTGCTACAAAGTGATTTTTTTTCTTTCTAAAAACTCCCGCCATCTATTTAGAAGAAAATACTTTTAAAAAATTATTTAAAAAAAAACATAAAAAATTTGAAAAAAAAACATTCAGCGATCCATTGCCAACGTTCCATTTTTTTGTTGTTGACAATAGTAGAGAAAGTCAATTTCTGTAATTTAATTGTTAAATAAAAAAAGTGTTTTTTTTTCTCACAATTCCTTAGAAAAAATAATTAATTTAGAGTGTTCCATTACCATTTATTTTTCAAATAATATTTCCGTGATACTTTTTTTTAAATATTTATTAATTATTAAAAGAACCACCAGAAATATTCAGAAACACCTCTCCTTTTTGTCGTTCCATTAACAACGTTCCATAGATAAGAAAAAACGCAAATTCCCATGATGGGTAATAATACAATACTTTTTTTTTATATTCACTATTTATTATCAAAGAAACCATCAGAAATATTCAGAAACACCATTCCTCTTCGTTGTTCCATTACCAACGTTCCATAGATAAGAAAAAACGCCAATTCCCATGATGGGTAAAAATACATTTTTTTAAATTTACTATTAATTATCAAAGAAACCATCAGAAATATTCAGAAACACCATTCCTCTTCGTTGTTCCATTACCAACGTTCCATAGATAAGAAAAAACGCCAATTCCCATGATGGGTAAAAATACATTTTTTTATATTTACTATTAATTATCAAAGAAACCATCAGAAATATTTAGAAACACCATTCCTCTTCGTTGTTCCATTACCAACGTTCCATAGATAAGAAAAAACGCCAATTCCCATGATGGGTAGAAATACTTTTTTTTATATTTACTATTAATTATCAAAGAAACCATCAGACATATTTAGAAACACCATTCCTCTTCGTTGTTCCATTACCAACGTTCCATAGATGAGAAAAAACGCCAATTCCCGTGATGGGTAAAAATACTTTTTTTAATATTTACTATTAATTATCAAAGAAACCACCAGACATATTTAAAAACACCTCCCCTTTGTCGTTTCATTACCAACGGAACGATCCATTATTTAAGGAAAGGAAAAAATGCCTTTTTCTAAATAATATCAAAAAATATATTTTCAGTTAATATACACCATTAATTATCAAAAAGACCCACGAAAAATGTATAAAAACAACCACAATTCTTTCAGAAAAATTAATTATTCTGGACGTTCCATTACTAACGTTTCATTATTTTTATAAATAATAAAAAAAAACATTCTTTTTTATCAGAAATAATATTTTCAGTAAATTTTCATCAATAATTGTCAAAAACACTCACAATACCTTAAAAAAATATTTCTCTTTGGCGTTCTATTACCAATGTTCCATTTTTTTTTAAAATCGTTAAAAAAAAAAATATTTTTATCAAATTTTCACCATTATTTATAGAGCAAAGGCTAACCAAAAATTTACGGAAAACATCCGCATGAATTTGAATAAAAAATTATTTATATTTGTGTTTCACTGCCACAACGTTCCCCTATATATTTTTTTTTATAATAGAAAAAGTCATTTTTAGTAAAATTTCACCATTTTTTTTATAGAGCAGAAACAACCAGAAAATTTACAGAAAAAACCTTCCAGTTTTTAATAACAATTTTATGTTCTGTTGCCAAAAGTTCTATTTTTTTTAAAATAATAGAAAAAATCAAATTACTTTATCAAATTATATTTTTAACAAATTTTCACCACGAATTATCGAAAGAAGACCACAAAAATTGTACAAAAACATCTGCATGACCTTCAAAAACAATTATTAATTTTTCGTTCCATAAACCAACGTTCCATTTTTTTGCAAATATATAACCAATAATTTATTCCATTACCAAATTTCGTTTTTTTCCTTCTAAATAGTTGGAAGGAAGTCAATTTCTGTGTTATTGAGAAAAATATTTTTTCATAAAAATTTTCAACATTAATTATATAAAATATTCCAAAATATCCGCAAAAACCAGCGTTGCATAATTTTTTCTAAGAAATCACAAAAATTTGTTTTTTTATTTATTTGATTTAATCAAATTTTTAGTGGTAGAAATTTTCCTAATTATTTACCGTTAAAAATTGGTTAGGTTACATTGATTTTCCATAAAATTACAGAAAATTGTAATAACGTCAAAAATTTAAAAAAAAGGAGCTTTTTTTAAAAGGCTTTAATAAAATAAGACGAAAGAGCATGGAACGGATTCCATTATCAATGTTGCCAATTGAAAAAAAATAATAGAAAAAAAGCCCCTCCTCTCTCACCTTCGGAAAAAATGAGTTTTTGGTTGTTTTTTTTTGGTGTTGATAAAAACAAAAAAAATATTTTAGTTTATTTTTTTTTCCTTTAAATTTTTTATTGAAAAGTACAATAGAATTTTTTTTTATGAAATTTTTAACAAATAATCGGTTTTGACAGACAAACTAACAACCAAGCAAAAAAAAATTTCCACTTTGAAGCGTTCTATTGCCAATTTTTCACAAAATGGAATACGCAAAAAAATAAAAAATGGCACATGGTGATCTGTTGACGTTTTATTTTTGTTTTCTTATTTATTCAAAAAAAAGAAAAACATTGGAAAAAAATTAACGTAAATAAAGTTTGAACAATAAATGAAAACAAAACAGTTCGGAGGAAAAAAAAATATAACAAACGCTAAAAGTAAATAAGGTTTAAACAATAACAAATAAATGACAAAAAAAAAACTGAGCAAATAAACACAAAAGTGGATGAAAAGAAAACAAAGAAAAATTAATAAAGAACAGTCGGGAAACTATTGGTGGTTGCGAAGGGAAGTATGTACGGGAGGGTGAAAGGATTGCTGGTACTTTTCTGTAATGTGCAAGAAGAAATGAAAGGAAAAACAACGTCAACCCACCACCACCACCACCACTAGACGTTTGTGAAAATTTATTAATCGACGTCAATTAACAATGAAATTTGCTCAATTATTTTTTGTGAATTTTTTTTTGTTTCTTTTGTTCCTGTTTGCGGTTGTTTTTTGTTGTTGTTGTTGTTATTGTTTGTTTTGTTTGAGCTGCTTTTGTAAATATTGCAAAATTGATTATGAAAACAATAATTTTTATTGACAACAAGTAAGTTTTGTCGTCATTCGACAGGTTCGATGGGGAGGAGTCAACTCGGCTTAAAGGGGCACGAGCAGTTTCTTTACTGACACAAATGGCAATGGTAGAAGAGAACTACGTAAGTAATTTGCAAACAAAATTCAATAAAAGGTGTTTATTTTTGTTCAAATTTGTTTTTTATTTAAACTCTTTACTTATAAAAAAAAAATCACAAATTAAATATTGAAATTTTTAGAAAAATTAAAAAACAATTTTTTTTTTCGCCGAAGAAATTTAATTTATAAAAATTCAAAAGTCTACACGAAAAACTATGAAAGTTGTTTCTTTGCTAAAAAATTATTTGTTGAAAAATTTCAATATCAAATAATTATAAAAATATTAAAAAATTATAAAAATAATAAGAATTTTTTTCTGAAAACTAGAAAATTAATTGAAATAATTATTTAATAAATAAAAAAACAACACACTTGTTATTATATAATTTTTGGAAAAATATTAAGGAATAAATTTTGTACAATAAAATAGGGGATGGGGGGAATATTGGCAATTAATTTCAAGAAAATTAAAATATTTACGAAAATTCTTTAAATTCTGTTAAAAATATACAAAGAAAAATATATATAAAAAAAAAATATCAAACCAGTAAAAATTCCAATAAATTTCAAAAAAAAAAACATTGCAAAATAATGAAAATTTTTAGAGTGAAACAAAGAAAAAATTGTTTTTTTCATTTTATTTAATTGCTAAAACTAAAAAAAAATCATAAAAATTTGCGCCAAAAAAAATTGAAAAAATTTAAGTTTTTTTTCTTCTATTTCCTTAAAGTTTGGGAAAATAATTTTTCTTCTTCCTTAAAATTGACAAAAAGAAGGAAGTGTAATGAACATTTTGGAGAGAATTTTCCTTAATTTTTGTTTATTTGATTAAATAGTAATAAAATAGAAATAATTAAGTTTTTAGTTCAGAAACCAATTTTTTATGAAACACGAGTATAAGTCACACATTAAAATAATTTAACAAACAATAAAAAAATTAAGTACAAGATAAAAAATTTATAATAATAGGAAATTTATCTGTATTAAAATTGATTCAATATTATTAAATCTAAAAGTTTTGAGTAATATTTAGATATAATTGAATTTATTAAATAAATATTCGCAATATACAAAAAAAAACATTAATTAATTTCCTCTGTTTAAGGGGAATGCTTAACCTGTTTTAGTACTCAAAAATTTTGGTTTAATTATCGCATTGTATGTCTTCATTACGCCCATATATAATAAATTCATTTTTTATTTAAGCCTTATAATATTATCAACAGTTACTAAATTAATATAAGAAACTTTGAAAAAAAATTAAAAAAAAAAGGAAATTTTTTAAGAATTCTTCAAAAGTTTTGTTAATTTTACGAGAAATAAATACATACGAGGTCTGTTCAAAAAGTATCGCGAATTTTGAATTTCTGAGGTTTACGTATATTCGATTTTCGATTTTTCGTGGCGTTATGTTGGTTCTTTTGGTTAAGAATTTTTTTCTTACATTTTTGACGTTGGTAACAATTTTCTGTAATTTTATGAAAATAAAAGGAACCTAATTAATTTTAGCGGTAAATAATTTGGAAAATGTGATTAAATAAATAAAAAATTATGCAACGCTGTTTTTTACGGATATTTTGGAATATTATTAAGGGTTTTCTTTTGATAATTAATGGTGAAAATTTCTATAAAAAAATATTTTTCTCAATAACGGAAATTGACTTCTTTCCAACTATTTAGAAGAAAAAAAAAACGAAATTTTGGTAATGGACCAACAAAGAAATATTAGCAAATGTTTTTTTTTTGTTTTTTTATTGGTTATATATTTGCAAAAAAATGGAACGTTGGTTTATGGAACAAAAAATTAATAATTGTTTTGAAGGTCGTGCAGATGTTTCTGTACATTTTTTATGGTCTCCTTTCGATTAGTTGTGAAAATTTGCTAAAAATATAATTTCTGATAAAGAATTTTGATTTTTTCTATTATTTTTTGAAAAAATTGGACCATTGCATAAATTTACAAAAAAAAAATGGAAGGTCTTGTGGATGTTTTTTCTGCTTATTTCTGCTCTACGAGGTCTGTTGAAAAAGTATGTTGGTACTCATGTCTCTCGCTTATGCCGACAAGTTCGGCCATTTTGAATGTTCAGTTAATTTTTGACAGCTGCTTTGCTTGCACGTTTTTTGGCTCGTCTTCGATTTTTGCCAATTTTCGACCAAAAACAGCATCGCATTAACATTGCTAAGGAGCTGTTCGACTCTGTCCGCGACGACACAAATTTGATCCAAAAGGGAATTGTAAAAACAATCAAAGATAAATTGAGACTAATAAAAATTACAAAATTTTAAAAAAACGTAAAAAAATATGCAAAAATCTAAACAAAAAAAAATTTCTATTTTCTGAACTTTGGGGAATAAAAGAATTTTTCTATTTTCTTAATATTATGCAAAAGAAAAATTGCAGATTTTTACTTAATTTTTATTGTTTTTTTTTTAATAATTTTTTTTTTTTAAAAAAGTATAAAAATTTTGACAAAACTATTTTCTTAAAAGTAAGAAAAAATTTTGAAAAAAGTTGAAAATTCTTTGCGACAAAAGAAGAAGAAAATTAAAAGAAAAAATCACATACAAAGCAATTAGAAAAAGGACAAAAAGAACAACAACAACAAAACAGTTAATATTTCCCGTTTTCCTTTCATAATTTTTCATGCTTTTTTCATTTTCTTTCAAAGTAAATTGTGAGAAAAAAGTAATTTTTCTACAATAAATACCATTTGAACATATAATATATTCACACCCATAAATAGATAATAAACAAATTTAGAAGAAGAAAAAAACTAATATGTGAGAATGAAAAAGAATGTGAAAAAGTTGACAAAAATCAAACCTCAATTATTCTATTTGATAAAAAGGGGAACGAACGAGAAAGAGAGATAAAAAGATCAATGGAAGAACAATTTCCGAATTGATAATAAATAATAAAAAGAAACAGGAACAAAAAACCGTATCGAAAAGAGGGGGAAAAAATCATGAATGAAATTAGAAAATTATGAATGGTTTTGGTTCGGTTCGGTTGTGTTGTTGGTTTTTATTTGCTTTACAGAAAATTTTTTGACATTCGATCTGGATCTTCTGTACTGTCGAAATTTTTCTGTACTACATACGCACACATTCGTACAACTAAAAAGCGTTTTTATATTTTATGGTAAATTCTATCGAGTTTTTTTCTCTTTTTTTGTGTGGCTAATTTAACAAGAAATTATAATGCGTACGTGATATGTGAATTAGCGAACAGTGTAGTGTGTGTGTTTGTGTTTGGTAAATGAAAAAAAAAGTGTCAATTAATAACATTTACGCTTGACCGTTTACATGAGCAACTAAATATATGCAATCGTGTGTGTGTGTATTACACGTCCGCATTTTTATCAAAAATGTATTGCAATCCAAATCGACTGTGTGTACAGTCCCCCCCAAGTACAGTTACATTACTAGTCAAAAACTTTCATGAAAACAATTAAAATTGAAATTTCTCACATGTTGTTGTTAATGGGAATTTTTAGAAAAGTTTTTTTTTTTGGTTGTTTATTTATTGAAGAAATTCAGTTCAGTTCATTTAATATAAAAAGAAAAAAGTCAAATTTTAAGTTTATTAAAAAAAAAGTAAACAATAAAATTCATATTGGAAATTATTAAAAAACTTGAATAAATAATTTTTAAAATTATCGAAATTTTTATATGATTTTTTTGGGGGAATTTTTAACATTGACGATAGATATTAAGCAACAATTTCTAGAGAGGTAGGAGGGGAAGGGGGCGAAGGGGGCACAACATAAACAATATTAACAATTTAAAATTTGTAGGTAAAATTTAAAGAAAACAAAATCAAATTTAGTAAATTTTTAACGTTAACGATATTTAAACAATATTAACAATTAATGGTTTTTTAGGTAAAATTTAAAGAAAAACAAATCAAATTTGGTCAACAACAAAAAAAATCAATTTAATTTTTACCGAAACAAATCAAAATTGGTAAAAATTAAAAATAATCAAAAAAAAAAAACAACAATTTTTTTAACCTAAAATTTTAGTGGAATTTAGAAAGTTTAAAGAATGAGAAAGATGTGGGGGTGGGGTAAGGGGACAAGAAATATTTAAGCCAAAAATAAAATATAATAAAAACTAAAAAATTCTTAAAAAAAAAAAACAAAAAAAAATTCTATTAAATTATTCTTAAAAATTTTTATTGAATGGTAAATTTTTTTTAAGAGAAAAAAAATTATAATAGATAAAAAAATACTCTTAAAAATAAAATTGATTATTAGTTATGGTTTTTTAAACATCCTTGCACAAAATACTCAATTTATAAAAAATTATTTTTGATGGAAAAACTATATGGCCTTGAATGTAACTAACAGTTGTGGACTTTTTTTTTTTTTATCTCAGCTAAAGCTGATAATTTTGACCGCTAAAAAAATATTTACAAAACAAAATAACACAAAAATTTCACATTCACCAACGAATATTGAAATGGAAAGAATTTGGGGTATTTTTTAATGTTTTTTTTTCTGTTTTTTTTTTTTTTTTTGCAACAAGTTTTGAAGCATTGAACTTAATCGGAAATTGAAATTGAACTGAAACTGAAAAACTGGACTGAAGCTGGGGCGGAACGGGGGGGAGGTGTGGTCATTCCGAAAAGCAACACGTCATCCATCCACCAGCTATAAACTACTTAAGTATTCGTCGATTATTTTGTTGTCAGTTTAATCAACTCACCTGAGAAATGCTCTTGATTATTGTTAATAAGAATAAAAAAAAAACTGATTTTAAATTTAAAAAAAAGACAATATTTAGCAGAAAATATTTTTTTTATTTTTTATTTCTTCTTACTAGCAAAAAGACCAACTAGTAGCATTTTAGTCGTTCATTTTATTAGTAATTACTAGTTAGTCAACCAACTATCATTTATTTTAATAATAAACCACTCGACCAACAAACTCCATAAATAAACATTAAATAAACACTTACTTAAAGTGCTATGAAAGAGAGAGAGAGAGAGAGAGAGAGAGAGAGAGAGAGAGAGAGAGAGAGAGAGAGTGAAAGAGTGAGAGTATGTGTGTGTGTGTTGAGGATGGGATAAACACATAATTATAATATGAGCAGCCCATAAACAGGAAATTCTTTTGTAAAATTGTTTGAATTATTTTTCTCTTGTGTCAATGGTAAATAATTTCATATAATCGAAAATATATTATAGAGTTTTCCAATAAGAGTGATATGATTTCTAAGTGACGTTTCGGCCATTTTTAATATGTCATGATCTGTCATTCTTTTTTTTCATTGTATTCAGTAATGCTAACAATTTCATCATGGAGAGATATGGCGCAAGAACAACATTTACTAATTATTCAATTTTATTATCAAAATAATTGTTCTCCAATTGAAGACACCGCTACAAAAAGGAGGCAGCTCCATTTTACCAATTTTTTCAGGAGAAGCAAAAAACTGTATCACTACGAATTCTGTGGATTTTTTTTTACTTTATTCATATGTGGAGTTAATCTCTATTACTTAATACATAATATACTCTCAAATTACTTCCTCTTGGAAACTTGGATAGATAAAACAATGGAGCTGCCCCCTTTTAACACCGGAAGATGCGAAAAAAAAGTCAATAATAAATTTCAAGTTATGTATTAACAATTTTTTTCTTCAAAAGTACATAATAAAGTAACATTACATTAGTCTGTTGTTAAGCTATCTTCTTCGTGCCCAACAGTTTGCTCTTCTTTTTGGCTCTTCAGCTGGTCATAAAACCACATACAGTCTGGGGGCATATATTTTGTTGCGAGTTCTCGGACATGTAGATATTTGGGGCGCTTCAGTGGTAACTGCCCAGAGTAGAAGAGAGATTTAAAAGCAGGTAAAGTTAACGCAATGCCATTTTTCTGAAGGATAAACAAGTTCTTTAGCAAGGCAGAGGCTACAAGTCCTTTTGCTGTATACGCCATGACACGGTAGGAAGATATCCCAAATTTTTGTTTTCATTTTGTTTTGAAAGCCCCTTTAAAATGACCAATGAAATCTAAAATCATATCTTGGGAAACTGGAACTACTATAAATTTGCGGCATGTATTTTTACAACTATTTGTCCGCCTAAAAATATGTCCTGTTTCTAATTACAGTTGCAGTCTTGGCCGGTTTTACGAGGGTCGTTCAATAAGTTTTTAGAAAATCGGTCGGTAAAGATTTTTTTTTGTAAGTAGCATTATCGACAGGAAAGCTGTCAAAATTTCAGCTCGATCCTTAGTGTAGGTCAATTTCTATCGTCGATTAAAGTTAACGACATTTATTTGTGCATAACAATGGAAAAGAGCGAGTTTAGGGCTGTCATCAAACATCTCCATTTGAACGGTTTACAATTGGGTGAATGAATTTAAACGCGGCCGTTCATCCACAAAAGATGAACATCGTTCAGGACGCCCAGTTGAGGTATCTACTCCTGAAATCATCGACAAAATCCACGATCTGATTTTGAACGATCGGCGAATTAAAGTGCGCGAATAAGTTGAGGCCACGGGCATATCATAAGGTACAGTTGCTTCAATTTTGCATGAAAAATTGTCTGTGAAAAAAATTTCGGCAAGATGGGTGCCGCGTTTGCTCTCAGAGGAGAATAAACGCAATCGTGCAGTGGACTCTGAGACTATGTTGGCACTCTTTCATCGCAATCCTGCCGAATTCCTTCGTCGATATGTCACTGTGGACGAAACCTGGATACATTACTACACTCCAGAAACGAAGAGACAGTCATCACAGTGGATTTTCAAGGGTGAACGGGCTCCGAAGAAGGCAAAAACTGTGCCATCGGCCGGCAAGGTGATGGCCACGGTCTTTTGGGATTCGCAGGGCGACTACTTGGAAAAAGGAAAAAAATAACAGGAGCGTATTACGCGTCGTTATTGCAACGGTTGAGCGAGGAAATCAAAGAGAAACGCTCCCATCTGAAGAAGAAAAAAATCCTCTTGCATCAGGACAATGCGCGTGTGCACACCTGCGCTGTTTCCATGGCCAAAATTGTGGAATTGAGAATGGCATTGTTGCAGCATCACGCTTATTCACCAGATTTGGCCCCGAGTGACTATTTTCTTTTCCCCAATCTGAAGAAATGGCTTGGCGGACGACGGTTCACTTCCAACGAGGACGTCATTGTTCAAACGGATGAGTATTTTGCAGAACTTCCGAAATCCTATTTTTTGGACGGGATAAAAATTTTGGAAAAACGGTTGGAAAAGTGTATAGAGCTAAAAGGAGATTATGTTGAAAAATAACAAAATTTTTTTTTTAAAAACAGTTTTTTTCCATCTTTTTCTAAGGGCTTATTGAACGACCCTCGTACTTTCACTTTTTACACCATTTTCTTTATTTTTAATGCCGATATACGATATTCCTTCAGCTTTCCTTCTCTTCGCAATATTTCTCTCCCACTTGCTTTCATCTCTTACTCGTTTCTTGCCAATTTTTTTCTTCGCAACTGTTTGTTCCTGGTCCCTATGGTCATCTTCAGAATCACTTTTGGACCATTGATGAAATTTGAGCAATTAAATTAAATACAGAAAATCGTTTAACAGTAGCTTCCGGGTCATCGGGACAAAAATCAGTATTTCTATCCGAATCGTTAAACTGTTCGCTTGAACTATTGCTATTCGACATTTAAAAAAAAAAACGATAAAACTGTAAACCAATCTGCTGCAATTTACACGGAAAAGACCTTAATCTGCCAATGATCTGACTGACTGACAAATCTGTCTATTTGTCAAAGCCACATTTCACATTGTATGATGAAAATTTATCATGCATGTTCATTCAGCTTCGGAGCTGCCTTGTTTTTGCACGGGATTCAATAAGGGGCCATTTACATATCCTCTATATTTCCGCAGTGAATTAAAGCAGCTGCCTCGTTTTTCCACTGATTGATAGAGCAGCTTTGGAATACTTTATATCCAATGGAGAAAAAAAATCGCCAAAAAATGGAGCTGCCTCCTTTTTGCAGCGATGTCTTCAATTGCAACTTTTCGTGCGCTTTTGCCATTTTATGGTCGTAATAATCGTCCAACTGTGCTCGCTAGTTAAAAATTTCGAGCGTACATTTTCTTTACATAATGTTCACGTGCCAATAAGACAAAGAACCGCTCGAAGTAATTTGTCGATTCCAAGATATTCTCAAGAATTGGGAAGGATTTGGGCTTGTATCCGTATAAAATTGTTATCATTCAAGAACTGTAGCCATTGGACCAACGTAAACGTTGTGAATTTGTTGATTTTGTCTTGGAACAAGTTGAAAACGATAACGATTTTTTTGAAGAAAATCATCTTCTCCGATGAGGCTCACTTTCATCTGAGTGGTGCGGTAAATAAACAAAACTGTCGATTTTGGTGCGAAGAAAATCCACAAATTATTCACGAAATTGACAGTTTGGTGTGGTGGAATCATCGGTCCGTACTTCATTCGAAATGAAGCTGGTAACACCGTTACTGTCAATGGAGAGCGGTATAGATCGATGATAACCAACTTTTTATGGCCGAAATTGGAAGAAGTTGATCTTGACAACATCTGGTTCCAACAAGACGGGACTACGTGCCACACAGCACGTGCAACAACCGAATTATTGCGAGAATAGTTTGGAAATTCGATCACAGAAATTGTGACATTGAATGGCCTCCAAGAAGTTGTGATTTAACACCATTAGACTATGTTATTTCTTGTGGGGTTATTTGAAGTCATTGGTCGTGAGCAATAAACCAGACTCTCTTCAAGCTTTAGAAGTCAATTTGAACGTGCTATTCATGACATACGACTTGATTTAGTGAAAAAAGTAGTGCTCGAATATTGGCTTTCATTTCGATAATCGTTCCTGTAAAAGAAGTCGTGGAGGCCATTTGAATGACGTTTTATTTAAAACTTAATTGTATCGATTGTACTTCACACACTAAATAAAAAAAACATTTGAATTTCCTTAACAATTAGTGTGTTTTTTTAAAAAAAAAAGAAATCATATCACTCCTTTTGGAAAACCCTATATATACTGTGATTAATGGTATTCAAAAGAGGATTTTTAAAAAAAAAATTTTAATTAATTTTTTCTTTGGTTTTAAATTTATTTTTTAAAAAATATCTCATAAACGGAACAGTTAAAAAAAAAGCATCCATAATTCATAAAAGAGAAGATTTTCACCACACGAATCATTCCACCATTGATAGATCTCACCACATCACGATAACGATTACAGCGCCAATTTCAACATTCCCCCAATTGAAATCGACTGTGTTGACTCTTTGAACAACAAACAAATTAGCGAACATCGATCTTGTTGCTTGTCATTCTCTCACATGTAAGTATTCCCATAAAACTCTTCTCTCTCTGATTCTCTAAAATTCGGTTTGCTTGATTCTCTAAAATTCTCTCGAATTCCTAATCTGCGCCTCTCACTTGTTCGAAGGCACTTAAATATTAATTTCGTTTTATTCGTTTCTTCTTTTATGTTTGGTCTTTTTTCTATTTTCTACTTCTTTTTTTTTTGGTAACTTTGTCATTGAACTAATATGAATGAATGAATGAAAAATCGCATGAATGAGAACCAACCGTTTTCATGGTAAGGAGAGACAGTATAAACGCGATTGCTAATAGTAAGTAAGTCAGTCCGTTTTCTTCTGTTCTTGTTTACCGTAGTGTTGTCTTCTTCTTTATACATTTTTTTCCTATTGCTTTTCTTCTTTTTCTCTTTATACATTTTTTTCCTATTCCTTTCCCCCCATCTCGTATATTTGATGGATGAATTTAGAATTGCTTCTTTTGTTTCAATTGATTTCATTTAAAATTGGAAGTACTTCTAATACGAGTATGTTGGGGAATGGGAAATAGAAGGAGTTACTAACAAAAACGTCATATTTTATAGAATACAAAATGGAATTAGTTATAATGTGTATAAGCTTAAATCCGCTGTTTGGTTATAGATGGCGTAAGTGATCTCTATCAATTAAGCTACCATTGATGAGTTTGACATCTGTCAACATTAATCAGTGCACATTGTCAGCAATTTCGTACAACAACATACATTTTTCCTTTGGTAATCAGATTCTAGTTTTGTGCCAGAAAATATAGCATATGCGGGAAACTCTGCTTTTCTGCTTCAATTTGAAGAAATCGCATCTAATGCTTATGAAGGTCTATCATGTGACTGTGCTTTATCGGAAAGAACATGCCGAGATTGGTGTAGTCGGTTTAAAGACGGCAATTTTGACTTGTGAGACAAGAATTGTGAAAATCGGCCTAGGAAGGTTAAGGACTATAAATTGCAGGCTCTTTTGGACAAAGACGATACCCAATCGTAAAAAATGCTTGCGACGGAGCAATTGGGTGTTACTCAGCCATGGGGGGGGGGGGGGGTGATGGTAGATTGAAAAGATCGGAAAATGGGTGCCGCATGAATTGAACGATAGGCAGATGGAGCGACGCCAAAAAACACATGCAAAATCTTGCTCGCCAGACAAAAAATAAAGTCTTTCCTGCATCGGATTATGACATGCGATGAAAAGTGGATATATTTCGAGAATCCTATACGCAAGAAATCGTGGGTTGATTCCGGCCAACCATCAACATCTTCCCCAAGACCAAATTGCTTCGGGCGAAAGACGATACTGTGCGTTTGGTGGGATCAGCAAGGGTATCGTCTACTATGAGATGTTGAAACCTGGTGAACTGTCAATTGCATCGTGCTCTGCGTGAAAAAAGGACGGATTATCAACAAAGACATGACAAGCTGATTTTCCTCGGCGACAACGAACCATCGCACATGTCAAAAATGGTCCGAAACTACTTGGAGACACTCAAATGGGAGGTGCTACCCCACTCCGCTTATTCACCAGACCTGGCCCCTTCCAATTACCACCTGTTTTCGTCGATGGGCCACACGCTCGCTGAGCAGCACTTCGATTCTTACGAAGACGTCCGAAAATGGTTTGATGAGTGGTTTGCCTCGAAAGAGAAGGAATTTTCTTGGCGCGGTATCCACAAATAGCCCGAGAGATGGGAAAAGTGTATAGCTAACGAGGGCGACTACTTTGAATAAATTTGTTTTTGCTTTCTATGAAAAAAAACATGTTTTTTTTTTATTAAAAAAACAGCGGATTTAAGGTTATACACCTTTTAACCATTCCAAAAGAGGTTAATTTTCTAGAGTTTTGAGATAGTTTTGATTTTTCTTCTTTAAATTTTTAAATATGGTTTAAGTGGAAGAAAAAAAAATTAAATATAATAATTTATTAGAAAAAAACCTAACCAAAAAAATAAACATTTCTCTCTTTTTTAAGAAAATTGAAAACTGCTAATATTATTTATTAAACACCAGCCCCCCTCCCCCCTCCCGCAATAAAAAACCTTGCGGCAAATAACAAAAATTATATAAAAAAAACACAAATTGAGAAAAATATTTTTAAGCTCCTTAAAAAAACCACAAAAATGTTGTTGATTTTTAAAAAAAAAAAATTGCGTTAACCACAATAATTTTATTTTCTCTTTTAAATTAATTTTGTCTTATTATAATTTCGAAGAATTTTTTTAAATATTTTTTAAGGTTTTTCTCGGATTTTTTTTTTTAATAATTTGTTTTTATTAATTTGCATGCAGTGTTTTTTTTTTTGTAACTTTTTAGAAGTTTTTCTTATTAATTTTTATGTTTTTTTGTTTTTGATTTTACATTTTTTTTTATTTTTGTAAATTTTTAGCAATTTTTTTTATATTATTTATTTTTTATATTATTTATTTTTAACTGGAAGTTTGAAAATAATTTTTTTTTTCTAACGCAAATTTTTTAACAGTTTTTTAAGGATTTATGTGAAAAAAAAATTATTTTTTTCTTCTTTTTTTAAAATATTTTTAAAATTTTTTTTGGAATTTTCTTTCTTAATAATTAATTTGTAAACAGTTTTTTTTATTGTTACTTTTTAGAAAATTTTCTTCTTAATTTTTTTGCTAATTTTTACAATTTTTTTTTATTTTTGTAAATTTTCGGCACCTTTTTTTGATTTTTAACTTAGAGTTTTTAAA
Source organism: Atherix ibis (assembly GCA_958298945.1). Taxonomy (NCBI): domain Eukaryota; kingdom Metazoa; phylum Arthropoda; class Insecta; order Diptera; family Athericidae; genus Atherix; species Atherix ibis. Next base: position 80,992,855 of record OY282609.1, read on the forward strand.
AATAAAATAAGTTTTTTATTTTTATAAAGGCTTGCACTAATTTTTTTTTTAAATTTTTCTCAATTATTTCGTTTTGTTTTTTTTTGTAAAGAAATAAAATGTTTTTTTTTTTAAAGGAATTTGAATAATTTTATTAACTTTGGAAGAACAGGAATATTTTTTCCACATAAATCTGTAATTTTTCTAAAACATTTTTTTTATAGCAAAACTGTTTTTCTTTTTCTTTAAAAAAAAATATAGTAAATTATTGATAAGAAAACTTTTAATAATAACACAAAAAGGACAGCTCCAAAAAAAAAAAATCCAATTCGATGTTCTTTCTTTATCTAAATTCGATCGTTTTTAAAGGTAAAAACAACATAAAAATAGAAACAAACAACAAACAAACAATATGCAAATGCAAAAATATTTAATATAAAGTCAACAGTCAAAAGTTAAATCGTTTCCGACAGTAACAAAACATGAAAGGCGTAAGTTTAGTTTATACCAATTTCGTGAGATCTCATCTTTTTCTATTTACACGTATTCTTGATCTGAAATGTGTTCTTGACACTTAAAAGATAAAATGGCACCCGAGATAAATTAATGCCAAAAAATAGAAAATTGCATTCGCCATTATTGACGACAATAGGTTTTTTTCGTAGTCCAAAAAAAATAAAAAAATAGGAAATCACCCAAAAAATTATCGATCAAATAAATTAATTAAAATGTCAAACTATTTTGTATTATTTAAACCAGCCCCCGTCCTCTCCCATAGTCGCCAATTCATCAACAACTTTTGTGAAATAAATGTCATCGTTTTATTAATTTAAATTTTAATTTTTTCTTCTATTATCATTTGAATATTTTTAAATGAAAAAAAATTCCGTTAAATGTGCATAAAGTTAAACAAGATTTTTATATAAATAATAATATCATCTATAAATAAGTTATGTTAATTTATAGGCATTATTTTTTATATTTTGCAATTTTTTTAAAAATATAAATTAACTTTTAAAATAAATAATAATAAGACCAATGTGACTGGATAATTGGAGGTAAAATTATTCTCATAATTATTAAGGCAAAAAATTAAATGGCACCCCAAATAAACAGTGTAAAGTTTGATGCGTTTTCGAAAAAATAGTCAAAACGGTATTACAGAAAGGAAAATGGCGTACAAAAACCAAAACAATGTGATAGAAATGAGAGCAGTTAAATTGACTTTATTTTTTTTAATTTAAAATGAATTTTTTTTTATTTTTTGATATTAAAAAGAAGAAGAAGAAGACGTACATTTTAAATATATAAGCCAAAACTTATAAGTCATAATAATATAACGAAGACACACAAACAAAAATCACGCATTAGTTTTGTTTCGTATTAAAAAATAACAATTTTTATTAAGAAGAAAAAACCAAACGAATAAAATCCTGCAAAAAAGTTCCAAAACACAAAAAAAAAAAATATAATAGAAAATTATAAAAAAAAGTCGAAATAGAAAGAAAATTCGAAATTTTTTTTCAAAAAACCAAAAATTAAAAATTGAAAGAGAAAAATTAAAAAATAAAAGAAAATGATTACAATTACAAAAAAAAATATCAAAAAATATTAAAAAATTGTTAAAATTATGGAAAACGTAATTTTAAAAAAATTCAGTAAATGAGAACAGTTACAAAAACAAAAAAAAAAAAAGATAAAAATTCCAGAAAAAAAATTGTAAAAAAAAACTAATTAAAATGCAAATTTTTTTTTGAAAAACCAAGAAAAAATAAAAAATTTTGTAAATGAGAACAATTGCAAAAAAAAAACAAAAAAAAACAAGATAAAAATTCCAGTAATATCCCAGAAAAATTTTTTTTAAAACAAAAATAAAAAAAAAATAATCAAAAAAAATTTCAAAAAAAAAAACAAAAAATAAAATTTTTCTGTAAATTAGATTCCAGGAAAAAAAAAATTGTAAAATAAAAATTAGTTGAAAAAAAATTAAAAAAAAAAAAAAATAAGACAAAAATTTAAAATTAGAAAAAAATATAATTAATAATGAGAATAAATAATAATAATAACTTCTAATTATAAAAAAAAAATAAAGATATTGTAAAGGTAAGAAAAATTAAAAAAAAAATAAAAAACCAATGCAAAAAAAATCATATTTTTTAATAATTTTATAGAAAAATAGAACGTAAGGAAAATGTGGAAGAAAATGTCCGGCATTGTAATGAAATGGAACGAAACAAAATGATGGAACGAAATTAAGTGGGAAATGATAGAACAGAACAGAACAGAACAGAACAGAAAAGAACGGAACAGAAAATAGCATTTGCTGTTACCCCTTTTTTAATAATACATTAGTATTAATTATTATTAATAATAATAATAATAATAATAATAATAACAATTACAATATAGTAAAGCGCTATGACTACTAACATAAGTACTCTAACCCTGTCCTTCTGCCTTTCATCCTCTCTTCTTATTCCGTTTAAAAAAATAGTTAGAAAATAGTAAATAACAATAGAACGAAGAAGAAACAAATACCAAAATAGAAAAAGACCAAGTAGAGAGAAAGAGTGCGAGAATGAATGATCTTCAGTTAATTAATAATCACTATTCATAATACCAAATAAACTTTGCTTTTTTGTTCTGTGTGTGACTGTGTACAAAAACTTCCCATTCAACATTATTTTCTATTCATTTGTGTACATTTTTATTTATTAAACATAATACAATAAAATCAAAAAAATATCCAACACTCAAATACGCACGCATATGTTAGTTAATACACGAATGCATAGAAAAGTTTTCAAGCGTTTTTTTTTTTCGTTTGCCTTCAAATCAAAACATCAAAAGTGAAAAACAATCCAATCGGAATGACGTGTTATGTGCACCAGCCGAACAGTCCAATCAGTTATGCACATGCTTTTGATTGCCTAAAGAGAAAAAGAGAAGAAAAAAACAACGAATAAATGCCAGATTAGTGCATGTCAGGACAGACAGGGTAGCAGCAGGCAGCAATATAAAAGTGTGAATGAGAAAAATACAACTTGTTTACAATTTTTGTCACAATGAACTTTGAAGTCGTACTGCTCTCTTAATAATAAATAATAAAAATAAAAAATAAAAAATAAAAGAAAAAAGACAAAATATTAAATAAGTAATATCGCCACGTACATGATAGTATTAGTGACGTAAAAATAATAATAATGTTAAGATTCAGCAGTGTTCGACCCCTTCTTCCTTCTCTTTCTTATGCGCGGACGTGTTAATAATTTTTTGTTGTTATTGTTGATTTTTTAAAAGAACTTAAAAATTATTATTACTGATTAGAATTGCATTTTTTTTTTTAAATTTTTTATTATTTTGTTGTGGTTTTTTTTCGCAATTTATTATCTTTGTATTTTCTGTGCTTTTATTATTTTACCTAAGTTTTTTTTGTTCCGTTTTATGGCCAGTAAACAGTATTTTTCAGCAGACATTAAAGTGTTTTTCGTTATTAAAAATATTTTTTTTTCTTCTATTTAACATTTAAAGTTTAAAAATTATTGTAATTTGTTATTTTTTTTTATAAGTTTTTATTATTTTTACTTGATCATCAAATATTTTTTAGAATTTCACCCTCTTTCCCTTTTTTTTGTAATTAAATAATTTTTAAAAATTTCAATTAATTATTTAAAAAAATCATAACTTTTTTTATTTTATAAAAATTATATTTTGTACTAACAAGACTGCAACACACCAACCCCGACCACCCTCCCTAGTAACTTAGTAGGAATATTGTTTTTTTTTTATACTCTTTTTTTAAATTAAGCAAAAATAATTTTTTTTATTATAAAATTTTTGGAAAAATATTTAAGGAAGCAATTTTTTACCGCTTATTTTTATAATTTTCCAAATTTGCAAAAAGTTTGCAAGAGTTTTACAACAAAAAAACTGCTTTAAAAAAAAAACGTTAAAAAATTACTTGTTGAAAAATTTAAATCAAAAAATTTTTTTATAATTTTTCCAAATTAAAATTTTTTTTTAACTGTTTGTGGGAATTTTACATAAAAAACTGCAAAAATTTTTTTTGCTAAAAAATTACTTGTTGAAAAATTGAAATAAAAATATTAAAAGTTTTGATAAAAATAATGTTTTTTTTTGCAAGTAAGGAATTTTTTTTCCAAAACTATAAAATCAATTGAATTAATTATTTGATTAAAAAAAAAACAACACACTTTTTATTATATAATTTTTGAAAAATATTTTAATGAAAAAAATTTTTAACGGTTATTTTTAAATAACCGTTAAATTTTTTTTTTTTGCAAAAAATTACTTGATAAATTTAAATAAAAAAAGAAAATTTTTGTGAAAATATTTATGTGAAAAATATTTAAAGCTTATTCAAAAAAATTTTAATAAAAATAATAAGAATTTATTATATTTTTTGAAAAATATTAAAGAAAATTTTTTTTTCCTTATAAAATAAGATAAAAATTGCCAATTCATTTCAAGAATAAAAAAAATAATTACGAAAAATTTTTAAATTCTGTTAAAAATATATAAAAAAAACTATCAAATCAGTAAAAAATTCCAGTTAATTTAAAAAAAAAAAACAATTACAAAATAATGAAAAATTTGAAAAAATCCTATAAATTTTGAAGTAAAACCTAAAAAATATTTTTTTTTTATTTTTATTTAATTACAAAAAAAAAAAAAAAATTACTTTTTTTTAAATTGAGTAAAACTCAGTTTTTTGTTGTTGTTGTTGTCGTTAGAGAAAATTTTTTTTAAAAATTTATAATAAAAACAGAATTTATAAATTATTAGTAAAAAAAAAAAAAAAAACTTTAACCCGGAATTGCATTTTGCTTGGATAACTTTTAAAAATCAAATAGCAGAAAAGTTATTTCATGCGCACCAGCACAACACATCAAAACAAAACAAAATAAAAAACAAAACAAGTGCAAAAATTATTAATTGCGGAATACAATAATTTTCAATAGAAAAACTTCATGGTGAAAATGAAGAGTAAACGGACGCAAGAGCCACACAAAGAGAAATTAGAGAAAGAATATTTACACTACCGATGCAATGGAATTTTTAAGTGTCATTTCCCAAAAATAAAAACACAATCAAAAGAAGGAAAGATAGATGAGGAAAATTGAAGAAAGAAGAGTACACAGATAACATAAGAGAAGGAAAATTTTATTACGCAGAAGAAAAAGAGATTTGTAAAATTGTTGTTAAGAATCAGGGTTGGTAATGAATGGGGGAGAAAGAGATGAGGACGGGGTGTTTAGGTTAACAGAGTTGAGAATTTGCATTTGTTTATGATGACAGAAGCAGAAAAACACTTACACAGGCACACGGAAAATTGCAAAGTGGCCGATGACGAGTGGCGAAATGGGCACATGGCAAAAACAATAGGCATTCGTAGTAGTAACCGTAGTAGAAGAAGGAGTAGTAGTAATAGTAGGAATAGTAGTAGTAGTCGTAATCGCTGCCACATCGGATGAATGGCACCGTACACCTGCTGCAATCCACTTCATCCATTTCACAGGACTGTACTTGACTGCGCGCTGCGTTGCTGCATTCTTAATATTTTGCTGACGCGACTCTTTTTGAATTCCACTCAATTTTTCATAGAATTTTCTGCACGACGACCTATTTTTGCATCGTACTGTACTCGTTCCCAATTCCTTTCGATTGTGTTGTTTGCACATTCCAATTTTTGTACTCAATCATTGCACTCGTTTTACATTCAAATGCATTCCGGGGATTTGAATTATTGTTTGTGAAATGCGCGGCAGGGCAGATTCTCGAACGTAATTATGGAAAATTGTTGTGCGCATTGCCGCCGCCGCCAACCAAAGTAAAAAAAACAAAAAAAGGAAAAAAAATAAAATTAACAACAAAAACCAAAAGTAAACGTGGCGCATTAAAATCGAGTGCAATTTTTATACAAAAACACATACACGAAAAGAAATATAAACAACAAGGGATAATAATGTATGTGTGACTAGGTCGGATTGTAATTATATTGATTGGATGCGATGCGATGAGGCAGTTGTGGTGGTGGTGGTGGTGACGGGATGGTGTTTGGAGGGGGAGGGCAGAATGTTGGTCACCAACACGTGCTCATATATTAGGGGATGACGAAATGGTGGAAATTTTTTTTTTTACGTATCAGACAATAAATACGACCTAAAAGCGTCAGAATTTGTAGCGATGATACACGTCCCCAATGAGGGTCGGTGCTTTGTGGTGCTTTTGCGTTATTCAATAATTTTTGTTTTGTTTCTTTTTAAATCGCAAAAAGGGGGGGGGGGGGGGGGGTAAACATCTTTAAAGGGAAATCAAATTTAATTTTTAAAAAAAATAAAAAATATTTAATTTAAAAATCAACAAAAAAAAAACGTTTTTATTGAAATTTTTATTAACTGGAAGGGGGGAAGGGGGGTACGTTTTCCTAAAAAAAAAAATTTTCCATCTGTATATTTTTAAGAGAATATATTTTTTGTTGGATCCAAAATTCAGGCTCAAAAATATTTGTTTAGAAAAAAATTTAGTACAAATTTATATTAGTCGAAAATTCTAAAAATTCTATTGCAAAAAAATTTGTACCAAAAAATTTTTCGGTGGGAGGGGGGACCTATAAAAAAAAATTCTGTTTTCCTATAAAAAAAAATTCCATCTATTTTTAAGAGAATATTTTTTTAATTTAAAAAAAAACGCTTTTTCAAAGAGAAAATCCTAAATTTCACTTTTTTTTAAATTTACAAAATTTTAAGATTCTTTTTTTTCTTCTTTCTAATAACAAACTTCAATGCTTTTGACGATGAAAAAAAAAAGTTTTTTTTAAAAAAAAAACTATATAAAAAATAACAAAAAAAAAATTATAAAAATTCAAAAATGAATAATAAATAAAAAAAAAAAAAATCCCCCTTAAAGAAAAGAGAAGAAGAAAAAAACACTATCAAAACAAAATTAAAAATAAAAATAATAATAATAGAAAATTTTGAAGACCAACACTACCAGAGAGGAAAAATATTTAAAAAAAAAAATAATACCTTCAATTACCTACGCTTTTTTTTCAATTAAAAACAAAATTCCACAAACTACGTCGTTATTAGTTTTTTTGGTATTTGAAGTTTTACTTTTTTTATTCGGTTTTGTTGTTTTCCTTCAACTTCAATTGCGTGTCCAACAATAACAATAATGGCTGTAGGGGCCTAATTTTTGTGGTGCAATTGTATTTGTTGAATTGTGTGTTGAGATAATAAGATACCAATCAGACCCAAAAGAGATGAATTGGTGAATGTGGCGACTATTGACAATGATGACGTAATTGAAATTGCATTCATTTTACGTGTGGCATTGGAGATAGTACGTGTATTAGTCACCGTAGAGTTATCTCTTTTCTATCACGAGTGGTATTTGGTCTTTTATTTAGTAGAGTGGCCTTGGAAGGAGAGGTGGAACGGTTACAATAACCATAATGAGGCCAAAAAAGCAAGATTTTAAGTGACAAACTTACAATAATCGAGAGAAGGACAGATAAAAATGACTAACAATCAAATTAAAATTAAAAACAAAACAAAAATAAAACTAAAAACACAAAAATAATAATAACAGTTGAGGGACGACAGTGAGTGGTGAAAAAAATTTGAGAAAATCACTGACATTCGCGCGCTCCTAACTGACTGACTGACTATTTAAGCGATGATGATTGAGACGGAAAACGTTTGTTGTTAATGGACGACCCTGAAATTATGGTATTTACGCAAAATTCAGCTATTGTTAATATTTTTAACAATATCTAATATATTAAATTAAACAAAAGAGCTGGGAGAGGATCCAAAATAAAAATGCATTTAATTGGGTTTTTTCCCCACAATTGTTTCACAAAAATAGTTTTATTTAACCAAAAAAAAAATTATTTTCATGTTTTTAAAATTATTTTTTTCTTTCATAAATAAACAAAATAGTAAAAGTTATTTTTGTGTTGTTTTTGAATAATTTATCATGAAAAGAATTTAATAGAAAAACACCAAAAATTATTGAGTAAAAATAAAATTTAGTATAAACAAAAAGTAAAAGTTAAACAAAAAATATTTTGTGTACAAGAAAAAAAATAAAATTCACTACTAATAGAATAAAATTTAGGCTCAAAAGTATTTGGATAAAATAAGCAATTTATTAGAAAAAAATATTTATTGCAAGACAAATAAGCATAAAAAAAAATATTTGTACAAAAACAAATTTAAGAACAAAATTATTTAGTACAAAAAAAATAGGCATAACAATGTTAGTGGTAAAGAAAAATTTAGTACTAAAAATTTTATTACAATAAAAAAAAAGGAAAAATGAATAAAATAAAACTGAGGAAATACAAAAATTGGTAAAAATAAAATTTTGTCAGCCCAAAATAAATGCGTAAAAATATTTTGTCTAAAAAAAACTACTCGTTATAGTCGAAAATTGAAAAAATTATTGTAAATAAAATTAGTTTCAAAAAAAAAATTCTATATAAACACAATTCAGACCAAAAATAATTAGTACTTAAAAAAAATGAGTACCAAAAATAATTAGTACTAAAAAAATTAGTACCAAAAATAATTAGTACTAAAAAAATTAGTACCAAAAATAATTAGTACTAAGAAATTAGTACCAAAAATAATTAGTACTAAAAGAATTAGTACCAAAAATAATTAGTACTAAAAAATTAGTACCAAAAATAATTAGTACTAAAAAATTAGTACCAAAAATAATTAGTACTTAAAATAATTAGTACTAAAAAAATTTAGTGCCAAAAATAATTTGTACTTAAAAAATATTCAGTAACATTAAAATGAATGAAAACAAAAATTAGTAAAAATAAATTTTGTTGGATCCAAAATATTTCTTTAAAAAAAATTTAATACAAAAATGCAAGTGGAAAAAAAAATGAGTTCCAAAAAATTTTTGAACGCAAACAAAATTTAGACCAAAAATAGTTGGTACTAAGAAAATGTTAGTAACAAAAATAAATAGTACTAAAAAAATTAGTACAAACATTTTTATTAAAAAAAAAATAAAAATATTTAGCAACATTAAATCGAATGAAAACAAAAATTAGTAAAAAAAGACTCAAAATTATTTGTTGGAAAAAATTTTAGTACAAAAATATTAGTCAAAAATTCCAAAAATTCTATTGCAAAAAAAAATTTTATGGAAACAAAATTTAGACTAAAAAGTATTAATACTAAAAAAACTATTGCAAAAAATACCATAAAAGAACTATGTGGTCTCAAAAAAAATTTCAATACACAAAAAAAATTATTGCAAAAAAAAAAAAATAATAACAAAAAAAATGAAATAAAAGCTAAGGAAAATCTTACACAAACGTATTTTAAATTCATAAAACAACACGTGATAAATAAAAATATAAAGCAATAAATAACGAAAAAAAAAAAATAACCATAAAGAATTTTGTCATCAACAAAAAGTGAACAACAGCAAAAAAAAACAAACAAACAACAAAACTAATAGAAGTAAACAACAAACAACCATTCAACAAAAGATAATCAATTCACACACCAGGCAACAAAACGGCGCAGAAGAAAAGCAACGAGAAACGAGCAACGAACAACAACAGAAAGAAGACGACAACATACAACAAACGGCCAACAAACAGCCAACAACAGTCATCAGATTGTTACGCAGTCTGGCCTGCCTGGCCTTGTTTACGATTTTAGTTGGTGTACAACAACAATTTCCGCCGTCAGCCGTAATGAGTGTGTTGATTTCAAGCTCTCGCGAAAAAGTTCTTCTAGCAAAAATTCTTCTTTAAATGTACTAGCCACCACAACACCTCTTCATCTTCTCTTCGTAGATCAAGCCAAAGTTCGTTCACAACAACAAATTTTCATTCTTAAAAATATCAACAACAAAAAAAAAAAACAACAATTTTTCACCTACTTTTCCTCTAGTCTTATTTTTAGGAGTTTTTTTTTTAAAAAACATAGAAAAAAAAATTGTTTTGCTGCTAATTAAATTGTACAAAAACATCCTGTCCTGATCCACTCACAGTTAGTTATAGTCACACCATTGATTGACCCAACACGCCTATTTTCAATGGAATGTCGGCGGAAAATATTTAGTATTTACAAAAGAAAAAAGTACATTTTACTTTTTTCATTCTTTTCTTCTTTTTTTTTAACTTGAAAAAAACAAATAAATACGCAAAAATAATAAACAACATGCACACACACACACATCCAGACACTATTCCTTGTGGTCAAAAAGAGACGGACAAGAAGAGTAAGTGGGTGTTTTTTTTTTTTGTTGCAAACAATTGTTTTTTTGTTATTCAGTTTTTTCTCTATTGTTGTGGTTATTATTTTTCTTTGAAAGGGTTTTTTTTTTTTTTTGGTCGTCATAACAATAAAATTTTACAATAACAAATTAATCATTTTCTTTAAAAAGAACGAAAAAAAAAAATTAAAATTTAACCACAAACATAAAAGCGTTCCACAGAAGGAAAAGAGGAGCGGAAGGGAAAAAAGATATAAATAATAACAAGTAAATGCTAACACAAAAGAGTATGCATTTTTTTTTTTGTCATTTTTCTTTTGGTATTTTTTTGTTTGTTTAGTAGCTGTTTTGAGAGGAAAATTAATTCTAATAAATTGAATGCATTTACACGTAACAACAACAACAACAACAACAACAACAAAATGATTGGCATTCGCTGCTGTCAACAAATGCAAAACGATAAACAAACCATGTGTGGGAGGTTATGTCAAAGTTGTTGTTGTTGTTGTTGTTGTTGTTGTATGTAGAGTTCTTCTTTTAATATTCGTCATTTGTTTGTTTACTGTTTGGTTACAAGTGTGCGCCTGGCTATGTCTACACTATACTCATTGCACATTTTATGCAAATATATTGTAAAGTGTAAACTGCTTCTACTAATCATCAATCAATGTCACGTCATATTTACTTGCTCCCATCCACCACAACCATTCACCATTGACAGCAAACAGCAGCAGTCCAATTCTGTTCGGTACTGTACCGAATAAGAACAAAAACAAAAACCGCACAGGAGAGATGAAAAGAGAGCGACTGATATCGAGCAAGTTAGATTAAAGAATACCTGGATAGGCCCATACACATACGTCCGATTATCGTAATATGTACGAGTATATGCAATTTTCTGGCCGAACTATTGCAAAAGCGGCAAGAAATCGTACTGCTTGCATACTTTTGTTTAGATTTTTTTTTTTGATGTAGACATGACACCCACTACTGACATCTAGTTTTCGTAATAGAAATTCTTTGAATTCCATAAGCATAATTACTTATTCCAACAAAAAAAATATAATTTAAACACGACCGAAGGTAACATTTAAATTATTTTCCAATCTTCTGGTATTTTTGATTTATTATTTATTTTGTAAATATCTTTCGGAAAGTTTTTTAGAGAAACGCCATTCTCCCCATGAAAGTGGTGGTAGCATACCGAAATGCTTGCATACTTTTCTTGTTTTCTAAGTGGTCGTTTTGGCACTTATCAGAAAGTGTAGTTTTTATCTTTTTTGAAGTACAAGGTCTGTTAAAAATGTATCGCGAATTTTGTGTTTTTTTAAAAAATTATTTAATTATTCATGAATATCTATTAGCTGTATTCCATTGGACCAATTTTGCTACTCAGAAGTACTTGCGAGTAGATGCCCAATGGAATGCAAAATTTACTGACAGCAGTAAAATACCATATAACCTCAAAATAGTCAACAACAATACTGATTTTACTCAAATATAAATAATAAAAACTGAGTTTATTCACACATAAACAATACTGACAAAAATATGACTCTTCAACATAACCAACGAACCCGCTAAGCCATCTATTTCCAGTTCGGGAACTAAAATACCCTACCGTAAATTGTATGGCGTAACTACGCATGCGAACTTCTCATTTGTTCGAGGTTGTGTAGATGATGACAGTTAGAACCACTCGTGAGTAGCAAAATTTTCCCAATGGAATACAGCTATTTTGTCCTCTTCAAAGTAAATCCCCACCAGATATTATACACTTGTGTCGACGTTTTTTCCAATCCACGAAGCACTTTAAAAAATCTTTTTTTGTGATCTTGTTCAGCTCCTTCCATCGTTGACGTCTTTATCTCCTCAATCGTAGCGTAGCGTCATCCTTTCATGGGGCTTTTCAGTTCCGGGAACAAGGAAAAGTCACAGGGGGCCAGATCTGGGGAATACGGTGGCTGCGACGTTATTAGTGTGTTGTTTTTGGCCAAATATTCGTGCACAAGCAACGATGCCTGAGCAGGGGCGTTAACATGATGCAAAAGCCAATTTTTGTTCTTCTACAAATCCGGGCGTTTCTCGCGGAGTGCTTCGCGTAACTTGCGCATAACTTGCAGGTAATATTCCTTATTGACCGTTCTACCCTGTGGCAAGAACTCATGATCCACCACACCCCTGCAATCGAAGAAAACTGTAAGCAAAACCTTCACATTCGATCGAACTTGGCAAGAACTCATGATCAACCATTGGGATGATTGACCTTTGGTTTCCACGTCATAACCATAAACCCATGATTCGTCACCAGTTATCTTAGCAATATTTAAGCGATGCTGTTTTTGGTCGAAAATGGGCAAAAATCGAAGACGAGCTAAAACACGTGCAAGCAAAGTAGCTGTCAAAAATTAACTGAATATTAAAAATTCCCGAACTTTTCGGCATAAGTGAGAGACATGAGTACCAACATAACGCCACAAAAAATCGAATGTACGTCACCCGTGGAAATTCAAAATTCGCCATACTTTTTGAACAGACCTCCTATGCCGAAAATGCTGTTTTTCACTTTCCATATTTAAAAGGGTATCAACCAAAAACTACTATGCAAAATCAATCGAATTTTTTCACAAGCAAGCCTTGATATGTCAGCTGTCAAAATACATGTATTATTATGCGGCTTAAGTGTGAAGTTGGTTGTGAAAAAAATTCAATTAGGTCCTCTGTTGGGAAACAACGAAATTACTTTCCGAACAACCCAATATAATCTAAGCCGAGCGCACCACCGGCACCACCGGATGACGACACAACCAACGACGATGACTGCCGAACTATGTGCCGTTTTTCTTCTCTTTTATACTCTTCGTCAACAAAACACACATTCTCCTTTTCTCCTTTACTAAAAAGGAGTTATTCTCGTCTGTTTTTGTTTTTGTTTTTAAATCTTGCCATTTTGTTCTTTTTTCTCTCTCATATTCTTTACTATCTTTCTTATTCACTCTTTCTTTTCATATTTTTTTTTGACATAAAATTTGTTCTTCAAATTTCTTCGGTTTTTTTCGACTAAGATCTTCGCGATTGCCTTTTCCTTTTCATTCTCCTCATTTTTTTATTATTCCATTTATTTCTTTATTAATTATAATTTATTTTTTCTCTTTCTATTCTCTATTATACGTGCGCATACGTCATGTCTGCTCATCAACCCAGGACCTACACCAACTGAAATTTTCCATAGACAACACCGTATATGGTCAAAGAGGTAAATTGCATATTTTTGCACAATGTGCGCTAGTTAGTTAGTGAGTAGTATTCGTCCGGAATACGAGTGCAGTTATAGTACACATAAATAAGGTGTGTACCTTCAAAAAAAAAAAAAAAAATACACGTGCAATTTAATAAACAAACAGAAGAAGAAGAAAAACCTATGCACCACCAAACTCTGTACATATTCGGAATAAATAGCGCGCAATCGCATTCAGTAAAATAAATTTTATTTGTTTAGTTTTTTTTTGTTTTGTTTTTGCATCCAAGAAGCTTTGTATGCATTGGTATTGGTGGTGGTGGTTTTTCTTTTATGTACTCCTTGTAGTAGATTTTGTACCTCTTATAGGAGAATGGCACTGGAAACAGGAGACGAGCAGAGGCACAGAACCAACGAACAAACCTAACCTAACAATCTTATACTTTTCCAGTCAAAATGCATCAGAACAGAGCGCATGGAATAATAACAAAAACCATATCCGCGCCCGTATTTTATGTTCCACTAGTTTTATTTTTTATGGCTGTGTATGAGAAGAGAGGGGGATTTAATGGGTATAATAAATATATTACAAAAAAAATTCTACACTCCATCATGTATGGCGCAGCAGTTTTATAAGTTTTTTTTTTGGTTTTCTTTTTTGAAGTTTTATTTGGAGATATTTGACGTGGGAGAATACAAAATTGTAGTGAGAAAATAGTTAAGAATATTAAGCAGTAAAATTTACAATTGCATTGAATCAATATTTCAAAAGAAGAGAAGGAAAGAAAGATGAAAATTTCAATTTTCTTAAAATATTCGCTCTATTTTTGCCCCCCTTTTTTCGCCTTTTCAGTGCAGCAGTAGCAACAGTACCAACCCTCCTTACACATTCTGAGTTGAAGAAAACTTTTACTAAACAGCCTCTTATTATTCGCAAATTGCTTTCGTACTCTTTCCTCTTCAATCGTTACATTTGTGCTATTATTTATTTCGCTTCTTTTTTTTTTAGTGTTTATCAAAAGTTGACGCGACAAATCGGATTGCATCGCGACGTTTACGTACGCTTTACGGTCCGGCACAATTCGGTATGTTTCGATTTTTACCGTAATTTGCACCGCGCCTTATCGTAGCGTACGCGATCGCAATAGCAACGCTGGCAAAGGCACAGACAACCGTCATTAGCGGTGTTGGGGTTCACTCTACGTTTTTGTGCTCGCCACATAGTTCTCTCTCCATCACGCACATATTCCTATGGTTTTTTTTCTCTTTCAATTTTTGGTTAGTTTCGATTCAATTGTTCATAATCGTTAGCTAGTCCGTTCCGTTCTTTTTGCTCACTACTCACACTCTCTTGTTCCACGGACCGTTCATTCATAAACTCTGTCGTAGAACAAGACACATCGCCATTACCGTCACTTTCATACATACACACACACACACATTGCACTCAATATGCATCTTACAGTCATAAATAGTTCCGTTTCAATTCAATACCACACATTCTTAATTTTATGACGAGTTAGATAAATTCTCCCATTTTTTTCTTTTCTCTAATTCTCATTCTTTAATAATTTTACTTCTTTTTATTCCGTAGTAGAATTGATGCAAATTGGACCAACCGATTTTATTTATTACGAGTATTAACAGGGACTGGAAATTGTAGTAGAGTAGATGGAAAACAATTTGTAAGAGAATTGCAACAAAAATATTGAAGAAAAAATGGTAATTTTTTTTTTTAATATTTAACTGATGGTAAAAACCAACTAGTTTTTTTTTCGATCCATAGCCCCTTCTCCCTCACATTCCCTTCTAAGTATTTTTTTAAATATTATTTCGAACCATTATTTTAACTTTTAATAGTTTTTATTTTATTAATTTTTCTTTTCAGAAAAATTATTATAAAATCGCAATTTTTTATTATTAAAATTTTGTTCTAGCAGGTTTTTCTTCTTCTTTATTTTATCGAAAAACATTTTTTTTATTTTTTTTTTTTAAATTGCACAAATAATACGAAATTCAAAAGATTTATAAAATAATTCCCATAATTATACAGAAAATGAAACCCACTTTAAAAGAAAATGATGGAAAATGCATATTAATTTTTTGAAAAAAACTAAAGGGGGAAGTGGTAGGTTTAGGAGAGAGAGAGGGGGGTTTACCGTGAGGTGTAGTATTGGTTGATTTTTTTTTTTATAATAAGTAATTTCGTATCAAATAATTGGTTTTTTTTTTTTCAATAAAAATAAATATTTTTTAACATTTGTAAAAGAAATTATTCAAAAATATTTTTAATAAAAATATTGAAGAAAAAGAATCAAATTGTTAAAAAAAAAACTTGATGAAAAAATTACCAAAAAACCGCAATGAATTAAAAATATGCAACAAAAAAAAATATAAAAACAAATAATAATCGAATAAAACTTGACGAAAAAAAAATTTAATTGGGCTTAAACAATTTAAAAATAAAAGAAAAGAACTAAAAAAACGATTTTTTATAATGAACAACAAAATATTTTTAAATATTGAAGAAAAAAAATATTCCTAAAAAATTATTTGAGAAACCGTTTTTTTCTTTTGCAATTAAGAAAACGCAGTTTTTTTAAAATTAAAAAAATTATAGAAAATTTAAAAAAAAATTATTTCTGCTTAAAAAATTTAAAAATAAAATAAAAGATCTAAAAAGAAACGATTTTTTATAATTAACAACAAAATATTTTTAAATATTAAAGAAAAAAAATATTCCTAAAAAATTGTTTGAGACACCGTTTTTTCCCTTCTAAATTTAAAATAGGAAAAATATTTTTAATAAAAATATTGAAGAAAAATCATAATAAAAATTTGATAACAAAATTACTAAAAATTAGCAACAAAAAAAAAATCAAATAAAACTTGATGGAAAAAAAATTTGTTCTGCTTAAAAAATTTAAAAATAAAAGAAAAGAACTAAAAAAAACGATTTTTTTATTATTAACAAAATAATTATTTTTAAGTACAAAATATTTTCAAATATTGAAAAACAATACTCCTAATTTAAAATTAGGAAAAGTTTTTTTTTAACATTAAAAAAATTTGGGAGAATTTTAAAATAAAATTATTAAAAAATATATTTTTAATAAAAATTTTGAATGAAAAAAATCATAATAAAAATTAAAAATTAAATTGTAAAAAAAAAACCTAATAAAAATTTAATAACAAAATTACTAAAAATTAGCAACAAAAAAAAAACATTAATAAAAATTAGCAACATAAAAAAAACATTTATAAAAATTAAAAACAAAAAAATCAAATAAAACTTGACGGAAAAAAAAAATTATTTCTGCTTAAAAAATTTTAAAATAAAAGAAAAGAACTAAGAAAAAACGATTTTTTTATTATTAACAAAATAATTATTTTATTAATTAACTAAAAAATATTTTTATTTATTGAAAGAAAAAAAATCCTTAGTAATTGAGAAATCACGTTTGTTTTTCTTCTAAATTTAAAATTAAGAAAACACACTTTTTGTTTTTTTTTAACAATAATTAAGTAATTTTGTATTAAAAATAATTGGTTTTTTTCTTCTTTCTTCAATATAAATAAATTATTTTGAATTGTAGTAGTTTTTTTCAAATTTGTATACTATAAACATAAACATTCAATAAAAATAATAATAGTAGTATTTCTAGTACTACAACTACTACTACTACTATTTACTCTACTACAATACTATGGATGCACTTATGTACGTAAAAAACTAAATGCGCAAACTCCAATAATATATAGAATAGAATGTATACAATATAAAATAGGAGAGGTTTTTTTTTCTTTTAAAGAACAATAAAATAAAAGAGTAAAATGTTGTAAAATAATTGATTTTTGTTTTTATTTCATATTATTTTAATAAAAAAGAATTTGCAGTAAAAGAAAATTATCCTAAAAAGTCAGTTTGTTTAGTCTAAATTCTTTCTTATCATTAAAATAATACTCGTATAATATTATTCATAAACTCAAAAGTAGAAAAACTAAATACAAAACAATAATAATAATAATAATAAATAATAACAATCGCAATAATGGCGTCTGTTATCGTCATACATAACAACAATTTCCAATGACGCCGTACTACTATTTTCACACGTCAATTTCTGTTGTTTACCTTCGCCCAACATCCATCGACAACGCCACCTGTGCCTGTCTATTCGAATTCTTACTACTCACGAGTAACTTTGTACTTGGCACAGCCAGAGAGAGAGGAGAAGCTAGTGAGAACATCAAAACAAGAATTTTTTTAGTGTTTGTTTGTTTGTGTGATGCCAATGCGGTCGATGCTCTCTCTACTTGTCCCTTTCTCATTCGCTTATTCTCTTCTACTATCTCATCAATAAACATCAACGGAATGGGATGACTTGTTAAATTATTTATTATCGAAAAAAAGGGAATAAAAACGACTTTTTTCTCTTAGGTTTTTTTTTTTGTTTTTTAAATTAAATTTAAAAAAAAAAACTACTTATTGTTTGAAAATTATTTACTGCAAAAGAAAAAAAACATTTAAAAAAAAAAAAAAAAAATTAGTTGTTTGGGAAAAAAAACGCGCGCACCAAATATGCATCATACACTATAAGGTGTGCACACACTCACACCACAAGCACAAATAGTTTATTTTTGTTGTCCCATTTTTGCTTGCGTTCAAAAAAAAAAATTACATAATAAATTCCAAATGGAAGCAAAAAAAAAAAAAAAACTCAGTTTAAGATAAATTTTGTTCGCGTGTTCTTCCTTCCTCCCTTGTATCGTCGTCATCAATTTCACTATTATTATTATTATTGTTTATTGTCATTAATCAATACATACAAAAAATTTTTTTTTAATAAAACATAAAATAGTACTATTAGTTGTAGTAGTAGTAGTGTTAGTAGAAATTATAACCACACCAACTAAAAATGCCCAATAATAATGCAACGAAGTTGGCAACAACAAAACTTTGGTTTATGTCTTCGATGGATGGTGGTGAGTAGTACTCTCTCTTCGGGCGCAATTTAGGTTAACCAACCAGAAATTTTCATTGATGAGAAGACAAGACAACACCCCAAAACAATAATTACTACTACGACGATGAATGTGTGGGTTCATAATTGAAATACGTAACGCTATAGCTGCTGGCTGTGTGAGGGAGGAAGGAGGTGCGTGTAGATAAATAGTTTTTTTATAAATAAAGATTTTTTTTTTTTTTTTTTTTTTTTAAAGAAAAACGGGAGCGGTCTTAAAGAGGGTAGTTTTTTTATTTTGTAATTTATAATAAAATTTTGATGTCAATATTTCAATTTTCTTATGAAATTTATTTATTTTTTTTTGATATTTTTTACTGATGTTGATGGGGTAATATTGAATTTGGGTTTTTCTTCTTCTTTTTTTAATTATATTTTTTGTAATAAAAAATTTAACATAAAAAAAATAATCAAAAATAATCAAAAAAATTAAATTAAAGCAACAACAACAACAAAAACAACAAAAATAACAACAAATCTAATAGAAAAAGAATATAAAAATCAAGTTTAATGTTATTAATAAGAACGATAAAAATTTGTAAATAATTGCATTCAAGAAAAATTTCGAGTAGACTTGATTTAATCGAAAATTTTTCCACAAAAACCCCCTTTTTTCTACTTCAAATAATTTTTTTTTAGAAAAAAAAAAAACTTTAAAAAATATAAAAATTTTCTTAATATTTAAAAAAAAAAAAAAAATCAACGTTGTTAAAAATATTTTCATAAAAATTCCATATTTCTAATGTTTTTTTTTTCTCTTGGTTTTGTATAATTAAAAAATGTAAGAGAAAAGTAAAAAAAACCTCGATGGAAAAAAAAAATTTAAATATTTGAAAAAATTATTAAAATTGAAGAAAACAAATTTTAAATAATTTTATTTTTTTAAAGAAAAAACCTGAAAACATTGTTTTAATTTTAAAGGTAAAAAAGTTAAATTTTTTTAAAGGTAAAAAAAAAAATTGACAACAAAAATTTTACATAACAAAGAAAAATAAGCACTCTCCCCCCCCACCCCTCAGTTGATTAGGAAAAATTACGAAATTATTTTTATTAATTATAAATATTTAATAAAATAGGAAACAAATTTTATTGCAATAAAAAATTTTATGCAGTAAAAAAATAACTTAAAAATATTTATTTTAAAGAAGAAAAAAAACCTAAAATGTTATAATTTTTTTTTTTTTTTATTAGAAAAACCTTTTTTTTTAAATAGAAAACTTTATTTAAAAAATATAATTCAATGCGAAAATAAATAAAACAAATGAAAAGTTACATTCCATTTTCACCGTTTTTGTCTTGCGCCATTTTTCTTCTTTTTATTGTAAACAATTTTACAGTTAATTTTTTTTTTCTTCGGTTATCTTCAATGATTTTTTTTTACCTAATCAATCAATGTTTAGCAAAACAAAACAAAATAAACAAAAAAAAACAAAACAAAAAACAGAAGAAAAAAATTTGAAAGTTTTACACACAAAAAATAAAAAAATCCCAAACATTCCAATCGGAATTCTTTTCCATATCCCCTCTTCTCACCCCTTTGACATCATTTTCAACTAATTTTCCAGCCATTTTTTCTGGTCTCTTTTGCTTTTCAATGTCTTTTTTTTACTTTAGTTTTTTAGTTTTTTCATCTTAAATATTACTTTTATTTTTGAACTAGTTATAACATATTTCTTCTCTTCTTTTCTCTACAAAAACAAAACAAACAAAAAAATATATATATATGTCATAATAGAAGGAAAAGAAAAACAAACCTTTTAAAAAATTGTGCAAAAATAATAACAGGAAAAAATATGCTAAAACTACACATAACTTGAGGTAAATTCGCCGATGCAAAATACAAATTTCTAGTCGATCAAACGGGATGGGCGTATATTATTGTTGTTTGTGTGTTCTTGGTTGGTGGTGGTGGTGGTGGTGGATGATGATGATGACGATGACAGTCAGTCGTCGTTCTTTCACATAACCGTACGTACGTACGTACATGAGGAGAAACACGCTACTAGCATAGCCGCTAAAATATGCTACGACGCAATAACAAAACGAAAACGAAAAAGGCAAAATGGTCGTCGTCGACACAACAATTCAAATTAGAAGAGCGGAAAAAAAACATTTTCCTTATTTTTGTCTTGACAAGATTTTTCTTTAGGCAAATAAAAGAGAGGCAAACGTGTACACAACAAATATGAGTAGTGGACGAAGAAATAGTTTAAAGAAACCAAAGAGTGAAAAAGAGAAGAAAACAAAGTAAATCATAACAAAAAAAAAAAAAAAAAAACGAGAGTACCAGAGTGAATTATCAACGATGAAATTGAGAGCACTACACCACCAACAAAGCGCACGCTCTCATTTTCTTGTTTTTATTACCGACCGACCGATCGACCACATACCCATACAGTGCACCACCGGACATTGTTCACAAGTCGAAAAGGAAACCAAAAGCAAAATCAGAAGGATAGAGTGAAAGAGTAGAAGAAGAGGAAGAAGACGTTGACTTTTTATGTGGAATTTACTGATTTGCATATATGGGCATGTGTACACACATATCCCAAAAAATGCGTGTACACGCCTCTATGTAAATATGTATAGGCGGAGAGTAGTTTAAAATAAATTTGCGGTTGCGTTAATACATAATTGTTCATAAAAACAAACAAATTAAAAAAAAGATGAGAAATTAGGAATGAGCACAAGTGGAAGACGCGGAACAAGAGAGATAAAATGGGAAAGAGAGAAAAAAAAACAAATAATTTTTTTTTGTAAATTATATAATGAAAAGTAAAAGAATTTTTTTTTTTTTTTTGGAAAAGTAGGGCTAAAAAAATTACAAAACTAAAGAAAAACGAAAAATTTACTTTCTTATCAACAGCCAAACTAACATAAAAAAAAAACGATTTCAAACAAAAATTACGTAAAAGAATGTGGGGCCCATGTGATGATTGATGAAGGCTAAAAAAAAATGGAGCCTATTCGATCATTTGCATATGTTATAGATAGAGAGTATATGCGAGTGTGTGTGTCAGAGTCAGTCACTACTGTGTGCAGGTGTAAATATAAAAAAATAAAAAAAAACCAAACGATGATTATAAGAGATGTAACAAGAAAGGGAGTACGGAGAAAGACAAAGTGAACGTGGCTGATGTTCATAATACAATAGACGGAAAAGCAGAGTCGAGGAATTGAGGTATGATCGATCAAAAGTATCGAAGAAATTGTATGGCACACATACATACACCAACCAATATTTATTTGACTACACATCATATTTACACAAAGCAACAAAATATTACCTAACTCCCCCTGCCCCAAACAACCCTCCTTTATAAATGCCTAGACTTATTTAGGTAATTTTATAAGTATTGTGAGAGGGGGGAGAGGTAGTTCGGATTAAAACAGAAAAAAAATTTGTACATCTTTTAATAAAAATGGGGAGTATTTGTGTCTTTCTTCCAACAAATAAACACAACTTTTTTTTAACACATTAAAAAATTGGTAAAAATTTAAAAAAAAAAAATATTTATAATAAAAATCAAAATAAAAATAAAAAATTAAATTGTAAGAGAAAAAAGCAAATAAAACTAGGCGAAAAAATAAAATTATTTCTGCTTAAAAATTTTAAAAGAAAATAACTAGAAAAAAAAACGACTTTAATTTAGAATAATTATTATTAAGTACAAAATATTTTTAAATATTAAAAAAAAATACTCCTAATAATGGAGAAATCACTTTTTTTTCCCTCTAAATTATAAATTAAAAAAAATATCAAAATAAAAATTAAATTGAAAAAAAAAAGAAATTAAAAACTTGAAGAAACAATTACCGAAAATCCGCAACAAGCAAAAATTAAAAATCGAATAAAACTTGACGAAAAAAGTAAAATATTTCTAGTTAAGAAATTTAAAAAGAAAAGACCAAAAAAACGATTTTAATTTAAAATAATTATTTTTAAGTACAAAATATTTTTAAATGTTGAAAAAAAAATTTTCTAGTAATTAAGAAATTACGTTTTTTTTTTCTGCTAAATTAAAAATAAAAAACAATTTCTTTTAACATTAAAAAAATATTAAAAAATTAAAAAAAAAAATTATTAAAAAAATATTTTTAATAAAAATTATGAAGCAAAAAAAATCAAAAAAAAAAAAAAATTATGAAACAAAAAAAAAGCAAAAAAATTTAATAAAAACGAAAAAAATTACCGAAAACCCGCAATTAATAAAAAATATGCACAAAAAATCAAATAAAACTTGCCGAAAAAAACAATAATTTCTGCTTAAAAAATTTTAAAAAGAAAAAAACTAAAAAAAACGATTTCTTTATTATTAACAAAATAATTAATATTAACTAAAAAATATTTTTAAATATTTAAAAAAAAAACTTCTACTAATGGAGAAATCACTTTTTTTTCTTCTAAATTTAAAATAAAAAAACAGTCTTTTTAACATTAAAAATTATTTTAGAAAATTTAAAAAAAAAAATATTTTTTATAAAAATTATGAAGCAAAAAAAATCAAAAATTAAATTGGAAAAAAAGCTAATAAAAAACGACGAAAATTTCCGAAAATTTCCGAAAATCCGTAATTAATAAAAAAAAAATTAAAAACAAAAAATCAAATAAAACGACGAAAAAAAAATTATTTCTGCTCAAAAAATTTTAAATAAAAGAAAAGAACTAAAAAAAAACGATTTTAATTTAGAATAATTATTGTTAACTAAAAAACATTTTTAAATATTGAAGAAAAAAAATTCCTAGTAATTGAGAAATCACGTTTTTTTTTCTTCTAAATTTAAAAATTTAAGCAGTTTTTTTTTGTAGGAATATTAAAGATTTCTTTTGAAATAACAAAAATAAAATTATTTTTTTTATAAAATTGAATTATTTCCCAAGAAAAAAAAATTTTTTTTACGGTTTATAAAGGAAAGAAAGAAAAGGACAACTAATTTCTGTGATAATTAAAATTTTCCCAATAAGAATCTTCTTTCCAGTCAAACACGAGAGATGCCAGAGTTTGATTATTGCTTGCTTAGCAGCTTATAAGGGCAAGGGCGAATAGTTATAAACAACAAATGCGTCTCTACACATCGTCCGTGTATATTTCCAAACATACATACATACGAACAATACAAGTGCAATAGTGAAAATAAAGACCACACCACACAGTAAAGTTACTTATGCAAATAAATGATGTAGTACAAAATATGTACAATTTCTAGAGAGAAAAAAAACGTATCTGCCATACGTCAACTTATTACTTAAATTTAATATAGAAAGAAAAAGAAAAAACAAAACAAAACAAAAATGGATGTCAAGTACTACCAATTTGACGCCATTTAATTTAAGTGAATAACAACAATAACAATAACAAATATGGCCGCGCGATTGCACCATCAACATCGGCGAGTATCGGCATGGGCAACAACAATAACAGCAACAGCAACAGCAACAGCGAGAATAAATAGTAACCACACAACAGAATTGGCGACAGTAGCCGCTACATAACCAACACTAAAATTAACAACTACAGACACCAACACCAATAGTAGCGTAGCGGCCACAGCAAAACAAGCTGCCACACGCACTTCTGTGCTAAGTGAATGTGAGGCTGTGGTAGATTAATTCACCGAATGAGGCAGCGATAGACGCAACGGAAATAGATGCGAGATAGCACCACAAACAACATGGTTTCCTGTCAGTTATTGTTGCGAGTAGTCGCTTTCGCTTAATCGCTGCTCTGCTCTGGCCACGTTGTTGTACATACACTTTCCATCAGTGTTGGTTGTTGCTGGTAAATAGAAAGCAGACATTTTCTTTTGTTGTTGCCTCTCTCTGTTGCCTGTTGCCCTCATCATGTTGTCCGATCGATTCTGTTTTTGTTATTGTTTACGTTTTTGCTTGGCCGCAAAGAATTGCAGCTGTCATTTTGATAGGGTTTTTTTTTTCTTCTTTCTTTCAATTTAATAATATTTCCTACTTTTTCATTTATAAATATTTACTTATGATTCTAAAGAAATTATATAGAAATAGTTTAAAAAAAAAAATATAAATATTTTATTTTTTTAATTAAAAATTTTAATAAAATAATTTTAATAGTTTCTGTACCTTAATTGAAATTGTGTTTAAACAACAACACAAATCCTTCTCCCTCTTTGATCGGAAAAGGTTTCCTCTTTTAACAAGAACTTTGGTTTTTTTTCCTCTTTTTCACAAAATATTCTCTGCTCTCTTTTTTTTCTTTTTTGTTACACCTTCACTTTGAAGATTTTACTGATTTACGCACACACAACAGAAGGTGTTTCTTTTCTGGATGATGAGAAACGCACAATTCAATTATTTTTCTTTCTTAAAAAATAAATTTTTAATTTATTTTTTTACTATTGTTTTTTTTTTTTTGTATTTTCATAATAAAGAAAATAAACTAAAAAAAATTAAATTTTTCTACTAATTATATTTTAAAAATACAATTAATTTTTTTTTCTATTTTAAACACTTTTTAATTTAAAAAAAAAAAAACGTTATTTTGATTTTTAATCACTTTTATTTTTAATTTTTTGCTCAGAATTTTATTCTTTTCTCTTTAAAAAATAATTATTATTAATATTTTCACAGGAACATTTTTTGTTAATAGTTTTTTTTTTTTTAAACTCAAAATTTTGATATAAATCTTTAACGAAAATCTGATTGGTTAGTTAATTTAGTAGAAGAGCCATCCAATCCACTTTATCCACTATATTACCTGCTGCTCACAAACACTTATACACTTTTAATAAATACAAAAAAGACTGGTTATTATTTGGGCTGGGGATATTCGCGCCAGTTTATGCGTACGTAAAATTTTCGTAGAAAAAATGCAACGCCGCAGCAGACAGAACACGTGCACGCACAACAACGTAAATTTAGTTTCGTTTTTTGATTTTCTCTTTAATTTTTTCTCTCTATTTCTGCATATAAATAAGAGCAAAAATTATTTAACAATATTTTTTATAATTCACTTTTTTTTTTGTTATAACAAAAACTAACAAAAAAAAAACACTTTAATTTAATTTTCACTATTTTTGATATTTTTTTTTTTTTTGGTTGAAATTTTCTTTTTTTTTTATAATAAACTTTATTATTGTTAACAATTGATTATTCTTTTTCTATTTCTTTTTTTTTCTTAGAAATTTAATCAAATTTTATTAATTAGTAAATTGCACACTGCATTACACTCTGTAAAATAAAAAAAATTATTTAGTGATTTTTTTTTTTAAAGAAATCATAAACAAAAATTTTTAAAGGTTTTTATTGTTGAGAAAACGGGAAGATGTGCGCCATTTTTATTGAAAAGTATTTTACTCAACCGACCCATCATCTAGCCCACAAGAAAAAATCATCTCCCATAAATGACGAACTTTCTTATTCAATAATAACAAAATAACATCAACAATAAAATTTATAAATTCTAATTCTAATAATAATAATAATAATAATAATAAAAAACTTCACAAAATACGATTTTCACAATTTAAAAACCATTTTTAATAATATATTTTTTTTTCGTTTTTCAAAATATAAAACAAAAATAATCACATTTTTTTCTATGTTCTTTTATAGCAACAAAAAAAAAATATTCTCTTAGATTCTCTACTCTGCTCTGCTCGCAGCCATTCACAAGTTGGCTATACGCCACGGCATCCAAATAAAACTAACACAAAATTTTTATTCGCGCGAATTTCGTGCAAAATGTTCTCTTTTTTCGCGTTATTTTTTGCTTACTTTTTTTTCTTATTTTGGTTTTTTTGTTGTTGTTGTTGTTGTCTGTTCTGTTTTTTTTTTTGTTGTGAGTTCAATTCTGTTCATATAAGTTGTTTGTGGTGTTGTATTTTTTTTTGTTGTTGCCATTTTTCATACGGCGACTAACCTCACCTTAATTGTTTGTATAGACGTGCTATCTCTCACTATTAGCCAGCCAACTATACTTTTCTCATTTCAATTCTTTCGGAAGAAGGTTCTATTCCCACACATAGGCGCACGAAGTGTATTGTTTGACTCACTCAGCCTCATACATTAGATACTGTCTGACGGGCAATGAATTTCCATGCAAACGCGTATAGGCGGAGAGAAGTTTTGCGGGTATGCGTAAAGATATACATGTGCATACGAATAAGGTTTCTTTTATTTTGGTTAAATTTTTTATTTTTTATATACCCCCCCAAAAAAAAGACAAAAAAAAATACTTTTATTTATTTATTTGCATGGGGAATAAAATCAAGAGAATGAAATTTTTGATTATGTAGATAAAAAAAATGTACTGTTTATTAGGGAGGGGTGAGGGGGTGAATGGGTTCTACTAAAAATATAATAAAAATTAAAACTAAATATGTAAAAAAAAATTAAATAGAAGATATAAAACTAATTAAGTAAAAACCGGGAAAATTTGAAAATAAATTAAAATTTATAAAAAAACCAAAACCATACCAAAATAGTAAAGACATTAAATAAAAAAAAAGAGGTCTCGAAATTGTCTTCAAAAAGAAATCATAAAAAATTAATTAAAATAACAAAAAGTGAATTTAAAAAAAAAAAATCTAAAAAGAACAAATTAAAAATTTATATAAAAAATTTGTTTTCTCAATTTTATTGTAAAAACGATCAAATTAAAAAATAAATTTAAAATTAACAACAAAATGTACTGTTTATGTCGATTGATGGAGAGGGGGGGGGGGGTGGTTCTAAACTAAAAACAAAACATCAAAATATAATAAAAATAAACTAAATTAAATAAAAAATAAAAAAACTTTTCAAAACTAATAGAAAAAAACCGGGAAAATTTGAAAATAAATAGTAAAATTTAAGAAAAAACCATACCAAAATAGTAAAAAATTAAATAAAAAAAAATGTCTTTTAAATAACAAAAACAAAAATACAATACTAAAAATAATCTACAAAAGATAGCATAAAAAAGAAATTAAAAAAAAAACAAAAAAAAAGTAAATTGAAAAATTTTTAACCCATAAAAAATCGGGTTAAAATAATAAAAAAAAATTTTTTCTCAATTTTATGGTAAGAAAAAAAAAAACAAAAAGAAAAAAATTGTTTGTAGAATTTTTATCCCCAAAAAATTGATTCGTCTAAAATTAACAATAAAATAAACAAAGGGTAAACGCAAAAAAAAAACAGAGGACCCCTCAAAAAATTCTTTCTATTTCTTGTCTAAGTCGTCTAAATTTGGCCGAAGAAAGAAAACTACCAGACGAAAATTTAATAGAAAGAGAGCCAAAAATAGAAGAAAAAAAAACGGTGACAAAAATAGAATAGAAACACAAAAAGCGGAAAGAGAAAAGAATTTATAGAGAAATAAACAAACAAAAATTGCAAAACCACCACCGCTCACTAAACTCATGTTGCTGCTCTCTGCCGTCGTTTATTGAATGAACAACAGAGCATTGGGCTATGTGCGCTTGGACCACTATGCAAATGTGCGAGAGATCAGGTTGTAAAACTTCATCTGACTTTCGATGAACAAATGTGCAGGCTACACTGCATACGTGTTGGTGCATAGGCGCACGTGCACCCATCAAAGAAACAACACATATATATTTATGACTGTGTGAAAATGTTATGAATAGAGAAACGCATCCGAAAATAAAAATCTCTCTATTCGGAATGAAAATAAGAAAGGAAGAAAAAAAAAACGAAATTCAAATTGAAAATGAAAATAAAACGAGTGAGACGACAAAAAAAAAAAAAACAAAACAACAACACACGTAAATAAAAATTGTCAAATTAGAAAGGGAAAATTAGAATATTTTACAATAAGAAAAATTTGAGAGAGCAAAAACTGAATTTGAAAGAGCAAAAAAAAAAAAAAATACAACAATTTTTAGGTTGAATTGAAATGACTGATGACGGGCAAGGCGCGAATGTGGCACGACGGTCGACGACGTCGTCCATTAAACTATTTTCCACATTCGCGCTATTATACCTCCTGCTCGCTCACTCGTACACTACATAACGTATAAATTCCGATATACTAAAACGCTTCTCCTGTGCCTATTCTTCTGTTACCATTTGTTTTCGGTTTTTATTCGTGCCTATTCTGTCTCTCCAATATGAATATTTCCTATATGAGAAGCTGTATGTGCGCACGGATAGGTGAGTTAGTTGCTGCTGTTTTTTTTTTGCACAAATTTAAGCTCGCATAGAAAAAAATAATTTTTTTCTGATAGTTTTTCGCACTTTCTCGTGCTGCTGGTGGTGTGGCTGATTATTATTTTTCGCCCCGTTTTCTTTGTAGGCTTTTAATTTAAATTAGTTTTATTTTGTTAAAAGTATTTATTTCTTCTCCTATTTCTCTGTTATTATTATTAATAAAAATTTCAATTTCAAAATTATTCCAAAGGTGAGACAAAATTTATTTGAAGGAACAAAAAACAACAACAACAAAAATGACCGAAATAGGGGATATTTTTTTTTTTTTAAGTTTCTATTTATGTGCGTGGCATATGGATATATAATAATATATACACATGTTCGGGAGTGAGTGAATAGGGTCCCACTCGGGTTTTTCAATAGAAACTTGACACGTTTGAGTATTTTCATATTGAAAATACTCAAAAGTGTCAAGTTGCTATTGAAAAACCTTAAATTTAAAAAAAAACCTCTTTCTCTCTCTCTCTCTCTATTCTTAATTTTATAGTTTTACATGTTTTTATTGATTCTTATTTTTCTTTAGTTAAATTGGAATTTTTTTAAAAAAAAAAAATTCTTTTTTTTTTCGATATTTAACCAAAAATCCATAAATAAATTTAGGATTTTTTAATTGATTTTTTTTTTTTTGGAAATTTTGTGCGTTTTGTATTTTAGATACGTAATTAATTTTTTTTATTAACTACTTTTTCTCTTGAAAAAAAAAAACTAGGAAAAAAACGATAAATACAATTGAAACAACGTAGAAAAAAAAATAATTATTATGTAAAAAAAAACTGGAATTATTTTTATTAATAAAAATAAAGTTAAGAAAAATAATAATTGTAGAAAAAGGTAGGGAAAGAAAACAATAAGGAAAGCGACAAAAAAAAAACAAAAACAACAACAATAAAAACACTAACCAAGGGGGGGGGGGGGGGGGGGGTGGTGGAGGGGAATGGTGGTAAATAGAAGAAGAAAAATGAATTGCGCAATATTATTTTTTGCCATGTTTTTCTTTTAGTTTAGTTTTGGTCAAATTCTGGATTTAACGTTGTTTTTATTTATTTTATTTTTTTTCCTTTTTGCATCATAATTTTCATATAAAAGAATTTTTTTTTATCCTTCATCTTTTATAAATGTTTGTACGTACGTGAAAATATTGTTTGTTTGTTGTTATGTTAAGAGACAAAAATGTGTGCGTACGTGTAGAATTTTTTTTTTTGTAAACGTAATTTCTTTAAATTATTTTTATAATAAAAAACGCTACAAAAAAAAAAACAAATTATAAATTAATAAAAATTCGCCAATTCATTAATAAAAAAAAACTTTGTTTCATTTACAAAAAAAAAAACCCCTCAAATATCGGGTTTTTCAATAGCAATTTGACATTTTTGAGTATTTTCAATATGAAAATACTCAAAAGTGTCAAGTTGCTATTGAAAAATCCGCTATATAACTAACTGGTTTTAGTTTTTGGCTCAATTTATAACTAATAGATATAAGATAAGCGGTTACCATTTTTTTTTTTTTTGCACGAAAAGTAAATAAAAATACGATTGTAAAATAAAAACAAAACCAAAAGAGAAAACGATACGAAATAATAACAATACGCAAAATTACCAAATTTTATAAACAAACGCGCGCGCAGTACAAAACACACACATGATGCCCTCATATATGTAGCTATTTAAGTATAAGTATGGTTGATCCGTGCATACGCAAAAGAAAATATGTGTGCGACCAGAAGAGAGAGAGAAAGAGAACTAGAGAAGAAAAACGTAACAATCTAATCCATGAACAAAACAGACTACAAACGCGATATGGTACGATACGATACGATACAAAACGAAACGACCGACTGTACGTACAACCGTGCGCATAATAGCGGAGCTTAAATGACGAACAAAATAAAAACGAAATCCATAAAAAACAAAAACACCAAATTTTATGCTCACGCAATATATACACACACACACACACTGTATACTTATTATTATTATTATTTTTTTTTCGCTAAGATTCTTTTCATTTAATTTCCATTTCTTTTATTATTTTTATTTAATTGTTCTTTTTTTCATTTTTTTTGTTGTTGAAAACTATCCTCACGAAGTAGACAATGGTATACCCTATTACCTCACCCTTTGTCTTTCCAACTTATATAAAAAAAACTTTATTTATAGACCAAAAATACTCTCTTTTTTTCTTCTCTATTTCCTTCATTCTATTTTGTTATTTATTTTCATCACTTTTAAATATAGCGCAAGTGGTGGTATTTGATAATTATAATAAAATTATTTCGATATATATGAGAAAATATATTTAATTCATATTACCAATAAGAAAGGATTCAGGGGGGTTGGGGGTGTTAATAGCGAGTGCATAACAATAATATTTAGACGAGAAGGAAATACTTTTTGACGGAATTAATGGAAAGAGAATTGGGAAGGTAAGAAAAAGAGGGCATACCACAAAACAATTAAACGTCAAAATTGCGAAAACACACCTATTTGTATAGTCTTTCTCTTTTATTCACATTTTATTATTCTCTTACTTTTTATTTCTCACGAAAATTTATTTATTTCTCTTTTGAAATTTATTAAAATCTAAATTTTTTTATTTAATAAAATTTCTTATTTTTTATTTGCCCAATTAATTAAAAATTATTTGGTTTTTCTTATTCTTCTTGTTCAAATTTAAATATGCTCTCATTAAAAAAAAAGAAAATGGAAAAACCAATTAAAAAAATTTCGTTTTATTGAAAAACTGTTGACATTTTTAATTTTTTTTTAAGAATAATTATTTTGGGTTTTTTTGTTGTTGAAAATGTCAATTTTTTTAACAAGTTTTAAAAAGTATCGTGAATTTTGAATTTCCGCGGGTTACGTATATTCGATTTTCGTTTTTTTTGGTGGCGTTATGTTGGTACTCATGTCGCTCACTTATGCCGACAAGTTCGGCCATTTTGAATGTTTAGTTAATTTTTGACAGTTGCTTTGCTTGCACGTGTTTTGGCTCGTTTTCGATTTTTGCTCAATTTCGACCAAAAATAGCATCGCATTAACATTGCTAAGGAGCTGTTGGACTCTTACTCCAGAGGGTCATAACTGATGACGAATCATGGGTTTATGGTTTTGACGTGGAAACCAAAGCTCAATCATCCAAATGGAAGCAGTTGCCGCACGAGCCAAGACCGAAAAAAAAGTTTTCTTCGATTGCAGGGGCGTGGTGCATCATGAGTTCTTGCCACAGGGTAGAACGGTCAATAAGGAATATTACCTATAAGTTATGCGCAAGTTACGCGAAACAATCCGCCAGAAACAACCGGATTTGTGGATGAACAAAAATTGGCTTTTGCCATTTTTGGCCAAAAACAACACCACTAATAATGCCGCAGCCATCGTTTTCTCCAGATCTGGCCCCCTGTGACTTTTTCTTGTTCCCAAAACTGAAGAGCCTCATGAAAGGACAACGCTACGCTACGATTGAGGAGATAAAGACGGTATCGAAGGAGGAATGATTTTTTGAAGTACTTCGAGAATTCGAAAAATTGTTGTCACGGATAGTTTATAATATATGGTGGGGATTACTTTGAAGAGGGGGGGGGACAAAATAGATATTCATAAATAAATAAATAATTTTTGAAAAAAAAACACAAAATTCGCGATACTTTTTGAACATACCTTGTATATATTTTTTTTAAAAGTTATTAAAAATATTCAATATTTTGGAAAATTCAAATTTTTTTATTTTTTTTTTTTATAATATTTTGGAAAATTTGATTTTTTTTGGAAGATTTTTTATTTGAAATAATAAGGAAACATTCCAAATTGATGAAAGAATATTGAAATTAGGTTTTTAAATAATGGCAGAAATATTTACAAAAATATTAAAATTTATTCAGTAAAAAAAAAATATAAGAAAAATTACGACATTTTCTATTTAATTTACAAGTTTTTATATATGAAAAATTACAGGTTTTTATATATTTTCTTTTTTGTGAATAAAATAAAAAAACAGAAAAAAAAATGATGACTTTTAAAATTTTTTATAAAAACTCTAAAAACACTAACAATATCCAACGAATAACAAAATTGGAACATGAGGAAAATAATTTGCACAACTAAAGTGTGTAAGTTGAAAATGGAGCGAAAAATATTGTTGTGAATAGAGAAAAACGGAATGGGAAGGAAAAATGGTAAAACGGAACGAAGATAATAGCAATGGGAAATTGAGAAGAGAAGAATTTCGCATATAAACACACCATACCGTTCCGGAATTCAACTCAGAACACATGATCCAACAGAGAATAGTACGGGAGACGGCATAGCACAGCATAACAGAGCACGAACACTGTTTAGCAAGAGAACGAACACCAACCGAAACAGGCCCACACAGCGAGCAGTGGTTGGAAGAATTGTAGTGTCAGATGAATGGTGGCGGTAGTAGTAGTAGTATTAGCAGTGGCAGTGACAGTGGCAGCAACAATAACAACACTCAACCGATGATGGATTTACGCACTTTCGGTCACATTCTCTTAACCCCACCACTTCCACTATAATTACTATTATTATTATTACGCTATTACCCTTAGGCATAACCAATTTCCCTTTATTCCAATTGATTTTCTTTTTCTGTATTTTTTGTTTGTTTGTTTTTTTAAGAGTTTTTAATTATAACGAGTTTTTTTTAAAAAATTGTCTCATTTCTTAGATCCTATTTATCTAAATCTCGCTCTCATTCTATTACATTTTTTTTTATTTTTGTTTTAATTATTTTATTTCCTTGTTCTTTTTCCCCCCCTCTTCTTATTTATTATTTAATTGATATTAGAAAATTTTTTTTATGTGGATTTTTCAAATATTTTAATGCAATTCTTTTTAAATATTTCGATTTACCATAAAAGTTTGTCAGTTATTTTAAAAAATTTTTTTTTTTGGTAAAATATATTAAATTAAAAAATTTACGCTTAAAAACAGAAATTTATAAAAAAAAATTCCTGTTTAATTTTAGTAAGAAATATAATTTTTTAAAAAATGTCAAATTAAAAACGCCAATTAAGTAATAGATGCATTTTGGTTTTTGAATATTTAATTATTTTTTATTTTTAAAAAAATTTAAAATTTTAAACTATTAGCTTTCAAAAAAAAAAAAATTTATTTTTTAAAATTTTTTCTTTTTTTCTCCACTTTAATTATTTATGTTTACAAAAAATGTCCACAATTAAAAATATTTATTTTCTTTTATCTTTTCTTATAAGTACTTTTTTGGAAATAATTTCCAAAGGACTTCGATTTACTAAAAGAAAAGTTTTCAAGATATTTTGACATTTTTTTTTTTGGGTCAAATTTTTTAAATTGAAAATGTTATGAAAAAATTGAAATTTAAAAAAAAATATATTCAAAAATCTTGCAAGAAATATAATTTTCAAAAAGATGTCAAATTAAAAACTCCCAACAAAAATTAAAAATAATAAAATATTACAAAAAAAAAGAAAGAAAAAAATAATTTTAATAACACAAAAATTCGAATTGATTCATTTTGTTTTTAAATATTTGATAAGTTTTTTATTTTAATTATTTAATTAAGTTCATTTTTTTTAAAATATTATTTTAAAAAATTATAAACGTTTTTCCAATTTTATTATTTATGTTTACATAAATTTGGTTAAAAAAAATTCACAGAACCGAGAACTTTTGCAAAAGATTAAAAATATCTTCTTTTATAGAAAAGATTATTTTCTCTTTTTATCCTTTTTTTTGGTGTCTTGTCTTATTCTTTTTACAAATTCAATTTTTTTTTTGTAAGGAGAAATTCTCTTTTTTTTATCAAAACAAAAAATTTAAAAAAAATTCAAATTTTTATATTTTTCAAAGTGTTTTGTTTTTAATATTTTTTTTTTTTGATCAAATATATTAAATTGAAAATTTTACGTAAAAAGAGAAATTAAAAAACAAAACCAACCAAGAAATATAATTTTTAAAAAGATGTCAAATTAAAAACGATAAAAAAATAAAATTTAAAAATTTAGAAAAAAAAGGCTAAAAAATTATTTTAATAATGTAAAAATTCGAATGATTCATTTTTTTTTTGTTTTTAAATATTTAATTAGTTTTTATTTTAATTATTTAAAAAAATTTCATTTTTTTAAGCTTAGCTTTCCAAGAAAAAAAAAAATTTATTTGTAAAAATTATTTACGTTTTTTCAATTTAATTATTATTAAAAGGAGAACGTTTGCAAAAAAAGGAAAAAATTTCCCCTTTTTTTAAAGGATTAAAAAAAATTAAAATAAATCCTCCATAAAAAAGGATTTTTTCCTTTATCATTTTTTTTGTTGGTGTCTTGTCTTGTTCTTTTTACAAATTCCATTTTTTTTTGGTAAAGAAAATTCTCTTTTTTTTTTGTCAAAATAAAAATTTTAAAAACTTCAAATTTTTATATTTAATTTTAAAAAAACAAAAATCTTTTCTTATGTCTTTTTTTTGTCAAAAATATGTCAAATTAAAAACGCCAAAAAAAAAACAATAATTTTAATAACACAAAAATTCGAACTGATTTATTTTGGGTTTTTTTGTGTTTTTAAATATTTAAAAGTACGATAGTTTTTATTTTAATTAGATTTGAAATTTTTTTCAATTTTTTTTAAAATTTAACTTTCCAAAAAAAAAAAAAATTTTATTTTTAAAAATTATTCTTGTTTTTCTAAAATTTAATTATTTTTTGTGTGCAATTTTTAATAATTTGAACAACTTCACAATTTTTATATTTAATTAAAAAAAAAAGAAAAATATCTTTTCTTATAAAAAGTAATTTTTTCTTCTTTGCGCCGAAAATAGCACCAAAAAATCGGTAAAATATTTCAAATAAAAAATAATTCGTTATACACAAAATGTAAAAAATAAATTCAACAAATAAAAAATAGTTAAATTTTTTGACTTTTTTATTTAATTATTAATTAAAAAAAAAAAAAAACCAAATAAACACAACACACACTAACCCACATCCATCACTGTTCCACTCTCTTTTCGTACACATGCTGGCGCTGGTTTGTTTATGTTCGCCCCCTCCCTCTCTCACTATTAAAATGCGGTTGCGTACTTACACACACATACACAGTTGCTATAAACTAATTTATAAATGCGCGCATACCAAATCGCCTGTGTGTGTGTACAAACGGACAACGTAGCAGTGCACATTATAGGGAATAATAATAAAACGGAAAATAAATAAATAAAAAATAAAAAAAATCTGTTTCTCTCTCGGTGGTTTTCGGTTTTTTCTTTTATTATTTATTATTTAATTTTTCTCTTTCTCTCCACTTCTTTTTTCTTTAATCTTTTCATCTATCTATTATAATTTTAGGGTTTTTTTTTTTATTAAATTTCTTTTATTTAATTAAAAAAAAAAATTTCCGTTTTGTTTTTATTTTTGCTAATATTTAATTTGTTTGTGTTTAGCAAAAAAAAGAAAAAAATAAAAGAAAAGAAAATCAATCGAAAAATTGAATTTGGTTCAGGGTTAACGTGGCAAGGCGATTTTTCTTTCTTTCTTTAAATCATATCGTTTTCTTTTCTTTTTTTTCTTCTGTTTTCTTCGTTTCACTTAAAAATGTGTGTTGTGGCTCTTGGCTTGTGGTTTGTAGCTGGTGTATGCTGATGGCCTCAACATCTCTTCACTAAAACAACTCCCCCCTCTCTCCCTTACTCAACCTAACCAAACAAAAATTTCATAGCACAACAAATAAACAGTTTTTTTCTTCTTCTTCTTCTTCTTTATCATCCAAACAATCCTAACCCCATATTTATGTCGTCGTTGTTGCTCTTATTGTTTTTTGCGACTATGATTTGTCGCTGCTATTGTAGTTATGCTCGTTGTTGTTGTTGTTGTTGCTACGCCACTGCTGCTACTGCTGCTCTGGGTAGGCCATATTTTTTTAGGGTGTGGAAAAATCTGCACAACACACAACAGAAAATTTTTAATCAACGTATTGAAGAAAAAGAAAAAAAAATTTGCACTTATTCGTTTTTTTATTATTTTTAATTTAATAAGAAATTTACGTAAATTCTCATCACTCAGACGGGGAATCTTTATTATTATTATTATTATAAATATTTAAGCTTTTATTGTTGTAGGCTTTTTATTTTTGTTATTAACTATCGCATCACCAAATTAAATAATTTTTTTTCCCACTTCACTCTTCGTTCGTTACAACAAAAATTAATTAATAATTAACAGAAGAAAAATTAATCAAAATATGTTTTAAACACTTACAAACCCCCCCCCCCCCCCTTCTCCAAAATTCTTAAGGAGAAAAAAAAATCCTACTTTTTTTTTCTATTTTAAAAGGGAAGAAAATATATATAGCAAAAAAAAATTCAAAAAAAAACCAGAGAAAATATTATTATTAATTCTTCTCCTACTACTACAACACTACCCCCACAAATTCCCCCTTAAACACTCTTTTTTTTTTTTAGAGTTATTTTGAAATTTATTTACAATATTTTTCTCACAATTTCAATTATTTTTAACCACTTTTTTTTATTTTTTTTTTTTCAAATAAAAATAAACGCATTTTGTTGGGGTTCTTTTCCCTTATTTTTTGTTATAAGGGTAAAAAGCAGACACAAACAACAACAAAAAAAATTGTAGTAATAATTTTTTTTTGAAAAAAATTCAGTCGAAAAAAAAAGTAAAATATAAAAAAAAAAAAATTTTTTTTAGTTTTCCGTTTTACTTGTTATTTTCCTTTTTTTTTTGTTTTCTCCTCTCTTTTTTTTGTGTGTACTAAATGAATTTTTCTCTCAAAAAAAACAAATCGAACAAAAATTTGAATTTGAGAGAGAACTAAAAAAAAAGCTTTAGCGGAAAAGAAAAATAACCGCACACACTTTTTAATTTGATTAATTTTTTTCTTCTTCTATTACTATTATTATTATTATTATTATTTTATTTTTATGATTATTCTCTCTGCTGCACTAAATATATTTTGTTAATAATACCGTTTTGTTTTTTATTTTATTTTTTTAATTAACCCTCATTATTAATTTAATATTATTTACTTATTTCTGTAATAATATCTCTTTTGCTTATCCCGAGAAACTGTATGGTTGTTTAAGGCTACAAACAACGTAGTAGATTCGCATCCATTTTAACTCCGAACGAACACGATTCCGAATAGATCCGAATTTGTTTTTCGCTAGCGCCAACCCGATCCAGTCCAATTGCATTGGTGTTAGATACACAACGAGTATATATATTATATTTACCACACCACCAGTAAAAATATTTCTCTACTTTTTTTTCTCCCCCCACCCAATGAACACAAACACACACCCGCTCACATAAAATACAATGTATCTTATAGGAAATCTTCTATTTTTAAATACCAATTCTCGGCTCAGATGCAACCAAAACAAAAAAACAAAAACTTCTCTCTTTACACAAAGTGGGCCCACACACACATGCACGCACACTAAGAATAGTTTTAGATAAATTCCCACTCAAAAACGTCACATTAAAAGTTTCCTATATTTACTACTCGCACGTCGTTGGGGTGTATTTACGTTTTTTTTTGGTGGCTAACAGCAAACACACAATGGACCAAAAATATGCGTACTTTTTTTTTGGCAATTAACTTCGCCACACACAATAAGTCGTCTGCTCTTACAAGTGTAAGAGCGTGAGAGAGAAAGAGTAGATACAGATAAATATTTTGAAGAGGGAATAAAACTGAAATTGTAACGAACCATGCGCCGCAGTTTTGGTTGCATATTTTGGGTAATCGCCTTTGATTACATTGTTTTGAATCATTCCGATTGCAGCATAAGCAAATAGGATAGGGATAATTCCATCTCGTTCTTGTTCACTTCTAAGAGTTCTTACTGTTTCGTTTTTTTTTGTCCGAAAATTGTGCAACGCACACTAATAAAACGGCAGTTGACGGACTGCTAGGAGATTTGAAGCTGCTGCAACGCTAATGGTAGAATAAAGGCGGTAATGTTAGACGCGCCAAACTTTGACAGCTACTTTTACCAAAACGCGCAGAAGTTGGCAACGCTTAAACGAATTGTTCGTTGGTGAATTGTTATTCGCTGAGGCTGCCAAAAGTCATCAAAGAAATTAATAAAGAAATGAAAGAAAATTGAAATTACCTTTTAAATAATTAAAGATTAATTAAGTTTT
Source organism: Atherix ibis (assembly GCA_958298945.1). NCBI lineage: Eukaryota > Metazoa > Arthropoda > Insecta > Diptera > Athericidae > Atherix > Atherix ibis. The sequence continues at coordinate 81,031,713 of OY282609.1, forward strand.
TTCTTTTTAATTACAAAAAAAAATTATAAGAAAAATTCTTACGAAAATGTAATATTTTCTTTTGCCTGTGTACAAATTTTTTTCTTTAATTTCTATAAAAAATACTCACACTTATTTAGTAAAATAATTTAATTTTCATAGACGGTTTGTAAAATATGTTCAATTAAATTTCGTCATGTAAAAAACCTCAAAGGAGAGGGAGAAATTATGGAATATAAAGAATTTAGTATTTTTCAATTGTACTACAAAATTTTTATGACAAAAAAAATTATTGTAATTATTTAAAAATATTGTTCATTGAAGAATTTTTATATTGACTAAAAATATTTAAAGAAAAAATACTTTTAGAGAAAATTTACTAATAAATTTTTTAGCAAGAAAAAAGTAGCAAATTTTTTACTGAACGAATTTTTATAGCAACCAATTTTATTGTTTTAATGCAAATTTTTTTTATAGCAGAAATTTTGCTATAAAATATTCTTACCGAAAAAATGTTTTCTGAAAGATTTTTTACTGAAAAATTTGTTTACAAAAAAATTTGGACTGGGAAAATTTTATTGGAAAAATTTTTACTGAGAGAATTTTTATAATAAAATATGTTTATAGCAAAATACCATATATTATTGTAAAATTTGTTGTAGCAAAACGTTTTACTGCAAACATTTTCGCAGCAGAAATTTTTGATGGAAATATTCTTATAGCAAAATTTATCCTATAAAATAGCAAGAAAAAAGTAGAAAATTTTTTACTGAACGAATTTTTATAGCAACCAATTTTATTGTTTTAATGCAAATTTTTTTTATAGCAGAAATTTTGCTATAAAATATTCTTACTGAAAAAAATGTTTTCTGAAAGATTTTTTACTGAAAAATTTGTTAATAAAAAAATTTGAACTGGCAAAAATTGTATTGGAAAAATTTTTACTGAGAGAATTTTTATAGCAAAACGTTTTACTGGAAAAATTTTTGTAGCAGACTTTTTGCTGGAAAAATTTTTATAGCAAAATTTATCCTATAAAATTTGTTATAACAAATATTGTTACTGAAAATATGTTTCCTAAAAGAATTTTTACTGAAAAGATTTACTTAAAAAAAATGTTTAATGGAAAAAAAAAAATTTTATAGCAAATTTTTTAATTAAAAAAATTTTTAGAGCAAGATAAAAGTAGCAAATTTTTACTGAATGAATTTTTATAGCAACTAATTTTATTGTTTTAATGCAAATTTTTTTTATAGCAGAAATTTTGCTATAAAATATTCTTACCGAAAAAATGTTTTCTGAAAGATTTTTTACTGAAAAAGTTCTACTGACAAATTTGTTAATTAAAAAATTTGAACTAGGAGAATTTTTATAGTAAAAAATGGTTATAGCAAAATACCATATATTATTGTAAAATTTGTTGTAGCAAAACGTTTTATTGCAAACATTTTTGTAGCAGAAATTTTTGGTAGAAATATTCTTATAGCAAAACTGGAAAATTTCTTCGTCAATTAAAAATTCAATTTTTGGTAATAAAAACATTTTGTTGCTTTTATAATTAATCAATTACGATAGTGATTTTTGCTAATTTATTGCGGAAATAGTCTATTTATAGGAAAATCGACTTGGACAAATTGGCAACGGACAGAAACTCGAGATACCGAAATGGCGGTTAGAAGCGTCGTGGTGGAAATAGGAATCAGGTGTCTACACAGAATGTGCTCTAGCAGGTTATGTGGTGGAAACAGATTCCGAGGTGGTGAGAGTCCGAGGTGTGTGCGAACATTTTATGGAACTTTGCTAAATTGGTGATGAGTAACTTGGCTAAGGTTATTTCAACTTTTAGCCTAGACAACGCGTTCTCAATATTTTCGTTGTTGTATTTTCTAGTTTTCCAATTTCGATAACAAGACGCAAGAGCACGTCGATGGTGTGTTGTATAGGGTGGTCCATCGAGCAGTTCCATTTTGAACTACTATTTATTTGAAGTACTGTAGTGTTAAATGCCAACACGAATTGACAGATTGTTAGTTGAAAGAATTTTACGAAATGGTAATCCATATGCTTGAAGAAAAATGGGAAATATTGAGAACTTACTTCAAAAGTGGTGAGTCTTCAACCCAAACTGTTAGAAATTAAAAAAAAAATGAGTAAATATCGAATGCCATCACGTGAAATTGTGGGCAAATTCGTGAAGCGAGTTTGCGAAACTGGTTTGTTGGTTGCCAAAGCAACTCGTTCCCGCTCTAAGACAGAGCGTACGACCGAGAATATTGCCGCCGTTGCTGAAAATGTCAGTGATCATCCATCAACATCAACTCGTCACCGTTCGCAGGAATTGAACATTTTTCGCACTTCTCTGTTGAGAATTTTGCACAAAGACCTCGGTATGAAAGCTTACAAAGTTCAATTAGTCCAACAGCTAAAGCCGCATAACCATCCGATGCGTTTTTGGTTTGCCCAATGGGCTCAAGATCAATTGGCCGAAGATGAGCATTTTTACCGAAAAAACATCTTTTCGGATGAGGCCCATTTCCACCTCGGTGGGTATCTCAACAACCAAAGTTGTAGCATCTGGGGCTCAGAAAATCCATACGTCACCATGGAAAAGCCGATGCATCCACAACGAGTCACGGTTTGGTGCGGATTTTGGAGTGGAGGCATCATTGGCACGTTTTTCTTCGAAAACGATGAAGGAGCCGCCGTTACGGTCAATGGTGAGCGCTATCGTGGCATGCTCAACGAATTTTTGTTTCCAAAAGTTGAAGAGAATGACATGGACGACATTTGGTTTCAACAGGACGGGGCCACTTGCCACACAGCCAACGTAACAATCCAACTTTTGGGTACTGCTTTCGAAAACCGAATAATCTGCCGAAATTCTGATGTCAATTGGGCGCCTCGGAGCTGTGATTTGAGCCCGTTGGATTATTTTCTGTGGGGAGCCGTTACGCAAGCCATCCAGCGACAATTCAGGCCTTGAAACACGAAATCAAAGTTGCCAATGAAGAGATACGAGCCCGGACAATCGAAAATGTACTGAAAAATTGGGTCGAGCGAATGGGGTACTGTAACGCCAGCCGTGACAGTCATTTAAATGATGTTGTTTTTCATTCTAAAATTTCAAGGTTCAATCTTTTTAATAAAACCGAAAATTTGAAAAAAAACGTACTCTAGTTTTTTTTTAATTTACTTTTTAAAATGGAACTTCTAAATGGTCCACCTTGTATTAACGGAACTGATTCGGTGTTCTTTCTTTCAAAACTTTAGAATCAAAAAGTAAGTTTTTTAAGTTTTATTTTTCTTTTTTCTAAATAATAAATAATTAAACTATTTCGATTTCAAATTACAATTTTTATGTAAATGTAATTTTTTTCTGTTGTACAATTGAAAAATGCTAGATTTTATGGCAACAAGTTTTCATTTTTTCGAAGGTTGCTTGTTGTTGCCCTCTTCTAAATGTGAAATATTAAATTTTTCACTCATGCTGTTTTATCTTATTTGAAAATTTTTGAAAATTAGACGCCCTTCGTTCTGATTTGTTACTGGGACGATTTTCCTTTTAGTTTTTGTTCATTTTAAACACTCTCCGACCAATTAGCAGCGTGGCTCGTTCTCAAATTTCTCAATTTTTCCGTTTCTAAGCCAATCGCCATTTTCATCTGCCATTTTTCTCTAACTTTGATGTGCAATCGGCTCATTGTGATTTTGTGTCCTCCTTTGTTTCTAGAACAAAATCTTTCATCTCTTTTTCTTTAGTTCAAGAACAAAAATTTCGTTTGCGAATAAACGGACACAAATTAGTCTTGCCAGTTGCAAATTTTTCATGTTGCAGTTTTCTTTTTTGTAATAAATTCTTTCGAAACATTTTCCTATTTTTTACATAATAAATTTGAAATAAAATGGAAAATTGATTAAACTACCAGAAAATATAATAAATTTACTTTAATTAAGAATATCTATTGTATTATTAAAAATTAAATCATTCGATTTTCTAACAAAGATTTTGCGCCATTTTCTTTTTCGGTTAAGCGCGAAGGAGAGGCTTCCATTTTCTTTAAAAGACTTTTAACTATAAAAAAAAACTATTACTAATGATAAAACTAAGAGGCAAGATTGTTTTTGGTATGTTTTTTGCAAGAAATTTAAATTAACTGGAATATTTTCTATAACACAAAGGCAAAATAATTTAAAAACCAATGAAAATTTTAAGAAATACCCCCCCCCCCCCTCAAAAAAAAAACGCTTGTATTTTATTATTATTTATTATTAACAATAATAACTATTATGTACATAAATTGTGGTAATTAGTTTAAATCAGTTCAATCCTTTTTGGGAAATAATCAACAGAAATAATGCACAAAATCAGTTCTCGTAGGAGAAATACAAAAGTTTTCCCACAAAAAAAAATTCTTTGATTTTTTATTTTCGTTTTTTTTTTTTAAATTTCTACAATATTTTTAAGCATTTTCTTTTTTAATGTATTTGATGATTAACCGAATCGAAAACGTCATTTTTATGATCAGACATGTTTGGTCGTACTTCATAATTGCAAATCGTAACGCCATGATGGTGAGCTTCAGTAAATTCTCCTCGGAGTCCTTCAGAAAAAAAAAACCAAATTAAAAATTCTTCAAGAAAAAAAAAACAACCAAACAAACACAATTTATAAAAGCCAATTCTTACCAATGTAATAAATTCGTGTATTTTCAGCGCCATAATTTGTTGGAATATGAATTGATAAATTATGGACTGTGTTGAATGTTACGGTTCTGTTTTTTTTTGTGTGTGTGGTCGATGCGGAAGGGGGGATATAAAAGTGGAGAAATTTAATTTTTTTATTAGAAAAATTTTTTATATTAAATATAATCAAAAATGTTTTTAATGTAAATAAATTTATTCCGGCACAGCATTAACCGCAGAAAAAAATAACAGGAAAAGTACCTGATCTTTACAAGGGGGAGAGAGGGAGGAGGTAGGTTTTTAAAAAACATTTTATAAAATTATTAACAAAACTTTTTGGAGAAAAAAAATCCCAAGTGGATAAAAATAAATGAAAAAAAATCGAAAAAGTTAGAATTTTTCTTAAACAAAAAGCGAATTAAATTCAAATAGAAAAATTCCTGAAAACAGATTTTTAAGGAAAATTATGAAAATACACAGCAAAGGAAAAGAAAAATTGCCAAGCAAAGTTATGAAAATCTCCATGGGGAAATCTTTTAAAAAAAACAAAATCTGAACAAGGGAAATAAACTACCGGAAAAAAGCCCTTCTTTTCAACAAAAAAAATATAGAAAAAAATACTTGAAAAAAGAAAATCAAAAAATCAAAATTAGAAAAAGAAAAATTCCAACAAATAAAAATTGGGAAAAATCAATTTTAAAAAAAATGTTCAAACGGGGAAAAAAATTGCAGAAATTTTTTCTTTTTGTTTTGAAAATTTCAAAACTGACAATTTTTTGCCTAAAACTGTTATACAACTTCAGGCGATAACTGTGCGAAAGCTATTCAAAATGAAAAAAATATTCTAAAAAAATTATTGAGCAAAAAAAAAAATATTTTTACAATTTTTTTCACGTTTTTTTAGAGGTCCAGAAAAGAAAATATTTTTTGGCAAAAATTATTGGTAATAAAAAATTATGGAAAAGTTAACGAGCAAAAATACTGTTTTTTTCTTGAGGTCCAGAAAAAAAAATATTTTTTGAGGTCCAGAAAAGAGAACATTTTTATTGGCAAAAATTATTGGTAAAAAATTCTGGAAAAATTAACGAGCAAAAATACTGTTTTTTTCTTGAGGTCCAGAAAAAAAAATATTTTTTGAGGTCCAGAAAAGAGAACATTTTTATTGGCAAAAATTATTGGTAAAAAATTCTGGAAAAATTAACGAGCAAAAATACTGTTTTTTTCTTGAGGTCCAGAAAAGAAAATATTTTTTGAGGTCCAGAAAAGAGAATATTTTTATTGGCAAAAATTATTGGTAAAAAATTCTGGAAAAATTAACGAGCAAAAATACTGTTTTTTTCTTGAGGTCCAGAAAAGAAAATATTTTTTGAGGTCCAGAAAAGAGAATATTTTTATTGGCAAAAATTATTGGTAAAAAATTCTGGAAAAATTAACGAGCAAAAATACTGTTTTTTTCTTGAGGTCCAGAAAAGAAAATATTTTTTGAGGTCCAGAAAAGAGAACATTTTTATTGGCAAAAATTATTGGTAAAAAATTCTGGAAAAATTAACGAGCAAAAATACTGTTTTTTTCTTGAGGTCCAGAAAAGAAAATATATTTTGAGGTCCAGAATTTTTTTTTTTTTGAGGTCCAGGAAAAAGGATATTTTTTGGCAAAAACTCTGGAAAAGTTTTTAGGCAAAAAAAAATGTTTCTAAAAATAAAAAAAAAATGTTTTTTTCTTGAGGTCCAGAAAAAAAAAGTTCATTTTTTTTTGATTTTCAGTTTTTTTTGCTCGTTAATTTTTCAAATTTTGTTTATAATTTTCTATAATATTTTTTTTGGTTTCTTTTTGAATTAGGAGAATTTTTTTTTCATAATTTAAAAAAAAAAATTGTCGATAACAAAAACTTCTGGAAAAAAACAATTTTTACTGAAAATAATTTTTTCTTGGAGATCCGGAAAAAAAGAATATTTTTCGGCAAAAATTCTCGATTATAAAAACTTCTGGAAAAATGAAAAACTTTTTTCATTTCGAATAGTTTTAGAACAGTTATCGCCGTAAGTTGTATAACAGTTTCAGACAAAAAATTGGTTAGTTTTGAAATTTTTAAAAAAAAGAAGGAACATTTTTGGAAATTATTTTGCATTTTGAAATTTTTATAATTTTCTATTGTTTTTTAGTTTTTTTTCGAATTAGGAGAATTTTCTTTCACAATTTTTTTCCCGTTTGAACATTTTTTAAAAATTGATTTTCCGTAATTTTTATTTGTTTGAATTTTGCTTTTTCTAATTTTGATTTTCTTTCAAAACTTTTCTTTCTGTTTTTTTTTCTATTTCTTTTTTGTTGAAAAGAAGGGTTTTTCCTTTGTTCAGATTGTGTTTTTTTAAGGATTTTCCCAACGCACCTTGGTTGGGATTTTCAAAAATTTTCTTTTCTTTGCAGTGTATTTTCATACTTTTCCTGAAAAATCTGTTTTCTGTAATTTTTCTATTTTCATTCACAGTTTTTTCCCCGTTTTTTTTTTTGAGGTCCATAAAAAAGATTATTTATTGGCAAAAATGCTCGATAAAAAAAAATTCCGGAAAAAACTATTTTTACTGAAAATTTTTTTCTGGAAATTGTGTTTTTTGAGGTCCATAAAAAAAGATTATTTTTCGAAAAAAATTATTGGTAACAAAAAATTCTGCACAAATTAACGAGCAAAAAAACTGTTTTTCTTGAGTTCCAAAAAAAAATTTTTTTTAAGAATAAAAAAAAAATATTTTTTTAAGGTAAAAATAAAAATATTTTTTTAAGGGTAAAAAAAAATATGTTTTGGTAAAAACAAAAAATTCTGGAAAAATTAATGCGAAAAAAATTTAATTTTTTTTGTTTTGCTCGTTAATTTTTCAAACAAATGAAAATTTGAAAAATTAACGAGCAAATTTTTCAATTTTGCACTTTAAAATTTTTATATTTTTTTTTTTATAGTTTTCTATATTTTTGAAGGATTTTTTTCGAATTATGAGAATTTTCTTTAACAATTTTTTTTGAGGTACTAATTTTGGATAACAAAAAATTCTAAGAAAATTGCTGAGCAAAAATAAATAAAATTTTTTTTTGTATTTTTTAAAGTTTTTTTGCTTCTTGAAATTTTCATATTTTTTTTATTGAATTTTCTATTTTTTTTGGTTTTTTTTCTCGATTTTCTTTCACAATTTTATTCCCCTTTTTTTTAATGGTTTTTTTTAAGGTCCATAAAAAAGAATATTTTTTGTCAAAAATTCTCTGACAAAATATTCTTCTGCAAAAATTAAAAACTTTCATCAGAATTTTTATTCGTTTTCTTCTCTTTGTTCGGATGCAATTATTCTTACGACCAATCCCTCTCCCCACTTGTTCTCTTCACCAACTATAAAAAGAAAGGTTTTTTTTTTTTTTTTTTACTAATTTAGGGGTTTTTTTTTTCCAACAACGAAAACAAAATAAGAAAATAATCAATTCCCCAAAAAGTCGACTTTTGAAAATTATTGAGAACAAACTAAAAGAAGAAAACTAATAGAAAATTTTATATTAAATGGAAATGAAATTTAGTAATTTTATGTAAAAAAAAAAAGAAATAAGAACGAAAAAAATTCTCCAAATTACGAGAAGTAGTCCTTCGAAATCTTGACACGAAAAAGTGAATTAAACGGAAAAAAAACCTAATAGTTTATAAAAATATATTCACATAAAAATAAGAGCAAACAACAAAACTAACTGAAGCGAGGGGAAAAGAGGGTTTAAAAAATTTTGTTTATCTCAAAGCAAAAAAATCCTAACAAGAAAAAGAAAATACTCGGAAAAAACAGAGCCCCATAAAAATTTTGAAAATCCTACAAAAAAAAATGCTGAACAGTAAAAAACCACCGGTGAAAATAGCCTCCAAAAAAATTGAGGAAAATTAAAATTTTCTTTTTCCGATAGTTTTACAAATTTCGATCAGATTTTTTTGTGTTTTCGAATAAAGTCGGTTTTTTTTCACTTTGTTAAATTCCCCAATAAAAACTCAAAGAACGGGGAGACCTTCTTCCCGGTTTTTGATGCAATTATTACCTTCCCACAATTTTTTTTGGGGGGGGGGGGGGAGGGTTGAATTTTCTTTTTCTTTTTCTATTTTAAGAAGAACAAAAAAAAAACTAGGTTGAAAATATTCGCCAAAAAATGGGAGAAAAAATCGTCCTCACTTTGGATTATATTCAATTTCCCCGTTTACGTCCCGGCTGAGTTCAAACTCTTGGTCCGCTTTGGCAGAAACATCCTCGAACGTCATGCTTGGTCGGTTTTTGAATCTAAATGTAAAAATAAAAATAAAAAATTAAAAAGAAAAACAACAATTTTTTATGCGGGGCTAGAAGAGAAACCCTTACAGTCGCATTTTTTTTGGATGCCTGTCATCATCCCCTCCGGCGATGATGATGCCTTTCAGTTTGACATTGCCTGTAAATGGGATGTTGAATAGCAACTCCTCGTCGTCATCGCTTTGCACAAACTGACCGGAAATGAAAGAAACAGCAACAACAACACAAAAACCAATTAGAAATTTGAGAAAAGTTTTCAACGAAAAAAAAAAAACGCTCACTTTGGTCATGTCCAATCGAGTCTCGTAGGGCTTGAAGACCAGCTTCCCGGAACCGTCCGTCTCCTCGTTCAGACATTCCACATTTTGCAAGTCGATTTTCTGATACAAACTGTACTGAATCCCCATTTCCAGTGCACGGTCAACATCGACAGCCTCGTGCCCGCAGCCGCCGTGATCGTGCGAATGTCCGTGCGGCATTTCTCAAAATTCAAAAATCGAAAAAGAAACTGAAACTCTACCAACGAAATCGCTGCTCTGTACCGTCCCCTCCAGTCCCGGTGCCGTTTGTTGTTCTGCTCTTAACTAAAACGTTTTTTTTTTCTTACAAAATTATTTTACTTATTCGCAAACAAAAATCATATTTTTCGGTAAGGAAAAAACTGAAAACGAAAACTTTTTCTAAAGAAAAAAGTGCGAACGCGAACTTATTTACTAAAAGCAATCGAAGAAGACTGACAGCGATGAATTGTCAAAAATCGGTCACTTTTCATTTTTTGTTATTAACAGCGCCAAAAACATCCGCTAGTGGTAGGTGTTTGCAGTTAAGAAAAACAGTGACAATCTGTGCTATTGGGAAGCAGCATTAATGAGAAGAACGATTTAAACCTTTTCTATTCTTAACAGCACAACTGTTGAGATCTTTGACATTATTTATGGTTGGTTTGTAACTGGGATAGAGCAAATCAGAATTGAAAACTGGTCGGATATTCCAGAAAGAATCTTGGATATAGAAGCAAAACTGATTGTTTTTTTCCTCAGATTAAAAAAGAACTGGGGATAGGCCTGTACACAAAAATTCTGTCGGATTTTTGTTGCAATACATTCGTAGAACGCACACACATGCAATACAACAGAAATGGCGTCAATCATTGGGGGCCAAATAAAAAGTTCAGTATGCGATTGAAGCGGTTCGTTTAAAACCATTTTTCATATGTGATATCATTTATTCGTAAAGAAGCAGATTTTTTAATATTGCGGGTCTTGTTGTTTGATGGAATTAGTTTTGTAAATATGCAATAAAACACAGTATTTTATTTATTTCATTGTATATTATTTATTCTTGGGAATACCGGATGCTGCTGCCACAATTCACTTTTCCCGCAACCATTTATTTTGTGGGAACCTGTAAAGTTAACATATAAATATACGATCGCAACATTTACTTTTACAATTAAGAATTAATAGAAATTCACGTATTTTTTGCACTATTAAAAAAAATTCGGTCCCTTAAACTTTCTTACACACACACTTTATATACACCGGCACTGTACTATTTTATGGTAAACATTGAACTGTCAACATCGGATTTGTTTACATTTATTCAATGCCAAACTTTTCACTTTTTAACCACTTTTTCAATAAAATAAATCACTAAAAGGTATTTAGGCACATCACAAATAAAGTTTTTCTTATTTTGTTTTGTAAAAATAAATATGTCAACTTACCGAAAGAAAGAAATTCCCGGTTTGCTCATTTCTTCGTATGAGAAGCATTTATTAACGAAACACTTTATTTTCTGGAATAAAAAATTCGTATTAAGTTTTATTAATAATATAACTATTTATAAAAAATACTTACTTTTTCGTAAATACTTCAAAATATATTAAAATTACACTTTAAACTTCACTTTCCTTTCTCACACAATAACAACTTCACAAATGACAAAGCTATCCCTTAAGTCTCCCCTTTCATGGAGAATTAAAGTTTTCAAACTCTCCGCAAGTCTGCAATACTGAGGCGCTTTATATTTGAATGATATTTACGAAATGAAAAAAAAACCTAAAATAGAATTACCCATTTCATATCAAAAGTTTGTACAAAAAATAAAAATTGCCAATTGTTGTGTTTAAATTGTATTTTTGTTTCCAATAACTGAATTAAAATGAATATAAATTATGGTTTTGCGATTCAATAAATTTGTATTACGATAACTAGATGGCAGTGGCTGTCATGTCTACATAAAAAAATCTAAACAAAGCTATGCCAAGCGGCGAGAAATGGCAATAACGGGATAGCAAAACCAGGAATTCCGACACAAAATTGCGTATACATATACGGTCAGGGCCTGTCCAGGTATTCTTTAATCTAAGGGTTTTTCTCTCTATTTGTGATATTCAAAATGGTGGAATATTAAAGGAAAAGAAAATTTTAGAAAAACCAAAATTTCCCTTAAAAAAAATATTATTTAATAATAAAAATCTTTAAACTTTTTTAAGTAGTTTTTTTTTAAAAAAAAGAAGAAAATGAGAAAAAATAAAAAAAATTTCCAAAAATTCTTCAAATTTCTCCATAAAAACCCTTAATTTTATAGAAGAATTGGGGAGATAGGCGTCTCTCTTTCTCTCTCTACATAAAAATTCTGTCCAAACTTTGTTGGTAATACGAGGTCTGTTCAAAAAGTATCGTGAATTTTGAATTTCTGTTGGTTACGTATATTCGATTTTCGATTTTTTGTGGCGTTATGTTGGTACTCATGTCTCTCATTTATGCCGATAAGTTCGGCCATTTTGAATGTTCACTTAATTTTTGACAGCTGCTTTGCTTGCACATGTTTTGGCTCGTCTTCGATTTTTGCCTCAATTTCGACCAAAAACAGAATCTCATTAACATTGCTAAGGAGCTTTTGGGCGACAAACCACATTTGCTCCAGAATCCGTTAACTGGTGACGCATCATGGGTTTATTGTTATGACGTGGAAACCACAGCTCAATCATCCCAATGGAAGCTGCCGCATGAGCCAAGACTGAAAAAAGCGCGCCAAGTTCGGTCGAATGTGTTTTACAAACAGTTTTCTTTGATTTCAGGGGCGTGGTGTATCATGAGTTCTTGCCACAGGGTAGAACAGTCAATAAGGAATATTACCTGTAAGTTATTGCACTTACAGGTAATATTCCTTATTAATTTTTGACAGCTGCTTTGCTTGCACGTGTTTTGGCTCGTCTTCGATTTTAGCACATTCCAAAAAATGAATCAAAGAATCTGTTTCGGGAACAAGAAAAAGTCACAGGAGGCCGGATCTGGGGAATACGGTGGCTGCGGCATTATTAATATGTTGTTTTTGGCTAAAAATTCGCACACAAGCAACGATGCGTGAGCAGGGGCGTTATCATGGTGTAAAAGGCAATTTTTGTTCTTCCACATATCCGGGCGTTTCTGGCGGATTGCTTCCTTATTGACCGTTCTACCTTGTGGCAAGAACTCATGATCACCACGCCCCTGCAATCGAAGAAAACTGTAAGCAAATCCTTCACATTCGACAGCACTTGGCCCGCTTTTTACGGTCTTGGCTCGTGCGGCAGCTTCCATTGGGATGACTGAGCTTTAGTTTCCATATCATAACCATAAACCCATGATTCGTCACCAGTTAATGCCCTCTGGAGCAAATGTGGGTCGTCGCGGACAGAGTCCAACAGCTCCTTAGCAATGTTAATGTGATGCTGTTTTTGGTGGAAAATGGGCAAAAATCGAAGACGAGCCAACGCACGTGCAAGCAAAGCAGCTGTCAAAAATTAATTGAACGTTCAAAATATCCGAACTTGCCGGCATAATTGAGAGACATGAGTACCAACATAACGCCACAAAAAAAAATCGAAAATCGAATATACATAACCCCCGGAAATTCAAAATGCGCAATATTTTTTGAACAGACCTCGCATACGCAATTTTCTGGCCGAACTATTGGAGAAACGGCGAAAAATCGTAACGCTTGTATAATTTTGTGTAGATTTTTTTATGTAGACATGACACACACTGACATCTAGTTTCCGTAATAGAAATTTATTGAATTGCAAAAGTATAATTACTTTTTCCGAAAAAAAAATATAATTTAAACACGACAGAAGTAAGTATTTATATAAATAGTTTTTTTGTTAATAGAAAGTTTTTTCAGAATATGGTGTTTTATAAAAGATTACTGGTCATTCAACGGAATAAGGACGCCAGGAATTTCTTTCTTTTGCTAAGTTAACATCTACATTTTTACTAAAGAAATTAACAAAAATTTAGTTTACAATGTGTTTAAATGGCTTTTAATGATTTATTTGATACAAAAAAGTGATTAAAAAGTGAAAAGTTCGTCGTTTAATAAATGTAAACAAATGTGATATTGACAGTTCAATGTTTACCAGAAAATTCAATGTTCAGTGCCGGCGTACATAAAGTGTGTTGTAAGAAAATTTAAGGGAAATTAATAGGTTTTTATCAAGTTGGACATTTGTATATTATCTGTGTTTTTAGCAGATCACAGACGATGTAAAAAACCATGCAAATGTCTCTTAGCCTAAACGATAATAATTTAACTTTTATTAAAATCAAATAAAATAAAAGAAGGAAAAAATTCATTAAAATTTTTCTCATAATTTATTCCCATTTATTTAGTTACTTTTATTTTGTTTTTTTTTATTTCTTATAATTTATTACACTAGAAAAAGATTCTTGAAACTAAGAACAATTGAAGTGTTTCGAAATGTATTCATTTGTGTGTGTGTGTCTGTTTGAATCAAATTTTGTAAAAAACGTTTTCCTATTTTAATGTGTTTTTATGTAAATTGAATTTTTTTCTTCTCCATGTTAAATTCTTAAAAATTATAATAAACTTTTTACCCCATAAATATTAGTGGGAAAAATTACCAAAAATAATAAAAACACATAAAAAAAATAAAAATCTATTGTTGTGATAATCATTATTTTTTAGTTTTATATTATTTTTTATCTTATTTCATAATTGTTTATTATTACAATATTTTCTATTTATCTAAAAACTACGATTACAAATACTCAAATTAGTTTTAATTTTATTTTTATATTTTGTCTATTATTTTTTTTTTACTTGAAAAAGTGAAAATGTCAAATATTCTCAAAGAAAAGTGAACATTTATAAGGTTTAGCTCGTGTTGTCCATTTTTTGTTGTTGTTGTTAGTTAAAATTTTTTTTTATTTTTTTTTAAAACTATTTTTTTTTTGTAATTTGTGTAAAATTTAAAAAAAGGAAAAGTAAAAAAACTTATAATTTTTTTTTTGCCTTTATTAATTTGAAGCATTTTAATTTTTTTATTTATGACTTTTTCTATATTAATTTTTAATAAATTCTAAAATTAATTATTTTTCTACTTTTCTAAAGTGTTTGCTTTATTTTTTTTTAATTGAATTAGTTTTAATTATTATTTTTTTTAAAATTTCTTAAATTACATTTTCAATTATTTTCTTACCTATTTTTTTCAACTTTACCTCATTCATAATTTCTTACCGTTTTTTTTCTTTAATTGTTAGTATTTTTTTTTGTTTGTTTATTTTTAATAATTTTTCATTTAAAAATCCTTAATTTTTTTTTGTATATTTATTAGTTTTTATTTTTCATTACAATTTTCATATTTTTATTATATTGTAATAATTTTTTTTGTCACTTGTTTTTGTTTTGTTTTTTTTTTTTTTTTTGGTATACCTGATGAAAATTTTTAATTATATTAAAAATTTATACAATCATAATAATGATAATTTCAATTTTTCTCATATTTCTTTCCTAACTTTTTGTATTTTTTTTTAATTATATTTATAAAAAAAAAACGAAAAAAAAAATAATAATACTAATAGTTCTAATAGTTATAAATTTGGCAAAGAATAATCTTTTTTTCTCAGATAAAATTTTTGAATAAAGAAAAAAGATTATTTTTTTCTCATTTATTTTTGGTAAAAACTAAAATAATTTTTGTTTTTAGAATTAAAGAAAAAAGATCTCAAATGGAGAAAGACCTAATATATAAAAAAAATCATAATAAAATAAAAAAAAACCCTAAAAAAATTCTTCTAAAAAAAATTCGGTTTAAAAAAAAAATTATTATTTAATAATAGATAATCTTAATACTCCCCTTTTTCCGTTACCTTTCCAAAAAAAACATTCAACTGTAAAAAAGGAAAACTCATTCAAAAAAAGTCCCAATAGAATTTTTGGTTATATTTCGAACGTTTTTCTTTTCTTTAATACCAAAATTGCACGAAGAAATTTATTTAAAAGTATTTAAAGTAAAAATTCCATCTGACAAAAGCTGCCTAATCCTTTCTTTTTTTTTCATTTCCTAATCCTTTCTTTTTTTTAAAAAACTTTTTTAATAAATCAGACACGTTCCTTTTAAAACTGCACTTTTTTTTTACCATTTTTTCTTATCATTAATTAATGTTCGCTAATCTCGCTAAGAGAAGGGGGAGAAAAAAAAAGGTATAGAAATTTTTTTATAGAAGAAAACTGTTTATACTCGAGGAATTCCAAAATTATAGTGAACAGGAAGTGCTTTTGGTGTGATGATTTCATCGTCCCCGTCCTGGTAGAGAAAATCCTCATCAGTTCCGCTTTGTTCGGTGAATTCACTCGGAACTAGTTCGACGTCGCTAGGTGTTACCGGGTTGCTGGGTAAGGATGTGATTTTGCCGTTGGCTAAGGATACCCCATGACCAGAAGCCTCGAATGAAGTGGTTGCATCTGTTGGAACGGGAGGAGCTGTGGATGTTGACGGCTGGGGTTGTTGTTGATTATTGGGAGTCTTTGCGAATTCTTGTAATATGCTCGAGAATAGAATGTTGTCGACATAGAACATGGTTCCCAGATTGTAGACGAACACCTCTGATTCAATTATGTTCGCATCGTTCACGGTCACATTATTGCCACGTCGTCGAATTTTTAACGAACCACCACCGATCGTCTCAAGCACTTCATTGTCTTTTAGGTCACGATCGTATAGCCTTCCCTTCACAAAATGATGCAACAGCATTTTTACACCTTTCTCCGAAGCCTAGAGAATAAAAAGTATTTTTTTTTGTCGAAAGTTTGAGCTTGAAAATTTTTATTGTACTACATTTGAAAATATTATTTGAAGTAAATCTTACCAGGATATCATCAGAAATTAAATCAAATCCAAGCCTTTCGAATGCATCGTCGATTGGAACGAAGAGTGTGTAACTGGCTCCTGAGACGTATGGCGCTATTTCGGCATTGTTCAAATATCTTCAAAGAAATAAAAAAATTTTAATAATAAAATTCAGAAAAAAAAATTTTGTTCAAAATTTCCACTCAAAATTTCCATGCTCAATTCTGACTTAAAATTTCCACTCAAAATTTCCATTTAAAATTTCCATTAAAAATGTCCGCTAAAAATTTCTAAACAAAATTTCCACTCAAAATTTGTAATCAAAATTTTCACTCGAAATTTCTACGCAAAATTTTCACTCAAAATTTTTACTAAAAATGTCCACGCATAATTTCTACTCGAAATTTCAACTCAAAATTTCCACTCAAAATTTCCACTCAAAATTTCCACTCAAAATTTCCACTCAAAATTTCCACTTAAAATTTCCACTCAAAATTTCCACGCAAATTTCCACTCAAAATTTCCACTCAATAAATCCACTCAAAATTTCCACTCAAAATTTCCATTTAAAATTTTCACTAAAAAAGTTCACGCATAATTTCCTCTCAAAATTTCCACTAAAAATTTGCACGCAGAATTTCCACTCAAAATTTCCGCTCAGAGTTTCCACTCAAAATTTTCACTTAAAATTTCCACTCAAAATTCCTTTTCAAAATTTCCCCTCAAAATTTCCGCTCAAAATTTCCGCTCAAAATTTCCACTCAAAATTTCCGCTCAAAATTTCCGCTCAAAATTTCCGCTCAAAATTTCCGCTCAAAATTTCCACTCAAAATTTTCACGCAAAATTTGTAATCAAAATTTCCACCCAAAATTCCTACTTAAAATGTTCACTCAAAATTTCCAGTAAAATTTTTTACTCAAAATCTCCACTCAAAATTTTCATTGAAAATTTCCACGCATAATTTCCACTTGAAATTTCTATTCAAAATTTCCATTCAAAATTTACGACAAAAATTTTTCCATTGGAAATTTTTAGTTCTCGTAATTAAAATTTCAGTGAACAAACCTCGTAATTTGTGTGAATCTCGGATCTCTCTCAAGTGCTAAAAATGAATGGGAAAGGAATTGAGCACCGAACCAAGGGAACGCAAGCAGAGGTGGGGTCTCCTTGTCCTTGTGCATCTAAAATTGAAATGATAAAAAAGTTATAATTTGTTTAATTGAAATGGAAAATAAGGAAAATTTACTTGATGCAATTTCGATACAACCGCCTCTGAGACGAACAGAACTTCGGAAATTATGAACACTTGATTACCGTTTGGCAAAGTGTAATCGGCAAGAATTGTGACATTGTTTACAGTTGGTGCTGCTGTAAAAGCAAAAAATACGAAAATAAAAATAAAAGAAAAGAGACGGTAATAAAAGTAACTTACGATTACTGCGGAAAACGACATTTTCACCACCTAGTGTGTGAAAGGAGACATCGTCCATCGTTTTAACGTCTGCCATTCTTAACGGCAAAGGGGTCATCACAAAATGATTCCGCATCACACTTTCGGTAAATTCCTGAACACTGAATGGATAGAATCCCCAGTCGATCGGGTGCCATCGTTGGAACGCATTGTCGGATGGAATGAGGATCGTGTAGTGGCCGTCGTCTATTGTTTGGGTTAAGTTGCTTTTCGACAAGAAATGCTGGAACACTTTTGTGCCGGACTTCATGTTAGCTAAGAAGGTCATTAACAGATTCGCTTTGGCATCCTTGGTTGGTACGGGATCGTTCTTTGTTACATTTTTCATTTGCAGCTTTTGTGGCTCATTGTATCTATAAAAACACCAAGAACAATTTCAACAAAAAGTCAAGAATGCCCATTTTTAGTGAGGTTAGATTTTTGTAGAACTTGCTTAATCCCACTTCGACATGAATAATGGCGTCAAATAAAAAAATTCTCACCTGTTCGTCTCTTGAATATTCCTTTTTGCGAATGCGGTCTTCCGGTCGCCCAAAAATCCATCGACGAATATGGCCGACATCTTGTCATTAATCTGGATTGTTCGTACGATTCTAAGTCCGTTCAGAGTCCATAGACTTTCGTTCAATTTATCGATGGTCTTAAAAATAATCGGTTTACCGTTGGCATTGCCATACACTTCGTCTTCGTTAAAAGTATCGAACGATTTTCCTGGGATAATGTGCTCCAACATAACATCTTTAAGTCGAGTCTTGTCAATACTCCGATAGTCGGCCTTTGGTACAACCACTGTAAAGGGTATATCTGTAAAAAAATGCCAAAAAGGACAGATGCTTATTACTGAAAAAGTTTCAAATAACGAAAAATTGGGTGTAAAAATTTTGGTAAAACATTTTCGATAAAAAATTTCGGTAAAAATTTTAGATAAAAATTATTGATAAAAAATTTTCGGTGAATATTTTCGGTAAATATTTTCGGTAAAAATTTTCAGTTAATAATTTTGATGAAAATTTTCAGTAAATATTTTCGATGAAAATTTTCAGTAAATATTTTCGGTAAAAATTTTCAGTTAATAATTTTGATGAAAATTTTCAGTAAATATTTACGATGAAAATTTTCAGTAAATATTTTCGATGAAAATTTTCAGTAAATATTTTCGATGAAAATTTTCAGTAAATATTTTCGATGAAAATTTTCAGTAAATATTTTCGATGAAAATTTTCAGTAAATATTTTCGATGAAAATTTTCAGTAAATATTTTCGATGAAAATTTTCAGTAAATATTTTCGATGAAAATTTTCAGTAAATATTTTCGATGAAAATTTTCAGTAAATATTTTCGATGAAAATTTTCAGTAAATATTTTCGATGAAAATTTTCAGTAAATATTTTCGATGAAAATTTTCAGTAAATATTTTCGATGAAAATTTTCAGTAAATATTTTCGATGAAAATTTTCGGTAAATATTTTCGGTAAAAATTTTCAGTAAATATTTTTGATACAAATTTTCACTAAATATTTTCGATACAAATTTTTGGTAAATATTTTCATTAAAATTGTTTGGTAAATATTGTCGATAAAAATGTTTGGTAAAAATTTTCAGTACATATTTTCGGTGAAAATGTTCGGTAAATATTTTCGACAAAAATTTTCAGTAACAATTTTCGGTAAAAAATTTAGGTAAATATTTTCGATAAAAATGTTTGTAAATATTTTCAGTACATATTTTCGATGAAAATGTTCGGTAAATATTTTCGATAAAAATTTTCGGTAACAATTTTGGTAAAAAATTTTCGGTAAATATTTTCAATAAAAATGTTTGTAAATATTTTCGGTACATATTTTCGATAAAAATTTTTGGTAAATATTTTCGATAAAAATTTTTGGTAAATATTTTCGATACAAATTTTTGGTAAATATTTTTGATGAAAATTTTCGGTAAATATTTTCGATGAAAATTGTCAGTTAATATTTTCGATAAAAATTTTCGGTAAATATTTTCCGTTAAAATTTTCAGTAAATATTTTCGATGAAAATTTTCAGTAATTATTTTCGGTAAACATTTTCAGTAAAAATTTCGGTATAAAATTTTCGGTAAAAATTTTTGCTAAAACAATTTGTCTGTCGTAAATTTTATATTTTATCAAAAATTTAACAAATTTTTAGTTATTTTTTCGAAAATAGTCAAATAATTACTTTGTTCTTTTCCTGAACACGCTATGACCTAAAATGTTACAATTACGTCAATTTTCGAATTACTGAATGGATACCCAAATTAGTAAAATTAGTAAAATTTCGAAAACTGTTAACCCGGACTCAATGTTTGGGCACATTTGTTTACGTTTTTGTGCTGACGAATTTCTTGTTTATGAAATCTTACGCACGTACGGGTATTTTGCTCAATGATTCATTAAAAAGTAGTAGCAAATCTTTAATATGGAAAGAAAAAAAAACAATTTAATAAGAAGCGAAAAAATAAACAATCAAGCCGTGATACAGAACGTGAACACATTGAAATTCGAAGTATGCAATTCGTACTTGGCTTTAAGATCTATTCTGCTTGCTTCGTTAATTTGATGACTAAAAAATTACTTCTAAATTTTTTTACCAAAGTCGTTACTATAACTTTATTGTTTTATTTTTCTTTAAAGTAAAATTTTTTTTTACGTTAACAAATCATTCCAAGAATCAAAAATTAACTTTCAAAACACGTCGGCGTACATTACGTTACGATTGTTGATTGTGCCAAATGCAATGAAACATTAGAAAATTTGTCAAGTCGAATGTGAATATTGATTAATTACTGAACTGATAAGGGGAGGATGGTAAGGGGGTTCCGGATCCAGCAACGTTCATCATTAATGCAAATATTATGAATGACGATCATGACTTTTGAAGATGACAGCGGTGACGACGGCGGCGTCCAGTGACAATTGTGTCGGTGATGATTTATTGAAAAAATATTATTCGACGATCGCTGAATGGAGACAAGTTAGAATATTAAATAAAATCGATCACCTTGACCTACTAGCGAGGAGAGGCGACATTCGTAACGCCAAGAATCAAAAATCAATAATTAATCGAACGACGATCTTGCAGCATGAATGCTTATAATTAGGTTGGGTGGACTGTAAAATTAAATATTTAAAAATTTCCCCACATGTGTCTACCAAACGATTATTATTTAATTTTTATTTTGAATGTAAACTTCTAGAAAAATATCGAGTCAAAAATTGTAGAAAATTTATTCTTGGAAAGTTGTTGCTTTGTAAGTAAGGTTCCATTAGATCGTGTACTGCGAGTACTTGATGAAAATTGCTATTCAAATTATGGCTAATTATTTTTTTAAACAAAATTTTTGTAACATTTTTGGTGGGCAATTTTATTCAAGCTGCTGTAATTTTTTTCTTCTAAATTTGCAATTAATTTTTTTGGTAAAAATTTACTTAATACTGAAAAATATTTATTCTTAACATTAATTGTAAATTTGTTATATTTTTCTATTTTCTGAGCGAATTTTTCGTCAAAATTCGGCAGAAAATTTTTGGTACAAATTTCTTATAAAAAATTTCTTTTAAAATTTCTAGTAAACATTTCTAGTAAAAACTTCTAGTAAGAATTTGTGGTAAAAATTACTAGGAAAAATTTGTAGTAAAAATTTGTATTAAAAATCTGTGGTAAAAATTTGTAGTAAAAATTTGTGGTAAAAATTTCTAGTAAAAATTTCTAGTAAAAATTGTGGTAAAAATTTCTAGTAAAAATTTGTGGTAAAAATTTCTAGTAAAAATCTGTGGTAAAAATTTCTAATAAAAATTTGTGTTAAAAATTTCTAGTAGCATTTCTTGTAAAAATTTTTAGTAAAAATTTTTAGCAAAAATTCTAGTAAAAATTTCTGGTAAAAATTTCTAACAAACATTCTAGTAAAAATTTCTAGTAAAAATTTTTAGAAAAAATTCTAGTAAAAATTTCTAGTCAAAATTTCTAGTTAAAATTTGTGGTAAAAATTTCTAGTAAAAATTCCTGTAAAAATTTCTAGCAAAAATCTGTAGTAAAAATTCCCAATAAAAATTTCTAGTAAAAACTTGTGCGAAAAATTTCTAGTAAATCTTTCTAATAAAAATTTCTAGTAAAAATTTCTAGTAAAACTTTGTGGTAAAAATTTCTAGCAAAAATTTGTAGATAAAATTTCTAGCAAAAATTTGTGCGAAAAATTTCTCGTAAAAATTTATGGAAAAAATTTCTAGTAAAAATTTCTAGTAAAAATTTTTAGCAAAAATTCTAGTAAAAATTTCTGGTAAAAATTTCTAGCAAAAATTCTAGTAAAAATTTTTAGTAAAAATTTGTGGTAAAAATTTCTAGTATAAATTTCTAGTTAAAATTTGTGGTAAAAATTTCTAGCAAAAATTTGTAGCAAAATTTTGTAGTAAAAATTTCCAATAAAAATTTCTAGCAAAAATTTGTGCGAAAAATTTCTCGTAAAAATTTATGGAAAAATTTCTAGTAAAAATTTCTAGTAAAATTTTTCTAGTAAAAATTTCTAGTAAAAATTTCTAGTAAAAATTTGTGGGAAAACTTTTTAGTAAAAATTTGTTATAAAAATTTCTAGTAAAAAAAATTGTAAACATTTTTAGTAAAAATTTGTGGTAAAAATTTCTAGTAAATTTCTACTAAAAATTTCTGGTAAAAATTTCTAGTAAAAATTTGTGGGAAAAATTTCTAGTAAAAATTTGTGATAAAAATTTCTAGTAAAAAATGTTTGTAAACATTTCTAGTAAAAATTTGTGGGAAAAATTTCTAGTAAAAATTTCTAGTAAAAAAAATTGTAAACATTTTTAGTAAAAATTTGTGGTAAAAATTTCTAGTAAAAATTTCTAGTAAATTTCTACGGGAAAAATTTCTAGTAAAAATTTCTAGTGTAAATTTCTAATAAAAATTTAATAAAAATTTTTTAACAGACGATTTTGTTATAAATTTATAACAAAAATTTTTGTTCAATTTTCGAGCAAAAGTTTTTGCTAAAATTTATCTTGAAAAGTTTTTTTTGAAAAATATTTAAGTAAAAGTTCAGTAATTCCTCTAATGTCGATTTGTTTATTTTATGCTGAGGTCTTGATGATTTTTTCTATTAGTATTTATTTTGATAAACACTTACCCTTGGTCGTTTGGTATCCATCAGCCACCAGAACAGGCCATCCAATCGCCAGGAATTGTTTCAGACTGTGAAGTTTCTCATCCTCGTTATTAACAATATAAGACACGTCCGGAATCGTTTTATTGTGTATCAAATGCAAATTTTTCAAATTTCTATCATTTTGTACGGGACTTGTTATTTCCGTCACTTCATTGCAATTAATTGCCCTCAAATTAACCGAAATTATTAACAAAAGAACAAAATTTCTAATATTGGAATGTCCTTTTGATGGTATCATTTTTTTTTAAAAAGTAATTTTTATCAATAAAATAAACTAGATTAATTTTAACAAATTTAAAAAAATTATTTTTTAAACGTATTTTTATTGTTTTGCAGGAAAATGGTTTCAGTCAATTTTTAAGAATTCACATCTTTTTTATTTTGAATTAATTTCACTTTTTTTTTAAGCACACAATTTTTTTTTCTGTTCTCCGTTTTTTTTTTTTTTTGCAAATTTACTAATAGTTACTTTTGTTTGTTTGTTGGTAATTTCTTATTAACCACCACACGGCTTATAGACGATCATTTGTAATTTTCGATAATTTCACTCCAGACAAATTTTCTGCACAAGAAATTCTTTTTTTTTTTAATTTCGGTTACTGTAATAAAAGATAACCGATTTTGTTGATTTATTTAAAAAGTTAAATGGAAAATCTAGACGCCATCTTGTAGAAACCGTTTAATCAAAAATGTTTCTGTAAGATGGCGCTTTGTTTCGCACGACAGTGATCTCTGTGTGACTAATACATTTTAAGTTATTTGTAATTTTAACTACAGATGGCACTACTTTCTTTTTGTCACTGTTATAGCCTTCTTGGATAATACAGGTCAACGATCGCCAGGCGGCAGCATCAACCGTTTCTACCAGATAGACAGTTGTCGATGAGTGGTTGTTGGCCTGTATTACCCGAGAAGGCCATCCTGTTTAAAATTGAAGATGTTAATGATTTCAACTCCGACCGTGAGATGGCTCTTGGTGCTTTACTGTTTTAGTAGTGCATTTTCAGGAATTTTTAATTATGCCTGAAGATGGCTCTTAATTATTGTATGGTTATAAAAAAATTCCACCTAATTCTAATTCTACCACAAGATGGCGCTTATTTTTTTTTCTACATGAACTTTTTAGTTATAAATATTACCGCAAGAGAGCTTTAATTAATAATTGAATTTTTCAATGATTTTTTATTGATTTTTTGTTTAATAATTAATTTTTTTATCACCAGGGCCCCATCGAAAGGGGGCTGTAATCTTAATTAATTATGTTTGAAATTATAAATTTTACTGGAAGATGGCTCTCAATAAACTTCTGTTTAACATGAAGAATTTGTAGTTTTGCCGCAAGATGTCATTTAGAATATTAAATTATACCGTTTAGTGTAAAACCTAGAATTATAAATTCGAATCTTACCGCAAGATGGCACACACAAGTTTCATATGAAAATGCATATTTACATCTTCAAAATTTTTAATTGCTATTAAATCTTATTTTTTTCAATATTTGCATAGTTTTATAAATTTTTATTAGAAGCATTGTTGAAATAACTAGATTTGCGTATTAATATAATTTTTATTACTCTTCTAAGAGTTAGTCAAGTCATGTCAAACTATTAGTCTATTAATATGAATCTTGCCTAATGTAACAAGTGCACACTATTACTTATCATATTCTATGACTACGACTATGGATTAACGATAGTAACATGCCAAACTAATAGTATGAATGTTTTCACAACAGCTTTGCATTAAAATAAGTCAGAGAACGTGCACAGCAGTTATGAATCTTGAAAATTATTCTCCACTAATTGAATTTCCTGTCCTTAAAGACATCTTTTGCCGTCAACTAGCTTGGTGACTTGATGAGAGTTCTCTTATTTCTGTTTTTCTTTTTAGATATTAAGATACACTGTCCAATATGCATAAATGTGGACACAAAATGTGTTCTCCGTCACTCATCACTCTTACTTGGAACAAGCGGCTCCATTGTCCGCACTAAATTTTTTCGATGATGACCTCTGCGATTGGGTTGATCTGGTCGGTTTTTCTGCTCTTATTTGATTTCTGGGCGCAAAATACCAAATAGTAGCAGCCAGTACAATGTACAAGCACATATTATCAAGATAGCATTATAGCGATTTACTTTAGTAGCTTTCACAACAGAAATGTTGATTTTATTTACGTAAAACGTGAACATGTGAACATGAACAATTTAGAAATATGAGTTCATAATCATAGCCGTTTTACTGTGGATAGATTTGTCGATTTAATCATTTCGAGGGGAAAAAAGAACCAGAGTTGATTGATAAATTTTATTCATAAAAAGAAAGACTACTCAAATCGAAAAGAAAGTATCTATTAAGAAAGAAATCCTCTTGAAAGTTTTTATAAATTATGAGAATTTGATGTAAAAATATCCACTTTTGCTTATTGTCATCGTAGTTAATTTTTGTTTATAGATTATTGCAAAGAGAAAATTTCAAAAAGCGTAGGAGGTGCTATGATCTCAATTCCTAAAATGCAAAAATTATATTTACTTTTATCGAACTCTATAAAATGCCATTTAAAAAAAATGTAATAAAATTTGAAGTCGCATTTTGTAAATAAAAATCATTGACGTTTTGCTTCCCTGTTCCTCTACTCATGAGCTCATTAATTTACTTATGCAATAAAAATCTAGTATTTCCATTTTTAGAAAACCAATATAAAAATAAAAAAGAAACCAATTCAGCAAAGTTAAAATAAGCATTTTTCGATAAAGGAAATTTATTCAAGTTTTTGAAATTTATTTTTATTGTTATTGCAAATTAATGAAAATTAAATTTTTTATTGTTGAAATTTATTGATTTTATATAATATAGCAGGAAATTCATTAAGTTAATTTAGAAAGTCCTGGTTAAGTTTTTTTTTTCAAAATACGTTTATAAATATTTTACTGAACCTTTGTAGAAAAAATGATAGAAATTAGATACAAAAATATCAATAATAGAAATAAAATCATCAGCAAATTATGTAAAAACAATATTTTAGAACAATTTAAATTCGCATAAAAATATAAGGAAAAAATTCCTTCAATTTAGCCATGAAAAATTTCTTAGCAAAACCACTTGAATAGAATTTAATCAATTCAGCTAACAAAAATGGTAGTTTGTCTGTCTAAATATTATAGAGTTCAATATTTAAGTTTTTCAATTTTTTAATTGAAGCATTATTTAAAAATATTTTCATCGATTATGAGTAAAATTTGCAAAAATATTTTCGAAAATTTTGCCAATTCAGCTATGAAAAAATTGTTAATACAGCAAATGTAGATTGTATACATAGAGAAAAATATTTTTAAATAAGTCTACCATTCTTAATATCAATAAAAGTTTTTAAAAATTCTGTCAATCAGATTAAAAAATATATTCAGCAAAACTGCTAAATAGAAGTTGATTGATTCAGCTAACAAAATTGGTAGTTTGTCTGTCATTTAAGCTTTTCTTGAAAGATATTTTGATCAATTCAGATTAAGAGTAAAATTTGCAAAAATATTTTCGAAAATTCTGCCAATTCAGCTCTGAAAAATATTTAATTCAGGAAATGTAGCCTGTGAATATGGGAAAATATTTTTAAATAAGTTCACCACTCCTAATATTTAGAAAAAGTTTTCAAAAATTCTGCCAATTCAGCTATAAAAATATATTCAGCAGAACCACTTGAATAGAAGTTGATCAATTCAGCTAAAAAAATGGTAGTTTGTCTGTCATTTAAGTATTTTTTAGACGATATTTGTGATCAATTCAGCCAATTCAGCTCTTAAAAAATATTTCATACAACAAATTCAGCGAAAATATTTTTAAATAAGTCCGCTACTTTTGATATAAAAACATGTTTTTAAAAATTTCCCTAATTCAGCTTTGAAAAAATATTCAGCAAACATATTTTCAAAATATGATAAACGCCGGCTTTGAGATAGAAATGGTTGCTTATATAATTTGTGGTTAGAAATGGTTGCTTATATAATTAAAAAAAATCCAGCTTTAAAAATTATCCAGAATAAATTAAAAATATGAAAAAATCTATTCTCAAAAAAATAAAAAATAAATATTAAAATTAATGCAATTTAATTTTATGCATAAAAGTTTGTGTCTATTTTTTTTTTTAATTTTAATTATAAAATTGGAAGAAAAATTGATTAATAAAAAATGATCTTCAATTCAGCAGCTACTATAACTATTATTTTATAAGATAAAAAATACGAAAATCAACTAATTTATAACAAAAATTATAAATAAGTCATTTTAAATTATGCATTTCTCGGTTGATATTTTTTTGCTCGGTTGATACGTCAGTAAGTAAAATGGCTATACGTGGAGCTTAAAAAAAAAAGTGCATTTTATTTTGAAAGTATCATTGGCCAGTATTTATTTGAAAATAAAGAAGAAGAGAGCATTACCGTCAATTCTAATCGCTATGACCGTATGAAAACCGAATTTTTCTGGCCTAACTGTTAAGATTTTATTCTAGACCATATGACAAAATGATTAATTTTGGCTTTATTGCGCAAAAAGTTCTTAGGACATGTAATTTTGAGTTCCTAGAATATGTAATTTCAGGTTTGGCCTCTAAGATCGTACAATTTTATGTCGTTTAACTCTTCTATGAGACTAAATAAAAAAATATTATTTGCGCGGATAATCTCAAACTTAAGAGCATTTGAGAACCAACCTGCGTCAAAAAAGCAGCCATCTTGAAACCTAAAATTTGCGAAATAGTCACAAAAAAATTACGTCAAAAGAAGTCTCGTAGCGGCTATTTTAATGATGTTATATTGCATAACGGTAAGCTTCAAGCATATACTAATCTATAAAGCAAAAAAAAACTCCACAAATAGCGCCCTTTCTTTTCGTATACTACTCAGTAGAATCCAAAGAAATACGACTGCAGCGGCCTCCGCACGTACTAATCCCAATAGACTGAATAAAATCGCCTGCAACGCCATCTGTCATCGCATACATTCTTAGTAGAATTTGAAAAAAAACGACTGTTGCGGAGGTTGTACGTACTAATTGTTAGATTATTAACACAATAGATTACCAGCGCCCTGTCTGCGTCAGTGCGCAGCTCGCATGCTTATCCAAAAATTAAAAGAAAAAATACTTCAGCTCCTTCGCTCCTCTGGCAAGGTCCAGAAAATATAATGAATTAAAAATTGCATTAAAATCTGAATTTTTGAGTGTATTTTACTTTTTTTCAGGGATAATATCAGCAAAAATTGGATAATTCTTTAGAAAAATAAAAAGAAATTAGAGAAATTTAATGCATAAAAAGGAGTAGTTTATTTTGAAATTTTGTTTTGTTCGAAAAATTGAAGAAAACTTATTTCTGAGAAAAAGTTTTTAATTCAGCGGCTTTACTAAAATAGAAATCTTAGTAAAAACTTTAAAAATTAAAAAAAATTACAACAATTTAATAAGAAACATTTAAAAAAAAACAAGCAAAATGCGCATTAAGCGTTTTAACATAAAATAGAATTTTTTTTTCTCACTAAAACCAAAGGAAAATTAATGGAGACAAAATTTTAAATAAGTAAAAAAAATGCCGCCGAATGATGGTAATTGTCAAAAATGACAGTGTGTACAAATATTGTGCAGTCAGTAATTAATCGGACAATCTGTCATTAGTCATTTTAATTGAGCGCAGATTAATCGCTCTTCTGCTTATTTTTGCTCTTTTTCATTTTCGATTTCTTTCACTCACTTTTCGTCTACCTTCTTTCTGTCTTTCTCACAAAAATTACTTAACCATTTTTTTCTCTCTCTTTTATTTTTAAGTGAAAAAAAACTCAGTCATTAACTCTGAGTGTGTACACATACTCGTGTCGGCATTTTAAAAATGGAACCGATTGTGTTAAAGACGTTTCTCAATTTCGTCTCTTTTCTTCGAACTTTTCTTACTTATAGTTTTCTGTGAAAAATGTTTTTTTTTCTTCATTTTTTTATTGAAAAAAATTAAATTATAGCGACTTGACTCATTCTTCAGATGACACACCAACAGGTTGTTAACATAATTTACAAATACATAACGATGAGCAATTTGCGTTGAAATTTGTCGTTACACTGTCGTTGCCCGTATTGGTAAGCGGCATTAATAAATGCAATTGTTTGCTTCGACATTTCGATTGTTACGAAAATAATAATAATTTATCCTGAAAGTAGTGCTGATTTCCGCATCCCCTTCTTTTTTTTTCGTCTACTTCTTTACAACAACAACAAAAACTGGCACGGTTTCTATCAATTATGTTAAAATCTGAATAATATTGATTTCATAAAAAGATAAAAATTAAATAAAAACTAAATAGAAGCTCACATAAAATGTGCTTTTTTTTAACATATTATCTAAATTTTATTCGTCCTTGACTTACTGCTATATTGAAATGGTTTTTAAAAATATACGTTTTGAATAATAATTCAAAATGAATTTACTATTTTTATATTTAAGAAAATATATATGCTTTTAAATTTTTTTCCATATACTATTTGGGTAGTATGCATTTTTGATCATATTCTGTATAAAATATTTTGAGTTTTAGTCAATTTCTAGTAAAAAAATAAAAATTGTAAAATCGAATACGAAAAGGAAATATTTTATAAAAATTGTCTATAAAAAAATGGCCTGATTTTTGAGTAGACCAAAAAATTGTACTCATCAAAATAAAAAAAACAATAAAAGTTTCTACCGACAGTTTCGACTGACAATTTCTAACAAAAATTTCGACTAACTATTTCGACCAAAAATTTTAACTGACAACTTTAACCAAAGCCTTTAAAGAAAAACTTTCAACTGAAAATATTGACTGAAAATTTCTATTGATAATTTTGACCAATAATTTCGACTGAAAATGTCTACTGATTATTTGTACCGAAAATTTCTATTGAACAATTTTACTTAAAATTCTTCCAAATACTCCAAGTGAAAATTTTGGCTGACAATTTCTATACAAAAATTTCGACCAAAAGTTTAGACCAAAATTTCGTAATGAAAATTTCAACTAAAAGTTTAGACCAGAAAATGTCGACTAAAAATTTCTCTGGAAAATTTCGACCGAAAATCCCAAGTAAAAATTTTGACCAAGAATTTCAACTGAAAATGCCGACTGAAATTTCTATAAAAAATTTCTACTGAAAACCACGAGGAAAAATTTCGACCAAAACTTTCAATTGAAAAATGTCGACTGAAAATTCCAATTGCCAATTTCAATTGAAAATTTCAACCAAAAGTTTAGACCAAAATTCTTGCTCAACATTTCGATAAAAAAATTTCGACTAAACATTTTTACCGACAGTTTGCTCTGAAACTTTCTATTCAAAAATGCCGATAAAAAATTTCGACCAAAAATTCATGCTGAAATATTTTGAACAAAAATTTCAATCAAAAAATTTCGACCAAAAATTACGACTGAAAATTTCTATGGAAATTTTTGTCTGGAAATCCCGAGCAAAAATATCGACCAAGAATTTTAACTAAAAATGTCGACTGCAATTTTCGACCAAGATTTTAACTACTGAAAAATGTTTGAACAAAAAGTTTTAACTGAAAATTTTAACTAACAATTTCTATTGAAAATTTTGACCCAAAGCTCGTGCCAAATATTTCGACCAAAAATTTCGATCAAAAATTTTCGACCAAAAATTTCGATTGAATAATTTTAACTGAAACTTTCTACTGAAAATTCCGAGCAAAAATTACGACGAAGAATTTAAACTAAAAATGTCGACTGCCATTTTTGACAAATTTTGGACAAAGAATTTCAACTGAAAATTTCGACCAAACATTTCGAATGACAATTTTTATTGAAAATTTCGACCCAAAGCTTAGGACCAAAAATTCGTGCTAAAATATTTCGATCAAAAATTTCGATCAAAAAATTCCGAGCAAAAATTTCGACGAAGAATTTAAACTAAAAATGTCGACTGCCATTTTTGACAAATTTTCGACAAAGAATTTCAACTGAAAATTTCGACCAAACATTTCGAATGACAATTTTTATTGAAAATTTCGACCCAAAGCTTAGGACCAAAAATTCGTGCTAAAATATTTCGATCAAAAATTTCGATCAAAAAATTCCGAGCAAAAATTTCGACGAAGAATTTAAACTAAAAATGTCGACTGCAATTTTTGACAAATTTTCGACAAAGAATTTTAACTGAAAATTTCGACCAAACATTTCGACTGACAATTTTTATTGAAAATTTTGACCCAAAGCTTAGGACCAAAAATTTGAGCTAAAATATTTCGACCAAAAATTTCGACCAAAAAATTCCGAGTTAAAATTTCAACCAGGAATTATAATTAAAAATATCAAATGCAATTTTCGAATAAAAATTTCGACCAAGAATTTCAACTGAAAATTTCGACCAAACATTTCGACTGAAAATTTCGACCAAAAATATGGACTAAAATTTTCTATACTGAAAATAGAAATAAATTTTCAGATACCAATTTTTGAAATTTACATTATTAGAATGAAAAAATGTCTATAGTTTTTTTTTCTGTAACCACCACTTTTTTTTTTAATTTGCTTATTGCATGAGAGAAAATTTAAGAATAATTTCCGCAATGAAGTCGATGACATTCAACAATTCTTATAAAGCCACAAGAAAGAAAAAGTGAAGTTTAAATTATAGCAAACAAATTGAGGGTGTTTCAAAGAAATTGAAAAAAATTTATTAAAGAACACGAAACCCATAAAGGAGCATGCACACTGAATAACCAAGATAATAAATCAAAGAGAAACATTTTAAAAGAGAGAAAATTGTTACTCGTACGTGTATATTCCCTATTGTTATAAGCGTTAGCTTTTCAGGTTTGAAAAAGCTTTTTTTTTGCAATTGAAAAGCAGACAATTTGTATTCACCCCTATTAGTATCGTTCTACCACCAATATAGCTACTCGACAATCACCACCACCTTTATTCTGGCAATTGAGTTTTTATTCCTTTTTTTTTTTGACGTATAAAAATAATTTTTCAATTGATTTATTAAAGAAAATTTTAGTTTTTACAAATTTAAAATTTTCGATTGATTTTCATTGATTTATTAAGTTTTTTTCATACTATTTGAACTTTTTCTAATGTCTGCTATGCCCAACAAGATCAACAATACCGTTCAACGATCAACAATACCGTTCAACAGAAATTATTGTTAACAATACCGTTTTTTTTCTTATAAAATTACTTCTGTTTTTGTTGAACATCAACAAAAAACCGAACTGAGACCTTCAACGAAATATTAACAAATAACAAAATTGGACAAACTTTTTCAAACAATTTTTTTTTTTTTATAATTGACTATCATTTTTGTTAGTGAGGAAAGAAAATCGAGTTGAAAAAAGTATAAAATTATTGGCTAATAATAAAAGTGGGTAAAGAGAACGCACACCGAAAATACGTTACAATGCAAAACCCTACAAAGTCGGTATTCGTTAGAGTATCCTTTTCTACATTTTTTTTTTATTAAATAATGTTTTTATTTTTATAATGTAATTAAAAACTTAATTTTTAAAATGAATATTCAAATAAAAAAAGGTCTGATTTATAGTCTCCAAAGGAGGATTTTGTTAAATAACTTTTCAGTAAATATTATGCCGCTAAAATGGATATTCAAAAATCATAAAAGAGATACTAAAAAAAACCATTACAAAAATATACACAAAACATTAATAAATAAACCGAAAGTATGTGCGCAATCTCGCACAGAGCCGAATTGTGCCCGTATAGCTGTAAGCCGATAGTATATCCTTATTGGGGAGCTAATTTTAAAAAGCTCCTCTTCCTTTCCCTTTTTTCTCTGTCTCTCATTTTTACTTTGATGAAAAGTATAATAAATTATTTTATTGTAAGTTTTTCTTATCAATAAATTCAAAATAAACAAGTTTTTTTTTTGGTCAATTTTTCAAATTATTTAAAGTTTTTAATTTTTTTGCAATCCTTCTTTTCTTTATAAACTTTATGTAAATTAAAAATTTTGGTCTAAAAATGTCCTTCTGCTTTTTTGTAAAGAAATTTTTTCCACCCGTGTTTAGTTAACACAATAAAAATATTTTAATATTCACTTAACTTATGCCATAAAACAATAGAAAATACATTTTTATTAATTGTAATTTTCTTCAATTAATTTTAAGAGAAAAAAAAAAGATTGTCGAGAATCCATTCAGTTTATGCGCACTTTTTCCACTATGAATTTTTCACTCAAATTTGTTAAAAATAATAGTTTTTCTTCTTTTACGATAATTTTTTTTGTTGGATTAAATTTGAATTTTTTGTTATTAACTATTTTTTTTGGTTAAATAAAAAAATGGAATTTTTTTTTGGTAGTAAATACCTTTTGTATACAGAAATCCAATTTTATTTTGGGGATATTTATTGTCAGAAATCGAAGAATTTATTCTTTTCGACGTTACGGTTGCACTCTTGATGCGAAACTGAAGGAGAAGAACCGCACTCAATCGAGAAAAAGCTAAGCGGCTCCCCAGTTAGTGGGGGATTGATTATGCCTCGTCGTTTTTACGATGTTTACGATGACGGTGGTTAAGTGGGGGCTATTTGCTATACAACTGTCGATACGGTTATCCCTGCCACTGTTATTTATTTAAATTATTACGGCTTCCGTCATTGACAAGTTTCGTGTACAATATTTTTGTGGGGACGATGTTATGTAGATGGAGTGAGCTCCATTCTCCGTATTAGAGATTACAAAAAAAATGAGTTACTTTAACTGCCCAAAGAGTGGATGGAAGCCAACTCTCAAAGCTCACTGGAACTGTTTGCCGGGCCTCCTCTAAAGAAAAATTCTGCGCAAGTCCAATCGATCCATTAGACTTTTTTTTAAAAAACATTTTGCCTACGAATTATTTTCTTTAATTCTTAATTGAGAGCGTGTCACATTGAATATCTTTCCATAAAATAGAATTTTTTGATAATTAGCCTTCCATTTTCAAGAATTTTCTTTTCATAATTTTCTAAACAATTCATTTTTTTTTAAATTTGCGCTTGCGGATTGCTGAATATTTTATAAGGTTTGTACATTTGCTGAGCTTTTGAAATTTGGTTAAACTAAAATTGGCTTTATTTGATTAAAAGCTATATTTGATAAATATTTTATTCTAAAAGCTTCCTTTAAAAAATTTGTCATAAAAGTTCCCAGTAAAAATATTTCCAATAAAAAATTTCCAGTAAGCAAAATTTTTCTAATAAAAATGTTCGAATAAATTTTGCAGTAACAATTTTCTAGTAAAACTTTTCTAGAAAACATTTTCCAGTTTAATTTTTCTAGTCAAAATTTTGTAAATTTTTTCTGCAAACATTTTAAAGTAAAAAATAGCAATAAAATTTTCTAGTAAAAATTTTTTGGTAAACATTTTTTACGAAAGATTTGGCATAAATACAATCCAGTAAACATTTTGCGGCTTCAATTTTATCATCAAAAATTTTCCAATAAAGAAAAAATTTTCTAGTTGAAATTTTCTAGTCAAAATTTTATGGTAAAAATTTTCTATAAATTATTTTGTAAAGAAAAAATCTGGTAAATTTTTTTTAGAAATCATTTTCTAGTAGAAATTTTCTGGAACACATTTTGTAGGTAGTAGAAGTTTTCTAGTCAAAATTGTCTAGAAAACATTTTCTAGTTAAAAAAACTTTGTAAAAATTTTTTAGAAAACTTTTTGTAGGTAAAATTGTCCAAAAACCATTTTCTATTTGAAATTTTCTAGTCAAAATTTCCTAGTAAAAATGTCAGCAAAATTTCCTAGCAAAAAAAATAATTTTGCTACAAAAATTGTCCATTAAAAAATGTCAGTAAAATCATTTTAGTAAACATGTTCTAGTTAAATCTTTTAGTAAACATGTGCAGTGAAAATTTTCTAGTAATCATTTTTTAGTAAAAATTATCTAAAAAAAATTTTCTAGTTAAAAATATTTCTAGAAAACAATTTCAGGTAAAGATTTTCCAGTGAACAATTTTCACGAAAATATATTTCAGCTAACATTTTCTAGAAAAATATTTCTAGTTAAAATTTTCTTGAAAACATTTTCTAGTTAAAATTTGCTAAAAAAAATTTTCTAGTCAATATTTTCTTAGAAAATAATTTCTACTAAATATATTCCAGTTAATCCTTTTAATTATAGTAAAATTTGTCCAGTAAAATATTTGCAGTCTTAATTTTCCAACAAAAACTTTCTAGTAAAAATTTTTCGTATAGATTTGCCAATAAAAAATTTCCAGTAAAAAATTTTACAAAAAAATTAAAAAAATTTCAATTTAATTCTCAATAAAATTTTCTAGCAAATATTTTCTATAAGAAATTTTCTAGAATAAAAATTTCTAGGAAACAATTTCTAGTAAACAAATTTTAGCTAAAATTTTCTATACAACATTTTCTACCTAAAATTTTCTAAAAAATTATTTCTAGTTAAAATGTGCTAGAAAACATTTTTTTGGTAAATATTTTCTAGAAAACATATTCTAGTAAAAATATTTCTAGAAAATAATTTCTAGTAAAGATGATCCAGTAAAAAATTTAAAAAAATATATATTTGAGTTAAACTTTCTAGAAAACCATTTCTAGCTGGAATTTTCTAGACATTTTCTACCTAAAATTTTCTACAAAATAATTTCCAGTTGAAATTTGCTAGAAAAAATTTTCTAGTCAATATTTTCTAGAAAACATTTTCTAGTAAAAAAAATTTCTAGAAAATAATTTCTAGTAAAGATGATCCAGGAAAAAATTTCAAGTAAATATATTTTAGCTAAAATTTTCTAGACAACTATTTCTAACTGAAATTTTCTAGACATTTTCTACAAAATAATTTCAAGTTGAAATTTGCTAGAAAAAATTTTCTAGTCAAGATTTTCTAGAAAATATTTTCTAGTAAAAAAATTTCTAGACAATAATTTCTAATAAAATCTGTCTAGTAAAAATTCTGCAGTTTTCATTTTTTAACAAAAACTCTCTAGTAAAATATTTATAGCAAATATTTTTTAGTCAATAGTTTTTAGTCAAAATTCCAAGAGAAAATTTCCAATAAAAAATTTTTCAATTTAATTCTCAATAAAATTTTCTAGCAAATATTTTCTATAAGAAATTTTCTAGAATAAAAATTTCTAGGAAACAATTTCTAGTAAATAAATTTTAGCTAAAATTTTCTATACAACATTTTCTACCTAAAATTTTCTAAAAAATTATTTCTAGTTAAAATGTGCTAGAGAACATTTTTTAGTGAACATTTTCTAGAAAACATATTCTAGTAAAAAAATTTCTAGAAAATTATTTATAGTAAAGATGATTCAGTAAAAAATTTAAAAAAATATATATTTGAGTTAAACTTTCTAGAAAACCATTTCTAGCTGGAATTTTCTAGACATTTTCTACCTAAAATTTTCTACAAAATAATTTCTAGTTGAAATTTGCTAGAAAAAATTTTCTAGTCAATATTTTCTAGAAAACATTTTCTAGTATTAAAAATTTCTAGAAAATAATATCTAGTAAAGATGATCCAGTAAAAAATTTCAAGTAAATATATTTTAGCTAAAATTTTCTAGACAAATATTTCTAGCTGAAATTTTCTAGACATTTTCTACAAAATAATTTCTAGTTGAAATTTGCTAGAAAAAATTTTCTTGTCAAGATTTTCTAGAAAATATTTTCTAGTAAAAAAATTTCTAGACAATAATTTCTAATAAAAAAATAAAAATTCTGCAGTTTTCATTTTTTAACAAATATTTTTTAGTCAATAGTTTTTAATCAAAATTCCAAGAGAAAATTTCCAATAAAAAATTTTTCAATTTAATTCTCAATAAAAATTTCTAGCAAATACTTTCTATTAGAATTTTTGTAGAAAAATTTTTTTGGAAAAAATGTTCCAATATAAATTTTTTTAAGTTAAAATTTTCCAGTAAAAACTTTCCAAAGCTCACAATTTCTGCCTAAAAGTTTTCATAAAATATTTTCCAGTAAAAATTCTATGCAAATTTTTCTAAACAAATTAATGGACTGCTTTTGATAGTTGAGATACAATACAAAATCCATCTCAGACTACACCCAATTCTACTTAAGGGAGAATACTATTGGCAGAAACCAAAGCTAATTCGAAAACCACCAGGAATCATTTTCGAATTCCTACAATCTTTTTATTATGAAGATAATTTTAAGCTACTATATCCGAGAAAATACATTTAAAATCGATACGATATGTTAAGTTTTTAGGAGAACAAAAATTAAAATTCAAAATCTATTTTTTAATCTTAAATAAAGAAAATATCCCATATAATAGGAAGGAGGAAAAAAGAATATGCAAAAATTGGGATTGGAATTTTAAAAATGCCAGCAATCAAGCAAGGATGTTTGGATGGGAAAAACTTAAAAATAAAGGATTTGCTTCGACTTCCTGCGGTTTTGAATTTATTCAAAATAAACGATCGGTAATTTGAGCAAATACAGTTTCTGCATTAATGAAAAACAAGTTACCGTGGATAAATTGGAGCAAATACTCCAAGGGAATCATCCTAAATTGGTGCACATAAGAACCGAGAGTAGACAGACGGAATAATAGTTGGAGTACTAGAATTTGTGGTTGCAGGATAATTGCATCGGTGTTGGGATTGGTCAGCGAAGCATCTCATCTGATGGCAATTCGTCGGGAGCAGAACACCATTATTCTTATGGTGATACGAGGTGTACTTGTTCCGTTTTTCCTGGCGCGTAACTAATACTATTGCTGCTATTCCTGGCGTATCCTTGGCGATGGCGTGACTAGAGAAATTCTTATTGAATTAATCACTGGTAAATATAGTCGAATCCTTTGAGAATAAATGGTTCGGAATGTGTGTACGGTTTTGAACAAATGCTCTGTCGGATGAATCGTGTTCGTACCGAGGAACGCATGTATCGCCGTGTTGTTAGTCCTAGTCTCACATGGTCTTCGGTACCTGAAATATGGTTTCACTAATCACCATCGTCTCGTATTTTGAGATAATGCATTGAATTGGATTACTTTCTCGGGCACAGAGGATAGATAACAGCGAATATTGAATTTCCGAAAATTTAGAATTTTGCCTGGTCGAGCAGTAAATACCAAACGCCGAAGTGAAATTCGTTCTGGTGTGTTATGGCAAAAATACTCGAGGCTCTCAGAATTCAGAATTCGAGTTAGGAGGCCTCCGACATGCGGACGAGAACATATTCACTGGGACTTGCACAAGCAGCTACCGGCAAAATTATATTCGTAAAGGTTAGAAGGTGTTTTCGGAGGCAATGTCCACTGTGGTTGCTAATATATTAAAAAAATTAATCTAATATCATGAATGGGGAGCTCACATCCATACAAATGTAGGCTTTTCGGAAGGCTAAGAATATGAATGCGATTTTTAAGCAAACCCCCCACCCCCCTCCCCCTAAAAGAACAAGTCATCGTTGTTGTTTATCTTTTATCAGATTTAGAAGCGTATAAATTTTTGGCTTTTAGCTTTGCCAGACTGGAAGTTTATGAAAAATTGGCAATACTCTGGGGAAAGGTAAATCGAAGTGAAAATAAATCGAACTGTTTTGAATGAATTATGCTGGAGATATTTTTCACGATGAGAGGTGGGTACTGACCAATCCTTGATATACTTCAGTTTTGAAGAGACATCAATCTCGATTAATCCGGAACTGGTACAGAACTGGTAAAATGTTTCTGTTGACTGCTTTCAGTGCTTGTTCTCTATAGAAGGTAGCGTGGCACTCAAGAATCGTATTATACATCATCCGAATTGATCCATTTCCATATCAATCGTCTTGATGGATTACCAAACAGCATCCGACGGAATCACGAAACGAATCCATTTTGAGTAGTTTGATTTTTGACC
Organism: Atherix ibis; assembly: GCA_958298945.1. Classification (NCBI taxonomy): domain Eukaryota; kingdom Metazoa; phylum Arthropoda; class Insecta; order Diptera; family Athericidae; genus Atherix; species Atherix ibis. The sequence continues at coordinate 81,070,354 of OY282609.1, forward strand.
CTTCCTATCCACAATATTTCACGGTACGAACACACCTCTAAGGGAGGGAATAAATCGTTTTACAAGAAGATATTAATTTCAGATGATTTGTAAAAAGTGTGGAGCCATCATTTTGTTATAAAATCGAAGTGGGGGAAAAAACGTTTATAAAAAATATTCTTAAAACTTGTGAGAAAAGTGTGAGTGCGGCGGAAAAGTCAAAGCAAAAACTTCAAAGTAAGTGAAACTAATTGACTTGATTGACTTTTTTCCGCACCATCCTAGATATTTTTATATAGTTGCTCGGTTTTTTAAACATATTTTCCCTGTTTCCGTATAATGTCATGGCATGGAAGGATTTTGTGTGCAGGATTGAAAACTACAATATTTTCTCAGTTACAAGTAAAAAGGGCATTACTATGCAAAAATATGCCACTTTAGTCGAACATATGCAAGTGTTGAATTTTGATTTTAATGCTAAAATATTCCCTTTAGATTTGCACTTGCTGGATATGCATACTGTGTGGCTGATTACTTTTCAAACTTATTTTAAGATGGGACATATTTGAGACCGTTCTAAATTTTGTATAAAAACATTCTTTGCAACAAAAATACGAGGATTTTCAGTAGAAATTTTCGGCATAAATTTAGTAAAAATGTTCAGTAGAAATCTTCGGTAAAAATTTTTCGATCAAAATTTTCTATAAAAAATTTCAGTAAACATATTCCGCTCAATTCTCAGTAAACATTTTCGGCACAAATTGAGTAAATAATTTCTGTAAAATGTTTCGATAAACATTTTCGATAAAATTCGTACAAATTTTCGGTAAAAAGTTTCGATTAAAATTGTTAGTTTCAAATTTTCGATCAAAATTTTGGGTAGAAATATTCGGTATAAATTTTCGTTTATATTTTCAGTAAAAATTTGTCAGTAGGAATTGTCTGCTCAAAATTTCGATAAAAAATTTTCGGTCAAAAGCTGCGGGAAATTCGTAAATATTTTCGGTTCAAACTTTTCGATTAAAATTGTCAGTTTCAAATTTTCGATCAAAATTTCGGTAAAAATATTCAATAAAAATGTTGCGGTTAAAATTTTCAGTGCAAAATTTGTGGAAATTATCGGTAAAAATTTTTCGATGAAAATTTATGTTGAAAAGCTTCAGTAAAATTTACAGTAAACATTTTAAGCTATATTTTCAGTAAGAATTGTTTGCTCAAAATTTCGATAAAAATTTTCGGTGAAAAGTTTCTGTAAAAATTTTTGGAAAAATTTAAAAAAAAATATATTTGAGCTAAAACTTTCTAGAAAACCATTTCTAGCTGGAATTTGCTAGACATTTTCTACCTAAAATTTTCTACAAAATAATTTCTAGTTGAAATTTGCTAGAAAAAATTTTCTAGTCAATATTTTCTAGAAAACATTTTCTAGTAAAAAATATTTCTAGAAAATAATTTCTAGTAAAGATGATCCAGTAAAAAATTTCAAGTAAATATATTTTAGCTAAAATTTTCTAGACAACTATTACTAGTTGAAATTTTCTAGCCATTTTCTACAAAATAATTTCTAGTTGAAATTTGCTAGAAAAAATTTGTGGAAATTTTCGGTAAAAATTTTTCGATGAAAATTTTTGTTGAAAAGCTTCAGTAAAATTTACAGTAAACATTTTAAGCTATATTTTCAGTAAACATTTTCATTAAAAAGTTTTAGTAAGAATTGTCTGCCCAAAATTTTGATAAAAATTTTCGGTGAAAAGTTTCTGTAAAAATTTTTGGAAAAATTTTCTGAGTATTTTCAGTCAAAATTATCGGTAAAATTTGTTCGATGAAAATTTCGGTCAAAAGCTTCGGGAAATTCGTAAATATTTTTGTTTTAAACTTTTCGGTTAAAATTGTCAGTTTCAAATTTTTGGTAAAAATATGCAATAAAAATGTTGCGGTTAAAATTTACAGTACAAAATGTGTGGAAATTTTCAGTAAAAATTTTTTCGATGAAAATTTGCGGTCAAAATTTTTGGTGAAAAGTTTCAGTAAAAATTTACAGTAAACATTTTATGCTATATTTTCAGTTAACATTTTCGGTTTCGATGAAATTTTTGGGTCGGAATTTTCGTTCAAAATTTTCCGTTAAAATAATCAGTAAATATTTTGCGGGTAAAATTTTCAGTAAAAATTTTTGTTAAAATTTTTATTAATCATTATCGGTTAAAATTTTTGGTAAAAATTTCAATAAGAATTTACTATTCAAAATTTGGGTAAAAATGCGATAAAAATTTGCGGTCAAAATTTTCGGTAGAAAGTTTCTGTAAAAATGTTCTGCGAATATTTTCAGTAAAAATTTTCGGTAAAATTTGTTTGATGAAAATTTTTGGTGAAAAGTTTCGGTAAAATTCGTAAATATTTTCGGTTCAAATTTTTCTATAAACATTGTCGGTTATATTGAAAAAAAATTTCTGTAAAAAAATTCGATAAAATTTTTTGGTTAGAATTTTCGATAAAAGTTTTCGGTTTTAAAATTCTGACAAAATTTTCGGTCAAAATAATTTTCAGTAAACATTTTCGGTAAAAATATCGATAATAATTTACTGTTAAAAATTTCGGTCAAATTGCCATAAAAATTTTCGGTAAAAAGTTTCGGTACAAATTTTTGTAAAAAATTTTCTGTTAAAAACTTTCGGTAAACATTTTTCGATGAAAATTTTTGGTCAGCATTTTTGGTGAAAAGCTATTGTAAAAATTTACAGTAAATATTTTCCGCTAAATTTTCAGTAAACATATTCGGTTAAAATTATCCAAATTGAGTAAAAATTTTCGGTAAAATTCGAAAATATTTTCGGTAAAAAGTTTCGATAAAAATTTTCGGTTAAAATTTTTCGATAAAAATTTTTGGTTGATTCCAGTTAAAGTTTTCCGTAAAAAAGTTTATATAAAAATTTTCTGTTCATTTCGGTTTAAATTTTCGTTATTTTCGGTAAAAATAATTAGTTAAAAGTAACGATAAAAATTTTCGTTTAGAATTTTCGGTCAAATTTTTCGGTTATTTTCGATAAAAATAAACATTAAAAATTTTTGATTATATTTCCTTTTTAAAAATTTTCGGTAAAATTTTTCGGTAACAATTTTCGGTAATAATTTTCGATAAAAATTTTCGTTAAAAATATTCAGTAAAAGTTTTTAGTAAAAATTATCAGGGAAAATATTCTTTGGCTGAGGTATTTTTTAATTTATTAATTTTTAATATAACACCAACCATAAGAGTTACAGATTTTTTCTTGAAATAAACTATTTTATTGCAAAACAAAGCTAAGAATTGGCATGTGCCTCAGCCAGTTTACCACTTGTCGGTCGAAAGATTGAATTTTCATTGAAATTCTCACCCAACCCAACCATTCACATAGTTTTGATATAAATTTTCGTCCTTTTTCACTTCGTTTTACTATTTTGAACAACAGCCACACAATCTATTCAATATGTTCCAAGAATTTTTAGGTTTTTGGTGCTCATGAAAAGCAAAGGCCTTACTCACCTAGCCTCAAAATATATCAACACCTTGATTCGCGTGCCGAGTATTGAATATATAAAAAAAAGAAATTCAATGTTCATTCTACTCCAATTTCCGTTTTTCATGTTATCCTTTGTGATTGAAATTTTCACGTGCATAACTGAAAACATCGTTGACATTTCGCCAAACCTACAACTTGTTTACAACATGCACAAGGATTTGTCTTGAAGTTTTTCACTTCCTTCCGTAGAAGTTGAAGTCTTCAATTTTAAGTAACGTATAGAATGTGTGTCCTTTTTCTAGCTGAGCTACTACATAGCTTACCAGAATATTTGCAAAGCACTAACGAAAAGTGCACCAAAAACAATAAGAAAACGAAAAAATAGTGACGGAATCCGTCCGAATATGGCGAAACTATCTGAGCAGTAAGAAGTGAGGAATAACGAGTGGATATCCTTGCATGTCGTGACTTTTCACAGAAATTTTTCAGGAAGGATACGAATATATCTGCACATCCGTAATCTTTCATCCGCCATCAACGTTATTATTATTTCGAAGAAATTCCACTACAAAATTCTTCCTGCTTATTCCCTCACTGCACTTTCACTATTTTCATGTGTGGTGCATTCTAGAAGGTACAATAAAATGCATTTAAAATATCACAAGCAGAATAGCATTTCCTTATTCAGTTTGTATAAGCAACAGAGCAATGGAAATAATTACATTCGAACAAAGTGTACATTTCCAAACCACACTTTCAACAATACAAAAGATCTGACGCCAAAAAGCCACTATCGTAACCATATTTCCATGAGCCATCGTCACTTTTGTGCATGCATAGAGTACAGATGCTATGATTCTGATCCTATTGACCATCACACACTACACGTATAGCCATTGTTGTGAAGTCGTAAATGCGAAGCTACTAAGCAGAAATTTTTCCGAAATAGTTAAAGGAAGGAAATTGGTTAGGAAAACCTCCGCTAAGCATAACTGCTCAGCTCCTATTAGTACTGGTATTATTGCAGTTCTAGCAGTTATTGTGGATCTACAATATTATAACTGACCGACTGAACTTCATAGTTTTATGTGCGACTATGGCTTCCCAAATCCCAGTGGATCCAAGCAGTTCATTTAGGGGAAGGAGACGATTGGAAAATGCCAAAAAGTCAACACATTCTGAGGATGCAGACTGCTTTGGTAGAAGCACGTACGATTCTCTATGGAATCCATTACGGTATCATGCATCAAAGTGAAAAGGACATACTTGCATCTTTCATCCCTCATCTCTTCAATAACTAGTGTCAACCAAAATGACCAGGAAAAAGTCCTTGTGGCCGATCAATGCCTTTTAACTAGTAACTACCAAACGAGCACATGTAATTTTATAATATTCCCCTTCCGTTCCCATTTCTAGTTACATCCAAAGATGCATCCTTTCTGCAAACTTTAATCGTTTTTTCATTGTGTTAATATTCAGCGTAGACGAAAACTTATTCCTTGACAATATCACAAAATTACTACCAATTCTGCAGGGTTTCTCCTTGTTTTCTTTGAGATATTTTGTTTTGTTTACTTTGTTTTATGGAAAATTCACTTTAACGAAATTTTCCTTGTTTTTAAACAAAACTCGAATAAATTTTGTAAATAATTTATTGTATTTTTGAAAAATCAACTTAAACAAATTGAAAACTATTCAACTTTATTCACAAGGGAAATTTTCCAGAAACTTTAGTATTTGTAGTTGTTCATAGTTTCGTCCTTTTCGTTGCAGTTTTTTTCCCCCCCCCATTTCACTCATTTGGATAGCAGAAAGTTTTGGGGGATTTTCTTTGTAGTAATTTGACTGATTATTGGCTATTTGAAATTCAGGCTTTTTTTTTGTTGAGTTAATAAACTTAGAATATAATTTAAGTATTGTGGAGGACATTTTGGCAAAATATTATTATTCAAAATAGTTGAATTTCCAATTCATTCATTGATTAACTCAAAATTGTGCCGAAAGTTATACCAAAAATTATGCCAAAAATTATTCAAAAACTTGCGCCTAATATGAATCAGAAAATTATGTTAAAAATTCTGCTGATAATTGTGTGGAAAATTGCATCTAAAATTGGTACAAAATTTTTGGCAATTTTAATTCAAAAATATGCTTTAAATTATGTAGAAAATTGTGCTGAAAAACGTGTCGAAAATTGTGATAAGAATGTTGCCGATAATTGTTCTGAATATTTTGCTGTAAATATTGCAAAAATGTTGCGGATAATTCTGCCGAAAATTGCATCAAAATTTGTAACGAAATTATTTGTAAAAATTTGATTGAAAATATGCCGGGCAAAATTTTTTCCAAAAATTGTGCCGAAAATTATATTGAAAATGATTCAGAAAATTGTACCAAAAATTCTGCTGAAATTTGTACTGAATGTTGTACGGAAAAATTGTACTGAAAAATAAGATTTGGATTGTGCCAAAAATTGTGCCGAAAATTGTAGCGAAAATTTAACTAAAAATATTGCCAAAAATGTTGCTGCATTTTTTTTGTTGAAAACTGCTGAAAATTATGCCAACAAATTTGCTTAAAATGTACCCGAAAATTGTACTTTAAAATCGTGGAGAAAATTCTGCTGAACATTTTACTAAAAATAATGCCGAAAATATCAAAAATTGTACCCAAAATTGTTGCTGAAGTTTTTTTTAAAACTACTGAAAACTATGCCAGATATTGTACTATGAATTACATAAAAAATTATGCAAAAAATGGTCTTAAAATTTTTCAAAAATTGTACTTTAAATTGTGCCGAAAATTGTAGCGAAAATGTCAACAATTTTGCCAACAATGTTACTGAAGTTTTTCAAAACCTGCTGAAAATTTTGCCAGATATTGTGCCACGAAATGTACGAAAAACTATGCCAAAAAACGTGTCTAAAATTTTCCCGAAAAATTGTATTTTAAATTGTGCTAAAAATCGTGGCGAAAATTTTGCTGAAAATATTACTAAAAGTATTGCCAATAATGTCAAAAATTGTGCCAAAAATGTTACTGAAGTTTTTTCAAAAACTGCTGAAAATTTTGCCAGATATTGTGCCACAAAATGTACGAAAAAATATGCTAAAAAATATGCTTTAAATTGCACTTTAAATTGTGCCGTAAATCGTGGCGACAATTTTGCTGAAAATTTTACTAAAAATTATATCGAAAAAGTCAAAAATTGTGCCAAAAACTGCGGCAAAATTTTTGGTGAACATTTTACTAAAAATTATGTCGAAAATGTCAAAAATTGTGCCAAAAATATTTGCTGAATTTTTTTCTTGAAAACTGCTGAAAATTATGCCAGGTATTGTGCCACGAAATATATGAAAAATTATGCCAAAAAACATGCCTAAAATTTCCCCGAAAATTGTACTTTAAATTGTGCCGAAAATCAGTGCGAAAATTTTGCTGAAAATATTACTAAAAGTATAGCCGATAATGCCAAAAATTTTGGTAAAAAAAATTGCTAAAATTATGGCAAAATTTGTGCCCAGAAATTATTCCATACATTTTTCTGGAAATATTGGCGAACTTTTCTGAAAATATTGCCGAAAAGTTATATCAAAAACTGTGACGAAAATTTTTCATGCCGAAATGCACCGAAAAATGTGCCAAAAATTGTACCGAAAATGATGCCGAAAATTGCGTCATTGGTTTGTGTTCAAATTTTGTCAATAATTTATGTCGCAAACTTAATGTAAGATTTTCTAAAACATATTCTAAGAAAATTATCACTAATATTTTTTCGATTTTCTCCATAAAAATTTCTTTAAACATTAACGTGCGGTTTTTTATTTTAAAAATATTATATAAACTTTTTATGTAACTTTATTTATAAGTAAAAAAAAAGCAAACCAAGCATTTGTTTTTATTAAAAACTTTTCAAAATTAAATACCTTCAATAAATGGCAAACAAAAAAATTACTCATTCAATTAAAATTGTTGAAAAAAAAACTTCTCAAATTACAGCAGCTTTTCTGGAATAAAAAAATTTTCTTTATTAGCTTTTATGTTTTTGAATTTTTTATTTCTCTCCGAATATCTCACTTAACTCTTATCGCTGTATCTGCGACCTCTTTTTTCATGGAAAATTTTTCTTTTCTGCATTTTTTCTGCATTACCTTATATCCTTTGGGATGCAAATTTCTACCAGAGGACGCAAACAGAGCTAACTGATATGCATCCAACCGAGTGCCATACATCGTGTGAATGATTTTATGCAAACGTAGAAATTTAGTATCTGCTAGGAAAAGGAAATTGCAGGATAACAATTCTAATGAAGTGGCACTACACGTTCTTCCCATATACGAACGAGGGAATTCACTAATTTTCAGTTTTGTTCGTCTTTGTTTTGTTTTGTTTTGTTTTTTGAATATTCCATATTCCCTGGCGAGATACTAGATAATCTACACATGAATGCACATTTTAATGATATTCTAGCAATGCCAGAGGATCTGTTAAGAATTCCAGCAAAGCAATGGGTTTTTGCCGATTCTGCTCACATAGTTGCTAGTTGTTCATAGCAGCACCTAATGTCCTCCACACTCACTGTAATATTACATATACTTCGTCCTCTTATGCCATCAACATTTACCAAGAAAAAAATACTTCAGTAGCTTAGCTTACCTTGAAGTTGTAGGTGGAAAGTCAGCAAAATTTTTTTCATTATTTTTTCATTACCGACTTTTCTACATAAAAAAATTCGAACTACAGAAATTTAATATTTTCCAAAAATCCTGGATCAAAATTGTTCGTATTCTTCTTTAAGATGGCAGCAAAGTGTTGTTAGTGCGTCTAGGCACACGTCTTCATTAACTGACATGAAGACGAAGATGAAAGAGGCTCTTTCGTTTAAGTAAGTTTAATCTTCGGCTTTTCACTTTTAACTCTTACTTGGAGTCTGCGAGTTGCTAAGCAATGTCAACCAATTCAAAGAATGGAAAATAAAAAAAAATCATTTTTTTTCTAAATTCGTGTAAGGCCATTGCTATTCTTATAAATTGCTGCAGGCACTGCTGAGATAAACGGTGTTGCCTCCTGCAATTATGCGTTCTGCGTTCTAGTCAATTTTCTGTTCAAAGGCCTGCCCTGCATTACGTTTAATACTTCCGTTGTAGCCATAATCAGACTTTTATTTGTTCTTTTCTGACTTCTTTTTGTCCCCCTTTTTTTTCTGGAGCATGGACGAAGAGTAGTTTACCAACTCTTTCCCTCCTACTCATGAGTCAGACTGAATCGAATCTGATGAGCTATAATCGGTCAACGATTGTATTCATTCCAGTCTTAAATAAAAACAATGCAAAGACAATAAATAAACTGAAAATGGAAATAAATCCTACAAAAAAAAAAAAATGTTTTGTTGCATTATTAAGTCGGTACATTGCATATCAAGGCACTATTTGCCGTATCACCTGACATATTATCGCATACCTTCGAGCAGGTAACTTTGCGTATTCTGCAAAAGTTCACTTTTTGTATTATTTTCTCAATTTGCCTTTTTTTCATATTCTTTGAATATTGAACTTCCTGTCTCTTATTGAAATATAAACTGGAAATTGTCTGAACGAGATTTAAGAAAAGGTTAAGATTGTTTCCAAGCTGATTTCGTGAAGCTTTTCGACGAGTATTAAAGAAGGAAATACTTTTCAATATCATATTATCTACTATGTTTTGTATTCCGAACAAGTTTAATGCTGAGTAAAAGAAAACTTTTTCATTAATAAGAATACAATTAAAAAAAGATTATTATCCTTGGATTCATAAGATATTCATCACTAAAACTTGGACAATCTTGAAAATTTCAAGTAATTTTCTTTATGAAAATTAGATACGAGCAATTTTTAGTAAAAATCTTCAATTTATAATTCTATGGAAAAATTTTTAGCACAAACTCCAAACTAAAATTTTCATCTATTTTTTTTAAGTATAAATTATTGGAAAGACTTACTAAATAATTATCTATGAGAATTGGCGAAAAATTATAAAAAAAGTTAATAGAAATTTTCAGTCGATTTGTTCAGTCGTAATTTTTGGTCGTAATTTGTGATCAAAATTTTCAGTAGAAATTATTTTTAAAAATATTTTTAGTTGAAATTTTTGATCCGAAATTTTCAGTTGTATTTAAAGTAGTAATTTGCTGTCGAAATTTTTCAGTTGAAATGTCGAAAATTTTGGTCGAATTTTTGGTTGAATTTGTTCTTTAAAATTTTCGGTAGAAATTTTTCGTTAAAATTTTTTATTCGAAATTTCCAGCCGAATTTAAAGTACAAATTTTGCTGTCGTAATTTTTCAGTTGAAATGTTTGGTCGAAATTTTCAGCTGAATTTAAAGTACAAATTTTGCTGTCGAAATTTTTCAGTTGAAATGTTTGGTCGAAATTTTCAGCCGAATTTAAAATAGAAATTTTGCTGTCAAAATTTTTCAGTTGAAATGTTTGGTCGAAATTTTCAGCTGATTTAAAGTAGAAAATTTGCTGTCGAAATTTTACAGTTGAAATGTTTGGTTGAAATTTTCAGCCGAATTTAAAGTAGAAATTTTGCTGTCGAAATTTTTCAGTTGAAATGTTTGGTCAAAATTTTCAGCCGAATTTAAAATAGATATTTTGCTGTCAAAATTTTTCAGTTGAAATGTTTGGTTGAAATTTTCAGCCGAATTTAAAGTAGAAATTTTGCTGTCGAAATTTTTGAGTTGAAATGTTTGGTCGAAATTTTTAGCCGAATTTAAAGTAGAAATTTTTCAATTGAAATGTTTGGTCAAAAGTTTCGGCCGAATTTAAAGTAGAAAATTTGCTGTCGAAATTTTTCAGTTGAAATGTTTGGTCGAAATTTTCAGCCGAATTTAAAGTAGAAATTTTGCTGTCAAAATTTTCAGTTGAAATGTTTGGTCGAAATTTTTAGCCGAATTTAAAGTAGAAATTTTGCTGTCAAAATTTTCAGTTGAAATGTTTGGTCGAAATTTTCAGCCGAATTTAAAGTAGAAATTTTGCTGTCGTAATTTTTCAGTTGAAATGTTTGGTCGAAAATTTCACCTAAATGTAAAGTAGAAATTTTGCTGTCGAAATTTTTCAGTTGAAATGTTTGGTCGAAATTTTCAGCCGAATTAAAGTAGAAATTTTGCTCTCGAAAATTTTCAGTTGAAATGTTTGGTCGAAATTTTCAGCCGCTTTTAAAGTAGAAATTTTGCTGTCAAAATTTTTGAGTTGAAATGTTTGGTCGAAAATTTTAACCGAATTTAAAGTAGAAATTTTGCTGTCAAAATTTTTCAGTTGAAATATTTGGTCGAAATTTTGCTGTCGAAATTTTTGGTCGAAATTTATAGTCATAATGTTTGGTCGAAATTTTCAGTCGTAATTTTTAGTCGAAATAGGGGAAATTTGCAGCAGAAATTTGCAGTCTCAATTTTTGGTCGAAATTTTGCTGTTGAAGTTTTTGGAAGAATTTGTAGTCATAATTTTTGGTCGAAATATTAAAAATTTTCTGTCAAAATTTTCAGTAGAAAATTGTTGTGCGAAATTTTAACCCGTATTTTTTGGTCGAACTTTTTGTTCGAAATTATTGGTCGATATTATTTAATAAAACTTTTGATCCAAAATTTTCATTCATAATATTTAGTCGAAACTTTCAGCTGAAATTTTCAGTGTTTAGAAATTTTCAGTAGAAATTTTTGGTCGAAATTGTCAAAAGAAATTTTTGATTCGAAATTTTCATTCATAATACTTAGTCGAAACTTTCAGTTGAAATTTTCAGTGTGTAGAATTTTTAGTCGAAAATTTTGGTCAAAATTCATAAAATTTTGTTATCTTTAATTGCCGCTTTTATGGTAACATTTTATAATTTTCGCATCGTACGCGTAATTACTATAATTTGTATTAATTTCCATAGCCATTATTATGAAAGGATTCAGAATTGCTACCATTTCTCATTCTTTTTACTTCGAAATCCAGTACAAAAACGCACCTGATGGTTAACTGGAGGCCTAATTGTGGTGGACTTCTTGATTTAATAAGCGGTGCTCACCTTTACGATTTCTGTGCTCGACCAATCACAAATTCAAAAATCTTCCGAACTCCAGATCCCTTCCACTACAAATGCCGTATCTCCTGGTGACTGTGCTTGTTATCAAAGACAATGAATCCATAGCATCGCAATTGTTTGATGCTCTTCTCCCCAAAACCCGTGGCCTTTTAATATTTTTGAACATCTACAAAACATGTTCTACGTTGACTGCATTCGAATTAGTAGCAATTCCGAACTCATCATAGTTTCAGTGCGCCTTTTATCGTTCTGAGATTTATCAATGGTACGTGACGCAATAAATAATATTTTATTCGAAACCAACTTCTATGATTTCCTATTTTTTTCTATTTTCTGTAGGGTTTTTTGCGTGGGAAGATTTTTGTACTCGTTTCTTGAGACTAAATTCGTTCAGCACAATTCATATTCGTTTCTTAACAGCCCGAAACACTTTCAGCTCTACTCGATGCTTTCTCGTTTAGTGGTTTATGGGTCAATTCAAATTAATTGGTCGTTATCACTTGTTAAATTGAAATATTTTTCGTGGAAGTTTTCGCGTTACCAGAAGGAATTTCTCATCCTTGCATTCAATTAATTTTGTAATCCTCAAACGTTCTTACCTCTGCGTGAAAATGCGTCTGACGAAAGTTCGTTGAAGGATGGAGAATCTCATATGTTAGCCAAAAGCACAATTATTACCCAAACTAAGTGATTTCAATTTACTTCCAGACTTTGTTCTTTTCACAACGAAATAAGCTAAAAGAAAAAAAAATGAAAATTAATTGGAAATTACTGAAAAGGTTTATTATTAAACTTTTACTTTTACGCCATAATCAAGCACAGGATAATTGGTGGTAAATTCTCTGCGGTCAAGGTTAATAATCGTAAAAGTATTTATTATGCTAATTATTGAGCATCACAGCGGTATGCTTTGATTGGTAAAATATTATGTTTTTTTGGTGCTGTTTTTAGAAAGCAATCACTGAAAACCAGCTTTATTAATAAGAGTTAATTGGGAAGCTATTTTCAATTTCGCAGTTTTGTTGATTGTGTTCTCCTTTTTTTTTGATAATTTATTTTAAGGAATATAGCAATTTTTTTTGAAAATTATAGAAACAAAATTTTAAAAATTTCTATAGAAAATTTCTACTAAAAATTTCTACTGAAAATTTCCAGTAAAAATTTGTACTGAAAATTTCCACTTAAATATTTTCGAACAAAAATTGCAATTCGAAATTTTGAGCGAAAATGTCTACTGAAATTTTCTACTGAAAATTTATACCAAAAATTTCCACTAATATTTCGACCAAAAATTTCGACTAAAAATTCGACTAAAAATTACGATTGCAAATTGTGCCTGAAAATTTCAACCAAAACTTGTTACTAAATATTTTGACTGAAAATTGCGACCAAAAATTTAGACTAAAAATTTCTACTGAGAATGTCTACTTAAAATTTATACCGAAAATTTCCATTAAAATTTTCGACTCAAAATTTCGACCAAAAATTTCTAGCAAAAATTCGACTAAAAATTACGACTGCAAATTACGCCTCAAAAATTTCAACCAAAACTTGTGACTTAATATTTTGACTGACAATTGCGACCAAAATTACGACTAGAAATTTGTACTGAAATTTTCCACTATCAATTCCAACCAAAAAATACGACTGGAAATTCCGACCAAAATTTTTTTCTACTTAAAATCCATACCGAAAATTTCCAATAAAAGTTTCGACCAAATATTTCTAGCAAAAATTCGACTAAAAATTACGACTGCAAATTACGCCTGAAAATTTCAACCAAAACTTGTGACTAAATATTTTGACTGAAAATTGCGACCAAAAATTTCGATTAAAAATTTTGACCAAAAATTCGACCAAAATTACGCCTAGAAATTTGTACTGAAATTTTCCACTATCAATTTCAAGCAAAAATTACGACTGGAATGTCCGACCAAAAATTTCTACTGAAAATTTCTACTTAAAATCCATACCAAAAATTTCCACTAAAAATTTCGACCAAAAATTTCAAACAAAAATTCGACTAAAAATTACGATTGCAATTTGAGCCTGAAAATATCAACCAAAACTTGTGACTAAATATTTTGACTGAAAATTGCGACCAAAAATTTAGACTAAAAATTTCCACTGAGAATTTCTACTTAAAATTTATACCGAAAATTTCCATTAAAATTTTCGACTAAAAATTTCGACCCAAAATTTTGACCAAAAATTCGACTAAAAATTACGATTGCAAATTGAGCCTAAAAATTTCAACCAAAACTTTTAACTAAACATTTTGACTGAAAATTGCGGCCAAAAATTTCGACTAAAAATTTTGATCAAAAATTCAACCAAAATTACGACTAGAAATTTGTACTGAAATTTTCCACTATCAATTCCAACCAAAAAATACTACTGGAAATTACGACCAAAAATTTCTATTGAAAATTTCTACTTAAAATCCATACCAAAAATTTCCACTAAAAATTTCAAACCAAAATTCGACTAAAAATTACGATTGCAATTTGAGCCTGAAAATATCAACCAAAACTTGTGACTAAATATTTTGACTGAAAATTGCGAACGAAAATTTAGACTAAAAATTTCCACTGAGAATTTCTACTTAAAATTTATACCGAAAATTTTCGACCCAAAATTTCGACCAAAAATTTCGACCAAAAACTCGACTAAAAATTACGATTGCAAATTGAGCCTGATAATTCCAACCAAAACTTGTTACTAAATATTTTGACTGAAAATTGCGACCAAAAATTTAGACTAAAAATTTCTACTGAAAATTTCTACTTGAAATTTATACCGAAACTTTCCACTAAAATTTTCGACTAAAGAATTTCAACTGGAAATTTTCACTAAAAATTTCAACCAAAAATTATTACTGAAAATTTCGACTGCAATTTAAAACAAAAATTTCTACTGGAAATTTCGACCAAAAATTTCGACGAAAAATTCGACCAAATTTTTGTTGAAAAGTAATTTTTTGTAAAATTTCCGAGAGCATTTTTACTGTTCCAAAGAATATCCTTCAAGATTTTCAATGAACAATCTTCCAAAAATAAATGCTTATTTTGTTATACAAAATCTTTTGTTGATTATAAATAAAATTTTACCGGAAATTAGAGTTCCCGTCTTGGATACAATTTTAGATAATTTTAAATTTCGTCCCCGTAAGGGTAAAAACTCTGCGAACCCAAAAATGGAAATGTTAAAATTCGATTTGGATCAGTCAATCACATCGACCCAAATTTCAATGTCAAGTTATTGTCATGAAATGCGGATGTTCGGAGAATTTTTTAAAAATAAGTTTTATTTTTCCCACTCGCGCGGGAAGAGACCTCAGGTGTAGATTGTTTTGACATATAGACAGGCCCTTTAAGATTATTTTTTTTTTAAATTTAAAATTCAATCAATCGTTTATCATGCAAAGAAATAAAGTATAAATTTTGAATAGGAGGAAATGTCTTATCACTAACGGAAGAAGCAAAATTTACAATGACAAAATTCCGAATATTCATTCAAATGGTGAAGTACTAAGCGGAAGGGGTGAGGAAGCGATAGTATAAGGGAAATCAGTGAAAAATAAATAAAAGATATTTATTGTGGTAAGAAAGAGCTATAAAATAAAAAAAAAATTTGAAAATGTTCGTTTGCTCCTAAATCTAAAAACAGTGAAAACCTGTCAAGTTGCGTTTTTTTCTATGCTGCTCTTCCAGGAAATATTTTCCGAATCACCTTGTTATACTATCGGGGCCGTATTGACACTTCTACTCTGTCATTGTCACTATCCGAGGTATCATGTCACATGGCTATGCCTAAGGAGGTGAATTCATAGAAAACGTAAAAGGAAAATCCTTTTTTCAGATGGTGCCTCGATGATCAGGATACAACGATATGAAAACGATGTTAACCCACAATAGGAAAAGCAGGTGACTCCTTTGTCAATGCATATCATTTAATTTAAGAATAACGATAAGAAGGAGAATATTTGAATAGGGAAGCCATGATGATATTCTTAGAAACGTCCAAAAGGGGTGGATTGGAAAGTATTCACTCATTTTTATAAATTGACTATGAAATCCCAGAGAATACACGTACGACGATGACATGAATTCCATGGTGAATTGGAACTAAAATTTGTCATTCATGGCAAAAGTGGCATTTGCTCCAATAGATCTCTTTTTATAGATCTATTTGTATTAAATTTTATATTTATTGTAGGTTTTCTAATTTAAAGATGGAGTTTCTACTGAGATTAGGCTTTGAAGTCATGTTTTTCTATTTTTATAAATCTGCCTTTTTCCGAAAGCATACATTTTTGTAATGGAAAGTAAAATTTGTAAACTAATCAAAGTGCCATGATGGATGAATGTTTTTTTTTTGTATTTTGCCATTTCAATTAATATTTGATTAAACTTTATAAAAAAAAATTGAATGTTTAAAAAATAAATATTTTTAAACTTTTACAGAAAAAATTTGCATATAAAGTATTTCATGGAAAAATGTTTAAAAAAATATATTTTTGCTGGTAAAAGTTTTGGTGGTAAAACTTTTGCTGATTTTGCTGGTTTTGCTACTAAAAATTTTGCTGGTAAAAATTTTGCTGTAAAAAATTTGGGTTAAAATTTTGCTGGTTAAAAAATTTAGGTGTAACAAATTTTGCTGGTTAAAATATTTTTGGTTAAAATTTTGGTGGTAAAAATTTTGCTGTAAAAAATTTGGGTTAAAATTTTGCTGGTTAAAAAATTTAGGTGTAACAAATTTTGCTGGTTAAAATATTTTTGGTTAAAATTTTGGTGGTAAACATTTTGCTGTAAAAAATTTGGGTTAAAATTTTGCTGGTAAAAATTTTGCTGGTAAAAATTTTGCTGCTTAACAAATTTTACTGGTAAAAATTTTACTGGTAAAAATTTTACTGGTAAAAATTGTGCTGACAAAAATTTTGCTGATAAAAATTTTGCTGGTAAAAATTTGGCTGGTAGACATTTTGCTGGTAAAAATTTGGCTGGTAGACATTTTGCTGGTAGACATTTTGCGGGTAAAAATTTTGCTGGTAAAAATTTTTGCTGGTAAAAATTTTGCTGCTTTACAAATTTTACTGGTAAAAATTTTACTGCTAAAAATTTTGCTGCTAAAAATTTTGCTGGTAAAAATTTTGCTGGGAAAATTTTGCTGGTAAAAATTTTGCTGGTAAAAATTTTCCTGGTAAAAATTTTCCTGGTAAAAATTTTGCTGCTTTACAAATTTTACTGGTAAAAATTTTACTCGTAAAAATTTTACTGGTAAAAATTGTGCTGACAAAAATTTTGCTGATAAAAATTTTGCTGGTAAAAATTTGGCTGGTAGACATTTTGCTGGTAGACATTTTGCTGGTAAAAATTTTGCTTGTAAAAATTTTGCTTGTAAAAATTTTGCTTGTAAAAATTTTGCTGGTTAAAATTTTGCTGGAAAAAATTTTGCTGGTAAAAATTTTGCTGATAAAAAATATTTGCTGGTTAAAATTTTCGCTGGTAAAAACTTTCCTGGTAAAAATTTTTGCTGGTAAAAATTTTTGCTGGTAAAAATTTTGCTGGTAAAAATTTTGCTGGTAAAAATTTTTGCTGGTAAAAGTTTTGCTGCTTTACAAATTTTACTGGTAAAAATTTTACTCGTAAAAATTTTACTGGTAAAAATTTTGCTGGTAAAAATTTTGCTGGTAAAAATTTTGCTGGTAAAAATTTTGCTGGTAAAAATTTTGCTGGTTTTGCTACTAAAAATTTTGCTGGTAAAAATTTTGCTGTAAAAAATTTGGTCAAAATTTTGCTGGTTAAAAAATTTAGGTGTAACAAATTTTGCTGGTTAAAATATTTTTGGTTAAAATTTTGGTGGTAAAAATTTTGCTGGTTAAAATTTTGCTGGTAAAAATTTTGCTGGTAAAAATTTTGCTGATAAAAAATATTAGCTGGTTAAAATTTTCGCTGGTAAAAACTTTCCTGGTAAAAATTTTTGCTGGTAAAAATTTTGCTGCTAAAAATTTTTGCTGGTAAAAATTTTCCTGGTAAAAATTTTGCTGCTTTACAAATTTTACTGGTAAAAATTTTACTCGTAAAAATTTTACTGGTAAAAATTGTGCTGACAAAAATTTTGCTGATAAAAATTTTGCTGGTAAAAATTTGGCTGGTAGACATTTTGCTGGTAGACATTTTGCTGGTAAAAATTTTGCTTGTAAAAATTTTGCTTGTAAAAATTTTGCTTGTAAAAATTTTGCTGGTAAAAATTTTGCTGGAAAAAATTTTGCTGGTAAAAATTTTGCTGATAAAAAATATTTGCTGGTTAAAATTTTTGCTGGTAAAAACTTTCCTGGTAAAAATGTTTGCTGGTAAAAATTTTTGCTGGTAAAAATTTTGCTGGTAAAAATTTTGCTGGTAAAAATTTTTGCTGGTAAAAGTTTTGCTGCTTTACAAATTTTACTGGTAAAAATTTTACTGGTAAAAATTTTGCTGGTAAAAATTTTGCTGGTAAAAATTTTGCTGGTAAAAATTTTGCTGGTAAAAATTTTGCTGGTAAAAATTTTGCTGGTAAAAATTTTGCTGGTAAAAATTTTACTGGTAAAAATTTCGCTGGTAAAAATTTTACTGGTAAAAATTTCGCTGGTTAAAATTTTGCTGGTAAAAATTTTGCTGGTAAAAATTTTGCTGGTAAAAATTTTGCTGGTAAAAATTTTGCTGGTAAAAATTTTGCTGGTAAAAATTTTGCTGGTAAAAATTTTGCTGGTAAAAATTTTGCTGGTAAAAATTTTGCTGGTAACAATTTTGCTGGTAAAAATTTTGCTGGTAAAAATTTTGCTGGTAAAAATTTTGCCTTAAAAAGTTTGGGTGTAAAAAATTTTGCTGGTTAAAATATTTTTTGTTAAAATTTTGGTGGTAAAAATTTTCCTGTCAAAAATTTGGGTTAAAATTTCGCTCGTAAAAATTTTGGTGCTAAAAATGTTGCTGGTAAAACTTGGGCTGGTAAAAATGTTGGTGTTAAAAATTTTGCTGGTAAAAATTTTTGCTGATAAAAATTTTGCTGGTTAACATTTTTGCTGGTAAAAACTTTACTGGTAAAAATTTTTGCTGGTAAAAATTTTGCTGGTAAAAATTTTGCTGCTTAACAAATTTTACTGGTAAAAATTGTGCTGATAAAAGTTTTGCTGATAAAAATTTTGCTGGTAAAAATTTGGCTGGTGACATTTCGCTGGTTTACATTTTGCTGGTAAAAATTTGGCTGGTAGACATTTTGCTGGTAAAAATTTTGCTGGTAATAGTTTTGCTGGTAAAAATTTTGCTGGTTAAAATTTTGCTGGTTAAAATTTTGCTGGCTAAAATTTTGCTGGTAAAAATTTTTGCTGGTTAGAATTTTGCTGGTAAAAATTTTGCTGGTTAACAAATTTTACTGGTTAAAATTTTGCTGGTGAAAATTTTGCCGGTGAAAATTTTGCTGGTTAAAATTTTACTGGTTAAAATTTTTGCTGTTAAAAATTTTGCGGGTGAAAATTGTGCTGGTAAATATTTTGCTGTTAAAAATTTTTCTTATAAACATTTTGCTGGCAAAATTTTAAAAAGAACTATAAGTAAGCACTTTACATGGTATTTAAATTATTTGCGTCTAAAGTAAAAGTTAAAAAGAGTAACTGCGGTTTTTAATTTTTTTTATTTTGTAAAATGAAAATTGTGACATCACAGCCCTTTTACACGCACCTCAGAATATAAAAACAACCCTTAATTTTTAGCAATAAAATAAAATATTTCATTGCTAAAAATTAAGGATTGTTAATACACAAAAAACGACCCTAAAAAAAAAGAAATAGAAATTCTTCTATTTCTTTTTTTTAAGGGTAGTTTTTTGTGTATTAATTTTATTTTTATAAAAATAAAAGTGTTTGCGCTTGTGATGATGAACAAATAAAAATGCCACAATGTTTTTATTCATTACAACAAATTAGATGTGGAAATTCTTTCTTCGTTTTTTTTTTTATTTTTTATTATTATTTATTTTAGTTGAAGGTAAATTGGGTTTAGAAGTATTACTGTTTATTTAACAAGGTATAAGAAGAACATCAAAAAGGTTTTTAGGATTTACCCGAACGTATATTTTGGAGTTGACTAAACCGTATTCGTAGGCGTGTGAAAATAATAATGGAAAACTGGAGCAATAATTATATGCAAAATAATGTAATGGAAAAAGGACTGTTTAGTCAAAGGAAGAAGAAGAAAAAGGACCAGGTAGGATGGGAATGGAAAAGGTGAAAAATGTTTTTCCATAATGAACACATCCGCTTAGGAGGATTAGAATGTGTGTCGGATGTCAGGAGTCATAGTCCTTTCAGCTGATAAGAAAACCAATGGTGGGTGGAGGACTTGTATGACATACCATTATTATACCGTAGATAGCCCATTTAATTGGTTATGTTTCCTTTTGGGAAATTATCCAAAAAACAATATGTTCGAAAAGGCCAGTTATTCCTTGAGACAAAGCTGAGCTAAATGGAAAGGTGAATTCAAGGCAAACAATTTCACTCACCTTTCTAAACGAGTTAGTGTTAGACTTAATTTTTTCATTTTTGCAAAGAGTACGCAAAAAATTAGGCTTTTTACCAAGGGTTATGGAGGGGGTGGGGGGATGGCGAAAGGTGTTGGCGAAACTATATAAATTTTTTTTGAAAATTTTTATTTGTTTTTTTTTGTCTTCATTTTTTTAATATCTGAAAAGTAATAACTTAACTTATCCCCTGTGGATATAGGATTGTAAGGGTGGTAAAGAGGGGATGGAAGGGAATAGAAGGATAAGAAAATTTTAAGTTAAGGAAACAAATAAATTTTCTCACAGCTCACTTATTTCCAAAAGAAAGCTTTTAACCCCAAAAAGGATTAAATTTGCCCCTTTTACCATGTTGACTTTTCCTGTTGATTTTTATTTGGTACCTTTTTAATTGATTTATTCCCCCCCCCCCCCATCCCCTCTAATTTTATTTATTAACTGTTTACTATAAACATACAAAATAATATTAGTGACATAGACAGGAAATTAGTCCTTTTTTTTGAATTTATCAATTATGAGTTCAGGGAAGAATTGGTTTTTGTAAAGGAAGAGAAAGCTTTTCTGGTGGGATTTACGGATTTCCTTTTCTTCTTTTTAGTTTCTTAAGGGTTTTTTTTTAAAAGAATTTTCCAGAGCACATCTTTTCACAAATGTTTACATCTTTTGTTTTTTTTTTTTAAAAAAAAACTATTTTTATAATTTTGTGTCTTATTTATTTTCAGATATCCACGAAAGAAAAAAGGAATTTTCTTACAGCAAAGCCGCTTTTATCTATCCTAAAAGCTAATGGAATCTTTTGGTAAATTGTCAAAAATAATTTCCATTTTGTTGTAAATAATTTTAATAATTTTTCTGGTTTTACTATAAAACGGAAAATTAAGTTTTTAAATACTTTTTATTGCTAGGATATTATTAATTATCATAGTTGTCAAACTATAAATTATTTGAGATGATGTGGAAAGTTATCAAAAGTCATTGGGTGAATTGCCGTCTTTAATATTTGCCAATTACTTCCGCCTACATTTATGATAAACTTACCTGCGATAAAGGTAAAATGATGTTTTTTAATAAAAATTTTCATTACAATTAACATTTGACGGAATTTAATGATTGCTGATTTAATTCGTGGTTTTATGTTTTATATTTTTTTTGTATTTACATTGTGAGCGTCATACTTTTGCATAATCATTAATTGCGGTTCATTTTGAATTGTCTCTGATTTTTTCACTTTAAATCGTAAAATGAGTTGTGAACATTTTGGTAGCAATTATTCAGCCATCCATCCATCTATTACTCATATTTTTTTTTGTTAGAAAGGGAATATTTCTAGAAACGTCTTTTAGAGAATTAGTAGAAATTTTTGGGAAAATTCATCGACTATATTTACCACTTTTTATTGTTGGTGGCTTATGGTGACGGCGATCGTAAAATATTTTATAGCATTCCGTTGAGTGATTCTCAAGAAGCAAGACTTAAGGGGTAAGAATCTTGTACACAGATTTGTTAATCCACATTCTTGTCAGTATTCAATCTCTGCTTCTTCTTCGCAGTCTTGTTTTTCTTTTAGAATATTTGTTTTTTCTTCTTCTTCTATTCTTCTAAGAACAACTGTAAATTTACACCCCCAGAATTATTGCCATAAAACGCATATCAATAAAACAAGCATCATGGTTTATAATTAAAATTTTAGTTATTTTAATAAATTTTCTAGAAATACAAAGAAAAAAATAAATAATAAAAACAATTATCAACCGTAAAGATTTTATATATTTTACGAGTTTACCTTAATGGTAAATATTTCAAAAATGGATGGAGATTTTATGGCAAAAATTAATTTTATCATAAAATATTTCGAAACTGCAAAATTAGTAAATTAATTTTTTTTTTTATAGCTTACAATTAATAATTTTATTTTTAGTTTGAATATTAATTTATTATAATATAGTTTCAGTTTTTGATTAATTATAACTTGGGGAGTAATAAGATTAAATTTGTTTTTAAAAAAAAAAACTACCCTCAAACTAGCGAAAGTCTCTCGAAATATTGGGGAAAATTTTTATTCTGAAAATTATTTCATTTTTACCAATAATTTGTACTATTGGTTGGTGTACTGTTAATTAACGTGGTATACCGGTCGTTAGACATAATACCATGGGACGCCTATGACCCTAGAAATGGAAAAACGCCCAATCAACACGCAAAACAGACCGAGTTAAATAATGGAATTCGCCAGCTCAGCTGACTAGTTCCACGTAGTTGTAGCAAACATTTTCCTGGTCAAAATTTTGCTGGTTAAAATTTTGCTGGTAAAAATCTTGCTGGTACAAAAATTGGTGGTAAAAAATTCCTGGTAAAATTTTTGCTGGTAAAAATTTTGCTGGTCAAAATTTTGCTAGTACAAATTTTGCTGGTAAAAATTTGGGTGGTTAAAATTTTGCTTGTAAAAATTTCGGTGGTAAAAATTGTGCCGGTAAAATTTTGCTGTTAAAAATTTTGCTGGTAAAAATTTTGCTGGTAAAAATTTTGCTGGTAAAAATATTGCTATGAAAAAAATTGCTGGTAAAAGCTTTGCTAGTAAAAAATTTTGCTGGTAAAAAATTTTGCTGGTAAAAAATTTTGCTGCTAAACATTTTGAAAGTAAAAATTTGGCAGGTAAAAGTTTTACTGGGAAAAATTTTGGTGGTAAAAATGTTGGTGCTAAAAATTTTGCTGGTAAAACTTTTCCTGGTAAAACATTTCCTGGTAAAATTTTCTTGGTAAAATTTTTCTGGTAAAAATTTGGCTGTTAAAATTTGTGCTGGGAAAAATTTGGATGGTAAAAATTTTGCTGGTAAAAATGTTGGTGGTACAAATTTTGCTGGTAAAAATTTTGGTGGTACAAATTTTGCTGGTAAAAATTTTGGTAGTACAAATTTTGCTGGTACAAATTTTGCTGGTACAAATTTTGCTGGTAAAAATTTTGCTGGTAAAAATTTTGCTGGTAAAAGTTTTGCTGGTAAAAATTTTTCTGGTAAAAATTTTGCTGATAAAAATTTTGCTGGTAAAAATTTTGCTGGTAAAAATTTTGCTGGTAAAAATTTTGCTGGTAAAAATTTTGCTGGTAAAAATTTTGCTGGTAAAAATTTTGCTGGTAAAAATTTTGCTGGTAAAAATTTTGCTGGTAAAAATTTTGCTGGTAAAAGTTTTGCTCATAAAAATTTTGCTGGTAAAATCTTTGCTGGTAAAAATTTTGCTGGTAAAAATTTTGCTGGTAAAAATTTTGCTGGTAAAAATTTTGCTGGTAAAAATTTTGCTGGTAAAAATTTTGCTGGTAAAAATTTTGCTGGTAAAAATTTTGCTGGTAAAAATTTTGCTGGTAAAAATTTTGCTGGTAAAAATTTTGCTAGTAAAAATTTTGTTGGTAAAAATGTTGTTGGTAAAAATTTTGCTGGTAAAAATTTTGCTAGTAAAAATTTTGTTGGTAAAAATGTTGTTGGTAAAAATTTTTGTGGTCAAAATTTTGCTGGTAAAAATGTTGGTTGTAAAAATTGTGCTGGTAAAAATTTTTGTGGTAAAAATTTTGTTGTTCAAAATTTTAGCTGGAGAAAATTGTGCTGGTAAAATTTTTGGTGGTAAAAATTTTGGTGGTAAAATTTTTGCATGTAAAAATTTTGCTGGTGAAAATGCTGTTGGTAAAAATTGTGCTGGTAAAAATTTTTCTGGTAAAAGTTTCGCTGGTAAAATTTTGGTACCAAAAATGTTTGCTGGTAAAAATTTTCCTGGTAGAATATTGCAGTTGAAAATTGTGCTGATAAAAATTTTGCTGGATTATTATAAACTACTCCAGGACCCTTAACTACACATCATGTATCCAAAAATAAACTTATTCTCTTAAATTTTCTATTAAACGCAGTATCCCATTTTTGATAGAATTTTCAAACCAAAAGTCTTACCCATTAAACTAAAATAAAATTCTAAATACTTAACTGCATGTTGAAAATTTAATCAGCAAAAATTTTACTCTACAAAAAAAGCTTCATGTCTTTATGGTACGTGCATATATAACCTCAAAAGAAAACTGAACCAATAATAAACGTTATATATTATCACACCCTACTTGGATGGTCCTATCACGAGACACACTACACAGCCTTAATACAGAATAAATTTGCGTGATAGATTGAGAAAAATTGTGAAAAGAGCATTTTCGTCGGTGAACTATTTAGAAATATTATGGAGGAGGCGGAGGGGAGAAAACTATGTCGTCACGTTAGTTCTGTCACATTTCACTTTTCTGAAATTGTCCTTTTTTTCCTTTCTGTGGTTTTCAACAATTTACGCCATTTTATGTTCTTTTAAGTAAAAATAAATTTTTTTTTCTTCACATTTCTACCCCCTCCCTACACACAATCGTCTCTTAGTTTTCTTTTAGTTCTTTTTTTCTTACAGACCTTATTTAAGTGATTTTCTGCTCGTTTATAGTGTCGTTTATTTCATTAAAAAAGTTGACACGCGAATCACTAACCAACTATCCACAAACAACCAGTTAAGTTTAATGTATTCGTTTAAGGGTGAACAAAAACCATAGATCGTATTTTACTTATTATTATTATTATTATTATTATTATTATTTATTTACATTTATTCTCATATTTTCTCTAGTTAACGTTGAATATTTACATTTGTCTTTGTCTGAATATAAACAGAATATTATTTAAACATGCAAAAATGTTTCTTTTTAAAAATTTATTCTGTGAGAAAATTATGATTTAATTCGCGTCTCAAATGAATTATGAAAAAAGTTACCGGCTAAATTTATTATTTTTTTAACACATGAAAATTTATTGCAAAAATAATTGTAGTCCTTTTTATGTTTGTTTTTATTTTAAATTTCACAAACTGAATGAAGGCATTTTTTAACCATGAAAAATTAAGCAATTAAACTATAAGAGGAAAACTCTTTTAGGACCTTCGTTAAGATATAAACAAAGCCACATAATGACCCTGGAATGGTTTATTAACCTAGTACCATGGGAAATGTCTCCCACCTACGTTAATATGTAGGAAATTTTTTCTGGCAACTTAATCACATGTAAGGGATCACTGACCTCAGTTCAGATGTAAGCAAATTAGGTCATTGATCTAAGCAGTGTGAGCTAATTTCATGTCGAGTGTCAGCGACCGTAGAGTTCATATGTAATTTGTGGGAATATCTAGTCCGATGTGAGGGGTTCCTATCTCAGTTTGGATGTAGCCAAATTGGGTCACTGATCTTAGGACAGTGACCTAATTTCATTGCGGGTGTCACTGACCTTAGAGTTCAGATGCAAACAATTTAGTTATTGACTTTGTGGGATTATCTATTCCGATGTGAGGAGTTACTGACCTTAATTTAGACGTACCCAAATTGGGTCGCTAATCTTAGGACGGTGACCTAATTTCATTTCGGGTGTCGCTGACCCTACAGTTCAGATGTAAGCAATTTAGTTATTGACTTTGTGGGATTATCTGGTCCGATGTGAGGAGTTACTGATCTTAGTTTAGATGCAGCCAAATTCTGTCACTGATCTTAGGGCGGTGACCTAATTTCATTTCTGGTGTCACTGACCCTAGAATTAAAATTTAAGAAATTTGGTTATTGACTTTGCGATAATCTAGTGCCATGTGAAGTTCAAGTTAAACAAAATCAGATCATTGATCTAAGCAGGGTGACCTAATTTCATGCCGGGTGTCACTGACCCTAGAGTTCAGATACAAACAATTTCGTTATTGACTTTGTGGGATTATCTAGTGCGATGTGAGGAGTTACTGACCTTAATTTCATTTCGGGTGTCACTGACCCTAGAGTTCATATGTAAGCAATTTAGATATTGACTTTGTGGCATTATCTAGTCCGATGTGAGGAGTTACTGATCTTAATTTAGACGTAGCCAAATTAGGTCACTGATCTTAGGACGGTGACCTAATTTCATTTCGGGTGTCACTGACAGTAGAGTTTAGATGCAAACAATTTAGTTATTGACTTTGTGGGATTATCTAGTCCGATGTGAGGACTTACTGACCTTAATTTAGACGTAGCCAAATTGGGTCACTGATCTTAGGACGGTGACCTAATTTCATTTCGGTTGTCACTGACCCTAGAGTTCAGATGTAAGCAATTGACTTTGTGGGATTATCAAGTCCGATGTGAGGAGTTACTGACCTTAGTTTGGATGTAGCCAAATTGGGTCACTGATCTTAGGACGGTGACCTAATTTCATTTCGGGTGTCACTGACAGTAGAGTTTAGATGCAAACAATTTAGTTATTGACTTTGTGGGATTATCTAGTCCGATCTGAGGAGTTACTGACCTTAGTTTAGACGTAGCCAAATTGGGTCACTGATCTTAGAAATGTGACCTAATTTTATTTCGGGTGTCACAAGCAATTATAACAAATTACAGACTAAGTTAAACTGCAACAAATTTAGTCCTTGACCTTAGCCAGTAACTTTGCCTCATAGGCGGTCAGCGACCATAGGATGGATATTAAAGAATTCTTTCATTGACCTTGAGCAATGACCTATTCCTATATAAGAGGTCAGTGATTGTAATTTTTGTACATAAAAATTCAGTGATATAATCCCGCGCGAAATCTCATTGACTTTAGTTCAGATGAAAAATTTGAAGTCATTGATTTTGAGCACTGACCTAATTTTATATCAGAGGTCACACATGTACTTTAAGTCAAATATCAGTAAATTCAGTGCTTGATATTGATCTTGAACAGTGACCTATACCGTCAGAATTTTATTGCCAAAAATAATTTTTCCTCCTTTAGAAAAGTAGATACTCAACCAAGCAAATTTGATATTATAAAAAGCTAGTTGTTAATTTCTTGATGAACAATTGTTAAAGTGAATTAAGTCTGAACTAAAAAGTCATTGTCATCAAGCTCTTTATGTAAAACATAAAAGCATATGTGTGTTGATTAAGTGAAATACAAATGGTCATTTATACTAGCATAAGGATCACATCAGTACTTAGGAAAATGGCAAGGTTGGAACGGGTACCAAGAATGTAGATACTCAAATGCATAAAAGAATACAAACACAGGCAGTTCTGCTTATTCTTCAATCCTTACTCATCGGCTACATTCTTTCGATACTTAATTGTCTTTTAATTGTTGTTAGCATTTATACAGAAAATTGTTCTTTTATTCGTGTCTATTCCAAAGATCAATGTATCGTTTTATTTATTTGAAAGTCAGGACAAATATTAAAAGTCGAATTCTATATATCCTTAAAAGCATAGAGTATGTCTTCTCTTGTTATAGGTCAGACTATGAGTTAGGTTTCGAGTATGTTCCATGGAAGTTTATATGCCAAATTGTCAGAAAATCTTTTATTCCTAAAAATTCTATGTACATAAACTTTTGTACGAATAAGTGTCATCGTAAATATCCTTTACAGTTTAAAGTGATTTTCTATGCTAACAATAACAAAATCCTATTGAATTTCGGTATATTTTCCGAATGACTGTTAAGTCAAATTGATTGTAATCTAATGGTTAGCTTAGCAACAAGAAAACCCAACTATTTACACTGCAGACATTTTTGTTATTTTTTTACATTGTAAAAATTGTTTCAATGTCCGTTAATATTTTTTTAAACTTCAAAAAAAAACTCTATCCATAATTTTCTACATCTTCTATCACTTATAAGCGTAAACGCCATTATAATTAGATGAATAACATGCCAAAAAGTGTCCTGGCTGAACTCAACTTTTGAAAGCTTTTTAATGGATTTCCTTTGCTAGTTAAAAATATTTAACCCTAGCGTTTTGTTGCAATTAACTTTTATTCTAATTTAAATGGAAAAAAATAAAGTTCATTTTAATAAAGTTACTGTATTTGCATAACTAAATAAACGAATTTGAAAAAGGTTTATTTGAAAAAGTTAAGTGCGAGCAGAAAATTGACGTGAAAACTTCATGAAAACTGTCAACGCAATGTCAACCGAACCTAGTCTATGGCCTCTTGTCTGCTTAATGTGTATTTAGTGTTTATGCTAAATACGGTAAAATTAACTTTTCCAGGTGAAAAGTTGTGATTATTATAATATTTCTGATAGTAGTTCATAATATAATTAACTTCACCTAAAATATTTTTAAAATTTTTAATGAAAACTTTTACTGGCAAATTTTCACTGACAAATTTATGCTGCCTAATTTTTACGAAAAATATTTATCTAACATTTTTACTGATAAATTTTCACTGATAAATTTTCACTGAAAGCCTTTTACTGCAAAATTTTCACTGACAAATTTTACTGACAAATTCTTACTGGTAAATTTTTACTATCTTATTTTTACTGACAAATTTTTACTGGCCAATTTTTAATAACAAATTTTTACTGAAAATATTTCAAGAATATTTTTACTGCGAAATTTTAACTGATACATTTTTAATAACAAATTTTTTTGGAAAATTTTTACTGAACATTTCTACTGGCAAGTTTTTACTGAAAATATTTATCGAACAGTTTTACTGTGAAATTTTCACTTACAAATTTTACTATAAAATTTTTACTGACAAATATTTACTACCAAATTTTTTTTTTACCAATTTTTACTGAACATTTTTACTGACAAAATTTTACTGATTAATTTTTACTGATAAATTTTTACTGACATTTTTACTGAGAAATTTTTAAAGACAAATTTTTACTGAGAATTTTTTACTGAGAAATTTTTACTGACAACATTTAACTGACAAATTTTTACTGATCAATTTTTATTGAAACATTTTTACTGGCAAATTTTAGTCATAAATTTTCACTGACAAATTTTTACTGAAGTTTTTACTGGCAAATTTTTACTGGAAATATTTACTGGCAAATTTTTATTGACAAATTTTTACTGATCCATTTTTACTGAAAACTTTTACAGAGACATTTTTACTGACATTTTTACCAACAAATTTTGAGTGTCCACATTTTTACGGACAATTTCTTATTGACAAATTTTTACTGAGAAATTTTTACTGACAAATTTTACTCACAAATTTTCACTGGCACATTTTTATTATAAATATTTACTGGTAAATTTTTATTGACAAATTTTTACTGATCCATTTTCACTGAAAACATTTACAGAGAAATTTTTACTGACAAAATTTTACTGAAAACATTTACAGAGAAATTTTTACTGACAAAATTTTACTGACAAATTTTTACTGAAAAAATTTTTACTGATTAATTTTCACTGGCCAATTTTCACTGAACATTTTAACTGACAAACTTTAATAACAAATTCTTAATGAGAAATTTTTACTCATAAATTTTAATCGAAAATTATTACTGAATATTTATATCAAAAATTTTATTTGAAAATTTCAGCAGAAATTTTGAGCGAGAAGAAATTTTTATTGTGACAAAAAAAATACGTTCTGAATTTTTTATCGTAAATTTTTTCGCACTTCCTGAAATTTTTATCGTAAATTTTAATTGTAAATTTTTATTGCATATTTTTATCAATAATTTTTATAGCAAAATTTGTTTGAAAACTTTTTAAAATTTTTATCGTAAATTTTGATCGTAAATTTTTTTTGGAAATTTTTCAAGTAAATTTTGATTGCATACTTTTATCAATAATTTTATTTGTAAATTTTCAGTTTTCTACTTGTTAATTTTTACCGTAAATTTTCATCGAAAGTTTTTATTGATAATTTTTGTTGTAAGATTTAATTATCAATTTTTTCGTATAAATATATTGCTAATGTTTATCGTAAATATTTTATCGTAAATTTTTATCGTAAACTTGAACGGAAAATCTTACGAAATTTCTTCATTAGTTATTATTCTGAAATCACCATTTCTTTAGAACAATGTTCTTGTCGTTATTTAAACATTTTACCTAAAAACAACGATAACGAAAAAATATTTTTGTTAAAAAGACTTCTTATACTTTAGAAATATTATCATTTCCATATTGGCTACTATTTCTCTTAGTAGCTCTCATCGTGTTCCATTTATCCATTTAATGATTTTTATTGTTCGCTTGAGAAGACAATTTCGAAAATAAGCAATTTTCAGAAAAGTCTCCCTTGGTTCGATTTTTATGAAGCGTATACAAAATTATCGTCTCTTTATCTACGGGATATTTTTATCCATTCATAGCAAAGTTGCAAAAACAAGAACGAATAAAGCATTTGTTCAAATTTGAACAGTGCACGAGAGTTACAAAGTCAAGATTATTCACCATTAAATAGACTTTTACCTTTTATTATACTTTAGAGTTTTTAATAAATTTCAGTTTGACTCATTTTGGTCTTCGTCACTGGAACATGATGGAATATAGTTTTTTTTCTTCTGTCACGCTCATTTATTCTATTTCTTATATTTATATTCAAATATGTTGATTAAATTTTTGTTTAGAAGTAAATGGATTTATTCTTTGCTGTAGATGTTCAGATATTTAAGATGAATACTACGTATATGACATCAGCTTTAAAAAGGATACTTTCCATCCTGGTCGTAGTGTATACATTAGAGAATCAGAAATCTTTTGATATTCCAACATAATGAAGCAGAAAACTAGATTATGATATTAAGTAGGCCAAAAACCATCCCCAACAAGCAAAGACATATCCTTACAGTTTTTATACAAGACAGTTCCATCATAGGCTGCTCCAATATAGATCTACTATCTCTATTATAAGAATAGGTCAACAGATCATTCGTTCAATTTTAATAAATCGACAAACTCTTACATTTCCTTTTGAGTTACCTTATTAATCTACGTCTTCTAAAATCGGATTTATTTCCCAACAGAAAAAGAAAACTTTTTTAAATAAAGTAAAATATAAAAAGAGAAAAATATCACATAAATTATAAAATAGAAAATGGATAAAAAGAAGAAATAAGAAATACGAGAAAATCGAATGAAGCTTTTAAAGAAAGATTTTACGTTGTAAAAAATGTATCGGATAAAAATTGAAGGACTTTTTTTTTGTTTTTTTTTTTGTTTTTGTTCAGCTAATAAGCAGGAATTGAAGGATTCATTTTTTTTGTTTGTAAAAAGGAATAAAATTTAATCGAAGTTTTTCTATATTCATCTATAATTTCTTATATCGATATTCTGTTGATACTCCTTTTTAAGTCCTTTCTTTAAGGATATATTTTTCGTTTGTTTTATTTCGGAAAAATTTCCTTCTCAAGTTCTATGAACAATTCCTAACTTTGCATTTTCAATTTCAATTTTTTTTTTTTTTTAAAAAAAAGAAGCTTTTTCCTCAATTTACACTATATTCTTAAAAAGTCCTGAATAGAAATAGACACAGTATGGGAAAATATCATTAAATGATAAGAGATTCAGTTTTGAATTTCTATACAAAGTCATCGATATTATCACACGTACAAAATGGACCTGACGATGATGTTAACGCTATCAAAAATGGTGATTATTTTCGAAATGAAATCAGTTAAAATGTTTTTGTTTTGTTTGAAGTCGCGAAAAGCTAATATTTCTAATAATTTTCTATTTACCAAGAAAAAAAGAGAGCAGAAAACGAGTCATTTTCTTAATAAATCCTTTTATTATTATTATTATTATTAAGATTTTTTTCTTATTATAAATAGAAGGAAAGAAAAGGTGAATAGGAAAAAAATGGCTTCTAAAAGTTTATAAAATTTTATTACTGTTCAAGAAAAAAACAAACTTTTTCTATTAGTTCATCGTTTATTATTAAAACTGGATGATAGCAAAATATTATCAACTAAAATGTGAACTCATTTATAATTCGATGTAGAAAAATCCTTAATACTTTTATTTTCGTTAACAGATCCTTATTGAAATCAAAAAAAAAAAATGAGAAAATAACGAAAAATAAAGGGAATCATTGCCGAAAATCACAATTTAAAAGTTTTTATTGAATCCGACAACCTGCTGAGAAACTTCGAAGGTGGTGCCATCTACTTACACTTTTTCTTTTAACATTTCCCTTCTAACACTTACTTGCCCATCTGAATTTTTTTTGTCTTGGATTTATTTTCATTTTATTTGATTTTAAAAAAAAAAAAAAAAAATTGTTTTTTGTTTGTTATTGTATATTTACACGTAACTATTTTCTCTACACTTAACAGTGACATTTCGTGACAGCTATTATTAAAGCATCCCAAGTGGTCATTGTTACCTTTTGTTGGATAAGCTCCAGTTTAATCTGCAACATTTTACAATATCTCGACGGGAGATTTCTTCATTACATCAAATTTTCTATTGAAAGTTCATCGGAACTGGAAGAGTTTTTATTTTTATTTTTATTTCATAAAAAAGAATAAGGGATGAAAAAAGGAGATTTAAGGAGAAACCATTAGAAATTGTCAATTTGATGGTCATTCTTTTCTCTAGATTTTAAGATTAACTATAACTTTTCTTATAATCCATTTTGGGGATTAATTTCTTTTCCCTTAGATTTAGTCTCCATTTTTTTTTTGGAATTTATTTTCGAATCAAAGGCTAATAAAAAAATAGAAGGTGTCAGCACAAGGTTATATCAGAGGTTAAAATGTCGTAAATTTTATCAACGGTCATAGGTGGTGTTGCATGACAATCACAAATATCGATACTGGATCTTTTGTTATTTTCGGGATTGTATCATTTTGAGGGAGCTTTTTTTTATTCCATATAAGTTTTTTGGCACCACTACAATTATTCTTGATGAAAAAAGTAATTTTCATTTTCTTTATAATTCCTTTTTATAAATACTTTTTTTTAAGGACGATTTTTTTTCTTGCCAAAAGTTTCACTTTAATCCTTTCGATTGACAAAGATGAAGGTTTTTTTTTTTTGAAGTTTTTATATTAAAAATATATTAATTTATTGTTCTTATAGAAAATTTGATATCCTTTATTTGTGATAAAATGCGAAAAAGTATAATCCTTGGAGATAATAAATTTAAAGAAAAACTGTTTAAAAAAGAAATCAGAAAAACTGTTTAATATTTTGGGCAATAAAAAATTATGACTAAACACATTTAAAAAAAAATTAATTATCAGTCATTTTTTTTTGAAGAGAATAGTATTTAGGGTGTTATTCCAGTAGAATTATTTTAGTAGGATTTTAGTCGAAACTTTCAGTAAAAATTGTTGGTTGAATCTTTAAGTCGAAATTTTTAATAAAAATTTTAGTAGAAATTTCTAGTAACAATTTTTAGTCCAGATAAGGACTAAAAAAATATATTTTCAGTTGAAATTTTCGCTATAAATTGTTGGTTGAAATTTTTGGTTAAAATTTTCAGTAAATATTTCAGCAGAAATTTTTGGTCGAAATTAACAGTTGAAATGTTTAGTCCAAATTTTTAGTAGCAATTTTGAGCAGAAATTTTGAGTTGAAATTTTTGGTCAAAATTTTGAATAAAAATGTTTGGTCAAAATTTAGAGTAAAAATTTTTGGCTGAAATTTGCAGTAAAAATTTTTGGTCGAAATTTTCAGTAAACATTTTTGGTAAACATTTCGGTTAAAAATGTTTGGTTCAAATTTTCAGTAAATATTTTCGCTAGAAATTTTTGGTCGAAACTTTTGGTAAAATTTTTTTGTTGTAATTTTCAGTAGAAATTTCAGTCGAATTTTCAGTAGAAATTTTTGGTCGAATTTTTTGGTCGAAATTTTCAGTAGAAAGTTCAGTCGAATTTTCAGTAGAAATTTTTAGTTGAAATTTTTGGTCAAAATTTTGAGTAAAAATGTTTGGTCGAATTTTTGAGTAAAAATTTTTGCCTTAAATTTCTATTAAAAATTTTTGGTCGAAATTGTCAATACATTTTTGGTCAAAATTTTGGTTAAAAATTTTTGGTTCAAATTTTCAGTAAATATTTTCTGTAGAAATTTTTAGTTGAAACTTTTGGTCGAATTTTTTGGTCGTTATTTTCAGTAGACATTTCAGTCAAATTTTTCAGTAGAAATTTTTAGTCGAAGCTTTCAGTCGAAATTTTTAGTCGAAGTTTTAGTAAAAATTTTTGTTCGCTATTTTTAAGTAAAAATTTTTAGTCGAAATTTTTAGCCGAAATTTCCAGTAGAAATTTTCAGAAGAAATTTTCGGTCGAATTTTTAGTTAAAATTTTCAGTCGAAATTTTTGGGCGAAAATTTTTGTCGAAATTTTCCGTCGAAATTTTTGGGCGAAACTTTTTGTCGAAATTTTGAGTAGAAATTTTCAGTCGAAATTTTGAGTAGAAATTTTTGGTCCAAATTTTCAGTAAGCATTTTTGGTCGTAATTTTTGTTAGAAACTTTCAGTAAAAATTCCCACTTTTTGAATAAAAATTCGAAATATTGGCCGAAATTTTTAATTGAAATTTTCAGTCCAAACTTTCAGTAGCAATTTGGAGTAGAATTTTTGAGTAGAAATTTTTGGTCGAAATTTTCATTAGAATTTTTCAGTCGACATTTTTGGTCAAAACTTTTGGTCTTAATTTTCAGTAGACACTTTTGGTCGAAATTTTCAGTGGAAATTTTTGGTCGATATTTCCAGTAAAAATTTTCAGGAGGAATTTTTGGTCGAAATTTTTACTCAAAAGTTTCAGTCGGAATTTTCAGCAAAAATTTTTTTTCAAACGTTGCTTCTGATGAAAAGATCTCTAAAAATTATTTAAAATTTCAGCTTAAATTTATTAAAAGCAATTTTATTTTAAATTCCTAAGAAAAACAAATAAAAGGCCTCCTCTCCTTTGTTAGCCTAGGAAGCGACAGTTAATTGACGGTCTTGATATTCAGGCGAAATGAGAATCATTAAAATTAATAACAGACCAGTTTCCTGTTGACGATAGCAAATAGGTGCGATTATAGTTAGGAAAAGGTGCGTGACCCAACAAACTTAGCGCGTATCTATCCTCATACAGTCATTTTTCAATTCCTAAAAAGGTTTTGTTTCTATTTGTTATAAAAAACAAGATAAATTATTAACAAAAACAACAGCAAGAAAATGATAAGAAATAAGGGTGAAAATGTGAAAGAATTCGAGGTGCCCACGACATTTTACCAAAATAAGAAATTTTTAAAGTGGGAAACATTTCTTAAATATACCCAATTGTATTCGTAATGAAAAATTGCGGTTATTTTACTTATACTTCTGTGGTGGCATCGTAATTATTTATGACTTTCAGACGCATGATTTTTCTTTCTTGACATAAAAATTCTAGGAAATTAAAGTAACCCCAAAAAATATATATTTAAATAATGAGAATTTAGCCTTCAAACTATAGTAAATAGAAAAGTACTGCTACTTATAGCAGTGTTAAATAAAATCTTTTCTACTTTTTATATTGTTTTCTATTTTTATAAATAGAAAACAATATAGTTTTTTAATATTTACTTCGTTTCTAACAAAAAATTTCCCCTTTTCGTATTAAAAAACAATTTTTTAATGTAAATTATTCACTTTGAAATGCAATTAAATTCCATATACCTCATTAAGTACCAACTTTGTAATTGACCCTTTTATAAAAAATTAAATCAGAAAGGATAGTTAATTGTGATTTTTCAAGTGTAAGAAATTCTGTGCCCAGTAAGACGATTGATCTAAAACTCAGTAAAAGTTCAATTTATCTTTTCATTCCTTGCACAACTAAAGCTGCAAAAAACCTTCAAATTTTGAATTTCATGCAAACTTAGTTTTGAATGCATTTTTTCAAGCCGTTTTATTTATTGCAGTTGCTCAAGAGGTTTTTATGTCTAGACTAGTCAGTAAGTTAATTATAATTTTTTTTGAAAAGAAATATTGAAACTGTCTGAGATTGTGGAAGAACGACTGAATGTTTTGTGTAGTGACATTTATGAATGGTCACGATTCACTTCGAAATATTTTCAATCAAGCAATATTGTTATGGACAAATCTTGAACAAGTTTACTTATTTTGCTATGTAATATTTTTCATTAAACTTTCTGTTAAAAAATCCTAAAGTGAGATTATTTGTAACAAAACTTTCAGCTACTAATTTGATTAAAAAATTTTAAACGAGAATTTTAACGAAAAATCGTTACCGACAATTTTTAACAAAAATTCAATACAATAATTTTTTCGAAAATTCTTAGTAAAAATTTTAATCAAAAATATTAGGGCACAATTTTAACTAAAAATTCTAACCGAAAATTCTTACCGAAAATATCAACCGATAATCTCAACTAAAACTTCAGTCGAAATATTTCTGACTGAAAATTTGAACCGTAAATTTTGAACGAAAATTTTATGGTAACAAAAAATTTTAGCTGAAAATGTTAATAGAACACTTTTAACGAACATTTGAACAAAAATTTCAACCGAAAATAAGCTGGAAAATTTTAACCGAAAGTGCATACAGAAAATTTCAATAATTATTCTCAACTGAAAAAAAGTTCAATCAAAAATTTTTAACTGAAAAATTTAACCGAACATTTTAACGAACAATTTTAAATGTAAATTTGAACACAAAATTTTTCACGAAAATTTTAACGAAAATTTTGAACCGAATATTTTAACGAAAAATTTTAACAGAAAATTTTTAACGAACATTTTAATAAAAATTTTTAACAGAAAATGTTAGCCGAAAATTTTGACAGAAAATTTTTACCGAATATTTGAACCAAAAATTTTAACGAAAAATTTTAGCCGAAAATTTTGACAGAACATTTTAGCCGAAAGCGTTATTCGAAAATTTTAACAAAAAAATTTTACCAAAAATTTTAACGAACAATTTTAACCGAAAATTTTAATAAAAGATTTTAACAGAAAATTTTAGCTGAAAAATTGTAACAAAACATTTTAGCCGAAAGTGTTATTCGAAAATTTTAACAAAAAAATTTTACCAAAAATTTAACCGAACATTTTAGCCAAAAATTTTAAATGTAAATTTGAACACAAAATTTTTAACGAAAATTTTGAACAGAATATTTTAACGAAAAATGTTAGCCTAAAATTTTAACAGAAAATTTTTAACGAACATTTTAATAAAAAATTTTAACAGAAAATGTTAGCCGAAAATTTTGACAGAAAATTTTTACCGAACATTTGAACCAAAAATTGTAACCGAAAATTTTAGACGAACATTTTTCACGAAAATCTTGAACCGAACATTTTACCGAAAAATTTTACCAAAAAATTTTTGCCGAAAATTCTGAGAGAACATTTTTAACGAACATTTTAATAAAAGATTTTAACAGAAAATTTTAGCTGAAAAATTTTAACTGAACATTTTAGCCGAAAGTGTTATTCGAAAATTTTAACAGAAAAATTTTAACGAACAATTTTGACCGAAAATTTTACCACAAAATTTTAGCCGAAAATGTTAGCCGAATAATAATTTTTATTATTATTATTATTATTATTAATGATAAAAAAATATTTTTTTCCGAAGGAGCCAAGCATGACGAAACAATCACTCCTGCAAAAATAATACTTCTGCATTTGTTCTAATTTTTATTTTAGTTTTCCTGTGGGTGGTCACATGAGAATCAATTTTCATGTTTTTTTTCAGATTCGTTCTTCTGCTCAGCTCTTGTTTAATAGATTTTTAAAAAAAAATTATTTTATAGCCATTACTTTTCTTTTTATCAATTTTTCCATTTAATATAAATAATAGTATTGCCACATTCAAATTATTATTCAAATTGATGGCAGCAAAAATTAAAATATAAAAAAAAAATCTTAAAAAATAATGTCATCATCAAATTCAATTATTCAGCAGAAAAATGTTTCAGTGCATTTAATGTTGGGTTATCCTTTTTTTTTTGTTGTTGTTAATATCCAGAAATTTGGTATTAAAAAAGTTTCTTGTTGAAAAAAAAAAATAATAAAAATAAAAATGAAAAAATTCAAGTCGTAATCTAGAAAAAATCTAAATAAAATATTAAAAAAATATTGAAAATAAAAAGTAATAAAATAAATGTTAAACAAAAAAAAAAATAGAAGAAATAATTTTAAAAGCATAAAAAAGTTTTTGCAATTATTTTTAGTGTTGAAGTTTTTCTTATCATCCCAAATGGGGAAAATTTTGCCTTTATTTCTGCATAAACAGTCTCTACTGGCTAGAGAAGATATTCTATTTTCCTTTTTTTTTTCTCTCTATAAAACCACCCCCTATAAAAAAAATCCATACGGACTCAAGAGAGTATTTATTTGTACATATTTTCTTCTATTTTCCTCTTCATTTTTTGCCATTTCAACATAAAAACATGACATTTTTGAATAAATTTTATAGTTTATCATGTTTACTTAGGGATATCATCAGTTTGGATAGTTTTTATATATAAATGACGTTCGTCCTGAAGCTTTTGTAGGATTTTGAAAATTTTGCAAATAGTATTAGAAGGTGTTTTTTTGTGCAATTCGGAGAACTATTTTTTGTATGAAGTTAAGAACTTAACGAAAAATGAGTATGTCCTTTACAGTGACCGAAAAGATGGCAAACTTTTTTTTTGTATTTGAAATTTTTTTCTAAGGCTAGAAAAGGATACGCTTACGAAAAAAATTATGAATGTATAACAAACAAGGAGACCGGAACTCCTATAATAAGTAGAATTTCGAAATGGACAAAAATGGATTTGGGTGAGAGTAGGTAGAGACTTTATGAGGGTTTCGTCCTGTAGATTGAGGAACGTGGCCTCTTGAGATTTTGACATAGAATAATTGAGGGAAATGTGTTGACAATTTGGATAAGGATCAAAATCGTTTCGGTTTGTTAGTAAGAGTAATTCGGTATAATATTTGTAGAAATTCTCCCTTTTTTTTTGAATTCCATAAACGTTACAAATTTCCCAAAAATTTACATTAACAACTTCTTTTTTTCTTCCTGGTCGTATATTAATAAAGATTTTTATGCGTGTGTGCTTTTATCCCTCTAATACTCTTATAATTCTCCCATTTCTTTTATATCATAATTGAAGTGCCGTTTAGAGTCGGTTTTTGTTTTTATTGTGTGTTTTAGTTTTTTGGTTTTCGAAGTAGTTTTTATATGATTTTTATACCATTTTATGCCGTGTTTGCATTTCTCATTTTCAAAAATAAAAACCGGCTCTCTCTATTTTACTAGCCACTTCAAAATCAGATCCTTCCTCTTCGGTGCTAATAATCTTTTTTCGTTCAATTTTTGAGTTGGTTTTTCTCTCTCCATTCTATTCTTGAGTAAAATCCTCAACAACAATAAAGTTGAATAAAATGTTGTGTAAATTCATGGAAATATTTCGAATAACAACAGACACAATTCTAACATTTTACCAAGAAAGGATAAGTGTCATAAATATGAATAATTCTACTGTGAGACGTTGTACAAGTACATCTCAGTAATGTGTGTATATATTTCATAAGGATTAAGTGAAATGTGTTTGGTGGTTGTTGTTTTTTTTTTTTTTTGCATAAGTACAAGGGATCCTTGGTGAATGTCGCGATTTGTGGATGTTGATGGAGGACAATTTCGAATGTTAGAAATATGTGATCGTAGAGTATATAGTCAGGACGAAAGATGAAGGATGAGAAAAGTCTTGCAATATTTTAAAATGTTAAAAAGGATATAAAAGATGGCACTGAATGTAGGTATTTGTAATTTCTTCCGGTAAAGTAATCCTTAATCTTGAGGAAAAGAAGAGCAATTTTTTTTTTGTTGAGAAGCAAACGAAAAAAGGGCAACAAAACAACCGGAATCAGCGAGATTTTCGTACATTACTAAAGCAGAATCTAAGTGACTGCAATCATAGCGAATGTAAGGACGAAATCCAGGATCATAATGTATGATAGGTTAGTAGATGTGTGTGTGTGTAGAATACCTAGTCAGCTAGGGTTAAGTTTTTTGAATTGATGATGATTCAGAGTTAGGTGTACTAGAAATGATGGCAAAAATAAGGTAAGTTCAAGATGAGCTAAGCTGAATTGCTCCAAGCCCATTCGAGTTGAGTATACCTGAGGAAATTTATTCAAATTGCTTTAAATAACGCTAACCTAAACATAAATCTGGTGAAAATGTCTATGTTGGCATGGAAATAATTTTTTTTCTTCCTTCCAACTTCATTTTTTCTTCTTCTATACAGTTTTTGTTGATACCATCGAGATAAGTTTTGTCGAACTGAGAAACAAAAATGTGCTAATAGAAAAACATGAATTGTAAAACTAGGATGCATTGGTGGGCGATATTAAAAATATGATGTTACACGGAAAATATAGGAAGGAAAGGATTTCGTTCTCTTTTCAAAGAGTAAAACGGAAAACTTGGAGGGAAAAATTTTTTTCTTTCTAAAAAAAAAAAGGGTGGAAAATAAAATGATTATTGTGAAAATAAAAAAAATAAATTTCAAAATTATGAACACGGAAATTGTAAGTGAACATCGAGGGTTCAAATATAGTAAAGAGTATTTTCCTATATAGAAATTATTGTAAAATGGGGGATGGAATAATGATATTATTTAACGTTGAAATCTGATGGGAAAAGATAAAAAATAAAATATTGTAAATCAGTTATGAAATTTGAGTGCTTCTTTCTAAGAGAAATGCCAAAAAAAATATAGATTATCGTAGATGAAAAATTCTCTTTAGCATTCTTACCAAAACCGCTGATTATAGAAAATTTTCAAAGGCGATAATTTTTTTGATTTGCTAAAAATTGGAAAATGTGAATTGCTATTAGTAGTAATCGTGAAAATCGTATATTTGCTGTCTTCTGAATGAACTTCATGAGGAGAAAGTGCCTTCCTTTAAGGATTTTTTTTTACTATAAATTTTCGTTGTATATTTTTTTTAAATATACATTTTTATCGTAAATTTTTATTGTATGTTTTTACCATTATTTTTACCGAAAATTTTTAGCACATACTTTTGATGTTGTTTTGATCGTAAGTTTTTATCGTACATTTTAATAGTCAATTTGTATATAAAATTTTTACTGTGCATTTTTATTTTCAAATTTTACTGTAAATTTCTATCGTAAATTTTAACTGTAAATTGTTACCGTTAAATTTTACTATAATTTTTTACCGTAAAATTTGACCGTTAATTTTCACTGTAAATTTTTACTGTCAAATTGTTACCGTTAAATTTTACTATAATTTTTTTACCGTACAATATGATCGTTAATTTTTATTGTAAATTTTTATTATAGATTTTTACCGTAAAGTCTGACCGTTAATGTTTACTGTAAATTTTTACTGTTAATTTTTACTGTAAATTTTTACTGTAAATTTTTACTGTAAATTTTTACTGTAAATTTTTACTGTAAATTTTTACTGTAAATTTTTACTGTAAATTTTTACTGTAAATTTTTACTGTAAATTTTTACTGTAAATTTTTACTGTAAATTTTTACTGTAAATTTTTACTGTAAATTTTTACTATAAATTTTTACTGTAAATTTTTACTGTAAATTTTTACTGTAAATTTTTACTGTAAATTTTTACTGTAAATTTTTACTGTAAATTTTTACTGTAAATTTTTACTGTAAATTTTTACTGTAAATTTTTACTGTAAATTTTTACTGTAAATTTTTACTGTAAATTTTTACTGTAAATTTTTACTGTAAATTTTTACTGTAAATTTTTACTGTAAATTTTTACTGTAAATTTTTACTGTAAATTTTTACTGTAAATTTTTACTGTAAATTTTTACTGTAAATTTTTACTGTAAATTTTTACTGTAAATTTTTACTGTAAATTTTTACTGTAAATTTTTACTGTAAATTTTTACTGTAAATTTTTACTGTAAATTTTTACTGTAAATTTTTACTGTAAATTTTTACTGTAAATTTTTACTGTAAATTTTTACTGTAAATTTTTACTGTAAATTTTTACTGTAAATTTTTACTGTAAATTTTTACTGTAAATTTTTACTGTAAATTTTTACTGTAAATTTTTACTGTAAATTTTTACTGTAAATTTTTACTGTAAATTTTTACTGTAAATTTTTACTGTAAATTTTTACTGTAAATTTTTACTGTAAATTTTTACTGTAAATTTTTACTGTAAATTTTTACTGTAAATTTTTACTGTAAATTTTTACTGTAAA
This sequence comes from Atherix ibis, assembly GCA_958298945.1. NCBI lineage: Eukaryota > Metazoa > Arthropoda > Insecta > Diptera > Athericidae > Atherix > Atherix ibis. The sequence continues at coordinate 81,112,415 of OY282609.1, forward strand.
TTTTTACTGTAATTTTTTACCGTCAATTTTTACTGTAAATTTTTACTGTAAATTTTTATTGTCAATTTTTACTGTTATTTCTTACTGTAAATTTTTACTGTAATTTTTTACCGTAAAGCCTGACCGTCAATTTTTACTGTACGTTTTGACAGTAAATTATTACCGTAAAATTTTACTATAATATTTTACCTTAAATTTTTATCGTAAGCTTTTACTGTTAATTTAACCGTGGAAGTTTGCTGTAAATTTTTATTGGAAAATTTGATCGTAAATTTTGACCGTAAATTTTAAATGTAAATTTTTACCGTTAAATTTTACTATAATTTTTTACCGTAAAGTTTGACCGTACATTTTTATTTTAAATTTTTACTGCAAATTTTTAATGTAAATTTTTAATGTAATTTTTTACCGTAAAGCCTGACCGCAAATTTTTACTGTACATTTTGACAGTAAATTATTACCGTAAAATTTTACTGTAATATTTTACCTTAAATTTTTATCGTAAACTTTCACTGTTAATTTAACCGTGGAAGTTTGCTGTAAATTTTTATTGGAAAATTTTATCGTAAATTTTGACCGTAAATTTTAACTATGAATTTTGACTTTACATTTTTACAGCAATTTTTACTGAACATTTTTATCATACATTTTTTTAATGTATTTTTCAATTTTTTAATTAACTTTTAAATGTAATTATTTTTACATCAAATTTTAACAGAAAATCGTTTTTTTATCATTTTCACTCTATTTTTAATATTTGATTCAACCCATTGTTTCAATAAAAATTTTCTCATTCGGAATGGAATCTTGCGATTTATAAAATTTTCTTCTTTCTTATCAAACACTCTGATTTATTTACATAATAAAAATCTGGTTAAAAATGTAGAAATAGATTGAGTGCAACTTTAATTTGTTGTCTACTCACTAGCACATACCCTCATATTATAATTTGTTTTGAACAAAAATCTCACCTTTGCTTGTTCGTATTTCAAAGCATCCCTAATGTTAGCCCGGTTTTTTTTTCTTCAAAAGTTCATCTTAAATATTAATATTTGGCTTTTGCCTTTTCTAACATTTTAAATATTTAATGTAGAATTTCTATTACATGCCTTTAAGGGAAAAAGTGAAAGATATTAAATAGAAGAGAAAATGGCAGGAGTAGTAGATAATATAAAAGTGTGCCTGATCTCGTAAAGCTTTATATATTCTTAAGCGTTCATATAACCTAACAGTCTAAATACCTTGAAGCCATCATCATTACCATTTACTGTTGCCATTACCCTAAATTACGAAAAATACTAACCAAATTGCTGTGTGGGAAGATGAGATCTGTTCCTTTTCAGTTTCACTTCTGATATCTGGTTTCAATCCACCACCCAGAAATTCTTTTGCAATATTTTATATTCCCGTTAGCCTACAAACAACATTCCTTCCCCCATAATATGCCTATTAAAATCGCTATCGCCACAAATTTGTCACTTATCTCATTTAAGTCATTCAACTTATGTTTGCACATTTTTCATAATTTTTTTTTTTAGAATTCTTCTTTCAAGTGGAAAGATTTTCTGTGGGAAAATAGGGATATGCTTAGTGGTATAAAAGTCACACGGAGGAGGTATTCGTGTTGAAAAAATTAGGGAGCCAGTAAATTCTAAAATTGTTCCTTTATTAAGTTCTGTATGGTTTTTTATTTTTTATTTTTCTTGAAGTTTTGTTCCATTTTCTATTCTTTTTCTGAAACTTATAAAATTTGAATACTTGTCGCAGTTTATATCGGATTTATTATCTTTCTAGTCTAACATTGCTCTAAGGTTTAAGATAATATGTCAAAGGAATACTTAAAAAAAATATACAAAAATACATTATGAACATTTTAAGGTTTAGATCAGATTTAAATAGACTAAGAGCTGAGATGACATTAAGATTTGCTTTATGAAAATTTAATAAAATAATTTTTTGTTGACCAAAAACTTTGTTGCCAAGAATTCAATATTAATTTCCATCAATAAATTTTAATAAAATCATAAATATTTTGGGTGAAAATTTTCCCAATTAATTTATTGGAAAATTCTAGAAAATTTCCCAAGACAAAATTATAAGTAAAATTTTGAAAAAATGTCCTTACAATATTTTTGTATAAAAATAATTTTCTAGAAATTTTCAACATCAAGGGTAAATAATAAATCGATTATTTAAGATAGAATCTACGAGTATTATGATAAGGTAACTATTAATTTATATTTATCTAAGTAGAATTATTTTTTTATGTATGGTAAAATTTTAGTAAAAACATTTATCAGCCAAAACCAGAGATACTACAAGTAGAAATCATGATACAAACTGGCCGAATAAGTCCTGCAGGGGATAATGTATAAAGTATCTTTTTCAAAGTTTATTTTTTAAACTGATAAATAAAGAAATGATATTAATTATAATTGGCTTAGACAGTTACAAAAAAATTACATTTTTGGGAACTTGATGGGCCATTTTGGACTTACGAGCTCAAAAACAGCTTGAAGAGGTGTTCTGGAAACTTATCGGCTATGTTAACATTTTCGTCTGCTGGTAACCGATATGCAAGTTTCTATTTTTATTTTTTTATTTTTCTCGTGAAATTCTGCATTTGAAATTTCATTTAATCCTTCCAAAAATGTACAGGAAATTTGGGTTTCTATTTGGTAAATTTTTTTGCCTGTGTAATTTTCCTCGACGACTGTGCTTATTTATTATTATTTTTTTTACTACCCTTACAAGGGTACTGTTGTCACTTTTTTATTATTAAAAATGAATTGGTTTTTTTCTTCATAACTTTTGGGTGGACTTAGGATTTATTTGGCAACTTTATAAAAGATTTTTAGGACTTTTTGCCAGCATTTTTTTTATTGAAATGCATTAATTTTTTATGAAAAAATGGGTTTTCTTCGATTTTGAACGTATTTGGATACTGTTAGAATTTTTTTACGATTTTTAAAATTTTTGCAGATTTTTTTCTAATAAAATGCATATTTAATTCAGAAAATATTTGCGACTTTCCATCAACTAAGCTTCATGGGCACGTTTTAGTGACTTTCAAAAATAGATTCTTGTCTTTTTTGTCGTAAAAAGCGAAAATATAAAAAAATTTTGTGACATTTTTATAACAAGAATATTTTTTCTTACTTTGGTTACTGTAAAAACCATATTTTTTTTAGTTAAAATAAAATTTTCAGAAATTTGATAAGCATTTTTTTGTGTTTTTCTTTTTGAAGATTTGAGCAAATATCTTTTCTTGTAAGGGGATAGTGTTTTTTCTATTCACGATATAGTTTTTACTAAAACATTATTTCAAAATTCAATAATTTTATTGTAAATTTTGATTGTACGAGTAATATTTTATTGTAAATTTTTATCGTAAATTTTTGCGGTAAATTTTAACATAATTTTTTATCGTATGTTTTTTTCGCCATTTTTCATTATAAATTTTTATTGTACATTTTTATTGTTAATTTTTATTTTCAATTTTTACTGTAAATTTTTATCGTAAATTTGAACTGTAAATTGTTACCGTAAAAGTTTACTACAATTTTTTACCGCTTATTTTGACCGCCATATTTCATCGTAAAGTTTGACAGTAAAAGTGTACTGTAAATGAATATACATAAATAATTTTACTGACATTTGTATATTAAGACTCTTTATAACTAAAATACAATTTTCAGAATTTTTTCAAAGGAATTTTTTAAATTTTGTGGTATTTTTCTTTCTGACGATTTAAGGAAATATCTATTTTGTAAGGACATTGTCCTCTCTATTCACAATATAATTTTTACTAGAAATTTTTTTTTGTTTATTAAAATTTTCTTTTACAATTAAATTTTTTTGATCGTAATATTTTATTGTAAATTTTCAACGTAAATTTTTATCATAATTTTTTATCGTAAGTTTTTATTGTACGTTTTTATCATCAATTTTTATCATTAATTTTTGTCGTTAATTTTTATTTTCAATTTTTACTGTAAATTTCTGTCGTAATTTTAACTGTAAATTGTTACCGTAAAATTTTACTGTAATTTTTTACCGTACATTTTAATAATTATTTTTTATCGTAAAATTTGGCAGTTAATTTGTACCTAAAACAATTTAAACATACCTAAAACAATTTGTTGACATTTTTATATCAAGACTTTTTTTATTAAAATAAAATGTTTAGATTTTTTAAAAATGAATTTTATTAATTTTGTGGTGTTTTTCGTTTTGACGATTTGAGGAAATATTGTTTTTTGTAAGGATATTGTCTTTTCTATTCACAATATAATTTTTATTAGAAAAATGTTTTTTTTTTTACTAAAATGTTTGTTGACAATTCAATAATTTTATTGTAAATTTTCATTGTAATTTTTTATCGTAAATTTATATCGCAATTTTTTATCATAAATTGTTACCGTAACATTTTTCTATAATTTTTTAAATTATAGAAAAAATGTTACGGTAACAATTACAGTAAAATTTTACGGTAAATTGTTACCGTAAAATTTTACTGTAATTTTTTACCGTACATTTTAACCGTTATTTTTTATCGTAAAATTTGACAGTTAATTTGAACAGTAAATGAATACTTTTACTTATAAATATACTTAAAAAAATTTGTTGACATTGTTATAGCATGACTTTTACAGTTATAATAAAATTTTCAGAATTTGTTCAATTTTGTCGTTTTTTTCTTCTTGACGATTTGAGAAAAGATTTTTTTCGTAAGGACATTATCTTTTCTATTCACAATATAATTTTAATTAGAAAAATCTTTTTTTTTACTAAAATACTTGTGGACAATTCAATAATATTATTATGAATTTTGATCGTAATTTTTTGTAAATTTTTATCGTAAATTTTATCGTCATTTTTTAACTGTACATTTTTATTTTCTATTTTACTGTAAATTTCTATCATAAATTTTAACTGTAAATTATTATCGTAAAATTTTACTGGGGGTTTTCACTGTACATTTTGAACGTCATATTTTATCGTAAAGTTTGACAGTAAAAGTGTACTGTACATGCATATAATTTTGCTGACATTTTTATATCAAGACTTTTTTAATTAAAATAAAATTTTCAGATTTTTTTAATTTTATGGTGTTTTTCTTTTTGACGATTTAAGGAAACATTTTTTTTGTAAGGATATTATCTTTTCTATTCACAATATAATTTTTACTAGCAATTTTGTTTGTTTGTTAACATTCTCTTTGTCATTAAAACTATTTAACTGTAAATTTTGATCGTAATTTATTGTAGATTTTTAACGTACTATTTTACCGTACGTTTTTATCGTAAATTTTTATCGTTAATTTTTATTGTAAATTCCTATTGTAAATTTTAATTGTAAATTGTTACCGTAACGTTTTACTATAATACATTTTGACCATTATTTTTTATCGTAAAGATGAATAGTTAATTTTTTTATTATAAATGAATATACATAAAAAATTTTGTTGACATTTTTATAGCATGACTTTTATAGTTAAAATAAAATTTACAGAATTTTTTCAATTTTGTTGTATTTTTATTTTTAAAGATTTGAGAAAATATCTTTTTTGTAAGGGCCATTGTCCTTTCTATTTGCGATATAATTTATACAATAATAAAAAATTTTCATTTTTGTTTACTAAAATTCTTACTGACAATTGAGTAATCCCATTTGCCCATAAATTTGCATAATTTGTTTCTTAAAAATATAAAAATGAACATTTTCATTTTTAACAAATATAGTGAAAATTATCAGAAAAGGGAAAAAAAATAGAACTCGGCTATGAAAACTTATTAACTAATCAAAACGAATACAATTCATCAATGTCACCTGTTCAATTTTATTTTTTCCTTAAGAAGACTTTATTCTGTACAGTCTGTCCTCATACTATTATTGTCTGGTACGCAATTTTACATAAAACTGAAATAAATAAAAAAAAAATCTGTTTTCTTGTTCTGGAAAAGTTAAAAAAAAAAAACAAATAAACATTTGAGCTTCTACAAGGTAAATACCTCAACCTTAAAGGAAAAAAAAATGCACATAATTAACCCTGAAGGTAAACAAAGCATATTTTGATCATAAAACATAATAAACGTCTGAGAAAATGGTTGAATAAATACATAAACCGTACATTGCTGTATATAGAGCCTGCCAAAAGTTTCTATACAATAAGCCTGTTCCACCCTGAAAGCAACTCAAGCCTTTCTACTTTTTTTTTCTGTCCCAGAACAAATTCTCATGCGTAAAACTATTACACTTAATGGCATATTTTATATAAATTTCGTCATTTTCAGTTTATTTTATGCTATTTTTTTTGTTGTTTTTATTGTAAAAAGGATTCATGTAGAATAATGCACAGACTGTAAACAGTTTTTCGTACTTTGTGCTAACTGGTACGTAAAATTCGCTTTTATGTAAAAATTCACACGTAGACTCATAAATATGTACACGCACATATCAAAATGACAAAAACGGCAGATTTCATGTTTTTCATAAAATTTTTTAGGAAAATGTAAATACAAATCGACCCTTTCCCTAGTTAGGGTAGGTAAAATTTCAATAAAGAAGTGAACATCTTTTTGTAAAATAATAATTTCGAGGACGCATTTTCACTAAAACTCGTATTAGCCAAATTTTATTTTTTAATATTTAGTATTTTTAGTTAAATTTTCACTAAAAAATTGACTAAAAAATTTATGCTTTTTGTAAAATTTTTTTTTAAAAATCTTTTATTTGAAAAATTTCGATGTTTTTGTTACGTCTTCCCAAAAAGTTTTAAATTTAATAAGAAAGCAAATTTTCAACATTAATTTTTTTAAAATTTCTAATGAAAATTTTCTTCAATACAACATTTTGATATTGAAATTGTTGAATAGAATGCTTAAAAGAATTTTATCATTTGAATTTAGAAAATATGACGAACGTCCCTAGAGAGTCATAATCAATCATCTTAAAAAGCTCTGTCTAGAATGAGGGATCTTTCTTAAACGGTGCTTTCTTTAAAAAAAAATCTTTGCCAAGCGCTTTTGAATATGTTCTGGCTTTTAACTTTTAAATAATCCTTAAACTCCTTCACTAATTTTCTTAAAGCAAACGGGCTTTATATGCCTTTTTATAAATGTTTTTAAAATTATTTTCAGCAATTTTCTGTCATTGTCCTTAACATTTTGTGTTTACAAATTTGAAAAAAAATTGGAGTTTTTTATTGCATCTGATTTCGATTGAAATATTTATCACCTATTAATGGATTATCCTTGACAGTCTCTTTTTAAAAAATATTTTTTTGCAGCTTCAAATAAAACGAAACGACGAGTGGTGTTGTAATCCACCTGCTCCCATAAAACTGTTGACAAATTTTAGAATGAAATAAATTAATAATAATAAAAAAATGAAAATCAAATAAAATTTATTCTAATTTCTTAAATACAATAAAAATATTAAGTTAACATTTTCAGCCAACATTTTTTGTGGACAATTTTGGTTGCAATTTATTCGTTGGGATTTATAGTCGAAGTTTTTGGTATAAATATTTTGTCAAAATTTTTATTCACAATTTTTGGTCTAAATTTCAGTAGAAATTTTTTTTTTGGTCTAAATTTACGATTGCATTTTTCAGTTGAAATTTTTGGTCCATGTTGCAGACAAAATTTCCGGTCAAAATTTATCGTCGAAATTTTCATTACAAATATTTGGTCGAAATTCCTAGTCAAAATTTCCGGTCGAAATTTATAGTCGAAATTTTTGGTCGATATTTGACGTTGAAATTTCCCGACGAATTGGTTGCTTAAAATTTTGGTGGAAATTTATGGTCGAAATTTTCCTTAGAAATTGTCGATACAAAATTTTGGTCGAAATTCCCAGTCAAAATTTTTGGTCGCAATTTACAGTCGAAAATTTTGGTCGATATTTACAATTGAAATTTCCCGTCGAAATTGTTGGTTGAAATTCTGGTCGAAATTTTCCTTAGAAATTTTCGATACAAAATTTTGCTCGAAATTACAGTCAAAATTTTCGGTCGAACTTTACAGTCGAAATTTTTGGTCGATATTTGCAGTTGAAATTTCCCGTCAAAATTGTTAGTCGAAATTGTTGGCTTAAATTCTGGTCGAAATTTATGGTCGAAATTTTCCTTAGAAATTGTCGGTACAAAATTTTGGTCGAAATTTTCGGTCGATATTTTCTCTCAACATTGTTGGTCGAAATTAACAGTCGAAATTTTTAGGCGACATTTGTAGTTGAAATATTTGGTTAATATTTACTGTTGAAGTTTTGGTCAAGAAATTGTCAGTTGAAATTTTGGTCGAAATTTTCGATACAAATTTTTGGTCGAAATTCCCGGTCAATGTTTTCAGAAAATTTGTAGTTGAAATTTTTTGGTATATTTTTGTTGTTGAAATGTCCCGTCGAAATTATCAGTCGAAATTGCTGGTTGAAATTTTGGTCGAAATTTATGGTTGAACTTTTCGATATAAATTTTTGGTCGAAATTCCTGATGTTCAGTAAAATTTTCGATCAAAATTTGCAGTCAAAATTTTTTTTTTTTTTTTAAATCTATAGTCGATATTTTCTGTAAAAATTTAAGGTCGAATTTTAAAAAGTATTTTTATTATCGAAAATATATTAATTTTATAAAAGATTTAAAAAAATAATTTTATTGATCATTAATTAAATACCGCAGAAAAAAGTTGATTTTAAAAGTACTTCCGAGCAAAGCACGGTACTTATTGCTTTAAATGGTTCGGCATAAAAAATTGTTTTCTGTATTTTTCTATTATTTTGTTTTAATATTTTTGAACAAACAAGTCGCTATAGCAGTCCTCTTTTTTTTAGAAAAAATAATAGCAAATGAGATAAATTCGGGTAGCAAATGCATTGGCGAAAGAAGGCCGTTAACCAAATGTGAGTGGAAGGAATTATTGGAAAAAAAGCTCATAAAGCTTCTCAATTGTCTGTTGATTGTTTTTCGAGCAACTTTTTCGATACAATCTGGCAATAAAAACCATTTCAAATTCGACAATTTTGGTATTTGTTTGTTTCGGGACTTAAAAAGAAAAGTTTTATTGTCCTTGTTTGGTTTTGTTCCGTTTTTTTTTTGTCATTTTCAATTTTATTATTCGCCATATTGATTTTGTTTGTTCCTGTTTTCCGCCTTCCTCTTATTATTATTACGGTTTTTTTTATTAGTGTGTTCTTTTTTCAAATCCACCCGCATATCAGATGTTTTGATTTCTTTCTTGCATGCTCTTTCCACAATTTGTATTATTGCCAATTTTTTTCTTATTGACCTTTTTTAGTTTGACTCAGTTTGAGAAAAGGAATTTCATTTAAAGTTTTCTATAAACAACAATAAAGGATAAAATTTAGAAAAAGATCGATAAAAAAATTGAATAAAATTAAACAATAAAAAAAAAGGAAAATGTACATGGAGAAGTGGAACGTTCACTTTGAAGATAAGAAAAAAAATTGTGATTGGTTGGCGATTGTTCCGATGTATTTTGATGGTAAATAGACATTCTTTCATAAAACTTTGAAATAAAAGTAATTCGCCAAGTAAACTTTTGTAAAATTGAAAAAGGATACAATCGGAAATGGAAATATTTTCATAAGATTTTTTTTTCAGTTTCTATTGCTTTAGAACTTTTTGTAATTGTTCGATTTTGGTCTTGTAAATATATTCAGCACTTTCCAATATTGTTCTTGTTTTGAATAGTTTAGAGAATAACAACAGTTTTTTTTATAGAAATAAAACAAATTAAAATTATTTATATTTTTTTAAGGTAAAATTACGGAAAAACGGGATTTTACGATTGATTATTTCGACTGAAAAATTCCACTGTAAATTTGCTACAGGAAATTTCGACTAAAAATTTGGAATTAAAAATTCTAATACAAATTTTGACAAAAAAACTTCAACCTAGAATTTTGAACATAAATTTTAACCGAAAATTTCGACCAAAAATTACGGAAAATTTCTACGGAAAATTTCTAAAGGAAATTTGGACTAAATATTTGGAATTCAAATTTCTAATACAAATTTGGACCAACATACTTCAACCTAAAATTTTGAGCAAAAATTTCGACTAAAAATTTCAGAGATTTCGACCAAAAACTTCGGAAAATTTCTACGTAAAACTGCGACTCAAAAATTTCCACAGTGAATTTCGACTGAAAATTTTTTACAGGAAATTTCGACTAAAAATTTCGAATTAAAATTTTTAATAAAAGTTTTGACCAAAAAACTTCAACCTAAAATTATGAGCAAAAATTTCGATCAAAAATTTAGACCAAAAACTGCGAAAAACTGAAAATTTGTACAGGAAATTTCGATTAAAAATTTGGAATTAAAATTTCTAATACAAATTTCGACCAAAAAACTTCAACCTAAAATTTTGAGCAAAAATTTCAACCAAAAATTTTGCTCGAAAATTTCGACCAAAAACTTCGGAAAATGTCTACTGAAAATTTCTAAAGGAAATTTGGACTAAAAATTTGGAATTAAAATTTCTAATACAAATTTCGACCAAAAACCATCCTAAAATTTTAAGAAAAAATTTGGCCCAAATGTTTTGCTCGAAAATTTCGACCAAACATTGCGAAAAATTTCGACTGAAAGTTTCTACAGCAAATTTCGACTAAAAATGTGGAATTAAAATTTCTAATACACATTTCGACCAAAAAACTTCAACCTAAAATTTTGAACAAAAATTTCGACCAAAAAACTTCAACCTAAAATTTTGAACAAAAATTTCGATCAAAAAACTTCAACCTAAAATTTTGAGCAAAAATTTCGACCAAAAATTTTGCTCGAAAACTTCGGAAATTATCTACTGAAAATTTCTAAAGGAAATTTGGACTAAAAATTTGGAATTAAAATTTCTAATACAAATTTCGACCAAAAAACTTCAACCTAGAATTTTGAGCATAAATTTTAACCGAAAATTTCAACCAACAATTTCGGAAAATTTTTAAAGGAAATTTGGACTAAATATTTGGAATTCAAATTTCTAATACAAATTTGGACCAACATACTTCAACCTAAAATTTTGAGCATAAATTTCGACCAAAAATTTTAACCGAGATTTCGACCAAAAACTTCGGAAAATTTCTACGAAAAACTTCGACTCAAAAATTTCCACAGTGAATTTCGACTGAAAACTTCTACAGGAAATTTCGACTAAAAATTTCGAATTAAAATTTCTAATACAAGTTTCGACCAAAAAACTTCAACCTAAAATTATGAGCAAAAATTTCGATCAAAAATTTAGACCAAAAACTGCGGAAAACTGAAAATTTGTACAGGAAATTACGATTAAAAATTTGGAATTAAAATTTCTAATACAAATTTCGACCAAAAAACTTCAACCTAAAATTTTGAGAAAAAATTTCGACCAAAAATTTTAACCGAAAATTTTAACCGATTAAAATTTTCGGAAAATGTCTACTGCAAATTTGAATGAAAATTTCTGCAAGAATTTTGGGACAAAAGTTGCGACTTAAAATTTCTACCTAAGATTTCGACCAAATATTCTGACCAACAATTTTTACAGGAGAAATTTCGACTGAAATTTGGACTAAATATTTATAGTAAAAATTTCGACTGGAAAATGCAAATAAAAATGTTGACTAAAAATTTCTCTATAAATTTGGACTTAAAATTTCTGAAAAAAATTTCGACCAAATATTTTGACCAAAAAATTTCAACTTAAAATTTTGACTATTAAAAACTTCGACTGAAAACTTCTACGGAAAATAAAAATTTTAACTAATAATAATCAAAAAAAAAGTGTGCTTATTTTTTTTAAAACTTTCATATTCAAGTTGTTTTCTTCCTTTTTTCACTTTAAATAATTTTACTTAAGGTGAATACGCATATCACTCACTACTTTTTAATTGTTTCTGAAATTTTCAACACCTTTGAAGCAGTGCTTATAATGGAAACTATTAAGGCTAATTTAATCCCTCAAGTATGATGAAGGGAATTTTATTTTGAAATTGGACTCTGCAGGAAATTTTAATTTTTTTCTGCATCATCATCGGTAAAGGCAATGGAAATTTCGACGGTTCACATCAAGGAACGTCTTCCGTACATTCACTCATTAAAGTATTCATTTTACAATCCATCTATTCATTTAGTGGCCTTTTGCTCTTCTTACTGAAACCTAGATCTACAGACTGACCGACACTAAAGTAAATGGACGTGATCTTACAAAAGAGGCTATCACTCTTTGTGGGTGCCCTCCTCAACAATCAAAAAATGTCATGTTCCCGCGCCGAGAATTGGATTCCCATCACAGTCAATGTTTTGAGAATTTTTTTGTTACCGCCAATTCTAATCTTGATCTTCGGTGATAATAACTCAAAATTAAGGAACATTTTTCAACAATAGAACCGAGAAAATTAGATCGAAATTAGAAGAGAGCCACAACAAAACGTGGAGAATTTTCTGATGGCTTGATGGTAGCATAATGGAACGTCAGCGGCAATAAATTGATTAGTCAATTTCGGTAGTTGGGGGCGGTGATGTGAAAACATAAATAACTGGAAAAGGGAGAACAAAAGGATTGGGAAGAGGATCAGAGGGTATGCCTTATTGGAAACTAGACTGAATCGCATCCAAGTCGGCCATAGTCTGGTAGTCATTCGTGATTATATATCAGATGGGAGAGTCTTAATTCGAGTCATCAATTACCCCAAAAAGTGGTATCATTTCGGAAAGGCCATTTCGTGCAGTAGACTAACAAAATTTACGGCGAACGATTGTTGGCATACCTGAAATGGAAAAAGTACGAGTACCATCAAATCAAACTAAACTACATTAAGTCAAGAAGTTAACTTACTTAAATCTATTTTCCTCATGGATGAAAATATAAAAAAAATGTAAACTAAACGAAAACTTTGTTTTCTATTCTAATTTTTTTTTAAAGGTAATTTAAGTGCTGAAAAGTAACAAAAACGATTTTTATTCGGCAATTATTTACGGTACCTTATTTGAGAATTTATTCTTTTAATAAGAATAAATTCCTCAAATAATCAGAAAAGAGAGAAACTTTATTAAACAAAAAATTAAAATCACTCCAAAGTACTTTTTAGTCAAAATTCCTTTAATAAATAATATTAACATATGCTCTTAATTGTGTTGTATTAAACACAGTCGCAATAAATCCAAACTACATTTTTCCTACACAACAAACTAATTTTAGGACAACTTCTATCTACTTGGTAAGACAAATTTGAGTTGCTTCCTAGTTAATTTAGAAATTATTTACTTTGTATAGATCCCATGAGTGGTAGATCCACTTACTTACGTATATAATTAATAAAATATTACCTTGTGCTAGAATATGAGGGTGTTGCCCCGTTAATGTCGTAAGGAGGTTAATTTTCATAGAAAGTTTACTAAGCAAACTCGGCTGCTATTTTGAATGGTCAATAAAATGTCCTAGACGAATACTGGACATTGGAAAATTTACCTGTACAGATACGGCTTCTATCTGGAAAGTCACAAAAATATCTTTTAGTTCTGGTATAAAACCCGTACAAAAGGAAATGAATTGTCGTAGCAGAAGGAAATGGGCGTAAAATATTCTGTGGGCATGGAGTAGTAAAAAGGATATTCCGCTTGACGGAAGTATGCCTACATCTACGTAAATATGCATGTGGAAAGTACATTTATCTTATTAAGGATATGGTCAATATTTTACTAACAGTTAGCTTATATTTCAGAAAAATAAGCTATTTATTCTTTCGTGTAAGTAAATGTGATCAAAAAGAATTTCACCCTCAAAAGTTTTCAATTTGTTGCTTTAAGAATTCTGTGCAAAATAATATTAAAATTATTTGAAAGTAAAAGAAAAACAATTTCAAGTGGAAAATTTTTGGTTGAAATTTTTAATTAAAATTATTGGTCTAAATCTTCAGTAAAAAGTTTTAATTAAAATTATTGGTATAAATCTTCAGTCAAAATTTTTGATTGAAATTTTCCGTCGAAATGTTGGGTCGAAATTTTTGGTTGCTTTTTTGGACAAAATTTTTGGTCGAAATCTAGTCAAAATTTTTGGTACGAAATATTCAGTCGAAATTTTCAGCCGTAAGTTTGGTCGAAATTTGCAGTCTTAATTTTTGGTCGAAATTTTTCAGTCGAAATTTTTTGTCTAAATTTGCAGCCATAATTTTTGGTACGAAATATTCAGTCGAAATTTTCACCCACAATTTATGGTCGAAATTTGCAGTTTTAATTTTTGGTCGAAATTTTCAAGCGAACTTTTCAGTAAACATTTTTGGTCAACATTTTCGGTTAAGATTTTGAGGCGAATTTCAGACGAAATTTTTAGAACAAATTTTTGGTCGACATTTTTGATCGAATTTTTCAGTTGAAAGTTTGTGGTCAAAATTTTCAGTCCAAATTTTCAAGTTTAAATTTTTAGACGAAATTTTCAGTGGATATTTTGGGTTGATATTTTCTGTCGAAATGTTTGGTCACAATTTTTGATTGAAATTTTCAGTCGAAATTTTTAATTGCATTTTTGAACAAAATTTTTGGTCGAAATCTAGTCAAAATTTTTGTTGAAAATTATTAGTCTGAATTTGCAGCCATAATTTTTCGTCGAAATTTTTAATATAACATATCAGTCGAAATATTCAGCCGTAATTTTCACTTAAATTTGCAGTCTTAATTTTTGGTCGAAATTTTTCAGTCGAAATTTTTTGTCTAAATTTGCAGCCATAATTTTTGGTACGAAATATTCAGTTGAAATTTTCACCCACAATTTATGGTCGAATTTGCAGTTTTAATTTTTGGTCGAAATTTTCAAGCGAACTACTCAGTAAACATTTTTGGTCAACATTTTCGGTTAAAAAACATTTTCGGTTAAAATATTCAGTCAAAATTTTTGGTTGTAATTCAGTCGAAATATTGGATCGAAATTTTTGGTTTACATTTTTGGTCTAACTTTGCAGCTATAATGTTTGTTACGAAATATGGAGTCGAAATTTTCGGCCATAATTCATTAATTGCAGCCTTAATTTTTCGTCGAAATTTTATGTCGCAATTTTAGAATGAAATTTTTAGTCGAAATTTTTGGCCAAAATCTGCAGCCAAAATTTACAGGCGAAATTTAAGAAATTTTTTGTAGACATTTCAGTAAAAAAATGTTAATTGAAATTTTCAGTAGAAAATTTTTGGTCAAAATTTTAAGTCGCAATTTTTCGTCGAAAGTTTTAGTCGAAATTTTAGGCCGAAATCTTCAGGCGAAATTTGGGAAGGAATTTTCAGGAAACAACTGTGAAATGAAAATAATTTAGACTAGATTTTAGTGTACTTCAATCATCAAATTAAATCATAATTAGTTAATATATTTCAATATTAATTATATTCTCTTACACATGCACGATTATGAATAAATAGAATATTTTTCCAAACAATAGGGCATTATCCTTAATTTTGAGTACCGATCAAACTGTCGTCCCAATGTGCGGTTGAAGGAAAAATTCGTCCTCGTACGGTTAAGGGAAATATTCGAAGGTTCAATGTTCTGGCTATCATTTGTTCCCTACACAAATATTTTTTTAATAACAAAAAAAAATGGAGGAAGCTCCATATAAAGATAAATTAAATTCCAAACAAATTATTGAACTTGTTTCTTGTTGATTTCTTCAAGGATTCGAATTATTGGAAGATGACAAGTTTCCGAAACTTCTGCCTGCTGATTCTCCAATTCACGTTTATACTTTTATTTATAACTTTTATAAATAAAAAAAGTTACACAGTAATAAAAGCATGAGAGAATATAAGAAATCACAAAAAATAACAATAAGGACAAACGATCTAAAACAAAAAATGAACAAATGCCATCCTTTGTGAACTTATCCAACATTTGCCATTGTAAATAATATCATATGAGTGCTCCTTGTTTGTATCCTATGCTATCATTTCCTTTTCCAAATGATTTTCTCTTTCGTATTTTCTTGTAATTTTTCTGCCACAATCCTGATCAATATCATTTCATATTCATTCATTTTGTTAAAATATTCAAATGCAATTTTTTTCTAAAATATATAACCTCAAATCCTTATTTTTGAAATTTTCTCTTTCTTTTAAATTTTCTATTTTTCATTTCTGAGTATTTCATTTGATTCCAATATTTTTGAATTGGTATTAAAATATAATTTTTTAGTCTTATTATAACCCTAATCAAATGTAAAGTCAATCAAAATACTTAACCGTAGTCAGTAAACCGAAATTAAATTTTAACATTTTTTTTTTTTAAATTGTTAATTTCTCATTACTCTGAAATCCGTTAAATTTTTATGAATACTCATACATTAAGTAAAAAAAAATAAAAATATTCACATTAAAAATTTGTATTTTTTAAATAAGAGACTTTTTATTTGCTTTTATTTTTAATTAATGTGAATAGGAAAAATTTCGACTAAGAATTATGACCACAAATTTCTATTGAAAATGTTGAACAAAAACTTTTCCTGAAATTTTGACTTAAAATTTCAACTATAATTTTTACTGGAAATTTCGAATAAAAACTTTTACTGGAAATTTCAACGGAAATGTTGGATGAAAATTTTGACCAAAAATTTTAACTGAAAATTTCGTCCAAAAATTTTGACTCAAAATTTCGACCAAAAACTTCAACTGATCGACTCAAAATTTCAACTGACAATTTTTACTGAAAATGTCTTCTGAAAATATCAACTGGAAATGGTCTTCGGCAAATGTCGACTGAAAATTTCCGTACAAATTTCGACTGGAAATTTTGACTGAAAATTTCGACTAAAATTTTGACTAAAAATTTCGACTCAAAATTTTTAATAAAATTTTTACTGGAAATTTCGTCTACAAATTTGTAATGTAAATTTCAACAAAAAATTTCAGCTGAAAATTCTGGCTAAAAATTTTGACTGAAAATTTTCGACCAAAAATTTCGACTAAAAATTTCGACCAAAAACTTCAACTGATCGCCTCAAAATTTCAACTGACAATTTTTACTTAAAATGTCTTCTGAAAATATCAACTGCAAATTTCAACTGCAAATGTCGACTGAAAATTTCGGTAAAAATTTCGACTGGAAATTTTTAGTAAAAATTTCGACCAAAACCTTCAACTGCAAAATTTCGACTCAACATTTCGTCTGCAAATTCGTCTAAAAATTTGTAATGTAAATTTCCACGAAAAATTTCAGCTGAAAATTCTGGCTAAAAATTTTGACTGAAAATTTTGACCAAAAATTTCGACTAAAAAATTTTTACCAAAAACTTCGACTGTTCGACTCAAAATTTTGACTGAAAAGTTTGACTTTAAATGCTTTTTTTGAAAATATCAACTTTTTGATTAAAACCTTCGACTGCAAAATTTCGACTCCAAAGTTTTACTAAAATTTTTTACTGGAAATTTCTCCTAAAAATGTTAACTGTAAAATTTCAACAAAAAATTGCAGCTGAACATTTCGACCAAAAATTTCGGCTAAAAATTTTGACTCAAAATTTCGAGCAAAAACTTTGACTTAAATGTTTGCTGAAAATATCAACTGTAAATTTTAACTACAAATGTCAACTGAAAATTTTGACTAAAAGTTTGATTGAAAATTTCGGTAAAAATTTCGACTGGAATTGTGACTGAAAATTTCTACCAAAATCTTCGACTGCAAAATTTCGACTAAAAATTTCAACTAAAATTTTTACTGTAAATTTCGACTAAAAATGTTTACTATAAATTTCAACAAAAAATTGCAGTTGAAAATTTCCACCAAATATTTCGGCTAGAAATTTTGACCAGAAACTTTTGACTGTTCGACTCAAAACCTTGACAGAAAATTTTTACTAAATGTTTTCTAAAAATATCAACTGCAATTTTTGAATAAAAATTTCAAGTGGAGATATTGGCTGCAAATGTCTTCTGAACATTTTTATTGAAATTTTCAACAGCATATTTCGGTTGAAAATTTTGATAAAACATTTCGACCAAAAATTTCGATTGAAAATTTTGACCAAAACCTTCGAGTGAAAGTTTTGATGAAAAATATCTACTAAAAATGTTAACTTCAAATTTCGATTGTAAATTTTGACTTTAAATTTTGATTATAATTTTCGACTGAAATATCAACTGTAAATTTCGACTGCAAATTTTGTCTGAAAATATCAACTGCAGATTTCGCATAAAAATTTGAACTGGAAATTTTGGCTGAAAATTTCGACTGCAAATTTTTAGTGTGTTCGTTCCGCAAATTTTGATGCATTTTTTTGCGGTCCTTTTGGTAAAAATCCTTTTAATGCTGCCTTGTTTGTCGTCGTAATCCCTTAAAGTGAAAATCAACTTCTTTAAAGCAAAAGTGAATCTCTTTCAAAAAAACATAAACGAAAAGTCCTGTTTTAAGAGTATTGTACAATCCGACGGTGGTTGTGGTTACAAATAAAAAGAAAAGAATCCTTTGAGGACATCCAGGTGGTAGTTACACAGGATATGGTAATTAATTCTTTCAGAGATACTCTTGCGTTCATCCATCATTTTAGCTACGTTGTCAGGTAAATATTTATCCTCGACGCAATACGTCCAATAGGGTTCGTATAAAAATTCCAGCAAACATAACAAAATAAAATGTTTACGCTTATCAAGAGCGAAGCTATGTCGAAGGTGATTTTTTCTTTGCACAATGGAAGTGGCTAGTCCTCATAGCAACAGAACGAACCAGAACCAGAATTAGAATCAGAATCAGAATCAGAACCAGAACTAGAATAACACAAAGGCTTCGTCGGGTCACTGAATTGTGATTGTACCAAAGGAGACTCGATCTCCGTAAATGTAATTATTACGCCGTGAATGGTACAACATAAAAACAGGGATCGTTTCTGTGTTTGGGTGCAAACGCACGATTCCAGTTCTCTTCCCTTTCGTCTCTTTGCACCTCGTTTCTGTTGCGTTTTGTTCTTTCTTTTCACAATAATTTCAGCGATTTTTAAACATCTGCTCCCAAATAAAGCAGCCATTATCATCAGCACGCTGGAAGGTTACACATTTGATTGGTGCGCATTTGGGTGAATTCAATAAGAATTATCCCATCTTGAAAGGGGATTGCCTAATCAATTTTTTTTTCTTAGTCTACAAAAGGAAGGAAATAGTAACAAGACAAAAGCCTTTTAGCCTGGAAGAAGGTACTCGTACTTTCCTTGACAGTTTAATGCAGCCGAAAAGTCTTATTTTTGTTTGAAGAAGGTTAGTGCGAATGAATTTGTTCAGAAGAAATCAGAGTTTTTTTAGGTGGCATATTAAGTAGTGATTTAAGGTCGGTTGTGACTGTAATTGTCGTGTTAACGCATTAAATTTATTGATAAAAAAGATAAATGAGCTCCACGATAGTTGGTGGCTTCTAGGATTCTTTAGGGATCTTGGAATGTGGTTTAAGCGTTCAGACGATTCTGATTGTAAAAAAAACTAACAAAGGACAATTCTGAAAGAGGGCGTGATTTCCTATTGAATACTGCGATCAAAAAATAATACTCGTGATCCTTTTTTCTAATGAGGATTATAAAAATTTCGTAATTATTTCTTTTTAATTTTTATTGAAAGATTTTATTTAAGAAAATTATTCTTTATGGTAAACTGTCTTGAACATTTTCTTAAAAGTTATTTTTCTTTGAACTTTCCTTGTTTTTACATGAAAATTTACGGGAATGTATAAATTTCTAAATAGAAATGCAAATTGTTCGTATATAAAAACGCAAGTCTTTTAAGCCTTTCGGGGAGGCATATGACTGCATGATCCAAGGTAATAAATTTATAGAAAAATGCTTCTTAAAATAACAAAAATAATAATGATATTAGAAATCTACAGAAAAAGGATGAAAAACAAGAATTTTATGTAGGAAAACTTGATATGAAGATAAAAATATATTTCCGAATTAAAAGCCAACAAATAATGAAAATGGCATGTTTCAGGACAATAGGTTATTAGGTAATCGTGACAAAATATTCCGCATATTTTTCATTAAAGATGCAATTTTTTTCTCTCTGTGTTTTTTGTATGGAAACATCGAGGATAACATGCTTAAATCAAAATCGATTCTATAAAAGTGGAAAGTTTATGGCGATAGTTTAAGGGATGGAAAGTGTTTTGATTCTACCAATGCTGTGTGTAGATGGAAAAGGACTTGATAGTGTAGCAGAAATAATTGTGATGACAATAGCTAATTGGGATGACAAACGCTGGTTGTGAGGATCCCTGAAAAAAATTGAATAAAAAAACCACACCAAATCAACAATGACAACAGCAACAATAGACAAAAAATTGTTTATATTAAATTTTTTTACATCCTGTTCTATGACAGAGACTTTTTTTATTTATTTACTTACTCGATTATGAACTAGGGAAAGTGCGCCTTTAATTTTAGGGTCCTAACCCATATTGATTAGCCTTTCAAATATCCTAACAGCTCGTGTCATTTTAGGAAATATGTTAAGTTCTGCCCATTAAACACAGGAGATGTCAAAATCGTTTATTTTTTATTACCTTAGTACGCAAATCCTTAAAAATAACAATACTCAGGTAATACTATGAATAAGCAGTTTTAACAAAGAAAACAAATGGGAAAAAATACGGTTAAGAACAGTCAAAATTTTAGTATTTTTCATAATTTTTCTATTATTGTTAAAATGGAAGAAAATATTTAAAATTCAGGAGCTAAAAAAGGAGAATAACAAAATTCTACAATAAATATAAATAAAAAGATACTTTTTTTTACTGTAAAAAATTATTTCGGGGCAAAAAAAAATTTGCAGGAAAAAAAATTTTTGAATTAAAAAAATGTTTTCAGTGAAAAAATATTTTTAGTCAAAAAATTATCCAGTAAAAAAATATTTGCGGCAAAAAATTATTTCCAGAAATAAAATTTTCCAAGAAAAATAAAATGTTGGGAAAAAATATTTCCGGAGAAAAAAATATTTCCAGTGAAAACAAATTTCCAGAGAAAAAAATTATATTCAAGGGAAAATAATTTAAGGAAAAAAATATTTCCAGGAAAAATAATATTTTCAGGAAAAGAATATTTCCAGTGAAAAAATTATTCTAGGCCAATAAAAATTTTCCATGGGAAAAATTTTTCCAGTGAAAACAAATTTCCAGAGAAAAAAATTATATTCAAGGGAAAATAATTTAAGGAAAAAAATATTTCCAGGAAAAATAATATTTTCAGGAAAAGAATATTTCCAGTGAAAAAATTATTCTAGGCCAATAAAAATTTTCCATGGGAAAAATATTTCCAGTGAAAACAAATTTCCAGAGAAAAAAATTATATTCAAGGGAAAATAATTTAAGGAAAAAAATATTTCCAGGAAAAATAATATTTTCAGGAAAAGAATATTTCCAGTGAAAAAATTATTCTAGGCCAATAAAAATTTTCCATGGGAAAAATATTTCCAGTGAAAAAAAATTTGCAGGGAAAATAATATCTTGAGTGAGAAATAATTCCAGGGAAAAAATATTTTCAGTTAAAAGTATTTCCACGGAAAACAACATTTCTAGAAAAAAAATATTTCAAGTCAAAAATACCTCCAGGGAAAAAATATTTCAAGGGAAAAATACTTTAATTAAAAATATTTCCAGTTAAAAATGCTTCCAGTATAAATTAATTCTGGGAAAAAAATATTTACGGGGAAAAAATATTTCTTGTGAAAAGTTATTTCCAATGTAAAAATATTTCCAGGGTAAAAATATTTCCACGTAAAAAATTATTTCCAGGAAAAATATATATTGAGGGAGAAAAATGTTTCCAGTAAAAAATATTTCTTGAGAAAAAATACTTCCAGGTAAAAAATATTTGCTGGGATAAATTTTATCCTGTCAAAAATTATTCCAGGAAAAACGCATATTTCCAGAGGAAAATACTTTATTTAAAGTAAATAAAGTTTCCAGCTAAAAAAATTTTTAGTAAAAAAATTTTTACAGTGAAAAAATTGTTCCAGGGAAAAATATTGTACTTGCAGTGAAAAATACTTAATTAAAAATATTTGCAGTTAAAAATGTTACTAGTGAAAATTAATTCTGGAAAAAAATATTTCAGCTAAAAGTATTTCCAGGGTAAAAATATTTCCAGGGGAAAAATATTTCCACGGAAAACAATATTTCTAGTCAAAAATACTTCCAGGAAAAAAATATATTGAGGGAAAAATATATTTCCAGTAAAAAATATTTCCAGGGAAAAATATTTCCCGTAAAAAAATTTTCAGTAAAAAAATGTTTACAGTGAAAAAATAGTTTCAGGGAAAACTACTTGCAGGGACAAATACTTGAATTAAAAATATTTCCAGTGAAAATTAATTCAGGGAAAAAATATTTCAGCTAAAAGTATTTCCAGTTAAAATTATTTGCAGGGGAAAAATATTTTCAGTAAAAAAATGTATCCAGAAAATAAATATTTACAGTCAAAAATTATTCCCGCGAAAAATTATTTTTGCAGAGAAAAAATATTTGTAGGGTAAAAATATGTTCAGAAAAAAATTATTGACAGGGAAAAAATATTTCCAGTCAAAAATACTTCCACGGACTAAATATGTTCAGGGAAAACAATATTTCCAGGGAAAAATGTTTGCAGTGAAAAATTAAGTCAGGGAAAAATAAATTTGCAGGAAAAAAATATTTGTAGGGTAAAAATATTTTCAGAGAAAAATTATTTCCAGGGAAAATAATATATTCAGTTAAAATTACTTGCAGGGAAAAAATATGTCCAGTCAAAAATATTTCCAGGGAATAAATATATTCGAGGCACACAATATTTCCAGGGAAAAAATATTTCCAGGGAAATAAATATTTCCTTAGAAAAAATAATTTTAGAGAAAAAATATTTCCAATTAAAAAATAGTTTCAGTGAAAAAATAGTTACAGGAAAAAAATATCTCCCTGGTAAAAAAAATTAACAAAGAAAAGTTAATTTCAGAAAAAAAATATTTCCAGAAAAAAAAAATTTTATGAAAAAAAATTCTAGAAAAAAAATTTCCAGTGAAAAAAAAATTCACTGTGAAAAAATATTTTCAGTTAAAATTATTTCCAGTAAAAAATTATTTCAGGGAAAAATATTTACAGTTAAAAAATAGTTTCAGGACAACAATTATTCCCGTTCAAAATATTTTCTAGGGAAAAAAATATTTCCAGGGAAATAACTTTAGCTAAAAATAATTAGAGTAAAAAAATGTTTCTAGTAAAAAAATATTTCCAGTTTGAAACTATTTCCAGTCATAAAATATTCGGAGTGAAAAAATAGTTGCAGGAAAAAAAATATTTCAAGTAAAACAATATTTCTAGGGAAAAAATATTTCCAAGGAAAAAATAATTCCAGGTAAAAAATATTTGCTGGGATAAATTTTGTCCAGTCAAAAATTATTCCAGGAAAAACGCATATTTCCAGAGGAAAATACTTTATTTAAAAATATTTCCAGTGAAAAAAAATTTCCAGGGAAAATAATATCTTGAGTTAGAAATAATTCCAGGGAAAAAATATTTTCAGTTAAAAATATTTCCAGGGAAAACAATATTTCTAGAAAAATAATATTTCAAGTCAAAAATACTTTTAGGGAAAAAATGTCTCAAGGGAAAATTACTTTAATTAAAAATATTTCCAGTTAAAAATGTTTCTAGTGAAAATTAATTCTGGGAAAAAAAATTAACAAAGAAAAGTTAATTCCAGGAAAAAATATTTCCAGAAAAAAAAAATTTTTTATCAAAAAAAATTCCAGGAAAAAAAATTCATAGTGAAAAAATATTTTTAATTTAAATTAGGTCCAGTAAGAAAATGTTACCTGTAAGTAAATATTTCCAGTGAAAAATTATTCCAGGGAAAAATATATTTCAGGGAAAAATATTTACAGTTGAAAAATAGTTCCAGGACAAAAATTATTCCCGTTAAAAAGTTTTCCTAGGGAAAAAAATATTTCCAGGGAAATTAACTTTAGTTAAAAATATTTCGAGTAAAAAAATGTTTCTATTAAAAAAATATTTCCAGTTTGAAACTATTTCCAGTGATAAAATATTCGCAGTGAAAAAATAGTTGCAGGAAAAAAAATATTTCAAGTAAAACAATATTTTTAAGGAAAAAAAAATTTCAATTAAAAATAAATTTAGTAAAAAATCTAAGTAAAAAATATTTCTAGGGAATAAATAATTCCAGGTAAAAAATATTTGCAGGGATAAATTTTGTCCTGTGAAATATTATTCCAGGAAAAAGCATATTTCGAAAGGTAAATACTTTAGTTAAAAATATTTCCAGTTAAAAATATTTTCAGTAAAAAAATATTTTCAGTAAAAAAATATTTTCAGTAAAAAAATATTTCCCCGAACAAAACTATTTCTTCTTTATAAATTTTTATAGTCAAAAAATGTTGGTCAGAAAATATTTCTTTTGCTGCGGCGCACAGTTCCTTTCGCATTTGTTTTGATTCTCAGCTTCGACATGTGCGAAAGTTCGAAGAGCACAAAATTCGAATTTTTCTTTCCACATATTGGAAGGGGAAATTTCACAGTTGCACGTTCTCGGAATAAATTTTAAAATAATTTTTCATATTTTGTTCTGATATTTTAAAACTGTCGAAGAAAAAATATTGTTTTTGTTTTCCTTAAAAAAATATTAACACAAATTAAAGCGTACATAAAAAAAAATAATTTTAAAAAAAAATTCCCAATACAGCGGCAGCATGTCTTTTAAAATAAATAATATATTTTTTTGGAAAATTCACTTTCTAAACTTTACAGGAGTTTTAATCCAAATAGAATTATAAAAAATTGATTTGTTTGAGAAACACTGTTGAATTTCCTCTCATGCAAGGCGAAGGTATTTTTCAGAGAGCAAATTCCCCTTTTCGATATAGAATAATTTCCCCAAATATGCTATGCTTCAGTGCGTGTCCTGTGACTACGGTAACTTCTGATCTGGCACGCGTTCATAATTTCCCGGTTTTCGGTCGTTTCTTTTGCTTTCTTTCCATTTTCGATTTTTCTCCCAATTTCATTCGTCCAAGATTCGAAAAATAATTTCCCCTTACCAAAATTGATGCTTCCATAGCCCTCACAAGCATTTGGCCATAAATTTCCCCTTTTGTTCTTTCGGTTCTGTTTTGAGGCGCCATTCGTGTATGCTCCTGACCATCTGGCGCAACCATTTGTTCACGTACGCGGGAAATATTAATCGCAGCTTCAATGGCTCCATTCCTCAGTGGTCGTCTGACTCTGTTGAGGTTTAGATGTACTCGTACTTTCGTCGAATGTCGTTTGGCGTTTTCATCGTGTAGTGTCGCTTCTCTACTGTTGTCGTTGTTCTGTTCGTTCGTTCGGTTCAATTTCGATTCAATCAACAAAATCGACCGGATTTCAATTTATTTTCCGTTCAACAACAACCGACAAAAAAAACAAACACACAATTTTTATCTGATTTTCATTTTAAATGAAAAATTTAACAAAATTCAAACTGCTTTGCCTGCCTTCCTTGTGACCATCGTCCTTAACTGCTGAGATTAAAAAGCTTAGCTGGATTCGAGAATTTTGATTGATTTATGTACGTTGGGTTATATTGTTTAAAAGAGAAAATCGAGAAGAAAAAAAACACATTTTAAATTATTATAGAAATAAAATTGCACACAAAAAAAAAATCTACGTTGAAATTGTATGCAAATAAACGGATACGTAAAGGATGCAGGATGAAATTCTTTAATATCCTGTTGAGCTCTTAGTGGTATAATAAACTGGATTTTTTTTTTGGTTATATATTTTGGACTATTATAAAGGATCAAACGAGCATTGAAACAATTTTTAGAAGAAAAAAATACCGTCTTGAAAAAGGAAATAATTTTTGTTTTTTGGTGAAGAAAAAAATATAAAAAATTTAATTGTAATAAAAAAAGTATTGAAAAAAAAATGCTAACTGAAATTTTGTTATTTATTTTCGTCAAAAAATTAATTTGCAGCGCCTGAAATTATGCAAATTTCTTGCTGTCGGGTGAATGAGTAATTTTTACAAATTCTTAAATAAGAACTCGTCCTGTTTAAGGTGTGCTCGTTTATGTAAACTTCTTCTTTATGAGAAAAAAAAACAACAACAAAAACACATATTAAATATAGACTTTTTATTTTTTTTTGAGTAATTAAATAAATAAAATTATTACTAAAAAATCCAAACAGAAAAGTTTTAATTAATTTTTTTTTCTTAAATCAGAAATGAAGTACAAATTTTGCTTAAAAAAAAGGAATTTTAATATAAAAAATCAATGAGTAAAAATTTTTTAAATTATTAAATTTTCATAAATATTGTTTGAATGTACATAAATAAGAAAGAAAAGAGATTTTTTATTATTATATAAACGAGATTAGATGGAAATTTTTAATATGAGAAAATTTTAACAATATTTTCATAGTGATTTAAAGGAGGTTTTCTTGTTATTTTTTTTTTAAACTTTATTGTAAATATTCACGGAAATTTCTAGACAACTTTTAAAGTAGATAAATAAGTCTATAGGTAGATTTTTTTGGTAGACTTAATGATTTTTTAGGGGAATGTCTATTTTTACGTACAATAATTTCAGTTTTTATTTGTAGAAAATAATTGTTATTAATTTTTTCTCTTCGGCAAGAAAATTGTACTTAAAATCATTTTTTTTTAAGAATTTATGTTTTAAAAAAATTTTCTTAAAAATTTTTAGTTTTAGTTCGAATTTTTTTTAGATTTATTTTTATTAAAAAAGTCGTAATTTTTCTTTGGTTAATTTGAATAATAGAAAAAAAAAAACAATCTATATAAAATATTAAGAAAATGCAAAGACTTTTTAAACTTATTAGAAACCTTATTTTTCCTGTAAAATTATTCGTCTTGGAATTATTCCAAAAATTGAGAAAATATTCTTAAATTTCTACTCGATAGGATTTTTAGCAAGAGTCTCACTTTAGTAAATTTTTGATTTCTTATTTGATGAAAATTAATTGATTTAACAAAAAAAAATTACATATTCGATTTTCTAGTGTTTCTTTATCGATGATTGGAAAATGACACATTTTTGTACTGAAAAGAGAGTGTCCCGTCGTTGATAATAAATTTTCATGAATAAATTTTAAAGAAAAAAAGTGAAAATTAAAAATACAACTGGAAAAAAAAATTAATTCCCATTTAATTTTTCTGTATTAATTATAAAAATTAATACAGAAAAACTAGTGCAAAAAAAAAGTGTTTTCCTTTGAATTTTGTGTGAAGAAATTTATTCATTAAGTCAAAAAGGAAAAATTGTTTTTATTCTTTTACTTTTTAAAATTTTTTGTATACATTTTTTTTTTACAAAATTTAAACCATAATTTTTTAAAAAATTTTAATTTAGATTAATAAAAAAAATTGTTAAGTGAAAAAAAAGTGATTCAGCTGAAAACTTTTCTAGCAAATCTATTCGAAGGAGAAATGTAAGTTTTGGAAATTCTTATCAATTATGACTAATGCACTAATGGGAATTTTTTTCATATTATAAATAAAATAAAGTAAAAAAATATAATTGCAAATAATATTTTTTCCAATTTAATCAAATTATTTTGTATTAAAAATATTAGGTAGAAAGGAAGGAGCACTATTTAAAAAATCTTTCCAAGCCAAACTTTTATGTAAAATAATTTTGACTGAAAATTTTTTTTATTTGAGAATATTTTCTTATTGAAATTTTATTTACTGAGAATTTTTTTAACTGAGAATTTTTTTTACTGACAAATTTTTTAATGAATATTTATTAAATTTTTACCGAAGTTTTTCTAAATGAAAAATTGGGCTTTATTTTTGTTTGTTATCATTTTAAGTGATATTAGAAAGTGGTTTTTATGAATTAGCGTAGGACCACGACCCTCTGGATGGTTGTCCAATATTCTAACGACTTTGTTATAGGGTTTAGCCGCCTTGATTACACTTTTCAATATTATTTTAAAACCCATTTATCTACTCTTAATCAAAATTATTAAATTATAATTTAAAAAAAAACATAGTCGAAAAATTGGTGAAATTGCGAAACAAAATTCAACTTAGCCAACTTGATTATTTATAGTGGAATAAGGAAAAAACAGAAAGAATCCTTTTTATCGCATAGAGAAATTTATAAGTAAAGTGCCCAAATTCGATGAGAAATGGGAAAACTACAGAAAATTGGGAAATATGATGGAATGTGGGGTAATTGAAAAAATCAAGGATACAAAAGGACTTTAATGCATTCATTATCCATAATATAAAAATGGAAAATATTAAAAAAATATTAAATGAGCCATGAGAAAAGGAGTTCTAGAGTAAAAAAATTTTGCTTTAAAACTTAACAACTCAAATCCTTGAAAAATTTGCAAAACTAAATTCAAAAATAAATGGAAAATAATTTAATGCATGAAAAATAAGTGAACTAAAATTTTTTTTTGATATTACCTAAACTAAACTATGGAATTTTTTAATTAATTCTAATAAAGACTTATTCAGATTTAATATTAAAAAAAAAGAAGTTATTTATCATAATTTTGTTGTTTTTCCACAATATTTATTTTTTGATAGCCTAATTTTATGAAGTTTTATTTGAAATTTGTAGAATAGTGTAAATTTACGGTTTATGAACGTCTATACGATATTTATAGACCGCACGAATTCATAAATTGCACCCGTCCTTGTCGCTTCAGCTACTCCCAAAAGATGTGGTGAAGTCTTTTCTTTTAAAAAAAATTTACCTTCCATTATTTGGGTTTATTCATAACTGGCAGACATTTTTTTCCTTCATTTTTATATTAGATGAACAAGATTGATCGTTGAAGGTGTTAACGCCTGAAAAAATATTTTTTCTACATTAACGCTGTCAAAATAACGTGCCAAGATATGGAAAGAAAAAATTCCAAGGAAGTAACCCTTGCTTGGCTTTTCACATCCCTTCATGACTTTGAAAATTCTGTTGGCATCTTTCACTTATTTAAGCTTCCAGAATATTGGTTAAGCTTCAAGTTAAAGGTATCAACCTCTTTTTACTCTAATAATTCACATGTGAATGAATAAGTAGAGAAAAGAAGCGGAAAAATCCCTCATGCCATCGTAATTATGAATGGCAGCAGGGAATAAATATTAACCACACACGTGAATATTGTTTGTTAGTAAAAAATGTGAATATATGAAAAATTCTGAGCTATAAACACGAATACAATTGGATTATTACAGTTTGGATAATTCCATAAATGTCTAGAAACATTTTTTGTTGAATTTATTTTTAGAAAGTTTTCATGTGCAAGATATTATTATCATTCGAGACCTTCGATTTTTATTTGTTTTTATTGCTTTTTTATGCAAAAACTTGGATTCTCCATAAAGAAGTTCGTGAAAAATTATAGGACATTTTCTAAGAGACTTAATAAAATTTGTTCAACGATTTTAATAAAAATTTTTGTATAAAAATTTTAGCTCAAAAAGAGTTTTCAGTAAAAATTGTTCGTTAAAAAAATGTTCGTTAAGTTTTCAGTTAAACATTTTTAAATAAAACTAAATATTCAGTAAAAAGACTAAATATTCAGTAAAAAATGTTCAGAAAAAATTTTCTGTAAAAAAGTTTTAAATAAAAATTATTTCAATAAAAAAATTTCATTTAAAAAATTTTCGTTAAATATTTTTCAGTAAAAAATTTCCGGTAAAAAAATTTCCAGTAAAAAAATATCAGTAAATAATTTGAAGTAGAAATCGTTTAAAAATTTTGAGCAAAATATTTGTTAACAATTTTCGTTAAAAAATTCGGTAAAAATATTCGTTAAAATTTTTCGTTTAATATTTATGGTTTATAAAAGTAGAAATTTTCTATAAAAATTTTCAGTAGAAAATTTTAGTAGAAATTGTCAGTAGAAATTGTCAGTAGAAATTTTCAGTAGGAATTTTTAGTAGAAATTTTAGGTAGAAATTTTGAGTAGAAATTTTCAGTAGAAATTTTCAGTAGAAATTGTCAGCAGAAATTGTTAGTAGAAATTTTCAGTAGAAATTTTCAGTAGAAATTTTCAGTAAAAATTTTAAGTAGAAATTTTCAGTAGAAATTTTAAGGAGAAATTTTGAGTAGAAATTTTGAGTAGAAATTTTGAGTAGAAATTTTGAGTAGAAATTTTGAGTAGAAATTTTGAGTAGAAATTTTGAGTAGAAATTTTGAGTAGAAATTTAAAGTAGAAATTTTAAGTAGAAATTTTGAGTAGAAATGTTCAGCAGAAATTTTCAGTAGAAATTTTCAGTAGAAATTGTCAGTAGAAATTTTCAGTAGAAATTTTCAGTAGAAATTTTCAGCAGAAATTTTCAGTAGAAATTTTCAGTAGAAATTTTCAGTAGAAATTTTCAGTAGAAATTTTCAGTAGAAATTTTCAGTAGAAATTTTCAGTAGAAATTTTGAATAGAAATTTTGAGTAGAAATTTTGAGTAGAAATTTTGAGCAGAAATTTTGAGTAGACATTTTGAGTAGACATTTCGAGTAGACATTTCGAGTAGATATTTTGAATAGAAATTTTAAGTAGAAATTTTAATTAGAAATTTTAAGTAGAAAATTTTAGTAGAAATTTTTGGTAGAAATTTTTAGTAGATATTTTTAGTAGATATTTTTAGTAGAAATTTTTAGTAGAAATTGTTAGTAGAAATTTTTAGTAGAAATTTTTAGTAGAAATTTTCAGTAAAAATTATCAGTAGAAATTGTCAGTAGAAATTGTCAGTAGAAATTGTCAGTAGAAATTTTCAGTAGAAATTTTTAGTAGAAATTTTCAGTACAAATTTTCAGTAGAAATTTTCAGTAGAAATTTTCAGTAGAAATTTTCAGTAGAAATTTTCAGTAGAAATTTTCAGTAGAAATTTTCAGTAGAAATTTTCAGTAGAAATTTTCAGTAGAAATTTTCAGTAGAAATTTTCAGTAGAAATTTTCAGTAGAAATTTTCAGTAGAAATTTTCAGTAGAAATTTTCAGTAGAAATTTTGAGTAGAAATTTTCAGTAGAAATTTTCAGTAGAAATTGTCAGTAGAAATTTTCAGTAGAAATTTTCAGTAGAAATTTTCAGTAGAAATTTTTAGTAGAAATTTTCAGTACAAATTTTCAGTAGAAATTTTGAGTAGAAATTTTCAGTAGAAATTTTCTGTACAAATTATTAGTAGAAATTTTCTATAAAAATTTTCAGTAGAAAATTTTAGTAGAAATTGTCAGTAGAAATTGTCAGTAGAAATTTTCAGTAGAAATTTTTAGTAGAAATTTTCAGTACAAATTTTCAGTAGAAATTTTCAGTAGAAATTTTCAGTAGAAATTTTCAGTAGAAATTTTCAGTAGAAATTTTCAGTAGAAATTTTCAGTAGAAATTTTCAGTAGAAATTTTCAGTAGAAATTTTCAGTAGAAATTTTCAGTAGAAATTTTCAGTAGAAATTTTCAGTAGAAATTTTCAGTAGAAATTTTCAGTAGAAATTTTCAGTAGAAATTTTGAGTAGAAATTTTCAGTAGAAATTTTCAGTAGAAATTGTCAGTAGAAATTTTCAGTAGAAATTTTCAGTAGAAATTTTCAGTAGAAATTTTTAGTAGAAATTTTCAGTACAAATTTTCAGTAGAAATTTTGAGTAGAAATTTTCAGTAGAAATTTTCTGTACAAATTATTAGTAGAAATTTTCTATAAAAATTTTCAGTAGAAAATTTTAGTAGAAATTGTCAGTAGAAATTGTCAGTAGAATTTTTCAGTAGGAATTTTTAGTAGAAATTTTAGGTAGAAATGTTGTGTAGAAATTTTCAGTAGAAATTGTCAGTAGAAATTTTCAGTAGAAATTATCATTAGAAATTTTCTGTACAAATTATCAGTAGAAATTTTCTATAAAAATTTTCAGTAGAAAATTTTAGTAGAAATTGTCAGTAGAAATTGTCAGTAGAAATTTTCAGTAGGAATTTTCAGTAGAAATTATCAGTAGAAATTTTCTACAAAAAATTTCAGTAGAAAATTTTAGTAGAAATTGTCAGTAGAAATTTTCAGTAGGAATTTTTAGTAGAAATTTTAGGTAGAAATTTTGAGTAGAAATTTTCAGTAGAAATTTTCAGTAGAAATTGTCAGCAGAAATTGTCAGTAGAAATTTTCAGTAGAAATTTTCAGTAGAAATTTTCAGTAGAAATTTTAAGTAGAAATTTTCAGTAGAAATTTTCAGTAGAAATTTTAAGGACAAATTTTAAGGAGAAATTTTGAGTAGAAATTTTGAGTAGAAATTTTGAGTAGAAATTTTCAGTAGAAATTTTCAGTAGAAATTTTCAGTAGAAATTTTCTATAAAAATTTTCAGTAGAAATTTTTAGTAGATATTTTTAGTAGAAATTTTCAGTAAAAATTTTTTTGTTAAAAAATGTTCAATAAAAAATGTTCAGTAAAAAATGTTTAGTTAAAATATTGTTACAAAAGAAATTGTCAGTAAAAATTTTTAAGTAGAAACATTTTCTGTACAAATTTTGAGTAAAAATGTTCGTTAAAAATTTTCTTTGAATATTTTCGTTAAACTTTTCTGTAAAAATTTTCAGCAACAATATTTCTTATTAAATAAGTTTGAAGGAGTTTTTGCAAATCGATTATATTTAACGATATAGAAAATTTTTATGTAGTCGTTCAGGCAATAATTTCGGAAGTGGAGTCTGTGTCAGAATAAAATCACGGATTTTTAATGTCAAATAAATTAATTAATTAAATTCAAGTTGACATTCGATTCCAACAATCAATCTGATACCGTCGAAATTTGCAAAAATTTTGTCATATCATACACGCCACTTTTGGAGGCTTTTTAACAATTCCGTATCTTCTTATCGTCATCTTTTTAGGGGGACCTATTTTATTCCTTCAATGCGGGATTGATAACCCAAGGAAGAGCATCGGTATTATTCCAAACAATTTTAAATTACAGCAAAATACCATATTTTCGATGCCTTTGTGGACGAAATATTTTCAATGGGTGCTCGGCTTCTATTTCCACTTGAATCCGATGGTGTCAATTTTCTTTTATTCGAACGTTTTGAGGAGAACCTATCTTCTCTGGTTACATTCTGTCGTTTTCGAAAAGGTAACTAAACTTTTTTACAACGATTTTGTTAAACCAACACTACTATGTAAATTTAAAAAAAAAGGAATATTTAAGAAGTAATACGAATAACCTTCAATATTTACACAATAATCTTCATACCAGAAAAATGCGGAAAAATGTCGAGAAGATACGGAATTTCTTTAGTAAGTTTGGTTACTATTCCCAACGTACCAAACCGTATAATCGCTGCCATCGTTTTTCCTTGAAATCCAAAGCATATCGTTTGGTACTCTGACAGATATTCAAATTGAAAATGAAAACTTTCGAAAGAAGGACTTCCGGTTTCATTTCCGTATATATAGTGAAATATGAAGCTTTGACGTGTTACATGACTCCAAAATGATGGAAGAAAGTTTATTTGCAGTAGGGGCTCTTGAGGAGTGATGTGTTGATATTAAAGGGAACATCTTTAGCGGATTACGAGGTATTAACTTATTTTAGTGGAAAAATCATAATAAAAACAAAATTAATTGAATTATCCGCAAAATTTATTTGTCTTTTCCTGGTCTTCAAAATTGGTTTAAAAGTCAAAATTCACCTGGAAAGATACTCAAGAATCCGTAATGAAAAACTGATTGCCACACTTTCTAAATGGAAATTCATATTTTTCTCAATTAATCAATAAATTGCTTCTTAATCAACAAGATTTAACTTCTGATCCTGCCATAAGCAAGATAATTAAAATATTTTCCATAGACAATTTTAAAAATTAACGCTAAGAAATTCAATTTTTTTCAAATTACCCCAACTACACCCCCCCCCCCCCCAATGATATCTTCGACAGAACATTTTTACCGAACATTTTTATTTAAAACTTTTATCGAAAATTTATACCAAACATTTTTGATGAAATTTTTTTGGTAAATTTTTATCGTAAATTTTCACCGAACATTTTTACCGAAATTTTTATGAAACAAACATTTTTGACGAATTTTTTAAACAAAAATTCATAAAGAAAAATTTTCAGGAAAGTTTTAACGAACATTTTTAACAAAAATTACTTTTAACTAAACATTTTGCCGACAATATTTATCGAAATTTCTATGGAAATTATTTTACGAAATTTTTGCCCACAAAAAATTCATTATTTATAAATTTTTATCGTCAATTTTTACCAAAATTTTTGATCGAAACCTGTTTTAAACGCAAATTTATAAAGACAAATTTTGTTTGATACATTTTTATCGTAAATTTTTACCCTAAATTGTTACTGAAAATTTGACCAAACCTTTTTAACGAATTTTCTAAACGAAAATTTTAAGACAAATTTTGAACGAATATTTTCTTTGTGGTAATTTTTTATCGTAAATTTTTAATAAAAATTTTTATTATTGTATAAAATTGAACCAACAAGTTTTACAGAAAATTTTTACCGAACATATTTAATGAATTTTTTAAACGAAAATATTAACAAAAATTTTGTACCAACAATTTTTTGGTAAATTGTTATTGTAAATTTTTAACAAAATTTTTTATCGTAAATATTTACCAACAATTTTTACTGAACGTTTTTACCGAAAATAATTATTCGGAATTTTTAGGGAAATTATATAACAAAAAAAAATTTTCATCGTAAATTTTTAATGGAAAATTTCGCCTAAAATTTTCCAAAAGTTTTTTACCGAAATTTTTTTACCGAAATTTTTTCAACGAAAATTTTCTCTCGAAAATTTTTAACGAAACAAAAATTTCTCTAAAAACATTTAACGAGAATTTCGAATTTGATCAAACATTTGTGATAATAGTTTTTTGCCGATCATATACCGCAAATATTTTTTAACGAATAATTTTTTAAAAATATTTAACGAAAATTTCTGAATAAGAATTTTTTCCGAAAATTTTTTTATACATTTTTTATGTCATTTTTTCCTGGAAATTTTGTTATGAACTGTTTTACGATAAATGTTTTTTTTTTTTAAATTATATCAATTTTACACAAGTTGCGTTTATAGGACCTGCCACAACATATCAGTTTCATAGAGTAAACAATTTGCAACCCTATTTTTAACGAACAATGAAGCAACAAGTCCCAATCCCTTAACTCTCATGGGAAAGCCTGATTGGGGAAATCCTTTTGCTGTCGTTAATAAGCAAACAATTTACCCTTCAAAATAAATCTCGATCCTTTCTGGATTTCTGGAATGTATTAGTTCTTACCACCCTTCTTAGTTCGGATTGCTATATTAATACATCCTTCCAGTAAAGTTTCTTTCAAAAGTATTCAAAGGACAATTTCCTACTAAATTCCAAATAGGGTGGAATATTTTCGGGAATAGTAAACGACCTTGAAAATGTTTCAATATTCACCAAATGGTACAAAAATGATAAGAGTTTGTCAGTTTTGTCGCAAGTCGATACAAAATGAGAATTGAGGGTGGTTACTGGTATCTCTATTAGGGTAGCTGGTTTTGTTTATTCAATTAGGAAATGATATTCAAGACATGTCGGTTACGTTCAGTTCATGATAAAATTTCGTGTATTTTTCCAATTACAATTTAAGCACACCTGACGTGTTTCTTGTTCGGTGCGATTATTTTCTGTTATTCCTTCTTCGATATGTATTAGTAATTCAGCCAGATGAGAATGATTTTGATCGAAATTGAACAATTCCTTTTTAGAATTGGAATTTAAGTTGAATTGTAAATTTTCTCAGAGAAGATAATTTTCTAAGGACAAAAGGAGTTGGTGTAGGGGACCAGGTAAAGAATAAAACTAATTTTATTTTTCCTGTAAATTATAGAAAATTTTTTGTCACAAATTCAATCACTTTATTTGTCAGAAGTAAAGTTTTTTTTTTCTTAATATAAAAATTTCACTTCGAATTTATTTTTGTGGCCAAGTGGAATTGTTTCCTTTTCGATTGCGAGAAAAATTTGATGCATTATTCTTTTAACAAGAAAATCCTCCACCATCTATCAATCAATGTAAGAACGTTTTAGGATTAAAGTTAATTTATTGGAAATTCATTTAAATGAATAGGGAAAAAAGGAAGAAGGATCTTATGTTTTTTTTTTTTTTTTGCTAAAAAACCCAGTCAGAACTCATTCTGAGAATAATTTAATTTGAAAATTACTAGAAAATCATTTACCAATTGAATATCGAATAGACCACACATTGCTCTATAAATTTTATTTCTAAAATGAAATTTATTATTTAAAAGGTGTAGAATGTGGAATGTGAGAATTTGTAAATAATAGATTGGAAAAGGGATTTTTACCACCGTCGATACGTTCTGAATGACGGCAAATCGCTCCGAAGGTAACAGAAGCTAAGATTTTTGTCTATTCCTTCAGCAAATTTCTTATCTCAGAATATGCCTACTGACAACACCACAAATAACAATATTTCCGGTTGTTCAATTTCTTCATGAACCACCCACCCCATTCCAATCAATTGACTGGTATAAAAATTTCACACCATTCTGGCTTTTACCTCTCGACTAAAACCAAAAAAGTGTACAGAAAAATTAGGAAAATTTTATTCTCATCGGCATTTGCTGTCATTTTCCATTAATTACGATTTGTCAAATTTAAAGGTGTCAGTATTCAGGAATTTTTGCGGAAAACACTTTTACTAAATTTTCCAGATTTTCAAAACTTCTGAAATTTTCCAAATTTCTTCAAATACGAAAGTTTCGAATTTTATTAATGTAAGTCAAGTTAAAGTTAGTATCTGAAATTGGGTTTTTGGTGGATGAAAATAGAGCGGCGAGGGTGTTCTAATTCTGTGGTGAATTTAAATCGTATACCCAAGTGGGTGGGTGATATTTCCAGACTACCCCAAACATTTTATTTCCTTATGTTCGACCATTAATTAAATTTCAACTTTACTTTGATTGGCAATAATTTTGTTGCTGGTTGCTACTCTACCAAAACAATCTGGTCCCATTTTAGTAAATTAAGCATAATAAGAGGAGGGTAGGTGTACACATAATAAATAGGTTAGAATAGGAATGAAAAGGTGGAGTGGAAAAGGTGAGAGTTTTTAACGATGGGAAACAATTGGAATTTACTTTGAATAATGATGGTAAATTTAGACAAATTTTAGGGCAGACGATAAATATTTTATAGAAAGAAGTTTTTGAAAACAACAGTACATTCGAGAATATTAAAGGACATTTTTAAGGGGGGGAGAGAATGAGAAAATCACATTTTAGCAATGGAACTACAAGTGGTTGAAGGATGTTATTTATTGTTGAATTAAATAACAATTTTCCTGATCTGAACAAAGGGGAATAATTTGTTTTAATATTGACTTTAAACAACTGAAATTCATCATTCAAAATAAAGTTTTTTCTTAATTAAACATGATTTCTTAATTTTCTACAATTTTTCTTATTTGATTTTCGATTGGTGTAGTGTACTTTTTTCTTTTTAAAAGGTGTCTACTCTATAATTATGCTCATTATTTGAAAGTTTGTTTTTTTTTCATCAAAGAATTAATACAAAATTATTTTGAATATTTTATTTTTATTCTTCAAACTATGCTAAGGTTTATTGTATAGGATAAAAGGTGAACGTTTTGGAGACAGGCTATTATTAAAGTAGGTGTGAACGATGACTAGCTATAATGAAAAGTTGTCACGTTTTGTTCAAATTGGTTTTACTAACAATAAATTCCATCTTACTCTAAGGATATTTAACAAATTTTTCTTGACTTGTATTTACGGAACCAAACAGAGGTGGTTAACACCTCTTTTTTTACAGAAAATGTTTTTAAATGAAAATATTTCGGTCTGAAAATTTTTATTATTAAAATTATCACAGAAAATAATTGTTCGCTAAAGGAAATTTAACTGAACTTAGACTGGGAAAATTCCTTTGAAAAAAATCGAACAGAAAAAATTTCAGTGAAAAAAAAAATATGCTGAAAAAATTTAGACTGATAAAATTCCATTTATGCCAAAAAATTATTCCAACAAAATTTTGCTATGCAAAAGTTTATTAAAAAAAATAGGCGGCACAAAATTTCAATTTTGCAAAAAAAAATTTGACTGAAAAAAAATTACTAAAAAAAAAATTCCTGTAAAAAATTTGGACTAACAAAAATTCAATTTCCGTGAAAAAATCTCACCGAAATAAATTTAACTGCAAATAAATTTTGTTTTAAAAAATTGACTGAACGAAAAATATCACTACAAAAAATGTGGACTGACAAAAACTAAATTTTAGTAAAAAAAAATTAGCTACAAAAATTTGCGATGACAAAAATTTAATTTCACTGAACCAAAAATATCACTGCAAAAAATTGGACTGACAAATATTTAATTTTGGTGAAATAAATTCACGGAACAAAATTTACCTAAGAAAATTTGGGGTGACAAAAATTGAATTTCACTAAAAAAATTTACTGCGCAAAAAATTTTAATGCATAAAATTTGGACTGACAAAAATTAAATTTTAGAGGAAAAAATGCGTAGAAAAAAATTTGGGCTGTCAAAAATTTAATTTCATTAAAAAAAATTCACTGAACGAAAAAAATCACTGCAAAAAATTTGGACAGACAAAAATTAAATTTCAGTGAAAAAAATTCTAGGAACAAAAATTTACCTAAAAAAATTTGGGCTGACAAAAATTGAAGTTTGCTAAAAATAATCACTGAACAAAAAATATCACTGCAAAAAATTTGGACTGACATAAATTAAAATTCAGCGAAATAAATTCATAAAAAAAAATTTGGGCTGTCAAAAATTGAAGTTCACTAAAAAAAAATCATTGAACGAAATTATCACTGCAAAAAATTTGGACTGACATAAATTAAAATTCAGCGAAATAAATTCATAGAAAAAAAATTTGGGCTGTCAAAAATTGAAGTTCACTAAAAAAAAATCACTGAACGAAATTATCACTGCAAAAAATTCGGACTGACAGAAATTAAAATTCAGCGAAATAAATTCATAGAAAAAAAATTTACCTAAAAAAATTTGGGCTGACAAAAATTGAAGTTCACTAAAAAAAAATTACTGAACGAAATTATCACTGCAAAAAATTTGGACTGACAGAAATTAAAATTTAGCGAAATAAATTCATAGAAAAAAAATTTGCCTAAAAAAATTTCGGCTGTCAAAAATTGAATTTCATTAAAAAAAATTTACTGAGCCAAAAAATTTCACTGCAAAAATTTGGACTGACAAAAATTAAATTTCAGTGAAAAAAATTCACCGAAAAATAATTTACCTAAAAAAATGTGGACTGACAAAAATTAAATTTAAGTGAAAAAAATTGTACTGGAAAAAAAATTGCTAAAAAAATTTTACTGACAAAAAACTTGTTGAAAAAATTTGGACTGACAAAAACAGAATTAAGAAAAATTTTAATGCAAAAAAATGTCACTAGAAAAAGTTTCACAGAGAAAAGTTTAGCTTTCAAAAAATTTCACTTTGTTTGTATGTAGGGTCTCTGATACATAAGCTAGAAGTTATTTTGTAGCGCCACGTCGATGAGGCCAATCATGTTGACTAAAATATTTTACTGAAAAAATAGGTTTTCACAATGAAATTTATTTGCACTAAAACCATCACTATAATATGGAGACCTAAGGAGACAAAAGATAAACTTTGCGCAGTTCTATTCATTTTTTTTTAATACAATTAATATTTTACTGCCTAGTAACTCAATAGCATAAAGGATATTGTGTAAAAAAGTGGTTAGAAAAGGAAATCTTTGTTTTTAAAAAGAAAAAAACTTAAACATAAATTGACAAAAAATTTATTTTTGTATATAGAAAAAAAATATTGAAGAAATAACCAAAAAAAAATTTAAAGGACGAACAAAAAATAAGGAAATTTATTCCTCCCACTTAAAAGGTAACTGATTTTACGCTCAATAAACTTTCACCTTTAATATGAAAGTATCTGAAATGTTGCCTAGTAACTGGAAGTAGTTGTTTTTGTTCTAAGAAATGATTTTTGTTGGAAAAAGGATTATTCCTAAGAGAATAAAAGGGTAAGAAATGAATAAAGGAGTAAATATATAATCAAGGATAAAATATTGGGTTTTTGTTGATTTTTTTTCCTTGTTGTTCCAATTAGAAAATTTTTACGGGGGCGATGAAGGTTTATGATTAAGGAGATGTTTGGTATGGCTTTTTTTTTTTTTTTTTCTTGAAACCATAAGGATTAAGTAACAAGATAAAATAATCGTTACTATTGTTTAAGAATACAAAAAGTATATTAAATATGGTAAAGCCGAAAATTAATAATAGTAATTTTGCTGAATTAATATTGATTGGGAAGTTACTTAATGTGATTTTTGCTAAGTCAGCACAGCAAACGTTAAAGGGTGTTTGTGTATATAATAGACCAACGAATTAATTACAAAAACAAACTCCTTTCTTTTAGAGATTCTTTTCGTTTTACATTAAAAACAATAGCTTATTGATATTTGTTATTATTATGAACGTTTTTTTTTTTAAAAAGAATAATGAATAATAATTAATAAGAAGAAAAAATTCTTTTAGAAAAGATAAAGTTTTATTAAAAGAAAATAGAAAACAGGACAATTACACAAATTATCATAAATCAACCTTAATTTTACTAATAATAGAGTATAAAAGTAACTGCAATATTTATTTTGTCATGAATAAATAAAAATAAAATCAAAAAATTGATGTAGGGTAGAAAAGTTATAATAGAAATTAACATGAATAATAAATTATTACAAGATTAGAAAATTTATTGAGCTTTAATAATTAATAGAGAAAAAAAGATTATTGACAAAAGGAATGTTATTAATTATAGGAATTTATGGGGTGGAAAAAAAATTGTTCCCAATCATTAATTAAACATTGAAGTTGATATGAACCAGCGAAAAAGAAAAAAAACAAAAACAAAGCGAATATTATATGAAGTACATTTTGAAGGATTTTGATCCAATTAGTTTTTTTATCGCTATTATTATTTTGTTTATTTAAAGAATATGTTTTTTTGGGGGGGTTTATTTTACTTACCGATATATAAAATTTACTTAGCCTAATCAGTTTTTCTTTTAATTTTTTTAATTTCCGAAGTTACATCATATAATTTTTTAAATTTTGGCAAAATTTCCTAAATTTTAATTAAAATTTCCTTTTTTTTCAAACGATTGAAAAATTTCTAGTATTCCACTTTTTTCTTAAAAATTTAATTTTATTACAATATTTTTTTGATAAATAAAAAATTATGAAACATGGTTTTTTAATCTTTTTTTTTTTTTTTTGGAAATTATTGCAGAAAAAAATTGGAAAACAGGGGAAGTTTTTGAATAGCGTAATTGTTTTCTTTTCAAAATTAACAAAATTTACTTGATAATGTTAATTTGAAAAAGAACAAGGGAAATTTTTAATAACGAGGGAAAATTATAACAAAACCTAATTTTTTAAAGAAATACGTGAAATTTTTAAGAGAGAATATTAAATTTCAAGAAAACACGTGCAATTTTAAAGAACACAGGATCTTTTTGGTGAACAAAGAATTTTTTTTTTTAAAATGAGGGAATTTTTTCAATTTTTAAAAAAAAATAATTTTTCTTTAAATCAGAAATTTTTCGAAAAAGATGGGAAATTTTTTAAAAAACCAGGGAAATTTAAAAAAACGGGTTTTTTTTGTAGAAAGTTTTACGAAAACAAGTGAAATTTTTAAATAACACGTGCAATATGACAAAGACACGTCAAATACAAAAAAGAGAGATAAAACATTGTTTTAAAAAAGGGAAATTATAAGAAAACGGGGGAAATTTTTATAGAAAATATTAGATTTTAAGATAAAGCGTGAAATGTTTGAATAATGCTAAAATTTTGGAAATAAAAACAAGGAAAATTTTCAGAAAATATGCAAAATTGTTAAAAAATATGGGACATTTTTAATTAATAAAGGAAATTTGTAAAAAACGTGGGACATTTTTATAAAAACATGAATTTTTTTTTAAAAATCCGTGAAACTTTTAGAGAAAATACGAAATTTATAGAAAAAAGGGATATTTTTAAAAAGCACTTAATAATTTAAAAAAAAAACAAGGGAAATTCTTATAGAAAATATTAAACACTAAAAATTTGAAAAAAAAACAAGCAATGTTTTCAGAAAATATGCAAAATTTGTTTTAAAATATGGGAAATTTTTAAAGAATAAG
This sequence comes from Atherix ibis, assembly GCA_958298945.1. Lineage (NCBI taxonomy): Eukaryota > Metazoa > Arthropoda > Insecta > Diptera > Athericidae > Atherix > Atherix ibis. The sequence goes on from OY282609.1 coordinate 81,154,598, forward strand.
AGAAATTTGCAAAACAAGGGAAATTTTTATAAAAACAAGAATTTTTTTTACAAAAGCCAGGAAATTTTTGAAAAAATACGAAATTTATAAAAAAGGGAAATTTTTACAAGTCACTTGAAAATTAAAAAAAAATTAGGGAAATTATTATAAAAAAATTAAACACTAAAAATTTTGAAAAAAAAAACAAGGAATATTGTCAGAAAATATACAAAATTATTAAAAAATATAGAAAATTTTTAAAAATAAGGAAAATTTTCAAAAACAACGGAAATTTTTATAAAACACATGAATTTTTTTAGAAAATGTGTGAAATTTTTGGAGAAAATACGAAATTTATAAAAAAGGGATATTTTTACAAAGTACTCGATATTTAAAAAAAAAACAATGCAAATTATTAGCAAAAAAAAGGATATTTTTATAGAAAATATTAGACACTAAAAATTTGATAAAAAAATAAGGAATATTGTCCGAAAATGTGCAAAATTTGTTTAAAAATATGGGAAATTTTTAAAGAATAAGGGAAATTTGCAAAATAAGAGAAATTTGTATAAAAACCTTAATTTTTTTACAAAACCCAGGAAATTTTTGAGAAAATACGAAATATATAAAAAAATGGAAATTTTTACAAGGCACTTGAAAATTTAAAAGAAATGAAGGGAAATTATTATTGGAAAATTAAACACTAAAAATTTGGAAAAAAACAAGGAACATTGGCAGAAAATATACAAAATTGTTCAAAAATATGGGAAATTCTTAAAAATAAGGAATAATATCAAAAAACAATGGAAATATTTATAAAACACATGAATTTTTTTACAAAATGTGTGAAATTTTTGGAGAAAATACGAAATTTATAAAAAGGGATATTTTTACAAAGCATTCGATTATTAAAAAAAAAAAAACAATCCAAATTGTTAGCAAAAAAAAGGATATTTTTATAGAAAATATTAGACACTAAAAATTTGATAAAAAAATAAGGAATATTGTCAGAAAATGTGCAAAATTTGTTTAAAAATATGGGAAATTTTTAAAGAATAAGGGAAATTTGCAAAATAAGAGAAATTTGTATAAAAACCTTAATTTTTTTACAAAACCCAGGAAATTTTTGAGAAAATACGAAATTTATAAAAAAATGGGAATTTTTACAAGGCACATGAAAATTTAAAAGAAATTAAGGGAAATTATTATAGGAAAATAAACACTAAAAATTTGGAAAAAAACAAGGAACATTGGCAGAAAATATACAAAATTGTTCCAAAATATGGGAAATTCTTAAAAATAAGGAATAATATCAAAAAACAATGGAAATATTTATAAAACACATGAATTTTTTTACAAAATGTGTGAAATTTTTGGAGAAAATACGAAATTTATAAAAAAGGGATATTTTTACAAAGCATTCGATTATTAAAAAAAAAAAAACAATTCAAATTGTTAGCAAAAAAAAGGATATTTTTATAGAAAATATTAGACACTAAAAATTTGATAAAAAAATAAGGAATATTGTCAGAAAATATGCAACATTTGTTTAAAAATATGGGAAATTTTTAAAGAATAAGGGAAATTTACAAAATAAGAGAAATTTTTATAAAAACATTAATTTTTTTACAAAACCCAGGAAATTTTTGAGAAAATACGAAATTTATAAAAAAATGGGAATTTTTACAAGGCACTTGAAAATTTAAAAGAAATTAAGGGAAATTATTATAGGAAAATTAAACACTAAAAATTTGAAAAACAAGGAACATTGTCAGAAAATATACAAAATTGTTAAAAAATATGGGAAATTCTTAAAAATAGGGAATACACGTAATATCAAAAACAATGGAAATTTTTATAAAAAATATGAAATTTTTTACAAAATTTTGAAATTTTTGGAGAAAATACGAAATTTATAAAAAAGGATATTTTTAAAAAGCACTCGAAAATAAAAAAAAAACAATGCAAATTGTTAGCAAAAAAAGGATATTTTTATAAAAAATATTAGACACTAAAAATTTGAAAAAAAAATAAGGAATATTGTCAGAAAAAATGCAAAACTTATTTAAAAACATGGAAATTTTTTAAAGAATAAGGAAAATTTGTTAAAAAACAAGGGACATTTTTAGAAAACACGTACACTTTTTATATAACTCCCGCAATTTTAAGGGAAAATGTAAAATTACAATATAAACAAAAACAAGTGAAATTGTTTTTCAAGGGAAATTTTATTGAAAACCACAGGAAATTTGTAAAAAAAATAAGGAATATTGTCAGAAAAAATGCAAAACTTATTAAAAAATATGGAAATTTCTTAAAGAATAAGGAAAATTTGTTAAAAACCAAGGGACATTTTTAGAAAACACTTACACTTTTAATAAAACTCCCGCAATTTTTAGGGAAATTGTAAAATTATAAACAAAAACAAGTGAAATTGTTTTTCAAGGGAAATTTTATTGAAAACCACAGGAAATTTGTGAAAAAAACAAGGGAAATTTTTAGAAAATACGTGCTTTTTTCTAAAAATTTGTAAAAATTTTATAAAACGCATGAAATTTTTAGAAAATTAGAAATAAAATTTAGAAATAACGTAAAATATAAAAAAAGGGAAATTTTTTCAACGACAAGGAAAATTTTTTAAAAATAAACCGAATTAACAGAAAACAAGCTGAATTAACAGAAAACAAATGCAATTATTATTTTAAAGAACACGAAACAGAAAGGAAATTTTTATATATTAAAGATTTTAGTTGTGGATTTTGTGCAGACTGTATTGAGGAGTTTTTTTTATTAAGTCCTTGAAATGCATATTAAAATTTTTTGAGTTCTTTAATTTTTTATCATTAAGAAAATTTATTTGTTTTTCGAATATGAATTTATTAAATTACGTATCACTAGTACTGATATTAAATACCAATTCTTATTAGAAAAAAAAAGATCGTCAAACTTCTTAAATCGATTCAGGGCGAACATTTTTCCTTTGGTATAATTTTTCAATATTCTTAATTATGTTCACTTTAACCACCCTTATTGCCACTGTCTAGGTGGCATATTCTTTTACAAACAATTCTTATTCTAATTATTGATAATTGAATTTTTATGCAAATCAAGTAAGTATTTTTTCGTTCATTTCTGTAAGTTACACCATCAAAAATTCAATATCGTCCTTAGTTAGGAATGTTATTATCGCAAAATTTGATTAATGAATTTTTATCATTGTTTATTTTTAATTTTCTTCTTCTTTTCTACCACTTGTCGTTGGGAGGGGTCATAGGAGGGCATAAAACAGAGAAGGATAATGGAAATGTTTATAAAAAACCGACGACGGTCGGAAGTTGGAAATGTCTTCAAGTGCATGGAAAATACCCACGATTGTAGGTGGAAAATGAAAAACTTGTCATGTGATGAAATCGAAAATGGCGTGCATTAAAGCATACCAGAAAAAGGAAATTATCTGAATTTTTTCTATTGTATAACAGTTCTTATGGCAGTTGTGTATCTGGTTTGTGAATAATAATATTAGTTGGTGAATTACTTGAATTGGTTTTTTATTTCTTTTTTTTCTAACTAGAAATGAGTTAATTTACAATTACCGGAAATACGCTAATAAGAATAATGGAACTAAAGCAAAAAACATGGAAAAATAATCAAAAAGATGGTTTCATTCGCTGTTGAAGTGGATGAATATGAATACGAATAGTGCGTGATCAATTTTTGTTGTTGAAGGAATAGTTAATGAGTTACCCCTTGTCCCGCAGCTCCATTGAAGTATTCAACAAGCAATATTTCTTATAGTCCCCAATTTTCTCATAAAATCCTTAAGTTCAAAGCAGTTTTATCCAAAGTTGAAGTGAAGTCAAATGCCCCCTAAAACATTTTCTATTTCATTTTAATATTCCGAAAAAATGCCAAACACTTTGAAATATTCACAAATTCATAAATCATTTCATTATTAACAACAGCTGTGACCGTAAAGAAGCTTTTCGTCGAATATGGACTAGTAATGCCCGAAAAAGACGACCGATTTTAGGAATTCGCGGTTTTTTTTTTTTGGATTTTATAGTCCAAGAGTTCATACTTGACAAAATTAATTTATTATATAATAATCTCTGTCAGATCGAATACTAAGTAAATTTGTTGCTTCTTATGAAAGTTCTTTCTTGTAGTCTTTTAGATACACAAAACTACCCCATAGTTTAGAAGGAATTTTTGCATTAAAAAAAGTGGAAAATTTCATTTAAAATTCGGTTGATTAAGCTTTCAAGGCAGATTTTAATCAACTCCCAGACGGGAAAGGGGCTATTCCCCAAAATTTAAGGGTAGGACATTTAGTATTCGACTAATTAAATAAATCTTTTAGAAAAAATCCTTAATCCATGCTATTTAATGACTATAGTAAATTATTTTAAAATAAGAAAAACAAAGAAATAAGAATTTGGCAAATAGAAAAAAAAAACAGAAAATAAATTCAAACTAAAATAAATAATGGATTATTTGCTAGGAAAGTTTTGAACAGAAAATTTTCGATCTAATTTCATCGGATTTTCAAAGTTGTTTGTGAATTTTTCTGGTTGACCTCATCTCTTATCCTATCAATTTAATAGTATTAGTTATTATTATATATTGGTGGTATTAGAAGGAGTCGAATAGAATTCAAAATAGTTTAAATACTTTGACGGATTTACTTTTGAATCTCAACCCTTGTTTTCGATAATCCTTATTTCTTCGAATCACTTCATTCCTATCCATATCAACAAAACTCATATTGTGTTTTCGATTTTAGTTCAACTTTCTAACTTTAACTTCTAGTATCATCTAAACCAGTATCTTTTATGTAAAAAAAAAACAAAAGAAGAAGCGAATGGAATGATCAGAAAGTTGGAAAAGTTTTGAAAATTATCGTCTGATCAGAAAATAAAAAAAAAATTAATTCATTCCTTTTCAGGTTATTTTTGTTTATTAGAAAAAAACTTTCCAAACATTTTTACCAAACACTTTCTTATGAAATTTTGTACAGAAAAGTTTTAACAAAAATTTTTACCGGAAATTTACAGCGAACATTTTTGGCAAAAACTGATCCCGTAAGTTTCTACCGGAAATTTTTCCTAAAAATTTACAAGAACAATTTTTACCATAAGTTTATACCGGACATTTTTACCGTGAATTTTTGCCGAAAATTCTTACCGAATATTTTTGGTTTAACGAGAAAATTTTTAGCAAATATTTTTGCAGAAAATTTTTATCGTAAATTTTTATCGAAAATTTTTCTTAAAAATGTTTACCGTAATTTTTTACCGAAAACTTTCACCGGACATTTTTAGCAGAAATGTTTGCTAAAAATTTCCACCAACAGTTTTTAACATAAGTTAATAGCGGAAATTTTTAGCTTGAATTTTTACCGTAAGTGTTCACGAAATATTTTTACCGAACATTTTTTACCGTAAGAGAAAAGTTTTACCAAAAATTTCAGCGTAAATTTTCAACGAAAATTTTTACCCAATATCTTTCACGAAAATTTTAGCGAAATGGTGTAAGGAGATATTTATTACCGTAAATTCTTATCGGAAATTTTTGTTGAAAATTTTTACTCTAAGTTGTCACAAAAAATTTTGACCGGAAAATTTTACGGCAAATTTTTACCAAAAATTTTAACTAAATATTTTTGCAAACAATTTTTACCAGAAATTTTTATCGAACATTTTTGTTAAACATTTTTACCGTAATTTTACACCAAACATTTTTATTGGAAATATTTACGGAAAATTTTTACCGAATATTTTTGGTCAAAATTTTTAAGCAAACGGGTTGAAGGGCAAAATTGTTATCGGAAAGTTTAACCGAATATTTTTGCAAAATATTTTTACCGTAAATTTTAACCAAAAACTTTTACCGAACATTTTTGCCAACAATTCTTGCCGAAAATGTTTATGGCAATTTTATTACCAAGAATTTATGCAGAAAATTTGTAATAACAATATTTACCGAAAATTTTAATAGACAATTTTTACCGAAAAATTTTACCGAAAAAGTTTTCACCAATAATTTTTACCGGAAATATTTTACGATAAATTTTTACCCAATATTTTTGCCAAAAATTTAAGCGAAAGAGTGTAAGAAAGAAATTTTTACCGTAAGTTTTCACCAAAAATTTTAACCGGACATTTTACCGGCAAAATTTGACCGAAAATTTTCACCAAAAATTTTTAACCGTAAGTTTTAACCAAAAATTTTAACCGGACATTTTTACCGGCAAATTTTTACCGAATATTTTGCCCCAAAATTTAACCAAAAGGGTTTAGGAGAAAATTGTTATCGGAAATTTTTACCGAATATTTTTGCAGAAAATTTTTATCGAAAATTTTTGTTAATATTTTTTACCGTAAGTTTTCACTAAAAATATTTGCCGTAAATTTTTAATGGAAATTTTTACCGAAAATATTTCCGAATATTTTGGCAGACAATTTTTACCGATATTTTATACAGATTTTAACCGTAATTTTACCGTAAGAATGTTTTTACTGAATATTTATACCGTAAGTTTACCTTAACCAATGTTACTGCATAATTTTGATCGTAAATTTTTTTCTGTCAAATTTTTTCCCACTTAAACTTAAAGTCTTTTCTTGCAAATGTTTTTCCACAATTTTTTCACAGTTTTGCTATCAAATTTTGACTAAATGTCGTTGGTTTTTAAAGAGTCTTTAAAAAATAATTTTACTAAATTTTTCCTGATACGGAAAATATTCGAACTTTTCAGCTCTTAGTGAATTAATTCGACAGTTTTTGTTTTAGAAGCTTTTATGGAAAATTTTACTTTAAAATACTTTTTCTGAATTTTAATCTCCTTCGTAAGGTTATCGATAATTCACGTTATTAGCTTATCTATCCGAAATGAATACAAATGGAAATTACCCAGTATTTTTTTTTTTTTGTATAGCTTTAATTCGTTTTGATGTTTCCATTTTTATTGGCAATATGCCAACTATTACGAATATTTATTACCAAAGCAGATCAATTGAGATGAGCAATCGATTGACACTAAACAATAATCGGATTTTCTTTACCGATACACCCCGGTTCAGTCGGCAAGCATACTTTGATTCGTTCATTTCTCTCTGTCAATAGGGTTGAAATTATAAAGGGTAAATGTACACAACAAAACTAATAGCTTAAAGGGATTTCCGCTTTGAATACTCTTCCAATCGACAATCTCTGCACAATCGAATAACAAATCTACCAGCATTCATAGAAATTCTACACGATTAAAGTTCATTTAGGAGAATGAATATATTTAAAGATCGACAACAGAGAAAATAATAGCAAAACGAGGCATTTTCGAATAATTTCCACAAGAATTCAAATGGTTGGAATTTTTTTTTTTCATATTAAAACGAGAATGAAGATTGTTTTTTTTTGTGGTTACTTTTAAGTAAATTTGAATATACAAATTTCTAATTAAAAATGAAAAGAAAAATTTTAAAAATTTCTTGAAAATTCATCATTTAAGGTTTTTGGATTTATTGGTTTCTTTTTTTTTTAAATTCACATTGAACCATTGGAATCCTTCGAAAATAGACAATAATCATTCCTTATGCCATATTCTACTTGGTCCTAGAATAGGTGCAGGATGATTTATAATTAATGCAAATAATATGAATTTCTTGTAAGTATCCTTTTTCTTATATATGAAGAGTAAGGAGAATTATTTTCTATATTATAAATGAAGAAAAAGGACGAATCTAATCCACTTACAATCCTTGCTATGTTAATATGAAATTTCAAAAGGGGCTGTTATTTTTCGATTTGATTAGATGGGTTTGTAATGATAGCACATCATGAGTGGATTGAGCTTATAAAATCCTGACTTTATAATAAAGGTAGACATGTCCTGGGTGAGTTAATTTAAGTAGAATGAGTCCTTTTTATCCTAATACCTCTTTTCGGCTGGTATTTTATGCATTATTGGAGGCAATCTTTCTAAAGCAAAATTCGATTAAATGTTAGTAAAAATAAATAATGTGGAATCATTTGAAATTTTACCTTTTCAAATTTATCCTACTATCCACCACTCACCTATCTCCATTATTGAGATCACCTGGTCCTCACCTGGTTCAATTTCAGTTATTCTTGGTTAGTCGGAAGTGTCTTCATTCAACATAATCCAACCTCAATGGGAAAAGTTTTCATAACAAATAATCCAGAATGTATGGGATAATTTTCCATTATCCAATCGAGTATCGTTTTGGGACATTCAAGTCCTTCCGAATACGAGTGGACATTTTCATCTGGGCTAGTCCAATTGATGGTCATCATCGTAACTTTGGCCATTTCAAGTTACTCTGATATTACCTTAATTCTGTCCCAGTATCTAAATTATGTCAAGAATTGATTAGAGTTCTTTCATGCCCAAATCGTTTCGATTTTTTTCCCTTACGAAGCCTAATTTTCAGTTCCTCAATAGTTGTTCTAACTTATCTTGATAAGTTTCGGATATTCGGACATCTTACGTGAGTAAAGAATATTACAAAATGGAAGTAAATTGTACTCAGAAAAAACTCCTTCTAATTCCGATTTTATCGAGTATCATTTTTCTTATCCTGATTTATAAAAATTCCTTACAAAGTAATCCTTTTGATTTGACTACACTTCAATAGAAATTCTGTTTTTACTACTCCGGCCTTAAGATTTGTCTTTAATTTTAGAATGAAACAAAAAAAAAAAAAATGGACATTTTTGAAAATAACAACAATCTATGCGGATGCCTTTAAAAAACTATCGGAAAATAACTTTTCGGCTTGATGAAAAGTAACTTCAACAAATTTGCTTTAATTTAACTACTTAAAGTGTGGGATTTGGCCGGAAGGATTGCAAACTGGAAATGGAAATAAGCAAAAAGAAGGGTTTAGGGAGAAAATTTTGCTAAATTTTTTGGGAGCAAAAAGGATTCACTCCCCATCAATGAAAATACAAAACATTCCAGAGGGAAGACCTAATCTTAAAAAGGAAACGACTAACCTTAAAAAGGCGCAAGGAGATGTGAGGGCATGCGGATTTTCCAGTTAAGGGATGGAAAGATAGGCCATATTGTAGGTTGGCAAATTCAACTAAGGACATCCACGCAACGCAATCGAAAGGACGATAGTAGAGCCAACCTTACCCGTTTTTATCCTACAATCATCGATAGATGAACAACAAGTGAAATTTCGGAAAATTTTCATATTCTGATTTAATCAACGAACTGGATTCATTTGCAGGCGGATCAATTTTGAAAAGTATTTTTTTCCAAAGTTTCTCCATCTTTTCTGTCTGTGCTAATATCCTAACTTTTTGTATACGACTATTTCGCTTTCTTTGTGATAATCTTCAACAGTTTCACCATTCCGGCTATCTTAGGAATATCCCAAGTTAAAAGAGTTATTTTTCGTTCTATTTCTGTACGGTTTCCTTTTTTAAATAAGGAAAAAAGTAACAAAATAACGGCAAGATGACTTAACCAATTATTAACAGATTACATTACGGCCCTGTAATTAGAGATGAGAAACAAACTCTCTCGGCATTAAGGATTACATAATTTTTGTCCCCATTTTTCGAATAGACTCCTTTAATTTGATGACGATACCAGGAGAAATTTTTATCTTTTGATGATTATCTCTTTATTAAATGGAATTATTTCTTAATTAATGAATAAATAATTAAAGTATGGAGGCGGATGAGTTTTGAAAGTCAAAAAATCATAAATTCGAAAATATTCTATTTTTGCGGTAAATCAAATTTGGGGTAAAATCAATATGGAAAGGTATTTTGTAATGAAATTTCTCAGTAAAAAGTTTTTTTTTTATTTAGTATAAAAACAAATACAAAAAAAGGAAACTTTTTACTGAAAAAATGTATTTTTATAAAAAATTATCTACGAAAAAAATGTTCACGCTTAAAAATGTTCACTGAACAAATTATTGTTGAGAAAATTTTCACCGAAAGAATTTCAATGACAACTTTTCATTAAAAAAAAATGTTTACTGCTAAAATTTCAAATAAAAATTTCTCACTGAAAATATTTTTAAAGCAAAAATTAGAACTGACATAAATGTTGAATCCATAAATTTTCACTGCAAAAACTTTTCACCGCAGATATTTTCCATCCCAACAAAATTTCACTGAAATAATTTTCACTTCCAAAATTTTTCACTCTAAAATATTTTCACAGCAAAAATATTCACTCCCAAAAATGTTCACTCAAAATATTTTTAATCCCCAAATTTTCACAGCAAAAATATTTACTCACCAAAATTTTCACTCAAAATATTTTTAATATCAAAATTTCCACTGCAAAAAATTTTCACAGCAAAAATATTCACTCCCGAAAATTTTCACTCAAAATATTTTTAATTGCCAAATTTTCACAGCAAAAATATTCACTCCCAAAAATTTTCACTCAAAATATTTTTAATTCCCAAATTTTCAGAGCAAAAATATTCACTCACCAAAATTTTCACTCAAAATATTTTTAATCCCAAAATTTGCACAGCAAAAATTTCCACTGGAAAAAATTTTCACAGCAAAAATATTCACCCCCAAAAATTTTCACTAAAAATATTTTTAATCCCCTAATTTTCACAGCAAAAATATTTACTCACCAAAATTTTCACTCAAAATATTTTTAATCCCGCAATTTTCAGTGCAAAAATATTCACTCCCAAAAATTTTCACTCAAAATATTTTTAATCCCCAAATTTTCAGAGCAAAAATATTCACTCACCAAAATTTTCACTCAAAATATTTTTAATCCCAAAATTTTCACAGCAAAAATATTCACTCACCAAAATTTTCACTCCAAATATTTTTAATCCCAAAATTTCCACTGCAAAAAATTTCACTCCCGAAAATTTTAACTCAAAATAATTTTAATCCCAAAATTTCCACTGCAAAAACTTTTCACAGCAAAAAATTTTACTCCCGAACATCTTCACTCAAAATATTTTTATCCAAAAATTTGCACAGCAAAAATTTCCACTGGAAAAATTTTTCACAGCAAAAATATTCACCCCCAAAAATTTTCACTAAAAATATATTCACTTCCAAAAATTTCACAGAACAATTTTTTTGTCCAGAAAATTTTCGCTCCTTCAAATTTTCACTGCCAAAAATTTCCACTGAAAAAAAAAATATTCACTCCCAAAATTTACTATAGAAAATCTTTTCGATGCCAAAAAATTTAAGTGAAAAAATTTTGTTTGAAAAAAGTTTCCCTTAAAAATTGTTTCTAAAATAATTTACTGAGAAAATTGGAGTTTGTTAATGCAAAGAGAATTTTTGGTCATTAACTAAATTAATCCTGCAATTATGCTGTCGCTAAATTATAAGAATTAGATTTTTGTTGGTTCTTTGGTTTTTGTGTAACGTTAGAAGACAACATCAAATCTTAGTTCACTATTCCCCCCTCATTATCGTTTACCACAAAAGAGGAAATGCACTCGAATTAATTTGTTAACAACTTTAAAAATGTAAAGGAGCATCGAGAAAGTATTCCATGCATAAAAGTTGAAAAGTGGCACTTAAAACAGACGGGATTGCATACGAACCAAAGTGAATCTGTTCAGCTCGACGATTTTCAACCCTCTTCGGCAAGACAGGTGTACAAACGTTGAATTATTCCCATAACTGCCTACCTATTTACCTGCCCAAATTACCTACAAACCAACTTATTCGTCTTCGTACGTTTCTATCGCCAATCTACCTGTTCATCAACCTGACTTCGACGTACTCCGTGTGCCCCACCACGCAGTGGCAGATCCTCTTCTGGCATTTCACGTGAGTGTGTCCACTCGTTTTGGTCGGTTAATCATGTGCGCCGATGCAACAAGTGATAATCATTTGCCAGCCACTAACAAAGTACGCTAAAAATTAAAAATACGGAAAAATTGTCTGTTTAGTAAAATGAACCCTGAAAAGAGTGTAGTTGAAGAGAACAGAGTGAAATTATTTCGAGGCAAATTCTGGCATTGGAAACGACGGGACTGAGGAGAGGTAGTGTGAGTGTACTCACATTGGAAAACAGGTAAAATGACGGTGAATGATTTCGATAATCTACAGGTAAAAGTTAATATAGGAATTTGAAGAATTTTGAAGAATTTTAAGAGGTTGTCTTTCTGAGACTTCCTATGATAATAAATTCATTTTTACCCCTGGTATTAAGGGTCACATGTTAACTAAGCAAACAAACCGAAAACTTCAAAAAATAAAAATTTCACTAAATAATGACAACTTAAAAATTATTTGAAATATTTTAAAAAATTAAAAGTTTGTTGTAATTTAAAAAAACAGTAAAAAAATTGCAAAGAAGAAAAGTGAATAAGTTTTCGTTAAAAATTTTTGGCTGGAAAAATTTTGAACAAAAAAATTTCATTGAAAAATTCACAGTGAACAAATTTTTGGTGAAAAAAAGTTCATTGGAAAAATTTCCAGTGAAAAAATTTTCAGCAATAAAATTTTGAGTCAACGAAATAATTTTCGGTATATTTTTTCAATAAAATTTTTTTATGGTTTTTTTCACTAAAATTTTTTTAAATGAATTTTTTAACTAAAATTTTTTCAATAAATTTTGTTAGTGAAATTTTTTCAATAAACTTTTTCAGTAAATTTTTTTTCAAGGATTTTCTGTAAAATTTTTTTACTAAAATTTTTTTGTTAAATTTTTGCAATGCAATTTTTTTAGTAAAATTTTTTCAGTGAATTATTTTCAATCAATTTTTTCAGTAAATTTTTATAGTAAATTTTTTTTAGGAATTTTTCACTAACATTTTTTCAGCGAATTTTTTTTACCAAAATTTTTTAGTGAACCTTTTTCAATAAATTTTTTTTCAGGGATTTGTTCAGTAAAATTTTTTTACTAAATTTTTTTCAGGTGTTTTTCACTAACATTTTTGCCGTGAATTTTTTTATTAAAATTTCTCCAGTAAATTTCTCAGTAAATTTTTTTTTTTAAATTTTTTCACTGAATTTTTCAGTAAAATTTTTTCGGGAAAATTTTTCTACTAACAATTTTTTGGTGACATTTTTTTAGAAAATTTTTTTGCAAATTTTTTTTAATCAATTTTTGTAATTTGTAAGTAAATTTTTTCAGGGATTTTTCACTAAAGTTTTTGCAGTAACATTTTTTTACTAAAACTTTGTTCCGTGAATTTTTTCATTAAAATTTCTTCAGTGAATTTTTCAGTAAAATTTTACTACTAAAATTTTTTTATTAAAAAAATTATTTCAGTAAATTTTTCAGTAAATTTTTCAGTAAATTTTTTTCGGTAAAATTTTTCTTCTAACATTTTCCCAATAAAATTTTTTCAATAAAATTTTCCTACTCAAATTTTTTCAAAAATTTTTTTCAGGGATTTTTCATTAAAATTTTTGCAGTAAAATTTTTTTACTAAAATTATTTTCGAGAATTTTTCTATTAACATTTTTTCAGTAAATTTGTTCACTAAAATTTTTGCTGTGAAATTTTTTGATTAAAATTTTTTCACTGCATTTTTCAGTAAATTTTTTTCGGTAAAACTTTTCTACTAAAATTTTTTCAGTGAAATTTTTTTACTAAAATGTTTTGTGAATTTTTTTAGCCAATTTTTTTAGTGAAATTTTTTCCAGGGATTTTTTCAGTAAAATTTTTGCAGTGAAATTTTTTTTACTAAAATATTTTTAGTTCATTTTTTCCGTGATTTTTTTCAATGAAATTTTTTTAATAAATTTCTTTAGTGAATTTTTTCTAGTAAAATTGTTTTAGGGATTTTTTCACTAAAATTTTATCAGTGAATTTTTTCGGTGAATTTTTTTACTGACATTTCTTCAGTGAATTTTTTCAGTAAATTTGTTCACTAAAATTTTTGCTGTGAAATTTTTTGATTAAAATTTTTTCACTGCATTTTTCAGTAAATTTTTTTCGGTAAAATTTTTCTACTAAAATTTTTTCAGTGAAATGTTTTTACTAAAATGTTTTGTGAATTTTTTCAGCCAATTTTTTTAGTGAAATTTTTTCCAGGGATTTTTGCAGTGAAATTTTTTTTACTAAAATATTTTTAGTTCATTTTTTTCCGTAAAATTTCTTTAGTGAATTTTTTCTAGTAAAATTGTTTTATGGATTTTTTTAACAAAATTTTATCAGTTCTCATTTTAACTTACGTTTTTTTTTAATGAATTTGTTCAGGAAATTTCCTTTCTATAAAATTATTTGAATTAAATTATCGTTCCGTAAATATATTTGTTGGGAGAATATTAAATCTTTCAATAATTGCAAAATGTCCTCTAAAGTATTTTCAGTATTTTTTTTTCACAATTGCCTTTACAAAAGAAACTTAATCCTTAACATAATATTAACGAAAGGAACATTCAAAGAGATGGTTAGGTATGACAATAAAATTTATTTTGCATTTTAATAATCCCTCAAATCAGAGTCCAGTAAATTTATCACAACCCTTAAAAGAGACTTTTACGAGCACCTTATGAGTTCAGCACATTTTCGTATTCATAAAATGCTCTCTTAAATATCATATTTTGTTACAATTCGGTCTATTTATAATTTTCTCGAATATTCATAAAAATTTTGCCCAGCAGCAACCCTACTAAAAATGCGGGGTAGGTTCTGCCATTTATCGCTAACGAGGTAAACGCTATTTTGTTAACTTTTGTTCCAAACTGTAATACGAGTTAATCGTAATCAGAAAATGTTCACATTTACAAGTATTTACTGCTTAGTAAGTTTCGTTCATATTTATTTGTAGCCATTCTCATTTTTATTGCTTAGCTAATCATAATTTTATATTTTCTAGATTATGTTGAAGGATATGCTAAATAAAAATTATTGCAGTGTTTATTTTCGGTTTTTAGATTTGTGCTCTTCAACTTTTTATTTGTTGTGTGCTCGTAACATTCGAAATGTTACCTTTGGCATTATTTACTCAATGTTACCTTGTCAATATTAACTCGTTACCCATTTACCCATTTACCTGTATTTATTTCATCATCGTTCTTTGCATATTTTTCGGCTTTATTCGAAAATTGTATCGTTAAATTTTATGCTAGTATGCCAAACAAACATTAACATTAACCAAAATGAAGGAATTTCGAGATTGTTATTATTGTAACAAGTTTGAAGTGAGTAATTCTGTTTGCGGGGAGAGGAGGCGGATTGAGTTTTGATTATTTTGAAATCAACATCATCATTAGGGTTGTAAATATTCGGAATTCTCTTGGTCTCTTGATTACCTGACGAGCATATCTCATATAATATCGACAGTGGTTCGACTTTAGAGCGAGTCTATCCAAAAATCCTTATAGAGTAATAATCATCCTGTGGTCGATTCCTGGCTCCTTTCCTCTCTGATCACGTAAAAGATTATCTGACATTGGAGAATCCAACTTCAAGTTCCACCAATGCCAACTATCACAGAAACTCGTTGATTGAAGTTTTGAATCTTCCAAATTTTTGTAGTAATTTAACTTTACTACAAAAATCCTTTTTTTCTCTTGTACCTTGTTGTCGGTGGTCCCGTTTGGAGCTTTTTTTCTGTTTTAGAGTTTTTTTTTGTTGTTGAATATTTTTAATGTGTGGGGAAAGGGAAGAGTTGAAATATTTTTGAATACTTTTCCCCAAATTGACTGACTGACTATGAAGTACGTTAATGTTTCGGAAGCAATGTTGGAAAAATTTGATGAGGCAATTTGGCGGCTTGTATTTACAAAATACTTGAACTAAAAACGAAAAGCAATTTCACCAAATTATTTGGCAAGGAATTTTCCTCCCACATATTTGGGACTGTGTTTTAGGGAGAGAATATTTTATTATAGTTTCGATGAAACTTTTCATTTTCCATGTGCACTTGGGGTGGTTCCCTCTTCGTATTTTGTCTTCTTGGGAGGCGTTTTTACTATCGCAGTTTGTTTCATCGATTAGGTTTCGTCTACCAATTTGGTTTTCCGCTTTTGCTTACAAAATTTGTAGAAGCTTTCACAACTCAGCTGTATTTTCATCAAACTAGAAACGTTTTAGGGTCTTCATTTCCACATTTGTAGAAGTGACGTGTACCGCCTTCTACTCAACCTTAAAGCCTTTCGGAACTACTTCCGATATTCTTTTTCCTTCTGTCGTTTCCTCTCAGAATCCCTAAGTAAACGTATCCAATATGTTCGAGTATGTGTTGTCGGGTAATTTGCATTTATCAGTTTTTCTATCTTCAGCTTTCCTCCATCCTTAAAGAACTAGTATACCCTCAGTTAAAAGCTTTTAAAATGTTTCATTTCGGAAGGCATCACTGAGAATCATTTACTCTGTGTTGTCAGGCGAAAATGTATAACTTCAACAATGGTTACGGAGCACAAGTAAATCAGACATCCGACTTGGAAGCGTATCTTAAAGATGTGAATGAATTCTCACAGGACTTTCCACCTACTCCCTTCTTTTGTCTCGTTGTTCCCTTGTTATTATTTTAGTCGCTTGTGTTACTATTACAGCTTTGTTAAGTAGCTCAGTTGGTGAAATGTCTTTATTTTCCCCATTTTACCAGGCATATACTCGTAGATAGTGTCTTCTAGCTGTTTACTTCTGTATCTTCGGCTGTCATCCACTATTTACTCCTGTCTCTTATCAGTATTATACGAGATTTTATTGCCTTACAAGATGTTCTAGCATTTTTGCTTATTTCATTTCACCAAATCGACGAAAATATTTAATCAGCCATCGACCTACATATGACTATGAAGCCCAAATACTATCATCGATTGCACACTGCTCAGCGATGACTTAATTATTGGATAATAAGAAAACTGGACATCAAAAATCCAAAATTAAAAATACTTTTTTTTTCTATATTGCAGTTATATAATGTCAGCTAGAATATTGGTACGCATTTGCTACTTTTCGAAAAAAGGAATGTTTTATCACAATTTTTTTTTAAAATGAAAATTGTGTAAAAAATAAAAATATTTTTATTCAGAATATTTTTACTGAAAAAACTGTCACTTGAAAAATTTCACTTAATTAATTTTTACTGAAAAAATTTTCATTCAAGACACTTTTACTGATCAAAATTCCAGTAAACAAATTTCAGTTAAAAATTTGCAGTAAATAATTTAGTGAAAAAATTTTAGTGCAAAAATTCAGTGAAAAAAATACATTGAAAAAATGTTCAGTGAACAAATTTTCGTTGAAAAAAAATTTTACTGAACAAATTTTTACTGAAAAAATTTCTGTTAATCAAATTTTCACTTAAAGAATTTTTATCCAAAAATTTTCACTAAAAAATTGTTCAGTTGAAAATTTTCACTAGAAAAATATTCACTGGAAAAATTTCAGTGAAAAAAATGTTCACCGAACAAATTTTCATTAACCAAATTTTTACTGAAAAAATTTTCATTAAAGACATTTTTACTGATCAGAATTTCACTACAGAAATTTTCTGTGAAAAAATGTCAGTGAAAAATTTCCAGGAAAAAATAAAATTTTCACCAAATAATTTTCCTTGAACAAATTTTTACTGAAAACATTTTCAGTAAAAAAATTTCCCCGAGAAAGTTTCAGTGGGCAAATTATAGTGAAAAAATGTTCACTGAAATAATTTTCAGTGGGGAAATTTTCATTGAACAAATTTGTACTGAAGACATTTTTGCTGATCAAATTTTTACTTAAAGAATTTTCAATCGAAAATTATGACTAGAAATATTTTTGGTGAAAATTTGTTTACTGGAAAATGTTCAGTGAACAAATTTTCATTGAAAAAATTTGAACTAAAGAAATTTTTACTGAAAACATTTTCAGTGAAAAAATTTCTAGCAGAAAATTTAAGTGGAACAATTTTAGTGAAAATATGTTCACCCAAAAATTTTCATTAAAAAATTTTTCGCTCGAAAAATTTTCAGTTGAAAAGTTTTTGCAGAACAAATTTTTACTGAAGAAAATTTCACTGAACAAATTTTTACTGAAGAGATTTTCGCTAATCAAATTTTCAGTTAAAGAATTTTCACACACAAATGTTCACTAAAAAATTTTTTACGGGAAAAATATTCGCTGGAAAAAAAAAATTTTTCACTGAAGAAATTTTTGCTGCTCAAATTTTCATTTAAAGAATTTTCACCCAAAAATTTTCACTAAAAATTTTTTCACTGGAAAAATATTCGCTGGAAAAATTTTCAGGGAAAAAAATTTCCACTGAATAAATTTTCACTGAAGAAATTTTTGCTGATCAGATTTTCACCTGAAGAATTTTCACTAAAAAATTGTTAACTGGAAAAATTTCAATGAAAATAATTTTCGCAGAAAAAATTTTTACTAAAGAATTGTTCACAGAACAATTTTTACTGAATAAATTTTTACTGATCAGAATTTCACCACAAAAATTTTCTGTAAAAAAATGTGAGTGAAAAGTTTCCAGGGAAAAATTTTAGTAAAAAAATAAAATGTTCACTAAATAATTTTCACTGGAAAAATTTTCACTGAAGAAATTTTCATTAAAAACTTTTGTAAAAAATTTCCAGGAAAAAATTTGTACAACAAATTTTTGCTGAAGAAATTTTTGCTCATCAAATTTTCACTTAAAGAGTTTTAACTCCAAAATTTTCACTAAAAAATTTGCACTGGAAAATTGTTTACTGAAAATATTTTTATTGGAAAAATGTTCACTGGAAAAATTTTCACTGAAAAAATTTTTACTGATCAAAATTTTACTGTAGAATTTTTTTGTAAAAAAATTTCAGTGAAAAATTTTAGTAAAAATATTGTAGTTAAAAAAATTTAGTGAAAAAATTTGCACTGAAAAAATTTGATTGAAAAAATTTTTCATTTTCATTAAAAGAATGTTTTAGTGAAAAATGTTCACTCAAAAATAGTCACTGGAAAAATTTACACTGGAAAAATTTTCACTTAAGAAATGATCACTAAAATACTTTCTGTAAAAATGTCTACGAAAAAATAAGCTTTAAAAATTGCACTGAAAATATTTCATTGAAAATATAAGTTTTCACTGCTCAATTTGTCATTAAATGAATTTTTATTGTAAAAAAATTTGGTGAAAAAATGTAAATTGAAAAAAATTCTTTCAAAAATGTTTACTGGAAAAATTTAAATAGAAAAAAATTTGAACTGAAAAATATTTTAACAAAAAAAAAATGTTCATTAAAAAATTTGTTTACTAATAAATAAAAACGAAACATCATCGAGTGAGTATATGTGAAAGTCTTGAATTTCTTCTGTGCTTATTGCGAAACTCAAATCGATATTCTTATTAGTAAAAACAAAAGCGAAAAAGGATAACATCTTCTGAACCAAAAAAAAAAAAAATGTTTCTTTTCTTAATTGTGTTGCGAAAATAATCTTGGATTTGTCTAGTCAAATCTCATGACTTTAATATACCAGAAAAATGATTGAAATTATTTTTGATTTTTTTTTTGCCGGTCATAGATGGGGCAGGGGGAGTAATATTGATCGTCTGGATATAATTTGAATTGTAATTTTTTCCTTTAAGATTTGAAAATCGTTCTTGACTTTCCATCATTTATGAATTGATTTGGCTTCTGGAGAAATTGAGAAAAACTTGGAGGGTTTTTTTTTTATTGTGGCATGTTGTCGTGTCTCAAGTGCTCCACGATATTGACTACTGAATAAGTCAAGTGCTGTCATATGAGAAGATATTTTTTTGTTTGTTACAACCCCCCCCCCCTTTTTTTGTGTGTCATTACTTTTTTCTATTAGTTCACTTCGCATTTGAATCGCATTTAGTCAAGATGATTATACGTTATTAGCGTACAGACGTGCGTTCATATCTCAGAAGCTGGGGAGTCAGAATTAAAAAAAGTCATCCATCATACAGCATCTGGTAATTGAAAATATGTCTGCTGTTAATTATTAGGCATTTGATTTCGATGATGATCATCGAATGTGGAGATGAATCTGATATGTTTGGTATTTAATTTTCACGAACGGAAATACTCTTTAAGCTCTTTTAAACCGAGAAGCAAAACAAAACACCAAATATGAAATCATAAAAAAATAAAATGAATTCTTTTGGAAAAAGGCCTTTGCGGAAAATGTCAACAATTTTTAAAGGTCCCACAAAACTAGCTGACTAACTTGGCGTCCACACATCTTTCGTGCGAACGTAAAAATTCTGAAAATATGCCACGTAATCTGACATTTCGGTTGACATTTGCCCAGTTTCTAGATCGTTTTTTTTTTATGTTTGCACTACTTTTTTTTTTTTTTTTTTTTTTTTTTTTAAATGATATCTACAACTACTTATGCTAGTAACAAGCAGATTTTTTATGGAAATATACAAGGACATGAAGACATGTGGAGGAAAACACCCATCGATGTTACCTCTAGAACAGGGTAATTTTATTTTATAATTTTAAATAATCTCTCGGCCATCGCCGTTTTAAACGTCGATGGGTGTATACTGGAAGGGTGGGAGTGAAAAGTTCCCTTCCTAAAGGATTAGGGTGGAAGGATAGGTGCGAATGGAATTTTTTATATCGGGAGATGCATAGTTCACGAACAAATGGAACATTTAGGTCACGGTGGATAACAGTGTTTCGCACATAAAAGGGGGCATTGACAATTTTACGAAGGATTCGGGATTGTAGGGATTGGATTGGAAGGGAGTTGGAATGCTTAGTCGAACCCCAAAGTTCTAGACCATATGTCCATATTGGTTTCAGAACCGTATTGTACAGTAATAGTTTACTTGTTGTTGTAAGTTTCGATTTGCTGTCTAGGAGACGTAAGAATTGTTTGTATCGTCCGTTAAGTTCACGTCTTTTAGTTTTCGTATGAAGGTTCCAGGTTAACCGTTTGTCGAATATAAGTCCAAGGTAACGTACGCTATTTTTTTGCGGAATAATACTGCCGTTTAGGGTTATGTCGGGAATTTGTTCTCGGCAGAGTGTGAAAGTTACATGAGCAGATTTTTGCTCATTTACCTTCACTCTCCACCTTTTGAACCAAGTTTCTAAGGAGTGGATATGGTTCTGAAGGATACTAATGGCTGTGGAAGGATCTTTGTGATATGTCAGTATGGCTGTATCATCAGCATATGTTGCGGTTAGGATGTTGTTGTGGCAAGGAATGTCATGGGTATAAATGTTATATAGGATAGGACCTAGGATACTTCCTTGGGGGACACCGGCGGAAATTGGATAAATGTCAGAGTACTCCATATTTTCAGCTACCTGAAAATATCGGTCTGAGAGATAAGATTTAAGGATGTGGAAATAACTCGAGGGTAGGACTCGCTGCAACTTCCAAAGCAATCCAGGGTGCCATACACGGTCGAAAGCATGCGAAATGTCAAGAAACACGCCTGGGCAGTATTCCTTTCGTTCTAGCGAACACGCTATGTAGTCGACTACGCGATGACACTGCTGGATAGTGGAATGCTCAGGTCGAAATCCAAACTGAGTTTGCACTACTTAATCTGGAGAATTTCCTGGGATGATAATTGAGTGATAATTGAATTTTTACAGTAGTTTCATTACAGTTAAACCACATTGGCTGGCTAATAGATAAATAGATACTCAAATGCCATATAAAAATTACCGCCATTAATCCGAACAGTCATCGTGTTATCTCCATCGCTTTAGTCATAATCAGTAAATAACAATTATTGATTTAGTGTCATCCATTTTTAATTCGATTATCTCAAAAGGACCTTTAAATCATATCCGGGTAAGGTTATATAGTTTATTCCCATTTATGGTCGCATCCATCATTTCTGAGCCAATTCATATTTGACTTGAAATATGAGCCCTAAGCCATTAGTAAATTGCGTAAATCAAATGAAATTGCAATCGAGTTAATAGAAAGGTTGGTGGTCATAACCAGAAAAGGATTCCCCCTCATATCCTCGCCATCGTCTCTATTAATATTGAGGAATATTATCTTCTCCTCAGTGAATATTGCTTAAAGGTCGATTTCACCCTCGCACACGCATCATTTTTCTTCTATTGACCGAAGGACTATTGGCCATAAAGGATACCACAATGGTACAAAATATTGCAGAAACTCTGTTATCCTTGTGTGAATCTAATGTACAGCATTCGTAAGTGAACAGGACCACAGATAATATTGTACGGCAGGTGAGGTTAATTCGAATTAGTACCTCGTAAACATTATCTTTGCGTATGTTGAGAGCCAATAACATTTGGTGTCACTTGGAATTTTGATTTATCCACTAAATAATATTTGTTGTCCTGTTTTTATGGGTTACGCAATTTTCAGGCTGGTAAATTTTCTTTTCATAAAGTTTTGCATACGAAATTTCCATTAAAAATTTCCCTTTTTGAAATATTCTCTTTTCTGTCTGCTTCCAAAAGGATCTGCTTTATAAAATTCGATGCATGGAATTTGAATTTTTTACTTATTTTCATAAAGTTTTCGAAAAAATCAATTAAAGTTTGCCTTTTAAAGAAGTGGAAAATTTATCGATGAAGTTAATCTAAAAAGTTGTATTTTCAAAAGATTAATGAAAAAG
This sequence comes from Atherix ibis, assembly GCA_958298945.1. Taxonomy (NCBI): domain Eukaryota; kingdom Metazoa; phylum Arthropoda; class Insecta; order Diptera; family Athericidae; genus Atherix; species Atherix ibis. The sequence continues at coordinate 81,177,079 of OY282609.1, forward strand.
TTTCTCTAAAGTACTAAACTTGATGAGAACTAATGAAGTCAAAATCAAATTTTTTTTTACGAATTTTTTTCACTTCATAATAAGAAGCGTAATTAATATTTCCAACTCAATAATTTACAAAATTTTTTTAAAGAGGAGTAAAGTTTGCTAAACATTTTTTTATAATGAACAATTTGGAGTAATAAAATTACAGGAAAATTCTTACTGTAAAATTATTGCAGAAAAACTGTTACGGAAAAATTCTGGCTGAAAATTTTCATTGTACATTTTTATTTCGATTTTTACCGTAAATTTTTACTTAAACTTTTTACTGCAGATTTTTAATGAAAATTTTCACCGACAATTTTTACTGCAAACTTTTTAACAGCAAATTTTTACTGCAAAATTTTTTTTGCGATTTTTACCGCAAATTTTTACTGTGGAATTTTTACTGCAGATTTTTAATGAACATCTTTACTGTCAATTTTTACTGTAAATTTTTACTGCGAATTTTTACTGCAAAATTTTTTACTGCAAAAAGTTTTACTGTAAATTTTTACTGAACATTTTTACTATAAAATTTTTAACTGAAAATTTTTCCTGTTAATTTTTACTGCAAATTTCGACGCCAAATTTCTATTGCAAATTTTTTTGTAAATTTTTACCGTAATTGTTTACTGTTATAAATTTTTCCTGCAAATTTTTATTTAGATTTTTACCGCAAAATTTTAAGTGTAAATTTTTACTTTTACTAATGTTAATGAACATTTTTACTGAAAATTTTTTAACTGCAAATTATAACGGCAGATTTTTAATGAACATTTTTACTATAAATTTTTACTGCAAACTTTTTAACTGACAATTTTTATGGTGAGTTTTTGCTGCACATTTTTGGCGCCAAATTTTGACTGCAAATTTTTTCTGAATATTTTTACTGCAGATTTTTACAGTGAATTTTTAATGCAGTTTTTTACAGCAAAATTTTGATGCCAAATTTTTACTGCTGTTTCTGAAAATTTTTACTGCAGATTTTTACTATAATTTATAAAATATTTTAACTGAAAATGCTTTTTAGGAGAATTTTTATGGTAAATTTTTACTGCAAATTTTGACGGCAAATTTTACTGCATATTTTTAATGAATATATTTACTGCAGATTTTTAGCGAACATTTTTATTGTAAATTTTTACTGCAAATTTCGAACTGCAAAATTTTTAACTGAACATTTTTACCGGCCAATTTTTATGGTCTTTTACTGCAGATTTTTACTGCAAATTTTTACTACAGATTTTTATTGTAATGAAAATGTTTTCTGCAAATTTTGACGCCATATTTTTACTGAACATTTTTTCCCAAGATTTTAACTACCACTTTTTATTGCAGATGTTTAATCTGCAAATTCTTATTTTGGAACTGCAAATTCTTACTATAAATTTTTAATGCAAATTTACAGCTGCAAAATTTTTAACCGAACATTTTTGCTGGTCAATTTTTATGGTAACTTTTCACTGCAAATTTTGACGCCAAATTTTTACTGCAAATTTTTTCTAAAAACCTTTCTGAAGCAAAATTTTTACAATATTTTTTTATACAAATTGTTACGGCCAACATTTATTGCAAATTTTTACTGCAGATTTTTACTGTTAATTTTTACTCGAAATTTTGAACTGTCAAGGTTTGGAAATGATTACGGCCAATTTTTCCTGCAAATTATTTCTGAAGATTGTTACTACCAATTTTTACTGCCAATTTTTATTGCAGATTTTTACAGCAGATTTTTACGGCAAATTTTTACTGCAGTTTTTTACTGCAAAATTTTTACGCCAAGTTTTTACTGCTGTTTTTGAAAATTTTTACTGCCAATTTTTACTGCAGATTTTTAGTCCATATTTTGAACTGCGAATTTTTATATTATTTAAAAAAAATATCTTTATAAATTGTGTGTACAAGTTTTACGTAATAGCTAGCAGTAAGTAATGTTTTTTTTTAAATAGCGATTTTAAGATCCACGTAGAAGTGTTTTTTTTTTTGCAAATTAATAGCGTCAATCCTAAAGTTATTAAAGTGCCTCCCCTTAGTGAAAATCCTTGCTCATTTACACAAAAATAAAATGACATAATCCTCTAATTAACATAAATACGTATTCAAATTAAATGAAAAAAAAACTTTACAACCCTCGCTGCTTATTTTTCTTTATTTTATTTTATGTACAATATTTTAAAAAGCCTAGAAACCAAATTAAATCTTTGAGCTTATATTCATTAACGAGTTTTCCTAATGGATCCTGTACAACTTGATTAAAATATATTCAACAAAAAAAAAAAACAGTGAAAAATAAAAGATGGGACATCAACAACAGTGGCATCTCGCATTAAAAGATATTTCCTTGTTAACCTGGTTTAATTTTTACTAAGAAAATCTACGTTTTTAGATTAGAAATTCTCCATACGAGTACGAGGAAATCGTCAGAGTTTCGTAACAGGACAAAAACTTTATTTCATTTGAAAAGTAAATTAAGTCTAAGAACACATTTGCGTCATCTTAAAATATGTGCTAATTGTACGAGTATATCCTATATCCTTGTACGAAAATGCAAAATTTATTTAATGAAAAAATGTTTTTCTTGTTAAGGAATGAGTTAACATACGCGCACTTATAAGAATCTAATTTGAATTTGTAACCCTGCGTTGTGCTTTTTTCTATATATCGTCTTGGAAGTAGGGAAGAAGACGAAGAAGTCATCTGGGATGAACCGAAAGGAAGTTGTCAAGGATCTACTGAACCATATGAAAATATTTACTGGAGAACACAGGATACAGTTGGATGGGACACAGCAGAAGATGGGCGTGCACATTACCATCAACTAACATACTCGTACATACGTAATAGAAATTTGACGAAGTGCTCGTATAATAATGAGTGTTTTTGGAATGTTAACCGTTACCAGGACACGTGCTTTAACTATCCGAGCGGATAAGCCCAAAGGAAGTGTGAGCAAAGGTTATGCAATAGGTTAGAGAGTAGCAGGCACAACATAATCGTCATAATCATTGGCCTTATTGCCAAATTATACAGTCAAATATGGTGACTAGCAACACGTTGTCGTCGGATTTTTGGGTAGTACTCGTAATCGACATTGTTGCCATAATTATTGTCATCCTAACTCATCCCTGTATAGCTTCCTTAATTTGCTCTACTCTATCATTTCCTGGTGCCTTTTCCTTTGGTGTCTTTTTCTAATCAAACCTACCCAATTACTCTAAGAACTTACCCTGAAATATTTAATATTAACAGCAAGAAATTGAATGCAAGGAGCAGCATCCACTCATACTCCTAATTATATCTGATTATACCTAAAAATATATTCATCACATTGGAGAGCGGGGATGTTTATAAAGTAATTTTATGTAAAATGTAACTCCATCCATGTATGCTCGAAATTTGAATGAGTCGTAGGATGAAATGGTGTGTCTCAAGGATATTTATTAAATTGTCACAACATGCTTTAGGCTGGTTTCCCTTCTAACAAAGAACGTACGAATTTTCTTCTCAGGGAAAGAAAGACCATACATCAGAGCCATATAATGAAAATGTTCTTATAAAAATAATAGGGCGGTAGTATCCTTAAATCACAATAAATTCTATTTTTAACCTTATAAATCACTACTTTTCAAAAGTATCTGTATTGAGGGAGCTTCCGGTATAAAAAATATTCATTTCTGTATTATGAAAAATATTATAAAATATGTGTTCACAGGACAATGTATATAGATTTGTAACTAAGAAAAATGGTATCCGTTGATTAGAACATTTTCGAAGAAGTTACATTTTTAAATAATAATATTTTATGTAAACGTTTATTTCTATTTAGAGCCTATAAGTATTAGCTCCTGGCTGTAATCGGTTTCTTATAATAAATCTTCAATTTTGAATAATAAAAATTGTATTTTAACAATATTTTTGCAGCAAAAATTGTCCAGTGAACATTTTCCAGCTAATATTTTCCGGCAAACATTTACCGGCAAACATTTTCTAGCATACATTTTCTACCAAACATTTTCAGTAATCATTTACCGGCAAACATTTACCGGCAAAATTTTCCAGGAAATATTTTCCACCATATATTTTCTAGCAAACATTTTCCGGCATACATTTTCTGGCAAATAATTTTCAGTAAATTTTTTCCACCAATTATTTTCCAGCAAATATTTTCCGACACACATTTACCGTCAAATATTTAACGGCAAATTTTTTCTGACAAACATTTACTGGCACATATTAATAGGCGAATATTTACTGGCAACCATTTATCGGCAAACTTTTACCGACGGGTATTTACCGGAAAATGTTTACCAGCGAATATTTTTCGGCATACATTTTCTAGGAAATATTTACTAGCAAACATTTATCGGCAAATATTTACCGGTAGATAATAACCAGCATATATATATCATCATATATTTTCTATCAAACATTTGCAGTAAACATTTCCTGGCAAATATTGCCCGGCAAACATTTTCCGGCATACATTTCTTGGCAAATATTTTACCGTAAATATTTTCAGACAAACATTTACTGGCGAACAATTACCAGCATACATTTTCCGGCAAACATTTTCCGGCAAACATTTTCTGGCAAACATTTTCTGGCAAATATTTTCCAGTAAATATTTTCCAACAAATATTTATCGGCAAAAATTTACCGGCATACCTTTATTGACATACATTTATCGGCATACATTTTCCAGGCAATATTTTCCAGCAAATATTTTTGAGCTAAAATTTTCTACGTAAAGTTTTCTAGCAAAAATTTTCTAGGAAATATTTTCCAACAAAAATTTCTCAACACTTTCGTCATATTTTTGTAAATGTTAGAGTTTTTTTTCTTTAAATAAAATTCGTAAAGTCGTGTTTTTTTTTCTTTAAATAAAATTTTCCCCGGTAAAAACGGGCACAAATATGCTGCGTAACGAAATCTGACATATTTAAAACAATTTACATACCAGTAATCAGAGAATAATTTCGAAGTATTATTGGCTGGATATTCAATATTTATTGCGTAAAGGTTCGTTCTCCCTGTTTCAGTTCGTATTTCCTTTAAAAATATTTGTACAGTAGTACTACAAGCACTTGTCTCTCCAATTTCGTGTATTTGTTGTTTCCCTTTTTTGCATTTTCTGTACTTGTTTATTCCCGAATTTTGTCACGTTCCAAAAGGTGTAAAATTATTTCCGGGCAGGTATGCTTTTGATGTTATTCTCGCGATTAATAGCTTTAAATGTCAGTATCTTCAAATTTTAAAGCTATATTTCTAAGCCTTGTTACACACGAGCAGTCGATACTCAGAAAATTCCAAAAAATGCAATCAATTTTATCAGTTTATGAATGTATATACATTCACCTCTACCAGAGGCTACATACCTGAAATTGCAAATAATTACAAATAGTTTTGACTTTAAAAATCATATCAAATATTTATATATGAATTAATTGTTTACAAAAATAGATTCTTATTCTTTGAGTGCAATTTCTTCAAATTTACTTTTTTTCTAAGCAAAATTTAGCAAAGTCTTAAGTAAACTATATCTAAGACGTACCAAAGTTCCAAAATTTTTAAATTTATCTACATAAGAAAGAAATCTGCTGTCATTTTTTCAACTGTAATAAAAACTACTAAAGCTTATAAGTGAAAATTTTTTCTTACCATTTAAACGCAGAGTGTAAAATTGCAACTAGTGAACAAAATTATGGAAGATATAGGCAGAAAAGTAAATATGAAAATTTTCTTACGGCAACAGAAAAAAATTGCCGTCAATATCTGCTGTAAAAATTACAGCAATTAAATTTTATAGTGAAACTCTGCAGAACCAATTTGCAGTAAAAATGTACAGTTAAAATTAGAAGTTAAAATTAAGAGTAAAAATTTGTAAAAAAAGTTCCATTAAAAATTTGCAGTAAAAATTTACCGAAAAAATTTACATTAAAAAAATTGCAATAAAAATTTATAGTAAAAATGTGCAGTAAAAATCTGCTAGAAAAATTAGCCGTAAAAATTTACAGATAAAATTTGCAATTAAAAGTTTTACAGTTAAAAAATTTGCAATAAAAATTTGCAGTTCAAAAATTTGCAGTAAACTTTATAGTAAAAATTTGCAGTAAAAAAATTGGGAGTAAAAATTGTAAAAAATTGCAATAAAAAAAAAGTAAAAATTTACTGTGAAAATTAGTAGTAAAAATTTGCGGTAAAAATTTATGGTAAAAATTTGCTGTATAAAAATTGCAGTAGAAAATTTGCAGTTAAAAATATGGGAGTAAAAATTTGCAGTAAAAAATCAGCAGTAAAAAAATTGCAGTTTGAAAATTGCAATACAAAAATTAAGAGTAAAAATTTGCTGTAAAAATTACAATGACAATTTGCAATTAAATTTTATAGTGAAACTCTGCAGAAGCAATTTGCAGTAAAAATTTTCAGTTAAAATTAGAAGTTAAAATTAAGAGTAAAAATTTGCAAAAAAAGTTCCATTAAAAATTTGCATTAAAAATTTACCGAAAAAATTTACATTAAAAAAATTGCAATAAAAATTTATAGTAAAAATGTGTAGTAAAAATCTGCTAGAAAAATTAGCCGTAAAAATTTACAGATAAAATTTGCAATTAAAAGTTTTACAGTTAAAAAATTTGCAATAAAAATTTGCAGTTCAAAAATTTGCAGTAAAATTTACAGTTAAAATTTACTGTATAAAAATTGCAGTTAAAAATTTGCAGTTAAAAATTTGGGAGTAAAAATTTGCAGTAAAAAATCAGCAGTTAAAAAAATTGCTGTTTGAAAATTGCAGTAAAAATCTGCTGTAAAAAAATTGCAGTAAAATAATTGAAGTAAAAAATTGCAATAAAAAAAGGAGTAGAAATTTAATGTTAAAATGGGCACTTAAAATTAGCAGTACAAAATTTGCAGAAATAAAATTGCGGTAAAAAATATGCAATAAGAAAAATTACAGTAAAAAAATTGCAATAAAAAAATTGCGGTAAAAAATCTGCTGTAAAAATATTGCGGTAAAAAATTTTCAGCGAAAATTTTGCATCAAGCATTGGCATCGAGGATTTTAGTAAAAAAATATCAGTAAAAAGTACCTTCTTTTGCCTCATCGTTTCCATGATAGCTTATGTGCTTAAGGATACGGTATTTTTGGAATATCAGATTTTTTTTAATTATTCGGATTTAAAGTCATCCATGGAAAAAATTGCTACTAAGCTTAGTCTTTGTGTCTGTAAGCCTAGCGAATGTGAGTGTAGACATAAGAATTTTCGGGGAGCAACACAGACTTTCTACTTTTCGTCATGGTTTTTTTTTGTGCTTGGTTTAAATCCTACATCTGTGTCTGAAGATAAAGACCTTATCTAGTATCTGCTGGTTAATAATAGATGTAAATTCTAAGAAAACTAGGTAAATATCGAAAAATTCATCATAATGAAGCCAATTTGTACTGATGGAACAGCAAATCCAATTTGTGGATGGGAATATTCAATGCGAAAGCAAAAGTTTGGAAGATTTACTTAAGTACATAAGACTTTTCATTCGTAGTTACAGTCATTCTAAGTAAGTTTGGATATGAAAATTGTGCAACCAACGCAGCTGTTGTTATTATTTTCTCAACACTATCTACTCTCGTGGTTGTACAATATTTTAAAATCTTATTATCCGCTCCATCCCCCATGAGTCTATTTGGTAGCAATTCCGACATTTTCTATGTTCGAGCTCAGTTATCCTTAATGTCTCTGAAGAATTTACTGTTCTCCATATTTCCCATTAATATGACTCTATAATGTTTGGAGCTACTTGATAAGACCACCATTATTCTGATCCATTTTCATATGTTCATATTTTGGTACTTTCGCTGATGGAAAACTATTCTAGGATTAGTAATAATCCACGTCTTATGTAAGATCATTTTTGTCATGTGAATTCTGACAGTCGAGTATTCAAAGGCACATTTTCTATGATTAAGTTGGAACAGAGCCCATAATCTGAAATAATGCGTACATTGCTCATTTAATATCAAAATATGATTTTTAATTAAAAATTCACAGAAAAGCCATTTTAAGAAATATTTCCTTTTTGCAAGATAGCAAAAAAAAAAATGTTTCTGTTTTTTTTTTGGAGAATGATTTTACTTTAAGGATTTGCTGTTAAACTTTTTCAAAATAAAAAAAAATTCTTAAAAGTTTTCGAAAGTAGTCACTTCCGAAAATAGTGTAAGGACTCTAAAATGTTATGGCTTCGATTAGGCTTCGTATTTTTTCTTGAAGCTAAATTATTTTCTTTTTGATTAGCAAGTCACGATATTCAAGTCTCAATATTTCCCCACAATGAGGTAGTCTCTATGGATTTACTATTATTCTATGTAAACGAATATAAAGAGTAATTTCTGATTGGATAAGTTATTGCCTAATGGAAGGGTAATCTGCTGTAGTAAATAATATCGATATGCATCGTTCAATAATATCCTTAAGCACAGTAAAAATCTATAAGAACGTTTTGTCAAAGGAACAATTTTCTTTTGCTCATGAGTACGTATTCATCTTCGTAAGTAATCCGTAAATTAAGTAAAAGGATGACTGAGACTTATAAGGAAAGTTTATATAGATTCATGAATACAAATAGTCTTTTACTCACGAAGAAAGGGAACTAAAGTCGAGTTTAAATTAGATTGTTTAAGAACAATCTTTTGCATATACATTGACGTAAAATATTGTGTAATATGCTGATAAGATTTGTTTAGCTGGTCTTATATGACTGACGTGAATTTACTTCAAAAGAATTCTTGTAAAAGCTCACTATAATATTTTAACTTTAAGAAGAGTCGATTATTTAACTCTGAAATATGATAATTTAGTTGATTTTTGAAGAAAACCTAAAACTGCTTGTTCAGGGCTTAAGTGTCCAGGACCATCACTTACGACACTGTTAAAAATTATTTGTCCAACGCATTGTCAATTTATAAAGTCAATACTATTTTAAAAAATGTTAAAATAATTTTGGTAGCTACAAAAACCTTCAAATATAAATATTAATAATCCTTAATGATGTATGATCTACTTTTTTCTGCCCTCTAAGAGGGTACAATTAGCTAGACTTCCAAATACCAATATTGTCTCGACCTCGAAACTGGTTTAATTTACCTCAAAACCTTAAGAAATATTGGATTGATAGTCCCATTCACCTCTGAAATATCACCCAAACCAGATTATAGGCCACTCAGACCTTAAAGCTTATGGCCTTAAGAGGTTCTAAAAATTCCAAGTTTTTTTAGATCATAAAACTTTAATTGTGTTAAATGGTAGATTTAAGATAAAACAAAATTTGTATTAAAACTGGGACCTTAAAATTCACAAAAGTCTGATTCATAGCTTAAAATATTTTTCACTAGGTCTTAAAAGAAGTTCAACTATGACATAAAAATAGCCCTCAATAAATTTTGAGGCCTAATTAACTGTTAAAAATTAACAAAGTTAAAAACTGGGATGCTAAAATTAATTTAGGATTGCATTAGGGTCTCAAAACTGAGATTATATTGTACAATAGTATCTTAAAACTATTTTTTCAATAATTAAAACTGTGTCATTATCTACTAAGACCTTAAAATTAACAAAGATAAGTTGGGATTTTCTTATACAATATCAAAACTGGGACCCTACAATTCGGCGGTGGTAAACTTAAGGTCCTAGAATTTTGACAACCTTAAACTGGATAAATTGTCATTTAAATCTCAGAATATAAATTTTTTTTTATCTAAGAACTTAGAGTTTTTGGTTTTGCAGACTTTGTTAATAATTAAACGTGTGTCATTATCTGCTAAGACCTTAAAATTAACAAAGATATATTGTGAATTGCTTGATCAAAACTGGGACCCTAAAATAAAATTATGATTCAATTAAGGTCCTAAAATTTTGAAAACCTAAAACTGGATAAATTGTCATTCAGACCTCAGAATATAAAATTTTTTTTATCTAAGAACTTAGAGCTTTTGGTTTTGCAGACTTTGGTAATAATTAAAACAGTATCATTATCTATTAAGACCTTAAAATCAACAAAGATAATATGGGATTTTTTTAATATCAAAACTGGGATGCTTAAATTAAGTTAGGGCTTGATTAAGGTCTCAAAAAATTGGTAACTGAAAACTGAATAAAAAGTCATTCAGACCTCAGAATATAAATTTTTATTATCTAAGACCTTAGAAATGTTTGTTTTCAGATTTTGTTAATAATTAAAACTGTGTCATTATCAACTAAGACCTTAAAGTTAACAAAGATATATTGTGAACTGTTTGATCAAATCTAAGACCCTAAAATGAAATTATGACTCAATTAAGGTCCTAAAATTTTGACAACCTAAAACTGTATAAATTGTCATTCAGACCTCAAAATATAAAATTGTTTTTATCTAAGACCTTAGACATTTTTGTTTTCAGATTTTGTTAATAATTAAAACTGTGTCATTATCTACTAAGACCTTATAGTTAACAAGGATATATTGTGAATTGTTTGATCAAATCTACGACCCTAAAATGAAATTATGAGTCAATAAAGGTCCTAAAATTTTGACAACCTAAAACTGTATAAATTGTCATTCAGACCTCAAAATATTAAATTGTTTTTATCTAAGACCTTAGACATTTTTGTTTTCAGATTTTGTTAATAATTAAAACTGTGTCATTATCTACTAAGACCTTAAAATGAACAAAGATAAGCTGGAAATTTATTCTTTCAGAACTGTGACCCTAAAATTAAGGTCTCAAGATTTCGGTAGCTCAAAACTGGTTAAAAATTAATGTTAACCTTCAAATATTTTTTTAATGTAAGACCTAAGATTTAGTCTTGTGTTTTGAAATTTTTTTAATAACTTAAACCGTGTTATTATCCACTAAGACCTTAAACTTATCAAATATAAGTTGGGAATTTTTTATATCAAAACTGGGATCTTAAAATTAGGTTATGGTTGGATTAAGGTCTCAAAATTTTGGTATCTAAAAACTTTATAAATATTCATTCAGACCTCAAAATATGAATTTTTTTTATATAAGACCTTAGAAATTTTGTTTTACAGATTTTTTTAATAATTAAAACTTTGTTATTATCCGCTAAGACCTTAAAAATAGGAAAGATTAGTTGGACATTTTTTATTTGAAAATTGGGACCTTAAAATTATGTTATGATTGAATTAAGACCTCAGTTTTTTATTTTAAAAAATAAAAACTAAATACTTTTAGGCTCGCTTTGTTATTACCAGAAGAGTTATTCCAATTTCAGAAGACTTCCTTAGTCTTCCACAGTCTTTTCATATTTAAAAAGTTTTCCTTCTTAAGACCGTCACTAATGCTATTCTGGTTTCGACACGAAATAATAGAAAAAATATTGAATAAAGCCAAGATGAATGATTATTTTACTAGACAAAAATGTGATATTAACAAAATTCTTATTACATGAGATAAAACTAAAACTAACAAAGGTGAAAATAGAACTAAAATAATCTATAGAAATGGGAAAAAAGGAAAAATAAGAAATTCTCATAATAAATCGTATATCAAAAGTATACAAAATTTATCCTGTTCATGATCTTTTATGTCATATCATACGTCATACAACTGAACTGAACTGTAAGATTGATTGACGAAAGCACAATCGTTTTTCCTTGTCATAGTTTCCGTGATGTTGTGTGGCAAAGTTTTCTGGATCGTTTTTATTCTCGAAATAATTAACTTCGTGACAACGATTCATCGAAAATGAATTGTGGCATATAGAATTATATGGAATTAAGGATGCTAAACTGAAAGGATCTGTAACTGCAAGAATTCAAAGCTATAAGCATGTAAGGATAAAAGGATAATGATGCAATAGCAAATGTTTGTGTATGAATAAACTGAAAGGAACACAAACAAGGAAACATGTGAGTACGCATCCTTCTTTGGTTATTATATTAAATCCTGTTAATAATAATGAATCTTAACAATTTCTGTAGAGTAATTCCACTCAAACCTAGAAGGTAGTGTATACTTTTTCTAATGTAATTAAAAGTCGAAAAAAGGAAACGATTCCATAAGGAGAATAATTTTCCCTAAGCAATTGTAAACTAACTATTGAGCCTAGCTAAATAAACTAGATTAGATTGATGATCAATCATCGTCTGTCATATGAATTCCTGCAACACTCATACAGGATTCCAACTGAGAGGAATCCTATACGAAAACGTAAGCAATGGCGTCAATTTCACTTTTACTCTCTTTTTAATTTTCCTATAATAACAGTTAATCCTGTTCTTTATTGTCATAGTAAAATAAGACCAAAAATTATAGTTAAACGTAGAATTGGAGAAAAACAAAAATTAAATCCAAAATCCCAAAGTACCATTAACTTAAATCCTTTCACTTTTCTGTTAATTTTACGAATCCTTTAAGATTTTCCGGTTTTCAAGTGTGATTGTCGTTAATCCCATAGCAGACCATAACCTTTAAATTATATTATAATTCTCTCTTCATATGCAGTTTCCCTCTGCCACTTCTCGTATCATTTCCGGTTATGGTTGTTTAATAAATTTTTTTTGCCATATTTTTTATAGCGGGTTTTGGGGAAAGGAGGAAATTTCCTGAATTTTTGCCAAATTGGTACATTCTTTGCTAATGTCTATTCCCAGCGAACATTTGACCAATTTCTGCCATCCATTTTAATTGTGGAATGGGCGGTGATTATTAACTTTTCTACTGGGAAGACCTATTGTTCTAATTAATGAAGAAATAAATCATTCGGAGATCAACATTTTGTGGAAATCTAAGACAGCAAAAGATAAGATAAGGCAATTAAAATCAAATAGATAAAAAAATATAAACAAGTTTTTGGCAGGGTAGAGAGCGGTCAGTTGTGTTCAACTCAGCGAAAGTCGAAAATATTCGAAAAAAAAGAGTTTTTTATAGTAAAATTTTCAAATAAACTGGCTGGATTGATTAAATGTTCATCATTTGTTATATTAGAAATCGACTTTTGATGAAATATTTATTTTGGGTAAAAAAAAAATGGCGTCTTAAAAATTTGATAAGTTTTAAAATTTACAAAAAAAAAATTTTTTTTTTACTAAAAACCGTACAAAAATTAAAATTTTTTTTATCAAAATTGTCTTAGTTTGATTTATTAAGATTTTTGTCTAATTTACAATTTTTTTAGTTATTAGGTCAGATTTAATTGACTCAAAAAAGTAACCAAGACCTAAAAACTATAACTGATAGAATACGGAGACCTAATAATATTTCTGTCTTTCTAAAACTAAAGCTAGGTCAGTAACCACATATACACATCTACAAATTCAAATAAGATCAGATGATCAAGGTGAGATTGTCGGTAGACCTACGAACTCAAACATTACTTACTTAATTGGCGATGTTTTTAGCTCAATATTAGGTGGCAAGCTGTCGGGGCCTAAAAATATAGAACCGAATAGCTTAAGAAGGATTATTTTTGCTCAAAATTAGACCAATAATCACTTAGACCTAAAAAACTAGATTTTTCGTAGGTCTAAGTGGTGATTGGTCTAATTGAATAAAAAAAATTATATTTTATTTAATTAAAAACTGGATCAGTGTAAAGGTTAAGACCTAAAAATATGAAAAGTATTTCAGGTGACAATTCCAAAATTTGTTTCACTCAAAAATTCGGTCAGCAGTTGCCTAGATCAATAATTCTACTAGTTTTACGTGGGAAAATTCAATGTTAATCTACAAATTCAATTAAAATGTAATGAAAAAATATCGAAAAATTTACATAAAATTTTAGGTGATAATCTTTATAAGTTTTTTTCTACAATCAAAAATTAAGTTTGATTGAATTCGCAGACGTAGAAATTTAAATTGTATCTGTCGATAAGTTGTTAAGTTTTTGGTTCTAAAGTATATTTGGGGATTCAAAAATTTTAGCATTTTGAGGTGGAAATGTTAATTATTCTTTTTTGTTAAAATTAATAATGTAGACCTACGAATATAAACAGTGTTAATAAATTAAGATAGTATGTTTAAGATAATAAGACCTAAAAATTGATAATAAGACCTACAAATTGAAATTATGTCAATTTAAAGAGTAGAAATTCTCTTAAACATGAAACTGACCTGAGAGTGCTTATGGCATCACTGACCTAACAATTTAAATGGTTTTGGCTATTTTGACCTAAAAAATTAGGTGAAATGCATAATTTTACAATGCTAAGTGATTAAGATAATATGTTTAAGATAATAAGACCTAAAAATTGATAATAAGACCTACAAATTGAAATTATGTCAATTTAAAGAGTAGAAATTCTCTTAAACATGAAACTGACCTGACAGTGCTTATGGCATCACTGACCTAACAATTTAAATGGTTTTGGCTATTTTGACCTAAAAAATTAGGTGAAATGCATAATTTTACAATGCTAAGTGATTAAGATAATATGTTTAAGATAATAAGACCTAAAAATTGATAATAAGACCTACAAATTGAAATTATGTCAATTTAAAGAGTAGAAATTCTCTTAAACATGAAACTGACCTCACAGTGCTTATGGCATCACTGGCCTAACAATTTAAATGGTTTTGGCTATTTTGACCTAAAAAATTAGGTGAATAGCATAATTTTACAATGCTAAGTGGTTAATATAATATGTTTAAGATAATAAGACCTAAAAATTGATAATTAGACCTACAAATTGAAATTATGTCAATTTGAAGAGCAGATATTCTCTTAAATATAAAACTGACCTAACGGTGCTAATGGCATCACTGACCTAACAATTTAAATGATTTTGACTATTGTCACCTAAAAAATTAGGTCGGAACTTCTAGTAGGAGTAAAAATTTAAAAAAATGTCAATTTTTTTTGCTAGCACAAAATTTTTCCAAATTACACTAAATAAGATACAAATGGAAATTCCTTAAAAAAATATTTCCTCCAAGAATTATTTAGTAAATGTAAAAAACAAACTTTTGTTATCCTCTGGGAAAAATTTGAATATTCTTAAATGGTGATTGGTGCGTAAATTGCGTTTTTGGAAAATAGTATCAACTCTGTTAGTAACAGGAACCCTTCATAATAGTTTATCCACAAATTTTCATAGTTGGAAAAACTAACTAACACAAATAAAAGAAAAATTAATTTTACTTACCCTCGTTAAGAAGAGTATAAAAAAATTATACTAAAAACTCCAGAATTAAAGGCAAGAAAAATTTGTAAAAATGTAAAAATTGTCATCGGGTATTCCCGATGGGCTAAAAATTCATACGTTTTCAGGACATTTTGCCAAGTTTTTTTTTATTCGCATGCATTTTGAGATTACAATGTGACAAAAGAAGGAGGATCGGTTAGGGGAGTAGTGTGCCAGTTGGGGCTTGAATATGAGTGATTGTATTCACCGAATACACTTGTTGGGCTGAAGGGGTTTTTTGTCCTTCGTTATGCATTATTAACAGAATGAGGGTTACTGTAATATTATAAATAAGCGGCTTTTTCGATTGCTTATTCACCGGGATTTATATACTAAAATGAATACGTTATTTGCTGAGGGAATATTTCATATGGGATATTGTTTATGTTCTGAACAGGACGATGGTGACTATGGTGACTGTGATAATGTTAGCTTACCGGCAAACGTATACTATTGGCATGAGCAGTTGCCATCTCAGCGAAATGACAGTGAAAAATATTCTGGCCTAGATGAATACGGTAAGGAGTAGTTAAACATGAGCAATGAGCACCCGAACTTGGCACCAGACACAAATGCGATTTATATTCATAAAATCCAAATTTAGAAAAATTATCAATGACTTCGTTGTTCTTAGTCAAAGTTTGGCCTAGTCTGACCCAATAAACTGGTACGGTTGCGATGTCCTTGGACTGTGCAGAGGTAAGGAGTGTGTTAGTTATAATATGGCCTATTCGTGTAAGAGCCGATTCAGCTTTCTTATTGTAGAATAGGGCCCTATCCCTGTAGTGCTATTACATGCGACAGTCCCAGTTCAAAGTTTGAACGCAATACGTTCTGGCTCATACCTTTTCCATATTAATTCATTCGCTTTGTTTTCCGTTTTCAACCATGAAAAATTCCTCTTGCCTTGGATAGATGCACAGAGGCTTCCATTGGTATTATCTTTATTGCGGATGGTAGCCTTAATATAATTCTTAAATGTAAGAGCAGAGATTTCTCATAAAATATGGTAATAGGTATGAATGTAATTCACTAAGCTTAATGGTTCCGAAGATGCTATAGAATTTATATTGTTCAGTCTTGCAGATTAAGCTACAAATTTTGATTGATTTTCGGTTTTTTATTTTCTTTGCTAAAATTATGATTATTATGTGCATTTAGAAAATTTATTGATATTATTTTGCATATTGTAAATTTTTTCATATTTTAAAAATTGCAAAATGCTAAAAAAAAAAATTGAAATACAAAATTTTCTAAAGGATAAAGTATATAAAAATAAAATTGATATTATAAAAATTTTAAATCAGGGATTCAAAATAGTTCAGTAGAAAAGTGTATCAATAACGAATCGAAAGTACACGTTAAATTGGTCGAAAAATCGACTTTACAGTTTTAGAAGTACTTAAGAATTAAGGAAAAAACGTTTCTTTACTTTATTAAAAAGAATTGTTTTATAATTAAAAGCCTAACAATTTTTTATGGACGCAAACATGGTAAATAGTTTTTGCGGTCATAAGAGACGAAGACATTTTTCCGATCTTGAAAAATGGACTAAAAAATAATTGATTTTAAAAAATTAAGGAAAAATGTGCCAATAAATAATGAAGAATATATCTTTATGCAACTGAAGGGCCTTGTTTAATGCCAGTAAGAGACCCCTATCTAAGGGCTAACTTTTCAAAATACCAGGCAATTTTTTTAATGAATTTTTTATATGTAAAAATTTCCATTAAACGCTTCAGAAATTATTATACTTGAAGACCTAACCTTTTATGTAGCCGAAACTGTCTGTGTCAAACAATTTTGGGGTCATAAGAGACGCTGAAAATTTTTCAGACCCTGAAAAAAAACTAAAAAAAATTGATTTTAAGAAACAAAGAAAAAAGCGTCATTAAGTAATCACGAGAACATATTTATTTGCTTAAAGGACCTTACTTAACGCACGTAAGAGACCCCATTCTAAGGTCCCAAACTTCAAAGACTAGCCAATTTTTGTAAATGAATTTTTAAAAAAAATGCTTTAAATAAGATGGTTCAGAAACTATTATACTTAAAAGCCTCATAATTTTTGGAGCCCCAAATATGTTATCAAAAAATTTTGGGGTTATAAGAGACTCAGCAAATTTTTCAGACCTTGAAAAAAGGACTAAACAAAGGAATTTTGAAAAATGAAGAAAAAAAGTGTTATTAAGTAATCAAGATTACATATTTATTTACTTAAAGGATCTTAGTTAATGTACGTAAGACACTCCACTCTGAGGTCCTAAACTCAAAGGACCAGCCAAGTTTTAAACTGAATTTTAGAAAATTTCTTTAAATGAAATGGTTCAGAAACTATTACACTTAAAAGTCTAATCAAATTTGGAGCCCCAAATATGTTATCAAAAAACTTTAAGGTCCTAAAAGACACAGCAAATTTTTCAGACCTTGAAAAAGGACTAAAAAAATTGATTAATAGATACGAAGGAAAAAAGTGTTATTGAGTAATCAAGAGCACATATTTATTTGCTTAAAGGATCGTAGTTAATGCACGTAAGGGACCCTACTCTAAGGTCCTAAACTCCAAAGACCAGTCAATTTTTTCAATAAATTTAAAAAAAAATGGAATGATTCCGAAGATTTTAAACTTTACGGCCTAACTATTTGTGAATCCACAAATGTGTACGTCAACTAATTTTGGGGTCATAAGAGACGCAGCAAATTTTTCAGACCTTGAAAAAAGGACTAAAAAAATGATTTTGAGAAATAAAGATAAAAAGTGTTATTAAGTAATCAAGAGCACATATTTATTTGCTTAAAGGATCTTAATTAATGCACGTAAGGGACCCCACTCTAAGGTTCTAAACTCAAAGGACCAGCCAATTTTTTCAATGTATTTAAAAAAAAAATCGAATGGTTCAGAAATTATTCAATTTGAAAGTTTAACCATTTTTGAATCCGCAAATGTGTACGTCAACTAATTTTGGGGTCATAAGAAACGCAGAAAATTTTTTCAGACCTTAAAAAAAAGGACTAAAATAAATTAATTTTCAGAAACCAATGAAAAAAGAGTTTGGACTTTGGTTAATTTACCTAAGAAGTCAACCTGTAAGGACCAATTTTATTATTTAAAAGCCGAAAATATGCCGGATTCAAAAAGTCCTTGAAATAGCGAAAAACAAGAACGAAAAATTATTTAAAATCCTTAAAAATTTCAATTTGAAAAAAAAATATTTTTTCAGTTGTTTTTAAGAAATAAGAAAATTAAAATAAAAATATTGAGCCTATTTTTCAATTTAAAGGACTTTTATTATATGTTTTTTTGGGTATGTACTCTGTAAATATTCAAATAGGATTTTTAGGCAATTATTTTTAAAAAAAAAAAAATTATTTTGCTTAAACAATTTTTTTAATGACAAACAAAAAAAATTTGTCAAAATCAAAGTTTTAAATCATCTTAAAAAGGATAATGAATTTTCACATGTTTTCACTTGAAAAATTTTACTTTTTGCTTTGCACTTATTCAAATTTATTATTTAATAAAATAATATCCGTAAAAGTATAAACTGAAAAAATAATGAGGCACAAAAAGAAAAAAAAACAAACAATGTTGTGAAGGGCAGCAAAAAAAAAAATTGATAATATTTTTTTTGAATATTATTGTGTGAAATTTCAAGGTAAGCACACACATTTTAAATAACTGAATATGACTATGATAATAGATGTAACGTGTTCTTAAGGATAATCCTAAAAGGGATAATAGCAAATATTAACAATAAAATGGAGGTAAAAAACCAATTGAAAAGAGTATTTTTATTATGTTCGAAAAATTGTGATAGAAGCAAATTGAAAAATAAAATGTGTAACGAGGAAAAAAGACGTTTTTTTAAGAATGTATCTTTGGAGACAAAAAAAAATTACGAACAGTCGGTAAGGACTATCTTAAAAAGGAAAATGATGGTATATGAAAATTCAGATATGAAGGACCTTAAAAAATGTACACAAATTTTGAAAGCACTTTCCTCTGCCCTTCTCCCAGCAGAAAACGCTTTGGGGCTATAAGTCCTTAGGTCTATGAGGTGAAGTACGAAGAATGTGTTAACAATTGAATCTGTTCACTTTGTATAAAAGCGTTTGACAATAAATAAAAAATAACCAAGAAAACAAGGTAGCAATTTATAAAATGTAAGATATTGTTTACCTTTTAAAAAGCACACGCAATTTACAAAAAGAAGAAGAAGAAGAAATTTGCCAACTTCTTAGAATAAGGACAGGAAGAAAGAGTCTAAACTTTGGGAGAGTTCAAAACGGAAATAGACAAAAAAAAAGAGTAAGTGAAGGACTAAAAAATAATTCTCAAAAAAAAACTAGATAAACGTTAAAAATGATATTAAAAAAACAACTGAAATCGATTAAAAATATACGCAAAAATATTCTCAGTATTCGAACAAGGCGACCATAAAATCAAGGCGACGACGAAAAAGGAAGCGTCAGAAAAAATAACCGAATAACCATCGCTTCCTCATTCTCTACCACGTAAAAAAAATCCCCAAAAAAATTTTTTTTTACTAAATCCTTTTTGATATTATGGAGCTAACTCCCTCGGGTACTGGGTTCTAGTACTGATACCAGTACTGTTATCGGTGCTGTTAATGGCGAAGATAAAGGAAAAACATTCGGGAACGCTGGTAATTTGATAAAAATTTCGCCTTCCGTGAATGAAACAATAACAGTTAGCACTTTAGTTTATTGTAATTGTTTATTCTATTAAGATTATGGGGTAGAATGTGTCAATGCCAAAGGAAAATGGCGGCGGGAACTTATGAAAAAGTACACGTTTTGGGGAGAAGTATTCTCAGATTGTTATTAAGTTTGAGCATCGATCGAAGGAAGCGTCGGTAGTTAAGGATTAATTTTCTAGAAAGAAAAACATTTCAATTCAAAATTCCGCGTGAATAGGTTCAGTTAGAAAATGTCATCTTTCTGTAGGTCTAGGCTCGCGTTCACCTTGTTTCCTGTCAAAAAAATATATTCGGTCAAGGCCGTCCAAAAAAATATTCCTTTAAGCGTTTTATGAAGGCCGTTGTTTGACTTTGATAATATTCTTAGGACCCCTAAGAATAGATTAAATGATATTTCCAAAATTAGAACTTTCCAGACAAAAAAGAACTCTTTTATTTTCCAAAATTAGAACTTTCCAGACAAAAAAAAATGTAGTTTGAAATTTATTTTCATTTAACCTTTCCCACATTTCCATTCTAGAATTTCATGTTAAGAAACCAGAATTTCAGGATAAAATGCACATGACTAGTCGTATATAAGGAACTCTAGCAGGATTTACTAAATCAAGGATTGTGCTTTCTGACAATTTTATATGCTATCTCAAGGATTCCCTCAACGAAAGTGTTACAGTTTATAAATTAAATTCATTGTACTCTAAGAGTGGGTGCTATTGCCATTAGTCGGTAACAATCTGTGCTGAATTTTCTAACCCGAGTCAGGCGAGGATAAAATTTCTTGTTCGCTCTTAATTTCCAAGCAAAGAAAAATTTAATCTTCGCCATATTGTTGGGTTGTGCTAAATGCAATTTTCCACTTATACCTTATAAGTTTTATATTTAAGAAAATCAACTCGTAATTAAGGGAATGCATGTGTATAGAGTTAAATATGATTTTTGCGAACGAATGCTCATTTAAAAATTCAATCTACTCCAAAAGGTATGCAGTCTCTTAAGAGTTGAACTGAAATGAATTTAATTCGAAATGATTTTTTATATTAAGGGTGGTGAAGAGAAATGTTTTATGACAAAACATTACGAAAACGATCTTAATAAGATTAAATGAAAACGAAATATTAAAAGTCGTTAAAGGCTTAATGCTAAAAATATGCTTTCTTTGTTATTATGTATTTAATTAAAAAAGAAGTTGAAGAAAAATGCTGGTTCGAAAAAGAAAATTTTCCAATTAAAAATAAATTTCAGGAACTGAAAATTTCCACTAAAAATTTCGATTGGAAACTTTTACTGACAATTTTCAGTAAAAATTTCCACCAGAAAAATTTGTCCGAAAAGTTTGCCTTAAAATTGCGACTGTAATTCCGACTGTAAATTTTGACTGAAAATGTCAACCAAAAATTTCAACCCAAAATTTGGACCATAATATTTGGAAAAAAATAAAACTAAAAATTACGACCAACATTTCGACGAAAACGTCGGCTGTAAATTTCTGACTAAAAATTTCGAGCACCAAATTCGAACAAAAATTTCCACCACGAATTTCGACTAACAAAATTTCGACCAAAAATGTCAACTGATAATTTTTAATGAAGCTCTCGATCAAACATTTTTAACAAAAATTACGACCAAAAATTTCGACCAACAAAATTCGGCTAAAAATTGCAACCAAAAATTTCGATCAAAAATCCAACTAAAAATGTCGACTTAAAGTTTCTAACTAAAAATTTCGACCAATAATTTCGACCGTAAATATTTACTAAAAATTTTGTTCAAAAATTTTGACTAAGAATTTCGACTGTTATTTCAACGAAATTTCCTAAAAAATTTCTATCAAAACTTTCGATCAAAAATTTGGACCAAAAATTATGACCAACAATTTCGGCCAAAAATCCAACTTAAAGCGTTGACTGAAAGTGTCGACCAAAATTTTCGACTAGAAATTTCAAGCAAAAATTTCGACCACAAATTTGTAGAAAAAATTTGGAGCAAAAATTCTGAATAAAAATTTCAACCAAAATTTCGAACAAAACTTTTAAAAATTTCAATCAAGACTTTCGCCCAAAAATTCCAACTAAAAATTTCGACCAAAATATTTTACCAAAAATTTCGACCAAAAATTTCGAGCAACAAAATTTGACATAAAATTTCGACTAAAAACATCGACTAAAAATTTCTGACTAAAAATTTTGACCAAAAATTTCGAGCAACACTATTCGACAAAGAAAATTTGACCAAAATTTCGTCTAAAAACCAACTTTAGTAAGAATTCTAACATTTCAACCAATAATTTTGAGGGAAACTCGACCAAAAATGTCGGCTAACAATTTCTAATGAAACTTTCGCCCAAAAATTTTAATAAAACTTTCGACCAAATATCCAAATTTCTATTAAAAATTTCAATTCTAAATATCTACTGAACATTTCGTTCAAAAATTTTGTTCAAAAATTTCGACAAAAATTTTCTACAAAAAATTTTGACCAAAAATTTGTAGAATAAATTTGGAGCAAAAATTCCGACTAAAAATTTCGACCAAAATATTTGGACAAAAAAAATCAACAAAAAATTTTGACTAACATTTCAACTAAAAAGTTGGCCATAAATTTCGACCAACAAAATTTTACCAAAAATTTCGACTAAAACTTACGACCAAAAATTTCGAACAACAAAATTTGACAAAGAAAATTTGACCAAAATTTCGTCTAAAAACATACTTTGGTAAGAATTTTAACATTTCAACGAAAAATTTTGAATAAAACTTTCGACCAAATATCCAACTAAAAACGCCGACAGAAAGTTTCTAATTAAAAATTTCGATCCTATGTTATCTACTGAACATTTCGTTCAAAAATTTTGTTCAAAAATTTCGACAAAAATTTTCTACAAAAAATGTTGACCAAAAATTTGTAGAATAAATTTGGAGCAAAAATTCCGACTAAAAATTTCGACCAAAATATTTGGACAAAAAAATTCAACCAAAAATTTCGACCAACATTTCAACTAAAAAAGTTGACCACAAATTTCGACCAACAAAATTTGACCAAAAATTTCGACTAAAACTTACGACCAAAAATTTCGAACAACAAAATTTGACAAAAAATTTCGACTCGACTGAAAGTTTCTGACTAAAACTTTCGACCAAAAATTTCGAGCAAAAATTCCGACTAAAAATTTCTACTTGAAAATCTTACTAAAAATTTTTATTTGAATATCTCTCCCTGAAAAGTTTAATTGTTTTTCTCAAGCTTAGTTAGCTCGGCTGTCGTAGTTTGACTATTCATATTTTGTCGGTGGAGTTTATAAAATTAATAACTTTGACTAAAGTAATAAAAATACAGCAAATATTTTAGTAGATTTTGCATTTTTCTTACTTTTGAATTAGTGTATTTGCATTTTGGGATTAAATTGCCACTCATCTTTTGGATAATATTTTGTTTAACGCAGTTGGTAAAACAGAACAGATTCTAGGTGGTTTGAATGCGCAAAGTTGTTCTATTCTTAATCCGACAATGTGTAATTTTCGATAAGAACATTATTTCTATTCCACCTACTTAAGATCATAAAGAAACTTTGTTCGTTGATGATTTCATAGGCCACGTAATTTGAGGCTGCGGAGCTGTTCACTGAAGCTTCCGTCCATACATAGCCATAGCTACAATTTAGCTTTTTGTTTAACTAATAAATCTGTTGAATTTTGTTGTAAGACAGACAGAAAAGATCTCCTTTGAAGGAGTAGGCAGATAAATAGAGAAAATCTTCCTGTTCGAAAGATAAGCAGCTTAAATTTAAAATTTTAAATTCCAACAGAAGTGAATGAATAATAATAAAATAACATTGGCGGTGAATCAAATTCGTTGCTGCCTCCATTCCTCAATGGAAAAACATCCTGTAAGGCAGACGATATCCGGAAACCCACTTCCGTGAACAGACTAACGAATTTTCATTTCTAATTCTCACTGTGTACAAGATACTCTCCCCTTTTTCAGTATTGGACTACTCCAAACTCATCAGCCACCCACCCAATGAGAGGTACTATTATTCAGAAAGGACGCGCTTTCTTGCTCCTCTTTAATATTCATTTGCTTTCATCATGTTTGACTAATCTCTCAGCTTAGACATTCGTATTACGTGTATTGTTAATCGTAAATTAAACTTTAACGTTTCTTATATGAAAAGCTACAAGGTTAGCCAAAATTATTATTATTATTTTTGGATTGCACTTAATTTTAAATTGTTCCATCATTTTTCTTAAAAATCACCGATGGGTATTTACTTCTCTTACAATAATTTTACAGTATTTTTATTTAATATATTCGATCAAAAATTGGTAGTTAAAAATGTTTGCTGGACCTAAAAGTAATAAAAGAAAAATTTTAGCAGCGGAAAGAAGCACGGAAAATTCAGAATTTTGCAGTGAATTCCATAAAAATCGAAAATATATTCAGGACTCTTTAAGAATTCGATCAAAAATAAATAATACTGATGCGCATATTTCTCATTTACTAAAATATTTATGAAACAACCCTTACTTTTCTTATTAGACTTAACGTTATTCGATTCACTAAGAAAACCCTCTATTTGACCAGAAATAATATTGAAAAAGGACACGAGAAATCAATACGGAATGAACCTTTCCATAATGGAAATTTTCATAAATTATTTGATTTTAGAAAACAGAAAACAAATCATCCCCTTTGGATGATGATATTAAACTTTAATGAAAGGATATGCAGAATGTCCGTTTAAAGGGTTGCCCGCTACCAACAAGATTGATTGAATGAACTAAAGTGTCTTAAACTTGTTCAATTTTGACAATTTTTCTTCATTCTTTTATTTCAAAAAATATTTATTTATAGAAAATTTAGAAAGTCTTTCAATTCTATTTTTTATTATAGACATTCGCAGAATTTAATGGCATTCTTTTAATCTATTTTTTGGTTTAAAATTTTCGGTTCAAAATAGTCTGTAAAAAATTTTTGCCTAAAAAGTTTTCGATAAAAAAATTGTCAGTAAAAATGGCGAAATTTATCGGTCAAAATTGTGGGTATAAATTATCGGTAAAAAATTTGCGATAACAATTTGAGGTTAAAATTTTCTGTAACAATTGTCGATCAAAATTTTCGTTAAAAACTATCGTTAAAAATTTTTGGTAAAAATTTTTGTTAAAAATTTTTGATAAACATTTTGGGTAAAATTGTTCGGAAAAAATTAAATGTAAAAATTGTAGTTTAAAGTTGACCGTTTTTCTATACAAATTTTGGGTAGTTTTATGTCAAAATTATCGGTAAAAAATATTCGGTAAAAAATTGTCTACAAACATTTTCGATAGAAATTGCGGTAAAAATTCTACAGTAAAAATTTTCGGTAAAAAATTCTCGTTAAAAATGTTTGGTGAAAATTAACGGTCAAAATTTTGGGGATAAAATATTGGTAAAAAATTTATGGTAAAATCAACGCTGGAAATTTTATAGAAAAATTTACAGTAAAACTTTTGGGTAGTTTTCGGTCAAAATTCTGAGTAAAAATTTTCAGTAAAAAATATTCTGTAAAATATTATCGGTAAACATATGTGGTAAAAATTTTTTTTCAAATGTTTGAAGAAAAATTGTCGGTAAAAAATGTTCGGTAGAAAATTTTTGAAAAATCAACTGTGGAAATTTTTCAGAAAAATTTACGGTAACAAATTTCGGTAAAAACGATCATTAAAAATTATCGGTAAAAATTGTAGTTAAAAGTTTAACATTTTTCTGTTATAATTTTGGGTAGTTTTCGGTCAAAATTTTGAGTAAAAATTATCGTTAAAAAATGTTCGGTAAAAAATTGTAATAGTAAAATTTTTAGTAAAAATTTTTCGTTAAAAAGTTTTCATTAAAAATGTTAAAATTTTCCGTCAAAATTTTGGGTATAAATTATCCGTAAAAAATTTGCAGTAACAATTTGTGGATAAACTTTTCGGTCAAAAATTTCGTTAACAAATTTCAGTAAAAACTGTCGTTAAAAATTTTCGGTAAAAATTTTTGTTAAAAATTTTCGGTAAATATTTCGGTAATATTGTTCGAAAAAAATCAACTGTAAAAAATGTAGTTAAAACAGACTGTTTTTCTGTAATAATTTAGGGTAGTTTTCGGTCAAAATAAATATTCAATAAAAATGTTGAAAATTATCGGTAAAAGTTTAGGATATAAATTATCGGTAAAAATTTACGGTAAAAATTTGTGGTTAAAATTTTCAGTAAAAAATATTCGGTAAAAAATGATTGTTAAACACTTGTGGTAAAAATTTTTTCTCGAATGTTTGAAGAAAAATTGTCGGTAAAAATGTTTGGTGAAAACTATTGGTCAAAATTTTGGGTATGAATTATTGGTAAAAAATGTTCAGTAGAAAATTTGCGGAAAAATCAACCGTGGAAATTTTATTGTTTTTCTGTTTTAATTTTGCATCGTTAAAAAATGTTTGGTAAGCAATTGCCAGTAAAAATTTTCAGTTAAAAGTTTTCATTAAAAATGTTAAAATTATCCGTCAAAATTTTGGGTATGAATTATCCCTAAAAAATTTGTAGTAACCATTTGTGGATAAAATTTTCGGTCAAAATTTTTGTTAACAAATTTCGGTAAAAACAGTCATTAAAAATTTTCGGTAAACATTTTTGTTAAAAATTTTCGGTAAATATTTCGTTAAAATTGTTCGGAAAAAATCAACTGTAAAAAATGTAGCTAAAACAGACTGTTTTTCTGTAATAATTTAGGGTAGTTTTCGGTCAAAAAAAATTTACAATGAAAATGTTGAAAATTATCGGTACAAATTTAGGGTATAAATTATCGGTAAAAATTTACGGTAAACATTTTTGGGTTAAATATTTGGCAAAACTTTGCGGAAAGAATTTTCTGTAAAAATTTTCGTTAAATATTCAGTAAAATTTTTCGATAAAAATTTTTTGGTAAAATGGTTGGTAAAAATTTTCGGTAAATTTTACATGTTTATCGAAATTTTCTTTTGGAAATCTCCTGAATCAGCTACATTAAAAAAGGATTCTGCTCATATAATTTCAGTTCTTTGATTTTTAGGTTTTCCGGATTATTATTAATACAGTTTAATTTTGAATACATATCGTCATTTTTATAGTTTCTTTTTTATTTAGAAAAATAAGTCAAAACCCTTAAAACATTGGTTTTGGCTTGCAATAATTTTTAGATCGAAATAAAGTTTACTCTCAATATGCTCTTGAAAATAATTCCTGCTTAACACAATAACATTCGTTATAGTTGGAGCCAGAAAAGTTAACTGAAAAGTCAAAAATTATAATAAAAAGTTACTAAAGTTCAAGTAAATGAACTTTGCAAAAAAGGCCAACGAAAAATGGGGAAAAAAAACTGTAACAAATTTTTAAATAACAAAAAAATTGGGATGAAAAGAAAAAGTTCAGGAAAGGAAATAAGACTTCCGGTACCCTGCCGAATGGTAGCATATTGTGGACATAACGGAGAGAAAATTTTGTGCGAACTTATTTCGTATTCAAAACTTATTTTATTCGAAAGAGTGCCGAGCAAATCGAAGAGAAAATCAATTTGAAAATGATGCGCATATGACAGCCGCCAGAGTTTAGGGTGTGATTGGGTACACAATTTTCCAACCCCCAGAAATTATATCCACACTCACGACTGACGATGATACTTTTTTATCAATATTTAGAAAAAAACATAAAAATAGTAAAACCATATCTGGGAGGGGAAAGGGAGAATCGGAGGGAGGCTTGGTTGTAATAGAACTTTTCCAACTGGCAGTGTAGAAAAATTTGTCCAAGTAAGTTTTTATAGTTCATATTCTGATTTTCCAACCGTTGCTATCCTTAGCATCTTCGAATTCATCTTAAAGGATAGGTTCCTATCCTATTCTTGCTGATGTGAACAAGTTTAGGAACAACTTTGAACACAAAAGATGGCAAAAACTGATATTGAACCCTTCCTCATTTAATAAATTCATTTATTTGTATTTATTTATATTTCTTCAACTTTTCCTCTTCACATGTACCATATTTGAACAGCTTCATTTTGCCGTTGGTATGTCCTTTTTACTGAAGTACGAAAAGGATACTAACATTTTATTTCTTGGTCAAAAATTTCAATTTTACTAGCCTCTGCTTGGTTTGAGTTTCCAAAATTTGTTTGTTTGACATTATTAACACGAATACTGTTGAAGTTATGAAAACTTTTTTAATAAATGTTGATAAAATGATTTTATCTAAAAAAAAGAACGTATGTTCAAGAGTCTATCTTAAGTACAGTAAATAGATGGAAATTTATTTAAAACTTTCATTTTATTCAAGCAAAATAAACAAAATGAAATTCTTTTGAGCAATTATTAAGAGTTTCTCATTTTGTTGGCTCCCAATAAGCTTTTAATAAAAAAAAACATATCTCAAAACAGAAGCTGTCATTAAATTTGGCAAAAAGACTGTCATTTATTCACATTTGCTTTTAAATGTTATTTGTTCACAATATGTAGTCTAAGTGATCGAATAGAAAAATTAATGAAATTAAATTAAAAAATGAATACAGAAAAATTTTTCAATTTATTTTGCTAACATCGAAAAGATGTCTTAGATTATTTTGATTAAATTAAAATGTCTGCTAAAAATTTGTACCAAAAATTTATGCCAAAAATCTTTGCTGGCAATTTTTACCGTAAATTTTGACCACAATTTTTACCAGAAATTTCCACCGAAAACTTTTAATGAAAATTTTTACCGAAATTTGTTATCAAAAATTTTGATCGAAAATTTTTATCTAAAATTTGTACAGTAAATTTGTACAGTAAATTTTGACAGTAATTTTTTACAGTAAATTTGTACAGTAAATTTTGACAGTAATTTTTTACAGTAAATTTTTACAGTAAATTTTTACAGTAAATTTTTACAGTAAATTTTTACAGTAAATTTTTACAGTAAATTTTTACAGTAAATTTTTACAGTAAATTTTTACAGTAAATTTTTACAGTAAATTTTTACAGTAAATTTTTACAGTAAATTTTTACAGTAAATTTTTACAGTAAATTTTTACAGTAAATTTTTACAGTAAATTTTTACAGTAAATTTTTACAGTAAATTTTTACAGTAAATTTTTACAGTAAATTTTTACAGTAAATTTTTACAGTAAATTTTTACAGTAAATTTTTACAGTAAATTTTTACAGTAAATTTTTACAGTAAATTTTTACAGTAAATTTTTACAGTAAATTTTTACAGTAAATTTTTACAGTAAATTTTTACAGTAAATTTTTACAGTAAATTTTTACAGTAAATTTTTACAGTAAATTTTTACAGTAAATTTTTACAGTAAATTTTTACAGTAAATTTTTACAGTAAATTTTTACAGTAAATTTTTACAGTAAATTTTTACAGTAAATTTTTACAGTAAATTTTTACAGTAAATTTTTACAGTAAATTTTTACAGTAAATTTTTACAGTAAATTTTTACAGTAAATTTTTACAGTAAATTTTTACAGTAAATTTTTACAGTAAATTTTTACAGTAAATTTTTACAGTAAATTTTTACAGTAAATTTTTACAGTAAATTTTTACAGTAAATTTTTACAGTAAATTTTTACAGTAAATTTTTACAGTAAATTTTTAAAGTAAATTTTTGACAGTAAATTTTTAAAGTAAATTTTTACAGTTGATTTTTACAGTTGATTTTTACAGTTGATTTTTACAGTTAATTTTTATAGTAAATTTTTATAGTAAATTTTTCCTGCAGTTCATTTTTTCTGCTGTTAATTTTTACTAATGTAAACTTATCTAATGTAGATTTTTACTGCTGCTAATTTTCACTGCTGTAAATTTTCGTTGCTATAAATTTTTACTGCTGTAAATTTTAACAGGTGTAAATTTTCGCTGCTGTAAATTTTTGCATATATAAATTTATGCTGCTATATATTTTTACTGCTGTAGATTTTTACTGCTATAAATTTTTACTGTGCATTTTTTAGGCTGTAAATTTTTATTGCTGTAAATTTTTAGTGCTGTAAATTTTTACTGCTGTAAACTTTTGCTGCTGTAGATTTTTATTGCTGTCAATTTTTGCTGCCATAAATTTTTACTGTGAATTTTTAAGGCTGTAAATTTTTATTGCTGTAAATTTTTACTGCAAATTTTACTGTGAATTTTTATCGAAAATTTGAAACAATAATTTTAATCGAAAATTCTTATGGTAAATATATTTCTTTGTGTTTATTTTTATTTTTTGATAACTGCGAAAATTAATTACACCATTTTTTCAGAGTTTGAATAATAACACAAACAACCTGAAGGATATAACACCTTAGAATATATGAAAATGAGTCAAAATATTAATACAGCCTTTCACATAATCAATTAACTAATCAATTTTGCTGATAATCAGCCATGACAAATTTATTTCTGTTTCACATTATTTGTCATGATACTATCATAAACATGTGCTATTAGATCTATAGCCAGTAGGGTAGTAAATAAATTAATTTAATTTCGAAAGCCAATAATATAAGACGGCAGCCTTACACATGCCACTAAGTTACACGCACCTGGCCTATCATGTACTCATATACTGTTAGGTGCCTTATTACGTAAATCATCCATTTCTAGGTAGACAGATCCGGTGAATGTATGCTTCTACTTATGGGGAGGAATTATCGCTTTCAAAAATACCACAAACCACCACCCAACAGTTGTTCTATTGATTATGAATGACTACCCCACCCCACAACTTTCCATAAATACGAATATATGCGAAATCTGATGGTTAGTCTTGGCTACTAATTAGAGTAACCCATTCCAGAGATTCTCTTTTTGTTCATATATTTTTCCAGTATACATAGAAGGACTCTACATACCTCGATGTATTCCTATTCACTTAGAATGTCGACCTGGACCCAGTTATTCTCAGATATGCGAGTACGTTCATCGATGAACATGTTTGTATAATTTTGATGTACAAATTCAATTAAAAACATTTCAAAATTTATAAAACTCAGTACGATAGTGTGCATCACCAGCTCTATTTGATTTTAAGGGATTTTCATTTGAATTTATTTCACTTTTCAAATCATTGCATTTAACATTTTGGCTTATCGTATTTATTGGCACTGACAAGAGGTAGCTTGGGTACTTCTTTCTTTGACCACCCAAGAAAGCGAATACCAGCACACGTTAATTTCCACTTTCTCTTAGTTTTTGTTATCCTATTTTTACACATTTCCTCAGCTCCTTCTGCTTCATCCCCTCTTCTCCAGTTATACGTTCTTCCATCATATTGACAGCATTTAACATCCGGAAAGCTTATACACTCAATAATAATGTTAATGATAGACGAAAAGGAGAAATTTGTGTTGCTTTTAACAAGAGAATTCCGATTGGGGAGGCTTATGCGAGCAGTAGTTTATGACTGCTCGATGACTTATATGAGGATATGGAAGGACTGGTTGTTGGCTGTGCTTTATGTGAATGAGAAAATTCGCAAGTCGTAACTTAATTAATTTCTGAAAGCAATAGAAAATTAAATCAAAAGTACTATTTTATGTCCTCTTCTTTTCGGCATGTCCTTTTTCTCTTTCTTTATATTATTGATGCTGTACTCTAACGCATTGCATTCCTGCAACACTAAGCGGCTATGCTGCTTGGCTTGATGATCAATAACAAAAATCATGTGAATATATTGTTTGAGATACCATGTCATATCCTTAAAGTTTCAGCATACATAAGCAAGGAAGGATATGATTTTGCTTTGCTGTCAACTTTTTTTTTTTGCTCTTTCATTAACAACTTTCCATGTGAATTGCTAATAAAAACTTGTTTATATTCTTTGCTACTTGATTGTTGATTGTTTATGTTTTTTTTCCTTTAATTATCTTTACAAAAAAAAGAAGTAGGTTGAAGAAGCTTTTATACGGTATAAACCAAAAACTCGACTATGAAAATTTACAAAATAAAATTGACAATAGGAAATTATAGCAGAAAAATTTATATCAGTAAATGTTTATAGCCTAAAAAATTCGCAGTAAAAATTTACACCTGTAAAAACTTGCAGCGTTGAAAATTTAAAGCAGTAAAAATTTATAGCATTAAAAATTTACAGCAATAAAAATGTACAGCCTAAAAAATTCACAGTAAAAATTTGTAGCAGTAAAATTTTACAGCAGAAAAATGTACATCAGCAAAAATTTATAGCAGCAAAAATTTTTAGAAGTTAAAATTTACAGCACAAAAAATTTACAGCAATAAAAATTGACTGCCTAAAAAATTCACAGTAAAAATTTGTAGCAGTAAAATTTTATGTTAGGAAAATGTACATCAGTAAAAATTTATAGCAGTTAAAATCTACAGCAGTAAAAATGCACATCAGTAAAATTTTGACAGCAGTAAAAATTTACAGCAGGGAAAATTTACAGCAGTAAAAATTTACAGAAGCAAAAATTTACAGCAGCGAATGTTTACAGCAGTAAAATTTTACATCCGAATAGTTTACATCAGTAAAAGTTTACAGCATAAAAATTTCACAGTAAAAATTTAAACCTGCAAAAACTTGAAACAGTAAAAGTTAACAGCAGTAAAAATTAACTGCAGTAAAAATTTGCAGCAATAAAAATTTACGGCAATAAAAATTTAGACCCAAAAAAATTCAATGTAAAAATTTGTAGCAGTAAAATTTTACAGTAGAAAAAGTTTACAACATAAAAATTTCACATTGAAAATTTACAGCAGTAAAAATTTATAGCAGTGAAAATTAGCAGCAGTAAAAATTTACAGCAGTAATAATTTACATCAGTAAAAATTTACATCAGTAAAAATTTATAGTAAAAATTTACAGCAGTAGAAATTTACAGCAGCAAAAATTTACAGCAGTGAAAATTTACAGCATTAAAAATTTCTTATTAATAATTTCATTCGTTGTCTCTTTAGAAAATATTACCTTTAAAAAATTGTATCAAAAATTGTCCTTTAAAATTATAATTTTGATAATGCTGGTAATTATTTCCTTTTTCTAGTTTTAATTAAAATGTTTCTTTATTGACGTTAAAAATTCAAACGTGAAAATATTGAAAATTGGAAAATTGAATCGGAATTTTTCTATGATTTTTCTCAGAAAATACCATCACAAAAAAACCTCTGACAAAACTGATTGAAATTGTGTTATTTTGGTTTCTTTTTTCTTTGAAATAATTTGTATGTGAAATTTGTTTTTATTTAAGCATATTTCTCAGAAGAGAATGTGATTTATGAAAGTAAATTGATTTTGTTTTTTTTTTTAATACGAAAATTCCCAAATAATTGTTTTTTCGATATAAAATGGTACTTGGTAGAGACATAATATTTCTATTCCGTAAGTTCAGAGAGGTTTTTTTTTTAGATTCCAGAAACAAAATAATATTATTACACATTCTTCTACAAAAGATGCAAATTAAAAGTCTGAAACTATTATTAAAGGATACACAATAAAAGATGTCCAGAAGTACTGTTCTGTATACTAAAAACGGTATGGAAGATATTCAAGTTGACAAACACTAGCGGCATGGATGGAAGGGTCGATAGTGGCCTCTTTAGATCATCTCAAAATATTCCCATTTATATTCTCATAGGAAAACGATTTCACTGCCTTCACTATCGAAAAGTTGAACCATTTAAATTCAGGTTAATTTTCTTTTATTTGTTTGATGTTTTGTTGAAAATTGGTTTTATCGAATGTGAAAATGCGAAAACCAAATTCTTTTATTTGTGCAATAAAAATGCGTAAATATAGAACAGCAAAGTTTGCAGGTTAGGATACACATTAGTACCTCTTTGAATGTTCGAATGGATGAATTGCGGCCCAGCTTTTTCCTTCTAGTTTCTATTTTTCTTACTCCTTTTAACTCTACTGCTTCGTTATTTTTTCTGCTTTCTAGTACACATATTGTTAGTATAATGAAGAATATCCTTTTTCAAAGTCAATAAACAGAAGTGTTCATACCCACTTTTAACCCGTAGAGTTAGTTTGATGGTAGTTTACGGTTTGCTAGTCATTGGTTGTTTGTACAAACTGACGTGTTAGCAAAATGTTTGCTGTTTTTCGATATTAACAATCGAAAAATATACGATATTCGATGAGGAAGGACTCATATTCGATTTTATTACGTATTATTATCGGTATCATCACCGTCATCATAGGCAATATTATCGGTTTTCATCGTCATGATAATTTATTTTTATCCTTTTTTCCTTCGCTGGAGATATCTGCCATTTTGTTATTCTAATATTGTGTACCTATTCGAAATTTGGCCATATTCTCAATATTGGACGAATTAATGTGGGTTGATGGAACGCTGTTGAGTTTGGCCCCTATTAGCTGAGTTATTGTTATACTTTAATATCAATTCGAATTCAATTTGGACATTTGAACAAATAAAAACCGTCATTATCTATGTAGCTACGATTACATAATAATATAAGTAAAATTACATTTAGTCGGAAAATTTTCATATTGTTTGTTTTGTTTTGGAATGTTTTCTGTTTCAATTTACAAAATAAATTCATCTTTTGATTTGTGAAAATATTAAATTATATTAGAAATTTGTTCTTATTGTCCAATCGAATTTTATTTCTTCTCGCTTATATTATTTATCTTATAGACTAAATATTGTCAGAATCGTCCTTACGACAATAATAAAAAAAATCATCTTATTCTATAGGAAAATATTTATTTTTAAGGTTTCCCGAATAAAAAAATATATAATTGTCTCGTATAAAAAAAAACGTAAAAAAAGTAAATGTCGAAATTATCAATTGAAATTTTAGTTGAAATTGCAGTCGAAATTGTGAGTCAAATTTTTCGGTCTAAATTTGTAATCGAAATTTTAAGTCGAAAATGTGAGTCGAACTTTCAGTAGAAATATTTTTTCAGTAGAAATATTTTATCAAAATTTTTTGTTAACATTTTTATCAACATTTTTTGGTTCTAATATTTTCAGTCTAAATTTTTGGTCGAAAATCTTATTCGAAATTACCGTCAAAATTTGTGGTGGAAATTTAGTCGAAATTTTTAGTAGAAATTTAGTCGAAATTTTCATTCAAAATTTGTGCTTGAAAATGAACATCGAAAATGCAGTCGCAATTTTCATTCGAAATTTTTGGTTGAAATTATTTGTAGTCGAAAATTTGAGTCGAAATATTAGTCGCAATTTTTAGTTATTTTTGGTCGAAATTTTCAGTTGACATTTATGGTCGAAATTTTCTGTTGTCCATAGTTTTGGCCGAATTTTTCATTTGAAATTTACCGTGTAATTTTTGGTCGAAATTTTTAGTCAAAATTGCGGTTGAAATTTTTGGTCGAAATTATCAATTGGAAATTTTCAGTTTATAGTTGCTATCAAAATTTCTGATTCGAATATTATTGTCGAAGTTTTTAATTGAAAATTTAGTCCAAATTTTTAGTCAACCATTTTGGTCAAAATGGTTAGTAGAAGTTGTCAGTACAAATTGATGGTCTAAAGTTTTGGTTAAAATATTTGGTCAACTTTTTTTCAGTACAAATTTTTCATCAAAATTTTTGGTTAACATTTTTGTCAACATTTTTGTTTCTCTAATATTTTCAGTCTAAATTTTTGGTCGAAAATCTTATTCGAAATTACAGTCAAAATTTGTGGTGGAAATTTAGTCGAAATTTTTAGTAGAAATTTAGTCGGAATGTTCAGTCAAAATTCGCGCTTGAAAATGAACGTCGAAAATGCAGTCGCAATTTTCATTCGAAATTTTTGGTCGAAATTATTTGTAGTCGAAAATTTGGGTCGAAATATTAGTCGCAGTTTTTAGTTATTTTTGGTCGAAATTTTCAGTTGACATTTATGGTCGAAATTTTCTGTTGTCCATAGTTTTGGCCAAATTTTTCATTTGAAATTTACCGTGTAATATTTGGTCGAAATTTTTAGTCAAAATTGCGGTTGAAATTTTTGGTCGAAATTATCAATCGGAAATTTTTAGTTTATAGTTGCTGTCAAAATTTCTGATTCGAATATTATTGTCGAAGTTTTTAATTGAAAATTTAGTCCAAATTTTTAGTCAACCATTTTGGTCAAAATTGTTAGTAGAAGTTGTCAGTACAAATTAATGGTCTAAAGTTTTGGTTAAAATATTTGGTCAACTTTTTGCAGTACAAATTTTTCATCAAAATTTTTGGTTAACATTTTTGTCAACATTTTTGTTTCTAATATTTTCAGTCTAAATATTTGGTCGAAAATTTTATTCGAAATTACAGTCACAATTTGCGGTTGAAATTTTCTCGAAATTTTAAGTACAAATTTAGTCGAAAATTAACATAAAAAATGCAGTCGCAATTTTCATTCGAAATTTTTGGTTGAAATTATTTGTACTCGAAAATTTTGGTCGAAATATCAGTCGCAATTTTCAGTTATTTTTGGTCAAAATCTTCAATCAAAATTTTCAGTTGAAATTTTTTGCTCGAAATTTTCGGTCGAAATTTTTACTGGAACGTTTTGGTTGTTTTGGTCTAAATTTTAGTTGAAATTTTCATTCGATATTTGCAGTCGAAATTTTCTGTTGACGATAGTTTTAGCCGAATTTTTGATTAGAAACTTTCCGCATAATTTTTGCTCGAAATTTTTAGTCGAAATTGCAGTCGAAATTTTTAGTCCGAATTTCAATCGAAATTTTTAATTGCAGCCGAAATTTTTAGTCGAAATTTTAGTTGAAACTATCAATCGAAATTTTTAGTCGAAATATTCATGAAATATTTGAATCGAAATTTTTTGTCTATAGTTGCGGTCAAAATTTTTGTCGAAATTGTCAAACGAAAATTTTAGTCAAAATTATTAATCGAACGTTTTGGTCAAAATTGTTAGTAGAAGTTCGCAGTATAAATTAATGTTGAAATTTTTCATTAAAATTTTCAGTCAACATTTTTCTTAGAATATTTTCAGTCTAAATTTTTGGTCGAAAGTTTTAGCCGAAATTTCACTCGAAATTTATTGTCGAAATTTCAGTTGAAATTTGTAGTGGAAATTTAATCGAAATTTCAGTCAAAATTTCCTTTTGAAATTTAAGGTCGATAATATTTTTACGCAATTTTCTTTCAAAATTTTTGCTCGAAATTTTCAATCGAAATTTTTGGTCAAAATTTTCATTCGAAACTTCAGTCAACATTTTTGGTTGAAGTTTTTAGTCGAATTTTTTTGTCGAAAGTTTTAGTCGAAATTTGAAGTCGCAATTTTCAATGAGAATTTTCGGTCAGAATGTGCAGTCAAAATTTTTTTTAGTCAAAATTCCAAAAAGAAATTTTTAAGAAAAATTGTTGGATAGTAGTTTTAGTGCAATTTTTTTAAATGTAGCTTTAGATTTATATATTTTATAGCATTCATGTTTTAAAATAATTTTTACTAATTTCGTCCTTTTTATTTCAGGTGCGAAACTTTTCAACCGTAAGTAGTAGCTTTAATCATCAGTAAAAAATTCTAGCCTTAATCATCAATAAATCTGTTCGCAAGTGCTTGCTGCATTTTTGATAAATTATATGTGAATATATCGGAAACCACTGGTTTACTTATGCATATGCGTAATGGCAGCAAATTGTAATGAAAATTGTAGGATTATAAGGATTACATTGTCTCAAGTTTTTATGATATGTTAAATCATAAAATGAAATTGTTTCTGAGCCAGATATCCGCCATCGTATTTGATTAAATAAATAATAGCTCGGCATATTTGTATTGCAGAAATTATAAAGGATTCACTAAAAGGACTGGGCATATTAAATATGCAAAATTAATTTCCTGTCATGTGAAATGTACTCAAATAGTAGATAAATGTGCACAATACAAAACTACTCGTAAAATGTTCAACAACAGGTGTAAAAATTCTTTCTAGACTATAGAATTTCCTGTATTCAATTACGTAAAAGCGATCATTTTTGTTTATTTATTCGTAGTCCTTTATCATTATTGCTTATATTGCCAATAAAAGGAGAAAGTGGGCAATAGTGTTTATTTGCGGAGACTTTTAAAAAATTTACACATTTTTATTTAGTTTATATTAAAAGCGATAATTAAAAATAAAATTTGTAGGTAAGCATTTTTCCTGTTTTTCAGTTTTTTTCTGGACCAGCAAACATATACGTTTAAGGATTATTTTATATAAAAATTATTTAAAAAAAAGAAAATATAATATTTAAAAGTAAATAATTCTGGGAAAAAGTGATTTAAAAAAAAAGATATCCTGGCTTTGAGCGAAAATACCAAGTTGGGTAGAAGCAAAAATGGGAACACGTGCAATTAAATTGTGCCAAAAAGAATTTGATTTTAATATTTTTCACATAACACTAGGAATCCTTGAACGTCATCTGTTTTCTTCTTTTACTTTGTCAAATATCATAAAAATGTTGGATCCCATATTAAAAAGAACTTATCAGAAAAGGGACATTCTCTTTTGGGATGTATTGCAGAAACTTTAGTAAAGAAATGAGAAAATAAAGATTAATGGAAGGATAATCATAAATGCTGCCAAAAATAGATAAAACGGTAGAACGTGGTGTATTTTCAAAAGGATTCCGACGGAAATTTCATGATTTCTGTGAACTATACAATCGTTATTTTTTTTTTGCTCCTCAAAGGGTCAATTTTTATGTGTGTTAAGGTGAAAGAATGCATTGTAAGCTTACGTATCTATTCAAAATATAAACAAAAAAACTTGGGTTAGAAAAATATAGAAGAAAATTTTATATTAAAAGCCTATAAATTGAATGACACGTAAAAGGCTTAGATTCCATTTGAAATTGGTTCGACAGAAGGCGACCGATTTAATAAAACTTTACAAAAATAGACGGTCAAATACGTTTCAATTTGGGTCAGTTTTATTGACCAAAATAGAGCGAATATTGTAAAAAGGGATATCAACATCCTGTCAAGGACAGTCACTATCTATTTGTTCACCACCAATAGCCAGAGTGTCAAATATTTACATTTCGGATGAGTTTAAATAAATTTGAATTTTTCTCTCTCTTGATATCCTCGGCTTTTAAGACTAATCTACGCACGTTGCATACAATATCCTTGGATAATATTTTTTTTTTCTATATCTTTGCATTGTTTTTTTTTGCAGCTTTTATTTTAAAAAGGATTTGGATATTTTTCACAGAATTTCCTTACTATTTCTACTTCTTTCAAAGGTTTTTTTTAAAGGTACAATATTTCTGACTAAACATTTGTTTTCTGGTTGTTAACCGATCGACCAAGCTAGAAAAATTTTGCAAATTTTGAAATTGCTTTGAAAATTTTGAATTTTTTTTTAAAGAAAGTCCCAAAAATTTCCCAAAATTTTGCAAAAAAAAAAAATTATGTGAAAACCTCTACTATAATTTTTTAACCATTTAATTAATGTTTCAAGGCATATCTCTGAACTATTTTTCCCGTTGTTTTATAAATTTCCCAATATTTTTTTTAGTAAATTTCCCCTTTTTTAATTTTTTTTAATAAATTAATTTTCCAATAAATTCCCAAAGTTTGCAAATTGTACAGTTTTATGATTACTTAAATTTGATCTTTAAAATTTTTATTTCATTAATAATAATTATGGTTTTTTTTTTATAAATTTCCCCCGACATTTGTCAAAAATTCCGCGGAAAATTATTTAAAAAATATCCTCGAAAATTTTTCGGGAAATTTTTTTTTAAAATTTTTTAGAAAATTTAGTTTTTTTTAAATTTTTTACTTTTTAGTGAAAATAAATAAATTTCTACTTCTTTCCCTTTTTTTTATAAATATCCCTACAGTCTGGGAATTATTTCTAATTACTAAAAATTTAGTAAATTTCTAAAAAAAACTTCAAAATTATTTTTCCTGATATTAAAGAGTTAACTAAAAATTTATTTCTTTAAGCTACGCAAAAAACAAAGCTAGGAAAAATTTACAATTTTTTTTTATGAAATTCCCAAAAAAATTTCCCACATTTTGCAAAAAAAGTTTAAATAATTTTTACTACTATACAATTTAATGTTACCGAGCATGTCTAAAATATCTCTGAACTATTTTTCCCGTTGTTTTATGAATTTCCCAATAAATTTTAGTAAATTTCCCTTTTTTTCAAATTTTTTTAAAAAATTTCCCAATAAATTCCCAAAGTTTAGAAATTATACAGTTTTTTAATTACATAAAATGATATTCAAAATTCTTATTTCATTAAAAATAATAATGAGTTTTTTAAGATATTTTTAAGAATTTTAAATTTTTCGGTGACAATAAATTTTTGCTTCTGTGCCTTTGTTTTATAAATTTCCCTATAGTCTGGGAGATTTTTTTTTCAGAAATTTCCCAAACATTTTCGTAAATTTCTAAAAAAAACTTAAAAATTAATATTCTTGATAGTAAAAAGTTAACTAAAGATTTTTTTCTGAAAGTTAAGCAAAAGACGAAGCTAAAGAAAATTTACAATTTTTTTTTATAAAATTCCCCTCAAAAAAAAAATTAAAAAAAATTTCCCACATTTTCCAAAAAAATGTTCAATAAAAATTTTAATAATTATTTATACTATTCAATTAATATTCCAGAGCATCTTAAAAATATCTCTGAACTAATTTTTCCGTCGTTTTATGAATTTCCCAATAATTTTAAGGATTTTTAGTAAATGT
Source organism: Atherix ibis (assembly GCA_958298945.1). Lineage (NCBI taxonomy): Eukaryota > Metazoa > Arthropoda > Insecta > Diptera > Athericidae > Atherix > Atherix ibis. The sequence continues at coordinate 81,217,628 of OY282609.1, forward strand.
TCCTTTTTTTTAATTTTTCAATAAATTTCCCAATACCTTTTTAAAGTTGAGAATTTGGACAGTCTCTCAATAACTTAAAATGATTTTTCATTTGAATAATAATAATAAGAGGTCTTTCATAAATTTCCCCGGACATTTGTCAAAAAATCTGTGGGAAATTATTTAAAAAAATACCCCTGAACATTTTAAAAAAATTTTTTCGGGATATTGTTTTTCAAATTTTCGAGAAATTTTTAAGATTTTTCAATTTTTCACTTTTTAGTGAAAATAAATTTCTAATTTTGTGCACTTTTTTTTATAAATTTTTCTTAAATCTGGGAGGTTTTTTCAAAAATTTCCCGAAAATTTTTATAATATAAAAAAAAAAATAGAACGAAAAATACTTTTTTTTAAATTGGAAAAACGAACAAAAAACTAATGATTATTGGGAGTTTTTTAAAATAATTTCCTTTCTCTTTGAAAATGTTGCGATAAATTTCTCCAGATATTTCTAAAGTTTATGATATATTTTTAATTTCCCATTCAATTTTTAAATACGAGAATGCCACTTATTACTTTATAAGGCAAATTAGGATGCGTAGGAATTATTCTCAATAATGCCTCTAGGGTAGCCTAAAAAAATATTTTTGTTTAGGATCTTAATGGCAATTTAGCTACAACCAGAATTACTTGAAAAAATTTGGCCCTTCCACAAAATAGTCCTTGAATTAAAGGCCGGCATAGTATAAAGTTGTTTCTTCCTTTTGGTAATTCAAATAAAAAAATACTCGTAGAAATGGTATCCACTCATACGTGGGCTGAGAATCCTTGTGCGGGTAATAATTTTGATTATTCGAATTTCAGCTTTTATCAAAATAAATAACAATAAAAAAATCACCACGCATGTTAATATACCAGCAAGGATAGAAAGGGATTGTTTTGATAATACATACCGAAAATGTTAAGGGTTGAAAATATTTTCAGTAATTTCAATTCAATTTATGACATTCTCCTTTTTGTTTAGTCCTTTTCTGTGGACTATGTAAAAAGTCTCTTACACTTATTCCAATCCAATTTTCCGACCATCACGATTTGCTGTCCAATAGATTTTACCATAAAGTAGGTGGAGGTGGTGAGGGTCAGAAAAGCTATGTTTATGATATTTGTTAAAAGAGACTAAATTTTGATTTGGATTTTGATTAAAATGGCGATACGTGTATCGGTTTTGAGTATACATTTTTCAGTTTTTATATTAGCAATTTTGGGTTTCCTGTTATTTTTTCTATACCATCAAAATGAAACAATTTTTTTTGTTGTTGTTAAAATTTGTCACAATTTATAGTTAATAAAGGGTTGGTCTTAATAGCATCACAAGAATCGTACCGATTTGACATTCAACCGAAAGCACTCAATTTAGATTTTCATTTCTATTAGTTTATTTTCGTTTTTATTTTTTATTTTTAACAATTTGAATATATACCAAGAATTTTTCAAAGATTCAAAATTTTCGATTATCCTTTCGGTACAATTTGATTTAGACTTTATATCGATAAATTTTCAGCAAAACTTTACTTTTCTGGTTAAGTTTTATGATTTTTATTTGTTTCCCTTTTCTTTTCATTTGATTTTATTTATTTCATTTATTTTCATACAAATTTCTATTGCTTCTTCTTTGAGATTTTACTAATCAAATGTGATGACAATTTGTGATATAAAAGTTGAAGAAATAAATGATAAAATTTGAAATAAAACTTCTTTATACTGTTTTGCTAGTACACATACTTGTATAAAATTGGGAGTTTTCCTGAACTAACATAAAAGTAACTATAAAAAAATAATAAATCTTATTGATTTGCGAACAATTTAAAATCAAAATAATGAATTTAAGGAAATATTTTTAGTAAAAACAAAATTTAATAAAACATTAAAATGTCGAAAAAAGAATGTGCACGTTTTTATATACTTTTCAAGATTTAAAACTTTGCTTGAATAACTCTATTTTTGGATATTCTATGTACTTTCAGTTTGAGCATAGCGATTGGTACTATTTTTATCAAATGATGCAAAATTTATTGTAAATAGTTAAAAAGTTTGTTCTAATGCACATTAAATGCAATTTGCCCAATATTTCCTTATCTTTTTTACAGTTGAAAAAATAAAAAACCTCGGTAAATATTTAAGGTTAAAAAAATTACTGTAAAACTTTATTGTAAAAATTTCCGGTAAAAACTTAACGATGAAAGTTTATTGTTAAAAAATTATAGTAGAAAATTGCTGTTAAAAAATTTCTAGTAAAAACATGACAAAAAATTTACTGTAACAAATTTACGATAAAAAATTAGATAAACAATTTTGGTACTAATTTTCGGTATAAATTATAGGGTAAAAACTAAACAATACAAATTTATAGAAGAAAATTGATGTTAAAAAATTTATGATAAAAAATTTACGATAAAAAATATGGTAAAAAGTTTTGGTACAAATTATAGGTAAAAAATTTACGATACAAGTTTATCTTTAAAAATTTATTGTAAATATGTTTGATAAAAACATGGTAAAAAATTTACGATAAAAAATATAGTAAAAAATTGTTGGTCCCACTTTTCGGTATAAATTATGTATAAAAAATTATCGACAGAAGTTTATAGTAGAAAATTGCTGGTAAAAACATGATAAAAAATTTACGATAAAAAATTTAAGATAAAAAATAAGGTAAAAAATGTTAGTACAAATTTTCGGTAAAAAATTAACGATACAAGTTTATCTTTGAAAATTTATTGTAAAAATGTTTGGTAAAAAATTTACGGTAACAACTTTTTATAAAATATTTTTGGTAGAACATTTCGGCATAAATTTTCGGTAAGTAAACATTTTTCGGATATTTTTTTTGGTAAAAATTTGCGGTACAAAATCTCTGCAAAAAATTTTCCAACTAAATTTCGGCATAAATTGTCGGTAAGTAAAAATTGTTGGGTTATTTTTTTAGTAAAAATTTGCGGTACAAATTTGCTGTAAAAATTCTCGGTACAAAATTGCGGTATAAACTTTTTGTCCAAATTTTCGGTAAAAATTCTCACATTTTCAGTTAAAATTTCGGTACAAATTTTTGGTACACATTTTCAGTTAAAATTTGCTGTACTGAAAAGTTACCGTAAAAATTTACGCTTTAAACTGTATGGTAAAAAATTGTCTGTACAAATTTTCGTTTAAACATTTTCAGTAAACATTTTTAGTAAATATTTTCGGTAAAAATTTACAGCACAAATTTACGATAAAACTTTACAGTGAAAATTTACAGTAAAAATTTACGATAAAATTGTATGATAAAAATTGAGTGATAATTTACGATAAAAATTTATGGTAAAAATTGACAGTGAAACTTTACGATAAAAATTGACAGTGAAACTTTACGATAAAAATTTACAAAGAAAATGTACAGCGAAAATTTACGCTAAAATTGTATGGTAAAAATTGAGTGATAATTTACGATAAAAATTTATGGTAAAAATTTAGTGAAACTTTACGATAAAAATATACGATAAAAATTTATGGTAAAAATTTATGATAAAAATTGACGGTAAAACTTTACGATAAAAGTTAATGGTAAAAATTTACGATAAAAATTTGCAGTAAATATTTGCTGGGCAAATTTCCGCTAAAAAAATGTCGGTTTATACTTTGATTAAGCAAAATGTTGCCCAAAAGTACATTACTTTCTTCAAATTACAAATATGTATAGTAATGCTAGATTTAATTAGAAATGCTTGTGTACATGTGAATAGTATAACATCTATTATTGGATCATCTCAGTACATCCTGCAGTAATAATGAATGTTCACTGTTACTGGATTGCTGAAATACAGTAAATAGACTCTTTTAATGGGAGGGAATCCATCAGAAGCAGATGATAAAGATACAGAAATTTTCACTTATAAAGGAAGCGTATACATTTCACAATTAATATATTTTTCACACTAGAACAATCCAATTCCATTGCATGTACATTCACTCTACAAATTAATGCAAACAGAACAGAACAAGTACCATTGGTACATCGTCAAAATGAATTCCATTTGTTACGATTTCAATTTGATCAAATGCATCGTATTTTGCACAACTTCCATCCCTGCTATTGTGATACAACTCGAGGGTAGCTATTTCCGTTTGAATAATACTGACAAATAAGATTATTAAGAGCTTTTCTAACAAAAACACACGCACAAGATTATTGTTATTATAGTGGATGTTATCATCCATTTCTGGACTCTTTTATTTTTTTTTAAATAAATTTATTCTTGTTATTAGAAATTCTTACTGTTTCAGAAGAGAATAGCTCAAAGGATTCTACAAATTATACTAATGACAGTAATCCTTAATAAAGACAAGCGCACATGCTTTTAATTAATTTCATATCCTTTGTAATGGCTTCTATTATAAAATAAAATTGTACAATTCGATTAAGAAATTTATTATAAAATTCTTATTGGAAAGGAAACTTTTCAATAAATTTTTTCAATAGTATTCAAGAGGTTTTTTTTCTCTCTATAAAATCCAATTAAGGGTTTTTTTTTCATTAAACATAGAAAAGGATCTGATCAAAAGTAATATGAATTTTTATTTATTTATTCAAAATATATTTGAGATTGTAAAAAAAAGATGTGCAGTAAAAAAATTACCGATTTTGAGGCTTTGGAGTTTTGAATTTAAAATTTTTATTAAAAAAATAATTTTAATTTTTAGTTTCAATAATTTTTTCTACTAAAACATATTAAAAATAGGGAAAATTTGATAGACCATCACAAAAATACGATATTTTATTATTTTGTGCTTGTTAATTATTTATTTGGAAATTATTATAGAGCGCCTACGTTCATACTAAAGGTTTTTCTCATTTTATCCGTCGATAACGTATATTCCAATACGTGTGGGCTTCTCTATGCGTCCTTAGAGCATTTTATCTCGTTTTTCATACTATTTGATAGCTTACCTCTTTCTCATTTAGTCCTCTTCACATTCTCCATCCCCAATGCTCGTATACCAATCCTCCTCTAGTGTTGATAACTAAATAGCATACCTTTTGGTGTTATTGATTTAAATTGCAAAAAATCCATGCATTTTTATATATTTTTCTCATTCATGGTTTGATATCATTAATTTTTTATTAATTAACACTTAATTAACCCGTTCGTACTATTGATGAATTAAATTGCTAGCAAATACGAAATATTCAATTCAGGATTATTCTGGGGGGGGATTAGGTATTGTTTATATTCTTGTATGGCAGGCCATTTTCGATGTTGTGCTGAATTTATAATTTATTCGAATTAATGAAAATATAACAGAAATTCATGAGAGTTTGAAAACAGAAGATAAATAAACAGAAAAATTGATGGATTTTACATGAAATATTATAAGTGAAGATGTTATTCTGTTTACAATGGTTGAAGTTGTTTTCAAGTTTTACCATTGAATTTATTAAGGGCGGATAATTCTATACTAAATCGATAATTTATACCATCGAACATTCTGTTCTGAATAATCAAATGTTAACTCTTAGAATGAGTAGTTTTTTTTCTTCCATTAGTTGTTATTCAAATTTATTGCATTCAAGAAATGCTAGTTTATAAAAATAAATAAATTGTTCGTTTTGTTAGTACTGCCATTGGCACTTTTTCCGCATTTTCTTTGCTTCCACATTTCATACTCAGTTCATCCTATAATTCGACATTTTAATGGACTAGCACATCACAAGTGGATCTCCATTTATTAACTTACTCTATTCATCCTGTAAATCCTGTTATGATTGGTGGAATTTAATGTATTTTGAGTATTGTTACTTGTATTAAAATTTATTACACAGACGGTAATTTGTACAACTGACCATCCTTAACGCTATAATTATTGAAACTGTTTAAGCTGATCTATATATATATACTATATATAATAAACCCACTGTGACATATTCAATTATTACCAATTAAAAGACAGCTGTATTTAAAAAAAACAAAAAAAACTATTTACAAAACAACCTGCCAAATATGATAATTATTTTGTAAAGCCACAGAACGTAATTAATTATTTTATAAATTAACGATGACATAATACAAAATTGTATAAAGAACATAAATGATTGTAAATATAGAACGGATGATGTGAAAATTTATGCTTATTTTAATATGAATAATTTTATTATAAGTTAATTCATAAATAAATGTGCAAGACAATATTAATTTTTTTTTGCATATTTTTTTTTACCATTTAAATGTATTTATATATAATTAATTAAATTACATTAAAAACATAAATTTTACTTGCTGAAGATTATCTTAATCAAATTTTGATTATGTTAGTAGTTGTCCGCAAAGCAAACGGAATAGAATTTATATTAAATATTTGATAATAAATGAAAACATTGACGATAAAAATTTAGTGTAAAAATTATTGAAAATTGACAGTTAAAATATGCATTATTATTTTTTAGTAGAACTTTTCAGTAAAAATTTACGGTAAAAAATTTGCAGTAAAAATTTACGGTAATAATTGGCAGAAAAATTTATGAGAAAAACTACGGTAGAAATTTAGAGTAAAACTCAACAGTAGATATTTTAGGTAAAATTTAAGGTAAAAATTTTCTTTAGAAATGTACGGTAAAAACTTGTAGTTAAAATTTACGGTAATAATTTTCAGTTAAAATTTACGGTTATAATTTCTGTCAGAAATGACGGTAAAAATTTGTCAGAAATTGATATTAGAAATTTTCTGTAAAAATGTACGGTAAAAATATGCAGTAAAAATTAAAAAAAACTCTCGGTAAAAATTTACGGTAATAATTTACAAAAAAAAACTATTGGTAAAAATTTAGCTTAAAAATTTGTGCTCAAAATTTGCAGGGAAAATTTACGGTAAAAATTTAAGTTAAAATGTGTGGCAAAATTTTGCATTGAAAATTTACGGTAATAATTTGCTGTGAAAGTTTACTGGTTAAATTTACAGCAAAAATTTACGATACGAATTTAAATAAAAATAAACGATAAGAATTTACTTTAAAATTGATTTTAAAATTTTCGGTAAAAATTTGTAGTAAAAATTTGCAGTAAAATTGATTGGTAAAAATTTTCAGCACAAATACAAGAAAAGTCATCGGTTAACATATACGGTAAAAATTTTCAGTTAAAATTTACGGTAAAAATGTACGGCAACAATTTAAGGTTAAAATTTTCGGTCATAAATGCAGTTAAAATTTACGGTAATAATTTGCAATTAAAATTTTTGGTAATAATTTGCAATTCAAATTTACGGTAATAATTTGCAGTAAAAATTTACGGTAAAATTTGCGGTAAAAATTTTCGGTAAAAATTTTCTTTAGAAATGTACGGTAAAAACTTGCAGTTAAAATTTACGGTAATAATTTTCAGTAAAATTTACGGTAATAATTTGCTGTCAGAAATTGCGGTAAAAATTTGTAGTGAAAATTTAGAGTAAAAATTGACATTAGAAATTTTCTGTTAAAATTTGCAGTAAAAATTAAAAAAAATCTCTCGGTAAAAATTTACGGTAATAATTTTCAGTAAGAATTTACAAAGAAAAACTATTGGTAAAAATTTAGCTTAAAAATTTGTGCTCAAAATTTGCAGGGAAAATTTACGGTAAAAATTTAAGTAAAAATGTGCGGTAAAAATTTGCATTGAAAATTTATGGTAAAAATTTGTAGTGAAAGTTTACTGGTAAAATTTACAGTAAAAATTTACGATACGAATTTAAATAAAATTATACGATAAGAATTTACTTTAAAATTGATTTTAAATTTTTCGGTAAAAATTTGTAGTGAAAATTTGCAATAAAATTGATTAGTAAAAATTTTCAGCACAAATACAAGAAAAGTCATCGGTAAACATATACGGTAACAATTTTCAGTTAAAATTGACGGTAGAAATGTACGGCAACAATTTAAGGTTCAAATTTTCAGTCATAAATGCAGTTAAAATTTACGGTAATAATTTGCAATTAATATTTTGGGTAATAATTTGCAGTTAAAATTTACGGTAATAATTTTCAGTAAAAGTTACGGTAATAATTTGCTGTCAGAAATTACGGTAAAAATTTGTAGTGAAAATTTAGAGTAAAATTTGACATTAGAAATTTTCTGTAAAAATGAACGGTAAAATTGTACGGCAAAAATGTACGGTAAAAATTTGCAGTAAAATTTAAAAAAAAACTCTCGGTAAAAATTTACGGTTATAATTTTCAGTAAGAATTTACAAAAAAAAAACTATTGGTAAGCATTTACAGTGAAAGTTTACTGGAAAAATTAACTGTAAAAATTTACGATACGAATTTAAATAAAATTATACGATAAGAATTTACTTTAAAATTGATTTTAAATTTTTCCGTAAAAATTTACGGTAAAAATTCGTAGTAAAAATTTGCAGTAAAAATGATCGGTAAAAATTTTCAGCACAAATACTAGAAAAGTTATCGGTAAAATTTAAGGTTAAAATTTTTGGTCATAAATGCAGTTAAAATTTACGGTAATAATTTGCAATTAAAATTTTCGGTAATAATTTACAGTAAACATTTACTGTAAAAATTTGCAGTAAAAATTTACGGTAAAAACTTGCAGTAAGCATTTTACAGTAAGCATTTTTTAGTAATAATTTGTCTGTAATTTTATTTTATATTTTATAAAATGTTTTTGCTTATTTTCTATATAGTTTATAAAAGAGGACTTGACCATCTCGTTAACTTGAAAATGACTAATTTAATAATAAATTGATCATCAATGCTAGAAAATAAATTAAAGTAAATTTAATCGGAAGTAAAATAATAAAATTTCCGGCATATTGATATGGTTTAGTTATTCAAATACTGAATAGGATGGAATGATTTACAGTTTGTGTTGGTATGTGTATATACATAAATAACTGAAAATGGCCATAAAAATATTTTTGTTGGGTAAGTGATGGGAGGAAAAAAGGAAACTAGCTATGGTTCTACCCTTTTCTGTAAGCAAAAATATGCGCAAAAATCCACTATCCTTAACTTTGTGATCCTTTGTAAATCGCATAAGCAAATTTACTATATTACACCCTTTTTGACTCTGTGTACATATGTGTTTTGGGAGAATATCGTGCGCACCTGTGTGGATCATATTCGAAAATATGGAAATTATGGATTTGCTTCCTCGAAATCTCTTGTTGCATAGAGGAAGGGTAAAAGTAAAGTTTACTCTCTGTTATGATGAGAAGATCACCAGAATGAAAAAATAGCAAAGAAAGTAAATCCGAACAACCAAAAGAACCACGAATATTTTCTCTGCTCATTCTTTTCTGTACTAAAAATAATAGCATTTTTACCTTCGTGCTAAGGCAAATTGAATTTTCATATCCCACAGAGTCAGAATCAGTGTCTCATTTTTGTGGTAGTGCTTATAGACTCAAAGTTGTATTATTCCATACTGCTTTAAGGACAATGACCATCTCTTCCGAGATTCTAACCAAAAATAATATCATGCCACACTACAAATATTATCCTCCAAAGATGACCCATTATTTGTATGTACGTGCGCTTGTGTATTTGATAAACACATACAAGTATCAATATTCGTTTGTTTGTATTTTCATTACAATTTTTTTTTGTGCTCAATTTCATGTACTGAAACTTTTTATACCCACAACAAGATAATAATGGTAACATGTAAGTGAGTTGGTTTTACCAAAATAACAGAGAGAAAATATTCAGTTTTTTTTTTGTTGAATAAAACTTAAAAGATGAAAAAAAGGATACAGAAATACGAAAAGAAAATCATATTAAAGTGAAGAGAGATTGTATCCATTCTGGGGATATGATTTTATAGAAATTCACTGATAAAATTGTCCAATTCTATAGATTCTCAGTATTTTGTACTTTATACTCTTTGCTTCTAAATGTAATAAAGGGCATACCCGACTTATACAATGCTCAACATATTATCATACAGAAAAGAAAATTTTTTGATAAAAAGGATCCCGCATAAAAATAATAATACTTATTTCGTTCAGAGTTTTCATAGTATGCAAATAGCGAATTGTACTGGATAAAAATTCAAATGGTCAGTACAATAGTGGCCATTTGCTAAAATAATAATAATAATAATAATAATACTAAAAAAAAAAATCCCCATTGTACCGAATGACTTTCTGTTTTGAACTTTTACAAATAATCCAGCTTTATTTGTAAAATTCTTTTGTACCAAACATAAAAATCTGCACAATTTTGTAAGTTAATTCAGTTGACCAAATGTAATAAAAGTCCATATGATCAAAATGTTACAAAAACCGCAATTGCGATAAGAAACTAAACATGATAACCAACCAACCTCCCCTTTCCCCCCCCCCCCAATATGCGCAAAAAACAACCGACAAAAAAAAACGTAAATAAACAACTTCAATAAAATAAAATTACAAATGGAAAATTACAACAAAAAAAAACGTAAAAAAAAACTTTAAAGAAAATAAAACTGAAAAAACTTTAGGAACACTATCGATAGTACATCTTCTTCCATTTGGTAAGTGCTGAAAATGATGTTCGAGACCCAAGACCCCCTCCTCCCAACCTCTACGCATTTACCAACATAAGAAAAAAGACAAGGAACAATGGTTGGTTTTTATATGCAGCCAACTTCATCCCTTAGGTTATAAAATAAAATCGAAAGTAAAATTCTTCTTTTCTTCTTCTTCTTGTTACAATTCCTCACGTTCGGATAGAATCTCTTCTTAGCCAATGATTTGTGTAAATGAATGGACAGCATTTGATTCATTACAGAAGAAGGCATTGTGAACAAGCACGAAAAGCTTTGCGATTTTTACTTTTGATCCTTTTTTTTTAATTATTTTTAACTAAAATGTTTTTCTTTATTGTTATTGCATTTATTTTTCATATTTTTTCGAAATAAAATAAGTACAAATTTTTGGTCGAATATACCCTAAACCCCCAGATTAGATTGCTTTCAATTCTTTGTCGAAAATTTTCTGATCCAGAATTTTGTGGATTTTACTTTTATTAACCAGCAACTACCCGAAATACTAGTCGATGCACGTGTTCAGTATTGAACCAACCACTAGTTAGATGGTAAAATGATAGGCTTGGGAATTATTATTTGATATAGTCCATGGGCAATATGTAATTTGATGGTTCCTTTTTTTTTTTTGGTAGTGAGTATCGTTGTGCGTGGCCTTCTTAGGAATTCATAGGATGATATTATGAAAGTGGGCAGAACTTTGAAATTATATATTTTGCAGAACGGAAGGTTACCCTAGAAAGTTAAAGTGTATATTTTTATATAAAGACAATAATCGTCCAAGGAGGATTTTTTTGTAGAAAAGTAGTATTTGAAGTAAATGTTTCTAGGAGACCAACTGAATAAGGATTCAATTATAGTTATAAGTACAAGCGTTCTGTTGTCAATAGGTTTAACTGGCCAACAATTATTTTCCATGAAACTATAAGTTATGAATAGTTCACCTGCTTCGAAACTATAATTTATGAATAGTTCACCATTGAAAGTGATTGTAGGTGTTCTTTGAATCAGTCATGCATCTTTTTATGTACTTTCAAAACTATTGTAATTATTGTGAAAGAAAGAAGAAAACGAATTTTTAATACGAATTTTAAGTAAAGATATTCAATCTGTAAGAATTTGCTGTAAGAAGAAAAAATCGTAACAATTTTTGGTAGGAATTTTGGGTAAAAATTTAGTGTAAGAATTTTCGGTAAGAATTTTTTGTAAGAATTTTGTGTAAGAATTTTGGGCAAGAATATTGTGTGAGAATTTTATTTCTGAATTTTGTGTAAGCATTTTGAGCGAACATTTTGTGTAAAAATTTTCTGTTGGAATTTTCTGTAAGAATTTTTTGTAAGAATTTTTTGTAACAATATTCGGTAAGAAATTTGGGTAAGAATTTTGGGCAAAAATTGTGTGTAAGAATTTCCTGTCGGAATTTTCTGTAAGAACTTTTTGTAACAATTTTTGGTAAGAATTTTGGGCAAGAATTTTCTATCTGAATTTTTCATAATAATTTTTGGTAAGAATTTTTCGTAAGAATTTTGTGTAAGAATTTTTGGCAAGAATTTCGGGTAAGAAATTTCTTGTAAAAATTTTGTGTAAGAAATTTCTTGTAAAAATTTTGTGTAAGAATTTGCGGTAGGAATTTTCTGTAAGAATTTTCTGTAAAAATATTCGGTAAGAATTTTATGTAAGAAAAAGGAATTTTCTGGAAGAATTTTGTGTAAGAATTTTCCGTAAGAATTTTCAGTAACAATTTTGTGAAAGAATTTTCTGAAAGAATTTTCTGTAATAATTTTCAGTAAGAATTTTCTGTAAAAATGTTTGGTAAGAATTTTATATATAAAAAAAAAACAATTTTGTATAAGAATTTTATGTAAGAATTTTTAGTAACTAATTTTTGTAAGAATTTGAGTAAAAATTTTCTTTAAAAATTCTCGGTTACAATTTTGTTTAAGGAAAAAAATTACGTGGAAGTATTTTCTGTAAGAATTTGGTGTAAGAATTTTCTGTCGGAATTTTGTATACGAATTTTTCGCAACAATTTTGTTTAAGAATTTTTTTTAAGAATTTTGTGTAAGAATTTTTTGTAAGAATTTTCTGTACGAATTTTTTGTAAAAATTTTGTATGAGAATTTTCTGTAAAAATTTTGTGTAAGAATTTTCTGTAGAAATTTTTTGTAAGAATTTCTGTCAGAATTTTCTGTAAAAATTTTCGGTGTCAATTTTATGTGAGAAAAAAGAATTTTCTGTAAGAATTTTGTGTAAGAATTTTCAGTAACAATTTTGTGTAAGAATTTTCTGAAAGAATTTTCTGTAATAATTTTCAGTAAGAATTTTCTGTAAACATTTTTGGTAAGAATTTAATGCAAAAAAAAAGAACTTTGTGTAAGAATTTTATGTAGAAATCTTCAATAACAAATTTTTGTAAGAATTTTCAGTAAGAGTTTTCTTAAAAAAATTTTGGTAAGAATTTTATATAAGAAAAAATAATTTTGTGTAGGCAAATTTTGTAAGAAATTTCTGTAAAATATTTTTAAATTTTTTTTTATACGAACTAGTTATAATTGTTTATTAATTTAAATTTATTATTAAAAAAGCCTTATTTCAAATAATCGTCATATGATAGATAAATTCAAATTTGAATTGTTTGCGGAAGTTTGCGAGTAAATTCCTACTCAATAATAAGAAATTCAAACCGCTTCAATGCCCATAAAATTATTTATTAGAATATTTTTATATCTTGTCTGGGACAATTTCAATTATTTCCTTTTTATAAACAAAAATATCGGTGAACCAATATAAACAATTTAAAAATACAAACAAATAAAAAATTCCTGGAAAACATCTTTCCCTTTAGCGAGCCAGTTCTATTCACATGACGATTATTACGATGATAACTGAACATAACACCAAATCCTGTGAGTATGTAGCAATTTATCCTCCGCATTTCCAATTGTGATACTCGTACACGCACGTTCAAACAAAAACGGCAATAACAATTTGAATACCAACAACAATACCAACACGCACTTCTTGCGCTCATAAATAATACGTAAAATTTATTCAGAAAATAATTCATGAATTTATGCAAAATATTCACATTAAAAACAAATATTTGCCCTATACTGGATTTCTATACACCTGAAACCATCTTCCCCCACCCCTCAAATATAACGACTGTTTTTATGCCCTTGCTTACGATTTATGTGAGCACATTGCCCCACGCACATCAACTTTTATCTAAACCTGTACTCGTACATCATATCATCGGCAAATACATATATTTTGATTATCGTATAAAAATTATGGCAAAAAAATACTTGTTTTATTATTTTAATAGGTAAGCCACCCCCATTTATTATTATTAAACGTATTTGTTTACTTGTTTATCTAATTGATAATATAATCGCTTCAGATAACATTTTATGGTAAAAATAATCCACCTAATAATAATTCGAAAGAACGAATTTTAAACGCAGTGAATTTATTAAATTTTTATGATGATATTTTGTATTTTTACATATTTTTATTCAAGTTTAATTGAGGAAAATGAACAGACAACATGGCTGAGAGAAAAATTCATCTGAAAAAAACTTTTACCGAACATATTTGCCGAATATTTTTATTGAAAATTCTTGCAAAAAATTCCTACAAAAAACTCTCACATAAAATTCTTACACAAAAATTTTACCGAAAATTCTTACACAAAATTCTTACAGAATATGTCTACACAAAATTTTTACCGAACATTTTTACCGAATACTTTTATCGAAAATTCTTACACAAAATTTTTATATAAAATTGTTCCAAAAATTCTTACAAAAAACTTACACAAAATTCTTATACAAAAATATTACTGAAAGTACTTTTACAATATTCTTACTGAATATGTTTACACAAAATTTTTACCACACATGTTTAATGAAAATTCTTACAAAAATTTCTTACACAAAATTCTTACAGAAAATTTTTACAGGTTATGTTAAATTTACACAACTTTTTACCATAAATTTTTACTGGAAACTTTTACCAAAAATTGTTACCAAAAGTGTTTACCCAAAATTTTTTCCAAACATTTTTACCGAATACTTTTATCGAAAATTCGTACACAAAATTCTTACATAAAATTCTTCCAAAAAATTCTTACAAAAAAATTTTACAAAAAACTTACACAAAAATTTTACCGAAAATTCTTGTACAAAATTCTTACAAAATATGTTTACAAAAAATTTTTACCACACATTTTAATCGAAAATTCATATAAAAATTTCTTACATAAAATTCTTACAGAAAATTTTTACCACACATTTTTAACGAAAATTCTTACAAAAATTTCTTACACAAAATTCTTACAGAAAATTTTTACACAAAAATTTTACCGAAAATTCTAACACAAAATTTTTACAGGTTATGTTATGTTTACACAACTTTTTACCATAAATTTTTACGGGAAACCGAAAACTTTTACTAAAAATTATTACTAAAAGTGTTTACCGAAAATTTTTACCGAACATTTTTACCAAACATTTTTAGCCAAAATTTTTACCGAAAACTTTTACCAAAAGTTTTTACCACACATTTTTATTGAATATTCTTACAAATATTTTTTACACAAATATCTTACAAAAAATTTTCACATAAAACATTTTTACCAAAAATTTTTACCGAATATTTTTACCGAAAATTTTAACCGAACATTTTTCCTGGAAATTTTATTTGAAAATTTTTATCCAAAACTTTTATAAATAATTTTACCAAAAATGTTTACCAAAATCTTTTACCGAAAATTTTTAACCAACATTTTTACTGAGAATTTATGCTGAAATTTGCAGATGAACATTTTTAACGAAAATTTTTTCTAAAAATTTTTACTGAACATTTTTCTGAAAAAAAATCAAAAGTGCATGAAAATTTATCGTAAAAATTCTTTTAAAAATGTTTAAATAATATTTTCATACTTGCATGGACGCGTTGTTAAAATTTCACTGGCAATGATGTTACGTATTTTCATAATGAAAAGAGATAACTTATTTTTAAATCTGTTACTGCCTCTTCAACTGAAAACCTTCCAATTTATTTTTATTAAATATCGTAAATATATTAAAAAAAAGGTTCTCATAATTTTCAATTGTAAATTTTTCTATATAATTTTTTATAAATATTTTACTTTTACATTTTAGAAAAGAAATAAATTTGATAAATCTCAAAAGAAAGCATTATAAAATTTACTCAAACAAGAAATACCAAATAAAAATTTAAAATTAAATATATGACAGTGAAGAAACGAACCTGAATATTCTGAAACGATTGAAATGATAAAAATCAACTAACAAAAATTCTAATTAAATATCTGTCAAAAGAATAATATCACGGCATATTAATTTTTATTTAATGCAATAAAAATGCCAGAGGATCAGTTCAATGTTAAAATGGAAAGAATGAAATGGAGAAACGTGAAAAGCAAATAAGAAAATATAATAAATAAAAAAAAGGATATTTTTTTAAGGAATTAATAAATAACTAAAAAGGACAGAGGAAAATGGACCAAAATGCTTATAAGAAAAACTCCAGAAAAAATGTTTTGAAAAAAAATGTGAAAAAAGAAAATGTTAAATTATTTTATACAAAATGAATAAGAATAAGGGAAGGACAGGAAAGGACATTTGAAGAAAAATTGCTGGAATAAAGTTTGGAGGAAAAATATTTGCAGGGAAAAAGCCCGAAAGAAAAATTTGAATAGAAATGAAAATGGAGTAAAATTTTTAGTAGTACGAATAAAATTGAGATTCTAATTTAAATATGAATGGATGATATTGTCTTTCGTTCTGGTTGGGGTTGTTTTTTGGTCAAACAATTATCGTTTGCTCCCATTTACTCACCCTCATGTGCATCTGTCCATCATACTCGTATCTTTGGCATACAATCTTGTACTCATACTTTAAAATACACATTCCATATTCACAGAATTTATACAAAAGTTTGCACCACCGGGATTACCTTACCCTTCATTAGAAAGTCCTGTAAACTAGTTCCAATATTTTTCATTCACTCTTCGAGAAGTGAATGAAAAAATTGTTTTGTTTGGGGTAAAATTTTTATTAAATCGATAAATTAGATTTTTCCAATTTCCTTGAATTAAAAATCGTTTGGTTTGTGTTTTATTTATTTTTATTGTACAGGCTCACCAAGGAATTGGCCAGTTGTTTTAATATTAATTCATGATGAAATCGAAGACAGTCGATTCAATATACAATTTAATTAATTAAAATATTCGAATAATATTTTTTTTTTCAAATTTATCCTAAAAAAAATGTTTTGAAAAATAATTTTACCGTAAATTTTTAGTTCAAAATTTTATCGTACTATATTTATGGTACAATTTTCATGTAAATTTTTATTGTATAATAAAAAATCATACATTTTTTAAATATATTTTTACCGTAAATTTTTTCGTAAATTTTGATCGTAAATTTAATTTTTAATTTTTACTAATAATTGTTATCGTAAATTGCTGATTTAAATTTTTAATGAAATATTTTTCTTACTGTAGTTTTTTCCCAAACTTCCATATTTAGTCCATATTTTTTTTATAAAAAACTCGTATCAAAAATATTTACTATAAATGTTTATCGTAAATTTTGAACACAGTTTTGTTCTTTTCGAACTTTAAATTTTTACCGTAAAATTTGAGCGTACATTTGTATCAAAATTTGTTAATTGTAAGTTTTTAATTTCAATTATTATCGTCAGTTTTTATCGTACCATATAAGTTTTATCGTATAATTTTTATCAAAAATTTTAACCATACATTTTTATCGTAACTTTTATTTGTTTATATTAATCGATAATTTTTACTATCAATTGTTATCATAAATTTCTACTCTAAATTATTGATACAATATTTTTCTTCAAAATGTTAATTGTACTTTTTTTCAGTCACGTTTAACTGTAATTTATCCGCAAACATTTTCACCGGAAATATTTTCCTAAAATTTCAAAAAATATTTTTACTGAAAGTTTTATTAGATATTTTTTATAAAAAAAATTTACTGTAAATGTTTATCGTAAATTTTCAATATGGTTTGCCCACTTTTCGAACTTTAAATTTTTACCACACATTTTTATCGTAAAATTTGACCGTACATTTGTATCAAAATTTATTAATTGTAAATTTTTACTTTCAATTGTTATCGTCAATTATTATCGTATAATTTTTATCGTTAATTTTGATCGGACATTTTAACCATAAATTTTTATGGTAAATTGTATTTGCTTATTTTAATCGATAATTTTTACTATCAATTGTTATCGTAAATTTCTACTCTAAATGTTTGATGCCATAGTTTTCTTAAAAATGTTTATCGTACTCTTTTCCAGTAACGTTTTACTGTAATTTTTCCGCAAACATTTTTACCGGAAATATTTTCCTAAAATTTCAAAAAATATTTTTACTGAGAGTTTTATTATGTATTTTTTATCAAAATATTCTTATTAAAAATATTTATTGTAAATGTTTATCGTAAATTTTTGAACAAAAGTTTTGTTATCTTTTCGAACTTGAAATTTTTACCACACATTTTTACCGTAAATTTTGACCGTACATTTGTATAAATGTTTACTTTAAATTGTTATCGTATATTTTTTATCGTAAATTGTTATCGTAAATTACATAAATTATTTCTTTCGAATTTTTACTGCATATTTTTTTTTCGATGTTAAATTTTTATCGGAAAACTTTTATTTTTTATCAACAATTTTTGCCGAACTGTTTTACGAAAATTTCCAAAATTTCTCTGAGTTTTTACCAGAATATTCCTATATTTTTCTAACGATATTTTTATAAATATTTAAACAAGTTTTTATCGACAGAATATTTAAATTTTTCCTACTTCAAAAGTTATCAATAAATAAAAATATATAGTAAAGATACTTTCTTTTGGGATATATTTATTTTTATTTATGTTTAAAGATATAAATTTACTGGAAAAAGTATTTAGAAAAGTTTTTCAAAAACTGCTAAAATAGATTCCATGAGCTTTTGATGTAGAGTAAAAAAATTATTTAGGGTCACAGGAAAAAAGACCGTAAACATGCACAGCAGAATTTTATGTGGTTGGTGAGGGGAAAAAATCGGCATATTTTGTCTGAAAAAGTGCAAAAAGTTTTCATAAATATCCACCATAAATATCTAAAAATTTCAAAATATTTTCTTCTTATTCTATTCACTTCGCATGATAGGGCATGTATCCATACTCCAATTCTCATACCTTTTACCATGTTTAACTTCATATATTTACGAGTGCTCGGTCGATTCAAAGTGCTCCTGGACAATAAAACGATGGGAATGCGACGACAGCCACAATATTTTTTTATTCTTTTTCATCTTTTACATTTAGTTTAGTTTAGTTGGCCAAACTTATAAAAGTGGGTCATATGCCGAATGGAAACGGAAAAATAGGAATTTTCTGTACCGTAAAACATTTAAACTCAAAAATTCCATATACAGAATATTTACAATTTTATGAGTGTACAAATATTTGATGATAAATTATCCGTGAATTCTTAATTTAAATTCTGTTCGTTGTCTGAAAGAATTTCTTCATATTTTTATTTTTTTAATATTTTCCCCGCAAATGCTCTCCAAACAATCCCAAGGCTAAAAAGAAGGGAAGCAGAAACAGACCATCAGCCAGTCGGGTCGACCCAAAAACAACCAAACATCGACCGTAGTAAAAAAATTATTCTAAAACCGAGTGCCAAAGGCTATTTGATATTTGATATTTTATCTATTTTTATAAAAATTCTCTTCTATTTTTATTATAATTTTTTGTTTTTTTTTTGTTATTGTAGAATTTTCCTTATATTGTAGTTGGTTCGTCTTCTTTTGGGGATGTCCAAATATACAAGTAGTTGTTTCCTGAATGGAGGAATCGTATATGAAGAGTTCTGATTTTGGAGTGGTTTATTTGGCTGTGACTGAAGAGGGTATCGTGTAGGAAAATAACATGAATACAGTATACACTTGAGTTGAGTCCACGTTAAATACAGGAGCACATGATACGAGTGCATGGAGTCAAGGAGGGGGGAGCGATGAAGATGCCACGATTTATTCCGATTCATCAGGGATTGGATATGAAAATGTTTGGTTAGGATTCGCGCTGGCTTATGATTTATTCGATTTTAGCAGCTTGAGAGATTTTTCTCTGAGTCCTACGAGAAGTGGAGGAGTTTGTGCACAATGAAAGGATTGAGGAAATATTTCTAGTTGTTTAGCGATACTAGTTTGTTTTGTTATACGTGAATACGGTCTTATAGACTATATGGAGTAGATCGTATTGGATGAGAAAACTTGTTGGAGTACGTTACTCTATTATAGAATGAAGAGGGTTAAGTTTATTTATTTTGGACTGTTGGTTTATTTGTTCTTATTTAAACAATGATGAGATAGACAGAGTATCCAATATAAACCATGTAGAATAAATACCGAAAAACCAAAAAACCCAAATAGGGTTACCGTGTGGGTTAGTATATCTGAAAATAAATAACTTCATTCGTTCCGAATGAACGAGTTACTTTTGAACTTTATTTGTTCTATTATAGAATTTAGATAATTATTTGGTTAGTTAAGTGAGGTCTCAAATAATCTTCAACCATCTGGCGAAGGACAAGAGTATTTATCCTTTTTTTTCCCATCAACGAGTCCTTGAACACTCTCAGATCTGTACTCGTACGTGCTGACTCCCACTCAATAGCAAATCATAAACAGTAAGAGTTTTGCTATGTGAAATTATTTTATTTCAATTTTATTTATTAAGTGGATTTAAATAAAACTATTTAAGATATAGTTAATTACGTTTCTATACTTTTCCTTGATTGAATCCTTTGAGAATGAAATGTGCGAATTTTTTCGCAAAATTATAAAAAAATAACAAAATTATTTACTTTCAACATAAAAATTTTATTCTAAAAAAATGATGATAAATAATATTTTTAGTAAATTTTGTATTTAATCAAAAGCAATTTCTGTAAAAATAAAAAAATTAAAAAAATTATTTATTTTTAGAAGTTTTTACCAAAAACCATTGTTCTTAAAGTTAGCAGAAAAAACTTTTACTGGAAATACAATATTTTTTTACTTTTTTACGTAAGCTTATGCCGTACATTTTAATAATAAAGTTTTACCGTAAATTTTTATCGTAAATTTTTATCGTAAACTGTTATCGTTAATTTTAATTGTTTATTTTCACCATAAATAGATTTTGATGCTATGTTTTCCTTTAAAATGTTATTTTTATTGGAAGTATTTTTTACTGAAAGTAGTTTTACTGAAAAGGTTTTTTTTAACGGAATTATTTTTTTTGCCGCAAATATTTTTTTTACTGATATCATTTTTTAACTGGAATTATTGTTCTTTAACTAAAATTCGTTTTTACTGAAGCATTTTTACTGAATATTTTTTTTTACTAAAAGTTTTTTTCTGAATTTATTTTTACGGAAATTAAGTTTGGCTGAAAGTATTTTTTTTTATTGGAAAATTATTTTTTTGCTGAAAGTATTTTTATGAGAAGTATTTTTTTACTGAAAGGTTTTTACTGAAAGTGTTTTACTGAAATTATGTTTTTACTGAAAGTTTTTTTTATAAAAAAATAGTTTTTGAACTGAAATATTTTCTACTGAATGTTTTTTTTTACTGAAATTATTTTTTCACTGAAAGTTTTTTTAATGAATTTTTTTTTGGCGAACATGTTTTTTACTAAAACAATTTTTTTACTTTTACTCAAATTAATTTTGACTGAATGTATTTTTACTGAAATTAATTTTAACTGAAAGTATTTTTTTGCTAGAAGTATTTTTATGGGAAGTATTTTTTACTGAAAGTATTTTTACTGAAAATTTTTTTAATGAAATTATTTTTTGGCGAACATGTTTTTTACTAAAATAATTTTTTTACTGAAAATTAAGTACTTTTACTCAAATTAATTTTTACTGAAAGTATTTTTACTGAAATTAATTTTAACTGAAAGTATTTTTACTTACAATGTTTTTAATGAAATTATTTTTTTACTAAAAATATTTTTTTAACTGAAATAATTTTTAACTGAAATACTTTTACTGAAATTAATTTTTACTGAAAGTATTTTTTTACTGAAAGTTTTTTAAATGAAATTATTTTTTTACCCAAAATATTTTTTTACTGAAATAATTTTTTAACTGAAAATACTTTTACTTAAATTAATTTTTACTTGCAGTAGTTTTACTGAAATTAATTTTAACTGAAAGTTTTTTTATTATTGGAATATTGTTTTCAGTGAAATTATTTTTTTGCTAGAAGTATTTTTATGGGAAGTATTTTTTAACTGAAAGTATTTTTATTGACAGTGTTTTTAATGAAATAATTTTTTTTACCAAAAATATATTTTTTTAGTGAAATAATTTTATAACTGAAAATAATTTTACTGAAACTAATTTTAACTGAACGTATTTCTTATATATAAAAAAAATATTTGTTACTGAAATAACTTTGTAACTGAAAATAATTTTACTGAACGCATTTTTACTGAAACTCTTTTTACTGAAAGTATTTTTAAAGAAATTATTTTTTGGTGAAAAATATTTTTTCAACTGAATTAATTTTTTAACTGAAAATTCTTTTACTGAAATTATTTTTAACTGAAAGTATTACTGAAATTATTTTTGACTGAAAGTAGTTTGTTTATTGCAAAATTGTTTTCGCTGAAATAATTAATTTACTAAAAGTTTTTTTTAACTGAAAGAATTTTTTTATCTTTAAATATTTTTATCTAAAATTGTTTTAATAAAATTAACTTTTTTCACTGACAGTATTTTTGACTGTTATTATTTTTCTTGCATTTTTTTTAAGTAAAGAAAATTTCTAACTGAAAATAATTTTTGCTGAAATTTCTTTTAAAGATTTTGAAAACTTTTATTGTAAATATTTTATTGCATTTATTACTGAAAATATTCTGAGAAGTGTTCACACCGAAATAAATTTTTATTAAAAAAAGTATAATTGCAGAGTAACTTTAAAAAAATCAATACAAACTCTTTTATTTGCAGAATAACTTTTCAATTCAACAATATCCTTATAAATAAAAACTATTTTCAACAATATTTGTGAACGAATTATTTGGAAAAGTTTTCATTTTTATCAACACTTCATTTTTTATTGTTGCAGTTGAAAGCTTCCTTTCGGAATTCATAAATGAATCAACAATTTCTCTTATCCTTGAGATAAGTTCAAATACAATCAATTATTTATTTATTTTATTTCAATTTATTTGATTTTTTTAAATTTTCATTTACTGAAAATTTATTTTTATGTAGTTTTCTTATCGATTCTGTTTGAAATTCAATTTTTATAATAAACTCAACACTTTTTGGACATCACATACAAGGGCAAATTGAAAATTTTATCTTATTTGCCAGTGAAAAGTTGTTCATTCATTTTATCGATTGAATTAAATATTTTCTATGGGAAAGTTTTCTTTTGAGTTTTATTTTGTCCGAGATTTTTTTTTGTAATTTTCGAAAATAATTTTGTATTTTTCACAATCCATAATCGAAGATATTTGATAATATTTTTAACGCAAATTTTGTATGTTATTTTTTATATTATGAAAATTTTATTTTTTTCTGTTTTAAGACATTTTTGGAATTATTTTATTGAAGATTTTTTCAAAAAATGTATTTGTAAATTTTTTGGACCTTTATGAGAGCAGTATGATAAGTCTGTGATAAATGCAATAAAGAATTTTTATGTTGTATAATGGTGAGTTTACATTTAATCAACAGGTATAAATTCATTTTGATTACTTTTATTCGTTGGTCTTTTAAAATAATATCATATATTTTATTAATCATTTCTCCTGTGGTAACCGAAACAGGATATTCTGTGCGGTCAACGTTACTTGTATACTCATATAGCTTAAATGAAATTAAGTTAATTATTTTGAAATTGTTTGGTTTGATTTCAGCTATAGTTTTTTGTTAAAAAAGGACTGTTCCATTAACACACTAAATTCACATTTAGTAGGGCTATCAAAACTAAATTAATAAATGGCGTCTTTTTAAGAATACCAAATAATAAGAAAAAAATCGTTTTACTGATATTAATAAAATATTTTGCATTTATCACTGACTTATCAGACTGCCCCAGTATAAATTCTTGGAATGTTTAATTGGCATTAGGAATTGTGAAATTTATTCCAAGCAGCATATTCTTAATAATAAACTTTAATATTGCTAACAGACTAATTGAAGAAAAGGTAAATTGAATACAAGGGATGTGGATGAATTTTTAATGAGAAAACTCTTAAAAGATTAGAACTAATTGACAATTCACTATTACAAATGTCAAACTGTCAATTATATTTTTTTTTTAAATAAAAAATAAAATTACAATAATTTCCCAATTTTTTTACAATTAAATTGAATTTCATTTAGTTTTTATTAATAGAATACTTGATTATATATATTCTGGGATTTTTAATGCAATTGGAAAATATTTTTGCAATTAATTTTTTTACAAAATAATTTAAAAAGCAAAAAAAAAGTGAATTAATTTATTTTTTTAACAATAAAATTATATATTTTCCTTTTGTAAATGAGTGATTTTATTATTCTGTAAATTATTTTTTCATTTAACAATTCAATTGGGCACAATAAAAAATTTAATTTTTCCTTTTCCTGTAATGGGGGTTATATTAAATTTAATGAATACAATTTCGAATGGTAACAATTTTCATCAACCATTAAATTTCCAATATGAACAAAATCAATTAAATAAACATTCAATATTGGAAATTCTCTGCAAATAATGTTCCTCCATCCAAAAAAAAAAGGGACAACGGTTCTAAGGAATTTCACAAAAGGGTCAAACCAGGAAGTTTACTTTATCCAAACACTAAACGAATTCAGTAAAAGTGCAAATGGGAAGAGGGCGTATAAAATATAGAATGGTACAAATTATAAAAGAAACCATCAGAATATTTTGTTGACATTTAATTTCTTCAAAAAACATATTTTCGAATAATTGTTGTTCCCACTTTTTAATTAAAAATTTATTGAATATTATCAGGAAATTAAAAAGTCCAAACTAATTGAATAAAAATATTAAAAATGTTTAGAAAAATAATTTTATTTATAAAATTTTCAGTTCAAAATAAAATCAAGAAAAATTTGCTAAAAAAAATTAAAATGTCTAAAAGTCGTTTTTTTATTGTGTAAAATATTTATTTGAATAAGTGAATTTTAATATAATTATTTTTTAAGAGATAATATTTCGCATTGTCGGAGAGGGTGTGGACTCATTAAAATTGATAAAATTCAATGTCCATAAAGAGGGTTGATTGTTGGAAAATATGATAAAATTTTATGGTTTCCTATTTGGTAAAATAGTGGTAATAAGGTTGGAAAAAAAGTTTCATTTCAAATATGAGCCAATAAAAGGCTGTTCTGTCATTTTACTTACAATTGTCTAAATTATTGAGGCTAAATTGTAAAAATTCTGCAGAAACTCCATTAAATGGTTTGGGTTAAAAAAGAAAATTCTTACGGACCTTATCTGTCCACGTTTTCTTTAAAGAAACTCTTCTATAAGAAGTAACTTATTCTGTGATATTTCGAATAAGTTACAAGCTTCGGATAATCGTCGGATAAATGACATTTAACAATTTCTTCATCAACTTAAAATGTGTGCACAATGTTTGAATATTATTTTTAATGTTTTAAATTTATGAATAATTTTTGGATAAGTTTTGAAAACAATTCGGATAAATTACAGCTGCCCGGACAACTCTTCGTTGTATCGAATTTTTTAACAGTCTTTGAATATTATATAATTCTCGGATAGTCTTTATTTAAATGTTTTGGATATTCTTTGGATAGTTATTGATTTTCCGATAAACCGTACATATCGGTTATCCTTTGGATAAGTTCCGGATAAAATCATTTTTTTAGAGAACCTTAGAAAATGGAAAATTTCCAAAGTTCAGTTAATTTTTACTTTACAATTTTCAAATAAATTTCGCATAAACTGTATTGTAAGAAAATAAAATCCTTACATTTTCCTTAAAAGAAGCTTATTCTGTAATATTTCGGATAAGTTACGAGCTTCGGATAATCGTCGGATAAATAACATTTACCATTTCCTTCAGCAATTTGACATTTTTTGACCATTTCGGAATATTATTTTTAATGTCTCAATTTTCTGGATAACTTTTGGATAAGTTTTGAAAAAATATTCTAATAAATTTCAGCTATTCGGATAACTTTTCGTTATCGGAGAATTGTTATTCGAACTTTGCAACTGTTCGGATAACAATTCTGGATAGTCTTTATTTAAATGCTTTGGATATTTTTTGGATAGTTACTGATTTTCCTATAAACTGTACATATCGGTTATCCTTTGGATTAGTTCCGGATAAAATTATTTTTTTAGAGAACCTTAGAAATTGGAAAATTTCCAAAGTTCAGTTAATTTTTACTTTACAATTTTCAAATAAATTTTGCATAAACTGTACAGTAAGAAAATAAAATCCTTACATTTTCCTTAAAAAAACTTTTCTTTAAGAAAAAGCTTATTCTGTAATATTTCGGATAAGTTACGAGCTTCGGATAATCGTCGGATAAATAACATTTAGCATTTCCTTCAACAACTGGCTATTTTTGCTCAATTTTGGAATATTTTTTTTAATGTCTCAAATGTTTGGATAAGTTTTGAAAAAAATTCGGATAAATTGCAGCTTTTCGGATAACATTTTTTTGTTTCGCATTTTTTAATAGTTTTTGAATGCTATATAATTCTCGGATAACCCATATGTAAATGTGTTGGGATAATCTTTGGGCAGTTAATAATTTTTGCAGAATTTCCGAATAAATTGTACGTGTCAATTATCTTTTGAATAAATTACGGATAAAATATTTTTTTAGAGAACTTTAGAAAATGGACAATTTCCGAACTTCAGTTTATTTTTACTCAACAATTTTCGAATAAATTTCGAATAAACTGTACTTATTGGTGATCCTTTAGATAAATTCCGGATAAACTAAATTTTAGATAAATTTAAAAAAAAAATTCAATATCCAAATTTCCAATTTTCGGATATTTCGCATTCTTTAAATAAATGTTTACAGTTTTGGACCAATTTTTTTTTGGTATAATTCTTGGATAGTTTTAAGATTGTATCTAAGCTAGGATAAGCTGTACTGATTAGCTAGCCTTTGAATAAATTACAGAAACACAAACTGCCTACTAGTAAGTTATTAATATTGGATAAATTTTTGGATAACTTATATCCTTTTGCATGATTTTTGAATATTTTGTGAGCTCCGGATAAAATTTGAATAACCTAAAAAACAATTTTCGGATAAGTTAAATTTCCAGGTAGTTTGAACAGTTAATATTTAGGTTTTAGTGGCCGATGGATAATCTGTGAATAGTTCGAATTTAGCCTTCGTTATTATTTTTGGAAAGTCTTAATTTTTGGAAAAGTCAAATGGTTTGTGTAAATTATTCTTTTAGGTTAGTTTTCGGATAATGCTTTCAGGATAATCTATGATAATTTACAATTTTCAGAAATTACTTTTATTTTGTAGAAACATGACATAAATGGTAACTTTCGGACTACTTTCTAAGGTTTAAATAAAGTTCGGATAACGAAAACTTTTCAGATAATATTCCAGCAACTCGCCTAATCTTCGGATAAATTTTTTTTTTTTGAAAACATTTTTATAAGTTAATAATATTCGGATAATAACTAATTGAGCTTATTAAGGGTATTAAAATATTTGGAAAAGTCAATATTCTTAGTTGTACGGAGTCCAAGTATTGGAATATCAACTTGTGATTGTATTTAAATCGAAAAATTTACTGTATAAACTTAACCTTACACAATTTTCGGATAGGTTAAATTTTAAGGCACTTTTCAGATAACTTAAACAGATAATATTAAGGTTTTAGTGGCCTATGGATAATTTCCGGATAGTTCAAATTTAGCCTTGATTATTTTTAGGATAATCTAGAGTATTTGAATAGCCTTAATTTTTGGATAAATCAAATGTTTTGTGTAAATTATTCTTTCGGGATACTTTTCGAAAAAATAGTCTTATGGGATAGTTTTCGAAAAATTACTATTATGGGATAGTTTTCGGATAATGATTTCCGGATAATCTTATGATAATTTACAATTTCCACAAAAAACATGACATAGATTGTAATATTTGGGTTATTTTCTGAGATTTAAATAAAGTTCGGATAACCAAAACCTTTCGGATAATCTTCCAGCAACTCGCCTAATCTTCGGATAAGTTATTCTTTTTTACAAACAATTTTAATAGGTTAATAATATTCGGATTATAATCAATTAAGCTTATTATAAGTGTTGAAAAGTTTTGAAAAAAAAAAATTCTATCAGGCTTAAACTCGTGATTGTATTTAAATTGAAAATTTCTGATAAACTAACCTTATTCTTACAGGTCCTTTATTATAAAAAAATGTATACTTGACCGTTTGCTGAAGAATTTTCTTCCTTGAATTCGATTTTATTTCACTTCTTTCTCTTTTTCCTTTATACAAAGACTTACACTCCTCTTGCTGCGGCCTATCATGCTCTGCTTTCCTAGAATATTCATTTGGCCTCGGAGGAGCATATTATTCATCCATCTTTTGATAAGCATAAATTTTATGCATGAATTTTTCCTTTAAAATGCATCCCAATACAAAATGAATAGACATACTTTCATGGTGTTTACATATTTTATGTAGAATCGCTGGTAGATATCGTGTCCTCACGTACACAAGTAAAAGCAAGTATGTACCTTAAAAATTGCTTCCTTTTTCCTACCTAAAAAAAACTGTCATTTCCAATTTTCAAAGAAATTTTCCTCACAACGATTACCTTAGCGCCATTCCGATGCTTTCTGCTTAAAGTACAGCAGTTTCTTTGTCATTTTTCTTAAGGGAGATTCCCCATTTCACATTCCGGTATTCTTTTTTTTGCCGATCTACACAGTTTGTGCTTGTTTCCATTTTTCCCACTTCATTTTCTCCACCAGAGACAGATGTGATAAATTTTCACGAAAATATCTTCCATTCTGCATATTCACTAGAATAATAATGATATCCGTTCTATTGGCGATAAATATTGTTCATATAACTCAAACTTCCAGGTCATGATGTGGTCGTATATAAAATAAAAATGAAGATGAAAATAGGAAAAACTAAAGAAAAATTGTTCGGATGCTCGTATTCCATTGTCTTTTAAACCTCAGCAGACATTTGCTTTTCCCTATTCCCATCTCCGATACTCTTTTTTACGCCACCTTTTCACCCTGGCCCACCTTTTTACGCAGCCACCTGAAATTGAACTCTATCAATTTTGTTGGTCTTCCACGCTCTCCATATACCCACCTGCAGCTTAGCTCCACTTACTTGAGTTCTACACCCGATTGGAAATTTGTTCATTCACACCCTGTCGGTATCGTTTTGTTCTGAGTCTATTTCGGAACCATTTATTTTTGTCCTTTCGACACCGACAGAATCCAAGTGTACACTTTTACCAACAAGCCCGATTTGCGTAGTCATCCCTGGCGGTGATATATTGGCAGCTGGGGCTTAGGTGAGCGATTCACTAAAACCTAACCGGTATCTTGGGATTTTACCTTTAACCAGATTACAGTACGTTTGCCTCTCCGATCAGGCACCACTTTCAGCTTGCGGGTGTACTCGATTAGGTTGGGTCTGGTTATCGTTTGCTTATTGTTCGATTTGTTTGTGGGCAACCATCCTCTTACTTATGGCTGGTTTTTCTTGCGGAAGTGGGAAAGTTTTGTTTTATATGACATTGTCTTTAGGATCTTAGCGGATTTTCCCTTCACAATCCTCCTTTCATCCGTTCAAGTATATCTTTTTAGTATTGGGACTTTATCGGGCACGATCCATTGTTGAAGATGATAGAATGGATTCACGCACCGTTTAGAATTTTTATCTTTTTTCGTTCAATCATTGACGCGAATTACTAGAACCACAGAAAAATAACGGA
This sequence comes from Atherix ibis, assembly GCA_958298945.1. Taxonomy (NCBI): domain Eukaryota; kingdom Metazoa; phylum Arthropoda; class Insecta; order Diptera; family Athericidae; genus Atherix; species Atherix ibis. The sequence goes on from OY282609.1 coordinate 81,247,211, forward strand.
AATACCTGCAAAGGGAAGATTCTGATCGGAATATCGAATGGACGGGGGTGATTTACTTTGGCAATGAAATCCCAATAATGATGATATATTGTTAAAAAGATAATGTTTTAGTAGTGATACGTCGAAACGAAAGTTTTGCATTTTCAAGATAAACATGAAATAGAAAAATTTCAAAATGGAAGTATCTTCTAGAAAAATTTTAACTGAACAGTTTGATTGATAATTTTTGACGGAAAAGCTTTAATGAAATTATATTTAACTGAAAATATTTTTAATTATTACTAAACCTGTTCTTTTATGAAAATATTTCCTTACTAAAAATTTGTACGATAAAAATTTATGGTAAACGTTTTTATTGGAAACTTTTTGCCATACAATTTTAACGTAAATTGTTACATTTTTGTGTAATTTTTCACCGTAAATTTGTGTCGTAAATTTTTACCGTACATTTTTACCGTAAATTTCTTCTGTACATAATTTAATATTTTGTATAAATTTTTACTGTAGTTTTTGTCGTTAATTTTCACCATCAAAATTTATAGTTTATTTTACCGCAAATTTGCGCCGTAAATTTTTACCGTACATTTTTACCGTAAATTTTTTCCTTACATATTTTAATATTTTGTATAAATTTTTACTGTTATTTCTGATGTCAATTTTCGCCGTCAAAAATTATAGTAGATTTACAAAAATTTGACGGCGAAAATTAACGGCAGAAATTACAGTAAAAATTCACGGTAAATGTTAAAATATTGAAAACAAAATGTACGGTAAAAATTTTCGACACATATTAACGATAAAATGTATTATAAATTTTGACCGCGAAAATTGATAGCAGAAATAACAGTAAAAAATTACAGAAAATATTAAAATATGTTCCAAAAAAAATGTACGGTAAAAATGTTTGGTAACAGCTTACGACACAAATTTACGATAAAATAAACTATGAACTTCGACGGCGAAAATTGACGGAAGAAACTATAGTAAAAATTTACATAAAATATTAAAATATACACGAAAAAAAATTACGGTAACAATTTACGTTAAAAATGTATTGCAAAAGTTTACAGTAAAAATGTTTACCGAAAATTTGTATCGTAAAAAATTTTAGTAAGGATATTTTTTCAAAAAAAATTTAAAGAAATAATTAAAAATATTTTCAGTTAAATATAATTTTATTAAAGCCTTATTGTAAATTTTTTTCTTACATATTTTAATATTTTGTGTAAATTTTTACTGTTATTTCTGACGTCATCAAAATTTATAGTAGATTTACCGTAAGTTTGTATCATTTATTTTACCATACATTTTTATTGTGAATTTTTACCGTACTTCAGTTATCACCGTCATTTTTTTGTAAATTTTAACCATAAATGTTTCCAAATTTTTTTTCCTTGAATTTTACCGTAAATATTTATCGTAATTTTTTACCGTGAATTTTACCGTACATTTAACCGACATTTTTAATCATAAATGTTTACCAATTTTTTTATCATAAATTTTTACCGTAAATATTTATCGTAAATTTTTATCATATATTTTTACAAAACTTTTTTAACAAAAACTTAACAAATCTTATTTATAAAAAATTAAAATTGAAACTTTTTGTTAGTGCGCAAAAGACAAAAGCTCATTTTTACGTTCATCCTTTCCGAAAAAAAAAATTGTATTTACACCAAAAAAAGAATTGATATTTGGAAAGGCATCTAGGGTCAAATAAATAAATTCAGAATTCTTCCCGTATAAATTTTATTCGAATATTTTCCTATGATCGAAATGACATTTTTTGATTCAAGAGAAGAACTTTTTATCAGTTTTCAAAAGAAAATAAATCGAAAAGACAAACGAACATTTAGAAAAATACTACTCACAAGGAGGAATAGTCGTAAAAACCAGGATATTTTTGTAGGAAATAATAGGAAAAACTTTGAGTGGAAAATTTATTATGAAAATTTGGAATTAGTTGAAAAAGCTAGCGTATCATTAGGTGAGTAGCGGGAAGAAAATTGTATGAAAAACAAAACCGAATGGTAAGATCGTAAAATAGAGATGGACAGGATGTGATAAATTCATGGATGCAAATAAAATTCCAAAATATTATATGCGTAATCAGAGCATTCGTGAATTAGTTTTGTTTAAATAAAACTCAGCCAATCCTAATGTTGATATTATGCAAGAGTGCATGAGCGCCAGCCACCTCATCAGTGACGCGACAGTTGATTTCCGCGAACAAGAACAAATTGTCGATTTCTCAACGAAAAACGAGCAGAAACCCATGATAAAGGTGGCTTCAGTTTTCTGACTGCCATCATCCATTTACTGGAAAGATAAAATGATGCCATCCGTAAAATTTACGTTTTCCGAAGTTATGTGTAGTTTTCCTTTTTGCTTATTATTTTTTTTTTCTTTTCAGATAATATTTTTTATTCTTCCAGTTTTTTTATAATCTATTTACACATCTTGTGACTAGCTTAGAAGACTTTTGTTGAGAAATCATTCCAACTTTTCCACAAAAAAGCAACGAAACATTGGATTGAACTCAAGAAAAATTTGCGGCAATAAAAACAAGAAGGACCAAACCAGAGCGATGACAATGGCTTGTGAGAATGCGAAAAATGATGGGAGCAGTGGCGACAGACAAAACTTTGGCAATGGCCATAAATAAATGTCCCAGTAGTCGCTCGACTATATGCAATTCTGTGAGGGCTTTGGAATTTGGACATCTTTCGTAAGACGGGAAGGATGAATTTGTCTGGCACGACAGCAAATGGACATCATGAACTTCGAGGAGATTAATCGATGTCACCAGCGCTAGTGTATTTGGGAAAATCATCTAAAGGACGTCGCAAATGGAATCGAAAATTTGTGGCAACGCTTAGCAACTGCCATGGGAGTGTCGAATACATCAAACCGTATCGCATTAGGGTTCGTGAGATGCGCTCATTTACCAAAGAAAATATTGAAAACATCTTGACACCAACATTATAATCTCATTGGTTTTAAGTCAGTCCGTCTTTGGCAAAATATTCAGAAAAACTTCTTTCCTCCTATTCTAATTTGTGATTTCTTAGTTATTCATTTAGTCATCGTTCTACCAACACTTCTTATCCTTCCACCAAATCAAATAGCACCGTACTCAGGGGACATTTTATCACTCCCAGTACATAGTATCGTATCTTAGAAAATGATAGCATCCGATCCTTCTGCCGATACCAATCATGTTTGTTTATTTTCTTATCTTATCAGAAGTTAGTTTGCGAGAAAAAAAACTGATGGGAAAATACGCAAAAGTGATGAAGAGTACATAATTTTTGATTCATCGCAATTTGGTATCACTTTAATCCAAAAGGCGCAGCTTTAAACTTCTACTAATAAATAAGTAAAAACAAAAAATTTCAGTATTTAATCATTCAGTAATTTACTAAGAAACTTTTCTTATAAAAGAGTTTTCGTTTAATTTAAACTTATTCAAGTGAAATTTTGAAATGAAAAACCAATAAAATTTTTTGTAAAAAATTGCGGTGAAAATTTACGATAACAATTTACGATAACAATTTATGATAAAAAGTTACAATAAAAAAATTAGTAAACATTTATGATTAAAATGATGCCAATAAAAATGTACGGTAAAATTCACGGTAAACATTCATGGTTAAAAAAGTATAAAATTTGGCGGTAAAAACTGAAGAAAAATAAAAATTCACAATAAAAATATATGGTAAAAATATACGGTAAAAATAAACGATATAAATTTACAGTAAAATATACTAAAAAATTTGATGGTGACAATTGACAGCAGAAATTACAGTAAAAATTTACGGTAAATGTTAAAATATTGAAGACAAAATTTACGATAAAAATTTCCGACACATATTTACGGTCAAGTGTATTATAAATTTTGACCGCGAAAATTGATAGCAGAAATTACAGTAAAAATTGAAAGAAAATATTAAAATATGTTCCAACAAAATGTACGGTAAAAATGTTTGGTAACAGCTTACGACACAAATTTACGGTAAAAGAAACAATAAACTTCGACGGTGAAAATTGACGGAAGAAAGTATAGTAAAAATTTACATAAAATATTAAAATATACAGGAAAAAAAATTACGGTAACAATTTACGTTAAAAATGTATTGCAAAAGTTTACATTAAAAATGTTTACCGAAAATTGTTATCGTAAAAAATTTTTGATAAGGATATTTTTTCAGAAAAAATAGTTTAAGATATAATTAAAAATATTTTCAGTTAAATATAATTTCATTAAAGCCTTTTCGTTAAAAATTATCAGTCAAACTGTTCAGTTAAAATTTGTCTAAAAGTAATTTAGAGAAATCCTCTCCATTCGATATTCCGACAAGAATCTTCCCTTTGCAGGTATTTCAGTATTTTTCTGTGGTTTTAGTAACTACTGTCAATGATTGAACGAAAAAAGGTAAAAATTCTAAACGTTGCGTGAATCCATTCTATTATCTTCGGTAAAAAAATTTCAGTAATTAATCGTTCAATAGTTTACTAATAAAAGTTTCTTATAAAAGATTTTTAATAAAAATTTTAAGTTAAAGACAATTCTGTGAAAAAATACGCTCGTTCAAAAAATTTTTTGGCACAAAAAAATTTCAGTGAAGATGATTTTTTGGTAAAAAGTTTTCCTAATCGAAAACTTTCGGAAAAAACCCATTCATTAGGAACATTTTGAAAAGAGATTCTAAAGTCCTTAGAGTCAAATAAATCAATCTTCGAAAGAAATCAATTTCGATACCGTAAGAAATTCACCTTTTCGTGCAGTTTTATTTGATAAAATTTTCACTCCAACAAAGAAAATTCCCATTAAAAACGGTAAAGTTTTTATCGAAATTTTATTGCTCCCCAAAATAACCGAAGCATATCGAATTTATGTTGACACTAGCTTTTGAAATTAACGAACACTTTGCATATAACTTTTCAGATATTTTCTAGCAAAATAAAAAAAATAAAACGATTCGTGGTTCTGGAGCAACTATTACACTTGGTTCAGGATAGGATCAAGGAAGTGAACGTTTCGGCATAAATTTCAATTCGCATTTTACCCAACGACGGTTTCTCCTCCATACGATAGGTGCTCGTGTGCATGTGTAGAGGTGGTGACCGTGTGTGGGACAGTCGATTGGTGGGAAGACAGAAGCTTTCAGGACGAAATGTTGGTTTTACGCGAACTGCACAAAACTCCAAAATGACATTACGTGAAACTCAGGAAAAGTATTGCAAAAGCTTCTCCGGATACTTATGAGTTTCGGTATGATGGCTTAGTTAAGTCAGTTTCCTCTTACCACAAATGTCTGTACACCAAAGAAGATTCAAGAAGACACAGCGTCCCCAAAAAAAATAAAAAACCTGAAAGTCTGATAATAACTTGTGTGGAGTTACTGCAAAAGTATTCCGGGTCTCTGAGTTCTGCAGTTAGCATTATTGCTTTCCCAAATATCAAAAGGACTTTTCTTAATAAAACAGAAGGTAAGCGAACTAAAATATCTACAAATACAACGAGGATACGAAGAAGTGTCTAAGTCAGCGTCGAACCATTCCTCTGCCATCGTGGAATTTTCCAATTTTCCCTTCTTTTTTTTTGGTTGGTTTTGCCTTTTCTGAAAATGCTCCTTTTTCTCGATCGAAAAAAAAATTTAATCATGGATTTTTGTGCTCAACTACGAAGATTTTCGTTAAAAGGACGAAAGTTGCCTGTTTTGCTTGCGAGATCCTTTTAACAAAGTGGCTGGAAGCCAGTACATCTACGGATACACACGAATCATCTTCTGCCCTTAATTTTTTTTTCCTAAAAACAAATTGAATATTATCCATGATCGTAAATTTTTAAAAAGGCTACTTTTCAGGGCATTCATTTTTCGTTTCATCGCATCGCTTCGCCGAACAGTTTTGGAGCACAAAATTTAAAGTTTACCAAAAAAATGCATCCCATTTTTCATAAAATTGTATTTATTTGGCATCTTCTGTATAAGTGTCCTGGCTAAGGATTACGTACAAAAATTGAAATATTTCTGGTGATATCTTAAGGGGACCATAATCATTAGTTTTTGTTTCGATTCTTTTTTATTATTGTCAGGTTTTTATTATCCGCCAATAAGAGAACTTGACAAAAAGTAAATTTACAGAAAAAAAAAGTTTTTCTTATTCAAAAAGCAGGTTTTATAAAAAAAATTTTAAATACTCAAAAATTAGAGGAAAATATCTTTTCAGGTATTCGTTAAAAATTTTGTAGTAATTTGAACATTTTCAACTATCTAATAAAGTCCTTGAAAATATCCTCAAAGGCTTTTATATATTTTTAATCCTTAAAAAAATTTTATACAAAAGGAAATTTTATTAAAAAGGCTTTGAAAAAAAAGTTACTTGTAATTAGTCCTTTTCAAAAATACTTAGTTAGCAATTAGTTCTAAGAAAAAAAGAAGGTCCTTTTCACATACCTAGAACAATATTTTTAAAAGATTTTTCCTAATATCAAATCCAGGATGATTAGTAATTTTTTTAGTCCTTTAAAAAATTATTATTTTTACCGTAATTTTTTTAGTCCTATAAAAAATTATTAGTAATCTTTTTAGTCCTTTAAAAAATTATTATTGATTTTGAGTGGGTAGAAATATCTAATCTGAAAATTTTTCTATACTGAAAATATTTTTATTAAATTTTTTAGATCTTATTATTTTTGGAAAAAAATGTCCTTTATTTATTTCCGAGGCTCCTAGAAGTTCTAGAATGTGCTATCCTTTATTAAAAGTCTATACTCTCAAATTCTAAATTGTATTATTAAAAGGATATTTTGATAGCCAAATCGTATTATACGAAAATTATTTGATCCTTAAATTATTTCATAGGATTTTACAGTCTGATCGTGCTAAAATAATGCCAAATTTTTGTGTATTTAGGCTCTGGACTCTCACAAGTTCTAGCCTCTTTAACTTAAAGCATTTCTTAGATAACCATAAAATTATCCTTTATATAAGTTTCGAGTCCCTCAGCACAATCCTATCGTCCTTAATCCAATATCGCTCTTAAAAAAGATCCATCTAGATTTGTATAGTTCTACTTAAAGGCTATGTTGTCCTTTTTTTATTTTCTAGTCTCTCTAATAATTATTACTTTCTAGTTTCGTCCTTAAGAGCCTCAGATTTAAACTTTCCTTTTTTGAGAAAATTTTTAAACTATTTTTTTAATCACGTTTATTTTCTAAGAAAACTTGCATTTTCTCTTATAAATGTTTACTCTTTTCTTTCAGAAACTATTTATTCTACAGCAAAATCCTTAAAAGGATTTCCTTTTAAATTCAGAAATAATAATAGATATTTAATGGTGATTCTAGGATAGGGAATTGTTTTTCTGAAGAGGTTGTGCAATGGATGTTTCTAGCCCAGTCTATGTCGATAGCTCCCATGTACACACAAATACGAGTAAATGATTGATTTATGGGCAAGTTAAGCCTACCCAACATCTATCATTGTTTCCAGTTGGTGTTCATGTTAAATGGTGTCGTTGGGGCTGTCTTTGAATCTGTTGCGATCGTTGTTGCCGTTTGCAATTTTACTCCCACAGTCCTGACGATAGCTGCTCTTGGCACTATAATCATCGGTGCAGCATTCATGCTAATGTCGGCATTTCACCCAGAATTCCAGATCACAAGACCATCCCATTCTTATGCTTCGAATCAGCGAAGCTATCAACATGATTGTTATTGCCAGTTGGTAAATGTACGCCATCCATGATGGCTTAGAGGATTCCCCAACATGTACTTTGGAAATGCGTTGCCGTTCCGTTAACAGTTTTTCCATCTTCACAACCTGCCCCAAACCGTGCAACATTTCTGATACCGTCAACCCCTTTTAGTGTCGGTTAGCCGTGTTGTGGTTCTTGTTTTTGTCATCACTGTCACTAGTTATCGTTTCACAGGACATAAACTATATCCGATATTCAAGGATTATTCGGATTTTGAGTGACACTTGGTTGTGATGCGATTCAAAATTTCTGGCAATAATCCCATCCAACCGAAGGTAAAATGGGAGACTTTTCTTGTTGTTACCAAAAAGAGATTAACTAATAAGCTTTTGGTGTAGATTTTGTTGTTTTTCTTTGTTATTATTTATTATTTTGGAAATTAAAGAAAATGTACGTAAATTTGATATAAATAGGATTTCGTGTTGTAGAAAAAAAAGGACTTAGCCAGAAAATGGCCCATCTTGTTGCCATTTACATGTCAGGTATTTCTGAATAAGGATAACATTTTAAGCTTCGCAATTTTATTTTTTTGTTAACTTTTTTCTGAACGTTTTTACTGGAAAATTTTTACTGATAAATTTTTAATTCCAAATTTTTACTGCCAAATTTTTACTGACAAATTTTTACTGACAAATTTTTATTAACAAATTTTTACAGCCAAAATTTTACTGACTAATTTTTACTGATTAATTTTTACTGATTAATTCTTAGTGACAAATTTTACTGACAAATTTTTACTGATAAATTTTTACTGATAAATTTTTACTGATAAATTTTTACTGCAAAATTTTAACTAACAAATTTTTACTGATAAATTTTTACTGATAAATTTTTACTGCAAAATTTTAACTAAACAATTTTTAATGACAAATTTTTCCTGACAAATTTTTACTGACATTTTTACTGATAAATTATTACTGAAAAATTTTAAGTAATAAATTTTTACTGACAAATTTTTATTGATTAATTTTTACTGACAAATTTTACTGACAAAATTTTAGCTGACAAATTTTTATTGACAAATTTTTTATTGACAAATTTTTACTGACAATTTTTAACTGACAAATTTTTACTGACAAAATCTGACAAATTTTTACTGACAAATTTGTACTGATGAATTTTTACTGACAAATTTTTACTGACAAATTTTTTATTGACAAATTTTTACTGACAATTTTTTGACAAATTATTACTGACAAATTTTTGCTGTCAAATTTTAACAGAACATTTTTACCGACAAATTTTTACAGACAAATTTTTGCTGACAGATTTATACTGAACAATTTTGCTGACAAGTTTTATTGACAATTTTTGTTGACATATTTTTACTGACAAATTTCTACTGACATTTTTACTGATGAATTATTAATGAAAAAGTTTTAGTAATAAATTTTTTCTGACAAATTTTTATTGACAAATTTTGATTAACAAATTTTTATTAAAAAATTTTAACTTACAAATTTTTGGTAAAAATTTTTACTGACAAATTTTACTGACAAATTTTGACTGACAAATTCTTACTGATAAATTTTAACTGACAAACTTTTACTCACTAATTTTACTGACAATTTTTATTGATTTATTTTTACTAATTAATTTTAACGGAAACATTTTTACCGACAAATTTTTATTGACAAATTTTACTCATCAATTTTGACTGTCATTTTTACTGATGAATTTTTACTTATAATTTTTACGAGAAATTCTTACCGAAAATATTTACGGAAAGTTTTTACCGAAAATTTTTGCGGAAAATTCTTACCCAAAAATTTTACCGAAAATTTTTAACAAAAATTTTTCGCAAGTTTTTACATAATATTTTTACTAAAAATTTTCTATCAAATACAGACAAATTTTTACAGACAAATTTTTACAGAAATTGCTTACTAACAATTTGAACCGAAATTTTCCACTAGAAATTTTTACCCCAGTTTTTTAGTTAAATTTCTTATCCTTAAATCTGATAGTATTTTTAAAAAATATTTTATATACATTTTCTTAAAAATCTTTATCTTAGTTTTTATTAAAAAAAATTCTTTAAAAAAAACTTTTTTAATTATTTTCTCTTTAATGCTTGAATAAATTATACAGAAATGAGTCAAATTTATCTAATTTTTTTTAAACAGTCTAAAATATCCTTTTTCTTTTTATAAATTACTTTTTACTTATTCAAAACTTTAAAAAAACATATGCTAATTATTTTCTAGTTTATCCATTTTTTAAATCCATTTTGTTTTCTTTAAATTTTTTATTACTCTTTGAATATAACTTTTCTTTTAATTAATATTTTATGAAATTCCTTAGAAACAGGAAATACCAAAGAATTTCGATTAGTTTGAACAAATCACACTGTTGATTATATGTGTATCCTTTCGATTAATGATTGGAATTGAAATGAGTAGGAAAATTTTCTGATAATTAAAATTTTCATATTGCAACCAAAAAGGGATCTTCTTTTCTGGGAATAAGTCGTAAGTAAAGAGACTGTAATCGGTTCAGTGAAAATATTTCTGGTAAAACTACTTTCAGTGAAATTATTTGCAATTGAAGCAAAGTTAAAAATTATTTAAACAAAATTTTCTAAATAGATTTCGTCCTTAAAAAAAATTCAAGTAAAAATGAATTTGGTAAAATATTTTCAGTAAAAATATACAAAAATGTTTACTGTTTAATGTTTATGTCGATTGCTTATCAGAAATTCTTAAACTCTTCCGAAAAGAGGCTTTCATTGATTATTAAAATACGACCTAAAAAGGATAGCATGTGTGCGCCTTCTTAAAATATTAAAAAAAAATTGTTATGATCAACCGAAAACTCACAGTGTATCTTGGTAGGAATCGCTTTTATCCAAATCTTCCCATCCTGCTTAACAGATCTCCGTCAGGACATCCAAGAATAAGATATGACAAAAAAGTCGTAAAAAAAAATTCCAAATTTATTGCCTTATTTATCGAAAGGCGTACAAATTCCCAATGGTAATAGCCATCGCCATCGCCATCGCCATCGTAAAAATTGCAAAAATTGATTCCGCCAATGTCAATTCTGGTATTTCCTTGATAAACTTTGCTAACAGTCGTGAAGTCGATGAGTTTGGTTGGGCCTGAAGAGGAGTATGGGCTATTCAAAATGATAAAATTGTAAGAATTGTTACTATCCAACAAGTGCTGAGGATGAATACGACTATAAAAAAAAAATTACGATAATAATTATTCACTTTGCACGTGAATGGGTGGGGGGGGGGGGCAGAGTGGGGATGAATGACTTTCATGCACGACTTACTGGCAAAAGTATTAAATTTTTTACTATCAAAACCTCGAATAGTTAGCCAACCCCTTTTTGGGGGCATAATTTTTTATATATTTTTATAGCTGCTCTCCTTCATCATCATTCCTACCCTTCCACATACCATAATAAACTTTTCTATTATTTGTCATGAACCTGTAAAGGATACATAAAATCTGGATATGAGCTTTTGAATAGTTGCCATCTTCTTTGAATCACGTTTCACTTCTCAGCATAGACTTACATTTTGCACAATATTTCAAACATAACGTGACATTCTCGAAAACAGTTCCTTTTTTATTCGCTTGGTGGGGGTAGTGGCTCATTTTTTTCCCCCCATATTCTCTTAGTCTTTTTTTTTCCAGCATAAATTCTTGAAATATCCATCAAACACGTAATTCTTTAAGGATAATAAAAATCACTACGACCCCAATCCATATGCATGAAAGTGTATATATATGTGCACATTCAAGGAAGGATATATGGTCGTGTATGTGTGTAAGAATCTGGTAATCGTTACATTATCACATCGTACCTTATGTTTACAATTTATCCCCTTTTTTTTAAAAAAATATTCCCATTTTATCATCATTGCTGTTGTTGTTGTTGTTGTAGTTGCTATTATTGCGAATATAACATGCGAATGGGCATAATAAGGATATTATCTTCAAAACAATATTTATGCATGTTATTCGGGTTGGTTCGGTTTTCGGTTTTTTTTTTTATTATTTTTTTTTTATAGCATTTACATTGAAACAAATTTTTTTTGTGGGTTTTTTCTTTAATTTTTATCGTAAATATCAAAAAAAAAATTTTTTTTTTTAGTAATCTTTTGAGTCCTTAATTTTTTAACCATATCCTTTTTGGTCATCTACTTTATTGGGTAATTTTTATCATATTAATTTTACCTGTTACTGAACCCTAACCTCAATTCAGTTTATTTAATCAAGTTTAACCAGAGATAAGCAAACAAACAACCTTGACAAAACATAATAAAATTATTCACTCTCTCGGTGTGACCTTAACCTCAATGCCTACTATACCAACCCCATCTGTTGTCAGATTGTTCATGTTGCGTTGATAAAATTTCTAACCTACAAAAACTAAACCGAATGGACTTATTATCCTGCCAATTTTTTGAGTAAAATGTTTTACAAATTTTTTGTTTACTTTATTTTCGATATAAAAACTGTTTTGGGAATATTTAATTTATTCATTTGACTTTTTGTACACTTTCTTCCATTGCTAATAGAGGCTATATATTATGAGTGAAATTTTCCGTCTTCTTCTTTCGAAGTCTTTTTTAGGAAAGTAAATTTTCGTTTCTTCCCTTTTATGCGTACATCTTATAAAGGTTTATTTTGCTTATATATCTTATAAACGATAAAAATTGTTAACGTACGCACATTATAAAAGTTTTATAGCATTTAGGTATGGTTGAGCACCTGACCTACGGAAAAGGTATAATATTTCTTTGCCAAGGAGACTGTTAAAGGTTAAGGATTAGAAGGAATTGTGGCAAATTTAAGGGATGACGAGGAGGGATAAGCTTATGCATAAGAATAGATTTCGATTAAAAGAAGTCAGGCTAGTCGAGCCTTCACCCCCACAGTTATTGTGCATAGATTTCTGTATGTGAGGTCAAAATAGTATTCACAAAAAGGGAATATAATGGTCTTGGGATATTTTTCTTTGATTTTTTTTTTACTCTATATTTTTGTTTATTCTTATTCATAATAAAGCAACATGAATACCCACCGCCCCCCCCCCCCCCCCCGTTGTGTCAAATCATTTCTCTTGGGATAGTGAAAAAAATATATACTCGATGTTAATCCATTTGTTCTGAACCAACATAAATTTTATGAAAATTATTAACGAAGGACATTTGGTTTATGATCCCAGAAAAGTTGGGAATTTACGGAAAAATTATCACTGACTACAAAAAGAAACAAGATTAAAGGCTAATCTTTTGATTTTATTATGCCATTGCGAACGGAAAATTAAGAATAATAATAAGTACTTTAGGAACGTGATTGATTATAAAATGTGGTTTGGATAGAAGTAGTAGGGCTATACAGGTTCCGGAGAATTTTTTTTGAAAAGTCCGTATCCGTCAAATTTGCTGCATGCATCAGAGTATTGCGTCAAATTGGCTGCATTGGTGTGGGTCTAGTAAAGTGCCAGTAAAAGGATTACTGCTGCTTTTCTGTAAAATATTTTGGGAAAATTTTCGGTAAAAATTTTCGGTAAAATTGTTTTGGCAAAGTTTTTTGTTAAAACTTGTTCTTAGATTCGTAAAAAAATTGTTCGTACAAATTTTTGGTTAAAAATGCTAGTCAGAATTTTCGGTTAAAAATATTCAGTCAAAAGTTCCGTTAAAATATTTCGGGCAACATTTTTCGTCAAATGATTGGTAAAATATTGTTGTAAAATTTTTCGTTCAAAATTTTTCGGTCAAAATATTTGCACCAAATTTGCGGTAGAAATGTTTTGGTCAAAATTGTCAAAACTTTTCGGTAACAATTAAAGCTAAACATTTTTGACCAAAATTTTAGGTCATAATTTTGCAATAAAAATTTTCGGTATAAATTTTCAGTTAAAAATTCTGGTCAGAATTTTTGGTTAAAAATGTCAGTCAAAATTTCTGTTAAAATACTTCGGTCAAAATTTTCCGCCAAATGATTGGTAAAATATTTTTGTAAAAAAAGTCCGGATCTGTCAAATTTGCTGCATGTGTCAGAGTGTTGCATAAAATTGTCTGCATTGGTATGGGTCTTTTACGAGTGTGTTCAGTGGTGGCAGTAAGAGGCTTACTGCTGCATTTCTGTAAAATATTTTGGGACAATTTTCGGTCAAAATGTTTTGGGAAAATTTTTTGTTAAAGCGTGTTCTTAGTTTCGGTCAAAAATTGTTGGTACAAATTTTCGTTTAAAAATTTGTAAGAAAATTTTTATCAAATAATTTTAAAGAATACTATCAGATTTAAAGGTAAGAATTTTTAGTTTCGGTTAAAAAATTTCGGTTTAAAATGCCAAATAGAATTTTCGGTTAAAAATGTTCAGTCAAAATTTCTGTCAAAATTTTTCGGTCAAAATTTTCGTTAAAACTTGTTCTTAGTTTCGGTCAAAAACGTTCGGTAATAATTTAAGGTAAACATTTTTTACCAAAATTATAGATCATAATTTTGCAATAAACATTTTCGGTATATATTTTCGATTAAAAACTCCGGTCAGAATTTTTACGTTGAAAATGTTCAGTCAAAACTTCCGTTAAAATATTTCGGTCAAAATTTTCCGCGAAATGATCGGTAAAATATTTTTGTAAAATTTTTCGTTTAAAATTTTTCGGTCAAAATGTTTGGAGAAAATGTTTTGGTCAAAATTTTCATTAAAACTTGTTATTAGTTTCGGTCAAAATTGTTCGGTAACAATTTAATGTTATAATTTTGAAATAAACATTTTCGGTATTTTCGAAAATAATTCAGGACAATTTTCGGTCAAAATGTGTCGGCAAATTTTTTTGTTAAAACTTATTCTTAGAAATTGCATTAATTCTACCAATAATTTTTGCTATAAATTTTCGGTTAAAAGTTCCGGTCAGAATTTTCCGGTTAAAAATCTTCTGTCAAAATTTTCTTTCTAATATTTCGGTGAAAATTTTCCGCCAAATGAACGGGAAAATATTTTTGTGAAAAAAGTCCGGATGTGTCAAGATTGTTGCATCAAAAGCAGCAGTAAAAGGCTTAGTGCTGTGTTCACTGGTGGTGTAAAGCAGCAGTAAAAGCCTTACGAGTGTGTTGTTCACGCCAACTTAATTTCCAAGTCCTTAAGAGTTAAACAAAGCATTCCCAGAACTATGTCCAATTATAGCTGGGCTCTCACAGGGATACATATTTGTTTCTATTTTATTTAAAAATTATACTTACGACATGCCGAAAAGGTCGTTAAACTATTACTGATTATTGATTTTATGCTACAATTCGAAACCAAGCTTCTATAGCAAATGCTCGACAGCTTTCACTGACCACAAGCTAATAGAATCCAATATCAATTAAAAACCTATTTGGACTTACGATATTGAAAAGATTCGTACCCATTTGGACTTAGAGAATCTTGCAAAAAAAAGTTAAATGTAGATGCTAACTTGATTTTTAATTAAAAAGATGAAAATTAGATAGTTACAAAATTATAAAACTTCTCTGTAGCTTATGAAAAAGCTGCGGGATCCAACAAGGTGACCTAGAACCTGTACAGCCCTACTTACTACTATTGTTAATATAATTTTTTTTATAGATTTTATTATATTGAAAATTTATAATGAATTTTAGTAATTGTTCTTCTCTTTCCTTGAGTTATCACAGCCCAGATCGAGTCTTAGCTTTCTCCAAACTTCTGGATCTTCCACAACCATCTTCCAATTCTGAAACTGCAATATTCTTCTTGCGTTATCTTGCATTAACTGCAAACTTGTCTCTTGCCATTCTCTTTACTTAGGGTTACTTTTACTATCCGAGTGTCTGGCATCTGCTGGAAAACAATAACCATATATCCTCCGAAAAGAGGAGGTTCTAACATTTTGAGGAGATTTTCTGGGGCTTTAATTTTTGAGTTTCTTTTCTTTAATTTAACTTAATAAATATAAGATTTCTCTTCAGAAGTCTTTGACAATAAAATTTTTACCTAGCGAATAACTAAAATTTGAGCAAATATTGAAATTAGGGACGCTTAAAATTTGATTCCAACAAATAATATTATATAAGGGGTGGCATTAAATAATTGTTTTTAGATTTATCTATTTTCCAATAGATCGTATTACTGTATAATCATTGATTGATAATTTTCTTGTCACTGTTCTTTAACCTTTCGTCCAAATGTCTATGAATTATTTTGTACCAAAAATTGATCTGGAACTCCCGCCTTCCTAGTGTTACTGATAGAGCAGCTTGAGCCATCTGGACTTGCTATTGGAAATTTGGTAATACCAGTGGTCTTAAACTAAAATTAATGCAGTTGTCATCATTTGGTGTCTTAAGGTTAGACCCACCGTTTGGTGGCTTTATACTCTAAGCACATGTACCACAATGGCTCTTGAGGCTTTTAACATATAGATCTTCTATTTTTGCGTTTGTTTATTAAAAATGAAGCGGTTAAAAGGACTCATAAGTGAGGACATTCTAAAACCTTTACACTAGGCAATATGGTTTGACATCTTAAAAGAAATCCAGGAAGCCTTAAGATTCCACTATTCCGATTAAACTCCATTAAAATCAGTTCTTCAAAGTTGTTATTAAAACAAATGTGGTTATTGCGGCGGATGTAGTCGGACCCATGTATAATCTGATGTTCAATCCTAGCTATTTTGGGATATTCTCATGGTCCCAAATCAGCTCCATAGACACAACAGTGTAACTTTTTTATGTATGCCAGATCATAAGGATAATGAGCGTAATGAACTAGCAGACAAACTTGCCCAAGAGGGAGGAAATACTCCGTTAATTAGGACAGAACCATTCTGTGGCAATCCAAAGAGCCACCTGGACTACATTATTGAGTCTTGGAAATGCGAGATCAAAAATCTCATGACAATAAATATTATCTCAATAAGTTGGGCAAATCTGAGAGGAGAATCTGTCATTTTTGCTCAGTAGATCATGAAAGATTTGTTGAAAGCCTCACTCATTTTTCCGTTATCTTTTAAAATCGTGGAGGTTCATTAAAAGCCTCACTCAAAAGCTTTGAGGTTCATTAAAAGCCTCTCGAAAAAAACTTTGAGGTTCGTAAAAAGCCTCACTCAAAAGCTTTGAATTTTGTTAAGAGACTCAATAAAAAGCTTTGAGGTTCGTAAAAAGCCTCAATCAAAAGCTTTAAGGTTCATTAAAAGCCTCATTCAAAAGCTTTGAGGTTCATTAAAAGCCTCACTCAAAATCTTTGCAGTTCATTAAAGGCCTCATTCAAAAGTTTTGAGGTTCGTTAAAAGCCTCTTTAAAAAGTTTTGAGGTTCATTAAAAGCCTCACTCAAAAGCTTTGAGGTTCATTAAAAGCCTCTCTCAAAAGCCTTGGGGTTCATTAAAAGCGTCCTTCAAAAGCTTTGAGGTTCATTAAAAGCCTCACTCAAAAGTTTTGAGGTTTGTTAAAAGCCTTACTCAAAAGATTTGAGGTTCATTAAAAGCTTCACTCAAAAGCTTTGACCATTACTATTATTTGCGTCACCGGGAAATCACCACAAAAGACCTCATTGATCGAGGTGGTCTGAGAGTATTTGCCTCTTATTACCTTCTAATTTTACATACCATGACAAGCTTTTTTGTCTCTCCTATTCAACGTAAAAAGAATATTTCAAAAATTTTTTTTAGTTAATAATAAATCAAAAAAGTTTTTTTTACACATAATAAAAATTAAATTTGAAAACTTTCAATTTGAATAATTCACAAAAGCTTAAATTTAATTGGATTTGGTTTGAAAATAAAAAAACCAAAAATCTTTTTCTGTTACCATTCGAAAATTTCCCATTTTTCTGATTGCTTACAACCGCCCCAAAAAAAACCACAATCTCACAAAATAAATAATAAACAATTTTTCATTTTTATAATAATATAAATTTTTTGAAAATACCAAAAAAAAAAAACGATCCCTAATGTTATACTGTATATACTCAACGAAATCGGCATAATAACTGTAATAAATATAAAATAATTGAGAAATAGAAATTTTATTTAGAATGCAAATACTGAAAAAAAAATATGAGAAATATCTTGAAAAAATGAGAGTACTAGTCTTTATTCTCACTTAAGTAATTATCTTATAAATAAATTGGAGAAAAAAAAACGAATATTAATAATACACGAAAATACCATCCACACTGTTCCATTAATATAAATCATAACAGAAAGTTTATTTTTAATAATTTATAAATTTTGTGAAGGACATTTAACAAATAAAGAGAAAACATTTTTATAGCAATAATTCTGCATTTGTCTGTTCAAGGACGAACAAGAGACCACAAGTCAGGGAAGATAATGGATACATAAGAGAGGATTTATTATAGAAAAATTATTGTTAGCCAAGCCACAGCACAGCATAAAGTTGTGTTGCCCAAATTTTAAATTAAAAAAAAACAACCATATACGAAAAAAGGAGCAAAAAGACTACGGCAAACCCCCTTCCGTTTTTTGAAGAAATCTTTTTTTTTCTTTCTTATAATATAAAATGCGTAGAGTCTGCCCCGATTTATTATGAAAATTGAAGAAAATTTGAATTTAGTATAGCGGATAACACTGTGGCCTACCAACAACGATTATACCAAGATTTTCGCAGTAATGAATAATTTCCTATTCCAAAAAAAAAAAAAAAACAAAATAAACAAAAGGACTTCGTTAAATAAATGTTCAAGAATCTTTTAAAATAGAAAAGAGGAAAAGAAAATCCTCTTAATTCGGAAATAATGCAAAATAAAATGAATAGAAGTGTTTTACTGTGTCATAACAGGGAAAATCTACTATATTTTTCCAAATAGGATAAAATAGGATAAATATTAATAATAAAAATAAAAAAAAATAAATCGAAACCGACGACTAAAATAGAAGAAATAAAAAATTTTCAACAAAATAAATCAAGAATATTTTAAGGGGAAATTTTTAGTTACGTTTACCAAACATGATGCATAAAGCAAAATGGAAAAAGTATCGCTCGAAGGATTTAACTTATTTGCAAATAAATTTACCATAAATTCTTGTAAAATGCTTTTAAATATAACGATTCTAAAGAAATATGACTATCTGTATCCAAACGAGTGTAGGGAAGGGGAGGGGGGTTGAGGAAAAATAGGGCCGGTCCAACTCTGGGGATGAGTACTTGTAGATTTGCTGTGAAAGTGATAGAAATTGTGGCCTTCTTTGGAAAGTAAAAAGTGTTTTTTGTTGGAAAAAATATTTTCAGTTATATTTTGTCTCTGAATTGTTAGAAGAGAATTTATATCGTTAAAATAGAAAGTTTTGAATTTTAAGAAAAAAATTTACGACCAACCAAAACAAAAATGGACATTAAACCAATAAGAACATTTTTCAAATTTGAACAAAAAGGACAATGAAGACTTAACGAGAGAAATTTCCATTTGGAAGGGAATTTGCGAAAAAGGGGAGCACACTTAATCATTTTAGAATAAATACGATGACATCAAGAGCACTTTAGATACTTGACTCCATTGTTAATGCATCGTCATCGCCACAGCAACAGAGCAGATTTTTTTTGGCACATTCGAATTATGCTCAGTTTTTCTTTTTCTTTCTCTTCTATTTCTTTGCTAGACGAAAGCTGCTCATTTACTAGTTCTTAGAGTAATGTTCGTACTGCTCATTTTTATGTAATTTTTGGAAGAAGCTTACAGCGGAATTTAATAAAAGTTTGACTATGAAATTGGGGTTCTGTTTGTCTACGTAATCTTAATGTTGGGGGTTAAAATATTTCTGCAAAATGGAAATGGAATTATTGAACGTTCGGTAAAGGATATATTCTCAGTGGGAACACATTTTTCTTTTATGCTTACTTATTATTTATTGAGATACTTTTAATTAAAATTAACTTTGTAACTTTTAAGAAGTGAACATTTTCTGATTGTTTTTTGTTTTATTTACTAAACAAAAACCAAAAAAAAAAAAAATTTATTCAGTAGCAAAAATTTTAATTATAAATTGTTCGGTAAAAATTTTATTTTAAATTTTTCGTTAAAAGTTTCAGGCAAAAAGTCTGGGAACAAAATTTGTAAAAATTTTTTCTAAAAGTTTTTGGTAAAAATTTTTGTTAAATATTTTCGGATAAAGTTTTTGGTTATAATTTTCGGTCAAAAATTTTCGTTAAAAGTTTTAGGTTAACATTTTGGGAAAATTTTCGGTAAGAATTATTGATAACCATAGAATTATCGGTAACCATTTTCAGACAAAATTTTAGGTTCTAATTTTTCGATAAATATTTTCCTTTAAAATGTTTGGACAACATTTTCGGTCAAAATTTTTCGGTCAAAATTGTTCGGTCAAAATTTTGGGTAAAATATTTTCGGAAAATTTTCGGTTAGAATTATTATTAAAAATTTTCGGTAACAATTTTTGAACAAAATTGTAGGTCCTAATTTTGCAATAAAATTTTTCCGTTAAAAATGTTTGGTCTAAAATTTTCGTTAAAAATTTTAAATCATAATTTTGCGATAAAAATTTTCAGAATAATTTCGGTATAAATTTTCGGTTAAAAATTTCAGTCAAAATTTTTGGTTGGAAATGTTTGGTCGAGATGGGCGGATAAAAGTTTCGGTAAAAATTTTTCGGTAATTTTCCAGTAACTGTTTTGAGTAAAAAATTTTTAATCAAAATTTTTGGTAAAAATTTTCGGTAAAAAATTGTGGTGAAAAATTTTGGTCATAATTTTTGGTCAAAAATTTTCGTTAACAATTTTAGGTCATAAATCTGCGATAAAAATTTTCATAATTAATTTCGGGTTATATTTTGGGTTAAAAATAATCGGTCGAACTGGTCGGACAAAATTTCGGTCAAAAATTGGAATTAAAGATTTTTGATCAGAATTTATCAAAAATCTTTAACTCCAATTTTTGAAGGTAAAAATTTATTTACAAAATTTCGGTCAAAAATTAGAGTTAAAGATTTTTGATCGGAATTTTAGGCCATAATTTTGCAATGAAAATGTTTAGTCAAGATTTTCGGTAAACATTTATGGAAAAAATTTTGCGTTCAAATTTTTGGTCAATATTGTCGGTTAAAAATTTTCGACCAAAACTTTCGCTCAAATTTTTTATCAAAATGATCGGAACAAATTTTTGGTCAAAATTTCGTATAAAATTTCGGTAGAAATGTTCGGTTAAAATTACGGCCAGAAATTTCGGTTAACAATTATTGGTCGAAATGGTAGGACAAAATTTTCGGTCAAAAATGTTCGGTAAAATTTCCAGTAAATATTTTCAGTAAAAATGTTCAGCAAAAATTTTTGGACAAAATTTTCAGCCCAAAATTATTCCTTTACCTAATTTTTGGGATAAAATTTCGGTAAAAATTATCTGTCAAAAATCACACTCAGAGCTTTCGGTCAAAACTGGTTGGTTAAAATTTTTCGGTAAAATTTCCAATAAATATTTTCAGTCAAAATTTTTGGCCAAAATGTACAATTTTTCGGTAAAATTTTCATTTTTTTATTTAATTTGTATTTCTCTATAATTTTTACGTTTTTCTTCTAAAAAGAAGTAGAAATAAAATTTATAAAAAGGCTTGTAAGAAATCCTAAATATTTAATATGAAACTTCCCAGATCGTAAGTCACAAGTTATCAATTAACACAAATCGAATGACAACATCAACAGAGCATAAATAACAGGCAATATTTTGTATGATCGAATAAGCAAAGCAAATATTATCAGTAAAACAATATTGCCCAAATGCAAACTATCTTAAAATATCACCTTCAGGACTGAAAGTGTTATTATTTCATTTCACAAATCCGTATCCAAATATTGATTTTTATCTCCTTGGCGTAGGTGTATCAGAAGAACTGGTGATAGTTGGTCTTCTTTTTGTCATCATTACAAATATTGGCACACATTTCTATTATTTACGATCCCTTGAATATTTTCGTTAGTATTTCTTCTATTTTTGGGTATTATTATGTATTATAGGAAATAAGCTGATTGGATATCGATGAAGGCAGGTGATTTGTTTGATTGTTGTTCCATATTGAATGTAAACAGAAATTCTTCGTGGCAGCAAAAGTAACGACAAAGCGAATTTCTGGATCATGTGAAGAGTAATAATTCTAAAGAAAAACAGAATCAATTATGATTAAGAATTCTTCATTTGTCCTGATATGATTTCAATATATTTGGCCATTGATAAAAGTCAAGCTATTTATTCAAGCATTCTCTATCAAAATTCTATTTTCAATAAATAAGAAGACAAATTTTCTATGTGTACTAAATGAAATATAAAAAAAAACTTTTTTTTCATTATTAATTCGGAAATTATACAATATACAAAATTCTTGAAAAATAACGAAGATATTAAACTACTACAAAAATTTCTTATAAAGGCGTATACAAAGAAAAATTTTCATGTTAGACCTAAGAGAGACTTGAATAATTCCAAACACAGGCCAAAAAATTGTATCCGACATTTTCCAAAGTACAAAATATGTTTCAAGTTCGTATATTGTATATTTCGTGAGAAAGGATCCAAAATATTGTTAAATAGAAAAATTCCTTCAAAAATTCGTGAATATCTTTGAACAGTCCTAAAAAATCTTAAGTCGGCAAATATTTGCATTGCAGACCAAAATGTTGACAAATCGACATGTTGGCTGTAAAATGTTGCTAGCAACAAATTGTGTTTACAAAAAATGTTTAGATCTTGAAATTTTGGTCTGGAAATGTACTTTGTTCTCTTGAAAAATAATTTTTTTTATAAGCATGTGTATGAGTATGTCGGTGAAATATGTAAAAATCGCTGTAAAAATTTTTAAGTGAAAATGTCTCAGTCAAACTTTGTCAGTTAAAATTTGTCAGTAAAACTTTGCCGGCAGTGAGAATTTGTCGTTCAGTAAAAATTTGTCGGCAGTAAAAATTTGTCGTACAGCATAAATTTATCATTAGTAAAAATTGATCAGTAAAAATTTGTAAGTTAAAATTTATCTCTAAAAATTAATTACTAAAAATTTGTCAGCAAAACTTTGCCAGTAAAAATTTTTTCATTAAAAAATTTTAAATAAAAATTTGTCTGTTAAAATTTGTCAATTAAGTTTTGTTAATAGAAATTTGTCGTACAGCAAAAATTTGTCATCAGTAAAACTTGGTCAGTAAAAATTAATCAATAAAAATTTGTTCGTTAAAATTTTTCAGTTAAAATTTATCACTTGAAATTAATTACTAAAAATTTGTTAGCAAAACTTTGTCAGTAAAAATATGCCGGCAGTGAAAATTTGACGTTCAGTAAAAATTAATCGTACAGCAAAAATTTGTCATCAGTAAAAATTAATCAGTAAAAATTGGTCAGTAAAAATTTGTTAGTTAAACTTTGTCAGCTACAATTTATCACTAAAAATTAATCAGTAAAAATTTTTAAGTAAAAATTTGTCAGTTAAAATTTGCCGGCAGTGAAAATTTATCGTTTAGTAAAAATTTTGTCAGTAAAAATTTTAAGTTAAAATTGCTCAGTCAAAATTTCTCAGTTAAAATTTGTTAGTTAAAATTTGTCAATTAAATTTTGTCTGTAAAAATTTGCCGGCAGTGAAAATTTTTCATCAGTAAAAATTGGTCAGTAAAAAATATTCAGTAAAAAATTGTCAGTAAAAATTTTGTCAGTAATAATTTTTAACTAACAATTTCTCAGTTAAAATTTGTCAGTTAAAATTTGTTAGTTAAAATTTGTCAGTTAAAATTTTCCAGAAGTGAAAATTTGTCGTTCAGTAAAAATTTGTCGTCAGTAAAAATTTAAATAAAAATTTGTCGGTTAAAATTTGTCTGTGAAAATTTGTCAGTTCAAATTTTCTGGCAGTGAAAATTTGTCGTTCACTAAAAATTTGTCGTACAGCAAAAATTTGTCATCAGTAAAAATTGATCAGTAAAAATTGATCAGTAAAAATTGATCAGTAAAAATTGGTCAGTAAAAATTGATCAGTAAATACTTGTTAGTTAAAATTTATCAGTTAAAATTAGTTAGTTAAATTTTGTCATTAAAAATTTCTCATTAATAAAAATCTGTCAGTAAAATTGGTCAGCAAAAATTGGTCAGTAAAAACTTTTAAGTTAAAATTAGTCAGTTAAATTTTGTCACTAAAAATTTCTCATTAGTAAAAATCTGTCAGTAAAATTAGTCAGCAAAAATTGGTCAGTAAAAATTTATAAGCATGTGTATGAGCAGGTCTGCGAAATATGCAAAAATTGCTTAGATATTGAGGAAATATGAATTTCGAACTTATAAGTCCAAATTGGTTTACTATGACAAAATATTAGATATCAATATTAAAGGTCCTAAATTTCCTGAATATTGAAAAATGTAGTTTGGAAATTTGCACTTAAATGATATAAGCGACCGTCTCATTAAATAATTAGAAATCCTATAATTGGTTGTGCTGGTTGGTAAAGGGGGAGAGTCTGAGAGTGACGGTATAAGATTAAAAACTCTCCTTTAAAAACTGTATTTTATTTTATAATTATTTTTGTGAAAGTGTAATTATTTTTTTTAATAGTTCAGAGTCACACAGTCTTCTCTCCTTATCCTGCGAGATAGTTAATTTATTGCGGATAACCTTTTTTAGGATATAACTCTGAAACTTAAGAGTAATATCTTATTAAGTTTTGATTTTAGAATACCTTAAACTTCTCCCTCGTTAAAAATTCTCTTAAAGAAGAAATTCATTTTTCCTTACAGATTTAATTTATTTTACCCAATTTCGTCTTATTTATAATTTTTAAGAAATATTCTTATTGGCGTCATATGTAAAAAATATAATACATTATAAAAGCGTTAAGAACGAAGAAAAAAGCAAACAACAACACACTTACAACAGAATCGGAAAAGATAATACGTGAACCAAAGACCGAAACATTCATAAATAAGGGATGATATTCTCGAAAAAGGGTGAATAAATACAAGAAATGGAAAAGCGCTTATAGTATTCAAGGGAACATTTCAAATGCTGAATATGCAAAAACAAAGTCCTTATTTTCATCCCGTCACCTTTATCCTTTTTCCACTTTACTAAATTTAACATGAAAACATGTTTTTCACTTTAGTTACTCCTTTCTCTTAATTTCCCTTTTCCACTGTCACTGTCACATTTGCAGTAGAACCTTTTTTTCATGGAAAAAGAATTAATTGAAAAAAAAGAAAACATGGACAACAACAAAAAAGTTAGAGAAAACGGAAAGAATTTCAAAATTGAGTAACACACACGGTTACGGCGTGTCCTTTTTCTGGTCTTACGAAGCATAAATTTTCATTTTGTATTCAGACTATAAGGAAAATCTTTAGGACATTGCCACTGTTAATAAATTTCATTTTTTCAAGCCCAAGAAGGAATGATTTTTCATAATTATTTTCAGCTTTAACTCTAACACGAACTTGACAGGGAAACAAATTTTCCTACTTGACAAGGCAGGTTTTTTCTGAATTGCAAGTTTAATTTTCTATTAAATGCTAAGAAAAAATTCTAGTTTTTTTTGTGGTTGAGAAAATTAGTTTTTTTCGTTTTATTGAACAGAGTTTGACTCTTTGAGAAATTTAATAATTTTCAATTCGAATCAAAGTTTAATAGGAAATAAATGTGAACTTTTTGTTC
Organism: Atherix ibis; assembly: GCA_958298945.1. NCBI lineage: Eukaryota > Metazoa > Arthropoda > Insecta > Diptera > Athericidae > Atherix > Atherix ibis. The sequence continues at coordinate 81,272,580 of OY282609.1, forward strand.
TTTTATGGAAAAAGCAGTGGATTAAGAATAAATGGGATTTAAAAGAATTTTAAAATGATAATGAATTGGTAAACGCTGGAAAACTATTTCGGTAAAAATTTTCTATAAAAATTGTCGATAAAAACTTTCGGTATAAATTGTCGGTAAAAATTTGAAAATTGAAAATGAATGGAGTAATTTTTTGGTATTTTTCCAGTAAAAATTTCAATAAGTAATTTACAGTAAAAAATTAGAAAAAATATAATTTTTCGGTAAAAATTTGTTGGTAAAATTTTTGTGCTAAAAATTTTCCATTAAAAATTGTTAAAAGTTTCAATAAGAATTTTCGATAAAAATTTGTCATAAGAAAGAAAGTTTGTGTGTTCAAATTTGTCAGTAAATATTCGTTAGTTAAAAATGTGTCAGTAAAATTTGTCAATAAGAATTTGTCAATAAAAATTCGGTCAGTAAAAATTTATCGTCAGTATAAATCTCAGTAAAAATTGGTCTGGAAAAGCTTTAGTAATAAAAATTTTGTCAGTAAAATTTTTTAAGTAAAAATTTCTCAGTAAAAATTTGTCAGTTAAAATTTGGCAGTTATAATTTATCAGCAAAAATTTATTAGTACAATGCCAGTTAAAATTTGTCAGTAAAATTTCTCAGTAAAAATTTGTCAGTACAAATTTGTCAGTAAAAATTAGTTAGTAAAATTTTGTGAGTAAAAATTAATCAGCAAAAACTGTCAATAAAATTTGTGAGTAAATATTTTTGTGAAAATTTGTCATAAAATGTTGTCAGTAAAAATTTGCCAGTAAAAATTTGTCAATCAAAATGTCAGTAAAAATTTGTTAGTAAAAATTTGTTAGTAAAAATTTGTCAGTAAAAATGTCAGTAACAATTTGTCATTAAAAATTTGTCAATAAAAATGTCAGTAAAAATTTGTCAGTAAAAATTTGGTCAGTAAAAATTTATCGTCAGTAAAAATTTCAGTCAAAATTGGTCAGTAAAACCTTTGCTAATTTTGTTAGTAAACATTTTTAAGTCAAAATTTATCAGTAAAAATCTTTTCAGTTAAAATTTGTCTGCAAAATTTTGTTCGTCAGTAAAATTTGTTAGTAAAAATGTCAGTAAAATTTGTTAGTAAAAATTTGTCAGTAAAAATACCAGTAAAAATTTGGTAGTTAAATTTTTTCAGTAAAGAGGTTTAAGTTAAAATTTGTCGTCATAAAAAATTTGATATACAGCAAAAATTTCTTATCAGTAAAAATCTGTCAGTAAAAATTAGTCAGCAAAAATTGATCAGCAAAAATTGGCAAAAATTTTCGGTAAAATTATTGTTCCATAAAAATCATCAGTAAAAATTGTCAGGTAGAATTTTCCGCAAATAATTTCAATAAAAAAGTTCCAGTAAAATTTATTTTTTTGCAAAAATATTATTAAACATTCAAAACATGGCGGAAAATTTTTGAATAAATATTTTCCATTACTTGCAACAAAAGTTACATCCCCAAAAATCTCGTAAGTACGTTCAATAATTGCAATTTTTCCATTTTGGGGTTTGGTGTTTACTGTTTTAGGCAATTTTATTCTGTAGACTCTCCCGACACGGAATCCATTCATGAATATTAAAATATCAGAACGCGTTTTTGGCTCGTATATCATTTTTGGTTAACATTTCATTTTCGCTCTGATAATGTCAGGGAAGTTTTATTGTGTTGAATTAGGACGATTGGAATGGTGTGAGAGGTGGTTTTTTTTTGGAGAGAAAAATTGTTAAAATAGTGAATTTGGAGAATTTAAAGCAGCCTGCGTATAATATTGTACTATTCACTATTCCAGGAGGGAACTGCTGAACAGATAAGCTATTTCGAAAAGGTACTGGAGAGGGTGTGTATGTGAAGGACTAGCCACCAAAAAAAAAGTTTATCTCAGTTGAATACGGTTCACTTAATTTACAGTCATAGCTCCAACTTAGTGGCAGGTTTTTGTATACATGAGTGCGCATAAAACTATTCGTCTATTCCGGGTTCATGCCCGTCTTCTCTGTTATCCTTGCTGTTTGCATAAATTCGTTTGTTAAATCAACTAATCCACCACAAGAGGCTTTGGGCTATTCTATTGTTTTTCTCTATTCATTTTCGAATTACCTTTTCTCCCTTTCATGTCCTTTTCGCAACATTTTCCCACCAAGGCATCAGAAACGAAATAGTAAAAAAATTCAGGATATTCACGTTATCAAATCCAACTAACGAAAACAAGTTCTGACACATTTCCGTTCATTTTCACAAGACCAAAATCCCAACCAAAAATTATCCTTTACCAAAATTCCCTCGAAAAGGAACGAAACGAAAAAAAAATTTTGTAAAAAGATTTATTATCGAAAAATTCAACAATAATTTATGTCGATTTTCAAAACGCAATTATTATCAATTGAATAAAATATTTCCTATTTGAATTAATTATAATAGATTTATTCGAGTTGTTGTTGTGGTTGCTGATTTTTTTTTCTTTCCTATATTATTTTCAGGAAAATTGGAATTTGTAGTGAACAATCGAAGAAAAGTGCTTGTGATGTCCTTGTTGGTATGTTAACCTGCTTGAGTGATATTCGAAAATAGAAGTACGCCAGGAAGAAAGGACAACAGAATATTTTTTGTTCTTGATCAGCAAGGATTGGATTTTTAGACTCAAGGAAATAGGATCCACCAAAAATTTAACAAGGTAAGTCTGGAATTAATTCGATTGCATAAATCACTGTGTTTGTTAGATAAAATTATGATGACGTGCAATAGTGAACAACGAAAAGGAAGATTTTGAGAATAGTATTATAAGTACAGGGGGGAGGGGGGAGGTAGGGAATTGCGCACTAGTGCAGAGATGAAAATTGTTCGGATTGAAAAGAATTCTAAGAAAAATTATTCACGATATTAAAAGAAAAAGTGTCGCATTAAAGGATAAGCAAGTGCATTTTTATTGTGTCAAAACGTCTCAAAAGCATTCATTCATTGCCCAGCACGGTAAACTACAGAAGAAAACTAAGAAATCCTTGAAGAAAATGTCTTCAATGCAAAATGAATTATTAGAAAATTTCAAAAGGACGAAGAGAACAACTTTGAAATTAATAGCCGTGCACGTTTATATATCAAGCAGGTTCTTTTAGTCCATTTAGTTTGTGAGAAGAAAAACGTTGCGAATCCTTGCGGTAATGGGTCATCACTGAAGTGAGTATCCCCATTTGGGTGGTTTTTAATAATACTATCTTATAGCATTTAATGCGTTCATAATAGAGAGTAAATGAAAAAGTTTCCAAATTGTGGGGATCAAGTGATGTATAATTACGCTTTCGTTACGATAAACCTGCACGAAAAGATGCGCTTTTGATACCTTTTCGCCTTACTGTGTAAAGCTCAGAAGTGCTGGAAAATTGCTTTTTGTAATCCGTATTTTTTAACATGTCGTATCCCATAAAGTACACAATCTACTAGTGCTGACAGAATGTTTTGTGGCAGTTTTGACATTGATTTTTTTTAAAAATGCATTGATGACTGGAGGTTTTGAGTGCAGTTTTCTCATAAATCTGTAATTAGAAAATGTTTTAAAAAAATTATTGCAGAAATACCCTTACATAAAATTCCTAAAATAAATTTAAATAAAAAGTTTTAAAGTAAATTTTACTGCAGTAAATTTTTTTTCAGTTAATTTTTTTACAGTAATTTTTCAGAGTAATTTTTTTTGCAGTACATTTTTTTATAGTACATTTCTTTAACAGTAAATTTTTTATAGTTATTCATTTTTTTACAGTAAATTTTTTTACGAGTACAATCAATTTTTTATAGCAAATTTTTTTTACAGTAAATTTTTTTATAAATTTTAACAGTCAATGTTTTTGAAAGTAAAATTTTTCGACAGTAAAATTTTTTATAGCAAATTTTTTTGGCAGTAAATTTTCTTTTAACAGTATTTTTTTTAGTTATTTTCTTTACAAAAAATTTTTTTTAGAGTAAATTTTTTTTGTCAATTTTTACAGTATTTTTATTTATAGTGAATTTTTTTTGACAGTAAATTTTTTTTACAGTAAAATTTTTTATAGCAAATTTTTTTGGCAGTAAATTTTTTAAAGCAAATTTTTTCACAGGTAATTTTTTATAGCAAATTATTTTGGCAGTAAATTTTCTTTTAATAGTATTTTTTTAGTTATTTTCTTTACAATAAATTTTTTTTAGAGTAAATTTTTTTAGTCAATTTTTTACAGTATTTTTTTTTATAGCGAATTTTTTTTGACAATAAATTTTTTTTGACAGTAATATTTTTTTATAGTAAATTATTTTATAGTAAATTTTTTTGACAGTAAATTTTTTAAAACAAATTTTTTCTAGTTAATTTCTTTTTACAGTAAATTTTTTTTGACAGTAAATTTTTTTTTATAGTAAATATTTTTGATAGTAAATTTTTTTGACAGTAAATTTTTTTTAAAGCAAATTTTTTCACAGTTAATTTTTTTTACAGTAAATTTTTTTTACAGTAAATTTTTCTGACAGTAATTTTTTTTTATAGTAAATTTTTTTATAGTAAATTTTTTTGACAGTAAATTTTTTAAAGCAAATTTTTTCTGGTTAATTTTTTTTTACAGTAAATTTTTTTTGACAGTAACTTTTTTTTTTATAGTAAATATTTTTGATAGTAAATTTTTTTGACAGTAATTTTTTTTAAAGCAAATTTTTTCACAGTTAATTTTTTTTACAGTAAATTTTTCTGACAGTAAATTTTTTTTTATAGTAAATTTTTTTGATAGTAAATTTTTTTGACAGTAAATTTTTTTTACAGCAAATTTTTTCATAGTTAATTTTTTTTACAGTAAATTTTTTTGACAGTAATTTTTTTTTGAGTAATTTTTTTTATAGTAAATTTTTTTGACAGTAAATTTTTTCACAGTTAATTTTTTTTTACAGTAAATTTTTTTATAGTAAAATTTTTTATAGTAAATTTTTTTTACAGTAAATTTTTTTTCAGTTAAATTTTTTGCAGTAACCTTGGTAGTATTTTTTTGCTGTTAAATTTTTATTGTAAATTTTTTTATATGGTAGTAAATTTTTTGTACCAAAAAAATTTACAAAAGCCATTTTGATTATATTTTATAAGATTCTTAATAATTTTTTTAGAAACTACTACAATTTAATTAAATTTGCCTTATTGAATATGTTTCCCCTTACTAAATGATGGTCTAAATAAGAAATCTTTACGACCTAGTTTGTTTTTGGGCTAATTTAATTTATAAAAATATAAAAATTACAAGAAATTCCGGTGAGAGAAAAATTTAAAAAAAAACAGAATCACAAACGTGAACATGAATTGTAATTTCCTATAAAAATTTGCAACTCTAGATTACAGAATCGCATTAAAGTGTAAATAATGTTAATCGAAAAGAATACTGCAAATGCACACGTAGTCGAATGGAAGATTACAAGTGCATCGAGTTTTGTTCGTGTTTACTTAGCTCAGTTAGGTGATGGGATTTACTTGATGTTTATGGCCAGAATCATCATGGCCTATAGCACCAAGTGGGTTACACCCCATCCGGGTAGGCGGTAGCTGCAAAAAGCTTTACGGAAAAAAGCTACACTGGTCATCGGCCGTGAAATTAAACACCAACAACTATTAACAAATTGAAAAACCGAGAAATATTCCTGACAGGATTTCATAAGACGAATGCAGACAAATCTCCTGTGGGGCTTATGCTCTGATAGCTCTCCGGTTTGCTGATTTCGAATTGAAATGGCCAAAGTAAAAAACTATTACTAGCAGACCGTGTACACTTTCATTATTATTTCGAGACTTCCATTCTTTTCCATGTAATAATCGACCAGGATTGGTGCTGCTGCTGTGGAATGGTAGGCTTCGCATTAACGTTCGAATAAAATCGTGAATCAGAGCGAAAAAGCTCATCGCATTTCTGCTACTCATCGTAAAGGGCCCCAGCTAAGGTTTTACAATTAAGACCAACCGTGGATCGTGAGATTCTGTTGTTTCTGGATTTCGAGTACGGGTATTTAATTTCCATTCAGCACGAACCACATTCGAATGGGCATCTGGCAAAAGCAGGTCAACTCAGCTCTCTAAACTGGTCTTCTTACCCTTTCGGAAATTGCATAAAATCGCGATGAGTACGGAATGCGAAACGGTCAGCGAGCTCCTCACATTAAGACGATTTTATTCGAGCCCTTTTCACTTTTATCTTTTGTCTTTTTTTTGTTGAAATTATTACATTTGTTGGAGGATTTTTTCAAAAATTTTTCATTAGAAAATTATTTTAAATTTCTTCAAATTTAATGTTCTATTATAATCCGATGTAAATATATTTATAAAGCAGAGAAGAGATTTTGAATAATAATTGTCTGCTTTCAGAAGGTAAAGATGAGACCAGGAATATTTGAATTTCATTGTGAATACTGTAAAAGAAATATTCACACAATATAAGGAGCAGTAAGGGATCTAAAACTGACTTCTTGGTAATGGTTGAAATTCAAGTTTCGGAGTATGCAAAGGGTCGGATTATCTGACCAACTGGACTCTTGTTTCAAGAGACCCGATGTCAGTTTTCCAGTTACGGTCATATTTAATTTATGGTTTTATTCTCTTTGGGATCTATTAAATAATATTTTGTCAAGGACTTTTCTTAATATAGTTGAGTGTTTATTTTTATCTAGGGAATAAAGAGGTCAGCTTGAGGTTTCTTCTAACAATGAATGCGTTCAAACTAAAGAAAAGTAAATGAAAGCATTGAATTCAGTTTTTGACTAGAAATTGTATTTTTACACTCCAGGAAAACTTAGATTATAATCTATTATTTTAGAAAATATTCTATTTATGAAAAACTGTGATTTTTTCAAGAACAAAATATTCCTAAAACATAAGTTATTGTGAAAATTTTCGTTGAAAATTGTCAATGCAAATTGTCTATACAAATTTATGGTAATAAAAAAAATTTTTGGTGAAACTTGTTGTTAAAAATTTTCGGTAAAAATAATCAGTAAAAATTTTTAATAAAAATTCATTAAAAAATTTTGATTAGAATTTTTGGTAAAAAAATTTCATTCAAAAATTTCGATAAGAATTTTCGGTAAAAATTTCCGGTACAAATTTGTTAATAAGAATTTCGTTAAATTTCTGTAAAAATTTTCTGTACAAATTTTGTCAGTAACAATTTGTCAATAAAAATTGTCATTAAAAATTTTCGAATAAAATTTTCAGTTAAAATATTCAGAAAAAATTTGTAGTCAAAATTTTTGGTAAAAATTATCGGTCAAAATAGTCACTAAAAATTATCGGGAAAAATTTATCAGTAAAAATGTGGCAGTAAAATTTCATAAGTAATTATGAAATTTGGTCAGTAAAATGTCAGTCAAAATTTGTTATTTGAATTTCGTCATAAAAAATATTTATAAAAAATTTCTGTGAAAATTTTTGGTAAAAATATCAGTAACAATTTTTTACTGACAGTTAAAATTTTTGGTAAAAATTTCCAAGTCAAAATTTGTCAGTAATAAATGGTCATTAAAATTTTGTATGTCAGGAAAATTTGTCAGTAAAAATTTCTGAGCAAAAATTAGCCAGTAAAATTTTTTCAGTTAAATTTTGTCATTAAAAATTTGTCATTAGAATTTCGTCAGTAAAAATTTGCCAGAAAAATTTATCAGTAAAGTCTGTCAGTAAAAATTTATCGGTAAAAATTTGTTCAGTAAAATGTTTTCAGTCAGTTACACTTTGTCAGTAAAAATGTGTCAGTAAAATTGTGTCAGTAAAAATTTGTCTAAAACTTAATCATTAAAAATGTGTCAGTAAAATTGTGTCAGTAAAAATTTGTCAAAAACGTGATCAGTAAAGATTTGCCATTAGAATTTCGTCAGTAAACATTTTCGGTTTAAATTTTCGTTAAAAAATGTGGGCAAGAATTTTCGGTAAAAAATTTCTGTAAAAATTTTTATTATAAATTTTCTGTACAAATTTGTCAGTAAAAATTTATCGGTAAATAAGTGTCAGTAAAAATTTTGTTAATAAAATGTTGTTAGTAATAAATTGTCAGTTAAATTTCGTAAGTAAAAATTTTGTCAAAAAAATGTTGTCAAAGAAAATTTGTCAGCACAAATTTGTCAGTAAAAATTTGTCAGTAAAATTTATCAGTAAAAATTGTCAGTAAAAATTTATCGGTAAACGTTTTTTCAGTAAAAGTTTTGTTAGTAAAATATTTTCAGTAAAATTCGTTAGTTAAAATTTGTCAGTAAAAAATTTTGGTAAAAAATTTTAGTAAAAATCTTCGGTATAAATTTTCTTTAAAAAATTGTTCGATAAATATTTTTGTTAAAAATGTTGAAAAAATAATATGCAGCGAAAATTTTATTAAAAATTTTATATTAAAAAACTTGTATCAAAAATAATTTTGTGCATCCGTTTCTGGGATTAGAACTGATCTACTTTTAATATTAATAAACCTATCCGGCGTCATCAGGAGCTCTTCCTTTTTATTGAATAATTTCATAACAAACGCTCTCCTTTCCGTCCACGTAATTTTCTGATTTCAATTACTCGATACGATATCTTTCTTTATTGTTGCATTGATAAAAATGTTTTTCGATTCTCTGATGACTACACCAGCGATGATATTTTCTGCAGGTGCTCATCTTACAGACTCGTTTATTTATTTTCCCAATTGCAAAATGACCATATTGTTCGGTAATTCCATTTTCTGCAAACCTAAGTGAGACTGTATTCTGTCGAAGGAAGACTATGTCGTTCCCATCATAGGATTGAATGCGATTGCATCTTTACACTCTGCCAATCCAATTAGATTCCGCATTGTTTGGTTGAAGCCATTTTTCCATACGAACAAAAGAGGAATCGAATTTCAGATAGAACGTCGGCTATGGAAACTGTCCCCATTGCAATGACGGTATCGATAACATACCGTTTGAAAGCCCACCAGGAACGTCACCAACGATATGATTTGTGTGATGGTCTACCATTTTTCGGTCCATATTACCGTCGTGTAATTGGAGCCCAGAGCAGAACGAGTATGCACCCACAGATGCGGGTAGGCTCCATTTCCGAAATTGTTCGCTGTTTGTCTTTGCGAAAACCATTTCTGCAAAAGAAAATGCATTCCTATTCAAGTGAAGGAGACTAAAAAGAACAAACAAATTTTCTCCCCTATTTTACTTTCTAGTCCACTTAAGATAATTGCTTTTGGATAATAAATAATATCGTTGAATAAAAACAGTAGAAAAAAAAACACCATTAATGGATTAAACGTTAAGTAAACTCTGGCTGTTTGGATTTTTAGTTTAGTTATTCTCAAAGTAGTTTGCAGGATTCTCTTAAAAAAACTCCCATTACAAACTAATCAATTTTATTGGTTTTATTGAAAAATTTCATTTTAGGGGAAATTTCTTTAAAAAATTACTGGAGTATTTTCCAATCAGAACTGAAAGATAATAAACGCACTCAAACTCATTAGAAAGGAAATACAGTGTAAATAATTTCCATGAAAATTTAGTTTTGATAAAAATTAGATTAATTGCATTGAGGTTTAGATTATCCTATTTATATATAGGATAATCGAAAATTACTGAACATTTTTTAGTGTAAAAATGGCATTGGTCCAAGAGTATTAACAGACTCTGAATTCAAGAGTTTCTTTTATTTCTTTATTTTACCACGAATATCTAAGATGTTCTTATATTATTTTATTAAGCATTAAAATCAACAACAAAAAATATAGAAAATATCCTCTAATATAAGTGGAGTACCATAAGGAAGTGCTCTTGATCCTATTCTATACTTATGACACTACCCCTGGAATAAGCTTGAAAAATTGATATTATTAAACTTTATTTGCAGTTGCTTAGCTAATTATTGGTCAAAAAATGATTTTTTTTTAATAAGAATCAAATTTTGACTGCTTAATTTGGTATTAAAGCCATTTTGGACTTAGGAGACCAAAATTTTGAAATTCTGGTCTAAATTTCGGCATGTACGAGGTCTGTTCAAAAAATATCATGAATTTCCGCGGGTTTTTCGATTTTCGATTTTTTGTGGCGTTATATTGGTACTCATGTGTCTCACTTATGTCGATAAGTTCGGCCATTTTGAATGTTCAGTTAATTTTTGACAGCTGCTTTACTTGCACGTGTTTTGGCTCGTCTTAGATTTTTGCCCATTTTGCATTGCATTAACATTGCTAAAGATAACTGGTAACGAATCATGGGTTTATGGTTATGACGTGGAAACCAAAGCTCAATCATCCCAATGGAAGCTGCCGCACGAGCCAAGACTAAAGAAAGCGCGCCCAGTTCAGTCGAATGTGAAGGTTTCGCTTACAATTTTCTTCGATTGCAGGGGCGTGGTGTATCATGAGTTCTTGGCACAGGGTAGAACGGTCAATAAGGAATATTACCTGCAAGTTATTTGCAAGGTGCACGAAGCAATCCGCCAGAAACGCCCGGATTTGTGGAAGAACAAAAATTGACTTTTCCACCATGATAACGCCCCTGTTCACGCATCGTTGCTTGTGCGCGAATTTATGGCCGAAAACAATACATTAATAATGCCGCAGCCACCGTATTCCCCAAATCTGGCCCCCTGTGCCTTTTTCTTGTTCCCGAAACCGATTCTTTGATCCATTTTTTGGAATCGAAGGCGAGCCAAAATACGTGCAAGCAAAGCAGCTGTCAAAAATTAACTGAACATTCAAAATGGCCGAACTTATTGGCATAAGTGAGAGACATGAGTACTAACATAACGCCATAAAAAAATCGAAAATCGAATATACGTAATCCGCGGAAATTCAAAATTCGTGATACTTTTCGAACACACCTCGTAAGTCCAAAATGGCCCAAAGTGAATAATTCTTTAATTAGTAACTTATGAGTTTTTTTGGTAGAGGTCTCTATTTAAAATTTGTCTTTGCTGAAACAACAAATTAATATATCAGCAACAAATTGGCTGATATATCCTAGCTACCATGTTTAAAAATTCTTTTTTCTTTCTTATTAACAGATTTTTTTAGTAAAAACGAAATAGAAAAATCTAAGCCATTGACTCTACCACAAGACCATAACCCATAAAATTTACGAATACAGACAATCACTTGATATCACATCGTTCAGCTTTAAAGTTTATCATAATAAATTGTAGATGATTCAAGATGCTTCAAATTTGATAGTTGCTTAAGAAAATTATTAAAATTGAGTGAAATTCACATTCCATATTCAGTCTTAGACATAATCCGATTGAATGGACAACAATTGACTTTGGCATACTAAGGGGAATTGATAAAAAGCGCTTAAAGTTTGGCTCCCTAATCCCCAAAGAATATTTCGTAAAATTGAAAAGTCCATTAAAATTTTTTGGAAAGAATATTTAGTTTTCGGGATTGATCTAGTCAACCATGCCGGGGCTTATGGGTACGTTGCTGGTCTCGACAATGCGCTGACAGCAGAATTCACTCATCACGTACTCGATAAGTACGATATTATAAATTGCTGTAAGGACAATTTATAGGGAATGTACGACAGTCCATGAACCGGTGTTCCACTCTTAATGGAGTCCCAAAAAAAAAACGCTGCAGACGAGAAACTATAAAGCCATGCAGTCCATGTCTGAGTAATCGTGCAATCATGCATTTCTGAACGTGGCCAGAGTGACATGAGCTGCTCTCAAGAAGGGGGGAAACTCACTCTTCAGTTTCATATAATTTCAGTCGAATTTCGTTTAAAGTGAAATATTCCACATAAAATTGTGCACCCAAAGCGAGGGCCATTTGATACCCCCCAAAGGGCGAGCAATACTTTCAAGAAAAGTCCTTTTAATTTTGACGTCCAGGATCAAGTGGAAATCGTTAAACTGATAAATATTCCGTGAAGTCTTGAAATAATTTCTCGGTGAGATTCGCTTAAGTACAGACAATATTTTTATCGTAATTTTTGCTGTTGTCGTTGCGATTATCTTACACCCTGTTCACTTTTATGGTATTTTTTCGATAGTTCGCCTAACCGTTACGTACAGTCTTGTTCGTGATGGCCAATCCTCATATGAGTACCTAATAATATGAAATTTCGAGACGAATTTATGATGGATCCACTACTTTGCCCGTAAATATGCCATAAACTTCGATATCGTTCGGATGCAGTATACTTCAAACTGGTATCATTTTCGGATGAACGATGATGGATCTTTTTGCTATTTTTCGTGACTATTTTGCAAATATTTATCCTTTTTTATGTTGTGTATTGTCTCTGAATTACTTTTGTTATCCTATTCGTACTGTCGTTACTAACACAAATAGTTTTATTCTGTTATCAATAATGTCCTGATTCTAGTGAGCCTTAACGTCTTCATAGCAGCAAGTTCCGATTCTAAAGCTGACAAAAAGAAAAGTTTCTATTAAATGCGCTGTCTTAAAGTTAAAAATTTTTTTGCCGAAGTTTTCTATAAAATATTTGTTGTAATTTTGGATGCGATTTTTGTTTAAATTTTTGGTAATATCTTCGATCAAATTTTCAGTAAAATCTTCAGTAAACATTTTGGTAAAGATTCTAGATAAAAATTGTTGGCAAAAATTTCCAGTAAAAATTTGTCAGTAAAAATTTATTAGTAAAAATTTGTTAGTAATAATTTGTCAGTAAAAATTTGTTATTAAAAATTTGTCGGTAAAAATTTTCAGTAAAAATTTATCAGTAAAAATTTATCAGTAAAAATGTCATTAAAAATTTTCGGTAAAAATTTTTGATAAAAATTGTCAGTAAAAATTAATCAGTGAAAATTTTTCAGTAAAATTAATTTTTCACTGATAAAAATTTTTATCAGTGAAAATTAATCAGTGAAAATTTTTCAGTAAAAATTTTGGGTAAAAATTGTTAGTAAAAATTGTCAGTAAAAATTGTCAGTAAAAATTCGCCAGAAAAACTTACCATTAAAAAACTGTCAGTAAAAATTTTTGGTAAAGATTCTCGATACAAATTTTTGGTAAAAATTTCCGGTAAAAACTATTGCTAAAAATCTTAACTCAAAATTTGTCAGTCAAAATTTGTCAGGTAAAAATTGTCAGTTAAAATGTTCGGTAAAAATTATTTGGCAGTAAAAATTTGTCTGTAAAATTCTTTGTAAAAATTGTCGGTAAAAATTGTCGGTAAAAATTGTCGGTAAAAATTGTCAGTAAAAATTTTCGTTAAAGATTGTAGATAAAAATTTTCGTTAAAAATTTCCGGTAAAAATTTATCAGTAAAAATGTTTCAGTAAAAAATTGTTAGTAAAAATTTGCCAGTCAAAAATTGTCAGTAAAATTTTTTAAGTAAAAATTTTAGGTAAAAATATTAAGTAAAAATTTTTGGTAAAGGTTGTTACTAAAAATTGTTAGTAAAAATTGTCGATAAAAATTATTAGTAAAAATAGTCAGTAAAAATCGTTATTAAAAATTGTCAGTAAATACTCGTATTTTTAGTAAAAATGTTTGGTAAAAAATTTCGATAAAATTTTCGGTACAGTTTTGGGTAAAATTTTCGATTATATTTTCATTAATATTTTTTAATAAAATATTTTTGGAAAAAATGACAAAAATTATTTTTTGAGGGAAGTTTCATTTCAGTTTTGCAATAAAAAGTGGTGAATGAAAAGAAATTGTTCAGATTTCTTAAAAAATATTTTTACAAACATAACGAAAGTTCTTAAATGTTTAATTATATTATAAGAGTTCCGGGATATAAATTTTAATGAATTAAAACGACGAACTAAATTCAACGGTGAGATCGTTCGTGAACACATCGAGAAGATAAACTTGAAAAAGTTTTGTATTTAATTAACTTTTAGTAAGTTTTAAAGTTCATAGTAAAAATAGATATTGTTGAAAAATAAATTATAAAAAAAAGTTCAGAAAGTTGACTTTAGTGAATTAATTTCATTTAAAATATTTCGGAAACCTTTTATATCGCCGTTCGTGTTTCAATGTCAACAATAAAAAAAAACGTTTTCTGCTTCTGGACGTTAATTTCTAAGAACAGAGAATTTCAGCATCTTTTCCTTGTTGGTTGGGGAAAAAGAAAATTAATATAAACAATTTTTTAAGGATAAGCAAATTTTTCCTTTTTTTATAAAATTTGTGACGCAAAAACGAGAGCTTCTAGAAAAAGAAATTATTTACGGAAACACTTAAACAACGATTAGAACCTGCACTAAAGACGATAAACAGATTAACGTAAAGTCGGGTAGCAGAATGATTTTCTTATATAATGATTTGCTCTATTATTTTCCAATTACGTCTTATCCTTTTGAAAATCTACTTAATGGTGGATGTAGTCAGTATAGAATCAATCGGTTTTTAGTTTCCGTGTCCGTGCGTGCCCAAAATGGGGAAAAAACAAAAAAAATGGCAACAAGAATTGAAACAGGACATTTTTAATTTTTTTTTATAGTATTTTGTGCTTAACAGTTTCCTTTTCTGAGTATAATTTTCTACCTGCATTAGTCTAGTTTATTTATAGCCATTCGCATAATTTGATTGCGAATGACTACAAATAAAGAAAAGCAAGAGGATTGTCGGATACCATCTGACGCTGCTGTAACTACAATAGAATAGAAATCTCAGTTTAAGTCGCTAATTTTCTAACTACAATATTTATTTTACATTATGTACAATTTTTTCACCCTTAATAGATGTGTTTTAATCCTTCTTCAATTCAGATTAACTAGTATTAAAAAGCATTTTTCTTTGATGGAAATAGAGACTCTCGGAACATACAAAAAATTGTTTTGTGTATCTAGAAAGTACTTTTTATTTCTTTTTTTTATCGTAACTTTTACTGGAAAATTTAATGTCAAATTTAACTGAAAATTTTATCGAAACTTAGTAAAAAATTTGGCAAACCTAACATACAACCGAAAATTTGACAGAAAATCTTATCACAAATTTTACCGAAAATATTACCGTAAATTTTAACGAAAACTTTAATGAAACATTGTCTGAGAATTTTACCAAAAATTTAACTTTAAATTTTACCGGACATTTTAACACACATTTTACCGAAAATTTTATTGAACATTTCACCAAAAATGTTATCGTAAATTTTATCAAAAATTATACCGAACATTTTACCAAACACTTTACCCAAAAATTTTACCGAACATTTTAACGAAAACTACTGAAAAGTTTTCCGAGAATTTTACCGAAAATTTAACTCAAAATCTTATCGAAAGTCTCACCGACAAGTTTACCGAACATTTTATCGAAAATTTGACCGAAAATCTTATTAAAAATTAACCGAAAATCTAACCGAAAATGTTACCGAAAATCTTACTGAAAATTTGACCGAATATTTTACCGAATATTTTACCAAAAATGTTACCTTAAATTTTACCGGAAATGTTACCGAAAATCTTCTCGAAAATCGTACCGAAAATATTACCGAAAATCTCACCGAAAACTTTTCCGGAAATTTCATCAAATATTTGACCGAAAATCTTACCGAAAACTTTACCGAAAATGTTACCAAAAATCTTACAGAAAATATTACCGAACATTTTACTAAACAGTTTACCGAACATTTAACCGAAAATTTTACCGTAAATTTTATCGAAAATTATACCGAATATTTTACCGAATGTTTTACCAAAAATTTTACCGGAAATGTTACCGAGAATCTTATCGAAAATGTTACCGAAAATTTTTCCGGAAATTTTACCGAAAATTTGACCGAAAATCTTACCGAAAATGTTATCGAAAATTTTACTGAAAATTTTACCAAACATTTAACCGAACAATTTTACCGAAAATGTTACCGAATATTTTACCGAAAATGTTACCGAATATTTTACAGAACATTTTACAGAAAATGTTACCAAATATTTTACCGAACATTTTACAGAAAATGTTACCGAACATGTTACCGAATATTTTACCGAACATTTTTTCGGAAATTTTACCGAAAATTTGACCGAATATCTTACCGAAAATGTTATCGAAAATTTTACTGAAAATTTTACCAAACATTTAACCGAAAATGTTACCGAATATTTTACCAAAAATGTTACCGAATATTTTACAGAACATTTTACAGAAAATGTTACCAAATATTTTACCGAACATTTTACAAAAAATGTTACCGAAAATTTTGCCGAAAATCTTACCGAAAATTTTATTGACAATTTTACCGAATAGTTTACCAAAAATGTTACCGAATATTTTACAGAAAATGTTACCAAATATTTTACCGAACATTTTACAGAAAATGTTACCGAAAATTTTACCGAAAATCTTACCGAAAATTTTATTGACAATTTTACCGAATAGTTTACCAAAAATGTTACCGAATATTTTACAGAAAATGTTACCAAATATTTTACCGAACATTTTACAGAAAATGTTACCGAAAATTTTACAGAAAATCTTACCGAAAATTTTATCGACAATTTTACCGAATAGTTTACCAAAAATCTAAACGAAAATCTTTTTCAAAATTATAAAAATATTTTACCAGCATTTTTTCTAAAAGGTTTTGTAAATATTTTAACCGAAAGAGTTTACTAAACATTTTGCAACTGAACGGTTCTTTTTTTTCAATTTTTTTCGGACTATTTAAAGAGTAATTTACTTAGTCATTACAACAGTTTGCGCTTAGCTTTGTTTCAAGTAATTTTATTTGAGGGTATGTCATTTTTTTTCGTAACAAGGAAGCTCTAAATATGTGTTTTTCTATTGTCATATTAAGTCGGAAACACCAATCTAACCAACGATAATAATTCAGAAACACTATTTATATCGCACAACAAGTAAATCGATTTTGTCAATTTGTCCTAATCATGCCTAGAAGGATTTTTCTACTAAGCACACAAGTACCGATGTTATCCTGTTAACCCATTTTTCCTCAATTTAATTGCAACTTCTTCTACTTTGCTTTGGATTGGAGTATACCCTCCCAATATACCACACTAAACTAGTCCACCAGCCCTTTCCAATCTGCTATACATCCTTAAACGATCAAGGATATTCTACAAATAGTAATGCAATATTATCCAATTAATTTGTTTCTATCTTGTTCCGATACTAATTAGTCTGTGAATCGTTCCAGAGTTACGTGCCTTATCTAAGCGAACGGTTTAATTCGTTTACGTTTTATGATAATTTTTTCCTCATTTTTCCTTTATTACTTAAGTTTTTCCCAAGTTGTACAGCATTTCAATCCTTTTATTGTAATTCTTTCTTCAATTTATTTTCTATTGTTTGCTTTAATCATAAAAGGATAATTTCAATTTTTTTTGGGGCAAAAGTATGAACAAACGATACCTGCCCACCACTTACACCCGCTCTAAGTGCACTAATGGATATTTTTCTTTGCGTGAACACTTTTTCATTAATTACCGAAAAAAATTACGAATAATAACGATAGTAAAAATAAAAATACAAATACACAAAATAGTATCAAAACACGTTAAGTATTTATCAAAGTTAAAAAAATCGATAAACATTATTAATCTGGTCATAATTTTGAAAAGCCTGCTTCTCCTACTTCTTAACTTGAATAAGGATCCTACCAGCTTAGGAATTTATGATTCGAACTGATATCTTGTGAGGGAAATTCTCATAAAAGCATAGAATTTATTACCAAGAAAAACAACAAATCAAACCGAAGTTTATGTTCACAAATGCCATTTTAATGAGATGGATTCGTTTATTAGCAGAAAAAGCTTCTCCAAAACAAAAAGTTTTGCGGCAGGGGAGAAAATACTTTTTGGCCAATAATAGCGAATTGTTGTAGCATTAATCGAAGGTTGGATTTTTATTCAAACTCCAAACATGACTGGACCTGAACTCTGACACGGACAACGAATGGGTCCATCTCTTGACTCTCGCCCATAATTATTAGCTTCCTTCCTTCCGTTTATTGACCAATTCTTCTGTGTCAGTTCATTATTAATCATAAACCAAATTCCATTTGGATGCGCCGTATTCATAGTGGGAATATTTGCTTTCAATTTATTTTGTTGATCGTAATTTTCTGTTTCGTGAATCCATCTCCCTTTTACTGTGCATACTTCCAACTGGGGGCATCATCAGTAGTAAGAATCTCTCGTGTCCATCGATCCATCTTCTCATGCATCCACTATTGATTTGGCGTATTTGCTGCGGTTGTATCGATTGATTAATCAATTGGCCGAGGTCGGCTATTTTTATATTCTGCCCTCTTTTACGGTCAATTTCATGGTAACGAAAGATAGACGATAACTGGACGTGAATAGAAGAAAAAAAAATTCTCCAATAAAACTACCAGTTCGATCAATATCAAAATACGAACGCATACACACTTTAATAAGGGACTGAAATTGGCGCTTTGCCGCAATTCTCATTGCTTTTGACCTTTGGAAAACTTCCTGTTGTAAGACAACCGAGGTCATGATACTGTCATAATATTATCGATAATCGTTGCCCTTTAAAAAATTTTCTTTATTTTGAAAATCATTAAAATTTTTTTATACTACAATATTTTTGCAAAAAATTTTTACAGAAACTTTCTCAACAAAACTTTTATTAAAAAATATCTAACGTAAATTTTTACTGAAAACTTTTACCCCAAAATATCCACAGAAAAATTTTGATGTAAATTTTGACCGACAATTATTACCGACAATTTTACTGTAAATTTTTAACGTAAATTATTACCAAAATTAGTGACGGTAAATTTCTACCGTAAATTTTATTACGACATTTTTACTATAAATTTTTAGCGCAAATTTTTACCAAATATTTTTACCAAAAATATTTATCGTAAATTTCTACCGTCAATTTTTACTGAAAATTTTAATTGTAAAACTTTTACCCGAAAATTTCTATGGAAAAATTTTACTGCAAGTTTCTACCATAAATTTTTACTAATCATTTTTACCAAACATTTTTACCAAAAATTTGTACGGTAAATTTTTAATGAGAATTTTAACTGAAAACTTTACCCTAAAACAATTTTCGTCGGTAAAAAATTATGGCAGAAATTTATTTAAAAAAAAAAAATTTAGAGTTATGACAATTTTACTCTAAATTTTTACCGGAAATTTTTACTAAAAATTTTAACTTACAACTTTTACCATAAAATTTCTACTGGAAAATTGTACTGTCAATTTTTACCGTATATTTTTTCCGTAAATTTTTACCAAAAATTTTTATTTTAAATTTTTACTGAAACACTTTACGAAGAACTTTCATCTAAATTTCTTCCGAAAATTTTTACTCAAAATTTTAATCGAAAACTATTACCCTAAAATTGCCACTGAAAAATTTTACTCTAAATTTTTACCGTAAATTTTTACCAAAAACTATTACCGTAAATTTTAACCTAAAATTATTATTTAAAATGTTCACTTAAAAATTTCTACTAGCAAATTTTACTGAAAATTTTTACCGTAAATTTTTACCAAGCATTTTTACCATACATTTTTACCGTAAATTTTTACTGACACTTTTACCGAAAACTTTCAACTTAAATTTCTACTGTAAATTTTTACCGACAATTTTAAGGCAATTTTTACCGTAAATTTCTACTGAAAAATTTTACTCTAAATTTTTAGCGTAAATTTTTACCAAAAACTATTACCGTAAATTCTAACCTAAAATTATTATTGTAAATTTTGATTTATTTTCAGTTGTTTTTGCAGAAAATATTTCTTCTTCGGTAAATTTTTACTGAAACACTTTACGAAGAACTTTCATCTAAATTTCTTCCGAAAATTTTTACTCAAAATTTTAATCGAAAACTATTACCCTAAAATTGCCACTGAAAAATTTTACTCTAAATTTTTACCGTAAATTTTTACCAAAAACTATTACCGTAAATTTTAACCTAAAATTATTATTTAAAATGTTCACTTAAAAATTTCTACTAGCAAATTTTACTGAAAATTTTTACCGAAAATTTTTACCAAGCATTTTTACCATACATTTTTACCGTAAATTTTTACTGACACTTTTACCGAAAACTTTCAACTTAAATTTCTACTGTAAATTTTTACCGACAATTTTAAGGCAATTTTTACCGTAAATTTCTACTGAAAAATTTTACTCTAAATTTTTAGCGTAAATTTTTACCAAAAACTATTACCGTAAATTCTAACCTAAAATTATTATTGTAAATTTTTACCAAACATTTTCACTGTCAATTTCTACTATAAATTTTTACTGAAACTTTTAATCTAAAATGTTCACTTAAAAATTTCTACTAGCAAATTTTACTGTAAATTTTGTCCGTAAATTTTTACCAAACATTTTTACCATACATTTTTACCGAAAACTTTCACCTTAAATTTCTACTGTAAATTTGTACCGAAAATTTTTAGACAATTTTTACCGTAAATTTCTACTTAAAAATTTTACTCTAAATTTTTACCGTAAATTTTTACCAAAAACTATTACCGTAAATTTTAACCTAAACTTATTATTGTAAATTTTTACCAAACATTTTCACTGTCAATTTCTACCATAAATTTTTACTGAAACTTTTAACCTAAAATGTTCACTTAAAAATTTCTACTAGCAAATTTTACTTTAAATTTTTACCAAATATTTTTACCGTAAATTTTTACTCAAACTTTTAGCGAAAACTTTCACCTTAAATGTCTACTGTAAATTTTCACCGACAATTTTGAGACAATTTTTACCGTAAATTTCTACTGAAAAATTTTACTCTAAATTTTTACCGTAAATTTTTACCAAAAACTAATACCGTAAATTTTAACCTAAACTTATTATTGTAAATTTTTACCAAACATTTTCACTGTCAATTTCTACTTAAAAATGTTCACTTAAAAATTTCTACTAGCAAATTTTACTTTAAATTTTCACCGTAAATTTTTACTGACACATTTTTATCGTAAATTTTTTTTATCGATTTTGTGTTCGGTAATACCAATTTGAAAACATTTTAATTCTTTAAATAATATTGTATAAGAAGCTTTAACTCTAAAGCAATTTTGTTGTTACATAAATCAATACTCTAAGTAAGCTATTTTTTACTAGTCTTGTTGGTAAAATGCACTTTTCTGGGATGAAATTGCATTCATTCAAGGGATTTCTAATGTAAAAATTTGTATCTGTTTTTTACAGTTCAATACAATGAAAGTATCTCTTTCCCAAGTGTTAATCTCTCAATTTTGTGGAAATATTCAATTGGCAATGAAATATTGTCCAAAAAAGTTTTTTTCACAATTTACGAATTTTCATTTTCTTATTTTCTGTCTGGTTACAAGTCTTTGTAAGAAAACTGAGCTGGAATTCATAAAAGCAACTGTCCAAAGTGTAGATTGATCTTGAAAAAGAAATTTTTATAAACCTTCTAGACGATAATAAATCATAAAAACTTGTGAACCCAACAAAGCGGCACAAACATTGAAAATAATTTAAAATAACAGCAATCAGTCAAAGGAATATTAAAGCTTATTTTAAGAATGGAATTTTTCTTTCAAGAAATTTATTGTAAAAAAATAAACAGAAAACAAGAAAATTTATTACGAAAATTATTTTTTTTTTGAAAAGCTATTTAAAACTACTGCAAAACCTAATATTAGTAATTTTCGATAACAACCGAACCATTGATTAAGAAGCTCTCAGTTGTAGAGTAGTTGGGGCTTCCGAACTAAAACAACTTTGAAAGTGGCTGCAATATGCCCCGAAACAGTCCATTCATGGCATGGTTTTACATGCCATTTTGAATAGCAAACAATCTTGGCAGGATGCTGTTCTTAGCGGGGTTGTGCATCTACAAAGGACACAAAAGATTGTCTTGTGTCCATCTTTAGTTGTCAATGAAAAATAAACAAATTTGGTTAATTGCATTTGTTTGCGAGTGGTTGGGTTGTTTACTTTCTTTTTTCGGCAAAGATAGCGTTGAGGCGATGATCTTCGTTCCGAAGTTTGTCCTGCATTTCCACGCCGCTGGTGTTATCATATCCGCGATGGCATTGTCGGTCTAGTAAATATTTTCACAAAATCCGGAAAACCAACAACTAAATGCAAAAGGAAAACAACACAAATTGAAAAAGTTTCATTTGCGGTACCTTCCCAAACCCTAACTGACTTGTTCAAAGTAGTGAGTGTCCGGTCTCATCTTGTATGCAACGAAAATATTAAAAGTTTCATTTTTCCTTGAATATTTTTGTTTGTGTGTAATTTAGGATATTTTTTTCTAATTGTCCACATTTTGGAAAAGTTTCCGGATCCGATTTATTCCAAGAAGTCGACACAAACAAATTTTTCGACTCTTAATCGTATTCGACTAAACTGAACGGAACAAACTTACAAAATCAAATAAATCATGAAATTCTTGGAGTGTATTTCGAGTGGAAAATCGTTTATCATAAAACTGTAGATAGAAGAGATTAAAGGAGATAAGAGAATAAGAAAATATTGTCACCGAAAAGATTGTATGAGAAGAAGCGAAGGCCAAGAGGGTACATGGCCATTTTGGGTGGACGACCAGTACTACGAAGAAGATTTAGGATTCAATACTAAAATAAGGACAACTCGACTTTGACAAATATATCTTCAAATATTCGTAATTTTAAACAAATTCTGAAGAAAAAAATATTGCCATGTCCTTCTTCCTAACTTTGGGTCTGTTTTTTATTTATTAAAGACGTTCACTAATTTTTAGTTTTGGAAAAATTTAAATTATTATTAATTTTGCATTTGAAATTCTTTACTTTAAATCAAACTAGAATTTTTACTACAAACTTTAAGAAGATTTTGCACTTTTACTCTAAATGAAACTAATTTTACTGTGAAAATATTATTATTTTATCCGAAATTTTTTTTTGCCGAAAATATTTTCATTGCAAAAATGTTAGTTTTTCCAAAAAAAATTTCTGAAAATATTTTTGACAAAAATATTTTAGTTTATCCAAAATTTCGCCCAAAAAATTTTTATTTTATCTAAAAATTTTTTTACCGAAAATATTTTTACTACAAAAACTGATTAAAAAAAAAAGTCCAAACATATTTTTTTATTTTATCCGAATTTTTTTACCGAAAATATTTTTGCAGCAAAAATTTTAGTTTATCCGAAAGTATTTTTCCTACAAAAATTTTTGTTTTATCCGCAATTTTTTTTAGCGAAAATATTTTTGCAGCGAAAAATTTTAGTTCATCGAAAATATTTTTTCTTACAAATTTTTTATCATTCGAATTTTTTTACCCAAAATGTTTTTGCAGCTATAATTGTACAATAGTTTATCCAAAAAAAAATTCCGAAAACATTTTCTGCTGCAAAAATTTTTATTTTCGTTGAAAATTTTTTCCGAAAATATTTTTGCTGAAAAAATTTTACTTTTTTTCCGATATATTTTTGGTCACAATTTCAATCGTATTTGAAATTTTTTTTCCGGAAATATTTTTGCTGCAGAATTTTTATCGTGTATACGAAATATTTTTGATCACAATTTTTATCGTAATCGAATTTTTTTACTAAAAATATTTTTGGAGGAAAAAATTTTATTTTATCCGAAATTTTATTTATTGAAAATATTTTAGCAGCAAAAAATTTTAGTTCATCGAAAATATTTTTCCTTACAATTTTTTGTCTTATTCGAATTTGTTCACCAAAAATATTTGTGCAGCAATAATTTTAGTTTATCCGAAATATTTTTCAAAAAATATTTGTACCGTAAAAGTTTTTATTTCGTCCAAAAAATGTTTCCGAAAATATTTTTACTGGAAAATTTTTTATTTATGATGACATTTTTTCCATAAATATTTTTGCTGCAAAATTTTTTTTTTTACCGAAATTATTTTTTGCTTACAAATTTAATTGTATTCGATTTTTTTTCCAATTATTTTTGCTTACCAAATTTAATCATATTCGAATTTTCTGAAAATATTTTTGCTGAAAAAATTTTAATTTATCCGAAATTTTGCTCAAAAATATTTTTTTTGCAAAAATTTTGATTTATTTTCAGTTGTTTTTGCTGAAAATATTTCTTCTGCGGTTTTTTTATTAGCAAAAGTTCTGATAAAAAATATCTACTTAAATATTTTTTTAAGGGAACTGAAAAATTCAATTTGAGTTCCCTGAAAAAAATTTGAGAGTGACTGCGTAAAAGAAAAGCATAAAAACACTGTCAATATTCAATTAACAATAATTCGACTTGACAATTTATGTACTTTCAAAGAATTTCCAAAGAAATTTTCTCCGAATTTTCCAATCTGCCTCACCATTTTTAATGTTCTTTTACGCGAATACACAACGCCAAATAAGTTATCATCAGCCAAATTCCTCCCGCATCCTGTTTCTCGTTCATAGTATTTGTTAATTATTTTATTTTGACACAAAATGCGATATTAATCCCTCCCCACATATTTACTGTAGTGGAAAAGTATGGCAAACACAATACAAATTGGCAGAAGCATACGAAACGAACACAATTAGTAAATTTGTTAAAATTAAACTCCCCCACAAATTAAACAATTTCCAAAATGAATGTTTTAATTAAAGTTTCAATCGATGGATAAATTGTACACAAAGGAATACGGATTGTTTGGTGATGTTTGATAAGATTCTCGATGGTAAGGAAAAGTGCTTTTTATTTAAAGAGGAAATTTTAAGAGGCAACTGACAATAGCTGTGAAAAGGTGGGGTGGAAGCCGGAATCAGTGGACAGCTTCTTCAGATTCAGTTGCTATAGTCTACATGGAATCAATAAATTCAAAAATAGGAAGCGTAGATGGATCCGTTGGAGAAGTGCCACTCAAATTAAGCTCTGAGTAAATAAAGAAATCCGCATCCATCTGCTCCGTGGAAACGTACCCTCTGAAAGAGCTGCCAATGAAAGAAAACATTCCGATTTGCTCGGAAATAACTCAGTTGCGATTCTAAGTATTGTCTTTCAGAATTCGGTTGCCCTCTGTCGTTGCCATGGTTGATCTTATTCTTCTGGCTGGCAACGGTTTTCGATGGAATTTTCTTTTCTTCTCGAACTTCTCCGCGTTTGATTTCATTCAATTACTGGTCATAAACGGAAGCACGAACAAAGATAGGGATTACTTCGGTGTTTACGTATTTTCCTTCCTTCTATTATGGTTGCTGTAACCGTTCGGACGAGATTTATTACGAAAGATAAGAGCTTCATACGTCAAGGATACAATTCTGTATACAAAAGCTCTTGATTTGCCATATCCTTCATGTATAATAAAACTAGCCGCAAACAAATCTACTTTATGTGCCTGGGCTGATGTTGTGTTTATCACAAAAAGCTATGATAAACGAGCCAACGTGAAAAGGCTTCGGTCTAATTTCAGTTTTCGACGCGAATGTGGCAATTTACGAAAAGTTTTTGTCCAATAGTATCACCTTTTCATTGTGGATATTTTTCCAAAAATTTGAACAATATTTATAAGACTGAGTACAGGAATCCGGTCGTTACCGAATCATTCTATTGTGTAAGCAAGAATTTACCTCCACGAGGAATGCCGAAGGGTAACAGTAGTAAAATAGGGCGAACCGAACTAATGCCTTATTTTGTCGACAATACCAGACCCTTAATATTGGACATTATCAAGACTCGAGCAGAGATTTTGTGTATTTTAGTAATTTTATTGTTGGATAACGGTGGAGGGAGGTAATTAGGAATTGTGAGAATTTAATCTTGATTGCTGGAAGAAAGAATAATGCTACAGTTTCTGTTGTTTAACTTCAAAATTCCGAAAAATGACAAAATATACAAATGATGCGAGGAGGAGGGTGATGCATTAAGAAAAGCCCCTTTTCGCAATTGGGAAAAAACAGGAGAAAATATGGAATAAAGAAAAATTTAATAGTGATCAGAGCAGTAGTCCGCAGAAGACTTTATTTACAATAGTTTTTACGAAAAATTTTAACGAACATTTTTAACGAAAATTTTAACCAAAATTTTTTAACGGTAATTTTATCGGCAATTTTTACCAAACATTTTGCCAAAATTTTTTTCTCCAAATTTTTTCCGACAATTTTAACTAAAAATTTTTACCGAATATTGTAACAGAAAATTTTAGGCGTAATTTTTAACGAATAATTTTACCAAAATTTTTTATCGATAATTTTTACCAAAAATTTTTTCTTACGACATTTTACTGACAATTTGTAAAGAAAAATTTTACCGAATATTTTAACCGAAACTTTTAAACCAAATATTTTAACCAACAATTTTAACAAAAAATTGTACCAAAAATTTTATAGAAATTTTTTACCAAACATTTTTACTGATCATTTTTACCGACAATTTTTGCTGACAATTTTTAAAGAAAATTTTTGCGGACAATTTTTATCGGAAATTTTTATCGAGAATCTTTACCGAAAATTTTTACAGAACATTTTTACTTATGAAATTTTACTGGCAATTTTTTACTGGTAAATTTTAATGACAAACTTTTAGTGACAAATTTTTACTAATACATTTTTGCTTACAAATTTTTACGGAAAAGGTTTACCAAACATTTTAAACGAAAATTTTTAACGAACATTTTTACCGAACATTTTTACTGACAATTTTTGCTGACAATTTTTAAGGAAAATTTTGACTGACAATTTTTATTGGAAATTTTTATCGAGAATCTTTACGGAAAATTTTTACCGAACATTTTTACTTATGAAATTTTACTGACAATTTTTTACTGGTAAATTTTTACTGACAAATTTTTACTGACAAATTTTTACTGACAAATTTTTACTGACAAATTTTTACAGAAAATGTTTACCAAAAATTTTAACAAAAATTTTAACTAATTTTGAACGAATAATTACCAAAATTTTTTATCGAGAATCTTAACCAAAAATTTTCACTTACGCATTTTACTGACAATTTTTAAAGAAAAATTTTACTGATAATTTTTATCGGAAATTTTTATCGAGAATCTTTACCGAAAATTGTTACCAAACATTTTTACTTATGAAATTTTACTGACAATTTTTTACTGGTAAATTTTTACTGACAAATTTTTACCGATACCGAAATTTTTTACCGGAATTTCCTACCAAACATTTTTATAGGGAATTTTTACTGAGCATTTTTTAAAATAAAATTTTACCGAATATTTTGACCAACAATCTTACCAAAAATTTGTTCCGAAATTTTTACCAAACATTTTATCAAGGACATTTTAACGAAAATTTTTTACTGACAATTTTTACAGCCAACTTTTACCAAAAATGTTTACTGACAAATTTTTACTGAACATTTTTTCTGAAAAATTCTTACACACAAATTGTTAATGGAAATTCTTACCGATAATTTTTACCGAAAATGTTTACCAAAATATTTTATCAAGAATCTTTACCAACAATTATTACTTACGAATTTTACTGACAATTTTTAAAGAAAATTTTTATTGAGAATTTTGATCGGAAATTTTTATCGAGAATCTTTACCGAAAATTTTTACTTATGAAATTTTACTGACAATTTTTTACTGGTAAATTTTTACTGACAAATTTTTACCGATACCGAACTGATACCGACATTTTTTACCGGAATTTTCTGCCAAACATTTTTATTGGGAATTTTTACTGAAAATTGTTTAAAGAAAAATTTTACCGAATATTTTGACCGAAAATTTTAACCGAAAATATTTTATAAAATCTTTAATCGAAAATTAATACCAAAAATTGTTCAAAATAAATTTATACCAAAAAATTATTTTAAAAAATTCTACCTTCTTCCAGAGAAGATACAATTTATAAAACATACTTAATGAATTTCTTCTACCAAAAAATGACCTTCTTTTCTACCTAATATCGTAATATAAAATATTATAAATTCGATCATATTTTGCTCGATGTTATCCGCACCTGTTTTCGTTTAACAAAATATTTATTCCAGAAAATTTATCATTCAAGAGCATTGATTAAAAATTCAAAAGAATTTATTTAAAAAGTTTTCTGTCATTTGTTCGTAACCTACTTTCAACTATACGGAAGGAAATGACCCAAAAAAAGAGGATATCCATAAATATAGAAATTTTATCAATAAACTTTCGGAAAAATTTTAGAAAAACTTTTATAAATTAGTAACAAAAAATATTTTCTTTCAATAATTTTTCGGCAAAACAAATAAATAAAAATTGAACTAATGAAAAAAAATTTCGACTAACTTAAATAGCGTAAAATTCTAATGTTTACTACATGGACTTCTTAAAGTTTTTATTTATTAACTAAAAAAAACTGAGAAAAATACATTGCCTTAAAATATTCCATGAATTTTCGTTAAATTTATATCTCTTGTTTTTATATAAAAAAGTTTTCCAAAAAAGTTTTCCGACAAACAAGAAATTTTCTTTTAAGTCCTTTTTTGTGCTACAATTTTTTTTTAAAGTGAAAAAATATTGTTTATTTTTAGCAAAAATATTTTTAAAGTAAAGTTTAAACATTAAAAAAATGTAAATTCTTAAATAAGTAAAAAAAAGAAGGTACTTTTTTGGATGGACGCAAAACAAACGACCCTAACTGGCAATTGGTGTATTTGACCTTTTGGGATGCTGGCAGGAAAAAAAAAACGTAACTTTTACCTAAGTTTAAGTTCAGAATCACAAAGAGTAACTTTATTTTCTAGACTTTAGTCGTCATGTAAAGTTGGTAGAATTATTTTTTCCTATTTATTATTTTAGGTTTTGGTTTTTATATATCCTCAAAGAGAAAGAAATTTCGTTTGGTTGATGTTGCTATTGTCCTTTTTCTCCCCTTTGAAAGGGATATGAACTGTTGTCGATAGTTTCCAAAAATAAGAAGAAAAAGAATAAATTGGATCCTATTCAACCATAAGAGTTAGTTGACTGTTGAGCATAAAAATATCATTTGTACACGAGTTACTATTACCACTTCACTCGTGTTTATCCACAGTCACAAGACGACAAAATACCATCAAATAGTTGTGCACCTTGTTGGTTAGTTAACGGAGGAGTACAAATGATGTTCTATCTTATCGAGTGTGTAAACTTTTATCGTATCATCTACCACATGCTGCTACGATTCATCTCTACTACCTTTAGTTAAAAATATCTGCTAAGTTTTTCGATATATTTTCTTCTTTTTCTTCTTATTCAGGCAATAGTTTCACTCTGGTTTCTTGTTTATCACAAACTATATTGAAGTTACTTTACTCAATTGACAAAATAAGAGAAGATTTTATAATTAAATCATTCTATAACCATCAAACTATCGTTAATTAGGAAGGTCCTTTTTCATTTATTTTTTTTAACATAATTTTCTATATTAAAAATCGTTGATTATCTTTTTTTTTTACTATCCAGTGATGAACAAATTTTATTAAAAAACGATTAGGATAATAAAAAAATGCACATCTGGCAACATTATTTCATAAATGTATATCTGGCAACACCAGATTTCCAAGTAGTTTATTCTTTTGGGCTATAAGAGCTGATTTGTAATAAAAGAATTTTTTTTGTTTATTCACTAATGTGAATAGTGGGACATTTTTGTATTTAGTGTTACCAGCTATTAAAATTTTTTTTGTAAATATCTGCAAAAATATTACTCAGTCTTTTCTTAATTATATACTATCCTTCCAAGGACTGTTAATATTTATTTTCCTTTTCCAAAAAAAATTTATTAGCAAGCAAAAAAAGCCAAATGATTTTTTTCTTCATCTGGCAATAATTAATTTCCCAAAAATCATTTGCAAATATTAATTTTGCACAGTTTTCATTTTATTACAAGAAAAAATCTTTAGTTTAATGAGTTTAATAGTAAAAAATTAATAAATTTTACATTATTTGGAACTTAAGATATACAATTCCCATCTGGCAATACTGATTTATATATTTGACTAAATTTGATCTCTTTTATCGGTTTTTTTTGCGGCTATTTGTAATAACATTTATTCTAAAATGGAAATTCCTTAATTGTTTGAATGGATAATTGAGGGGTACTTCGACTATTTCACTAGCTGGGTTTGAACTCAAGAACTCTGTATATTAAAAAAAAGACTTTCCACTATTGCTAAAATAAGAATTATTACGGGAAAAATAAAATTTTCCTGAAAAGTATTTGTTTAAAATTCGTGAAAAGTATTATTGTACATGAGATCTAAAAATTAGTGTTGCCAGATGTATGTCTTTTTCAATATACAGCGCTTACGGTATCAGTTTTTTCTAAACCAAAAAAACATTTTTTTTTTGTGTTTGATCTAAAGTGATGGATCTCTTCTGTAAAAAATGGGGGATAACTCGTTTTTTTGTAGATGCACTCATGAAAGATGGTTTGTCATCTGAAATTATCTGGCATTGGTATGGGTAAGTGGGTAAGTGTTCCTTTAAATATTCATAACCAAATAAATTATTTGGTCGGTAGAGGGGTCGAAAAAGAATTCCCAAATTAGTAGATAGTTGTGATTAGCTAAAAATAAACCAAGATGGCGATTAAAATATCAGAGGGCAAAAACAAAAGGAATATAAAAGTGAAGGTCAGCAGGAGCTTACTCAGAAGATATTTTTCACTTACTGACTAGATTGGGTATCGTAGAGTGGTGGGAGTTGGGAGAGATTGTTTTAAAGTACGCATTGAAGGTGTCAAGGTAGATCAACACTCAACATCGATGGGATGAGAGTGTGAATAGCAGGTTGACGTACATGTTCATTTCGAGCATGTGCTTTGTGTCTGCGTCTAAATTTGAATTTGGTCTGCTCCTTGGGAATGTACTCACGGGACATGCCAGTATGAATGGGTTTCTATTTGGGCGTGGACTGGCTGTGGAGGCCAAGCACCTTCTTATCTAGGCGGAGAAGAGTGCCAAGCACCTTCTTATCGAGAGTGGTTTGTACGGGGATTTGCGTTACCTAGGTAGGTGCATGTGGAATTATAATGAATGGCGATAGTGTGGATGTGAGTGGTGTGTTAGGTGTGAGAGAACGATATGAATGTTTAAATAGATTTGCCGTGGCACTTTTTGAGAAAAGAGAGAGAATGGTGCGTAAATGAGTGTGTAAATGGCACACAAGATTGGAAAGACGAAGGTCGATTACGGTTGTACTTTCGAGTCTTGGCGAACCCTCGTACCTGAGCTGGCTTAGCGGAGTACAAACCGAAATACTCTTAAAACAAAAATTGGTACCATGGTGTTAAAACACACGGGCTGTGCCATGGAATCGGGCTGTGCCATGGTGTTAAAACACACTGTGCCCGACAATGATGACGCACCTTAGGCAGCAACATGGAGGCTGTGGTTAATACCCATATCGCGGGTATGGTCTCCGGACTACTGGTTACGATAGTAGAGGTTTAGATAGGCCTCGCAACAAACAGTTGGAGTAATCAGCTTGTAACTGTTACTGACTGTAAAGTGCCAGTAAGGGTGGTGCGTTGATTGAGCGTAACTCAATTTCTATGGTCATAGGCGACTCATGGTTTTATGTTTAATGACAGATAAGTCATGTTAAATAATATTATACTACTGTCAATAAGTCAACAAAGGATTTTTGAAGAGTTACACAGTCCGAATGGCATCGCCGTATACTGTAAAAGCTGCTATCTCCCAAGACTCTAGGCCCAGTGGGATTTGTCAGAATGTGTCCTTGAGATCTAGGCTAGATATATATCCAATTTCCCATTAATTTGAGGTAACAAAAACAGTCTAACTTTGCTCGGTTTTTGGACTACTACAACCGGGAAACTACACGGGCTCTGATTCTCCTCTGTACTAAATTCGAAACAAGCTAAAATTTTATTTTTTCTATTAACTCTAGTTTTATCTATCATCTTAAAAAAGATTTATTTATTTAAAAATTACAATAAGCAGATCATATCGTATGGAGTTACCAAAAATCCAATAACTGCATTGGCACAAAAATGTTATATTAACTTTAAAAAAAAAAAAGTTGCATTAATGCAGGTAATCAAACTCAGACCGCTATCATCTGAGGTTAACCCAGCGAGAACTTCCTATTCCGTACTGACCTGTGGTTAGAAGACGAGATCCAAAAAAAACTGGATTTAAAGAAATGTACTTCACGAAAGGATGTCTATTTTACTATGTGTCTTGATCTATTATTAAATTTTTATTAGCCTTTTTTTATTTTAATTATTTTAATAAAATTTTAAACTCCTAAAACTCGAATCATTTTATCACATAAACAACCAATCAATAGAAACTTACGCCATCTGACGGTAGAAAAAAAAATATAAGCCACCTAGTGTAAAAAAATCTTACTAGTTTGACGTATAATATTTGCACACGTGGTAATGGAGAGAAAAAACTCTGAACACGTCAAAAAGTGATGATTTATTTTCTTTGAAAAATTCAGTTGGTCTCCTTAATTTTGGCTAAGCTTTTTGCTGTAAGCTTTAAAATGAATTATCTAAAAAAAAAACTTTTATATTAAAAATTTGCCATAAATTCATTTTTAATAAATATAAAAAAATAAGAAGATAAAATATTATTTCAAAATTATTAATTTCCTTTTAAATACTATTTGTAGAAATTTCTTCTCATTAGCATATGGTGATTATAGAGAAAAGGATATATATTTAAATAGATCCCCTTTTCATCAAGGCAATTGTAATATATCCGGTAACGTTTGTTAATTGTCAAATAGTTCAACCGGAAATAAAATGCAATGTGTACATTGTGCATTGGAAAAAATTCTGCAACAACAAAAAAACGCATTTTAAATCAAAAATAGAGTAAAAACAATATGCAAAAGAAATAGTATTTTTTTAATGCAATATTTTATAAAAGAAATAATAAAAAAGCGAAGGGAAGAGAGAAGAGAATGCATAAAATGAGAAGAAAAAAAATGCGAATGAATACGATTCACTGAATAGTTGAGATTTCTTGAACCGTGAAAATGTTTTATTGGAGCGCGTTTAATTCATTTCACAGACCATACCACCGCTTTGGTATATGGAAAACGTTTTGACTTATCTTCACCAACTCTAACCGGGGTAGGGTTAGAAATCAGGTGATTTGGTAGTTAGATTGTATGTACGGAGAGGGTTGCGTTTTAAAAATTTCAAACAATAATAAAAACGGAAGTAAATTGCAGCCATTAAAATATAACCAAATATCGATATAAGAAAAATAAAAAAAGTAACACTGCCAAAAAAATCGAGCAAAATTAGAACGTACCCAACTCAGTTAGAAAATTTATTATTTGTTAACCCGCTTCGTTTAGTAAAATGTAAAAAGAGGCAAAATTCAAAATGGCGGATATAAGAAGAAAAATTCAAAATTCAATGGGTGCGGTAAATTTCAATGAAAATTTCGGGTTAGCTGTTAAATAGAAATAAAAAAGAAAAAGAAATCAAAAAAATATCATTAAGAACAATGGGGGAGAAAAAAGGGAAAAATTGCAATAATTCCGATGGGAATTTGTGAAATCGGGCAGCGCTAGTGCATACTCAAACCAATATGGCGGCAGCACATGTTAAAAATCATCCACGTGTGCACAAAGCAAATTGCAACGATTCCGTTCCGTCTGACAGTTCCCGCTGCTTGACTGCGTCGAATTTGCAACGGAAGTGAACGCATGTGAACGAACGCTTTCATGCTTGCGATGACAACAGACTGTGTCCCCAGTCATATGGGCGCGTGCAGACAATGTGAAAATTATTGCAAATCTGTTAAAAAAATATTGTTATTTTATTCCGTTTCCTTTTTTTTCGATAATATTTATATTAAATTAAATTTTTGAATAAATTTGCTTTTTTGTTAAAAGAACGTTTTTTTTCTCAATTTTTATTTTTCTTTATTCTGAAAGGCATCGGAAAGTAAAGTTTAAAAACAAAAAACCAAAAACATTTTTATTCTATCCTCTTTGATAAAAGAAAGAGGTACGCATACGGTGTGTGTTTTTTTTTTATTTAAGTCAAGGTTTAGATAGAGTTTGGCACACGGTCTTACTCTGGGAACTCATGAGAATCCCGTCTTGAAGCTATTTTCTTTCTTACTGGCAGTCCCAAGTTAAAGACTTCCAAGTCTCTTTGCAATATTAGCTGGTGTTCCACAAGAAAGTATACTCAGACCCATCCTTAACAGCATTAATATATCCTGTCTTTATGCGCTGATGTTAGCGCATCAAGCGAAAATCTCCAAGTTGCTTTCGAAAATCCCCAAACCCGAAACCAAACCCTCCAGAACTGGTTTACCAGCTGGAGAATAAAGGTTAATCATCGTAACTTTTACTATCTGCTATGAACTAGGTCCTGCCCGCAAGATGGTAGTGCCATACTACAATATACCAAAGCCTGAACCTGGACAAACGCTGGAAATGCAACTCTTACACTAAATTTGAAAAACTAAAACCAAAC
Source organism: Atherix ibis (assembly GCA_958298945.1). Lineage (NCBI taxonomy): Eukaryota > Metazoa > Arthropoda > Insecta > Diptera > Athericidae > Atherix > Atherix ibis. The sequence continues at coordinate 81,306,868 of OY282609.1, forward strand.
AGACAACAGCTCCAACTTCTTCAATTTCTAGACAAACGGTCAAAACTTACTATAGATAGTAAAGAACTTTTTAGCAAGGTCTTAATAAAACCAATATGGACTAATGGACTAGAATTCTGGTGTACTACTTAGCCTTCCAGTTCCTGTCGAATCCAATGTCTTCAATCAAAAATAATCAATTGTTGACGCTCCCTTTAATGTTAGAAATACTGTTTTTCTCTCCCGTCAACCATGTTCTAGTTTTCTTTTTGATGTGGATGTGTCTCGTTATAAAAAGTTTCAGTTTTCTTTTCGATGTGACTGTGTCTCGTTATACAAAGTCACAGTTTTCTTTTCGATGGGAATGTGTCTTGTTATAAAAAGTCTCAGTTTTCTTTTCGATGTGACTGTGTCTTGTTATAAAAAGTCTAAGTTTTCTTTTCGATATGGCTTTTTCTCGTTATAAAAAGTCATAGTTTTCTCTTTGATGTGGCTGTGTCTTGTTATAAAAAGTCTCAGTTTTCTTTTCGATGTGACTGTGTCTTGTTATAAAAAGTCATAGTTTTCTTTTCGATGTGACTGTGTCTCATTATAAAAAGTCTCAGTTTTCTTTTTGATGTGGCTGTTTCTCGTTATAAAAAGTCTCAGTTTTCTTTTTGATGTGGTTCCATCTCGTTATAAAAAGTCCCAACTTACTTTTCGATGTGAATGTGTCTCGTTATAAAAAGTCTCAGTTTACTTTTCAATGTGACTGTCACTCGTTATAAGAGGTCTCAGTTTTCTTTTCTATGTGGCTGTGTCTCGTTTAAAAAGTCACAGTTTTCTTTTGGATGTGACTGTGTCTCGTTATAAAATATCTTAGTTTTTTTTCGATGTGGCTGTGTCTTGTTACAAAAAGTTTCAGGTTTTTTTTTGAAGTGACTGTGCTTCGTTATAAAAAAAACTCTATTACCATGTCTCCAATCTTACAAATCCTCTTGTCCAAGAACTATTCTCCACTTCCTATCCTACAAATACCTAATAAAGCCTCATACGTCACTGGTCGCGTGATTTATTTAAATATTGGGTCTTAACATAAGCACATGCTATCAGGAGAAACTTTAATGGACGTTTACTCCTTATAATCAGTCATGCTAATTATGACCCCTCAGACCAAAATGCGCAACAGACAGTTATTTTGTGCAGATACAATGGCTTCTCTACAGTCACTTCTGGGTTTTTAGACCCTTATGTATGATAATTTTGCTTATTGACGTGTCTATCAGCGTTTAATAACTATCAAATTTAATATGAATAAAGTGAACAAATTTGCAATTCATCGAATAATGCTCACTCTAGTTCCGAATTTTTATTATTTACTGGTGATTACCTGTAACTACCTTCTTTATGACATTCTCTATGAATTTAAACGAATGCCACCTAACCAAAGGCCTCCTTTCCTCTTTACAATGGAAGCTCCTTTACTCAGTTACCACTTTTGGAAGCCTTAGTTTGCTCCTTCCGAATAACTATCGACCAGTTTCTCGTTAAATGCCTTTTTTCCAGAATGCCCGACGATATAGACCTTCCAAACACATAAAAGCAGTTCATTGTTCTATTGAAAAATAATTAATTTAATGTAAAAAAAAATCCACTTTTAAAATTTTAAGACAAAAGAGCCTCTAAACTCCATTTTAGCCGATCAAAAGTAAAGTTCTTCATCAAGAATTCTATAAAATATTGGGTTTGAATTTTTTCATTCAAATTAGTCTCAATGAATGCTTAAAAAAAAGGATTAATTTTCCATTATTATCGTTATGCTATTCCGGTTGCCATTCTTTTTAGCCTCACTGTGAAAAGAAAAAACTCTCATGTTCACAAAAGAAACATTTTTTTCCTCATATTAAAATTCAATCCTTCTCGGTTCAGTTTAATATCATTTCAGAAAACATTATTGCTTAATATAATACATTCGACTTTGTCAACTGTTGCATTATTAAATTTGAATACGACATCGAGCAATAAGGACACGATTTTATTACGTTTTATGGCTGATTCCCTCTAACTAAACTCTTACCTCGGACTGGCACACGTGCCTAAATATTCACGACTATACATTCGACCATCTGACCATATGATTGCTCGGCTATAAATGATGACAATATTAACAACAGTAATTTTTCTCACCGTATTTATTATGGAATATAAAAAGAAAATAATAATTTGCGTACACAAGACTTTCTATTGAAGTGTGCTCGTAAATAAACGACTGTAGATAAGCAGCCGTAAATAACTATCAGCCGGTCGATACCTCCGACTTACTTTAGTCTATTCCTAGTCCTTTTCAAGAGGGGGTCCTAATACGCAACAAACTGTGTCGAATGCCAAATTGTTATATCGTAATTGATGGTGCATGTTTCATGTTCTTGTCGTATAAATTATGCGCATAAATTCAGTTTGCCGTTGACGGTGCTGATATTCAATTGGATTCGATTGTCTATGGAAATAAGCAACAACAGACAATATCGTAAAAAACATTAAATAAAATGTCAACAAAAATAAGGCAACATGTAGGAAAATAGTAAAGAATATGTAATAAAATATGAAATTAAATTGTTGGGTTCTTGTATTCCGTAATGATTAAAAAAAAGCCAATAGGGACTGTGTTGGTGGACGATTAAATATGAAAATCGATTTTTTTTTTATTGAATTTTTTTGAGGAAAATTTTGTGAGCTAGAAAATTTTGTAGCTCACAAAATTTTCCTCAAAAACTTACTGTGCAAAAAATATTTTTATCGTAAATTTTGCCTGAAATTAATAACAGCAAAGTTTTTAACTGTGAATTTCTGGCGGAATATTTTTTAAACAGAAAATGTCAACCCAACATTTTACTATAAAAATTTTTACCAAAAATTTTAATCGGAAAATTTAACTGAAAATTTTTACCGAAAAAATTTAACTAATAATTTTTACTGACAAATATTTAACAAAAATTTTAATTGAAAATTTTTATCGGAAATTCGACCCAAAAATATTTTCCAAAAAATTTTACCGAGAAGTTTTGAAGAAAATTTTTATCGAACATTTTAAACAAAAATAATTGACGAAAATTTTTACCGAAAAATTTAACAGAAAATTCTTATTGCGAATTTTTAACGAAAATTTTTACCGAAAATTCTTACTGCAACTTTTTACCGAACATTTTTACCGAAAATTCTTGCTGAAAATGGTTATCAACCGAAAAAATTTTAGCGAACATTACCGAAAAATTTTAGCGAACAATTTTACCGAAAAATTTAAATCATAATTTTTTATGACAAATATTTACCGATAATTTTAATCGAAAAATTTACCCGAAAAATTTAATCGAAAAATTTAACTGAAAATTTTTAACGAAAATTCGTATAGTAAATTTTTACAGAAAATTTTTAACGTAAACTTTCTCCAATATATTTTGACGAAAATTTTTACCGAAAACTTTTTCAAAATGTTTTACTGACAATTTTTGTGAGTGATTTTTACTGAAAAATTTGCACAGAAAATTCTTATTGCAAATTTTTAACGAACATTTTTACCGAAAATTTTTACTGCAACTTTTAACCGAAAATTACTAAAAACTTTTAACGAAAAATTTAAACCATAATTTTTAATGACAAATATTTACCGAACATTTTAATCGAAAAATATTAATTTTTTAACGAACATTTTTGCGAAAGATTTTTACAGAAAAGTTTTAACAGAAAATTCTTCCTGCAAATTTGTAATGAACATTTTTACCAAATATTCTTACTGCAAATTTTTAAAGAACATTTTTACCGAAAAAGTCTAACCGAACATTTTCTTAAAAAAATTCAACTCAAAATTCTCACCGAAAATTTTAATCGAACATTTTTGTCGAAAATTCTCAGAAAATTTTTATTGACAATTTTTACCGAACATTTTTACCGAAAATTCTTGCTGAAAATGGTTATCAACATTTTCTTAACAGGAAATTATTACTAAAAATTTTTACCGAAAAATTTTAGCGAACATTTTTATCGAAAAATTTAAATCATAATTTTTTATGACAAATATTTACCGAAAATTTTAATCAAAAAATTTACCCGAAAAATTTAATCGAAAAATTTTAATGAAAATTTTTAACGAAAATTCGTACAGTAAATTTTTACAGAAAACTTTTAACGTAAACGTTCTCCAATATATTTTGACGAAAATTTTTACCGAAAACTTTTCCAAAATGTTTTACTGACAATTTTTGTGAGTGATTTTTACTGAAAAATTTGCACAGAAAATTCTTATTGCAAATTTTTAACGAAAATTCTTACTGCAACTTTTTACCGAAAATTACTAAAAACTTTTATCGAAAAATTTAAACCATAATTTTTAATGACAAATATTTACCAAAAATTTTAATCGAAAAATTTAACCGAGAAATTTAACCGAAAAATTTAACTGAAAATTTTTAACGAAAATTCGTACAGCAAAGTTTTACAAAAGACTTTTACCGTAAACTTTTTCCAAAATATTTTAACGAACATTTTTGCGAAAGATTTTTACAGAAAAGTTTTAACAGAAAATTCTTACTGCAAATTTGTAACGAACATTTTTACCGAATATTCTTACTGCAAATTTTTAAAGAACATTTTTACCGAAAAAGTCTAACCGAATATTTTGTTCAAAAAATTCAACCCAAAATTCTCACCGAAAATTTTAACCGAACATTTTTGTCGAAAATTCTCAGAAAATTTTTACTGACAATTTTTACCGAACATGTTTTTTAACGAACATTTTACCGAACTTTTTCCAAAATATTTTAACGAACATTTTTGCGAAAGATTTTTACAGAAAAGTTTTAACAGAAAATTCGTACTGCAAATTTGTAACGAACATTAGTACTGAATATTCTTACTGCAAATTTTTAACGAACATATTTACCAAAAAAATTGATTCGAAAATACTTACCGAAGATTTGAAAATTTTTACCGGAAATTTTTATTGTAAATTCACAACGAAAATTTTATTTGAAAAATTGTTCTGCAAATTTTTAACGATCATTTTTACCGAAAGTTTTTACTGTTAATTTTTACCAACAAATTTTAACAGAAAAAATTTTTTATTTTGGATTGATGCAATATTAGAGTTTGATAAATTCACTTTCTGTAGTGCCTTATGATGCGAAAAAACTTTTTGTGGCACATATTCTGATTTACAGTTGTATAGGCAAACTGAAAATTGGAATTAAACCCAATAGTGGGTATCCTAATTAAAGGATATAAATTCGATAAGCTCTTTGGAATTCGTGAATGAAAGCGCTAGTCGAACAAAATTCGATTAAAACGGATCGTACTGAATTGGAGTCATATTGTTTTAAGTAAAAAATAATCGATTTATTGGTGTATGGGGCACATGTTGCAATTTTTATTCAATTACAATAGCATAAATTCGTTGCAATAATTCTGCTAAGCACTTTTTGACTAATAAAATAGAAAAAAAACCAGAAAAATATTGTGAGAAAATAATATAAAAAACACGGAAAACTGCAATTTAATTCGGTCTTATTGCATATGGGATAAAACCGAAACCAATTCAATATTTTCCTTTGTATCGTCGAGCTGGAAAGTTATTTCGATTTTTTTCATGTGCTTCATCAGAGATGGAACGGGCTATTTTCACTTATTTGAATTTACAAATATTTTTAATAAAAGTTTTTTGTCAAAAATTGGAGCTGATTATATAAAAATTCTTAAATTAATAAAATTATTTTACCTCTAAATTCAACAAAACACAGACTCATGTTCGCTTATAGACACTTTGTAGGGTATACAGTATGTAAATTTATTTTTGATTTAATTTTTTAGTTTATTATGCATAAGGTACGTGGCCAGAATAATAAAAACTACCTTGAATCGGAAGCACGTGCGACTGAAATGTACACCAAAATAACAACAAAAGTTTCTGAGAATTTATTGCTTATAATTGCAGTCTTCTTGCTGGTGTCCATTTGGTGGGATGATCCTCTACCTCCTAATGTACAGTGCTCAGTTTGCCTCTTTACCAACCCTAAACTTAGCTGGAAAATGTTCCGCAAATTTAATAGTATATTTTTTGATGATCATGGGACGAAAGGAACCGTTAGAGCAGGTGGTATAATAAGCGTACTTAGTGCTTATTCCGAAAGGCCAAAATGTGTTCGCATCGGGAATTGAGTTTATGAAAATGAAGACAAAAATAATAAATGGGAATGAGAAGAGCTACTGAGGAACATTTTCCAAAGAGGACTGTGGCGATTTTTCAAAGAGGGGTGAATTGCTCAAATTGGCAATTATTAAAAGTTGACGCCCCACGAAGTTAGTAGATGGACTGGACTGCGGGTGCTATAAGACCTGACCGCCCTCATGGAAATCTTTGCCATAAGAAAAACTTTTTTAATTTATTTACTAGTTGCTATGATTAAATATTATTTTTTCATGCGAATTAAAAACTTTATTTTCTGCTTGAATTATAACATTTGAATAAGTCAAAAAGTCAAGCAACAGAAATTATTTTGCCCAAAATGAATTTTGTTTCCATTTTTTAAATTAATTGCGAGTCTAATAAATGAATGACTTTCAAACGAATTACTTTTTCAACTTTTAAGTAAGTTTTGTTTCTCCTATAGTTTTCTAAATTCAACTATGGTTTCAATAGTATAACCATAAAACTTTAAATTCAAATTTTTAGTAAAGGGAGTCCCTAGAAATTGTCGGTAAAATATTTTATCATAAAATTTACGTTGAAAGTTGTTGGTAAAAGTGTTCGTCTATTTTCAGTACAATTTTTCAGCAAAAAATAACGATAAACATTTTTATAAACAATTTACGGTAAAATTTTCACCAAAAATTTACTGTAAAAGTTCTCAACAAAAATTTTTATAAAAAATGTACGGTAAAAATTTTCACCAAAAAATTGCGGTAAAAATTGTTAATAAAAAAGGTCCATAGAAATTTTTACCAAAAATTTACGGTGAACATTTTGGTAAAATTTTCATCAAAAATTTACGGTAAAAATTTTCCTCAAAAATTTACAGTAAAATTTTCGGATAAAGTTTATGGTAAAATTTTTCGGATAAAATTTATATCAAAAATTTAGGGTAAAAATTTTCACCAAAAAATAACGTTAATATTTTTATAAAGAATTAATTGTAAACATTTTTAGTAAAAAGAATCCATAGAAATTGTCGATAAATTATTTAATCACAAAATTTACGGTAAAATTTTCACTACAAATTTACAATGAAAATTTTCTTCAAAAATTTATGGTGTAAATTTTCACCAAAAAATTACGGTACAAAATTTTATAAACAATTTTCGGTAAAAATGTTCGCCAAAAATTGACGGTAAAATTTTTTTTGAAAAAATTTACGGTAAAAATTTTTACCAAAAATTTACTGTAAAAGGTCTCAACAAAAATTTTCATCAAAAATGTACGGTAGAAATTTTCACCAAAAAATTGCGGTAAAAATTGTTATAAAATTTTTACGGTAAAAATTGTTAATAAAAAAGGTCCATAGAAATTTTTACCAAAAATTTACGGTGAACATTTCGGTAAAATTTTCATCGAAAATTTACGGCAAAAATTTTCATCAAAAATTTACAGTAAAATTTTCGGATAAAATTTATGGTAAAATTTTTCGGATAAAATTTATATCAAAAATTTAGGGTAAAAATTTTCAACAAAATATTACGTAAATATTTTTATAAAGAATTAATTGTAAACATTTTTATTAAAAAGAATCCATAGAAATTGTCGATAAATTATTTTATCACAAAATTTACGGTAAAACTTTCATTAAAAATTTACACTGAAAATTTTCTTCAAAAATTTATGGTGTAAATTTTCACCAAAAAATTACGGTACAAAATTTTATAAACAATTTTCGGTAAAATATTCGCCAAAAATTTACGGCAACATTTTTTTTGAAAAAATTCACGGTAAAAATGTTCACCAAAAATTTTCTGTAAAAGTTCTCAACAAAAATTTTCATCAATAATATACGGTAGAAATTTTCACCAAAAAATTGCGGTAAAAATTGTTATAAAATTTTTACGGTAAAAATTGTTAATAAAAAAGGTCCATAGAAATTTTTACCAAAAATTTACGGTGAACATTTCGGTAAAATTTTCATCAAAAATTTACGGTGAAAATTTTCCTCAAAAATTTACAGTAAAGTTTTCGGATAAAATTTATGGTAAAATTTTTCGGATAAAATTTAAATCAAAAATTTAGGGTAAAAATTTTCACCAAAAAATTACGTTAATATTTTTATAAAGAATTAATTGTAAACATTTTTAGTAAAAAGAATCCATAGAAATTGTCGATAAATTATTTAATCACAAAATTTACGGTAAAATTTTCACTACAAATTTACAATGAAAATTTTCTTCAAAAATTTATGGTGTAAATTTTCACCAAAAAATTACGGTACAAAATTTTATAAACAATTTTCGGTAAAAATGTTCGCCAAAAATTTACGGTAAAATTTTTTTGAAAAAATTTACGGTAAAAATTTTTACCAAAAATTTACTGTAAAAGTTCTCAACAAAAATTTTCACCAAAAAATTTGCGGTAAAAATTGTTATAAAATGTTTACGGTAAAAATTGTTAATAAAAAAGGTCCATAGAAATTTTTACCACAAAATTATGGTGAACATTTCGGTAAAATTTTCATCAAAAATTTACGGTAAAAATTTTCATAAAAAATTTCCAGTAAAATTTTCGGATAAAATTTATGGTAACATTTTTCGGATAAAATTTTTATCAAAAATTACGGTAACAATTTTCACCAAAAAATTACGTAAATATTTTTATAAAGAATTAATTGTAAATATTTTTAGTAAAAAGAATCCATTGAAATTGTCGATAAATTATTTTATCACAAAATGTATGGTAAAAGTTTTCGGTAGAAATTTACGGTAAAAAATTTCAGCAAAAATTTACTGTAAAAATTTTCACTAAAAATTTACGGTAAAATATTTTATAAAAATTTTTATCAAAAATTACGGTAAAACTTCGTACGAAAAATTTTTGTTATGAAAAATAAAAATTTTTAAGTCCTTTGTGATGGACTTAAAATTTCAAAAGTCGACTTTTTCTTGAGAAAAAAAAAACTGTAATTTTTATCAAATAATTTTCATCAAAAATTGTTGGTAAAAAATATGGTTTGAATTTGTGTTAAAAAATTTAAAAAGTGAATTTTTACACCAAAAATTTACGATAAAAATTTTGTGTAAAATTTATTTAGTTTAATTTTGTGTTTTTATAAAAGTTAATTCAAGTAAAAGTTGTTTATTTTTATAGAAAATAAAGTAAGTTTTCATAACTAGTGAAATTTTCATAGAACTCATTATTAAATAGAAAAGTTAATTTAAATTTCAAATCGAAATGATAAATATTATGTTCGCAATACTGAGATTAAACAGTAACAATTTAATAATCAGTTTCTACATCGTAGATTAAAGGCAAATTGAATTCATTGCCAAAGGCCTCTCTCTGAGTGTATTCCGAAATCAATTAATTCGCCGTCAATTAATTCTGAATCAATTATCATCGAGATTCACCATTGCTTATCCGTTTCATGTTCGTCCAAATAAATTACGCAAATGCGCTAGCCTGCTTTGATATTAAGGCATAATTGGCCCTAATACCGATGGTTAGAGAAGAGTAATGGTGATTGCTAGATTGGCCAAAAATGTTGACTATCAGTTAGTATTCGTAGTTGATGGAGAATCTGCTGGTCTTGTTCTAATAATGTAGAAATGATTATATTAACAGTACCATCCAACATGGCGAACTGGCTTTGAATAAAGGCAAACACAATTTTAATAAATCCTTTAAAGTGCTTAACAGGATTGAGCCGCTCTTAGCTAAAAGCGAAAGTGCCTCTTCGATGGACAAAATCCAATTCAATTCGTCCATTATCATAACGGCAAACAAGAAACATTTTCATTTTGAAAATCTTAAAAGCGGACATCCTCTAAGGACGAGAGAAACTGCCTTGGAAATATTGCAAAGACACATCAGCAGATGTGAAAAACGCATAGCTCCTAATAGCATACACCCAAAAACTGGGAAGGAAACACGCAAGAGCTAAAACTAAATGTGCCAACGAAAACCAATATGGAAAAGCAGATCCGGAAACCGAATGGAAATATTTTCTATTAACAAAACTAATAACCATCGAAAAGCTAATAATACTACCGCTACCACTAGGCAAACATCATCATCCGCTCATTTTGATCGTTACCCGTAATATTATTGTACTCAGGGACGCATTATTTCCGGGCTCATAATCCGTTCTACTCCTACTTTTAGTCATCGTACACACACACTCGGTAAGACAACAAGCCTTTTACACATGATGTTTTGTCAATCTTCAACTACTGTTCGTGATAATCAAGTTTTTAAGATTTTCCCAACCAACAATAAGCTTTCGGATGGCTTTTTTTTTGGGGTAGAAAAGGACATGAAATCTAAAAGAAAAAAAAAGAAAAAGTGCCGAGACAAAGAAAAAAGATCCGAAATGCGATTATATTAAAATATGTAACGACTGCACAGTAGAAGCCTGCTGTCTGGACCAAAGTGTTGTCTTCAATTTGAAATGTGCCATCGTCCCCCCCGCTCAGAAACTCTCATTACCAGTGTCGATATACTCCCTTAGCTGAGGGGATTTCTTTCGGCCATCTTTTCATATTCTTCAGCCGTTCAGGATCTTTCGTCTTTGTTCACGTTCTAGTATTAAATTTGAATGTAGCTATTCCGGTGTGATGCCTGTTATTATTATGACACCAGTCTGACTATTCTATTTTTCCTTAGAACAAGGTGGATACCATCATCTCTAATCTGAAGTAGTTTTTCCTATTCAATTTTCATTATATTTTTTTTTTTTGGTTTCCATTGAATATCAGTTGTCATGAATGTCCTTCTTTTATCAGAGAACAATCTTCGAATGTCAACTGTCTTATCTCGACGGTGCTTCTTTCTCATCTACTCATTCCTATCTAACAGATAATTCCAGGATAAATTCTTGTAAACAGCGATAAATGTAACCAACATCATCCATTCAATAAAGGAAACCTTTCCGTCACAACTTTATAGGCTCGTAGGATGTTAGCTCCAAGACGAAGGATACAAAATCAACTCAACGTTTCGGCAATGACGGTTGATAACGTCAATTTTAGAAACGTTCAAGCCAAAAATTAAATCTTTTATAAATATTATTTCTAATAACATGAAATCATGTCATTCATGATCAACTTAGCGTGCCTAATATCCTTTGCAAGAATACAGAAAACTAAAAGGCAGCGAAGAGATAGAGGACTTCATATACGCATATACGCTTAAGACAAAGCCTGTACATTTATTAGATGAGTAAACACCAGTCACATTATGGAATTCTATATTATCCGGAAAGGATCCGTAACAATTTATGTATAACGTTTTTATCCTCTTTCCGATATTAGATAGAGTATCCGCTGCTCCTCGTTTTTTGCTATTGTTTTTAAAAAATTTACTTTTTCCTTTTTATTTATAATTTTTTTTCTTTTTGTAGAAAGTTGTAGTCGTAATTTTCAGCTGAAATGGGCCATTTTTAAAGAGCACATCAGACATAGAAATTTTAGTCTTTTCGTAATCTATGTTGAGCCAAGGATATTAGCAGTAAGAAAATTAGATTAAGAAAATCTAAATGTTCTTCTACTACTTATTAACGATAATCACAATTTTCCTTTTTTTTCTTTTGTCATTTGAGGATAAATTGGCAGCCCTAAGGCTCCTCATTTATCTCAATTTCTTCCTGTTGACCCTACTCTACCTACCTAGTATTATATGCAAAGTAAAAAAAGAGCTTTTCTTAAGTATGGCAATTATAAGAATTTTTTTGTTGTTGTTGTTGTACTCTCGATATATTAATTTAGCATTTTTGTATAATGTTATAGTTAAAAAAAAAAACCCCCAAAATAATCATAAGCATAAAAAAAAATCTTGCAAGCATGAAAATTATACAAAAATATTATTTTTAAAAAGAGAAGATATTTTGGGGAAAGACGAAAAAAATTTTTGGAAGCAGTGCGTAATTTTTATAATTTGTTTTTTTTTTTTTTTTTAATGTAATTATTGAAAATAATTTTTTGTTGAAAAGTCACTAAAGACTTCATTCCAAATGGTTTTATTGATAGAAATTTGTAAAAAAATCAGAATTTAATTGAATTAATTTACTAAGCAAAGTCTTATTAAATCGAAAAAAAAATTATCAAATATTTCTAAAAAATAAAAATATTTCTCATAAAATGCTAGAATATTTCTAATAAGTGGGAAAATTGTCATAAAAAATAATATTTTCATATAGTAATGCAAGGGACACACTTTGGTATCGATATCCCGTGTTTTTTTGTGGTTTTCCTAGACACGAACCTAGTATTTGCACTTCCCTATACACCAACCTGGTACTTTCACTGTATTCAGCGCCATATTCCCTTACTATTACTGCAGCGGCCAACCGAGGAGATAAAAAATGACGTTGGTTTGCTTGGTTGCTTTTATGGTAACAATACAAAATGGACGTAATCAATTTGACAATAATAAAAATATTGTCATAATATACAATTTCAAGGACTGCGCAAAAAGTATTTTCAATTAATTCTAATCTAATACAAGAGACAAACTTCTGGTATCGATATTCCTTGTTTTTTTGTGGTTTTCCTAGACACGAACATAGTATCTGCACATCCCTAGACACCAACCTGGTACTTTTAGAGAATTCAGCGCCATTTTCCTATACTACAACTGCAACGGCCAACCGAGAAGCTAAAAAATTACGTCGGCTTACCTAGTTGCTTTTATAGTAATAACGGGAAATGGTCGCGATGGCCACCTATACTACTAGTCGAAGCATGGCACAGTACCAAAAACATATGAAAAATAAGCAGTAGGGTCAGGTGCTAAGCGAAGACAAAAACACTTATTTTGTTTAAAAAGTGCTCATGTTCCGAAAGGATTGTTAAAAAAAATTAAAATTCTCTGACAAAAAAATCAGATATATTGGCGGAAAATAGAGAATTTTAAAGTACAAATTTAGAAAAGGGATATTTTTATAAGGACGATAATAATGGAATATTTTCACTTAAAAATGCTGCCCATTTTACGAAGGATAAAAGAAGTTTCAAACCCGTTCGTCGAAACTCTGCTTTGGATATACCTAAAAAAAAATGTACTCAGTTACTGTGACAGAAAACGATAAAAAGTTTTCAGGATTAAAAATATATTTCAATAGAAAAAAGTTATTACGAATGGAAGGAATTTTTTCTAAAAGTCATAACGGACACAAAAAAGTATTTTTTAAAGTCATAATAGAAAATTTACTGTTGGGCAAATAAAAGTTTTTAGAATTTTTAATTGGTAAGCCTTTCAAGGACGAAAAAAGTGGAAGTTTTTGGAAAGAAAAATCAGTTCTTATTTGGAATGTAGAAAATTTCCTCTGGAAAATCATCAAAACATTCAGTACTAAAAAAGGAATCTAACAACGAAAGTGCCCCCAAGAGTCCTTGACATTTTGAAATTGTTTCAAATGACTTGAAAGAGTCCTGAAAAAACGTTTCCTTTTGAGAAAAAAATAATATCACAAAAAAGAACTGTTACTTGAATAACCATAGTTACAAGAAAGTTAATTCGAAACACAAAATATCATTGGAAAGTCGAAAATGATAAAATGTCCTTAGATATAAAAAATGTACTTTTTTTCGAAGGATTAAAAAAAAATAACTTTGAATATTCTCCGAAAAGTCATTATAACTGGCTTAAACGACATTTTTAAGATCAAAAATGTATTTAAATAGGAATTTTTTTTAAAAATATCCTAAATATCCTTAAAGAGGAGTCCTTGATTGTCTTAAAAGAGGCTGAAGGAAAATATATTCCAAAAAATTAAATTAAACTCACAATAGTGGAAACTCACAATAGTAGTCTTGTAAGAATAATGGAAAAATATTCAATTCAATATTTTGTCCTTGCAAGGACGAATATAACAAAATTTTCTTGGATTTAAAAACATAATATTTTTCGAATGATTATGAAAAAGTTTCAAGTCCGTAAGTCTGAAAATCTGCTCTCACCAAAAAGTCATTATATATATGACTTTAATGGCAAAAAATTACTAAACTTTTCAGGATCAAAAATGGGTTTAAGTATAAAAATATCCTCAAAATTGTCCTATCTTCAAATTGTCTTTCAAATCCCCAAAAAAATTTTTAATATACATTAAAAAATGAAAAAATTTGGCAATAGGCCAAGGAAATTTATTCAAAAAATTTAAATAATCATAAAAAAGAGGACTCACATTAGTATCCTCATAAGGATAATGGAAAAAGAAGAAATCCTAAAATAACAAAAACACAGTCACTAGAAACCATTTCATTAAAAAAGCAAAAAGTATTTTCGAAAATAGGAAATTTCAAAATTTAAATAAAAAAAGAAATATCCTTGCAAGGACGATAAAAACAGAATGTCCTTTGATCAAAAATATCTATTTTTTGAGGGATCGAAAAAATATTAAGTTCATAAATCAAAATCTGATCAAAAGAGAACTACAAAAATTTCCAGGATCAAACATTTTCAGGATCAAAAATTTCCAGGATCAAAAATTTCCAGGATAAAAAATTTCATTAAAAATTCAAAAAATATTTTAGAAAAAAGAAGATTTCAAAATTTAATTAAAATAACGAAATATCCTTTCAAGGACAATAATAACAATATGTCCTTTGATCTAAAATATATTTTTTTCGAAGAATTAAAAAAAAAATAAGTCCATAAATCAAACTATGCTCAAAAGAGAACTACAAAAATTTCCAGGATCAAAAATTTTCAGGATTAAAAATTTGCAGGATCAAAAATTTTAGGGCAAAAATTTCATTAAAAAATCAAAAAATATTTTAGACAAAAGAAGATTTCAAAATTTAATTAAAATAACGAAATATTCTTGCAAGGACAATAATAACAAAATGTCCTTTGATCAAAAATATATTTTTTTCGAAGGATTAAAAAAAATATTTATTCCATAAATCAAAATATAATCAAAAAAGAACTACAAAAATTTCCAGGATCAAAAATTTTCAGGATTAAAAATTTGCAGGATCAAAAATTTTAGGGCAAAAATTTCATTAAAAAATCAAAAAATATTTTAGACAAAAGAAGATTTCAAAATTTAATTAAAATAACGAAATATTCTTGCAAGGACAATAATAACAAAATGTCCTTTGATCAAAAATATATTTTTTTCGAAGGATTAAAAAAAATATTTATTCCATAAATCAAAATCTAACAAAAAAGAACTACAAAAATTTGCAGGATCAAAAATATCCGAACGAAAGTGCTTCCAAAATGTTTTTAATATTTGGAAGACTCCAAAATTTAATATACCCAAAAAAAGTGAAAATTTTTCTATAGGACAAAAGAAAATATTACAAAAGTGAACTGTGTAACCTACATTACTATCCTTGCAAGGATAATGGTCTAAAAAAGCTAAACTAAAATTTCGTTTAGAAAGCAAAAATGTTTTATAAAAATTCAATTAAAAAAAAATTCTTGCAAGGGCGAATATAAAAAAAAAATTATATTCAAGCACGTATATCGCACAATGGCCTCATGATTGTGGCGCTACATAATGACATCTATATAACATTATGGCATCTTACAACAACAGCAACAATATATCCTCTAACTGACTTTGCTGACCAAATTGTTGATAAAAAGTTCTTTGAAACAGAAAATCTTGTAATCGAATTTTAGCAAAAAAATGGTTCAAAAACCGACGATGTCAATAACAATTTGTGCGTTTGTATTTTTTTACATCGAAGTAAAAATATTTTGAGTTAAAAATTTTTCCAATCAAAAATTACCTCTGCTTCGTTTTGAGAAATTATCAAACAACCGTTGACGAAAAAATACATAAACACTTCCATCGGCTCCAAAAATTATTCGAATTTATAAAAAGAATGGAAATTTCCCTTCCCAGACGCACATTGTACGATGAAAATGGGAATCGCTCATTCTATAATTAAGAAATTAAAATGGTAAAATTCAAATACCAAAAAGGTAGCAAAATGTAAACCTTTCTTAAATCAGTGAATATCCTTAATTAGATTAAAAATTCTTAAGTCATAATCATCATCATCATCATTATCAGTAGAAATTCTGTCGTCCTTTTGGATTGTTTTTTTTTTAAATAAATTTTACATGAATTTTGTTTGTATTTAAAAGTGATTTTTTTTTAAATTCCTTTTAATCGATTTTTCTTTCTTAATTGGCTATGAAAAAATTAAAAAAAAAATTTGCAGAAAATTTTATTAGCCATTAACACTTACTGGCAAAGTCTGTTCTTCTCCGAAATATAAAAAAATAACCTCAACTAATCACTCCATTCTATCAAATTCTGGCGATTTCCTTTAATAGCGCACCTTGCCTCATTACCTCTTTTTCGTAGGCTCATCCGGACTATCCTCAAAAATTATACGAAACCCTCCGAAAATGTGTCTATTCATCTCCGTCTCTAATGCCCGATTATTTCCAGATTAGAGCACAATGGATTGCCGTCAGCTTACTGATTTTTAATTATATTCGTCCTTTTTTTATCCTTTTTACAAAAGCATTGATTTTTTCCCATCGTACATT
The DNA here is from genome assembly GCA_958298945.1 of Atherix ibis. Taxonomy (NCBI): domain Eukaryota; kingdom Metazoa; phylum Arthropoda; class Insecta; order Diptera; family Athericidae; genus Atherix; species Atherix ibis. The sequence goes on from OY282609.1 coordinate 81,323,525, forward strand.
TTTTCTTCTATTTGAAAGCAAATTCGATTATTAAAAGGAATAAAAGTCAAATGAATTAAGGAAAAAAGAAAAATTCTAAACGAAATCTTTTTCTAAATTTGAGTATTTTTTTTGCGAGAGGAAAAACTTGGATCATTTGGGGAATATTCAAAAAGAAAAATTACACATTTAACGGGTATTACTAAGTTTGGTTTCCTATTCAATTCTTGTTAGTATATTTTCATCAGGAATGCTCGATGAATAAACATCAGCCTTAGGAATAGTACCAATACTGACAGTGTGGAATTATTATCACCTCCGAACGATGGCAGTATCAATGAAGATATTTTCCAGTTGGATTTAAATCGAAGCTGAAGGAAAATAGGCAAAATTTCCATAACAGTATTTTCCCTTATCAGAAAGTAGTCCAACTGTTGGAAGAAGGTACCTTCAAGAATGGAGATTTTGTGAGAATGTCGGTTCTGTGGTGGAAGATTTTCGATTTTCAACGATTGGAGCTAATTTCAGTACCTGTCGTCCTGTCCGGCTTCTACTCCAAGCTGAAAATACCATCTTGGCACCAGCACATCAACCTCAAACCAATTAGCCCCACTACCCCAAAGACAGAAATTCTGTACTCTCGAACAATGGCAAGTTATGCAATGATAACGACAGCGAATTATTTGGAAGCTTAGTCATTAAGGCAAAGGAATTAGTTCACTTTATCCTGAAAATCTGCTTTAATTATTCACGAAATGGTCTTTTGCTCGTAGAGTTCGATCCGCTTGAATTCACAGGGAAAGTTGACTCGCTGTTTTAAGCAAAATTTAATTGATTTGCTTCAAAACTCATCAACAAATAAAGCGAAATTTTCTAAAGTTTTTAATTTTTTGCCTAAAATTTTCAGTAAAAATTTGCATTAAAATGTTTTCTGTAATAATTCACAATTAAAATGTTCGTTAAAAATGTTTGTTAAAGCTTTTCGGTAAGAATGTTTGTTAAAAATTTTCGGTAAGAATGTTCGGTAAAAATTTTCAGCAAACATTTTCCATTTTCAATAACAATTATCAGCAAAAACTTTCGGTAAAAATTGTCAGTAAAAAATTCAGTAAAATTTTTCGTTCAACATTTTGGGCAAAAATTTCCGTTAAAACTTTGCTATAAAAATGTTCGGTCAAAATAAACATTTTTTGTAAAATTTGCTTCAAAATGTTTAGTAAAAAGTTGCTATAAAAATATTCAGTAAAAATTTGCTGTAAAAATTATCGGTAAAAATTAGCTATACAAATTAATTTTCGGTTAAATCTGTCAGTACGTGTATAAATTTTGCTGTAAACATTTTCGGTGAAAATTTGCTATAAAAATTTTCGGTAATATTTGTTGGTTAAAAATTTTCGGTAAACACTTTTGGTTCAACTTTCCGATAAAAATTGTCAATAAAAAGTTTCTGCTAAAATTTCGGTAAAAATTTTCGGTCAAAATTACTCTATAAAAATGTTCGGTTAAAATTTGCTATAAAAATTTTCGGTTAAAATTTCCGATAAAAATTTGCTATAAAAATGTTCAAAACACTTTTTGGTAAAACTTTTCGGTAAAAATTGTCCATAAAAGGTTTCTGCAAAAATTTCGGTAAAAATTTTCGGTCAAAATTGGCTATAAAAATTTTCGGTAAAAATTTGCTATAAAAATTTTCGGTAAAAATTTCCTATACAAATTTTTGGTAGCAACTTGCTATAAAAATTTTCTGTTAAAATTTGCTATAAAAATTTTCGATAAAAATTTGCTATAAAAATGTTCAAAACACTTTTTGGTAAAAATTTTCGGTAAACTGTCATTAAAATTAATTTTAGTAAACATTTTCGTTGGAAAATTTTAGTAAACTTAAAAGTTTTTGGTTTAAATTTTAGTTCGATTTGGGTTTTAAATTTTTCGTTAAAATTATTCTTGAAGTTTTTGATTTAAACTTTCGTCTAAAATGTTCGGTGCAATAGTTTATTAATTTTTTTCATTTGTACAAGTTTTTCTCTTTCTATTGTCGTAAATAAATGAATAAACTTTAATCTTTTAACCAATGTTTTTCTTTATTTTTTGTATATTTCAGATGATGCTTAAGTGGTTGATATTCTCTTTGATATTCCCTTTTATAACGGGAACGGGTAAATGCCCAGAAGAATGCCTTTGCGATACCGACTACAAAGGACGTCTACAGGCAATCTGCACAAAAGGTGAGTATTTTTTTTAGAAACGTTTAAAATTTAGTGCATTTATTTAGTTTCAAACAAACTTCTCTGAAAATTTATAGTTATTTGGTGAACATAACTTCTCGAGTGCTTTTGGAAAAAAGAAAATTTTATAGAATTCAGTACATGAATAATTTCTTTAGTAAATGAAAAAAAAAGAATTTCTAATAAATTGCAAATAATCAAAAATTCTTCTTAAGCTCAGTGTTCGTTCTTGTCTATTAGATTTTATGACGATTTCGCAATATGTAAATAAAAATATTTTTAGATATTCAATGAGAAAAAAATGACCTTTTTAGTTGTAAGTCGATACATGAGCAATGAGATCATAAGCAAAACGGGTATCGCCAATGTTATAAAAATTTTAAAAGAAAAAAACGCTTTTTCAAGTGACTAAGTTCAAAGTAAAAGTGTCATCGTCATCGAATTTCCTACGTAATTAAATATCGCCCCCACAGTAGATTCTGTTTAATTTCCAAAGAATCCGACACGAAAAAAAATGGAATTCTTCGAAAGGTCAGTTCACAAGCACTTTCGTTTGTTTTTAATTTTCTGTTGACAATTTTTTTTTTTTTTTGATGTACGTGCTCAAAGACATCATATTTCCGTAAATACCAGCAGAATAAAAAATTAATTAAAGTTCATTTGGATTCTGTGTCAGTTGAATTAAGGGTGGCGTGGGTGCTGATATTTACTATCAAAAAATCCGTTTTGTATTTGCAGTAGTCTGAAAGCTGTCATTTTATATTCGCATAGGAAAATTTTGATTTTCTAAATTAAATGTGAAATTTACATGCTCGCACAAACACGCTCGCATAAATACTCAAAAAAATGAGTTTCTAAAAAGCAAACAAAAAATATCCAAAAACCTGTTAAAATGAACTAAAATGATTATTAAATAATTAGGATAATGTAGACCTCATAAGTTTTCACACATAACAAGGTGTCTTCTATTCCGAAAATGTCATTTTTCGACAACAATAAATCTTCAATAATTTAATAGATTTCCTTTTTGCATGTTGTGTGATTTAATTAATTTTCTGTTTATTTCGTGTTTACTGAGCAAAATAGATTTCAGTTTGTCTAAAAAGAAAAAATAATTCATTCCGAAAATAAAATAAAAACGATACTTTTGGTTAAAAAAAAACAATCTTAGAAAAATAATTTTCATAAAATCTATTTGTAAAAAAAAAACGCTTCGGAATTAGCAGAGATTTTTCATTTAAATCGAAAAGTAAGAAAGAGAAATTCTACAAAACTAATACAATTCAGAATTTATGTTCATTAATCAAATGAAAAAAGTCCTTTTACTAAAACTCCTAGAATTAAAATGAAGATATTTTCATATGAAAAATAAATTAGGATGACTACTACTAAGCACAATGGAAATGGAACCGAGGACAAAAATTCGGAATATGTTATTTTTCATACTTAATAGTGGCTCTTACCTTAGTGGTTATGCTTTGTGTTTTGAGGTGATTTTTTAGCAGTAGGGGTCTCTGTAGTTATTGTTCGAAATTAGGGCGTAATGTAAGCTGCTGTAAAAGTTGTTGTGGTCATGTTGAAGGTAGTGTACACAAATTGTGGTTGCTTCAGTCGGAGAGAATTTTGTCTTTTTTCCTGGTCATTTGTATAATTTATGGTATTTTTTTGTTACTAATTTTAAGAAAACATCATTCTCTAATTAGGATATTATCTATCCTCCAACATGTTTTGTGAAATGCTCTGGTTTATTGATTGCAATTAATTATTTGTTAAGCATTGAAATTACCCAAATTTTATTATCGAAATTAATTTAAAACTCATTTGAATAAAATTTTTGGTGGACAATTTATGTATAAGAACTCAAAAATAAAACTTAACTGAATAAAATCAACATTAAAGTTCTGAGAAATTGGTTTTCAGTAAAAATTTTCGGTAAAAATTTTCAATAAAAATTTTCTCTAAAAATATACGATAAACATTTACGATAAAAATATACGGTAAAAAATTTATGTGAAAAGATTTGGCAAAAAAATGCCCAGAAGAATGTCTTTGCGATACCGACTACAAAAGACGTCTACAGGCAATTTTCGGTAAAAATTGTTGCTAAAAATGTTTGATAAATATTTTCGGTAACAATTTTCGGTAAAGTTTACGGTCAAAATATGTACGGTCAAAATTTTCGGTAAAAATGTTTGGTAAAAATTGGCGCCAAAACTGTTCGATAAAGATTTTCGGTAATAAGTTTCGGTAACAATTGTAGGAAAAAAATTAGAGTAAAAAATTTTCGTAAACAGTTGCAGTCAAAATATGTACGGTCAAAATGTTCGGTAAAAATGTTTGGCGAAAATTACGGTAAACATTTACAGTGAAAATTGTCGAAAAACATTTTCGGTAAAAATTGTCGGAAAACATTTTCGGGAAAAATTGTCGAGAAACATTTTCGGTAAAAATTTTACCATAGAAAAAAATTTCGGTAAAAAAGTTCGTTAAATATTTTCGGTTAAACTTGTAGAAAACAAATTGGAGTAAAAAATTTCACTAAAAATGTATGATAAACACTTACGGATAAACCATTCTGGTAAAAAAAGTCGGAACAAAATTTGAGTAAAAATTTCATGAAGAATATACGATAAACATTTACGGTAAAAATTTTCAGTAAAAATTGTTGGAAAATATTTGTGGAAAAAATTTCAGTAAAAACGTTCGGCAAACAATTTCGGTAAAAATAGTCGGAACAAAATTTGGGTAAAAATTTTATAAAGAATATACGATAAACATTTACGGTAAAAATTTTCAGTAAAAATTGTTGGAAAATATTTGTGCAAAAAATTTCAGTAAAAACGTTCCGCCTACAATATCGGTAAAAATAGTCGGAACAAAATTAGAGTAAAAATTTCATAAAGAATATACGATAAACATTTACGGTAAAAATTTTCAGTAAAAATTTTTGGAAAATATTTGGGAAAAAATTTTCAGTAAAATCGTTCGGCAAAAAATATCGGTAAAAATAGTCGGAACAAAATTTGAGAAAAAATTTCATAAAGAATATACGATAAACATTTACGGTAAAAATTTTCAGTAAAAATTTTTGGAAAATATTTGTGAAAAAAATTTCAGTAATAATGTTCGACAAAAAATAGTCGGGACAAAATTTTAGTAAAAATTTCATAAAAAATGTACGATAAACATTTACGGTAAAAAATGTCAGTAAAAACGTTCGGCAAACAATATCGGTAAAAATAGTCGGAACAAAATTTGAGTAAAAATTTCATAAAAAATGTACGATAAACATTAACGGTAAAGATGTTCAGTAAAAATTGTTAGAAAATGATTGCGGAAAAAATTTCAGTAAAAACGTTCGGCAAAAAATATCGTTATTGTAAAAATGTACGGTCAAAATTTTCCGTAAATATTTCCGGTAAAAATTGTAAAAAAAAATATTGAGTAAAAATTTTCGATACAAATTTTCTATAAAAATGTTGGGCAAAAGTTTTTGGTAAACATTTACAGCGAAAACTTATGATAAACATTGCCAGTAAAAATTTACGGTCAACATTTACGGTAGAAATTTTTGGTAAACATTTTCTTCGAAAATTTCCGGTATGCATTTGCTGGAAATATTTCCGGTAAAAATTTGCGATAAAAATTCACGGTAAACATTTGCACTAAAAATTGATCGTTAATATTTTCAGTAATTATTTTTGGCTTGAATTTTTTATTGAAATTGCCAACAAAGATTTTCTTTTTTCTAATCAACACCTTTTTCCACAATTTGCCTTTTACCAAAACTATATTTAAATTTGATAAAATAACGAAAATAATAAATAATTTCTTTTATAATTGTGATTTTATTTTCAGGTGGAATGAAATTTATTCCATTTAAAGATTTCGATACCGAAGTGGAAATAATCATAATTCGAGGACCGAAAAATTTTCTGACAATGGGTCGAATGTCGGAAGTTTTTAGTAAATTGGAAATATTACGGATTACAGATTCCAATATACCAGCCATCGGAAAATATACATTTTGGGGTGTGAAAACATTAAGAATTTTGGGTAAGTTAGAAATTTTTTTATTCCTTTTGACTTTTTTGTGAATGGTTTTAAATGAATTTTAAATTTTTATAATTTTTAGCAGAACAAAATTAATGGAAATTTCTGTTTAATTGGATTTATTTCTTAATAGCAATAAAAATATCCTAGATGAAAAAATATCCTTTCTTTCATATTATTTACCATCTTAAATAGCAGCCTTTTCATAATTTTGAGCAAAATATTTGCAAAATCAGTTCGCTTGTGTTAATACTTTCATAACAAAAAATAATAATTGTTGAATTTTCTTTACCCTTCTCGTTATCCTGTCAAATAGCCGTGAGCATAATCCTTTTTTAACACAATTTTTCTACCCTTAAAAATCATAAAATATTTGTGGTTTTCCAAAACCACAATCATTTTGTAAATATTTGAAATTTTCCCAATAGCTTCTGGACTTCTGTCTGTTGCTGTCAATCTTAATTTAGTCTTTTTGTGATAAGAAACCCTTTTTTTTACATTTCATATTTTATCATTTATTAATTTATTTTAATGGAATTTGTTTTAATAATAAATATGACAATTTCAAATAATAATCAATTTGAAAATAAATTTAGACTGATTTTGGAATCCTTTGTAAATTGTTGACTTAAGCGCACGCTAATTAAATTAGTTTAAAAATGAGAATAAATCTTTTATCGCATATTTTCGTTTCGTAATCCAAATCGTAATTTTGTATGCTTGCTTCTCTATTACTGTCACCCACAATGTTTTTATTTTGCGTTTATTTTCATCTCGTTTCTGTTCGTACAATTGATTTATTTATCAGATTTTATTATCAACCAAATTTATACCAACACACAATCTCATATATCTGTTATCATACTTTCGGGCAAAATATTTTATTTAATGTCAAGGATGTGAGTAAATCCTAATTAAAGCCTCGTTGCGGAATAAGGAAATTTCTTATAGAATTCCCAAAATGGTCAAGAATTAAGCAGAATTCATCGATATTGGCAATCTGCCCTGCTGGTGCTCTACCCTACTACTAGATGGCACTAACCGCAAACAATAACAATTCTGCGTAAAATGACCCAGTTAAAGGTGGTGACGGGGTGGTGGTTTTTATATTGGTCGCCTGTGGCATTGTTTTCATCATTTCCGCTTAAGTCATTTATCCTATCACACTGTCACTCAATTGTTCTGTTATCCCTTCTTATCCTTAATATCCCTTTATGGCAATTTTGTTCCTATTGCTGGCTACAAAATCCTTCTTCCCCATTATTTTTCAAAGCTTTCGGTTTATATCACCTCTTATTTATGAGTGGCATTTTTATTCATCGTTCTTACACGAATATTTTGCGACAATATTGGGAATTGTTACATTGTTTGGTATAGATTTAACGTAATTTAATAATATTTAAGGCCACTAGAAGATGGGATAAATAATATATATTTTTATTTTTTAAGGAAATCTTTTACTGATGATTTTTTACTGACCGATTTTTATTGACGACAAATTAAGTGACAAGTTTTTACTGATTAATATTTCTGATAATTTTTTTATTGATAAATTTTTAGTTTTTACTGAAAATTTTTAGCTGAAAATTTTTGCTGACGACAAATTTTTACTCACGACAAATTTTTACTGACAGACCATTTTACTGACTAATTTTTACTGACAAATATTCAGTGACAAATTTTTAATGACAGATTTTTACTGACTAATTTTTAGTGCTAAATTTTGATTGATAAATTTTTACTGACAGAATTTTTACTCACAAAATTTTACTGACAAATTTTTAATGACTAGTTTTTACCAACGAAAAAATTTTGCTGACAGATTTTCACAGACAAATTTTTGCAGACGACAAATTTTTACTCACGACAAATTTTTGCTGACCAATTTTACTGATTAATTTTACTAACTAATTTTTCGTGACAAATTTTTAATGACAGATTTTTATGGGCAAAGTTTTAGTGAACAATTTTTACTGAGAAATTTTAACGGAGAAATTTTACTGTCGGAAAATTTTGACTGACGACTAATTTTTTTACTCACAAATTTAAAGTACTAAATTTTTACTAACAGATTTGTATTGATAAATTTTTACTGACAAATTTTTACTGACAGATTTTTGCAGACCATTTTACTGACAAATTGTTACTGTCAAATTTTTGCTGACAAATTTTTGTTGAGAAATTTTTACTGAGAGATTTTTACTGACAAATTTTTGCTGACAGAGTTTTGCGGACGACAAAATTTTACTCACCACAAATTTTTGCTGGCCAATTTTTACTGAGAGATTTTTACTGATTAATTTTTACTGACCAATTTTTACTGATTAATTTTTATTGACCAATATTTACTGTCAAATTTTTGCTGACAAATTTTTACTGACAAATTTTTGCTGACAAATTGTTACTGTCAAATTTTTGCTGACATAATTTTGCTGACCGATTTTTTCTGACAAATTTTTTCAGACAAATTTTTACTGATCAATTTTTACTGACGAATTTTTACTGACAATTTTTTACTTACAGATTTCTACTGATAAGTTTTACTGACAAATTTTTACTGATTAATTAACTGACAGATATTTACTGACGACAAATTTTTACTGTACGACAAATTTTTACTGTGAAATTTTTACTGACGACAAATTTTTACTGAGAAAAATATTTTACTGGCGAAAAAAAAGTACTGACACTTTTTACTGATAAATTTTTATTGACCAATATATACTGAGAAATTTTTCTGATAGATTTTTTCAGACAAATTTTTACTGATCAATTTTTACTGACGAATTTTTACTGACAATTTTTTACTTACAGATTTCTACTGATAAGTTTTACTGACAAATTTTTACTGATTAATTAACTGACAGATATTTACTGACGACAAATTTTTACTGTACGACAAATTTTTACTGTGAAATTTTTACTGACGACAAATTTTTACTGAGAAAAATATTTTACTGGCGAAAAAAAAGTATTGACACTTTTTACTGATAAATTTTTATTGACCAATATATACTGAGAAATTTTTCTGATAGATTTTTTCAGACAAATTTTTACTGATCAATTTTTACTGACGAATTTTTACTGACAATTTTTTACTTACAGATTTCTACTGATAAGTTTTACTGACAAATTTTTACTGATTAATTAACTGACAGATATTTACTGACGACAAATTTTTACTGTACGACAAATTTTTACTGTGAAATTTTTACTGACGACAAATTTTTACTGAGAAAAATATTTTACTGGCGAAAAAAAAGTACTGACACTTTTTACTGATAAATTTTTATTGACCAATATATACTGAGAAATTTTTCTGATAGATTTTTTCAGACAAATTTTTACTGATCAATTTTTACTGACGAATTTTTACTGACAATTTTTTACTTACAGATTTCTACTGATAAGTTTTACTGACAAATTTTTACTGATTAATTAACTGACAGATATTTACTGACGACAAATTTTTACTGTACGACAAATTTTTACTGTGAAATTTTTACTGACGACAAATTTTTACTGAGAAAAATATTTTACTGGCGAAAAAAAAGTACTGACACTTTTTACTGATAAATTTTTATTGACCAATACATACTGAGAAATTTTTGCTGATAGATTTTTACTGATAGATTTTTACTGACTAATTTTTACTGAAAAATTTTTACTAGCAAATTTTTTCCTGATAAATTTTTACTGACAGATTTCTACTGATACATTTTACTGACAAAGTTTTACTGACAGATATTTACTGACGACAAATTTTTATTGTACGACAAATTTTTACTGCCAAATTTTGACTGACGACAAATTTTTACTGATGAAAATATTTTACTGGCGAAAAAATTTTACTGACAATTTTTACTGACAATTTTTTACTAACAGATTTTTACTGATACATTTTACTGAAAAATTTTTACTGATTAATTTTTACTGTCAGATATTTACTGACGACAAATTTTTACTGTATGACAAATTTTTACTGCCAAATTTTTACTGCCAAATTTTTACTGACAAATTTTTACTGACAACAAATTTTTACTGATGAAAATATTTTATTGGCGAAAAAATTTTACTGACAGATTTTTACCGACACTTTTTACTGATAAATTTTTAGTGTAAATTCTTACTAAAAATTGTTACCGAAAATTTTAATTAATAGGATCTGTTCTTTATCAAAAGTTCTCTATCCTTTTTTTTGCGTCTGCTTACCACCCTTTCTCCAAAAGCTCTGCTCTGAGTGTGACTATCATTAATGATATCACATCCAATATTCAAACTTCTCAATCTTTTCTCATCCTGGATTGTTCCTTACTCGCCTTACGTAAGTGGGTGATTTCCTTATCCATTACTTATCGCTATCCATTAGAATCCCTTATTAGAATAACTGGTTTATATTGTATAAAGTTAAAAATAAAATAAAAATTAATCTTCAAAATTTCAACTAATTCGTCTCTTTTGTGTTTTGTTATTTTTCTTCTTCTATTTTTCATGCTTCGCCTTCAACACTGTTTATGGATTGTGTAAATCAAACATCGGAATTGGATTTCATCTTTGGCACTTTGTGATTTCTCCGACTATTGTGAACATTTGGAATGGAATCGAATCTACTTACTTATAATATGGGAATCGACCGTACATCTTAAATGCCTGCAAATATCATCTATCGATTTGGGCCTGTTGCTCCGACCAACATCATCAACTGCTCGGGAATGGGTGTCATCGTATCCATTCGACCGTCGTATCCGTATCTGCGTCCCATCCTGTCCGATGACTAATCTAAACGCATCTATCGTACCATAGACCTTTCCAAAAACAATATAACAACTGTGACGGATGACAATTTTCGTGGTCAGAACGACTTACTGGAATTGGATTTGTCGAAGAACAAAATCGACCGTATGCCAAGTGGTACATTCTATCATTTAAGGGTAAATAACAAAATTACAATCATTTCTGATAAATTGATATCATTACGGAAGAAATTCTAGTCTATTTTGTACTTTATTTTCTCTTTCTTTCACTATCAACGCTTTAAGGACTTTTCCAACATTTTCAATAAATTTTTAGCTTTCTTTTTCTACCTTAATAGTATTCTTCTTCTTTTTTCACAATTTTTCTTATTTATTTAATATTAAATATTTTTCTTTATTTTATTTTCTATTAATAAAAAAAAATAGTTAACATATTCGATTTAATGGAGTGTTTTATCCTTTTTCAAAACAGGAGTTACGAAAACTTAATTTAGCCGACAATAATATTGAGGAACTGGTACAACGACTTTTCTATATGCTAGGAAAATTGAAATATTTAGACTTAGGGGGGAATCCGTTAAGGGATCTGCCACCGGACGTTTTTAGTGATGTTCATGTAAGTTGATTTTTCCTTCACCAACAAAGTACTGTGTAAAAGTATCTCAAATTATTTCTAACATTTTCTCTTCTTATTTTTTTAAATTTTTCTAACAGGACCTTAGAGTGCTTAAGTGTCGAAATTGTCAATTAAAGAAAATCAACCCACAACTTTATAATCTTCTGCCATATTTAATAGAATTGGACTTGGGCGAAAATCAGGTAAGAAAGAAAACTTTAAAAAAAAGTGTTTTTAAAATATTTTCTAAAAATTTCGAGACTACAAAAAAAATGATATTTTAATCATTTTCTTTTTAAATATTTTAAAAATGTTGTGCTCTAATTCAGCAGTTTTTTTGAGTTCGAATCCAGCTAGTGACATAACCCAAGTGCCCATCAGTTATCGTCAAGTAGTCTGAATTCTTCTGCCTCCAAGATTTAACATTTTATTATTTATTTTTACTAAAAAATACCATTAAAAGATAGCAAATTAAAAATATATTTTTGTATTTGTAATAATTTTTTTTTTTTGTAAATTTTTCAAATTAATTAATTTTGACATAAAATTTTTTTATAAATTACCACAAATTCTTTTGTGGTAATTTATATCCACAGAATAAGGACCAGATTCAAATATCGCGCCATATTTTATTGCTTATTTATTTAATGTAGCGCGCCATATTGATCATGGAAAAAATGTCATGTATGACATCTATGAGAAAGCACAGATACTATAAAAGAGTTCAAAATTTGAATACAACGTTCAGTCTCGGACATATTTTATTCTTTTTTGAAGTTTTTTAATTTAATCTTTTTTTTTGTTGATAAAATTTAAAATATTATAATTTTTTTTTTAATTTCTGAATGGAAAGGAAACTTTTTTTTTATGATTTTAAAAATAGTTTCTTAAACGACAAAATGTTTTTGTACTTTGATAATAATTTTAGCTGAAAAGATTTTCGTAAATTTCTTTTTGCCATATTAAGGTAATTTCTTATTACCTTCTCTTCGATTGAGAACCTTTCCTTTTACAACTTTAAAAAAACGGTTTTTATATTTTTTTATAATAGAAGATCTTCTTTTAACAAATTTTTTTTTTTTTTTAAAAACTGTTTACTTTTCAAAAATATAATTTTTAACAAAATCTTTTTACTCTTTTAGATTTTGTAAATTTTTTTTCCATGAATATTTCTGCTCAAAAGGAAAATGACAGATCCTGTTAAGGAAAATATTTCCGAAAATTTTTTCTATGAAGAAAACCTACTCTCCAAAATGCGTATAATTTTTTCTCTATCATATTTTTTGAGATTCAAATCAACTTCAAAATAATTTTTGTGTTTTTAATTCTTTAAAAATTACTTAATCTTTAAAATTTTCTCAAAAAAAAAAAATTTCAATAAGTTTTAAAGATAAAGTTTTAAAAAATCTTGTTTTTTTTTCTATTTTCAATTTAATTTTGTAAACAAATAATTTTTTTTTAAATGAAATGTTTTTTCTTTTATATTTTTAAATTATTTGAAGATAAAAATATATTGGAAATTTTTACTCTAAAAAATATCATTTAAGTCTTCAAAATTAAATAAGGACTTTTGGGGGGGGGGGGGGGGGGAAGGGTGTTGTTAGGAGGTAGGAGTGATGGCTTTTTAAAAGTAGAAGAAAATTTTAAGAATCGACGTGCTCCTCAGCGAGCGACGAAAACAGGTGGTAGTCGTAAAGGGCCAGGTCTGGTGAATAAGCGTGGTGGGATAGCACCTCCCAATTGAGTGTCGCCAAGTAGTTTCGGACCATTTTTGACGTCAGCTTGTCATGTCTTTGTTGATAATCCGTTCTTTTGTCACGCAGACCACGGTGCAATTTGATCAGTTATTGATGATAGCGGTGGGCATTGACAGTCTCACCAGGTTTCAACATCTGTTGATCCCACCAAACGCACAGTATCGTCTTCCATCCGAAGCGATTTGGTCTTTGGGAATATGTTGGGTTGATTCCGATTTGGTCTTGTGAGAATACTAAATGCAAGAAATCGTGGGTTGATTCCGATTTGGTCTTGGGGAAGATATTAATGGTTGGCCGGGATCAACCCACGATTTCTTACGTTTAGGATTCTCGAAATATATCCACTTTTCATCGCCTGTCACAATCCGATGCAGGAAGGACTTTCTTTTTTGTCTGGCGAGCAAGATTTCGCATGTGTTTTGGCGTCGCTCCATCTGCCTATTGTTCAATTCATGCGGCACCCATTTTCCGATCTTTTCAATCTTCCACATTGCACGCAGACGCATGGAAATGGCTGGTTGAGGGACACCCAATTGCTCCGCGAGCATTTTTTACTATTGGGTATCGTTTTCGTCCAAAAGAGCCCGCAATTGATGGTCCTTAACCTTCCTAGGCCTATTTTCACGCTTCTTGTCCCAGAAGTCAAAATTTCCGTCTTTAAACCGACGAAACCAATCTCGGCACGTTATTTTAGATAAAACATTGTTACCATAGGCCTCCATAAGCATTTCATGCGATTCGGCAGCCGATTTCTACAAATTGAAGAAGAAAAGCAGAGCTTCCCGCATTTGCTCTTTTTCTATCACAAAACTAGACATGATTACCAAAGGAAAAATGTGTGTTGTTGTATGAAATTGCTGATAATGTGCACTGATTAATGTTGACAGATATCAAACTCGTCAAGAAAATGGTATGGCGTTCCCATGGAAGCTTAATATGCTCACTCACGCCATTTATGACCAAACAGCGGATTTAAGCTTATACCCCTGGTAATTTTAGAAGTTATTTTTTTCTTCAGAAGAACAATTAAAGAAAAAAAAGTTTGTTAAATTTTTTAGTATACCCAAAAATTTTATAGTATTTTCATATCCTATAAAAAGTTTTTACCAAAAAAAAAAAAAAAACAATCCAACAAAAATCATCAAATTGTTGATTTTTCACTTCAATAACAACAATTTCCTTTCATAAAATCCAAAGTACTCATCCATCGTCGAAAGAAGGAATAACAAGAAAATTCATCAAAAATTTCGTTTTCCCTTATTTGATTTTTATAATTTACAAAAATACACAATATAATAAAAATAATAACTTCCTTGGCAACTTGCATTTCATTTTGAACAACTTTGTCTACATTCGCCATCAAATTCTCTATGAAAACAAAATTCCCATACGAATTACGAGACTACAAATAGTTTTGTCGGAGAGTTGCTCGAGTACAATCCAATATTGCACAATAGTACAAAAATAAATAATAAATAAAATAAAAAAAAAATTGTAACAAAAGTACTTAAATGTATTTTACAGGCAAAATTTAAATAAAAAGTTTAGTTTTTATAAAAATACAATTTTAGTTTTTCAGAAAATAATAGTACAAGAAAACCAAAAAAAAAAATAAACCATAAATAAAAATATAAAAATTTGAAGTATGGAGAAATTTTATTCTTAAAAATAAAAACTTTTTTAATAAGATTCGCTTTTATGTAAGCTCATTTAAGTTTTCGTAATAATATTTTTTTATGATTTTTCTCTGTTTCAAAGTTTATATTTTTAAAGTAGCAGAAGCTAATTTTGCATTTGATATTCATCCTGTTGTCGATTTGACTACATCCCATTCTGATCAGATAGAATAATATTCACGTTTATTTTAAATATAACACATTATTGTACGTGATTTTTTCTCACTAATTGAGTGACTTTATCCATCACAAAAGGACTTTTATTTAAAAAAAACAAAGGAAAACAGGACAATCTTTAGTATTTCAATACACCTCATATTATTGTGTAAAAATGTAGTGCATATTGAAGTCTGCCAACCCGTTAGATCGCATATTAATGTTGGTGTTCCTCAAGGTAGAATGCTGTAACCCATGCTTTTCACTTGAGCAAACGTCTTACAGATCATACACGTAATTTCGTTACATCTATGATGTCATCAAAATTGCTGCCGCAGAGTCAATATTGCTGCCACAGTCATATCACCTGATGATACTACTTTTATTAGGGTAGGTTAAGTTAGAGTGGATATTTGCTGTTTTATTCGGGCAAACTGAAGTCAATCTTAGGTGCATTATGATACCATGTGACCATGAAGGCTAATATCACCCTGAGAACTAATTGGAAGCAAGTGCAAAGTGCTTGATTTTTATATTATCCATGCAAGCAATATAACTCAAATCATCCAAGTAAAGGCACCTAGAGTTCTCCTTCTGAGGGATGTGAAGGCTAGGCATAAACACTTGTCTTTACAATTAATACAAAAGTCATTTGCTAATGCAATGACCTGTAATAAATTGTCTCCTCCTTCTACCATGCCATGACCTGTAATAATTTCGATCAGTATGCCAATATAGGCCTTTCGACGAGTTTTGCTGACAGCTTTTTACTGACAAATTTTTACTGAAAATTTTTACTGACAGTTTTTACTGACAAATATTCACTGATAATTTTTTTTCACAAATTTTTACTGACAAATTTTTACTGACAAAATTTTACTGGCTAATTTTTACGGAAAAAAATTTTACCAACACATTTTTACTGACAAATTTTTGCTGACGACAAATTTTTACTCACGACAAATTTTGCTGACAAATTTTTAATGACAAATTTTTACTGACAGATTTTTACTGATCATTCTACTGACAAATTTGGACAAACAAATTTTTACTGAAAAATTTTTACAAACGAAAAATTTTTACTGACAGCTTTTTACTGACGCATTTTTACTAACGATAAAATTTTATTGACAGCTTTTTACAGGAAAAATTTATGCTGACTAATTTTTACTAACGAAAAATTCTTACTGACAAATTTTTACTGACTAATTTTTACGGACAAATTTTTACTAACACATTTTTATTGATAAATTTTTTCTGACGACAAATTTTTACTCACGACAAATTTTGCTGACCAATATTCACTGACAAATTTTTAGTGACAAATTTTTCTGACAGTTTCTTACTGATCATTTTACTGACAAGTTTGGACTGACAAATTTTTACTGAAAAATTTTTACTAACGTAAATTTTTTACTGACAGCTTTTTACTGACGCATTTTTACTAACGATAAAATTTTATTGACAGGTTTTTACTGGAAAAATTTATGCTGACTAATTTTTACTAACGAAAAATTCTTATTAAAAAATTTTTACTAACAAATTTTCACTGAAAAATATTGCCTAAAAATTTTTTTTGACAAATTTTTTCTGACAAATTTTTGCTGACAAATTTTCACTAACGAAAAAATTTTACTGACAGCTTTTTACTGGAAAATTTTTGCTGACTAATTTTTACTAACGAATAATTTTTACTGACAGCTTTTTACTGAAAAATTTTTGCTGACAGCTTTTTACTGGAAAATTTTTGCTGACTAATTTTTACTAACGAATAATTTTTACTGACAGCTTTTTACTGAAAAATTTTTGCTGACAAATTTTTTTTGACAAATTTTTACTGACCAATTGTTACTAACGAGAAAATTTTACTGACAGCTTTTTGCTGTCACATCTTTGCTGACTAACTTTTACTAACCAGAAAGTTTTACTGAGACCTTTTTACTGGCAAATTTATGCTGACTAAATTTTACTAACGAAACATTTTTACTGACGGCTTTTTACTAAAAATTTTTGCTGATAAATTTTTACTGACAGATTTTTACTGATCATTTTACTGACAAATTTTTGCTGACTAATTTTTACTAACTAAACAATTTTACTAATAGCTTTTTACTGGCAAATTTCTATTAACCAGAAAATTTAATGACAGATTTTTACTGGCAAATTTTTGCTGACTAATTTTAACTAACGAAAAATTTTTACGGACAGCTTTTTACTGACAAATTTTAGCTGACAAATTTTTACTGCCAGTTTTTACTAACAAATTTTTACTGTAAATTTTTAATGACAAATATTCACTGATAAATTTTTTTTACAAATTTTTACTGACAAAGTTTCTGAAGAATACATTTTGACTGGCAAAGCTAGTGTCTTGTACAGCAGAAGCATTAATATTCTGACCAGACTTTTCGGTCGAAATAATTTTGATTGACTGAATAGCCACCAAGCAAGACCGTTCCCATAAGATCTTTACTTTTATTACATATCAAAAAAAAATTTTTTTGAGATGTAATAAAAAAAAGAGCGTCAAACAAAATGTTAGGAAATTATAATATCAAGAGCAATTTTGTCCATAAATGACTTACTTAGAATTCTTGGACCCCATTTGGACTTACAAACTGGAACATAGATGTTCCTACTAAGCATTCTAATTTCCGTCAAATACAATTCTTTCAATCAAAAACTATTTCGTAAACTATTATTCATGATTAATAATGTACTAAATTCCAAACTCGTTTACGGGTCCTAAAATCATTGGTGTTAATAAAATATTCCCAGTTAGGGTAGCCACATTAGAATAGCCCCTCTTCTTTTATTTTTTTTAAACTCACATTAAAGTTAAAATTATAAAACCGATTTTTAAAAATAATTAAATTATCACTGAAATTATTTGGATTTAATTGGAAAAGTTTTCTTTGATTTCAGTTCAAATTTTTAGATAAAGACGAATTTGCAGATCTTATGCGAATGACAACACTACGCTTGGATGGTAATCAGCTGTCCGTGGTTGTCGATGGACTCTTTCGATCGCAGATCAATTTACAATTTTTAGGTAATTAATTAAGAATTTCACGTATTTTGTATGGATTTTTTTTTCTCTTCCCAAAATTTGGGACACCATTTGTTAAGAAGAAACATTCCAATAAGCAATCAATCAATTATAATTCAATCAATTTTACTTTAAAAATTTTCCTATTTTCGGTCAACATTTTTTCTCATAGATTTATCACATAATCGATTAGCCAAAGTTCCAAATAGAGCATTTGAGAATTTATCAAACCTCACATATCTGGATTTGTCATATAATAAATTAGTTGAGCTGGAACCGAAAGCTATTCGCCATTTGAAAAGTTTACAAATACTTAACATTAGCGGTAATGTGCAAATGGATTTGCATGAAATTCGTTCAACTTTTGAGGTAAGTTCGGATTTTTTAAAATGATTTTTATTTATTTCTTATTAAATAAATTTTGTAAATCCCACAATACTAATTAAGTGCCACAATTGGTTCGGAATCACGCCAAGGTCTTTTAGTTCAGTGCTGCCAATATAAGTTACGGGTCCTGATTGACGCAGGCAATCCATTGAGAGAAAGGCCTGCCTAATCTTCGGATCTCTTGTGTCTAAAACTTCTTTTTAGTTGAATATGTTTTGAGAATACTTAACAATCGAGTTGCTTAATATGGTATATCTATCGTTAGCCATAATAATGATTGAGTTATGCTCAGTCAGTGGACCAACAGCAATAACTAACGAGCAACCAGTTATAAGCTGATCACCGCAACTATTGGTGGTGAGGTGTATTTAAAGCCCCATTGTCACTAACAAAGACAACACCCCGAATAAGAGCTGGTATCCCTTACCAGCGTTCCGAATACCGTACATGTGGTGTGGGTAATAATCACAACTACCACATTTCAGTCCAAAGCTCCTAACACTGATTGGTGGGGCACTCAATGCCCATGTCTCTAACGTATGTGCGAATATCTAATCCGCTCATATTAAGATGAGTTAAGGAAACTAGTCAAAATTCTCGAAACTATGGAGTCAGCTCAGGTACAAGGGTCTGTATATGATCAACGCTAGATTTCCTCTTCGACTACCGAAAAATATATTTAAGATGAAAGAAAGCAAAACCAAACCCCCAAACTTGTTGGAGGTCTCTCTTTAAAATTCTCTTATGTCGCTTCACGCCAAAAGTTTTTGGGTTATCAAATATCTGATAGGGCAATCTATACTTTTTTCGATAAATACCCTCATTTTGTTCTTGCATTGGAATGTCCCCTTTGACAAAATGCCTCTTCTAATGAGAGTTCTATAAAAAAACTGACAAAGATCGCCCAATAGTTTTAAGGTCTTGGCGCTGCAACGTTATTCCTGGCGCGTTGCTTAAGAATCATACATAAAAACCATTCAATATTTATGCAGAGGTTCTAAGCGTTTTGCTAAAAAAAAAATACAACAACTGAAACAAAAAACATGTCTGAGGTCCGTAAATAAGTGATAATCCGACCCTCAAAGACCGGATGGATGCCTTGGAACTCTTCCGCTAAGCTTCCTTATATTATGGAGTATTGTTCTAGAAATATGTGTCATTTTTAGTGGAACCAGTTACAGGCCTCTTCTTTTTCGACTAATTTCCTTAATCTAGGAAATTGTTCTGCTTCACTATTAAGTATATAGCTTCTGTGTATTGTCCTCCTAACAAAACATTATCTTTTCAAGGGCTTTCTTTCTTTTTTCAGTTACTTGTAGGATCTTTTCTCACAGGAGGATATTATAATGCAAAACACCCTCAATGGGGTGTTACCGTATGCCAAATCCTCGGGGGATAATCCTTCGCGAAGTGCTTTCCTATACAAACATCCGAAACATCCCCTACGAAGAACCGGTCGACCATTTAACAGAGACTTTTAAGCCACTTAAGGACTTATCCGATCTTATAGCTTCCGAATTATTAAGGCTATCATAATTTGGAAATTCTCAATAATCAAAATGATCCAAAGGCCCAACAAATCAACTTAACTTCGAAGAGGAAAATGTAATCTCCCATCACCATTTTGGTTTTCGAAGTGAACACTCAAAACAAATGAACAGTGTCATCGTATGGTTGACTTCATACCATCCTCTATTGAGCAGAAATGGTACCCCCCAACCATGGGTCTGCTAAAAAAGTATCGCGAATTTTGTGTTTTTTCAAAAATTATTTATTTATCCATGAATATCTCTATTTTATCCCCTTCAAAGTAATCCCCACCAGATATTATACACTTCTGCCAACGTTTTTTCCAATCCTCGAAGCACTTCAAAAAATCATTTTTTGTGATCTTGTTCAGCTCCTCCTTCGATGCCGTCTTTATCTCCTCAATCGTAGCGTAGCGTCGGCCTTTCATGGGGCTCTTCAGTTTCGGGAACAAGAAAAAGTCACAGGGGATCAGATCTGGAGAATATGGTGGCTGCGGCATTATTAGTGTGTTGTTTTTGGTCAAAATTTGCGCACAAGTAACGATGCGTGAGCAGGGGCGTTATCATGGTGCAAAAGCCAATTTTTGTTCTTCCACAAATCTGTGCGTATCTGGTGGATTGTTTCTCGCAACTTGCGCAAAACTTACAGGTAATATTCCTTATTGACCGTTCCACCCTGTGGCAAGAACTTATGATGCACCACGCTCCTGCAATCGAAGAAAACTGTAAGCAAAACCTTCAGATTCGACCGAACTTGGCACGCTTTTTTCAGTCTTGGCTCGTTCGGCAGCTTCCATTGGCATGATTGAGCTTTGGTTTCCACGTTATAACCAAAAACGTCATAACCATAAGGGTCATAACTGGTGACCAACCACGTCATGGAGCAAATTTGGGTCGTCGCGGACAGAGTCCAACAGCTCCTTAGCAATGTTAATGCGATGCTGTTTTTGGTCGAAATTGAGCAATTTTGGTATGAATTTCGCGGCGACCCGTCTCACGACCAAATTATTGATAAAAATCGAATCGATATGTTTAAGTTCTCAGCAACTTCTGTAACGGTGATTCGACGATTGGCCAATACTATTTTCTTCACTCCATCAATGTTTTCGTCTGTTGTTGACGTGCTCGAGCGTCCGGCATGCTTTTCGTCGTTCACATCTTCTCGGCCCTCTAAGAACATTTTGTACCACCGATAAACGTTGCTTCAGTCCAAGGTAGCCTCACCATACCTCCCAGTCAACATTCGGAATGCGTTCGCGCAATTAATTTTGTTTTTCACACAAAATTTAATACAGATTCTCTGATCCATTTTTTTTGGAATGGACAAAAATCGAAGACGAGCCAAAACGCGTACAAGCAAAGCAGCTGTCAAAAATTAACTGAACATTCAAAATGGCCGAACTTATCGGCATAAGTGAGAAACATAACTACCAACATAAAAACACAAAAAAGAATCGAAAATCGAATATACTTAACCCGCGAAAATTCAAAAGACCTCGTATATCAGCCCATACTTATGGGTTGAGGTATGTCCAAAAATTGCATATCGGAGCAGGTGTTCCTCAAGGTAGTCTGCTTGGTCCTTTTTAAATATAAACAATATTTACACTTAAGATATTCTTACCAACAATACGAACCCAATATCAACAAATCCTGATGACACTGCCATCTTAGCTCATCACCAAAATCCTATTCTACCATCCACTAAAATTGCCTCCTTTCAAAAATGGTCCAAAAAGTGGAAAGTTAAAGTGAACGAATAAAAATGTGTTCATGTTACTTTCACTCTTCATCAAAAACCATCTCCTTCCAATAACCCTGAACGATAACATTATTCCACTAAAGAACGAAGTACCGAACTCATGTTTGGTTAACACCTACTGAAGTACTGAAGCCAATTTGGACGTACGAACTTAAACTTTAAGGAAATCCTCTTATTGGCTCTGATAAAATTACAGATTAAAAAAAAATACTCTGCTAAATTATGTCCTGCCATACAAGTACTGGCATCTGAACTTTGATATTTTATCAAAGATGGTAACTTATTAATTTGTGGAATAAAAAAAATCGAATTAAAGGATTTTAGGAACAAACAGTTTTTCAAGACAAAAACGGACAAAAAAAAACTAATCCCCAACGTTGGCTATTTTATCTATTCTGGTGCGAACATAAATTTATTATTTTTATAGGAGTTTTTTTTTATTGGGATTTTTTTTTGGCACAAATACTATCGATTTAGTTTTAAAACTTGGAAATAATCTTTGTTAGGCCATCGACAACGTAGAGATTATTTCGTGAACAACATCTTAAAGAAATCATTAACTGAAAATACCTTATTTTTAGCACAATAAACTGAGAAAATAAAGAAAATTTAGTTTTTTTTTAACAATTTACTTCCTAAAAAAAAGAAATCCTATTCAAAAAAAAAAACTAAATAAAAAATAATACAATAAACTCTGTGCAAAAAACATCGTTGGAACTTTGGTGGGAAAAAATTTTATTTTTTAACAATCTTTCTTCTTTTTTTTTGGTCTTAGTTTTTGTTGTAACTTTTTCCCTTAAGTATCACAATATGACTTCATGTTCGGATAAAAATTCCAAATGTACATGATAACATGATATCTGTAAGTGAGGGAGAATATGGTGAAAAACATGCACTAAAAATGACATTGAACAGTGTGACCGAATGTCTGCTGCTATCCTAAGAAGATTAAGTATTTTTGTTATTTTTGGTAGAAAGTTTTATTCGCATTGGCATTTCAGCACGTCCTAACTGAAAACGAAAGATACTCGTTGCGAATATAAATTAGCAAAACAAATAAGGAAGAAAATTGTAGATCAGAGGTAAGGCAGCAGATACTCAAATGAGGGCGGATGGATATTATATGAAATACGTCCAAGGAAAACTTATGAGTTTCGGTTAATCTATGGAAAACTTAAAGTTCTTCTTTTGGTCATATCGCAAATAAATAGTATAGAAAAAATAATCACAAAAATATAAGAGAGAATCCTTAAAGAAAAGTTATTTAGATATTTTCGTATCAATAAATAAATCGACGGGAAGAAATCTGTTCAAAGCGAAAAACTACGCAGTTCGGTGGTGTGGGAGCATTCGTCTTTATGCTCGCAATATTCTCTAAAAGAAGCCATTATTCTGCGTTATTTCACAAAAGTCGACTCTATTTTTTTTTATACATGTTCAAATTTTATCCTTTAAAAAATATTATATTCCTTTGAGGTGATTGTTATGTTATTTTCTCTTTCAGTGTAATTTGTTTGCGTTTCTTAATGAATTCGAAAACTTGCGAAAATGTCGTATCTGAGCAATTTAATTTTTGTAATGATTTTTAAAATTATTTGTTTTCATTCTTTTTATTTGTAAAATTTTGTCTAGACTTTATTCTTATAAATGAGATATTTTTGATTCTTTACAGTCAGAAGTGGACGACATTATTTTGTAGATATTTTCATTTGCTCCTCTGGTTAATTAATAAATTTACCTTTTCAAATTATTCGTGTAAAAGAAGAAAATTATCATTAAATAATTTAATAAAAAGAAAAATTAACAAAAAACACACGAAAGAATACGTGCTTAAATTAGATTTTTGTATTGAAAAATTTCTAATGAAAATTAATTGTTACCAAAAATTGTGGCTGAAAATTTCGCCTCAAAAATTGGCATGAAAATTTAGGCTGAAAATTCTATTCAAAATTTCTACTTAAAATAACTGAAAATTTCTACTGAAGAATATAGCCTGAAAAGTTTGTGTAAAAATTTCGCCGCAAAAATTCTAAAGATTTTGATTAAAAATTTCGAGTGAAAATTTTTACTGAAAATTTTACGTTAAAGATTTCACCGGAAAATTTCAAGTCTAAATTTTTACTGAACATTTTGACTGAAAATTTATACTAAAAATTTCCACGGACAATTTCTACAGAAAATTTTGCAAGAAAAATCCTCCCGAAAATTTTGCCTGAAAATTTATACTCAAAATTTCTACGGAAAAATTCGCCTGAAAATTTCGCTGGAAAATTTGAAGTCTAAATTTCTACTGACAAATTCTACTGAAAATTTCGCTAGAAAAATCCTTCCGAATAAAAATTTCCACTGAAAAATGTACCAAAAATATCCTCCCAAAAATTTCGACTAAAAAGTTCGGCTAAAAATTTCTACTGAAAGTTTAGCTTGAAAATTTCGAATAAAAATTTCGATTGAATAATTTCGCCTTGAAATTTCTACTGAAAATTTTGCAACAAAAATCCACTCGAAAATTTCACCTGAAAATTTTGACTAAAACTTTCTACAGAAAAATATCTCCTGACAAATTCTACTGAAAATTTCGCTAGAAAAATCCTCCCAAATATTTTCTAAAGATTTTAACTAAAAATTGGCAGTAAAAATTTGAACTGAAAATTTCCCTTAAAGATTTCGACTTAAAATTTCACCAGAAAATTTTAAGTCTAAATTTCTACTGAAAATTTTGACTTAAAATTTAAACTAAAAATTTCTACGGACAATTTCTACAGAAAATTTTGATAGAAAAATCCTGCCGAAAATTTCGCCTGAAAATTTCGACTAAAACTTTCTAAAGAAAAATTCACCTAAAAATTTCGCTAGAAAATTTGAAGTCTAAATCTCTCCTGACAAATTCTACTGAAAGTTTCGCTAGAAAAATCCTCCCGAATAAAAATTTCGACTGAAAAATGTGCCAAAAAAATCTTCCCAAAAATTTCACCAAAAAATTTAGCCTGAAAAGTTTGTGTGAAAATTTCACCGGAAAATTTTAATTGAAAATTTCGCCTGAATATTTCTTAAGATTTTAACTAAAAATTTGCAGTAAAAATTTGAACTGAAAATTTCTCTTAAAGATTTCGCTAGAAAATTTGAAGTCTAAATTTCTACTGACAAATTCTACTGAAAATTCCGCTTGGAAAATCCTCCCGAATAAAAATTTCGACTGTAAATGTGCCAAAAAAATCCTCCCGAAAATTTCGCCTGAAAATTTCGACTAAAAATTTCGGCTGAAAAATTTCTACTGAAAATTCTACTAAAAATTTCGTCTCAAAATTTCAACTGAAAGTTTAGCTTGAAAATTTCGACTTAAAATTTCACCTGAAAATTTCGCCTAAAAATGTCTACTGAAAATTGCGCCTAAAATATCCTCCCGAAAATTTCGACTAAACATTTTGCCCCAAAATGACTATCGAAATTTTGCCTGGAAATTTTGCCTGAACATTTCTACTTAAAATTCTACTAAAAATTTATACAGGAAATTACGCCGGAAACATTCTCTTGAAAATTTCGATTATAAATTTCGGCTGAAAAATTTCTACAGAAAATTTTTTCTTAAAATTTAAACAGACGCCTCCAAATGTCTACTAAAAATTAAGACAAAAAAATCTACCGAAAATTTTGACTAAAAATTTCAACTGAAAAATTTCAACTGTAAAATTTCTACTGAAAATTTAGCCAGAAAAATCCTTACCAAAATTTCGTCTGAACATTTCTACTGAAAATTTCGTCAGAAAAGTGCTCCTGAAAATTTTGACTAAACATTTGGGCTGAAAATTTCTACTTAAAATCCTACTAAAAATTTAGACACAAAATTTCGCCGGAAAATTTTAAATGAAAATGTCGTCTTAAAATTTCTATTCAAATTTTTTCTTAAAATTTCGCCTGAAAAAATCTACTCAATTTTCTATTGAACATTTTTTTAAATATTTTCTACGTAAAATTTATCAAACATAAAAAAATCCTATTTGAGATTATAAAAATGTTGTCCTTGTTAAGAACTATAAACAAAGGATCCACTTTCGTTAATATTTCATTTTTCATTTGACCTGCAGCAGCTTTTCTTTCATTTTAGTTTCTTTTTTATTATTTTTTATTATTAGTATTCGTGATTCTTTTGAAAAACAGTTTATGTTAGCGAATTCTGATAATGACATCAAAGAAGAAATTGCCACGAAAAGAAAAACAAAAATTCGTGGAAAAAAATGGAAGAAAAACAATGAAAGGCATTTTTTTATAAAAGGCAATCTCTACAATCCCGTTTTTTTCTCTTTCCTCCCCCTCCTCGAAGTGTTTCAGGCAGTAAGTTTCCCAGTCAACAAATTTGAATCCAAAAAGCCA
Source organism: Atherix ibis (assembly GCA_958298945.1). NCBI lineage: Eukaryota > Metazoa > Arthropoda > Insecta > Diptera > Athericidae > Atherix > Atherix ibis. The sequence goes on from OY282609.1 coordinate 81,349,839, forward strand.
AACGAGGGAAAAAACACAGCCAAACAGAGAACGACCATGACTACAAAAAATTGTTAAAAAGTAAATAAATTCCGTGTCATTTGGCTTGATCGATATCGAGACATGAAAATGTGTTCGGCGCAAGGATGAATTTTTAACTGAAAGTGAACTGTACCCACGTTCGACAAGTTACAAGAAACGCATAAAAATATTCAAAGGAAAAAAAGATAAGGGAAAATATAGGAAGGGTCAAGGACACAGAACTCAAGCCGACATACAAGCCTGTCCTGGTCTACCCGATATCGTTTTCGACTTTCTAAGAAAATTTTTAATATTTTTCCAGGACAATATTTTCGAGGAGGGAGGGGTGAGCAGACAAAATCTTCTGAGGATGTTAAGACAGGCATTGTCAAAATATTTTTTATGTACTATTTTTTCCTCGTTCAAATCGATATTGTCATATATACGGGCTGGTAATGTGATAAAAAGGATATTATCCCTTTACGTGGTTTATTTCAATCGGAAATCTTAAAATGGGAAAATTGAGATTTTTAACTTTTGTAATTGAAATGTAAACGATTGGAATTTATTTTGCTGGGGAATTTTTTCAATTTTCTTTTGCGAGGCTCAAATTTATTTCGGTTAATTGCACATTTGATAAGATCATTTAAAGCTTCTCTAACCATATTTAAAGTAGACATTTAAATTTAGAAATAATTAAAGTTAATTTTTGTTTAAAAAAATCCTTACAGGAAATTCCCTACTTAAGCTCATTGGCCGTAGCTGATATGGGCACGTTGCCCATTGGTCTGCTGGTGCCATTCCGGCATTTGCGGTTCCTAAACATTTCGGGGAACCATCTCAACAACATGACACTGCAAATAATCACTCCTAGTCGTAGTTTAGACGTAAGTACATCATTCTGGCTTTTCCACTATTTATTAATCCTGGCATTCTAATAAGAAATTTTTCTATTTTATAGTTTTTAGATCTTTCAAGAAATCAATTATATGGAATTGCCGATACAACCGCTATTAGAATGAAGGAAATTCGAAATGTTCGCTTAGACAATAACCCACTCGTCTGCGATATGTGTCACATGGGAACGCTAATAGAACTTGTCAGACATGTAAGTATAAAAAAATCAGTTTAAACCGTTCTTTTGTGTGCTAACGCCTTTTAGAATCTTTTTCCAATAAAATATAAATAATTAAATTTTTTATTAAGACACTTGAGAATGGTTTGTAGAATTTTTTTAGGGAAAGCATATTTTTCGCTCAAAATTGAAAATAAGAAAATTTTAAAAATTTCTGTAAATTTTATCTATAAAAAAATGTTTGGTAAAAATGTTCGGAAAAAATTTTTGGTCGAAATTTTCTGTAAGAAATTTTAGAAATTTTTTAAAAATTATTGTCGGTAAAAATGTTTGGTAAGAAATTTTGTAAAGCTTCGCATTATAATTTTCGGTAAAACTTCCGTAAAAATTTGTCAGTTAAAAATTTTCATTAAAAACTTTAGTGAATATTGTCGGTAGAAACTTGCCAGTAAAAATTTTGTAGTAGGAATTTCCGGTAAAATTTGTTGGTAAAATTTTCGGTAAAAATGTTTTTAAAAATATTCGTTGAATATTGTCGGTAAAAATTTTGCTGAAATTCTCGGTAAAAATTGTTGATAAAAATCCCCGTTAAAAATTGTTGGTAAAAATTTTTAGTAAAATGTTCGGTAAAAATATTCGTTAAAAATTGTTGGTAAAATTTCGGTGAACATTGTTAATAGAAATTTTCCAGAAATTTCTGGTAAAATTGTTGCTAAAAATTCTCGTTAAAAATTGTTGGTAAAATGTACAATAAACATTTTTCTTAAAAGTTCTTTGTAAAAAATTTGATGAATATTGTCGATAGCAATTTGTCAGTAAAAATTTCCGGTAGAAATTATTTGTTAAAAATTTCCGTAAAAATTGTCGTTAAGAATTGTTAGTAAAATTTTCTGTAAAAACTGTAGTTAAAAATTGTTCCGGCAAAATTTGTTGATAAAATGTTCGGCAAAAATGTTGATAAAAATTTTCGGTGAATATTGTCGGTAGAAATTTGCCAGTAAAAATTTGTTCGTAAGAATTTATCAGTAAAAATTTTCGTTAAAAATTGATAGTAAAAATTTTCGTTAAAAATGTTTGGTAAAAATTGTTGGTAAAAATTTTCGGTAAATGTTGTTGGTAGAAATTTGCCAGTAAAAATACGGCAGTGGAAATTTCCAAAATTGATAGTAAAAATTTTCGTTAAAAATTGTTGGTAAAAATTGTTGGTAAAAATTTTCGGTTAATGTTGTCGGTAGAAATTTGCCTGTAAAATTTTTGCAGAAAAAATTTGTTAGTAACAAATTGTCAGTAAAAGTTTTCGTTAAAAATTTTTGGTAAAAATTGTCGTTAAAAATTTTTGGTAAAAATTGTTGTTAAAAATTGCTGGTAACCATTTTCGGAGAATATTGTTGGTAGAAATTTGCCTACAAAAATTTTCGGTTAAAATTGTTTGTTAAAATTTTCCGTAAAAGTTGTCGTTAAAAATTGTTCGTTTTTGTTAAATTTTTTTTGTAAATTGTTGGTAAAAATTTCATTGAATATTGTCGTTAGAAATTTGCTAGGAAAAATATTGCAGTTGAAATTTTCAGTAAAAGTTGTTGTTAACAATTTTCTTTAAAAATTGTTGGTCAAAATTTTTTGTAAAATTTGTAGGTGAATATTGTCGGTAGAAATTTGCCAGTAAAAATTTGTTCGTAAGAATTTGTTAGTGAAAACTGTCGTTAAAAATTGATAGTAGAAATTTTCGTTAATAATTTTTGGTGAAAATTGTTGGTAAAAATGTTCGGTAAAAATTGTTGGTAAAAATGTGCCAGTAAAACTTTTTTAGTAGAAAGTTCAGTAACATTTGAAATAAAAGTTCTATGATTGAATTTAACGACTCCAATTAACTGCTTATCAGAATTTCTGCTCTGTTGTGTCCTGTTTATATGCAAACTGAATAATCCTATTTTGAAAGAAGTCGTTGTGCAATCTGTTGCTTTTAGTGTTTGTTTAATATGCACTTCATAATCCTTTATTAGGCCTTCTAGATTGGTGATGTGATGGCCTATTTTTCCATTAACCCAAATTTGATATAATACGTCTCCTTCTAATGGAAATCGTCTCGGAATATCTTCCCCATTATTTCTAACTCAGAAAATAGTCAACAGTCAAACGAACGAAAATATAATAAAATTTGCATAAATGAATAAATGAATTTATCATAAACCAATTCTAATAGCATATATTATCGAGCAGTTCTCTTCTACGATATCAGAATGAATCCTCTTCAATCGAAAACAATTTTATCGTCATGAATAATTGTTTCATAATAACGCTGAACGACACAAAGGAAGTATAGCAAAAATTCCATAAATACCCTCGTATAATAATAAAATGTGATGGCGTATTAATATGGAGGACAATAATATGATAAAATATGGCCCAGTTATAGATAATGTTTCTTACAACAAGGATAAGATATTAAAGCGCAAAAAAAATAAGAAAAAATTCTGAATCAATACGAGCGAGAGTATAGATTAGAGAAAAATGCGTCGATGAATGTTTGAGGAAAAAGGATATTCCTTCTCAATTTAACCGATGCAAAATTATAATTTTAATAATAATTTAAGAAGAAGAAAAAAATACAACCACATTAAAAATAATACTAACATTTAAATTGGAAATTATTTGTCTTATACTAACAGCTTCAATGGGATGTGTATCCGGTTTGTTTTCTGCCGAAAAGTTTACGTGGTGCCGAAATAAGTGATTTGGACTCTGAAGGATTAGAAACGTGCATCGAATACATTTCTGACGAGGAACAGGATGCCGCCAGCACATCACATAATTTTCTTGATGAAGGTAAGTATTTACCAAAAATTTAACAAATTCTATAATTTAATTTATTTCGATAAGAGAATTTCTGATTTGCCAAAAATATCAAATCTTCGTATTAGCAATAAAATTTATAAGCGTTTGTGTTAAGTGTGTTGAAAATTTAGGATTTCTCAAAACGTTAAATGATGGTATTAACATTCATGAAAAATGAAAATTCAATATTAGATAATAAAAAAAAATGTTGCAATAAAAATTAAATTTGATTTTATGTTGAGTGAAAATTTCGGAAAATTCAATAACTTTTAAGAAAGTCACTTCAATTTTTGAAAATTTCCAGGAAGTTTTTTTTATAATTTAGAAGGACTCTAATCTTAGTTTTTTCATACTCTTAGATTAATTTCCTCAAATAAGGAATAATAATCAATTCTAAAAAATTTTAAAAAAACCTATCATGTTTCAACAATAGTAGGTAGAAGGGCTTTTTTTACAAATTAACTAAACTATTTAATTATTTTTATAATTTAAAAAAAAAATAAAAAAAGGTAAGAATGAAAATTTTAAAAACGTTGTTTCCATAATTTTTGGATCCTCAATGCAGACTCAGAATTAAAATTTTCGGAACCTCAAAACAAATTTAGTATTAAAAATTATAAAATTGGTTTTTAATACTTAAAAAAAATGTTTTATTGTATTTTTTAAATTTTTCCTATATACTAAATTAGATGAATTTATGAGCATGCACCAGAGAATATCTCCTAATTTTTTCGTTAAAACTTTAACTGTGAGGGTAAACTGAGTTTTTTTTTTGGATAAAAGTGCTTCAAATAAAAATTAATTAATAATAGTAAAATGTCGTACCAGAATTTGGAAATTATTGCTTTCGAAATTCAAATAGAATTTTTTTAGGACCCCCCACTTATTTTTCAATTGGTGGATCTCACGGCTGCTTTATAAGCTGCAGAGTTTGATACTTTTGAATATTATCCAATTTTTGTCTGCTCCATCAATAATCAAGTGGTCATCTTAATTCAACATTTTTTTTTGGAAAGATTCTCTAAGCCCAAATGGGTCCGAATCTTTTCAGTGCCGTAAGTCCAAATGGCCTTTTTAAAATACGTATAAATTTTTTCAATATCGTAAGTCTAAATGGTTTTTTTAAAAATAAATTCAAATTTTTCCAATATTCTAAGTCCAAATGGGCTTTTTAAAGTAAAACGAATCTTTTCAATACTGTAAGTCCAAATGGGTTTTTAAATAAAACTGAAAATATTTTGACCATATCATAACAGAGATCAAATTACAAAATAAATTATTTGCATTTCCTCCTAATTTATGTTGGATTCTATTAGCTTTTGCTATAGAAACTTGGCTTTGAATTGAAGTATAAAGTCAATAATCGTTTAGGGGGTCTTTTTGTATAAAGCATAAAGAAAATTATAGTTAGAATAGTTTAGGTGCCTTTTTGGGAGATTATAAGTGTAACTGTTAATTAAATTAGGCCCAAGCATGCATTCATGTGGAATCCCAGCTATAATTGGACATAGTTCTGGGGAATTCTTTGTTTAACTACTAAAGACTTGGAAAGTACGTTCTGCCTCACTTTTTGAAAAAGTTAAGATCTGTCAAATTCGCCGCATACGTCAGAGTATTGTATCAAATTTACTGCATTGGTGTGAGCCTTTGGCAGCACCAGTAAAGTGGAAGTAACAGGCTCACAAAATGCTTACTGGTATGTTCACCGGTGCTGTAAAGCAGCAGTAGAGATGCAGTAAAGTAGCAGTAACAGGCTCACAGGTCTGTTTACTGGTGCTGTAAAAAATTAGTATAAGGCTAACTGGAGTGGTTACTGGTGCCGTAAAAAATCAGTAAGTGGCTTCCTGAGGTGTTTTCTGGTGCTGTATAGCAGCAGTAGAGCTACAGTAAAGCAGCAGTAACAGGCTCACAGGTGTGTTCACTGGTGCTGTAGAAGACTCACCACACCAATGCAGCATAATTTGACGCAATTCTCTAACGCATGCAGCAAATTCGAAGGATCAGAACTATAAATTTTTCAAAAAGCGAAGCAGCACCTGTATAGTCATTCTACTGGAGATAATTGCATTCAAATTTTATATCGGATATTCAAGATAGTTCTTGAGTTGCCAAAGAAGTCCCGGAAAATACACATACCAGGTGTATAAGCTTAAATCCGCTGGTTGGTAATAGATGGCGTGAGTGAGCATATTAAGCTACCATGGGCACGTCATACTTTTTTATGAGTTTGACATCTGTCAACATTAATCAGTGCACATTGTCAGCAATTTCGTACAAAAACATACATTTTCCCTTTGATAATCATCTCTAGTTTTGTGCCAGAAAAAGATCATATGCGGGAAGCTCTGCTTTTCTGCTTCAATTTGAAGAAACCGGCTGCTGAATCGCATCGAATGCTTATAGAGGCCTATGGTGACAGTGCTTTATCAGAAACAACGTGCCGAGATTGGTTTTGTCGGTTCAAAAACGGCAATTTTGACTTGTGAGACAACAAGCGTGAAAATTGGCCTAAGAAGGTTGAGGACCATCAATTGCAGTCTCTTTTGGCGGTATCCAATCATAAAAAATACTCGCGGAGCAATTGGGTGTCCCTCAACCAGCCATTTCCATGTGTCTGCGTGCAAAAGGGAAGATTGAAAAGATCGGAAAATGGGTGCCGCATAAATTAAACGATAGGAAGATGGAGCGACGCCAAAACACATGCAAAATCTTGCTCGCCAGACAAAAAAGAAAGTCGTTACTGCATCGGATTGTGACAGGCGATGAAAAGTGGATATATTTCGAGAATCCTAAACGTAAGAAATCGTGGGTTGATCCCGACCAACCATTAATATCTTCCCCAAGACCAAATCGCTTCGGATGGATCGTCTACTATAAGATGTTGAAACCTGGTGAAACTGTCAATGCCCACCGCTACGACCAACAACTGATCAAATTGCACCGTGCTCTGCGTGAAAAAAGAACGGATTATCAACAAAGACATGACAAGCTGATTTTCCTCCACTTCAACGCACCATCGCACACGTCAAAAATGGTCCCAAAACTACTTGAAGACATTCAAATGGGAGGTGCTATCCCACCACGCTTATTCACCAGACCTAGTCCCTTCCGACTACCACCTGTTTTCGTCGATGGGCCACGCGCCCGCTGAGAAGCACTTCAATTCTTACGAAGACGTCCAAAAATGGCTTGATGAGTGGTTTGCCTCCAAAGAAGAAATGGGAAAAATATGTAGTAATTAATACAAATTTATTCAAAGTACTTGCTCTCGCTAGCGGATTTAAGCTTATACACCTGGTAGTCAAAAGCATGGAAATGCCTATAAATCCTTCTTAAGCATAATAGTCTTCCCTCTCAAGCGATGAAATTATTTTTTTTAGATTTCGGAAGGTTCTGATTTACAGAATAATTGGTGATCACCTCAAAAAAAAAACAATTTATATTATAGAATTACGATCAAAAGTCATATAAACAAAAAAATCCTATTAAAAGAAAATAACATTTTCCATTAAAAACTTATTTTTAGTTTACTTTCAAAATGAAAATTTCTTTTCAATATGTCGGAATTTTTTATAAATTCTCTCGCAATAGAAAGATATTTTGCTCGCAATAAAAAGATATCGTTTTTTTTCTAACATTCAAAATTGTTTTTTTTTTTTATTTAATTAATAACATTTTTCTTTTTTTGTTTTGTTTATTTTCTTATAGGAAACTTCAATACTTTGGCCTTTATGGCTGGTTTCGTTATTGTTCTGGTTGTCGTCATAATAATTTCGATGGTTTTTTGCCTATCCAGACATAGAGCGCGCTACTATACACACGAAGAGAAACGAGCCAGCGGTAAGTAGAGAGACTTTAAATTAATTTATTGAAAATATTTTTGCTGGTGAAAATGGTATCGAAGGATTTTTCATGTTTCTTCTTCTTTTCATTAAAATATTATTTTATCTTTGAAAAAAACAACAAATTAATAAGGAAAAAAAGTTTCTTTTAAGTAAATAGAAGCATTTATATTAGGAAAATTAATATTTCTATTGTTGCTCGTAAATGAGAGTAAAAATTAAAATTATATTCTAATTTCGGATGAAATATTTTCCTAAATTGTATTTCATTTAAAAGATTGGAATTCTTGTTCCAATATATATTTTAAGATATTTTGATATATTCACTTCTGTGTGGATTATCAAAGTAGAATAAGTGAATTCAAAAATCATTCGAAGAGAATGGACATCTTTGCAATAATCAAGATATTCTGAACGTTAGTGATTATCATCTTCTGTGCACAAATAGTATTAGTAATACTATGGAATCTAGTTAGGAGAATGAAGTCAAAATTGGTCAGGAGTAATTATAAGATATGTGGGAGTAAATTGAATAGCTAAAAGGAAATGGTTTCTCGAGAAATACTTGGAATGTACTCGTTCAGAGGCGGAAAGCCAAAGATGAAAGAAGAGCATTCGTATTTGGGTCAGACTTGCATTTCGATAAACAAACTTCTTGGGAATTCGTATTGAAAATTTTGTTTATGAATTATTTGGCAACCTGGCTTATGTAAACAACTGTCAGTTTGAGTATTTATATTTATACAAAAGGACGACGCATGGCCACATCGTCATACATGTACACATAACGATCTGAATATAACCCATTTTAGTTATGTTACCATTGGGAATTCTGTAAATTGCTAGTCAAATAAACAACACGAATATGTATATTCATAAATATGAGCAGATCCATACATATTTAACGAACGAATTTGTATAGAAACAGTTAAGTTGAAGTTAAAAGGACACTAATTGTCGTATACTCATAAGAGCCCAGTGCCTGTTTTAGTGGCACTGGCATTATGGAAGCATTATTAGCACATGTCTCCGTAATAAGTATAAGTAATGGCTGACATTAGAAATTTTCTGATTACGATTTATTAATGCTTCTGTATTTATAGTTGAGAAATTAGAATGAGTTAACGGTGAACAAATTGAATTATTATGAATAATTGTGCTAAAAGGAATATTTCTCTTTGTGTGATTGATGTTTACGAGTTGTACACGTTGTAGACTTTTGAGAGGTCATACACATAATTACGATCAGGTATAGAGCTAATGTTACGAGGGTAAACGTTTCAAATATTAAATTGGCTTCCATTATTTACGGGTCTCATACTCGTATTTTTTTCTGTTTTGCTTTTTTATCAATTCAATACGAGTTCGCCAAACTGGATAGTCTTTTTAGCATCTACGGACTATTAGCATTAAATTTAGTAACCCATCATCCCAACATCAATGGAGGAATCCGGTCTAGACCTACTGAATCTGATAAATGTAGCAAGAAGGTCAATTCGGGGAGAACCATCAAATAATTATCTATATCATAAGTGGCCTACGGATCTTGGCAGACCCGCGAAACCTAAGCTAGTTTATCAGAACGAGCCACGTGGGTTTGAGCTGATCTAGCATTGGAAGAAACCCTCTGAAGCTGAGTTGATCAAGTAGATCCGGTACCATGGAGGTCTTAGATGGTCTAGCATTCCAAGAAATTTAAAAGGAAGCTGAACTGGTCTAGCAGAAATGGTGCCATGGGGGTCTGAGCTGGTCTAGCATTTCAAGAAACTTGCGGAATCTTAGCTGGTCTAGCAGAACTGAAGCCACGAAAGTCTGAGCTGGTTTCGTAGATCTAAGGAATTTAAAAAGCATCTGAGCTGGCCTAGCAGAACTGGTGTCATGGAGGTCTGAGCTGGTCTAGCATTCCAAGGAATTTAAAAAGCACCTGAGCTGGTCTAGCAAAACTGGTGCCATGCGGTAGGAGCTAGTCTAGCATTTCAATAAATCTGCGGAATCTTAGCTGGTCTAGCAGAACTCAAGCCACGTGGGTCTGAGCTGGTCTAGCAGTTCTAAGGAATTTAAAAGGCATCTGAGCCGGTCTAGCAAAACTGGTGTCATGGAGGTCTGAGCTGGTCTAGCATTCCAAGGAATTTAAAAAGCACCTGAGCTGGTCTAGCAAAACTGGTGCCATGCGGTAGGAGCTAGTCTAGCATTTCAATAAATCTGCGGAATCTTAGCTGGTCTAGCAGAACTCAAGCCACGTGGGTCTGAGCTGGTCTAGCAGTTCTAAGGAATTTAAAAGGCATCTGAGCCGGTCTAGCAAAACTGGTGTCATGGAGGTCTGAGCTGGTCTAGCATTCCAAGGAATTTAAAAAGCACCTAAGCTGGTCTAGTAAAACTAGTGCCATGCGGTAGGAGCTGGTCTAGCATTGCAAGAAACCCGAGGAACATGAGCTGGTCTAGCAGAGCTGCTCTAGCACTCCGAGAAACCCGCGGAACCTGAGCTGGTCTAGCAGAACTGGAGTCATGATGGCATGGGCTGGTCTAGCAGTTTTAAGGAATTTAAAAAGCACCTGAACTGGTCTAGCAGGATTGGTGCAATGGGATCTGCGCTGCTCTAGCATTCGAAGAAAATCCCGTGGAAGCTGAGCACCTGAGCTGGTTTAGCAGTACTGGTGACACGGGGGTGTGAGCTGATCTAGCAATTCCAATGAATTTAAAAAGAAACTTGAGTTGGTCTAGCAGAACTGGTGGCACGGGGGTCTGAGCTGGTCTGGCATTTCAAGAAACCCGTGGAAGGTTAGCTGATCTAGCAGAACTTGTGCCACGTGGTAGGAGCTCGTCTAGCATTGCAAGAAACCTGCGGAACATAAGCTGGTCTAGCAGAACTGGTACTACGCGGGTCTAAGCTGCTCTAGCACTCCAAGAAATCCGTGGAACCTGAGCTGGTCTAGCAGAACTGGTGACACGAGAGTCCGGGCTGGTCTAGCTTTCCAAAAAAGCTGCGGTTATGTTTATTGTTGCTGCGACTGTTTCCGTTGTTGTGTTAAGCTGTTCCTGCAAACTCGGCGTGCTGTTGTACGATCTTCGATGAGTTTTCATTTGACAACAAATGAAAACTCATCGAAGATCGTACAACAACAAGTCTAATTATTGGTCGTATTCCAATCCCTACGTTTGAAGGCGGCTTGTGGTCTTATATCTAATGATAGGTACGTCACGTTAAATAATAGAATAATTCTGAACCTCATAATTTCAGAGGCCCTAGTTCCATCAAGCCCAATAATTCCTAAGTATCCTGACCAATGCCATGGCTTACCATGTCTCCATCTACCATAAATACAGGTCTTATAGTCCTTCTGCGTAGGTTCTTCTACTACTTCTACCACAAAAAAGAAAAATGTCTACTATAAACTTCTACTCAAAACTTCTTCTGAAAATTTCTACTCAAAATTTCTATTGAAAATTTCTACTCAAAATTTCTATTCGAAATTTCTGTCAAAAATGTCTACCCAAAATTTTGCCCGAAATTTCTGCCCAAAATTTCTGCTCAAAATTTCCACCAAAAACTTTTATCGAATATTTTTACTCATAATTTTATCTGTAAATTTCTACTGACAATTTCTACTGAAAATTTCTACCCAAAATTTGTACTAAAAATTTCTACCCAAAATTTCAACTCATAATTTCTACTGAAAATTTCTACCCAAAATTTCTACTCAAAATATCAGCCCAAAATTTCCACCAAAAACTTTTACCGAACATTTTTACTGCTATTTTATTCTCTGCAAATTTCTACTGAAAATTTCTACCCAAAATTTGTACTGAAAATTTATACCCAAAATTTCAACACAAAATTTCCACTGAAAATTTCTACCCAAAATTTCTACTGAAAATTTCTACTCAAAATTTGTAGTGAAAATTTCTACTCAAAATTTCTACTCAAAATTTTTACTCAAAATTTCTACTCAAAATTTCTGCTCAAAATTTCTATTCAATTTTTTACCGAGAGCCTCTATTATTGCTATTTTTTTTGGAGAGCCTCTATTAAGGTTTCCTTCCTCCATTCAGCCCAGATAGGAGAGTCTCCACACCTCTCGTACAGATCTCTTCAATCGACAAATTATTTTGATGTCATGATGATCGGCAAATTATTTTGACGCCAATGCTAACCGCTGAGTCAAAGATGGATTAAAATGTTCTTGGCAGAGACTGTGTACAATCCTACCCTGCGTAGACTCTTACGAGAATCGTTTAAGTCGATGAAAACGTTTTGGAGCTGCTGTTCGTGCTCAAGCAGTATTTTGTGATGCTTATCCTAGAGAGGTCATCTGATCTGTTTCTTATTTACCTGAAGCCAAGTCTTTCTAGTATGGGTATAGTATCCCTGGATTGAGGCCTTTCTGGAACTAGATAATAAACGATAATCTCACTAAACATAATTAATTTAAATATAAAAAATCCCAAATTTTTTTAAAAAGTTTTCTATAAGCAGTAGTAATTGAAACAAGAAAATTCTCTGGAAATTTACTAAAAAGAACATAAAAAATTCTATCATGATCCATTTAACTAAGTACCTTTCTTCCCTCCTGTCCTCTCTGTGCCAATATGTAGGATACAATAATGAAAAATTTGGCACGTACTGAATGAAAATAAATTCGAATTTCTTGTTTTCTTATTTCTTCTATAAATTAAACTACCAGTTTCATGGGAAGTTTTTTTGCCGGCTTTTATTTTCACCTTAAATCATCGTAAATGTAGTGGAATTTGAAGACCCTTTCGTTAAGTGTGGCCTGGCAAAAAAAAATCAATCTATCGATCGATTCATCTTCTTCAAATTCGTCCTCGCATGTATTCATGTACGACACAGTCAGTCAGACTGGCAGGCATTCTCATCCATTCAGTCAGTCAGTATAAGTAATAATATTGAAATTAATTTCCGTCGAGATAGAAGTACAAAATAAATAAAAAAAAAACGAAAAAATACATAATCAATAATTCCAATTTGTTTTCGATTTGTGATAAAGTCCAAATGGCAGTAACAGGACTACCAAGATCGGATCCAGGTCATAGTAAACATGATGAACAAGGGACACACGAAAAAAAAATGGGGGATTCCCAGTAATTTAAATGCTATTTGCTCGTTCAAAAATTAAATTAATTTCCTTAAAAGAATTTTTCACTTTTTTTTCCTTTTTCAACTTTTCTCATATCGTCTTCTACGTATTTTTTTTTCCTTAATTTTATTTGAATTTATTCGATTTTGTTTTTTCCCTTTTTTTATTTATTGGGAAAATATTTCGGAACCACCACACATCCTGTTGCTGTGTAAGAATATTTTCCTCTTGTCGATTTGCTAACAGAATTGAATCTAAAACCAGAAGGAATTTGGTAATTTGAAAATGGGAAATTTGTTAAATATTCGATTACACACCAAAGAGTCTTTAATGATTATCAAGCAAATAGCTAAAGGGGGAAAGGAGGTGGAGCAATGTAAGAAAAAAGTTTACCAAAGTTCAATAAAATAATAAAAAAAAAAGGAAAGCGATTCGTTTTTGTTATATACGTATGTGAACGTGGAGAAAGAGAAAAAAATGTTATTTTTAAAAATACATGGGAAATTGCGTAAACAGTTTTTTTTGGCACATGAATTTTATTCGATGAAAAATAAAAATTATAATAAAATATTGGAAAGTGAAGCCTTTTCCATATCCAAGTTTAAATTCTTATATTTTTAGGTATACATAATTTTAGGGTTGAAAAGCAAAACAACAAAAAAATAAAAATAGTATTGGATGGATCAATATTTCGATATTTATCAATATTTGTAGTGGGTGTAAATAGACAGACAGAAGGAAAAATTTAAAATAAATATTGTAGAACTGACAGATATAAATGTGTAGAAGTTTCTAAAGAAATTCTCAAAGGATCAATAGGTAAATAGAAGATAAATTGATATAAATTTCTGTAAAAAAAATCGATGACTAAATAAATTAATAACGAGAAATCATCTTCCTTTTGTTAGTACGTAAACTCGTATGCTACGTAAACAAATATCGTAAAATCACCACAAAAAAAAAAGAGAAGAAAAATTCATTTTATATAAATTTAAAAATGGAAATTATTTTTTTAACCTAGCATATGAGAAGGTATTTTCACGAACAGATGTAAATATAAAATCGGGATTCTCATAAATATACAAATAAACAAATAATAATATAAATAACTGATAATCATGAATTAATAATAATTTCTGGGGAAAAAAAATCAGAAAGGGTAGTTGTGTGTTTTTTTTTAATTGAGACTTTCGTGTGCGGATTAATCAAATTGACGATATCGAACATTCAAAATAAATAATAACAAGATAGGGTGATACTCGTAAAATTCCCATAATGGAATTAGACCTCATGAAAATAGCGAAAAAGAAAAATTGAATTTTAAAATTGTTTACTTAAATATTTGAAATAATATTTACTAAAGGGAAAATTGGAATTCAAATCAATATTACTTCAAAAAAGAAAAAAAAATCCCTGAATCGAAAATCAACAAGAAGATTAAGTGCATGTCATTGCCAATATGGGTCCATAAAAAATCCAAAATTTTGAAAATAATTAAAAACGTTGATATTCATTAAAAGTATTAAAACTGTAAAATATTATTATATTAAAAATAATAGAAAGAAAAAATAATATAAATTTTAAAAGAAAATAGGAGTTTTTAGTGGAAATAAAAATAATTTTAGAGAAAACTTATACAGAAAATTTTTACCGACTTACTAAAAATTTCATCTAAAAATTTTCCCTGAAAATTTCGTCTAAAACTTTTCCCTGAAAATTTCGTCTAAAAATTTTCTCTGAAAATTTCGTTTATTTCTACTGAAAGTTTTTACTCAAAATTTCTGCCCAAAATTTCCACTTAAAATGTCCGCTCAAAATTTCTACAAAATATTTCTACACAAAATTTCTATTGAAAATTTCTTCTAAAATTTTCTACACAAAATTTCTGCTCAAAATTTCTACACAAAATTTCTGCTCAAAATTTCTACACAAACTTTCTACGCAAAATTTCTACACAAACTTTCTACGCAAAATTTCTACACAATTTCTACGCAATATTTCTACACAAAATTTCTTCTCAAAATTTCAGTTGAGAATTTCTATGAAAAATTTCTACACAAAATTTCTGTGGAAAATTTCTACACGAAATTTCTTCTCAAAATTTCTATTGAAAATTTCTACAAAATATTTCTACACAAAATTTCTATTGAAAATTTCTTCTAAAATTTTCTACACAAAATTTCTGCTCAAAATTTCTACACAAAATTTCTGCTCAAAATTTTTACACAAACTTTCTACGCAAAATTTCTACACAATTTCTACGCAATATTTCTACACAAAATTTCTTCTCAAAATTTCAGTTGAGAATTTCTATGAAAAATTTCTACACAAAATTTCTGTGGAAAATTTCTACACGAAATTTCTTCTCAAAATTTCTATTGAAAATTTCTATGCAAAATTTCTACACAAAATTTTTGCGCAAAATTTCTACACAATTTCTGCTAAAAATTTCTACTCAAAATTTCTACTGAAAATTTCTACGCAATATTTTTACTCAAAATTTCTACACAAACTTTCTACGCAAAATTTCTACAAAATTTCTACGCAATATTTCTCCACAAAATTTCTTCTCAAAATTTCTTTTGAAAATTTCTACTCAAAAGTCTACACAAACTTTCTACACAAACTTTCTACTTAAAATTTCTGCTCAAAATTTCTACTTAAAATTTCTACTCAAAATTTCTGCTCAAAATTTTTACTTAAAATTTCTACACAAACTTTCTACGCAAAATTTCTACACAAATTCTACGCAATATTTCTACACAAAATTTCTTCTCAAAATTTCAATTGAAAATTTCTACACATAATTTCTGTGGAAAATTTCTGTGGAAAATTTCTACACAAAATTTCTTCTCAAAATTTCAATTGAAAATTTCTATGCAAAATTTCTGGTCAAAATTTCTACTCAAAATTTCTACTGAAAACTTCTGCTCAAAATTTCTACTCAAAATTTCTACTCAAAATTTCTACTCAAAATTTCTGCTCAAAATTTCTGCTCAAAATTTTTTTAACAATTTTTACCGAAAATTTTTAGCGAACATTTTTTTGAGAATTTTTGCCGAAAAATTTTCTGAGAATTTTTGCCGGAAAATTTTCTGATAAATTTTACTGACAATTTTTACTGACAATTTTTACTGACAATTTTTGCTGACAATATGTGCTGATAATTTTTACTGATAATTGTTTTTCCCAAAAATATTTTCATTGAAAATTTGTACACAATATTTTTACTGACAATTTTCACTGACAATTTTTACTGACAATTTTCACTGGCAATTTTTACTCACAATTTTTACAGATAATTTTTACTTATAGCTTTTTCCTAAAAATTTAACAGAAAATTTTATTAAAATTTTTTACTGAAAATTTTGTTTTACCCAAAAAAGATGCGCGGAATCGTTTTTGTCAGATCGATAATCAAGAAGCAGAAATTGGTAGAATCTGTTGGTGACTATAAATGGCATCAAGAAGGGAAAAATTTCAGAAAATTATGAAAGTAAATAAAAATTTCAATAGAAAATAAATAACTTGGAAAATTTATTGGAAAAAAATGAAAATTTATTGGAAAAAAAATGAAAATCAAGAAGAAGAGAAGAGTATTTTTTTACTAACCAGTTAACGGAAATTCAGTTATGCAAAGTTAAAAACAAAATGAATTTTTTACTAAAATAAAAATATCCTTTTTTCTAATACAAAAATTTACCAGAAATTAATTAAGTTTTGTAAATAAATTTAGACATAGAATTTAGGTTATTAATAGTAATTATTATGAAAATCAAAAAGTAACAAAAGAAAAATTATTAGGCAATTCCTATTTTCAGTATAAGTCTTTAAATTTTATTGTAGAAATTTTCTAAAAAGTTTTTTTTGGTCAACAATTTATGGTAAAATTCAAATAAGTGATTATAAAAACCTCCGAACTTCTCAAAGCATTCATTCGTCATACGGGGTATTATTTTTTATGTGCATTAAAGATGATTTTTCCTAAGGTAGTTCTTCATATGTTAAAATAAAGTTCATAAGTAAGTAATTAAATGGAGTAATTTATGTGGTTTCTTTTTCACAAATCCTTCCTTTTTTCACCAGCAAAATAAAAATTTCTTTTTTGTTAATTTTTTTTAAAAATATTTATTTGAAAAATTAATTTCAATTTTACTTAAATAACAATTTCAACTGTTAAGTAGTAATTTTTTTTATATACTTTTCTTTTTCAACCCTTTTTTTCTGGACTGTGTTTGATAATTTTCCATTTAAAGCTGATGGCAGTAAATGTCTAGAGAAGAGTAACGATGGGGCACCAGCAATTACCGAAAGTGAAATAAATTTCAAGTTTCCAATTGATGACCGTGTATGCACGATTGATGAGATCGTCCTACCGCCACCGCCACCACCACCATCCAAATCAGTACCATTAGCGTCATTATCATCAATCACCAACGGTGGTAGCAAGGAATGACTAAAGGAGACTAAACACTAAATAACACAAAAAGAAAATTTTTTTATTTCAAACCCCCCCAATTTTTACAAATACAATAAAAACGAAAATGGTAAAAAATTCAAAAACATTTCTCTTCATAAAATTCTGCTCCTTGAGTAGTTGTTGAAGATGATCTAAGACGGTTTTTTTTTCTGTTGTAAATTTTTAATATTTTTTTTTTTTAGAATTTTTCTTTAACTATAATTTGTTTGTATTTTTCAAATAAATTCTTAATAATTAATCATTGGAATAAATGAGAGAGTAATTAATTGTTGACAAATATTTTGTAGAAAATGAAAGAAAGAAAATCTCATTTTTCTGATGGAAATTATTTTGTAGAAAAAATTGACAAAAGGAAAAAAAAATCAAAGTATCGCATACAAAATCAGTTATATAAAAAGTAATGAACTAAAAATTAAATTATTAAAATTTATTTCATGTGCAAAAAACGATGAGAACAAAAAACTTTGATTAATCAGTAAACAAATTAAGATGAACTTTGGTATCCTTTTGGCAAAGTATTTGAATTATTTCACATAGATTTTATTGAATAATTAAAACTATTATTTTTATTTTATTGTACAATTTAAAATTATTATTGAAAAGTTTGGCAAAAATATTACAAATTTTTCAACAACAAAAAATATTGTTATAATTATTTTCATATTTATTGATTCGATTAATAAAATATTCTTAAAAAAAAAACGGACATTTTCGGATTTGGTTTTTCTTTTCTTTTTATATTCCTAGAAAAAGGATTTATTATTATTGTAATAATTACAGGTAAGTTTTAGGTTTTAAGTAATTTTATATATTTTCAAAATTCTTTTTAAAATAATTACTATAATATTATAATTTAACTTAAGCTATTTTCTTAAATAAAAATATATATCAAATGGGGTTTAAAAAAATATAAAACAAAAATAAATTACTATGAAAATCCATAAAAATAAAACAATACTTCAACTATAATGTAGGATAAAAAAAAATTTAAATTAAGATAAGCAAAAAATATATTTAAGCAGAGAAGAAAGAAATCTTGTACATAACCATATTTCGATATATTAAATCTATGATTAAATTTAAATAAGAAGCGAAGCTTCATTTTAACTAAACTAAATAATTCAAATAATATATTAGTGGCACAAAGGACATTTTTTTTCTTTTTCGTAATCAGTCTTCATCAAATAAGAAATTTATTTTGAAATTTTTGTAAATAGAAAAATCATTTTTTTTTTGAATTGTAAAAATTAAAAAATTACACATTAATCTGTAAAAAAAAAATCTCCCTTCAAAAACGAAAAAGAAAACATCTCTAATCAATATTCAACTTAAAAGAATAGTGTAGAAAAATATATAAAATATAAATAAACAAAAAAATATTATATTTACACAAAATTTTAATAAATTTCGAAAATATAACGAAAAAACTTTTTATATGAAATAGAAAACTAGCAAATAGTTAAGAGAATATTTTAAATTATAATTAAAGAAGAAAAAAATAAGATTAAATAAATTAAAGAAAATCTCATTAAATAAATTAAAAATATATAATTTTCAAAAAGATATTAAATTAATATAAATTAAAGTTAGTGTAAATATTATCGAGAAAATTATTTAGATAAATTTTCAAAATAATTGAAAAGAAAATTTATTAGAAAATGTTGTTAAAATAGAGTTGATTGATGTACTTGGAATGAATAAGAAGAAGCAGAAAAGAAGACTTTTTTGGGCTTAAAAACTGTTGAAGAGCAATTGAAGAAAAAAAAATATCTTTTTTTAAGGAAATATCAAAAAATTCAGCGTTTTTATTAAGAAAATAACCAAAAATTTTTATTTTAAATTCAAAATACTTACGAATAAAAAAATTATAAAATTTTAAAACGAACAGAAAAACGATCTATACTCACAATAAAATAGATCAGTTCATAATAGAGGGAATTATCTAAAGAGAAAAGAAAATAAGAAAGAATAAAATACGAATTGTGGGCTTGCAAATTGATCAAGAATGTTTGAAGAAAAAAATACACATAAAAAAGAAGGAAAACCAAAAATCAGTCTATTTTTAATAAAAAACTCGATCATTTTTATTTAAAATTCAATTTTTACGAATTATAAACTATCAAAAATTTAAACTGAACAGAAATCAAGAAGAAGAAAAGACGAATTTTTAGGTTGCAAATTAACCAGGAATGCTTAGACAAAAAAATACACGTAAAAAGAAGGGAAATCAAAATTCAGTCCTCTTTTATTAAAAAAAAACTCCATTATTTTTATTTAAAATTCTATTTTCCACGAATTACAAATTATAAAAATTTAAACTGAACAGAAATCAAGAAGAAGAAAAGAAGAATTTTGGACTTGCAAATTGATCAAGAATGCTTAAAGAAAACACTACACGTAAAAAAAGGGAAACCAAAATTTAGTCTATTTTTAATAAAAAAACTCGAATATTATTATTTAAAATTCAATTTTCCACGAATTATAAATTTTGAAAATTCAAATTGAACAGAAATCATACAGAAGAAAAGACGAATTTTTAGCCTGCAAATTAATCAACAATGCTTGAAGAAAAAAATATACCCAAAAAAAAACGGAACCCAAAATTCAGTCTATTTTTAATAAAAAACTCGAATATTTTTATTTAAAATTCAATTTTCCACGAATTACAAATTTTCAAAAATTTAAACTGAACATAAATCAAGAAGAAGAAAAGAAGAATTTTTGGAATTGGAAATTAATCAAGATAATCACGCAAAAAAAGGAGAAACCAAAATTCAGTCCACTTTTAATAACAAAAAAAACTCAATTATTTTTATTTTAAATTCAATTTTCCACGAATTATAAATTGTGAAAACTCAAATTGAACAGAAACACGACCAGCAATCAAGATCAGTTGATAATAGAGAGAATCGTTCAAAGAAACTTGAAAATTATGAGAGAAATCAAGAAGAAGAAAAGAAGAATTTTGCATATAAAAATGTTTATGTTGATTTGAAAAAAATTAAATGAAAGAAAATAAAATTAAAAATTCAGTTATTTTAGAGGAAAATGAAAATTTTTTTATTTTTGATTTAATTAATTAAAAATACTTTGTGACGAATTAAAAATTATACAAATTCAAAGCGTTAAGACTCAAAAAAAGATCAGTTGATAATAGTGAGAAACGTTCAAGGACACGTCAAAATGATGAGAGAAATCACGAAGAAGAAAGGAAAAATTTTGGATCAGAGAAAATAAAAAAATATAAAAAAACAGTTTTTAAAAATAAAATCAAAAAATATTTATTTTAAATTTAAGCTAATTAAAATACTTCCTCACGTATTAATAGTTGTAAAAAATCAAAGCGTTAAGAGACACGATCAACACTAAAAGAAAAAGATCAGCTGATAATAGAGAGAAAGGTTCAAATAAACGTCAAAATTATAAGAAAAATCAAGAAGAAGAAAAGAAGAAATTTGCATGAAAAGAAAAGAAAAACTTAAGTAAAAACTTTTAAAGGAAAATAAAAAAAACATTTATTTTAAATTCACTTTAATTGAAAAATTTGCTCACGGATTAAAAACTATTAAAATTCAAAGCGTTACGAAACGAACAATATTCAAAAAAAAGATCTCAGTTGATAATAGAGAGAATCGTTCAAAGAAACTTGAAAATTATGAGAGAAATCAAGAAGAAGAAAACAAGAATTTTTCATATAAAAATGTTAAAGTTGACTTTAAATAAATTACATGAAATGAAAATAAAAATAAAAATTCAGTTCTTTTAGAAGAAAATTAAAATTTTCCTATTTTAAATTTAATTTAATTGAAAATACTTTGTCACGAATTAAAAATTATAAAAATTCGAAGTTTTAAAAAACAGGATAAAAAAACTCCAGAAAAGGTCAGCTGATAATACAGAGAAAGGTTCAAAAAAACGTCAAAATTATAACAGAAATCAAGAAGAAGAAAAGTAGAATTTTGCATAAAAGAAAATAAAAATGATAAAAATGCAGTTTTTTTAAAGCAAAATTAAAAAATATTTATTTTTGATTGTAATTCAATTAAAATATTTTCTCACGTATTAAAAATTATAAAAATTCAAAGCATTAAGAGACACGATCAATACGTAAGAAAAAGTCACCTGATAATACAGAGAAACGATCAAAGAAACGTCAAAATTATGAGAGAAATCAAAAAGAAGAAAAGTAGAAATTTGCATAAAAGAAAATAAAAATGCAGTTTTTTAAGGCAAAATTAAAAAATATTTGTTTTAAATGCAATTTAATTAAAATATTTCCTCATGAATAAATAATTATAAAAATTCCAATCATTAAGAGACACGAACAATACTTAAAATAAAAGCTCAGCTTTACTCAAAATAAAAGCTTCTGATAATAGAGAGAAGAGTCCACAGAGACGTCAATGTTCTGACAGCTATCAAGAACTCATTTAGTTTGGGATTCAATATTCGGTATGTCTTCAAAGAACAATTATGAATACCTGGGTTGGGTTTTTTCTTTTTTTTAAATGTAAGAAAACATCGAAAAAATTTTAATAATATAAAAGTTGAAATATTTTTTATAAAACTAAAAGCCCTCCATCCGAACGCCAGAATTTTCGATGACTTTTGCCAATCAAATTAGATCACTGGCATCAATTTCTAGTCGAATATTGTTCATAAGGTCTGAAATTGTTCTTGGATGAGATTGGCTTCAAAAGATTTTTGGAGCCAATGCACATTAGCGTTTCGTGAGATTCTCTGATCATCGAATTTCATCGATGTTTTGACGTGATGTGTGGCTTTTAGCGCCGTTTTTTTTTTTGAAACCAAAACTCGTTCACATTCAATTTATTCAATTACGGCGACCACAAAAATTTCGGCAACAAAGAAACGTCAAAATTATGAGAGAAATCAAAAAGAAGAAAAGTAGAAATTTGCATAAAAGAAAATTAAAATGCAGTTTTTTTAAGGCAAAATTAAAAAATATTTGTTTTAAATGCAATTTAATTAAAATATTTCCTCATGAATAAATAATTATAAAAATTCCAATCATTAAGAGACACGAACAATACTTAAAATAAAAGCTCAGCTTTACTCAAAATAAAAGCTTCTGATAATAGAGAGAAGAGTCCACAGAGACGTCAATGTTCTGACAGCTATCAAGAACTCATTTAGTTTGGGATTCAATATTCGGTATGTCTTCAAAGAACAATTATGAATACCTGGGTTGGGTTTTTTCTTTTTCAAACCTGTAAGAAAACATCGAAAAAATTTTAATAATATAAAAGTTGAAATATTTTTTATAAAACTAAAAGCCCTCCATCCGAACGCTAGAATTTTCGATGACTTTTGCCAATCAAATTAGATCACTGGCATCAATTTCTAGTCGAATATTGTTCATAAGCTCTGAAATTGTTCTTGGATGAGATTGGCTTCAAAAGATTTTTGGAGCCAATGCACATTAGCGTTTCGTGAGATTCTCTGATCATCGAATTTCATCGATGTTTTGACATGATGTGTGGCTTTTAGCGCCGTTTTTTTTTTTGAAACCAAAACTCGTTCACATTCAATTTATTCAATTACGGCCACAAAAACTTCGGCAACATTATAAAATTTATTACAAATAAAATAATAACGAATGAATGAACATTTTTAGCCGCACAGTAAATATGAAAACTGTCAAATTTCAAAATAAACGAAGCTCAAATAATGAGTTCGCAATGAGCAGCAACAACGACCTCGTATCAATGAGCAAGCGCAAATTTCACCTTCTACATTCTTATCATAAAAAAAAATTTACGAGTGTACACGCAAAAATCGTCCACTTACACGATTAGTGCCATGTACTCTCGAACGTTTCGCTAAGTTAAGCCAGAGAAAATCGTCTATTTGACGCACGATGTAATCTAAGCTTAAGAACTAGTAGTATAAGCATTTTAAGCATATAATACACAGATCGCTTACACCAGTCAAAAAAACGCAAACATTGACTGTCATGCTTATTGATCGATGAATATTATCCAACGTTTCTTATGTAGGAAGTGTTCGCTTCGAATTGAATCTTAAATATTAAAAAGATGAAAAGAAAATATTTTTGCTCCAAAGAACTGATCAAGTTAACTTGAAAGAAAAATATAAGAAACGAAAGAAATATTTATATTAATTTCGTTTTAAAGAAAAATCAAAAAGTTTTCATTTAAATCTTCAATTCTTTTTCACAAACTAATCAATTGTAAAAATTCAAATAGGACAGAAAAGCGATCAATACTCAAAAGGAGAAGGGTCAATTGATTATAAAGACTGGCATCCGCAGAGACGCCCATATTATGATATAATAGAAATCAAGAAGAAGAAGAAAAGAGGAATTTTCATAAAACTCATAATATTGGATAAAAACAAACTGAACTAAAGTTAATATAACTTAACAATTTTTTTTTTGATTTAGTAAAACAAACTGAAAAGAAAATAACAAAACTGAACGTAACAATATGAAAAAATCAAGAAGAAGAAAAGAAGAATTTTCTTCTTTATGGCAGATTTTGATAAAGAAGTAAAAAAATTAAAAATTAAAAAAAGAATACATTTTTGGCAGAAATGAACCACCAAACGAAATGGTAAAAAAAGGACTAACTTTTCGAAATACATATTAGAAAGTTAGTTTCGCAAAGTACATGAACAAAAAAATTATTTTTTTTTCTTTTCTAAAATGTCCTGAAAATAATTAAACAATTTCAACGAAGAGAAAATATTTTTCTCTATTTTCTATTAAACGAAACGAAATACAACCAAAAAAAAACCAACAAATTCTATATTTAAAAAAAGAAAATTCTCTACAAAAGACAGAAAAGAGGAAACATAAAAAATTGAAATAAATTTTATAGAAAATAAGAAAATTATACCAAAAAAAAAGAAAACAAATAAAAATCGTGATACTAAAATTTTGGCAAATATAAAATGAAATTCTATTAATAAAAAAAAATAAGTTAAAATAGCAGAAAATTACAATATATATAAATGTATGTAAATGGTTAGGAGAAAAACTATATAAATTAGGAAATTAGACAGAAAAATATTAAATACAAAATACGATATTAAAGTTTCGTATTACAATTTCCTAATAATCAGATGATATTTAATTAGTGAATATTTTTAATCAGTCTTGTATATGCAAACTTATCTAGATTATTTTTCAAATCCCAAAAAAATGAAAGATTTGAAATAGTATCCACTCATATTAAGAGCCTAAAAAAATCATAGTAATTTTTTATACAAAAAAGATAAACTGCAATAAAATTATTAGAATTTTTAAGATCTTTATTTTTTTGTTAAAATTATTTTTATTATGATATAATTTTTTTTTTGGTTGTATATTTACATTAACACCTATTTTCCATAGAAATACTAAAAAATTCATATTCAAAAATGTGTACTTAAACTAAAAAAAAATTGTTCATCCTTTCACCGGTAGTGGGAAAAATCCAAATTAAAACGTATTCAAGCTTATTTATTACACTTTTTTTTTTAATTGAAATAAGTTTTAATATTACACGAAATTTTGCCAAAATTTAAAACCATTTCAGATGATATTAAAATTGTTGTTTCGAAAATTAAAATTTAAAAAGAAAAAAAAAAATGTTTTGACAAATTTCGAATTTTTATTTGGAAAAATGTGCAAATTATCTAAAAATATTTGTTAAAAAGTCCATTTTTTTTTTGGCCTAAAGTAGAACTAAAATTTTATTTATATATTTTTCTGTTACATTTTCATGAATAATTGGAAAAATTGATTCTTATACGAGGCACAGCTGATAAGTTTCCGGCTGAACACATAGATGGCGTTGGTAGATCGAATTTCCTAGAGGATTTGTATAGCACTATCCTATACTAGTTCATATACAAGATTGTAGGTCAATGATTTTGTTATTAAACGGTTGATAACCTTTGCAATGAGACGCATTTGTTTTAATTAGGAATTTTTATTTGGAAAAATGTGCAAATTATCTAAAAATATTTTTAAAAAATACTTCTCTTTTTTTTGGCTTAAAGTAGAATTAAAATTTTATTTGAATATTTTTATTTATAAATTTTTTTTAAGTTTGCTTTTTTTTATCTGTTAAATTTTCTTTAATAATTGGAAAAAAAACGATTTTTATACGAGGCACATCTGATAAGTTTCCGGCTGAACACATAGATGGCGTTGGTCGATTGAATTTCCTAGCGGATTTTTATAGTACTATCCTATACTAGTTCACATACAAGATTGTAGACCAATAGCTTTATTATTAAACGGTTGATAGCCTTTGCAATGAGATGTATTTTTTTAAATTATCGAACAAGAAATGAACTCTTCATATTCAAATGAGAAAATAGTGGCTTTCTGAATTTAAAGAAGGGTCGTAAGAGCTCTGAGTACGAATCACGTTGAGGACAAACTTACAAAATGATGGAAAAAATCAATAAAATTGTAATTTTTTATATGTTTTTTTGGGTATGGTGAAGCTTTGCACAAGGTTGGTGCCAGAGAAAATTGTTTTAACTGAGAATCTAGCCATTTACAAGCGGATTCCCAATGCATTTTTGTGCCGATTTATAACTGAAAAAAAACTCCTAAAAGTGAACGACAGTCCAAAGAGTGGTCAAGGACACGCGAACAACAACCCCAAAGTAGGTAAAAACAATTTTGTCGGTCAATATGTTTATGGCGACTGTTTTCTGGGATGCAAAGAGGATCATCTTTATTGATTATTTTAAAAAGGGTAAAACTATCAAGGCAAATTTAGTGCAGCATTTAAAGGACGAAAAATCAGGTTTCACCATGGCAATGCCCCAGCACATTCGTTAGTCGTCGTAATGACTAATGACTAAAATCAATACACTAAAGTTGGAATTGCTTGCTCACCTGCCAAATTCACTTAACTTAATACCCAGCGACTAGCATCAATTTCCTAACCTCAAAAATTCTCTTAGTAGATTAACGATTTAAGAGTTATAAGGCAGTTTTTGATGGTGTAAATTAGTATTTTGAGGACTTCGATGAATCATATTATGAAAATGGTATTTGTAGATATTATGATGCCCAAAAAAAAACCGATAAAACCCCAAAAAATATTTTTTTCATTACTAGGCCAGAAACTTATCAGCCCACCCTCGTACCAATTAATCAAAAATTTAAAAAAAAAAAAAAATTTTGTGTAAAAATTTTCATAACTTTAACAACTACAAACAAAAAAAACTTTTAATCACGAAAAGTACTCTAAGTAAATTAGTAAGTAAATAAAAGAAATATAACAAAAAAAAAATATTAAAATATTTAAAAAAAAACCATTAGAAAAATAATAAATACTAATTAATTTTAAGACTTAAAATTTTTTTAAATAAATAAAAAAAAAACTTAGTTCTTAAGAGAAAAGAGAAATTTTTAATGACAATTGTTAGATACTAAATAAAAAAAAAAGCAGAAAAATAATATTAGTTAAATTATAAGAAAAAAGAGGGAAGAAAATTACGAGAAAGAGTAAAGAGTGGTCAGAGGTCCTGTTTGACAGCATAAACCGTGAAGGAAAATTTGTAAAAAATATAAATCAATTACGAACTAAAAACGCCTAAACCTTAACAAACAAACGGAACCTTTTAAAAATATTTAAAAAAATAAACTACTTTTAAAAAAAATATCATTAAAAATATTTCAAAAAAAAATATTTTAATTTTTTGCCTTATTTTGATTAAATGGGAAATTATCAAGAAAAAAAAAATCAAAACCACATAAATCCATATTTTATGAAGATTACTAAG
Organism: Atherix ibis; assembly: GCA_958298945.1. NCBI lineage: Eukaryota > Metazoa > Arthropoda > Insecta > Diptera > Athericidae > Atherix > Atherix ibis. The sequence goes on from OY282609.1 coordinate 81,376,938, forward strand.
AAAAGATATTTATTTACTGTTGAACATTTTAAATATTTATAAATATTCACATTTATTCTTTTTATGTTTAGATTTATTTAAATCAATTTTGAAATGTCAGAAATGTTAAAACGAAAACTTTAGTAAAAAAAAAGTTGGTTTTTAAGTTTTATTAAGAAATGAAATAAATTCTTTTTCTACAAAAAAATGAATAAAATATAAAAATTTGTGTTTTAATTATAATATTATGTGATGAGTGAGTGAGGTGTGGTGGACTTTCTATTTGAAGTGATAGGAAAAAGGACTCTGCAACTTTGGATGGTTTTTGGATAGAAACCGATTGAATTATTGATGTAAAGGTAGGGGATAAGGTTATCAACAATAAATATACCCAAAAATTTTAACAATTCTTAATAATAATTGTACAGAAGATAAAAAAAAACTACTAGTTTTTACTAATTATAATAATAAAATTGTAAATATTTCTTACTAACAGCTAAAATATTTTCAATGACAGAAAAGTTTTGTTGCCAAAATTTATTTACAGTCAAAATTTTGTCCTGGAAAAAAAATTTTATTGTAAAAATTTTCTTTAAGAAAAACTTTCTATAATCGATATTTTTAGTTTAAAAAAATTTTAAGAACAAAATTTTTCAGGAACAAAAAAATTTCAAATAACATGAAACTTTTCAATAAAATAATTTAAGCAATTTTAACAGTTCGGCTGAAAAGTTTAGAACGTAACACAGTAGAAATATTTTTTTTTGCAAAATTCATTTTTATTATTCAACATAGTTGCCTTCGAGGGCGATACAGCGATTATAGCGATCTTCCAACTTTTTGATACCATTTTTATAGTACTCTTTCGGTTTTGCCTCAAAATAGGCCTCAGTTTCATCATCGGTCTTTAATTTCTTGCCAGCGAGCATTCTCTTGAGGTCTGAGAATCTGTCCCTTCTGGAGATACTCAATGAATATTATACCACGCGCATCCCAAAATACAGACGCCATCACCTTGCCAGCCCACTGTTGCGTCTTTCCACGCTTTGGATTCGGTTCGTCGCTCGCTCTCCACTCTGCCGACTGCCGATTGGACTCTGGAGTGTAGTGACGGAGCCATGTTTCATCCACTGTCACATATCGACGCACAAATTCGGGTTTATTGCGCTTGAACAGCTCAAAACACTGCTCAGAATCATCAACACGTTGTTGTTTTTGCTCCACAGTGAGCTCACGCGGCACCCAATTTGCACACAGCTTTCGCATGCCCAAATATTCATGCACGATATGTCCAACACGCTATTTCGATATCTTCAGAGTCTCAGCTATCTCGCTCAACTTCACTTTACGGTGAATTCTCAGTAAAGAAAACTTTCTGTTAAGTGAATTCTCAGCTATTAAATTTTTATTCGAACAAAATTTCAGTCGAAAAGAATTTAATTCAATAAATTTCAGTCTAAAAAATTGTTTCCTAATAAAATTTTTAGGAATAAAAAATTGTTAAGTGCAAAAAAATTGTTGGTGCAAGAAATATTGTTTAAAATATTTTCAATGACAGAAAAGTTTTGTAGCTAAAAAATTTTTTATTTTACTCATAAAATTTTTGTCATTAAAAATTTTATCTGGGAATAAAAATGTTTTTTGTAAAAATTTTCTTTAAGAAAAATTTTCTATAATCTAATTTTTAGCTCACAATATTTTTAGTTTAAAAAATTTTAAGTAACAATAAACTTTTCAATAAAAATAATTTAAGTGAAAACAAATTTTTAGTAAAAAAAAAATTGTTTTAAGTGCAAAGGATTTTTTTGTGCAGTCAAAACAAATTTTAATAATTTTTCGTTGAAAATATTTTCAATGACAGAAAAGTTTTGTAGCTAAAAAATTTTTTAATTAAGTCGTAAAATTTGTTTACAGTTAAAATTTTGTCCAGAATAAGAAATTTTTCTCATAAACACAATTTTATTAAAGGAAAATTTCCGTTAATCGAATTTTTAATTAAAAAAATTTTTATTAACTCAATTTTTCAGGAACAAAAAAATTGCAAGTAACATGAAACTTTTCAATAAAAATAATTTAAGCAATTTTAATAAAACAAAATTTCTGTTAAGTGAATTCTCAGGAACTAAATATTTATTCGAATAAAATTTCATTCAAAAAGCAATTAATTTAATAAATTTTAGTTTAAAAAATGGTTAAGCGCAAAGAATGTTTTGTGTAGTTAAACAAAATTTAAGTTAAAAAAAGTTTTTATTAAAAATATTTTCAATTTACAGTCAAATTTATGTCCGGGAAAAAAATTTTTATCATAAAAAAAATTTTTTTAACGAAAATTTTCTATAATCGAATTTTTAGCTTACAATATTTTTAGTTTAAAAAATTCTAAGTAACAATAAACTCTTCATTAAAAATAATTTAAGTTAAAACAAATTTTTAGTGAAAAAAAAATTTTCTGTGAAGTTAATTTTCAAGAATAAAATTGTTTTCTAATAAAATTTTTAAGAATAAAAAATGATAAAGAATTTTCGTGCAGTCAAAACAATTTTAGTAATTTTTCGTTGAAAATATTTTCAACGACGGAAAAGATTTGTTGCTACAAATTTTTTCAGTTTAGTCGTAAAAATTTTTTAAACTAAGTTTTTTGACAGTCAAAATTTTGTCCGAAATAAGAAATTTTTCTCATAAAAACAATTTTCTTAAAGAAAAATTTTTGTTAATCGAATTTTTACCTCACAATATTTTTAGCATTAAAAATTTTAAGTAACACTAAACTTTTCAAAAAAAATTTTACTTGAAAGAAGTTTTCGTTAAAAATATTTTCAATGACAGGAAAGATTTTTCACTAAAAATTTTTTAAACTAAATTTTTTGACAGGCAATATTTTTTTTCGGAATAAGAAAAATTTTCTTATAAAAACAATTTTCTTAAAGTAAAATTTTGGTTAATCAAATTTTTAGCTCACAATATTTTTGGATTAAAAGATTTTTACTAACTAAATTTTTTAAGTAACATAACAATTTCAAGTAACAGTAAAAAAACAATTCCTATTAAAACAAATTTTCAGTCTAAAAAATAAAAAATGTTTAAATGTACAGAATTTTAAGTGATAGAAAAGTTCTGTTGCCAAACAATTTTTTTTCAATAAAAAATTTTTTACCATAAAAACAATTTTTTTTTAAAGAAAGTTTTCAGTAATTAAATTTTTATTTAAACAAAAAATGCACCAAAAGGGTTTTAATTCCAAAATTGTTTTGGACAAACATTTTTTCGATGAAAACAATTTTTATTAACAAAAATTCAAGGAAATAAATTTTCTACAATCAAATTTTTAGCTCTAAATATTTTTTGTTTAAACAGTTTTTACTAACTAAATTTTTTAGTGACAAAAAACTTGTAAGTAATAGCAACATTTTCATTAAAAATAATTTAATCAAAAACAAGTTTTATTCAACGCTATTAAGTAATTAAAAAAGTTTTTTAAACAACAAAGTTTTGAGATAGAAAATTTTCATTTGCAATTAATTTTCATAAAATTACAAAAATATTCTCAGTAAAAACAATTTTCTGGTAACTTAATTTGCAGAAATAAAATTTTAATTCAAATAAGAAAAAACTTGTTAGCAAAAATAATTCCTATTAAAAAAAATTTCAGTAAAGCAAGATTTTAGTTAAATTAGAAAATATAAAAATTTAATATTTCTAATAAAATTTCTAGGAATTAAAAATGCTTAAATAACAATAATATGTTCGGTTTATAAATTTTCTGTGCAGTTAAAACAAATATTTCGATTTTAAAAAGAATTCACTCAGTAAAAATATTTTCACTTAAAAAGAATTGGCATTAAATCAATTATCACTTTAAAAAAATATTTGCAGATAATTAAATAAATTTTTAGAAATAAAATTAAAGCCTTTAAGTTTGAAATTTTTTTTTATTAAAAATAATTTTCATAAGGCAAGATTTTAGTTATAAAATTTTTGTAGTTCACAATATTTTCACTAATAAGAAAGATTTATTAAACAAAATTCTCAGATAAAACAAAAATTAAATTAACAATAAAATTCCCAGTCAAAACAATTTAAAGTGTTGATTAAATTTAAACAAAAATGAATTTTTGTTCAAATTTAATTAAAACTATTAAAAAAAATCGAAAAAAAATTTTCAGTTTAAAAATTTTAAGATAAAAACTATTTTTAGTAAAAGAAAAATTTACACTTAACCAAATTAAGTTGGTTTGACAAATTAATAATTATTTTTAATGCCAATTTTCTGTAATAAATATTTTGCTTACAATATTTTCAGTCTAAGAAATTTTTATTTAATAAAATTTTCAATCAAAACAAAACTTGAAGTAATAATAAAATTCGCCGTTAAAAAAGAATTTAAGAGGAAGCAATTTTTAATCCAAATAATAAACAGTCAAAAAAAGTCGCAGTAAATATTATTTTCGGTCAAAAAAAAATTCTGTCCTTTAAAGATTTTTGGTTAGAAAAATCTTTCAGTTAAAAATTATTTATATTAAAATCAATTTCTATTAAAAAAAATTTTCATTAAAATTTCTTAGTCAAAAGAAATTTTGCCAAACAATTTTCAGTCTTGAGAATGTTATTAAAAAAAAGTTGCAGTAACAACAAAAATTTAAGTAACTTTGAGCGCATAAATTTCGTGTTAACAAAATTTCACTTTTAATAAGTAAAACTTTTTTAAGCTAAGAAAAGTTATGAGTTAAAAAAATTTCTGTTAAATAAACTTTCACAAATAAAATTCGTATTCAGTCAAAAAGTGTTTAAATTAAAAAATGTTTAAAGACAAAAAATTTCCATTAAAAACAATTATAATTTTTAAAAAAATTCCATGAAAATAACAATTTTCAGTTAACAAAAATTTGTTTCCTTAACAATTATTTTTATTAAATAAGATTTTCAGTATTAACAAAAGTTTAAGTAACAAAAAAAAAAAATTCGCTGTTAAAAATTTTTAGTTAGAAAATATTTTTTAGCAGAACATTTTTTTAGCTCAACAAATTTTTTTGAGCGAAGACAAAAGAAAAAAAAATTTTTGATTCAAATTAATTTCTGCTAAACAAAATTCAATAAAAAATAAAAAGCTTAAAAAAAAGTATTGGTTGCAAAAATCTTCTATTGAGAAAATGATCAATAAACCAAATTTAATAAAAAACTTCCGGAATATTTGTCAGCGTAAATTTCATAGAAACTAAAAAATTACTTTAAAACACAAAATTTTATCGAAATTTTTTTTTACATAATTTAATTTGAGAACTGAATTAGTTCAAGAAAAACATTCTGAAAAACTAAACTTAATATTATGTGACAAAAAATATGAATTTTTTCATGATTATTCTTAAATGTCTACAAAAGTTATACTGGAAAATGTCCAATAATTCCCACTCAACCAATGTTCATAAAATTCTTTTTTTTTATTCAAATAAAAAATTATGCATTTAAAAAATATGAGAAATCATGTAAAATGTAAACGAAATTAAATTAGTTTGATTTAAAATGAAATTTATTCCTAGAATCTCTGTCATGCGAATGGTGGTAAAATTGATTATGGAAATAATTGATGGAAAAGACCAAAATTCTGCATTCGATATTGGAAATTGTGCAGGTATTTTATTGAAAATAATAGTGAAAAAGCCGTTTGAGTATTGTGAATAAATTTGAATAATTTTTAAAACGCATCACAAAATATGAAATTGAAAAGGCGAAAAAATTCCAATTGCGCTAGCTTCGAAAAATTTACTACATTGTAAACGGCAATCAGACGTTCTCTAAAAAAAAATACAAGCACATCGAATCAATGGTATAGACTGCCTTCATCAGCTAAAAATCCAAATAAAATAATTAACAAATCAAATACATTAAAAAGGCGCAATATTTGAAAATTAATTCGGTCGGAAATTGTAATGAAAATAATCGCATGTAAAGTGAGTGAGCAAAAAAGCCGAAATTGTTGGGGCAATATTTTTTGCGAATATTGATGACGGTTTCGTAATTCAGGAACAATATCAGTGAAAACTTTTATTTTGTTAACGAAAAACTGATGGCCAAACAGGAAATAATTAATTGCACATAATTGTGGCTGTGACATGCCCGAATCTGCGCGTATATAGCCATTTTCACAGGATGGATTTCAATTAAGTATTTTCCGATAAAATTGGTTAAGGACGGCAGCAGAGAAAAGCCAAAATAGGATCAGTTACTGAAAAAATGAGCAAAGTAAATAAAACAATTGCCAGTTGACCGAAGTTTATTCGGGGATTCTCCACTCTACACGTATGGCTTTGAACCGCCATTTAAATTGAATAACATTTATTTTTTTAAAGCTATGCAAATAAATTTATCAATTATGGTTTAATTTAGCTTTTCAACGAATTTCGAGATTAGTAGCTGGAGCAAAACAATATTCAGTTTGAGCAGAAATTTCGAGTAGAAATTTCGAGTAGAAATTTTAATTAAAAATTTTCAATAAAAATTTTGAGTAGAAATTTTCAATAAAAGTTTAGAGTAGAAACTTTTAGCAGAAATTTTGAGTTGAAATTTTCAGTAGGAATTTTGAGTAGAAATTTTGAGCAGAAATTTTGTGCGGAAATTTTATGTCGAAATTTTCAGAAGAAATTTTGAATAGGAAATTTTGAGTCGAAATTTTGAGAGAAACTTTCAGGGGAAATTTTGAGTAGAAATTTTCAGAATTTTGAGACATTTTTTTTCGTTGAGATTTTGAGCAGAATTTTTGAGTTGAAATTTTATGTAGAAATTTTCAGTAGAAATTTTCAGTAGAAATTTTGAGCAGAAATTTTAAGAAGAAATTTTGAGAAGAAATTTTGAGAAGAAATTTTGAGTAGAAATTTTCAACAAAAATTTTGAGTAGAAATTTTCAACAAAAATTTTGAGTAGAAATTTCAACAATATTTTGAAGTAACAACTCTGAGTGGCAATTTTAAGTAGAATTTTCGAAAAGAAATTTTTATTAAAAATTTTGAGTAGAAATTTTCAGTAGAAATTTTGAGTAGAAATTTTCAGTAGAAATTTTGAATAGAAATTTTGCGTAGACTTTTTGTGTCAAAACTTTCAGAAAAAGTTTTGAATAGGAAATTTTGAGTAGAAATTTTGAGTGGAAATTTTGAGTAGACATTTTGAGTAGAAATTTTGAGTAGAAATTTTGAGCAGACATTTTGTCTGGAAATTTTGTGTCGAAATTTTGAATAGGCAATTTGGAGTCGAAGTTTTGAGAGAAACTTTCAGTGGAAATTTTAAGTAGAAATTTTGGTTAGAAATTTTCAGTAGAAATGTTTAATAGAATTTTGAACGGAAATTTTCGGTAGAAATTTTGAGAAGAAATTTTGAGTAGAAATATTCAGTAGAAATTTTCAACAAAAATTTTGAGTAGAAATTTCAACAAAATTTTTAAGTAAAAACTCTGTGTGGCAATTTTAAGTAGAATTTTCGAATAAAAATTTTTATAAAAAATTTTGAGTAGAAATTTTGAGTAAAAATTTTCTGTAGAAATTTTAAGTAGAAATTTTCATTATAAATTTTGAATAAAAATTTTGCGAAGACTTTTTGTGTCAAAATTTTCAAAAAAAGTTTTGAATAGGAAATTTTGAGTTGACATTTTCAGTACAAATTTTGAGTAGAAATTTTCAGTAGAAATTTGCAGAAGAAATTTTAAGTAGAAATATTCAGTACAATTTTTTAGTAGAAATTTTCAGTAGAAATTTTGAGTAGAAATTTTTAGTAGAAATTTTTAGTAGAAATTTTTAGTAGAAATTTTTAGTAGAAATTTTTAGTAGAAAATTTCAGTAGAAATTTTGAGTAGAAATTTTGTGTAAAAATTTTGAGAAGAAATGTTGAGCAAAAATTTTCAGAAAAACTTTTGAATAGGAAATTTTGAGTAGAAATTTTGAGCAGACATTTTGTCTGGAAATTTTGTGTCGAAATTTTGAATAGGCAATTTGGAGTCGAAGTTTTGAGAGAAACTTTCAGTGGAAATTTTAAGTAGAAATTTTCGGAAGAAATTTTGGTTAGAAATTTTCAGTAGAAATGTTTAATAGAATTTTGAGCGGAAATTTTCGGTAGAAATTTTGAGAAATTTTTTTTCGTTGAGATTTTGAGAAGAAAGTTTGAGTAGAAATATTCAGTAGAAATTTTCAACAAAAATTTTGAGTAGAAATTTAAACAAAATTTTTAAGTAAAAAAGTAGAATTTTCAAATAAAAATTTTTATAAAAAATTTTGAGTAGAAATTTTGAGTAAAAATTTTCAGTAGAAATTTTAAGCAGAAATTTGCATTATAAATTTTGAATAGAAATTTTGCAAAGACTTTTTGTGTCAAAATTTTCAGAAAAATTTTTGAATAGGAAATTTTCAGTACAAATATTGAGTAGAAATTTTCAGTAGAAATTTGCAGAAGAAATTTTGAGTAGAAATTTTTAGTAGAAATTTGCAGAATAAATTTTGAGTAGAAATATTCAGTACAATTTTTTAGTAGAAATTTTCAGTATAAATTTTGAATAGAAATTTTTAGTAGAAATTTTTAGTAGACATTTTTAGAAGAAATTTTCAGTAGACATTTACAGTAGAAATTTTGAGCAGAAATTTTGTCTAAAAATTTTGAGAAGAAATTTTGAGCAAAAATTTTCAGAAAAACTTTTGAATAGGAAATTTTGAGTAGAAATTTTGAGGGGAAATTTTGAATAAAAAATTTGAGTGGATATTTTGAGTAGAAATTTTTTAGTTTAGAAATTTTCAGTATAAATTTTCAGTATAAATTTTTAGTACAAGTTTTCAATATAAATTTCCAGCGAATATTTTCAGGATTTCTTGAAGGAATTTGTTGCAAAAATCAGACCACTAAATTTGTACTCGTAAATTTTCAATTCGAAGCCATAAACAATCATTTTATTTTCCGTAACATTAATTCGGTGATTTGATTTGTCCGATGGGCACATGGCCAAAAACTTCCAAAAACAAGAAAATCAACTGAAAATTTGAGGAAGCCCGCTTGTCCTTTGCCTTTTTGTGGGGGTGTTTGTTTTCGTGTAGGTTAGAAACTAGAAGTCCATCAATTATACGGACAGGGAGGAGGGGGGCTTGCTTTGTGAAGAACGGTCAGTCGTATTTTGTGAAACTATTCTTGAACTGCTTATGCCTTGTTGAGTTTATATCGTCACTGAATCTGTAGTTTTTGCTAGCTTATGAGTTTTTCCGGGGGTAATGGAAGGAAGGAGATTCTCATGTAGACGATTGCGAAAGCTAGAAACTAAAAAAAGACGAAATAGAAAACCCAAAACGAATTGTTACATTTTTACTACCAACTTTTCGTACTTTGCTCAAACATATTCGGATCTGGTAGCCTACCAAAAATTCTCAGTTTAGTTCGTTTGCTTTGTTGGCCTTTTGTTTGTAAATCGATAATTTTTTGTCTGTTGGCTTTCAGAACGAGAAACCATTTTCTGTTGGAATCACCCACTTTTCTCGAATCTACCTTATGTAACCGTGAGAAAACGGGAATTTTCCAACGCAGCAGAATCTGCTCACTCGTGTGAGTATCAAATCGGGTGATGCCATTCCGACGAGACATTGTCATACAAAATACTTTGCTATTCCCTACTTCACTTCTGGTTGTCGTCTTGTCGTCAACAAGTTCCTTTTCACTACACAAATTTACAAACAAGAACGCATGTAAGGACATATCCAGAGGGCAGAATTATTAAAGAGCCAGCAAATTCCTGTAATATTATCCTTTTTAGGGGAAGTACAAAATTAATCTCGAAATGAATTTATCGAGCAAATGTGACGAGGGTAAATTTATCTGTTATCGCCACTTCAATGGCAGATTTCGCATCTTGTGTGGGTGGTCTGGCCGCAGGCATTATTATTACCGAAAATAAATCTTCGTTGTTATTAATACTCAAAGTTGGATAACTATTTTTAGTTAGTTACATAGTTGCTGGTGACATCTTCTTCATTTGCGGTTCGAATGTAATTTCATTTGGTTCGCTCTCCTCCTACCCCTTTGCGATAGACTGCTTTGGACAGCAATAAGTTTCGTATTCTGTCTTCCTTAATTTACTATTCGAACATAATTTGACTTGATATCCTTTAATTTGTTGAAACTTTTCTAGTCTTATTTCTGTGCCCATCCCTCACTGGTTTCCAAAATCAACAGTAGTCGAATCTAATAGAACTTTTTTTATTCTCAAAACCACATTTATAGACACGTTCATCTGTTATTCTCAGTATTGACGTATTCCAATATCGTAGGTATGGTAAAAAATAATCCAAAATGAACTTATTCTCGTCTACAATTCGAAATATTCTGTCATGTTGAATTATTGGCAAAACTTAGTTCATTTAAGACTTCTTTCTCTTATATTAAAGACAAAATATTTCAATACAAAATTTATATGAAATTGAAGTTCAACAATTTTCATGGTAAAGTTTAATGAAAAATTATTACAGAAAATTTATTCCAATAAGTTTTGTAGAAAATTTTAACCGAAAATTTGTACCGAAAAATTTTACTGAACAATTTTTAATGACAATTTTTACTGAAAATTGTTAGCGAACATTTCTACCGAACATTTTTACGAAAAATTGTTACCGAACATTTTTACCGATCATTTTTACTGAGAATTTTAATCGACAATTCTTACCGAACATATTACCGAAAAATTTTATCGAACAATTTTACTGAAAATTCTTACCGAACAATTTTTAATGAGAATTTTTACTAAAAATTGTTAGCGAACATTTCTACCGAACATTTTTACCGAAAATTGTTACCGAACATTTTTACCGATCATTTTTACTGAGAATTTTAATCGACAATTTTTACCGAAAATATTACCGAAAATTTTATCGAACAATTTTACTGAAAATTCTTACCGAACAATTTTTAATGAGAATTTTTACTAAAAATTGTTAGCGAACATTTCTACCGAACATTTTTACTGAAAATTGTTACCGAACATTTTTACCGATCATTTTTACTGAGAATTTTAATCGACAATTTTTACCGAAAATATTACCGAAAAATTTTACCGAACAATTTTACTGAAAATTTTTACCGAACAATTTTTAATGAGAATTTTTACTGAAAATTGTTAGCGAACATTTTTACTGAGAATTTTAACCGACAATTTTTACCGAAAATATTACCGGCAATTTTTACCGAACATTTTTTATATTGAAAATTTTCACCGAATTTGTACCAACATTTTTACGTAAAATTTCTATCAAAAATTTATTCCGAAAATTTCTAACGAAAATTTTTCGGAAAATTTTTACCGAACATTTTTACCGCGAATTTTCACTGAATTTTGTTACCAAACAATTTGCCGATAATTTTTACCGAACATATTTATTGAAAATTTGTACCGAAAATTGTTACGAAAAATTTTCACCGAGAAATTTTACGGAACATTTGTACGGAAATTTTTACTGAGAATTTTTACCGAAAATTTAACCGAATATTTTTACCAAACGTTTTTACCGAAAATTTTCACCAAACATTTTAACCGAAAACTTTTACTAAGAATTTTTACAGAAATTGTTACCGAATAATTTTACCAAAAATTTTTACCGACCAGTTTTTCGAAATTTCGCCTGAAAAGTTATTACTTAAAATTATTGCCTCAAAATTTTAACCGAAAATGTTTACTTAAAATTGTTGCCGCAAATTTTAACCGAAAGTTTTTACAAAAAATTTTAACCGAAAATTTTTACTGAAAAAATATACGAAATATTTTTATCGGAATTTATAACAAAGTTTTTTAACGAAAATTTTTACTGAAAATTTTTAAAGAAAAATTTACCAAACATTTTTACTGGAAAGTTTTACCGGAATTTGTACCAAAATTTTTTATTGGAAATTTTTACTGAACATTTTTACCCAACGTTTTTACCGAAAATGTTTACCGAGAAAATTTTACCGGACATTATTTACTGAAAAATTTTATCGAATATTTTTACTGAAAATTTTTATTGAAACTTTTTACCGAAAATATTACAGATAATTTTTACCGAAAACATTTTTAAAATATTTTTATCGGAATTTGTACCAAAATTTTTTAACGAACATTTTTACTGAAAATTTTTATCGAAAAATTTATCAAACATTTCACCGGAAATTTTAACAGGAAATTTGTACGAAAACTTTTTATTGGAAATTTTACCGAAAATTTTTACCCAACGGTTTTATCGAAAATATTTACCGAGACAATTTTACCGAACATTATTTACTGAAAAATTTTATCGAACATTTTTACGAAAAAATTTTATCGAACATTTTTACCGAAAATGGTTACTACAATTCCTCACGAAAATTTTTACGTAAAATTCATTTCTATGAAAAAATTTGTTCTGATAATTTTTATCGAAAATTTCTAACGAAAATATTTACCGAAAATATTTTCTAATAATTTTAACCGACAATTATTTTCGAAAGTTTTTAGCGAAAACTTGTATCAAAAATTTTTACTGAAAATTTTGATGAAGTTATTATTTTTTGTAAGCAAATTTCATCATCTTAGCTTATTATTTTGCTGACATAGTTTTAAGCTTACTTACATATGTAATAATTGGAATTGGATGCAGAAACATTTCAATTAAAATCGAGCAATTTTTTTTGAATCCCAATCGGAATAAACCTTTTCCCTTCTAAAAATACGAATCACTATTAATTTTGTTAGATTTTCCAAACACATTCGATCTCAACTGGCAATAAAATGAAATTAATTCTTGTGTTCGTTGCTGTTTGTAGAGTGCAAACTTATTTCATCGAAAACGATTATCAAAAACTGAGTTTGAACAGAACAGCCATTATGCGGATTTCATTGAAACGAAAGATTTTCATTTTATTATGAATACGCAGGAACGTGCTGTCAGTCAATTTTTCGTATGCGCGTTTTGTAAGAATCTTCGAAATTTGCTTAACGCACGATGGTTTACGTGCCTTGACTTTTGTTGCTCCACTTTCCGAGGGTATGTTCAGAGGCATTTATCAGCACAAGCAAATCATCCCATTTTATCGACTAGGATTTAGTGATAGTTGCAGGAGCGTACGCTTCACTGTCTTCATCGTGTCACAATAGGAATAGTTTCATCGCCCACGTTTATTGTTAATCAAAGTTATGACTGCCTTTGCAAAGCAGTCATAAAAGCACTTTTATTTATCGCTAAATGCTCATACATAAACAAGAAAATTGAACATTTTAATATGAAATGATGCGAGGAAGTGAAGCCCAAAAACCCAGTTGGATGCTTTCTAATTTCATCAACAAAGGTGCCAGTAATAGTTTCGGTGTGCATTTCTATCACGTCTCCTACAAATTACCACCGCATCTCGTTGAGTTCTTCTGCAAAAACTATTCTCACACGAAACTAACAAATTGGATTTTGAATGCAAATACCTCCAATTTTGCTTTTATCGTTATTCTAAGCCACCGACCTTGTACAATTTGCCGAAATCATATTCGTTCCAATTACACATTTTCAAAATAGAGTTTGCACCTTCTTCAATAGGAAAACACAAATGAAACCAATCAAATTGGAACCAGATCCCCATTTCGATAGTGTTCTCACATCTTTTCATATGAGCAATTATTCCAAAATAATTATTGAGTGAATTTCAAGTAAAGCTTCAATTGAACTTATACTAAAGTGGAATTCCAAACGAATCACAAAATAATTATTATCAACGGAGATATTAACTATACTCAGAAATTGTAATTATTTTCTGAGAATGAAATGAACATTTTTTGGGTCTTTAGGGTATTTGGTTATTGATATTATCATGAAAATTCTGCTATCAAGAACTGAATTTCTATTATAATTAATACAAAATTATAACTAAAAAATTGATGACGTCCCATTTCTTATCGAATATAGCAGAAAAATTATGATAAATGTCAATAAATATAGTTTTTGTTAAGGTCTTTGGTAGCCATTTTGAATTTAACATTGAAACCATTACGATTTTTTTTTTGTTGGAAAATGTCCACTTCAATAATTTTGTACTCCAAATTAAAGCTGTTCTGAATGATTTTCTTTTAAAAGAAATATGATCGGAGCCATTTTGAATTTAAAACTTAACAAAGGTTTTTGTAGGCGGCCATCTTGTTCCTGAAACTGTCAAGCGCTGCCAGTTATTATTTTGAAAAGTCATCGGCGCTATTTTTAAATTGATATTCTGCTGTTAGATAGTCTCAATCATCTAAAATTTTGAGTGCAATCAAAATTTTAAAGATGTCGCGTTGGTAGCCATTTTAATTTTGAAATTTTAACGATAACAGCTTTAGCAGTGATTATTTTTCTCCGAAAACGTTTATGAATTAAAATCGCAACGAAATTTGAACTGTAGCAGGTGCTAAGATCATAAATTACTTTAACGAAGAGTCACCGTCGGCCATTTTCAAATTGTCATTTTACTATACCAGACAGATTAGTCGTGATGGTTGTAGCCATCTCGAACTTTGACTCCTATTATATTACGAAATTTCACCGGCAGCCATTTTGATCTTGAAATAAATAGAATAACAGTCCAATGAGTCATGATTACATTTCCGAAATGTGCGCTAAACCATTTTGAAGTTTTAACTTAAAAAAATTTTGTTTGGCAGCCATTTTGACCATGAAATTAAAACTGTACCAGATGGTGGGATCTCGAGTTTAATATTCAAATAGGCGTTGTCGGTTATGAGTTTCTTTCAAAAAAATATGAACACAGGCATTTTGAATTTGAAATTTAAAACATTTTTTATCGATAGCCATCTTTACCCTGAAATTTAAACTATACCAGATGATGGGGTCCCGAGTTATTTTTCCAAAAAGTTATTGGAAAACAGACAGAGTAATTGTGAGAATGTCAGCCATTTTTATCTGTAATCGATATTGCAATTTGGCAAAATGGCAGCCATCTTGATTCTCAAATTAAAATTGTATCATATAATGGGTTCACTAGATATTGTTACGAAGAGTTATCGGCGGCCATTTTGTAATTGACATTATGCTGTACTAGACAAATTATAATCGAAGTTTTAATTTTAAAAAATGTTGTTGGCAGCCATCTTGAACTTTAATTGCTTTCGTAGAAACATGAACGCAACCATTTTGAATTTGAAATTTTACGTAATTTTTTGAAGTAGCCATCTTGATTTTGACATTTAGAGTATAACAATCGACGATTTTCTTTCAAAGAAATATGAACAGAGCCATTGTGAATTTGTAACTTTAGAAATTTTTTTTGGCAGCCGCCATCTTGAACCGCAAATTTAAACTTTTGGCTGCCATCTTGATTGTCAAATTAAGAAATTATTATACTGAAATAATGTTAGGCGGTTGAATTGAGAGCTCTTCTTTCGGTTTTATTATTTTTAACAAATAGTTTATATTAAATATGAAATTATAATTAAAAAAATTATTATGATATTAGTTTGAGACCTATCGTAGGGTAAGGTGGGGGGGAGGGGTTTGGAAGATTGGTAAAATGATTTTCTCACTGGAAAAAATCATGGCCAAACAATTAGGGGGGATATGAAGATACCCAAAACAAATGTATATAAAAAAAATCTAAAAAGCTTGAAGGAACGAGGAGTGTGGAGCTGACTGATGACTTTAATGGGAACTGTTGTGTCTCCATCTGGCTATGCACTATAATCCTACCCATCGGTACAGATTGGGCAAATACATTTTGGAGTGCCCCTTAAGACGATGATGTGTATTTCAATATTTTTTTTTTAATTCAAGACCGAGAACTATATAAGAAGCAGAAAGCTTAAATGAAAATGACCGATTATTTAGTATTCATTATAAATTTAGCTATTTACTTACGTATTTATTTGTACATAATTTACCCTCCTTCAGCACGACAACCTACAACACAGTTTCACTCTAACACAGTAAATGTTAGAACACGATTCCGACGACAACGTCAATTGCTGTCAAAAAACGTATCTTTAATTTCAATTTCAATGATGCTGCCATATTGTAAAGCACTGCATTGTGTGGCAGTACTAGAACAACAATTATAAAATCGAAAATTTGAGTTTCAAGCCACCTTTTAAATGGCTTTTTACTTCACTGAAGATCATTGCGCTGAAAAGAGCCAAAAATTCAAACCAAAGCTACAAAACTGTCTCTCTCCATAGAGTGAAAATTTACAACGACCTTGTAAGGATCACAGATTTTGATATTTTAAAATTTCTAAATAAATAAAAATTACAAAAAATATAAAGATCTATAGGGTCTTCTCGTCTTTTACAAAAATTTTAGCTTTTTAACTAAAAACTAACAGATTTTTTTTAAGGAGGGCAAAAAATGCATACAAAAAAAACATAGCGAACAAATGGATTCAGAATGGAACAATCTTCGTTAATAAATAGTAAGCAATTATCGGAGGACCAATTTGGACTTACAGAACCAAGAAGTTAGCGATGCTTGCTTTATATTCGTAATAATATCCTGTGTATATGCCGTTATCAAAAAAATATGTTGGGTATTCTAGCCGAAAGAGAAATTTTTTTGCATTATGTTCCCCAACCACAATCATCGCAGACTAAAGAGACATTTGCGCCAAAATTTATAAGAATCCTCTGATTCTCGTTAGAATCTTATAATTCTTTTAGAGAAATTGATAGCCAAAAAGGCAGAAATCTTAAAGTGGTGCGTATATTTTTAAGAGGCTTCTTGACACACAATACGTCTTCTAGGCACCTATCTACCGTGTCATAGGAGGGTTATTTGTGTATAAGAAATTGTATAAAATGTATAATATAAACAATAAGAAGTAAGACATAACACTCCCGCCCTTATCACCTGCCCAAAACCAAAAAAAAGAAGCAGATTCATACCGCCAGAGAGCACCAAAACCGTCTGAAAATTTCATACACAGCCTTGCTGATTTGTGCGCCGCCTACTTCGAATTTCGTCAACGAAAAAGTCATAAAAAACTATCACCAGGGCTAACGTCCACAAAATTACATTTAAAATACTTTTTTTTTTAATAAGCAGATTTTTGTAGGGAAGATACAAGGACATGAAGCCCTGTAGGGGAAAATACCCATCGATATCTCCCCAAGAAGGAGATTGTTTATTTTATAAATTCAACAAAAGATCTCGAGGCCGTTGCCGTTTGTAAAAATTGATTCTAGAATACTTTCCTGAGGTACACCGGCGGAGATAGTTCTAAAGAAATGGTTCTAGGGTACTATTTCCGCCAGTGTTCATCAGGGAAGTACCTTAGACCCAAAGTCTTTACTGTTTAAATATTGTAAAAAATTGGTTCTAGGATACTTCCCTGAGGGACACCGGTAGAGATAGTTGTAAATAATTGGTTCTAGGATACTAGCATTGGTTCTAGGGCACTATCTCCGCCGGTGTTCCTCAGGGAAGTACCTTAGAACCAAAGTCTTTACTGTTTAAATATTGTAAAGGATTGCTTCTAGGGTACTTTCTTAAGGAACACCGTCGGAGATAGAATAATTGTCAAAATACTTGATTTTTTCAGCTTTCTAAATATAACGTTCTGAGAGGTAGGATTTAAGGATGTGAAAATAACCAGAGGGTAGGACTCGGTACAACTTTTAAAGCAATCAAGCATGCTTGTTCGTAGTATTCCCTAGTCGACTACTCGATGACACTGCTCGAAACCTTAAATCATTTCTGATGCTATGGAAGCACACTCTCCGTTTCGTAAATAG
The DNA here is from genome assembly GCA_958298945.1 of Atherix ibis. NCBI lineage: Eukaryota > Metazoa > Arthropoda > Insecta > Diptera > Athericidae > Atherix > Atherix ibis. The sequence goes on from OY282609.1 coordinate 81,394,636, forward strand.
GATAAAGTCGATACTCTCTGATTAGTCTTTTACTACTTTTTAATATATTTACTACTTCTTTTGATTAATGATTAAATGTTGAAAATTTCATAATAAAAAATTCATTTCACAATAAAGACCAACTTTGTTAAGGATCTTTTACAAATTGGATTGCAATTAGACGAAGTTTGAAAGTTAGCCTCCTCAAGAAGAAAAAAACACACACTACAGACCATATGTAGAGTCATCCTCTTAGAAGAGTACTTTTTTAAAGACTAAACTTTGAAATTTGCTGTACATAGATGGATCTAACTTAAAGTGTGTTTTAGTGTGGATTGTAGAAAATTACCAGGAATAACTAAGTACAATATAAGTAAACACACTTTGCCGCAGAGTATTTGTATTTATTGTCTACGTACGATGGGGTAAAAGTTTGATTAGAAAAGTTGAAAATTGAGAGAAATTTCAACATAAAACAACAAAAAAACTTCTACTTTTTCGCACGTGTTTAATTGGCAGAAAAAAGAAAACAATTTAATTAATCGAAACTTTTCCCAGTCACCATTCGATTTGGTATTTAAAAATTTACCCCATCTTAAAAACACTTCGTTAAGCTTATAGTTTTCCACTAATTAAATTATTGATAAATTGGCAATAAAAAAATTTAAAAAAAAAGATACAAAAACTAGACGAAATTATTATCTTCATAATTCTATTAAAAAAATGTCCCTTCACACACACTTTCCACTTGAGTTTATTTAAAGAATCTCTTCAAATGAGATTTAATCTACAGCAGACATACCTGCGCCATTTATAATAGGCCCCATCAGTGATGCACCAAAGCATCCTTCATCCTTTTTGCATACAAGCCTTTCAGTACTTTTCCGACTGCAATTACAATGCATTGAGTTTTTTCTCAAATTCTTTATGTACATTTGAATATATAGAAGTACTCAAAGGATCTAAAGAGACAAATACAAACAGTGTCCTTATTAGCTTTATAATCGGTCCCATCTAATCGTCATTATGAACGCAATTAATAAATGCGCCTTTAATCCAATTAAGACTATTGAGGTGATAGAAACCAAAAAAGAAACCGCACACATTGAGTACGTGTCATTTATAGAAGTTTGTCCTTTTGAGGAAAATATGCGCTGATTCAAAGCGTGCAAGTATAAAAGTTCAAATGGCAAGAGTTCATAAGCTTTTAGTTCACGTAGTGGCCCTTAAGAAATTTCCCTTACAGTTCACATATGCTTTTTTTTCTTTCAAGGAAGTTAATATGTTCACTACAAAAGAGATGAAATCGTCCTTTAAGGATTTTGATGACATTGCTAGTTCGTGAAGTGTGAGAATCTGTTTAAACTGAAACTCTTTGATATGAAGGGTTTCTTTTGTAAGGTTTTTGTGACAAATGAAAGGATTTTTTCGAGATTGAAAAATTATCTTTTTAGCAAAAATTATTCAAAAATAATTAAGGAAGTTTTGTCAAATTCGTTTAAATTCATTTCTGTGATTAGAAATAATTTCAATTTTCTGCAATATCAGTTTTTGCAGGGCTGAGTTTCGTCCTTAATAATCGTTTGATTGTGGAGGTTTTGGTGTAGATCACAGAGGACTAACGCAGATCCGTTTAGTATTATTTACACAAACCTTCATTATGATAACTATGGTCTACATAATTTTAGGCAGATCTTTTTTTTAATAAATTACAAGACGATTACCAAAGTTTTCTGGAAGTGGTCCCGCGTGGTATTTAAGTAGGCCCAAGTCCTATTTAATACACGTGGTATTCGAACTGGTCCACGTGGTTTTAATAGAGTTCCACATATTACGTAACAGTATATATAGGCCCACGTAATACTGCTATCTTGAGTCCTGTTTTGATTCCTGTCTTGACTCCTGACGCGACTCCTATCTCGACTCCATTCTTGACTCCGATCTCGAACCCTGTCACGACTCCTATCACGACTACTGTCACAACTGCTGTCTCAAACCCTGCATGGATTCTTGTCTCGACTCTTGCCTCGACTCCTGCCTCTACTTCTGTCTCGACTCCTGCATGGACTCTTATCTCGACTCATGTCTCGACTCCTGCCTCTACTCCTGTATCGACTTTTGTCTCGACTTCTATCTCAACTCATAACTCGGCTTCTGTCGGAACTCTTACCTCGATATTTGTCTCGACTCCTATCTCGACTCCTGATTCGACTCCAGTTTCGACCCTGTGTCGACTACGTTCCGACTCCTGACTCGACTTCTGAGAAGACTCCTATCACAACTTCTGTCTCAACCCCTATATGGATTCTTGTCTCGACTCATGTCTCGACTCCTGCCTATACTCCTGTATCGACTTCTGTCTCGACTTCTATCTCAACTCATAACTCGGCTTCTGTCGGCACTCTAACCTTTACTCCTGTCTCGACTCCTAAGTCGACTCCTGTCTCGGCTCCTGTCTCTACTCCTGACTCGGCTCCTGTCTCGACTCCAGACTCGACTCCAGTTTCGACTGTTGTCTCGACTCTGGTCTCGACTCCGATGCCAATTCCAGTCTCGAAATCGGTCTTGTGGTATTCGAACTAGTCCACGTGGTTTTAATGGAGTTCCACATGGTGTTTGTATAGACCCACGTGATATTGCATTCACCAATGCAGCTTTTACAGTAAACTAACGCCTACTAAATAGACGCATCAGGTAACACTATAATTTTGACAGGTTTTTCTCTGACAACTGTCAGTGAGCATATTTATGAAACTTCAGTCGAAGTAGATTCTTACCATGGAACCGTACAACGCATCTGAATGCTCTAAAGTTATTCAGGTGTACATTCAAAATAACTTTTCAAGTGTGAAAACTAAACATGCGTGGAGAAAAAAAAAATGAGCACCTTAAACGGAACCGTAAACAAACGAAATCATCGGGTCAACGGGACTGAAAACCCCTCAAAAATCCTCTCCACAACCAAAAAATACCGTACGCTGTGGTATTCGTGCTAATATGGTCGTTGGAGCGGTTTTTTTTTTTGAAGATGAACGTGGTCAAGCACTCACCACCAATCAGGAACGTTATCGGGTTATGATAAGCGATTTTTTTTATACCATCTTATTATGAAAATACTATGGATCAGTTCAAAATGACGCTTCACCCTATACAGCTCGAAACATAATAGATTTTTTGAAGCCATTGTTCCATGGACCTTTAAGTTCATCTAGGTGTCTTGGGTTGTCCCCAACAAGCCAAGTACCCTTGACAAAACTTAAGGACAACATCTGCCAAGAAATAGCCGCCGTATCGACCGATATAATTGCACAATACGCAATTCGAGAACAGGGTGACAACTTGTGCGATATCATAATTAAGGAGTGATCACAACAATCCGCGTATTTTTGCAAGGTTTACGTGATTTTTTAAACAGTTACTTAATTTATACACAGACCCACATTATGATTACAAAGATCCACGATATCCTTACGTAATTTTATTGTGATATTTGACAGGCCCACCAAAAAAATAACTATAAAAAAAATATACTCTTTATACTCAATAATATTATCTAAATTTTGAAAGGATTAGTCCGCAATTTCTTATGTAAAATTTATTTTAAGAAAGGGTAAAAAAATCGTTGTACAAAATTAGAAAAAATAATTTTTCATTTTCAAATTTTGGATAAAAATTAAAATGAAAACTCCAAAAGTTCTCAGCTAGCAAAGAAGTTTAAAGAAAACTCAACCCTTCAAAAATATTGCTAATGAAAATTACTTAAAGAATTCTTTATTTGCCTTATTAACCTAAACTGAAGGCTACTTTTACTATAGGCCCTCGTGTAACAAAATAAAAGCTGAACTGAGTATACATAATAAACAAGAGATTAACTAACTACCATGCCGATAGTCCGTAGCTACCAAGTCTACCATGGCGGTTATTATTAATCGATTGTCTAGACTATTATTACTAAATACAAGGTATTAACAGAGATTAGGTCGAAGAATGAATTAGAATCTGTTAAGTATCCGTTGTTATGTAGGAAGGCACACATTTGGGAGCTAATGGATTCCATCAGGAAAATTAGGTAACATCGGGCGGAAGAAGGAACGGGCCAGGAGCAAAGAATAAAAGTGCAAGGAAGGGTGAAAAGACCTATTAAGAATTGTTAATTATTAAAAAGATTCACGAAAGGTTTTTTTTGTTATTATTTTTTCCTGAAAGGATATCTGAAATGAAGAAGGAAAATTACAGCAAAAAGGTGAAAGGATGAAAATATTAATTAATGCACTTGCTAGACTGCATCTTATTAATCGTATAAAAATTTTGTACTTTTAACTTAAGAAGGATCTAAGTGAAATAGAAAAAAGGACGAATACTCGTTAGCAATACCGGAAGTTTTAAGAGAAACATTTCCAATGAAAATAAAGTAAATTTCTGTTAACAATTTCGAAAGATATCTGATCCTACGTAGCTGCGTTAGACAGTGTTAGTTAAAAATTTATATGCTTTTATCACTCGAGTCTTTAGACTAATTCAAAGTATTTATTTTATACTGGAGCCGTGTAATATCATAACTCTGCCCACTTCCAAAAGATCCTCGTCCCGAGCTTCATTAAATCCATATAACTCAGTGGTCCTCGCTGGCTCTTTTCGATGAGGTTTGTAATTTCATTTAACTTTGTTACAACTTAGAATATACCATTCCAACTGGTCTACAAGTTCGGTGACTTTCCTCTTTCCAACCAAACCTCTCTTCGAATTCATAGTCTTGCGAGTGTGATCCTGTCAATAGCCAATGGTCCGACATCTCGTACCAGAGGACGATTGAAATTCATCTTCTCTCTTAAATCTAATAAATACTCTACCTCCGTAGTCCTCTTAACTTTCCACCTCCGACTGTCGACTTCTGTGTTGACTCATGAATCGACAACTGTCCCGACAACTATCACGACTCCAGTCTCGATACCTGCTTCGACTCCTGTCTTGACTCCGGTCTCAACTCTGTCTTTAATCCTGTCACGGCTCTTGTGACGGCTCCAGTCTCGACTACCGTACCGACTCTGGTCCCAATTCTGGTATCGACTCCTGTGCCGACCCTGTGTCGACTACGTTCTGACTCCTGACTCGACTCCTGAGAAGACTCCAGTCCCGACTCTGGCCTCGGTTCCTGTTTTAACTCTTATGTCGACTCCTGTCGCGACTCTTATTTCGACTCCTGTCTCGAATTCGATGTCGATTCCAGTCTGGAAATCTGTCTTGACTACTGTCTTGACTCCTGTCTCGACTCCTGTCTCGACTAGTCTCGGTTTCTGTCTTGACTCCTTTCTTGACTCCAGCCTGACTCCCCTCACAACTCCTGTTTCGACCGTTGTCTCAAATCCTATATCGACTCCTATCTCAACTCATAATTCGACTCTGGTCTCGGCTTCTGTCAGAACTCTAACATCGACTCCTGACTCGGCTCCTATCTCAACTACTGACTCGACTCCAATCTCGACTCCTGTCTCGACTCTAGTTTCGACTCTGTTGCCGATTTCCAGTATCGAAATTTGTCTTGAATCCTATCTCGACTCCTGTTTTTACTCCAGTATTAACTCCTCTCTCGACCCCTGTTACAGTTCCTGTCCCGACTCCTATCTCGACTGCTGTCTCAAATCCTGTCTCGACTCCGGTCTCTACTCCTATACCAACTCCTGGGCAGGCTCCAGTTTTTACTCGTCTCGACTTACCTCGGCTTCTGTCTTGACTCCTTTCTTAACTCTAGCCTGATTCCTGTCTCGACTCCTATTTTGACTCCAGTTTTGACTTCTGTCTTAACTCAAGTGTTGAGCCCTGTTACAAATTCTGTATCAACTTCTCTCTTGACTCCTATCCCAACGGCTTCTGTCGGAACTTTTACCCCGACTCCTTACTCAGCTCCTATCTCGACTCCTGACTCGACTCTAGGTTCGACTCCTATCTCAGCTCTGGTCTCGACTCCGATGCCGATTCCAGACTCCTGTTTTGATTCCAGTATTAACTACTATCTCGACTCCTGTCATGGTTCCTGTCTCGACTCCTGCCTCAACTACTGTCCAGACTTCTCCATGGGATCCTATATCGATTCCAGTCTTGACTTCCTTCTCAATTCCTGTTTTAACTCTAGTATTGACTCCTCTTCGGATTCTTATATCGATTCCAGTCTCGTCTCCTGTCTCAACTCCTGTCTGGACTCCTTTTAATAATATATCTGTGGGTTCCACGTCTTCCTGTAGCCTATTCTGGAAGCCTTTGAATGACGCCATTAGTTTCTGTTGCTGCTCTAGGAACGCCGAAAGTTGTGCCTCCTCTGATACCCTAATTGGTAGCTCTGTTCAGAAAGACCAATAGCCCCGGCATTCCTACGTGCACTCTACTTTGTGTTTGCCTGAATGGAAGATGCGTCAGCCAGATGGCCATACTCTCCTCTCCTTTTGGAGACTAGCTTTTTAGTTAAAAACTAACGGGATTAATATTTTAGTTTGCACTGATTATTACGCACCCTTGGGGTTGCGACTCTAGCTTGGCCGCTTTTTTTGAAACTACAGCCACCACTTGAACGGACTATGGAGAAGGTCCATTTATTGGATCGGACTATGGTCCGCTCGCATCCGACTATGATCCATGAAAATGTACCCGTGAGTTACTCTTGTTAATATTTGCTATATTACAATATTACCTGAACTGTCACGGATCTAATTTTTCCCCTTGTTAGCTACAATTCACCTTTTTATGCTATCTTCGAGATGAGAAGCAATTATATACCTAACATCCGTCCGCAGGGGCAGTGAGAAATTGTTATTTAACGTGACCTAGTTGTCCAAACCCCAAGACCACGAGTCGCCTACGACTATAGGAATCGAGATACGCTCAATCAACGCACCACCATTACTGGCAGTTAACAGATAGAATCAGTTACAAGCTGACTCTCCACCGGCTGGTGGCGAGGACTATCTAAACCTCTACTGTCATAAGCAGTGACAGTGCCCGAGATAAGTGCAATGCATTGCTACATTTGCCAGTTACCTCACACCTGCGATCAGAAGACCGTAACCGCGACATGGGTATTAACCACAACCACCACGTTGCTGCCAAATGGCGCCTCACCTCGATCGGGCACAGTATATTCTACTGTGGGGCTCCCGATCCCCGTGGTACCCATTTTTGTTTTAAGAGTACTTTGGTTTGTACTCCGCTCATAGAGCTACGGTAAGGAATCTTGTAAACTCCTAGGCACCGCTAAGCCAGCTCAGGTACGCGGGTTCGCCAAAACCCGAAGGTACAACCGGAATCGCCCTTAGCCTTTCACCCGGTTGTAGCCACCCTGCGTGTCATTCACGCACTCATTCACGCACCATTATCATTCTTCTCTCAAACAGTGCCACGGCAAACGCATTCAAGCATTCATATCTCTCTTTCACACTCAACACACCACTCACATCCACACCCTCCTCATTCACCACGATTCCACATGCACCTAAGTCACGCAAGTCCCCATACAGGCTACACTCTACAAGAAGGTGCTTAACATAACACTCTCCTCCTCCGCCCCACAAGGGCATCTAGCATCCGTAGCCAGACCACGCCTATACAGGAACCCATTCATACTGCCTTGCCCCGTGAGCAAATACCCAAGGGACAGACCAAACTCAAAACCACACGCAGACGCAAAGCACACATTCGGAATGAACATGCGCGTGTTCATCGTTGCTGCCATATCTCATGCATCTTGTTCAGAACCAGTATGCGCTGATGGCGCGGACTGAGATTCTGAACCTCATCATTCCCAACCGGACAACCTTGCAGCGAGATGCCCCGCCGCAGACGGTAGTGGATACTTCCACGCAGCACTTCCAGGTCCCATGGAATTTCTCCCATAAGAACCTGCATCGCCTCAGTTGAAACGGTTTCACACACATTCAAACACGCATACAGAACCAAACGCTGGACCGAATTAATGCCCACCCTCGCATACTGGTGGCGCATAATGTCGGCCCACACGCAGGACGCATACATCGCACACGGAAGAAACACACTCTTATACAGGACCCTCACCGGTCTGGATTTAAGGCCCCATTCCTTGCGAAGTACTCGCACCAGCATGCCAACCAAACCAGCCACGCACCCCCTTAGATATTGCAAGTGAGGCCGAAAGTTCAGCCTCTCTCCAACCTTTAATCCAAGGTACTTCACTTCCCGCGCGTTCTGTAGGGTATTTTTAATAAACACTCTTATTTACACACTCTGTACTCCAGCTCACTTCTGAAAACCCTTCTGCTACTCCAACTCAGAATAACAATCGAATGTCTCGTCGAAGAATTCCTTCCACGTTCCTCATATTGTTGTAACAGGCCTTATCCCCTTTCAGTGAAGTTCAATGTAATTTCTAATAACTTCTTCTAATCGAGCAAGATTCGTTTGATCAAAAATGACATCATCTTCTATGTTGCAAATTTTCCTTTAAAATTCCTCAAGAATTAATCAACAAATTTCATTATTCGTTACTATAAAATACCAATTTTATCTACTATATACGATTAAAATACAACGTACGACTGGGAATATTTATGGGAGTGTGTATATATTGCTAACAAGCATAAAATATCCCATTTCTGTGCATATTCCTATAATAATAACTATTAAGAGTAGAATTAATGACAGAGAAGAGGAGGGTTTTACTCTTGTATTCGTAGTCATAATAATAAAATATTGATCGAAAATTAATGAACAAGAAAATTTCTTAATCTTTTAATAATAACATTTTCTCTGTATGGAATTTTGTTTTGCCTATAAAATTAATATAATATTATATACGAAATGGATGGAAAATATTTTATACAACAAGAACGGAAAAATATAAATAAAATAATATGAAAAAAAAATAAAGCAAAACTGGAATTTTCTTATATCACACAGTCGAAGTAAGTGAAGACTTTACTAAGTAGTGAGTACACTCTATTCGGTTGAGTAGGAATCCGCTTGGAACTACTATTTATATGGTATTACCCCCAACCACAATAAATATATATGGGAGAAAAGTCGAAGTAAAAATATTATTAAGGGCAAAAAGAAAATAATACCATAAAAAATAAAGCTTGCAGCTAGCCAAGCAGAAGGAAAACTGTACGAACAAGAGCCAGAAAACGGGAATAGAAGCTTTTCATGTGAAGTCAAATGTAAAAAGTGGAAAATCTTGTGGAAAATTACAATTGTTCGGAAAAGTTGAACGTTCTCAGTTTCATTACACATTCCCCTATACCCCTGCTCACCGATGATAATAAACAAAAAAAATTCCATAAATCCAATAAAAATCGTTAACATTATTATTAGTGATAAAAAAATCAAATTCAAAAACAGGGAAATAAAAACGGAAAGTGACATTGGCATTGGTAGAAGAGATGTGGAATGAGTATCGCTGTAGCAGCGCCACCAATAACTAAAACCACAACCAGTAACAGTGCGCATCGCAGCGGTAGAAAGCGGAACCAATCTAGTACTGCCATAAATATCCATATTAGATCTACTACAATAAATACTGAGAACTATGCGATTCCGAATTATCGGTTCGCTGTCAAAAAATACGCAAAAATTTCGAGAAAAATATCATTTATTGATTAATATTTAATTAATAATAATTATTTATTGTTTATTTATTTATTGGACATTATTTTTGGTATTTATTTCGGTTAACATTTTATTTAATATTTGCTCACTTAATGCTCTTAAAAAATTTACCGAAAATTTGTTTTTTTTTAAATTATTTCTCCATAAATGGTTAGAGAGTATGGGTGGGTGCGCATCAAATAATAATAATTATTCAACAAGGACACATTTTATTAATACACAAATATGAATGTTCGAGGAAATATTGTTAATTTTATTTAAATTGCCTAGATTATAGACAATTAATTGCTTTGCTAATTGAAGTCTTTACTCGACGATTCTCAGTGAAAATAATTGAGAAAATGTAAAGGAGCACATTAAAATTGTGGTTGGAAATTTTGTAGAAAATTTGTACACATTTTGATATCGTGTAAAGTATTTCGTAATTTTTTTTTCTTTGATTATTTTGCAATTGAATGGTAGAGAGAAGCTTTTCTTGTGGATCTATTTTATTGGAAAATATATTTGAGAGAAAGACTGAAGCTTGAAGAAATTCATAATAGATAAAATTTGTTTGGTATTTGTTTTTGTTTTCTTCCCTAAGGTTTAAGTTTTGTGGTACTCCTTTTGATAAAATTCTAATGGAAGCATTCATAACTTTACATTGGCAGAAATTACTTGTGCAAAAATACTGAAAACCCCCAAAAAGGGGGTACCATCGATGATTGGAAATAATAGTTAGCACTCTTAGTTTGATTCCTTAAAGACTGTAAATCTATTTGGTTGTGTTTATAGGCGGAAAATGGAAAAACCGAATTCAACTCATCTGGAAAATATATACAAACAATTTTGACTGAAAATATTATTAAATTTTTGGTACAATAATTTCTTAGTTAAAGAAACGATGGGATTTTTCGTCAAAGTAAGGGTATTTTTGAATAAAATTTTATGTTTGCAATTACAGGAAAATTATTCCAAAATAACGTGTAATATTCAAAAGAAAAATATTCTTTAAGATTTAGAAATATTTGCTTCTACCCGAAATTTCCACTCAAAATTTCTACCCAAAATTTCCACTCAAAATTTCTACTCAAAATTTCTGCTCCAAATTTTGTCCAAAATTACCAATTGAAAATTTCTACTGAAAATGTCCACTCAAAATTTATACGCAAAAATTGCTACTCAAAATTTCCACTCAAAATTTCGACTCAAACGTTCTACTCAAAATTGCAGCTTAAAATCTTTACTCAAAATTGCTGCACAAAATTTAAACACTCTAAAATTCTCAAAATTTTTATCAAAAATTTCCGCTCAAAATTTCTTCTCCTGAAAATTTTTGCTTTAAATTTTTACTCAAGATTTCCACTCAAAATTTACACTCTAAATTTCTACTCAAAATTTCCACTCCAAAATGTCAACTCAACATTTCTAAAAAATTCAACTCAAAATTTCTACTGAAAATTTGTACTTAAAATTTCAACTCAAAATTTCTTCTCCTGAAAATTTCTCCTTAAAAATTCTAATTAAATTTTATATTCAAAATTTCCACTTAAAATTTTTGCTTAAAATTTCTACTGAAAATATCAACTCAAAAAGTCTACTCAAAATTTATACAAAAAATTTCTACTCAAAATTTCTACTCAAAATGTCTACTCAAAATTTCTACTCAAAATTTCTACACAAAATTTTTATTGAAAATTTCTACTCAAAATTTCCACTCAAAATTTTAACTTACAATTTCTGTTCGGAATTTCCACTCAAAAAATATTCTCAAAATTTCGACTTGAAAATTCTACTCAAAATTTCTGCTTAAAATTGCAACTTAGAATTTCCACTTAAAATTTTCACTCAAAATGTCAACACAAAAATTCTCAAAATTTCTACCGAAAATTTCCACTTCAAATTTCCTTACCAAAAATTTCCGCTTAAAATATGTGCTTATAATTTCCTCTCAAAATTTCCACTCAAAATATCGACTCAAAATTTCTTCTACTAAAAATGTCTGCTTAAAAATATTTCTGTTCAAAATTTCCACTCAAAATTTTTATTGAAAATTTCTTCTCAAAATTTTTACTCAAAATTTGTATTTAAAATTTATGTTGAAAATAATTTGAATTTTTTTTAAAGGTTTTACCAATTTTTGGTTGGAATCTTTTTCTCAAATTAAATGTTTTCTGATTTTTATAATGAAATGTTTGGCATTGAATAAATGAGATGAGAAGCACCTTCGAAACTACCTGCAAAAGGCTTACAATGTCCTTTTGGCATTGTCTTTCCATGAAACTAAATTGATTCTTAATAGATTCAAAGCTTTACTGAACTTGTCGAGAATCTATTATGGCATAATTTTCCAATATTTGAAACTTTGATTGGAAACTAACTTTTAGCTAACTATCATCTACACGAAAATCTCCTTTATCCCTTTTTACCTATCATGTGTTCACGAAGACTCAGCTTCTTATATATGAGGGATATCCAGAAACTGCAATGCACCACATTCGAAGTGGAGAAGGAGAAGAATATACGAAGATATTTTATAGAAAATTCGAAAACTATTGCCATAAACCATCTCTAAGCACTGAGATTTTCTGGATCGAAATGCATTCGGGATAACGATTTATGCTCGGTGCTTTTCCGTAGAGAACAGGTAAAGTGACGGCATCTATCTTAAGTGGTAAGATCGGAATGAAATTAAAATCTGGCATTAGTCCTTGTAGATTCTTGTGTGAAATAAAATAAATGCGTTTTTCCTACGTGACAGAACGTTTAGTCAAGGACAATTTCATCGAAAACACTATCAATTCTCGACACTTACACTGCGGATAGCTCAGAAGGACTTCTGTTGGGTAGTCGAATGTGACTTTCCAATTAGGTGCCGGTGAACATCGATTAGGATCTGAGAGTGACCATCTGAATTAGTTCATCTTTCATCGATGAATAAAAACTGTTCTTTTGTTGCAGGCCACACGCTAGATTTGTGTCTGATGCAATCATTCCTCCTCTGCTAATCCAAATAAAAATTTTTTTTTTTTTTATTTATAACCTAAGTTTGCTTGTCTTTACAATAGTTGCGAAGTGGACTCATAACTTTGCTTAGATTTTATATCTGCGAATGTGCTTAATAGTTATGCTTATGAAAATTTGTGTCCGTTTGGCAGAATTTGATGGAAAAGAACTTTTAAATTCGCATAAATAGGAATTTTGTTTAGATCACAAGGAAAGGTTCTCTGTTAAAAAAGCAAAAATCTCATTTGGCTTAAGGCTCCGTTAGTAGATATCATTTTTGTATAAATAAAAGTTATTTTGTTAAATTAACGAAAACAGGAAGAAAATTTATCCCTCCTCATGAAAATACCTGAAATAGAAAGCATTCATTCGAAATTGGAACATTTTATATTGGTTTTCTCCAAATAAGACAACTGATTGTTCTCAGGGAATTGTAGAGAAGTGCACTCATTTCAAAATAAGGAAAAATTCGTGTTGTTAAAATGAAAATATTCGCAAAATTCACACGCTTCAGCAGAGATAAAATGTGCTTTCTTCGTTTTCCACTTAAATGCATTCGAATAGAAAATTTTCAGTATCAGTAATATCGGCACAAATCAGACACGTCTTAAGCAACAGAAACACAAAAAAATTCTATTTTCAGGGAATAAAAATTACTAACAAAATTAAACAAAAAGTGTCTGAACCAAAAAATTTTCGGTAAAAATTTTCGGTAATAATGTTCGGTAAAAATTTTTGGTTCAATTTTCGGTAAAAATTTTCCGTAAATCTGCAGAAAGTTCGGTAAAAATCTTCGACGAAAATTTTCCGTAAAATTTACGGTTAATTTTTCGGTAATATTTTCGGTAAAAGTTGTCGGTTATAATTTCCAGTACGAATTTTCGGTAGAAATTTTCAGTGAAAATTCTCAGTTAAATGTTCGCCAAAAATTTTTGGTTTGGTACAAATTTTCGGTAAAATTGTTGGTACAAATTTTCGGTAAAAATTTCGAGAAAAATTTTCGGAAAAAATTTTTGGTGCAAATATTCAGTAAAAATTTTTGCTCAAAATATTCGAAAATGTTTCAAAAATTTCAGTAAAAGTTTTCGACAAAAGTTTTCGGTAAACATTTTCTGTAAAAAAAAACTTTCGGTAAAAATCTTCTATCATATTAAAATTATTGGTAAAAATTTCGGGTAAAAATGTTCGTTAAAAATCTTGTATAAAAATTTTCGGTAAAGTTGTTGGTACAAATATTCACTAAAAATCTTCGAAAATGTGTCAAAAATTTCTGTAAAAGTTTTCGACAAAAATTTCCGGTAAATATTTTTGGTAAACATTTTCGGTAAACATTTTCGGTAAAAATTTCGATTACAATTTTCAGTAAGAATTTTCGGTACAAATTTCCGAAAAAAAATTTCAATAAAAATGTTCGTTAAAAATCTTCTATAAAAATTTTCGGTAAAATTTTCTGTTAAATTTTCTGTTAAATTTTCGGTAAAAATTTTGGGCTACAATTTTCGGCATAAATTTTAAGGAAAAATTTTTGGTGAAAACTTTCGGTAAAAATCTTCTATAAAAATTATTTGTAAAAATTTCCGGTAAAAATTTTTGGGTTACTTTTTCGGTACAACTTGTCGTTTAAAATTTTCTGTCAAAATTTTCGGTTAAAATTTTCTGTAAAAATTTTCGGTTAAAATTTTCTGTAAAAATTTTCGGTAAAAATTTTCCTTACAAACTTTTGCCAAGTATTTTCGGTCAAAATGCTTGGTTATATTTTCGGTAAAACTTACGGTAAAATTTTCGATAAAAACGTTCGGTAAAAAATTTCGGTAAACTTTTTGGTTAAAATTTTCAATAAGAATTTTCGGTAAAAATGTTCGGTTAAATTATCGATAAAATTTTTGGTGAAGTGTTCGGTAAAATTTGCGGTTAAATGTTCCGTAAAAATGTTCGTTCAAAATCATCGATAGGAATTTTCGGTCAAAAATTTCGGTTACAATTTTTGGTAAAAATCTTTGGTGACAATTTTCGGCAAAAATGTTCCGTAAAAATGTTCGTAAAAAATCTTCGTTAAAAATTTTCGTTATAAACTTTCAGTCGAAATTTTCGGTAAAAATTTTCGTTATAAACTTTCAGTCGAAATTTTCGGTAAAAATTTTCTGGTAAAATGTTCGGTAAAAAATCTCAGTAATTTCGGTAAATATTTACGATAAAAATCTGCGGTAAAAATGTTCGGTACAAGTTTACGGTCAAATTTTTCCGTACAAAGTTTGAATAGAAATTTTCAGTTAAAGTTTTTTGGTAAAGAACTATTTCTCTGCACAGAAGAATTTTATTAAAGATTTTTTTCTCTAAATTTCATTTATTTTCTTCAAATTTTTTCGTTTGTAACTATTTTACTATCGCACAGGATTTTATCATCATGAACTTGACTTTAGGAAAAATTGAGAAAACTGATAATAAGTATAACTAATGATTTTTTTTCTGGAAAACTACTTTAACTAAAGGCAAAAATTGGCAATAAGTACGTAGACTAGTGATGGAAATTTTCATGGCGGCAAATTCGTTTTTGTGGAAAGTGTTAAATGTTGGTTAGTGGAAATTCGAGAATAATGTAGACGATAGTTTTGGAAAATGTCTTGAAACTTTCGAAATTATCTGAATTTCTCGTAATTCATTAATTTTTGGGTAAAAAGTTGTCCGTTCCAACAAATAAATTTGCAGTCGCAAGGTAACTTTTCATCGTATCGTTTCGCCTTGATCTTATCAAAAGTTTCGTAGACGACGAATGAATTATTTATTGGATACTAAAGAGAGTGTCGGACTATTAGCCTTCAATTTTGTCAGAAGAAATGATATCATTTCTTGGGTTTTGTACCTTGAATTCTTGATAATATTTTTTTAAATTCCGGGCCAACAAGAAAAGTGTGCAGTCGATTTTATGAATTTTGGAAGATATATTCTCGGCTGTACTTGAATGTACAAAATGTAAGTTTTGCGGCACTATTTGAAAAGTTACTAGCGGAGGTGAGACGTTATAATATTTTTTTCTTTTCGTCTATTTTTGTTATCAAAACTTTAATGAAAATAAGAAGACTTTAATGAATTATAAGAGAACTTGGGCACTTCAAGCGATTTGAATTTTTGGTAAAATAATTTTTCGAAATGATACCATATTTTTATCTGGACTAGCGATAATCTTCTGCATCTTGAAAAAAGTTCGTTTTTTAATTTTTGGTTATTTGTAATAACAAAATTTTTATATAGAAAAGTGTGTTCTTATTGAAAAATTTTCTTCATGAATAACAACAAAAATATTTAGAAAAAAAAGCCAATTTCTGAACATTGGCAAATTGCCAAAATATTCATTCAATGAAATTGAACAATTTTAAACTGAATTTACTCAAAAGCAAAAGAAATCAAAACTTTCAGCTTTTAAACCAACATCAAAGTTGTCGATGCTGACAAATAAATTGAAAGTTTTTATCCACAAATCTCTTTGCTTTCACTTCTCTAAATACTCAAATAAATAAAAGTCCATCCTCCGTTTCCCTTTTTCCCAAAAAATTTGGCAAAAAAAAAAACTTTACAAAAAAATGTTTACCAATAAAAAACTTTCCCATATCTTCCTTCCAGAGCAGAACGGATTTTCCCCAAAAGATTATAAAAAGCGATTGGAAGTTTTTTTTTGAGGTTTTCTAAATTATTTATAAAAGTTGATTGACTGTTTGTGGAATATTTGGAAAAACCAATTCATACACGTATAATTTTAAAAACAGCGCAAATATTTTTAAGCTTTCATTAAAATGCTACCCCTAAAAAACAGAGTCCTCTTTTCCGCCGCCTCCTTCAGAAACATATAGTAAAATCGATTTTAATAAAATATTTAATTGCACATTTCTATAAAAGAAAATGGGTACAACCAAAACTATTTAGTCTTTTTATTAGCTGTAGAGGGTAATGTGAAATTTTTCCACATAAACAAGGACAAAAGGATGGTGAACGCTTTCAACAAGTCAGTGCAATATGAGTGCTGTTATTCTGTAAACAAAACTTAACGAATGACTCTACGGACAGCCACAAAATTCAATTAAAACTATTTGCATAGAGGATATTTTTCTAGTATTTTGAAAGGATCCTTCCTGTTTATAAATATTGTTAAATGTTGCAAAATAAAATTTAATGCGCTTTTGTGTTTTTGTCCTATTTCCACTCTGCTAGTACTTGTGATATAGAATTGGTTAACCAAAAATCATTACACCATATTTTGGGCTAACCGAAAACAAGGCTGAATTTAATGTTTTTTTTTTTTTATCCTTTTGGCAGTTGTTGAGTTCAGCCATTTTATATGGCAAACTTATTTAATACAATTAATTATTTCATAAAATGTTTGCATTGCTACAAAGGTAATTTGGCAATTTGTATAAAAGCTTTAATAACTAATAATAATTGATAATTTTGTGGTAGTCACAATTTCTATAAATCTTATTGCATTATTACGTGGGACATGATATCTGTCATTATAGTTTAACGTGGAATTTTTATTATTACCTAGAAAATATTATCTTCAAAATTAATAGTAAATTTACTGAAAATTAACATTGCCAGAAAAGTAATTGAGAACGATCGGGGTGGTCTGTCAAATATTCCATTTTTCCCAGAGACTCGTTAGACCCTATAGAATCGCAAAACTATGGCTTCTTTTAAAATGATTTTTAAGCGTGACAAATCCTAGAATTTGCAATGGTACTCATCGGTACCATTTGTTATAAAAAGTATAAGCTTTTCGATGGTTTAAGGAATTTTTAAAGGGCCTTTCAACATCAAAAACTGAGGAAAATGTAGAACCTCTCGAGAAGTTCTTTATAAAAATGGCATCTGAGATCAGATCATGGATTAATATTAAATCTGATGAGTAGTTTTTGAAAGGCGCTCAGAAATGGTGTTTAGAAAAAAATCAGGACTCAAATCCAAAACGGCGGAAAATCATATCCAACTCAAATGATTCAAAGTCACGTGGCTTATATCCAAAACACGTGCTTCTAAATAATAGTCACGTGGCATAAAATCAAACCACGTTTTGCAATTCATAGTCATGTGGATTACATACTATCTTAATCCTGTGAATACGTTTAAGTCGGATTTTATTATGAGTCTAAGAGGCAGGTTAAAATAATATAGCTTAAGTCATATGACTTAAGTCTAAGTGACATAGCGCAGGGGGGTCTTAGTTAGGATTAAGTCAAGTTATTAGTATGTTAGTCGTGGGATAAAACTCTGTCATTCAAGTCTTAATTATAACTCCCAGTAACGTTAAGCAGTTTTAAGTCACGTGGCTTAGATCCAAAACACGTGCTCTAAATAACAGTCACGTGGCATAAAATCAAATCAAGCTTTGCAATTCATAGTCATCTGGTTTACATACTATCTTAATCCTGTGAATACGTTTAAGTCGGATTTTATTATGAGTCTAAGAGGCAGGTTAAAATAATATAGCTTAAGTCATATGACTTAAGTCTAAGTGACATAGCGCAGGGGGGTCTTAGTTAGGATTAAGTCAAGTTATTAGTGTGTTAGTCGTGGGATAAAACTCTGTCATTCAAGTCTTAATTATAACTCCCAGTAACGTTAAGCAGTTTTAAGTCACGTGGCTTAGATCCAAAACACGTGCTCTAAATAACAGTCACGTGGCATAAAATCAAATCAAGCTTTGCAATTCATAGTCATCTGGTTTACAGACTATTTTAATCCTGTGAATACATTTATGTCGGATTTTATTATGAGTCTAAGAGGCAGGTTAAAATAATATAGCTTAAGTCATATGACTTAAGTCTAAGTGACATAGCGCAGGGGGTCTTAGTTAGGATTAAGTCAAGTTATTAGTGTGTTAGTCGTTGAATAAAACTCTATCATTAAAGTGTTAATTATAACTCCCAGTAACGTTAGGCAGTTTTAAGTCACGTGGCTTAAATCCAAAACACGTGCTCTAAATAACAGTCACGTGGCATAAAATCAAATCACGCTTTGTAATTCATAGTCATGTGGCGTACGTTTAAGTCGCATTCTATTATGGGTCTAAGAGGCAGGTTAAAATAATATAGCTTAAGTCATATAACTTAAGTCTAAGTGACATAGCGCAGGGGGATCTTAGTTAGGATTAAGTCAAGTTATTAGTGTGTTAGTCGTGGAATAAAACTCTGTCATTCAAGTCTTAATTATAACTCCCAGTAATGTTAAGCAGTTTTAAGTCACGTTGTTTAGGTCTTCGTCACGTTGTATTCACTATTAAGTTATATGGCTTAGGTTATGATTTGGTTCCTATTTTATAATACTTCTCTTAATAGCTTCACAGGCCTAAGTACTAACTATAAATAGTCTGGAAGATTTGTAGATAGTTTTAAAATATGCTCGAAATTTCTTATTGCTAAACTTGAAGTACTTAACCTAAATTGCTTTAGATGCTTTTATCACTCAACCATTTATGACGGAAAATATTTATACTTTGAACAATACGTGTATACTCTAAGGCTAATAATTTAAGGTTTATACTGTAGTGATTACTCACCTACTCAAACATGAGGTCAGCAATCGTGAAATTTGAATACCTTAAAATGGCATTCATTAATCGTTTACTTCCGCATAGTGTTAAAGTGTATATATGCTATGCGATATGAATGATTATTGGATGACTTTGGCCTAAGAGTACTTGAACCAAGCGAGTCCAATTTCAAGAATAATTTTGCAGGATTCTAATTTCAAGACTATTCATTTTTGCTACCAAATAATCATAATCCTTAGTAATGGTACGCTTCAAATTCACTTGTTGAAAATTATTGATTTTCTTGCACAAAGATTCACAAGTGCATCAATGCCAATTTCATTATTTACTTTACTTGAAATTATATATAAATTGGAAGAATTATTAAATAAAAATTCAGAATTAAAACCGAACTCAAGCATTCAGCAGTTTTAATTTCGCCAATCAAAAGTAATGTTAAGGTGCACTTAACATTACTCTATCCCCTATCCACTAAAAGAATAATGTTAACTGGCTAAGACTAATTAGCCTTAAAACTCAATCTGAGTCTGGCTTAAGTGGTGAGTGGTAAAAGTAGATAACGAAAAACCTTATTACAATACGAAGCCATTTCTAGTCTCACTGAAGTTTTAAGGAAAAATTTTATCACGTTACTTTTTATTTGCATTTTGTTCAGAAGATTTTATCTGGAGCCAAGGAATGATCAGAAATTTTTTTAAAAAATATAATCAAAAAATTTTTGACGACTGTAACGCCATCTGTTGAGCTTACCTGGCTGGCAATGACTTTTTTTTTCTTTGCTAAAAAAATTAATTTTTAGTCATTCAAAAAAAAAACCCAATTATTGACTCCTAAAAAAATTACTTACAATTTGTAACTGAGGACGATTCAGGATGTCAAAAACGTTTCGTTAGCCATATGAGGGTAGTTTGATATATACCCCACCTGACATAAAAATGGGGGCCTAATAAAGCTTAAGTTTGAAGTTCTATGATGCTGTGCTATTTAATATTTGTTTGACAGCCATTGACAGCCACTAATAGTAACATTTTTATCAGTCCAACTAATAACAAAGCGGGGCTAGACTCTACTCTGGGGGAGTCTGCTCCTTCGTTTACAATAGGACCAATTGTCTTAAGAGGTACCTACGCCTATTGGACGTAGGTACCTCTTAGACAATGGAGACGGTCCACTCTAACATGTTTTTCTTCTATTATTATAATTTTGGTTATTAAAACTTGGAGCAACAAGCGTATGGATTGGAATTAGAAAACCGATGGAGATTATTGGGAAGCATGCGAAATTTTCCTACGTCCATACTTCAGATAGCGCCCTAGCTGGCTGCATATATTTAAAAACCTTAGCAATCTCGAAGCCTACACCAACAGTCAGGGACCATTCCGAAAAATATGGGGCTTCTGACACCGACTTCGTTTTTAAAAGAGATTACGCTGAATTAGGAACGATCCTCATTTCGAGTTTCCGTAGGAACACCTTCCAGAATTTCAGGGTTCGCACCCCTAAAGCACTGTTTGTTTTTTTGTGCCACACACCACGTCCTTTATTGAAAGAAATAAAATTAATTGCATTTGCAAAATCATTTGCATATGAATAACATGATTTATCTACTATCTTATAACTACTTTCGCCGCCTGTTAGTCACTGGCCATCATTGAGATGATAAGCTGGTCTATACTTAATATCCAGCTGCCGGGGTGAAAGGAGGCGAAGATAGTTCCATCTCTTGGCATGGTCATGGTGTCAGTTTTCTATGTTAGGTTGGGTACTTTTCGTATTACCACGGGTCGCCTATGACCATCGGAAATTGAATATGCTTAATCAACCTCTTCCGTTTTCCTCTAATGGCGAGCAGCCTCATCATACCAACTCTACTATTCTACTTATGTAAATCTTTCTTACTAAGCCTTTAACCTGCTATTTTTTATGCTTCTATTTGGTCCTACTCCAAAAGAACCCTCCTTGAGCGACAGGGTTTGGAATATTTTGACATGGCGTACCTGTTGTTAAACTTAAAACCACGGATCGTCCAAGTTCATCAGGATTGAAATACGCTCAATCAACGGCCAGTCTAGCTGACTAGATCCATATGGGTGCACGCCTGAATCCAACGCTCAATTTCAACATCCTGCTTGGATTGCCTTATACAAGAAACACTTCCCTCCTTTAGAAACCCTCATTTACAATTCTCTTACGGTTCCGTTCCATAATTAAACCATCCTTCGTGTTGCATACATAAAGCAGTCAAATATTCTATTTTTTCATCCGCTACTGAACTAGAATCGTTTCTAACAGTCAGTTACCTGTTACAAGCTAGTTTACCCAATCAAGAAGTGATATTTCTATCCCTCGACTGAAGAGTTAACCACTCTGATCAGGCACAGTGTCGTTTTCAGAGTACATGGTGGATACTCCCACTCAAAAAGCTACAATAAGGAAGCCTTATAAATTGTTAAATACTACAGGATACATCAAGACCCGTAAGCACTTCTGATATTGCTAATTGTTTGATCGTTCTGCGAGGAGGACTCCCCTTGTGGGAAAACCCTCTTGTAAAATGAAGTAAAGCGAATTATATTATCCCCTCTGCATTGTTAATAATATTAATTAATTTTATTTGCAGTTATTTTATCCAAAAGATATTAAAGAAAATAAACCCTCTGATAATTGGTAAATGTAATACGAACACTTTTTTTTTCATATGATTTTCGTCTTTTCAAGCCAAAATTTTTGTTGTTAAATGGAATTTGGTAAAAAAATCGTTGACATTTTTTGACGTACTACATGAAACTATGAATACTTTTACAACCACTTTTATGGTTATTATGGGAAAGTAGGAGGGAGGAGGGGGTTGTTTAGAAAAATTCCTAAACCAAATTTATAGCGGGGTTGACGTACTACATGAAAACTATGTTTAGAAAAATTCCAAAGGGGGGGAGGGGGTTGACGTACTACATGAAACTATGAATATTTTTACAACCACTTTTATGGTTATTATGGAAAAGTAAAAGGGGGGGGGGGTAGGGGTATGTTTAGGTTAAAAAAAATTATCTGCATTTTTGCATTAGCATATAAATTATTTTATAAAAAAAAATTTAGAATATGTTTTTTGTTTATTGAGTTTCGGAATTTGGTTTTTAAATTTAAAAAATTAATTCCAAAGTAAAAAAATTAAATTTGCATTTTTTTTTTAAAATGATTTTAATTCATTTTTTAATTCATTTTTTTCCCATTTTCTTTTTGATTTAAAAAAAACAACCTTAAATTTATTGATTTATTTTGCTTTCAAGTCAATTTGAAAAAAAAATTCACGGGCTTTTATCAGAATTAATGTGAGTAGAAAAAACTGAACAAACCTCCCCCACCCCCCCTTCTCCAAAAAAAGCTTCTTGAATTTAAATAATTTTTGTTTTTTTTCTATTTTGGGGAAGGAAAATTTCCACATTATTTTCTAACAAAAGTAAAACGTTGACTTAAGTAAGTGTTGGATGATATTCTGGTCTAAAGTTAGTAAATCGTTGATTGTGGAAGTGTGTACTTTTGACAAATGGTCGGAACACCTGACTTGCTTACCAAATAATAAATGAATTTTCATTTTAGCAAATTTCCAAAACACACTCATGCAAAGTTTGTATAATAAGAAATTGGTATAAAATATATATTTTGTATCAAAATCGAATGGGTGGGGAGGTGGTCTACCATCGCATCGAAGTATTCGTTTGTAGGTGAAAAATTTTGGTCTCGTTATTAATTCTCCATAAACCATCAATAATAAACGTCTGAACCGTATAATTTTCTCTAAAATTACTCAAATATCACCTTTTGCAAGTTAACTGTTACTTTTCCGATTATTATTCACTTTCAAGAAATTTAAATAATTTTATTAGGTAGAAAATTCGGAAAATTTGAATAGTTAAAAAATTGAGACAAATTCCTAGCTTTAAGGGAACTTTGAGAATTTCAAAGTTGCTAGTTAGGAAAATAGTTGGCCTAAAATGTTGTATGTCCTTAATTGGAAGAGTATTTAAATTTCTTGACTTTGAAAGGAAATTTCTGAAATTAGTCCAACTTTTGGTAAGAGTGGAAATGCATAGTTTCAAGATGAACTCACTCGGGTATGCTCACTTTATTTTACAAGAAGGGCAAAAAGTCGAAAACAACTGCACCTTTTTGAAAACTTAGTATTTCGAAAATGCATTTGTAAAAATAAAAATTCATTTTCCTAAATATATAAATGCAAATTTATTTCGTATTTGTTGAAATAAATTTGCTTGTATTTGTTTTGTGTTACGTAAAATGCTTTTTCCGGTTCTCATTTGATAGGAGAAAATACTGCTGATACTTAAACTGAATATATTTTCATCGCGTTGCTTCATGAATTTTAATAAAAAAGCACTTTTAGTCAATCGATATTTTTAAGGTTTGTTTTATCAACGAAATATAATAAAATATAAAAAGTTAAGGAGGCAAAAAGAAAAGGACAAACAAAAATGCGATACTTTTTTTTTTTTGTAATGTCAAACTAAGCTGAAAAGCAGTTTTCCGCCCACTCGTGGTGCTTATCCTCGTGCAGCTTCTTGATTTATCATTAAATTAGGTTAACTCCCTTTCATCATCATCATTGCATATATACACAAAAATTTTCTTAATAAGTTCCTGAATAAAATTGAAGCGCGTTTTAAGAGGTTTAGTTTATTTTAGTAGAGATTTTATGTGAATTTTCTTTTGGATCGAAACTTGAAGAGTTTGTGAGACGTTCGTCTTTTCTTTTCTGGTGTATTGAAAGAATTTTCTTTAGTATGAAAATGTGATGAGGAATTTTTCAATGGCTTCTTATGTGAAAGTGGTAATTAGAAGATTATTTTATGTTGTGGAAAAGATATTGTAGTTGGCAGAGAGGAGAGGATTTAATAAATTGTTTTTATAATTTTTGATAATTCCATTTAACCATATTTTTACTATAGCGTGTTCTTAAGGGCAAGAAAATTTTGAATTTGCCGCCATTTGTACGGTAACGTGTTGCCAACGGAAACCAAAAACAGCGTGACAGCTGTCAGTTCAGAGTTATTTAAAATGGAGCGCTACATGAAAGAACAACGCGTTGAGCAATTTTCAAAACTAATGAAGGTGCGGCAGCTACAGTTCGATGAGGCTCATTTTTATCTTGATAGCTTGTTTAGTATTGAGGCTCAGAAAATCCACAAGTGATTGTTGAGAAACAAACGCATTTACAACGTGTTGCTGTTACATCGGACCATTCTTCTTTGAAAATACAGCTGGTTAGGCAATAACAGTTAATAGTGCTCCAGTTTTCTGTGCCAATATAAGGGATCGTGGGCTCAATTACTGTACGCCTACTTCACTTATTTTCTGTATTTTGGAACAACCTATATAAGAGGTCGTGGGCTCAAATGTGCTAATGTCCAAAAACCACTTTACTTTCCATTCTACTTTAATTTAGTTTAATTTTATTATCCCGCCATCATCCAGCAACGGAGACACTTTTGGTTGCAAATCCGTAAGATCAATACCAAAAGTGGCCTATAGGTCTTCGCGAATCCATAGACCTAAGCTGGTCTAGAAGTGCCAAAAAATTATAATTTTCCTTTATGTAGCTCTCTAGAGTGTCGAATACTCACCAGATACTCTTTGAATTATGAAAACTGGTATCATGGGGGTCGGAATCGCCATGGTGGTTCGTCTGCCGTATCCAGCCATGTCGAAGAAGTCTTTGGCTGAACCGTGTGGACTGTTGTTTACACTTACATCACGAGCATAGTCTTCGGACTGAAGCTGAGGAATAGCGGAATCCAGGATATTGCAGATGATAGTAGTTCTGCCTTTAGAGGTAACTAAACTCACTGCTCATACCTAGGGTCGATTAAAGAGAAAATTGTTTTTTTACAATTTTTCGATTTTAGCCCACCACTCAGGATCATCTGTTAACGAGAACATTATGGTAGATTGAAATAAGAAAATCGAAGGAGATTATTGCGAAGCGTGCAAAATTTTCCAATGTCCACTAGGTGACCTCCGCCATTTTCTACACCACAGCCACCTCGAAGCCAATGTCAATAGTCAGGGCCTATTCCGAAGAATGTGGAACGTATTACCTCGAGTTCAGATTTTATAACTGACCGTTCGAGTAATCTAAGAAATACCTTTCAGAGTTTCGGGATTCGGTCTCACAAAGCACTATTAGGCTAATACGGTTCTTCCACTTTGCCAGAGTCTCTGAAGGTTTTTCAATTTTAGTCGCCACTGCCTTCCCATCCACGTATAATTAAAGGCGTTCCTGATACCACAGATTAGCATCTACCAGCAACTTTAGCGATGGTCCCGAGGTCAGCTCATGTTCACCAATCCTAACACTAAAAGTCTCTCTACTCTTTCTGCCCATGATAAAGACCAACTGCCAGAAGCCCAGACGATGATTCTCCCATATAATGGTAAAAATAACATTATACATCACCTTCCACAACAGAGGGGCGAATACCGACCCCTGTTGGACACCCCTCATGAGCCTGTATGACATCTCCACACTCCTCCTCATGTACAAAAGAGTTCTACTACACAAGTCACATGTTTTAAGTCTAAGCCATACAGTTAAGCCCGCTTCTTTATATGACGTTAGTTTTGGTGCTTGTTTTCTTGCTTGCTTCTGTGCTAGCTCCGATGCTAGAAACTACGTCACTACTAGCACCGCAGGCAGCACTTGTAACACTGCTGCAAGTTTTCAAACTAGATTTCGGAACTAGAACCGGTTCTATTTTTCGTGCTTGCTTTGCTGCTTCCTTGAACGACAAGGAAGTCGTGAGTAAACATAATCTTGTCACGTACGCTTGAAATCCAACTTAAAAACAAGCATCACGTGAAGCCAACAAGCATTAAAACCATTCCAAAATGAAAGGCGACAGCGTGCTTGAAAATAAGCAACAAATCTAGCGGGCAAACACAAGCATTATGTTCAGAGGCCTTTGGCCCTAAGTCACGTAGTTCAAGTGTGATTATTGCGTATAAATCCTTAACACATGCTAAAGCTTTCATCAAACCACGAAAAGTGGTTGTGTCTAGGTCTAAGTTAATTGTTTGAACTATGAGTCACGTAGAGTAAGTCTGTCTCATATATTTATGTCCAAGGGAAGGTGGCTCAAGTTTATGTCCCTTGGGATTGGCCGTTTTTACAAAGCATTTTAAAATGTTTCTTATTCAAAAATTTCATTAAATATAGTTCATCACAAATAACTTAAATTCCATTCGAAAAAAAAGTCCAACTAAATTTCCCCAAAAATATCGATTTTCAACAAACAAAAAAAAAATTTGTTAATTAAATGTTTGCTCCACTTTTGATGATGAAAGAGTAACAATAAAAAAAAAAACATAAAATAATTAAATTCAAATTAAATTCATTTATTTAATTGTAAATCGGCATTTTGATGGTTTTGAAAGCGTAAAACATTTTGGAAAATGGTCGAATGTTTATAAATTTTACACTAACTTTTGTCATAAATTATTTTCGGGTCAATCGAGTATAAAAACCAAAAAGGTAGAGGAACTGTAAGTGTGATAATAGTTAGTATTGGTGGTTGTGAGAGGGTGAGGCATTTTGGGACCATATTTATAAACATTAACAAAAATATAATATTGTGTCAAGGAAGGATCGGAGGGTTAGGGGGAAAAGGACCGAACAATTTTCAGTAGATTTCATGACCAGAAGGTTTGGTGCCATAAATACTACCCTAACTATCCCCTCTTCGCTTGGATCCTGTGTCGATATAGGCAAGAACTGCTAACAATAATCCAAACCTAAACTGTTCCAGCATTGCTTCGCATTGATTGAAGTACGTTTAATTGAAAATGTCCAGAAAATTTAGTTGGTTTAGCGTACACATTTTGTCCATATGGAAGTGAAGCATTAATGGCGATGGTAAAAGTGCTACTAATTCTGATATGTACAAAAGCCTTTTGGATGATTTCCGAGGATGGAATGGGCGCGTATAATTGAAATTCGAATAATGATTACCATTAATCTCGCCATAATGTTGGATTTGCATGTGAATTAATATCGCTAGTTCTAGTTTCATTGTCCTATGTTTACCAGCTTCTCTACTATAATTTACCATCACTACACTTACTCCTGTTACTGCACCTAATATTATTTGTACTGACACTATAAATTCTGTGTTTGTATCTAAATGTAAATAGTTGAAAACTTGTGAGCTTATTTAATCGATCAATTTTGATCTATTTTTTTTTAATATGAAAATTCGCAAAGTTTAAATATGAAAAAATTATTTCGATATAAAGAGAAAAGGACCTTAAAAAATTATATCAGAGAAAATATTCAAAATAAAGGAAATATTTAAAGCAAGTAACTAATTAATTTCGTTAGATTCTTCTTCTTTTGCTAGAGGTTCAAATTTTTTTGAAGTCCTAATTTTTTATAGGTCCTAATTTATAATAGTTACAATATTACTGCATAAACTTTTATTAGATGTCCTAATTCTGTTAGAGGTCCCAATTTTTTAGAGGTCCTAATTTTTTTTAGGGGTTCTAATTTTCTATCAGGTACAAAATTATTGTATAAATTTTCGTTAGAGGTCATTATTAATGTAAGTAGCCTTGATGACTTTGTAGGATCTCGAATTTCTTTAATTTTCCTAACTACTCGGTCCTACCTAGATTTTTGTAGTGGTCCTAAATTTACTTAGCATTCCTAGACTTCCTTACTAATTTGTTAATCACTTAGTAATCCTAAATATACTTTGTAATTTTGAGTTCTATTTTAGCGGTGATAAATTCCGATATATTTTTTTTAACATGCAAATTTGCAGAGTTTAAATATGATAAAAATTATTTCTATGTAAAGAAAAAAGGCTAACAAGGACCTTAAAAAAATTACATCAGAAATAATATTCAAAATGAGGGAAATATTTAAAGAAAGAAACTTATTTAATTCAGTGATATTCTTTTTTTTGTTGCTAGGGGTCCTAATTTTGCAAGGGCTCCCAATTTTTTAAAGGTCCTAATTTATATTAGTTACAAAATTATTGTGTACAATTTTATTGGAGGTCATAATTTTGGTAGGGGTCCTAATTGTTTAGAGGTCCTAATTTTTATTAGTTACAAAATTATTGTGTAAACTTTCCTTAGAGGTCCTAATAAGCCTTGATGATTTTGTAGGGTCTCGAATTTCCTTAATTTTCCTAACCACTCGGTTGTACCGAAATTTTCGTAGTGGTCCTAAATTTACTTAGCAGTCCTAGACTTCCTTAATAATTTTTTAATCACTTAATAATCCTTAATACCATTTGTAGGGGTCTTAAATTTCTTAGCAATCCTATATAAATTTCCGTAGGGGTCTTAAATTTCTTACTGATCCACAAAGGCCGTGACAACTGAAAATCCGGTCTAAGAATGCTAAATCAAACCACTACACACGTCCAGACTTCGTGTCGTTGTCGTCCACTTAGCATGGTTTTTGACGTCCAGACCAATGACGTCGCTCTATCGAAGGCAAGCCCTTCCTCATTTTCTGAGGACCATAAATGGAGCTACTGGAGACTGTGTGGCTAGCCCTTCCTTATCCAGATGGATAAAGTGGCCAGCTCACCGTAGCCTATTGAGCTTAATTTTATCCCCAAGATGTCGTTGCGATGAAGCTTCTGGTACTCATCGTTAAATAGGCTTCGGAATTATCCATACTCGTATTGGGGTCCAAAAATTCTTTTAGGGTTCCTCCTCTCAAAAGCGTACAACATCTGGCCATGGTTTTCGCTGAGAACCCACGTTTCCATGTTGTTATTGGTTGTGACCCTTGATCGCAATAAGGAAAATGATTTAACTCTTTCGAAGCTATAATGTTCTATTTGTATGGCACTAGTGCTAATTCCACGTCGACGCTGCTGCCATGTATCGAAAGAAACAATTTTACAGAAATATGGACCGATGATTTTTCTAGGTGCAATGGCATTTCTTGTTTTGCCTGTGCTTGTTCATTAGACCAAATGCGACAATTTTGCTTATTCACACTCATTCAATCAGAAATGAGCTTCGTCACTGAACGCAATTTTTTGGTAAAATAAAAAACAGATTTTCCTCAAATTGTTCGTCAGTTCTTTGCGAGCTGTATTTTATACGTTTTCAGACCAAGCTACTTGCGTAAAATCATCCACAGAGTCGAGTGATACAATTCCAATGGGGATCGAAATTTTGTCACTTGCTCAGTGGGACAATTATGAACTACGCGAAATATATTTTTCACAGAGCACGAATGTTGATAATAAAATTCAAACAATTTGTAAGCATTGATCGGGGAATGTAAGGCTTTCTACAATAAAATGGCAATGCTAGTTGAGCATTTTTAACCTTGACACATGACACATGTCACACATGATCTGTCAAAACTAAAAATATGAAAAACAAAACAGCAAAAAAATCACCTGATACATGGCGGCAGTGTCAGCTTCGAAGAAAAGACTAATTGGCACTTGTCTCTTACAGTTAATTTGTTATGCATTAATTTATATGAACCCCAAAATTGTTCACCGCTGGCTTAGTCTTGATGAAGGTCTCTCGTACAGGTCTTCCTGATGGACATATAATGTGGATGCCGGTAACATATGCTGAAAGCTGGGCAGACTTAATGAGGATGCTACCTTCATCTTTACCTTTGAGTTACGGATCACTTTCTCCGGCATCAAGTTAAGGAGAACTCCTTACCGTAGACTATTATTGATATTTAATGACTCTGTAAGTGATTGGGCTGCTTTTACTCTTCCTTTCATACTAGCCATAGTCGACCTTATCAGTAATTTTTTTGCGTGCCAACTCTCATGGATGTATAGAGTCTTTCGATAGCTATGCTATCATATGCAGCTTTAAGGTCGATGAACAGGTCTTTTAACCATATTCCAACCGTTTTTCCGCAGAAAGAGCTTGAGATTATTCTCTTAACTATCCCAAATTAGTTAAGGCATTATTATTTACTTTTCCGTAAATTTTTTAAGTGATTTTAATTTCCAATAGGGGTCCTATATTTACTCGATGGTCCCAATTATCCTTTTTAATGTATGCACCCGAATCCCTTATTACTGATAGGTTCCTTAGTGATTGTAAATATTCTTAGTCAGAACTGCGTTGTGGTCTTAAATTATCTTTGCCTTCTTTTAATTTTCTTTGTAACTTTAATTTTTTTTTTACAGATCAACATTTTCTAGTAATTATTAACTGCCCGAATCAACTCAAATTTCTTCAGTAGTCCTGAATTTTTTAGAGACCACTAAATTTTTTTTTAATTTTTCCAAATTATTTTAACAGTCTACAATTTGATAAATTACCAATTTTTCATAAAAGTCCCCACCGAAATTTATCCTGACAGGACATTCTTCTTCCAATCAAGATAATACGGAACGGAGAGATTTTGCCTAAAAGTGTGCAATTACATTATAAAAAGAAATCTTCTAAAAACCGCCATCTTCATTGAAAAAATAACTCTTAATTTTAAGTTACAGTTAAAAAATTGCCTCCTATTTTTACAAAACTGTGCGCCTGGTGTAAAAATCGGATTTGCTGCATTTTTTCAAACAAATTTGGTGTAATAGTTCCTAAATTTTTCAGAGACTTCTCAATTTTTTTCAATTATCCCAAATTATTTTGGCAACCGAGAATTTGATAAATTACCAATTTTTCATAAAAGTGCCCACCGAAATTTTTCCTGACAGGACATTCTTCTTCCAATCAGGATAATGCGAAGCGGAGAAGCTTTGTCTTAAGGTGGCCAATTACATTACAAAAATAAATCTTCTAAAAACCGCCATCTTCATAGAAAAAATAAAAAATTTTAAAGTAAAGTTATCATAAAAATATTGGCTCCTATTTTTTACAAAACTGTGCGCCTGGTGTAAAAATCCGATTTTCTGCATTTTTTCATACAAATTTGGTGTAGTAGTTCCCTAATTTTCCAGAGACTTCTAATTTTTTTTCAATTATTCCAAAATATTTTGGCAACCGAGAATTTGATAAATTACCAATTTTTCATAAAATTGCCCACCGAAATTTATCCTGACAGGACATTCTTCTTCCAATCAGGATAATGCGAAGCGGAGAAGCTTTGTCTTAAGGTGGCCAATTACATTACAAAAATAAATCTTCTAAAAACCGCCATCTTCATAGAAAAAATAAAAAATTTTAAAGTAAAGTTATCATAAAAATATTGCCTCCTATTTTTTACAAAACTGTGCGCCTGGTGTAAAAATCGAATTTTTTGCATTTTTTCATACAAATTTGATGTAGTAGTTCCTAAATTTTCCAGAGACTTCTAATTTTTTTTCAATTATTCCAAATTATTTTGGCAACCGAGAATTTGATAAATTACCAATTTTCCATAAAAGAGCCCACCGAAATTGATCCTGATGGGACATTCATCTTCCAGTCAGGATAATACGGACAGGAGAGGCTTTGCCTAAAAGTGTGCAATTATCGTACATCATAAAAAGGAAATCTTCAAAAAACCGCCATCTTCATCGAAGAAAAAATTTGAAGGTACAGTTAAAAATTTTTTTTTCCAAAACTGGGCGCCTGGTGTAAAAATTGGATTTTCTGCATTTTTACAAAAAATTATTTTTACAATCTAGAAATTGATAAATTATCGTTTTTCTTTCCAAGCAGTCCTTAATTTTCATAGCAATTCTAAATTCCCTTACGGATCTTAAATTAGGTCGGAGGTCTTGAATTTTCTAGGCGATCTATAATTTCTGGAATGATACCAAATTGCTTAAGTAAAAGTACTCAGTCCTTATCTTATGATCTATAGCAGGGGAGATCTTTTAAAGCGTTTTAGTTAAAAAAATCGGTCGTTCTCTGAAGAAATTTTTTTCCACCAACAACTCATTACAGAGTTTGAGGAAGCCCCACTTGACGATAGTAAAAAAGGAAGTTTTTGTTCACGTTGGCAAAACATCCTTATTAGCAGTTCATAATTAATTGTTCGAGCTCAATCATATTTAATTGAAATAACTTCGATCGTATTAGCTCCAAAGTGCCCCTCGCGATTAGCATTAATAATTATCTATCATTAAACAATCAAACAATTTGCCTGAAAGCAAATTCACATTCACCATTTAAACAAATTTTTCATTTCTAGTCTGCATAATAAATTCCATTACACACGAACAACATATAACATAATAAATGATAATTTCGCCATATTAATAATTGGCAATTTATTAATAGTTTTTTATTATTGCCATCCATTAATCTCTCATATTAGCCATTAATTTCCAAATTGTTGCATGGGTTTTTTTTCTCTTCTATATTTTATTTAATAGCTTTTAGTGGGGATTCAATACGAGAGGATTTATTCAAATGAAAATATTTCATGCCGAAAAAGTGAATAAGTGATTTTTAATGGAAAAATTTATACATTAAAAAATTCTTCCCGAATATTTTGAACAGGTGCTTGAGGCAATTTCCGATGACGCATTTTAATAGATTATTTGCCAAAAATCGCTATTATTATTGCAAAGTAATTTTTTCTGTTTGTGCTTTTTTGTTGTTGAATTGAATTGAATTCTTTTTCGATGACAATCTATTGAGTCATGGAAAATATTAATCATCGGCATTTAAATTTAAAAAGAGCATTATTTTTTTACGATTTTCTTTAATATGAAAGAATGCGAAGACCAGATTGAAATGGTAACACTACCGACAATTACTAAAGCTTGACCAATTCTCTTGGTATTCTAATCCATGTTATTGCAATTCAGAATCCTTTGTCAAAGGATCCATGCACTTTTGATTAAAATCTCTATCCCCGTCTAGTCTCCTACTATAGTCTTCTTATTAAAAACTTATCCACAAATTCGCTTTCTTTAGGCACTAAGCAATTCCTCAAAGTAACATGGCTGCATACCTTGTTAATGACAGAAGAATCTGTACTTTTTATGCTTTGGATCTTAAATAAAATCTTTACTGTCCAACTATCTGTTTATCACTTGCATAATTGCAGGTCTCAAAAAAAGACTTTACTAATTTTAACCAATTTTTATTATAACCGAAATTATAGCATTGGACTTACGGTGGAGTCCAATTTACTTTAGGTAAAAAAATTTCCTTTTCAATTCAAACACGTAACATTTTTTAAGAAGCTACTCCTCCAGCGTCTACGTAGAATTCATATCCGATTTTATTATTTTATGGTTACTCAGTTTTTTGAAAGAAAAGAAAAAAAACAAATTCCAAAAAATGTTTCTTCTTTATTAAAAATATCCTTTTTGCCCTTTGAAAAATTATAGCATAAGTCTGACTACAAAATTTTAACATTTTACTTTGTTAATTATAGAAAAATAAAATAAAAATTAAATTGAAGAAAAATTTTAAAATTTTAATAAAAATATAAAAAATCTACCATTTTTTTGGTTGAAAACAAAATTTCCCATAAAAAGGAATTGATTATCTCCCATTTTTTTCTCTAAAAAAACTGGGCATCTAGTGCAAAAGTGACATTCTCTTTTCGATCAGGAAAATAAAGATTTAAAAAAAAATGTTAGCCTAAGTATGCGCAATGGCAGCATTAAAACAAATCCCCACAGAAAAAATTGCCAGTTTTCAAGGAATTTTGGTCCAATTTTACATAAAAAAAACCCATCAACATCTATTCTGAAAGAGCATTCTCCCCGCTAATCAGAATAATAGGGTGCGGAGAAGCTTTGCCTAAGAGCGCAAAATTTTTTAAAAAAAAATCGCCATTTTCATAGGAAAAAACAAATTTTGAATAACAAACATAACAAATTTTATGCAATTTTTCTCAAAAACGCCCACAAAAAATTATTCTAACTGGACACTCGTCTTCCGATCTGCTTAATATGGATTAGAGAAGCGTTGCCTGAAAGTGTACAACAATATTATTAAAAAAAATCTCCAAAAACCGTCACTTTCACAGAGAAAAATAAATTTTAAGATGCAGTGGAAAACATTTGCCTCTTATTTTCTGAAAAACTGGGCGCCTGATGTAAAAATCTGATTTTTATGCATTTTTGTAACAAATTTGGTTTGGCAATTTTGTCGAAAATTCTGAATAAAATTTTCTCTAATAACATCGCTCAGATCAGGACCAAACCTCCTCAAAAGGATACTATAAAAAATTTTACACAACAAGTCCTTTTCAGGACTATAAATAAATTTAAACAAGGAGCAAACGAATATTTTATGTTATTTTTCATTGAATTTCGACTAAATTTTTTTCTAAGCAATATTTATTTTAATGCAGGATCAAACAAGGTATTAAAAAATATTACTCAAGGAGTTTGCAAGGATCTCATAGTAAAATATTGATAAAAAATTATCCTTTTCATAGAAATTTTATTTTTTGGGTGAATAAATTGGGTGCCATTTTTGGAAAAAAAATTTTCAAAAGTTCCTACAGAAATTTATTCTGAAAAATCATTTTCCTTACAATCAGGATAAAATGTTTTAGAAAAGATTTTCCAAAAAAAGTGCCATTTTTATCCTAAGGAACAAATTTAAGAAAACAAACAGCAAATTTTATGTATGTTTTCTCAAAAGTGACAACAAATATTTATCCTTAAAGGATATTTTCCTTTCAATTGGGATAATATGAATTGAAAAAGCTTTGTCTAAGTATGCGCAATAACACCATGAAAAAATAATTCTAGAAAATCTCTATTTTCATAGCAAGAAACAAATTTTCGCAAAAATTCCCAAAAAAATTTATCCTTACTGGACACTCGTCTTGCAATCAGGATAATATAGATCAGGGCAGCTCCGTTTGGAAGTGCACAACAATACCATTAAAAAAAATTCTCCAAAAAAACCCCATTTTCATAGACAAAAACAAATTTGAAGGTACAGTGACAAATATTTACTTCCTATTTTCTGTAAAACTGGGCGCCTAGTGTAAAATCCGATTTTCATGCATTTTACGACAAATTTTGAATTTTTCGGATTTTGATTTTGCATATCTTTTTGCTTTTGCATATTTTTCGGTGGACATTTTTATTCTTATAATCGTGGAGCCTTTTCTTTGGATATTTTTTTCGTTGAGGGGGAAACGGGGTGGGGGGGGTGGTATTATCCTTTTGGGTTTTTAGTAGTATTTAATTTTTTTCTACTTTTTCCTACTCAATGTTAATTATTTCAATAGCATTAATAAATGCTGCTGATTTTTTTTCTTCAATTTTTCGTTATGCTCTTTTTGCAGGGAGACTTTGCTGTCTGAGGACTGGTTCTTTTTTTATTTTTTTAGGGTTTCGGTTTTTTCCTACTAAAGTTTAATTTTCTCCTATTAATCTTTATTTTTATACTGTTTTTCGCTTTCTTCTCAAAGTAATTTTTTTAAATACAATATTAATAATTAGTGGTAATTTTTAAATTTGAATATAGTTTTTTTTTTAATTTTGTAACTAGCACATTTTTAATATGTTAAATACCAGACACATACAGATACATTGTTGTGTTATTAACAAGGAGTTTAAAAAAATGTTTTTTTTTAAAAATAGTTTCTTTAAGAACATATTTTTTTTTGAATAAATATTTAATAGTATTTTTTTTCTGCAAAATATATTAATTTTTATTTTGAAAATTATTTGGTTTGCTGGGATTTCTTTTCTATTCTACTTGTGACGTCCTTTTTCCGGGTCTTTTTGAGTTGGTAGTGTTTGCCTCTTTTCTTTATTTGCATTGAGTTTGTATTTAAGGATTTTTTTTCCAATTTTACTGATAGTTTTTTTGAGATAAGTTGAAAGAAGTGTTTGGAAGAAGACAGTATTTTGCATCAATTTTTTAGGAGGAATATTTATTTTCATCATCTAATGTCATCACGTTGAGGGGAGAATTTTTTTTTTTGGAGTTTAGTTTTTCTGTTAATTTGTTTGAGTAATAATTTTGAGTTGGTGTTTGTACAAAAATTCTTCTTTTTTGATTTTTTGTTGTTGATGAAATTTTTGATTTTTTGTTGTTGATGAAAATCAGCATTTAAATCTGTTGAATTTTTAATTTTTCCTATTTGATTTCTCGTATTTTATCTACCAAACATTGAGTTTATTGCCATTGATTTTTTTTATGTTTCAAAAAATCATACAATTTTTATCACCGTTCAAAAGCGGTAATTCATAAAAATCATACGATTTTTATCAGCGTTCAAAGCGGTAAAAGGATATACTTCTCCCAATCAGGATAATATGTATTGGAGAAGCTTTGCCTAAATATGAGCAATGATATTTTTTAAAAAAATCTTCAAAAAACCGCTATTTTCATAGAAAAAAAAAACAAATTTGAAAGTAAAGTGAAAGAAATTTGCTTCCTATTTTCTGAAAAACTTTTCGGATTTTTCGTTTTTGATTTTCCATATTTTTGGGCTTAAATTTTTTTTTGGAATCCTCCGGAGCCTTTTTTTTTATTTTTTTCGTTAAGAGAGTACGGGGGGGGGGGGGGGAGGGGAAGGGGTTGATTTTGTTTTCTTTTTTTGTTAAAAGTTTTTTTTTATATTTTGGTATCTTTTGGGTTTTTTCTAGTATGTAATTTTTTTTTCCACTTTTTCCTACTCATTTTTAATTTTTTTTGCTTTTGCATACTTTTCAGAGTTGAATTTTTTTTGCTATATTTTCTTTTTTATGAACGGAAGGGGTTGTAAAATGTTTTTTTTACTAAATTTTCTTAGAAGTTTTTTTATTTTTCTCTTATTCTTTGGGTTTTTTTCCCAACGCTTTCATCAAATTTTCAGGGCACTCTTTTCTACCTCTTGGAGTATTTTCTCTGATGTTGGCGACTTTTTTTGATAGTTTTAAAAACATTAAAAAAGAAAAACTCCATAAAGGAGCTTTTGGCAGTCATTTCTTATCTTTGACGTCAAACAAACTTCGTATAATGTCAAGTGACTTCATTTTTTCTTTGATGAACAAATTTCCTGACACTCAGACAAGATAATAGCTTAAGAAACTTTTTCATGATTTCTAGTTTTTTTCTCTCACTTTTCTTTAAATTAAATTTTTAAACATTAAATTATAAAATGGCCATTTTGTAGATGATATATTTAAAAAAAACAAAAAAGTAGTAAATTTTACTAAAAATAAAACAGAAAAACTGTTTACGTTAAATTTTTGGTAAGAAAATGAAAGCGAACAGTTTTAACCCTAATGGTTTTTCTATTAGCCCAAATTTATTGTTGCTTTACTAGACAATTTATTTTTATAATCAAAACTATTCCGAATAAATATATTTTCATATTATTAAAATTCATAATATATTAAGTACTTTTCAATGAAATGGAAATTTTTAGAAACATTAAAAAAAGTGAGTCTCAAAAAATGCAAAAAAAAGTACAAAATTATATCAATTGTGGTTTAAGATTTTTTCCTATTATTTTAAATTTACTAATAAACTAATCGAAGATTTTTTTTTCATAAGAAATCCGCATTTAGGATTTTTTCACATATTGTATCTCTGACTGACTCTGACAACTAAAGTAATTCCTTCCCTCTACTTACTAGCTGATAATAATACAGATATATCTATTACAATGCTATTTTGAAGTGTCTGTGAATCTTGAACAGTCCACAATATTCCCTATATGTGCCGGTGTCCCTCAGGTTAGTATACTTGGCACTATCGTATATATTATCTACGGTTTCGATATCCATATAAGCCATAATATCCTCACTGCAACCTATGTAGCAACATATATGGTCCTATTAATAAGTTACTAAAAACCACTGCTTACAAAACTATAGCCTCGAACTCCAAAACTTATTCTTCAAATGGCGAATAAAGTTAAAGAATAAAAAAGTATTCCCATAAATTTTACTATTCGTAGTGAATCTTCCCCTCCCATAAAAACATCAATACTTACTTTGTACGTAAAGTAGATGTTGCTCGTTATAAAAAGTTTCATGCTCGCTTAACATATGTTCCTAATCTTCAGTAAATCTTGAGTCGGTAATGGGCACGCATTTAATTCTACTTGTATACAATCTATTCGGTCAAAAAATATTCGTAAAATTTTGAATTGTGATCTCAATATTCCCTTTGTATGTAAAGTAGATGTTGCTCGTTATAAAAAGTTTCATGCTCAATAAATATATGTTCCTAATCCATAGTAAATCTTGAGTTGGTAATGGGCACGCCTTCAATTCCACTTGTATGCAATCTATTCGGTCAAAAAACATTCGTAAAATATTAAATTGTGATCTCAATATTCCCTTTGTATGTAAAGTAGCTGTTGCTTGTTATAAAAAGTTTCATGCTCGCTTACGATATCTTCCTAATCCTTAGTAAATCTTGAGTCAGTAATGGCCATGCCTATTACAGTCGTCTCCAATCTATTCAGTTAAAAATCCTTCGTAAAATTGTGAATCATGATCTCAATATTCCCTTTGTACGTAAAGTTACTATTTCTCGTTATAAAAAGTATCATGCTCGTTTACCATATCTTCTCAATCCTTAGTAAACCTTGAGTCGGTAATGGGCACATCTTTCAATTACAGTCGCATCGAATGCATTCAGTCAAAATTCTTCGGAAAATTGTGAATTATAGACCCAATATTACCTTTGTATGTAAAGTTGCTGTTTCTCGTTATAAAAAGTTTTATACTTGTTTACGATATCTTCCTCATGCTCAGTAAACCTCAAGATTATTATGGGCCGTCGCTTTCAATTCTAGTCGTGTCCAATCTATTCAGTCAAAAATCCTTCGTAAAATTGTGAATCATGATCTCAATATTCCCTTTGTACGTAAAGTTACTATTTCTCGTTATAAAAAGTATCATGCTCATTTACCATATCATCTCAATATTTAGTTAATCTTGAGTCGGCAATGGCCACGCCTATTGCAGTCGTCTTCAATCTATTCAGTTAAAAATCCTTCGTAAAATTGTGAATCATGATCTCAATATTCCCTTTGTACGTAAAATTGCTATTTCTCATTATAAAAAGTTGCATGGTCGTTTACCATATCTTCTCAATCCTTAGTAAACCTTGAGTCGGTAATGGGCACATCTTTCAATTACAGTCGCATCGAATCAAATCAGTCAAAATTCTTCGGAAAATTGTGAATTATAGACTCAATATTCCCTCTGTACGTAAAGTTGCTGTTTCTCGTTATAAAAAGTTTTATGCTCATTTATGATATCTTCCTCATGCTTAGTAAATCTTAAGATTATAATGGGCACGCCTTTAAATTCCAGTCGTGTCCAATCTATTCAGTCAAAAATCCTTTGTAAAATTGTGAATCATGATTTTAACATTCGCTTCGTACTTGAGGTTGCCGTTTCTCGTTATAAAAAGGTTCATTATTCCTTAGCATATATTTCAAATCCTCAGTAAAGCTTGAGTCTGCAATGGGCATGCCTTTCAATTTCACTCCTATCCAATTTCTTCAGTCAAAATTCTTCGTAAAATTGTGTAATTTTCCTTTGGTACGTAAAGTTGCTGTTTCTCGTTATAAAAAGTTTCATGCTCATTTCATCTCAATTCCCAAAAAATCTTGAGTCGGCAATTTCTATCCCTTTCAATTCTAGTGTGTCCAATTTATTCAGTCAAATATCGTAAAATTGTGAATCATGATCTTAATATTCGCTTCGTACTTGAGGTAGCCGTTTCTCGTTATAAAAAGTTTCATTATTCTTTACCATATTATCTCAATTTTCTTATAAGAGAATTATCCCCAGCAATACTCCTCATCGCTTGAGACAGCAAGTCTGGCCACGAGACTTATTAAGCTAATCAAACACTAATAGTTAAAGTAGCATTGATAACTATTACCCTCTGCTTTATAATTCACAATATTGAAATGACTTCTTTATTATCTAACAAATTATATAATATGGAAAAAAAAGGATTTTTTTAAAAAAAAATCATCCCCTTTTTAGAATAGACCATAGAAAATAAGGTGCAAACGATATATAAATCGATCTTATCTCCTCATAGGAAAATATCTAATTTAATGCTGACATGCTAATAGATACTTGCAATTATACAGAAGCCCAAATGTGAAAAGGATTAATACTAACACACATAAATCACAATAGACCGATAATCACCAATAACAACGGCTATTATTAACTATTAACAAACAAAAATTTTGTGTCTCTTTTCTAGACTTCGAGTATCCAGGTTATATTAATACTGCTCGTGCATAAGCTTAATATGATCTCAATACAAGTCTATCAGGAGTAAATGCACTCACTATTTACTCAAATGTATATTTACGATAATACAAAATAATTCAATAAATAATCGCCAGTATTAACGGATGATAGCAAATGCACATTTGTTAAGATACGAAGGCTGTTACAAGATTGCATGATTTAAACCACACCGAATATAGTCGAGTAAGCATAATGCAGGATAGGAATTTTGCCTGGTTTATAATATAAATAAGATAGTATCTTCAATATCAATTTCTTATCATACAGAATAAGAAAAGTAAAGAAGGCTTCTTTTTATGATAGAACAGAATGTAATTATGGTGGAAGGAAATTGCTAAATGCACCCCATCAAATGTGAAGCCAACTTCAGGACTCCCATCTCTTCGAATGGTGTTGAATACCTTGGCTGAATACATTAGACTCCTTCGATTGCAACATTGCTGCCCTCTCGATTAAATATTTTACATTATACTCTACAAACCAAAACCATAAACACCACCTAAAAAGTACACATGGAAAAAGCTCAGCAGTATCAAAATATTCACAATGGAATACGTTATTTCGTTTCTCCTTTTCCCCATGCCTCCACAAAATAGCAGAAATACCTCATAATTGATGTTATGTGTTATGCTAATGCAGATGTTCGTTACAAATTCAATACATTAAATCCTATCCGATGCCAAATTATTTTGGTTCCATTATTTTCATATTTGCATTTACAATAAGCAATAAATAATGTGTGAAACATTAATTATTACTCTAATTGGAAGTAAAAGCAACCTAGAGCAGGGAATACACATATAAATTACGGAGAGCACCTTAACAGCAAACTAGCAAAGACTATCCGACTGTCTTCTTGAAACTGACTGTTGTACGTTCAATTCAGTTGAAAATGTTACAGTTTAGATCAAGTAAGATTTTCCTTACCTTAGAATTTACTTATAAATCAAAAAACAATACACACACAAACCGAACACGCATAAATATTAATCCATCAACTATCATAAATATTAGTAATTTCCGGTTGTCTGTTAGTAAGCCTTTCAGTTAAATCTAATGAAACAGAAAATTTCTAATCCAACAGAACAAATGCCAAACTCAAGATAATTGAATAAATTCTACTGCTGTGATCGATTGGAACTATTTATCATCTGAAATGTCTAATCCCTAAATTATGCCAAACAAAAGCTAGCATACACAATTTTTAGAAATCGAAAACTTTATATCTAAAGAAAATTATGAGAAAACAGAAATAATTTCTACAAGAAACATTTGTACAAAAAAAAATCGTATCAGACAAATTTCTACTTCAAAAATTGTCTACCAAAAGAATTTCTATAAAAAAAATTTCTAACATCAGAATTTCTAACAAAAAATTTTTGACTAGAAAAATTTCGGCCAGAAAAATTTTTTACCAGAAAAATTTCTATCACAAAAATTTCTACTAGAAAAATCTCTACCGGGAAAATTTCTGCAAGAAAAATATCGAGCTAAAAAAATTTCTAACAGGAAAATTTCTACTAAAGAAATTTCTACCAGAAAAATTTCTATAAAGAAATTTTCTACCAGGAAAATTTGGACCAGAAAAATTGTTCCTTGGAAAATGTTTACCACAAAAAGAAAAAATTTCTACTACAAAAATTTCTATCAAAAATTTTCTACAAAAAAAATTTCTACCAGAAAAATTTACACAAGAAAAATTTCTAGCAGAAAAATGTCCACTAGAAAAATCTCCACCAGGAAAATTTCTACAAGAAAAATTTCGAGAAAAATTTGTGCCAGAAACATAAAAATTCTACTAGAAAAATATCGAGCAAAAAAAATTTCTACCAGAAAATTTCTACCAGAAAAATTTTCTACCAAAGAAATTTCTACAAGAAAAATTTTCTACCAAAAAAAATTCAAGCAGAAAAATTTCTATCAGCGAAATTCCTACCAGACGAATTTCTAATAGAAAAAGTTCTCGCACAGAAATTTCTACCAGAAAAATGTTTGCAAGAAAAATTGCTACCATAAAAATTTCTACAAGAAAAATTTACACAAGCAAAATTTCTAGCAGAAAAATTTTCTTCCAAAGAAATTTCTACAAGAAAAATTTCTACAAGAAAATGTTTCTGCCAAAAAAATTTCCTACTAAAGAAATTTCTACCAGGAAAATTTCTAAAAGAAAAATTTCTATCAGGAAATTTTCTACTAGGAAAATTTGGACCAGAAAAATTTCCAAACGGAAAATGTTTACCACAAATATTTTTAGCACAAAAAGAAAAAATTTCTAATAAAACATTTTCTACCAAAAAAATTTCTACAAGAAAATTTCTACACACAAAAAAAATTCTTTGCAAAGAAAAATGTTCTACGAAAAAAATTGCTACCATAAAAACTTCTACAAGAAAAATTTACGCAAGAAAAATTTCTAGCAGAAAAATTTCTATCAGCAAAATTTCTAGCAGAAAAATTTCGAGTAAAAAAAAGTCTACAATAAAAATTTCTACCACAAAAATTTTTGCAAGAAAAATATTCTACGAGAAAAATTGCTACCTTAAAATTTTCTACAAGAAAAATTTACGGAAGAAAAATTTCTAGCAGAAAAATTTCTATCAGCAAAAGTTCTAGGAGAAAAATTTCGAGTACAAAAATATCTACAAGAAAAATTTCTACCAGAAAAATGTTTGCAAAAAAAATGTTCTACGACATAAATTGCTACGATAAAAATCACGAAATTTTCTACCAGCAAAAAATTTTTACCACAAAAATTTCTCCTGGAAAAATTTCTACCGAGAAAAATTTTAGCAGAAATATTTCTATATGTGAAATTCCTACCAGACAAATGTCTACCAGAAAAATTTATACTAGGAAAACTTCTTCCGCAAAAATGTCTACAAGAAAATTTTCTACCAGCAAAAATATCTGCAAAAAAAATTTCTCACGAAAAAATTCTAGCAGAAAAATTCCTATCAGCGAAAATCCCACCAGGAAAATGTCTGCTCGAAAAATTTTCTACCAAACAAAATTTCTACAAGAAAATTCTAATAAGAAAAACCTATAAGAATAATCTCTCCTAAAAAAATTTCTGTCAGAATAATTTTTATCAAAACTATTTCTTCCCGGACAATTTCTACCAGAAAATGTTCCACTAGAAAAAATATTACTACAACAAAAATTTCTACAAGAAAAATTTCGACCCAAAATTTCTATCACCATAATTTATGCCATAAAAATTATACTAAAAAAATGCTTAGCAGAAAAATTTTTGCAAGAAAAATTTTTTACAAGAAAATTTCGACCAAAAAAATTTTAACAAGACAATTTCTACTAGAATAATTTCTACCAGAAAAATTAGTAGCACAAAAATTTCTGCTAAGAAAAATTTCTGCAAGAAAAATTTCTAATAGAAAATGTTCAATCAGTTTTGCTCAAAAAAAATCTTTTGCGATAAAAATTGTTAACAGAAAAATGTGTGATAATTTTCATAACCAAGAAAAAATATTTTTTAACCCGAAAACTTTTATAAAAGGAATA
The DNA here is from genome assembly GCA_958298945.1 of Atherix ibis. Taxonomy (NCBI): domain Eukaryota; kingdom Metazoa; phylum Arthropoda; class Insecta; order Diptera; family Athericidae; genus Atherix; species Atherix ibis. Next base: position 81,438,445 of record OY282609.1, read on the forward strand.
AATTTTCAATTGTTGAAATTTCATAATAAAAATCTAATCAGAAAAATAATTTATAGAAAAATCTCTTTTGAAGATTTTATTTCTTGAACAAATTGCATTCTTATTTTTAGAACGATTTTTCTTTAAGTGTAGTAAAAAACACATTAAAAAATTCAAAATGGGTTGAGTATCGTCAGTTCATTCGAGAGACATTTCTAAGTAGTCATCAGAAATATGGACATTAAGGAGTAGGTCGAATTCTGCTATACTGAAAGTCAAGAGAAAAGTCACCAACAAAAAATTGCACTACCCAGAATAAAAAAAAAGGATACATTCTAAACTAACAATAACAAGTTGATAATCCTTGTTGATAAAATTTCTTCATAATTCGATATAGAATTTGTCGAGTTGCTTGTACAAGAGCACATCCTTGGATTATCTTAATACGCCTTAGAATATGATCAGAGAAGCTTTTGTATTCCCTAACGTCTCAACATATTCCACACAATCGCAATCAGTTTTCTTTTTTATTTCTCATTTCCCACATTGAAATCATGTCCTTATTTCTGCACCCACCATAATGACTATCATCCTCCTCCGCAGCATCTTCCTCAATTCTCAATTGTCAGTTGCAAATTATTGTGTTTCCTTCAATTTTTACGCATTTAGATTTCAATTTGAAACAGTCTCTCGCAAGTATATAAGGATATTTTTTCCAAATGATGTTCCTTCGTAGTTTTGCCAAATTCCCCCGACAGAAGACGACAATCCCAAAATGGGTTTTCTTAACTATTTCAATGAAAACAATTTACATTCGCATCTGAACTGAACCGAATGCTGCTAATGTTGACAATAGCGAACTAACTTTTATTATCGTTCCGAGTCTATTTCAACTAATTCGATACCATCGACACTCCCTATTCCTTGCCAGAGATTCTATAGTCCAAATGTGGCCATAATCTTCCTTATCATCGTCATCATCATCATCATCATCATCGTCATCATTATCGTCATGATCGTCACTTCAAAAACTAGTCCAACATCTTCTTCAGCTAACGGAAACTATTCATACAAGAAGTAGACAAATTTAAATGGCTCTACTTGAGAGAAAAGTTAAATTTCATTTCCGAATTCCTTGTTAAAAAAAAAACAATTTAAAAATACAACTACTACTTCACAAGCTAAAAAAACAAAAAAAATTACCCATAAAAAAAAGGAAAACTTTTTGCTTAGACAAAAGTGTCGACATAGTCGAGGTTGTTCTTTCCGTTTCCTCTTTTCATTCTGTGCTGTGCTGTTTCGAGACATTTAAAAAATGTTTCTTTTAGAATTGAGTCCTTTGCACAAAGTAAAACCAAAAAAAAAGGAAAAATATAAAATTGAAAACGGAACAGGAGCAACAAAACTACAATTTTATGTGTTGCAAGTCCCTCTTTAAGAAAAATTCATGAAATTAAACCACTCAAGAACAATCAAAAAAATATGTCACCAAATAAAAAGTGGCAAACTTTCTTTTTAAAAAATCCTATTTTCTTCACCTCACAATAACATCCGAAGCTATAAATCCGATCCTGAGATATGCTCTTAACTATAAATGCATATCAGATGAAGTGGTGATGACACTGACCAAGAACGTTGCTTTTCTAAATTGTCAAAATTAGTAAATTCTTCCAAGAAGGTAGCAGATCATCGTTGGAAGGGACTTGGACCTATATTAAACACCAATTCTCTGAGTAAATTATTGTCTAAGAAAAAGTTCAAATTAAACTGAATCATTTGAATTTTCTTATAATAAACCAACTCTTCACACTACTTGTCGCCGAACTTTTAGAAACTCCTTACCCAACTCTCTGAGTAGTTAAAAAAATTCTAGCAAAAAATTTTTGAATGGAAAAAATGCATCCAAGAAAATGTTCTACGAGAAAAATTTCTTCCAGAACAACTTTTACAAAAAAAAATTCAACCAGAAAAATGTTAACCAGGAATATTTCTACTAGAAAAAATTCTTCCAGAACAACTTTTACAAAAACAAAATTCAACCAGAAAAATGTTAACCAGGAAAATTTCTACTAGAAAAAATTCTACTAGAAAAATTCCCAGCAAAAAATTTTGGACTAGAAAAATTTCATCCAGAAAATTGTTGTACGAGAAAAATTTCTACCATAAAAAATTCTACAACAAAAATTTTTTCCAGAAAAAGTTTTACAAAAAAAATTTTACAAGAAAATTTTTTACCGGGAATAAGTCTGCTAGAAAATCATCTACCAGAAAAATTTCTACCAAAAAATATTTGACTAGAAAAATTTCATCCAAAAAATGTTGTAACAGAAAAATTTCTACCATAAAAATTCTACAAGAAAAATTTCTTCCAAAAAAACTTTTACAAGAAATAATTCTACAAGAAAAATTTTTAACAGACATATTTCTACTAGAAAAACTTTTATCAGAAAAATGTCTAGTAAAAAATGTTTGACTAGAAAAATTTTATCCAGAAAAATGTTGTACGAGAAAAATTTCTACCATTAAAAATTCTACAACAAAAATTTCTTCCAGAAAAAGTTTTACAAAAAAAAATTCTACCAGAAAAATTCCTAGCAAAGAATTTTGGACTAGAAAAATTTCATCCAGAAAATTGTTGTACGAGAAAAATTTCGACCATAAAAAATTCTACAACAAAAATTTCTTCCAGAAAAACTTTTACAAGAAAGAATTCTACAAGAAAAATTTTTAACAGAAATATTTCTACTAGAAAAACTTTTATCAGAAAAATTTCTACCAAAAAATGCTTGACTAGAAAAATTTCATCCAGAAAAATGTTGTACGAAAAAAATTTCTACAATAAAAAATTCTACAAGAAAAATTTTTTCCAGAAAAACTTTTACAAAAAAAATTCTACAAGAAAAATTTTTACCAGGAATATGTCTGCTAGAAAATAAGCTACCAGAAAAATTTCTAGCAAAAAATATTTGACTAGAAAAATTTCACCCAAAAAATGTTGTAACAGAAAAATTTCTACCATAAAAATTCTACAAGAAAAGTTTCTTCCAAAAAAACTTTTACAAGAAAGAATTCTACAAGAAAAATTTTTAACAGACATATTTCTACTAGAAAATCTTCTACCAGAAAAATTTCTAGCAAAAAATTCTTGACTAGAAAAATTTCATCCAAAAAATGTTGTACGAGAAAAATTTCTACCATAAAAATTCTACAAGAAAAATTTCTTCCAGAAAAAGTTTTATAGAAAAAAAATTCTACAAGAAAAATTGTTAACAGAAATATTTCTACTAGAAAAACTTTTATCAGAAAAATTTCTACCAAAAAAATTCTACCAGAAAAATGTTGTACTCAGTATTCAAATCAAAACTAATTATGTACTCTCATTTGCCGTTGAAGAATTTCAGCAAGAATAGATAAAATTAAACAAAATTTTACCAAAAACATTTTCAAATTCCTATCAAAATTTCTACTATCTAGCAATGACATCACTTTAATTTAAGTACTAAACGTTGTTGAACATAAAAACATAAAACTTTCTACACAAGATAAAATTTTCACTTCCCACCCTTACCCTTTTTTTTTGGTTAAAATTCGGGGAAGTTCAACCCTTTTGTTTGCGTGCGATTTTCTAGTTTTTCACTCTTCCTTCCGTTTTGCTATTCACTCTACTTTCAGCTTTATTTATTTACTCTACTACTTATTGCTGCTTTATATTGTTTCTATTCAACATGAAATTACCAATTTTTAGCCCAAAATAATGAGATCCGAATCATAATACGAATGATCGCCCATAAAAACAATTCACAATCGTTTTCAAATTGCCGAATTCCTTCATAATTTTTCAGGCACGAAACATCCTTCCCTCCAGCTCTTAAGTTGAATTTTGATTTTCGATTACACAAACTCTTCGGAGCCATATAATCGTATCAGAAAGTTGATAATGTGTTTGGTGGAGTATGGGGGAGCAAAAACGAGATAGAATAAAAGATGCCACCCAGCCAGTGGGGGGTGCGATGAAAAAATCATGGATGATAATTATGGATAATATTCGTGAATTTTGGTAATTTTCAAAATTTCGATAAACACTCTCGAGAGTTAAATGAGCAAACAAAATAACATTATCCCACTTGTAATAACAATCTCATAATTGCTGCATAAAATATGATTCATCGTGAATGGGCGCACTACGTTTTTACATGCTTGGGCCAAGTCAGATTCTCCCCTAAACGACTGCGTAGACGTGGTGGTCGTACTGCTGGTGTTCGGAAAGCACGGCGAGAGGGAGAGCTTATTATTTTCCATTTAAGGGAAGTTTTGCACATCGTTTAGATCTTATATTTACTTTTAATATCAAGTTCATTTGAATTTTTTTTAAATTATAATAATAATGGACGAAGAATCAACTTAGGAACAGAACAGAGCATGAGATAATAGAGTTAAAATTTTGTATTTCTGAACAATAATGAACACTGTGTAAATATTAATAAGAAGCACTTGCTCAAATTGGTGAAAATATTAACTATAAATATAAAATTAGCATAAGTGTTTTATTCAAACAGAAATTATTGGTTCGACATTTTTAGCAAATTTTTTCTATAAAAAACTTCAACTCGAAAATTTTTACTAGAACAATTTCTACCAAGAAAATTTGCACCAAAAAATTTCTGCCAGAAAAATTTTTCCAAAAAAGTTACTATCAAAAAAATGTCTGCCCGAAAAATTCGTATCAGCAAAATATGTACTAGAAAAATTCTATCACAAAAACTTCTACCACAAAAATTTTCACCAGAAAAATTACGACCTGGAAAATTAACAAGAAAAATTTGTAACAGAAACATTTCTACAAAAACAATTTCTACAAGGAAAGTTTCTACCAGAAAAATATCTATGAGTAAAAAATGGTTCCAGAAAAGTGTCTCCAAGCAAGTCACCGTCAAAAAAATGTCTACCACAAAATTTCTGCAAGTAAAATTTGTACCGAAAAAAATTCTACAAAAAAAATTTCAACCAGCAAAAAGTGGTTCCAGAAAAATTTCTCCAAACAAGTTACCACCAAACACATTTCAGCTCGATAAATTTCACCACCAAAAAGATATTTTCCACGAATAATTTGCACCTGAAAAATTGCTCCTAGAAAAATTTCTGCCATAAAAGTTAACACCAAAAAAATTTCTGCCGAAAAAATTCTACAAGAAAAGTTTTTATTAGAAAAACTTCTGCAAGAAAAACGTTCTACGAGAAAAATAACGACTAGAAAAATTTCTACCAGCAAAATTTCTACCGAAAAAGTTACCACCAAAAAAAAATGTCTGCCTAACAAATGTTTACTAGAAAAAACTCTAGAAGAAAAATTTCTACAACAAAAATTTCTGCCAAAAAAATTTCGACTACAAATATTTCTACCAATAAATGTCTACCAGAAAAATTTCTACCTGACAAATTTCTACAAGAAAGATTTCTAACAGAATAAATTCTATAAGAAAAATTTCCACCACAATAATTTCGAATAGGAAAATTTCAGCCAGAAAAATTTATATCCGAAAAATGTTCACCTAAAAAATTTCTAACTTCTAGAAAGAAAATGTTCTATGAGAAAAAAGTCTACTAGAAAAAATTATAATAGAAAAATTTCTACCAAGAAAATTACTGTGAGAAAAAATTCTAAAACAAAAATTTCTACCACAAAAATTTCTGCGAGAAAAATTTCTACCAGAAAAATTTCTACCAGAAAAATTTCTACTAAAAAAAATTCTACTAGAAAAATTTAGAACAGAAAAATGTCTACCAGGAAAATTTCTGCGAGAAAAAATTCTACCAGAAAAAATTGTACCAGAAAAATTTCCACCCGAAAAATTTCTGCCAGAAAAATTTCTACTAGAAAAATTTCTACAACAAGAATGTGTCCCAGAAAAATGTCTACCAGAAAAAATTTTCAAGGACAATTTCTGCAAGAACCAAAATTAAGACCAGAAAATCTATCTGGTCTTAATTTTGGTTCTTGAAAATTACAAAAATTAAGACCAGAAAATCTTCTACTAAAAAAATTTCTACAAAAAAAATATCTACGAGAAAAATTTTTACAAGGAAATTTTCTACCAAAAAAATTTTTACCACAAAAATGTCTACCTGAAAAATTTCTACCAGAAAAATTTCTCCAAAAAAGTTACCGTCAAAGAATTTTTGCCCGAAAATTTGTACCAGAAATATTTGTACTAGAAAAATGTCTACCAGAAAAATTTCTACCACAAAAATTTCCACCAAAAAAATTCTACTAGCAAAATTTCTGCCACAAAAATGTCTACCAGGAATATTTTTCTGTTAAAGTATTTATTAGAATTACTATTGGAAATATTTTATTTCCGAACTATTAGTGGTAAAAAAGTTGGTCTTCCGTTTGTGAAATTTATTTTCTTACCAATTAACTAAAAATATTTTCTAATAAATAATCTCAACAACTTCATTAGTTATTATGTCATTTTTGTCTTTCGCTATTGCAAATTATTGTAAATACTTCAAGAAATAATAAAAATTTTTATTTAAACACAAATTGATCGCCCATTAAATTATCAGCCATTGAGATATACTTTTAAGATGAACGCACCTTTTTTTGCAAAAAACATTTTATATAAAATTTTTTTTATCTTGAAAAATCTTAAAAATCAAACTGTTTCATAAAATCGCAATTATTACATTAAAATCTAATTTAGGGAATAATTTTTACGAAAATTATAATTGTTTCGCGTACATTTCAAGACAATGCAAGCAATTTCGTTATTTTCTGTACTTCGAGATTTTTAACATTTTTATTTGATTTCCATTAATTTAAATTAAAAAATGATTAGAAAATTTTTTTATAACTAAGAATAGTTCCGGGACTTTGTTGTAAAATATTTAAAAAGATTTAATTATTTTTTAAAATGAAAATTCTTTGGAAAACTTTAAATTTTTTATTAATTCTCAATAATTATAGAAAATTTCATAAAAAATATGGAAAAAGTTTAAAAAATCGCAGAAACTATCAAATACTTGATTACTGCCCAAAATTTTGTTTATTTTCTTTTTTTAATTTTTCTTCTTATTCGAACAGTCATAATGTTCGCAACATTCCGGATAGGGTTTAGTCAGGTCTTCTGGAATCGTAATACAACCACGAGCTGGCATTGATCCGCAGCTACAATATAAATAATATAAAATTATTATTGTACATTGTTTTTTCATTAATCTTTTTGAAAATGATATCTACCCTTTTCCCATATATCCTGTTCCACTTTCATTACAAATATAGTAGAAACACACTCCAGGTTTGGAAAACTCTTCACCAGGTTTACACAATAATTCACCTGATTTTGCCATAACGATTGTGATTAGGAAAAATATGGGCACGATTATTAATTTCATTGCTGATGATTTCCGTTAGATTTTTTCTTTGAAATTTAAAAATTTTTTTAGTAAAAATTCATTTTAAGTAATTTTAAAAATAATTTCAAAAACTAATCTTCTCACCACTTTAATGAAAATTAGCAGAAGTTCAAATTTTTGCACTTACAATAATTGTTAGCTTATTCTTTAGAAGATCGCAACTAGACTGAACAGAAACAATTTACGATCGTTATTTATGCAAAATATTTTCCAAATTCAGGTATTTTTGTTTATTTCAAATTATTAGCAAATATATCGTTTTTGCTTATTATTTCAGTAAAGTCATTATTTAATTAGAAATATTCTGTTTCTTTTTTTTGAAGTGACATTAAAAGCATAATTGCTCAAGTGTTAATTTTTCAATTACCATAAAATATTTTGTTTATTCTTGGTTAAAGTATTTTTTCTTAAAATTAAGAGTAAAAATTTATTTCAAAAAATTGAAAACCTAATTTTTTTGTGGAATGTTTTCAACTGAGTTTAAATTAAAATGTACGCACTCTTGATTACAATTTGTTCAGTTGGTTTTACCCAATAATTTTCTCAAAAAAAAATAAATGAATTATAGAAGAAAATAGACATTAGCTAATACACCTGTTCAAACCTTAATTAAGTTGGAAATTTTTGTTAAATAATGGCAAAAATAACATTATTCTCTATTAATTTTTATTGAAGTTAAATTATTTCAAAAAATATAATTAAATAAATTTGTTATTTTTGCAATATTTTGAGTATTTTTCTAGTTAGAAATAAAAAATTTCAAATAGAAAATATTTGTGTTTAACAAAAAATTTAAATTTCTAAAAACATAAAAAAATTGTGCAGTAAATATTACTCAAAAAATTGTGTCTTATAAATTTTTCCAAAACAAAACAAAATTTAGGACAGCAAATATTGGAAAATTTCCAACTAATTTTGTGGCGAATTGAATTTGTGGCGAATTGAAAATACCAAATTCTGAATGGTGATTTTTTTTTCATAAAATATAGTAAATTATAATAGAAAAAATGTAAAATTTAATCGAAAAATAGTTGGTTCTTTATAAAACAGAATTTTACAAAAAAAATAAGTTTTTAAAAAGTATTTCTTTACAAAGTTTTGTAAAATTCAAACAGTTAAAAGTAATCCATTATTTTGCCAATAGATGGCTTTAGGAGTCTGTATCTCCCGTTTAAATAGATGGCTTTAGGAGTCTGTGTAATCGGGTTGCACTAGATGGCGTTATAAAGATAAGATTTTGTACTAAAAAAGCTTCTCATACAGTTTTGTGATTACTTGACTCAGTATTTTCTTAGCACGCGTCAAAGATGGACACCAACAAAGAGAAAATACGCCATATTTTACAGTTTTTCTTCGATAAAGGCGAAAACGCAAGCCAGGCAGCTGAAATTGTGAATAGTGTTTATGGTCCTGATACTGTAACAGTCAATTATGCGCAATTTTGGTTTCGTCGATTCCGGTCCGGTAATTTTGATGTCAAAGATGCACCACGCTCTGGAAGGCCAATTGTCGAAAATGTCGATAAAATAATGGAAATCGTCGAGTCCGACCAGGAGCTAAAAATTGCACAAAAAACTGTTTGGAACCACTTAAATAAGGCTAGATACAAAAAGAAGCTCGATGTATAGGTGCCACACGAGTTATCGCAAAAAAACCTCATGGACCGAATTTCCATCTGCGAATCGCTGCTGAATCGCAACAATATCGATCCATTTCTGAAGCGGATGGCTACTGGTGATGAAAAGTGGGTCACTTACGACAACGTCAAGCGACAACGGTCGTGGTCAAATCGCGGTCACCCGGCGCAAACGGTGGTCAAGCCAGCATTGACAGCCAGGAAGGTTTTGCTGTGTGTTTGGTGGGACTGGCAGGGAATCATCTACTATGAGCTGCTCCGCTATGGCCGAACTCTTAATTCGAACCTATACTGTCAACAATTGGACCGTCTGAAAGAAGCAATCGCCCAGAAGCGGCCAGCTTTGGCCAATACGAGAGGAATTGTGTTCCATCAGGACAACGCCAGGCCGCATATATCGATAGTGACTCGCCAGAAGTGCCGGGACCTTGGTTGGGATGTTCTTATTTTTTTATTTTTTTTATTTGACAGGTTTTTCATTTCTACGTTATTGTACAATTTTTTTACATAACACATAGATGCATTTTATAGACAAAGACATGAGACACAGTCGCTCTTATGGAGCATATAGCGGCACTAGAGACTCTGTGAACTCTCTCCATCTGCTTCTGTCTTGGGCTAGCCTTTTCACTTCCGACTATGACTTGCCAATTTGTTGGTGTTTGTTGGTGTTCGCACTCGACTGATCTTCTCTAAGTGGTCCTTGGTCGTCCTCTGCTGCGATTGCCCTGTGGTTTCCACCAATCTAGTGCCATCCTTTCTATGTTCGTGGGTGGTTTTTCGCAAGGTATGGCCAATCCAACTCCATTTCCTGCGTTTAATGTCAGCTAGCAGGGGTATTTGCTTCGTGAGAAGAAGCAGCTCATCGTTCGTTAGTTCGTTATCCAGTTCGGCCAGAAAATCTTCTTGTAAAGGTATTTTTTTTTATAGTCTGTGGCTTATCAGGCCAGCGAAGCAACCCCCAGTGACGTTAGCCCCTCACCCCGGCACCAATGCCGAGATGGCGGCAGCGGGAATCGAACCCGCTACCTACCGAGTATGAGTCGGTCGACTTGACCACTGCACCACACACACGGCAAAAACCTGCGACACGCGGTGTTCCCAAGCGGTCACCCATCTAAGTACTAACCACGCCCAGGGGATGTTCTTATGCATCCACCTTATAGTCCGGACCTGGCACCAAGTGATTACCATCTCTTCCTGTCTATGACGAATGATTTTGCAGGTGAACAATTCGCCTCAAGGGAAGATTGTGAAAATCGACTGTCCCAGTTTTTTGCCAGTAAGAACGAGGGTTACTATGAGAGAGGCATTATGAAATTACCTCCAAAATGGCAACAAGTTATCGAACAAAACGGTGCATATTTGACCTAAATCGTATCATTCTATCTACGAAGGTCATTTAACAAGTACTTAGCCTACAAAAGAAAAACGAAAATTTTGGAAAGGTGGCAATTTATTTTTCCACCTAATCTCCTTCAAGCTTGATACACTTGGCCAAGCGATGCTCTAACTTTTTTTAACCCATCCAAAAAATACATTTTCTCGAGGGAAGCAAAATAGGCCTCCGTGGCGACCTAAATCTATTCCCGGCGAGTGATTTTCTCAGGTTTGGAAACAAAAAGTAGTCACAGGGGGCCAAATCTGGAGAGTACGGTGGATGGGGCAGCAATTCGTAGCGCAATTCGACCAATTTGGCCATGGCGACGGCGGAGGTGTGAGCCGGCGCGTTGTCGTGGTGGAACAGCACTTTTTTCTTCGCAAAGCGGGGCCGTCAGCATAGTAGCGCCCCGTGATTGTTTTACCCTTCTCGAGGTAATCGATGTGGATCACACCTTGTGAATCCCAGAAAACGGTGGCCATCACCTTTCCGGCCGGTCGAACAGTCTTCGCCTTCTTCGGAGCACGTTCCCCGGGTGAAGTTCACTGTTTCGACTGTTCCTTGATCTCTGGTGTGTAACAGTGAATCCATGTTTCGTCGACGGTCACCAAACGACGCAAGAACTCCGCTGGATTGCGCTGAAACAGCGCCAAACAAGTCGCCGATGTGGTCTCACGGTTGCGCTTGTTTTCCGGTGTGAGCGAACGCGGCACCCATCGCGCCGACAGCTTTCTCAGGCCTAGTTCTTCGTGTAGAATATGATTCACCATTCCTACTGCGATGCCCACAGTCTCAGCTATCTCGTGAACCTTCAATCGACGGTCTGCCAACACGAGATCGTGGACTTTTTTAACGTTTTCTTCCGTAGCAGCCGTTTTCGGGGCTTATCAAAAAACCGACGTGTGGCCACGAACAAACTCGTTGAACCAATTCTTGACGGTCGCCATCGAAGGAGAAGGGTCACCATACACAGCATCCAAGTGATCTTTGATTTCGCTGCGCGTTTTCCCTTCCAAAAACAAGAATCTAATCACCGAACGATATTGTTCTTTTTCCATTTTTGTGCAACCGACCGACACGCTCGCTTTCAAAGGCTCTCAAAACAAAACTAATGAAAGGAATTGACAGTATGCTACTAAAAGAATGTACTACACGATGGTAAATTTCTTTTGTGACAGCAGTTCCATCGGGTGGTGAGGCTAAGTACTTGTTGAATGACCTCGTATGCTAAATAAAACCTTCAATTTAATGCAAAAATAATGGATTACTTTTTACTACAACTTATATGTGTCTATTTATTTATTTACTAAAATGGATATTATTACAGTCAGAATTATAAATATATAAATTTAAACTGTTAATAATGATTATTATAATTTTATTAGGACTGCCTATTTTCACGTTCGTACTCATCGGTAGATCGGCTGTGACAAAAAAAGTACTAAAATTTAAATATATTTTTTTTTCCATTGAATGATTTTACTTACTTACTGTTTATTGTTAAAATCTTTAAAAAAAAACTGATCATGTAAAATTAGTAATCAAGGATTTTCGGTTACTTTAAACTAAAATAATTCGTTTGTTGTTTTGTCCAATTTTTTTCCAATAGAAAAAAATCAATAATAACAATAATGCGCATGGAATTTTTTTTTTTAGTTTATCTATTTTTTTGATTATAATATTCAATTTCCTTCAACCAATCATAATATTTCAATTTAAATATCTTAATTCTTTAGAACAGTTCAAAACAAAATGAACAACTCCATTAATGGCCAGCAAAGTCATCAATTGAGAAATTTACCTTAAGCTGAAGATGCCTTTCAGTTTACATTCCATTTCAAATAATTCGAATCAGTTTCGTTTGAAGACCCTCGTCACCCCTCTGGCTATCATCAATTTTCATAATAAGACAATCAACGCAACCCAACAACACCTACAGAAATTGAAGAGTGAAGTGTATTTTGGGGACAGAGGGGCGGTCGAAAAGAAAAGGTTATCCGACTTAGTCATCATTTTAATTATGATATTCTGTGCGTAATTATATTTAACAAATGAGTCCTGGAATCAGGATCCTCTAGACATTAGTATAGTCGGAAGGGGGGGGGGGTTGTCCTTCCGTGGATTAATGTATCCCAATTATTAACATAACTACCCCCACTCCCGTACGACCGACAACTGGAATTCCAACTTCATCACAATGGAAATCCGGTAGAGTCCTTACGAGGACAAATCATTCCCATATTTTAGACGATCCCATATTTTAATTCTTGATTTTCACTTGACTCTAAGCTGATGTTGATAAATTTCGCAAAATGAAATTATTTCATATCCTCTTGCTTGTTTGGGAAGAATTTATCAGCAGTCATTTTGTATTATTAATAATTGCACAATAGTCCATTAACCTTTCGGATTTTCCAAAGGGATTATAATGGTTTAAGCTGAAAGTGAAAAGTTTAAGTAAATTTAAATATTTTGCTTCCTTTTTCTGAATTTTCAAAACAGGAAAATTTCTTAATAGATTTTATCTAAATTTTATAGAAAAAATAACTTTTTTTTATGGATTTTTATATCAATTCGACTAACTGGTTGATGACACCTCATCTACCTCATCTACAGTGAAATGATGGGCAAACTTAATTTATTGGCTATCGTTTCGAGGGATTTGCCTAATTCTTCAACGAAAAATAAACACTTGCCATAATTTTCCATTCTGTCTCATTTTAAATGCCACCCACTCGATTTTTTTTTATCCACTTTTGTATCCACTTTTGTGCTTTATTAGATTTTGAGAGAGTTTTTTTTTCTGTCAAAGTCAATTTTTTTTTGAATAAATGAATTTTTTTATAGCGCCTGTATTTTTTTTTTTTTTTGTTTTAGAAGAATTCATTAATTTTCATTTTTTTTTTGTTACTTCCAGTCTTCAGTTTGGTCAGCTTTGGCAACCATGACGGATGTTGGTTTTTCCTTTAATCCATCAACGTTCATGCTACACGTAATATTAGTACTTTGGGAATTTCTTTACTTCTCAAATACAGCTCTTCTCCTTCGCTGCAGGACTAATCCTCCTCTTGCCATAATTCCTATATAATTCATCAAGTTTCTTGAAAATAAAAACAAAAAGACACTCGCTCACTTATGCTAATTTTTATTGAAGCTCAAATTTGGAAAGAATTTTCAATTAGCTGTAAAATAATGGCATGGCTAAATTTACTGCTTCTATTCTTAATTTTATTTTTGGATAATTATCCTAGGACTACTATAAATTTTAGGTTTCTTTTTCGTCTATTTTCATCAATTTTTTCAAGGGCATCTAATATTTGCAGCTTAAAGTTACTTGTAGATAACAAACGGAGAAAAGTTATGCAAAATATTGAGAATTTACTTTAAAAAAAGCTTAAACGAGCAAAAAACTTTAACTTAGCAAATAGTTTTTAAATTGAAAAATCAATAAACATTATTCAAAAGTAAACCATTTTAAGTAAACTTTTTTCAATAAAAATAATTTGAACAAAATGGAAAAAATTTTCCATTCAAAATTCTGAAGCACAAAATAATTTAACCAACAAAAATTTGATTCTAAAAACTTTCCAAAACGGATAATGTGTTTTCGGGGGTCAGTAAACATTTTCTACTCTTAAAAATATGATTTTGTACATAAAATTTAAATAGTCTTAATTTTATGCAACAAACATTCCTTCAAAGGAAATTTTAAAATAATATTTTTTTTTATTTTGTTTCAAAAACGCTTCTTAAAAAAAATGCTATTCAAAAACAAATTTTTCAAAGATTCTTACTTACAAAAATGTTTTTTTCAACGATAAATAATCAAAATTAATGCCTACTTTTAAAAAAGGTACTAAAAAAAATGTTCAGGCACCCAAAGGACTTTATTGAAACTTAACTTTTATCTAATCCAATTTGTTTTTATATAATTCATTTCACTCAAAAATACAATTTAAAAAATGCAAATTCTTTTAATGTTAATTTTTCGAAAGTTCTTTTTTAAATAGGATAAAATTGTACTAGAAAAATTTCTAAAAGAAAAATTTCAACAAAAAATATTCACCAGCAAAAAGGACTACAAGGAAAATGTTTGCCAAAAAAAATTTTCATATTTATCATACAAAAATTTCTACTAAAAAAAATTCTACCAGAAAAAAATCTACCAGAAAAATATTTACCAAAGGAAAATCTATCAGAAAAAGCTCTACAAGAAAAATTTTCTCCAGAAAAATATCTACCATAAAATTCTAACAGAAAAATATCAACTAGAATCATTTCTATCGAAAAAAAATCGACCAAAAAAATTTTTATAAGAAAAAGTTCTACCAAAAAAATTGCCGGCAGAAAAATTTCTACAAATTTCTACCAGAAACAAATCTACCAAAAAAATATCTATCATAAAAATATCTTCCAAAAAAATATCTACCAAAAAAATTTCTACCACAAAAATTTCAACAAGCAAAATGTTCACTAACAAAAGTTCCACCAAAAAAATTTCTTCCAGGAAAATGTCTACTAGGAAAATTTCTACCAGAAAAATTTCTCCAAAAATGTAACCACCAAAAAAATATCTGCCCGAAAAATTTGTACCAGAAAAATGTACGCTACAAAAATTTCTACAACAAAATTCCACCATAAAAACGTCTACCAGAAAAAATTTCTACTAAAAAAATATCTATCAGAAAATTGTCTACCAGAAATGTGTCTACCAAAATAATTTCTACTAGAATAATTTCTAATTTCTACCAGAAAAATATTTACCAGCAAAAGTACCACTAGAAAAATGTCTATAAGAAAAATTTCTACCAGCAAAATATCTACTAAATTTCTAACAGAAAAATTTCTACCCAAAAACTTTCTTAAAGGAAAACGTCTACCGGAAAAATTTCTACCACAAAAATTTCAAACAGAAAAATGTCTACCATGAAAATTCCTGCAAGAAAAATGTCTAACAGAAAAAATTTCTAAAAGAAAAATTTCTAAAAGAAATTTTCTACGACAAAAATTTCTGTCAGCAAAATTTCTACCACAAAATTTTCAACCAGAAAAAAATCTACCACAAATTTTCACCAAAAAAATATCTACAAAAAAAAATTGTACTACAAAAATGTCTACCAGAAAAGTTACCACCAAAACAATTTCTGCCCGAAAAATTTGTACCAGAAAAATTTGTACTAGAAAAATTTTTCAACCAGAAAAATTTCTACGAGAAAAATTTCTACCAAAAAAAATTTCTACCAGAAAAAAATCTACCAAAAAAATTCTACTTGAAAAATGTCTACCACCAAAAAATTCTAAGAACGCCTTAACATTTTTTGCAGAGAAAATTTTTTCTGAAAAAATACTTTAAAAAAATGAAAAAATTTAATACAAATAAATAATTTTTAAATAAAAGTGAATTATTAAAAAATATTGTATTATACCGAGTAACAAAAAAAATATATTAAACATTTTATATATTTTTATAATTATGAAATTTTTTGTGTGAACATTTTTCTAAAATTGAATTTTTTTTGGGAGTCTTAGTTAAAAACTTCCCAAAAAAATATATTTAATTTTAAAAAAAAGCTGTTCAAACATTTTTCTTCTGATTTTTTTTTTAATAAAATATTGTACCACATTTTTTAAAATAATAAGTTTTTCCCTTAAAAATATTATTTATAAAAATTGTAACCTTGAAATTTGTTTGGTAAAAATATTCTAACAAACAACCAAAACTTTCCACAAAAACTTTAAAAGCTTGAAAGAAATTAAATAAAAAAAAAAAAAATTATATTTCGCTTTTAAGAAAATTTTTATTTTCAGCAAGAAAATCAAAAAGTAAAAGAAAATAATTGAAAAAGGAAGAAGAGAAGTAAAAATTTTCCGATCACATCAAAACCAATACGAAATGTCAGCTATTTTCGATGAAACGAACAAAAAAGTTGAATTTAATTTTAAATTGAATTCGACTTTCGAAAAGAACACATGTTCAAGTCGATGGTTCAATAAGGAAACGAAAACTGAACGAAAGAAGGACTTTTTGTTGAAATAAAAATTAACTGTAACAGCAGAAGGACTCCTTCGAAGTGTGGGATTTGTGAAAACGAGTTGGGTAAGGCCTCTATTAGGGCTGGTCGGTTTCTGCACGAAACGACCTTCTAGGATATTTCCTTTTCACTGCTGATATCTCCTTTTGAGTAGCACAGCTTCTGGCACAAAGTGCAGCTGTGTTCGATGCAGTTACACTTTTAGCCTCACTGCAAATTGGAAAAATATTATTTTTTAAGAGAGTACCAATGCCTGACACTATTAGCCCCAATAGCAACTGTGCGGTTTTATGCTTTTAGCTGCACATTGTCAAATATCAATTTGGAATCGAATTCAAACGGAAAGTAAACCAATGAAGGACCTTGACTGAGTTTCATGTAACCAAGTCTGTCTGATGTTGACCGAATCTGGTGGTGGTCGAGGCAGAAGAGTTTTTCTTACAAGATCCAAATAAATTTTTCAACGGCGGTTAACTTTTCCTGAATGATGTTAGCCTGAACCAATAAAGCTATGCTGTCCAAATCTATGATACCCAATAACCTTCGAATTTCGATATTGAAGAGTTCAAAACAAATTAAATTATTCCACAGAGAAAATACACTAAGAACTAAAGTAAACTTATTAAACAGACCTGTTCTAGTGTGTCCTTGTTCGGAAGTATATCTGGCATATCCATTGTAAGGATAACATTGCAGTTGTTGTTTTTTTTTCGTAAATAAAAAATTTCCAATATTTACAAAAGTTTTCCGTCTTAACCCAACAAGACGATGAACAGTGCAATTTTATATCATAGAATTTTCTGTAATTTTTTTTGACTTAAGGGAAAAACAACAAACCAAGGAGCTAACATTGAAAAATGGAGAAAACAGAGAAATTTTACCAATGTGTATTCTTTGCTATTTAATAGGAAAACTGGACTGTGATCCTTAAAATGAAACTACTTTTTTACGAGAGTACAGAATGTACTGAAAATTGTGCAACTGCACATAAACTTATTAAAAGGAAATAACTGAGACTGGAGCAGAAGCTACGAAATAACTATCAACAAACATCGTGTCCGAAAATACATTAGATACCTTTAGATTTTAAGGATTCTTCCTTAAAGTTCAGTCTATTAAAAGTTGTTTTTATATAAAACAAAAACAGTGCATCTCATTTAGTTTTTTATAAATAAAATTTTCTGGTTTCATTATTTCAATTTTATTATATATTTTTTTTATTTACCTCAATTAACACAATAATAAAATTTCCCAAAATATATTAAAAAATTAACAAAAATGCTGAACGAAATTATTACAAATCAACAAAAAATAATAATAATAATAATTTCCTGTTTATCAATATTATTACTCGTAATTGGGTTTTCTGTTCGATAATGAATATCATATCAACTATTATGCGGATAATATTAAACAACATCAATAAGGATTGATATTTATAATTAAAATTCCCTAGGATAATACCATATTTGCTGATTATTTCAATATTAAAATTTATCTGATTATTCGATGGTTAAACGGAGTAAAAATATCGATGACCAAAGACAGAGCCTTTGGGGAATTTTTTACATATAATAAACACAATTCAAATTAAATATTGATCAAACCACATCGCACATATCAGTTAATTTATTAACTTGTGTCAATTTATTGTTCATGTTTGATACTTATGAGCCAATTATCAGATTTAACGAGAAAAATTACTAATAATAATAATCCATTCACTTTCATTAACGGAAAAACTTATAAACTTAAAAAAAAATTTTTAAATTAACGATATAAATAATTATTAATAAATATTGCTTATCCAAAAAATGAATTTGGTGAAAATTTCCTTTAAACATTGCCATTAAAACTTTGCAGTAGAAATTTTTGCAAATAATTTTCGTTAATAATTTTTAGTAAAAATTGACTGCAATAATTTTCAGTAAAAATTTTAGGTAATAATTTTTGGCTATAATTTTGAGCAAAAATGTTCAGCAATAATTTTCGATAAAAATGTTCGGTCAAAATTTTCGGTAAAAAAGTTCGGTAATTATTTTCGGTAAAAATTTGTGTAAAAGTGTTTTGTTATTATTTTCGATAAAAGTTTTTTGTAAAAAGTTTCGGTACAAATTTTCAGTAATTATTTTCTGTAAAAATTGACGGCGGAAAGTATCATGAAAAATGTATGGTCAAAATTTTGTTAAAGGTTTTCGGTCAAAATTTTCGGTAAAAAAGTTCGATAAATATTTTTGGTAAAAATTTCTGTAAAAATTTTCGATAATATTGTACTTTGAGAAAAATTGCCTGTAAAAATTTTCGCTAATAATTTTCGATAAAAATTTTCGGTCAAAATTTTCGGTAAAAATGTTCGGTAATTATTTTCGGTAAAAATTTGTGTAAAAGTGTTTTGTTATTATTTTCGATAAAAGTTTTTTGTAAAAATTTTAGGTAAAAAGTTTCGGTACAAATTTTCATTAATTATTTTCTGTAAAAATTGACGGCGAAAAGTTTCATGAAAAATGTTTGCTCAAAATTTCGTTAAAGGTTTTCGGTCAAAATTTTCGTTAAAATAGTTCGATAAATATTTTTGGTAAAAATTTTCGACAATAATTTGAGAAAAATTGTCTGTAAAAATTTTCGGTAAAAAGTTTCGGTACAAATTTTCATTAATTATTTTCTCTAAAAATTGACAGCGAAAATATTCATTAAAAATTGATGGTCAAAATTTCGTCAAAGGGTTCGGTCAAAATTTTCGGTAAAAAAGTTCGGTTATTATTTTTGGTAAAAATTTCTGTAAAAATTTTCGACAATAATTTGAGAAAAATTGTCTGTAAAAATTTTCGGTAAAAAGTTTCGGTACAAATTTTCATTAATTATTTTCTCTAAAAATTGACAGCGAAAATATTCATTAAAAATTGATGGTCAAAATTTCGTCAAAGGGTTTGGTCAAAATTTTCGGTAAAAAAGTTCGGTTATTATTTTTGGTAAAAATTTCTGTAAAAATTTTCGACAATAATTTGAGGAAAATTGTCTGTAAAAATTTTCGCTAATAATTTTCGATAAAAATGTTCGATAAAAATTTTCGCTCAAAATTTTCGGTAAAAATGTTCGGTTATTATTTTCGGTAAAAATTTGTGTAAAAGTGTTTTGTTATTATTTTCGATAAAAGTTTTTTGTAAAAAATTTAGGTAAAAAGTTTCGGTGCAAATTTTCAGTAATTATTTTCTGTAAAAATTGACGGCAAAAAGTTTCATGAAAAATTTATGGTCAAAATTTCGTTAAAGGTTTTCGGTCAAAATTTCCGGTAAAATAGTTCCATAAATATTTTTGGTAAAAATTTCTGTAAAAATGTACGATTAAAAACTCTAGTTAGATTTTTCGGTTAAAAATGTTTGACTTCTATTTTCAGTACATATTCAGTAAACATTTTTAGTAATTATTTTCGGTAAAATTGTTTGGTAAAAATTTCCTATTTTCGGTAAAATTTTTTGGTAAAAATTTTCGGTAATAATTTTCTGTAAAAATTTTCGGTAAAAATTTTCGGTAATGATTTTTAGTAAAAATGTTTGGTAATTATTTTCGGTAAAAAGTAACGGTAAAAATGTCTGTAAAAATTTTCGGTAATTACTTTCGGTAATAATTTTGCGTAAAAATATTCGATAAAAATTTCCGGTAATAATTTTCGATAAGAGTTTTCGGTAATAATTTTTGGTAAAAATTTCCGGTAATAATTTTCGATAAAAGTTTTCGGTAATAATTTTTGGTAAAAATGTTCGGTAATAATTTTCTATAAAAATTTTTGATACAAATTTTGGTGAAAATTTTCGATTAATTATTTCGGTAAAAATTTCAGTGAAAATTTTCTGTACAAATTTTCGGTAATTATTTTCGGTACAAATTTCTGTAAAAATGTTCGGTAAAAATTTGCGGTAATAATTTTTGGTAAAAATTTTTGCCAAAAAGTTTCAATACAAATTTCGGTAATTATTTTCAGTGACAATCTTCTGTAAAAATTGTCGGTTAAAAATTCCGGTCAGAATTTTCGGTCAAAAATGTTCGATTTCTATTTCCAGTAAATGTTTTCAGTAAAAAATTTTCAGTAAAAATGGTCGGTAATAATTTTCCGTAAAAATGATTGATAAAAAATTTATTTCGGTAATAATTTTCAGTATAAATGTTCAGTAATTATTTTTGGTAAAATTTTTCTATAAAAATTTCCGATAAAAATTTTCAGTAATAAATTCCGTTAAAAATATTCGATAATAATTTTCGGTCAAAAGTCTTGACACAAAAAAATACTGCCAGTAAAAGGTTCTGTTAAATATTTAGTAAGATTTATTGTTAAGAATTTTCGGGGAGAAATTTGATAAAATTTTTTGACACAAGTTTTTGGTAAAAATAATTTTCGGTAATAAGTTATTTCTTAAAATTTTCTATAAAAATTCCCGTATTATAACCAAAAAAAAAAAACTTAAGATAATTATTTACAGAATAGCATTTACAATAACAAAATTACTCCTAGTTTTTAGGGATGCATTGTTTTTGGAAGTTTGGTTTTAAGAGGAACAGAGACCAAAAGGAGAAAATTAAAAAAAAGATCTCTCCAAAACAAGCACATAAATAGCCAAATACAAAATGTTCCCAATTTATATAAATTACAAGACTTTAAGTCGTTTGCAATTTGATTTGTAACACGTTCGTTTATATGGTAGCCAAATAAGGATTCATTTGGAGCATGGCCCAGTTGGCTGAATGTAACTGGGCCAACCGAGTCCATTTCTATTTGTGTGGCTTTCAGAATGACTCTAAGTGCATTTGGAGCTTGGATGAAATTCCGATAATAAATTAATTAAATATAGCGTACGCCAAAGGGTGGCTGTATATGCTTGGCTGATGGCTTGGTGGAGACAACTACCACGAGAACACTGCCTAAATAAGTACATTGCCAGTTGCATCAACGGATCTGCCTGGAGTTATCCATTTGAATGTGTTAAAATCTAGCGTAGTGAAAGGAGATTTTGGAGCATGCATCAACGGGTTGGATTTACGCGAATGAATGAATTAATGCATGTGCATATGTGGAGCTCCTTATTAATATAGATTGCATATTCTGGCTTCATGAAATCGTAAAACGCTCTGAGCCAAAGTTTATTTACTTGCATCGCAGTTCTAACGAGCATGAATTGGGTTGTGGCTGCATATTGCCCATCCTGCCATCCTATTCGGTGGTGCAGAGGCTACGGATGTGATGTAAAGGCAAACACTAAGTATGACGTGAAAATACTTACACATAAGCATAGGTTGTCCTCACATATAATCATAGATTGGAGCAGATGCAACTGCATTTGTGGATGACCTAACATGAATAAGGTGATGCTGGAGAGGGTCTTCTAACCTGCCATATAGATAGTCGAATTCCAGCTTTCCCATATGGCTAAGAATAAGATTAGCTCGACTTAGCCAACAGAATAAACAGCACAAAATTAAAGACTTTCAAATTTATTTGTCCTATGAATATGTTCAAAATAATTTTTCAGTTTTCATGGTATTTGTGGTCGTAATCGTTAAAATACTCACTAACCGAACAAGGAAGGCCAAATAAGTTTTGTTAGGAAAGTCTGCTCTTTGCGAACTTTAATGCGGCTATTATTGTGGTTAACATTGAGGTCTATAAACTTTCCTGTGGTATGATTATTATAGATTGGATTACATTGAATGCTTTTTAACTTAAACTTAATAAAGCCATATTAATTTTTGTCGGATTAAATATTTTTGTTACTTTATAATAGATCTAAAAATTATCCCTTCTACAATATGGTTTGTATTACTTTTAACTGGTTTTAATATTGACGATTTATTTATAATTTATAAATTATAAATAAAACAATATTTTTGTATTTAATACTTTAAAGAATTCTAAACTAAAAGAAAGCAGTGGAAACTAAAAAAAAATGTATCTATTTGATTAGAAAAATAAATAATAAACCATTTTCCTTTTCAAGCCATAAGAATTATGCTTACTCATTACTAAGATCAAAAGCAGTCAACAAGGTCATTGCCGAATGTTAATTACTAAATAATATAGTCACTTTTACGTTATTTTAAAAAATAATTAAAAAACTTATTATACTCTAAAGTGTATGACCTAAGATTACGAACTGATTTCATTAGCTTTTTCAGAATTTTCTATAAAATAGAGTCGATTCTATAGAAGCTTAGTTATTTTTATTGAAAATCTCTTATAAAAATTAATGAGATCGCTTATAAAATGCTATAAAATATCTTATAAAATATTTATAGTATCTCTTATAAAAATGTAACCGAATCTTCTATAAAATTATATTAAATCACTAATAAAAATTTGATGAAATCACTTAGAAAATCCCATAAATCTCTTATAAAAATGTCATAAAATCTCTTATAAAAATTTGATGAAATCACTTATAAAAATGTCATAAAGTAATCTAATAAAACATTAATGGGATTTTATAAGGGATTTATGGGATTTTATAAGTGATAAGTAAGCACTTATAAAATACCATAAATCCCTTATAAAATCCAATTAATCTCTTATCAAATTATATGAAGTCCATTATAAAAATATGATGAAATCTCTTATAAAAATTTAAAAGAATCTTTTATAAAAATTATATGAAATCACTTATAAAATTCCATAAATTTCTTATAAAAATTTGATGAAATCTCTTATAAAATTTTAAAAACAAATTTTTTTTGTCATAAAATCTCTTATAAAAATTGCATAACATATCTTATAAAAATTTGATAAAGACTCTTTTAAAATGTCATAAAATCTCTTACACAAATTTCATGTAGCTCTTAAAAATTATTATAGAATCTCTTATAAAAATATCATACAATCTCTTATAAAACGGTTATAAAATCTCTTATAATAATTTTATGGAATCTTTTATAAAAATTTGATGAAATCTTTTATAAAATTATATGAAATCTCTTATAAACATTTTAAAAAAATCTTTTATAAAAATTTGATGAACTCACTTATAAAATGTAAAATAAGCTCTTATAACACTTTTATGCATCCTCGTATAAAATTATATGAAATCTCTTATAAAAATAGTGAAGTCTCTTATAAAAATTCTTATAATAATTCCATAAAATCTCTCATAAAATTAAATGAAATCTGTCAACATTTTTCGTCAACATTTTCTGGCAAAATTCTCTATCAAAATTTTCTGTTAAAACTTTCTTCAAAATTTCTTGTAAAAATTCTCTGTTAAAATTTCTTGTCAAAATCTATTGTCACAATTTTCTGTGAAAATTCACTGTCAACATTTCCTGTCATAACTCTCTGTCAACTTTTGCTATCAAAATTTTCTGGCAAAATACTCTATCAAAATTTTCTGTTAAAATTTGCTGTCAAAATTTCTTGTCAAAAATCGCTGTCAAAATTCTCTGTCAAAATTTGTTGTCAAAATTCACTGTCAACATTTTTGTAAAAATATTCTGTCAAAACTTACAAGTTTTCTTAAATGTATAAAAATTTGCTGTCAGAATTTTGCTGTTTAATATTCTGTCAAAATTTCCAGGAAGTATTATCTATCAAAATCTTCTGTCAAAATTCCTTGTCAAAACTCTCTGTCAAAATATTCAGTCAAAACTCTCTGTCAAAATTTTCTGTCAAAATCTACTGTCAGAATTTTCTTTTACAATTTCTGACAAAATTCTGTATCAAAATTTTCTGTTAAATTTTCTGTCAAAATTTTCTATCAAAATTTCCTGTCAAAATTTATTATTAAAATCTGTCCAAATTTGCTGTTAAAATCTACTGTCAAAATCTTCTGTCAAAATTATCTGTTAAAATGTTTGGTCAACATTTTCTGGCAAAACCTTTTATCAACATTTCTTATCAAAATTTCTTTGGAAACTTGTTGTCAAAATTCCCCATCAAATTTTATGTCGAAATTCTCTATCAAAATTTCTACTCATAATTTGCTGTCAAAATTTCTTGAACCAAAACTCGCTGTCACAATCATTTGTCAAAATTTACTGTCAAAATTTGTTGTTAAAACTTTCCGTCAAAATTTCCAGGCATAATTCTGATAAAATTTGCTGTAAAAATTTTCTGTCAACTCTTTCAAAAATTTCATAAAATCTATCACAGTTCAGGATCCATCGGATATAGGAACACTTTAGCTGTGGCATTGTTTGAATTTCAAAAAGAGGATCAATGATACTACCTACTCTAATTTAATAAAAATGATAAGTTACAGCTTTCCTATTCTTCAAATTAAATACAAAATTCTTATTTACAAATCAATTAATTTCATATAAACTTTCCTCATTTTCAATATTTGTGTATGTTCTCTTATCAAAAATACACGATTCACTTATCCTTTTATCCACCACCATTTAATATTTAAATAGCTACCAAGTTTTATTTTTGAATAAATCCAAGTCATCACTTAAAGGGTCGCTACGAGTAAGTAATTTTCCCCCTAAATTTGTACCTAATCAAAATAAGCTGCAATTAATTAAAATTTACTTCATATTAAAAAAAAACAATCCCTTATTAGATGTCCTAATTTTGGTGTACGTCAAGCAAAAATAAATCCTTTCGAAAAGGTACACGAAAGTTAATTAATCTGAAAATGTTCTAGCACCTTTTGCACATTTAATTATGCGTTACTAACAAGTTCAAAATTTACGTTAACATGATTAAGGATACCAAAATTGATGGATGATTTCTTTTTTTGCTTTCTAGTATTTTTAATTCAATAAAAGATATCTTCTCAATAATTTATCATTCGAGAGGCGTTCCCGAAAAATTCCTTTTTTTTCTCAAAGTAATAAAATGAAAAATTAAAATGATTAAAAATGGATTTTGTCTAAATGGGATTGTAAATGTTATATTCACAAAGGATATTAAAGCAAAATAATTTGCATATACCTGAAAATAAGGGTGAGCGGAAAGTATTGGTAATACTGCGAAAAGGGAAAAGTTTCGAAAGAAGATAAGCTTTTTATTGAAAATTCCACCCGCTTTATTAACATTTTTTCATTTCTTCCAAATAACCACTTACTCTTACAGTAGAAAACAGAACCGAATAAAAATTTTATTAGATGTGTTATACTTTTGCATATGATTTGGAAATTATAAAGTGAATAGAATACCGAAAAACAGATTCAGAAAAAAATGGAGAAAATATATTTTTTATACTTTCCCTTGAGTTTTTATCGAATTTTTCTTTCTAATTTGAAATAGGGACAAGGGCAGAATATAAAGTGGAAGGAATATGCTCAGAGTTTACTTGAACCACCAACTTAGATTCTAAAAGACCATTGTAAACTCAAAGAGGAACTGAAAAGATAACACTAAACAAAATGGGATTAAAAACATTTGCATAGATCTGTGAAAAGCTTTCCCGTAAATAATTTCATTCATTTTTGAAGAGGCTACGGTATAAACTTTGGATAAAAGCAATAAAATGAAAATTAGACTATAGTAGACGGGTGAAGCCATCTAATATTTAAAAATAAGTATTGGTTAATGTATTAGTTTCGGCTTTCTAGCAAAAATCAAAATTAAAAAAATTTGGCCAACATGTTCAGTAAAACTTTTCTGTAAAAATTGTCAGTAAAAATTTTCAGTAAAGCTTTTCGATAAAAATTGTTAGTAAAAATGTTCAGTAAAACTTTTCGATAAAAATTTTCAGTAAAAATGTTCGGTAAAAATTTGTCAGCAAAACTTTTCGGTAAAAATTGTCAGTAAAAATTGTTAGTAAAAATTTTCGATTAAAAATTGGCCAGTAAAAATTTGAAGCAAAACTTTTCGGTAAAAATTGTCAGTAAAAATTTTTAGTAAAAATTTTAAGTAAAAATTTTCAGTAAAAATTTTCAGTAAAAATTTTCAGTAAAACTTTTCGGTAAAAATTGTCAGTAAAAATATTCAGTAAAAAATTTCAACAAAAATTTTAAGTAAAAATTGTTAGTAAAAGTTTTCAGTTAAACTTTTTGATATAAATTGTCAGTAAAAATGTTCAGTAAAAGTTGTCAGTAAAAATTGTCAGTAAAAATTTTCAGCAAAACTTTTCGGTAAAAATTTTCAGTAAAAATGTTCAATAAAACTTTTTGACCAAAATGTTCAGTAAATATATTCGATAAAAATTGTTAGTAAAAATTTTCAGTAAAAAATTTCAACAAAAGTTTTTAGTCAAAATTGTTAGTAAAAACTTTCAGTAAAACTTTTTGATATAAATTATCAGTAAAAATGTTCAGTAAAAGTTGTCAGTAAAAATAGTCAGTAAAAATTTTCAGCAAAACTTTTCTGTAAAAATTGTCAGTAAAAATGTTCAGTAAAGCTTTTCGATAAAAATTGTTAGTAAAAATTTTTAGTAAAAAATTTCAACAAAAATTTTTAGTAAAAATTTTCAGTAAAACTTTTTGATATAAATTGTCAGTAAAAATGTTCAGTAAAAGTTGTCAGTAAAAATTTTCATCAAAACTTTTCGGTAAAAATTTTCAGTAAAAATGTTCAATAAAAATTGTTAGTAAAAATTTTCAGTAAAAGTTGTCGGTAAAAATTGTCAGTAAAAATTTTCAGCAAAACTTTTCGGTAAAAATGTTCAGTAAAACTTTTTGATATAAATTGTCAGTAAAAGTTGTCAGTAAAAATTTTCATCAAAACTTTTCGGTAAAAATTTTCAGTAAAAATGTTCGATAAAAATTGTTAGTAAAAATTTTCAGTAAAAGTTGTCGGTAAAAATTGTCAGTAAAAATTTTCAGTAAAAATTTTTTTCAGTAAAATGTTCAGTGAAAATGTTTAGTTCAAAATTTTCAGGAACAATTTTCTGTCAAAATTCTCTGTTGAAATTTGCGAAAAAAATTATTGTCAGAATCTGTTAAAATTTCCCGTTAAAACTTTCTATCAAAATCCGTAAACTTTTCCGTCAAGATTAATGTCAAAATTACCTGTCAAAATTCTCTTTGAAAATTTTCTGTCAAAATCCACTGTCAAAATTTTCCGTCAAAATTTGTTGTCGAAATTTGCTACCAAAACTATTTTTCAAAATTCTCCGTCAAATTTCTGTCAAAACTTTGTCAAAATTCTTCGTCAAATTTCTGTTCTCTATTAAAATTCTCTGTCAAAAATTTCTTGTCAAAATTTCTTACCAAAATTTTCTATCAAAATTCTCTGTTGAAATTTTCTGGCAAAATTTATGGTCAGAATCTGTAAAAATTTGCTATCAAGATTTCTTATCAAAATTTTCTATCAACATTTTTCGTCAATATTTTCTGACAAAATTTTTCGACAAATTTACTTTCTAAATTGTTTGTCAAAATCTGTCAAAATATTCTATTAGTTCTGCCATAAATTTCTATCTACATTTCCTGTCAAAAGTTCTGTCGAAACTTCTTGTCAAATATTTCTTTCCAATAATTTGTCATAATCTGTCAACATTTAATGTGAAAATCTGCGAAAATTTTTTGGCAAAATCTTTTATTAACAATTTTTGTCAATTATTTTCTACCAAAACATTTTGTCAAAATTTGTGGTCAAATTTATTGTCAAAATTGTCTGTTAAAATTTACTGTCAAAAGTTCTGTCAAAATTTTCTTTCCACAGTTTCTGTCAAAATGATATGTCAGAATCTGCGAAATTGTCTGTTGAAAATTTAATGTAAAAATCCGTCAATATTCTCCGTCAAATTTTCTGTCAACATTTTTTGTCAAAATTCTCCGCCAAATTTTGTGTTAAAATTTCCAATCAAAAATTTCTGTTCGTTCTGTAAACATTTTTGCTTCAACATCTGTCAAAATCTGCATAAATTTTTTGTCAAGATTTTTTTGTCAAAATACTTTTTGGAAATTTTTCGCTGAAAATGTCCAACAAAATAAACACAATCACTTCATGTGATGTTTTTATATTTTGACAATCTGGTTTTATTGTTAAATTATGCGGTTTTGTATTCATTTTAAATTAGTTAGATTTTTTATGAGAAAATATGTGAATAAATATCCTTAAAACCATAATAAAACACCGGCCATAAACGGTTCGCTTATCCAGATTGTCAAAAGTAAATCTCGTATAGGCAAAAAAAAAATATTTATTATCTAATAAAATCGAAAATATTTCATAACTTAATGTTATCCAAACCACCATCCTAGAAAGGACATAAAATAATAGCAGCGGTGCTCAATTTCCAGTAGGTCTCCATTAAATTTAAACCCTTTCCATTTTTAGTCGGATTTTATTTCCTATATTACCGCAATAATAATCCGAATAATGACGATGCTCATGATTACATATAATCTTGGTCACCCTATTATCCCTTTTTTTTCGTTTATAAATGAGCATTTTCTTCACATAATATTTTCCAATTCATGTCAGGCTTTTTTATTTTTTATTAGTATTTTTTATCATATCAATTTAATTTTGTTATTTATGAGAGGCGATTCCAATGATTAGGTGATTATAGGCTTTTTGTATATTCAGTATCATTTGGGAATTTTACTTTTACCCATTTTTCAATATTTATAAATATTTTTTTTCTTTTATTTTATTTTTATGTAAATTTTTATTTTAATAAAACCCAAAATAAATACAAAATCAATTAACCTGAAAGCAGTTCAATTAATTTCCATCATCAAAAGTAGATCAACTAAATTTTATGGACATTTGTGGTCCATAATGAAACTGACTGATCAGTATCGTTAATCTATCATCTGTAAGTCTAAATTGGCCCTAAATCAATATTAATATACAATGAACTATTTAAATTTTCCGTTCCTGTATTATGAAATGTACTATAAACCACTCGTCAGAAAGCAGATAATTAAGAGACTGTTAATTTAGTATAAAAGGTGATAATTATTGCAAATTTGCATAGAGCTTGGTGTAATATAAAGCTATTTATTGAAGGTATTTATTGTGCAACCTGTGGAAGGACGCAAAGCTCGAAAGATAAATTTCCTGTTCAAATATGTTCATATGTGGTAGAGATTGTTCCCATTTAGTAGAATGCATCAATAAAGTGAGATAAACTGTCATCCAATATTCCATAGAAACATTCAATTAGAGAGTCAACATTTGGATTTATTTGAGCCCCCATCCCTTAGGCCATATGCGGCTTTAGTTGAAGTCAATAATGAAAATCCTGATTAATATATTTTTGACTCCCTTATTGACTTCAGATTCTAATTAAAATAGTTTGTTTGGATTTTTATGATCAATTTTTTTTCTCGCAATAATTACAATATTCTCTAAAAGGATTTTAACTAAATAAACATAAAGTGAGGTTAATAAATTTTACATCAAAGATAACTCCAATCATTGCCGAAATTTTCTTCTTCGACATTCGCTATTAGCAAATAAAACTTTGTATAAATTTATATTAAATAAAGTCAAACTTATATAATAATGAAAATAAGACAAAATTTCATGAATCCTTCTAATATATTCAAAGTAAGTTTTTATGTCATGTTAGTTAACTTCGGTGAAATATTCAATTTATGAAAGTCTTTTCCCTTAAAGATTGCTAAGAACCAACATAAACTTTAAATTACTTAAATTGAAATAAAAAGTTAACTTCAACTTATGTACAATAATTTAAAAAAAAAAAAAGGAAAAATAAAAGAAAATAAAAATTGAATTTTCTTGAGAAAAAAAAATAACTTTAGCTAATTTTGGAACAAAAAAATCATAAAATCATATTTTTAAGGTGTAAAATAAATATTTTTCCAAATTATCAACTAAATCAATTCTTTTTTTTAATATGGTAAGGATTTTAGTTGGTAGCAAATATTATATTGGACAAAGTGAGGCAATTAGCGTAGCTTACGGATATAGGCATAAATCGAAGGAGCCGTTTATCCCTATATACGTTATAGCATAATACCTAGCAAGTGAAGCTGATCGGACTTATCCGGTAGATACTACCCTCATTCAAATCTAGTCTAAAGCCTGTCTTATACTACATTTACCTATTCCACATTAATTTATGCTCTTCCATAATACCCCCTTCACAATCTTCTAAGCCAAACCTATTCGACCACCTAGTCTAAGAGAAATGACTCCTTCCTTTTCCTATTAATCTCTAAACTAAAAAGAGATCCATTGTCAATTCCTCTCAATTTCCAAACCTCTCTTGTCAAAATTTTCTGTCAAAATTTCTTGTAAAAATTCTCTGTTAAATTCTCCTGTTAAAATTTTTTCTCAAAATTTATGGTTAAAATCTGTCAAAATTTACTGTAAAAAAAGCCCGTTATAACTCTCCATCCATTTTTCTTTCTCCAAATTTTCTCTCAAAATTTCTTGTCAAAATTTTCCGTCAAATTTCTCTGCCAAATTCTTCTGTCAAAATTTCCCGTCATAACTTTCCATTTTTTTTAGGTCAAAATCTGCTCTCAAAATCTCCCAAGATTTCTTGTCAAAATTGTCTATCAAAATTTCTTGTAAAAATTCTCTGTCAAATTCTTCTGTCAAAATTCGATTTTTGGTTAAAATCTGTCAAAATTTACTATTAAAATTCGCTGTCAAAATTTCCCGTCAACATTACTTGTCAAAATTTTCTGCCAAAATTTCTTGTCAAAATCTTCTGTCGAAATTTTCTGTCAAAATTTTCCGTCAACATTCCTTGTCAAAATCTGCTGTCAAGATTTCTTGTCAAAAATGTTAAGTAAAAATTTTCCACAAAAAAATTTCAGTAAAAAATGTTCAGAAAAAAATTTTCAGTAAAACTTTTCGGTAAAAATTGTCAGTTAAAATTGCCAGTAAAATTTCCCGTCAATATTTCTTGTAAATCTTCTGTCAAAATTTCTTGTCAAAATTTTCTTTCAAAACTTCTTGTTAAAATTCTCTGTCAAATTCTTCTGTCAAAGTTCGATGTCAAAATTTTTGGTTAAAATCAGTCAAAATTTACCGTTAAAATTCTCTGTCAAATTCTTCTGTCAAAATTCGATGTCAAAATTTTTGGTTAAAATCAGTCAAAATTTACCGTTATAATTCTTTGTCGAAATTTCTCCTCAAGATTTCTTGTCAACATTTTCTGCCAAAATTTACTGTCAACATTTTTGGTCAAAATCTCTATCAATATTTCTTTTCAAAATTATCCGATTGACAATTTCTCACAATTTCCAAAGTACCCTGCCGTACCCGGATTTTAAGCCGTAATTAAAAGTGAAGTTGTGGGTGTTTGCATAGCTCAGCAGGTGCAATAAGGCAAACGCTGAGCAATTTAGCTACAGGACATTTTCAAGCTATAAGAAAATATTCTAAAATTAGACATAATTTCACGGGCTGCCCATGACCACAGAAATTTAGATACGCTCAATCATCATAGACTTGTTTTGGATTTCACAAGTCTAGCACTGAAGAGATCTTAATGGTTGCACTGTTACTGCTAGTCTGGCTCAGGACCTCGAAGTCATCAAGACTTGAAGGCATCTTCTGGTATTGAGCATTGATTGATTGTTCTCCCGGACGGTACCACCTTGATAGAAACTTATTACACCCTATAGAGACAGGCGGTTGAGTAGTGGAGGAAAAAATTTAAATAACAAATTATTTTTAAAAATGCGCACGTGAAGTCTTAGAGGGATAGATCTGACAAAAGAATGTGATCCTCCAGAAGACAAGAGAGTGACAGGTCATGATTGCATTACGTGATTGTAGAAGGGGTCTCTAACGTGTCACTTTTGCTTTCGCACCCACACACAACAAAAAGAATTATTTATGCCGAGGTTTATTTAGACTAGAGACACCAAAGGTATAAATACTTCCAGGGGAAAAGGAGGTAGGCTAGGGAATGGGAATGTCAAAGTTAAAAATGGAGGAGATAAAAAAATCGATGAGAAGAACACTAAATATTCGTAATAGGGATTGAGGCTCCTTCCTGGCCATCCCCAAATCCACAATTGGTAATTCGTTGGTTCTTAAAATATTAGAGTTGCCCCTAGTACTTATGGTAAGGATGGTCACCACCCAGAATCTGGTCATGTTAGGATTCAGGTTGATAAATGGATGATAATTGCAATTTTCCCTTAGATAACCAACCCTGTCCTTGGTACCCTTCTTGTAGGGTCTAACACACTATCCCACTCCATTCTTATTTAAATGAATTTCAGTTAATCAATATTTTTTTTTGTTTGAACAAGACTGCTTTCATTGTGAAGCTCATAGACCCAACCAGTCCTCTTTTTAACCTACTTAAACACGTAAATTATCTCTACAATATTTAACAATGTCTGACTTCTCCCTGGACCAGTTTCTAGAAGAAATCGTATCGATCAGATTCGTTAAGAAAGCTAGCAAGCAACACGGTCCACACGAGAAATGAAGTCACCAAATGGTCTCATTTTCGTGGCGCTACAAAATGATATCTAGCTCTTATCTCAGATGCCTTATATTTAAAAAAAAAAAAACATTTTTTCTATAAGAATTATAAACAAACTACCCCTAATCCGCTCATATATCGAATTAGTTATGAAATTAAAATTTATAAAATTTCAAATTCATTTTTCCACCATCTCACATTATGTTTATGAAATGCTATTTAGTGCGTTGTAAAAACCAAAATTATGTAAATATACTATAAGCAATGGGAATGAACGTAATAGTGTTGAATATGTTCTTTTAAAAAGCCAGACATTTTTTCATTAAGTCTTACTATCATCAACAATAATACAATAAATTATTAAATGCTGTTCCCAAAACTGTTTCACAACAAAATTCACATTTCCCAAAACTTTAACTTATCTACACGAAGAAAAAAAACATCAACAAAAAAAAATCTGAACATAATTTCATAACTGAACGTATAAAAATGCCGACATTTGCTACGTAATAAGCGCTTTAAATTAGCTACTAAATGTTGAATAGGACCGAGTGAGACTTAACAAAGCAAAAAAGGGGTTTCTAAAGTTTATGTCAAGGTACGTATATACCCCCTTCCACGTCCCAGCAAAAACAAACGAACAAATTTTTGTTTGCGAAACTATAAAGACACCATGTTAGGAGGGGTTGCGTTTGTGTGACTTTTATTTCCGATGTCATTGCATTTTGTATAAATTTTGCAGCATTTCCCGGTGTTCAGGGAACACTTTTCATACACAAGTCGTTCCCAAATAACAAACAGTCTAGAACACCTGTTCCGACAAATTCAACATTATCCCACCCACTCTATGGTGTAGAGATTGCCATCATCCTCTCAAAACTACTACAACTCCAATATTTTTCTTGCACTTTTCCTAAAACAACAGCAAAAATAATGGGGCAAAAAGAGGAACACCGAACGCAGACTTGTAGCTGGAAAATATATCATTCGATATGAAAATGTTGTCATTTAAAAAACCATAAACCAGAATGAATTTTTTTAAATACCTTCTGCTCTTTATGATGCTCCTCTTTTTCATCGGTTAGCTATCCTTTTTATCCTATCTCGGGAACTCTTTCTAACAACAACAAAAAAAACAAATATTTTCCATCCTGTTCCGAACAGTGCCATTTTTCTTTTCGAATTGAAAATTTTCCTTCTTCCAGCGTGCAGTCATAAATTTTTTTGCACAACTATTCCCAAATCATATTTTCTGCATTCCTATCCTTATTTTCAAACCTAAAAAAAAGAAATAACAACAATTTTTTTTTAATTAAAATTTTTTATTTTTTAAATTTTCATTGCCAACTTCTCAAAGGACCAAAAAATAAACTCTGAATTTTAACAAGGAAATTAATTGGTAAGCAGACAAGTTTTGTTGTGTGAATATTGTATTTATAAAGAAGAAGAAGAAGAAAAAAACCAGATTGCAAATAACGCCATCTAGTTTTAGTGAGGAGAAGTTGTTAAAAATATTTTTTTATAGTCTTTGAGAGAATGTAAATTTACGAGGAAAATAATTTTTAAAAAGTTCTTCTTATTATTATTTTTTTTTGCAAAAAATAATCACCGCCAATATTAAAGTCACACCCCTTTTCATGCATAGGGACTTGCCATCAGCACCTTCCTTTTTTTCTAAAGTCTGGAAAAGTTTTTGATAATTTTCCAAATATTCTCTTCTTTGGCAATTTTTTTTTTTTACTACAATAATTTTTTTACTCATGGTTAACTTTAAGCTTTTTACTATGTTTACTTAATAATTCTTTGGAAAATCTTAGCAAATTTTTTTTAGCTATTCTTTTTTTCCTCTCTTCTTTTCCGGTTGTAGTTTTTCCATTTATTTTCAAACAGGAAACTTGCGAAGAACTCATTAAAAAAGTTTCCATTAGAAAGTTACGGGAAGAAAATAAATCCTTCAACAGTGTTTAGCACCTTGAGAAGGTGGTGATAATTTTACGCGTACTTTCGTTTTATACTTTTTGAAGTAGTTGAGCAATTGTTTGTTTTTTTAAATAAAGCTTTTCTTTTACTAATCGCTAAATTTTTAGTTTTTTTTTTTTTAAAAAAGATGGAATTTTTTAATAATTTTAGTTAAAGTTTTTTGTTCTCTTTTTTAATTTTATATATATTTTTTTATTGAATTTTATCAAATTTTTAAGGTGTCTTTAGATAGTCAATCAAATTGGCAGACGTCAGTTAATATGACGGTATAATATTACCAGAATCTGTCCCAAATTCGGCTGATCGTCTAATAGCCCGCATATTGAAGTTTGATGACATGGCTTACTCGTCAGCCAAAAATTTTAGCTGACGCAATAGTCTAATAGGATAATTGTGATATTTGGCGGACGTCAGACACATTTTTTTTCATAAGCCAAGCCGTCAGCCTCTATTACTTCTTAGCCACGTCAGTTATGCTTATTTTACAGACTGTCTAAAAACCTGATTTGGAACGTTGGCTGACGTGGCTGATAAGTCGGTCGAGTAATTTTGCCTAACGAAGAAGATTGACGAATTAGTCAATTTTGGCGAATATTTAAATAATATTATTGTGACATTTGGCTAACGTCAGATATATTTTCTTTTATCAGCCAGGTCGTCAGCCACTGACGCCATGTGTGCCGACAGTAGTGCATTCGTTTTCGGATATGAAATTGCAGACGTCAGACATTTCTTAGCTAGCCCTCAGCCAGTTTTTTTGTGATATTACAATGACTGATATCTGCCAATTTGACTGACAGTCTAATAGTCTGATTTGGGATGTTAGCTTACGTGGCTGATATATCAGTCGAGCAATTTTACCGAACGAAATAAACTGACAAATAAGTTAATTTCAGGTGTTTTTTTAATTAGCTTTATTGTGACATTTGGCTGACATCAGACATATTTTTTTTCATCAGCCAAACCGTCAGCCACTGTCACTTCTTAGCCACGTGATTCATGTATTTACCATGTGTAACGACAGATGTTAAATGACTGAAGATAATGTCCATTTGATGTCAGATATGGAATTGCAAACATCAGCAGCTTATTAACCAGCCATCAGCCAGTTTTTTTCATTACATCATGTTGGCTGATATCTGCCAATTTGACTGACCGTCTAATAGCCTGATTTGAGACGCTGGCTAACATGGCTAATAAGTCAGTCGAGCAATTTTGAGAAGGCTGACGAATCAGTCAATTTTGGTTGACTTTTAAATAGCATTGTTGCGATATTTGGCTGACGTCAGACACATTTTCTTTCATCAGACAAGCTTTCTCTTACTAGTTTTGCTCTAGAAATCACATTCTTTCATTCTAGAGGTGATTAGTTACCTCGACATAACTAGATGCGTGGCGCATGCAGTTGAATCGGCCCTTAAAAGTTCCGTCATCAGCTTGGTCTCGGTGATGTGCGTTAGAAGAATTTTTCATGAGGTTTGACAGAGCCTCTAATTTAAATAGAAAAAATTAAACTTGAAAAGTTTAATTTTTTCTATTTAAATTCTCAAAAATAAAGTTTGTATTTAGAAGAAATAATAAAAAATATTTCGATAAAATTTTATAGACGAAATATTCGATCAGAACTTTTTAGGTTTAATTTTAATTTTTCAACAAAAAAAAATTCTTTTGGTAAATTTATTCACAAGTTTTTCAATTAGGAACCCCCCTCCCTCCTTACACCTGATTTTTAATAATATAAAATAATTTATAAAAATAAATTCAATATCAAAAAAAGACTTCTAAATTTATTTTCGGTGATTTATCCAAAGAATTTGAATGAATAATAATAAAACTCAAAAATTCCAGAAAGTAAAAAAAAAACGAAAACTGAATAATTTTAATTTTAGTTATTTGACTGCATAATCCTTTATTTAAAACTCTAATTAAAATGAAACTCTTTGAAAAATTATTTCAATTATTTATATTTACCCCAAAAAAACTGTACAAAATTAGACCACAAATATTTATTAATAAAATACATTATTCTATGGAGAAAATGGCAAACATTTCTTTTAATTAAATTCAATATTTTTTTTACATTTCATATACTAAATATTAAAATAATTTCAATTTAATTCTCATTTTGCCAAAACAATTTTTTATTTTTTGTAAATAATCAATAAAATTAACCACAGAGAATTTTATTTAGTGAAATTAATTTCAGCAATATTATCCGAACGGGTTTTTTAATTATTTATCCCCAATTTTAATTTTAAAAAAAACCTTTGGCAGAGTCAAATTTTTCCGATAAAATCATTTTTTTTTTTAAATATTGAAACGTTAACTAAATTCTGACTTCAATTTAATTTATGATAAACGAAAAAACCACCCCCTTCTATACCATCCTTTTTATAGTAATAATTTTTCTTCTTAGACAAAATTTAATTTCTTCAAAATAGAATTTCAAGACTTTCGCAGAAGATGGGGAGGTGTTCGTAAACTCATAAAATCGTATTTTTACGATTTTGCTATCAGCACAAATTTTTTTCTCCATCGTAATTTCGATGAATTTTTTTCTGCAAGTTTATGTGTTGAATTTTTACCTTTCACGATTTAACTAATGCTGATTATTCCTGTTATCATCATAATCGCAGTGCTCAGGTATTTCTACTTTTACCAACAGTTATCCCCATTAAAATTCGTCTTTGCCAAATGTTAAAGCAAATCTGTTCTGTGCCCTTATTTTTGTATTAGAAAATTCCTATACTTTCTATTGTGAGAAGGTAAAAAAAAAACCCCTTCATTCCATAATTTTAGTCATACTAATCCTGAAGTTATAGATTCTTTACGTTTTTAATACAGAAAAAAAAATTGCTCTTGAATCCTTGATGAGAACGGGAAAAATTGCAATTTTCCGAAACACATTTCTCTAGGATTATGTGCCATTCCATTTTGCACGCCTTGAACACTCCTCTAAATGGTTCGTTCGATTTTATAAAATTATCGTAGCGTTTACGATAAAAATAACCAGACACGCTAAAGTATTAAAATTGGAATTGATTCTGTTTGAAAGAGAAAAAGTGTGCAACTAAAAAAAAATGTAATTTTAATCAAATGTAAATTTTTCTACTTGTAGGAACAAAAAAAAATAGAAAACTGATAAGAAATGATTACTTAAAGTAGGTATGCTCCTACCTCTTATATTGAAAGTTCTTCGATGTTGAAAACTATTTACTGAAGCGGAAAACTTTATTTAAAGAGAAGCAAATGTGAAATATTGTAAAAGAAATTCTGTTTCTCAGAATATTCACTTAAAATTTTTATCAATATTTTCAAACAGTAAAAATTTTCTATCAGTAAGCATTTTCAGTCAGCAAAAGTTTTTCGTCAGCAAAAAGTGTCAGCCAGTAAAAATATTCAGTTAGTAAAAATATTCCATCAGAAACCAATTTTAGTCAGACAAAATTACCAGCCAGTAACAGTTTTCAGATTTTCATTCAGCAAAAATTTTCAGTCAGTAAAAATTTTGTGTCAGTAAACGTTTTTAGTTAGCAGAAATGGCCAGCGATCAAAAATTTTCAGTACGTAATAATTTGGATCAGTAAAAAATTTTAGGCAGTAGAAGTTTTCAGTCAGTTACAATTTTGAGTCAGTATTTTTTAGTCAATGAATATTTACAGTCAGCAAAAATTTTCAGTCAGCAAATATTTTCAGTCAGTGAAATTGTAGTTAGTAAAAATAATCAGGCAATAACCAATTTTAGTAAGAAAAAATTACCAGCCATAAAAAATTTTCAGTACGTAACAATTTGGCGCCAGTAAAAAATGTTTTCAGTCAGTATTTTTCAGTCAGCAAAAATATTTCCAGTAAAAATTATCAATTAAACAAATTTTCAGCCTCCAAAATTTTCTGTCCGTAAAACTGGTGTCAGCATTTTTTTTAGATAGTAAAAACTGTCAGTCAGCAAAAAATTGGAGTCATTAAAAATGTTGTCAGTAAAAATTATCAGTTAACAAAAATTTTCAGCCAACAAAATTTTTCAGGCCGTAAAAATGTTGAGCCATCAAATTTTTTAGATAGTAAAAAATGTTCACTCAGTACAAACTGTCAGTCAACAAAAATTTTCAGTCAGTTAAGGTTCACGCAGTAAAAATTATCAGCCAGGAAAAATTACGTTGGCAAAGATTTAGAATCAGCAATAATGAAAAGACAGTAAAAATCTAGTAAAAATATTCAATCCGTAAAAATTTTCTGTCAGTAAAAACTCTTTGTCAGTAATAATATTATCAATAAAAATATTCAATCATAAAAATTGTCGGCCAGTAAGAATTATCAGTCCGTAAAAATTTTGTGTCAGCGGAAATAACCATCAATCAAAAATTTGCAGTCCGCTACAATTTGGAGTCACCAAAAATTTATAGCCAACAAAAAGTGTCGGTCAGTAATATTTCAGTCATTAAAAATTTTCAATCCGCAAAAATTTTTAGTCAATAAAAATTTTGTCAGCAAAAATTTTTCATTATTAAAAATGTTTTCAGTAAAATTTATCAGTTTACAAAATTTTTCAGGCAACAAAAATTTTCAGTTCGTCAAAATGCTGAGTCAGCAGATTTTTTAGTTAGTAAAAATGTTCAGTCAGTTAATGTTAAGGCAGTAAAAATTGTCAGTCAGTAAAAATTATGTCAGCAAAGATTTTGAGTAAGCAAAAATTACCAGCCACAAAAATTTTCATCCGTAAAAATATTCAGTCAGTAAAAATGTTGCCAGCTAAAGCTTTCAGTCAATTAAGAGGTCCAGGCAGGGAAAATTTTCAGTCAGTAAATATGTTGACAGTAAAAATATTCAGTCAGCATAAATTTTCAGTCCGCAAAATTGTTTAGTCAGTAAAAATGTTGTGTCAGCAAAAACTTTCCATCAGCAAAAATATTTTCAGTAAAATTTATCAGTTAACAAAAATTTTCAGGCAACAAAAATTTTCAGTTCGTAAAAATGCTGAGTCAGCAGATTTTTTAGTTAATAGAAATTTGGAGTCAGGAAAAAAGTCCAGTCAGTTAAGGTTCATTAAATAAAAGGTTTTAGTCGATAAATATATTAAGTCATTAAAAATTTGGAGTCAGTAAAAATTTTCAGTCCGCAAAAATTTTTAGTCAGTAAAAATATTTTGTGTCAGCGAAAATTTTTCATCAGTAAAAATGTTTTCAGTAAAAATTATCAGTTAAGAAAATTTTTCAGGCAACAAAAATTTTCAGTTCGTCAAAATGCTGACTCAGCAGATTTTTTAGCTAGTAAAAATTTGGAGTCAGGAAAAATGTTCAGTCAGTTAAGGTTCATTAAGTAAAAAGTTTTAGCCAATAAATATATTAAATCATTAAAAATTTGGAGTCAGTAAAAATTTTCAGTCCGCAAAAATTTTTAGTCAGTAAAAATTTGTGTCAGCGAAAATTTTTCATCAGTAAAAATGTTTTCAGTAAATTTATCAGTTAACAAAATTTTTCAGGCAACAAAAATTTTCAGTTCGTCAAAATGCTGACTCAGCAGATTTTTTAGCTAGTAAAAATTTTCAGTCAGTAAGAATTTCCACAGTGAAAAAACTGTCAGTCAGCAAAAAACTGTCAGTCAGAAAAAAGTCAGTAAATTTTTAGCCAATAAATATATTAAGTCATTAAAAATTTGGAGTCATTAAAAATTTTCAGCCAACAAAAATTTTGATCCGTAAAAATTTTCGGTCAGTAAGAATTTTTAGTCAGCCGAAAATTTTAGTCGGGAAAAAATGTCGGTAAAAAAAACTTTTTAGTTTTGGTACTAATTTTCGGTAATAATTTTCAGTAAAAATTGTCTGTGATAAATGTCGGTAATAAAATAACGTTTTCGTCAAGAATTAACTAATTAATTGTCATTTCTTAATATTATCATCGAATTTTTTCAACAAGGATTCAAATATGTCAACAAAAGTCCTTATTTCCTCCTCATTCGTAGTATTTTACTTATTTAAATTGTTATCCTTTTCAATTTGTATGCGTTTGTTTGTTTGTATTTTGTCTGTTTGTGTTTATTTTTATTTGAATGTGACTATTTGGATTTCGATTGGGGGGTTTTGGCGTAAGGGAACTATTGGAACGTATCCTAATACTAGTGCTAACGTTAAAACGATGCAAACGATTTAAATATTTATTCTTTCTGATAAGAAAAATATATTTAGGACTCTAATAATAATAATAACAATAATAAAAATGATAATGTCAGAAATAGCCAAACACATTCCTCGCTTCTCTGGATGTGGAAGAGCACAGACAAAATCAAGGGAGGGCGGGGAGGTGGCTTGTGTTAGTTAAACGACACATTCAGAAATTGGATCCTTGGCCGATTCCATAATTTAAGATTTTATCTTTTGTTGGGCCCGCCTTATTTTGATACCGTTTTTTTTTTTGTTGTTTGGTCTCATTTATTCGTTTCGGTCCTTAATTCCAGTGATCCTTTTTATTCTAAAAAAATATTTCGTTTTCTGTAAGTGGTCTGATACATAAGCGATATTTGCTTCCAATATCAACAAATTTTACTATTAATTTGAAGTGAGATCCTATTTGGAAATGGTGACAAAGATAACAAGGACTTTGAACGTTATCTACCAACTATTCCGAATAGGATTTTGTCAATTCGCCCTACAAATGAACGAGCTCACTTTGCCCTCCCGGTTTTCATAATCTTTGTCGTGAATACGATAGAATCCATTCTCCAAAACTGAGGCGTACAAATGACCAACTTTTGTGATTTAAGGCTTCATTTCACCAAAATTCCCAGCTCATAAGTTTGCATGATTATGGAGTTATTCACTTACTACTAACTGATTATTTACCTTATTAGATTCTAAGAAAAACAGCAAATAAATTACGAACATGGTCAGTCGATAATTGTTTTTCTCTCGACTCGTTTGTCTTTTAGTTGTTCAATATTTATAGAGTCTTGAGTGTATGAGCAGTTTTCGAAATGAAAAGGAAAGTTTCGAACAGTTTTCCGACTTCTTCCTTAGTTATTAACTCTGTGATGGTCGATGAACTTTGAAAATGACCGAATACCATTTTCCTATAGGGTTTGTTGTTCAATTTCAATTAGTTTCTCTAAACATTCCCAGCCAGACTTATTCAAACAAGAAGCACTCCAATCTACATGAGCTTTCTGGAACAAGTATTGAGGATGTTGGGAAAATTCTATAAACAAAATATTAATAATCAATATTGACTTGGCGGAATGAGCGGAAATACCACCAAAGCATCGACATTAATTAAAACGGAATATATTAAAACGGAAGTGCACAAATACATTATGGAAAAATTTATTCGAAAAACTTACAGAAGCTCTACTTATTCAGTGAACTGTAAGGGCAATTATGAGTCATGTTACAATAAATTGGAATTATTTTATTTGCAGAAATTTTCCAAACACTATAATTGAAACCTAATGTCTCAGCTTTAAAAAAAACGTCATCAACCGGAACTACCGGAAAAATATTTCCAAAGAAGTTTGAGAAAAATTTCAGTAATGTTCAGTCAGAAAAAATTTGCAGTCAGCAACAATTTCCAGTCAGCAAATATTTGTAGTCAGTAAAAGTTTTCAGTCAGTTACAATTTCCAGTCAATAAAAATGTTCAGTCTGTAAAATTTTCTCTGAGTTAAGATTCAGCTAGTCAAAAATGTCAGCCAATAAATATTTACAGTCAGCAAAAAAGTTCAGTCAGTAAAAATGTTTTCAGTAAAAAAATTCAGTCAGTAACCAATTTTAGTCAGCAAAAATTAGCAGGCAAGAAAAGTTTTCAGTCCATAACAATTTAGAGTCAATAAAAATGTTCAGTCAGCAAAATTTTCTCTGAGTGAAGGTTCAGTTAGTCCAAGTTGTAGTCAGTAACAATTTCCAGTAAGCAAAAATTTTGAGTCAGTAAAAATGTTATTTGTAGAGATTTCCTGAATACGATAATTATTTCTAATATCTCAGATTCAAAAAAACTGATCAACCGAAACTACCGCAAAAATATTTCCAAAGAACTTGGCAAAAATTTCCAGCGAAACGTGTCAGTTAGCAAAATTTTCAGTCAGCAAAAATTTTAGTCAGCTAAGAATTTCCAGACAGCAAAAATTTGTAGTCAGTAAAAGTTTTCAGTCAGTAAAAATTTTCTGTCAGCAAAAGTTTTTAGTCAGTAAAGATATTCAATCAGTAACTAATTTTAGTCAGCAAAAACTTCCAGTCAGCAAAAGTTTTCAGATTTTCAGTAAGCCAAAATTTTCAGTCAGGAAAAATTTTCAATCAGCAAACATTTTTCGTCAGTAAAAATTTTTTCAGTATAATTTTCTCTGAATGAGGGTTCAGTCAGTGAAAATTGTCAGTCAGTAAAAATTTTCAGTCAGCAAAAATTTTCAGTTAATAAATATGTTGTTAGTAAAGATATTCAATCAGTAACTAATCTTAGTCAGCAAAAATTACTAGCCAGCAAAAGTTTTCAGATTTTCAGTTAGCAAAAATTTTTAGTCAGTGAACATGTTTAGTCAGCAGCAATTACCAGCCATCAAAAATTTGCAGTCCGTAACAATTTGGAGTCAGTAAAAATATTCAGTCAGTAAAAATTTTCAGTCAGCAAAATTTTGAGTCAGTAAAAATGTAGTTTGCAGAAATTTCCCAAACACGATAATTATGTATCCAATTAAAAAAAGAGTGATCAACCAAAACTACCGACCCCAAATATTTCCAAAGAAGTTGGGTAAAATTTCCAGTAAAATATTTTTACAAAAACTGTCAGATAGAATTTCTATCGAATTTTAAGTTGAAATTTTTGGTGCAAATTTTTAGTCGAAATTTTAAGGAGAAATTTTTGGTCGAGAGTTAAGTTTTGGTCGAAATTTTTCAATCGATATTTTTAGGAGACAATTTTAATCTAAATTTATAGTCGAATTGTTGGTCGGAATTTGCTGTTTAAATTTCAGTCGATATTTTTAGGAGAAATTTTTAGTCGAAAATTTCAATCGAAATTTTTAATCGAAATTTTTGGTCTAAATTTTAAGGTGAAACTTTTTGTCGGAATTTTCCGGAGAAACTTTTGGTCGAAATTTTCAATCGAAATTTTAAGTCATAATTTGTGGTCTAATTTTTATCATGAAATTTTCTTTGAAATTTTTTGTTGAAATTTTCGATTTAAATTTTCATTCGAAAGTTTTGGTCGAAATTTTTAGTTGAAATTTTCAATCAAAATTTACGGTTACATTAGTCGAAATTTTTGGTCGAAATATTCATTTTTGGTCAAAATTTTTAAGGCAAATTTTTAGAAGAAATTTTCATTAGAACTCTTTAGTAGAATTTTTCAATCGAAATTTTTAGTCG
The DNA here is from genome assembly GCA_958298945.1 of Atherix ibis. NCBI lineage: Eukaryota > Metazoa > Arthropoda > Insecta > Diptera > Athericidae > Atherix > Atherix ibis. The sequence goes on from OY282609.1 coordinate 81,482,512, forward strand.
TCTTTGTCAATTTTTGGTATAAATTTTCAGTCGAAATTATCCATAGAATTTTTTTAATGTATTGTAACTCAAATGTTTATGGTTAAATTCAAAAGTAAAAATTATTCCCTGATCCATACCCCTTCCACTTACCAGTAATACCATAAAATTTCTGTTACTATCACAGATGGATTACTTTGTTTTCAAATGAAATAAAATTCAATAAATATTCTCAAAATCTCCTGTACTAAATAATAAATTTTTTTGTTGATGATATTTTCGATTCTTAAGACCAAAAATTCTTATTATTTTCACTTTTTTTTCTTAATATTTTTGCAACTATTCTAAATGCCGTTTGCGTACTTTCTGTAAGTTGTACGCTTCATGGAGCACGTTCTTCTTAAATTGCCAATATTCTTACCTCGAAATAATATTAGAATGGTGCAGATGCAAAGGAATCTAAACAATCTATGAATGCCGAAAGTCCACCGAAAAATAAATATTCAGTCCACAATCCGAGAGCAAGCCAATCTTCAATCATTCCTGCTTAATAATAAGTTCGAAATCAAGAATTATCCAGAAACTCAGTGTATACTCCTCAGTGGGGTGCTCCCATTTATTTGTCGTTTTTTTTATTGTATACCCAATAACTTTGCTTGTATATTTACAAAAGAGTAAATATGTGTAAAAGCTAAAGTCAACAGAAAACCAAAATCCAAATGGAAAATCCACACAGTTCAAGGATAACGTGTGTAAGGGAATTTTCGGAGTGATGGAAATTGAAAAATTCTCTCGCAAAGCATAAGTGCCTCCATAAAACGAGGAAAAATAAAAAGTTTACCCAAAAATAATATCAATAATATAGAAATGATATGAGAATATATAAAAGAAAACATTTGAAAATTTATGAAAGCGCAGAGAAAATGAATAGAAATCAAATCAAATATAATGAAAAGTAAGCAACCTTGCCCGATTCTTTGTTCTAAGTTGGAACGGATATTTCCGACTAGGTAGGATGTCATTGGAGGTGGTTTTTTTTAAAGAATATTGCAAAGCTTTTATGAAATAGTGTGATCCCTTTTAACGTAGAGACAACATTAATAATTAAAAACAATTATTTGAGAGGCATCACGACTGTGGGCTTTTTTACGATGCCATTTATGTCTGGAGCCTTGGGGGCCTATCCTCGAATCCAGGACAAGTAGTTCAGTTTGTCTTCGAACTTCTTCGAAAACACCAATTGTTCAGTATCATTCAAAAATTTCAAAACTTTTTTATTATAAACATTCTTAATACTCATTCTAGCAAAAAAGTTTCTTCTTTTAAGTAAATCAAATTTAAGAACAAGGGAAATATTCTCTTCAACTCTTACTGCTTTTATGGTCTTGCTCAGAATGAAAATCACTCTCTATTCTAGAACTACTCCGCCCATTTTGTTCGTTGATTTTCTACTTAATATAAAAAGAAGGAAATTTACTGAAAATCTATTTCCAGTATTATCCACGATCGCGTCCTTTCCATATAAATGCTGCCTATTGCCTATTACTAGGATGCTCACCTGCTGTGCTCCGAATATTTATGATTTCGCATTAACATTTCATCTACACAATAAGGACCTATAATAAAAATATTTTTTTACAGAACAACGAGAATGTGGGCTGTACAAAAAAGGAACTTTTGTAAATGGATTTGAACAATAAAAAGCGGAGTAGAGAAATTCGTGCAGTGAGTGTAAGAGGAAAGCAATTCGGTTAGAATCAATCTAGGACTGAGTATGTTGAAATCTTTAACAAAAAATACGATTGTTCAATCACAGCTTCACGTAGACAATAACAACTATAAAAATAAGTCTGAAAAGAAAAGACTCGATACACACATAAGAATTGATACCAATAAGTGCTCATAAAAACAACCACGTACATGTGCATTTGCCAACAATAATGTCCTGGAATGTATTTTTTCTATTTAATTTTGGATAAAGCGGTGATAAGAGCATTCTTAGCTAAACTGTTTATTTTTTAAAAATTTCCAATAAAAAATTTCTTGGAAGAAAAATGGCTTAGTGAAAATTTACTACTGAAAATGTTATTTCAACCAAAAATTTCGGCTTAAAATTTGGATTGAAAATTTTCCACTTATAATTTTGACCTAAAATTTCCACGAAAAATTTCGACTATAAATTTCGAACAAAAAATGACAACATTAAATTTCGATTGAAAATTTCTACCGACAATTTTGGCTTTTGACCAAAAATTTCGACCAAGAATATCGACTGAAAATTTCGACAGCATTTCACCTGAAAATTTCGACTGCAAATTTTGACTAAAAGTTTCGGAAAAAACTTTTGCTTAAAAATTTCAACAAAAAATTTCGACCCAAAATTTCAACGGAAATTAGACTGCAAATTTTGACCATCAATTTCGACTATAAATTTTGACCTAAAAGTTCTACAGAAAATTTCTACTAAAAATTCAACTAAAAAATTTAAACAAAAAATTCAAACAAAAATTTTGATTGAAAATTTAGGTTAAAAATTTTGACAAAAAAGTTCACTAGAAAAAAGAGACAAAAATTTCGACTCAAAATGTCGACTGAAAATTGAGACCAAAATTTCAACTGCACATTTGTCTGCAAATTCCGACTGAAAAATTTCGACCAAAAATACCTCCTGTAAGTTTAGAATGAAATTTCGACCAAAAATATTGAATGAAAATTTCGACTAAAAATTTGTGCCAAAAATTTCAACATAAAATTTCGACCTAAATTAACTTCTGTAAATATCACCCAAAAGTTTCGATCAAAAACATCGATTAAAATTGCGACTAAAAATTCCAACAGAAAAGTTCACTTGAAAATATAGACAAAAATTTCCACTAAAAATATCGATAGAAAAATTAGACCGAAATTTCAAATGAAAATTTCGACCAAAAACTACTCTCGAAAATTTAAACTATAAATAACTTCTGTAAATTTCGCTTGAAAATTTCGATCAAAAATTTCGCCTGTAATGTTACCTGGAAATTTAGAAAAGAAGTTTCGACTAAAAATTTCGACCAAAAATTTCGACCAAAAATTACTCCCGAAAATTTCGAACAAAAATACCTTCTGTAAATAGCCCCTGAAAATTTTGATCAAAAACATCGATTGCAAATTTCGACCAACAATTTCGATTGCAAATTTCGATCAAAAATTACTCCCGAAAATATTGACCAAAATAACTCCGGCAAATTTCGACCAACAATATGGATTAAGAATTTCGACCAAAAATTACTCTCGAAAATTTAGACCATAAATAACTTCTGTAAATTTCGATCAAAAATTTCGCCTGTAATGTTACCTGAAAATTTAGAAAGCAAGTTTCGACCAAAAATATTGACTAAAAATTTCGACCAAAAATTACTCCCGAAAATTTCGAACAAAAATATCTCCTGTAAATAACCCCTGAAAATTTTGATCAAAAACATCGATTGCAAATTTCGACCAACAATTTCGATTGCAAATTTCGACCAAAAATTACTTCCGAAAATATTGACCAAAAAACTCCGGCAAATTTCGCCCAAAAATTTCGACCAACAATATGAATTAAGAATTTCGACCAAAAATTGCTCTCGAAAATTTAGACCATAAATAACTTCTGTAAATTTCGATCAAAAATTTCGCCTGTAATGTTACCTGAAAATTTAGAAAACAAGTTTCGACCAAAAATATCGACTAAAAATTTTGACCAAAATTGTCTTCTGAAAATCTGGACTAAAAATTTGTGCCAAAAATTTCGACGTAAAATTTCGATTGAAAATTTCGACCAAAAATTACTCCCGAAAATATCGAACAAAAATAACTCCTGTAAATTTCCCCTGAAAATTTAGAATGAAATTCCGACCAATAATATCAATTGAAAAATTCGACCAAAACTTTCGACTGAAAATTTCGAACAAAAACTTTTATTTTTAATTCCTTTTTTTTATAATTAAATTTCGACAATCTATTGACTGTTCCAATACAAAATTTTCTATATTTTCCACTCCGATTGGTATTATATTTTCTTATAAATTTAGCACAGTTTACTTTCAACAAGCAGATAATCTAATATTTTCCATCAGTTAATGTAAACAAAAGGATGGCTATCACTATACCTGCAGCAGCACACCTGATAGTTTCGTTCTGACACTTTGCCAAGTAATGAAATTATCCAAGCTGATGATGGCGAGAGTGTTCTCTGCATTTTTGTTCACACCTGTTTATGGTGATGGCATTGAATTTTTTCCCCTTTACCTTTGGGTATCTTCATGGACTTGTAGTATAACCAAACAAGTACTCAAGTTTTCTATGAAATAAAATTGATAGAATATCGAAAAGAAACATTTTTGGCGAGGTTGCTGGTTTTCACTGAAAGCCATTTTTGTAGGAGGCAATCTGGAGGACGCTAATTTCGTATAAATGCATTCAGGCATAATAAGTTCTATAGGGTATGCAGTATTTTTACTATAAATGAAATATTTCTGCTACTTCTGCTGGTATCGTACATCATGGCTCTGATCCAAATCGTTCTCACGCAGTTGGAGCCAAATGAATTTAGTCAGTTGGAGATTGGTTGCCGTGGCGTTCTTACTATCGCATCTGTTTTTCTGCACTTTATTTTAAGTAATTGTTTAGCAAGCAAATGAATAAATTTTGATATCCAAACAATTCCGTCTCCACAATAGCAGCATTTCCATTCTATCAGCATCCTCGTCAGCAAAACAACTAAATTGAAGTCTTGAAAAGTCTCACTTATTAAATTCAATTTATTATCTTGTAAAACATTTTTGAATCATGCTTTTAGCATTTGTTGAAATTGTGTGGTAATCCAAAACAGCAGGCAACATCCGTAATGAATAAATACATTTACTGATAATGCTGGGATTTTGTAAATATGGCCACATACCACTTAGCCAAGGGAAGTTAAAGTACTCTTGAAATATGAAATCAAAAATGATTAACATAACTTGAAGGCATCCTCTTAATCGGATGATGGGAAATGGTAGAGTTTGGCCCACAATACACTTAAATAATGTAAGCCAATTTCATATTACAAACTCGAAAATAACATTAAGGATAACACAATCTGACAATGCAAAATGTAAAATATATTTTTGTATATTAAAGATTCCATAGTATTGAGAGTCCAAAGATACACACAAAAAAATCCTTCAAAATTATTTAGCTCCTTTTCTGTTCATAGGATTTTTACCATTTAAAATTTGAATATAAATTTTTAGATTCCTCCTTTTTTCGGATAGTCACCCTTCAGCATTTTCTTCTGCTTTGTTTTTGTTTTGTTTTTTTTTTGGTGATATTATTTATTTAAAAAGGTAAGCGAATAAAAAATGGTAAAAATCTCATTTTGGAAGGACTTCATTCAAGTTTCATTGATTTTTTATGCAAATCATCCTTTTGTTTTTTTTTTTTTTTTTTTTGTTTCAAAAAAGTTACGAATTTTCTGCTACGAGAAAAGTTGGGCATCATTAACTTTAAAGGTAAATCGACTTTTGTCTACAACATGTAAAATATGATAACAACAGGAGCAGAAAATTAAAAAAAAAAAATAACAAATCAATTTTTACGAGCATGACTTTCATTCGCATATTTTTTTCCAGCGATATCCTTACGAAAATTATAGCTAAATTATGAAAGGACTTTATTAAAAAACAATGTCAAATCCCACCTAAAATGAATTTTCATTTTTCTACATAAAACCTAATAAAAGTTGCCTTATTTTTTTATTTTAAACGAAAAAGAGAGAGAAAGAGAAAGAGAGAGTGAGAGAAATCTTATTTCTAAAATATTTTCTTGAATTTTATACACTTTTAAATATGACTTTTTGTTTTATGAAAATTTCGATAAAATGGAATTTTTTTTGCTGGGGATTTTTTCTCGATTATTTCAATCTCTCGTCCTTTTTTTCGTAGAAAATCATTTTCCATTCCTGTACACTACTCAATTTCTCCTAAGCGTATTTTCCTAATAAACTTTCTTTTCTATTCAATATATTCGTAATTAATGCTAATTCCACAAATTTCCTCTCCATTAGCCTCTCCATTGACTAAAGCGTTAGTAGTAGAAGAACCGAAAAAATTCAATCAGTCAAATTCTCGAACTTTAATAAAACCATTCTTGTTTCGTAGACAATAATTTATTCGATTTATTTATTGATAAAAGTTTCGTATTAAACGCTGTCGAATTAATTGTAATTGAAACGATTAATGAAGAAAAATACTTAAATAATTAATATAATATCGATTTCAGTAGAGAGAAAATATTGAAATTTGGGCTAATCGATAGGAAAATGAGAAAAGATTCGATTACGAATAGAAAATTATTCAAGTTTATTGGAAATTGTATTTATTGTCATTAACAGGATTGGAATATTTTTTTTCTTCTGTTTTCTTACCATATTCGATTATACCATATTTTTCCAATTAATGCAAAAGTCTATGCCCTAAAGAGAGAACATTTAAGAATTTTTAAAAATAAGATTAAAAAAAATATATCGATTCAAAATACACTATTTTGAACTATAATAAAAATTGACTGTAAATTATATGAGAATAAAATTCTTACAAGGACGAAATAATACAGAAAAAGCAATTTCAAAAGGTTCTGAAAAAGCTCAAAATTTTCTTTTTACTATAGTTGTCGGCGAAAATTTTACAGCTGTTCAAAACAGAATTTCATTAAAAACATTATTTTTGGCAGACACTTTCGGCTGTGTAAAAATGCAGTTGAATTTTATTCGTCGCCATTTGTAGTCGAAATTTTAAATGAACATTTTCAGTAAAAAATGTTTGTTTAAATTTTCATTGAATGTTTTGGGCGAAAATTGTAGTCGAAATTTTCTTTTGTCAGTCAACATTTTTGTTTGAATGTTTGAAATTTTCCGTCTAATTATTTTTCGCAATTTTTAGTTTTAGTTTTTCAGTCGAAATTTGCAATCAAAATTTTCAGTCGACATTTTTGGTTGAAATTTTATAGTGGAAATTTCTGGTCAACATTTACAAATTTCAGTAATAATTTACAGTCGAAATTTCTGTTATAATTTGTAGTAGTAATTTTCAGTAAACAGTTTTACTCAAGTTTTTCAGTTGAAATTTTTGGTCGAAATTTTCCGTCGCTATTTTTAGTCAAAATTTTTAATGAACATTTTCAGTAAAAAATATTGGTCTAAATTTTCAGTTTTATTTTTTTAGTCGAAATTTGCTATCAGAATTTTTAGTCGAAATATTATAATGGAGATTTTTGGTCGAAATTTTCAATAAATTTCAGCCAAAAGTTATGTGAAAATTTTTGGTCTAAGTTTCAGGATAAATGTTTAGTTGAAATATTTGACCGAACATTTTGGTTGAAATTTTCAGTTGAAAGTTCTGTCGAAAGTTGCAGTCAAAATTTCAGTAATAATTTATAGTGGAAATAATTCTGTTGTAATTTCCAGCAGTTAAATTTTATTTTCAATAAACAGTTTTGGTCAAAATTTGTGGTCGAAAATAATAGTTGAAATTTTTCAGAAGAATTTTTTCGTCGCTATTTTTAGTAGAAATTTCTAATCAACATTTTCAGTGGTCTAATAATTTAGACCGAAAATTTTAACTGAAAATTTCTAACAAAAATGTTTACTGAAAATTACTACAGAAAATTCCGACTGAAATTTCGACTACAATTTTCGCAACTGAAAATCGAAATAAAAAAAATATTTTTTGTCGAACTTCTCAAAACAATTTTTCACTTGAAATTTTTAATCGAAATTTTTCGTCGAAATTTTCAATTGTATTTAATTAGCATTCAAAAATTTTCAATATACATTTTTTGTCTAAATTTCAGTAGAGTCGAATTATTTAGTCGAAAATTTTGGTCTAAATCTTCAGTTGATTTTTTTGGCGAAAATTTCAGTCGAAATTTTTTTAGTCATTTTTAGTGAAAATGTTCATTCAACAGTTTTGTTAGAAATTTTTCGTATAAATTATTAGTCGAAATTTTCAATTTTATTTTTTTCAGGTGAGATTTGAAATTAAAATTTTTAGTCGGAATATTATAATGGAAATTTTTGGTCAACATTTTCGGTCGAAATTTTGGGTCGAAATTTGTAGTCGAAATTTTTAGTCGAATATTATTGGGTAAAATTTTATAGTCGAAACTTTCAGTAGTAATTTGCAGTCAAAATTTACAGTTAACATTTTTGGTCTAAGTTTCAGTAGATATTTTTAGTTGAAATATTTGGTCGGAAATTTTGGCCGAAATTTTCAGTCGTAATTTTCAATTTTTGGTCATAATATAGAGTCGGAATTTTCAGTCGGAATTTTTGGTGGAAAAATTAAATCGAAATTTTTGCCCGACATTTTAAGTTAAAAATTTTGGTCGCAATATTTGTAGACATTTTTAGTTTCAGTTTTTTTAGGCAACATTTTTAGGTAATATTTTTAGTCGAAATTTTTGTTCAAATTTTCAGTCAACAGTTTTGGTTGAAATTTTTGGTCGATATTTTCAGTTGATATTTCTGTTGAAATTTTCAGTCGATTTATTCAGTAGTAATTTAGAGTTACAATTTCTGTTATAATTTGCAGTCGTAATTTACAGCAGTAATTTTCAGTCAAAATTTTCAGTCAACAGTTTTGGTCTAAATTATGATTCACAATTTGCAGTTTAAATCTTCAGTCGAAATTTTATAAAGGAAATTTTAAGTCAAGTTTTTCAGTCGAAATTATAAATTAAAATTTTTAGTCGCAAAATTCAATTAAAATTTTTGGTTGACATTTTAGTCGAAATTTTCGGTAATAATTTTAGCAGAATTTAAAGTCAATTTTTTTGGGGAAAAATTGCAGTCGAAATTTTCATAAGTAATTTTCAGTCAAAATTTTTTTCTTTATTTGTAATAAGTTTTCTAGATTGATGAATTCAAATTATATTAAAAACGTTGAATAATAATAATTGAAATGTTATTGGTAAAGCTCACTTCGATTCAAATTGATTTTTATTGAGTTTAATATAATTTATGGAAATTTAATAAAGAATCAATTTAATTTTGCTTATGTTTTTTTAAGGTTTTACCTTCGTTTTTATACAATTAATAATATTCCTCTAGAATTATGCTAAAAAATGATAAGAATAAATTAATCAATCGATTGGAATGAAGTAGGACTCCTTCGATATCAATTTCGATTTATTCGAGCGGAAGAACCAAGATGAGAGGTACTTCTTGACAGAATAAAATTACAGCACAATTGCTGTAATAAATAAATGAATACTCGTATTAAATAGTTATTATTCCAACAAAATTCCGACAAAAGCATGAATGGGCTCTTGTGCTCAAAATAGTGGCCTCCTGCAGCTGATAGTATTTCCCATTCACCGCCCCCACAGATGGTATGCTTTTTCGGAATAGTCAATCCCACAGAGTCGTTGCCACCATTTAAGAATATGTGCTGGATTTGGATGCTCGTAAGTTTGGTAAATGGCAGTTTCGCTTTTACGAGTCTATTCAATCTCAGTCTAGAAAAACGCCAAATTCCCATTAAATGGTGCCATCGTGTAGCTTTAGGCAAATCGCTTAACTGACAGTTAAGAAGTTAAACAGAAATTATTCCTTTGTATTTTGATAATGTCATACCATGACTCTGAGGGTGTGCTTTGTTCGTTTTCTGTTTGCTTTCGTGTAGCCATTTCAGCTGGTGATAATCGAAAACAATAAATACAATAAGGATTTTTATAAAATTTACCCCATTTCGCGAAAAAAGACGAAAAGATTACATTAAGAATGTGTATTTATAGCGGTTGCTCTTCTATTTATGCTTATTTCATATAAAACCAAAGTCACAATGGTTTCTGGTAAATAAAAAAACTGACACAGGCACTGAAATTCGCATTTATTAGAACACATTTAATATATTTCCTTCCATCTCATAAATGGGAATAGTGTGGAGCTTTCCTTTTAGTTCCTTTCAGCACATACATACTTTTACAAATAACATAAATATAAGGAATAGCTGAGCGTACATTTAAGTGGGGAAGAATTCACCACTTTACAGATCAGGCCTATTTTCGTTCAAGAAATATTAACTAAAGCAATTCAATTTTTAAAATTTGTTTCATAGCACGTTGAATTTGAAAGCAGAAAAATCACAAAACAATTTCAAAATTCGACTCAAATTAAAAAGACAATAAATAAAATTAATTTTTAATCAAATTTAAAAAAAATATTAAAAACTTTTGAATCAAAAATAATTAATAATTTAAAAATTCTCTAATACTGTTAGTAAAAAATATTTTTAAAAAAATTTCTGTAGGAACAGAAACAACATTTTAGAGTCCAAATTTTTACTCCAAATTTTCAGTAAATATTTTTTGGTTAAATTGTCAATTCGAATTTTCAGTCCAAATTGTCAGTACCAAAATTTTCAGCTAAACTTTTCAGTCAACATGTATAGTTAATTTTTTACTGTCCAAATTATCAGTACCAAAAATTTTAAGCTGAAATTCAGTCAACATTTTCGGTAAACTTTTTATGGTCTAAATTTTTAGTTTTAATTTTCAGTCAAAATTTTCAATTAAAATGTTCTGTCAATATTTTCAGTCAAAATTTGCAGTCATAAAAAACAGTCCAAATTTTTAGTTCAAATTTTCAGTCCACATTTTCGGTCAATTTTTAAAGGTCAAAATTTTTAGTCAAAATATTCAGTAAACAATTTCAGTCATTCTTTTCAGGAAACATTTTTAATTCAAACTTTTAGTTCAAATTTTCAATTAAAATTTTCAGTCAATATTTTAAGATAAAATTTTCAGTCCAAATTTTTAGTCAATCTTGTCAGTCAACATAAACAGTCAACATAATAAGTCAACACTTTCAGTCAATGTTTTCAGTCAACATGTGCAGTCAACGTTTTCAGTCAACATGTGCAGTCAATTTTTACACTCCAAATTGTCAGTACCAAAATTTTAAGCTGAAATTCAGTTAACATTTTCAGTCAACACTTTCCGTCAATTTTTTAAGGCCAAAATTTTTTAGTTTCAATTTTTAATCATAATTTTCAATTAAAATGTTCAGTCAATATTTTTAGTCATAATTAACAGTCCCAATTTTTAGTTCAAATTTTCAGTCAACGTTTTCGGTCAATTTTTAAAGGTCCAAATTTTCAGTCAAAATATTCAGTAAAAAATTTTAGTCAATCTTTTCAGGAAACATTTTAAGTTCAAATTTTCAGTCAACATTTTCGGTTTTCAATCCAAGTTTTTAACACTTTCAATCCAAATTTTTAGTCAAATTTTTTAGTTCAAACTTTAAGTCAAAATTTTCAATTAAATTTTCAGTCAATATTTTTAGTCAAAATTTTCAGTCATAATTAATAGTCCAAATTTTTAGTTCAAATTTTCAGTCAACATTTTCGGTCAACACTTTCAATCCAAATTTTTAGTCAAATTTTTAAGTTCAAACTTTTAGTCAAAATTTTCAATTAAAATTTTCAGTCAATATTTTTGGACAAAATTTTCAGTCCAAATCTTTAGTCAAACTTATCAGTCAACATATACAGTCAACACTTTCGGTCAATTTTTTAAGGTCCAAATTTTTTAGTTTCAATTTTTAGTCATAATTTTCAATTAAATTGTTCAGTCAATATTTTTAGTCAAAATTTTCAGTCATAATTAACAGTCCAAATTTTTGGTCAAAATTTTCAGTTAAAATTTCCGCTCAATTTTCAAAGGTCCAAATTTTTAGTCACAATATTCAGTAAACAATTTCAGTCAATCTTTTCAGGAAACATTTTTGGTTCAAATTTTTAGTCAAATTTATTAATTAAAATGATCAGTCAATATTTATAGTCAAAATTGTCAGTCCAAATTTTCAGTCGAAAATTCCAGTCAAACTTTTCAGTCAACATTTTTGGTCAATTTTTAAAGGTTCAAATTTTCAGTCAACATTTTCGGTCAACACATTCAATCCAAATTTTTAATCAATATTCTTAGTCAAAATTTTCACTCATAATTAACAGTCCAAATTTTTAGTTCAAATTTTCAGTCCACATTGTCGGTCAATTTTTAAAGGTCCAAGTTTTCAGTAAAAATATTCAGTCAAAATTTTCGGTCAACACTTTCAAAACAAATTTTCACTCAATATTTTTAGTCAAAAGTTCAGTTCAAATTTTTGAGTCCAAATTTTCTCTCAAAATTTTCAGTTAAATTTTTCAGTCCACATTTTTTAGTAAAATTTTTCAGTCAACGTTGTCAATCAACCGTTTTAGGTACATGTCATGTCAATTTTTTACAGTCAAAATTTTAAGTAAAACTTTCACTGCAAATATTTAGTCCAAATTTTTCAGTCAATATTTTTCGTCAATAGTTCAGTCCAAATTTTTACTCAAACTTGCTAGTCAACATTTTCAGTCAATATTTTTGGTCAAAATTTTCAGTTATATTTTTCAGTCAACACTTTTTAGTCAACATTTTTAGACAACATGTTAAGTCAATTTTTTACAGTCTAAATTTTCAGTCAAAATTTTCTGTCCATATTTCTGTTAAAATTTTTAGTCAAAATTAACATTTAAATATTCACTCCAAATTTTGAGTCAAACTTGTCAGTCAACATTTTTGAGTCCAAATTTCCGGTTAAAATTTTCAGTTAAATTTTTTAGTCCACATTTTTCAGTGAACATTTTTAGTCAACGTTGTCAGTCAACATTTTTAGTCCAAACTTTCAGTGAAAATTACTAAAAGTTTAAAAACAACCAAAAATCAAAAACTGCGTATATATTTCTTAATTTTTTTTTATTTTACAAATTTCACGAAACTTTAATTCAAAATTTAATATTTGTTGGTGATGAAAAAACTCCATTTTCTAATATTTACCGAGTTTTATTACTTATTTATCATTTTCGAATATATTTTCTTTTATAAAAATTATAAATTTGGAAAACATATATCCCAAGAAGAGGACTATAAATTTTCAAAAATAAGAACACGCCATGCAAGCATTCAAAATGTGTCTGTGGACTTTTTCGAAATATTGAATAATTTGAAAATTGATTGAAAGACGTTCACGAAATTTGTACCTAATTCTTTGGAAAATTTATTTTAATTCAATTGCAAATAATTATTTTTCTACTTATTTATTTATTTGCTGGATTAGGAAATTTTCTCTTATAAGCAGACCATATGAATTTCCTAAAAAAAATAATTGGTTCGATAAATTATATTTCAACTGTCACCTTTTAAACGTGAATACATCTTTTGAGTCTTGCACGTGCACTGGAATTATCCTTATAAAAATTTCAAATTATTATTGGTAAATTCATTTTCGATTATGTACAATCTTTTTACCATAAAATGAAACATGTCACACATAATTTTTCAGAGTATCTCAATGTGTTGTTGCGTAAAGTTTTTTTTTCTTAACGGAAAAAAAATATTTTTTTGACAAAACATTTATGTCGGAAAGTTAATATCAATTTTTATAGTACATTGTAATAAGAGAATTCTAACCTTAAATTCGAATACTCATTTGGATCTGTTGAAAATTCCACATAACTCTGGGTCATTAGACTGACATAGAAACTATAAAATTAAAAGTCATTGGAAGGATATCTTCTTCCAGTCCTGGGCGTACTATAATTTATATTATGGACCTCTGATGTCACTATGGGTTCAGATAATTAAAAGTTGTTTGCACTGTACACACGCCAAGTAAGTCAATGACTCCTAAAATTAACCAATGCAAAAGTTCTTTTTAAAAAAATTGCTTCAGTTAAAATTACTTTAGGAAAAATTTTCTTTAAGTTAAAAAGTCTTCCAGTAAAATTTTCTTGGGTTAACAGTTAAAATTTTTTTTTATAACAAAATCATCAATAAAAGTTCTTACAAAAAATTTCTTTAGTAAAAATTTCATCAGTAAACGTTCTTCTAATAAAAATTTCTTCAGTAAAAATTTCTTTTAATAAAAATTTCTTCAGTAAAGATTACTCCAGGAAAAATTTTATTTATTAAAAGTATTATAAGTCAAATTTTGATTTCATCAGTATCAATTCTTTTACTAAAACTAGTTTCAGTAAAAATTTCTTCAGAAAAAATTTTCTTTCAGTCAAAAAGTCCTCTCGTAAAATCTTTGATTAACAGTTAAAATTGTTTCAGTAAAAATTTCTCTAGTAAAAATTCTTATAAAAAATTTTGTCGATAAAAATTTCGTAATGTAAAATTTCTGAAACAATTTTAACTGTTCTTACAAAAGATTTCTTCAGTAAAAATTTCTTCTTTTTTGACCTACAATATTTTTAATAACAAAAATTTTTCCTGGTGTAAAATTACCTACAATATTTTTAATTACACCAGGAAAAATTTTCGTTATTAAAAATATTGTAGGTCAAATTTTAATCAGCAAAATTTTCATTCAGTTAAAAATTATTCCGGTGAAATTTTCTTTGATAAACAGTTAAAATTATTTCAGTAAAAATTCTTATCAAAATTTTAATCAGTAAAAGTTCTTCTAATAAAAACTTTTTGATCAGCAAAAATTTTCTCGATAAATTTCAGTTTCAGTAAATTTTTTCGGGCGAAAATTGCAGTCTAAATTTTCATTAGTCATTTTCAATTGAAATTTTGTAGTCGAAATTTTCAGTAAAAGTTTTTATAAAATTTTTTTCGATACAAATTTAATCAGTAAAAGTTCTTCTAATAAAAATTTTTTAGATCAGCAAAAATTTCCTTGGTAAACTTTTTGTCAGTAAAAATTCTTTCAGCTTTCAGTTAACAAATCATCCAGTAAAAATTGCTTCAGTAAAAATTTCTTCAACGAAATTTTCTTCACTAAAAACCTTTCAGTAAAGAATTTTTCTGTAAAAATTATTTCAATCAATAATCTTCCAGTAATATTATCTATATTAAAAATTTTGTTATTAAAATTTTGATAAGCAAAAATTTTCTTTGTAAACTTTTTGTCAGTAAAAATTCTTTCAGATAAAATTTCTTCTAGCTTTCAGTCAAAAAATCGTGTAGTAAAAATTTATTCAGTAAAAATTTCTTTCAATAAAAATTCTTCCAGTTAAATTTTCTTCCAATAAAAATTTTTTCAGTCAAATATTTTACAATAAAAATTCTGTATTAAAAATAGTTAAACAAAGTTTTTCTAATAAAAATTTCGTCAGTAAAAGTTCTTACAAAAAATGTATTCTGGAAAAATTTCGTCAGTAAAGTCCTTTTAACTTAAATTTCTTCAATTAAAATATTTATAAAAAAAATTTTTCCTAGAAACTTTGCCAATAAAAGATTCTATAAAAAAATTTGTCAGTAAAAGTATTTCTAATCAAAATTTCATCAGTAAAAGTTCTGGCAAAATTCTTATGAAAAAAAGTTTCGTCAAAAATTTCCTCAGTAAAAGTTCTTTCAGTAAAAATTGTTCCAGCAAAAACTACTCTAGTAAAAATCCTTAAAATTTTTTTTTTAATCAAATATCTTCCAGTAAAATAATATTTATTAAAAATTTTGTCAGTAAAAACAAAAAACCGACTAAAATTTAATTTTTCATATAAAATGTCTTCCAATTTTCAGTTAAAAAATCGTCTAGTAAAAATTCCTTCAGTAAAAATTTATTTCAGTAAAATTTTCTTACAGTAAAATTGCTTCCAGTAAAAACGGTTCATTGCTAATTATTTTTTTTTTTGTCAGTAAAAATGTTGTCAGTTAAATTCTGATCTATGTACTTTTACCCACTAAAGAGGTCAGTGATCTTAGTTTTCTAGACCTAAGACTACGTGGATATTCAGTGATCTAAGTTAACTGATAGTTAGGATTATATGGGAATTAAATGAGACTGATTTATACATAGTTAAGATGATATAACTTTAGTATTTATGTACCTTAAGCTAGATGAGACTTAAATAAGGTTCATTTGAATATTTCTAAAATTACGTCAAGGATTAATGAACTTAGTTTCCGCATATCAACGATGAAATGGAAATTTGTGTACCAATACTGAGGTATACAAAATTTATTTGTACCAATATAAGTATTTTTGTATCTTTCTATGGTGAAAAGGATATATTGAATAAGAAAGACTAGTTTACCCAGTAAATGACCTCACAAAATTTAACTTTTGATCTAATTTGATCATTTTACCTTATTTAAAATGACTTTAACTAAAAAGCTAAAAAATAAAACCAATTTTTCAAGCTTAAAAAATTGACTTAAAAAGTTTTTAATCCTTTTGACATTTTATCTAATAACAAGTATGTATGTAAGCTGCTATTATTGGTGTTGAAGTAGAAAAAGAAAATGTTTACAAAAAAAAATTAAATTTTCATGTACAGACATTTTTGAAAGATGTTACAGAAGAAATCAAGGATAATTATGGCATTAAAATTGGGTAAAAAATCTACCACGACACGATGATGAAAAGATAATAATATTTCGAGAAACTTTTTGAGAGAGAGAGAAAAATTTCAACGAGAATATAAGATTTTTTTTGGTACCTTAACAAAATGCACTTGTGTATTTCGGGGAGAAAAGAACCCTGAAAGAGGCAAAATGCAAAAATCTGAAATATAGCGAAGAAAAAGAAAACAATGACAACTTTTTACCAAAGACGGAAATTATGAAAAGTATGATAAGGGTTTAAGGGGAAAGGGGGCCTGAAAAGATTCATAAATAAACAAAACGAAAAAGGATATGTGAGCAAAAAGAATTTACACAAAATCCTATTATGTTATCAATCATAATTTGTCGAAAGGTAAAACAAAGTATTATGTTATCTTGAGTGATCCGAAAGGCAGCAATAACCACGAAAAGGACATGTTCGAAAAATATTACAAAAAAAAAAAAGAATCCTTTATAAGATATAACAAAACGAAAATATTAGATAGGATGAGAAAAGTTTTGTTTCTTGTCAAAATGATAAAAGAAAATCCATCTGAAAATAATTCGAACGAAATTCCATCATCATCGTGTCATGTAAGATGTGGCGAAGTTGAATAGGGGAGACTTGGTTCTAGAATTATGGGTATTCTTAGCATAAACGATGACTACTTTCACTTTGAATATAGGTGAAGTGCTGCTATCCTCCTTTGGGGAAATGCCCGTCTCTGGAAAGGAAATATTTTTTTTTGTATTGTCGGAGAATAATTCTTTCAGTCTTATAAGAATTCCCAAGGAAAACGATTTTCAATCACTTTAAAAATGTTATAATTTTCTTCAAGTTGGCATAATTTAGCATGAATCTCTTTACCTCCCATTTCGGAAGTTGCTCCCATTTTGGATGGATTGTTCGTAAAATAGAGGCACTTTCAATGTCCTCTCTACCAGCCATATTCAGTTGTGTCTGCACATATAATATCCCCTTTTTTTTGGTAACATTTATTCGATAATTTACGTGTCAGAATCAGATTACAATTATGTTGGACGATCAAAAAAATAAATAAAAGAGCGGAAAATTACTTTAACATTTTTTTAATAATATTTCAAAGCCGAAAGGATACTCAACGAGTTTAAAACATAAAATGTGGCAAAGCAGCTAAAATAAAAACTATTCAAAAACTATTCAACGATATGAAAAAGGGATAGTTAAAAAGGACGAGAGGATTTATATGAAATGTAAAAAAAAAAATGCTTGCCATCTGAAAAATCTCAATTACGTCCTGCTTTGATGAAAAACAATTTTCTCAATTTTCTCACATGTCAAGTACAAGGAAATTTGTATCAATTTCTAGTTTCAAAGATTAGGTCCTTTGGCATTTTTTGTTCTTTTTTTAAGACTACATTATTGCAAGGGTTTAACTATGTTATATCGATTTAAAGGATATTCTCATATTTTTTCTTATTTGTTTACCAGGTATATAAGCTTAAATATGCTGTTTTTTAGTCAAAAAAAAAACAAATGCTTTTTCATAGAAAAAAAACAAATGCTATACATTTTTCCCATCTCTCGGGCAATTTGACAAAAAAAGTCCTTCTCTTTCGAGGCAATCAACTCATCAAGCCATTTTCGGACGTCTTCGTAAGAATCGAAGTGCTGCTCAGCGAGCGCGTGGCCCATCGACGAAAACAGGTGGTAGTCGGAAGGGGCCAAATCTGTTAAATAAGCGGGGTGGCGTATCACCTCCCAGTTAAGTGTCTCCAAGTAGTTTCGGATCAATTTTGACGTGTGCGATGGTGCGTTGTCGTAGAGGAAAATCAGCTTGTCATGTCTTTTTTGATAATCCGTCCTTTTTTCACGCAGAGCACGATGCAATTTGATCAATTGTTGGTGGTAGGGATGGGCATTGACAGTTTCACCAGGTTTCAACATCTCATAGTAGACGATATCCTGCTGATCCCACCAAACGTACAGTATCGTTCGAAGCGATTTGGTCTTGGGGAAGATGTTGATGGTTGGCCGGGATCAACCCCAGATTTTTTGCGGTTAGGATTCTCGAAATATATCCAATTTTTATCGCCTATCACAATCCGATGCAGGAAAGACTTTGGTTTTTGTCTGGCGAGCAAGTTTTTGTATGTTTTTTGACGTCGCTTTTTGTATGTTTTTTGAGGTCTTCAACCTTCCTAGGCCAATTTTTACGATTCTTGTCCCACAAGTCAAAATTGCCGTCTTTGAACTAACGAAACCAATCTCGGTACGTTGTTTCCGATAAAGCACTGTCACCATAAGCCTCCATAAGAATTCGATGCGATTCGGCAGCCGATTTCTTCAAATTGAAGCAGAAAAGCAGAGCTTCCCGCATATGCTCTTTTTCTGACACAAAACTAGACATGATTACCAAAGGAAAATTGTATGTTGTTGTACGAAATTGCTGACAATGTGCACTGATTAATGTTGACAGATGTCAAACTCAGAAAAAAAAGTATGGCGTGTTTATGGTAGCTTAATACGCTCAATCACGCCATCTATGACCAAACAGCGGATGTTTATTAAAAGTTTATTCTTATAAAATCACCATTAAGGTATACTGTGATGAGGGGATTTTTGCAGATGGTTAAGATAATATGTACACTCTTCTGCTCCTTTACTAATACCCTCTACCTCGTAAAGCAGTCCTGGAAATTTTTGATACGGGATTGTAGGTTTCTGGAAGCAATTTTGACATTGGAGTGGCCTGAAAAATAACGCTTATAGTCAAAGGTATAAATATTGTATAGTATTGGACCAAGTAGACTGTGTTGAGGAACACCACCTATAATAGGCGATATTTCGTAAGGGTCAGTATTAACTGTTACTTGAAAATGACCTTGGAAGAGGTATGATTTTAAAATAAGAAAGTGTGTTAATGGAAGGAAACTCTTGAGTTTCCAGAGTAGTCCAGAGTGTCATACTCGATCAAAGGCATACTATATATCTAGAAACACGCCTGGGTAGTACCCTTTTCACTCAAGAGAGGACGCACTTATAATTATAAAACACGATGACATGACAGGGTTGTAGAGTGTTCTGATCGGAAACTGAATTGGTAATAGGGAATAATTTTAGCAAGGATAGGGTAAAACCGTTTTAAGAGGATTTTTTTTAAAAATTTCCAAGGACTGGTAACAAGTTTTTGCTAGGATGAGGAATTTACTAGTTTTTTGAGTTTGGGTATCATTTTAAACACGTGGGTTTGTCTTGGAGATTTGCTTGACGGTAAGAGCAATTTTTAAATCATAACTAGGGGCTTGTTTTTATTGAGAAGTTGATGGATTCGATTTTCAATTACGCATGTGGTAAAATTTCTGGGACGAGAACTCAACATAGTGGAATTGTGAGTTTATTATAAATTTTCTGTGATTGCGCGTCTTATCTTTTATGTCATTATATGGGGAAAAAAGTATTCACCACGTGCCCAGGACACATATTAAAAAATTGTAAAATATTAAGGCTAGTTTTCTTGCCTGCTACCAAGCCGGTTGTGGTGTTAGAAATAACATCGCCGCTTGCTTCGCTACTAGCAGCTTTCGTGCTAGATTTCAAAAATACATACGGTTTAACTTTTCACGATAGTTTTGCTGCTAGTTTTAATGAAAAACAATAAAAAAAAACATTATCTTGTCACGTGGGCAAACGGCACATAATATCTGTTTTTAATGGAAGGAATCACAATTCTGACTGAATCTTGCAGTCGTCTTTGTCAAAATTTTAAAATCTTCATAGTCTTATGGGAATGTACAAAACACCAACTGTTTTATAACCGATGAAATAGATATTGTTTAAAATTTTACAATTCTAAGTCAAGTATTGCCATACATTTCTGTAAAAAAAACCAATGAAAATATTATTCACAAGTTATTATGTCAGAACAACTTCTGATATAATCGCATTGCTGTCGATTGTAATTGACATTCGTACTGTCACAGAGCAAGCATCAAAAACCAACTTTTTAAAAAAAAACAACATGTAAAGCCAACACGCATAAAAACCATTACAAAATCAAGCGCTGCAGCTTCCTTGAAAACAAGCAGCGAATACAGCAAGAAATCAAGCAGGAAAACTTGTATTGTGTAAAGCTAACACGCATTAAAACTATCACAAAACCGAGCGCTGTATCCAGCTTGAAAACAAGCAGCAAATACAGCAAGAAATCAAGCAGGAAAACTAGTATTGTGTAAAGACAACATGAATAAAAACTATCACAAAATCAAACACTGCAGCCAGCTTGAAAACAAGCAGCGAATAAAGCATGAAATCAAGCAAGAAAAATAGAATTATGTGAAGCCAACACGCATTAAAACCATCACAAAATCAAGCGCTGCAGCCTGCTTGAAAATAAGATGCGAATATAGTAAGAAATCAATCAAGAAAAATAGTATTGTGTAAAGCCAACACGCGTAAAAACCATCATAAAATCAAACGCTGCAGCCAGCTTGAAAATAAGTCGCGAATATCAAGCAGGAAAAATAGCTTTAGACAGGAAAAATTGGATATTTTCCAGGTTTTTATCGATAGTTATTTTTTTTTTAATTAACAGACTACTTCCAGAGAATTTTTTTTAAGCTATTTCAAGAACTATTGTCAAAAGATTCTTCAAAAAAAAGTATATTTTTAATACTTTCCCCTACAAATGGTCAATTTTTTGCTGTTTCAAAATAATTACTTAACCACGGTCTCTAATTGAAAGGAGAATTATTCGATATATACTTTTTTATTGGGCTCTCTTTTACAAATGTAAATTTGGGACCTTGTCAAGAATTATTTGAAAGCAAAAAATAAAAATTTATCCTAAGGAACCTCTCTTTTTAAAGAGTAATTTTTGATGCACTTAAAGACACACTATCCTTAAAATTGATTATATTTCTAAAAGCAGCGAAAAACGCGGTGACATAATTTCTAGCACCGAAGTCAGCATGGTAGCAAGCAAGAAAACAAGCAGCAAATATACTAAGAAATCAAGCAGGAAAAATAAATTTAGACAGGAAAACTGAAAATTTTTCCTCGAAGGACCTTCATTATTTTAGTAGAATACCCTTCGATGTATTCTCATTTTATTATTGAGATTAATTTTCGAGCTAGGATCCTCATTTGAAAGAGAGAGTAAATTTTGACACTCTGTTCCTTAAAATCAAGTACATTTTTAGTTGGAAAAACCGTGATAGATTCTAAAATTGCTGGAACATCGAAATCAAGCAATTCACCAAGGACATGATTTCATTACTGAATTGATTAGTTTTATTAAACAGCTACAGAGTCCTTTTAGACATTTTGTAATCCTTCGAAGGAGTTTATTAATTAAAAGCAGAACTGAGTAAAAAATTCCCCAACTAATTGATTATTTACGGGATCAAAAGAATGGTTATTAAAAATGATATCCTTTTTCTTGTGTATATTCCTAATTTTTGCCTAAAAAAACCTCTTTACTAATATAAGAGTTTACCTAACACAAACTCTTGCACTTATTTTCCAAATCTCTCTTTAAGGACCAATATTTTAAACAATTTTTGCACCCGAAATATTCCCACAAAAATCCCAATCATAATTAATAATAATCCCTTTAATCTCCCTAAAAAAAAATAATAACAAGAAAAGTTACAAAATTATGACACGAATTTCAATGTCACAATTCCAACCCCCCCCTACCCCTCCCATAAATGCATTGTACTTTCTAGCATATGTTCCCAATTTTCTCGCTTAACATCCACTGACAATCGGTTTAAAATTAAAATTATCATAACTAAAAGCATATTTTAATTATAGATACAAATAATATTCTACTAGCATTGCCATCACCATTTGGCTTAGATTTAACTGAAGTATGATATCAACAAGAACCGAATCAACAACAAAGCAATTTGAATAATTCTCATACGAAGTCGTTACATTCTGTTACGGACATGAACTCATTCATTCATCAGCGTGGGGAGGACAAGATGGGAAATTTGAAATTATAATTTTCGCCGCATATGAGAATGATCGTAATCAACGTTATCTCTCCGCATTAGTCCCAGCAATCCTGAATCCTACCAAACCAAACCTAACCAAACCCAATCGAATCTAACCGAACTGAACTGAAACGACCCAAAACCAGCTGAACCTTCACCGAGCTAAGCATGAATCCAATTTCAAGGCAACTCATATTCCAGACCACGGAGACTCTCATATGTCCCTATGCTCGAAACTGATTTACGAACAATTCTAAACTAGTCTGAGTTCATCCATTTCTCAGCCCAAAAGACCTCCCTCCTCCCATAATAGCCTACCTTAGAGAAATTTAGTTCAAAATAATTTGCAAACTTTTGGACATTTATTCAAATTGTAATAAGGACTGGCTGGCTGGCAATATTAAAGTCCCCAAAGCAGGAGTATAAATGCCACTTAAAAAAACTTAAACTTAAAAAACTTCTGTATACAAAACAAAAAGGATATATACCATATAAAAAAGATAAAGTCTTATGAATCTGTAAAAAGAAAAACGCACAACTCATCTCTAAGGAGAATTACTGGTTGCACTTCATTTTCTTTCTAATGTGAACAAATTGGCTATCTTCGTTTCTAGGAAGAACAGTTTCAAAGAAGTGCTCAAAGCAATCTCAAGCATTGTCAGTACCACGTGGCAAAATTCCGCTTCTCAATTTCTATTTTTCCAAAAAATAAATTATTTTCCAAAAAGGACTTTTCCAACAAATTCTGTCCGTCCCTTTTTTAATAATGCTGAGAAATTCGGAACTATTTCGAAACTAATACTACTCGTATAAAAACATGAACGAACAGGACCACAAAACTATGTTGACTAATGAAAATCTACTTTGCCACTCAATTTAATGTGGTTT
This sequence comes from Atherix ibis, assembly GCA_958298945.1. NCBI lineage: Eukaryota > Metazoa > Arthropoda > Insecta > Diptera > Athericidae > Atherix > Atherix ibis. The sequence continues at coordinate 81,505,723 of OY282609.1, forward strand.
TAGAATACTTGAAATGGAATTAAATCCTTTTTATGAATATTACAATATAAACCAATTAGTACAAACAGGAATAAAGTTACTTAAAAGAAGAGGAGTAAATTTTATTTTCACTGCTGTCTTGAAGGGCTTTCCCGTGCAGCCATCCTGTTCAGCAGACAGGAAGTGGTTTCAAATTTATTACAGTGAATAATTGTTAATAATATTCTCGAATTACGAGTATTTGTTTTCCAGTTACTCGTAATAAATCCTCTTTGGCAACACTACGTATATAAACAGTGATTCCCTAAACATTTCCAAGTTTGCTAACTTCATCAAGAATCTAATAACTCCGAGTTGAGTAGTAAAATTTTCTCGAAATTTTCATTATTTCCACACGCTGCTTTAGGGCGCATGTAATTTTCATATAATAATATGATATAATTGCATTAAAATATAGACTGCCCAACTACAGGTTGATAGAAATTCGCATTTTTTTACACAAGACAGATTTTTTCAAAAAAAATTTCAAATTATTTAACAAATTATAGCAAAAACACGTAATTATAAAAGTTTATTCAACCAAAATTCTGTAATTATTACAGTTTTAATTTACAAGGTGTTATATTTGATACAAAAAGTTTGCTATAAATTTTGATGAAAAAGTTCTAATTCTAAATACTTGATTAAAAAGTAAAATATTTTCTATAAAAAAATAATTCCATCGGAAAAAGTATAGCAAACATTTTCTGTCAACAAATTATTGCTGAAAATATGTTCTGTCAAAATTTCTGCCTGTTTTTAGTCAAGTTAAAATTTCAGTAAATAAATTTCAGGAACAAAATCTAAGTAAAAAAATTTTCAGTAAAAAATATTCAGTAAAATTTCTGCAAAAATGTACTGTCAAAATTTGCTATCAAAATTTAATGCCAAAATTGTCTATCAAAATTTTCTGACTTCAGGTCAAATTTTTTCAGTAAATAATTTTAGCTCAAATTTTCAGTTAAAATTTTCTGTTAACAATTCTGCCAAAATTACTATCAAACGTACTGTAAAAATTCTCTATTAAAATTGACTGTCAATATTTACTGTCAAAGCTTTAAGTTAAAAATTTCTACCAAATTTTTAGTTAAAATAATCAGTTAAAAATTTCAGTAACAAAATTTTAAATAAAAAATTTTTTTCTCAAAAAATTCTACCAAATTTTCAGTAAAATTATCTACCAAAATTTACTGTCAAAATTTACTGGGAAAATTTGCTGCTCAACAATTCTGGCAGAATTATCTGACACAATTTCCTGTCAATATTTTTGTTACAATTTTTTATTTAAAATGTTTTTTTTAAAGATTACCAAATTTTCAGTAAAACTAATTATCAAAATGAACTGTGACAATATTTTGTCAAAATTTTTCCGGAAATTTCTATCCAAATTTGCTGTCAGAAGTTTTATGTCAAAAATTTCTACCAAATTTTCAGTAACAAAATTTTAAATAAAAAAAATTTCAGTAACAAAATTTTCAATAAAAAACTGTCACAATTTTACAGTTAAAATGATTTGCCAAAAATTTCTACCAAATTTTCTGTCAAATTCCTGTCAAAATTTTCGGTCAACGTTAAAATTCTATCAAAATTGTCACCCAACATTTCCTGTCATAATTTCTCTCGAAACGTTCAGTCAAAATTTTCTTTTAACAAATTTTCAGTAAAAAAATTTTTAGAAACAAAATCTAAGTAAAAAAATTGTCAGCAGAAAAATGATCAGTAAAAAATTAAGTAAAAAAATTTTCAAATTTGCTGGCAGAAGTTTTATGTCAAAAATTTCTACTAAATTTCAATTACTTCAAATTTTCAGTGAGAAAATTTTAAATAAAAAGATTTTTAGTAACGAAATTTTCACAAAAACAATTTTTAACATTAACTGTCACAATTTTCCGTCAAAATTTCCAATCAAAAATGAGGTCAACATTTGCTGTGAGTTTTTAATTGAAAATGCGTTCTAAATTGTCTGCTAAAATGTGGTGTTGAAATTTTCTGTTAAAATTTCTATTGAAACGTTCTGTCAAAATTTTCTTTTAACAAATTTTCAGTAAAAATTTCCAGTAAAAAATTGTCAGTAAAAAATGTTCCGTAAAAATTTTAAGTAATAATTTCAGTTCAAAACTTTTCTCAAAATTTTCTACTGCAATTTCTGTCACAATTTTTGGTTAACATTTCTGTTACAATTTATTATCAAAATTTTCTGTTTAAGTTTCTATCAAAATTTTCGGTAAAATTTACTGTCGAAATTTCCTGTTAAAATGTCTACCAAATTTTGAGCAAAACTCTTCAGTCCGAATTGTCAGTAAAAGATTTTACTTCAAATGTCCTACCATTATTTTCGGTACAAATTTTCTGCAAACAAATTTTTGTAACAAAATTTTTGGTAAAATTTATTTCAGCAAAATGAACTGTCGAAATTTCTGTGACAATATTTTAGTTCTTGAATAAAAAAATGCCAGTAAAATTTCCTGTCAAAATTTCCTACCAAAACTTTTTGTTAAAATTACTGTCACCTTTCTGCCATTATTTCTGTCAAAATTTCTTGCCTAAACATCTGTCAAAATTAATTGTTTAAATTTGCTGCCAAAATATTCTGCCGAAATTTTTATTAAAATTTTTGTCACAAAATGAGCAGACAATTTCAGCCAAAATGGACTGCCACAAATTTCTGTCACAATCTGTCAAAATTTTCTGCCTAGATTTCTGTGAAAATTTTCTGCCGAAATTTTCTACCAAAATTTGCTTCTATCAAAATTTTCGGTAAAATTTACTGTCGAAATTTCCTGTTAAAATGTCTACCAAATTTTTAGCAAAACTCTTCAGTCCGAATTGTCAGTAAAAGATTTTACTCCAAATGTCCTACCATTATTTTCGGTACAAATTTTCTGCAAAAAAATTTTTGTAACAAAATTTTTGGTAAAATTTCTGTGACAATATTTTAGTTCTTGAATAAAAAAATTCCAGTAAAATTTCCTGTCAAAATTTCCTACCAAAACTTTTGTTAAAATTACTGTCACCAATCTGCCATTATTTTCTGTCAAAATTTCCTGCCTAAACATCTGTCAACATTAATTGTTTAAATTTGCTGCCAAAATATTCTGCCGAAATTTTTATTAAAATTTTTGTCACAAAATGAGCAGACAATTTCAGCCAAAATGGACTGCCACAAATTTCTGTCACAATCTGGCAAAATTTTCTGCCTAGATTTCTGTGAAAATTTTCTGCCGAAATTTTCTACCAAAATTTGCTTCTATCAAAATTTTCGGTAAAATTTACTGTCGAAATTTCCTGTTAAAATGTCTACCAAATTTTTAGCAAAACTCTTCAGTCCGAATTGTCAGTAAAAGATTTTACTCCAAATGTCCTACCATTATTTTCGGTACAAATTTTCTGCAAAAAAATTTTTGTAACAAAGTTTTTGGCAAAATTTCTGTGACAATATTTTAGTTCTTGAATAAAAAAATTCCAGTAAAATTTCCTGTCAAAATTTCCTACCAAAACTTTTGTTAAAATTACTGTCACCAATCTGCCATTATTTTCTGTCAAAATTTCCTGCCTAAACATCTGTCAACATTAATTGTTTTAATTTGCTGCCAAAATATTCTGCCGAAATTTTTATTAAAATTTTTGTCACAAAATGAGCAGACAATTTCAGCCAAAATGGACTGCCACAAATTTCTGTCACAATCTGTCAAAATTTTCTGCCTAGATTTCTGTGAAAATTTTCTGCCGAAATTTTCTACCAAAATGTGCTTCTATCAAAATTTTCTGCAAAAATATTTAGTTCAAATTTTCAGTAAAAAATTGTTCAATAAAAAAATGTTCAGTAAAATTTCCTGTCAAAATTTCCTGCCTAAACCTGTCACAATTTTCTGCCTAAATTTACTGTCAAAATTTTATGTCAAAATTTCAGTGCAAATTTTCAGTAAAAAATTGTTCAATAACAAAATTTCCTGTCAAAATTAACTGTTACAATTTGTTGTCAAAATATGCCGCCGAAATTTCTGTCACAATTTCTGTAACAATTTCTGGCAAAATTGTCTGTCTAAATTTTCTGTCAAAATTTTCTGCTGAAATTTTTTACCTATATTTGGTCTGTCAAAATTTTCAGTAAAAAATTGTCAATAAAAAAATGTTCAGTAAAATTTTCTGTCAAAATTAGCTGGCAAAACTGCTGTCAAAAAATTTCCTGTAGAAATTTCCTATCAATTTTTCTGATACAAATTAAAAAATCTACAAAATTTTGATTAATAAATTTTCTTGATTATTATTCTGGCAAATGTTTTATTCACATTTCTAATCATATTTATTATCATGTGGGTATAAATTCGGATTATCAGTTAATCATTTAGCATAAACGAAGACAAATTTTGATTGTAAAGTATACGCAGCTGTCTTCAAGTATTTTGTAATAAACTAAAATAAGGTCACGTTAATAATTTTAATAGACAAATGCGTTTGTAACTTTGTGAAACTAATTTGTTATGAAGAAATTATCATTAATTTTCTTCCCACCTCATCCGAGAAAATACCATCCAACTATGGGCATGGGATTCCGACCTTTTTCCAAATAAGAGCAACATAATCGTTGGTCTAAACTAATTAAATTTAAATTCAAATATTTTCCCAAAGAGATGGAAAATTCGTAAATTTTATACTACATCATTTATGAGTGAAATTAAGATCTTGTAATGCCTTTTACGTTTGCAACATGTATCCGCAAAACGAAGAATAAAAACTAACTAAAATCCATACTCACGTGTTCATCCTTTTTGGATAAATTTATGATTCCCAAATGCTCTTCAGATGAATGAGAACGTAATTGATGATGAATGAAATCTAAAATAAGATAGGCGTAACAGCATGAAAATCCTTTCGAAATTCCTCTCATATAAGTTATGGGAGTTGATCGTAAAATTTACTAGCCCAACAAATACTCCCACACTTTAACATGTACCAAACACATAGTTGCCAGTGTAAAGAGGGGGGGGGAGGTGGGTTTGTGGGTATCAGAATTGGATGGTTGAAAGGATATTGGTTATGCAGCTGTTTGGGGATATAATTTCTGGTATCGAAGTCGTTTTTAACACTGACGGAACGGATGGTGGTGGTAGTATGTACCAGCAAAATCCTCAGCCAATTTTATGGGAGGATTTGAAAAATTATCACGTACCTAATACTCGGTTCGTGCCCTAATTCGATTTGGACACTAACACCTACACCACAACAGCGTCAAGATCCAAATGAATGCTGGAAGCACCGCCGAAACGCATAGTCCTAGATTGGAGATTATCTTAGAGGTGGTAGAAGCAATTCTCGTCCTAAAGGGTTTTATGTCTCCGCGACTCCCTGACTCTTTCTACCATATCCTAAATCCCAACTGATGTAAGCATTTTAAATACAAACAAAAACTCAAACGCGACTCTACTGCAACGATTCCACAATTTTTGTAGAACATCACAACTTCAGGATATCTTCCGTATGAGCACAGCCGAAGGACGTAGATTTGGTTCGCTTTGTGGTATATAAAATAACAGCAACAACAATTGTGAACAAATCTTTATGAGCTCTAAACGGAATATAGTTTTTCCACACCACGAACATCAAATGTATCTAAGTGCGAATACGTGAACAAAACCTTATATTTATCTCGCGCTGTGCGTCACGTAACCGCCGATATGGATTTTCAAAAATAGAACCACAAAAGCTCATATCGTATACGTTCAAAAGAAGAAATTAGAACAAAGGAAATTTTTGTTTCGGAAAATATGGAGAGAGAAAAATTAATAACAACAAAAATGCGTATTATGCTGTGTGCCAGATTATCGAGTAATGTGGGGAATAAAATTGAAATAAAATCCGTACGGAATGGATACATGCTTCCACAATTCCACAAAGAATATTATTGTCACTCGAGTGAATTGTAACGTTTGGGCTACGGCTTTCAGTTTGGGTACACATTTTCATTACCACTGCAGTTATACTTACTTGCAGCATTAGATCATGTTTCTGCTCCATCGACCCCCTCTTTTCCAAACTCTTCATTTCCATTTATGAAAACCTTCGACAGAAAACCGACTAAGTTTCCTGTTAGGAGACGAGAAAGTTTGTGTTTTCTAAAATTAAGTCTTTACTGAACATATAAGCGAACTGTATTTTTGAGTTAGAATATTTTCCTATATTCACAAAAGTTTATTAAATTCAAAGTTCAATTTTTAATAGAAATGAAAAATATTTTGCGCTGAAAGAAAAGTGCAAATTTGTTTATTGAAGCTTCCAAAAAAAAAATTGGGCCAACTTTTTTGTTAATTTTTTGTAATAAAAAAAAAAAATTTTTTTGGTAAAACCTTTTCATAGGAAATTCTGAATGCAAAATTATTTTTCATTTTTTTTTTTGGCAGAGAGACTACACAAAGAGTAATAGGAACCGTATAGTATAAGCTCCAGAACCGTCCATTTTTTGGGAACGTTCTTCACAGTCATTTAGATCTTGAAAAATAAAAAACCAAATCATACGGTCTTTAATCAGGTGAATAGAGAGGCTGGGATGACCGTGTGAGAGGTCCGACAAAAAATCGTTGAAAATGATCTCGTAACAGAGATTGTTATCATGGTGGAGCATACAAGTATCTACAATACTGATGTGGAGAAACTTCTTTTGAAATCTTTCAGGGACAAATAAATAGCTTCAATAGAAATCGATACTCTTACCTCACGCAGTTACCGAACAAGGATCGCGCAGTTACCGAACAAGGCTGGAACTTGGAGGATCACACCGGTACCGAATGATGTTGAAACTTAAACGATCGTGCATTTACCGAACTAGGTTGCAACTTACAGGATCGCGCAGTTACCGAACGATCTTGACTCTTAGAGGATCGCGTTGGTACTAAACGAGGTTGAAACTTAAAGTATCGCACAGTTACCGAATGAGGCCGAAACGTAAAGGATCACGCAGTCACCAAACGAGGCTATAAGTTAGAGGATCACGCAGTTACCGAACAAAATTGAAAATCACAGGATCGCGCAGTTACCGAATGAGGTTGAAACTTAGATGATCGCGCAGCTACCGAACGAGGTTGAAACTTAAAGGATCGCGCAGTTACCGAACAATCTTGACTCGTAGAGGAACGCGCAGTTACCGGACAAGGTTGAAATTTAGAGGATCGCGCAGTTACCGACCGATCTTGACTCTTAGAGGATCACGCAGTCACCAAACGAGGTTGAACTTGAATATCGTGCAGTCACCGAACTAGGTTGAAACTTAGAGGATCGCACAGTTACCGAATGATGTTGAAACTTAGAGGATCGCGCAGCTACCGAACGAGGTTGAAACTTAAAGTTTCGCGCAGTTACCGAACAATCTTGACTCTTAAAGGATCGTGCAGTTACTGAACAAGGTTGAAATTTAGAGGATCGCGCAGTTACCGACCGATCTTGACTCTTAGAGGATCACGCAGTCACCGAACGAGGTTGAACTTGAAGATCGTTCAGTCACCAAACGAGGTTGAAACTTAGAGGATCGCGCACTTATCAAACGAAGTTAAAACTTAGGGCATCGCGTAGTTACCAAACAAGGTTAAAACTTAGAGGATTGCGCAGTCACCGAATGAGATTGAAACTTAAAGGACCTCGCACATACCGAACGAGGCTGAAACTTAGAGGATCACGTAGTAACCGAACGATCTTGAAACTAAGAGGATCGCACACTTACCAAACGGGGTTGAACCTTAGAAGATCGTGCAATTACCGAACGAAGTTGCAACTTAGAGGATCACACAGTCACCAAATGAGGTTGAAACTTAGAGGATCGCGCAGTTACTTTTCTACTACACCTCGTATTTAAAAAAAAAAATTAAAGTTAAGCTACCTCGATAAGAAAAAGAACAATACATTCTGTCCCAACAAAAACGGACTCAACCGACAATGGCGTCACAAAAATACCTTCCAATTGAAAATATTTCCTGAAAAAAAAATTTTACATATTTTTTAAAAAATATTTTCCAAAATAACTTTTAAATTTTATTTTCAAATTTTCTATTAATTGAATAATTAAAAATAAAATACTTTTTAACGAAATTATTATAAAAAAAATTTGCTAAAAAACATATTTTTTATTAAATTTATATTTTGAACAATAAATAAAATAAGCTACAAAATTGGGCTATTAGCAACAGTAAAAAGCTGGCAGAGAAATTTTTTTAACCGGGCTAAGGCGATAAGCAATAAATTCTTGAATAAGCGATGGAAAAAAACTTACTCAGGACAGCAAAATAAGCAGCAACCACAAAAATTAATCACAGGTAGCGACAGCAGTCATAAGTGGAACCAGCAACAACGGCAACAACTTCAACAACAACTATACGTAATAACAACACTGCGATCAAAATCACAACAACTCACAACAAATCGGTCCGAATTTTATCAAAACGGTCAACGGGTGCTATTGTGCTAATAATTCTAAATATTTCCATTTAAATTCATGAGTGAATTTTTTTTTAAATATATTTTTTTTTGTCTTAATATTTCATGAATTTCCAAAATAAGTATAGTAAAACTTCTATAAAAACTTGAAAAATTATAAATGCAAAAAGTCTCCATAAAAATTTAATCAAAACCATTCTTTCAGAACAGACATTTTTGATAAAATTTACTAGGTGCTTTTTTGTTCACTAAGAATTTTTTTGTAAAATCTTCTTTAGAAAAAAGACAGTTTTAAAAAATATTCAATTATCTTATAACAAAATGTGAATTTAAAAAAAAAAATATTCGAGCAAAATTTTCATATTGTAAAATTATTGAAGAAACAAAACCTACTAAAAAATCATCTGTTTTTTATTTTTTAAATTTTGCTAAAAAGAAATTATGTAAAATATTCCCTAATATATATTGCTACGATATTTAAAACAAAAAAGGCTTCTATTAAAATCTTGGACATTTTCAAAAAACAAAAACTGTTTTTTAAAAAAGTACTTCTTCCAGCAAATTTTATCAAAAAAATTATAGCAAAACATTCCATCAAAAATCTTCTGTAAAAAATTTTGGCAGTAGAAATTTTTTCAGCAAAAATTCTTGCCGTTGAAGATTTTCAGAAGAAAATTTCTTCAATGCAAATTCCTGCAGTAAAAAATTTTCCATAAAATTACTTGCAACAAAAAAATTCTTTGAGCCTTTGAGAAAATATTTGCTCAGAAAATTTGTAAATATTCTTGCAGATCATTCTTCTCTACAAAATTAAAAATGTTGTTCAGCAAAAATTTTTTCATAAAAAAATTTTCCGGCAAAATATCTTTAAAAAAAAATGCTATCAGTAAAAATGTTTGCAGTAAAAATTCTTGCAGTAAAAATTCTTGCAGTAAAAATGCTTGCACTCAAATTGTTTTAGTAAAATTACTTTTTTTTTACTGCAATAATTTTTTCCTACAATAATTTTTACTGCAATTATTTATTCTCAAAGAAAAAAAAATTTCTTTGAAAATAAATAATTGCAGTAAAAATTCTACATTAAAACTCTTTGAGTTAAAATTCTTGCAGTAAAAGTCCTAGCAAAAAATATTCTTGCAATAAATTCTACTCTCAAATTTTTCCAGTAAAATCACTTTAAAATAAATTTAATGAAAATTGTTTGAATGAAAATTCTATACTAAAATCCTTGTAGTAAAAATTCTTGCAGTAAAAGTTCTTATAGAAAAATTCTTCCCTAAAATTATTACAGTAAAAGTGGTCTTTCAGCCAAATTTCTTTTAGAGGTAGTTCTATCGGCAAACATTTTTTCAGAAAAAATTCTTGCAGCAAAAATAATAATTATTTTCAGTTATTCTAGCAAAAATGAAATTTTTCTTTAAAATTCAATGCTTGCACTCAAATTCTTTCAGTAAAGTTACTTTAAAAAAACTCTTTCCAAAAAATATATTTGAATAAAAATTCTATACTAAAATTCTTCCAGTAAAAAAAAAATTCAGTAAAAATACTCTCAAACAAATTTTTTGCACGAATTATCTTTGAATGAAACTTTCCTAAAATGCTTGCACTCAAATTGGTTTAGTAAAATAACTTTCAAAAAATTTTCTTTACACAAAATATGCGAAGTAAAAATTATCGCAGTAAACAATTGTTGCAAAAAAATTCCGGCAATAAAAATTCTCGCGATGAAAATTCTGGCAGAAAAATTTTCCTTTAAAATTCGTCCAGTAAAAATTCTTTTAGTTAAACTACTTTTAGTAAAAATTTCACCTGTTTGTGCAATAAAAATTTTTGCAGTAAATTCTTGTAGTAAAAGTTCTTGCAAAAAAATTATTTTCTCAAATTGTTGCAGTAAGAATTATTTTACACAAAATATCTTTGAATAAAAATTCTTCACTTAAATTCTTACAGGAAAAACTATTGCAGTAAAAACTCTTGCAGTAAATTTTTATCTTAAATTCTCGCAGTTAAAGTTCTTCCAGAAAAATTTTTATCGAAAATTCTTGCAATTTTTGTAAAAAAAAAATTCAGTAAAAATACTCTCAAACAAATTTTTTTGACAAATTACAATATCTTTGAATGAAATTGAAAAAACTCAAGAGACCCAAGAATCCTTGTAATCCATCAAAAGGCCGGAGATTAAAATTTTTTTTATCAATAATAAAAAAATAATGGTCAGTGAAATTCTCAAATTGATGAAAATCTTATTAAACTAAAATGAAAATTAGAAAAATTAATTCCAGTCTAAGTAAATTAGGGTTAAATAAATTTTTGACAAATTACAATATCTTTGAATGAAAATTTTCTAAAATGCTTTTTGCAAGGTTTAGTAAAATAACTTTCAAAAAAATTTATTTACACAAAATATGCGAAGAAAAAATTATCGCAGTAAACAATTCTTGCAAAAAAATTCCGGCATTAAAAATTCTCGCGATGAAAATTCTGGCAGAAAAATTTTCCTCTAAAATTCGTCCAGTAAAAATTCTTGCAGTTTAACTACTTTTAGTAAAAATTTCTTTTGTTCTTGCAGTAAAAATTCTCTCAATCAAATTACTTTCAGCAAAATATTCTTCATTATGTGAGTACAATCAGTATTCATATTTTTCTCTACAAATTTTCAAATAGAATCAAATTCCCTTAGCAGTACTAAACCAACAATTTATTGAAATACCCTTAAACGTTTACGTCCCACAGATAATTTTAACTAAGAAAAAAAAAACAATAAAAAAATTAAACCTAATCAAATCGAAATTATTTTTGATACCAAAAATAGCAACCTCAATAAACTTTTCTTTAATCATGAAAATATTCAATTATAAAACCATCCCTTAAATATTGTTGCTTGTTTTTATTTGTTTCCTTAGACTCAAGAGACCCAAGAATCCTTGTAATCCATCAAAAGGCCGGAGATTAAAATTTTTTTTATCAATAATAAAAAAATAATGGTCAGTGAAATTCTCAAATTGATGAAAATCTTATTAAACTAAAATGAAAATTAGAAAAATTAATTCCAGTCTAAGTAAATTAGGGTTAAATAATTTGATTGCGCGAAAATTTTCGATGAAAATTCTTATCAATCAAAAAAGATTACAAAATAATAAGCGGTTGACCTCAAAAAACCCCAATCTTTTTGGTATTTAATTTGTGGGTGGATTGATTTTGTTAACAAGGGTAATTTTAATGAAATATTTCTGATAAAAATTTTTCAACGATAATATTTCGTTCAGTATTTTTGTTTTTATTTTATCAAAATTTCTGAAGGACTAATAAGAGGTGTAGAAGAAACGTGAACAAAATTCTCCCCTTTAAAAAGATATTAAAATTCCATAAATATACACGAATTATATTTTACAGATAATACCAAATCCCATAAGATAAATAAAAAAACGAAAAGACTATAACGAACAAAACAACTTTGTTATAAAAGTACTTAACAGGAATTTTACTGCTCTGATACTTATGATCATGTTCTTCTGCACATTAACTACTCGTGCACCTGAAGTCATTGTCTACCACCAATTATGATTGTTCTACTCAGTTTAACAACTTTCCGAGATCAGCGAAATTTTTAACTTTTTACCAAATCCCAAAGTACACAAGCGAGTAAACAGTTTTCCGAAGTAGTTTGCGATGTCGTCCATAATAATGCCGATGATGTCGGCAAGAGAAGTTTAGAATAGGATTCACTACCTTCCGTGAACTTCCCACGAAGTATGATTCCTCTAAATTTTAGTAGAATGATAAGGGCGAAGATGTGACAACAAAATGATATAGCGAAGGATTCGATATTCCACGCCGCTATGAGTGTTTATAATTCAGGACGAATCCGACCGTATAGCAGCACCTGGTAAAATTATCAAAACGAAAACTATTCCTTTACACACAAGAATCAGACCGAAATGAAGTAATTTCTTGGAAACTCTCAAGGATAATAATGATGTGCATATGTTTGGGGAAGAATACAAAATAATAATAATAATAATAAAAAAAAGGATAATAAAAATTTTAAAAGAAATCGACACGGAAATATTGTTTAAGAATGAAAATGTTTATGGTAAAATTGTGAAGGTGAAAATTGTTCTCAACAGAAGGGTGGTATGATAAAAAGATGACAAATGCAAATTTATACGTTTAAAAAAAATTAAAAGTCCTGATTAGTGTAAAGATGGGAGAATATTAATTCTGAAAAAACAGTTTCTGGTAATCGTCTTTCGTTACCCTTAAATCGATTGCAATGCACAATACTGCGATGGTTTTTAGAATTTTTTCTTTCTTTATCTTCAGCTCTCCTGATATTCTTGATTTACCGATTGCAGTAAAGTTATTTCTAGGGAATGCAGTTGTGTAAATTTGAATATGTTCTGGCAATTGTTGGAAATTGAGAAAAAGTAAATGTTCACATTCAATGAAGCCCCCTTTACCCCTCACCCGTCGACAAAAAAAAACCAAGGATCTTTGCAATAAAACCTTTTTCAACAAGAATAAAATCGAAATAGAAGAATACGATTTTAGATAATTCCGTTCTCATGACGAAAGGATTTACGAAGGCTGTGCACACGATTCAGTCTGTTTTATCTTCTTAAGCAAACAGAAAGTAATCCTGAAGTGAGAATGACTAGAATAATCTCTAATAAAATTCTGGAAATATATACCTTGACTATGATTGGGTGGAAAAAGTAGTTCTCGCAGTCGATATCAGTAAAAACAGTAAAAGATATTCGATGTCATTTCCATATCGAAGGATTCAAAAGTTTGCTTTTATGAGTGCACTGATGTATACGCAAGCTTTTCTCTACTTTTTTTTTGCTCATTTTCTAGCAGGGAATAGCCACCGATAACTCAGAGGCGCTATTTCTATTTTGGTATTTCCAGTTTCATATTTATCTTTACTTTCTTTCTGATATGTCACTTGTTTTTCGTCGTCGATAGCATTCCTTTTAGAGCACTTTGGCAATGACAACGGAACGGTTTGAATTTATCGGTCGATTATGGCAACAACTGCCACACACGCAAACTATATCATCCGATTTATTTGCCATTCTCCAACATAAATAACTAAGCAAAAGAAGTAGAAGTTATCCTTATTCATAGACACTACAATGTTGTCGATCGTCGTAAATTCTGAAGGATGAATTTTCGAAATCAAACCAAACCGATGTAAAAGCGTACAAAGTTTTTAGCAAACCAAAATTGTCCCACCATAATTTCCACATCCTCGACGAATCCCGGCTTCGCAGATTTCAGTTACCGTGCATCACAGGAGTTGCCCTAACACGTAGCAGAAAGTTTCAAAGTTTCCCATATCAACCGGTACACTATTTGCATATAAATTCCATCGTTTTTAATACGGCCTCGCGAAATTCTGCGCACTTCAGCACACTTTACGATCATAAATTTTCTATCGTATTCGATTTTAATTTTATGTGTAAGGGTTTATGGCAGAAAAATTACCACCCCTCACACCAACCCCACACGTAGTTCTGTACTCGTTTTGATTATTTTTTTCCTTGATTGTTGCTTATCATCTTCAGAACGCACTCTACCAACGCAATCAGTACTAGTCAGAGTGCATAAATTATGGGAAGACGAACATGTTTGAAGGGAAGAATCGAGACCGCAATCACAATTTACATTAAAGTGTCATTCTACAGCGAATTTCTTTTTATTGATTCGAATTTTACAATGTTATTTTTCCTGCTAAGTTTTATCGTAACTTTTCATAATGGATTTTAAATTATCAAATATTTTAACTGAAATTGCTCATAATTTTTCCACCGTATTTGATGAACTGTTATTTTATGATCTGGGAATGTTTACGGGTGCATAAATCGTCAAGAATTATTTTTATGGCAAGTAATCTTCAAAAGTGTTATTTCTACATAAACAGACTACTTAACTTGAAACAATGATTTTCTTATTATTAATACACAAAATATTAGCCAAAAAACTTTCAAAAATCAAAAAAAATCCAAACAAAAACTATTTAATAAAACGTTACAAAACAAATTTTCTTATGAATTTTCCATAAAATCCAAAAATTTAATCTTTCAGTAAAAATTTTTAGTGAAATTTTCCAAATGAAATTTTCAGATTAAATTTAAAGGCGAAATTTTCAGGCGACATTTTCAAGCAAAATATTAGGCGAAATTTAAAGGCGAATATTCAGGTGTAATTTGTAGGTGATATGTTCAGGTGAAATTTGAAGGCAACATTTTTAGGAGAAATTTTCATGCAAAATTTTAGGTGAAATGACCACGCAAAATTTTCAGGCGAAATTTTCAAGCAAAATTTTAGGCAAAATATTCAACCAAATTTACAGGCGAAATTTTTGGTAAAAATTTTCGGTAAAAACTTACGGTAAAAATTTACAGTAAAAATTTTCGATAAAAATGTTTGATAAAAATGTTCGGTGAAAATGTTTGGTCAAAAATTTCAGTAAATATTTTTGTTAAAAATTTTTGGTAATAAGTTTCGACGAAAATGTTCGGTAAATATTTTCGGGAAAAATTTTCCATCGTAGTAAAAATTTACGGTAAAAATCTACGATAAAAAATTTCGATAAATATTTTCGTTCAAAATGTTCGGTAATAAATGTGCGGTAAAAAAAAAATATTATTGGTAAAGATTTTCCTTAAAAATTTACTGTCAAAATTTTCAGTAAAAATGTTCGGTAAATATTTTCGTTAAAAATTTTCAGTATAAGTTTCGACGAAAATGTTCGGTAAAAAATTTCGGTAAATATTTTCGGGAACAATTTTCCATCAAAATTTTCGTTAATAATTCTAAGTAAAAATTTACGGTAAAAATCTACGATAAAAAATGTCGGTAAATATTTTCGTTCAAAATGTTCGGTAAATATTATTGGTAAAGATTTTCGTTAAAAAATTACTGTTAAAATTTTCAGTAAAAATGTTCGGTAAATATTTTCGTTCAAAATTGTCAGTACAAATTTTCACTAATAATTTTCAGTAAAAATGTACGGTAAAAATTTAGAGTAAAAATTGTCGGTAAAAATGTTCGGGAAGAATGTCGGTAAATATTTTCGGTAAAGATTTTCGCTAAAAATTTACCGCGAAACTTCAATAAAAAATTTCGATAAAAATTTTTAGTACAAAATTTTCGGTAAGGATTTTTGGTAAAAATATTCCGTAAAAATTTTCGGTAATAATTTTCAGTAAAAACTTTTTTGTAAAAAATTTCAGCAAGTATTTTTGTTAAAAATTTTCAGAAAAAAATTTAGATATTCTAATTATCTACGAGCTCTTAGTCTTAAAATAACTTTTTAAATATATATTCTACCCCAAAAAAAATAACTTCTCAAAGGATGTAGATTGTTTATTTTGCAGATAATTCATCATGAGTTGCGACCGTAATGCACTGAATAGGCTCATTATCGTTATGACATCAACAAGATTATAATCGACAAATTGGAAGCTAAAAGCCTAGTCATCTAAACTGTTTCATTCCCAATGGCAGCAGCATTTATTATTCTTTAATCTGAAATCGTAAGTGAAATGCTTCAAGATTAATTGACATTTAAGGTATTTCCATTTAATAACGTACGTGCTGCTGATGCTGTTCTGTGACAGGTTGTGTTAATTTAAACTGACTTTCTAATTACGACAGCGACAAGTGACCAATTAATTTCTCCTTTAACTTGCAGCGTTCGCTAAGATCTATCAGTAATTTCTGCGATTTCAATCATTTTGGAAACAAGAGTACATATTTTGAGTTTGATTCTAATCAAATTTAATTAGTTAAATCGTTTTTGTTGACATTTTCTTTATCCTTAAACCGACTCATCAAAGCTGAATAGCTCATCAAAGTCAAATGTCGACTTTTTATCAACTTTTATGGATGCAATAGCGAATTTTTATATAATATTTATGTATACTTTCCCGTTTAAGGTAAGACTTTGTAATTTCTTTTAGAATTAAATTAAACCGAACAGAGTCATTCCGTTTTAATAAATCTCATTTTGACCAATTTAATTCTACTTCAACCTGAACTTTGTTTCTTATTGAATCACTTTCTGTCCTTTGCGAAAAGTCGAACTGAGAAGACGAACTCTTTTATGGCCAATTCATAAAACAGGATAAATTTTCTTCCAACATCCACTTTGAAATCCTTCAATAGTCACCTTCTCCGGGAAACCGTAACCTTATTTTAATAAAAACATAAATTATGTAAAGTTAAAATTTATAATCAATTTTTAAGAATTTTTATATTTTAATTAAAACAATATTCTTTCAAAATTATAAGAGCATATTTCTAAATAAATGAATTCTTTTACCATCTGCTTAAGTTTATTGATTATAAAAAAATTATTTAATAAAATTTTTAAGGAAATATTAATCAAAATTATGGCAACATATTTTAAGTGGACTTTGTTAACATTTTTCGAAGAAATGTTGTCATTTTTTATTTTATTATTTGAGTAAAAATTGTTATATTTTGTCTCTTTTAAAATATTTTTACTGCCACATAATTTAATTAAATTTTTATATAAATTTGGCACCAATTCGTCTGTGAATTTTACTGCGAACAATTGCTGAGTATAAAAACAATTTTCTACTGTAAAATTTCTACTGAAAGTTTCGCCCGAAAAATTTTGACTGAAAATTTCTACTGAAAATTTCTACTGACAATTTCTGCTTAAAATTTCGAGAGAAAAGCTTTATTCAAAAATTGCACTGAAAATTTTGCCTGAATATTTCGCCTGAAAATTTCTTCTAAAAAAATATATTAAAAATTTCGGCTGAAAATTTTGAATTCAATTTTCTAGTGAAAATTACGACTAAAATTAGCCTGCAACTTTTTACTGAAAATTTTGCCTGACTCTATAGACCAAAAATTTCTACTGAAAATTTCGCCTGAAAATTTCTACTGAAAATTTTGCCTTAAAATATCGCCTGCAAATTTCAACCAAATATTTTTCCCGAAAATTTCTACTGAAAAGTTCGCTGACAAATTCGAAAAATTCGCTTAAAAATTCCTCCTGAAAATTTGGACCAAAAATTTCTACTGAAAATTTCGCCTAGAAATTCCGACTGAAAATTTTGCCTGCAAATTTTGACCAAACATTTTTTCTGAAAATTTCGTCCGAAAATTTGCGCTGATAATTTCGCCTCAACATTTCTACTGAAAGTTTTGCCTGCAAATTTCGACCAAACATTTTTTCTAAAAATTTATGCTGATAATTTCGTCGGAAAATTTCGAGAGTAAATTTATACTGAAAATTTCTACCGAAAATTTTGCTAACAAATGTCGTCTAAAAATTCCGCCTGAAAATTTGGACCAAAAATTTCTATTCAAAATTTCGCCAGAAATTCTACTGAAATTTCACCTTAAATTTCGCCTAAAAACTTCAACTGACAATTTTGTCAAAAAATTTCTATTGAAAAGTTTAATGAAAATATTTAATGAATTTTTAACCTAAGTTTTTAACGAAAATATTTAACTTTCGCCTGAAAATTTGATTTCAAAATTTCACTTTGTCGCCTAAAAATTTCGACTGAAATTTTTTACTAAAAATTTCAACTAATAATTTCGCTAGAAAATTCCGCCTGAAAATTTTGATTGGAAATTTCGACTGAAAATTTCGCCTGAAAGTTTAAGGAAAATATTTAACGAATTTTTAACAAAAATTCTTAACGAAAATATTTAACTTTCGCCTGAAAATTTGAATTCAAAATTTCACTTAAAATGTCACCTAAAAATTTCGAATGCAATTTTTACTGAAAATTTCGCCTGAAAATTTCTGCTGAAAATTCGCCTGAAAATTTCGACTGGAAATTTCGACTGAAGATATCGCCTAAAAGTTTCGCCTGAAAATTTCTAGATTATTTTGCATAAAAATTTCGCCTTCAAATTTCTACCGCAATTTTTCTGCGAAATTATCAGCACCAAATTATGCCTGAAAATTTTTTTTGTAAATTTTTACTGAAAAAGTCGCCTGCAAATTTCGACTAATAATTTCGCTAGAAAATTCCGCCTGAAAATTTCGATTGGAAATTTTGACTGAAAATTTCGCCTGAAAGTTTAAGGAAAATATTTAACGAATTTTTAACAAAAATTTTTAACGAAAATATTCAACTTTCGCCTGAAAATTTGAATTCAAAATTTCACTTAAAATGTCACCTAAAAATTTCGAATGCAATTTTAACTGAAAATTTCGCCTGAAAATTTCTGCTGAAAATTCGCCTGAAAATTTCGCATGAAAATTTCGACTGGAAATTTCGACTGGAAATTTCGACTGAAGATATCGCCTAAAAGTTTCGCCTGAAAATTTCTAATGAAAATTTAGCCTGAAAATTTCTAGATTATTTTGCATAAAAATTTCGCCTTCAAATTTCTACCGCAATTTTTCTATACAAATTTCGTTAGAAAATTCCGCATGAAAATTTCAAATAGAAATTTCGCCTGTAAATTTTGACAAAATTTCGACTCAAAACTTTCATTCATCGAATTGGTAATTTTTCCTGAAATGAAAGCGTAAACAAATTAATTCACACATCTTATATGGAAATACTTGTAATCGTAAGTGCAACAGCATTCCTGCGGCCTGCCATCTAAAATGTCGAGAGTGGAATATGCAAAATGGGAAATGCTTTCAAATTACTGAAGTGGTCTTCAAATTATAGTTTACTAATTTAATCGTAAGTGAAATTGTAGTTCACAAAAACCTTTTGTTCCTATGATAATTTCAGAGCTGAAAAACCCAATTCAAAAGTAAATGCCTGTACGGCCAGGAGTATGGAACCACTTTCCGTGCAAAGGGATTACGGATGTACTCGTAGATCCTGGTTGGTAAATTGAAATTTTCAGAATATAAATAAATGGGATTCAACTCAAAATTATTTCTGCTCGAGTGGAATTAAACTTCAGTTTACCAGTTAGTGAATAAT
The DNA here is from genome assembly GCA_958298945.1 of Atherix ibis. Classification (NCBI taxonomy): domain Eukaryota; kingdom Metazoa; phylum Arthropoda; class Insecta; order Diptera; family Athericidae; genus Atherix; species Atherix ibis. The sequence goes on from OY282609.1 coordinate 81,525,108, forward strand.
CCACCCATCAGTACTTCAATTTAAGGATAGCCTTGATATTTTCGAGTTTTCATAGTCTAGTAGAGTAGGAAAAAGTAACTCTCCTCAACAATTACTATTACCAATTTAGATAATTTAGTTGGATAACATGAAATATTATATTTACCAAATTATTGTGTTACTTAAACTTTTAAAATAAAATTCGTAACTACAAAAAGAATATTTCCAAATATTTTTTATATAATTACATAAGAATATAAAAACTTTATCAAAAATAATTAAAATGCTTGCGAACATTCCAATATTATATAAAATAAATGCTGAATTTTTCTCAATTCCATATTTTCGCAAAATTTTCAAAAGATTTCTAAATGAAGTCTTTTTGGCAGCATCTTTTCGTATTAATTTCTTGAAATATTCTTCCTCGTCATCAGAAAATTCATTAACTGAAAAAGGACTCCGCCGACATTTATCAACATTCACTAACTTTCTAAATAAATTTGCTCTCATTTTTGGTTTTTTTTTTTATGATTTCTATTTCAATTGACATTCATAGTTGCCAAAAACAACAACAACAAAAAATATTTAATTTTCCCCAATAGCCTATGAAAATTTTTAGGCAAAGTTTACTATAATTAATTAAAATTTCCCAGAAATTTTCCGTAAAAGTGTACAAATGCAAATTATTTCTAAGGATTTTTTGAATTTTCGTCATTATTTTTATATATTTTTAAATATTTTCAAGGAATTTTTATTAAATTTTTAAATATTTTCAAAAGAAAATATCCTTTATATTTTTCAAGTCAATCTAGATACTAAAAATGAAATTATTCTCATTTCCAATATGGATTATGGGAAATGAGAATAATTTCCAATATGGACTGTTATTGTAGCGAATTCATATTCAGATTATTGTAAAAAATATTTCTCAATTCTCCTTTTTACTATATAATCTGTACCTACAATTATTTATAATTTATTTTTAATTTACTTGCCTTAAAAATATTTTTATTTCTTCTATTTTTATACTCTTCAAGGAAACATAATAAAAATAAATAAACAGTCAACAAAATTAATCCTTATTTGATTAATACTCATTAAACCTACTACCTCCCCTCTCCCCTCCCCATTTTTTTAGGTATATTAATAAAAGTTCATTTTTTTTCTTTTAACATTTATTCAGTTATTTTGTTTATGCTGGTTTTTCGTACTTTTTTCTTCATTCAATCTAATTAACCAAAAATAATATGTTATTTCTGTTATGAATGAAAATTATCCTTAAAAATTATTATTAACCATTAACAAAATTTATCCTTGATTCAGAAAATATAAATATGCGTTCTCATATAAATTAAATGAAATAATTGTAGCCGGTAGGAAAGGGATTGCGAAGGTGGAGGAAGGGGGGTTGAAATAATATTTATAGAAAGATGAAGAGTTTATGAAACTTTGGACGAGAAATATTCGACAAAACGAGAAGCTTAAGAAAAAGGAAAAAAAAGGTTAGTAAAAGAATGTGGAAAAATATGTAACAGAAAAGTCAGGAGAACTCATTCTATCTGTTTTGATATCTTTTCATCTGTTGTTGCCGAGATATTATTGTTGCTATTACTACTACTACTACTACTACTACTACTACTACTACTACTACACCTCCTACGAGCACTACTGATAATATCCTTGCTGACGCTCATCTCTTGAATGTCACATTTTCTTTAACATTTATTTTATTTCATTTGAAAGCTTACATTATATAAGATATTTTTTTCCTATATTATATTTAGACACAAAACAGATGCATACATATAAAGATAAAAGTCTGTATAACCATACGATTATTTGTATTAACAAAAGGCGATGCTAAAGGAAAAAATAATACAACAAAACCAAATTCAAATTTTTATAGCTCATAAAATACGAAAAATTCATTACATTTTTACCCAACTCTCTTTCGCTCTTTTGGTAATTTTTTTTCTTCTATAAATACACACACACGCACACACACATCCATACGTAAACGTTAGTCTGTAAATACTATCCGACTGTTATCAATTTTTCTTCCTTTTGGCTCATCCTCTGTATATCTCTTATCAAAGCTTTCTTCCGTAAATGTTATTGAATTTCTCTTTTATGCAAGCGTATATATTCAGATTAAAAGTACTACTTTCCACTACCCAATATTATGGAAGTCCTTCCATTTTGCAGTGACTGTCGATACCCGATTAGAACCAATTCTTTTGGAAGTACAAGCAAAAAAAAGTAGCAATAGATGCCTTTTTACCTAAATAAACACTTTTGGTTATTTTTCAGGATCCTTAATTTGTAATAAATCTGTTAAAGGATGCAGATTTACAACGGAAAACTTAAATGATTATATGTTAACTGAAAAGTTTAGTTCCTTTATGATCACTTCTGTAAACAAATATCTTTGATGTCCTTTAGTAGAAAGATATCCTTAACTAACAGTTACAAATAAAATATTTTTTAGGACCTTCAAATCACAAGTACTTTATTATTCCTATGTTGATGCGGATTTAAAGGTATCCTATTTAATTAAGGGTATTCTGATGACCACTTTATATATCCTTACATATTTGTGAATATAACTTTTTTTTGACGCCCATAACTGTTAAGACCCGAAAGGCCACTTCTGTTAGCAGTAGACCTTCAAACAAAAAGTCATGAAATTAATGCTTACTATTCCAATATCAGTGCTTGAACTTGCCAAACTTCAAATATCAACTATCTAAAGTGATGAAAAGTATATTTTTAAGACCCCAAATCACTAGTGTCTCAATATTCTTATGGGAATGCGGATTTTAAGGGTTTCCGATTTAAGGGTATTCAATTGATGACCACTTTGCATGAGTTCCTTACATGTTTGTGAATATAACTTTTTTTTTTGACGCCCATAACTGTTAAGACCCCAATGGCCACTTCTATTAACAGACGCCTTTAAAGTCTAGCTCATCTAAGTTGATCCTTTGGTGCAACTTAAAACAAAAAGTCATGAAAATAATGCTTACTATTCCAATATCAGTGCTTGAACTTTCCATACTTCAAATATTAATATCTAAAGTACCTAAAAACTTTATTTTTAAGACCCCAAATCACAAGTGTCTTAATATCAATATGAGGATGCGGATTTTAAAGTGTCCAGTTTAAGGGTAAACACATGACCACTTTATAGGAGTCCCTTATATTTTTGTGAAGCTAATTCTTTACATTTTTATGAAACTGATTAAGACCCCAATCACCACTTCTGTTAACAGTAGACCTTAAAACAAAAAGTCATGAAATTAATGCTTACTATTACAATATCAGTGCTTTACTTTGCTAAATCTAAAACGCCTACAATACAAAAAAATATTCTCTTTTTGTTAAGACCCTCAAACCATAATTAACTCCACATCCATATAAGGATGCGAATTTAGGCGTATAAGCTTTCTAACAAGAGGCATAATTTTTAGTATTTCAATAACTACTCTTTATATTCTCACATGTTTAAAGATATACGTTTTTTTATCGGTTATAACTGTTGAGACCCTCATAATTTCTTCTTTAAATAGATGCCATTAAGCCTAGTAATAATTTTATAATAAAAAATAGAAATTATTGAATCATTACATACTATTCCAATATCAGTGCTTGAACTTGTAACGCTCTAAAAGTTCTACAGTGTCTGAAATGTATTTTTATTTTAGGACCCCCAAATCAAAAATATCTTAACATTTATATGATGGTGCGGATTTAGGGCGATTAGGCTTTTACTATCAGCTATAATTTTTAGGATCCCCATAAATTATTTTTTTTCAATTCATTAGTCATAACTCTTAGGACCCTCATGATTACTTATGGAACCCAAAAATTTCTATAATTCCTGAAAAGTAACCTTTTTTCTAGAAATCCTCAATTCACAAAGAACTCTATATAAAAATATGGATTGAAACATATAAGATTTCCGCTATCATCCACAATGATAACTACTGAATATATTCTTACACGTTTAGGGATACAAGATTTTTTTAAAGGTCATAACTTTTAGGACCCCTCTTGAGTATTTTTATAGCTAAATAATTTCAAAGTTTACTATATTCAAGTGATTCAAAGGGTAATTGTTCGCTTTAGAAACTAAAAGGATTCAAAAGTAACCCTTCCAAGCAGGAAGAGAAGAGCAGAATCGTAGATACCTTCTGTTATTTCTTATATAAATTTCTGACAGTATAAAATGGAAGTCATATCAAAAAGGATTATTCATAATGAAAACGAAAGACTTGTTAGAATGCAAAGTGGAAGTAGTTACGATTACCTTCCCTACAGTACCTATTCTAAAATGAATTCACTTCTCCTTAAGTACATATACATCACCAAATATACACAATATATACATTAAATATGGTAGCAAGGATTTATTTTACTCAACAACACCAACAAAAAAAACATTTGCCTTTTTTTTATTTTGTAATCAAATCAAAATTTACGATTTATGCAAATTTAAGAATTCATTATTTTTAAATAGAACCAAACTTTTTCTATTTAATAACATTATTATTTTTAGGGGTTGGGTATTTATTTTTTCCCTCTGTATCTGAATTATTTTACTTTATTTTTGTAGTTATATTTGTTCTCTTTTATTTATACATTTTTTTCTGTTCATTTTTATTCAAGAATTTATTATGATTTATTATTTTCAGTATTATTGTTGTCATTTCTAGTACAGTACGAATGTGACGTTGTATATGGGAAGAAAATAAATTTATCCCTTTTTTATTCTGGTTTAATTAAAATGGATTCTGGATGAAAAATCATACAGAAAAATATATTTTATATAATTTGTATTGGAAATAAATTTATTTCATCACTTGTTGTTATGGTTTTTGTACCTCGAAAAGTAGTTCGAATATAATTAAAATTCTATTACTTTTAATTAGTTTTGTATCGTTTTAATTATAAATTTATAAGTGAAGTATTTATTTTTGTATTTTTCTGTTTGCTATTTATTTTTAGAACTTAATTTAAAAAAAAACACATTGTTCGAATAGTATTTAAGCGTCAATATTTTACTCAAAAACAAAAAAAACCCACGAACTTTTTCGACTATCCAATAATGTATAAGAACTTATCGCAAACTTATTAAAGTGTTCTTGGGACCCTATAAATTAATTTCTTACCATATATGGAGGAGGCCATAATATAAAATATAAAAATATAAATTATAAAAAATAAAACTAAAATATAAAATATAATATATAAAATATCAAATATAAAATAATAATTTTTGTGTCATTTAAGAACATCTGCAGGACACTGTAGATAAATTAATAAGGATTCGGGGCATTTAAGGATTATTATGTTAATAAGAATTTACATAAGAATGTTCATATATATCCTATTGTAATGAATAAAAGTAACGTGGTATATTTTTTCAAATTTCCTGTTTTACTGATTGATTGTTGTTCCCGAATTGGGACTAGTTTCAGGACTAAAAGTGTTGATGATGTATTTTAGATACTTTTACTTATAAAATGAAAGAATAGTTGTATTATTAGACACTATAAATATTTATCCTGCGAATATCTGAATTGAGAATTAATAAATAAGAGCAGCCTACAACCTAAATAGGAAAATAAACTTGACGTCAGTCAACGTCCTGCAAAGTAATAACTGACGGTAGTTCCGTGGGGACAAGAGGAAAGTGTCGCCTTTATATTAGCGATAGGCTGGTGAAGCGCAATTAAATCGAACCATTTCAGATGGATAAAATAGGAGAATAAAAATGGATAAAATAGGAGAATATTGTTCGGAAGAGATTATGGAAGAAAGAGAGAAACGATCACAAACAATTTCAAAGGGACTGGAAGGAAATCGGTCATTATGTGAAAAACGGTCAGAATTTATCATTAGGAAGGATGTCGTCTTCCAGCACGATAACGCTTGACCACATACATCTTTGATGATTGCATCCAGCGTATAGCATAGATATGATGATATACTTGCTCTGCCCAAAGAATGGTAAAACATTTTTAATAATAAGAAAGAATATTTTGTTTAAATCAATTGATTTTAACACTCTAAGTTAAGTGTCTTTATTTTGCTCGTAAAAACACCACGAACTTTTTCGACTAACTAAAATTATTATATTTTCTTTAAATGCCAAAAAAATAATTACATAAAAAGGTTCAGAGTAAAATTAATATAAAATTGATAATAGCAATTCAAGAATTTATAACTTTTTAAGTTCATAATATGTCAACTAAAGTTTAAATAAAATTGTTAATTAACTGTTATCTACTTCGTAGGAAATTATAAATAATTCTTTAAGTATTTTCTAATTTTTAAATATTAAATAAAATTTCTCTTCGCATATAATTGTTATATTAAAAAAAAAGAAACTAATAAAAAATTCTTTTCATTTTTCTAATGGAACTTAAGTACCAAAAATTTAACGAGTCACTCGACCATTTAGCAAACATCTTTTATGAATGAACACCTAATGCAGACTTCCTTAAATTCTACATCATCTACAAGCATCCCTTTTCACAATATCTTTAAAAAAGAGAAAATGAAGAAAATTCTCAATTTAACTGACAATTCAATTTTAACTTTTCACTTAACTTTACCAAATATAGCAGCCAATTCGTTTTGGTAATAAAATTCCAAACCAAAATGAAAAGAGGGCAGAACCAAGAAAAAAAGATTAACAACATCGTCACCATCATAAATTAAGGGTAGTCTCATAGATAAATATATACTCGTATTTTTGTAATATGGTATATTGCAATTGTGCCAAATTAGCAGAACATTTCTTAGAATTTTATTGCCATGTTGTTCGTTTCGGTTCTATTTTATTTGCTTATGTAATCGTGACTTTTATCCTTGCTTCTTGTCTAATATTATTATTCTTTGTCATCATTATTATTATTATTCTTAAGTATTTTTTATTTTAATTTCTCTTTTTTTTGGATGGGGGGGGATGGGGTGTGGTGTGCTGTTGGTGAGTTATTTTTTGTGAGAGAAAAAAACGATTGTCTTCTATTTTAAGTGAAACCACATAATATAAATTAGGTTATTAACTTGTAAGATCCTTAAATTTCCTTTATTACCATTGGATAAAATATTTATAGGATTTCCGTCAATTTTGTGCCTTCTTTTAGGCAAATCACTTAAATTGAAAGAAGACGATAATTTAACGGAAATCAAATTAGTCTTTTTGAGCAAGAATTGTAGGCACTTCCGATATGTTCCACAGTTTTTGTTAAAATTACGCTAAATTCTATATTAACTAAATTATTAGATTTATAGAAATATTTAAAAGCAGTATTCAAAAAATTGTGGTATTTGTAATTCCTTTAAAATTTAATACATTTAATATTCTTTAAATTGGAATCTATTGCATAGCTTATGTGGAATCTAATAATTATTATGGTATTTTTATGTGTTCATAAAAAAATAGTTTGTCTAAATGCAATAAAAAAGCATTTTCTGCATATGGCATTTTATAGCTTATAACTGAATGTGGAATCTAATATTTTTTTACCTGTAAAGTACGATATTATTTTTATGCAGAATTTGCTATATTTTTTCTTCGTAATATTATCTAGGGATTTTTTGTATGGAGAATCTTATACCAATAGAATCCAATAATTTTTAAGTGGAATCTCATAGTTATTAAATGTGGAATCTAATATTTATTATTTAAAAAGTCTTGAGTCATTTTTATGCAGCATTTGTAATATATTTTATATTCAATATTATGCGACTATGGGGAAAAATAATTTTTCTAAATTACTTATAGAGTATGATTATTTTGATGTGGAATTTAATATTTATTGAATGTGGAATCCATTTTTTTTGTGCAAAGTCTACCATGACTTTTTATAGAACAAATTTTTTTTACATCAAACGTCAAATTTAATCATGATTATTTTCTGAAGTGTACACTCTACACTACTCATGAGATCTGATTATTTTTGTGGAATATATTTTATGTTCAATTATCTTACTATTATCGTTTGTAGAATATGATCCACATTACAATTCTATTGGTCTACTATTTATTGAATGTGGAATCCATTTTTTTTGTGCGAAGTCTACCATGATTTTTTAATGGAGACATTTTTTTTATCAAATGCCAAATTTAATCATGATTATTTTCTGAAGAGTATACTCTACACAACTCATGAGATCCGACTATTTTCGTGGAATCCTATAGTAATTACCTGTAAAGTCTGATCCTATTTTTATACAGAATTTATGAAATTTTATGTAATATTATTAAATGATTTTATTTATTCAGAATACGAACCACATTACTAACAGTATCCAATGGTTTTTTAAATAGATTCTCATAGTTATTGAATGTGGAATATAATATTTATTATCTTTGAAGTAGGATGTCTTTTTTTATGCAGAATTTGTAATATAGTTGATATTCAATTATTTTACGATTATCTTTTATAGAATACGATCCACATTACCAATAGGATTCAAAGAATATTAGGTGGAATCTAATATTTATTGAATGTGGGATCTATTTTTCATGTGAATTTTTTTATATAATTAATTTTTATTACATTATCTAATAATTATTATTTGTAAAATACGATCCACATTACTAATACATTTCTATGAATTTTTCCAATATTAATTATATGTAATAAATATTGAAGCGGTATTATCTTTCTGTGTACATATAACCGCTGTTTGAAAGACGGAATTTGTCCTAAGATATAAAAGGTACAATGGCTAATACTCATTAGAAAGAGCAAAGACAAACCAAGCTCTTCTTCAGCATACAGGCACCTCTGTATGTTAGATACAGCTGGTATACTGCTGGAAAAACTACTGAATCTACGAATGCAAGCAGCTATTCAAAGTACCGGTAATTTATCGGATCGGCAATATGGCTTCGAATAATAAGAATTTATTTTAGTGACCGAGAGCTCTTGTATGACACGGCAGATAGAACTTTTCAACAATAAAAATCACCTCGGCGTGACAGCACCTCGGAACTGTGGAATATATTGTACGAGGAATTGATATGCCGGACAATACCTTCCTCGATGGATACGCCAACAACATTGCTGTAGTGATAGTCGCTCGGAGGAGACCGAAATTGTTTTGCTCACCAAAAGGCGAATAACTCCAATGATGGAGTTTCTAGTAAAAGATGATATAATTCCAACTCAGCCAGCGATCAAATATCTTGAAGTACGACTGGACACGAAAATGATATACTGGACTGCCAAAATGGACTATCCCCTAGCAAACAAAAGCTCCTTATATCCACCACCCATACCATGCTCTTATATCACGAGACGAGATGAATTTGGGCCAAAACACTGATACGAAATTTGAAGGAATGGCTATACTGAGGACATGAGAACGTGGACTATTACCTAACACAGTATCTGACTGGATATGGATACTTCCATAAGTCCTTATTCCGGATGGGTAAAACTGGGAGCCCAGAATGTGTAGCCCTTGTGGAGATAGCACTGTAGACGACGCGTGTCATACGTTCTTCCAGTGTAACAGATGGACGGTGGAAAAGCAGATACTGGAAATTGAAGTGGGTCCGATTACACCAGAAAACATTAATGGAGTCATGCTGACCAATTGGACCACCTGGGAAAGAGTTGTGACTTTTACACAAAGCGTACTACAAAAAAAAAAATAAAGGAATATAAAAAGTTGCGAAAGCGATATAAAGGTGGTTTTTAAAACATCGATCCGGAAACGGAGAGGGTTTTTAGTGAGTGTAAGTCTCATAACAAAGTCAACCCCTTCGTAAAAATAAAGAAAAAGTATCTATAAAATTTGTTGTCATAGTAAACGCGTCAAATTGGATAGCACTTATTGTATGGAGTATACGATCCACATTACTTATAAAATCCGATTATTTTTAAGTGGAATCTAATATTTATGTGGAATCTGTTTTTTTAACTATGCAATTTTGAAGCCTACTACAATATATGCAAAATTTGTAATTGATTTCATTATCAAATGATTATTGCTTATAGAATACGATCCACATTACTATTTTAATAGGATCCAATGACTTTTAAGTGGAATCTTACATTTACTATCTATGGAATCTCGTCATTGTTATGTAAATATTTTTTCATAGTTAATGTGTCAAATTGGATAGTAATTATTGTATGGAGTATACGATCCACATTACTTATAAAATCCGATTATTTTTAAGTGGAATCTAATATTTATGAGGAATCTATTTTTTAAGTCTGAATTTTTAAAGTCTACTCTATGCAGAATTCGTAATTAATTTTATGTTATTTTATCTTATGATTATTGTTTGTAGAATACGATCCACATTATTATTGTAATAGGATCTGATGACTTTTAAGTATACTACTGTACAATTTTAATGCATACTTTATGTAGAATTTATTTGATTAAATTTTTTTTGTACAATTCAATCGCTATTGCTTGTGGAATCTAATAATAATGGTAAGAACAGATTTGTAAAATATAAAATTTGTTAGCTGTGGAATCGAATATACATAATCTGGTGGTTATTTGGTATAAAATATGATGCTCATTTTATAAAGGCCTTTAAACATATATAACTTAAAAATTTACAATTATTTTCATCCCAAAAAAGAAGGATATGATCCAAAAAACTAAGAAAATTATTATCGTATTCTAGGCTTTTCACTAATGGAATCTTATATTTAGTTTTTTTTTAGATTCTAGTTATATAGATCCTGATGAGTATCTTAGGTATGTGAAATTTGATATTAATAACTTGTGGAATCTAAAGTACATCGATTAAAAAGCTCAGCTCATATCAGCTAGCAAAACAATTTTTTTTAAATATTAGATTAATTTTCGTATTAAAATTTCCTGATCTAATAATAATCGAAACTTTTTTAATTTACAATATATTCTCAACTTGCAATAGTTTAGTGGATTTATATGAGATTTATACGAAGGCAGAAGAAAAAAAACAGACAAACAAAAAACTAATACCAAGAATGTAAATAGAATATATATAAAGGAACAAAATGCGAATAACGTCAAATAAAAGTAAAAATAATAATTTATAAACTTGGAATCTAATTTGATAATCTGAACATGACAGTTTTCGTTCACATGGAATCACATCAAAAAGATAAGTTACAGAACCATGTCGACCAAAAACACAAGTAAATGAATGAGTGATGATAACAGAGATGATGTTAACGGCCATGTTCATAATAATATGGGTTTAGTGGTTAGAGGGTGTAAAAAATCTGTACTCTAGAAAAGCATAAGAGTTAGTTTACTGGATGGAGGGGAAGGGAGGGGGTCATAGTGTTAGGAATGAATGAAATCTGAAGATGTAACTGTAATATTCGTAAATGAAATCGAAAAACTCTATCTGTAAGAGTATAATTTTTGTTCGTAAACAAACAAAAAAATCTAGAAACCAGAAAATCTCAAATATCAAAAACAGAAATTTAAGTGAAAAATGTAACAAGTGCACAGATTAATATCTTTTAAACTTGGTTCAATTTAAATTAAAGTTAAAAGTTTCAATCTTAAAAATAAAAAAAAAATAAAAAACTGAAAATTCTTAAATTATAAGAAATAATAGATGAGATAATGTGAAGGAGGAGAGAATTTTATGAGGAATCAGAACAGGAAGATAGAATTTGGAGAAATGTAGAGGAGAAATGAACTCCTGTTTTGCGGATATGGTAATGGAGATGATGAAAAGTTTGATAGAAATTATGATCGTGTTGGTTAATGCAATGGCACAATTGCAAAATTTGCGTAATTAGAAAATTAGAACAGCAAAATGAAAAGGCACTTTCGGTTCCTCTCATGCATGGCGACAAGTAGAAATCAGGTTAAAGTCTTCGTTGAGTATGAATTTTAAGTCCTTTATTAACGGAACCTTTTACGAAATAGTTTAAGTAAGTCCTTTTCAACTAAATAAAATGATAATTATTCCATGACCACCCGTTAGAATATTCTTGATTGTACTAATCAAAAAGATCCCGTAAAGGTGAGTTTAAAATTATTTAAAAGGAAAACTCTCAAGGAGTTTAGGACATTTCGTAAATACTTTTGACCATCAGCCCCAAATATTATTACCAACAATGTTGACTATTTTCTTATCTAGCTACAATTTGCTCATGAATATTCTCGGTTTTCTGGTTCTTATGTATTCGTTGAGATATCCTTTTTGGTCATTTTTATGCAATTACTCCTATAATAATCAGTTATTATATGTTATCCAGGCATTTCGATATGATTCTTTTTTTTCTGAATGATAAGATGCTTTTGCAAACCAAAAAAAAAACATGTACAATAATTTATCAAGTACAGGATCAGGACTCTAGTTACTAGTTCTACTCATAGAATAGCAATGGAACTAATTCTCATATTATATGTTGGTCCATGTTTGGTATTAGGGGGGAAAGAACACAGAGAGATGCTCTAGCATTGTAATCGAAAAATATTTATCTGGTACAGTATTTGTACACATTGTTGTACTGATAAGGACATGATTCGAATCCTGCAAGAGCAAAAATTTCATGTGCACATATCACACGTAATTACAGAATGAAGCGTGATTGGATCTTGGAATGCTTTTGTACGAAAAACTTCCTCCTGTGGTACCACAAATAATTTTACCCAATGGAACACCAAAAACAATGGCCTGCATTAATGATCAAATATTCACCATACAAACGAGTATTTACTTTATTCGATGGTCATTTGGTAAGCAATTTCTACAGCTTCCCCATTGAGAAGCGGTCAACGCGGGTTAATTATATCCAAACAATTGGAAGAGAATCCCCTTCTTCATTTAGAATAATTTTGATGTTGTCTCGTTAATGTCATTTGCCTTTCGTATCCTGTTTTATTCACTGAAATGTGTGCACACACATAAATTCATATTTTGCTGATGCTACTAAATGAATGTCAGAAATTGTTGTACATTGACCGAGATTAATAATACCAAAATTATGCTTTAATCTGTAAATTTATTCTATTCATCATAACCTCTATATTCTCTGTATCAATTTTCTATCAGCATAAATTCATATAAAATATTATTGTTGATATTGAATGAATTTATTGTGTTTTGGGAACAATATTAATTTGGATAAATAAGATCCGAACATAAATCAGTTACTATAGAAGGGGTGAACAAATTTAGTAATTCTCTAAATGACAAATGAGCAATTGTATCAATTTTAACTAACGATTGAGCAAATTCACAAGTGATCACGATTTTTTCTGCACATTTTAGAATATGCTAAATATACCATATAGAAAAGGCAGAAAATATGAAGAAAAAAAATATTTTAGTTCATAAATCATTGATGTTTGAGCAATTGCTGATAAGTGAGCAAATTCATAAATAGTACGGATAAATTTTGCTCCAGCATATTTTCCGTTGAAAAATTATATGTCAGGTATTATAGAAAAAGAGAAAAATATTATATTCAAAGCAGTTATTTTAATTTTTAAATCATTCATGAGTAAGCAACTGTTGATAAGGGAGCAAATTTCTAATTGGTCATGATATCCGCTTTTTCTAAAAGCTTTTTTTTGGAAATATGCTCATTTAGATATAATAGGAAAAGAGAAAAACTTGGAAAATTTCATATTAAATACAAATTTTGTCATTTTTGAATAATTAATAAATGAGCAATTGTTGATAAGTGAGCATATTGATGAGAAGTCAGGATATCGTCTGGTTCTTTTGTGGCATATGACGATAAAGGTATTAGAAGAGAGAGCAAACATGGAAAATATTATATTTATAGCCATTGCAATTTTTAAATCATTGATGAGTAAGCAACTGCTGATAAGTGAGCAAATTTCTAAGTGGTCATAATATTCTCTTTTCCTAAAAGCTTTTTTTTTGGGAATATGCTCAATTAGATTTAATAGGAGAAAAGAAAAACATGGACAATTTTATATTAAATACAAATATTTTCATTTTTGAATAATTGATAAATGAGCAATTGTTGATAATTGAGCAAATTTATGAGTGGTTATGATATTATCTTTTTCAAAAAGCATTTTTTGAGAATAAGCTAAATGTAATTATTTAGTTTCATTAATATATGAAAAATTGCTGATAAGTGAGCAAATTCTTAAGTGGTTAGAATATATTTTGCTCCAAAACCGTTTTTTTTAAATATGCTTAGTAAGGTTTTAAAAAGTGCAAATCATGAAAATATTATAATAAATACAGCCATTTTAGTCTTTGACTACTTGATAAATGAGCAAATGCTGATAAGTGAGCAAATTCTTAAGTAGTCAGGATATATTTGCTCCAGCACTTTTTTTTAAAAACATTATGAGTAAAAGAAGAGGAAAATATGAAAAATATTATACAATGAAATTATTTTCATATTTAAATTATTAATATATGAGCAATTGCTGATAACTGAGAAAATTTATGAATGGTCAGGATATGCCTTGCTGTTACAAGATTTTTTTTTAGAATTTTCTAAATTAAATATTACAGAAAAAGAGCAAATCGTGAAAAATACTATACTAAATGAAGTAATTTTAGTTTTTAAATAATTGATGAGTAAGGCATTGGTCATAAGTGAGCAACATTTGATTAGTGGTCAGGATATCATCTACTGAAGAAATTCTTAATTTGCTTATATGCTTAATTTGCTATAACAGAAGAAGAGGAAATTAGCAAAAATATTATTTCGACTGTAGTAATTTTTATTACCGAATAATAATAATAATAATAATGCATAAGAAAATGTTGATAAGTGAGCAAATTCTTAAGTAGTTGTGATATCTTTTGCTCTAGGAATAATTTTTTTTTTTAGAAAATTATGAGTTAGGTATTATAGAAAAAGAAGAAAATAAGAAAAGTTTTATATAAAATTAAGTAATTTTAATATTTAAATTATTAGTAAATGAGCAATTGTTCAAAAGTGAGCAAGTTTATGAGTGGTCTGTAATTTATTTGCATAAAAATCTGTTTTTTTTTAATATAATAAATATATTTAAAAAGATTATATTAAAAGTAGTCATTTTAGTTCTTAGGCTTTTTAAGATTGAGTAATTATAGAAATACTTGCTGAAGAGTGAGCAAATTTATTAGTCAACTTACAAAACTTTGGAAATGCTTAATTTTGATTTCTTGATCGAAGGTGTGGAAAACTATTATTATAGAATATGCGGGGCGCTTTTGGGAAATATAATTTTTTTAGTGCTGCCATATGATACTCAAAAACATCACAGTTTTAAGCAAATTTCATACTTTTTTCATAGTTTTTTTTTATAGATAAATTTGTTCAAATAATTTTTTTTATATTAAAATAAAAATGACAATAAAAAAAATTATTGAATTAAAACAGGGAAAATAATTGAAGACTTTGAAAATTCTTAATTTTTATATTTACTCTGAATAATAATCCTTCCTCATCATTAATTTATTATCAACCTAGAATATATTGTATTTAAATTGAAAAACATGAAGTTTCATGAAGGATAATATTTGATTTGCGGTAAGCATATTCAATTAGTTTATGAATGATCGATTTAAGTAAATTTTCTATATAAAATTTGATTGGCAAATATACTCTATGGCATTGATGGAAAATTAATTGATGTCATGTTTGTTCATAGAACATTTTCCTGTACATGCATTACTGTTCATAGAGAATTTGTTTTCCTTTTGCACATGTAAATTTTAAAAGATATAAAAGTGTTTACATCAAATTGTAGCGTAGTAATTGGGGGAGGAATGTGATAGGAATTATTTACTAGCTAACAGATTCGTATTCTATTTCACGTTAAATTGGGCAATTAGTATCGAATATTATTTCTGATCCTGTAAATAGAATTCCAAAATGAATCCTTTCATGTATTTGGTCATTTTAATATTCCAAAATCAAATACGCATTTTGTAATCAGTAGCAATGAATTTATGTCAAATATTTTCTTGATGAGCACAATATTCGGATGAAACCGCTCATCGAAAAACCAACATCAACGGATGATAGCATTTCGATGTTCAAAAATTATCAATGTGGTTACAAAACGAAAACAAGTAAATAGAAATTGTCTATGATTTTTTAATTTAATATTTTATTTCCGAAATTTATTAAAAATCCTAGTTTAAAACTGTTTAAAATCAGCAGAAAATTAATGATTAGAAACGATATTGATTTTCTTTCTTTCATGAAACCTTTTTTCTTCTTTTAAATCTAATAAACCCTCTTCTACCCCCCACTTACGTTACTATATAAATAATATTACACTGTACATTATATCCTCCATTATTTCTAATACTTCACAGGATAATTTCTATGATCTCGATTTTATTTTTCACTGTTAACAGCATAATTTTATTATGTCTATTTGAACATCAAATAAAAAAAAGTGTCCCTATTACCTTTACATTTTTTTTGTTTTGAAAAAACCACTTTAAAAATTATAAATATCCTATTAAAAATTATATTGCAGAAAATTTATAAGTGTATGAGCCATTACTAAAAATTATTTACGATGTGAATACTAGCATATTGGTTGTCGTTGACCTACGAGGCATATTGCCTGAGGTTCCATAAGTTCAGCATAGATAATCGTCCCAAATCACTGCATCAACAATTTCTACTACGCTCCCTAGATGTCATCAAAGTCTTTGGCTCACTTTGGCATAGGAGATTAGTGCACAAACTGTGCAAACTCGATTCCGCATACGTCTCCCCCCCCCCCTACACATTGCGCTCCAGCAGCTTGCTTGCTCCCTAGTTATAATGAAAGCCTTTGGCTCACTTTGGCATAGGGAATTAGTGCACAAACTGTGCAAACTCATTTCCACGCTTACCACTATACCCGCACCACACCTCCGCACCCCCCCCCCCCTTTAACACTACCTACTCAAAATTACAACACTTATTTCTTCAAGATAGATCACCTTGCATTAGGTTTCAGTACACGATTTTCGATTTTTGTTCAATAAGTAGAGGAGTTCCACAAGGTTTGGTATTAGGCTCCTTACTCTAGTCAATATAAAGGATGTCTCAAATAGCATATCCGGTAAATGGTCTGCACGGCTTTGCTGACCAATAAGCACTCTTTTGATGAAGTTTTCCACGACCATTTTGAGTAAATTTGATTGAATTTCATTGATACAGCGCTCAATTTCCTCCTACAAAGCGTGAGTAGTTGTGAGCTTCTTGGCATAAACCTTAGACTTCAAAAATACCCCAAAAGAAAAAAGTCTTATCCTTAGAAAATGCCTTTCAAAATATCGTCAAATGGATCATCAGCATTACACTAACTACTATCGTTATCAGAAAAGTAATATTATGGTTACTTTCTTCAGCATTTAATCAACTTATTCAAGAGTCACTAGCAAGAATCAGTATACACTAGCAACTATAATAATTATTAGTGACAATAACTAGACAACTAACCAACAGTTTAAACAAAAATTCTAACTATAAATTAACCAATTTGAACTTACGAGCTTGAATTTTAAAGTTTTACCTCTGATAATTTTTTGATAATCCTTATAATATTATCCATTCTAGCCTAATTTAAACAATCCATTTAATTTTTTTATATCTCACATTACCTATAATTATAAAGTCCTCCTCTGCAACTGTTTTAAAGATAAAAAGCTTCCTCACAAACAGTAAAAAACGCAAAGTTGTCTTATAAGAAAATTATAAATTTAAATTATAGAAAAAAAAAAATTCATTTTTATATTTAATTTATATACTAATAAAACTATCAACAAATCATTTTGATTACAAAAAAAGAAATTCTATGAAAATACTCCAACCTCAATTGAATAGTCACAAAAGAGTTCTTTTCACTTTTTAAACTTTTTACCTAGAATTCTGCTTGAAAATAATTAAATATTTTCATTTGTTCACATTTCCCATTAATATTTAACTTTTTATTTAATAAATTAATTTTTAAATAAATGAAAAGTAAATTCACATTAAATTAAGATGAAAATTTCCATTTGAGTTACTATATAAAAAAAATTCCAAATAATTATTCACTTTTAATCAAAAGAAAGTCTTTCTTTTTATCCTCCAGTTTAATAAATAAAAATATTTTTTTTCTATTTATTTATTAAATACAATCTTTTCATAAAATATTAATTATGAAAATTGAGTAATATTTTTATGTGTTTAATTTCATTTTGGAATATTCAAAAGTTAATATTTCTACAGTCAATTATAAATGAAAGGTTTTAGGTTTCTCTAAATTCCTGAAATGCTTTTAAAATTGAAAGAAAATTGAAAATGTGCAAGAACTTTTTTATGAGATTTACTATAGCATAGGGGGTGGCACAAAATGAATATTTTTTTTTTATTTTAATGGTTTACCTTTTTATACTATTTCAGTATTTTGTAAATGGAGGACTCGGGGAATTCTGAATGGAGTAAAATTTATTTTGAAAATTAACGATTAATTGTTTTGACTCAGCTTGCATATCGTTGATATTTTAATATATAAATTGAACTCTTAGAGCCAACAATAAACTGTCTGGTTGTCAATTTTTGATTAGACGGACGGGAGAGTATGCAGGTAATTTCTGAAACATCATCGTCAACAATTACACCCATTTAAGTGTACTATTTGGTGCGGTGTATTGTCCGAAACGATTATGGGCCCATATTTCTTTGAAAATGGAGACGTTGTTGCAGTGTCCCTATTAAAAAACACCGCATTGTGTAGTTCCCGCAAGATGGAGCTACAGTGGATAATGCAAGGATATCAATTGGTCTGTTAAATAAACTCATTATTTCCCACAGAAGAAATTTTAATGATAATTTTTTTTTTTCGAAATATTTAATAAAACATTTTAAGCCAACATTAAAATTAAAAATTTTCAATATTTCGACTGAAACTTTCGACAGAAAAATTCGACCAACAATTTCGACCAATTATTTCGACCAGAAATTTCGACCAATCATTTCGACTTTACCGTAGTCTAAAAATTTCGGCTGAAATTTGGTCAGCAAAATTTGACTAAATTTTCCACTGACAAATTCGAATAAAAATTTCGATTTAAAAATACGACCAATAATTTCGACCAAAAATTTCAACCTAATTTCGACTGCAATTTCGACAGGAATGTTAATAAGTGAGCATATTTATGATTGGTCAGAATATTTCGTGCTGTAACAAGATTTTTTTTAGAATTTTCTATTTAGAAATAGTCAGGATATCCTCAGCTGCAAAAAAAATTTTTTTGTATTACACTCACTCAAGTATAATAGAAGAAGAGGAAAATAAGAAAAGTTTTATATTAAATGTAGTAATTTTACTATTTAAATTAGTGATAAATGAGCAATTGTTAATTAGTGATCAAATTTATAAGTGGTCTGTAATTTCTTTGCATCGAATTCTTTTTTCGACTGAAAATTTCGATATAAAAATTCGACCAATAATATCGACTCAAAGTTTCGACTGCGACGGTCGAAATTAATTATATTTATAATTTCGACCAAAAATATAATTAATTTCGACCAAAAATTTCGACTATCCCGCAGTCTAAAAAATTTCGACTAAAAATTTCGACTAAAAATTTCCACTGACAATTTCGATTGAAATTTTAGATTGAAAATTACTAACAAATAATTCGACTGAAATTTTAAATTTTAAAATTCGACAAATAATTTGAACCAAAAATTTTGACCATAAATTTCGACCTTGCTGCAGTATAAAATTTTCGACTAAAATTCATCAGAAAATTTTGACTTAAACTTCCACTGACAATTTCGATTGAAATTTGCACAGAAAATTTCTGCTGCAATTTTCGACTAATAATTTCGGTTAAACATTTCGGCTAAAAATTTCGATTTAAAAATCCGACCAACAATTTCGACCAAAAATTTCAACAGCAATTTCGACTGAACATTTCTACCAAAAATTTCAACTAAAAATTTCGATTTGAAAAATAACAAATAATTCCGACTAAAATGTTCGACCAAAAAATTCGACAAATAATTTGAACCAAAAATTTTTACCATAAATTTCGACCTTACTGCAGTATAAAATTTTCAACTAAAATTCGTCAGAAAATTTTGACTCAAACTTCCACTGACAATTTCGACTGAAATTTGCACAGAAAATTTCGGCTGAAATTTTCGACTAATAATTTCGGCTAAACATTTCGACTAAAAATTTCGATTTAAAAATCCGACCAATAATTTCGACCAAAAATTTCTACAGCAATTTCGACTGAAAATTTCTACCAAAAATTTTGATTTGAAAAATAACAAATAATTCCGACTCAAATTTTCGACCAAAAAATTCAACTGAAAATTTAAACCAATAATTTCATATTTAACACAGTCTAACAATTTCGACAAAATGTTATCAGTCGACAAAATTCCCCTGAAAACTTTTTGCCCAAAAAATTCGACCAAAAATTTTAACCAATAATTTTGCCTATACCGGAATTTCGACTGATATATCGACAAAATTTCTACTGAAAATTTCTATTCCAAAATTCGACCAAAAATTTCGACTTTGCCGCAGAAGCAATTTTAATTATTATTTTTTTTGTCGATAATTTTTTTTTTTAAATAAATTGTTTTTTCTTTGAGTTTCTCTTGTAACATAAATCAAGCTTTTGATAGAGTAAAATACTGATTCTGAAGGTAATCACACGCTACCAGGAGAAGCTTCAATGGATGTTTACTCCCCACGACTGTAAATCTGCTTATGTAGTTCACAAATATCTGTAAAAAAGTTGTAAAAAAAAAAAACAATTTTAGTTATGTGATAGTCCGAAAAGAGTCGCTTATCTGACTACCTTCTTTTTTCTTTTACAAACTACTGCAAATACCTCCTCTACAAAAAAAGGTAATGTTTGATTAAAGATTTTTCTATTAAATCAACAAGATTAAAGAACATTTTCAATCAATTGGCATACCGAGTAGTTGGTGTTCCTGTGCCACTGTAATACATTGGCGTCCTTACTTCCAAACAAACTTTAATCCAATTCAATGTGAAATACTCAACAAGAAACTATTTTCGTAAATAAAATTCACACAAGAAACGAACCGTAAACATAAAAACATCGATTTGGATAGTGTTGTGACTATTGAAATAAGCCAATAGCCGATGGCATCAGACGAAAGGTATTAACTTACTTACAACGTCGAAAGATTTATCAATTGAATTGGTTCGAGATTAGAACGAATTATAGTCCAGGTAAATCTTTAGACACCAAAACTGTAGACGATTGGTTTGGGAAAATGTGTCAGAGTGTGACTGGGTATGGGCAGGGTCTATCGAACTTACGATAACAGAGAATGGACATGAAAATGTGCATAGACAAATCAATATAAAAGGAGTAATTAAGGTAATTATGAACTTTGTGATGATTTTTTGTAAAAACCAAATCAGAAAATTACATTAAACAAAGTAGAAATTTGGTGTTGGTAAATTGTCATAAAAGCAAATTCAAAGGAAAAAATAATTATCTAAAGAAAAACATCACAAATTCCTACAAAAAAAAATTAAAATTAGAAAATACTAAGAAAAATCTAAAAAGTCCAAAAAAATTCTTTATAAAATTTATCAAAATTTTTTTATACTTGCAAACCCCAAAAAATTGTTATGAGTTTGCCAAAATTTAACACTGCACAAAAATAAAGTGAAACTAAAAAAATTCCAAAAAAAACTCTCATTGAAATTTTTAAAAAAGGAAATACTAAAATTTTTTTTTAAAAAACACAAACATTTTTAAATTTATTAATTAATGAAATATAAAAATAAAATTAAAAATTTTTCATCAAATTTATCAACATTTCTAAAATTAGATTAATAACTAAAAAAAATCAGGCTTAGAAAAATCCCATTAAAAGTGTTCTCAATAAAATTTTAAAAATTGACTGTGTCTCGTTATAAAAAGTTTCACTAATTAAAAAAAAAATTTCTCGCATTTACAGATATTTGCGTTTACGTAAGTGAATATTAATTGAAATTTAGTATTTCATCAATGGATTTTTATAGAGATGAAAATTGCGAATCTAGTGAAACTTTATATAACGAGACAAAGTCACATTATAAGCAAAAGATATTTTAACGTTACAATTGCGAACATAAAAGATAGTATCGATAATTTTAGGAAGTATTTTTGAATGAAGGGATTGAATTTGATAGGAATTGGATGGCTTAGTAGATGCCCAGAGTTCTGGCCCGTAAGTTAATATTGGCTTCAGTAGGATATTGTATAAAAGTACTTTTCTATCTACAGTAAGTTTAGACTTAGTTCGAGTATTTTAAGTCCTGTATTTGGTGACAAACATTTTTCTAAGTATAGTCTTAGGTATTAAGCTTTGCCGCCATTGAGATGTATAGGAGGATACTCTTTATGGTAGAGCGTAAAAGTTATGTAGACACTTTTGCGCTAGTTAGCTTTCTGGAGAATTTTCAATAAAAACTTTTCCATTACTTAACCAGTTGTAAAGGATTTGAATTTGGATTTGAAGAATGTCGGGACATGTTGATGATTTTTACCAATTCTTGTAGTTACCTTATAGAATTTTACGACCATTAATGATAATAGGAGACATGCTTTAGGGGAAACTGTATCATTTGCATATATAGCAACATGGACTTTGGACAAATTTGATAGAGCCAAAGTTTGCTGGCTAATCCTAAAACTAGCTTGTATCTGAGAGATATTAGAGAGTTCGTTAGCTTCGACCCCAACACTTTGTTAAAAAAGAACTTTAGGTGAAATTGTCTTAAACTTTAAAATACGAAACTACAAAACAATGCCGTGGATCATCAACTAGCTGTGAAAATATATTTTTTTAAGTTAGATGACAACAAAAAGTCGTTAAAGATTGGATCAACAAAAAAAAACAAATTAAACTGAAAAAAGTATTTAAAGCTCAAAAAAAAGTGAGAGTAATTAAAGAAAATCCGCGAATAATCTTAAACTCGTTGAAATTAGTAACGGTCCGTTTAACAATTTCTTTGGCAAACTCATTATTTCCCGCAGATTTTAATAATAATTATTTTTTTTTCGAAATTTTATTAAAACATTTTAGATGAAAATTAAAATTAAAAAAATTAAATTTTTCGACTAAAACTTTCGATCGAAAAATTCGTACCAATAATTTCGACCAAATATTTCCATTTAATTTAAAACTCGTCGAAATAGTAATGGTAAAAAATTTTCAAAAATATTTCTAAGCCATTCCTTATTTTTTTTTAAATAACAAAAATTTACTGAAAAAAAATCGTATAAATTGGTTCCACGACCAATTTATACGATTTTTTTTTTGATTCTCCTCCAAGCAGGCAGGGTAATAGTTTTTCCTTCAAAGAATATAATTTTGGGATGATATTTTTTTCTTGTATAATTATAGATTTTTTAGATTCCTTATTGGAAAAATGGTAGTTAAGGTCATTCAGTAATAGATGGGCAGGTGAGCAAGAACATTTAAGATCAGTTCTCTTTTATTACAAAAAATTCTTCCAAATTAGGTAAACGAAATATTTACCAATTTTAATTTTTTTAAATCACAATAAAAATGCTCCATAAATTATTTTTGATAATATATGAAAATGTAGTCAAATGAATAAATATGAGTACAGATACGATCCAATAAAAATTTTTTGTTAAGGGTGGAAATTCTATGCGGAAAAGGACCATTAATGGCTGGCCGTAATATTTAGTCGTACGTGTATAACTGACGGCGGTAGAATTGGGGATGGTCACGTTTTCCTACTTCAATGTTTCCGACAAACGAAGACAACCGAAATAACCGAAACAGCAACAATAGTCATTTTCCGAACATTTTATGATATCGTATCGCCTGTAGTCTTTGTTGGATGATGACCTTTTCCATTCGGAATTGCCCTTTGTACGCTTAATGATGAACTCTTAGCTTTGCACATTTATTTCGTATCATTTAATGAACAATTATTCGGGCAAAACGATTATGACTCTTGACCTAAGAGTTCATTTCAGTTCTATTATTGCTTGTTCTTCTCAATTTTCTTTGTGCACTTTCTAGTTTCCTTATGAATTCTATTCACTTTCGTATTGAAATTTTTTTATTATAAAATTCTACTCCGAAAATACATGTAATTAAAGTAATTCCTTTTTTATTAATTTGACTAAATTTTATTAAATACTCATTCATACAACTGTGTTGCCAGTTGTGAAAGGTTTCCTGCTAAGAACCAAAAAGGCCAATTTCCGTGTTTTACGTTAAACCAGCACTGCCAACATTAAAAATATCTCTTAAAAATCTAGGTACAAATTTTAAAAAGAAAATGTTTAGAGTGATTGGATCTAAAATAGGATAATTTTTCTAGGCTGCTAATAATAAAAACAAATGGGTTCAAATGTAAATCTTGGAAAAAAAAACCACAATATCTTAATTGTATAAAGTGAAATTGACTTACAATAAATCGTAACTGATATCCTTAACTGGTAATCACGTTGTAAGGTAGTAAATTCGGTTTAGCTATCAATAAAAAGTAGCACAATTTACGATCTTTTTTTATAACTTAACCTCGTCACAATCAAAGAAGCTGTAAAATTTTATTAACACAACTAAAATCTACTAACCAAAAGGTGACGATTAAATAAAATTACTAACAAAAACAATTAATGCTAGCAAATAAATCGAATACGTGATAATTAAATACTTGACTTTATTGATTTTTTATGAACGGGATAAAAACAAAGGCAAATAATGGTATGAGTAGATAGAGAAATTTTATCGCAAGGCAACAAAATTTACGGAAATTAAAGAAATTGAAAAAGTATTTGACGTGAAAATTCTGTACAAAAAATCTACTAAAAAATTTTCTACTGAAAATTTCGAATAAAAATTTCTAGTGACATGTTCCACTAAAAAATTCGACTTAAAATTTAGACCAAAAATTTCTACTGAAAATTTTCCCCTTAAATTTCGACTAATAACATCGACCTAAAAATGTCTACTACAAATTTCGACAAAACATTTCAACCAACACTTTCGACTAAAAATTTCTATTGAAATGTTCCACTAAAAAGATCGCCTTAAAATTTCGACCAATAATTTCTACTGAAAATTTTGACAGAAAATTTCGAGTTAAAAATTTCGACCAAAATTTATACTGCAAATTTTGACTGAAAATTTCGATTGAAAGTTTTTATTTCACGTGAAAATTTCGACTTAAAAATTTCCATCAAAAATTTCGACTAAAAATTTCTAGGGAAATGTTCCACTAAAAAATTCGACTTAAAATTTAGACCAAAAATTCTACGGAAAATGTTTACCTTAAATTTCGACTAATAACATCGAACTAAAAATTTCTACTACAAATTTCGACAAAACATTTCAACCAACACTTTCGACTAAAAATTTCTGCTAAAATGTTCCACTAAAAAGTTCAACATAAAATTTCGACCAATAATTTCTATTGAAAATTTTGGCTGAAAATTTCGAGTTAAAAATTTCGACCAAAATTTATACTGTAAATTTTGACTAAAAATTGCGATTGAAAATTTTTATTTCGCGTGAAAATTTCGACTTAAAAATTTCGACCAATAATATCGACCAAAAATTTCTACCACAAATTTCGACTAAAAAATGCGACCAACAATTTTGACCAATAATTTCAACTGATAATTTATACTCCAAATATCGACCAAAAATTTCTACTGAAAATTTCTACCTTAAATTTCAACAAATAATTTTGACCAAAAAATTTCTACCCTAAATTTCAACCAATTATTTTGACCAATAATAACGGCTATAAATTTTGACTGAAAATTTCTTTTGAAAATTTCCACTAAAAATTTCGACCAATAATTGCGACAGAAAATTTCCACCACAAATTTCGACCAACACTTTTGACAAATAATTTCAACTGCAAATTTCCATTAAAAATTTCGACTACAAAATCTACTGAAAATTTCTACAATTTATATTTAACAATAATATTGCCTAAAAATGTCGACTAAAAATTTCCACTAAAAATTTCTACCAATAATATTGACTAAAAATTTTAACAAACAATTTTGACCAATAATTTCTACCAACAAAATTAATATCAAAAATTCACTGAAATTGTTTACACAAAAATTCTACTAATAATTTTGACCAACAATTTCAGCAAATAATTTCTACCCTAAATTTCGACCAATTTTGGACCAATAATATCGGCTATAAATTTCGACTGAAAATTTCTTTTGAAAATTTCCACTAAAGATTTCGGCCAAATTGCGACCAACAATTTTGACAAATAATTACGACTGAAAATTTCTACATTAAATTTCGACCATTTATTTCGACCAAAAATTTCAACCAACCATTTCTACTAACAATTTCGACCAACATATTCAACCAACCATTTTGACCAACAATATCGATGAAAAATTTTTATTGATAATTTTCACTTACCAGTTATTTAGCTTAAAATGTTTAGTATAAAAATTTTTGAACTAAAACTTTTTTGACTAAAACGCTTTAGATTGAAAAAAATTTGGCTGATAATCGTAAATTGATGGGAAATTTTATTTGTAATAAAACCTGATGAAATTTTACTGATTCTTTTTATTTTTTAAAGAAATATATAAATTTCGCATAGCTGTGTTATCGTAAATGCTTGGTTGAACATAAGGCAATCTTATTATTCCATAATAATTGGTCGGACATATAAAATAAAAGGACTCTAAAGGCACTTTATTTCTATTCCTTTTTTATAAAACTTCTTCGAAAATCCTTTAAGTCATCGGCATTGAGTGTGAGATGAATTTTAGATGCATGATTACTAACTAGTCATAGGATGCTGTCGTATATTGTGCGTAGAAAAATCTATATAAAATATTATAAGATATTTCGAGTCGTTTTTTATTGGTATTTGTCTTCTATTGAAAAGCAATAAAATGACTAAAAGGAATTAATATATATGTAGTAAAGGAGAAAGAAACGAAAAAACAACACTCGAAAAAGTAGGAAAATATCTTTCGATTCCTGGATTGAGATTCAAAACAACGAAAATTATTTGTACGTGCCTAAAATAATATTGACTTTTCGGTTTAGTTTTCTTGGTAGATCAAGATTTAGTAGACACTTTTGGTAGTTTTTAGTACTTTTAGAACACTCATAAATGAATTTTTATCTTTGCCATAAATTATAAGATATTTATTGAAAGTACTTTATCATATTTTTTTATCTAGAACGTTTGAAGTTCTTAAAGTGTAATGAAAATTTTGTATAAACTTTCTGGTGTGATACTTTTAATTAGGATACATTCTAATTTTTATACATTGGCAGAATTTATATTTTAGTAAAGGACTTTTTCTATACTTTTAATCATAGTTGCCTAAATTGGAGTAAGCGTTTGGTATAATAAAAACTGGATCAAGTGCTCACACTAAACAACAAATCAAAGAGAATATATTTTTTATAGTAGTTTTCTCGTAAAACTAAAACCACTTAAATTGAATACGATTAGATAAAATAATCGTAAAACCAAATAAAAACCACACACACACACACACACAATGTAGATTGGAGAATCAATTCAATCATTTTTATATAAAAATAGCCAAAATATCGTAAAAGGAAAACAAGTCGTATTTTGTTTGTTTTACTATCATTTCGTCCTTAGACGTGATATCATTAAAAATATTTAAGTAACAATCGAACGCATTATATAACGAGTGATTATAATAGAAAATAAAAAATTTTAAAAACAAAATTTAGTATAAACGCTGAAAAATATACAATTTCGTTTTTTTGTACACTTGAATTAGGTCAGTAACAATTCAAAATTTTTGGGAAAAAATTACTTTTACGGCAACAAATTTTTATTACAATATAAATTTTTACATTATCATAAAATTTAGTTTTGAATTTAATTTCAAATATTGATCCAATTGCATATAAGTAGTGCTGCTGGCTATGAACATTAGCATATTTTCAACTCTAATTAAATACACAGGACGAAGGCTTCAGAATTCCAGCATCCTTGAACATCTTGAATACAAACACTAATTATGGATTGTAAACTTTTCGTTAGCCAATATGCACACAGCTCTGTACCGAACGCCCTACAATCTATGCGAAGTGAAATGTGGTGCATTATCTCCACGACTTCCAACCTCCCAAAAGTCAAACTATGCTACCCACCGTAAGTTAACTATTTTACAAAATCTCACCACCCACTATCCCCCCTTACCCCTCCTTTCCTGAAGTAAATGCAGTTCTTATAAAATATTTGGAGCTCTCGGCAACACTAACGCTTCAACAAATTTTACTGCCCCCCAACTTTAATCTTTCTACCCTCTTCCATACCCACTCGCTTCCATTTCAGTCCATTTATTAAGGCAATATCCTTACTACCCCATACAGTTTGGATATTATTTGCATAATTTTAACTCTAAACTAGTTACTATGTGATACGTTATTATTTGAACATTAATTTTATGCCCATTTCGAGAATGGGCTGAGTGCATCAGGTTTAGTGTACTATAAGTTTACCCAATACAGGATTAGGATAACCCGCACACATGTGCACTTCTAATTGCACTTGAACACAAAATATTCCTCACCATTTTAAGTTTCACAATGCAAATAATATTTTTTATCAGAAATTAATGGCCAAATGTTATTTATGCAAATGATAACAAGTAGACGCTTAAAGATGGTATCTCAAAAATTTGGTTTTTTATTCTGCTATTTGCAATATTTTTTTTTAATCTGCTTTATTTTTTTATTTCCTCCAAAATATTTGACCGAGAAGTGCCAATGGAGAATGACTAGGCAGAAACGTTACAGCTAAGTCTCTGCCATCAATGCCGATGGTCAGCCTCACCCTTTTTCTTCTTTTTTTTCTATTTCAAAATTTAACAAAAAAAGTTCAGCATTCCCAAGTTTTATACCTTTTTCCTTATTTACACTAAAAGTTTCGACCAAAAATTTCGACAAATAATTTTGTCTTAAAATTAATATTGAAAATTTCCATTAAAAATGTTTACACAAAAATTCTACTAAAAATTTCAATCGAAAATTTCGACCAAAAATTTCGACCAATATTTTCAACTTCAAATTAATATTAAATATTCAATGAAAACGTTTACACAAAAATTCTACTGCAAAGTTTCACTAAAAATTTCAACTAAAAATTTCGACCAATAATATCGACTAAAAATTTCGCCCAAAAATCTCTCGTGATAATTTCGATCAATATTTTCAATTTAAAATTAATGTTGAAAATAGTTACACAAAAATACCAACAATTTCAACTTAAAATTTCGACCAAAAATTTCTACTGAAAATTTCGACCAAAAATTTCAACAAATAATTTCACCTAAAAATTAATATTGCAAATTCAATGAAAATGTTTATACAAAAATTATACTGAAAATTAACACCAACAACTTCAAGTGATTATTTAGACCAAACATTTCTACCGTAAATTTGAACCAATAATATCGACCAAAAAATTCTACTCCTAATTTCGATTAAAAATTAATATTGAAAATTCAATGAAAATATTTACACAAAAATTCTAGTGAAACTTAACACTAAAAATTGCAAGCAAAACTTTCTACTGAAAATTTCTACCTTAAATTTCGACAAACAGTTCCGACCAATAATTTGACTAAAAATTAATATTGAAAATTTATCGAAAATGTTAACACACAAATTCGACTAAAAATATCAGTCGACAATTTCGACCATAATATCGACTAAAAACTTATACCAAAAATTTCGCCCAAAAATTTCTCACGAAAATTTCTACCAATATTTTCGAATTAAAATTAATATTAAAAATTTATTGAAAATTTCCATTAAAAATGTTTAACAAAAATTCTACGAAAAATTTCAACCAATATTTTCAACTTAAAATTAATGTTGAAAATTCAATGAAAATAGTTACACAAAAATTTTACTGAAAATTAATACTAAAAATTTCTCCTGAAAATTATTTCTATCTTAAATTTTGACCAATAATTTCGACCAAAAATTTCAACAAATAATTTCAACTAAAAATTAATATTGAAAATTCTCTGAAAATGTTTACACAAAAATTCTT
The DNA here is from genome assembly GCA_958298945.1 of Atherix ibis. Taxonomy (NCBI): domain Eukaryota; kingdom Metazoa; phylum Arthropoda; class Insecta; order Diptera; family Athericidae; genus Atherix; species Atherix ibis. The sequence continues at coordinate 81,555,120 of OY282609.1, forward strand.
GTAAAAATTTCGACCAAAAATTTCTACCTTAAATTTCGACCAAAAATTTCTATTAATAATTCTACTCCAAATTTCGACCAACAATTTCAGTTTAGGTACAAGGATAACTTCCAGTGCTGCGGTATATATTTCAGCTTTAAGCATGCGTTATTAATGTGCTGCAGCTTTAGTAGACCTACTTCCGGTAGCTCTTTCATAACCAGGCCATTGTGACGAGATCATATCCGGAAGATACTTCGCACTTATGTTGTAACTAATTATATTTTTAATTTCTTTAAGGATTACCGATGAAATGATCTTTGTTATCTACAATACTTTGTTATATTCTCGTTGGCAGTAATTTCCGGAAGGGATTAGCAAAGAGGAGTGAGATTTTCTTTTCTTCTTTTTAATTCTGAAAAATTACCTTTTCTATACCATCGAAATTCAGTTTTTTCTGTTTTTTTTTGTACATTTTCCAGCAATCTCATTATCAACCAGAGAAAACAGATTTACTTACAATATTGCAGCTGTCGTCAATCATCAAAGTCATCCATCCCCAAGATAGAGATGAAGAAGACAAATTGCACATTATTTGAGATGTTCGCGTTCAAACATGAAATAAACATTTTGTTTTTAAGCTCATCCACTCTTTCCCCTCGCCGAAACTTTAGCAAATGCATAAAAGCTAACGAAGTGACGAAAGCCAATTCCACTGAACCCCAAGAGAGTGACATGTGAGAAAAATGATAAAAGGGATTAAGCCCGAAAGAAATTAACCAGCTAGGATGATAGGACCATCTGCATATAAGATCTCATATATATTTATGTAAATACTTAGCCATCCACACTGTTGTATAGTAAAAAGTTGTGCATATTATTAACGATAAGGATTTTACACATTATGCTACTTACACGTTGAGTCAGGAGTAAAATTTATCAGCAATTCTGTGCACTCTTTACAACTTTTCATGTGCATTGACGTAAAAAAAAGGGAATATCACTAATACCTTTTTGTAATTTTTTAATTATTCTATTTTAGTAAAATAACAAAACAAAACTTTCTCCTCTATTCATGATCAAATTTGATATTGTTTAATTGTATTTGAACGAAACTCAGCTAAAAATACGTATTCACGATCCACTCATGCAATTATTGTGAACAACTAATGACAACACAAAAAGAACCAAGTCCCCATTTCACTCTACAATAAAATCTACACTAACCCCTGGCGACCACAAGCACATACTGCACCAATTGTCTAATCACTCTGTGTGTGTGTGTGTGTGTGTGTGTGTACACCTTGCATTTTCATATTTCCCTACAAAATACGAATAGCTGAAAATAACAGAACAATACAAAAGTGTCCTTAAGAATATTACTTACTCTGATGCTGTGTCTTATTGCTCCTTCGATTTCGACTATTTTTATAGTACTCCCCCCACACAATCTATGATAAATTCACTATTTTATAGATTCCGAAGCATATCTCCACAATTTAATTCACAAAGTAAATGAGGCACATTTTTAAATAAATTTACCAAAACTAATTGTAATTATTACAAGATGGGAAAATGTTCTACAAATAATTATTAGGAGTGGTTTTTTTCTTCTTTATAGCGACTGATATAAATTTTTATTCTTTTTTAATTTCTAACATCGTGGTTCTCGGTATATGGGACTAATTCCATGAATGCGACGAAAATGCATAAGAGAAAGTAGGGAGAAGCGCAGCACGCTATTCAATTTATTTTTATTGATTTTTTCTCTCCCTTCCGGCGTAATGTATTAATGGGAACGACGTTCCTGGATAGATTATTGCAGAAGCGGCGAAAAATCGTACTGCTTGCATACTTTTAGTGGAGATTTTTTATGTAGACATGACACCCATTGACATATAGTTTTCGTTATAGAAATTTATTGAATTCCAAAAGTATTATTACTTATTCCAACAACAAAAATATAATTTAAACATGACAGAATTCAATTGTTTTTAAGGTTTATTATTTATTTTGTAAATATCTTTTGGAGAGTTTTTAAACACGCCATTCTCTATGAAAGTGGTAGCAAACCGAACTGCTTGCATACTTTTTTTTACTAGATACTTATTGCGAAGTCAAAGTTAAAATGCAGTTTTATTAAATTTTAAATAGTTTACGAACAAATAAGTTCTTCTATAATTCAAGCTCCAGAGTATATCAGCCATTTAAATTTAATAGCCACTGCCTTAGATTAAAGAATATTTGGATAGGTCCATACGTTAGATTATCGTAATATGCAAACACAATTTTCTATCTGCATTATGACATGACACCCACTAGCATCTAGTTTTCGTTATAGAAATATATTGAATTGCAAAAGCATAACTACTTATTCCATCGTAATAAGCATAATTAATTATATCGTAATATGCATACGCAATTGTCTATCTGAATTATTGCAAAAGCGGTAAAAAATCGTACTGCTTGCATACTTTTTGTGTAGATTTTTTTATGTAGACAATACACCCACTGGCATCTAGTTTCCGTAATAGAAATTTATTGAATTGCAAAAGCATAACTACTTATTTCATCGTAATAAGCATAATTATGTATATCGTAATATGCTTACGCAATTTTCTATCTGCATAATTGCAAAAGCGGTAGGAAATTGTACTGCTTGCATACTTTTTGTGTAGATTTTTTTATGCAGACATGACAATAGTTTTATTGTTTAATAGGAAAAATTTTTTTTCAGAAAATGAAGTGTTTATTTAAAGGGTTGCTGGGTCATTCAACGTATTGAAGAAGCCGAGAATTTCTTTCTTTCGGTAAGTTGACATCTTCATTTTTAGTAGAAAAATTAATAAAAATTTAGTTTACAATATGATTAATTAGCTTTTAGTGATTAATTTGGTCCAAAAAGTGATTAAAAAGTGAAAGTTCGTCATTCAATAAATGTAAGCTGACAGTTTACTGTTCGTCATTCAATAAATGTGATGTTGACAGTTCAATGTTAACCAGAAAATTCAATGTTCAGAGCCGGCGGTTAGTTTAAAATAGTTTATTATTGCAGTGGTGGTGTTTGATCATAGTAATTGGACCGCCAAAATAACAGGTTAGTGTAACAATTCTAGTGTAAAAACATTATCTGCAATACAGAATCCCCCTATTCTCTCTAAGCCCCCTTCTGACAATATTAAACCAAAGTTGAAAATAAATTTACACAGGATCTAGTTGCCGATTTAACTTCTTTGACAATTTTAATATATTATAAATACAGTTGAATTGCACTATTCAACTGCACCATCTTCAAATTATTGTTATTAATAAAATTAATATTGATTGGTCTAAAAAGATCGTGGATTTCAACTTTGATATCGAAATTTCCGAGCCTTTTACATGCTGCTGATTTTAATACAGGACCCTTCACAATAAACACTACAAATTTGGTCAAACGCCATCGATGCATTGTCGCTTTTGATCCATATTTTGAACTTTTGATACATTACAACGATTTCAAACGCTGGTCTAGCCTTGTAAATGCAACTAGCGTTTACTGAGTCATTTGATTTTAATTCCATCTCTCGGAAAACGCCACAAACTTTTTTGACAGACAATTAAAAATTTAATCTAAACCTACTTGAATGCAGTGTTTTGCTTTCTCCTATTTGCTTTTTACTTTTTGCTTTTGTAATCTTGCTTTATGCTTTTTGCTGTTTGCTTTGTGCTTTTTGCCTTTTTGCTTTTCCCTTTTTGCTTTTGGCTGTTTTTTTTTGTGCTTTTTGCTTTCTCCTGTTTGCTTTTTACTTTTTGCTTTGGGGTTTTTACTTTTTCCCATTTTCCTTTTTGTTCTTTGGTTTTTGCTTTTTTAGTTTTGCTTTATGCTTTTTGCTGTTTGTTTTGTGCTTTATGCTTTCTCCTATTTGCTTTTTGCTTTGTGGTTTTGGTTTTTGCTTTTCGCTTTTTGCTCCTATTTTGTACATGCTGTATACCAGAGACATTCCACAACAATACGATATATTATTTTTCAGGCTAGCAGATGATACCGCAATAATAGCCACAGACACGTACATTATAAGAGCTTCTACAAAGCTCCGGGTTGCACTAAATAGCGTCGAAATAAAATCAGCCCACATTATTTGTACAATGGTTGGTTGAAATTTTTATTAGAATTTTTGTGTAAACATTTTCAATGAATTTTCAATATGAATTTTTAATCGAAATTATTGGTCGAAATTGTTGGTCGAAATTTTTATTAGAATTTTTGTGTAAACTTTTTCAATGAATTATCAATATGAATTTTTTATCGAAATTATTGGTCGAAATTGTTGGTCTAAATTGGGAGTAGAATTTTTAATAGAAATTTTTAGTCGAAATTTTTGGTCGAAATTATCACTTGATATTCTTAGTATTCATTTTAAGTAGAATTTTTGTATAAACATTTTCATTGAAATTACAATATTAATTTTTAGTCGAAATTAGTGTTCGAAATTTTTGGTAGAAATTTTTAGTAGGATTTTTCTGTAAATATTTTTACAAATTTTCAATATTAATTTTTAGTCGAAATTTTCACAAAACATTTTTGGTAGAAATTTGTAGTGGAAATTTTTATTAGAATTTTTGTGGAAAAATTTTCGTATACCTTCTTAACAACAGGAATGTCGAATTGCATTGCGTTCCGGGAAACGTGAGTGTTTAGAGTAATGAATGCGCAGATATGGTCGGCCAGGAAACCATTCTACGTCCTGTGCAGTCAATAATCCCTAATTTGCCTTATCTGCTAACCAAATAGTATTTAATATATTCGATAAATAAACCGAACAATGAGCAATATCTTTTTATCAACTCATTAGCATATTACCAATAACACATCCTTACCTGGCACATGTCTAAGGGACTATACAAATAAAAAAATAAACAATGCCGTAGGCGGAGGTCAGGACTCTATTCCACAATTTTAATGTAAAGAGGTACTGTTTGAACCCTATAAGATGTCGTAAGTTCAAGCTTCTGGAAAATTCCTGTCAGACCTTAACTGAATTTCCAATTCGCACCCCTCGGATGATAAAAAATTTCCATCCAACGCGACCAGTCTCTTATCAATTTCAAGTCGCATTATCTATAACAACTAAGTAATCGGTTGCTGAGGAACAAATTGTGAGTTCAAGTCATGCTCAAGTTCTGGCCAATGTCAAATTTCACCCCAGAACATCCTTTAATCATATTCTTGTCATTCTTATATCCCCAAAATACCTTTCCCAAGATTAATATCATAAATTTACCATTATTGTAGCATATAACTTCAGCGGATTGACTTTGTCTAGCTAGCCAATTACCTTTGAATGCAATCATCGTTGGAGTATACAAGAAAAATTTATATCCCCAATTTGAGTTCATAAATAATTGAACTCCAAACGAAAAAAATCGTTTTTTTTTTGTGAAATTCTTACAAAATAATTGACTTTTACGTCTTCTTCTATTCAAATTACTTTTTCGAATATTTATATTTGACAAAAAACATTATTTTACATAATATAAAATAAGTTTAAGTCCTTCTTATTTTTGGTTTTATTGAACTAGCAGAAATTAAGGTTAAATTTAGATTCTGTGAGTTATCGAAGCTCGCATGAAGAAATGCAGAAATCTTTAGAAAGGAAAATGTCTGAGCGTATAAGTACTCTTCCAAAGTACAAGTACTGCTTTCAACTAGAAATGATAACAAAATATTGTATTGACTTTTTACTAATAAAAACAAAATACTCTCTAACAAGAAAAGTTTATAAAAATGAAATCCTTAAAAGACGACAGACAACAGTAAATATTTCCATCATAAGCTGAAGAATAAAATTGAACACGAACAGAATATCCTGTTATCCTTGTTGCAAACTTATGAGAATACTTGAAGGATAAGGAGTCTTGCAGTAAATATTTAATGATAGATTTGCATGACTTATAGATGATTCTTTTATTTTACGAAAGTTTCGATTTACATAAATCTCTATTAGTAAAAAAATAAGTTATTCTTTAGTTTCGAGCATGAAATTCCTTTTTCTAACCATTTTTTTTTTCATCCAACGTGATTTTTTTTTCATTTAGTAAATTTTTACAATGTATTTTTCAAAATTTTCCTATAAATTTTGAAGTATTTTGATCATAATTTAAAGAGCGAAGAAATATATTCAAAAATAATTTATATAATAGCTTTTGCATAAAAATTTATAATTGAAAAATTTTTTGTTTACGAGTTGTTCCAGTTACTGATTTAATTTATTGCATAGTGCAGCTTCTTAGTAATGCTTTCAATACATGAATCTAGCGCCATTATTGCGGTATTATCTGAAAATGTAGTCATTCATATATCTTCTGTGTATAATAAATCTAGCTGTGGTCTAGCACACTCCCTTGAGGCACTTCTCAAAAAAAAATTCAAAATTTCCACTGAAAACTAAAAAATTCTACTCAAAATACCTAAAAATGGTTCTCAAAATTTCTACCCCAAATTTCTACTCAAAATTTCTATTGAAAATTTCCACTTAAAATTTCACCTTCAAATTTCCAGTAAAAATTTCTACTCAAAATTTATGCTTAAAATTTCCACTTAAAATTTCTTTTCAAAATTTCTGCTTAAAATTTCTACTGTAAATTTCTACTCAAAATTTCTACAACGAATTTCACTTTCGAATTTGTACTCAAAATGTTCTCTGAAAATTTCTACTCAAAATTTACACTCAAAATTTTACCTTTAAATTTTACCTTCAAATTTTTACTAAAAATATCTACACAAAACGTTTACTCAAACTGGTACTCAAAATTTCCGCTCAAAATTTCCACTCAAAAGTTCAACTGAAAATTTCCAATCAAAATTTTCTACACAAGTTTCTACTGAAAATCTCTACTCAAAATTTCTCTTGGAAATCTACTTAAAATTTAAACGCAAAATTTCACCTTCGAATTTCTACTCAAAATTTCCACTGAAAATTTCTTCTCAAAATTTCCACTCAAAATTTCCACTCAAAATTTCACCTTCAAATTTTCACTCAAAATTTCTCCTCAAAATGTCTGCTCAAAATTTTCACTCAAAATTTTACCTTCAAATTGCCACTCAAAATTTCTACTCAAAATTTCTGCTAAAAATTTCTTCCCCAAATTTCACTCAAAATTTCTCCTCAAAATTTCTACTCAAAATTTATACTCAAAATTTCTACCCGAAATGTCTACTCTAAATTTCCACTCAAAATTTCTATTAAAAATTTCCACGCAAAATTTCATCTTAAACTGTTTATTAAAAATTTCTATTCAAATTCCTACTCAATATTTCAAATCAAAATTTATGCTAAAAATTTCTACTGTAAATGTCTACTGAAAATTTTCACTACAAATTTCTACTCAAAATTTTCACTGAAAATTTCTACTCAAACTATATGCACTGAAAATTGTCGCTCAAAATTTCTACTCAAAATTTTCACTCAAAATTTGCATTCCAAATTTCATCTTCGAATTTATACTCAAAATTTCTTCTCAAAATTTCCACGCAAAATGTCCACTTAAATTATCTAGCACACTCCCATGACGTACCTGTGCTTTTAATTCTTTTAGGTCAGTATATTCACTGCTATACCTGATTCCAAACTGTCTCGAGAGAGATCTCTATTCAGTTTGTACATAAGCTCTTCGTACCATACCTTTTCCTCTTCTAGTGCTTTTTTGCACTTTATTTGTAATTCAGCAGACTTGGTCTATAGGAGAGTGTTTTTCTTTGAAACCAAACTGATGAGTTGGATGAGATCTCTTTTTTTATGATAGATTGGACCTTTCGTAGTTACAACTTTTAAAATATTTTTAAGAAATTGGTCGATTACATTTTATAGTTGTATATGGCTTTCTTGGCTTAGGTTTTTCAAAGTTTGAGTACTAATAATGATCTAAAACTTTACGAAGCCCACTTCTGAGAGTATTCTCATGAGATGGCTCTTCAGTTATCGGATCAACTCCAGGAGCAAAAATCTTTGGCAGAACATATACTAAAATTGTAGATTTTTTTTTAGCTTTTAAATATCCGACAAAAAAATTAAATGCAATAAATACAAAAACAAATTTCCATTAAAACATGTAGAAAGTCTGAAAAAATTCGCTTAAAAAACTTTTTTTAAGTGAGTCTAATTTAATTAATCTTACCCAGAAATTCTACTCTGTAAGTGAAAAATATTTAAAAATTTTACTCTGTCAGTGAAAAATACTAATTGGTAATTTAGGAAAGTAATTTTTCAGTAGTTCCCAAATTTTAAGTCTAGTTTTTAGGAGGGCACCATTTCTTCATTTAAAGATTTTACTCCACTTTTTTTGAATTTTTGTTTTTCTACAAATAAGAATATTTTTTTAGAAAAATTCTGATTTTTTATTAGGAAATCATCAAAATTAGTCCGAACAACAGTAGCGACTACAGAGTCAGTGACGGCAATGATGGTAACTAAGGAGATAACCAAAACTAATATTGGCAAGCGCGAAAAACAGTTTCCAAAAGTTTTCTCATCAAAACTTTAACGAAATTTTATTACGTCTATTTCTTAACCGGAAATGGAACTAAAATCTATAATCGTTTTCTTTATCTTATTCTTCAGTGCAGCCGATGGTTGGTTGGGCGGTAATTTTTAAACTTTAACATTTTCCTTAAACATTTTTACTCAGCAAAATCGGCTACAAAAAATCACTATAAAAAAGTTTATGGTAAAAACTACACCGAACAAAAAAACAATAAAAAATTAACCAAAAAAGGTGCTTGCAATTGAAATCTTCTCCGCGCCCCCTTGTCGTGTCGGTTTCCCGACAATAGGAAAAACTTTTGAGTGGAAAAAAGCAAATGGGGTGTGCTTGCGGTCTCGGATATAAGAATAACATGTAATGAGTGAAGACTGATTTTGCATGTTAACCGCGAATTTATTGCTTCAATCCTAGAGTCTCTTATCATTTGTGTTAGCATGGCAATTTTTTCCATTTTATTTTACTTTTTATTGTGAAAAACTCTATCCTTTCGTATTTTAATTTTTATATACAATCTGGTACTCTACCCAGTCTGTTAGTTAAAAGTTCGTCGTCTGTTTTAGTTAATACATCAAAAATCCAATGAACGAGACGGTCCACTTGGCTCACTGTAAAATCAAAAGGAAAACGTTTTACTATAATTTTTTTTTACAATATTTACTGTACTTAAATACATTTAAAATTAATGGAAAACTTTAATAGATTCAATAGTAAAATGTAAATTACGAAAATAAAACGCAAATACACCACAAGAAATTTCATTTTACTATTCAGTAATTTAAGCATTTCCGCAATTTCATTTGAAAAAAAAAAAGTGAAACTTTAACTATTTTTATTAAGTACTTCCAAAAAAAATATATCCTAAATTGTAAGAACTTTTATATAAGATAAACGATGGGCATTTGTGTCAACTTGATTGGGTTTTTATTAAAATTTACGTTGATTTTTTTATATTATTTTTTTACTTAAAATTTCCACTCACAATTTGTACTCAAAATTTCCACTAAAAATTTCTACTAAAAATGTATGTTATAATCAAAATTTCACCTTTAAATTATACCTCTAAATTTCCACTAAAAATATCTACATAAAATGTTTAATCAAAATTGCTACTCAAAATTTCCGCTCAAAATTTCTTCTCAAAAATTCGACTGAAAATTTCTAATCAAAATGTCTACTCAAAATTTCTGCTGAAAATATCTTTCCACTCAAAATTTCTACTTAAAATTAACCCTCAAAATTTCCACTCCAAATTTCTTACTTAAAATTTCCACTCAGAATTTCCACTCAAATTTTCTACTCTTAATTTCTACTCAAAATTGCTACTCAAAATTGCTACTCAAAATTGCCACCCAAAATTCTATTTAAAATTTCCACTCAAAATTTCCACGTAAAATTTCTACTCAAAATTTCCACTCAAAATTTCCACGCAAAATTTCTACTCATCATTTCCATTCAAAATTGCTGCTCAAAATTTCCACTCAAAATTTCCACTGAAAATTTGCACTCAAATTTGCCAGGAAAATTTTTTTGAATAACTTTTTGACTGTAGTTTTTCACAAAATTTTCCCAATTCTTGCAAAATTTTTTTAATCTGAATTTTATACACAAAGTAGTAAGGTTTCGATAGTGTAAATTAAAAAAGTAGCAATAATAAATTTAAATTCTTTGCAACCGAAACAAATCAAAGTAAAATATTCTGTGCCGACTGAAAAGCATAAATAAAAGGAAAAGCCACAAATCCCTACTAAATTATTCAGTATTGATTCGAAAAAGAGTAACTTATCCAGTAGTAAATGTCTTCGGGTAATATCAGTACATCTTTAGCCCACGGTAACACAAACCAGGCCAAAAGTAGTATTCAAATGGTAATTTTGGCAAAATTGGCCAGGAAGAAATTTATTTCCTCAGCTTACTTGGATCGATATTGCATTGTATTTATTTTTGGAAACAGTGTACATCCAAGAGAAATTGCAAAAATTGAGAATTAAGGAAACTTATATTAAAATAGGTTATAGTAAAAAGGATCTAAATTCAAAAAGAAATTTAAAAAATTCCACAAATAAAGGAATCTACGTTAGGCCTATGGTCACTTGGGAAATGTCGACTAGACTATCGACGTTCTCTTATGCGGTCGGATTTGTTTAAATCATCCGAAAACTCCTCTCAAATTAATTCTAAATAACCTCCGGAATGCACTTGAACCTATTCTTATATCCTGGGGCATGCATTCTGTAACACATCCTCATTTGGGGAAAACTGCCGACAGTACAGACTACCACATAAATACCGTGTGGTTAAAGTGGAAATGGCATTCCAGTTTCGTGCACTATTCCCTAATGGGAAATAGTTGCACTTTGGTTGTAGTCGATGCAATAAAATTTCAAGGGAAATAAATTGAAATGATTTCGAGAAGACATTTTCTGCTTTTCATCTTGAATTGCTTTGAGAACGGGAGAGGCTAGAACTGCTATTGATAAATCGAGAGAAGATATTCTTGTCAGTTTTCCATAACATTGTTATTGCCAATAAATCCACGGAAAGTTGCATTCAGTCGATTTTCTTCATTTCAATTAAATGCCATAATATTATTGATAACAAATAAGTTCTCTACGGAATTAGGAAGACTTTTCTTAACAGTGGAAGGATTTTCTTTAATTTAATTAAAACATAATAAATGGAAGTAAATAAATCAATTAAATTTGAGTAAAATAAAGAAAACATTTGAATTTCGGTAAAAATTATAAGCGAAAATAGGTTTTTATTAAAAATTTAATGGGAAATTTTCAAATATTCAAACGCAAACCAACTGCCGATCCAAAAATACTAAAATTTTTCAATAGAAATTTTAGGTACAATTTTTTAGTAGAAATTTTAGCTACAATTTTTGAGTAGAAAAGTTTGGGTAGAAATTTTGACTAGAGTTTTTGGGTAGAAATTTTGAGTCGAAGTTTTGTGGTAAGCAATTTTCAGTAGAAATTTTTGTCAGTAATTTTGAGTAAAAATTGTCATTAGAAATTTTGAGTAGAATTTTTCAGAGCAATTTTGAACTGAAATTTTTAGTAGACATTTTGTGTCGAAATTTGAAGGTGAATTTTTGAGTAGAAATTTTGATTAGAAATTTTGAGTAGAAATTTTGAGTGGAAATTTGAAGGTGAAATTTTGAGTAGACAATTTTGGGCAAAAAGTTTGAGTAGAAATTCTGAGTTGAAGTTTTGTGTTAAGCAATTCTCAGTAGAAATTTTAAGCATTAATTTTGAGTAACAATTTAGAGTGGAAATTAGGAGTAGAAATTTATAATAGAATTTTTCAGAGCAATTTTGAGCTGAAATTTTGAGTAGAATTTTTGGGTAGAAATTTCGTGTTGATGTTTTGTGGTAAGCAATTTTCAGTAGAAATTTCTCTCAGTAATTTAGAGTAAAAATTGTCATTAGAAGTTTTGAGTAGACATTTTCTGTCGAAATTTGAGGGTGAAATATTGAGTAGAAATTTTGATTAGAAATTTTGAGTAGAAATTTTGAGTGGAAATTTGAAGGTGAAATTTTGAGTAGAAAATTTTGGGTAGAAAGTTTGAGTAGAAATGCTGAGTTGAAGTTTTGTGTTAAGCAATTCTCAGTAGAAATTATGAGCATTAATTTTGAGTAACAATTTGGAGTGGAAATTAGGAGTAGAAATTTATAGTAGAATTTTTCGGAGCAATTTTGAGCTGAAATTTTGAGAAGAATTTTTGGGTAGAAATTTCGTGTTGAAGTTTTGTGGTAAGCAATTTTCAGTAGACATCTTTGTCAGTAATTTTGAGTAAAAATTGTCATTAGAAATTTTGAGTAGAATTTTTCAGAGCAATTTTGAGCTGAAATTTTGAGTAGACATTTTGTGTTGAAATTTGAAGGTGAAATATTGAGTAGAAATTTTTATTAGAAATTTTGAGTAGAAATTTTGAGTGGAAATTTGAAGGTGAAATTTTGAGTAGAAAATTTTGGGTAGAAAGTTTGAGTAGAAATATTCTGAGTTGAAGTTTTGTGTTAAGCAATTCTCAGTAGAAATTTTGAGCATTAATTTTGAGTAACAATTTGGAGAGAAAATTAGGAGTTGAAATTTATAGTAGAATTTTTCAGAGCAATTTTGAGCTGAAATTTTGAGTAGAATTTTTGGGTAGACATTTCGTGTTGAAGTTTTGTGGTAAGCAATTTTCAGTAGACATTTTTGGCAGTAATTTTGAGTAAAAATTGTCATTAGAAATTTTGAGTAGATATTTCGTGTCGAAATTTGAAGGTGAAATTTTGCGGAGAAACTTTGATTAGAAATTTTGAATAGAAATTTTGAGTGGAAATTTGAAGGTGAAATTTTGAGTACAATTTTGAGTAGAAATTTTGAGTAGAAATTTTTAGTGTAAATTTTGAGTAGAAATTTTTAGTATAAATTTTGAGTAAAAATTTTTAGTGTAAATTTTGAGTAGAAAATTTTGAGTAGAAATTTTGGGTAAAAATTTTCAGTACAAATTTTCAGTAGAAATTTTGTGTAGAAATGTTCAGTATAAATTTGGAGTAGAAATTTTGAATAGAAATTTTTAGTTAACATTTTGAGTAGAAATTTTGAGTAGATTGTGGGTAGAAATTTTAAGTAAAAATTTAAAGGTGACATTTTGAGTGGAAATTTTGATTGAAAATCTTGTGTAGAAATTTTTGGTGGAAATTTTGATTGGAAATTTGAAGGTGAAATTTTTAGTAGAAATTTTGAGTTGAAATTTTCAGTAAAAATTTTGAGTAACAAATTTGATTAGAAAATTATAAGTAGAAATTTTGAGTAAAAATTAGAAGAAGAAATATTCAAAAGAAATTTTGAGTTCAAATTCTAAGTAACAATTTTGAGAAGAAATTTTCAACCAAAGTTTTGAGTTAAAATTTTCGGTATTATTTTCAGAACAAATTTGCCATCAAATTATTTACGTTAACGTAATCTTTAGTTGGACAAAAATATATTTATTGTATTGGCAATCGTTTTCGATAGGCATTCTTAAAGTAGAAATAGTTTGTATTGGACGAACATAGAAATTTGGTAAAAGTGATGTAATATGAACTGGTTCATATAACGCATTATTAGAAAATCGAAATAAAGGCAACCCTAGAAAGAACAAAATGAGTCCATAAAGCGGCTTTTTGTGATTATAGTCATTTGTATATGATTTATAATAGAAACTTTCAACAAAATCTATCGCATATTATTAAGTCGAAGGAAATGCTCCCCTTTTCAAATGTTAAATTTGAAATAATTTATGGAAAATTTATTGAAGTTAACAATGAGATAATAATAGGTTCTCGGTTAGACAAAGAACGGAGAGGAATGTGGTGGAGCGTCAAATTCGAATTTCTAATTTTAGCTTCGATCTCAGTTTCACGTTATATCCTGATTTTCATTTTCTTCACTCTAATTGGGGAACCGTACGAATCTAGGTATTCTTAAGAGAGCAAGGTGAATAGTGCTGACAGCAGATAAATGTGTTAAGTTGTAGGTATAATCACCTTAGAAAGAACTTAGAAAAACGCAATAGCACAGACAGTATTCGTAGTGGCGATAGCAGAGGTGATTATGCAGTTCAGGCACGACAGTCATGGGGATAAGTAGCTGAAAGGTTACTTTTCAAAGGAAGCTATTCGTTTCGATTCTAAGTGTGACACGACACAGCTTTGTAATCTCTTCGTTTATTGTTAAGTTTTTCTATGAAAATTACATGCTTTTCGATTTTGTTTGTTTCTTTTGGACATTGAGAAAACGATAGTTAGGAAAGTGCAGCTATAAATTTCGCCATCTTCCCAAGTCAGTGTATACGTTGAATCTCCATGATTTTGAGATAAAGTTCAGTTCCGGTGCAGCTGAAGCAGTCGTACATATTACAGTGAATTGAAAAGACTTCCGTTTGACACTAAATAGCCGCTCTCCATTGACTGGAATTCGTCCATTAGCAGACCATCGTTACTGAGAATTTCTTCTGTAATTAAGTCGTTACTAAGGCAGACATCGCAATATAAAAAAGATGTCTGCACTTGAAATTATCTTCATTTACTTCTAATGGCAAATTCTATTTAATTTTATCGAACTTCAAGGATAAAAATAACTTTTCACAACGATTGCTTCGACTATATTACAATCTAGCTATTTCGCAAGAGATAAAATGAATATTTTCAATTAATTTTCAGCTTTTATAAAAGAAAATCTACGAGCATAAAAAATATGTGTTCATTGTTTTTATATCTTTTGTGAAATTTTTCTTTACTTTTATGTTAAATGTAAAAATTCATTGATATCTCGACGATAATCAAAACCATTTTCAGGAGAACTGTAATGACGTCTTTTATAAACTGAATAAAAGAATTTAAAAGATGAAAAGCATGAAAATGAATTCAGCTTTTTATCAACAACTTAAAATAGTATAAAATAAACTAGTTGCTGCGTATTTTCTTCAAGATTTCTGTATGAACATTTCTAGAATATCGATTTAAGAAAGAATCATTAAAATGATTTGAAATTGAAAAGTTTTTTCATTTTCGAATGCATTTTGTTTATAAAAAACATGTATTCAAAATTTTAACTCGAAATTTTTAGTAGAAATTTTCAGTATAAAATTTTTATACTGAAAATTTCTACTCAAAATTTCTACACAAAATTGGTACTCAAAATTTCTACACAAAATTGGTACTCAAAATTTCTACTCTAAATTTTTGCATTTATACTCAAAATTTCCACTCTAAATTTTTGCATTTATACTCAAAATTTCTACTAAAAATTTCTATTCAGAATTTGTACTCAAAATTTTTTACTGAAAATTTCTACCCAAAAATTCTACACAAAATTTCTAGACAAAATTTTTATTCGAAATTTCTACTCGACTTTCAACTCAAAATTCTCACTTAAAATTTCCAATCAAAGTTTTCATTTAAAATGCTGCTTAAAATTTCTGCACAAAATTTCTGCACAAAATTTCTGCACAAAATTTCTGCTCAAAATTTCTGCTCAAAATTTCTACTCAAAATCTGCTAGAGAAATTTTTGTACCAAAATGTGTACTTAAAAATTCTACTACCATAAAAATGTCCACGCAAAGTTTTCATTAAAAATGCTGCTCAAAAGTACTCACAATTTCTAATGAAAATTTCTGCTAAAATTTACTACACGCAATTTCTACTCAAAATCTGAATTTCTGATAAAAATTTGTACCAAAATGTGTACTTAAAAATTCTACTAAAAATTTCCACTCAAAGTTTTCATTAAAAATGCCGCTCAAAATTTCTGCTGAAAATTTCTATTCACAATTTCTACTGAAAATTTCTACTCAAACTTTCTACACAAACTTTCTACTCAAAACCTGTACTTAAAAATTCTACTCAAAATTTCTGATCAATATTTCTACTCAAACTTTTTACTGAAAAATTGTACTCAAAATGTCTACTTAATTTCTGCTGAAAATTTCTGTTCAAAATTTCTATTCAAAATTCCTGCTGAAAATTTCTACACAAAATTTCTACTCAAAATTTTTTCTCAAAATCTCTCCTCAAAATTTCTGCTGAAAATTTCTACACAAAATTTTTACACAAAATTTTCTACGCAAAATTTCTACTGAAAATTTCTACTCAAAATTCCTGCTCAAAATTTCCACACAAAATTTCTACTCAGAATTCCTGCTGAAAATTTCTACTAAAATTCTTGCTCAAAATTTCTACTCAGAATTCCTGCTGACAATTTCTACTAAAAATTGTTACTCAAACTTTCTATCCAAAATCTACTCAAAATTCCTGCTGACAATTTCTACACAAAATTTCTACTCAAAATTTCTACTCAAAATATTTACAAAAAATTTCTACTGAAAATTTCTTCATAAAAATCCTACTTCAAATTTCTGCGGTGGCTTTTCTTTGTGTGGTTTGGCTACAATTTATTACAAAAAAACTTTTTCTAATGTAAATTTCGAACCGCCTTTCAATCGCCAACTCTTAATAATTAAAATATCCTTTCAGCAGCAGCAATAAAACAAAAATTCTACAAAGTTTTCTTATTTTGACATTCTAAAGAAAGTGTTGCAGATATTATACTCCCGAGCGAATTAAAATTAAAAGTGCTCAGGTAAAGTTATAAAATTTTATCAGAAACAAAACAGGTAATTTTAAATACCGGATTTCCTTTCAACTCCTTAAATGGATTTCGTTGTTTTAATTTTTCCTTTTCTTCCTTCAGTTTTCATATTTGGTCTTTATTAAACCATTAATGAAACCGTATTATTATTATGTCCTTTTCTTCATAATCTCCTGCAAAAATTTCTTCAATTCAAAAGTTGACAGCATTTCCCGCATTTAAGTATCTGCTGCCACGTAACCAACCGTACACAAAATACCTTAGAGAATAATAATGCCGGTTTGAAAAGTGGTTATTATGGTGAGTACCAACAAAAACACGAAGAACTTTATATCAGGCTCCATACGAATTTTAGGGGTTGTCTGAAACTATCTCCTCAACCAAGGAGGCCGAGTGCACATTTGTCTGCAATTGTTTGCGTACAGTTGGTACGTCCATCTTTAAACGTTTCATTAAAAACTATTTCACTAAAAACATTGTGATATGCTGGAAAATATAAAATATGACATTTTCCACCACTTGGACACTTCCCACAGGCTGTGCACTTCCTGCCTTTACGCAACGGTCACCTTCACTCCATATTCGGTGTCGTACATTTCGAATATTTTAGACGAAACACTAACTACGGTCAATGGTCAACGTGATGGCAAACGATACCTGTCACTATCTCAATAAATGGTTAGATTAGCACTGAACAAATTTGCTGCGAAAGGTAGAAACTAGCCTATTAAGCACAAAGAGAAATACTGAATATTTTAGAAGTCAGAGAACGTGTTTCAA
Source organism: Atherix ibis (assembly GCA_958298945.1). Classification (NCBI taxonomy): domain Eukaryota; kingdom Metazoa; phylum Arthropoda; class Insecta; order Diptera; family Athericidae; genus Atherix; species Atherix ibis. Next base: position 81,572,522 of record OY282609.1, read on the forward strand.
TTCTATCGAGGCACACTTTATGGCAACTTATCGTGACTCTGTACATTTTCTTGTCATAAAATTAGTGCAGAAATTTGCTCAGCCACATGATAAGTGGATAAATTTCTTGGAAAATTTAATAAGTTTCAACGATGAAAAACTTTGAAATAAATCGAAAATTAAATTCGTGGCATTCGTAAATAATTCATTTTCATCCATCGTGTTTTCGAATTGCTTATCAACTTTTTTCTTTGGGGAAAATTTTCTTATCAAAAGTTATTATTTCTGGTCGGATTATTTTGTCAGAATTCATTTAAGAATAGTCACGAGTTAAAATATATTTAAATGTTAAAATTATTCGAATTATTTAAAATAACAGTGCAAGGGGTTTAGTATTTCGGACAATTTATGGTATCGAGGAATTTATGGAAAGTTTTTTAAAAAATATTTCTCCAACACAATAAACCCTATCTAACTGCGATACTTTAGATAAAAATGATAGAAAGTCCAATACTAAGAATAGCAAAAACTCTTTGGGCGATTATAAAAAATAAAAAAACGTTTTTTTTTACACTTTGACACAAATCATCCCCAATCGAATGAAAAATGTCCAAGTTTTATCTTGTGACAAACTCATTTCCGAGAAAATTCACGTTCCGATTTTTATTTCATTTGAAAAGTGTCCAAACCGTTCATGAAGGCTCCTGACAAATCTCAGTACATCAAGACCTATACTCTTGAATGTATGCCAATCCCAATGCGCCCGAAGGTATGGCATTTGCTGTGCGGCCATCACACCACACAACCATCCGTTTCTGATTGATTGAATCGATTTGCTTCGAGGTAATTATCGGGCAACATGATTTTCACGCAAACTGCCAGTGATAACAAACGCAATTACACCGCAACCAAAATCGCTTTCTGCCAGGAGCGCTCTACAATCCTTCTGACCCCTTCGACTCTTCGTCGTCTTCTCGCTAACGAACTGTCGCTGATATTTTTACCTCCCTTTCAGCATCTGGACTATATAAATTTCTGGTCCTAAGAATCGATTTCCAAAAATGCCCGTCGCATTTTATTCACTGTTCTAGATACTCACTCACGGGTTGTGAGGGAAAAATCCGATTAGAATCACGAACAATCTGTCCAGTGAACGTAATAAAACCGCACACAAACCCCAAAACCCATACGGACATAAACCATTCGTACTCTGTGCAGCATGTTCTTGGTCAACTCGTTCTTAATCATCTTCTTTGCCATAGAAGGGATGATATTGACTGTGTTAGTACCCTTGCAGACGTAACCAATCCCAAAGACCCCATCGAAAATTGAATCGATCTCAAATTTAATGAAGTAGAAAACAGAATTTAATACTACAGCACTGACGACTGTCGATGCTAGTGTTTATTGACTAGATTGGTTCGTAGACAGGTAACTACGTGGGTCCACTGATACCTTTCATGTGATGGGCTTATACCCTCATCGTTGACATCTATTGCCCTACATACAAGTTGGAGCTTGATGGGTGATTACTGATAACTGACGTGACAACTGCTGACGGTTAAGGTGAATACGCCGATTGACGTATGACGAGAATGGGGTGCATAACTGCTGAGTACTCGGCATCGGCAACGTAGGAGAAGATTCCGTGGAGGTGATGATGTCGGTATTGATATTAACCTCTACTTGTAGTCAAAAATCACTTCTGCCAAGTTTGAAGTAATTAAAATCGTCTGAAGTTATTTCTGCTTCATGTACCGGCTTCGTTGGCACATCTTTCCAAACTCTTAGCTGGTTTGTTCAATTAATCGGTTTTTTCTTCTCTGTAAATAATTTTTCCGCAGGAAAATTAATTTCACTTAAGAAAATGTAACCCTTTTTATTTTTTGGTAATATAGAAATTTTGGACTGAAAACAAAAGGATAAATTTTCAGAAAAACTTTTGAAAAGACATTTTCAGCAGAATTTCGTGTAGAAATTTTATATAGAAATTTTGAATAGAAGTTCGGAGTAGAAATTTTGGCTAGGAATTTAGTGTAGAAATTTTAAGTAGAGATTTTCAGTAGAAAATTGTGTAGAAAATTTTGGATAGAAATTTTGAGTAAAAATTCTGAGGAGAAAATTAATCCATACATTTTAAGGAAAAAATTTTAAGAGAAATTTTGTGCAGAAATTTTTAATACAAATTTTGAGTAGAAATTTTGGGAAGAAATTGTGAGTAGAAAATTTGCATTTAACTTTTGAGTAGATTTTTCAAGTAGAAATTTTATGCAGACATTTTCAGAAGAAATTTTAAGTAGAAATTGTGACTAGAAATTTTACGATAAGCTTTTGAGTGGATACTTTCAGTAGAAATTGTAAGTGGAAATTTTGAGCAGAAAATTTTGTGTTGAAATTTGGACCAGCATTTTTCAGTAGAAATTTTGACAAGAAAATTTGATTAGAAATTTTAAGTAGCAATTTTGAGTAGAAAAGTTGCATTTAACTTTTGAGTAGAATTTTCGAGTAGAAATTTTCCATAAAAATTTTGAGTAGACATTTTGAATAGAAATTTTGAGTAGAAAATTAACGCATAAATATGAAGAAAAAATTTTAAAGAGAAATTTTGTGAAGAAATTTTTAACACATATTTTGAGTAGAAGTTTTGAAAAGAAATTTTGAGTAGAAATTTTGAATAGAAATTTTGAGTAGAAATTTTGAATAGAAATTTTGAGTAGAAATTTTGAATAGAAATTTTGACTGGTAATTTTGTGTACAAATTTTGAGTACAAATTTTGAGGAGAAATTCTGAGTAGATATTTTGAGTCGTAATTTTGAAAAGAAATTTTGAGTAGCAATTTTGAATAGCAATTTTGACTGTCAATTTTGAGTAGATATTTTGAGTGCAAATTTTGAGATGAAATTCTGAGTAGAAATTTTGAGTTGGAATTTTGATAAGAAGTTTCGAGTAGCAATTTTGAATAAAAATTTTGAGCAGAAATTCTCATCAGAAATTTTTATTAGAAATTCTTAGTTGCTAATTTTGAGTAGAAATTTTGAATAGAAATTTTGAGTAGAAATTTCTGCAGAAATTTTGATTAGAAATTTTGACTGGCAATTTTGAGTAGTAACTTTGAGTGCAAATTTTGAGAAGAAATTCTGACTAGAAATTTTGAGTCGGAATTTTGAATAGAAATTTTGAGTAGAAATTTTCCATAGCAATTTTGAGTAGAAGTTTTCAGTTGAACTTTTGAATAGAAATTTTCAGCAGAATTTTGTGTAGCAATTTTCTATAGAAATTTTGAGTAGAAATTTGCAGAAGAAATTTGGTGGAAATTTTGTACTGAAATAAATAAATTATTTGCAATTATTTTATTAAAAAAGATTTTGGTTGCTTGTAGTTTTCGCCGTTTTTAAAAAGAAGAATTTATTCATAAATATCAATTTTTATGTCAATTTACTATGAACACAACAAAATACTATTAATTTATAAATTTCTCCTAAATAATCCAGTTCAGTTTCCCATAAATATCTACAACAAAATTATTTGCATAATAGTGAATGGACACATTTTCTGTGGTTATAATAATAAGTCTTACAAAGTAAGTTCGAAGGTACAATAACTTAAAGCAATAATGAATATGAATAGATACCATCAATGAGACCACATAATCCAAATTATAGGATGTCTGCTATCAGATAATTATATTATGACGTTAATACTCTAAATTGCTTTTCGGTGTGCCACAATTCAATTATTGGCGCGCATTATGTAAATATCGAACACAGAATATAGAATTATAATGGAGACGATTAGTTGCATAAAGTTTGTATATTGATGGCATTTAACTTATCATAACTTCTTACTTTTCCACCTGTTGTTATTCGTCCTATTAAGCTGGAAATATTTGATGACGTTTAAGATGGTATTTGGCAATGTACTCTGAAAGCAACGAAAATTTTATTTTCTTCTAACAGTTTTATTTCGAACGAAGAACGGTGCTTTCCTTAGACGAACACTAATAATCACTTGTTTAAGACTAAAAAATATTCATCCAGTTCTGACTTTATGGCACTCGTCGAAAATATTATAATTTCAAGAGGACATACAGAAAATTTTCATAAAACCGCAATTTCGTAATTTACGAAAAAACCAAGTCGTTACGGCTGTTCACCCAGAATATTTTTTCAACTATTTATTTAACTATCGTCAAAACTCATTAATATTGATTAATCGATCGTTGGCATATCATTAAGCCCGTCATCGGCTACAGACCAAACCTCGTATGATATCGTATCGTTTGGTAATTTCTGTTTCTTCAATTTAGAATTATTTCGATATCCTTCTAACCGTCGTCTACCTTTACTAATCTGCGGTCATTATTTCCAAAAGATCTTTTTCTCAACCAAGACATAATAAATGTATAGAAAAATTTCACAGGACATTATTTTGAATTTTTTTCTCTTCTTGTCATTTCTTTTGGTTAATATCGGTTATTAACTTGAAATATCCTCGAATATATTCCACTAAAAGAGGGTAACAAATTATTTCATAATTACAAAATTGTCCACCATTCCCTATTAGGTAATACCTTCCCACATCTCCCTTCCCCTCTTCCCCCACCAATATATATAACAGAAATCAAAACTAAGACGATAAAGAATCTACTAACTAACATCATAGGTAAAAGAGCTTTTAAAAGTCCATTAAACACACTTCATTCTATGAGGTTTCAATCAACATAATCTCCGGATATACCGATCCAAATCTGAACTTATTATCGAAATAGGAACCGTATAATAATGGTTATTAAGCAGAAAAGAAATAAAAACAAAAACGATGTGGACTGTGAGGAAGCGACGGCCAATAACCAGCAACCCTTACACAGTTTCTCTAACCTTTAGTACACTAATAATCGGTAACATTAGCAACACACAATCAATTTGAGTGATTTTTGGAAAACATTACAGAAAACACAAAAAAATTACACAAATCCAGTTAAGAAAAGGAGCTACATTAACCCCCCCCCCCCTCCTTCCTCTAACACAAGTTCAATTCATATCTTAATACAGGAATTAATTCATTCCCCTATGGTGTGTGTAGACAGTCTCATTTAGTCCTGAAATCTCGGCAGGATGCATGCACACTTGGGCATATATAGAAACACACATAATTGAGCATTGGTGACATGGTCGAATATATTTTATATAAAATGTTTTGGGGCTTTTGCTGCTATTATAAAAACTCATACATGAGATCCTGTGTATGGAGGAATGAGGGTTTAGTGCCAAATGACCAGCTTACGAGTAAGTCTTCGACTAGTTTTTGCTGTTGTCATCATTGAATTTGTCATCGTTAACGGGTTGTAGCTAATTCGAAATCCTATCGACCCTCTCGGCTAGACTGGATCTCCCCAGCCAATTTGCAAGTGCTCAGCTAGATTTAATTCTACGAATACAAAATCCAGAAGGATCGAAGTCTCGGCACTACACTATCGCATGCTGGTTCGGAAATGCCACCGCTAGACCGTTCAGAAATTTTGTGCTAATGACTAATTGATTCCCAGAAGCCGACTCCCCGAAAGCTTCAGCTGAACTGGTGGTTTGACCACCCTTCCTTCCCTAACATTAATCCTCCACACATTGTCATATCTGCTCGGTTTTTTTTTCTCCCTCCCAGTTTCAACTCGGACCGTTACTATTCAGCAAGCACCCTGACAAGGGTACATACCGCTTTGCTAAGTATTTTGCTCAAGTTTTAAGGCAAATTGCCAAAACAAATTAATCGAAAATTCAACGTTTTTGTTATTTTATGTGAAAAACGACCACAATCGGTGTTCGGTTCTCTGCATGCTTGACAATAATAATGACAGCAGGAACAATTACCATCAAAGAGAGACAGCAAATAACAACGGAGAATTAAGCCTGAATTGGCGCATACTATACCAGATGAAGGAGTTTCCTTTTCGTTCTTTAAGTGGTATTATTGGTGGTAATTTCAGGAAAATTTTCGTAAACACAGAAAAATTATTGGGAAAAATTTTGTAAAAATAGTTTTTTTTACAAAAATCCTTTTTACTATTCTCTTCTCTAGACAGAGGACATTTGTTCTCCATACTTTCCTATAGAACGGTTGGATTACTTTCAAAGTTTGAAAAAAGTTAATTTACAGGAAATAAAAGTTTCGAGAGAGAAATATTTTGTCAGCCTCTTATTTATCAAAAAACTTAAGTGTATAAATATTGTGAAAATATTTGAAAAGAGGAAAAGATTACAAACGGAAAAGTTGAAAAATTTCGTTTATTTTAGGAAGTTTGTTTTTCTTTAATAAAATACTGAATATAGTCTAGAAAATTTTCTTTTTTGAATGTCACTAAATTTTGAAAGCAAATGACAGCTCACCTTTTTACAGTAAATCCCCGTTTGTAGAAGAAATTTTCGGTTAAAATTTTGAGAAGGAATTTTGAGTAGAATTTTTGAGTAGAAATTTTGTGTAGAAATTTTGAATAGAAACATTTGAGAAAAGATTTAGAGCAGAAATTTTGAATAGAAAATTTTGAGTAAAATTTTGAGTAGAAATTTTGTGTAGAAATTTTGTCAAAAATTTTTGTGAAGAAATTTGGTGTAGAAATTTTGTATAGCAATTTTGAGTAGAGATTTTGAGTATAAAATTAAGCATAAAAATTTTTGAGAAGAAATGTTGAGTAAAATTTTGCGGAGACATTTTGTGTAGAAATTTTGAGTAGAAATTTTCAGTAGAAATTTTGTATAGAAATAAGGAGAAGAAATTTTGCTCACAAATTTTGTGTAGAAAGTTTTGGATAAACATTTTGAGTAGAGATTTTGTGTAGAAATTTTTAATATGGTAGAAAATTTTGAGTAGAAATTTTCATTAGAAATTTTGTGTAGAAATTAGGAGAAGACATTTTGCTCAGAAATTTTGCTCAGAAATTTAGTGAAGAAATTTTGAGTGGAAATTTTGTGTAGAAAATTTTGGGTAGAAATTTTGAGTAGAAAATTGTCTATTAAAAAATTATGAGAGGAACTGTTGTGTAACATTTTAGGAAGACATTTTGTGTAGAAATTTTGTGAAGAAATTTGGAGTAGAAATTTTGTGAAAAAATTTTTTCTAAAATTTTTGAGATGAAATTTTGAGTAGAAATTTTCAGTAGAAATTTTGTTCAGACATTTTTAGTAGAAATTTTGTGTAGTAAATTTTGGGTAGAAATTTTAAGTTGAAATATGTAAAGGAAATTTTAGGTAGAGATTTTGTGTAGAATTGCTGAGAAAAAATTTTAAGTGTGTAGATATTTTGAAAAGAAAACTTTGAGTAAAATTTTGAGTAGAAATTTTGGGTAGAAATTTTGTGAAGAAATTTTGTGAAGAAATTTGAAGTAGAAGTTTTGTGTAGCAATTTTGTGTAGAAATTTTAAGTAAAAATTTGGAGAAGAAATTTTGCGCCGAAATTTTATGTAGAAAGTTTTGGATAAAAATTTTGAGACCAAAATTTGAGTGGAACTTTTGAATAAAAATTTTGAGAAAAAATTCTTATTAGGAATTTTGAGTAGCAATTTTTTGAAATTTTTGAATAGAAAATTTTGAATAGAAATTTTGAATAGAGTTTTTTTTCTTGAATATTTAAGTAGAAATTTTGTGTAGACATTTTCTTTAAAAATTTTGAGACAACAATTTGAGTAGAAATTTTGAATAAAACGTTTGAGTAGAAATTCTGAGTAGTAATTTTAAGTAGGAATTTTGTGTAGAGAATTGAGTAGAAAATTAATTTATAAATTTTTGAGAAGTTTGGGTAGACATTTCGCGTCGAAATTTGGAGAAGAAATTTTTGAGTAGAAATTTAGTGAAGAAGTTTTGAGAAGAAATTTTGAGTAGAATTTCTGCGTAGACATTTTGTATAGAAATTTTTGAATAGAAAATTTTAAGTAAAAATTTTGAAGAGAATTTTTGCGCAGAAATTTTAAGTCGAAATTTTGGGTGGAAATTTTGAGTAAAAATTTTGTGTAGAAATTTTGTGAAGAACTTTTGCATAAAAATTTTGAATAGAAAATTTTGAGTAGAAATTTTGAGTAGAAAATGGTGAGTAAAATTTTAAGAAGAAATTTTGAACAAAAAATTTTGTGTAGGAGTTTTGACAAATTTTTGAATAGAAAATTCTGACTAGAAATTTTGAATATAGTTTTTTCCCTAGAAAATGTAAGTAGAAATTTTGTGTAGAAATTTTTTTTAAAAATTTTGGGAAAAAAATTTGTGTAGAAATTTTGAATAAAATGTTTTGAGTACAAATTCTGATTAGTAATTTTGAGTAGGAATTTGGTGTAGAGACTTGGAGTAGAAAATTAACTTATAAATTTTTAAGAAATTTGGGTAGACATTTTGTGAAGAAATTTTGCGTCGAAATTTGGAGAAGAAATTTTTGAGTAGAAATTTAGTGAAGCAATTCTGAGAAGAAATTTTGAGTAGAATTTCTGTGTACACATTTTGTATAGAAATTTTTGAATAGAAAATTTTAAGTAACAATTTTGAAGAGAATTTTTGAGTAGAAATTTTGAATAAAATGTATTGAGTAAAATTTTGAACAGAAAATTTTGAGAGGACATATTGTGTAGAAATTTTGTGAAGAAATTTTGAAAAGAAAATTTTGAGTAGAGATTTTGAGTAGAAAATTGTGCATAAAAAATTTGAGAAGACATTTTGTGTAGAAATTTTGTGAAGAAATTTTAAGTTGAAATTTTGAGTAGAAATTGTCAGTAGTATTCATCAGTAAACCTTTTCAGGAGAAATGTACATAAAGAAAAAGGCATCACCAATCGAAAAACTCCCATACACCTTGTACTCAAAGTTATATAAGAAAAAATAGTAAAAAGTGTAAAAAATTGTCTTGAAATAATGGCTCATAAATGTTTTCTAAAACGAATTATGCCATTTTTGATTACTTTAATAATAAGAGCTCTTATCGCATCTCATCTCCTGTAGGCACATATTCGCCTCGAAAATGCACACAGATTAATGGACCGACTTCAGTCTCGTGAACATGATGCCGAAATGGCTATCAGGACGAAACCCTGCAGAGCTATTCAGGGAATGTCTAAACATAGCCGATCGTAAAGAATAACGTTGATGATGAACAGTGCACAAGTACAAGGAGGACTACACCACTTTTACTTATTCTATATTTATATAACAACAACAAAAAAAAGCACGCACAAGCAAAAATAAAAACAACAAATCCCCAAAAAAGAAACAAGAAAACCGAATTTTTTTTAGCACATTTTGAATAAGTTTCATAAGTTGCCCAACCCTTGGGGGTCATAACATTTTGCATTATTTTTCTTCGCCATGTTCTCCTACGTCTACTTTTAAGATTGTTTTCCTTTCATTTTTCGTATAAATCTCATATGAAATCTTCCTTATGCTCCCCATTAACATTTTATGAGACCGCTTCAAGTGTATCCTCCTATTCCCCCCCCCCCCCCCTCCTTCTTTGGCGTTTCACAATTTTTTAATGTAATAAAAATTCAACAAACAAACAAATACGGTGTTGGTCGAAGCAGGGGATTAGGCACACGTTAGAGGATGGGTGGTGGTTCTCCATAGTTAATACCATATTTATGACCACTTGTACAAGGAGCAGCTTTGATTTTACTTTCTTTTTTTTTCTTTATACACTGTTAAAAATACTTGAGTTTTATTGTAAATTTTCTTTTTCTCCGTCCACACCCCATGCAGCCTGACTTAATTTTGTTGTTGTTGTTTTCTTTTGAATTTATTCGCAAGAAGATTCGATTCTCTTCCACTTTGGCATCTCGTTCGAATATCTAAACTGTTAAATTTAGTTGTTTTTAGTAGTTAGTTTTTATGTGGAAACGTTTTTCAACAACTCAAGTGTCTTAAACAGCAGTTAATGATATAACTCAAAAGGGACCGAAATTGTGAACGACGATGGGTGTGGCTGGGAGTAGACAGGATTCCGCAAGTGGGTTTGTAGGCAGCATGGTATATGCTCAAATGGTAATCACAGAGACTTAGTAGAATATTCATCCCCAAAATTTCTGGAGTTTTTTGGTATATTTTTGTTGTTGTTCCTTTCTCTATTCTTTCTGTTATGAAATACATTCAATACGTTCATAGGCAAAATGATTTCAAAATCAGAGAAAAGTTGTGTTTTTCTCTTTGCAACTGATATATGTATGCGTGTATGGAGAAAAAAATCCTTTTTTGTTCGTCCCTATCTTGGGACTAATATACAAGGTAATAAATAAAAGTTTTTTTTTTGACGAACCAAAAGAATACAGAGTAAATTTACTATGAAAAGTTGAACAGTATAAGAAAAGGACAAATAACTAGTCAAGTTAAGAAATTTCTATTTAAGACGATAGAAAATAAAGATTTGCAATAAGAAAAAAATTAAGAAAAAACTAATAATAAAGTCATCTCTATGCCAATTGTTTTAATGGTTAATTTTGTGACATAAAAAATGAACTAAATCCTAGAAATCATTCCCACCTTGAACGAACAAAGATGGATTTTAATAAATAAAATTTAAAAAAAAAAATACTCAAAGGATACTAATTTATTCTCGTTTATACACAGAAGAAAATTGGAAAAGTTATTTTAAAAGTTATTGCTTCATTTATTTTTTTTAAATAAGAAAATCATCCCTAATTTTATGGGGAAGAAAATTTCTCGCAAATAAAAATCTAATGCAAGAGCAAATAAATTTCAAAAAAAAAAAATAATAATATTATTACGAATTTATTATTATAAGTTTTTTATGATGATTTATTCTCTAGCCACATAAATTGGTGATAAATATTCTCAACAAAAATCCAAATATATATAATAGAATTCATATAATAAATTATCATGAAATTATTACAAAAAAATCTGGACCAGAACCAAAAGAGTCGTATCGGCCATATTTGCTCAGAAAAAAAGGAATAGGATCTCTAAACTGTATGAGTAATAATCAAGTTTTTATTTTTCATTTTATTTCGTAGGGGAGGAGGGGGAACGAAATTTAACACATTAAATAGAAGCAAAAGTAATTGAGAAAAAAGATTCATTGCCGAAAAGTGAAGGTGTGTCAAAATAGTCTTATTCGAATATAGCGTAAATACGAACAGAACTGACATCTTTACTAAATGGTATAAAAAAATAGCAGGACCAGAAAAGAATAACGTATAAATTACGAGAAACTCATTTAAAAGTTTTATTTTTCTTATTCTTCACTTGTGAGCACATCCCCCCTTGTGAGGTACCATTTGTGAGTCACAACACCCTCTTAGCATAGTTATCTGATTTTGTTGAATGAATATTTTTGCACTTAAACTTAGTTAAATATTCTCTACTTTGAATCCTTTGAAGGATAATAACCAGAGAGAAAGTGAGAGTAAATAAAAAATTAAAGGGATTAATCATATTTCGCAATAACAAGAAGCTACTAACTACGAGTAAGAGATAAATTTCAAAAAGGATGGAACTCTGATAAATTAAGTCTTTTTCTTTTTATCCTTAATAATTGTTTCAGTTTTCTAATAGAATATATATTATATTTAGTTAAGGAAAATGTGTATATTTTCTTCAATTAGAAATTGAATGAAAAGATTTTCGGATAAAAGGATTCTTTCAATAAAAACCAAAAAAAAGGATTTGAAATTTCAATCAAATTGACAAAGTTTAGATTTAGATTTTCTGTTCATAATAAAATTCGAGTCAGATTGATATATTTTCTTTTTGCCATTGTCCTAGCAACGCATAATGGTTCTTTGACAACGTATTTAAAGACAAAAATAAAAAATGCCTATTTAAGGAAGTAAAATCCTTTCGGAAAGTTTTCCAAGAAATTCATTATTTTAATAAAAGGCTATTAAAATTGGTCTGATTCTTTTTGTTGGTGGAACAATTTTTGAACAATTCGTTTTACTATTTTAAGTGATCCTTGATTATGTAACAGCTTCTTTTCACCAAAAAAATACAGACATTAAGCCTCAAATTTTGAAAAAAAAACACAATTTTTTTTCAAAATTTGAGGCTTTGTTGTGGAAAACGACTCCACAATAATTTTTTAGTAAAAATTTTGAGAAGAAAATTTTGAACAAAAAATTTTGAGAAGAAATGTTGAGTAGAGATATAGAGTAGATATTTTTTGTAGACATTTTGAATAGAAATTTTGAGTAGAGATTTTGAGTAGAGATTTTGAGTTGAAATTTTAAGTAGAAATGTTGAGTGAAAATTTTCAATAGAAATTTTGAGTAGAAAATTTTGTGTAGAAATTTTGAATAGAAATTTTGAGTAGAAATTTTGTGTAGAAATTTTGTGTAGAAATTTTCAGCAAGAATTTTGAGTAGAAATTTTGAGCAGAAATTTTGAGTAGCATTTTTAAGTACAGATTTTGAGTAGGAATTTTGTGTAGAAATGTTGAGTAAAATTTTGGGAAGAAATTTTGAGTAAAGACTTAGAGTAGAAATTTTTTGTAGACATTTTGAATAGAAATTTTGAATAGAAATTTTGAATAGAGATTTTGAGTTGAAATTTTAAGTAGAAATGATGAGTGGAAATTTTAAGTAGAAATTTTGAGTAGAAAATTTTGTGTAGAAATTTTGAAAAGAAATTTTGAGTAGAAATTTTGTGTAGAAATTTTCAGCAAGAATTTTCAGTAGAAATTTTGAGCAGAAATTTTGAGTAGCATTTTTAAGTACAGATTTTGAGTAGGAATTTTGTGTAGAAATGTTGAGTAAAATTTTGGGAAGAAATTTTGAGTAGAGATTTAGAGTAGAAATTTTTTGTAGACATTTTGTATAGAAATTTTGAATAGAAATTTTGAATAGAGATTTTGAGTTGAAATTTTAAGTATAAATGATGAGTGGAAATTTTAAGTAGAAATTTTGAGTAGAAAATTTTGTGTAAAAATTTTGGATAGAAATTTTGAGTAGAAATTTTGTGTAGAAATTTTCAGCAGGAATTTTGAGTAGAAATTTTGAGCAGAAATTTTGAGTAGCATTTTTAAGTACAGATTTTGAGTAGGAATTTTGTGTAGAAATGTTGAGTAAAATTTTGGGAAGAAATTTTGAGTAGAGATTTAGAGTAGAAATTTTGTGTAGACATTTTGAATAGAAATTTTAAGTAGAAATTATGAGTGAAAAGCCAACGGGCTCAAATCACAGCTCTGTGGCGGCCAAGTGACATCAGAATTTCGGCTGATTATTTGGTTTTCATTGTGAAAATTTGAAAAAATATACACTATTTTTTTTTTATTTACTTTTTATAAATGCAACTTTTATATGGTCTACCCTGTATTATTAAAAAATTTAATATTTTTTAATTTTTGATAAAATTTAAGTAATTTATATTATTAATTTAAAGAAATTTAGATATAGTAATATTTTATAATATTGACTAATTTTGTGCCAGCAGTCGCGGTTATACAAAAAATATGGAAATAAAGCCTCAAATTTGGAAAAAAAAACCACAACCAAAAGCTGGGGCTTTATTGTGGAAAACGGCTCATATTTTTATACTTAAAAAAATTACCGATTTTTCAAAATTTGAGGCTTTATTGTGCAAAACGGGTCAGATTTTCATACTTCAAAAAAACCGCAATTTTTTTCAAAATTGGAGGCTCCATTATGGGTACAATAAAAAAACCGCCGTTCTTTTTTCAAAATTTGCGGCTTTATTGTGAAAAACGGCTTACATTTTCATACTTGGAGGCTTTTTTGTGGATACAGAAAAACCATCGTGTTTTTTTTCAAAATTTGAGGCTTTATTGGTGATAGATATATCGGAGAGATACTGGAGAGTTCGTTGGATTCGTTTACTTCTGGTCGTTTACGAATATATCGTTAAGTTTATGGTAGTACTTTTTTTGGAAACTAAGAAAATTTTTAAATTATTAATAAATAATTTGTTGTCAAACTCTAAGAATTTGACAATAAATTAATTATTTATAATTCAGTACCTAAACCAAGTTGGGCCTATGGACTCGAAATCTAGGATTCTACTAAGATCGCTTCCAATCACTTTAGTTACCTTTGTAAGAGTGTCATATATCGTGCTTTCAAAATTCACTGTTTCTCGTTATAAAAAAATTTCAAGCTGCTTTCCTATAATATAAGGATTCTCATTATAAAAAATTTCAGGCTCATTTACCATAATTTTAAGGCCTCTCGTTATAAAAAGTTTTAAGCTCGTTTATCATAAATATTCGACCTCTCGTTATAAAAAGGTTTCTGTTCGTTTATCATAAATGTAAGGTTTCTTGTTATAAAAAGTTGCAGGCTCGTTCACCATAAATATAAGGTATCTCGTTTTAAAAAGGTATATGCTCGTTTATCATAAATGTAAGGTTTCTTGTTATAAAAAGTTTCAGACTCGTTTACCATAATTGGAAGGTCTCTTCTTATAAAAAGTTTTAAGCTCGTTTATCATAAATATTTGACCTCTCGTTATAAAAAGGTTTCTGTTCGTTTATCATATATGTAAGGTTTCTTGTTATAAAAAGTTGCAGGCTCGTTCACCATAAATATAAGGTATCTCGTTTTAAAAAGGCTTATGCTCGTTTATCATAAATATAAGGTTTCTTGTTATAAAAAGTTTCAGGCTCGTTTACCATAATTGGAAGGTCTCTTCTTATAAAAAAAAGTATGCTCGTTTTGTATAATGTAAGTTTTCTCGTTATAAAAAGTTTCAAGCTCATTTACCACAATGTAAGGATTCGCGTTATAAAAAGTTGCAAGCTTATTTATTATTAATATAAGCTTACTTATTTTAAAAAGTTTTATGCTCGCTTACTATCTTATAAATGAAATATCCTCAGTGACCCTCTCTGGTAATACCACTCATTGCTTGAGACTCAAATATCCACGAGACTGAATAAAGCAATCAAGAATTAAGTCCCAATAGTTAATTAATAAAATATTTTTGTTAAAGAAAATTTTCCAACAAAACAAAAATCTTAATGAAAATTTGATTTTTATAAAGAAGAAAATTATACACAAAAATTTTTAATATAAAAAATTCTATAATAAATTTAAAAAAAAGTGGAAAAAAATATATTTACTCTTTATAGAAAAGGTTATTGGGAAAAAAATATAAAAAGAAACCTGAAATAATTTATCAAAAAGCAAACGCCCCATTCAGGTACGCACATTCGAGAGTTTATATAAGGAAAAGCATTGTTACCCATTAAAACACCTTCAATTCTCAGTATGCCCATTAACCGTAAAAACAAAACTAATCAAATAATATTGACAAATTTTCCGAAAATGGAGTCCATTCTCAGAAATTGGCCTTAACTTTTAATACAAACAATAAATATGTCCCCTGGATAATATTTTGATAGTGTTATTAATATTTTCCATTATAAAAGGAGCAATCGGAAAATGTTTGTTTACTCAACAGATATGTGCACACACCTTATGGGGTTGGGTGGTGGTGGTTATCATATAGAAATTTGATCGACTTTTAAAAGGATCATCATATGGGAGATATTAGAAAAGTTGATGTTATTTCCTGTCATTAAATATGAGTAGATGGACTTGCAAACACGCATTAGGATATATGCCCACACTTCCTATTAAAAGTGGACCCAAGAAAGGATAATTTTCTAAGGAAATTTATTCTCCCTTAAAATGTAATCAATTTTCTTAATTTACTATCATAACTAATTTACGCATGTTCTATAAGTTATTGTCTTAAATCATAAAATAATAGGAAAGTTGTTGTTGTTTTTTTTTCAAGGACAACACTTTTCTTTGGGAAGATGTTCAGGATTGGTATCCCCAATAAGGAAGGATGTTGGAATTTTTTTTTTTTTGGCAAGTTTTTTTTTTATTTGCCATCATGTCTTGTGATGGTATGACCGAGCCCAAGGACTGCTATATAAAGATCAACGAAGATATTAGAAACTGTTAGGCGATAGCACAATGGTGATAAGAAGAATAATGCTGATGACAACGATGATTTTTAGCTCGACAATGTCGTTGATGGAATCAAATTGGTCTCCATTGATCGATGAAAGCGAACAATAAAACGTTTTTGGCCTAGAAACTAATGACCAATAAAAAATCATGCATTATCTGAGTTGACGTTGCCTACAGTACGAATATGAATATTTCCCAATAAAACTATTTCCCCATATTCCCATCTGCGGATGGGGATGTACGATACTGCTTGGATACGATGCTAAAAATGAGCAGTAGAGCATTAGTAGTAGCCGTAGTTGTCGATTCTATTTGATATTTTATTTACTTTCTGACTTGTATAACTTTATTACTGAATGCATAGTTAGTTGTTGATTTCTCGAGGCTATAAGTAGCGGAGTATTTGCACCCTCAAACCACCACTAACGATTAGGACATTGTCGTAGGCACGTAACTATGACTTTCGATTTTTATTTGTTTATATTCGACTGACTGTTGGTGGTGTTTCGCTATAATATATACCAGTGAATTCATCGTTCCCTTTTATTTATTGTGAACGCATCGCATATACAATAATTTCCAAAATGTGACATCAAATGGTCTAAACAATCGGAACGAATGTGTCCCCGCCAGCAATAAAGAAATAATATTTAGCTTCTAGACATTATTATGTCTTGTAGCCAAATAGTAAATAGTTTTCTTTTATATAGTATCTATTATTTTTATTATAGTTTCAGTAAAATTTATTATATCTTTGTTTGTGCTTCAAGTTTGTGTCTACTCTTTTTGCAATATATTTAAAAAGTACTCTAAAAATTCAAAGCCTCCTCTGATGTTACATTAATTTTTCATATTTTCAATAAATACTCTTTAAACTATTTGCTTTTATTGTATTTCAGTTATTATTATTTGTCTTTATTCTGATAATTTTATTTAAAAAAATAATTGCATTTATAGTTCAAATAAAAAGTTTTTTAAAAATCCCCCTCTAATTTAGAGACACAAAAACGGTTAACCAGCAATTTTTTTCGTTTTGGCTTTTCCCCTAATACTAATTATAAAATCATAATTTTTTATTAGACTTTAACCAATTTTAATATAAAATTTGTAATTAGTCTATAAACAAATTCAGATAAACCATAAGAAAAAAAAAGTGTTCATGTTACTTTTACACTGAACTAAAAATGGGGTATAGTGCATTATTGGAACATTTTATTAGTAAATTAATTTATTAATTTTTAAAAAAAATATGCATCTATAATATGAGAGGAATTTATGAAAAATATTAAAAAATTATAATTAATGGGGAATTTTAAAAAAAAAACACCTTTTCAAAGTCCCCTTGTACGAAATAGTCACAGGTTTTATATAAGCCTCGGTGGATGTTTTCGATTAGGTGTCATTGAAACCGAGCAGTATAAATTATCTTCATAATAAATCTATTCATTAGTAGGGGTTTTAAAAAAAAATGGAATAAACTTAATTGCGTCACTGTGGGCGTGAGCTCTTTGAAGATGACCATTTTCGTGGGTGGCTAAAGAGTGTAAAAAAATTTTAGTGGTAAATAAAATCTAAAAATTTAATAAATAATATTTGTCTGCATAAGTAAAGAGTATCAAAATAAGTTCAAAATGGATGCCTTCCAGACCAGTTTACAAAATGAGGTACTTTCAGACTCTACAGTGGAAAGTAGGAGAAATTAATAAAAGAACTTGGGAAAATCTTTAAAATAAAATTGGTACCTATGATTCCAAACTAACGTAAACGTCTGCGTCACCACCAAAAAATTGCAAGTAAGTTCATATAAAAAGTTTCTGCTTCTTTCCCATAATGTTAGGTTTATCACTATAAAAAGTTTTAAGTTCGTTTATCATAAATGTAAGGTTTCTCGTTATAAAATGATTCAAGCTTCTTTCTCATAATATAATGTTTCTCGTTATAAAAACTTTTAAGATCGTTTATCATAAATGTAAGGTTTCTCTTTATAAAAAGTTTCAAGTTTCTTTCTCATAATGTAAGGATTCTCGCTATAAAAAGTTTCAAGCTCGTTTCCCATTATGGAAGGTTTCTCGTTATAAAAAGTTTCAAGCTCGTTTACCATAAATGTAAGGATTCTCGTTATAAAAAGTTTCAAGCTCGTTTACCATAAATGTAAGGTTTCTTGTTATAAAAAGTTTCAAACTTCTTTCCCATAATATAATGTTACTCGTTATAAAAAGTTTTAAGCTCGTTTATCATAAATGTAAGGTTTCTCGTTATAAAAAGTTTCAAGCTTCTTTCACATAATATAATGTTTCTCGTTATAAAAACTTTTAAGATCGTTTATCATAAATGTAAGGTTTCTCTTTATAAAAAGTTTCAAGTTTCTTTCTCATAATGTAAGGATTCTCGCTATAAAAAGTTTCAAGCTCGTTTTCCATTATGGAAGGTTTCTCGTTATAAAAACTTTCAAGCTCGTTTACCATAAATGTAAGGATTCTCGTTATAAAAAGTTTCAAGCTCGTTTACCATAAATGTAAGGTTTCTCGTTATAAAAAGTTTCAAGTTCCTTTACTATAAATGTAAGGCTTCTCATTATAAAAAGTTTCAAGCTCGGTTACCATAATTGAAAGGTCAGTAAGTCCGAAAAATTGCCAGTAAGTCCAAACCCACTAGTATAAAGGACTAAGCTTCTATTTTTTTTTATTTATTTAAGAAAAATTGAACCAAGAAAATTATATAAAATTTGTTGATTATCGAGCATTTTTTGAATGCAATATGGATCAGTTTGGCGAAGGGGATGGTCTTCATAGTGCATGCTTGACACTATTCCGAAAATGCTTTAATTCAATTATGGTACACACTTTATTGTAGAACTGTGTTCCTTACTCACCATTTATCTTATGAGTTTTCTTGTGGAACTTTTTTGAATCAATTTATAACAAATTTTAGTGAACCAAAAACAACAATAAAAAATAAATGATTAGAGAAGATTTTAAATAAATAAAATCGTACAAGCAGTAACTACCAAATAAGAAAAAATCAAATATGAATGGGAAAATTGTCAGCATTTTACAGATGAAATGAGTAGAAACCATCGATGGAAAAAATGAGGTAAGCACAGCTAGGCACTGAATAAAAATACTGTAAACTGTGAAAAAAACGTTAACAATTTAGAGAAATCAAATCGAATCGAATGAAATCGAACGGAATCCCACATAAATGGGAGCATACAACTTTGATGGTATATCGTCAGAATAGTCTGCAATAAAATTTCTGGGAGTGGTTCAACTGAACGATTCTGTTGAGAACTTCTATGAAGAGATAAATTTCGAAGAATCGGCTATTGGTGGTAGCCGTGGCTGGAGTTGGTGGCTGCTAACCTTACTGGTAGTGGGGAGACACAATCGTCTTATACGAGCCTTGCCAGCCACTTGATCAGGCTTCGACAAGGACAATTTATACCATTTGTTTGCCAGCCTGCCGTGGCGTAATGGTCGATTAAATTTACTACATTGTACGATGAGTAAACCTCATTCGATTTAGGAAGCAAGTACTTCGTATTCAGCTGGCCATACAATCGACTGACTGTGTTATTCCATCAGGACAGGACGACTATCAATACACGACTATGTTCCGCAAAATAGATAGTCTCTCAAAACGGAACCATTCGAGGATAAAAATCCTAAGATATACACTTCAGTTTTGAGATAAATTCTCGATTCTTCCCATTGTTCATGTATTTTCTTGTTTTATTGTATACTTTTTAGATTTTTTTACCACATTTTTCCTACACTTTTACTTAAAGCTTTAGTCACAATTCTCTATGGTTTCTGATACTACATCGACAACAATTTATGTAATCTGTAATGGATGTAATCTGTATATTTTCGATTCTTGATTCAACTATGAAATACTAAATTTTTAATCCTTTCCAATTTAGTATTTCATAAAGAAGATATAAAAAAATTAAGTTGAATTTTTGGTAGAAATTTTTCGTCAAATCTGTTTATTGAAAATTTTCAGACAGAATTTTTGGTAAAAATTTTTGAACAAAATTTTTAAAGGAAGTTATAATTAAAAATTTCCGGATCAAATTTTTGGTTAAAAAAAAATCGGACAAAAGTTTTGGTAAAAATTTTCGGACAAAATTTTGGTAAAAAATTTCGGACAAAAGTTTTGGTAAAACATTTCACATAATTTTCCCATAAACATTTTCGGTACAAAGTTTTGGTAAAATGTTCGGTAAAAATCTCTAGTAAAAATTTCCGTACCAAATTTATGGGGAAAAAAATCGGTCAATATTTTTGGTAAAAATTTTCGGACAAAAATGTTGGTAAAAATTTTCGGACAAAATTTTGGTAAACATTTTCCGACGAAAATGTTGGTAAAAATGTTCGGACAAAATTTTGGTAAACATTTTCCGACGAAAATGTTGGTGAAGTTTTCAGTGAAAATGTGCGGTAAAAATTCCGCACCAAATTTTTGTTTAAAAAAAATCGGACAAAAGTTTTGGTAAAAAATTTCAGATAATTTTCCCGTAATCATTTTCTGTACAAAGTTTTGGTAAAATGTTCGGTAAAAATCTCTTGTTAAATATTCCGTACCAAATTTATGGGGAAAAAAAAGTCGGTCAATATTTTTGGTAAAAATTTTCGGACAAAAATGTTGGTAAAAATTTTCGGACAAAAATTTTGGTAAACATTTTCCGACAAAAATGTTGGTGAAGTTTTCAGTGAAAATGTGCGGTAAAAATTCCGCACCAAATTTTTGTTAAAAAAAAAATCGGACAAAAGTTTTCGTAAAAATTTTGGGACAAATGTTTTATTTAAAAAAATTCAGACAATTTTTCCCGTAGAAATTATCCATACAAATTAAAAAATTCGAAAAATTAACTCGCTAAAAGTTATCATAAAAGTATGCCTTTAAAATATTCTTTTTAAATTTGCGGACAAAATTTTTAGCTAATTTGTGATTGCAAAGCTTTTCAGTTCCAAAATTCCAACGTTTTTTATAATTATTTTGATAAAAATTTCCGAAAAAACCCTTCAAAAAAAATTTTGCACTTTTTTTGGTAAAAAAATTTGGACAATAATTTTTGCTAAAAATTTTCGGACAAAACTTTTTCTAATCATTTTTGGACAAGACTTTTAGTAAAAAATTTTGGTAAAACTTTCGATGAAACTTTTGGTAAAAAAAGTATTTTCAATAAAAATTATCCGATAAAATTTTAGGACAAAATTTTTGATAAGCATTTTTATAAAACATTTTCGATAAAAAATTTGTGAACGAAATTTTCGTTAAAAATATTTGATAAAATTTGTTTATCACAATTTTCGGCCAATATTGGTAGAAATTTGCAAATATTTTCAGTTTTCGATAAGAATTATTGTTAAAAACTTGTGGAAAGCATTTTTATAAAACATTTTCGATAAAAAATTTGTGAACGAAATGAGCGTTTAAAATATTTGATAAAATTTGTTTATCACAATTTTCGGCCAATATTGGTAGAAATTTGCAAATATTTTCAGTTTTCGGTAAGAATTATTGTTAAAAATTTCTTTAAAAATATTTGGTAAACATTTCTGATAAAAGGTTATTAGTGATATTTTAAGTATCGGTTTTTCACAAAAAAATCTCGGACAGAATTTTTGCGCTAAAATTTTGATAAAAATTTTCGGACAAAATTTTTGGGAAAAATCTTCTGTAAAAATTTTTGGTGAAAACTTTCGATTAACATTTTCAGTCAAATTTTGCAGTTAAAATTTTCTGTACATATTTTCGGATGTAAATATTTTTATTAAAAATTTGTAGAAAAAAATTTCGATCGAAAATTTATATATGAGAATTTATTTATATTTAAAAAATTTGTACACCGTAAAAAGTTGTTTCAAGATTTTTTATGTATTATATTTTCAAGACTGAAATAATTTTTTAACAAGAACACTGATATGAAAATTATTAATAGCACTTTAATATGAAATGTAAATTTACCAAATATATGCTAAATTTTCCGAAGAAAAAACTAATAAAAATATTGATCTGTTTTTTGCTGGAAGAATATTTTGCCTACAGCGATTAGGGTTTTAAAATTCCTAACATGTTCAATTATCGTTGGATAAGTGCTGTTTGTAATTTTTTAACATAACCTCAATTGATAACGTGACAAAATTTTCCTAATATCTCGGGCAATATTCCTGCATTTGTATTCGTGTTCGTCGCACATAAAACACCAGCCGTCGTTTCGGTAATTAAATCAAATTGAATGAATTTGTACTTTTGAAGATACACGGAAACAAAGATGAGATCCGAGTAATATGACTCGGGCATGTGTTGTACTACTTCGTTATATGATAAGAACTTTATGCGATTTAGAAGAAAATAAAGATATTATCTAATCGTTATCCCGTTTAGGCATTGTCTTGATCTGAATAGACGTAAAAAGTATACTTATAGAAGCATAAGATTGGATACTTCCCGAAGGATATTGATTCCATTAGGGGACTGCCGAATTTTCAGTATTTTTATTGACTGATAACTACTGAAAATTATTTTTTTTTATATTGAAAAATTAAATTTTAACTCAAACTACTGAAAGGGTAATTCAGAATCTAAAAGCAGCTTTTATTATTATTTTTACAATCCTTTTACTAAATTTTGTTGTTACACAATAAAATCGGAAGGTTACAAAATGCATTTTAGCAATGTTGATTTATGCAAAAATTACGCAAAACTTTATGTCAATATTCACTAACACCAGAAATAAAAATAATATTTTACTTGCTGATGACTCTTTTTATTATAAGTTCTTAATAATCTCATTAAAGATTCTCAATAATCTTCTTAAAATTCTTTTTTACAAATTAAACTTTTTCCTATTAAATATTAATATGAGAAATATTTCTTGCTACTTTCAATGTTATTGTGAGTTTTTTTTACCCTTCGTTCAGTATTTCCTTGATAGTTGAATTAATATTCAAATTAGCAAAAGTTTTCATGCTCATTAAAAAATATTAATTATTATTTGAAAAATAAAATTAATATTTACTATATAAAAAAAATGTGTTTTTTTTATCTTCTTATTAAAAATACTGCAATTTTGATGAGGGTTTTGCATGGTTACTTATTAGCCGGAAGTACTGTGGAAAGAAAATTTCCACCCCTTCTTATTTTATGATGCTGGTAAGCCAACTACTTAACTTAACTAAGATATTCTTAGTATATCAGAAATCTCTATCTTTTCTTAAAAGAATTACTACCTCTTATCTGGACGGTAAAGTTTTCTTCTCCTACATCGGCATTAATAAAAATCACATCCGATCAGATTTATGAGCTTTTAGCTTATTTGTTCTCGAACTGGTCGATAATAAGTCATAATTCCATGGATTTTCTTTTTTAAATCATTTTTATCTTCGAATTATAAGATTTGTAAGGAAAATAGATTTATAAAGAAAATATTTCGAGAGAAAAAAAAAAATTAAACGACAAAAATTACTCAACAAAAAAAATTTTAAATAAAAATTTTCGAGGAAACAGTTTTTCTGTGAAATTTTTTCAAATAATTTTTTTTTCTCGTGAGTTTTTCTAGTGAATTTTTTCTAGTGAGTTTTTCCAGTCAAATATTTCCTTAGGACCTTTCCAGTATAATTCTTTTCAGAAAAATTTTCTCTCGTCTCAGAGACAACAAAAAATGCCTGTGATATTTTTCCAGTGAATTTTGCTGGTGACTTTTTTCAGTAAAATTTTTCCAGTGAAATTTTCCTAGTAAAATATTTCCTTATACATTTTCCAGTATCACGGGAACTTTTTTCCCGTAATTTTTCCAGTATAATTTTTTCTACAGAATTTTTAGTAAAATTTCGAGTACAGTTTTTGTATTAAAAATTGTTCACAATAATTTGTCTAAGCAAATTTTTTCAGTCCAAAATTCTAGTGAATTTTTATAGTGAATTTTTGCCTTGAAATTTGTCTAGTGAAATTTTCTCTGTGAAATATTTCCACTAATCGCTAAATAGCCTCATGTTCATCGCGCTACAGAATGGCATCTGACTCTCATAAAGTAAGTAATAGTTTAGTAAGTTTCAAGTGGAATTTTTGTAGTAAAAATTTACTACTAAAATTTGTCTATGAAAATTTTTTCATTGAAAAATTTTAGTGAATTTTTATAGTGAATTTTGCCAGCAAATTTTTGCTTTTAAATCTATCTAGTGAAATTTTTCCCGTGAAATATTTCCGGCGATCGCCAAATGGCCTCATGGTAGTAGTGCTACCGAATAGTCTCTGGCTTTTATCTCAGAGACCCTACAAAAAAATATTTCGGGTGATATTTTTACAGTGAATTTTTTCAGTTACATTTTCTAGTATAATTTTTTCCACTGAATTTGTTCAATAAAATTTTTCGTAGTAAAAATTTTGCACTAAAATTTGTCTAGTGAAATTTTTCTCGTGAAATATTTGCGGTGATCGCCACATGGCGTCTGGCTCTTATCTCAGAGACCTTACAAAAAAAATATTTCCCATTAAAATTTTTTTATTTTTTGTTAGTAAATTTTTCCAGCGAAATTTACGCATTAAAATTTTTCCAATAAAATTTTTCTGCGAAATTTTGCCACCGGATTTTTTGGTTTTTCAGCGAAAAAATTTTTTCTGTAAAGTAAAATTTTTTCTACTGAATTTATTCAGTAAAATTTTTCTACCGAATTTCTAGTGCAATTTTTATAGTAAAAGTTTTTCCAGTGAAAAATTCTAGTGAATTTTTTTGCATGAAATTTTCCTCATTAAATATTTCTGGTAATCGCCAAATGGCCTCATTAATTTAATGAGGCCATTGGCGCTGCAGAATAGCTTCTATATCTTATCTCAGATACCTTACAAAAAACAAATTTCGGTGCAGTAAATTATTTCCTTAGGACCATTTTTCACGTGATTTTTACAATATAATTTTTTGCACCGAATTTGTCCAGTAAAATTTGTCCACTGAATTTTTTAGTAAATTTCCCAGCGCAAATTTCTTAGTAAAAGTTTTCCATTGAAATTTTTCTAAGAAAATTTTTTCACTGAAAAATTTTAGTGATTTTTTGCCATGAAATTTGCCCTGTGAAATATTTCCGCTGATCGCCAAATGACCTCATGTTCGTGACGCTGCAAAATGTCTTCTAGCTGTAATCTAGCTAGTGAAAATTTTCCCAGTCAAATATTTTTCAGTGAAATTTTCCCAGTCAAATATTTCCAGTACAATTTTTTCCACTGAATTTTTTAGCCAGTTTTTGAATGCAATTTTTGTAGTAAAAGTTTTCCACTAAAATTTGTCTAGGAAAATTTTCTTAGTGACAAATTTTAATAAATTTTTCAGTGAATTTTGCCAGTGAACTTTTCAAAATTTTAAATTTAGTCTTTAAGTTTGTCTAATGAAATTTTCCCGTGAATATTTCCGGTGATCGCCAATGGCTTCATGGTACTTCATAAAAAATATATTATAGGGACTTCATTAAAATTTTTCCAATAGAATATTTCCAGTGAATTTTTGCCTATCAATATTACAGGGAGTTTTCTTAATGCAATTTTTCTGGTGAAATTATTCCAGTAAAATTTTTCCCATGAATTTTTCCACTTCCTTTTTTTATAGTGAATTTTTTTAGGAAACAGATTTCTTCTGAAATTTTTCTAATTTTTTTAGTGATTTATTCCATTGAAATTTTTTAGTCAAATTTTTCCAGTATATTTATTGGTTTTTCAGTTAAATAAATTTTGTCTGTAAGGTTTGGCCGTGAAATTTTTCTAGTGAATTTTTTTATGAAATTTTTCAAGGCAATATTTTCTATAACATTTTTCCAGTGAGTTTTGTCCAAGAAATTTGTCTAATGAATTTTGTCCAGTGACTATTTTAAGTGAAATTTGTTTCAGTAAATTTTTGCCTACCAATTTTTTTAATGAGTTTTAACCAGTGAATTTTTTCTTATTAAAATTTTTCTAGTAAAATTGTTCCAATAAAATTTTTCGCAGTAAAACAATTGTCAGTGAATTTTTCCAATAATGTTTTGAGTACAAATTTTCCACTAAATTTTTTAGGCGTGATTTTTTAGTGTAATTGCTCCATTAAAACTTTTTTGTTACAGTAAAATTTGATTCAGTAAAATTTTTTTAATATTTTGTTGGTGCAATTTTGCTAGTTAAATGTTTCCATTAAAATTTTTCCCGTGAAATTTTACTAATAAAATTTTTCTAGAAAGATTTATTCCGTGAAATATGTTCCATGAATTTTTTCACAGAAATTTATTCCATGAATTTTTCCACTGAATTGTTTTCAGATGAATTTTTCCCTTAAAATTTGTCCAGTAAAATTTTTTCCGTGAAAGTTTTCTGTTATAATTTTTCCTGTGAATTTTTTCAGTAATTTTTTTCATGGCAATTTTACTAGTAAAAATTTTTCTAGTGCATTTCTTCAACAATATTTTCGGAGTAAAAATTTTGAGCTGCAATTTTTATTACAAATCTTCTGTAGAAATTTCCTTTTCGCAAAAATTATTATAATATTTTTACAATAATGCGTCCCTGCAGCATATACGTACGGTTTAACATTGTTAATTTTATTATTACATTGCCATATTCTTCCTCTCTTAAATAGAAGGAATGGAATTATTTAAATTAACGAAGTCTTAGGAATTCGAAAGAAAAAACTTAAAACTTCTGACTTTTGGGGGGGAAAAAACCAAACAAAACAAATTTCAAATATCATAAATAATCTCAATAAACATAACTAACATGTCTAAAAGCTACAATAAAATAGTAAATTTAAAGAGCATCATTTTTCTTTTTATTTCAGTACCTAGCCGCCTTATGAAGCCCCCTTTTTAAAATATATTTAATAGAAAAGTTAAAATTTTTCGGGAATAATTGTACATAAGAAAATAAAATTATTAGAGCGAAAGGAAGAAGTTTTACAAAAGTCGAGAGATAAAGTTATTTGCAAAACAGGAATTCTATTGTGCCGGATGAGTTTGTCTTATAAATTTCCATAGAAAGAGGGGAATAAATTTGCATCGGAAACGGAAATAGAAGCTTAGTGCGTTCAACTGTTTCAAATTTAGAAATTCCTTCGGTGGGGCTCTATCAGTATATCTTCCTCCTTCCTTACTAAAATCGAGCTAATTTTACCACTCTTTCCTTGACAAAGCTTCAAATCTAAATAATATTTTTTTTATAGTAATGAGATTATTAAACGAAATTTGTAGTTTTAAATTTCCAAAGACGATACTTTGAAGCTTGTAGTGTAATAATTCAGAAATTTAACCCTCTTCCCCATTCCACAATCCTTTTCGACCAAAATTCCCATCCTGATTCCTCCATAACATAAATTATTTATTGCCCAGAACCAGATACAATTTCTTACCCCCGTAAAAAGTTACTATCCACTAAGAATTACTGCCATTTTTTACCCTTCCTTCTTTTTGCCGTAATAGTTTAGAAATTTCCAGTAAAATAATATTTTCATAAGGATGACGACAAGATGCCTACAGCGAAAAGAACGAAAAGGACAACTCAGCCAAATATCGTATAAAGTTTCAATTTTTATCATTTTGTCAACTAATTGATTTCCTATTTTACGATTTGGAGAAATTCCATAAAATTCCAAAGGAAATAATAATCATAACATTGCCAAATGGGAAACGGGAACTTCCAAAAATAAGGAATGATGAAACGCAATATCGGAAAAGCCAAGACGGTGTAAAGTTTTTTATAGCCACCTTAAAAGGGTCCTTTCTCTTGTTCTGGTGCCATCATCCTGTTGGCTGTACCGCAGCCATATTGTGGATGTTGTGGAAGCTGTTGTGTGGATTTCGTTAACTGCTATCAGAAAATTACAGAGATTCGATGATTGCCTATGGTCAGCTGCAAATAATGGAATTGATGATGGCCAAAAGTTGATAACGACTTCGATTTGGTGTTAACTGGGGGAGAACTCGTGTTCCGCAGCAGTGATAGTCATAAACTTTGTTATCCATCAAAGCTACAAGAACACGCTGAAGATTTACGCCCTGCCACAGGCCAAATGAGTCCTAATGGACTTTTGGACACAGAATTTCGCCAACTTAAATTTCTCTTTTCGATCATAAATATTTTTATCTCGAAATGAATTTTTACTTTTATGCTTTGTTTTGTGGAAATTACAAGCAAATTGCAAAGCGGTACTAAAATTATTAACTAAGAAATTTAATGAGTTTCTCAGCTACTGTTAAATGTCTGAGAATGTAGCTTAAAGAATAAAGTAACGTTGATAATCTTAATTTGTAATTTAGTATAATTTTTAAAATGGTTATTTCAGTACCTTTTTAAATGCATTTTTTTCCCCTTCAAAAATCGAAGCGTTAATTTATTGAATTTAGCAGAAATTTTGTAAAAAAAAATTTTGATTGAAACTTTTTCATTACAAAATTTCGATTAGTTTTGTTAAAGAATTTTTTTCAATTTTTTACCTAAAATATTAAAAGTTTTCAATAAAACTTTGTTGAATAAAATTTGTTTGGTAAAATTTTTGTAATATAAAATTATTTAATAATAATTTTTTACAGTAAAAAAAAGTTTCTTCAATAAAAACTTTTTCAATTTATAATTTTTTAGTAAAGAATTTTCTGTACAAATTTTAATTTAAACATTTTTTTGGAATAATTATTCTGGAAACAATTTTCTATCAAAAATTTTGTTAATAAATTTTTTTCAGTATATTTTTTTTTTAAACTTTTGGCCTAAAGAATTTGTTTAGCTAAAATTTTGCCAGTCAAATTTTTTTCGGTAAACATTTTCTCTGTAATAATTTTTTCAGTAAGAACTTTTTTTTGTAAAACTTTTGCCGTAAAATTTTTTAGCGTAAAGATTTTTTTCAATAAAAATTTTTTTATGGTAATTTTTTCAGTTAACATTTTTTTGTGTAAAATTTTTTCAGTAAAATTTTTTTTTTAGTAAAAATTCATTTCATCAAAAATTTGTTTCACTAACCATTTTTTAGTAAATATTTTACAGTAAAAATTCTTTTCAGTAAAAATATTTTTAAGCAAAATTTAAAATTTCGTAAACTATTTTTCAAGCATACATTTTTCCAGTAAAAGTTTTTTCAGTACGAATTTTTGCAGTAAAACTTATTTTCAATAAATTGTTTTTGGTAAAATTTGTTTCAGTAAAAATTTTTCTGTAAACATTTTCTCTCAAAAGTTTTATGTAAAAATTCCTCTGTAAAACCGTAAAACGGTTATGTAAAACCGTAAACAATTTTGCAGTAAAATTTCTTCTATAGAATTTGTTTCCGTAAACATTTTTTTAGTAAAAATTTTTTCTCGCCAATTTATTTAAGTAAACAAAATTTAGTTAACATTTAATTCCGGAAACATTTTTTTAACCATAAATGTTTCCAGTAATCATTTTTTTAATTAGCATTTTTCACTAAGAATTTTTGGAGTAAAACTTTATTCAGCTGAGAATTTTTGCAGTAAAAATTTATTTTCTGTAAAGTTTTTTCTGTAAAATATTTTCAGTAAACATTTTCTCTCAAAAGATTTATGTAAAAATTCCTCTGTAATATTTGATTCCGTAAACGTTTTCTCAGTAAAAAAATTTTTTTGCCAATTTGTTTCAGTAAAATTTAATTCCGTAAACATTTTCTTAAGCATAAATGTTTCCACTAAACATTTTTCCAGTAAACATTTTTTTAGTTAGCATTTTTCAGTAAGAATTTTTGCAGTAACAATTTTTGGAGTAAACTTTATTCAGCAGAGAATTTTTGCAGTAAAAATTTATTTTCTGTAAAGTTTTTTCAGTTTTTTCGATATAATATTATCAGTAAACATTTTTCAGTACACATTTACTGTCAAAAGGTTTCTGTAAAAATTCCTCTGTAAACTTTGTTTTAGTAAACATTGTCTGTGAAAGAATTTTCACAGACAATGTTTATTGAAACAAATTTTATAATTTGTTTCAATAAAATTGTTTCTAAGGAAAAATTAAAGGTTTTTTTAAGTAAACGTTCAGTAAATAAAAAATAAAAAAAACGAAAGATTAAAAAGACAGGTAATAATTTTCTTGAGATAGTATTTGTTTTATTTTTAACTGCAAGTCATTTAGTTTTCTTTACAACATTAATTTTAAAAATATTCCTTTAAAAATAAAACTTCTCTCATTTTAAATGTAACAAATCATCTTTTGTTCGTCTTTCAAAATTATCATAAAAAAATTAATAATTAATAATTTTCGAAATCAAAAATATCCCATTAAATATATTTTCAATTGATTAAAATAAATTTTATGTGTAAGTTAACATCTTTTAGACAATAATAATTATAAGTTTAAAATTTATTACATGTGATAAAAACAGCAAAGGCAAAATGTAAGAATTTTTTTTTTAATTTTTATGTGAAATTTTTATGTATGCATTCTTTTTTGATAATTTTTTTTTTATAATTTTTAATTAGTTTAAAATAATTTCGTAAAAGGTCAGATTACGGGCAAATTCACGGTAATGGGTAAAAATTGTTGAAGATTTTCGTCTTGTCGCTCCTATTTAACACTCGACACCCTTTTCTTCACAAACGTCATTTTCATTGAAGCTCTCCTCAGCGAGCAATTTTCCACGTACTCCAGGCTGTAAGTGGTTCGTATTTGGTTTTTTTTTTTTGTAAATAAAAATTTTGATATTTTTAAATATTAAATATTAAAATAAAAACAATAAAAGTGCAGCGATTCTTTTACCTTGCCATGCATCAAAACAAATGGAAGTTCAGCGCATAGTTCTCCGCCCAATGCTCCAAGGAAAAGTTTAACCTTAACAGCATAAGAGACAATAATTCCGAAAGCGTCACGAGTCTCCGGAGATGCCAATCTAAAATTAAGATTATCATAAAAAGGATTATATCAAAAGATGTGTTAATGTGGGAAAAGTCTAAACTGAAAATTGAGATATTTTCTTACAGAGTTGTTGAGGCCAAGCAAGGTTCTTGCATTTTTATTTGGCCATCAAGAGCAATGCCAGGTCGGTTCTTGTTGGATGCCAAAGATGGATTCAGATAGATGACTTTTTGGACGCTTGAACCTGGCTGAATTGGGCAACCTTCGCCAGTTTCCATAGAGGCGACAGTATTGCGAAACTGTCCATTCTGGAAGAGGACTACATCGACTCCTTGTTGGACCATCGCCTTGATTTTCTTCACAACCTTTGTGATTATAGAAATAATTTGAAAATTTTTATCAGACTTTGTTCTTTTGTAGACAAAAATTTTTGTGTTGTTTTTTTTGGGTAGGGGGGTGAGAGGGGGAGTGGGAAAAACACACCTTGTTCGAGTTGTTCCTGACGCAAATGTTAACAGAAATCTTTTCGCCATGCTGATATAATTGCTTGTCGAGAGTCACTTCAAGTTCGAGTTCTCCAGGCGATAGCAAAAAGTCCTTGCGGACAAGAGTGCAAGGTTGGACACCTCGTTTGGTTGGTGCAAACTGAACCTTACGAATTCCCAACGAGACAGTGCTTCTACGATGAGTACGATCGATGTCAGAGTCTCCAGCAAAGACCTGAGAGTAAATATTGGGAAATTTTTTTTTATATAATAATTTTTTAAGACAAACAAAAACTCACCTTAACAAAATACTGAACACCACATGGAGCACCCTCCTCGTTAGCTCTCTGCTGTAGAACAACAGATGCTGGAGAGCTAATTGGCAAATTCATAACGAACGGGAATGCATTTGGTCCCAATTTCTTCATCAGACGGTCTTGCATCTTTGTCATGTTCATATCATCCCCCTTTTCGACTGGATGAATGCATTGGGATGCAAGAACCAATTCCTTTTGGAAATTAAGCCCCATAACCTCATCCTCTTCACGGCCATAACGGAAACTGCAAATTAACTGAACGAAAACCTTACGATTGTACTTGACGTATTCGTCATCCAAAACCACAATTCCATCTGTAAACGGGAAAATTTTCAGCAAAAATACAAAAATTTTTAAATAAGTTTTTTTTTTAAATTCAAAAGAAAAAAAAAAAGATTTTAGTTTTCTTGGAAAAATTTTCAATTTTCTTGGGAAAAATTTTCAATTTTTTTGGAAAAAATTTCAATTTTCTTGAAAAAAGTTGAATTTTTAGAACAAAAATTTTTGTTTGGTTCTTTTTTAAGAAGAATTCAATTTCTTATCGCAAATAAGTGTTAATTTTTATTAAGTAATTTTTTTTAATCTACTCTTCTTATCATTTGCATTTATATGACCTCAAGGACCTAATCGGTATTTACATGGCCTCTAGACCTAAATCGTCTTTGACTCATCGAAATTTTGTAGTAATTGAAAAAATAATATTTAAAAATAATAATGAAAATATTGATAGTATTTTTGTTGTTGTTGTTGTTGTTGTTAATAATAATTAAGTTCGATCGTTTAAAAACTAAAAAGAAATTTCTCTAAAATATTTGGTATAATTTTTGAAATTGTTGTAAGAAAACCAA
The DNA here is from genome assembly GCA_958298945.1 of Atherix ibis. Classification (NCBI taxonomy): domain Eukaryota; kingdom Metazoa; phylum Arthropoda; class Insecta; order Diptera; family Athericidae; genus Atherix; species Atherix ibis. Next base: position 81,604,879 of record OY282609.1, read on the forward strand.
CAACAACAAAAAATTTAATTTTCATAATAATAAAAATTCGATTGAATCCTCCCATCTGTGATAATAAGTTCCACTTTTCAATAAGGTAATTTTGATATTTACCAACAGGCTCTATAGCAGACACAGAGTCGACAAAATCACGTTTGCCCATGTACAGGGTGACACGTCCATTTGGCGAGCACTTCTTGAATACTTTAAAGTTGACAACCATTTTGTTTTTTTTTTTGTTTTTCTCTTTAATAACACTTAACAATTGAAGTCTTTTTTTTTTAATTATAATTATATTCTTCTTTTATTTTTTATTTCACCAACGATAACCAATAATAACCAATATTGTTGCTTATTAACACTGACTATGGAGAAAAATTGAAACTCAAACTGGCACCACGTTTAATTTCCTATTAATATGATAGCGTGTGTGTTTCTATCAATTTTGGTCCGTGATTAAATCGTTGGTGGAAAATGATTCTTCAATTTCGATTAGTTGTTAATATTTTTTTTTCGATCAATTTTAATTTAACAAATGCTTTAAAAGGTACTGTTTGCGCCTTAAAGTCGTAGTGTTCACTGAACGAATTTACTTGGCGTACCTGCCCTATATAGTGACATTTATCCAATTAGCACAATAACAACCCCCCATCCCACCCTATTATTGATATTTAAAGGAGACCTACACGAGTGTACCACTCTAGGGCTTCCATATGTTATTTGTTTAGCCAATTGATTTTTGATTTGGTCATACTTTTTTTTCATACCGTTCCTCTTCTATTATTTATAATTATCTCTACCATAAAAACAAGTAAGTATCTTGTAATTTCTCATATGTCTTTATTGTCAACTTTCATTATTTTACCAATTGTTTGGTTTTTGGTAAAAAAGATGGTCAGATATTTTTTGTGAATGAAAATTATTCTATTTTGTTCGACCTTCAATCTGAATTCGCAATTTATTAATCATTTATCACTTGTTTTAAAACCATTTTTTAAACAATTTTTTTTTAGGTTTTAAAACATTCTAAGAAAATATGTTTTAAGACCTAAAAAAATTTATTTAAAAAATTAACAAATTTTGAAAAAAAAGCTTCCAAATTGCACCGAAGAGATCAATTCAAAATCAACGCAAAATAGTACTGAATAGGTCAATATGTGTACATGTGGCCTTGAGGCCTCAGTGGAACCTAATACCACAATGGATGGTACAAAAATATGGTCTAAAACTGTAGTGCACTAACTATCAAAACAATAGAATAAAAACTTTAAAGAAATTTTCAAAAAAGAATATTTAAAAAAAAAAAAAACGATGTAGTAAATTTATTCAAAATGGTCATAGGGTCCTAAGAAGTTCTTAGTGAATAAATAGTCCTTGTTCTTAAGTGAACAATTTTATAAAAATATCAATTACGTAAGTTATAGGGTCTTAAAATAGCCCAAGTTAATGAGTCTGTAATGTATATATCAATTTTTTATCAATGAGGTCCTAAGGAGTCCTAAGTTAATGAGTATTTCTAATAAGTATATTATTTTTGTAGTCCATAGGGTCCCTAATATTTCTCAGTTAATTATTTTTTAATAAATACGTGTAGATCAATTTTTCAATCTATGGGGTCCCAAAGAGACCTAAGTTAATGAATCTCTTATAAATATAACAATTTTGTAATCTATAGGGTCCTAAATATTCTTAACTTAATTAGTTTTTAATAAATATATCAATTTTATTATCTATAGGATTCTAAAGAGTCCTAAGTTAATGAGTTTTTATTAAATATATTAATTTTTTAATCTATGGGGTCCTAAAGAATCCTAAGTTAATAAGCTTCTAATAAATATAATAATTTTTTAGTACATAAGGTCCTAAGTAAATGAGTCATTAGTAATATAACGATTTGCTAATTTATAGGGTCCTAAATATTCTTAAGCGAATTAGTTTTTATTAAATGTATCAATTTTTAATATATAGGGTCTTAAAAAGTCCTAAATTAATGAGTCTTTAGTAAGTATATTAATTTTGTAATCTATAGGGTCCTAAATATTCCTGTCAACTAGTTTTTAATAAGTATAAAAAAAAATTTTATCTATAGGGTCCTAAATAATCCTAAGTTAATTAGTTTTTAGTAAATTTAGCAATTTTGTACTTAATAGGGTCCTAAAGAGTTCTAAGTTAACATTTTTATATACAAATTAATTAGTTTTTAGTTGAAAATTTTATGAAAATATTTTTTTCAAAAGGTTTCTATCATATTTAAAAAATATATATAAATTTCTCAGACCATAGGGTCCTACAAAATCGTTTGTAAATAATTTTACATGCAATATTAATAGTTCTCCAAAAACAAAGAATTATCAAAGGTTATGGTCTATTATTTTTTCTAAAGAATTATATTAAATATCTTAGAAAGCGTTGAATATAGAGATAGGGTCCTATGGTTGCAAATGATTATTTTCAACAACAAAAATTTCAGTTAGAAGAAAATTAAAATTTCTAACTTATTTGTACTATAACGTGCTCCTAATAATATTATTTCTTATTTTTGTCACTTTATTTACATAAATGATAACCGGAAGTAAGTATAAAACTAAATACATATCAACTAGTAAATACAAATTAAACAATTCTTCTTACTCTGTTTTCTTTTTATAGCTCATTTGCTTTGACATTCAAATAACCATTTATGTTTATTATGCAAAATAACATTTATTTTAAAAATAGTTTTCCATACAAAATAATAAAATTAAAATTACTTTAGAGTTTGTTTTAACTGCTTCCGACTACTATTTGTGAAAAGGAATTATTTCGACTTTTGTCATTTTTGTTAATGATTTATTTGTGGTTGGAAATAAATGTACTAATTTGGGATTATGAAGTTTTTGCCATAATATATAAATTATTAACTCATAGAAAAAGGTTAAAATTTGATTTTTCAAAAAGAAAAATTATAGGTTACGATAAAAACTCATGGAAGATAAAAGAATGTTTGTGTAGAATTCCAAAAATAATTAAATTTTCAGAATTATGGGTCTAAAATACTTCAACCAGTTAAAAAATTTAAAACCCTAAACGATGACAGGTTAAGAAAATAATTATAAGGTCAAGAAATTTACAAGCCCAAACAATACAAAGTCTATTAAATTCACACACAAAAAAAATTGTATCCTACAACATATTAGCTTAAAAATATTTACAGTCCTAAAAATATATTAACTGAAAAAAAATATTTATGGTAGTATAGGTCCAAAATATTAAATAAGGTCTTTTATAGGTTTAATATAATAAGGCAAAATTAATCTCAAATTAAAAACAAAATATAAATCTTCAAATATAATAGACCTAAGAACGTGTAGCTAAAAAAACTAATTGGTTCTAAAAATAAGACACCCAAAAAAATTTAGACTAAAAAAATTACAAATCACACAATATTTAAACCTTAAAAAAATATTAGGTCCCCAAAAATATTATAATTCCAAAGAAAAAAGTCGACGTCCAAACTATTTTAAATACAAAAAACAAGTTTTTTTTATATTTTTGCATTAAGGTCTACAAAAATCATAAGTCCAGTATAATGACTAAGGACATAATTTATATTTAATGATGACTTACAAAAAATTAAGTTTTAGTAATGAGGTCCAAAAAAAAATAAAGAATTGAACGGATTTGTTTTGGACCTCATTAATAAATCTAAAGGTTTTGAGTAATAACCGAGCATGAGTAAGTTATAAAAGCAAAATTAAGTAGGTCCGAAAAAATTCTAGATCGAAATAAATTGGAAAACAAACAAAAATTATTTATACATTTTAAAAAATACGTGTACTAGATACAAAAATGAACAATTCGTACAAAAATTATTAACTTCAAGAAAATAACTTCTCAGAAAATTTTAACCAAAAATAATAATAGGTCATCAAATAGTAGGTCAATAAAATTTTTATATTATGATGCAGTACAAAAATATTAGGTAAAAAGAACCACTTTAGGTGTATTTTCTTGACTGTAGTTATATATTTTTTCATATTCAAATTATTCTAATGAATAGCCTCCGCTAATGAACTCTTTCCGTATTGACTATTCAAATTGATTATTAAGTAAATAAGTAAAAAAATCGTAGGTCAGCAAATATTTTTTTATATTATAATGAGTTAAATATATTGATGAGATCCAAAAAAAATCATAGTATCAATAATTAAGGGTCTTTAAAAGTTATGTAAATTGTAAGTACCAAAAATTAATAACAGATCATAAAATAGTGTGACCTAAAAAATATTAGGTCAAAAAAATTTAAAGTCAACAATTTTTTTTAAGAAATTCAATAGAAATTTTAGAATTTAAATTGAATATAAGTTTAGTTAAATTAAAATATAAATTTTAGGAGATGGAATGGGTATTTAGTTTCGATGAGAAATATTTTTTAAGAACTTTCTTCAGATAATTTATTACTTGAAGGGGTCCTGTAACAATAACCACTTTAAGTGTATTTTCTTAATTCTAGAAATATATTTTTGCATTTCATTTTCATATTCAAACTATTCTAATGAATAGCCTCCGCTAACTAACTTTTTCCATATTGGCTATTGAAATTACTTAGTAAATTAGTTAAAAAATCGTAGGTCAAAAATTATTTTTTATGGTATAGAAAAAAATTGTAGGTCAAAAATTATTTTTTTTATGGACCTCATTAATATATTTTTTTTTAAATTGAGGGTCTAAAAAAATTATGTTAATTCTAAGTACCAAAAAATAATTAGAGATTATAAAATAGTTTGACCTAAAAAATATTAGGTCAAAAATATTCCAAGTCAAAAAATTTTTTTTAATTAAATTGAAATTTTAGAATATAAATTGATAATAAGTTTAGATAAATTGAAATATAAAGAAGCCTCCTTTTTTCACAGTGCCGAAGAGGAGGCGCAAATTTACCACTTTCTATATTAAATTGTCCACACTTTCTGTATTAAATTGTCGCATAACAATCATTTTTGGTATATTTTCATTCATTCTAGAAATATTCGTTAATTTTAATTTAAAGAATATTGTAAAGAAAAAAAAAATCCTTTTTATTAAAAGTCATCCTTCCTGTTAATATGAGTGATTTTATTTCATATTTAAATTATTCTTATATGTTAAATAGACTCTGCTAATGTACTTTTTCCATATTTTACTATTGGAATTCATTACTTTATAAATTTATAGAAGAAAAAATTATAATCTTTCTTAAATTTAGAATCATCAACCGAATTTATGACAAAATATCAAATATGCTAACAGCACGTAGCATTAGTAATAAATTCCCATTTTCTTGGAGGACGAAAAAAATAGCTTCCACTTAAATAATGGTGCTTATCAATGGAACATGTATAAATCATATACAAATATTAACCCATTCTATGGACCATCATACCATATGTCTACAAGAATTTATGTAATTTTTCATACAAAGAATAGGCATATTCGAATCTTTTCTATGGAATAAGATCTCAACGAATTGTTGTTAGTGACTTTAACGAGTAAAAAACGAACCCATTGTATATATTTCGATAACAATAACTTAATATATTTTGTCAAAAATCACAAATAAAAATATACTCCCTTGGGGCTCAAAGAAAAAACATAATAACAAATGTCTAAATTCTGATAATATGGACAGAATCATGGCATGTTTTCGAAATCATCCAACCAACCACTCACTCACTGATATTTGGTGATTTAACCAATAAAAAAAAGATGAGCAGAAAAAAATCCTATCAAAAATATGCACTCAGTCTGAATACTGTCTGCTGCTGATTTGTATATCTTCAATAAAATTATCCAAGGAATACAATTTCTTTAATATTTTGTAAAAAGCACGTTTATAAAAACGTGATTGCCATAAAGTACACCATCGATGTCGACTGGATTATTTTGTTATTGAACATTGACTGGATTTATTTTCAAATACGTTGAAGACGTCATTTCAATGTGCTCAAAAAAAGTTTACTTAACAAAACCAAAACAACAAATAAGTCCATCCATTCGAATATGAATAATACGAAAAATATTGAATATTACAAGATATTATGCTAAATGAATCATAATTTATGTTCGCAAATCGATAGGAATCACTACAAATAAATGCCAGCAAAAATGTTTTTGATGAACTGCGTTTCTTCCACCAACAGTGGCCGAAACAAATAATTCGGTTGCCTTTGTTATACTCATTTGGCCACGTGAAACTAATTAAAATGGAAATTTTCAAATTATTGCTCAATTATATAGTCGTTTTTGTTTTTCATATTTTCAATGACGTTTGCAAAGTTAAAAGCTAAACGACTTACGTATTTTCGTACAACTTTTTCTTATTGTTAATACTAAAAACCATTTTCGAAATTATAGTTTTAATCTTAGAAGCTTTTAATTTTGAGATTTTATCCTTCATCTTACGTTGGAAGTAAGATTTGTATTTCTATTGTTATAAACTCCTTTAAAATATTTTTTTTGGCTTTTTTTAAGAACAGAAAATTTTTATGACATTTTTTCAGTGTAGTGAAATGTGGTGAAATATTTTGAAATTTTACCTTTTCTGCGGAAAATTCCAAAATTTAAAAAAAAAATTGAACCTTTAAAATTTTTTAGCCTATTTCCATTTTAAAATATTTTAGACGCCATTAAAAAATTTTCAAATTTAACATTTTTCAATTTTAACGTCCTTTCCACTTCAATCTTCAATCTAAAGAGCTAGTAAAATGGACTCAATTGTACAAAAAGTAAAATTTTCACCACACTTCGCCACATTTCACCACATTAAAAATTTAATGTGGTAATATGTGATGAATTTTTATCTTTTCCCCAGAAGATTCCAAAATTTTAAAAAGGAAGCAGTATAAAAATTGCATCTTTTAAATTTTGTAGCACTATTTCCATCTCAAAATATTTTAGACAGCATTTAAAAAATTTCAAATTCACCACTTTTTTGAGTTTCAAAGTCTTTTGAAGTCTCGAAAAAAAATCGTTCAAACTAAACAACTAGTAAAATGGACTCGATTGTACAAAAATTAAAAATTTTACCACACTTCGTAACATTTCACCACACTAAAAATTAAATGTGGTGAAATGTGGTTAATTTTCACCTTTCCCCCAGAAGAGTCGAAAATTTAAAAAAAAAATTGAATATCCTAAATTTTTCAGCACTATTTCCATCTTAAAATATTTTAGACGCCATTTAAAAAATTTCAAATTTACCACTTTTTTCAATTTCAACGTCCTTTCGACTCCGAAAAAATTTTCAATCTAAAGAATTGGTAGAATGGACTCGATTGTACAAAAAATAGAAATTTCACCACACCGCCACATTTCTCCATATTAAAAATTGAATGTGGTGAAATGTGTCGAAGTGTGGTGAAATGTGGTGAAATATGGTAAACCTTTTTGCCGGAAAATTCGAAAATTTAAAAATAAAGCAGTAACAAATTGAATCTCTTAAATTTCTCACCACTATTTCCATTTTAAAATATTTTAGTCTCCATTCAGTATATTTAAATTTACCACTTTTTTTCAATTTCAACGTTCTTTGAAGACTCCAAAAAAAATCTTTCGTCTAAATAACTGGTAATATGGACTCGATTGCACAAAAAATAAAGATTTCACCACACTTCGCCCCATTTTCACCGCATTAAAATTTAAATGTGGTTAATTTTTACCTTTTCCCCGGAAGATTCGAATCTTTGTGATGCTTTAATATATTTTTCGGAGTTTGTTTCTTTTGCAATCCTCATTATAACTACTTAATTGTTTACTAAATATTATAGAAAAATTACCATTTATTTATTAATTTTTTGTTATTCTATTCACCACAATCCGATCCATTTTTTTAAAAATCATTATGTTTTTCAAAGCCGAAATATTTGCTAAACATTTGGTAAATACGTTTGCTCTACATGATGATATATAGAAGATAAATCCTCTATGAGTCTTCCTCCCAAAAATTTTAAACCCTCGAGAATTAAATCTACTATTTTCTATGCCTTCCCAATAAAAAAAGCTCCTGTTTATGATCTAATACCAGCTCCTATTCTGAAGCAAATTTCCCGAAAAGCTTTAGGTTTAATTATAATTTTCAATAAAATTCTGCACACAACCTATATTGCCTTACTGTGGAAATTTTCTATCATTAAAATTATTTCTAAACCAAATAAACCCATTAATTCTCCTTCCTCCTATAGACCTATCAGCCTCTTACCAGACCTTTGGTAAGATGTTTTAAAAACTCCTATAAAAACGACTCTACCCAGTCTATAGTTAATGAACAAATTATTCTCTTGAGAGGAAAGAGTATTGCCCAGGAGTATTTTTAGATATCTCCCAAGTTTTTTATCGTATGTGGCATCCTGAACTCCTCCATCACCTTATCATAAATTCAAATCTCTCCCAACGTCATTTCCAAATTAAAATTAACTCAGTAATTCGTCGGGAAATACGAGTATATCCTATGCTAGCCGGTGTCCCACAAGGCAGTATTCTTGGTCCCATTTTATATAATATTTATACCCATGACATCCCATATTAGCCTAATACTATCATTACTACTTATGCAGAGGATATGGTCATACAGATCCTAACATACCTTCCAACAATTTACAATTCTATATACACAACCTTCAATCCTGGTTTAAGATATGGTGGAGAGTGAGCGTAAATGAACAGAAAAGTGCTCATATTACTTTTACTGAAAAGTGCTCACATTACTTTTACTAAAAGTAAACTTATAATACAATTATAAAACCTATTTGGACTTATGGAATTGATCTTTGGGGTTCAACGAAATGTTCCAATTCCTACCGCGCCCACAGACATTACAATCCAAGATCCTCGGTAAAAATTGTTGATGCCCCCTTTTATGTTCGTAACAACGTAATCTATGTTCCCTTTGTTCAGAAATTGTGCATTTCCAGCTATTAAAAATTTTACTCCCGCTTGTGAGAGAATTGTCCTGTACTGCCCTCTCCGGAAACACTCATCGGAGACTTAAGGGACAATAGCCTAGAGATTTTCTACAGGAATCTAACTTCCGTTAGTTGGAGATAAACGCCGATGTGTGTTTACTCCTACTTCATAATGCATAAGATTGTTAATTAAAATTTTATGTAAATTTGCTTATTACAATACAAAAAAAAATCATTTTTCGGAGTAATGTTAAGGACCTTTTTTTCGGAGTGTTTTTGTGTACACTTTATACTCTATTAGAAATGCAAATTGTTTACATGAAATATGTGGAAATTTTTTTTGGAAGGGAAATACTTGCTGTAGTTTTTTTTTCTATTATTATTGATACGGCAATTAATTTTTCTAAGTTTAATTCTGGAAGAAATTTCTAATTTTAATTTTTTTTATTTATTAGAAACTGTGTTAAAATATACAAAATCAAATGTTTATACTTGAACGAAATAATTGTAAAAATGAAATGTGAACAACTCAAATAAATTCTCTCTATTGGATATGCTTCGAATTTAATACAAGAGACTATTCTACTCTATCTTACCTTTGCGGTAAAATAAGTTTTACTTTTCCAGACAAATATAATTTACGACAACAAAAATATTTTACTGAAACTTAAAAACTTTACCAAAATCACGTATGCATACCCGAAATTAAATTGCATACAATAAGCATGATGATTACTTACGCACTAGGGTAATAATTATAAATTCAATTAAAACTTTTCGTAAAATTTTCCTAGTTTGCAATCAACAAACGATAGAATGGGCTGACAGTGTCTATGCTATATTTTATTACTCGACAGAACTTTTGGGATTTATTTCTTTAAATATATAGAAAATGTTACGATGTAATATATCATCTGCTCATAGTCGTAGTCCTCTCTACAGAAAACTTCGATAGAAACCTGCCACCAAATGTAGGGAAAGAGTTAGACACCAAAAAAAGAAAAAGGAAAAAAACAGTCAAAAAAGCTGCTTTACTTACATCAAAAATGAGGCTTTGACAAAGGGTAAGGATGACACAACACACGTGACCTCCCCGCAAAAATTTTATCGTGTGAATAAAAGGGTTAATCATGTTATTAAGTTGCAAGGTGTCGTGTCTACCAAACTACCAAAAGCATACCAGGACATGTGTTCTATATGATCTCGAACAAATCCATCAACAAGACTCTCCTTCTAACTTCTTCCAGAAGAAATTCCCCACTTCATCACCAACAACTAACTTTCTTTCTTTATCTACCTTTATTTAAACCCCTCCAATTCCCCCTTCACCAATTGTTGGTAACAAAGTTTTCTCAAATTAAACTAATTGAACTGAAAAGTTTCTGTTTTGTTTTACGGTTTAGTATCGTTTTAAACAAATTTTATTACCGCGAAATATTATTCACACCAAAATAATTGTACTTCTATCTACGAGTTAGTACCAGTAAACTTTACTAACAAAATAAATAATTACCGAATTAAATGTCAACGAAATAAATAATATAAAATTAGAACCTTTTGCAAAGCATACATTGTTTGTAAGTATTCATATTTATGAAATTTTATTCTTGAAATTATTATAATACATTTTGGAGCTTTTAAAGAAATTATATTTTGAAAAATTCAATTTTCTTCTTAAAAAAATTAATTTTTTAGTAAAAACAGACTCGAGATTGTTAGAAACTACTAATAATCAATTAATTTTTAAAAAAATTTACTTAAACAGGACCCTATTTAGGAGTTAAAAATCAATTATAAAAAGTCCTTTAGATTCCTAAATAAAAAAAACTGGTTTAAATAAACTCGATTATACAAAAAGCAAAAATTTCACCACACTTCGCCACATTGAAAAATGAATGTGGTGAATTGTGGTAAAATGTGGTAAATTTTTACCTTTTTCTTGGAAAATTCGAAAATGATAAAAAAAAATTAAGTATGAGAATTGAATCTTTTAAATTTTTTAGCACTATTTCCAATTTACAACATTTTAGTCGCCATTTAAAAATTTTCAAATTTACAAATTTTTTGGTCAATATTCAAAATTGACTGTGGTGAGATGTTGTAAATTTGACCTTTTCTCCGGAAGATTTCAAAACTTTAAAAAAGAAACAGTATAAAAATTGTATCTTTTAAATTTTTTAGCACTATTTACATTTAAAAATGTTTAAGTCGCCATTTAAAAACTTTCAAATTTTCCCCTTTGTTCAATTTTAACATCCTTTAGACTCCAAAAAAAACTTTTCAAACTAAAGAACTGGTAAAATAGACTCGATTGAACAAGAAGTAAAAATTTCAGCACACTTCGTCACATTTCACCATATTAAAAATTGACCATGGTGAAGTGCGTTGAAATGTGGTGTATTTTTATCTTTTCCTTGAAAGATTCGAAAATTTAAAAAAAAAAACAGCAATCAAGTTGAATTTTTTAGATTTTTTAGCACTATTTCCATTTAAAAATATTTCAGTTGCCAATTAAAATTTTTCAAATTTTCCCCTTTTTTCAATTTTAACGTCCTTGAGACTCCAAAAAAAAACTTCCAAACTAAAAGAACTGGTAATTTGGACTCGATTGTACAAAAAATAAAAATTTCACCACACTTCCCCACATTTCACCACATTAAAAATTTACTGTGCTGATGTGAGGTAAATTTTTACCTGTTCTCCCGAAAATTTCAAAAAAACAGTATAAAAATTAAATCTTTTAAATTTTTTAGCATTGGTTCCATCTTAAAATATTTAAGTCGACATTTAAAAAATTTCATTTTTACCACGTTTTTCAAATTTAAAGTCCTTCCGACTCGAAAAAAAACGTTCATTCAAATAACTGGTATTATGGACTCGATTTTACAAAAAATAAAAATTTAACCACACTTCCCCACATTTCACCACATTAAAAATTTACTGTGCTGATGTGTGGTGAATTTTACCTGTTCCCCGGAAGATTCGAAAATTAAAAAAAAAATCAGTAAAAATCAAAGAACGAATCTTTTAAATTTTTTTCATTATTTCCAACTTAAATAATTTTTGACGCCATTTAAATTTACCACTTTTTTCAGTTTTAAAGTCCTTTAAAGGCTCCAAAAAAAACAGTCAAACTAAAGAAATAGTAAAGTAGACTCGATTTTACAAAAAATAAAAATTTCACCACACTTCGCCACATTTCACCATATTAAAAAATTACTGTTGTGAAATGTGTTGAATAAAAAAAAAGCTTGATTTTTAGCTTTTTTCCGGAAGATTGCAAGGTATAAAAATTGAATATCTTAAATTTCTCACCACTATTTCGATTTTCAAGTATTTTAGTCGCGATTTAAAAAATTTCAAATTTACCATTTTTTTGGTCAATATTCAGAATTGACTGTAGTGAAATTTTGTGAAATGTTGGAAATTTGACCTTTTATCCGGAAGATTCCAAAATTTTAAAAAGGAACAGTTAAATTTTTTAGCATTATTTCCATTTACAAATATTTTAGACGTCATTTAAAAAATTTCAAATTTACCACTTTTTTGAGTTTCAAAGTTCTTTGAAAACTCCAACAAAAAACTTTTCAAACTAAAGAACAAGTAAAATAGATTCGATTGTACAAAAAGTAAAAATTTCACCACACTTCGTCACATTTTACCAGATTAAGAAATGAATGTGGTAAAATATGCCAAAGTGTGGTGAAATGTTGTGAATTTTTACCTTTTCTCCGAAAGATACAAAAGTTAAAAAAAGCAGTATTAAAATTGAATCTATTAAATTTTTTAGCACTATTTCCATGTAAAAATATTTTAGACGTCATTGAAAAAATTTCAAATTTAACACTTTTTTCAGTTTCAAAATCCTTTGAAGAATCCAAAATAAAAACTTTCCAACTAAAGAACTGGTAAAATGGACCCGATTGTACAAAAAATAAAAACATCACCACACTTCCCCACATTTCACCACATTAAAAATTAAATCTTTTCCTTGGAAGATTCGAAAATTTAAAAAAAAGCTGTATTAAAATTGAATCTTCTAAATTTTTTAGCATTGGTTCCATCTTAAAATATTTTAGTCGCCATTTGAAAAATTTCAAATTTACCCCTTTTTTTAGTTTTAAAGTCCTTTGAAAACTCCAAAAAAAAAATCAACTAAATAACTGGTAATATGGACTCGATTGTACAAAAAGTAACAACTTCCACCTTTTTTTATAAATTTTATTATTTTTTTAATTTTTTGCAAAAATTTTTTCAATTTTTACAAAAATTTTCTTATATTTAACCTTAGAATTAGTGAGAAAATTGAATTTTTTCAATTTACTCGAAATAAGTGTAATATGTAGTTGTAAGTCGATCCTTATTATAAAAGGTATAGTCTCCACATTATAAGCTTAATTATTTACTAGCCATGTTTGTGTATGTCAGTTATTAAGAACGTTATTATGAAAAGCCGTCATCCATGCTGTCGGCCATTTTTATATATTGTATTTTCCGCTTTATAATTTCCTTCTATTAATATTTCGACAAATGGACAAAATACTCTTCCTTAATTATTTTTACACCCTTATTTTTGTAGATGCGTAGCCATTATCGAAAATACATAGCTTTTATCCTTTTTCCTGGTGTCACATTTATTTTTGTAATAATAACATTGATAGTCATTTCCCAAATTCTCGTTTTTACATTAAACTTATGAGAATGAATCGAACTTTATCTAATCTAATCTCATCCCACGTTTCCATTTTCTTGGCATATTATAGTGAGGAGGGAGTTAAGTAAACTAAAGAAAAATTTTTAATATATAATTAAAGTAAGTAAAATAAAAAGCAACTCTCTCTCTCTCTCTTGTTTATTAGAATAAAAAAATATGATTTATTCTTAAAAATAGCCTTCATTGACAAATTAGTTTTATTTCATTTCTAACTACTTATTAATAAATATCAATTTTATATTAATTTACTTAAAGAATATTTCAATGGATTTTTTAAATATTTTTTTTAAGAAAAATTCTTCTTATATAATAAAATTTGCCTTTTACAAAGCAATCCTGTCTTCATCCCTTTAAATAATAGACACTTATTATGTTTAAATATAATAAAAATCCACATAAAAGTAAGAAGACAATTTAGTTATTAATCTCTTATTAATAACTAAAATTGTCTTCTTACTTTTATGATGATTTTTATTATATTTTTTAAATTTTTCCTTTTAACGCTAAGTTAATAAAAAATTATTTTTTTGCAAATAATTTCTTATAGTAAAATTTTTTTTTTTGTTTAGTTGGCACTTGTGGATTTGAGGAAATATATTTTCCTGAGAACACTCTCCCTTTCTTTCTGTCTCTCCCACTCACTGATTAGCAATTAAAATTAACAAGTTAATATATTTATATATAAATTTTACTAAAAACTATAATTAGAATAACATTTAACAAGAGTAATTATTAATAATTATAATTAAAAATATTGTATACGTAATCACAATATGTTTTTTTTTTTTTCATTTGTCCATTAAAAATTTTTGTCAATGGGAGTCGGAAAATGATTTTGGTCAAAATTTGTTCGAATTTATTCCTATGTGCCTAGTTAATCTTTACTTATTAAATGTTGACGATCATTTGGATTGTCCCATTTTTTCAAGATTGTCAATGTGAGTGCAATTGCAAATATAATTAATCCAATAGCACCAATACCATACGCAACGTATACGCCAAGGTCAGGTAACAGAATAGCAAGCTAAAAATATAAGACAACAAAGATAATTTTATTATTTTTTTTTACAAAATTTGAATAGATATTTTTTTTAAATTTTAGTATGAAAATTAAAAACTCCAAATCATACGAAAAGAAAAAAAGAAAAAAAAACTTAAAAAAATTTAAAAAAATATATTTAAAAATTTACTTTTTTGTTATAAAAAGAAATATTTGAATAATTGGGAAAGTAATTTCGTTTTTTCCCAACAGAGGACTTAATTGTATTTTTTCACAACCAACTGCACACTTAAGCCGCATAGAGTCATATGTATTTTGACAGCTGACATAGCAGGGCTTGCTTGTCAAAAAATTCGATTGATTCTTCACAGTAGTTTTTGGTTTTAAATATGAAAATGGCAAAACAGCATTTTCGGCATATTTTACTTTTTTACTATAGAAAAGATAAAAATTCTGTTCAAGCAAGAAAAAAATGTGTATGGAGAAGATGTGTTAAGTGAGCGTTAAGTGAGCGCCAGTGCCAAAACTGGTTTTCAAAATTTCGATCCGCCAATTTTGATCTCGAAGGTGCACCACGTTCTGGATGGCCAGTTGAAGCTGATGAAGACACAATAAAGGTATTAATGGATGCAAACCGGCGAAATCGCTGCGAGATTAAATTTATCGAATTCGACCGTTTATGATCATTTGAAACGGCTAGGTTTAATGTCAAAGCTCGACATATGGGTTCTTCATCTTCTTACGAAAACAAATTTGTGCCGTCGCATTGACGTTTGTGATTTGCTTATCAAACGCCAAGAAAATGATCCACTTTTGAAGCGTATCATCACTGGGAAATGGTTTGTCTGTTCAAAAAGTATCGCAAATTTTGAATTTCCGCGGGTTACGTATATTCGACTTTCTATTTCTTTTTGTGGGTTTATGTTGGTACTCTTGTCTCTCACTTATGCCGACAAGTTCGGATATTTTGAATGTTCAGTTAATTTTTGACAACTGCTTTGCTTGCACGTGTTTTGGCTCGTCTTCGATTTTCGCCCATTCCAAAAAATGGATCAAAGAATCTGTATTAAATTTTGTGTGAAAAACAAAATTAATTGCGCGGACGCATTCCGAATGTTGACTGTGGCATATGGTGAAGCCACCTTGACCCAAAGTTTATCGGTGGGCCGAGAAGATGTGAACGACGAAAAGCGTGCCGGACGCCCGAACACGTCAACAACAGATAAAAACATTGATGAAGTTGCTGAGGACTTAAACATATCGATTGGCTCGTGCCATTCGATTTTTACCAATAATTTGGCGTGAGACGGGTCGCCGCGAAATTCGTACCAAAATTGCTCAATTTCGACCAAAAACAGCATCGCATTAATATTGCTAAGGAGCTGTTGGACTCTCTCCGCGACCACCCAAATTTGCTCCAGAGGGTCATAACTGGTGACGAATCATGGGTTTATGGTTATGACGATTGAAAGCTCAATCATCCCAATGGAAGCTGCCACAGTTTTCTTCGATTGCAGGAGCGTGGAGCATCATGAGTTCTTGCCACAGGGTAGAACGGTCAATAAGGAATATTACCTGCAAGTAATGCGCAAGTTGCGTGAAGCAATCCGCCAGAAACGCCCGGATTTGTGGAAGAACAAAAATTGGCTTTTGCACCATGATAACGCCTCTGCTCACGCATCGTTGCTTGTGCGCGAATTTTTGGCCAAAAAAACAGCCACCGTATATCCCAGATCTGGCCCCCTGTGACTTTTTCTTGCTCCCGAAACTGAAGAGCCCTATTAAAGGACGATGCTACGCTACGATTGAGGAGATAAAGACGGTATCGTAGGAGGAGCTGAACAAGCTCACAAAAAATGATTTTTTGAAGTGCTTCGAGGATTGGAAAAAACGTTGGCACAAGTGTATAATATTTGGCGGGGATTACTTTGAAGGGGATAAAATAGAGATATTCATGAATAAATAAATAATTTTTGAAAAATACAAAAAATTCGCGATACTTTTTGAACAGACCTCGTAAATTTAAAAAAAAAGGCAAAGTTTCGCTTAGCCACCTCATTCCACACATTTGACAGCTTCTGATTTTTTTTGTGTGGGGTTTCTTAAAGGAACGGGTTTACGTGAAAAAATCACAAAACGTTAGGGAACTAAAGTAGAATATTCGAACAGTAGTTTAAAGGATATTATAGAAAGAGCCAACAAAAAAATGTAACTCATTTAAGGGATATTAATTTTCACACTTCTATTTGTAAAAAAACTACAAAACAAATGAAAACATTTAAACATACAAAAGTTATGTGTCAGTCTAAGTTGGCCCACCCTGTCTCTGTATATAACGAGCAGAGAAATTTTTTTCATTAAAAAATAAAATTATGTTTTTTGTATTCCTTATCGAATAATTTAAATGTATTTTTTTTTTTACTAATAATAATTTTTATTTAAAAAAATATGAATTTTCGCTTCACAGAGTAAACATTCGGGAACGTGTGCGTTCTCCTTTACTACTCGTACACCGCCGTAAGCAAAGACGATAAAGAAAACTCTTTCGCGTGCGCTCTCTGAACGGTTTCGTTATGAAAACGAGTCAGACTCATGCGAGCGTCCGTTGATTTCGACGTTCTCAGTGTGTGTGCTCATTGTTTTCAGAGCGTGCGCGCTCAATATTTTCTGACGGTACACCGCGTACAGACTCTTCTATGAGTTTTGCGTGCTTATTTTAGTCATTTCTGATTCTGTGCGTGTAACGTTATTGCTTTCACTCACAAACGAGCGTTTACGATTGAATTTTTCCAAGTATCACACATTGGTTATATATTAATTAATTAATATTTATTTTTAATTACTTGAAGGAACAAAAAATCGCTTTCATCTTGATTGGGTCAATTTTCAGTTGTTGAACAGAATTTTTGCAGATGAAAATTTTAAATTTGAAGTCTTAATCAAATGGAAAAATTTTCATATCAACGCGTGTGTTGAAATTTATAGCCTTTGAACAACAACTATTAATTTTTGTTTTCTTTTTTAAATTCAAAAATTTCTTTCCTTTCGTATTTTGGCCAAAAATTTGCTGAATATTAGGTAAAAAATTACTCTTTAATTAATTTCTAGTCGCCTACCAACAACAAATTTTCAACAATAAATTTTCTAAAAATAATTAAATTCTTTTATCCAAAAAAAAAAAAAAATCGGTAATTTCGAACGAGGTTTTTGAAAAAATATATTTTTACCTGCTAGACTTTACAACAACAAAAAAAAAAAATATTCAAAAAAATGCACATTTTTTTCCCACAAAAAAAAGCCTATAAAAAATAACAAAAACTCATAGCTTTACCTTCGCTTTGGAAGCTAGCTCCTCAGTCAATGCAGCATGTTGTCTAAACCAGAACATCGGCATCATAACATCATTAACATCTTTGAAAATGCTTTTTAAAAAAATAATAATAATACAAAAAAAATATTATATATTTAAAAAAAGATTTTTGTTAAAAAATAAATTTCCAAAGAGAGAAAAACTATGAAGAGAACTTACTCATAACCTCCTCCGTATTGCTGAAGTAGAAAATTGATTTGAATTCTTGCATTCACCTCCAATGGAATACCAGTTGTTCTTTCCAATGAAATCGAAAATTCATGTTTCTCTCTTTTTGGCTGCATGCCTGTTACATTTTCAATATAATCAGGATCGGCAAGGTAGAAATGTGGAAACGAAACAAATACTGGCGCCCCGAAACGACATTCGGATACGTTTACAGCGCCTGGTTTTAAATATGGACAAACATCTGCTTTGCAAAAGCATGCCATTTCTGGATATTTCTCTCCATTGTCAAATAAACGATCAGTTCCTATCCATTTATTACCCTCAATACCGAATTTTTCAACAGTTTCATTAGCTGGATCAAGTGTCATATGACGACAGACATCCGTCGCAAAGACCACTTTTTGTTTTTGTGCAAGCAATTTTGGTGGCCATAGTTCACCACTAGTTCCTCTAACAGTACCGCAATCGTCTGCATAGTATTTTGTATGATTGGCACCATTCCACATCGTCAAATAGCCAACGTTTGAGATACTATCTTCGCCAGTGTTCATTACAAATCGGCCATCATACTCTTTCGAACCATTACGCTCTACAAACCAACCGAATTTATCAAATGGAACTACCACATCACTTCGGTTCATCGCTTTCAACAATGTTAACAGGTCATCTGTATAACCATCGAATAATACTTCGCCAACCGTTTTCGTTATGTTCAAACCTTCTCCAATATTGTTCAACATGTAATTGATGATTTTTTGCATTATACGATTTTGATATCGCATCATATACGCTACAGTCTATAATAATCAAGTTGAAGGCAAGAACAGAAAGAATATTAATTAATAATTAAAAATAATTAATATCGATTAATAGAAGAAGAAAAAAACACAATTGAAATTTAATCAAAATCAGACATTTTGTCAACAAAAAAAAGGCTTACAAATTGAATGTGCTCAAGTGTGGTGAAGTGTGGTGAATTTTTACCTTTTCCCCGAAATATACGAAATTAAATCTCTTAGATTTCTCAGCACAATTTGTCACCTTTTTCTGCTTCAAAGTCTTTTGAAGACTCCAAAAAAAAAACTTTCAAACTAAAGAACTGCAAAAGTTCTTTCAAATTATTGTACAAAAAAATAAAAATTTCACCATACTTCACCACATTTCACTATATTAAAAATTGAGTTGTAGTGAATTGTGGTGAATTTTTACCATCTTAAAATATTTTTGGTCGCCATTTATATATGTTGAAATTTACGACTTTTTTTCAATTTCAACGTTTTCTAGACTCCAGAAAAAACTTTCAACTAAATAACTGGTCAAATAGACTCGATGGTACACAAAAAATTTGCTACACTTGCCTCATTTCACCACATTAAAGTTTAAATGTGGTGAATTTTTATTGTTTCCTCGGAAAATTCGAAAATTTATAAATGCTAAAAAACAGCATAAAAATCCAATCTTCTAAATTTTGTTGGCATTATTTTCATGTTAAAATATTTTAGACGTCATTTAAAAAATTTTAAATTTACCATTTTTAAAGTCCTTTTTCAGTTAAATTTTTGTTGGCATTATTTCCATGTTAAAATATCTTAGACGTCATTTAAAAAATTTTAAATTTACAATTTTTAAAGTCCTCCAGACTCAAAAAAAACCTTTAAACCAAAAAATGGTCAAATGGACTCGATTGTATAAAATATAAAAATTTCACAACACTTGGGCACATTTCACCATATTTAAAATAGTATGTGCTATAATGTTGTGAAGTGTTGTGCAATGTGGTGAAGTGTGGTGATTTTTTATTGTTTCCCCGGAAGATTCATCTTCAAATATTTTTGGTCGCCATTTAAAAAATTTCAAAAACCAGTTTCAAAGTCCTTTTTTCAGTTTCAAAGTTCTTTAGACTCCAAAAAAAAAACTATCAAACTAAAGAACTGGTCAAATCGACTCGATTGTACAAAAAATAAAAATTTCTAAATTGAATGTGCTCAAATGTTGTGGAGTGTGGTGAATTGCGGTGAAATGTGATGAATTTTTACTTTTCCCCCGAAAGATTCGAAAATTTAAAAAAAAAAACAGTATAAAAATTGAATTTGTCAGCACTATTTCCATCTTAAAATATTTTTGGTCGCCATTTAAATATGTTTAAATTTACCACTTTATTCAATTTCAACGTCCTTAAGACTCCAAAAAAAAAATTTCAACCAAATAACTGGTCAAATAGAGTCGATTGTACAAAAAGAAAAATTTTACCACATTAAAATTAAATATGGTGAAATGTGGTGAATTTTTATTGTTCCCGAGAAGATTCAAAAATTTAAAAAAATCACTATAAATATCTAATCTTTTAAATTTTATTTGCAGTATTTCAATTTTAAAAAATTTTAAATCTACCATTTTTAAAGTCTTTTTTCAGTTTTAAAGTCCTTCAGACTCCAAAAAAAAACTGGTAAAATGGACTCGATTGTACAAAAAATAAAAATTTCTACATTAAATGTGCTCAAATGTTGTGGTGAATTATGGTGAAATGTGGTGAAGTGTGGTAAATTTTTACTTTTTCTCCGTAAGAGTCGAAAATTTTAAAATAAAGCAGTATAAAAATTGAATTTCTCAGCACAATTTCCATCTTAAAATATTTTTGGTCGCCATTTAAAAAATTTCAAAATTACCGCTTTTTCCACGTTTGAAAATTTAAGCTTTTTTGATTAAAAAAAAATGTAGTTTGTGAAACTGACTACATTTTTTAAAAGCAGTATAAAAAAATTGAATTTCTCAGCACAGTTTCCATCTTAAAATATTTTTGGTCGCCATTTAAAAAATTTCAAAATTACCGCTTTTTCCACGTTTGAAAATTTAAGCTTTTTTGATAAAAAAAAAATATAGTTTGTGAAACTGTTCTCTACCAAAAAGCTCACCAAAATGTAAAAACACATTTTTTGCTGTTTTTCTTTTTGCTTTTATTTTCTTCTATTTTTAATATCATTTTATTTATTTAAATCAATCAAAATTCACCAAAAAATTTCTATTTATTATTGTACCTTTCAACCAATTTATTAATGTAATAATTATTTTCAACCTCCAAAAATTTTGAATAAAACAACTTCGCTGTTTATACAATTAGAAGAAGAAAAAAAACTGCTCAGAAAATTTATAAAAAATTTATTTCCCACTTACCGCTTTCATTGGATTCAAAAATGTGATCTTATCATTTAAATCGCCGGCTGATTTTTCTCTAACAAAATGCCACGTTCGTATCTGATTGAATGATATCGTATTATTATCATTCCATTCCAGATCAACCCGTTCATGAGTCTCTAGAAATACGTAAGGGCCACGTTCTGTAAACTTCGGTTTCACGTTCGGATCTGTTATACTTTCCGGATTATCCCAATTGAATAAATAAATCTCAAAATACATTGGTATCGGTGTTTTAATCCAATTTTCATAATTCAACGATCCTTTCTTTAATATTAGTTCCTATATTTATATAGTTAAATAAGAGAAATACAACAAAAAAATTGTTTGTCTTATTGTCTTAATAAAAAAAAAATTTTCTTAGACTTACTTTATGTAGAAATTGTACAGAAACAAATGGCCACAGAAGTCCCAAAATTAGGGCCAATACCATAACAAAAGTTCCGCATGAGAATGACCAAATTTTCTTTTTCATCGGTGTACAATACGAACTCATTTTTATATAATTTCTATTTATATCACTTTTATTATAATTTATTGATAGTAAAAGTACATCAAATATTGCACTATAATATAAAAATCAATAATTGCGAAATTTAATCACAGTATTGATTGTGTAAAGACTTTTTTTCCTTCTATAAATGCACTTAAATAAAAAATAGCATTCAGGTAACTACGATTTATGGTTATTATCAGTTGGTGGCAAGATTGTATTATTATCTAGTCAGTATTTGGTCATTTATTCATCTGGAAGGAAAAAGGAAAAAAAATCCAATGTTAATTTTTATATTGAATTTTAATCAATCGATTTTCGATTAGCAATTAATTTTGATTTTATATGTAACTGAAGCAAAAAATTGTAAATTGCGTTCTAATTTTATATTCAAGGAAGTATTTTTTTTTTATTATGTAATAAAACAAAAATTTATCATATCGATGTGCTGATAAAATTAATTAAAATACAATAAATCGATGATAATTAGTCTATCAATCACAGATACTGTGTAATCCTTATTATGGTGATTAAATCTGAAAATGGTATTCGGTTAATCTTTTTTATGGTAAAAATCTTTTTATTAATAACATTTTCTAAAGAATATAAACGGACCTGAATTAAATGTTTAGTACAACATCATCGATTAATGATAAAAATTATGTAAAAACGATCGTATTTACACAAACAATTTGTATAAATTCACCCGAACCGATTGGCGTCAACATGTTGGACGAAAAAGGATCTCTATTTTTTTAGTGACAGTATATACCTTATTGGCGGGTGTTTTTTTTTTATTATATATAAAATCAGTTGTGTAAGAAATGTTTTTTGTTTTTTTTTTTTAATTTTAAAAATTTAATTCTGAAAAAAATGCTTTTGTTGAAAAAAATGATTTGTGAATTGTTTTTTTTTTGATTGATTGAATTTTTCTTGAATTTATTTCTTTGGTTATTTTTGTAAATTATACAAAAAAAATTATAATTTGCTAAATATTTAAATATTTTAAAAGTTTGTGCACTTGATAGATTTGAACAGAAAATAATGATAATAATAATACTAAAAAATTATACAATAGTTAAAAATGTTGTTCGAAATGTTGAAAATTTTATCAAGTATGAGAATTTATTGTTGAATTTTGTTATTTCTTTTTATATTTAATTAAAATTTTTTGCTAATAAAATTAAATTTTTTTATTATTTTTTTTCACAAAAAAAAGTTCAATATTTCAAAAATTTTCATTAACAAATGAATTTTTTTTACTTAATAATATTTTTTATTGGCAAAAATATTAAAATTGTTATTTTTTTCACAAAAACTAATTCGAATTTTTTTTTGAAATGTTCAAAAATTTAGAAATTGAAAATTATAATTTTTTGTTATAGCAAAAATTCAATTTATTTGGTTTTTTTTTAACAAAAATTATGTGAAAAAATTAAAAATTAATTATAAACTGCTGAACTTTTTATATTTATTAAAAATTTTTTGGTTATAAAATTGGATTTTTTAATTATTTTTTTTTCACAAAAAAAATAGTTCAATTTGCAAAATTGTCAATAATTTAAAAATTTGTTTACGCAAAAATTTTTCATAGGCAAAAATATTAAAATTGTTGCTTTTTTCTTAAAAACGAATGCGCATTTTTTTGAAATGTTCAAAAACTAAAAATTGAAAATTATAATTTTTTCCAATAGCAAAAATTTAATTTATTTGGTTTTTTTTGACAAAAAATATGTGAAAAATTTGCTAACTTTTAAAAAAATTAAAAATTAATTATTAACTCCTGAACTTTCTTTATTTATTAAAATTTTTGGTAATAAAATTAGCTTTTTTTATTATTTTTTTCCACAAAAAAAAGTTCAATTTTGCAAAATTTTCACTAACAAATGAATTTTTTTTACTTAAAATTTTTTTCATTGGCAAAAATATTAAAATTGTTATTTTTTTCTCAAAAACTAATTCGAATTTTTTTTGAAATGTTCAAAAATTTAGAAATTGAAAATTGTAGTTTTTTGTAATAGCAAAAATTCAATTTATTTAGTTTTTTTTTTAACAAAAATAATGTGAAATAATTAAAAATTGATTATAAACTGCTGAACTTTTTATATTTATTAAAAATTGTTTGGTTATAAAATTGGATTTTTTAATTTTTTTTTTTTTCACAAAAAAAATAGTTCAGTTTCAAAATTGTCAATAATTTAAAAATTTGTTTACTCAAAAATTTTTCATAGGCAAAAATATTAAAATTGTTACTTTTTTCTTAAAAACGAATGCGCATTTCCACTGGAAAAAATTTAATTTATTTAGTTTTTTTTTGACAAAAATTATGTGAAAAATTTGCAAATTTTTTTAAAAAATTAATTATTAACTCCTGAACTTTTTATATTTATTAAAATTTGTTTCGTAATAAAATTAGATTTTTTTATTATTGTATTTTTTTCCACAAAAAAAAGTTCAATTTTGCAAAAATTTCATTAAATGAATTTTTTTTACTTAAAATTTTTTTCATTGCCAAAAATATTAAAATTGTTATTTTTTTCTCAAAAACTAATTCAAACTTTTTTTTAAAAGTTCAAAAATTAAAAATTGAAAATTATAATTTTTTGTAATAGTAAAAGTTCAATTTATTTGGATTTTTTTTTTGACAAAAATAATGTGAAAAAAATTACTAAATTTTCAAAA
Organism: Atherix ibis; assembly: GCA_958298945.1. NCBI lineage: Eukaryota > Metazoa > Arthropoda > Insecta > Diptera > Athericidae > Atherix > Atherix ibis. Next base: position 81,629,404 of record OY282609.1, read on the forward strand.
AAATAAAAATTTATTTTTAAAAGTTTTTTACCTTTCAAAAATATTTTGTTTTTTCTTTTAAATTTTCATTAATTGAAAAAATTCAATTTTCTACAATTTCTATTAATAAAAATTCAAATTTTCGTTTATTTTTTCACCAAAAATTTAAGTCGATTTTTTCTGAAAATGGAAATATTTTATGAATAACATACCAAAAAAAAAATATAAACAAAAAAGATTATCCTCTCAAAAAGATAAGAAAAAATTATTATATTGTAAATAAAACGTCCATCAAAAATTCAGAAGTTTAACAAATTATAAATTAGACAAAATCTTTACGAAAATTGAGTAATCTTTTTAGGTTAAATGTACTTAAAATAAATAAAAACGCAGAAAATAAATATCACCTTCTGAAATAATTATAATACTGGAATAAATCCAGTGTCTGATTAATAAATAAAGTTCATTGTGCACCTATAATAGTGAGTACAGGTAAACAATAAACATAATTAATTCTATGACAAATTGGACACTCCAATACTGATAGTAGATATGAACAAACTACTTGAGACACGTTCTATTCGTGTAATAAATGCAATTGACATGATAGGATTGCTGTGTATCATTCCTAATCGCTGATAAAATACCAGAAAAATGTAATATTTGTAAACATATTTAATCAGACGATATTTTTTCTATATTATCTATTAATACCTAAAAATGAGGGGGGGGGGAGAGGTTTATTTTAAAAACGAAATAAAAGAGGCGATATTTTTTAAGAGGGCTAACTTTAGCATATCACCTGTGATAGTACAAAGTACATCTTAGTGATCTTAAATTTTATTTTTCTCTAATCTAATCTAATTAAAGACAATAATAAGTTTTTATTGAAAAAAAAAATTCTATTGCATTTTTTTTAAAAGTGGTTTTTTTTAACGACTTCCAAAAATTTATTATCAATTTTATTTTTAAAGGAAAAGTACTCAATTTTTTTTTAAATTTATTTATTATGATGATAATTTTTCAAGTCGCAATAAAGTCTAAATAATCATAAGTACACTAATAATGATTAAATTAATTTATTAAGACATATTAAAATAAATTGTATCAGATACTAATAAAAAAAAAGGGGTTTTTCCTTTTATTAAATTTTGTCAAATTGATTTTCAAGATTTTCTTATTTTTAAAAAATAAAGGTTTTCTTTTTATTTTCCTAACAAAAAGTTTTTTATGGCTAAATAAAGCCATCTTTATAACGAAAGTTAAATGAGAATTAATCTACTACTAAATTCACGGAGTTTATTGTTGACGCCCATTTTTAGAAAAGTTTCAAAGTTATTACACGTATTCAGTACTTTTTTTCATATCTCATTAAATAGAAAAAAAAATTTATAGCAACTTCAAAATATGTTTGTAGGTAAATAAAAAGTCTTAAGTATAAAAAACTAAAATTAACCAAGGCTGCATGACAACTACTATGAGCAAGGGTACCTTTTCTGTTGACTATTAAAATTTTTAATATTATTTTTTAGTACTTTTTTCATATCACATTAAATGGAAAAAAAATTATAGCAATTTCGAAGCATGTTTGTAGATAAATAAAACGTCTTAAGTATAAAAAAACTAAAACTAACCAAGACTGTATGGCATTTGCTAAGAGCAAGGGTACCTTTCCTGTTGACTCTTATTATTAGAAAATTTTTAAAATTAATTTTCAGTACTTTTTTTCATATCACATTAAATGAAAAAAAAATTATAGCAACTTCCAAGCATGTTTGTAGATAAATAAAACGTCTTAAGTATAAATAACTAAAACTAACCAAGACTGTATGGCATTTACTACGAGCAAGGGTACCTTTCCTGTTGACTCTTATTATTAGAAAATTTTTAAAATTAATTTTTAGTACTTTTTTTCATATCACATTTAAATGAAAAAAAAAATTTATAGCAACTTCAAACTGTGTAAATAAAAGGTCTTAAGTATAAAAAACTAAAATTAACCAAGATCGTATGACAATAACTATGTGCAAGGGTGCCTTTCCTGGTGATTCTTAAAATTTTTAATATTATTTTTTAGTACTTTTTTCATATCAGATTAAATGGGAAAAAATTTATAGCAACTTCAAAGTATGTTTGTAGATAAATAAAAAGTCTTAAGTATGAAAACTAAAACTAACCAAGACTGTATGATAACCACTATGAGCAAGGGTCATCTTAAAATTTTTTTAATTAATTTTTAGTACTTTGAAATCACATGAAATGGAAAAAAAATTATAGCAACTTCGAAGCATGTTTGTAGGGTAAATAATTTTTATAGTAGCTTCGAGCTTCATTTGTAGATAAATATATAATTTTAAACTTAAAGGCAACTTAAATTTTTTTATCATTTTTTATAGATCATAAGTTACCATAATACAGAAATATAAGAACTGATTATTAGCAGTTTTTTTTTCTAAAGGACATAACATTATTAGCAAATTTTTTTTTTTTTTTAAATAAAGTCTTTGTCAAAATATATTTTTCATCTACAAAACTGACCATTTATTATCAAGCATAAAAATTTAAAAAATAAATAAAACTAGTACCTAACTGGTAAATTAAAAAAAAAATTTGAAACCAAATAAAAAAGATTTTGTTAAACCAGAAACGTTTTATCTTAATATTTTGGATTAGGAAAATTTCAACTTTTTTAACGACCACCTACCTCAGAATCTTATGTGCACCTAATTATTCTTCACCAAAAAAAAAAAAAACTTTAAAAGAAATTATAAAAACTTTTCAGAAAATTTATTCAAACATAAATAATAAATTTGAAATTTAATCAAACTTAAATACACCACTTAATTGGAACTCAGTCTATTATTATTAATCCAAAAATGTCTTCAACTTTTCAAATATATTTTTATTAAAAGTGATATAATTTTAGGATAAATTATGAAAATTTAATAGTAAACAAATTTCCTAATAAATCTTCAATAAAATACAATCACTTTCATCACTTTAACGATTTTCTAACTAATGATTTTTTAAACTATTAGAGAAAATTGTACTAAAAATTATATCCTCAAAATTATAAATTATACCAACCAGAATGTTGAAAAGAAAAAGTAATTTTTAATCCGGATTCACGAAAATTGTAACCATTACTGTTCACGATGACCGTTTGAGTACTTCTGATTGGAAAAGAATTTATTACTGCTTAAAGTAAGTACTCCAGGTTAATTGTGTAATATAATATAATCTCTGATAAAAACAACTTATAGCGACATAAAAATTTTGCTATAGTAAAACGTCTACCCCGTTAACTACTGATAATCTAGAGAAGAAAAATGTCCCTTTAATCAGACGTAATCTTTCGATTCGATTCGAATATCATTCCAGAGTCTAAAATACATCATCGAAAAGTTATGGTTTTTAGTATAATTAAGCTAATCGAATTAAGAAAATTTTATATCAACAAGATTAGGGCTTACGAATTAATACGTCAAATAATAAATTTTTTTCTTAATTTATTTGCTTTCGTTTGATCGACGACTATTGATAATGGAATTTGTACACGTTTTTTGTGTTTAAGTGCGATATTCGAGAGCATATGGAAATGATGTAGACTGCGTTTAGGAAGCTACAGAAACTTAGGACTTTATTCTTTTATCTAGGGCTACTGACTTGTTATAAATAAAAAAAAAAAAACAAAAGAAGTTGCAAACCGATAAGATTATTCATATCATGTGGAAATGTACAATCAGACCTCCATAAAGCGACAAAATTTTATCATTACCCTTTTTAAAAGAAAAATTTGGGTCAAAACGGTGCATATTTTTTAAGAAGAAGTAGTAATTCCTTCAGTAACTATTGTTTTGTTACCATTTCAGGCGAAATTTCGGCGAACATTTTCAGGCGAAATTTGCAGTCGAAATTTTCGATAAGAACATTTTTAGAAGAACTTTTTAGTCAACATTTTCGGTCAGATAATTTACAGAATCGAAAATTTCAGATAAAATTTTTAAGGAAATTTTCAGGCGTACACGTACTTTTCGATCAAAATTTGTAATAAAAATTTTTAGGGCGAAATTGTCAGTCAAAATTTTTAATCCAAATTTCAGGCAAAATTTTCACAAAATTTTATGAAAATGTTCAGGTGCAATTTCAAGTGAAATTTGAAAACGACATTTGAAGGCGAAAATTTTAATCTAAATTTTTATGCGCAATTTTAGTTCAAATTTTTACGCAAAATTTTTAGGCGGAATTTTCAGGCAAAATTTGTACGCAAATTTTTAGACAAAATTTTTAGTCGAAATTTTCAATTCAAAAAGTTTTTATTCGCAATTTCAGGCGAAATTTTCAATCAAAATTTTCATGCGCAATTTTAGTTCAAATTTTTATGCACAATTTTTAGGCGGAATTTTCAGTTCAAGACTTTTTAAGGCGAAATTTTCAGGCAAAATTTGTACGCAAATTTGTAAATAAAATTTTCAGTCGAAATTTTCAATTCAAAAATTTTTATTCGCAATCTCGGGCGAAATTTTTAATCGAAATTTTCATGCGCAATTTAGGCCAAATTTTGAAGCCGAACTTTTTAGGCAAAATTTGTACGCAAATTTTTATATAAAATTTTCAAAGAAAATTTTTAGACGGATTTTCACTAGAAATTTACGATAAAAAATTTTCAGACGAACTTTTTAGTAAAAATTTTCAATAATAAAATTTTCAGGTACAATGTTTAAGCGAAACTTTCAGTCGAAAATTTCAAAAAAAAGGTTCAGTCGAAATTTTTAGCGAAATTTGAAGGCATAATTTTCACGCAAAATTGTCAGGCGAAGTTTTCGCCGAAAATTTTCAACCGAAATTTTCAGTCAAAATTTTTAGATTTTCATGCACAATATTTAGGTAAAATTTTCAGTCGCAATTGTCCAGTGAAATTTTCAGGCGAAATTTTTAATTCAAAAATTTGGAGATGCAATTTCAGGCGAAATTTTCAATAGAAATTTTCCTGCGCAATTTTCAGTACAAATTTTTAGACAAAGCTATCAGACAAAATTTTCAATCAAAAATTTTTCGGACTAAACTTCCAGAGGAAATTTTTAAGTAAAATTTTCAGACTAAATTTTTAGTCAAAATATTTTTCGAAAAAATGTTTAGGTGCAATGTTTAAGGCAAAATGTTAGGGCGAAGTTTTCAATCGAACTGTTTTTGGGCAAAATTATCAGGCGAAATTTTCAGTAGATTTTTTACTGAACGTTTTCACCAACCATTTTCTTTTGAAATTTCTTCATTAAAAATTAATTCAATTAAAATCTATCAAGAGCATAATTATTTTAAAAAAATGTTGAAGGGCAATCTTGTAAGATACAATCTCAATAGAAGTTTTTTAATGGGCATTTTGAATAAAGTCGAATTGGTTTTGATAAGCTTAGCTTTGCCATAATTTTTTTTTGTGAATATAACATACTTGAAGTATTGACCTTCAGTCACGTTCAACGCTCTTGATTGCAATCCGAAAATCCATTTACTCGGATTGTTGGCAATCCCCATTTTACTTTCTTTTGTACAAACTTATATTGTTACCTTATCGAAAAATATCAAATATTTATTGCTATATTATTTTGATAAGAACTAATAAATAAACGCGATAAAAACTTATTTAAATTTTTGAACTTGAAATGGATTTGCCTTTTTTGGGAATAAAAAACACTAATCGTAAATTATGGGCTATTATTACGTCCCCTCTAATAAAGATTTTTAATCATCGTTTAATAAAAATTGAATATTTTTTGTAGTGAAAAACTTAAAAGGGAAAAATTGGGAAACTATTTGACATCGAACTGATTACTTACTTAACCGCGCAAGTCACCTCCCTTTTTCGTACGTCATTAATATCTTAAAATTGCTTATCAAAATTAATAATAAAAATTCATTTCGATTCACTATTTAATGAATGGAAACATGCAATAAAGAAAAATTCAGCAATCTTACATCAATTGAAGTAAAAACAAACGAAAAAGAATTTAAAAAAGGAAACTTTTATTCCAGTTTACGTTTTTGCCTTTTCAGGTGCATTGACATAATATAATGATTATAAAACACCGTGAAATGAGTGGGCCAACGGTTACTGCAGTCATTAATCGGAATTCCTATGGTGCGCACTTTTTCGAAGATCTCTTTCGTCTGTAAAATTCATTTGTGCATCAATATTAACCTTGAAAAAGTGTATTACGAAAACGACTGAATTTGCTCTTCCACTTTCAGTTCCTTAAGTCCGTTACCATTTCCAAAGAAAAGGAAGGAATCACTTGTTTTCGTTGAAATTTATACTTAATAAATTCTGATTTGCATAATGAAAAATAAAGATGATCACGCAAGCCATTTTTGTACAAATTTAATCGTGCAAGAAATAAACATAAAATTGCATTTAGTCTTTTATGAGTATTACTTGTACGGAAAGCTGTCTATAATTAAGCGGTCATATCAGTGGAATTAACAGTTTACGATAATCTTTAGCCTTGAATCTGTTCGAATGTTTTGTATTTTTTGAAAACTGTAAAATCCATTTGAGGTGAATCACTTTTGTAGTGGACCTGTTTTTTTAACTTGGCGTAGTTTTGATAAGAAATTAATAATCTTCAACCATTTTTCTGTTTATGAGTAAACTTTCATAATCTGAATGCTTGAAACGAAATAAACAACATCAAGTATTGGCGCACTTAATTTAATATATTGTAAATGTTTGAAAAAAACATTTTTACTGTGAACATTTTTACTGTACTGTGAACATTTTTAGTGTAATTTTTAATGTGAGCATTTTTATTGTGGGCATTTTTACTGTAAACATTTTTCCTGTGAGCATTTTTACTGTAAATATTTTTACCGTGAGCATTTTTACTGTGAGCATTTTTACTGTGAGCATTTTTAATGCAAAAATTTCTGTTGTGAGCATTTTTACTGTAAACATTTTTAATGTGAATATTTTTACTATGAAAATTTTTACTGTACACATTTTTACTGTGCTGTGAACATTTTTACTGTACTATGAGCATTTTTACTGTGCGCATTTTTACTGTGAATATTTTTACTGCGAATATTTTTACTGTGAATATTTTTACTGTGAATATTTCTACTGTGGGCATTTTTACTGTGAGCATTTTTACTGTTTTGTTTGCTTTAATTATTTCTACTGTGAGAATTTTAACTGTAGGCATTTTTACTATGAGTTGTTTTACTGTGAGCATTTTTACAGGTACAATTTTTACTGTGAATATTTTTACTGAGAGCATTTTTACTGTGAGCATTTTTACTGACCATTTTTACTGTAAGCATTTTTACTGTGAGCATTTTTACAGGAAAAATTTTAAGGCTAAAAGTTTTTGTACGAAGCAAATTACTGTGAAAATTTTTAGTTATAGTAAAATTGTTTTTAGTAAAAATTGGTTTCCACCAAACACTTTTCAGTTTATAATTTTTCCAGTAAAACTTTTCTAGAAAAAATATTTACAGTAAAAATTTTTGAAGCGAACATTTTTACAATAAAAATTTTCTCAGTCAAAAATTATTTCAGTAAAACTGTTTTTACTGAAGAAAAAAAATAGAAAATTATTTTCAGTAAACCTAAAACAAAATTAGTGGAAAATTTTAAAAATCAAAAAAATAACTGCTAAATTTGTTAAAAATCTTCAAAAAAATTACTAAAAACTTTTTAAGTTCTATCATAATTTAGGGAATTATCCTAAATAATACCACAGCTCTCAAAATTCCTATGTAATCTCAGTGAGGTAATGAATAATATTAACCAATAACCCATAAAAATGACACAGCATCTTTCACATTGGAACCACTAATAAACTTCCAGTCAAAATAAGACCTAATAAAGTCGGTTTTCTTTATTTAAAAAAATAGGAAAAAAATCGCCGATTGTACAAACAAAAATTTTCTCATACTCACCCAAAGATTATATAATGAATAAAATTAGATTTCTTAGAAAAATGTTTAGATAATCTTAAAAAAATTTTTTTCTGATCTTTTTCCTACGTGTTTGTGTGCATACATACCTGAAGTATATTTCACCTTTTCAATGAAAACTTAAGAAAAAAATACGCAAATACTTTCCCAATTTGTCCGTCAAAGAAGGTCGTTCTCAATTTAATTATTTGCACTAAAAACTTTGAATCGATTTTACGTTTCTGAGGCTTCCTCAAATAGCACTTCCAAACAGGATCAAAAAAAGAACGCCGTAATTATACTGTTAATTACAGTGTGTCCACGACAATGTTATGAGGTGTTTATTAACAGGAAACCAAAGAAGTGTATTCTTGCACCAATGAACTTGTCCTCTCACTTGGTCTTGATAACAAAATAATAAGAACCACCAACACGTCTATTGACTTCGACGAAACAGTTTCGCAACGCAAATCTTATTTTTTCAAACAACGGAACATTATATGTTTTTGCACTGCTTCCGACTGTAGTTGAAAATAATAAAAAATATTATTTGTCCAGTTTGTATATATAGTCGACCACTTCGCACTTTGACTTTTGTGGGTGACTAATAGAATAGCTTCGCTTCGATTTTGGCCAAAACTATTGTATTAATACGAATCGCCTGAGACTACTAAATCCAAAACATTCGTCATCGTGCCGTTTAGCTATTGTCACGTTATTCTCCCACTGGACACAACACACATACACGAACTTTTCCAAATACTATAATTATCATAAAACCCAAAATACCAACAAACAAACAGAAAAAAGGAAATTATACAATACATGCTAAATACTGAACATTTAAAAATAAAAAAACCAAGGTTTTTTTAAGAATATCAAAATCACAAGCTTGAAGTGCGATAAAAGGTTTTTTTCTTTTGTTGTTGTTTTGAATAAAATTTTGTACGCTATCTTGTCTGATGATGGGGGGCCCTAGCCAGCCACATAGTCAACAGTTATAAAAATGTACAAACAACGCACACAGATAATAATGTAGTCTTTCGAATTTCCTAGATAAGTGGAGCAGCATATTTGTTAATAATGAAATATGTTCAGCGTATTTGTAAATTTCGCTGCTTGCAATAAAATCGACACTAAATCAAGAGGCGTAACGTTCCGCTCCCCAACTGCAATGATATCGTAATAAATTATATTCAGTCCCCCCACTCCTCCTGGTTAGTTTGTCTGTTTCGTAATAAATTTGCCTTTACCTTAGATAATCGATATTCGTACAACGTTCCCAAAACCTTACAGCTCCACCAAAAAACGCCTGTGAACAACAGTGGATAAGCGAACTTTCACTTTCCGCTATAATTATTGTCTTGCTTAGCTAGAGCGGTTGTTGTTGGGCTCTGGCATTTATGCAATTTCCAAGTTCTTATCAAATGTCAATCCATAAAATTCCACCAGAACTAAATTCCTGCCTTTACGTATTAACAGAATCGGATTTTTGAATCATTTCATTCAATTAGAAAATATGCAAATTCCTAGCATATGAAAATGACCAAACAACTTTCAGTTGAACAACTCTTTTCGCATCTAGAATCTTAGCAGTTTGACAGGTAGTTGTTTTGACATTTGAGCGTAGTGGTTCTGCACAGCGCACGTGCTGCCATTTTGATATTTTCTCACACAAGCTTTGCTACTTTTCGATAACCAAGCGCAAATGTGTATAACAGAAAGTGTACACTCATTATTTAAATAAAACATAAACTAAAATTGGAGAAAATTCATATTTAAAGTATTTATTTAATGTTTTGGATAATTTACAAATTATCGCTTTGTAGAAAATATTATCTTTGAATTTAAATTTCTAAGTACCAGGGTATATAATAACTTTTTACGCTAAAATTTGAGCCAATAAATATTGGAAAAATTAACAAATTCTGGACATGTCTACTATTAAAAATATTTTCTCCATTAATAATGCAAAAATGAAAAGAAATTTTAAACATTTTATTAATATTCACGGAAAATTGGAAAATATAGAAAACAAAAATTCTGGATATTTATACTCTCAAATTTTAGACGTACAATAATGGAAAGATAAAATGTAATTTAGAAACTTAATAGTAATAAAAATGTATAAGAAAAATGAACATTGTTTTGGAAAACAAGTAAGGTTGCATCAAAATAGTTAACTAAGATCATTTATCTCTTCACGTGAAACTAAGTCAGGGGTCAGTTTTGCCGGCCCGTTGCACAGCCATTAGCGACCTCGAAGACTACCATCCAAGGAGTCGTAAATTCGAATCCCACTGAGGCATGGTCCTACGCTAAGTACCTATCACCTTGTTCATGCACTTAAATTTGAGTCTAAGTGGGTCCGACTGAGAAAAGCGGACAGTCACTCTTAAAAAGAAAAAAAATTAGGAGCCAAGGTCATTTAACGAATCTCACATATGAACTTTGGTCATTTACCATAGCATAAACTAGGCCAATAGTCAAGGTTATTTACCGAATTTGTTTAGATATAAGCCAAGGACATTTATCTTTTCACGTGAAACTAAGTCAGTAAGTCGGGAGTCAGTTTTGCCGGCCCAGTAGCACAGCCATTAGCGACCTGGAGGACTACCATCCATGGAGTCGTAAATTCGAATCCCGCTGATGCATGGGCTTACGCTATAAACTTTAGTCATTTACCTTCACGTTGAATTAGATCAGTGATCAAGGTTATTTACCGAAAACTAATCTTGACAATGAAAAACTAAGATCATTTATCTCTTCACGTGAAATGACGTCAACGCTGCTAGGTCATCGGACAATTTTTTTTATATTTTCTCGTTCAAGGCCATTTACATTTCATGTCACATAAAACTAGGTCAGTGGTCAAGGTTACTTGCCGAATTTGTTTAGATATTAGCCAAGGAAATTTATCTCTGCACGAGGAAATAGATCAAAAGTCAAGGCTGTCGATCCAGCTATACCTTCTATAATCTGTGGTTATTTACCCTCGCATAAACTAGTTCAGAGGTCTATATTATTTGCTGAATATTTTTACTTAAAAACTAAGATAATTTATCTCTTCACGTGAAGTTAGGTCAACATGCTAGGTCGTCGAACAATTTTTTCACATTTTCTCGTTCAAGGCCATTTACATTTGATGTCACATAAAACTAAGTCAGCGGTCAAGGTTATTTGCCTAAAAACTGAGATTATTTATCTTTTTACATGAAATTAGGTCAAGCGGCAAGGGCATCGGAGGAGTTTCCTGACACTTGAACTGTGGCTATTTACAGTTCAAATCACACATGAAACTAGGTTGGTAGTTTTTTTTTTGGCGATAAAGAGACAAGAGTCAGATGGCATTCTGTAGCGCCACGACCATAAGGCCATGTGGCAACTTTATACAGCAACATTTCTGAAAATGGTTGATTGTTATTTGAAGGAAAATGTCAGATATTGTTAAATTCTGTGGAGCAAATTGAGATGTTTGCGAAGGTTAAATATAGGACTAGAAATAGGTCAGTAGTCAAGGCCAAGTGATAGGCTTTGTTTTATATATGAAAAATAGCCTTCTTCCTTCATATAGAACTAGGTTAGAAGTCAACGTCATTGACCTAGTAAGCTTATATGCAAATTTAAATTAATTAAGGTTCATATTACAGTTGGTTACCAATTTGATTTCATAGCGAACATTTTTTTCGTCCTTATACGATTGTGTAGTTATTTTTGTTTTTTTGCTGTAGTTTGATAAGGAATCTGAAGCTAAAAGTCTAATTTTGTATTTAATTATCTTAAAAATATTAAATTTATTATGAATGAGGGTCTCAACTATGCCCAGATTGAGTGAAAAAATCATCTTCACCGACAAAAAGGATTTTTGGCTGAACGGCTACATAAAAATCAATCACTTTCTTTGCATCCAAAAAAAAAACTGACTGTCTGTTGTGCATTTTGGTCGGGCGGCATAATTGGATGGTCTCATTGGGCGGTATTATTGGGACGACATGGACTTGGAAAATATCTTGTTCCAACACTCTTACTTGAAGCAAGGGATAAATAGCAATTGAAACAAGAGACTTATTACAGATAAAGTTCCCACGTTGCGTTATTTCGGCACATGCTGATGTCAGCTGGACGTCAAGATCGTGCGATTTGACGCCCTTAGACTATTTTCTTTGCGACTCAGACTTATACTCAATTCTGATATAATAAAACTAACTTTATTTTTAACATTTTTTTAATTATTGTATTTATATTCCATTTTATTTAAATATATTTTTTCTTTCTTTTTTTATTATTATTAGTCATATTAAAAATAGTTCTCATTTAATGTATATTATTTATTTTTAATAAAATAAATCAAGAATCTTTGGTTTTTATCTATTATCTTCTTTTAGTATATTTAGGATTTGGTATTTGTAATTTTTTTTTTAAATTGATATCTTTTTTTACTCTTTCTTAACTCAATTGTTAGTTTAATAAGATCGTTCCCATCTTATATGTGTTTTGCTATTTCAAATTTGATTATGTACTACCAATCATTTTATACGAAAGTTTTCCATAATTCAAATTCTATCTTTCTATTTGTACAAAAGCATTTTTTTTATATTATTAATTTTTGGGATAAAATATAATAAGAAACTCTCCCATACTGAGATAGTAGTTTTGTAGATTTTTTTATGATCATTATTTCAAAATGAGAATTTTATCCTTTAGAGCGTTTAGTTTTTTGTTTAATAAGGTTTGTGATTTTTTTGTTGATTAAGTTCATAGGAATAAGTCAAAAATATATTAGATATTATTTATGCAATAAAAACAGAGTGATTTAATTAAAGTACAGTATATGATATGAAAATAGTTTTTTGATAAGATTATCTTCAACTTTTCTACATTTATTCTTTGGCATTTTTCCATTCTTTTGGTTTAGAAAATTAATTTTTTCTTTTTGTTTTTTTTTTTATAATATAATCATTTTATTTTTGTCAAATCTTAAAGCTTTTTAAGCAAATATACATAAAATATTACACATTTTTTTTGCAATATAACATTTTTTTTAAATCCTTTTTTTTATACAACTTTTTTTTTGTTTTTTTTTTGTTGTAATTATTTTTATTTTTTATTTTTATATAATATTTTTAGATTTTCAAAGATTAACAATTTGGTTAAATACAATCGAATTGGGTAAATTTGATTTAATGTAAAGAAAAAAATAATTAATTGAGTTTTTAAATTTATTTGTACGAATATGGAAGGTCTGTCAGATCAGGGGTGAGAATAGTTCTATTGTACGTTGGCCGTGATGATGGCTTTTTACTAATCATTATTATAAAATAATTAATAGAATAAGAGTGATTTTGCTATTTTTACGAAAGGGGATTAAATATTGAAGAAACGGGATTTTAGAGTTTTAATTATCCAAGTACGAGTGTTTGGTTTTTTTCTTCTTTGGAATTTTGGTTTCTTTATTTCTTTATTTATTTATTTAAGGTACAGCTTTGGTATCAAAGCTGTACCTTAATCAATCGGTTACAGTTTCATGATAAAGATATCATATCAACTGTAACGGCCTTAAATTCTTACTTGCCGATTCTAGCGCTCTCTTGGTAAAAGTATTAACAGATTGTAACGCCCTCTGTAAATGTGTAAATAATTTTCCTTTAAAAGATCTAAAAATGAGTTAACAGAAAAACCGGAAATTGTTTGTTTTTTTTGGAAAAATAATTCTAAAAAAAAAGGTTTTTTTTGTAAGAACACTGCAGTAATATTCGCGCGTAGACTGGATGACAAGATCCTTAAAAAAATATCCTTTTACAGGTCACATGGCAATCAGATTTCGACCGATGAAAATTTTATCAGGTTGAGATTTGATCGTTAAAAAATTCTTTACGAATTATTAAGTAGCTCAACTATATGAAAGTGATAGTAGGTAGGACCAGAAAGCTTTCATTCTTTTCCTAAGGAAGCTTCGAAAAAGCTTTCCATCTGGCACGAACTATCCTTATTCTAATAAGGCTTTTAGTTTAAAATTTTGCAATAATAACAGAGTCTTAGATTACAGAATACCTGCTGGATAGGCCCATACGTCAGATTTTACAATGGCGGCAAGAACTCGTACTGCTTGCATACATTTGCGGAGATTTTTTTAGACATCTAGATTTCGTAATAAAATTTTTTTTGAATTGCAAAAGCATAATTACTTATTCCAAACAAAAAAAAATCATTTAAACACGACAGAAGGCAATATTTAAATGTTTTTCAATCTTCTGGTATTAAATGCAATTGTATTTTAGTTTTCTTATTTATTTTGTAAATATCTTTCGGAGAGTTCATGAAAGTGGTATGATACCGAAATGCTTGCATACTTTTGTTGTTGACATTTAGATACTTATTGCGAGGTGAAAGTTTAAGTGTGGTTTTCTTCAATTTTAAATAGTTTACGAACAAATAAGTATAAATTAATACATTTGCATAAATGGTTTTATTCTTCATGACAGGAAATAGGAAGGCTTTTATTTCAGAATACGAAAATAGGTTATTTTTCAAGTGTGTGCGTTCTTCGGAAAAATTTGTACAGGATTTTTGTATAGACGCCTATCCCAGTTCTTCTATAATCTAAGCTGACTAGAGTATATCAGCCATTTTATTTTAACAGCTAGTACTAGAGCTAATCAATTATAATTTGACAATCAGGCTTGCCATCTGCTATCTTTATGGCGTTGAAACTGCCATCTGGCGAGTAGTTTAAATCCATTCGCTAGGTTAGGGATTGCCCTAATTGGGTATTTGAAAAAATAAATATATTAAAGTAAAAACCATATTTTAGCTAACACAGTCGATTATTGTATATGTCAGCACGCGCAATTAATAAAATACTCTCCATTCGAAAGTATTTAACTCCGTTTATGTACATATGTACATATACGAGACTATAGGTAAATATTTAATACCTAATAACACACAAATATACTTTAGACAATTTATGTGCAAAGGCTCACATATTTTTAAGTTTGGATGATTTTTTTTTTTTTGTTTTGTAAGTAATAATAATAAATCAATCAATTTTCTTTAAATCTTCTTCATTTTTTTATAGGAATTATTTCTCTTTATCTTCTTTTTATTATTTTTTATAATTTTTTTTTGTTGTTGTTTTACTGCCATTGATTTTTCTGATTTTTATTTTATCCTTTTACTTACATATATAAATATAATAGATATATTTAATCATTTATATATTTAAATTATTTATTTTTAGGTATATTGTATTTCTTTATATCACGATATATTATATTTATTTTTTGTTAAGTTATTTAGTTTTTTTTTTTGTTGTCTTTATTTAATTTATATAATTTGTATACTTTTTTTGATTTTTTATTTCTACATAAATAATTGCGGTAAGAGTTGTATATATTTTTTATCATTGTTATTTGTTCTGAATTATGTAGGTTTTTTGAATGGGGGGAGGGAAGGAGGGGATTTATATCCAAAGTTATTATTTTCTTCCATTTTTTTCCACTATTCTTTTTTGGTTTTTGTTTTTATCAAATCCCCTTCCATTATGTCCTCTTCCTCATAACATTTATTTTTTATATATATCTATCTAAGTTTATACTCGTACGTATGTATTGTAATTATTTATTTTCTTAATAATAAATAATTTTTTTACTCGTACGTATATGTATGCAATTTTATAATTTTTTTTTTCATAAAATCTTATTTACTTTAATTTGATCTGTAATTACTTTTATTTGCTTTACTTTGCTTGTTCTTGTCGGTTTTCTATAATATTTTCCCCTTTTTTTATTCATTATTTTTTTTTTAAATAGTTATTTTATAAATTCTTTGAGTTTTATTGGTATTTATTCTTGTTAATGTTAATTTAGGTTGTCTGATAATAATATCAACATTTACTTGGGTATCTTTTTTAAGAAGTAAAAACTATTTTTCCTACAATAAAAAAAAAAAAAACTAAAAATATCTTTAAAAAAGATCGAGTTCAAAATTCAATTTTAAAAAGGAGTTGTTGTTGGTTCATATATGCGCTCATTTAGCAAATGTGATGAAATTTTTGGCTTTTATTAACAAAAAGTTGTTGTTTGTTTTCTTTTGTAAATATTTTCAATCAAATTTTATAATATTTTCATTTAATCAAATCATTTTAAAGCAATAAAATAACAGGCAAGCTTTACTCGACGTTTACGCCGGGCGAATTTCTTCTGATCGCCGTGATTTGGGATAGTTTTTTTTTCTGTGAATTAATATTTTCTATATGAAATTGGTTTTTTTTTTAAATAAGTTAATTTTGTCAAATGGTAGGTAGTATAGTCGAGGCGCTACAGAAATGACCTGTGGCTCTTGTTTCAATAAACCTTACAACAAAAACAACAAAAAATAAGTTAATTTCTTTTTCTATTTAAATTCTTTTATTTATTGCATTAGCTTTAGTCGAGAGTTTTTGAAAAAAAAATTTTCAACCAAATGCTAGGCGACAATTTGTTATTGAAGCACAATAAATTTTCGCCCGACGTTTGGTTAAAAAAGAATTTATTTTTACGTAAAAATCACATGGTAATAATTGTTTGATTTCTGTTTTTTTTTTTTGACCATACAATAAACAGGTAAATTTTATTTTAAAACTGGGCGACTTTATTGGGAAAGAAAAGAAATTGTTTTATTTTTAATTCGATTGAAATTATAATTTTGATTATATTATAGTTTTTTGATGAAAGATTTTTTTGAAAGAAATTTCAATTTGTTCGCCCAAATTTTTTAAATAAATTTTAATTTTTTTGCATCGTTTCCGTTTAGTTGTTTTAGTTAGTTGATTTTGTAAAATTTTTCTTTGCAAAAAAAATATATCCAAGCTCTTTTTTAATTGTTTTGCTTTTTTTTTCAAAAAAATATATTTACAATTTAAACAAAAACAGAAAATAAAAAATAAAATACAAATGCCCTTTGAGTTAAAATTGTAAAAGTATAAGAGTTGGGGGTTTTTTTTTTTGTTTTCTTTATTTCAAAAATATTAAATTATCATATAATAAGTAATTAAATAATAATAAACAATGATAATAATTATAATAATAATAATAATAATAGTAATGATAATGATAATGATAATGATAATAAACAATAAATAAAAAATTAATAATAGTATTCATAATATAATAGCTATAGTAACAATATACTCTTTTGCGTACGTATAAGAATATATACTTTGTTCTCTTTTAGTCTTAGTTTTTATCTAATTTCTTTTTATAATAATTTATTTTATTGAATTTTTTTTTTTTAATATTATATATTTCACATGTCCTTATCAACAATATATATTTTTTTGTTTGTTTGTTTATAATTATTTATTTAATTAATCAAATAAGAATAATTTCTAATTATTCCTATTCGTATAAATGCATACATAATTAATTATGTTTCTTCATTTTCTTTTTTATTGTAATTTTATTTTATTATATTTGGACAGCCATGATTAAGCAAAACAAAACAAAAAATTTCTAATTTTTTTCTTATAAATTTATTGTTTCTTGTTGTTTTTTTTAAAATATTTTATTTATTTTATATAATAAATAGCGAACAAATTAACTTTATTTTATATTTATTTATTTTTTTTTTGTTTTTTTATATATGATTTTCTTATTCAAAATAAATTCTATTCTGTGTATGATATTGTTTTTATATGTTTTTCTTAGATTTTTCAAATTATTCTTCTCTTTTCTCATAATTTCATTGAATCGAATTTTCTAATTATTCTTCTCTTTTTCTTTGGATTTAAAAAAAGAAAAAAATCATAAAAATCTAAACCTTATTTTATTACACAAATAAACTAAGGTTATGTAAGTGTAAATTTTCTTTATAAAACAATAAACTTTTCTGAAAATATGATCAAATTTTAAAAATTATGTTTTCAAAAACAAGTTTTAACTATCAAAAAATTCATCAATGATTTTGGATTTTTTTTTTTTGATTTAATATCAATAAATAAATTTAAAAAGTTTATAACTAAATAAATATAATTTAATATAGATTTTTTTTTGTCAGGATATTTTCTTAAATTGTTTGCACTTTTACAACAATTAACAATAAGCAAAGCAATTAGAAAAAAGAAATTGCAAAGAAAAAAAGAATTATATTATATTTTGCCATTGAAAAAATAATCTTTTTATCTTTTAAATTATTTCTAACTAATTTAGAAGGAAGATGATAACCAAACTGAAAAGAAAGAATTATAATTGAATTTTTTTTTTATAGAGTAACAATTTATCGAAAGTTTTCTTGGTTTTTTTTTGTTTTTTAAAGTTTTCAATCAAAAAGAGAGAAAAATATTGAATGAAATATTGAAAAGATATCGATTTTTTTTTCTTCTCTTCTAAGTACAAAATTTTTGAAAGATTATTTCATTCTTGTACCAGTTATATTACAATTTATACGTTTGAATGGAGTATACTACTGCTGCTACTGCTACTATTATTCGTATTTGAGAGATTCGTTGATGCAGTGATTGCTCTTATATTTAGGGCTGTATTAGAAGCAGTAGCAGCTGAACTGGTAGAAGCTGATGTAACTAAAACGGTCGTGTCCAATTTCGATCGAATCTCCTCTTTACGATGTTGTACACTCAATAGTTCTTCGCTCAAATCGTGGCAGAGCCGTAGTAAAAGGACATTCTGCTCTTTCAAGTGGCGTAGCACATCGACGACATTTTTCTCTTGTTTGAATGATATTTGCCGCAAACTATCACTTATAGCGGCCGCACGTTTTTCATACTCAGCACCAGATGAAAGTGATAATCCCACTATACCACCGCCAGATGGTCCGGCTCCTTGCTGATATTGATACTGACCCTGTTGCAGTGCAAGTTGGTAATTAGCGTCCGATGGTGATTGTGAGTTTCTCGATATACTATTCGGTTTCCGGTACACCTCAAAAGCACTAACACGTTGTGATGGTATTGTTGGACGTGGTGCTGGCGGAACACCATCATCTACAGTTGAAGCTAATGATAATGGTTGTGATGCCTCTGAATGTCTAAGAATAACACCAAAACTATGCTGATCACCAATGGAAATCTACAAAAACGACAAAGAATTCATTTTATTGATTTCCAAGATGTTATCATTTTGTTGTTATGTAAAATATTTACCGATACTGGTTCGGTTGTTTCGGGGAAATGTGCAAAATCAGCAAATCCAGCCGCATCACTTACATCTATATCGAAACTCGTCTGGGTGATTATCTGGACAAAAAATGAAAAGTAAATTTTCAACAATTGTTAAAAAAATCGAGCAAACTTTATTTTCAAAGCGAAAACGCTTTTAAAAATTGATAAATTCTTACTTCAGGTTGTGAAGGCGTACCGCCCATTTTCAATTTGTTAAGATCTAAACTACTACTTCGGGCGTGACGATGTGGTGGCCTTGGTGGTGGTATCGGTGGCGGTTCTTTTTTATTATTGATTAAATTGGTTGATCCGCTTGCCCCAACCGATACACTATTCCCATCACTAATAACTGTAACCACACTAGACCCATCGGCACTACCAGTTCCGATGCTTGATTCGCGTTGCGGTGGCGGCGGTATTGCACCAATGCTTTTAGCTGGTAATTTTTTCGGTTGCGGTCTTTGAATCGCTCTCAAATCGGTTGCTCCTTGTAATAAATCCAAATGCTGAGGTTGTATACTAAATGGTGTCGAACTATGATGCTGCTGTTTTGGACTAGAGTCACTTTCGCGCATCATCACGCCTTGTTCATACGTCATTCCATCAGATTTCCTATGAATGCGCAACGACTCATCATCTTGAGGGATTTCTGTACCTAAAAATATATCTACTCATATAGTGAGTATAAGCCGATTAACGAGGAACAAGAGCGAAATGAAGAAGAAAAAAATCGATTACCTGCAACTGGCGTGACAACACGTAAAGGAACTGGATGTAAAATCTGTGGATCGGAGACAACCGCTTGGGCTGTTCTCTGCATATCGAAATTTACCGGCTTCAATCCGGGACTAGACACATTCGAAGTGGGTGACTCTGTAAATTTTGTCCATTCCTGCGAATTTTGATTTTTTTTCATCAATTTTTCTTCTTTTTTATTATCAACAAAAAAAGCCCAAACTTACTTTACTCTGATTCGCCCAATCTTTCGTTACATCCTTCACTCTGACTGTAGCGAGTTTGGGAGGTGACGATGATATCTCAGCTTGTGGTGAGTTTGATTCACTACTATTTGGCTTATGAATTAATGCAGGTTGTGCTTTTGGACTGGTTGATTTCTGCGTACTAGCCTAAAGTTAACATAGAAAATATGTTAAGAGCAGCTCACACAGAAAAAAACCTCTACAATAATTAAAAATCACTGAGCATATGTTCACAAACCTGGGCAGGTGTAGGAATCGCTCCCAAATTGATAATATTCTTATCGGCATGTACTGAAATCATTCGTTTATAGTCATTCTCTTTATTTACTTTTAAAGGTGTCGTTGTAGTGGAAGCTACTGGTTTATCATCATCACCTAAGTGCAATAAATCAGCTTCGGGTGGTTCTACTGGTTGTAGAAGTTGGTTAAGCACCGTTGGATTCAGGCATGGTGGCAAAACCGATGGTAATGGTATATTGTTGCGTCGCAGCACAACTAAATGCATTGCCGCTGTAAATTCGGCTAAACTAAGCGCACCGTCACGTGTCACATCACAAAGCTGCCAAATATGCCGTAGCTCTTCGACAGGAATACGAGATTTTTCAAAAAATACCCTATAATATAGCAAAAGATTGTCAGTAAAATTGCCTAAAAGTCTAAATATAGAAGCAAAAGAACAAATAAAACATTTTATACCTAGCGATATGTCCAGACAACAGTCCATTAGGATCAGGTTGCACAGCCCTAAATTGTTTCATATAATATTCCCTCTGTTCGCTTGTTATCTGATAAACCGATTCAAGATCGGCTTCGTTATCATCATCGGAACTGTGACGATCGGACGATTCCTCTTCAGTGCCCAAAAGTTGTCGATGCTCATCACCTAGAAGACCTTGCCAAATGCTATCTTTTTTCCAAGGTCGTTCAGCAACACTGTTTGTCGGTGTTGGACTGTCGCTATTGGTACTCCACGCTTCGGGCGAACCAGTACGATGTCGTCTCTAAAATAAAATATAATTCAATAAAATTATTATCAAAAACTCTATCCTCAATTACATTTCCCCGTCCACTACTCGATTCATTATGTTCAACTTCGGAATCTGTACTCTGCAAATCAGAATTGGCAGTTTCTTGTTGAACGTCTCGTGGTCGCGCCAAATCTATTAAGTCTGAGTGAGAGGCAGTCCCCTCTCGCCATTCACTTCGATTCGGATCAACAGGATTACCACTCACTGCCGTACCAGAAACTGATGATATGAAACCGTTTGGTTCGGAATTTACGACTCCACTCGACGTTGTTGTCGCCGCACATGTGACATTCACACTCGATATGGATGCTGAACCTGAAGATGACGAACGTGACATAGGCGGTGATTCCTTCCAACTAAACCGCGGCAATGGCAATCTAATAGATTGCGATAATAATTCAGCACGAAGTGGTAAAGACGCCTGATGTGCTGCTATCAATTTTAGGCAACTATAAAACTGTGAACGATTTATATGCAGTGCCGTCTGCTGAATACCCGAAAGTAATGTAATCTATATAAAAAAAATATAATAGTTTACAAAAATGATATTATTAAACTTGGAGTGGGTGCTATGACGTAGAAAAGTCAAAAATGTTCACCTGTCTTATCACGTCATTCGATAGATTTGCTGAACGAAACATTTCCGTCGCCTTAAGGAATGGAATCTTGCCCGTTTTCTCGACATCGCAACAAACAAATAAATCATTAAAATATCTCGATTCAGTTACCGTGATCGACAAATTATCCATTTTTTTTCCTCTTTCCTCCGAACAGTATGGAAAGCTTTTTCGAAAGAATTTATCTACAGATATTAACGATTATTTTAAACACAAAATATGAGAGTTTTTAATTTAGAGAATCGTTGATATTTTGTGTTGCACTTGAAAATGGAGAAAAAAAATTATTTGGGCTAAATCAGAAACAGCAACAACCTGTACGAATGTTCTCATTCAGATTCGAACTTATTGGCTATCTCTAAGCTGTCAGTTTGTCAGCCCAAATTTTCCACATTAACTCAACAAAACCCATTAAATTATTTCTAAATTCACCACCACCAAAAGATTCTATACAAGAATTTCCAACTTCTCTAGGGATTCCGGTGACAGTGCTTGTACGCCGTATAGTCAATTGTCTAAATATGCTAAATTGAACCCAGTTTAATATAAAAAAAAAAATATTAAATCCCACACGTCGTATTTTGACAGCTCGTTGCCATTATCACTTTTTATGCCTTTGTGCTGATGTTCTTCAGTAATTTCTGAACGTTTGATTTCTCTTGCATTGACAATTCGTTAATTACAAAATGAAGTTAGTCACGTATTGCGGAACAGCTGTTCCATTCAAGGATTTTTCTAAAATATATAAAATCGAAATTAAGCTGATAGCGTTGGATTAGGAATTAATTTGATAATTTTCATTATAAATATTATATATATTCTCTTCTGGGCAACTATTAAACTTAAAATTGAAATTGAAAAAAAAATTATATATATAGTTTTTGTTTTTTTTCCTTTTGCATATTAATGTAAAAGTCATTTTTGATATCATTTTTCTATAAAATCGGCGGGAATACCCTCCTCTGCCATTTTAATTACTCAAACTCTTTTAAAAGTAACCGTAAAAAAATTAGCAATTTTTAAATTTAAAAATTAATTAAAAAATTTCTTTTATAAATATTATTTTATATTTTACTGACCAAATAAATAATATTGAAATTTAAAAAAAATTCGATTAGAAGAAAAAGTGAACAACTCATCAGTGTTCTGCGTTAGTTTTTAAATGAGGGGAAAATTTTCAAAAAATATATCCTCTTTTAAATATTACAACATTACAAAATGAATTACAAAAAACCTTTTTTATGTATTTTCTTTTTTCGTTTGTGAAAAACCATTCGAACACTGCAATGACTTCTGCTTCTGTAAGTGCAGCCAATGAAATTTTATTTTTAGAATCGTGCACGTAAGTGCTATTCAGTATTGATAATTACACAATTACTCTTCATCTGCTGTAAGTCCAGTCCGATCTTGTAAATAGTTTGTGTTGTTTTATAAGAAATTAATAATAATATACGGTAGGGAAAAAAATTCATGAGAGATTATTCAGTTAAAAACTTAGATTATCCAAAGTTTAAGATGAAATGTTTCGAAAGCCAAACTAAACTTTAATTATTCATCAATTAGTTTTCTTACATCATAAACTATTGTCGATTTACAATTACATAATTTTTAATAGGTTCTTCATAATTTAATTTATTGTATTTATAGTGTAAAAAAACTGGTGAATAAATAAATTTAGAAAGCATAATGGCACTACCTGAAGCACTGGAAAGGAATTACAGAAAATTCCAAGTTTGTATTATGATTATCTTTTTTTTTTTTATAATTGCAATAAAATCGATTTAAATGAAAATATGAAATTTGCAATTTTTTTTTTTTAATTTTAGGCTAAAAATGATTTACCAGTTTTTCTAAAAGGTGGACCAATCGATCGTGTCCTATTTGGTACAACTATGGCCCTTTGCGGTATTGGAATTATTAGCATCTTCCATATGGTCTATGAAATGGGATTTAAAAAGAAGAGTGGATAAATATGGGCTAATTATCTAAAGGAAATCAAAATTATTATAGGAAAATTATTGATCTAAAATAAAAGATATTAAAAAAAATTCGGTATTTTTTTTTTAGTGTTTAAAATGTTCACATTTTTTTTTGTGTGAATTTTTTCTAGTTTGATGAAGTGAGAGTTATAAGCGAGGATCTTTGATGGTAGATAGTTTATTTTAATTGTAGGAATTTTTTTAGTTGAAAAAGAGTCTTTATGTAATCTTAAGTGGAAAATGTTAATTATTTTTTCAAATGTTACCCTTTCCAGAACAAATTATAAGTAATCTCAAATCATATTAGTAAGCATCTTCGATGACTTTTTCTTAGTTTGCTCTTTTTCTAATCTACGAGGACTGTTTAAAAAAGTATCGCGAATTTTGAATTTTCGCGGATTACGTATATTCGATTTTCGATTTTTTGTGGCGTTATGTTGGTACTCATGTCTTTCACTTATGCCGACGAGTTCGGCCACCTTGTATATTCAGTTAATTTTTGACAGCTGCTTTGCTTGCACGTGTTTTGACAGCTCGTCTTCGATTTTTGCTCATTTGAAGATACCGCTGCAAAAAGGAGGCAGCTCCATTTTACCAATTTTTCAGGAGAAGCAAAAAACTGTATCACTACGAATCCTGTGGATTTTTTTACTTTATTCATATGTGGAGTTAAACTCTATTACTTAATACATAATATACTCTCAAATTACTCCTCTTGGAAACTTGGATAGATAATAATATAAAAAATAAAACGATGGAGTTGCCCGCTTTTTGCACCGGAGGATGCGAAAAAAAAGTCAATAAAAAAGTCGAGTTATGTATTAACAATTTTTTTCAAAAGTACATAATAAAGTAACATTACATTAGTTGTTAAGCTATCTTCTTCGTGCACAACAGTTTGCTCTTCTTCTTGGCTCTTCAGCTGGTCATAAAACCACATACAGTCTGGGGGCACATATTTTGTTGCGAGTTCTCGGACATGTAAATATTTGGGGCGCTTAAGTGGTAACGGCCCAGAGTAGAAGAGAGATGTAGAAGCAGGTAAAGTTAACGTAACGCCATGTTTCTGACGGATAAACAAGTCCTTTAGCAAGGCAGAGGCAACACTGCTGCATTCTACGCCTTTTGCTGTATACGCCATGACACGGTAGGAAGATATCCCAAATTTTTGTTTCCTTTTGTTTGAAACGGTTGTTTCTGGCAAATAGATCCTTTCCCGTTTGCACGGCATTCAATAAGGGGCCATCTACATATCCTTTATATTTCCGCAGTGAACTAAGGCAACTGCCTCGTTTTTCCACTGATTGATAGAGCAGCTTTGGAATACTTTATACCCATTTGGAAAAAAATCACCAAAAATGGAGCTACCTCCTTTTTACAGCGGTGTCTTCAATTTCGAACAAAAACAGCATCGCATTAACATTGCTAAGGAGCTGTTGGACTCACAACTGGTGACGAACCATAGGTTTATGGTTATGACGTGGAAACCAAAGCTCCATCATCCCAATGGAATCTGCTGCACGAGCCAAGTTCGGTCGAATGTGAAGGTTTTGCTTACAGTTTTCTTTGATTACAGGGGCGTGGTGCATCATGAGTTCTTGCAGTAGGGTAGAATAAGGAATATCACCTGCAAGTTATGCGCAGATTGCGCCCGAATTTGTGAAAGAACAAAAATTGGCTTTTGCACCATGACCTGCTCACGCATCGTTGCTTGTGCGAGAATTGTTGGCCAAAAACAACACACTAATAATACCGCAGCCACCGTATTCTCCAGATCTGCCCCCCTGTGACTTTTTCTTGTTCCCGCAACTGAAAAGCCCCATGAAAGGACGACGCTACGCTACGATTGAGGAGATAAAGACGGCATCGAAGGAGGAGCTGAACAAGATCACAAAAAAGTGATTTTTTGAAATACTAAGAGGATTGGAAAAAACGTTTGCACAAGTGTATAATATCTGGTGGGGATTACTTTGAACGGGGACAAAATAGATATTTATGAATAAATTAATAATTTTTGAAAAAAAACACAATTCGCGATACTTTTTAAACATACCTCGTATTTTAAAATAGACAAAAAAAAATACTTTTTATGGTAAAAAGTAAATGATTTTTATGGTAAATAGTAAATAATCCTTTTAATAAATAAAATTTAGTATTTTTCACAATTTTTACAACTCTAAAAAAAATTAACAATTTAAAGGCAATCAATTTAACTAAAAAAACGATCAATGGCTTTGTATTGTTCAGTTTTTCTAGTTAATTAAGAAAAACTCCAATAATAATAAAATAAATAACATATTAAAATTTAAATTATAAATATTTTGAATAGTTTTGTAGTTGTAGTCATAATTGAAAATTATTATTAATTAAGCAATTTTTATTACTGCCTATTTTAAAACTAACGAAAATTTGTCTACTATGAAGTATAAACCAATCGCAATCAGTTCATTGTGGTTACAGTGTTCTAGTACTTCAATTTCTCTTCAATTTTCCGCACGTCTGATTTTGACAGAACACAGTCTGTCGTCTTTGTTATTTTGATGAGAATTAATTGTTTGGTTCGAAAAATCTCTAAATATTACAAACGCACAACAATTAACTTAATAAGAAAATATAAATATTAATAAATATGAAAAAAGTATGCCTTCTAATAAATGACAATGTTTAGTTGGTGGTTATTTGAAATTTGTTCAATAATTAATAATCGAATTAAAGAGAAAATCGAATAAAATTTTGAGTAAATTTTTTTGGGCAATTTTGCAGTTGATTTTGTTTGGTTAGTTAGTATCGGGTAATAAAAACGACTGAACAAAATAATACGCCTTGTCCAATGGAGACGAACGACGAAGTTGTTGAACGGCAAAAATTAGTGCCAAACGATGTAGAAACTGAAGAGGATCCAACTAGTCAAGTGACCAGTGCTCCACAAAGTGCACCGAAATCAGCTCCAACCCCAGCCTCACCAGTTGTTCCTAGTAAAGTAAGCTTAATCCCCGATATTGTTCGAAATCAATAATATTGTAATTAATTATTTGCCCTTAAATAAATTGCAATTTTTGATAACTAATCAGATCAAGAGCATTTCGAGTGGTGACACAACAAGAAGTCAAAATTCGGCATCCTGTTCGATAGAGCATACAACATCCGATCGTGGTCAACAGTCTGCCCGTGTAACTTACATAAATGAAAGACGTCTAAAACAAGAAGAATCAAGAATCGATTTTAAGTCAAAATCACGAAAATTGCTTAAAGGTTTGGCACTTCCAGAAAATTAAAATTTCACTAAAATACGAATTTAATCAAAATGGAACATGTCCACTTAATTCTTCCTGTATTCCTCGTTAAATGACCTTCCTCGCCTCCCCCCCCTGAACCAAAAACAAAAAAAAAACAATATTATCCTAACCAAATTTCCTTTTTTTCTATTATTTCCCTTTCATTTTGTTCATAAGTAATTTTATTGAATTTATTTAAATTTTATTGTGTTTTGTTAAATTTTAATTTTTTTCTTTTTGTTCTTTTCTTTTTTTTATTGTTGTCGTTACAAACACATCTACTTGTTTGATGGTTTTTTTTTTTTTAATTTTATTTTGGTTTAATTAATTCCAACAATCACACACACTACTACCGCCATCAATTTGAAAATTGAAAAAAAAACCAATACAAACAAACCAAAATGTCCAGTACCCCCGTTGGATTTTGGTCGAAAAGACAATCATTTATCAGTAAATTCACAAAATAATAATAATAGTGACCGATTTGAAGATCGACCAATTAAGCATCACTCTTTTGTCTCAGAAGTTCCAGACGTTAAGCATATGGAAAGGGCACTGCTAGGTCTTTTGGATGACTTCCATTCTGGAAAACTAAAAGCATTCGGTATGATTGATTTTTTCTTTCTCGTTGGGTTTGGTTTTTTTTATTATAAAAAAAATGTCTTTTGACTTTATAGGTTCCGGTTGTACGATGGAGCAAATGACGAAAATTCGCCAACAGCAGGAAAGTTTGGCTAAGCTACATTTTGAATTGGCCGTCGCTGAGGAAGGTTCTGTGGAGAATGGAAACGATTTAAGCGGTGCCAAAGCTCAGGAGAACATGATGCAATTGGTTCAACGATTAGAACAGCTTTCAATGTCAATTGAGCAATTACAGTCCAGTCATACCGGCCTCTGAAAATCGGTTAATTTGGTTAATTTTATAAAAGATCAAATGCGCTGTGTTATACCGATAACGACCGTTGTTAAGCTTATAATTTAGTGTAGGAGAAAAATAACGAATCCATCGATGGAATTTTTCAATTTTTTGTTTGTTTTATTAACAAAATTATTTTTCGTTAGTTCTTTCCAATCGAAAGTCCTTTTTTTTATTTCATTCCAATTTTCATTTTTTTGTTTTATTTTTGTAAATTGTGAAAAAAAGTAGACCAAAAATTTTATGTATAAAAATTAAGAGAAAAAGAAAAAATGTAAAGCGAAAAATTTACTAAAAAGAAAAGGAAAGACAAATTGTAAACGGGATTTTTCTCTTTTCATTTTTATAATGAAAACGATATAATTAGATATTAATTAAAGAAGAATATTATTAAGAATTTTCTATATGCAATTTTAAATTGTTTTATTGACATTATTTTAATGGAAATTTAAAGTTTTTCTTAAAAAGATATTTTAAAAGAAAATTTCATGAATTTTTGTCAAATTTTTCTCAAAGTCGCCCACAGAAATTTATTCTGAAAGGACATTTTCCTTCCGATCAGGATTAAATGGACCGAAGAAGCTTTGCGTAAGTGTGCGCAACGACACCCTTGAAAAAAATTCCAAAAAATTGCCATTTTTATAGCGCAACGACACCCTTGAAAATAATTTCAAAAAATTGCCATTTTCATAGAAAAAAAGATATTTTAAAAGAAAATTTCATGAATTTTTGTCGAATCTCTCAAAAGCGCCCACAGAAATTTATCCTGAAAGGACAATTATTCCGATCAGGATTAAATGGATCGAAGAAGCTTTGCGTAAGTGTTCGCAACGACACCCTTGAAAACAATTCCAAAAAATTGCTATTTTCATAGCGCAACGACACCCTTGAAAATAATTTCAAAAAATTGCCATTTTCATAGAAAAAAATAAATTTTAAAAGAAAATTTCATGAATTTTTGTCAAATTTTTCTCAAAAACGCCCACAGAAATTTATCCTGAAAGGACATTTTCCTTCCGATCAGGATTAACTGGATCGAAGAAGCTTTGCGTAAGTGTGCTCAACGACACCCTTGAAAAAAATTCCAAAAAAATGCCATTTTCATAGCGCAACGACACCCTTAAAAATAATTTCAAACAATTGCCATTTTCATAGAAAAAACGAATTTTTTAAAGAAAATTTCTTGAATTTTTGTCAAAGTTTTCTTAAAAACGCCCACAGAAATTTATCCTGAAAGGACATTTTCCTTCCGATCAGGATTAAATGGATCGAAGAAGTTTTGCGTAAATGCGCGCAATGACACCCTTAAAAAAATTCAAAAAATTGCTATTTTCATAGAAAAAACGAATTTTTAAAAGAAAATTTCATGAATTTTTGTCAAATTTTTCTCAAAAACGCCCACAGAAATTTATCCTGAAAGGACATTTTCCTTCCGATCAGGATTAACTGGATCGAAGAAGCTTTGCCTAAATGTGCGCAACGACACCCTTGAAAATAATTTCAAAAAATTGCCATTTTCATAGAAAAAAAGAAATTTTAAAAGAAAATTTCATGAATTTTTGTCAAATTTTTCTCAAAAGCGCCCACAGAAATTTATCCTGAAAGGACATTTTCTTTCCAATCAGGATAATACGGAGCAGAGAAGCTTTGTGTAAGTATTCGCAACGACACCATTAAAAAGGAATTCCCAAAAATTGCCTTTTTCATAGAAAAAAAGATATTTTAAAACAAAATTTAATGAATTTTTGTCAAATTTTTCTCAAAATCGGCCACAGAAATTTATCCTGAAAGGACATTTTCCTTCCAATCAGGATAATATGGATCAAAAAAGCTTTGCGTTAGTATGCGCAATGACACCCTTAAAAAAGAATTCAAAAAATTGCCATTTTCATAGAGTAAAACCAATTTTAAGAACAAGTGGACTCAGTGTAATAATATTGCTTCCCATTTTCTGAGAAAACTGGGTTCCTGGTGTAAAAATTGGATTTTCGTGCATTTTTACTACAAATTTTCGGATTTGTATGGTGGTTGGTTTTTTGCATATATTTAGGGGTCGATCGATTTGCTTTCTCGCATATTTTTTGGGATATAATTTCTCTCCCTTTCTACTCTCTGAGTTTTTATTTTTGATGTTTTTTCTTACCGGAAAGTGTAGAGCAGGGGGGGGGGGTATTGTCACCTGTTCTTTTTACTTTTTTTTAAATATTTTTTCTTATTTATTTTTAATTTTTTAATTTCGATATTTATTTTAATATTTCTCAACGTTTATTGAGTAAATTCGAAGAGACCCCCTTTTCAATAAAGGCAGTCCTTATTTTTGATAGCCTATTACTTTTGGCGTTTCATATAAAAACGTAATTATTTTTATAGGTTTGCATTTTGCTATAATTAACAAGAACAATACAATGGAATAACTCTAAAAAGTTTTTATGAATGCAGGTCTCAAAAATGCACACAAAAATTTCTCCTGATTGGACACTCGTCTTGGGATCTGCATAGTATGGATTAGAGAAGCTTTTCCTGAAAGTGCACAACAATACCATAAAAAAGAATCTTCAAAAAACCCCCATTTTCATAGAGAAAAACAATTTAAGGTACAGTGAAAAGAATTTGCTTCCTATTTTCTATAAAACTGGACGCCTGGTGTAAAAATCTGATCTTCATGTATTTTTGCAATAAATTTTGTTTGGATTTTTCGGATTTTTCGTTTTTAATTTTGCATACATTGAGGCGTTGAAATTTTTTGCTTTTAGGTGGCAGAGTCGACCGATTTATTTTGTTTCTCAGAACCTTTTTTTCTGCTTGTTTTCTATTATTTGCAGGGCAAGGGGGAGATTGTCCGTTAGTCTACGGACGTGATGATATCGCAGCAGATGATCACGAACAGTACTTCCAGAGAATACCACACATGCAAATGGTAATTATTGGGTTAATATCAGAGCAGCAGCGCTTACTCTACAATGGCACTCAAAGTTGTTGCTGCTGCTCCTGTTGATACTCATTTGCACGCTGCACCAACCCGTCATCATCAATGATGTTTTGACAGTTGCTCTTTTATTCTCTTTCTTCTGTCCCATTTATAACTATCAACAGACTATTCAAAATAGAATGCGACAACTTTTTGTAAAGGTTTGGTAAGTCAAAAACACTCAACGAAATTTGATCCTCCACTCACAAGATCGCTCAGATTACAACAAAACATATCCACATAATTTTACTAAAATTCTCTTTAGAGGACATCATAAAAACACTAGCAGAACCTGTTCTTTTCAGGGCTACAAATAAATTTAAACAACGAGCAAACAAATATTTTATGTTATTTTTCATATGAAATTATCTAAAAAAAAAATGTATCCTTAATATTATTTAACTTCCAAAAAGGATCAAATAAAGTACTGAAAAATATTTTCCCTACTCTATATAAGGATATCACAGAAAAATATTAATAAAAAAGTTATCCTTTTCATACAAAAAAAAAACAAACTAATTTTCGGTAAATAAAAAAAAAATGTAATGAAAAGGATATGTTTTTTTCAATCAGGATAATATAGATCAAGAAAACTGTGTTCAATGAAACCGTGCAACAAATTGCTAAAAAGATTGCTATTTTCATCCTAAAAACCAAATTTTAAAGAAAAAAATACAGCGAATTTTAAGCATTTTTCTCAATTATACTCGTACCATGAAAAAATCTCTGAAAAAATTTTCCATTTTCATAGAAAAAAAAAAGAAATTTTATAAATTTTTCTTAAAAATGCTCAAAATATTTTATCCTGGAAGGATAATCGCCTTTCAATTAGAATAATATGGACTGGAGAAGCTTTGCCTGGATGTGAAAAATTACAACAGTATAAAAAAATTACAAAAAATTTTAGGTTTTAAAAGAAAATTTTATGAATTTTTGTCAAATTTTTATCAAAAACGTCCACAGAAATTTATCTCTAAAGGACATTCTCCTTCCGATCAGGATAATATAAAGTCGAGAAGCTTAACCTTAATGTGTGCAACGACACCATTAAAAAAAATGTGAATTTTTATAGCAAAAAAAAAACAATTTTAAAGAAATATGAATCGGGAAAGTATGCACAGTTATACGATGAAAAAATCTCCCAAAAATATTTCCCATTTTCATAGAAAAAAAGAAATTTTATGAATTTATCCTAAAAGGATATTTCCCTTTCAATCAAAATAATATGGACTGAAGAAGTGCACAACGAGACCATTAAAAAAATTACAATAAATCTCAATTTTCATAACAAAAAATAAATTTTAAAAGAAAATTTTATGAATTTTTGTCAAATTTTTATCAAAAACATCCACAGAAATTTATCCTAAAAGTACATTATTTTTCCGATCAGGATAATATAGACTGAAGAACCTAGAAGTGCGCAACGAGACCATTAAAAAAAAATTTCCAGAAAAAATCTCCATTTTCATAGCAAAAAAAAAAAACAATTTTTAAGAAAAAACACAACAAGTTTTATGAATTTTTCCCAAAAACTAAAAATCAGGATAATATGGATCAGGGCAGCTTTGCCCAAAAGTGTACAACAATATCACCAAAAAAAATTCCCAAAAAACCGCCATCTTAATAGAGAAAAACAAATTTTAAGATGCAGTGGAAATCGTTTACCTCCTATTTTCTGAAAAACTGGGCTCCTGGTGTAAAATTTGATTTTCATGCATTTTTTCAACAAATTTTGAATTTTTCTGATTTTTTGTTTTTGATTTTGCATATCCTTTCGATGCGTTGAAATTTTTTGTTTCGATGCAAATTTTTTTCCTTTCTACTACTTATCCTCGGAACTTTTTCTTTGGATTTTTTTTCTTCTTATTTGTTGGTAAGCGGAAAGGAGGGTGTTGGGGATTTGTATGTGGCTGAAAGGTTTTTTTTGAGTTTTTTTATTAAATTTTTCCCTACCTTTTTTTGGGATAAAATCCACTCAATGTAAATTGTTGTTAATAGCATTAAGAAATTCTGATTTTTTTTCAAGTTTTTTTTATTTGGATAGGTTGGAAAGAAGGAATTTTCTTTCCGGAAATATTTTGTCATTTCCTTCTGGAGAGGGGTCCGGGGGAAGGGGGATGGGTTTGTGTCTGAAAATTTTCTTAGTATTTTTTTTTTAATTTTCTCTTACATTTTTGGTTTTTTTTTGTTGGAAGTTTCGATTTTTTCTGTATTTTTAATTTCAAAATACACTTTAAAATAATGATAAATTATAATTTTGTATAGATGTGCCTTGTTTCTGCCATAACCAGACTCAGGGGGAGTCATTTATTGTAGCGCCATGACCATGAAACCACTTGACTGACGACTTCATATTTCGTGTAGGTGAACGAACGCACCTTAATTTTGCGATAATTAAACGCCGGTTTTTTTGTTGTTGATCTAATTTACTCTTGTTCGATGCAAAGTCGAGACCATCAACCAGAGATGGAAACATCTTTGATTTTTTGTGATCTTATTCAGTTGGAAGGGTTTCGGGGTCAGTTGAATACGCTGCTGCACTTCCCCACATTCAATTTAAACAAAAATTTACCCTTCCTTTAACCTACTTCACCCACACCTATCAGAAAGAATTTACTTTCCTTTGAATTCAAAAAAAAAAAAATCAGAAAAAAATCATCACATTTTGTAATATAATTTTTTTTATTTTTTACATAAAATATATATTTTGTCATTTTCATTTTTCTATAATAATAATAGTTATAATAATATTTGTGTATATATATATATATATAGTTTTCTTTAAATAGTCTTTATATGAGTATATGTATATAAATAATAATAAATTGTGGTATTAATAATGGATCTTTTTGTGTCTGCTTTTCGATCTTTCGACTTTTCTTTTATTATTTTTTTTTTAATTTCAATATATTTCTTACTTGTTTGTTTGCAATTAATTTTTGTTTTTTTAAAGGTTTTCCTTTTTTGAATATAATTTACATAAATTGTTCGTTATTCTACATAAAGTTTTAATATAATTAATTTTTATATTTTTTTTTTGTTTTGAAAGAAATTACAGCAAGCTTCCTTTTTGATTTTTTAGTTTTTTTCCCCCACCTCATTTCGATGGTATAATAATTTAATAATTTTTCATAAACTTCTTTTTTATGTATGCTTCTTTCTTTTAAATATAAAAAGTTAATTTTTCTTTTAAATGGATTTTTTCTTCAATTTGGTGTATGCATATTTTCTATACACGTAACGCCATCTGGTTTAGTGTGTTTATTTGTCCGGTACTTATCGGCAACTGTTGTTGATACCTAAACCTGACAACAGTAATATTCGAATGGGTGAATTCCCATCAAATCAAATCATCGCCATTTATATGCTGTTGTGTTCAGGCTTTTTGCTTAATCATTTTTTTTAATAATAAAAATACTTCAAATTTTTTTTTATATACATACAATACAATATATTAACAGCAACAAAAGAAAATAGGTTTTATTTCTCCTTTTTTTTTTATTGTTAAATTTATTTACGAGTATTATTCATAAATTTGTTAGATTATTATTATTTTTTGTTTGTTTTTGATTTTCAGATTAATTTTAATTAAATTTTATTGAATAATAAATTATATCGAAAAGAATATATTCGGTTTTATAAAAAAAAAATAATAATAAAAAACACATACAGAAAAAATATAAAAATTAATTTGATAAAAATATATTTTTTTCTATTTATGTGATTTTTAATTATTTTTTTTCTATTGTGTGCAGGGTGCTTTTTATGTTCCAGGTTGATTTGGTTTGGCCGCCATTTTGGTTCGGTTGACATTTGTCTGTTGTTGGCATTTGA
Organism: Atherix ibis; assembly: GCA_958298945.1. Lineage (NCBI taxonomy): Eukaryota > Metazoa > Arthropoda > Insecta > Diptera > Athericidae > Atherix > Atherix ibis. Next base: position 81,664,067 of record OY282609.1, read on the forward strand.
TAGTCGCAGAGAGAGTGTGTCGATAAGTTGGTGATTTGTTGTTATTTTTCTTCTGTTGTGTACAGGGTGCTTTTTATGTTCCACGTTGAATTTGTTTTGCGGCCATTTTGGTTTGGATGACATTTGTCTGTTGTTGGCATTTGACAGTCGCAGAGAGAGTGGGTCGATAAGTTGGTGATTTTGTGTTATTTTTCTTCTATTATGCAGGGTGCTTTTTATGTTTCAGATTGAATTTGTTTGGCCGCCATTTTCGTTTGGATGGCATTTGTCTGTTGTTGGCATTTGATAGTCGTAGAGAGAGTGGGTCGATAAGTTGGTGATTTTGTGTTATTTTTCTTCTATTATGCAGGGTGCTTTTTATGTTTCAGATTGAATTTGTTTGGCCGCCATTTTCGTTTGGATGACATTTGTCTATTGTTGGCATTTGACAGTCGCAGAGAGGGTGTGTCGATAACAATTTATTATTTGACTTTAAGCTTCAACTCGAACCAAACAACTTTCAACAACAAATGCTAAGGAATACCTTAACTAATACTGTGAAGCAATCCTAGTAAGTGTAGGAAAATATTCACCGAATAGATTCGGCTCTAACATGCAAGACTTATGCGAAGTATAATAAAAACAAAAGAATAAAAAGAAAAGAAAAAATAGTAAAATTCATAGAACGTTAAAAAAAAGTACCTCTAAAAATGTAAGAAAAAAACAGTTACAGGTTAGGGAGAGATAAAAAAAAGTTTTTCTTCAAAGCTTTAGCTTTTAGTAGTAGTAAGATCGAATTTCTAAGGGAACAATATAAGTGCACGGAGGTATTAACATAGGAAAGTTCTCTCGTTCAACGCATTATAAAGCCTAAAACTGCTCCCTATCTTTAGCAACAATTTTATTAATTTGGAGAATAAATTCATGGTTCTTATTCAGTAAAATCCCAAGGTCAGTAGAAGTTTGTGCCGAAAAATTGTTTGGTAGATCCCGAAAAGTTGTAAGAGAAAGTGCGCACCAAATTATTAATTAAATAAGTTTAAATCCTCCTGAATGAGGGTTCCATCATTAAACAATGTCATAAATGGCAAGAATGAAAAGTACTTAAAAAGTCGGAGTTCTTAATTACTTTAACAATGTCATCAATGGCAAGAATAAAAAGTACTGGTTCAAGATGGCTACCCTGCGGAACACCAGCCAGTACGTACTTAAAAATCTCTTGATAAACACGTGCGAACAGACATGCTATAAGTCCTATCAGATAAGTACGATCTAAACCAATCAAGAAGAATTGGAGAAAATTCCATTTTCTTTAGTTTAAAGAAAATAATCGAGTGAGGAGTTTTCTCTACAGTCAGTGTAGATGCAGTCAGTTTGCAAACCTTTAGAAAAATTTTAAGATATAATAGAAGTAAATGTAGGGAGGAGGTTGGCAATTGTGGATCTGGAAGTCATAAAACCATGCTGATTAGATGAGATTAAGCAGCTACACTGCTTGATGATGACCTGCGAATATATCAACAACTCAAATAACTTTGGGATACTCGATAATTTTGCTAAAGGCCTGTTGTTAATAATCTCATTTTTAGAACGAAATAGAGCATTTCATTTTTAGGATTATGGAGCATCTAATGCCGCAATAACGTGTTGAAATTATTAAAACATTTTTTCTTTAAATAATTGGTCAATTATGAATGCGCTGAGAAAATAACGTGAATTTTTTGGTGTTAACCATATATGCCGAGCAAGTCAACCATTCAGTGTGTAATGAATAATTTCGAAAATTATTGGGAGATAAAGCGAAGACTGGGCGATAATTAATCTAATGTACACCTATGAAAAGATTAATGCAGTAATAAACAGAAAGCTGCTATTGGGGCACTGAAAACCCTGAACTGATACACCAAAGACCACTAAACCCACGTATGGTGTGGCATTTGTGTCGACGGTATCATTAGGCCATATTTCTTTGAGGATCCAAGAAGACGGTACCACATCACACAAAGAATATCCTTTTTTTTATCAGGATAATATGGATTAAGAAAACTGTGCAAAAAGTGTACGCAATAAAACCATGAAACAAATTTACTAGAAAAAAATACCTTTTTCCGTCCGAAAAAACAAATTTTAAGAAAAAAATACAGCGGATTTTATGCATTTTTTGTCAAAACATCCACAGAAATTTATCCTAAAAGTACATTATTTTTCTGATCAGGCTAATCTGGACTGAAGAAGCTTTGCCTAGAAGTGCGCAATGAGACCATTAAAAAAATTTTCCAGAAAAAATCTCCATTTTCATAGCAAAAAAAAACAATTTTAAAGAAAAAACATAACAACTTTTATGCATTTTCCCCCAAAAACTCTCATAAAAGTTTATCCTGACTGGACACTTGTCTTTGGATCAGGATAATATGCATCAGGACAGCTTCGCCTAAAAGTGCACAACGACATCAAAAAATTTCCAAAAAACCGCCATCTTCATATAGAAAAACAAATTTTAATATGCAATGGAAATGATTTGCTTCCTATTTTCTGTAAAATTGTGCGCCTGGTGTAAAATTTGATTTTCATGCATTTTTCCAACAAATTTTGTATTTTTGGAATTTTTTGTGTTTGATTTTGCGTACCTTTAGACGTTGAAATTTTTTGCTTTTGCATATTTTTCTGTGTATTTTTTTTTCCTTTTTTGTAGTTATCCTCGGAATTTTTTCTTTTCTTTGTCGAGGAAGGAGGGGGGGGGGGTAGTGTTATCGTTTTGTTTGGGGATTTGGAAATTTTTTACTGATTTTTTCTTGAGTTTTTTTTTTAAATTTTCCTATATTTTTTTTGTTTTTTTTTTTAGTATTTAATTTTTTTTTCATAACGAAACAAAGTCTTAAGGGGATTTTTGGGATAACAGTATTGCGAATATAAAATAAGAAATATTGAGTATTTTTGATTGAAGTGGATTGAATTCGACGGGAGTTGGAAGGTTTAGGTAAGACCTCAGAGTTCTAGTCCGAAAGTCCATATTGGTTTCTGTAGGGCACTACATAAAAGTACTTTTGCTGTCTATATTAAGTGTATGAACGTTTGTAAGTATCGTGTTTTTAATTTATTATTTTTTAAGTCTTGTATGTGGATTTCATGTCAATTGGTTGTGTAAGGTACCAAATTTCGGTGTGTTGTAGTATTGAGGCTGTCATTAAGATTTAAGATTTATGGGAGAACACAGCAGAGAGTAATTGTTACGTGGGAAGATTTACGTTCATTGACTTTTTACTCTTCACCTGTTAAAACAGTTCTATAACTTTTACCAGTTCAATTTGAGGTTGTAGAATTTGCCATGTTGTGGATGTGTAAATTTTGTACAGAATCGGTCAAAGTATACTCAACCCTGTGGAACACCATCCACAATATGAATAAATAAATTACAGTAAAAATTCGAATCAACATAACACAAAACGTTATTAAATTATTTAAAATTGTTTAGATAAAAAAAAAAAAAATATGCAATATTTTTTTAAATGGAAATTTTGATGAAAAATCTGACAAAAAAAAAATTAATTAAGAAAAAAAAAATATATCAACTAAAAAAAAAAAACTCCAAAGAAATTAATAGAAAATATATTTTAATATTTTGCAAAAATACATATATTGGTATTATATATTGTATATTTTTATATTATTAATAAATTCATATTTAAATGTATGTATATGCATGTATTTGTATGTAAAAAAAAAATATATATATATAACGTACAAAAAGAAAGGGGGACAAAAAATTGAACAATTGTAATCATATTAAATAATTTATAGTTTTATAGTCATAATAATAATAATAATAATAATAATAATAATAAATAAAAAATAATATAATTAATAATTAATAATAGACATGCTCCTGTTATATAGATATATGTGTACTCTAAAACATATATTCTTTTTTTTTTGTTATGTATGAATATGTTATATTTGTATATATTTATATATTTATATGTTATATAATAAATATGTAGGATATATTTTTTCTTTTATTTCATTTCTATCTAATTTATTTGTTTAATTCGTTTTATAACCATTTTTGATTACGTTTGATTTAATTTATTTATAATATTCTATTTGTATACACATACAGTTATACGAGTATATATATATATATATACAATTTAATTTAGAGCAATAGTGAGAGATAACTCTAGATAGGGAGGCAGAACAAGAAGTTAAGAGATGCAAATCTAATATTTCTTCTTCTTCTTCTACACTCAATTCTCCTCAAATCTAATTTTATTCTCTTCTAATGAAAATTATGTACTCAACTCTAGTTAGCACGTTGTTATTGTTCTCTCCATCCATCTATCCTCCCTCTTACTTGGAATTTGCTTCTTTTTCTTTTTTTGTTTTTGTTTTTTTTTTTTGGAACTAATTTTCTATAATTTTATTTTTGTTTATTCGAAAAAAAAATCCTTTTCTTTTCTTGTTTCTATTTTTATATATATTTATATATATATTTTGTACAATTTTTATTTTTAGCAAAATTTTAGTAGAAAAAAAAAACAATTCTCTACAAAAACAAAACGTCAAATTAGAGAAGAAAAATCAAAATTTGACAACAAAAACAAAAACCCCCGAGAAAAAAAAAACCAATTTTTTCCCAATTTTTGTTGTTGAAGTTACTTACTCTTCTCCAATTTGCATAACTATGGAAACATTCGAAATATTCTCTCATAAATTTCATTTTTCTCTCATAAAATACTGCACATCAAATTTGATTTTGTTTGCTCTCTTATATTTCTCTCTTTTCACCTTTCCTTCTCGTATATGGCGGCACCACGCGCCATTAGCTTTATTTTTTTGTTAATTTTTTTTTTTTTTTTGATTTTTCCTTACATTAATTAAATAAATTTTATTTATTGTAAAAAAAAAATATATATTTATATAAAATATTTTAACTTTTTGATTTTTGTTGTTTTTTGTTTTGTTTTGTTTATAAGGAAGATCCTATTTATTTCGTTATAATTTATAATTAAATATAAATTTTATGGAATTTATAAAAATTTCTTTATATATATATTTTTTTTTAATTACCTTCTTGAAGAATGACCATCAAATTGTTGGTTGCTCTCTTTTTGTTTTGTATTAAAAAAAAGAATATGGATGGTACTTAGAAGAAGAAGAAGAAGAAGAAAAAAACCGTTTCTTTTTTTAAATTTTCAATTTTTTTTCCTCTCTAGTTCTGTGCTTTTTAACTATTTTTTTAATAGTTAATTATTAATTAATATACATAAATATATATATTTTTTTGTATATAATAAATAGAGATAACATGTCATATTTCTTTCTTGTTGTTTTTATATTATTTTTTTAACCGTATTTTTTTTTATTTTTTTTTGCATTTTTCAAAATTTTTTTTTGAAAGATTTTTTTTTTCTTACTTTTTTGTTTTCTTTTTTGTTAGTACAGAAAAATATTTTTTTCTAGATTGTTTTTTTTTTTTGTAAATTTATTTTTATATAAATTTTATATCTTAATCCTATATAAATATTATTATAGTGTATAAATAAATAATCTGTTATTGGGAATTGTCATATTTTCAATTCTAAATTCATTGTTGTTTAAAATTCAATTTTCTTTTTTGTCCGTTCGATTCCAGTTCACTAATTTTTAAATGCTTTTAAAGTTTCCTCTCTGTTTTTTTTTTTGCGGAATTTCATTCTATCTTTTCATTTTTTTTGCGGAATTTATTTTTAACAATTTTGACGAGAAAACTCTCTTTTTTTAAAAAAGTGGAATTATCTTTTATTTATTTTTAAGATTTTCCCAATTCTTTTTTAACATAAAAATTCTTTTAAAAAAAAAAACATTACCGCAAACACCCCCCTCCCCCTTCTTCTTTTAACCACTGTATTCGTTTGTGTGTGTGTGTTTGTAATTTTTACTTGCATTTAATTAGTCCTTTTTTTTGCTATACATTTTATTTTGATTTGATTTGTTTTTATCAAAAAAAAAAAAATTTCTCCTATACTTTCTTTATCTTCTTTTCTATATAATATTCAATAAAAATATTTTTTTTCTGCCGCCCTTTTTAAAAAAGAAAACTTACAAATTAAGAAGTAAAAAAAAAAAACAAGAAGAAAACCTAAATTTTCTTTTAATTAAACATTTTTTTTTTGTAATTCTGTCAAAATTTTTGTCAATTTCCTCCTTTAAGCGCACCCCCCCCCCCCTCCTTTTTTATATTATAGGAATTTGCATATTAAAAAAAAACAATTAATCTAATTTTCCTAATCTCCCGAAGAAGGTGTTTTTTTTCTTCACCTTCTCTTTTATTCGCTCTTCTTTTCATCCAACTTTCACAACTCCAAAACACTCCCTCACGTCATTTCCACTTTACAAAAATTGTTTTTGTTTTTGTTTTGGCCACATTTAATTCTAGCAAAAATTTTTTACCTCATAAACATACCAATTAATACAGCAAAAGCTACAGTAACCATAATAAAAATGAACATAAAAATTGCTGCCTTCCCTTGATCGCTCATCTTTCGACGATTTGTAAAGAATGTCATTAAACGTTTTATTAGGCCACTTCTGGCTAAATCCTCATCGGAATTGCAGCAATTATTTGCAATATCATTGCAGAGTAACGTGGTCATACCGATGGTATTAACACCGTTGTTATGTCCGCTCATAAGAGCCAACGCGTTCGTATTGAAGCTGCTATTATTAGTGCGTTGATTGCCGCCATGTAACAATCCGTGAGAGTTGGTATTTCCAAACGTGCTATGGGATCCACCCGCTGCACCACCACCTACACTTGATGGATGATGGTGATGATGATGATGATGATGGTGATGGTGATGATTTGAATTGGTGGCACCTTCTAGAATTGCGGATCTAGTCGGCATTTCATATCGCAACGTAGGTGTGAAATTTCCAAGGAGATCACCCGTTGACATTATACGAACCGGGCATACACGAAACAAGTAGGCTGCACCAGGTTCGAGATTCTCAACGGTGTATCTTGTATCGGGACCACGATAAATCTGAAAATGTGTTTTCCGATTAGAAGAGATTGTTCCGGAAAATAGAAATTTCCTTTCTCACCTGTTTAAAGACAGTCTCTTTAGCCAAAGAGCACTGCAGAATATATTCAACAGAATCGGTAAAGTTATTGCGGCTCTGTTGCCATTCCAATGTGACCGTTCCTATAGCAGCAGCACTTCCACTATTCGATGATCCGATTCCAGCCGGTGACATCGACGAATGCGTACCTCCGCCAGAAGCGCTATGAGAAGGTGTTCCACCACTGCTACCGCCATTACCAACTAACGCTGGTGATTGATTACTACCTGCTGGCCCTGATTGAATTGAACCTGATAGACACAAACAAAAGCCCCAAATTGGACATAAATTAAAACAAAACAAAAATTTTAATTTCCGATATTCTTTAAAAGAAATGAGGTAAGAATTGATTATTTTTCTTAAAATGAGGTTAGAATCGACCCTTTTGAGGTTAGAATTAACAGTTTTTGTGAAATTTTTTTTTTTTTTTTGAATATAGAAAAATACTTACCAGTTAAATAATTATTATTGTTACTATTTGAATAGATATCGACAATTCGCGGAGATTTTATATTGTTCGGTTGGGCTGCGCACGTTTTGAAAATGTACTCTACGGAATAGTCACCGGTACCGGCGCGATCGGTTTCAGCGTATATTCTGAACGTATAGGCAGTCAGCTCCTGTAGTTTATTAACTTTGTACATTAGACTAGTTCCGCTATAGATCACATGGTAAGTTTTAGCTCTGGGATTGTACATTTCCACGTGGTATGTGACAAAATCGATATTTCGACCTTCGCCCCATCGTAGTTTTATGCAATTGTGACCGGTGCCAGTGCATTCGATTGCCGGCGGTTTAGGTGGTGGTGGCAGCGTTGTAACTTTTAGGACAGTCGAAAATTGACCATCACCAATCGCATTCACAGCCTGTATTTTGAATTTGTAGTTCGTTTCGGGGGCGAGACTGCTCACCGTGCATTCGCAATTTCGATCTTGCGTCACAATCGACTTGTCGCCGTACTCGACGATGTAGTTAAGTATTTCGGAACCATTGCAGTCCGGTTCCGACCATGTCAACGTAGCTTCGGTTGCAGTTATTTCGCAATTTTCGATTTGAGGCGCTGCCGGAACTGATGCTGGTGTCTTTTGCTTTACGATACTTGAAAACGGACTGGTACCAGCTACGTTGCTAGCGCAAACTCGGAAATAGTAAATTGTGTACGGAGCCAAATTGCGAAGATCGGTTGTTGTTTCGACGCCTTGATAACAAACTTTAAAGCTAACGTTCTCTAGTGGCGAGGTGGCTGCGGCTGCTTGTCTGTCATTAGTTCGCTCTGAGCCGCCAACAGCACCATCGACTGCAGGCGCATCGGCAGAAACATCCACAACTGGTGTGGATACAGTCATGGCCGGCGATGACGTCGGTGATGTCGATTTGGCCGATGGATGGGATGATGGCGATGATAATGGCGACGACGTGGAAGAAGATGGCGCCGACGGTGGTAACGAATTCAGTGAGTCAGTTTTCATTTTGGAACTTTCTAGACGATATTCGGATATTGGAGCGCCATTTGTAAGCGGTTCCTTCCATGATAGAGTCAAGTGCGTCGCAGATCGGACAAGAACTTCAAGTAGTTCAGGTGCGCACGGTGGAGCTGCACCAGCCGAAAATTCAAACGAATCCGACCACACCCCAGCACCAATTCTATTCACAGCACGTGCTCGAGCTTGATACTGTTCACCTGGTTTCAGATCCTTAACAACGGTGAATGACTCTTTGCCGCGGTAAACACACGCATTTACAAAATTCAGACCATTCAGTTGGAGTTCATACTCGAGAACTGGTGCACCGCCATTGTAGTCGGGCTTATCCCAACGCAACACGGCCGCATACGGTCCTGGTGCGCTACTATAATACGGGGTGTCCGGTGGTCCAGGAATAACAGCTTCGGTAGTAACAGTACTTACATCGGAATAGCCGCTAACACCGGCAGGTCCCTCGCACGCCACACGAATCTGATAAGTTGTGCCTGGACTGAGCCGGTCGCACACAGTTTCCGCCTCTGGTCCAGTGTAGATGCGTTCAAATTTCGCTCCAGAACTAATCTCAAGGAAGTATTTCTGAATCTCGGCACCACCACGATCACTCGGTTGGTCCCACTTCGCTTTGAAATGAGTACCGTGGATCTTGCCTTTCACCTGCGGTTTGCCCGGGCGTCCGGGGCATTCCGGTGACGTAACACATTGCACCTCATTCGACCACTGAGAGCTACCAGCGTCATTGTCGGCACGTAGCCGAAATGAGTACACCGTTGCTCGTTTCAGCTTTTTACACACGTAACTGGTGTCGGGGCCATGGTACATGTTCAGGTAGCCATGGCCGGACTCCTTGTCCGACATTTGTAATACGAATTCTTCGTCCTGAGTTCGCCTCTCCCAAACCAGGCACAATGAGTTCGAGGTGAGCGATTTCACTACAGGCGGTTTCGGTAATGGCGGCGGATTACCGTTGGTCGTAAAACTAACACATTCCGAGTACACCGATTCGCCGCAACTATTAACTGCAGCTAATCGGAATTTGTACGTCGTCGAAGGTTGAAGCTTAGTCAAACTGTACTGTTTGTTCTTCACTTTGATGGTGTCGAAGTAATTTTCACCTTCGCACTCGAGCAAGTAGTTGATTATATGGGAGCCATTGTCTGCTGGCGTATTCCAACGGAGTTGCAAGACATTCTTTGTGCGCTGTGCCAACTTTGGCGGTAGAGGCTGATCTGGTTCACATGCAGGTGTAGTAAAAACTGTTGGCTCCGAAGCAGAACCTTGCAACTTTTCAAAATGAACCTAAAAAGAAATTCACATTTTTCCAATAAAACAATGCTCTTTTCTCATACCGTCAGTCACTCTTAAAGCTCACCTGTAAACAGACGAAGTATTCCTGTCCTGGTCGTAAATCTTGTATTAAGCAAACGTACGAGTCCCCCTTAAAAATAATTTTGTACTTTCCTTCTTTGCCCCGGTCACTTAACAGAACGTCGTATCTAAGACTTCGAACATTCACATTGCTATCGGGTGGCAGTGGTGGCGCTTCCCAACGTACCATTGCCGATCTTGATGTTATGTTGCTGACCTGGAAATTTTGAAAATGGTAATTTTTTCTTTAAAAAAAAAAAGAACGAAAACCGGAATTTATAGTGGCTACGTACTTCCGGCTTTTGAACATTCGACAATTGTTCAATAACAGTTTGGCAGTCGTCTTCTTCGTCCGGAACACTAGACGATTCTTCGCCATCTTCCGATGTCCCTACAGAGGAGGCACCATTTCTTGAAGTTCGTCGCAGACCATTCAAATCGTTTTTACGTGGTGACGGTGAATGGGCCGGCGTTGAAAGTGTTGAGCCTATTTGGGGAAGGGGGTTCATAGAATTAGCACATTTCTAAATTTCAAATAAAATTTGAAAACTTACAAATTTCCTTTTTTTGATCAGGTTTTCGTAGTGGTTTCGTATACTGTCGTTGGGATCGTTCCTCCTTGTGGTAATGGCTTGGCGGCGATGGGGAATGCGGAGAGTGCGACATTGAGCATTGTTCAACGTTGTGATGGAGTACACCCGAATGCTGTGGAATGTGTCCACCTTGCGGTGGTGGCATAGTATGGAAATGTGTACCACCGCCTGGTCCCGCATAACCAGTCGCGACGGCGCTATAGAAATGCGATCCGGTACCATTCGTTATCTGAAAAGGACAATCGCAAAAAAAAATTCCTCTTAAATAAAAGTTTTGAATTAAAAAAAAAATTTCAAAAAAAAACCATTTTTTATTTAAATCGAAAATTCGATTTTTTTAATCACAAAATAAAATTCTTTTTTTTTTCTTTTCATTAAGTTTGAGAAGAACATACTTTGACATTTTTATTTTCTTCACTATTTTCCATGACAAATAATCTAGAAATTTCGGCAACTTTTAACCACTTGCGGCACTGTACAAACGAAAGTTCGCTTCTTAAAGTCAGAAAAAAGGGCCAGAATTAGAGTTTTTTGGCCAACTTCGATGCACGAAATTAGAACCGAAAACGACAAAAATCAAGCCAACTCGGTGGTTTTGTGAAGTTACGAGAATTGATCAAATTGTACACAGTACAGAGTGCAGCGAGCACAGCCACAACGTATTTCTGACGACGCGACTTTTATTCTGTTGACGTGCAAGTTCTCTCAGCACTCGATCGCGGGATAGCAGCTGTTTTTGATTTGTAATGCTAGGTGGCCACGTATCAAAATTCTTGTCACACACACGTTTGCACATTCCAAATGTAAACACATCGGCTGCTGTGATAACAATTCACCAACACACCGTCAAATCTTAAGTTCTCACCCTCCCCCACCAAATACTTGACTAATTATACATTTTCATTTGTTTTTATCATTAATATTTTTATGGTTTTTATTTTTTCCTCATTGTCTTATTGATAACTGATTAGAGATGAGAAGAAAGCAGTATTCGCATACGGAATAAAGAGAGAAACAGAGACATTGAGAATCACTCAGCCGAAAAGCGAGAGCTTTTTTAAACATTCCGACAAAAGCTGATTGATGATTTACTATCGCAGAAAAGCTTTGAGGCAAATTTGGGATTTTTTTTTTGCATATTTTTCGGGAAACTTTTAAAGGAAAATCATTTTTGCGAATTGTTTACGAAGAAAAATTTTCAATAAAAATATTTTAACGTTTTTCTTTAATAATATTTTATTTTTATTGACAAATTTTCTCTCGTTATTTTACAGTAAGAATTTTTCTTTTAAGACGTAAAAAAACCATTAAAATTTATGCACTGAAATTGTGCAAAAAAAAAACAAAAAATTTTAGTAAAAGCATTTTAAATGAAAAAAATTTAATTAAAAAAATTTTTTTTAGGCCTTGAAAATTATTGATTAGAAAAAATTTTTAGGCCTTAAAAATATTTTTTTTTCTAGAAAAATTATGACTAAAAAAATTTGGAATAAAAACTTTTTGACTGAATCAATTTCCATTTGCCTCGTTATTTTACAGCAAAAGATTTTCTTTTAAAATGTTAAAAAAAAACAATTAAAATTTATGCACTGAAAAGATTTGTGCAAAAAAATAAAAAATTTTAGTAAAAACATTTTAGATGAAAAAGATTTGAACAAAAAAAAAAACAAAAAAATTTAGTAAAAACATTTTAAATTAAAAAAATTTAATTCAAAAAAATTTTTTAGGCCTTGAAATATATTGATTAGAAAAAATTTTTTAGGCCTTAAAAATATTTTTTTTTCTAGAAAAATTATGACTAAAAAAATTTGGAATAAAAACTTTTTGACTGAATCAATTTTCATTTGAAAATTTTAGGTACTTTCTACAAAAAATTTTAGGTACTTTCTACAAAAAACTTTAGGTACTTTCTACTATTTTTGAGTAAAAATATTTTGACGGTTTTTTTTAATAAATATTTTTTTTTGGTAATTTTTGTCTCGTTATTTAATAGAAGGCATTTTTCTTTTAAAATGTTTAAAAAAACCAAAAAATTTTAGTAAAAACATTTTAAATAAAAAAAATTTTACTTATAAAAAAATTTTTGGGCCTTGAAAAATATTGAAAAAAAAATTTTTTGGGCTTGACAAATTTTTTTCTAGAAAAATTATGACTAAAAAAATTTCGATTAAAATTTTTTTGACTAAACCAAATTTTCATTTGAAAATTTTAGGTACTTTCTACAAAAGTGGTGAATTTGCTTGTAGCCACCTTGTTTGGAAAAATTGATTTTCTTCAGCGATGAGGCTCATCAGTAAGCAAAGTTACTGCTTATGAGGCTCTGAAAAAAACCCCACAGTGACTGTGGAGAAGCCACAGTATCTGTGAAAAGTGACATTTTGGTGTGAAAATGCCATTGGCCTGAATTTCCATTTTGAATTTGTAAAAGGTGAAACCATTCAAAACTATTGCCCGTCTGACAATCGGATTTTTTTTTGATTCGACATTAAAAATGTAAATCTACACAAGACCATATGTGGTTTCCAGAAAATTGTGGTGGAAATTTCTACTCTTGATTTCGAGATTTGCTGATGTCCTTTGGCGTCGAAGATCATATAATTTGACGCCGTTGGAGTTTTCCTTAAAAAGGCTTCGTAACAGAGGCCGTTTACGCAGATACTTGTAAAATGCCATTATCCGTCTCCTATTATAGAAGAGTTTAAGTTTTGGGGAAATTGTTCAATGACTTTTTCGCAGAAATTTGAAATAAAAATATTACTTAAAAAATTTTTATTTTCGAGATTTGCTGATTTCGAGATTTCCTAATGTTAATTCGCGTCAAAGTCCAAGATCGTGTGATTTGACGCAGTTGGACTTCATTCTTATAAAAACTTCGTAACAGATGCCGTTTACGCAGATAATCCTTAAGCACAAGACCCTTAAAAAACCAAACTCAAGAAATTTCCATTAAAAATATGAACTAAAAAAAAATTGTATCTTGAAAATATTTTTACAATCAGTTTTTTCTGTGGAAATTTCTACTCGTGATTTCGAGATTTCCTTATGTCAATTGGCGTCCAAGATCGTGCGATTTGATGCCGTTAGACTTTTCCTTATAAAGACTACGTTACAAATGCCATTTACGCAAATAATCGTCAAACTCAAGCCCATTAAAAAACCAAACTCAAGTTTTGGCTAAATTTTTAATAACTTTTTTGCAGAAATTTCAATTAAAAATGTTGAATAAAAAATATTTACCAAAATAATATTTTATTCTAAAAACATTTTTACTATCAGTTTTTTTAAGTGGAAATATCTACGCAACCTCATTTTTTTTTATCTTACAAATGTTCAATGGAAGAAAATTGTTACAAAAAAAAATATTGCCAAAACCTTTGCACTGAAAAATTCCACGCTAAAGTACGTTTATTTACAAAAAATTTAATTTTAATTATTATAATTCAAAACATTTATAATGAATTTTAACTCATGTAAACACAAATAATTAATCAGAAGAAAAAAAATTTATCACAAAAAAAATAATAACACGAATTAACTAGAAAATAACAAATAACATTTTTTGTTTTTCTCCAATTAAAATCTTAGAAAATGATTAACATCACGTCGAATAGAGCAAAGACAAGAAATAAAAACATTTTTGTTTATGATCAGAAATTTCAATAATAAATAATTAAATTCAAAGAAATTTTTTAGCGAATGATAAGAAAAAAAATTTTAAAAAAGGAAAAAAAACGAACGACAATTAATTTGACTCTTTGGAAAAATGTTGATTATTTTACTTATGTAATTTGCAATCAGATGGCGCGGAGTACTCAGAATTGAAAGCGGATTTAAATTTTGACATTTGCACCTAAAACACACTTGCTGATTGAGAATATTAATGGTGGTCAGAGAGAGAGAGAGAGAGAGAGAGGGAATTCGAGAAAAGGAAAGGGGCAGAGAACGAGCCATCAGTCAAAAAAAAAACACCTCAAAATGAATGATTAAATAATGACTTGTGATAATATTTAAATCGCAATTTTATCTTGTTTTTAGTAAAGGCATATTATCACTTTTTTTCTATAGAAAATTTTGCTTGTTTTTTGTTTTTGTGTGCGCAATTTTTCTCTCTTCAAATTACGTTTAATTGTTTACCAATTTTGTCGATATTCTCTGAAAGACTGATTATAAAACGAAATTGTTGCCGATAAAGAGAATAAAATAAAAAAAAATTCAAGAAGAAGAATTTAAAAAAAACCCATCATGTTGAGAGAGGTGGGGGGGGGGGTTATGTTATGTCAAAAATTTCTTATTAATTTTATAGCGTAATGTCTTTCGCTGTCTGTATCGGTGTTGAATTATGTTTATTTTTTGATTTTCCATAAACCAGTTCTCATCTACAAGAGAGCATCAATACCAACAATGGTTCACGAAAGGCCGTCCAGAAACATTGAAAATCCATCATTCAACCGTTCACGACTACCCGAAGAAGTTAGGATACATAAGTAACCTTGATATTTGCGACATTCTCATTAATCGTGAGGAAAACGATTTTTTTTAAAGGGGCTTTGTCCCGGCGTAAAACAACATTGAAGGCGGACATTTATCAGAGGAAGTGTGCCGGGATTTTGAAGTTGTAAAGGAGTTGTGTTCCAATCAAGACAACGCAAGACCACACACAAATTTGATCAGCCGTCAAAAAATATTGGAGCTTCGATGGGATGAATTGCCACCGTCAGACTTCCACTACAACCGCTCTACAGTTCTCCTTGCATGCTATGACCTTAAATTCAGATGAGCACCTTGTACAGTTCTTTACCGATAAAGACAGGTACTTTGTTATTAAATCGTTTTGCGATGTGCACAGAAACGTTCCACTTTCAAAACCAGTCTATTTGTCTACGCATGACTCAAGATGTTATATGCTATTTGGTGAGCACATGCGTCAAATTTGGAATTGAGCCAAAGATCCACTCGACGTTTCAATTCTTTAATACAATAGATTAAGATGAATCTCCTCATTAAGCACCGCAGCATCCCTTAATTGATCTTTGTTTTTTATATAAAAAAAAAATTCACTTTTTTAAAATCATCATAGACCATGTCTTATGACCTTTCCAACAAGCCAATATTTTTTAAATAATTTTAGAGGTTTTTTCTCCCTCAGACTATAAAAAACAAATTTTTTTTTGTCAATGTGGAACAAAAATTGGCAATAAATTTTTTTTTGGGAACAAAAAGATATATTTCGACCCTCTAAAGCACCCTCTATTAACCATTCAAAAAAATTATATTTCTTTTGAACCATAAAAAAAACAAAGGCCATCATTTTGGACCTCAAAAAATAATAAAAAATTTTGAATTTTGACTTTAGTTTCATAGAAAAGTCCTTTTCGTTAGATTCTCAAATCTGACAGCTGTCAAATGGTACCCTTTAAATTTTCCCCATATTTATTTTTTTATTTAAAAAAAAGAAAAAAAAAAGAATAATTTTCAATAAAAATCTTTGTTTGGTAGCACCACAGTCGTTAGGGTACTAGACTACCATCCACCGAGGCATAGTCCTACACTAATTCCCAGAAGAAGAAAAAACAGTTTCCCTTTCCATTTTTACTTTTTAATTTCCTTATCCCAGAATTCTTTGTCGCCAAGTGACCTTTAGTATCGTGGCGTTTACAATATATATTTCAGTATTAATGTTAATTGAAATGGTAATTAGAAAAGCAAAAAAAAAGTACCACAACAGCTTGTCTTGAATTAGAAAAATTTGACTGACATGACTGCCACCTGTTAACAACTTGTTGAATTATGAACAATTTCAAGGGGCAACAACAATAATACCGAAAGGAAAAAATCAACCATACTGAATAATTCACATTTTATGTAATTAATTATTTTTTTTATTAATTCAACAATAATGAACAGAGTTAAAAGGAGGGGATTTTGATATTTTCAAATCATCAAAACAACGCCACCTGTTGAGAACTTCTTTGGAACAAAATAAAAAATGATTTCTTTAACTTGTTGCTGGATAGAATTTCTTTCTTCGTGCAAATAAACGCAGAATCAACGAAAAAGTAATGAGAAAAATATGGGGTGTTGGAGAAAGGGGGGCTAGAATTTTGTTGGTAATAAATATACAGAAATTCTACCTTTCTTTTATTCTATGACATTCAATTATAAACGATATTCTTTGTATATACACGAGAAGCTCATAAATTAATTTTTTGCCATTATTTAATATCTCATCTCTTTTCCAACCATTGTTTACCTTCAATTATTTTTCATTAATTTCTGTTGATTTTGTTCACTTTTTTTTTTGGTTGCATATACGTGCGCTTAGCTTATCAACAGGTAAGTAATCATGAATACGTGTAGGCTTTTTCGTGCTTACACTGCAACAGAATTATTTTATGATTTTTGATATATTTTTTTGCTATTTCACCATTTCGAATGTGAATTTTCCATGAACAGTTTTGTGCCAAACTTGATCCCCTCCTCCACCCAGTTGCATTCCTCTACTCTAGTTTCTAAAATGAATATTATTTAATTCAAATTGCATGATGATGGCAAATAAATTGCAATCAAAGAAGCAACAAAGAATTAAAAACAAAAAGCCATAAGCACATTTACACTATAAAATTAATAAAAGCTGATTTTTCCTTTTTGATATAAACAACACGAAATGCGGTTTATAAAAGCGTTTTCTCCTCCTCCCCCTCACCATTTTTAAAATGGTTATTAAAATTTAAATTTTTTTTAAAAATAATTACCCACCTCATGGCTGTGATATTTATTTATGTACATAAGTTGATAGGTGATAATGATTTATGCACTGTTTTTCTGAAAAGTGTGGTGATAAGCAGAGAAATTTTGAAATAAATGACAACGCAGGTGGCGACATATTTAAATGCCAGTCTGGTGGAGGATAAAAAAAAATATTTGCCAAATTGGCATTTATGCTGGCGCATCATATTAGCATTGACGGGGTTTTTTTTTTATGTGGTCATAATTTGCACACACATTTCACACTTGTTTGCATTGAAAATATACAAAATCGTTCTTATTCCAAGTACTATTTTGTCCGTTAGTTATTGGGTCTTTAATGTTTAACTAAAAGGGTATTTTCGAAAAATGCAGACAAACGCAGATAAGCGGACGTACATGCAATTTGATAAGGAATAGAGAGGAATAAAATGAGAATTAATTAAATAGAAAGAAATTGTCAAAAAAAGGAAAATTAATGAATAATTACAAAAAATAATGAAAAATTTATTATAAATAATTTGTTAATGAGATGGAGAAGTACCCGGCCTCATGTATTAATTGCGGTTGTTGTTTGAAAAAAATTACTATGATCAAAAGTACCAACCTCATAAAGTGTAAGTTTGAAGTTTGATGACGCTGCATTGTTTAGTATTTGTTTGACAGCTATTAATAGTGAACGTTAAGTGATACCATATGTGATGGTATAAATAAAAATTATTTGGTCGAAAAGTGCGAAGGGAGGATTTGCGGAATGGCCAGGGAGAGAGATAAGTCTCTCCCATCACCGTCAACAATCGGCTTCATCCTTTCTATTCTTTTTTTTTAGTTGCCTTTGACAGTTTAATTTTTTTCTTCTTCTTATTTTTTAATTATATTTTTTTAATTTTATTTCCTACTTTTTTTTTGTAACTTTTCTATTATTTCTCCTAATTTCCTATTCCTCTCCCCTTGTCAGAATATTTTTTTTAGTATTTTTTTTTTTTTTTAGTTTCCTATTTTTTCTGGGTTCTTTCTCACCCTTTTGGATGGAAAATTTTTTTTAGTGCGTTTAATAATTTGACATGATCAATTTGTCTTACTAATCCAAAAATTAAACTTTCCTTAAATTTTCATAAATTTTAAAAAATCGCAAAATTTTTTATAAATTTTTTTCTAATTTTTGATTGGAAAATCTTCTTTTTGGTATCTCTGCGCTAGCATTCCTCTCCTTTCTATTCTTATTGGGAGTACAAAAGGAAAACCGTTTTTTGAGGCGATCCACGAGTCAACCCAACTTTTGGTCTCTTCGTAAGGTCAGAAGTGCTGCTCACCCGGCTAGGCTACGCGTCATCGATCGGAAGAGGTAGTAGTCGGAAGGGGATACGGCGGTTAGGGCGGGACGTGCCATTACAGTGTTACCAGGTAGGTTTTAAACACCTTAGTAACATGTGGCTGAGCGTTGTTGTGCTGCAAAATTACTTTGCTGTATCTTTGCTCGTATTGTGGCCCATTTTTCCTTCAATGCTCGGTTCAAATGCATCAGTTGCGTTCGGTAGTGAGCTCATGAGATGGTTTCACCAGGTTGCAAGAGCTTATAATATACCACGGCGAGCTGGTCCCACAAAATCAGCTTCTAGACATGGACGTTTGGATTGATCGTCGATGAGTTGATCTATGGCCGCGGCGCCACCACGATTTTCTTTGCTTTGGATTATCGTAATGGACCCACTCCTTATCGCCAGTCACAATACGATGCAGAAAACTTTTCCTTTTTGCCGTTGGAGCAGCTGTGCGCACGTGATTAAATGCCATTCGGGGTCTCTCAGCTTCAACTTGTATGACACACAATTTCCTTACTTTTGAATCATTCCCAAGGCTTTCAAACAATGAGAAATGGCTTGTTGAGTCACGCCCAATGAATCTACAAGTTCTTGTTGCGTTTGACATGTATCTTCATCCAATAATGCCTTCAATTCTGCGTCTTCAGACTTTTTCACCGGTCCGGGACGCTTTTTGTCTGGTTGGAACCATTCGTGACTCGTTTTCTCACTAATATAAGATTCACCATCAGCTTCTACAATCATTTGACACGCCTCAGCTGCAGATTTTTTTAAATTAAAGGCAAAAGACAAAACTTCCCGTCAAATTTCGACATTTTCACGCCCAAAAAAATACGAGGTCTGTTCAAAAAATATCGCGAATTTATAATTTTCGCAGGTTACGTATATTTGATTTTCGAATTTTGTAGCGTTATGTTGGTACTCATGTCTCTTACTTATGTCGAAAAGTTCGGCCATTTTGAATGTTCAGTTAATTTTTGACAGCTGCTTTGCTTGCACGTGTTTTGGCTTGCTTTCGATTTTTGCCCATTCAAAAAAATGGATCAAAGAATCTGTTTCGGGACCAAGAAAAAGTCACAGGGGGCCAGATCTGGGGAATACGGTGGCTGCGGCATTATTAGTGTGTTGTTTTTACCCAAAAATTCGCGCACAAGCAACGATGCGTGAGCAGGGGCGTTATCATGGTCCAAAAGCCAATTTTTGTTCTTCCACAAATCCGCGCATTTCTGGAGGATTGCTTCGCGCAATTTGCGCATAACTTGCAGGTAATATTCCTTATTGACCGTTCTACCCTGTGGCAAGAACTCATGATGCCCCGCGCCCCTGCAATCAAAGAAAATTTTAAGTAAAATTAAGCAGCTTCCATTGGGATGATGGAGCTTTGGTTTCCACGTCATAACCATAAACTTATGATTCGTCACCAGTTATGACACTCTGGAGCAAATTTGGGTCGTGGCGGACAGAGTCCAACAGCTTCTTAGCAATGTTAATAAAAAATCGAAAATCGAATATACGTAACCCGCAGAAATTCCAAATTCGCGATACTACGAGTATTTGAACAGACCTCGTATATAACGCCGATAAAAAGTCACAAATGTAATGATAAGGATTTGTTGACAGATGCCTAGCCTAAGCTTACGAATTTGACATTTCTGATTCGATATTTTGAACCAACATTTACTGCTGGCACGTCATCTATTGGAAAACGCCAATTTCCCATTTGTAATTTTTTTTTAAGTAAAAAATTTTTTTTTTACATTAAAGTTTTCCTTATTAAAAACTTTCTCACACTTTTATTTACAGTTATTAAAAATTCTCAATTAAATTTAATAATCTCTTAATAATAAAAACCCAGGCAAAAAAGAAAATAAATAAACAAACCAGAAAAAAATCAACAAAAAAGAATAAAATTATTATGCAAAAGAAATTTGTCCCACATCTGATTGACGCTTATTAATTATGCCAGCTATAATCGCTATATTCATGCAGGCAGGCAGGTAAGGCTATAAACTCATTTTGATGATAATTAAAAATATTTAAAAAAAAAATACTTTTGTTTTTGGAATTCCCTGCACTTTTTTTTTACTCTTAAATTTTTTTGTTGTACTTTGCACACTTTTTGCCATGAGTGTACATGCAGGCATGCACAATTAATGAAACTTAGGGAAATGATGGTGAAAAAATGTAATTAGTGGAAAAGGGAAGTACAAAATTTGCATTGAGACAAAAAATATCTAACACGTGAGCAATGTGAAAGGAGAACTAGAGCAAAAAGAGAACAAAATGTGGCTTTCCGTCCGCTCTTTTTTCCGTATTTATTTTCGCTTCCTGTCCCATTTCTTCCTGCTTACGAGTTTATCTGTTTCTGTATTTTGTTTCCCTTCAATTAATTGCCACTTGTTCGTGTTCATGTTTATTGTGACTTCATTAATTTTGCCAACGCCATCTTTTTTTTCTCTCTCTCTCTCTGCTTTTCCCATTTTCCCATTTCCTCATCATTGTTATTCGCTGCACTTTATTCTGCTTGAACTTATTATTCGGTTTTTCCCCTTTTCCCAACTTATTAGCCGTTGTTTATTATTAAACTTTCATAATTGCTAGTAGTTCTTTTTTTTTTTGTTTTATCAATAAAAATTTACCC
Organism: Atherix ibis; assembly: GCA_958298945.1. Lineage (NCBI taxonomy): Eukaryota > Metazoa > Arthropoda > Insecta > Diptera > Athericidae > Atherix > Atherix ibis. The sequence goes on from OY282609.1 coordinate 81,685,296, forward strand.
AAAAAAAATCATTTCAATTTTTTTCCACCTTTTATTTTATGTTTCTAATTAACTTTCTTTAAAAAGCAAAAAAACAAAAAGTAGAAAATTATAATTCTTCAACTTAAATTAATTGCGTTTCCCTGTGTGCTTATCTTAAGTTTTTTTATTTAAAAAAAAAAGAGTGCCTCTACTCTACATAAGAGCACGTATTTTTATATGAATGTACATTTCGACCATGTGGATGCGGTAAGGAGAAGAGAGAAAAGATCTTAACGGCGATTTGATGACGGCAATTATTATGGAGCAAAACTAATATTGTTTACAAAATTAATTAAAAATTATCTAAAGTAGAAAGAAAAAAACAAAACAAAACACAGCAATCGCAAATAAAAGAAAAGAATTTGGACAATATTTCGTACTAATTTGTGTAATTTTTTTAATATTATTTTTTCTCCATTTTTGTTTTGTTTTGTTGTGCTTCAATTTAATTTAATTTAATTTAATTTTTTGTTACTATTACTTTTGTATTATTATTATGAGTAATTTTGTTAATTTTTTCCCCTATTTTTTTACTATTACATATACGAGGTCTGTTCAAAAAGTATCGAGAATTTTGAATTTCCGCCGGTAATGTATATTCGATTTTCGATTTTGTTTGTGGCATTATGTTGGTACTCATGTCTCTCACTTATGCCGACAAGTTCGGCCATTTTGAATGTTCAGTTAATTTATGACAGCTGCTTTGCTTGCATGTGTTTTGGCTGGTCTTCGATTTTTGCCTCAATTTCAACCAAAAACAGCATCGCATTAACATTGCTAAGTTGCTGTTGGACCCTGTCCGCGACGACCCAAATTTGCTCCAGAGGGTCATAACTCATGGATTTATGGTTATGACATGTAAACCAAAGCTCAATCATCCCAGTGGAAGCTGCCGCACGAGCAAAGACCGAAAAAAGCGCGCCAAGTTCGGTCGTCTGTGAAGGTTTTGCTTACGGTTTTCTTCGATTGCAGGGGCGTAGTGCATCATGAGTTCTTGCCACAGGGTAGAACGGTCAATAAAGAATATTACCTGCAAGTTATGCGCAATTTGCGTGAAGCAATCCGCCAGAAACGCCCGGATTTGTGGAAGAACAAAAATTGGCTTTTGGCATTTTTGCCCAAAAACACACTAATCATGCTGCAGTGTGTTGTTTTTGTCCCGAAACTGAAGAGCCCCATGAAAGGACGATACTACGCTGCGATTGAGGAGATAAAGACGGCATCGAAGGAGGAGCTGAACAAAATCACAAAAAATGATTATTTGGAGTGCTTCGAGGATTGGAAAAAACGTTGGCACAAGTGTATAATATCTGGTGGTGATTACTTTGAGGGGACAAAATAGATATTCATGAATAAATAAATAATTTTTGAAAAAAAACACAAAATTCGCGGTACTTTTTGAACAGAACTCGTACAATTCCTAATCATACAGAAAAGAAAAAATTCTTAATCTGGTAGCTAGCGCCATCTCTTGACTAATTTTTAATACAAAAAAAAATTAATTTCGATGAATTTTTACCATTTTTTTTTTTATTTCAATATTCAAAGAACATTTTTTGTCAATTTTAAAATATTATTTTTTAAGGTTTTTTTTTAATAGATTTTTATCGTATCATCAAAAAGGGTTACTGTCGAATAAACTTTTCAGAGTAATAATGCCATGTTACACAACTTTCGAAATAATTCCAGATTATTTATTTAGAGAGAAGAAAAAAACTAATTATTTCAAAAAAATAGATACATCTAAAAAGATCCACCGCGCAGTAAAAAGTATTAAATCATTGAAGAAAAAACCATCACATTGCCTGAGAAAGTACTGCATTTTAGAAAATATCATATAATGCAAAGGTAATGTAAAAAAATTACTGCCTATTACGAATGTTTGAAGAGAATGCCTTAGATTGTATCGTAAAATATTACATCATATGAGAAAGTATCACATTTCATCGGCAAGGCAAGTATTGCAAAAAATTTCAAAACTAGTTGCATCGTCTCATAATGAAAAATTCTCGCAACAAATTAGAGAAAAATTATTTTTATGATACTTTTTTTTTGTCCTCTATAAAATTATCCCTTAAGCGTGGGGGCAAGACTAGTGTGGACACAAAATAAACCATAAAATGCAAAAAGATTACATCATATCGTTGAATATGCTATCGTATATCATATCAGGAAATATTACATAGTCTGGAGGAGTATGAGAAAGTGTAACTCGTATTTTAGTGCAATTTAGAAGTAAAAAAAAAACTATGCCGTCAGCTGAAGGAGATTAGATTTTTTTATTTTGTAACGAGAATAATAAAAAAAAAAAATTACATCACATTCGGTATACTTTTACTTGGTTAGATGTGTTCCTTTGTACCATATCATAAAATATCACACGACGTTAAAATACTCCAAAAATTTTTTGTGAGTGCACGATATTTGTGCGTAGACGCGCAATTTGTTCTCGTAGCAAGAGAAAGTTTTTACTAGTGGGGGAAATTTAGCCAAAATTGATGCAAAAAGTAATTTTGATAAAAAAACACAGGTTTTATTAACTCTTAAAGTATACACTATAGAATTAGGTATGGAATAGTATATTGGGTAAATGGCTTCTACGGCTTTGCTGGCACATACGCACTCTCTCTTTTGTTGAAATTTTTCATGAATTTTTTCGTTGATGCAATTTTTTCGTTGACGCAATTTCCTCCTTGAAGGATTGTTGGCATAAACCTTAAACTTTAAAAAAGTCCCAAAGAAAAAAGTCAAATGGTGTTAAATCGCATGATCTGGGCGGTCATTTGTGATAATGAAAACAGGAAATTACACGACCAGGAAATGACTCACGCAATAATTGAATTGTTTCTCGGGCTGTATGGCATGTGGAACCGTCTTGTTGAAACCACAATTCAGACACAAAAAAACTTAATTATCGTGTAGTACAGAAAAATGGTGCAAAATTAAAATCTTGAATGCTCTTGTAATTAATTATTCTTGCAGATGTTCATTTAACCGATAAGACTATGATTAGACTGATCGTCGAGTGCTCGATTTTTGTTTGCGGACAACTTGCACAATCTCATGTAGACGAGCAAAAAAATGGAATACTTTGACCATTAGATTGTATATTAAACACACTGTGTAATCTAAGTTTAAGTTTATACGCGTAAAAAGCAAATTCTTATTTTAATCAATTTTGTTCAATATATTTTTTTTCTTCGTATATTCTCCACAAAAATTTTCTTAAAAGATCCAATTAAAGGTGCATCTTTTGTGCGTGCATATTTCTTTGATAACTTAATGGTTGTTATTTGGCTAAATGTATGCTTTGGTCAAGAGAAAAAATTCTTCACGACACTTAGTAACAATAATAAGTGGAGTTGGCAATTTTTATTTACATTTAAATTGGTAACAAAATAAACAAATTCAACATAGTTCGTTCTGGCAGTAAATACCAATTATTTCCTGTCAAACTCATGCAAAATTTATTGTACCAATTACCATTTAGTGGTTTACGTCCTTTTCCCCTGAAGTAGTTCAAACGTTTTGTGACTCCAGTAAAAAGAAACAGAAAAAGATATTAATCTTTTCGTTATGTTTTGGGTGCAAAAGCGATAATGGTGTATTAAATAACCCCCCAGCCCGCCGTACAATACCCGCATTCCTAGCCTACCAGGTTAATAATATGGTGAAAATACAAGAACGTCCGAAAAAACTATTTTTTTTTTAAATTTTTACACCACCACCCAATCAGAAAACACAAAAGTGTACAATTTTTTTCTTCTAAATTGCAATTTTTAAATGGCAGAATTTTTTCCCTTAAAAAAAATTTTCACCAATTTTTCAAGGTTAGTTGATGGATTTTTATTTATAATAATATTTTTTATATGCATTTTCTTCACTCAAATACTTTGCAAAATAAAACCGAAAAAATAAAAGTTACCTTGTACTTTTTATCTAAAGATGGCGTTTGTAGTACAATAGAAAAAATTCATGTAAAGAATAACTATTCCTCTATCGGGGGTTTTCTGAAACTAGGCCTTGACTTGACTTTTGAAAATCAGAAGCTAACTGCCATAAAGAGTAGCAGCATTGCGTGACTGTATCGTGCACATATAGGTCGCTCATGCTCCTTTTTTTTTTGCAACGCCACCACAGTGATTTTGATAAACCACTACTAAAGGGTAAAATTTCAAAATAAAAAAACCCGCCGAGATATAGCAAAGATCACTCAGTGCATAATTGCGCATATATTTTGGTTATCGATCTTGGATTATGACAGTGTCAGCAATGAACCTCCCCCACCCCCTTTCTTGAAATTCCACAATTTATATGCACAAAAGGAATTAGCAGAATAGTTGGAGGTTACGTATAACACAGTGGACAAAGGTGGGTTATTATTTAGGAGCTCAGAGGCGTCATTGGCATCGATCATAGTTCTAGTAAGTTGAATTACTTAGAAAAGCATAAACCCTTCAAAAGGTAACGGGAAAGCGCTGAACAAAATATTCCCTAAAAATATCACATGAATGAGTCAAAAACTTAATACTTTTGTCCAGAATTTAATAAAAGTTTCCACAGCAGAACCCTATTTTCCCTACCTTTCTAGCCTTATTTTCAACAATAATATTTAGAATCAAAATTTTTAAAAATTATTTTTTAGTAATGGTTTTTTTTAGGAATTATGTTTTTTTTGTAAATTATAGAATTAAAAAATTTCTAAATTTTACAAAATGAAAACAAGAAGCTTGGAAGTTTTTTTTAGAATTTATTTTTTCAATAATCATTTTAGTTAAAAGAATTTCTCATAAACATTAAAAAATCGCCAGCAACAGGACAACTAACGCCATCTGGCGATAACGAAACGTACTTGGATATGATCACTAACGATCAAGTTACTCAGAAAACTGTTGCGTAGAAAATTGGAATAGCCCCAATGCCATTAGATAAGAGGATACTAAGAAACTGGTTTTTATTTTCTATGTTTGCAAATATTATGCAATTTGAATTAACTTTGTCGAAATTTAATAGAAATTTATCTGAATTTGTAAAAAGAAGAAATTACGTTAGTTCGATTAGAAAATTTTATTAGTTTTTTTCCAGTCAGTTCGATTAGAAAATTTTGTTGATCATTTTTATTCGTTGCAATTTATTTTTTTGAATTAAAAAAAAGTCCCGCCGAAATTAATTTATTTTAGAAGCTAGGCAGTTTCTTTTGAGAACTCATTTTTTTGATAATTATTTGAGTTAAAATCTTCAGCGAATTATTTGAGTTAAAATCGAACATTAAAAAGATCGTCAGCGACACGACAACTAACGCCATCTGGCGATAACGAAAGGTACTTGGAGTTGATCACTCGTGGAATTTGCGCTTTACAAATAATATCGAATAACTTATCAAAATCGCTAGATAAGAATTAGGAAATTTTAATTTTTCTTTTTTTTTTATACAATTTTTATTAAATTTATGAGAATTTAATGGGAATTTTTATGTGAATTTTTCAAAAAGAAGAAATTGCATAAGTGAAACAATAGAAAATAAAATGGCGTCTTCTATGTATATAACAATTTCGGTGTTATTTTTTTTATTTGCTTTGGTATTTTTTTAATGACAAAAAAAAATTAATTAATAATAAAATAGCGACAAAAATAAGACAAAAAAAAAATATTTGATAAATTTTCTTATTTTTTTTTTCTAAAATACTTTTAACCGGAAAACACCGAATAATTTTTAATTTTTCTCGATGTTGGTTTTTTTTTAGCAAATAAGAAAAATAATAAACTTATTTCGGAAGAAAGAAAAAAAATCTACTATTTTGAACGCCCACGACTGTTTGTTTAGAGATTCATTCAGTATGCAAAAACGCAGATTCCTCCGGAAATTAAGAATACAATTTTTTTTTCTCCCTCTTCCATTAGAAGATAGCAAAAATTCAAAGATTCTATAAGTTTTTTTTATAGGAGAATTCCTAAATTGTGATAATTAGAAAAATTTACAGAAAACTTAATTCCGGCTTGCGTTTTTCTTTGTTCGTTTTCTGTTGGGCATTAAGACCTGATTTTTATACATATATTTTTTTTAAAAACCCCCAAAATTATAATATTATCACTTGAGCTATCCACAAAATTAATAGAATTTTTTTAATTTACTATAAAAAAAAAATAAGAAAAAAAATCCATAATCAAACTTACGAATGGCGTGTGAATGTGGGGAAGTCCACCTTGTCCGGTAACGGTGTGCAATTGTTGATAACGTGTTGGCGATAGTACAACAGCTGTTAGGGCCCCACTTTCATTGACAAATTGTTGCATCATCTGACCTTGAGGAACCTGAACCGGAACCGGCATTGGTGGATGAGAGTTTTGCGATACCATTTGTACCGTTGTTGGACCTTTAATAAAACAAAAATAAAAAAAATATTATTAATTTTAAATAAATTTGAAATTTGAAATTAATAGAAAAACCCACAAAAAATAAGCTGGAAAAAACGCCAAAAAAATTCCATTGGGAAAAGTAGATAAAAAAAATTTCATAAATTTTACGAGTCATAAATTTAGCTTTTTTGTTTGAAATTTTAGATTTTTTTTCGCAATCGCATCAGGTGTATTCTATGATTCAGAAAAGTTTATTTGCATAAAAATAAAAGAATTCCAAAAAAGTCAAAAACACTTGACAGTTTTTTTGTATAAAAAGGTTAGTAGGTAATTTCATTATAATTACACCTGAACACTACGAAATGTTTTTTTTTTGGAGGGGGTATTTTCCCAATTTGTATAACGGAAATTTCGCAATTTATTTACTCTATTTTTTTTTTTAAATTTGCATAAATATTTACAAATATTCGGCATACTTTTTTTCTGCAGCAATTTTTCATATAATAATTTAGGCTTTCTTTTTTTTAAACGAAAATCTGATAATTTTTATATTTATTACGTGATACTTTATTTTTTTAAGTAGTTTTTCTTTCCCTCCTTTAATATTTTTTATTTAATCAGAAAGTTTTTTAATCTGAAAATTATGTATAGGCACTATTAATTAAGTGAAATAATATTTTTAAAGTTATCAGTTAATAATAGTTGATAGAAAAACAGATGATAAGTTATTAAATTGGAAAAAGAAAAAAATTATTTTGAGCCTCGTTCGAATTCCAAGAGAAGGCGCTGTTTTCCAAAAATACTATTTTAGCTCTGACTATATTTTTACCGTAGTTTTTAAGCTTTTATTAAATTGCAAATAGCTAAAAAACTAATTGTTAAAATCAATTTTGCTTGTTTCCCTACTAGTTTTTTTACTTATTTACAGTAAAACAATTTCGCCTGCATTCGAAAAGATGGCGTTAATTTCAATTCGACATTTTTTTTGTAATTTTCATAATTTTTTAAATAAATTTCGTTAAAAACAAAAATAATTATTTAAATACGATTTAAAACTGCATTTTTTTCTCTTCTTGTTTGCCTAATTTTCACTCAAGTATTGAGGTTAAATAACGTAATCAGAACGTTTTGTCTATCAAATTTACGCTTTGATCTTTTCACGACAAATCGGAAAATTCCTTCTCGATTATAAAAATAGCAAATCTCTACAATTTGTGCGTAAAATCTTTGCATTTGCACAGCAATTTTCATTAGATTTTCCTACCTCAGTTTTTGTGTTATTCTTTGTTTTTTTTTTTGTAAAATTCAATGTCGATTTTCAATTCCTATTTCCTGATTGTGTGTGGTAGCTTTGGTTTTCGTTTTTCTCTAATAAAATTGTACGAATTTTTTTCGCCCAAACTCAATTCGATTTTGATTTCTTTGAAAGTTTTTTATTTTGTTTTTTTTTAAAGTAAAATTTCATTTTTTAATATTTATCCACAAGGTAATTTTTTCTTCTTCAATTTGCTTTAATTTTGACATGTAGTTTTTTGGATATTTTGATTTTATTTTTTTTTTTTTCATGAAAGAAAACTTCAATTAATACGAAATTTGTTCGTTATTGGTGAGTAATCTTTGGATGGTTGTGGTTTGTTGAAGATAAATAAATCGGATTTTCAGAAGTTGCTGTAATTTTTTTTTTATTGTATATAAAATTTCAATTAAGAAAATTTATTTAATTTAAGAATTCGAAGAAATTTTTTTAGGTTCTCTTTTTTTCTTGGGTTTTTCTATTAATTAAAAAATGTTTTGCCAAAAGTAAATTCTGTGAAAATTCAAATTTTACAAATGAATTTTTCATATACCACCACTTGAGCTTTTGATTGATTGAACAGAATTAATTTTTTTAGAAACAAATTGATTTAGTATTAATTTTTGGATGATTTAAATTATTACAAAAATTTTATTTAAAAAAAAAAAACCTCATCGTTTTAAGTTTCAAATTGTAAAAAGGCTTGAAAAATCGTCGTATAATTGATATTAAAATTTTTAGACCAATTTTAACTAAAATCAAAACAAAATTAAAAACTAATTACTTAAAAATAAGCTAAACTTTATCAAAATTAACAATTTAATAGAAAAATCTGAATTGGAAGATTTGATCTAGAACTGAATTATTAAATTGGTCGACAGAAAAAGCCCAACTAGGGTTTTTAGACCAAAACTTGTAGTTACCATGAATTTTTCAGTGTTTTTTTTCCCTCCTCTTTTTAAATAAAATGGCAAATATCATGCAAGGTAGATTACCGAACGTTTGTTGTTTTTATTCTTTAAATTGGCAAAAATTGATTTGAAGAAGAAAAAAAAATAATTTACGGGGGAAATAATAAATAACAGAACAAAAAGCAAAAACAAGAAAAAAAAGTCAGTAGAGATAGAAAATGTCCACGAAATAATAAACCAAACATAAAAAAAAAATAGTAATTGAAGCGACCTACCAACCGAAGCAAATATTAAAAAAAAAAATAATGGCAAATTGAAGATAGGAAAAAAAAGTGAAAAAACGTACAACACCAACGTTTACAGGTAAAAATTCACCTCCACCACCAGCACTTCTAAGTTGAATGACATTTTTCACCATTTTTGCTTGCTTGTTTTTCGTGTTGAACTTTTTTTTTTGGAAAACAATATTTTCCATTTATTATATATTTTTTGCCTGTTTTTTTTTGCTTTCAATGTTCTAAGTTTTTCTTTCTTTTTTTTGCTACTCACTTCATTTCGATTAAAATAAATTTGTTTTAACAAGCGGAAATAGGACAAACAAAATAATGAGAATATGCACAATAAATAAACAAGAAAAAATTGAGCGAAAAAAAATAGATTTTCCATCAATAAATCGTTTAATGACAATGTAGGCAACATACGAACAATAAAATAAAGAATAATTGAGCAATAAAATTTCATATCTAGTATATGGTAAATATTTTGTTGGAAAAGACGACAAAAACCATAAAAACTCGTAATAATAAATAAAAATTAATAAAGCACAAAAACAAAAATTATTACAATAATTAAAAAAAAGGAGAAGAAGTAAATTCGTCCTAAAACAATTCGAGTGGATAGAATAAGAAAAGAGCGCATACGGTTCAGACTATTCATGCGAGATGGCACCGCAGTATAAAATTTATTTCTATTGTAAAAATATTCTAATTTCTCCCTCCAAATTTTTTCGACCAGTTTTCGTAGAAAAGCTGGCAATGCCAACCCATACGTTATATGATGTCACCAAATGGTTTCATGCTCCTGCCGCTACAAAATGATAAAAAAATAGAAAAAAATTTGTCCTAAAGAAAAGAGCGCATACGGTTCAGACTATTCATGCGAGATGGCACCACAGTATAAAAATTATTCCTATTGTAAAAATTTTCTAATTGCTGCCTTTAACTTTATTAGACCAGTTTTCGTAGAAAAGCTTGGAATGCCAACCCACATGTTACATGATATCGCCAAATGGCCTCATGGTTGTGGCGCTACAAAATGAAAAAAAAATTCTACTATGAAAATTTGTTGCGTTAACATTGCTGCTATCAACAATGTGTGTACACATGTAGATTGTCCATGATGTCTTTTTGGGGTAGTTCAGATAAGGTGATTATGGCTAAGCTTAAAAATTTTTCTAGGTAAGCCTACGCCAACATGTCAAAACTCTCTAAGCAAAATGGTATAAATGCTCTTTTCCCAAATCAACCAGAAACAATCTCGGATACTTGCTCGCCTTTCAATAAGAGGATGTACTTGCAGTCACAAAAGTCGAACTACTAAAAAGCCTCTAACAAAAATGGGGATTCGAAAGCCACAGGATCGGATTCAGTACCAAATATTAATGGGATAAGAACAAGGCCAGACACCTTTTTAGAAGTGCTTCTACTAAAAGGTTTAGAAACCACTAGACGACCACCCTATTTGTTTGTTGAGCATGGGCGGTACACCCGGCCTTTATGGATTCAGAAAAGCTAAATCAATGGTGGAAGCCGTCAACACACTTGTTGGCATGGCCTGTAAGTCAGGTGAAGGAAAACATGATGTCAATAACGCGTTTCACTCGGTGAGATTGAGAAATTATCTAGACGCACTCCACCGCATGTCATATAATTGCAGACTATCATCGAACTCGGAATGAAAACGTACAACATCAGTGGGGGAGTCCCGCAGGGCTTCGTCCTCGGGCCATTGTTATGGAATATCACGGTATGGTATGTGATGGTATCGTACTCCCGATGCCAAAAAAAGAAGTAACTTTTTTATGGATAATGCGCAAATGACGCAGTTCACATTATCCGACCCTGGCTATTATCAATGGGCCCCGTACTTCCTTAGCAAAAAATCGAGGCCGTACTTATAGTGAGCAGGAAAGTAAAAGTTACTTACACCATCGGTAAGTGCGATATTATCTCGGACAGCCATCGCTTCGGTACATGGGAGTTCAGATTGACGCAAGGGTGAATTTTGGCGTCTGTCTAAAAATCACCGCTGAAAAGGTAAGTTGGGTTATGAATGCATTAGCAAGGGTCATGGATGGCCCAGACTGAACCGTCGGGTCTAACCACGGAAGGCCCAGACTGAACCGGCGCAGGCCTCTGCGCTTCTGTACTCAGTTATCAGTACTATGATCCTCTACGCTGCTCCTATCGTAGAATCTATCTGGTCAGTTGCAAGCGTCCTACTTGGACAGAAGCTATGTGGACCTTAACGTACAAGCGTCAAGTTATGAGTCTCGATAGCATTCCGCTGCCTCGTTTGACGCTGTCGGTGTTATCCCTAACATACCGCCGCTCGAGCTTTTGCCAGATAAAAAAGCCCGAATACATCATCGACGACGGGAGGGAAGTGTGACCTATTGGCTCATCGTCAGCAGGGAAGAAATAAATGAGACAGTGGTGAGATAGCCACAATGTTGGGATTACAGGATTGATACTAGTCTACTCGCCGATAAGTAATAACTGACGAGGGCCCCATTAGGAGTAATATATGAAGAAAAGGACAAACTGTAGGTATCGGTATCTCGACAGTACATTTTTAGAAGATTTCCCCCTACCGACGTAAAAAACATGAATTTGACATGTGTCAGACGCCATCTTTTAGTGCCATGATTATTAAGGCATTTGACGAAAGTGTTTTTGTTTATTTAACAAAAAAAAAGATTTGTCTTCTCAAGTGCACTGGTATTCCGCAAGGCGATCTGCCTTTATTAAAATAGGTGGAAAACCTTTACTTCACTATTTTCATTACTCCCAAAATTATCATCTTTTAAAAAAAACGCCTTTCCACCATCTGCTCAAAAAGAAATTTGTCTTCCCTTTGCTTAATGCTCGCTGAGTTCGAATCCACTTATTCTTTTAATTTCCCTGCTATGCCCAGACTCGAAACCGTCGTTAAGAGAGGGATTAAGAATGTTTACGAAGGAAACTTTTCATAAAGTTGGTGGCTGCTATTATTCCGAACTTGCCGTATCTACTGACCAAATGCCATTTTAACATTTTTAACCAAGCGTAGACAAACTGACTGGACCAATTGTGCAAGGAAGGTTAATTGATGACCTAGAAGAATACCTCCAAAATGGAAGAAGTTCTGCTCAGAAAGAAGTTGTGACTTAAATGGCATTCGTTTTTTAGAAGCTAAAAACCAAGTGTGAAAAGATGGAAGGTTATAGTTTTTAAAGTAATTTTGCTACATTGTTGCAAAAGGGCTGAGGGGAAGAATCAATTTTAATTAGAGTTTGCTGTCCTACCATCAAGCTTGTATGGATTTGGATTTTTTTTCACCTTTTCTGCAAAGACCCTAACCCCAAATTATATAGTTGGGTTCATGAAGAGGATGGGAGCCGGTATAAATTTGGAGTCTGCAGCACAGGACAATACGAGATATGACCTCATTTCGATGGAGCAACCATGTCAGTCGAGACCTCAAATACATACTGGCTTATTTGGATCATCGTAACACAATGCCGAGACATCTCTAACCTTTACAGTTATAGTCCAGATCACTGGTGGTGATTTTTATAAATATACTCGCCTATTTAAAGGCTCCTTGAACCTTCACAATTATGAGACCTTTTATTACGTCAAATTAATCAGGACAAAATTTTTTTCTTGAACTTTCTCGAAGTAGATAAAAAAATATAAATTGCAACAAAAACTGTTTTGTCTATATATGTGCCATCAAATAAAAGAACGAGAATTTTCGTTTTTGATTGTTGAGTAAACTAGTTTAATGATAATAAATTAGCACTAAAATAAGGGTTAAGCCATTTTGGACTTACAGAAACGTTCCAAAAGTTGAATTCGTTCATTTTTTTTTTTGGTAGTTGAAATGTGGAAAATTTTGATTTTTTTACAGCGCATTTTATTTGTTTTCTTTTTTTTTAGTCCAATACAAATTAACAATTCTTGAAAATCGGTTAAAATTTAATTTCTGTTTCTATGCTTAAAAAAAAAATTTCAGAAAAATGAATCGCCCAAGAAGCCGCTTAATATTATAAATAACAAACAAAAAAAAACTGAATAGAAAACTTATAAAAGGAAAAACTTTATTATTTTATTGATAAGAGAAAAAGCGAAAAATCACCCACATCCTGAACGTTGAAAATAGGAGAATAGGAAAATCTTTAAAGGTCAAACGTTCAGATTTTTCCAAGGATGAATTCTTTTCAAAGAGAACAAATGACACACGTGAGCCTTCCAAGCTAGACCGACTACACACAATACATTTCTTATTCTAGTTGATGATGGTCTTTTTATAAAAACGCACGCACAAAATGTTATTGTAACGTGTTAACTTATGTGAGTATTTTGGAAATTATAAGAAATTTTCTTAAGTCATTGCAGACACCATGTTTCTATTTATTCGTTGCCTTTCATTGGTAAAGTGTATATGAGATGAGATTCTTCACACTTTCTTTGGAAAGATTTTTTTCTTTTCTCTAATCAATAGTCCAGCTTTAATTTCTTGTTTATTTAATCTAACAACAATTTTCCACCTACACTCTCATAATTCACTAATAGTCAAGTAGATTAGAAAAATCGGGGAAAAAAACTAATACGAAAATTGGTAATAAAAATGAGTACAAAGCCTATAAATTTTGTACAATTCTTAGAATAATAAATCCATCTTCCTCTGCCCCTTCCCACTTCAACACCCACGCTGCCAGAAACAAAACCTGTGTTTCGATTAATATCTATTTGCGGTTTTCATAAATCCACTTAATACACATACTCTTTATATCCTCACGTTAATTTTGATTTCTCCAATAATGATCAGTGCAAATTTATTTTTATTACAAATTGAAAGCCTGTTCAAGTTTAAGAACAGGTAATTTTTTTTGCATTTAGTGCAATTTAGAACCAAAAAAAAAATTTTTTTGCCAAAATTTTAATTATAAAAAAAAAATTGCAAAGAATCAAAAAAAAAAAATGTTAAGCCTTCGTTAATTCAGGAAACTTAAAAAGTTTAAAGAGTTCTTCTTAAAAACAAATATTCAAATAGGCTCTCTGTTGGAGGAAATTTTGAATTAAAAGTAAATGTCATATTTACTGTCATAATGTTTTTTTGGAAATACGCAAAAAACTCAAGAACTAATCTCTACAGGAAATATTGCCTATATTTTTATTTTTATCAATAATCTTTAAGAAATCCCTCTATCGGTAAAAATAGAAAACAATATCAAACCCTATACCGGTAAAAATAGGCAAATCCTCTGCCAGCAAAAAGAAACAATCCCCTCTGGCGGGAAAGTAAAAAAGCCAACCACTGATCAGTACTCGTGCCAACCTACAGGATTTTTGGGTAAAAGTGTCATCAAAGTTAATCGAAGCTTAAAAACACTTTGACTTGATGGTAAAAATTGAGGAATTTGTTTTTTTTTTGATAATCTTACATAAAATAGAAAAAGAATTTGTATTTTCAGAAAAACTGGAGGATTTTTTTCTACTTTAAGGTTTTTACAAAATTTATCCCAAAACTATTTAAAAGTCCTTTCCAGTTATAGTAAAATACCAAATTTTCCTGTTTGTAAATTTTTTTTCAAAATTTTATTTTTAATAAAAAAAAAAAATTTCGAAAAAAACTGAAAAATAAATTCACAAAAATTATTTAACAAATTTAATAATATTGACGAATTTCTATAAGGCCCTCTTGCGTAAAAACTAAGAACTAAGAACTTTTTCAAAAGAGAACACTTTTATAAGCCATCTTAGGAGAAGGTCTTTGAAGAAAAAAAATCATTTAATAAAATTCGAATTATTTAAGAAAATGACATTTCGTTCATCTTCTAATTTTTTTACCCTAATTTGGTTGACAATGTTTTTTCCGAAAGATGGCATTGTATAATTTGTTAGCACAAAAATGAAAGTTAAGCAAAAATGGAGTTAATGGAAAATATAGAAAATATCCTTAATTTAGGCATTTATTAAAATTTGTTTATTTCTGAATAACTTTCCAACTAAAATCTAATTATTGATAGGTTTCAGATTTAAAAAAAAACCTTGCGGGAAAACTAAGAATTAAGCACTTTTTTAAAAGAGAAAATTTTCTGTAAATGTCTTTACAAAAAAAATCATGTAGAAAAATTGACATTTTTGGTTGTTTTTGTTCCTTTTTGGTTGACATTTTATTTCTCCGAAAGATGGCATCCGTAAGCAAAGAAAAGAAAATTTAGCAAAAAAATAGAGTCATTGAAAAATATAAAAAAATATGCTCAACCTCGGAAATTATTTGAAATTAACTATTTTTTAATAAAACTATTTTTTAATAAATAAGTATTAGCCTAAAAAAAACAGGTGCAAAAAATTCATTGCGGGAAAACTAAGAACTACGCACTTTTTTAAAAGAGTAAATTTTCTGTGAACGTCTTTACAACAAAAAAACCAAGAAGAAAAATTGACATTTTTTTGGTTTTTTTTGCACAGTTTTTTTCCTTCTTGGTTGATATTTTTTCTCCGAAAGATGGCATCCGTAAGCAAAAAAAAGAAAATTTAGCAAAAAATAGATACAATAAAAATATGCTAAACTTCGGAAATTATTTGAAATTATCTATTTTTAATAAATTTTGATTATTGATAAGTTTTTAGCGCCAAAAAAGCGGGTGCAAAAAATCCCTTGCGGGAAAACTAAGAACTAAGAGTTTTGATAAAAAATAACATTTTTTAACCCATATTTTGAAGTGTAAGTCTTTAAAAAAAAGCATGCAGAAAAATTGACAATTCTGATTTCTTTTCTAATTTGGTTACTCTTAATTGGTTGATAATTTTTTCTCCGTAAGATGGCACTGCATTGCATAAGCAACGAATAGAAAACTAAGCGCAAGACTTACAAAATTTAATTAATTTTTTTCAAAAATATAAAATTGACAATTAATTTAAGAATTTATTAAAAATTTACCATTTTAAAAAAAAATTCACATAAAAACTAATTATTGACGAGTTTTTAGCTTCAAAATAAAAAAAAAACAGCTGAAAATAATCCCTTGCGTAAAAACTATGAACTAGGAATATTTTCTTAGTTCCTAAGTTTGTCCGCAAGGGATTATTTATATTGTCATTAGCTGGTATTCATGTCGTTGGTATCGCTACAAAAATACCCATACCTAAAAAAAAACTGCTTAAAAGGAATCCGTGTGCCCATTGATCGGAATTAAGTTTAAAAGAATCTATTTTAGAAAGTGATTGACCGATATAGCTTTGATAATTTTTAATGAATCCTCAAAAAAGTCTAAAAAAGAGCAAGTCATCTGACATACCAAAGACTCCGGGCATGTGCCCATATCCCCACATCCACATTGATTTCGAAACACACACAAATATGACCCCTCAGACGAATCTATCATTTTTCCTAGCGTTCGTTTGTATAAGTTAAAAATGTCTAATCTTAAAATGGGTTCATTTTGGTTCAATTCATCTTTAATTTTTGCCAGTCATTATATTAAATTTCAATACTCATTTTGTGTGTGTGTGTGTATTTGGAACCAAATAGAAAGGGGGGAGTAAGAAAGAAAGAGCAAAAATAATCAAATTTTAAAGATTTTTGAAGATTCTGAAAATGGGATTGAGATTGATTGCCGGCAATTGTGTTCGCATTTTAAGATAATTTATTTTTTTAGAAATTCTTATTTTTTTTTTTTTGGTATTTATGAGTGTGTGTAAGTTTTTTTTTCAATTGAGTTATTCTATATTTATTCGAATTTTTTTTTTGTGAGGAGTGAATGGGTAAGAGTTTCGGGTAAAGAGAGGGGACGGGGTACAAGCGGTTTGTTTTTATGAATCAAAGAGAAAATCTAAAAGCTACAAAATAAAACTATTCGAACGCGAATGCAAATAATGGAAATTAGATAATTTTTTGTTGTTTTCTTGTTGAAGGATGAATAATTCGATTGTGATGACAGCCGGACACCATTGTCATTCGAATGATTGGCGTCCATTTTTTTTCTCCTTTAGACATTTCCATGTTTAGTTGGTTTTTATTTTGTTTTTTTTTCAATTTTAATTGAAACTTTCTAATTTTTTTGTAATATATTTCCCAATATTTTTTATGCTTCTATATTTTTTTTTAAAATTTTTCTTTTTATTAATTTCTCAAACTATTTCTAAATAAATTCATTTAATTTTGTTTATATTTTAATTTTTCATTTAATTTTTATGTTTGGCAACAATTAACTTGTATAAATAAAGAAAACATTGTTTGAGAAACTCTCATGCAGGAAGTTGACAGTTTGGAAAGCGCCATTGACCACGTGGTCTTTGCAGCGTGGCTCTTGCAGCGCCATTGACCACGTCACCATTATCAAAATATATACACCATTTGACAAATGCTACTGAACAATTTTTGTTTTTTCTTCTTGAGGGATGAATAATTCAATTGTGATGACAGCCGGACGGATACCATTGTCATTCGAATGATTGGCGTCCAGTTTTGTTCGCCTTTTGACATTTCCATTTTTAGTTGGTTTTTTTTTGGTATTTTCCGTTTTTTTTTTCAATTGTTCTTTTCTGTCTCAGATAATTTTATTCCAATTGGTTTTTTTTCAATTTTAAATATTTTCCAAATAATTTTTTATGCCTAATTTTATTTTTTAATTTTTCTTTTAATAATTTCTCGAACTATTCCTAAATAAATTCATTTAATTTTTATGTTTGGCAACAATTAATTTGTATAAACATGGAAAACAATAACCAACTCTCGTGCAGAAAGTTGACAGTTAGGAAAGAGACACGCTTGCAGCGCCATTGACCACGTGGCCATTGCAGCGTGGCCCGTACAGCGCCATTGACCACGTGGCCATTTTCAAAATATAAACACTATTGCACAAATGCTACTGAACAATTTTTTTTTTAAACTCAGAAGCTTCCTTCCCTCTAAATATTTCCTTATTTTTCAAAATGTTGAAGCTGACTCATTTTGCAAATTTTTATATTGGTCTTCCACAAGGAACAATTCTCGGTCCGATTCTCTACAAGTTCTTACTAAAAAAGATATTTGTAATTTTCTAAATATATTCCGACTGATAAAGTTTTTTTAATATTGTCGAAACATTACATCCTCTCTTGACAGAAAGAGGTACTGTCCAGGGAAGGAGATATCTCTTCCAACGCCATTTTCAAGTTATAATAAATGCTGATTGTTCTGAAATAGCCCCTATCACAGCTGGTATACCTCAAGGTAGTGTCCTTCGTCCACTCCTATACAATATTTATACCTTTGACATTTCAGAAAAATCCAAAATCATGACTGCTATTATTGCATCCCACTCCAATAGCCAAATAGCTTCCAGAAATCTCCAATACCAGATAGTGAAAGTAAATAAGCAGGAGAATTTAAAACCAACTTTTAATCTACATTACTGGGCTTACAATTCCTTTCTAATCCAATCGCTTCAATCCAAAATCCTCCGTTCTATTAGTATGTTCCTAACAAAGTTATCCATCGCGTCCTAAATGTTCCCTTTGCTCATAACTTATTCGTTTCTCTCTCTGTTATTTGACCCATAAACACTCAATGACGTTTTAAAAGAAATTGGCCGAAAAATCTCATAAGATGTATTATGATTGGTTAGATAGAGGAACACCGATGATGGGTGTTTACTTTTACATGGTAATTGGTGCACGAAAGATAGTTAAGAAGAAGAAGAAGTTGAAGAAGATAAAGAATATGAAAAATTAAAGAAGATGAAGAAGTAGAAGAGGATGAAAAAAAAGAAGAAGAAGAAATAGAAGAAGATGACGAAGATGAAGAAGACGAAGATGAAGAAGATGGTGAAGATATAGAAAATGAAGAAGGTGAAGAAAATGACGAAGTTAAAGAAGATAACAAAGATGAAGAAGATGAAGGAGATAAAGAAGTAGAACAGGATCAACAAGAAGAAGGAGGAGAAGATATAGAAGATGATGACGAAGAAGAAGAAGTTGAAGAAGATGAAGAAGGCGAAGAATATGAAAAATTAAAGAAGATGAAGAAGTAGAAGAGGATGAACAAGAAGAAGAAGAAGAAATAGAAGAAGATGACGAAGATGAAGAAGACGAAGATGAAGAAGATGGTGAAGATAAAGAAGATGGCAAAGATGAAAAAGATAAAGAAAATAAAGAAGAAATAGAAGATGACAAAAATGAAGACGATGAAGAAGTTAAAGAAGATGAAGAAGATAAAGAAGCTGAAGAAGATGAAGAACATGAAGATGAAGAAGAAGTAGATGAAGAAAAAAAGAAGCAGATGAAGACGAAGAAGAAGAAAAAGGGGGAACTTGATAGAATATTCTATGTATGAAGTGGCTCTAAAAGGAAATCAGAGAAGAATGCGTTTGATTGAAGCCAAATGGGGTGTTGTTGAGTGATTGAGATGCTTGCAACTACCCGGATCTACTGAGACTAGTTTTGCGCGTTGATTTGGTGTATCTCAATCCCTATGGTCATAGGCGGGCCGTGGTATTACCATATATCTAACGATATGTATGCCACGTTAAATAACATTTTACACTTCAATACCTGTTATTGAACTGCAAAATTTGCTCGTTACAATGTATATGTTGTTATAAGCTTAAATCCGCTTTTTTTTAGTCAAAAAAACACATGTTCTTTTCCATAGAATGTAAAAAACCAATTTTTTTAAAGTACTTGCCCTTCCTAGCTAAACATTTTTCCCATTTCTCGGGCAATTTGTGGATACCATGCCAAAAAAATTACTTCTCTTTCGAGGCAAACCACTCATCAAGCCATTTTCGGACGTCTTCGTAAGAATCGAAGTGCTGCTCAGCGAGCGCGTGGCCCATCGATGAAAACCTGCGGTAGTCGGAAGGGGCCAGGTCTGGTTAATAAGCGGGGTGGGGTAGCACCTCCCAGTTGAGTGTCGCCAAGTAGTTTCGGACCATTTTTGGACGTGTGCGATGGTGCGTTGTCGTTGAGGAAAATCAGCTTGTCATGTCTTTGTTTACAATCCATCAGTTGTTGGTGGTATCAGTAGGTATTTCACGCAGAGCATGGTGTAATTTGATCAGTTGTTGGTGGTAGCAGTAGGTATTGACAGTTTTACAGGTTTCAACATCTCATAGTAGACAATACCCTACTGATCCCACCTAACGCACAGCATCGTCTTCCATCCGAAGCGATTTGGTCTTGGGGAAGATGTTGATGGTTGGCAGGGATCAACCCACTATTTCTTTCGTTTAGGATTCTCGAAATATATCTACTTTTCATCGCCTGTCACAATCCGATGCAGAAACGACTTTCTTTTTTGTCTGGCGAGCAAGATTTCGCATGTGTCTTGGCGTCACTCCATCTGCCTATCGTTCAATTCATGCGGCACCCATTTTCCGATCTTTTTTATCTTTCCCATGGCACGCAGACGCATGGAAATAGCTGGCTGAGTAACACCCAATTGCTCCGCGAGCATTTTTTGCCATTGGGTATCTTTTTTGTCCAAAAGAGCCTGCAATTGATGCTCCTCAACCTTCCTAGGCCGATTTTCCACTTCTTGTCCCACAAGTCAAAATTGCCGTCTTTGGACCGACGAAACCAATCTCGGCACGTTGTTTCTGATAAAGCACTGTCAACATAGGCCTTCATAAAAAATCGATGCGATTCAGCAGCCGATTTCTACAAATTGAACGAGAAAATTGTTTTTTTTTGACACAAAACTAGACATGATTACTAAAGGGAAAATGCATGTTGTTGTACGAAATTGGTGACAGTGTGCACAGATGTCAAACTCATAAAAAAAAAGTATGGCGTGTCCATGGTAGCTTAATACGCTCACTCACGCCATCTATGACCAAACAGCGGATTTAATCTGTAGTTTTAGATATCAAATAAAATTTAAAAGAGTAAAAAAAATGTGATTGAAAATATTTTAAAATTATTTTCTTTAAAAAAAAAATAACGAGAATTTTTTCAGAACATTTTTTTTAAAGGCAATTAAATTATTGCAAAATTTTAAATCAGATTTCAATTTGTTCTCACATTGCATTAATAAATTTTCTATCTTAATTTAAAATTAATAACACGAACAAAAACAAAACAGCAATTTGCATTTTCTCAACAAATTAAAAATAAAAACTGATAAAAAATTTGATTTTCAACTTCACACAAAATTGAGTTTCAAAAATTGTTAATTTTTTTTTTACATTTATTCTCTAATTTTTGTAATACTGACTTTTCTTTACGTTAAAAAAAAAATACACACAATTCTTTGGCCTCCTCTTTTGGCATTTTAGGAAATTTTCCCTTTCTTCTTCTTATAAATTTTTTTTTTTTTTTTGTGAATTGTTTTGATTAGATTAATAAAAAAAAAAACAGAACAACTATTTACACCCACAAGTATTAATTGTTGGAGAAAAAAAAATTATGCTTCTTCATTTAATATAAAATAAAAAATCTTGTGAATATTTCCCATTAAAATTGTCCGAGAAAATAAACTACAGAAAATGTGGTTTTTGTGTGTGAAAAGTTCCAATTCAGTTCACTGAATTCAATTCAAATTTTGCGCTACGAAAATAAATTACGTTTCAACAATTTCTGTCCTAACCTCCCCCCCCCTCTCATTCACTTACCATCAGAAAATGAGTGACAGCATCATTGAAAAATCATTGAAGTAAAGGCAACAAGAGAAAACCATGAATTTTAGGTTAGAGGTTCGAAATGATACCAACTGCACCGCGTTAATCTTGAAGGCTTCTTAAAGTGTCAATGACCGCCGGAAATATGGTAATTTTATTTTTTTTGATATTTATTTACTCTAGTAAATAATGGCAAATGAGAAGAAAAAATTAAATATTCAATTTACCAGGCCAAAAAAAAAGAAGAAAATAAACCAAAAGTGAATGTTGTCTTCTTCTTCTTTTTTAAAAAAAAAACTGATTTTCACTTTTAAAGGTGCAGTTCAATGTCGATGGTGTAGGTGGTGTTAGTGGTAAGGTTATATATATATATATTTTTTGGAAATGCCTTATGAATAGGTAAAAGAAAAAGAAAAATAATAAAAAACAAATATTTTTGTAAATTCTTGGAAAAGTTAAGAAAATTTAATTTATCAAAAAATGTCTGCTTAAAAAATTTCGGTTTTTTTGTTTGTTTTATTCATTTGAGTTGGGTTTTTATAAAAAAAATCCCCAAAAAGATTGTTTATTATCGTCTTTAGGATCTTTTCGATTGTTTTCTTTTAAATGTTCGCGGTTACAACCGGACAGAAATATGTTATTTCCATCACGGTCAATGTCACGCACACACAAACCATCGAGTATCGTTAAGAAAAATATTCAAAATATTTTGTTGTTGTTTAAAAATAATCTTCAAAAATAAACAAAATATTTTTTTATGACTAAACCACATACTATATAACCAGAACCAGATGTGGCGGGCATTTCAAACCAGACTCGCCGACTTCATTTGAATTTTGATTCATCTTTGAAATTATACAAAATAAAATAATAAAAAATATAATTAATTCTACACAACGGAATGTTTTTATAGAAAGTTTAATTAGTATCTATTACACGGGAAAAAAAACAACCAAGACATTACGGAATTCTTATGCCTTTTTATAATCGGAAAGTACGTTTGAATACGTAATCAAAAAAAATTATGCACACAGTTTGAATGACAGAATGATTCACGCAATTGACATTTTACTACTGTCAAGGCGAATGATCTGAAAAGTGTCAAATAGGCTTGATCATGGAGGGGTGAGTCAGTCAGTGTGTGCGCCTATTAAAAAGAAGAGAGAGAGAGGGCAAAATTTCTTATGAAAATGGGAGCAAATATTTGCAAAGAGACACTAGACAGACAGACAGTCAGTAGTGACACCTGGATTAGTATGCATAACAAATTAGTTCGTTTAGCCACCGATAGGTGAGTAAAAGTATTTAAAAAAAAGTATTCTACTAGACAGTGTGTTTCTGACAATGACATTTTTATGTCACCGAATCGCTTAAGACCACCCCTGCACACACAAGCACTGTGCACTACAGAGAAAGAGGAAATTGGTCATCAGAAAATATTGATGATATATTGACAACTCTGGGCATATGGTATTTTCCAGTTCCAGATTATCAAGAAGGCAACGTGAAATTGAAAGAATTTTTCCGTTCAATTCGAAACGTTTATAAATAGGCATTATCGGATATAGTACGTCGTCGCGTCATTGACGTCCGCAAGTTGAATAAGTGACGTCCGCAAATTTTTATTCTGGAAATTTTAATTCCATCAATTTTAAAAAAAAAAAAAACGTGCACATCTGTTTTATGGTGGGGAAAATCCAAAAGTTCCAAGTACACAGAAATCATATTCGAAATACTTGCCAATAACCGAATGGGGAATATATGTACAAATTTTTCTTTTCCTTTTAACTGATGAGATTTTCGACTATAATAAAAATTATATTGTAATAAAAATTAAGGTCCTAATTGGGGCCTTTTCTGAATTCGATCATTCAATCATATTTTAAATTTTCCGAATATGATTTGAATTTCTACCTCAAAAAACCCCAAACAAATATTATTTTCTGTACCACTAATAATATCAAAGTTGACTTTTCTTATGGTCCAGATGGTATCCCTTCGGTGTTCCATGGCATTACTTACCCCCTTTCGAAGTAATAATTTACAATAAATCAATTCCGAATGGTAAATTTTCTTACTTATGGAAAAAGTACTTTTATAAATATTCATTTTTAAAAATGACTCTTAAACCAGCGCGGTTGTATGCATTTCAGAACAATAACAATTAAACTTTACCTTTAAAGAAATATTTTTTTTTTGAAAATTTTTCTAAATATTATTGTAGTTAGTCGAAAAAGTTCGTAGTGTTTTCGGACAGATTGAGTTAAAAGCACATAGCTCAGAAACCGCTAGATGCGCTTTTGAAAATTTTGTGTAGCGCAAAATTTTATTCAACTCGGCGAACTGTATCAAAAATTATTCAAGTTCAAAAATGGACTAGAATAAAGTGAAAAATAAGCTATATTATCGCAGGCTTCTGAAAAAATGTGTGGTATTTATGGTGAATTACCAGCACGCTAGCTTTCGTTTTGGAAATTTCGATGTCAAAAATGAGTCCTGTTCTGATCGGCTAATTACCGGAAAAGTGACGAAATCGTTAAAAAAATTGAGCAAGACCGACATATCAACAGTCAGGACATAGCTTATAAATTAAACATTCATCATCAAACCGTCTTATACCATTTGCTTTAGGGAGGGTTTAAAAAAGAAACTCGATGTTTAGGTGCCCCATGAATTGAGCGTGAAAAACTAGGTCTGCGATAGGCTGCTAAAGCGCAATGAAATGGAGCTATTTCTGAGGTGAATTATTACTGGCCATGAAAAATGCGTAAAATATAAGAGCTAAAGGCAGGTTAAAAAAGAAACTAGTTGTTTGGGTTGTCCGTAAATTGAGTGTGAATTACTAGATCTGCGATTGGCTGCTGAAGCGCACTAAAATCGACCCATTTCTGAAGCGAATCATGACCGGCCACGAAAAATGGGTAAAATAAGAGAACTACCATAAAGGCTGGATTCAAAAAGAAACCCGGTGGTTAGGTGCCCCATAAATTGAGTGTGAACAACTTGATCTGGGATAAGCTGCTGAAGCGCAATGAAATCGAGCTATTTCTGAAGCAAATCATGACTGACCAAAAGATATTATGGCAAAAGAGAAATGATTGATCAGAAACAATTTCAAAGCCAGAATTGACAGCCAATGGTGCGGTTGGGAGGAAATTGTTCATTACGAACTTCTACCGTTCGGTCAAATTATTAATTCTGTACTGTATTATGAGCAACTCCAGAGATTACGAGAGACAAGATTTGTGTGTTTTTTTTTTTAAATTTAACATGGAAAAAAGTGAATTTTGCGTGTTGGTTAAACAGTATTTTTTTGAGGAATAAAACAATATCTGAAACTGAAACTAAGCTTGAAAAGTATGATGGAATGATACATAATTGACACTGGTCGGCCAGGACATCCAATTAAGGTTACCACCAAAGAAATAATACAAAAAATCCATAAAATTGTTTAAAAGGAACCGCGAAAAAACAGTGAATAAGATAGACTTTGAGACTTTGGATATGAGAAAGCCACCGCGTTTGCTAACATCTTACCAAAAACGTGTTCGTGTAATAATTTCAATGGAGTGTTTGGGGATTATTAAGTGTAATCCAGATGAATTTTTGCGTCGAAAGAAAAATATTCGGCTCATCTTTTTTGAAGCATTAGCGATATCGTATTTTTAAGATGGGATACAAAACAGAGAAAAACTTCGAATGTAGTGTATCGAGCTAAAATGGCAGAAGGTTGAAAAATAAAATAAATTTTACACATAAAAATGAATTTTTCTTATCAAGGCCAAGAATTAATCATATATGCCTCGCATCAAAAAATTTGAAAAATTGTCAGAAACTTGAATTTAAAACAAGAAAATACTTCCCCCTTTAATAAATAAACGAATTAAAATTACATTAAAAACGAATTCAGTAATAAATATTGATTAAAAGTAAAAATGAATATTTATTAAAAAATAATCAAAGAGAGATTAATAAAAATCAAAAAATTTCTCTTGGCCAATCTGAGAAAAGACAAAGAGGAAAACTGAATGAATGAGAATATTTCATATACAATACCAAATATGGTAAACGGAGGTAGTATGTACATATATATAGCACAGGCTGGACCATATGAATTTTAGCCTAATTATATCCAATCGACCCCAATTAAACTTCTTAAGGCCAGTGAATCATCATCACCAATGCCAATGTAGTAGCCATAATAGCAGGAACACTCTAAATAATAACACATAACAACAATTAAAGACGATTTTCTGTATTCGTATCTGACGACACAGCACCAATGCCATACCAATAGATGGGAAGCAAGATCATTGGCACTAAGTAAGTTTTAACTACCAAAGAAAAAAAGGAAATGAGAAAAAAAAAGAAAAATTCAAATTACAAGAAGTTATTAATATAGAATTTTTAAACTATTTTTAATAGATACATTCGAATTTTCTGATGCATTTTTTATAAAGGCTTATTATTGGATGCAGAAGAGTCATTATTGACTTAAAAGAGTTTTAATTGAAATCCCATTCGGAGCCAATGACTATTAAAAAAGTTTTCAATCAAAATAAATACGCGCTTATAAAAATACTGTATAGTATAGGACCAATGATACTACACTAAGATGGGCGAGATGGCAATGACAATCGGATTTATCGGTTAAAGAAAGATGGCCAAATCATCTTATTCCGGTTATAGTCACACGTACTGTTCGGCGGTCCAATTTCTGTTAGGGCATATCAATATCGCTTTAAGGGGTGATATACCTCAATTGTGGGCCCACAATCGAGGATGCTGAACATGTCTGCTTCCATTGTCCACGCTTTACCGGAGAATGGAAGGAAATGGAGAAAATAGTCGGTAAACCCAATAGTTCCCAGTCCCAGAAAGGCATCATTGGCATCATTGATAACATTATTTATATTATCATTTGTGCAATAATACCCTTTTTGAGGATAGTATACTCCCCATTAAGTAATATCTGACAGTGGTGGACCCATGGGGATTTATATATGAAGAACAGAATTTTAATGGGTAAAAATACCACACAATGTAGAGATCAGTATCAATACACCGTCTTCAAATTATTTACCCCTACCGATGTACAAAAAATTGCTAGAAAATTTAATCCTCATGAATAATGTAGAGTATAGGATAAAGAAAGCTACCCTGAGGTACCCCAGTTTCCATAGATAATTGCAGTGCCAAAAATGCTACCCTGAAGGTATATCCAGTTATAGAGAGTGTTTGGCTCTGCAATATCAATGGTAGAAAACTGCATGCTCATTAATAATGTAGAGCGTGGATGTAGGTGACTACCCTGAGGTACCCCAGTTTCCATAGATAATTCCACCTTGTGCATTAAATCTAGCCTTATTTCACGTATTTGGTCCCTCAATATTCAATTTTAATATGCATCAATGACTGCTGGTTTATTGACACAAACCAATGACTTAAAATGATCGCACAACAAGAAGTCCAAAAGTGTTAAATGAAATTTTTTTTGACACCATTGCACATCTGCATTTTTTGAAATTATCGATTCACCAAACTTGTCCCGCAATAAATCGAGCTGCGTGGCACATGAAACCACATCAATATCTTCCAATTCAGAACCACCATTGATAAAAGTGGCAACTCCTTCCTCATTTTTAAAGAACATACGCCCATAAACTTTGTCCGAATGTAAAGGTTCTTCGTGAATAATTCGTAGATGACAATTTTGTTTATTCACCGAACCAGAGAGATGAAAATGCACCTCATATGAGAAGATGATTTTTTAAGGAAATTTTTTTTTTGCTAAAAAAATTGGATGATTTGCAAGCGTTGTTGAGGCGTGGTGTATTTCGTTCCATGAACAAATTGCAAACCTTATTGAATACAACTGACAGTAACAGAAGATTTAAACAATTCAAATGAGAATTCAAGATATTATTTCTGTTGAAAGACCCTAAAGAAAATTATATTATGAAAAATTCTGTACAGCATAGGACCAAGAGCTCTACTCTGAGGTATACCACTGCTTATAAAGTATTTAAATCCCTTTTTTTTTTGCTTGATAAATTGCATAATTTTTTTTTGCTCGATAAATTTGATTTTTTTTTGCTCAATAAAATCGATAATTTTTTTTGCTCGATAAATTGCATAATTTTTTTTGCTCGATAAATTGCATAATTTTTTTTGCTCGGTAAATTTGATTTTTTTTTGCTCGATAAATTCCATAATTTTTTTTTGCTCGATAAATTCCATAATTTTTTTTTGCTCAATAAATTCGATAATTTTTTTGCTTGATAAATACCACCATTTATATAATATTAATAGAATAATTTTTATGTAATATTAATATTAGAAAATTTTACATAATATATCAACAAAATAAACCAAGTAAATAACTAAGGTGCAATTAAACCAAACGTATTCAGCAAATATCCAAACAG
This sequence comes from Atherix ibis, assembly GCA_958298945.1. Classification (NCBI taxonomy): domain Eukaryota; kingdom Metazoa; phylum Arthropoda; class Insecta; order Diptera; family Athericidae; genus Atherix; species Atherix ibis. The sequence goes on from OY282609.1 coordinate 81,713,178, forward strand.
TTTTGGTGAGAATAAAATGTTGTTTATTGAAAAATAATTAATTTGAATACTACTTTCACGATTTTATAAAAACTAGTAAAAATTAAGAACAAAAAAATCAAGTTGCAATTAAGAAACAATATTACAAACTCGTATAGGAGCTGTCAAACTTGTTGGAGAAGTACTGGTACTCGTACTAGTGACTCGATAAAATGCTAAGAAAATATATGAACGTTTAGAAGAAAACAAAATAATCCCTGTAATAATAATAATAATAATAAGCAGAACAGAAAAATATTCAATCAATAAAATTAAAAATACTAGGAAAAAATAGCCACCAAATTAAAATAAGTAAAATAAGGTAAATCCAGTCACTAGTCTGTCTCGTGATTATATACGTATTAATGTCTGATGATGGATGACTAATTGTTTTCGTCTTGAATTAGTTTTATTTGCATTTAATTTAAGTTATTTTTATTTTTGGCATCTTCTTCAGTTCACCACAACTCTCCTTCAATTTGGCATATTTGCATGTGTAGAATTAAATGTCTGCTTAATTTTCTGTCGAATTGATTTTCTCTTTAAATTTGAATAATGTGTAAACAAGATCATAAAAAATTCCGAATATCAGAAAATTTCGCAAAATTGTTTACGTTTTTTCTTCTTTATTTTGATTTTATCAATTTTAATTATGAGTGCACGCCACCTTGCTGTGATATTTGTAAAAACAATTTCTTTTATTTCTTTTTATTATTCACAGAAGAGAATAGATTATCCAAGGTCGTATGGTCTCGTATTTTGAATTTTCGTCCGTCATCGGCAGTAGTCAGAAAGAGAATTGGATGGGCTCTTTAGAAAAATTAAAACCCTTTTTTTTAGTTCAAAACTTTTGGTTTATAGCCGACAACGAAGGAATTAACTGTCAAAAAGCGACATTAACGAAACCTAACCTAGGGGCATACAACCTAACTTCACTTCTCCCTTAGTGATTATATGATTTTCTCTTTTTTCTATTCTAAAAATGACTAATTTGAGAGAGCTGTACACAGCGCTATTGGTTAACTGGTGTTGTCAGTTGGAACTAAGTTGATAAATGGTTCGGAAAGTTATTTGACAGTTTTTAAAAAAAAATATTTTTACATACAACCGTTCTTTATGCATTTAGATTGGCCATTTTATAATACAGATCATTTAACTACCTAAAAATACTGTAAAATTATAAATTTAACTAATTTTTTTTATAGTTTTACAAATGCAGAGTGATTTTGCTGTAGCCACGTTTCGAAAGAAATTTTCTTCAGCGATAATGCTGATTTTTTATTCAGTAGATACGCGTCAACATGTAAAATTTTTACCGCCAATATGTGGTTTTTTTTGCCTCACACAAATTTTGACAAACTTCAAAAGAAATTGTAACAAATTTCAAAAGATTTTCCATATTTTTCAGACTTTCTGATGTCAATTTACGTCGAAAATTGTGCGACTGGAGAACGCCTCTATACTTTTTTCTTGTAGGGCAACACAAAAGATGCTGTTTACGCAGATAATCCTTAATTGTTAGAGTATTTAAAAACCAAGATCCGTCAAGTAATGGTCGAATTATATGCCCGAAATGTATACGAAAAAGTTATCAAAAATTACCTCAAAAAGATCGAGTCCTGCAAAAAGTTTCGAGGCGGAACATTACAATTTATGCATATTGGCAGCAAGGTCCCATCAATATAACAAAATAAAAACTTCATCGAAAATCTAAATTTTTAGTATGCTTGATTTAAATTTACTTTCCAACACATAAATTGGATAACTTTTCGCAAACACAACAGGCACCAGCCCACAACGCAGTAAGCCTTCATTAAAAAAATTCTAGTACGCCATCTATTGAAATATTTAACCTTAAGAAATTTTTCAAAAAAAATTTAAGAAAATAAAAGATTATCAAAATTAAAAATGAATAATAACAAAATAATTCTATCAATCAAAATATTATTAAAACTTATTAAAAGTAAAAATAAATTGAAAATTTTATAAATTCTTAATTTACAATACAAAAAAAAAATTTTTTTTTGATTCAATTAATTTTTATTTATTTACATCAAACGACCCTGTTGACCTCAAAAAAAAATACCAACAACCCTCATCAATTAACCTTGCACTTTTATAACTAATGCCATCACATAAATTTTACTTAACATTTTCGAAATTTAAGCAAATCATTAAATTTTTCTTCCGAATTCAAAACTTGAAGAAAATAATCCCCAAAAGAAAAATTGATTGCTTAAGAAATAAGAAGAAAAAAAAACATGATAGCCTTGCCACAATTTCGGAATACTTTAAAAACAAATTAAAACAAGATTAGATAAAATCCATGCAAATAAATTTAAAAAAAAAATGAATCTAATGAAAATAATTTTTAAAAATATCGACGAAACGTGATGTCATAAAATTGAAAAAAAAAACAGTTTAAAAATTATGAACGTAAGATTTTGTGGCAGCATAAAAACAGCAATAATAAAAACTACCAAAAAAAAACATAAAAAGAAATTAACCAACAAGATAAATAAAAATCGTTGAAAATGTTGGAATTAAAAGTAGCTCTAAATTATGATCCAAAATAGCTCTAAATGTTCGTACAAAATTTTAGCTTTAAAAAATTGCAACTCTAAATAAAAATGCTCTTTAAAAAAATCAATCAAAAAATTGCTCAAAATAATAGCCCAAAAAAGTAGCTTTAAATTATGACCAAAATTAGCAACTCTAAATAAAAATGCTCTTAAAAAATATTATTTTAAGAGTCTTCAAGAAAGTTAACTACACTCAAAACTAGGAATTGCTCAAAATAATAGCTCTTAATTATAACATAAAAAGTAGCTCTAAATGAAGATCCAAAAAAGCTGCTCTAAAAACAATAATAACTCAAAGTGGTTTTCGGAAATAGTATTTTTAAGAGTCTTTAAAAAAAATTAGGTCAAAGACATCACTCAAAATAAGAAGTTTCAAAAAATGACCGAAAATAATAGCTTTAAAAGATCGTACAAAATTTAAGCTTAAAAAAATAATAACCCAAAAAAATAGCTCTAAATTATGATCCACAAATAGAAACTCTAAATAAAAATACTCTTGGAAAATATTATTTTTAAGAGTCTTTAAGAAAAATAGCCTCTTAAAGTATACTCAAAACTAGGAGTTTCAAAAAACAACTCAAAATAGTAGCTCTAAATGATAGTACAAATTTTTAGCTTCAAGGAATTGCTCAAAATAATAACTCTGGTAAGTTATGATTAAAAATAGTACCTCTAAATTATGATCCAAAATAACTCCTCTAAAAACAATAATAACCCAAAGTGGTTTTCAGAAATAGTATTTTTAAGAGTCTTAAAAAAAATTAGCTCAAAGACATCACTAAAAATAAGAAGTTTCAAAAAATAAGTCAAATTAGTAGCTCTAAATGATCGTACAAAATTTTAGCTTCAAAAAAATTGCTCAAAATTTTTGGGCAAAAAAATGTCTATGATAAAATGGCAGTGCTAACTGAGCACTTTTGACTTTGACACATGCCACGTGTCGTGCGTGATCTGTCAAAACCCAAAGTGGTCTTTGAAAATAGTGTTTTTAAGAGACCGTTGAAAGAAAGTAGCTCTTATTTAACACAAAAATAAACTCGACTAATTCGCTCAGAATTTTTATAAAAATTTTTGTGTTGTCTCAAAACAATCCAGGTGTTGTTAGGGTACTTGTTTACGTGTTTTGTGCCCAGTCACTATTTAAGAGTGTGCACGCTACTCCCGCACTCCTGACTATGTGCGTATGAACTTGTGCACACCTTTGGAAGTATGTAAATCTGCGTTTTTGGACAATGACCTTTAACAATTTACCAATACTGGTTTTCAATCTCCCCTTTTTTTTTTTTTTTTTTTAAATATTCCTTTTTGTCAGAAAGAATAAATTTTATTCATTTTCTGATTTTTGCAATTTGCTTTTAAGTCTATCATCCTTGACTATTTATCATTAAAGCTTAACATTCTCAACAACTAAAGTGGCTGTGGCTGGCAGTTTTTTTCTCTCTGTTAACTTGCTTTTAAATTATTTTATTTTTTTATTTTTATCAATGAATTATTGCCTTGAAAATTTTTAAAAGCACACACTCAGTTGACTCTTGACTGTTCACTTATGATGGAATGGAAAACAAACCCGAGACAAGCAATAACAACAAAGCCCTTTTACTGAAGAGAAGAACAGTCTCGGTTTCTCGTTCTTTCGAAAATAAACTTGAATCCAAAGAAGATTCACAAACAAGATACGACAAAATACAGAGAGGAGCCGTGCAGCGACAAGGGATAACTGAACAGAATAAAACCAAACCGAAAATGATAACCTGTTCGTAAACGATTTGCGCTCACAAGGTCACCAGAAGGCATTCCACTCCACTTTCCTTAAGTTCGCTCCACTGCACTCCACTCCACTTCACGGTACATAGTCATCTGTTCACATCGACTCACTTGAGTTCCATAGTAATCCGCACTTCGACGCGAGAACCCTAGTCGGTCTTCAGTCCTTTTAGTAATCCCCAACACCATCACCCCCTTATTTCAATTTCTTTTTTTCGACGAAAATTCTATCTGCTCCTACGAGTACTCATAACGACCTGTTGATTATGATTTTTCGCAGCTCCACTTCAATTGTATATGAAACCTGAAATCTCCCCATTTGTCTTCCCCCCCCCCCCCCCTTACTACATGAAATCCAATAGTTTCTCTTTTATTACGATTCTAAGCACAGTTAACATCTCCAATTTCCTTTTTTCGCACGAAAACTGATACTTTTTAACAGTTTCACTTTCTTCTTTCACCGTTTTTTTTCTCTATTCTCCTTTCCTGCCGACACTCCCCTCTTCTAACCATTTTCACCCAATTTCTCATGTTCTTTAAGATTAAAAATTTAAATGGAAAAATTAAAACTTTTATTTTTTAATTGAAATTTTTTTGCCTAAAGTAATTTTTTATAAGAAGAGGAATTTTTTTTCTCGGAAAAGCCAAGTTTATAAACGCTGGTTTTGTGGTGGTGGGGGAGGGGGGTATGTTCTTTATTAAAAAAAAATTATTACCAAAAAAAAATTTCAACATTTTCGATAGCCTTCGATTCAGAGAGAAAAACACCTTCACTATCTTAACTGTTATACTCTTAATTTCCCAATTTTACATTGAAATTTTTCTTAAAAACTTTTTTTTAAAAGAAAAATCAGTGACCGTTTTATAATTTAGTTTAAAATTATTATTGTTTATTTTGATTTTAGGTTTTTATACTAGTTTTGAGATGACAGAACAGAAAGCATCTTTGCTATCTAAACTGTTATACTCATAACTTAATCATTTTGGCATCGAAATTTTTGAAATAAATAATTTTTTATTAAGAAATCGGGGGTGTTTCTCCCGTTTCTTCTTGATTAGAAAGATAGTTTTTTTAAAAATAAAAGCTATTAAGTTAGTTTTTATAAGAAAATGGTAACTGTTATAATTTTTTTTTTGTGCCTAAAGAAAGAAAATATTATGTAAGTTTTTTTTTTTTTTGGAATAAAACAAATTAAAAAATATTATTTTAGGAATATTAAGCAAAAGAAAAAAAAATACTCCACTATTTATTGTACGATAAAATAAAGAAAAAATGTGAAAAATTTGAAATCTGCTTAATTTTTGGTATTAAAAAATAAATCGAAAATAAATGCAACTTCGGTAATTATTTATTCTTTCATAATCTTTTCAAATAATAACAAATTTATTATTCGGAGAGAAGAAAAAAAACTGGAAGAAGAAGAAAATCCTTCCTACACCCTAGCAGCAAATGACAAGTGAATATGAACTCCAGTAAACAAAAGTCGTTAAGCACGAAAAAACTCTTCAACAAAAAGCCTTGAAATGCCTACTCATAAAATATTATTTTTGACAGTAATTTACACTTTCCTTCCTCCCCCCCACCCTGTCCACCTTTCAACATTATTTTCTTATAATAACATTTCTAAGCAATTCTATTTTTGTTAATAATATCAAAAGCTAAATGACGTCATTTAGATTGTAACCTTTCATTAAGTAAAAGGCAACAAACGGAAAATTTTAAGGAAGAAACGAATCAAAACTTGTTGTTACTTTTCGTTAAAGGGGATTTGGGGGGAGATCACCATTCATTATTAGATGGCATCATCTTTCGAAGAAAAAAACGGACAAATCTCTTTAGTGCGTGTGTGTGTGTTTGTGGGTGGACTAATTTTCGTTCAAAAGAATCTTTGTTTTTTTTTTATTAGATTTTTGTCATCCTTAATTTTTTATGTGAATTTTTTTTTCTCGCTTCTCTTCTCTTAAAAATAAAATTATTTGGATTTTTTCTTTGACTGCCCTTTTCTAATATTTTAATAATATAAATTTGGTTTTATTTTTTATTATTTTTTTCTTTGATAATATTTAAATACTAAACCGAACGGACTACTACCATTTTCTTTTATTATGCAAAATTATCTAATCAGATTATGAAAGGAGAGACAAATATTTTAGGTAAAAAAAAACCTAAAAAAAAAACTAAGAAAATAGAAAAAGTTTTGGTCAATGAAAAAGACGAGCAATTATTTTGTTTAACATATTTTATAAGAGATGGCGCTCATCAATTGTTAGCTTTCACCTTTTTACTTCTTTTTTCCTTATTATTTTAATTAAATTTGCAGAGTTATCTTCTTGTTTAATTACATTATATCGAAAAATTTTATTATTAAAAATATTATTTTTGGGAAGCAAAAGAAGCAGATGCAATTTTTTATGAAGTGGTGAGGGTTGGGGGGAGGGTTGAAAATGGTGCGGAGAGAAGAGATTAAGCATAATTTGGAAAAAAATCAGTTTGATTGGCATTTATACAATAACTTTTCTATAAAATTTAATTAAGAGAATTTTCTACTCTGACAAAATTCATTATTATCAAAATTTTCGTTATTGGCAAAGTTCTAAAAATTCCAGATACGAAAATATTACCATGCCATTAATTTTAATAAAACTTTTAAAAGCATATAAAATAGATAAGGTCAAAAATTTCGTATAAGTAGATTTTTATAAAAAAAAATCAAATATTATTTACGTTTGACTGCCAGTGAAAATGAAGCAGAACAAAAATTCGATGCGATCAAAATTTAAGAGGAAATCAACAACAAAATGGAAATTTTTTTTAAAATTATTTCGAAAATCTATAAATTAAATAGTAATACTTGATGAAAATGATTGACAACGATTTGCTCCTTGTAAATAAAAGCTATTTTGAATAATATTTTGGAGAATAAAAAAATTGATTTTGGAATTATTTCAAGGCAAATAGAAACGCGAAGGCAACAAGGAGTGAGTGATGGAATTCGAAATTAGTTTATACAAGAATTTAACATAAATTGCCTTTCTAGGAGGGAGATTTTTTATTTTGTCTATGCAAGAGGACCTTTTATGAAATCAGTTTCAAGTAATTACAGGATAACTAATGAACTTAATTGCTAATAACAGCTAATAAAGGAAAATTATTAAGGAATAATAATAAATTGAACAAAATAGCTCCATTAGTTCTTTAGTGAACCATATCAAGGGATTGTCTTTAACTCCATCTGGTGGTTATTTCACAAGTGAGTTCACTTTAATGACTCAAAACAAAATTTGTGAATTTTTAAAACGTAAATATTTTTTTTCTCTTCTCTGTGAGATTATTTTTTAAAAAAATGTCAAAACGAATTTAAAAAAGAAATTTTGATAATTTTTCAATTTTAGACCAATTTGGAGCTCTTACACTTTAAAAAAAAAATTACAAAATTATTTTTAACCATTTTCTTTTAGGTAAAAAAAAAATTCCAAAAACTTATTGAAAAACTATAATTTGGCTATCACACGAATTTTATACCAGTTTTTAACGTATTTTTTTAAACCAATCATAAGACAAAGGAAAACCGTCAAATTTTGAAGAAATATTCATACTTTGTCAGTAAAACAAATAAAATCTATCCAATAATTTTTATAAAATTGCATCTAAGATTTTAGACCAAATTTAATTTTTACAACAAAGAAAATTTGTTTTTAAGAGATAGAAAAATATACTTTTTTTAATACTTTTTATTTGATATTTTACTATCACCTTAAAATCTATATTTTAGCTAAACTGCATTTAAAATTTTCGACCAAATTTTGTATTTCAAGAGAGAATTAGTGAGCCTAATTCTTAACTTCACTTTTTTTTATTTTGTCATTTATAATTAAATTAAAGACATGATATATAAGGCTATAAATAAAAATGTATGCTCGAATGTATATTGCACTGCTTTAAAAATTTTAGACCAAATAATGTGTTCCAAAAAAGAAAAAAAAATTTAAGACTGAAAAATGTCTCATTGTAAGCTCAGTTTTTGATATTTTTATTTTACAGTATGCTCTCACGAATAGTCAGATGAAAAGAAATTGGAAAATACGCTAGAATCTGTATTGCACCGCTTTTAAAATTTTCGACCAATTTTTTTTACAAGATAGAAAAATTATTAATTTTTAGCTCCTATTTTCAACATTCCCTAATGTTTTTATAATTTCGTACCATCTCCTAGTCAAAATAGGCATTGAAAAATAGGCTAGAATTTATATAGCACAGCTTTTAAGATTTTCGACCAAATTTTGTAGAACAGAAAAGAATCTAATTCTAAACTCCTTTTTTTGATTTTTTTTGTTTTATAACTGACAATCACCTTACAGGCGGAAAAGCCTCTGAAAACACATGCCACAATCTGAACTGCACTGCTTTCAAAAATTTTAGACCAAATTGCGTTTTTTAACTTAGAGAAAAAAATTTTTAACGGACGGAAAAACGTTTTTAGTTCTAAGCCCCTTTTTTGAACTTTTCATTTTGTTTTTATATTTTCATACCATATCGTAGCTAATAAAATTTTCGACCAAATTTTCGATCAATTTTTTATTGACTGAAAAAGTCTAATTTTTAGCATCTCTAAGATTTTAGAGTGAAGGCTTATTAAGAGCAATTTCGAAAAATATGCACTTTGGGTTTTTTCCATTTCAAAAAAAATTAGACCAAATTACGTTCCTGAGCATTGGAAAAAAATTGATAAGACAGAAAAATGCCATAGTTTTTATGTCTTTTTTCACCTTTCTCTTCTGTTTTTATTTTTTTATATTATATTCTCGTGAAAGAGGCATAGAAAAACATTCTTTTTATCTTATATTGCACTACTCTTAAAATTTTCGACCAAATTTTTTTATGTTAAAAAAATAATATAATTTTTAGCAATTTTAAAATTTTTGACAAACAAAGACTTGGTTGGTGTCAATTTAGACCAGTTTCAATCTTTATATTAGCACTACCTCCAAAATTTTAGACCTAATTGAATTTTTTGGAGTTTTTTGGATTTTTACACTTGAAACTTCGCATTCTCGATCAATTTAATCTTTAGACTAATTAAGATCCTGTATGGAAAACTTCCAGTTTAAATGTTTTTTCTTTATGTTTACTAAGTTAATAAGTTTTTGATTCAAATTGGATTTTTTTGGGAAACCCTTCAAGATTTGGGTTTTAGATCAAATAAGCTACATCAATGCAAGAGATAATGAGAAAATAAAAATAAAAAATGATGCGTAAATATTAGGGGACCACCCAATTTCTTTTTAATACATTTTGACTGCTTTGTTTCTATCGTTTGATTTATTATATTTTCTAAATTTTATTTAGAAACCAAAAAAAGCTAGTAATTTAAAACTCTCGTAAGTCCACAAAAGAAGAAACTAAAAAGAAACACACAAAATTCTCAAACAAGTAACTTTAATGCCCACTCTTACTGATAAGAAAATAAAACCATTTGAGAAATTATTTGAGAACTTCAAAACTCAATTAGAAAAACAATAATCGAAAAGTTGGCAATAATGTCACTTTTGCATTGACAATTTTAACAAAAATTAGAAAAAGAAAATAAAAATTAAGAGTAAAAACAGTACCAAATTTTGACGATTTTCATTTAATCGTAAGAAAAAAAAATGGCGCAGGTGTTAAACACATGTGGTTCCGTGTGTATAAGAGCGCCATTTTGACATTTGGGCATAACCTTTTCGAATGGCAATCTCTTCTAAGTTCATTTATTATTGTTCAAAGTCATTGATTTACAAAATTTGATTTTGTTTTTTTTTTGTCTATTTAATTTAATTTTTTGTTGTTGCCATTTGCCTTAAGTTACGAATTACTGACAATACAGAGAATATGGCGAATAATTTACGGATGTGGGCGAATAGAAATTGTTCAACAACAGATTCTTTGTTTGTTTTTTTTTTAAATATTTTTCTCATAAAAGTAGTCTCACAAAAGTAGCATAAGTTTAATCTGTAAGCTGCCAACAGTAAAAAACAGGCAATCGAGAGAAGGAAAAAAGAAACAAAATAAAATAATCATTATGGAATTCGATTGGAATTTGGTCATGTTGAAGATTGAATAGCTTTTCTCCGCAAGTCAAAAGCTTTTCACCATAAAATTGAACACAAAGAAAACTCTGTGACTGTGACTGTAACAGAGACGCAATGAGAGAAGATCGCAGAAGAAAAAAATATTATAGAGAACGGAAGTGAAGATAAGAACATTTGAAAAAGTGCTAAATTAAATCAACTTGACAATATGACTTCGAAAATCTAAAGCCTATATGAAAGTTATTATATTGTGACGGTGGTATTTTTTTTAAATATTTCTAAGAGCGATAAATACTCGTAGTTTACTGTAGGAGCTTAAATTCATCAAATAAAAATATTTGCGCATTTATATTTTATGAGCAATCGCAAAAAAAAAATTAGGTTTAACAACTGAGCAAAATTGAAAATAGAATTTAACTTACTGTAAAATTGGTTATCATATGCAATTAAACGCCATCTTGTGGAAATTCAGTTGAACAGATAATATTTCAATTGTGTGCAATGTTGATAAATTTGTTTAGAATTTTTTTTTTAATAAAAATTAATTGGGAAAAGTGTCAATTTAATAGAAAATTTTTGTTTTTTAAATAACACCAAAAGCCATCTGCAGTAAATTTACTTTTTTTTAATTACATAAATTTTGTTATTGCAAGAAATTGAGTTTTTATTTTCGAAAATACCAAACGCAAGATTTTGGAAAATGCGTAACGCCATCTGGAGTGAATTTACTTACTTAATCATAAAAATGTGAATTTTGATAGTTAATTTTTCTCTCCCCTCACTCCTCCCTTTCCAAGTATAACAGTTGTAATTGCGAAAAATCGAAATTTAATTAATTAAAACAAAAGAGTTTTTCGAAAACACCAAACGCATGATTTCCGAAAATACCTAATCAGGAGTAAATTTACTTAATCATAGAAAAATTATTTTTCATTGCCAGCAGTCCTCTTTTCAATTGTAAAATTACTTCTTGGAAAAAACTGAGCTTTTCGAAAACACCAAATGCAAGATTTTCGAAAATACCTAATCAGGAGTAAATTTACTTAATCATAGAAAAATTATTTTGCCACTGCACGCAGTCCTCTTTTTTCAAGCAAAAATTTACTTCTTGCGAAAAAATGAGTTTTTCGAAAACACCAAACGCAAGGTTTTCGAAAATACCCAATACCATCAGAAATGAGTTTATTTCCAAAATCATAAACTATAATTTTGATAATTAATTTTTCTCTCTCCTCACTCAGATAATTAATTTTTCTCCTTTTGGAGTTAAGTTACTTAGTTATAATAAAATTATTTTTCTACTGCCCTCAATCCTTTTTTTCAAACATGAAATTACTTCTTACCAAAAAATGAGTTTTTCGAAAACACCAAATGCAAGATTTTCGAAAATACCTAACACCATCTGGAATGAATTTATTTACTTAATCATAAAAATATGATTTTTGAATGTTAATTTGTCTGTAACCATCATTCCTCTTTCCTAACATAAAGTTAATTATTGCGAATAATTGAGTTTTTATTTTCGAAAATACCAAACGCAAGATTTTCGAAAATGCCTAATGCCATCAGGAGTGAATTTATAAAATATGATTTTTGTTAGTTAGTTTTTCTCTCCCCTCACTCCTCCCTCTCCAAGCAAAAAAATTATTATTGTAAAAATTGAATTTTTATTTTCGAAAAAAACCAAACGCAATATCAAAAAATATTGGCGACAAAATAATTCAAATGAAATAAATGCAAACGATGAGAAAAAAAAATCCTCAAAACTTCGTGTTCAACTTCAAAATCAAAACGGATAATGGAATTTTTTAGTAGCAAATTTAAAGTGTACAAAAAAGAATAGCAGAAAAAAACTGTACGAGTGCGGATGTGACGTCCGAAGGAGTTTGTTATGAGGTCTGCTCCCATTTCATTCGCCCCTTAACCCTTTTTTCCAATCAGCTTCGTATACTTTTATTGGCAACTTATTAAAAAGTTTCTTACCAACATCGTCGCCATCATCATCGCCATCACCACCACCTCCACCATCATCAATATTAGCCATTCAGCCATTAGTCACTATTATTCCAAGAACCTCAAATCCCTCTAGACGCAATTAATAATGTTTACACAAATCTGTGCGCGTGCAATATTATCCAAACTAATAAATTATTGTATATTTTTTTACTCCAGTCCTTTTTTTTTGATCAATTTGTCTTTGGTAGACTTTTATGCACATTTCGTTTTTGTTTATTAGTTTTTCTTTCAAATTTGAAAAGTTTTTTATTCTTTAAATTTCTTTTTTTTTGGTCATAATTGGTAAACTTTAAGATCTAAAAATAGAAATTTTAGATCAAATTGGAATGAATTTTTTCTTTTTATATTTTCTAACAAAGATCTACTATCTGTCAATTTAAATCTAAGTGAATTTTCCTATTAAAAGGAGGCGCTAAAGTCAATAGATCAGAATTGGCACAACGCAGTATTTTTTTCGTATCAATCACGATATTAAAAGAAAGTCAATCGATTAAAATTAATATATTTAAAGATGGCGTCACAGTCAAAGATGGCGTCAATAGTCTAAGATGGCGCTACGATCGTTAGATTTTGCAATCACAATGCGCAACCTTTTCTGTATTTATTTTCATATTGCAATAAAAAGTGTAAATTTTTGAGATCTTTTTTATAAATTAATAATTTTTATAAAAATCATGAAAAAGTGGTCAGAATTACCGCAATTAATTTAAAAAAGGCGAGCGGTAAAAAATCAAGGATTAATAATGATCACAGTCAGAGATAATAACACCAAAAAAAAAAGGTCGTCACAAGTCAATAGATTAAAATTAATATATTTAAAGATGGCGTCACAGTCAAAGATGGTGTCACAGTCAAAAATGGCGTCAATAGTCAAAGATGGTGCTACGATCGTTAGATTTTGTAATCACAATGCGCAACCTTTTCTGTATTCATTTTCATATTGCAATAAAAAGTGTAAATTTTTGACATCTTTTTTATAAATTAATAATTTTTTTTTAAAATGCTTAAAAAAATGGCGGAAAAAAGTTATAAAAATCATGAAAAAGTGGTTAGAATTACCGCAATTAATTTGAAAAAGGCGAGCGCTAAAAAATCAAGGATTAATAATGATCACAGTCAGAGATAATAACACCAAAAAAAAGGTCGTCACAAGTCAATAGATTAAAATTAATATATTTAAAGATGGCGTCACAGTCAAAGATGGTGTCACAATTAAAAATGACGTCAATAGTCAAAGATGGCGCTACGATCGTTAGATTTTGTAATCACAACGCGCAACCTTTTCTGTATTCATTTTCATATTGCAATAAAAAGTGTAAATTTTTGACATCTTTTTTATAAATTAATAATTTTTTTTTAAAATGCTTAAAAAATGGCGGAAAAAAGTTATAAAAATTATGAAAAAGTGGTTAGAATTACCGCAATTAATTTGAAAAAGCGAGCGCAAAAAAATCAAGGATTAATAATGATCACAAAAGGTCATTTAAGAAAAAAATAAAAAGGAAAAAAGAAAACGGGAAGAAGTGGTTAAAAAAACCTCTTCACGAATGCAGATTTGACTCTTCAACCCGTATGGTTAGGTGTGTGATTGGTTGTTTTCTTCTTCTTTGTTTTAGATCTTCTACCTTGGACAGATTTATCTGTTAAGGTGAATTGCAGGTTAAAGATTGTCATGGGGAGTCGCATGTCAGTTTAGCGAGAGACAAGGAGCATACACAATCGACAGCGAAAATAAGTGACAACAAACCAACCGGTCTGGCCAGTCAGATTTAACTTACAACACGAACAGGAATTAATTATGGTCGAGAATGGCACCTTGTGGAGTCTGTCGTGTTTGTTCGGATAACAAACAGAAACGATACACACATGGCTGCTCCTCTGGACGTCCCCTGGAATCAGTAAAACATCTACGACACTATCCGCAATGGAATGCAATCGTTTTATTGAAGAAGCTGACTGCTTTTTGGTTCATTAACATAAGAGTGATAATAAAATGTAATAACGATGATGATGATGGGCATTGGTGATGGTAGTGGACCACGTTGGTAAGTAAAGTCGAGAAAAAAAAGACGGAAGTTGATTTTGCTCTTTTTCGTGGTTTTATTTTCCGGTATCAGCTTTACAGATTTAACCGAGAGAATAAATCATGGCGCCATTGAAATGTACTTGAAGCAGATGATGTGGTGGACATTTCGCTTACTTACTTGCTTGTTAAGGAGTAATAAATGATGGATGGATGGAAAGATGGGTGCTAGATGGACGATATTACTGGATGTAATGGCAAAGCAAAAGTAGAAGTAGAAGCGATTGCAGCTGCTTACTGTGTTTATTTGCTAATTGCAAATTGCACTATTCGACTAAGAGTAATTTAACTGTTGTCGCTTACCTGCTTTGACGGATAATTAAATTATAAAAAATAAACAAAAAAAATCAAAACTATATAAAAAAAAGAAAGACAGAAGCTAGTCTATGCTGCAAACAAAAAAAAAAAGATATGAATCTCGGCGCCAATTAGATAAACCCATCAATTGGAAAATGATGAGGAAAACTCCATGATAAATCATGGCGTGTACAGCACAGGAAATAGTTTATAATATGTCGTGATCATGCACAGATGAATTTAAAACAAAAAAATTAATCCAAACGAGACGTAAAATTTAAACAAAAGTAAAATTATATCAAAAACTAATAATTGTTCGGCGCAGTTGATCAGAAAAATCTTAAAATGTCAATTTACTTGCCATTTCGATGTTTGATCATCAGATGGCGTTTGGTTGATTTCTAAGAGCTAATTTGAGATTCTATTACTGCGGCGACATCTGACAGTAATTTTTGAGTCTATTACCACGCCGATATTTGGCGGAAATTTTTTGAGTTTATTACCGCGGCTGTATTTGGCAGAATTTTACGATTCTGTTACTACGGTGACATCTGAATTGGCGGGATTGTTTAATTACATTACTATGCCGATATCTGACGGGAATTTTTGATTTTATTACTAAGGCGACCTCTCTGTAGTGACATCTCACATGAATTTTTTGATTCTATTACTAAATATCTAAGAGCTAATTTTTTACCTTTCTTGTCCAAAAATATCTAAGAGCAAATCAGAAACTATTTAAATTTCCGAAAAAGCGATATTTTTTTATTCTGTTACCGCAGCGACATCTGGCATGAATTTTTTCATTCTATTACTAAATATCTAAGAGCTAATTTTATAACTTTTCTTCCCAAAATATATATAAGAGCTAATCTAAAACTGTTTGAATTTACGAAAAAGCAATATTGTTTTATTCTGTTACAACGACATCTGAAAGAAATTTTTTGAATCTATTACCACAGCGACATCTGAAAGGGATTTTTTAATTCTATTACTAAATATTTAAGAGGTAATTTTTTTACTTTTCTTCTCCAAAAATATCGAAGAGCTAATCGGAAGGCCTCTACCGAGCAAATTAATAATTTGAGGCTCAAATAAGAGAAAAAACCGCCGTATACTATAGATTAGATTATACTCGTAGATAAAATAGTTGTTCAAACTGGATTTTGCTGAATTTTGTAATTTTTGTAAATTACTAAAAAAAATTAGTTTCAGAACGCTAGGAAAAATAGCAAATTAAATACAATGGATTATATTTCTTACTGCCAAAAGATGGCAAATAAAATTTGTGAATGATTTCTTACCAAAATCCGAAGGCATCGTATAATTCGATGGCGTATGATGTGTTGGGCACATTTCAGGACGTGGAAAATAATAGGCGTGCTCTGGATAGTATTCAGCCGAAAATGGAATGTAAAGAGTTCCTGGTGGATTTGTTGGCGGAGCAGTTGGATTGCCTGTGGTTGAGTTAGTTCCACCGCCAGTTGACGGTTGTGGTGTAACAGCCACGGCTGCGATAGGTGTAGGTCCTCCAGCAGGATTTGGAACACCACCATTACCACCGACTCCGCCATTAGCACTATTGGCCATGTTACCAGTTGTATTTCCAGGCGGCACATTTACACCACTAGTCGTGGTACAATTACCGGCACCACCTCCGCCACCGCCAGGACCATTCTCCTGTTGGTGGGCGGATTGGTGATGTTGATGCTGATGCGAGTGCTGATGCTGATGGGAGTGTTGCTGATGCGAATGGTGGTGCGGGGGTGCCGGCAGATTGATATGATGGTTCTGGTGTGGACCAGACGAGTAATTTAGTGCAACCGGTGCCCCGTGTACGGTTATCTTTTGATGCTGTGCCAAATGCATTCCAGAAATTCTTCCAGGATTCGTTGCTATCGTTGCTGGAACTGTTGGCTGCTGCTGCTGTATTGTCTGCTCTGATTGATGTTGCGACAGTGACGGTAAATGTTGCTGTTGTGATTGCAGACCTTTCTGCGAACATCCATCTGAGGTTGATTGTTTCTGTGTATCACGACAACCACTATTGGAAGAGCTGTTTAACGTTGGCGGTGTTGTTATAGTCGCTTTTCCTATTGTGGTTACTGCATCAGGCACTACTGTGGACGCTTCAGTTTCTAATAATGTCGTTACTCCCTTTTCAGTTGGTATTACCACCGTTGGTACCGCTGGCAACACTGTTATTGCTGTTTTTATTGGCCCTTCAGCTGTTGTCACTGCCGCTGATGTAAACCGTTCGATCACAGCAGCCGTGACTGCACCCGCTACCGTTGGTGTTGTTTGAATTTGATTTAGACGGCGTTCAGCAGCTACTGGTGTCGTTTCTAAACGCACCATACTTAATTGTCACTAATCTTGTTGAATTTTTCAAATTAAAAAAAAAACCAAATTGCACTGTTTTTCTGTTTATTATTGGACGAAAGTTTCACTTTCACTTTTGAACTTATTTTATTCCATCCTTTTTATAAAAGGGCATCAAATTTTTTTTTTTTTAACTTTTTATTGCACATAAAAACTAGTCGATCATAATTTTTTCTAATTCCTTCTCGACGAGGTTTTTTGGATTTAACTTAAACTCACAAAGAAAACAAACGAAAAACTTAATTCTTATTGGAATATTTCTTCTATCACCAAGCACGAGAATGTATTGCTTCCGTTTTGATTTTATTCCTTATCAGCTGCTTGTGCTGATTCGGTTGCTGCTTTTGCTGCTCTTATTTCGTATTTGTTCACTCATTAATATTTTTCCCCATCAATGGAATGGATTCCACATTCGAATATTTTTTTCTTTTTTTTAACGATTCTTATTTACACTGCTGCGATTTCACATTATTTTCTAATAAAAATGTTCGTGTTGTTCTGTTTATTAATTCATTTTTTTCAAGTGTTCCATGATTAGATCAGTTAAATGGGAAAAAATTCCTTCGAACAGTAACAAAAAGACGCCATTAAATTTATTTATGCATCATAACAACAAATATTATAGCAAAATAATCAACAAAAAGAAGCTTGTCGATTTGAATTTTATTTTCTATTGCTGATATTGGAGCGCATTGTTAACTTTAGCCAAAAAAAAAAGGCGAAACAAATTAAAATTTTACTCTTCTTATACAGAAGTAAAAATTCATTCTTATAATAAGACAAATGTGAATTTTTAACGAATTAATTATGACTAAGTCATTGTCAAAAATATCAAAGCTTGTTCGAAACATTCACAAATCATTCGCATACTAATTATCCATTCCGAAAAATCACTCTCAGATCACTCCGAATTTAAATAATTAATTTTTTTTTTACAATTTCTCGGTAAAATTTTTTTAATAAAAAATTATCTATAAAAATTGTCAGTGAAAAACTTTAAGTAGAAATTTTGGTGAAAACATTTTCGGTAGAATTTTTAACAAAAGTTTTCGATGATTTTTCAATGAAATTTTGTGGGTAAAATGTTTGGAGAATTATTTTTTACTGAAAATATTCCATAAGTTTTTTTTTGTAAAATTTTTGGTTAAAATTGTTGGTAAAATTTCCAGTAAAAAATTTCAGTAAAAATTATTAGTAAAAATTGGCGCAAAAATGTTTGGGTAAAATTGTCAGTAAAACTGTCGGTAACAATTGTCATTGAAAAACTTTAAGTAGAAATTTTGTTAAAAACATTTTCGGTATAATTTTTTCTATTAAAAACATTTTTAACAAAAGTGTTCGATGATTTTTCAATATAAAATTTTCGGTAAAAATGTTCAGTAAAAGTTTCGGTCAAAATTATCGGTAAACATTTTCTGTAAAAATTGTTGGTAAAAATGTTCTGTAAAAATTTTTGGTAAAATTTCCGTTAAAAATTATTAGTAAAAATTAAGTGGAAAATTTTTGGGGTAAAATTAGCAGTAAAATTGTCGGTACAAATTTTCTGTAAAAATTGCCAGTAAAAATTGTCGGTAAAAAATTTCAGTAAAAATTATAAGTAAAAATTGCCGGAAAAAATTTTCGGTAAAAATTTTCAGTAAAACTTTCGGTAAAAATTGTAGGTAAATATTGTTGGTAAAAATTGTCGGTAAAAAATGTCAGCAAAAATTATTAGTTCTGTAAAAATTTTGTTAAAAATGTTCTGTAAAAATTGTCAGTAAGAATTTTTTGTAAAATTGTCGGTAAAATTTCCGGTAAAAAATGTCAGCAAAAATTATTAATAAAAATTGGCGAAAAAATTTTTCGGTAAAATTGTCAGTAAAATTTACAGTAAAAAATTTCAATAAAAATTATTAGTAAAAATTGCCGGAAAAATTTTTCGGTAAAATTATCAGTAAAAATTGTAGGTAAAAATTATCGGTAAAAATTTTCAGTAAACATTATTAGTTATAATTAACAGAATATTTTTTGGATAAAATTGTCAGTAAAATTGTCGGTAAAAAATTGCAGTAAAAATTGCCGGAAATTTGTTTGGGTAAAATTGTCAGTAAAATAGTTAGTAAAAATTGTCGGTAAAAATTATTAGTAAAAATTTACTTATAGTTTTTGGGGTAAAATTGTCTGTAAAAATTGTAGGTAAAATTTTCGGTAAAAATTGTCGATAAATTTTCGATAAAATTTTTCAGTAGACAAAGTATCTCATTTTTTGTGGCAAGCTTTTGACAAAGTGTTCGTATTTCTTGAGTACGAATATTTTGTCAAAAGCTTTTTTTTCAGTAAAAATTGTTGGTAAAAATTTTCTAAAAAAGTTGTTGGTAAAATTTTCGGTCAAAATTTAATAATAGTTTTTGGGGTAAAATTATCTGTAAAAATTGTCAGTAAAATTTTTGGTAATAATTGTCGGTAAATTTTCGATAAAAATTTTCAGTAGACAAAATTTCTCAGTTTTTGTGGCAAGCTTTTCAACAAAATTTTCGTATTTCTTGAGAATGTTGGTTCACTTTTACCGAACAATCAATAATTTCCAATTAAATTGATCAGCACGATTTGATTATATCTTAAACGGTTGACTGATTTATTGAAAAAATGTAACTAAAATCGAAGCAATAAATTCCAAGTTGTTCATGGACGAGAAACTAATAAAAGAATGTGGGTTGATTTGGGAACATCTGCAGACACTTAAGTAGCTCTCCTCCACGAGTCTAGAATGGAGAAAAAAAATCTTGTTTTGTTCCCCCTTTTTTTTGGTAGCAACAGCATGAATTTTTGTGATAGCAGACAATTCTCCCATATTTGTACAAAGTCAGACCAACAGAACCACCCTTTCTGACGGGAAACTTTGTTCTTTCAGTCGAACTCTCTAAGTTTGAATAATAACAACGCCTAAAAATGTTGGAATTTTCCGACGAAATGTTCGAAAATTGTCCCAGACCGAAATCCAAAGTCAAGAAACTTGCCGACGACATGTAATCGTTCGCAGACAATTCGGTTTGGGGCAGTGTGAAATTTTCTAGACAAGAACAATAGGCGAAATCGAATACGAGAACCCGAGTGGTTTTGGACGAGGAGCCGGCAAACTACTCCCAAACAAAGAATCAAGCGCAACTGGTGGGCAATTTAACAGACGGACTCGCACTCAAACGACACTCATCACGGCCATAAACAAAATTATTCCACCAACCACCAAACAACCACAATGAGTTCCACATAAAAAGTATATTGCTCCCTTCCCATAATTTGTTGTTACCTTTTTCTATTTAGCCCCATTGGACATGCCACAGAAAAATTCGACTTTAAGAACACTCAACTTTGGGAGACTTTGCCTATGGTATGACTGAGTGAGTGTGTGGCCGTCAATAACAAGTTTTTCGACGTTGTAAGTTGGTAAATTAGCTTCTGTACGAATT
Source organism: Atherix ibis (assembly GCA_958298945.1). NCBI lineage: Eukaryota > Metazoa > Arthropoda > Insecta > Diptera > Athericidae > Atherix > Atherix ibis. Next base: position 81,733,835 of record OY282609.1, read on the forward strand.
TTAGTCGGTATCGAATAATCGAACAGTATTTTTTCCATGGAATGTTGTGATAATTACCAGAAAATTGGCAGAAGGTTTTAAACATCAAAAACTGAAAAAGCGAACATTTCCTAATCTCCTCCGCGCTATTTGGTGCTGATTAAGTTACAAGTGATTTCTTTGTTCTGGCGAATACCGCATGAGGGCACTGCCTGTCCCCTTACATTGTATTTTACCGCATATCTTAACTCTGAAATTGTACAAAGTAGCAGATAATATTGACACAAATTCTGCTAAACTAATAAAGTAATGCCATTTTCCACTTCTCCCCCATTAAAAATATTATCACAATAACAGATGTGTTACTCCCAACAACGAAACTTCTATCCCCCTTTCAGATATATTTTCCCGATTTTCTCCGTTCTTCTATGCATACCAGAACATCAATGTACGAAACAATGTCATTCTGTGTCCTATCGCATGGTATAATTAGAGAGACCAGGAAATTTTTTCCCTTCTTATCGTGTGCCACACTGATTATTTGCATGCAGAAAACAATTTATGCATACAACGAACACCATGGGCAGTTCAGTTCCCCCATTTTTCCATTCATTTATTATTTAGTCAATCATCTCACTTGAATTTTGAATTTTTCCATAAGCCATTACAACCTCAAGAAAAAATATATAAAAAAAATAGAAAAAAGAAAAAAATTAACAGAAAAATGAAAATATTCCAATTGGTCACCATTTTCAGAATGCGGAAACAGTGTCGACTGCAACTGCTTGCATAAATCATAACACATTTTTGAGTTATGTTGTCAGCGATTAAGGGAATGGTTTTAAAAATGCAATTTATTCTTATTATGATTGCGAAAACAAATTGTTGTGAATTATTAAAACAAAAAACAGACAACTTGACAAGTGCAGGAAAACTGTAACCAGAAAAGTTCGGCAAAAAAATTTACTAGGCAGTTTTACCCGAAAATGTTACCCAAAAAATTTTTGCTCGAAAATTCTACGCGAAAAATTTTGGCTGAAATTATACTGGAAAATTTGTTGTAGAAAATTGTACTCGACAATTGTACTCGAAAATTTACCAAAACACTTTACCCGAACAATTTTGACAAACATTTTGCCCGAAAATTTTACGAAAAAATTCTATTGTACTTGAAAATTTGAAAATCAGAAAATTTTATCCGACTAGAAATTTTATCCGAAAATTTTGCCCGAAAATCGTACTCGCAAATTGAACCCAGAAAATTTGTTGTGGAAAATTTTACTAGAAAAATTTGCGAAAATTGTTACCAGAAAATGTTGCTTGAAAATTTTACCAGAAATTATTAGAAAAAAATTTTACCCAGAAATTTTATCCGACAATTTTGCTAGAAAATTTAACCAAAACAATTTTGTTTACCCAATTTAACCTGAAAATTAAATCCAAAAACGTTGGCAAAAAACTTGCCAAAGAACAAATTGCCAGAAAATTCCATCAGAAAATTTTCCTGGAAAATTGTACTCGAAAAATTTAATAGAAAATTTTACCCGATAATTTTGCTCGAAAATTTTACACGAAAATTTTGCAAGAAAATCTTACTCAAAAAATTTTGACATAAAATTTTGCTCGAAAATTTTACCAGAAATTATTAGAAAAAAAATTTACCCAGAAAATTTTATCCGACAATTTTGCTAGAAAATTTAACCAAAACAATTTTGTTTACCCAATTTAACCAGAAAATTTAATCCAAAAACGTTGGCAAAAAGCTTGCCAAAGAACAATTTGCCAGAAAAGTCTATCAGAAAATTTTACCAGAAAATTGTCCTGGAAAATTGTACTCGAAAAATTTACTAAAAAATTGTGTAAGAAAAATTGCACTCGAAATTTTACCAGAAAATTGTTCTATTGTAGAATATTGCACTCAAAAATTTGCCAGAAAATTTAACCGGACAATTTTACCAGAAAAAATTGCCAGAAAATTGCAACTGAAAATTTTACCCAAAATTATTACCAAAAAATTTTATCCAGAATAGTTTCCCAGAAAATTTTACCCAAAAATTTTGCTAAAAAATTGAACCAGCAAATTTAATCCGAAAATTTTACTAGAAAATTGCTCTCGAAAATTTGCCAGAAAAATTTACTAGAAAATGTTACTCGAAAATTTTGCTAAAAATTTCAATAAAAAAATTTTGCTACAAAATTTAATCTGACAACTTTGCCACCTTGCCAGAAAATTTCAACAAAAAAATTTGTTTACACTAAAGTTTTGCCAGAAAATATAACCCAAAAATTTTAAAAGAAAAAATTGGCAGAAAATTTCAACAAACAAATTCTGTTGAAAATTATACCAGAAAATTGTACTCGAAAATTTGCCATAAAAATTTATTAGAAAATTTGACCCAACAATTTTGCCAGAAAATTTCAACAAAAATTTCTTTTACCCAACAAAAAGTTTTCCTAAAAAATTTAACCCGAAAATTTAAAAATTCACCACAATTTTTTTTTTAAAAACAAATTCACCACATAATTTTTGTCGACAATTTTATCAGAAAATTGTGCAGGAAATTGTACTCGAAAAATTTCCTGAAAAATATACTAGAAAATTTTATCCGAAATTTTTACCAAAAAACTTTACCCAGAAGTGTTGGCAGAAAATTTCAACAGAAAAAATTTTTCCAAAAATTTTGCTAGTAAATTTAACCAGAAAATTTGATTGTCAAATAAATATAAAAATGCTCTGCTTATGAAAAAAACGCATTTTGCCAGCCGCCAAATTTGATTAGGTTTGAAAAATCCGAATGATTTTTTGGAGCTTGTCAGACAAAAATCCCTCTAATCAGTCCCCATAAATGTGTGTGTGTGTGTGTAAAAAAAAAAAAAAATTGTGGTGATGATTGTGTGGTGTCCGATCTGAACCTGTTGTCTGCCTGTTATATTGTGTTGAGTCTCGTTTTTATTGGTGCGCACTTCATTTTAATTGAAAAATTACGTGACCACCAATACTGATACGTAGACTGACTATAGGCAATGGGGATGGAAAATTCTTGACTACCAAAATTTCTTTTATTACTATCGCTACCACCACTACGGCTACCACAGATTTTACTACAATTTCAAAACTCGCGTCGCAGTAACATGAATTAGAGAGGGGAAAGGAAAACAAAACCCAGAAAGCGATCGAATGGCCAAAATAGGCATCTACAAGAAATCAAACACAAACAATACAAAACACATTTAAATTTATAATTATAGAAAATAAACAGAACAAATTTCATTTCGTAAAGTAACAAAATAAAAATCAAATTTCAAATAGTTTTCATTCACGAAAAATTCTTGTACGCAACTAAACCCCTCAACACGTCCGCTGCGCCATCTTTTTTACTCACAAGCAGATAAGAGCCATTGAACGACTTTTTTGTTATTGTTGTTGTTGTTGTTGTTTTTGTAGATCTCGTTCGACCCATTATACAATAGTTTGTGTACAATACAAAAGGTCTTATTCATCCGCTGTCTTTCGTTTCGTTCTCTGTCTAATCCTCCTCCTCCTCCTTCACCAATCCGCCCATTAAATAAGACACTCAATAATAAACACCAACTAAAAAAAGAAGCTATTTCGGACCAGAAGTACCACTTTTTCAATAGAGGCTCATGTGTACGATGATTTCCTATTCTGTCGTGTCACATTAGATTTAATAATCAACTCGGGAAGAGAGTATCACACTCAAGTGGGTTATCGTTCGTGTCACTGAAACTCTGAGTCTCCTCAACCATTCCCACAGTTCCTCTATTCCCAACTTCTGATATTAAAAAAACTAAGTTGAGTGCTTACAACAAACAATTTCAGACGAGATCGTTTACTCCCTTCGCTACACATTAAACATGTCTCTTTTCATTCACTAATCATTCATTTATGAAAGTACGACTACTATCAGGACCCAAATGTCAACTGGTCCGGTCCATCTTTCTGACTGACTAGAGTACAGCCTCGCTTCCCCCTGCCGACTGTGTCATTCCAACCATTCATACGTTGAGCAATTGTGCAGATCACAAAGTTTGAATAGCGGAAGCGTGAGTATTTCTTTCAAAGTCGCACTATTATCGCCGCCATTAATCAAACGATCTCACCAACAGGAGTTATGGGGATGACCACACACATACTGATTTCGAAAAAATAAGTGGCAGATTTTTTTTTTATTTATTGCGTAAAATTACTTTTTAAAAATAAAATTTATAAAAATCCTCCCAAAAAAAATCACTTACAAAAAAATTTTTATGAAAAAAATGGACAAAACCCTAACTAAGATGGCGGTGGTGTCAAAAAAATTAATTTTGCGTCAAATTTTAGCCAAACTATTTTTCGTAAATTATTCGCGAAAATTCAAAACAAAATCGACTAGTTTTTTTTTTTTGAAAAAAAAAAAAATTCACCACAAAATTTCACCAAAATGTTTTCCTTAAAATTTTGTGGTGAATTTACCATTTTCAATGTAAATTTTTTTTTTCCAAAAACTTTTCAATAAAATGTAATTTGGGATAAGTTTTTTTCGAAAATAGAATAATTTTTGGTTAAAAATAATTTACAAAAACATTTTGCTTAAAAAGATTTTTGTTAAATTAAGAAAAATTACAAGAAAAAAATAATTGAAGTTGTGGTGAATGAACCCCCTAATAATTTCGAAAAACTGTTCTTATCTGCCTTTTTGATATTATTTTTTTTGGTTTTTTATTTTTCTGGAAAGCTATGGAAGCGGATGTTTTTTTTTCTTCTTTTTTTTGTAGATTATAGTGTTTTTTTTCAATCTCAACTCAAACACCAAAACTCGGATCATTATCTTCTTTCAACTACCACGACAACAATCCAAATAGCCCGCAGTATCACATCCCACTTGATTCCCAAATCGCACCAATCACCAACCTCCCCCCCCCCCCTTTTCCTAACAAGGGGGGCTCTCCTAACCAGTTTCGAATGTATTTTCTCCCAATTTCAATAACAAACAAGAAATTCGAAAATAATTTTTTTTCATTCATGAAACTCAAGTCAATCGAATTAGAAACTTTTTCAAAACCAGCAGAGATCACGACCTCTCCATAGAGTCTTATCACAATTTTTTTCCAAATTTTTTTCCATTTATCGTCAAATGTCCACTTCTATAAAAACTATTGGGAAAATAATTTGAAATTTTGTAAAATTATTTTTAATTCCAAAAAACCAAACTAAAAACGAAAAATGTTGCCTGATTTTTTAGGAATTTTTTTTAAATCAAGTTTTTTAAATTTCTGTCTAAATAAGGATTTTTTTAAGAGAAAAAATATTTAATTATTTTTAATTAAATAATAAAAGTATGGAAAGCAGACAAAAAGTATATTTTCTTCTGTTTTTTCTTTTACGTAAAAAATTTTGATTCAAAAAATTCACTGTTGAAATTTTTATTTTTAGAATTTTTTTTATTAAATTCCCAGTAAATTTCTTAAATCGGAAATTTTCTAATATAAGTAATAAGCGGTCAGCAAAGATTTTCAAAAAAAAACATTTGTGAAACAATTTTTTTTTTAATTTCACCACAAAATTTTTTTGAAGGACTAAAACAATTTTCTTATAAAAATAGTGCAGTCAGTTAAAAGTGGCCAAAACGTAGGGTCAGTCAATTTTCTTTGGAAGAAAATTTCACCACAAAATTTAAAAACAAATTCACCACTAAATTTTTTTAGAAAAAATTTAACTACAAGTTTTTTTTGAAAAATTTTACTAAAACAAAGTTTTGAAAAAAATTTCACCACAAAAAAATTGTTAGAAAATGGCTGATAGAAAATTATTGCTTGGCTAGAATATAGCACAGAAGCTGAGTGCTAAAATGTGACTGCTAGAAATTAATTGGCAGACATTTTTTTGATAGAAATATCTTTACTAAAAGATTATTGCTCGAGCATTTTGGAAATATTTTTTGCACGAAATAGTAGAAAATAACTGCTAGAAAATTTAACAGAACTTTTGCCAGAAAATTATATTCTTTGCGAAATTTTCTCCTGAAAAATGTCTGATAGAAAATTATTGATTGACAATATGGCAGAAAATAACTGCTATAAAATATTTAGTAGGAATATTTATGGACATTCAAAAATTTCGTAGATTAAGTTTTGCTATAATATATATTTTGCTGAGAAAATGAGTTCTAGAATAAACTGCTATTAAAATAAATGCTAAAAATTGCACAGATAACTAAAAATTTTACTACAAAATATGGCAATAGTATTTGCTAGACAATTTCACAGCAAATTATTATCAGAAAATTTCATAGATTAATTTTTGCTAGAAAATATCGCAAAAAGTATTTTTTTTAAAAATAACTTCTAGAAAATTATTGCTCAAAAATTCCACAGAAAGTTTTTGCAAAAAATTATGGCAGAAAATAACTGCTAGAAAATTTACCAAACTTTCTGCTAGAAAAATTTCACATGCGTTTTATGCTCGAAAATTTTATAGTAAATAATTACTACGATTTTTGTAGTAATTTTATTGAATATTTTTGCAAAAAATTATGACAGAAAATAACTGCTAGAAAATTATTGCTAGAAATTTTTATCAACATTGTAGAAATTTTTTTTTCTAGAAATTAACTTCAAGAAATTAGTTCTAAAAATATGAGTGCTAGAAAATGCTACTACAAATTTTATGCTAGACAATTTCATTATCATTTTTGCTATAAAATAACTACTAGAAAATTCACTAGAATTTTTACTAGAAAAATTTACTCTTAGAAAGGTTTCCATTGAAAATTTCCAGTAAACTCCTTTATTGAAAATAAATATACTAAAAGTGATCAATATTATTATTATTGTTAACAATAGGCCATAAATCAATCAACATTGTTGCAGTCGCTTCTAAATTGGCGAATGAGTCTTGTTTATTAAATATTGAGGTTCTCAAAGCAAAACTGTGAAAGTAATAAATACTAAATCGTATCTACTTGGCTAGATATTTTTACGCACTCATCAAATAATAACGCATTCGTCGAATAAAGAAGGAATCGTTTTTATTAAAATTTCTAACGATTGGCGGGCATCAATACGAACCGATATAAATTAATCGCACAGAATTGATGTTATTGCCGATGACAGTTCCAACCAAGATTGATAAATTCTTCCAATCGCCAACAGTGGGTAAAATGCGTAAAAACGATTCGAATCACACTGCATCGAATCAAATCAAATCAAATCGAATCGAATCGAATCGGTTGGCTGACAAAATAGCACAAGAACAAATTGAATCGATTTTTCAGTTTACTTAAAATCATTCTAAACTATTAACTTTTCGACGAGGAAATAATAAAACTTTTCACATATTTTAAAATTTCCATAATGGCCTTAGAAGAAAGATATTACCTCGGATAGAGGGGATATGTCTCCGGTTGTCTGCCAGTTAACCTAGTTTTTTCTTAATTATTCTTTGGCAAATAAATTTTCAATATTTTCAAACACACCTAAAATTGGTAAAAAGTTTCCATATTTCTTGATTATGCCGACGTGGGAGTGATAGTAGGGAAAAATATGAAAAATTCCAATTATTAATATGAACAGGAATGTATGTTGGAACGCATTTTGCATATTAATGAGGTGCTTTTTTTTAGAACGGAAAAAATAAATTGCTAGGCATTCACGTAGAAGCGACACGACTATGCGTAGACGTGTCTAGGCAAGTGTGATCAGTAATTGTAATGTTAAAATTATGAACAAATATTGCAGATCGGAATGTGAAGTTGGGCTCTTTTTTTTAGAGTTGCGTAAGTTCATAATCCCTTTTTGGGGTGAAGACTGGCAGACTATTCCAGTCAGAATAAATTATTTCTTCTGAAAATTCTGACTACTGCATCGAAGCTTCTGCTGTACATGCCACTATTAGTATTGTCAGTCCTAACGTATTCTTCGGAAAGTTGGGCTCTCAGCAAAAACCGTTGGGAATTCTTCTCCGCATTCGAGAGGAGGATTCTTTGAAGAAATGTTGGTCCCCTACAGGAGAATGGACGATTCCGAAGCTTATTTAACGACAAGATGCTGGTGTTAATCATTACATAGCCACGGTGTTAGCCATTACGCCAAAAACCTGCTGGGATTGTCGAACTCGAAGACCGCGGCGCAAAGTCGGGATGTTAGAAGATCTTTGATTCAACAGGGCTACGCAGACTGCCATTGAGGTTCTAAATCAGTTCCCAATAAGGGTCTGCTGGAGTTAAAAAATTTTTGAGCCCATGTGGCTCTGTGGAATCATCTGAATTTTCTTATTGGAAATAAGAAAAATAATGTTGGATATTTTTTTTAGTAAGTCCCTAATGATGCCTGCACCTTTTTAAAAGGTTCCTAAACTCATTAAGAAGTATCTGAACACAAGGCATGAAAAATGCACGTGTTTAGATACTGATTAGTCATCCCCGAAATTTCTCTTTAAGCCTCCCAAAGAGTAGTGGTTCATTGAATGGTAGGAATAAGTTGTTTAATGAGCTCCTGGTAGATTTTAGAACCTTTTTACTATCGTAGGAGTCCATTTAGAGATATCCCAAGATACTAAATCCAGTCCAGAATCAATACGACCCATGCGAATTGTGAGGGGAAATTTTTTAACAAGACCTGGAACCTATTTACTATTAGGGCTTTGTAAAATGATGTTGAATGTTTTTTTTTAATAAGTCCCTACCGATGCCAGCACCTTTTAAAAGGTTCCTAAACTCATTAAGAAGTATCTGAATACACGGCGTGAAAAATTCGCCTTTTTAGATCCTGATTAGTCACCTCCGAAGCTTCTCCTTGATTCTCCCAAAGAGTAGTGATCCACTGAATGGTAGGGCATATTTGTTTAATGAGCTCCTGATAGGCTTTAAAGCCCTTTAATCCATTTAGACATGTCCCAAGTAACCTACTAAACTCATTCCTGAATAATTAGGACCTGTGGGAATTTTTTAACAAGACCTGGAACCTATTTACTATTAGGGCTTGGTAAAATGATTTTGGATGATTTTTTTTTGATAAGATCTAAATAATACCAGCACCATTAGAAAAGCTCCTGAACCGATTGAGAAGCTCCCGAATACAATGATCATGCCTAAAAGTCCTGTAAAATTGAACTTTCTAATCCCATAAACAGTAGAGGAAACCAATTTCATAATTCCCTTAGCCGTTTAAGCTGTCCCGAAGCATCCTGGACTCCGTTAAAAGGCAGAAAAAAGTCCCCTGATAAAACCATTTTAAGCCCCTGAACTTTTTCAAGTCCTTACCTTAAAATAATAGGGGTCTATTCAGTGTCCTAAAGAATTCCAAAAAAAACTACAAATTTTCCCTAATAAGTCCCTGATCTTCTCAATAAGTTCCTAGACTGATCTTCTCAATAAGTTCCTCGACATATTACTATAAGGTAGACAAATGACCTTATAGTAATATGTCCCTGACCTTTCTAAGCTCCTAACGTAATTTGTACGCCCCTTAGTGTTCTGACTTTGAAGTTTCTGGACGAGTCTCCGATTCAGCTTTGTTTGCTTTTTTCTTTAACGAAATCATCTTAAAGCTTACCATCTGAGTGACTGATTGACTGACTGTTTCCTATTTGCGTTCGAATTGTTTTTAGGTGCACTTTAGTTCAGCTGTAGTTGTGTTATTTGTCAAATACCGTTTATCCGTTCCATAATAAATTGTTGTTCGCATTCATTCTATCAAGCCGAGCTTTCTCAACACAGTTGTAAGCGTTCAACTACAAAAAACGGGCACTGTTCAATTCTAAAGAATTTACTTGTTTGAAAAGAAACTCGACATCAAAGAAAGCCAGTATAATAAAAGTAATAACAACATCACCAGACTTTGTAGATCAGTGGACAAACCATAGAGCATACACCAAGAACCTCAGCTACAAGAGTTTTGTTATTGAAAAAGTAGCTATACGAAGATTTAAGTCTGTACCGTCACAAACAGCTCCAAACACAGTTTCTATGATGAGAAAACATCACACAATCTTTGTGAGATGAACGATAACAAAAAAAACAACAACATCTTTTTAAGTTAATGGCCCCAATGTAAAGTGAGACAAACAAAACAAAACTGAACAGACTCCAGTTACGTTCGATTGACTGACTCTGTATTACTAGTTCTGGTTTCTTATTTATTTCAATTTTCTCTTAATTGTTACGATTGCTATTATTTTTTCGAATGAACAACGAAAGATTTGTTTTTATTTTTACTAAAGGTATAAAAATCTAACGCAGTTTAGGAGTGGCATTGAGGTCTTAAGATTGTACCAGAACGTAACCTTAAATTGCATAAGCTAAAATTAAAAATGGCGCGTGAACAAGGAAATCAATCGGTTGTGGCCATTTTCATAATTCACCAAAAACCGTCGAGCAGTCTTTGTGTATTTAAAAATCGTCGATTAATTACCACGTGTTTATTTTGAACGTCATCAGCCTAAACGTCATCATTCACTTTTTTTTATGGGATTAACTTTTTTTGGATATAATTTATGGGAAAATCGATTAAAGTTCAGGCAGCGCCCTCTATACTGATCCTCGATTCTCATCTCTTGAGCCAATTTCATTATCATCCATCTACCCTAAAATGGGCTCCATATTTAGGGATTTTTTAAAATAAACTAACGGAAGTTCGGAAGCCTTTACTTTTAAGAAAATTTAGAGCTTGGATAAAAACGTCCTCTAAATAAATAGGAGGTATTTACCAGCAATCCCCTGTCCAATGAGGTCAATTTTAAAATACCCCCATATGAAATATTTTCTTAAGTTCACTAAATTACCCCCTAAATCCCTCCCCCCCCCCCTTAAAAAAAATTCAAAAACGAAACTACCGATTTAAAGTCATTGACGGCGTCAGAATTCAAAGACTTGATCAAATTTAGGTCGTCACAACGAGTACAGTGAGTGGCTCGGCTCGGCTCTGCCATCGTTCGAATCTGTTCTAATTTTTTTTTTCTTCTTTTTGTTGGTATTATTATTTGTTTTATTTTTCTTGAACACACACACACACAAATACAAATTTTCCTCATATAATCAAGAAATAAATTCGAATCGCAATAGTGAACGGCCTATAATTTACGTAATTCGTCAATTCTCTTATGTAGCCGCCATCGACCCGCATACACGTAATTTGAGCTACACATGCAAACTTCACGTACGTACACAAGTGCAATCAAGCCCAGCAACATTCTATTAAGCAGTTAGTTCCGTTATGTTTACATTTTTCCCATTTTTTTCCCCTCTTCTTCTACGCCACTTTTTTCCGAAGATCAATTGAACGAAGGCCTAACGATAAGTGGTAACGACGCGCAACAAAAGACGAACAACAAATAAATCGGCTTAACTGCGAGTTGTCTATATACCACGCACACCATTATGCGTTGTTGGCTAGAAGAATTGACGTTGGCTGCTGCTGCTGAGGTGACAGCAACCGCAAAGTCAACGGAGAACAGAGATGACTGACGTCACAACTATGAGTGAATCAGAAAAAAAAACGAAGAAAAAACTGAAAAAACAGCATAAAAAAGTAACAATTCCCACGGAAATTCCAATCGGATTTTCACCACGAGTACTTTCTTCCTTTTCTTTCTGACACAAGAGTTCCCACTCTTTTCACCACGAGTACTTCTCCTTCTTTCTTTAACCTTCTAAGGAAATATTTTGTACCAACTTGGTTATGAATTTTTAACACAACATTTTTTATGAAGTTTTCACCGAAAAATTTTCGTCCATTTTTTATCGATTCTTTTTTTTATACTGAATATTTTTTGAGGATCGTTGACGGTAAATTTCATGCGAATTTTTTTCAGGAAAATTTTTACTGAATTTTTTACTGCAAATTGTTTTTGAGAATTTTTAACTGCAAATTTTTATGAGATTTTTTTACTGCACATTTTTTGTGAATTTTTTAGTGCAAAATTTTTACTGCAAATTTTTTTAAGAATTTTTTACCGGAAATATTTTTATGAATATTTTTTGGAGATTTTTTACTGCAAATTTTTTGGAGAATTTTTTACAGCAAATTTTTTGTAAATTTTTTTTAATGCAATTTTTTTACTGCAATTTGTTTGCGATCTTTTTACTGGAAAATTTTTGGAAATTTTTTATGAATTATTCAAAATTTTTTTTTTGAGAATTTTTTACTGAAAATTAAAAAAAATTTTTTTACTGCAATTTTTTGAGAATTTTTTAGTGCACATTTTTTTGAGATTTTTTTTATTATAATTTGTGAATTTTTTACTACAAATTTTTTACTCCAATTTTTTTTTTGATAATATTTTACTGCACATTTTTACAGCAAATTTTTGTAGTAATATTACTGAATATTTTTGCAAAAAACTATGACAGAAATAACTGCTAGAAAATTAATTCTATAAAATTACTGCTAAAAAATTTTAGAATTTTTTTCTTCTAGAAATTAAGTTCGAGAAAGTAATTTTAAAATACCACTGCTAGAAAATGCTACAGAAAATTTTCTAATAGAATATTTCACATTTTTTACAGCAAATTTTTTTGAGATTTTTTTACTGCACATTTTTTGTTAATTTTTTATTGCAAATTTTTTTGAGAGTTTTTACTGAAAATTGTTTACTCCATATTTTTTGAGAATTTTTTACTGGACTTTAATTGAACATTTTTTAGTATAATTTTTTGGAGAATTTTTACTGTAAATGTTCAACTGCAGAATTTTTTGTGCAATTTTTACTGAAAATTTTTTTGTAAATTTTTTACTGTAAATTTTTTACTGCAATTTTTTTGAGAACTTTTTACTCCAAATTTGTTAGAATTTTTACTGCTAATTTTTTTAGGAATTTTTAATGTAAATTTTTGCGAATTTTTTACCAATAAAATTTCTTATTATTTCCCTAAAAGTACAATAGTTATAATAAACACTTTCTGTTCAAATAGTTTTTCTTTAGAAAATACTATGACTTTTATTTTTCGGTCTCTAACAAAATACGTTTTTAAATGACCTCGTAAATGAATGGAATATTTCCCTTCTCTGCACGTTTTCCAATTCCTAATCATCTAACAATTTCTCATAAGACGTTTTAAGGCTACAATCATTTCTTTTTGGGTGCTGCTCTTTAATTTTTTTTTCGTTTAGCCTCTAAAACCATGTTTAAAAACAAATTTTCACAAGAATGTACAGACATTATTGCATTTTTCGTACTTCTTTTTCAGAAATTCTATCGATTTGTACAAGGAAAACAACGGAAAATTATGAAAGAAGCAGCAAAAAAAAACTTTTCCATAAACCACATACAAGGTAATAACATAATTTAAGAATTGTGCAAAAATATTTCCAAGAAAGCAACAAAATTAACAAGAAAAATATGAAAATTAGACGAGGGAGAGAAAAAAATAACACGAAGAAAACAGAATCGGAATTGAAGTGAAGGCCTTCTAGCGCTTAGGCGGATAGAGCTTGACCCAAATACGGTGAGCGTAACAGCATTACACGACAGCAAAAGCCAAGTACACGTACAACTAAGAGAAGGAAATAATGCAGTTTTTACACGATTTTTTCATCTAATTTTGAAAAGTGTGGAGTTTTTTATTTTTTTTTAATTGTGACTGTACTGGCTCTAGTGGAATATGTGAAAGAATGCATCTCTACTTAGACGCAATTATGTGTTTAACATGGAAACTGTGTCTGTTAAAAATTTTACGATTTTCCGATGACATTTGCGTCATCCGCGGAAATTTTCCTGTCAAATTTTGATGAATTTATTGCGGCTTTGTGGAATTTTGCATTAAGAAATTATAAAAAAGTTTGTAGAAAACCTTCTCAATTTGTTATGGGAGAAAATATTTGAAAATTTTCTGTGCAGTTTTTTATTGTATTTTGACATTTTCACGTCTGACATTTTAGATTTTCTATCATCAAATGTCAAAATTTTTTTATTTTAATTGATAAATTAATAAATAGGATCGAGAAAATGCTTAATTTTTTGTACGCTTTAAAATATTGCTGATTTTTTAAAAGAATTGGGAATAGAAATACGTTTTCTAATAGATGGCGCCAGCAGTAAATGCTGATCCAAAATGTCGGATTAGAAATGTCAACTCGTGAGCTTAGGCATCTGTCAACAACTCCTTCTCATAATTACATTTGTGACATTTTATCAGCGTTGAATATTTTTTTTTGCTGCCTTTAATTCGAAAAAATCTGCGGCTGAGGAGCGTCGACTTATTGTAAAAGCTTATGGTGAGGCTTGTATTAGTGAGAGAACGTGTCGCGAACGGTTATAATACTACAAATATGGTGATTTCGACGTAGAAGACAAGAAATGTTACGATAATCCAAAGCGAAAAAAACCATGGGGCTCCGAGGCCATGCATCAACAAATACAGGACATTTTTCCTCCACAGGCCAAGCCGAACGTCAATGACTCGAAGCCCATGCCCTGTATTTGGTGAAATCATATTATGAGCTGTTCGCAGGAGCCCCCTACCAAACACAACTGATGCGTTTGAGCCGAGCATTGAAGGAAAAACGGCCAGAATACTAGCAAAGACACGATAAAGTTATTTTATAACACGACAACGGTCGGCGACATGTTGCTAATGTGGTTAAAACATATCTGGAAACACTAAAATGGGACGTCCTGCCCCATTTGCCGTATCCCCATCCGACTACTACCGCTTCCGATCGATGACGCGTGGCCTAGCAGGCTGAGCAGCACTTACAAAGAGACCAAAAATTGGGTGGATTCGTGGGTCGCCTCAAATGATAGAAGCATTTTTCCACAATAAAGCTTCAAATTTTTGTAAAAAAGAAAATGGCGACTTCGTCAATTTTTTTTTTAATGACACCCATTTTTCTGTACCAAAAATATTCTGACTTTTTTTTGTTAAAAATAAGAAATTTACATTTTTTATAAAAATTCTAACAATTGTCTAAAATTTTTTTTGGAAAAAAAAATTCCAAATGAAAATTTTTTCTGGGAAAATTAAACTAAATAAAAAATAAAAAAATCTAATACAAAAAACGACGGCAATAATCTGTAAAAGTCCTGAATTTATGCAAGAAAAATGCGAAAAAAAGGTGGGGTTTGCTACCACCTTTCCAAAAGAGAAGCCCTCGTGATCTTTCGTGCACTTTCGTGCTTGAACCGTGTTGATCCCACAAGAACTTATAAGATTGTCCATTTGTGCTTGTGCAAATCATTTCCAACAGAATTCTTTCGTTCAACCAACAATAACACCATCGCATACCCCATCCCCCCCCCACCCCACCGCTAAATCCCAAGTACTGGAATTGGAAATTAGAAGGAAAAAAAACCAAGCAACCAAATAATAGTTAGCCGATTGATTGGCTGGTGGTGGTGGGTAAGTAAGAGTTCATTGATTGATTGGTAAAAAAGAGAAAATCTCAAGAAATTGTTTGGTTTTTTTTCTTTCTTTTTTTAAGAGATGGGAAAAAAATTGTGTGCTGAAAATTCCCAACTGACGACTTTAGCTTAGACTTATTCACCACCGCCAACACCAGCTACCAATCCATCAGCCGCCGAACTAGAGGTTCCACAAAATCCCACATAGAAGAGAGCGCAGAACATGGGACAAGCCAAACCAAATCCACTTGACGAGGACAGTGCCACGAGTCCAGCTCATGATTTACTCCGAGTCTCCTTCACTCTCTGCTCTGTACGTTCTGTGCCGATTGACACCGATTCGTGTTTGTCTGCGCGACTGTTGCCTAATCTGTTTTGTGCGAATCCAGCCGCTATGTGGCAGCACGTACGAAATTGCACATAAAACGGTCAGCAACAACAACACCACACGAAACGGCGCGTCACACAATTGGAAATTCCTCGTAATTTTGTGAAAGTAAGGCAATAGAATGCGGACATGTTGATTTTCTTTTTTTTTGTTGCTTTAAATCGAAATTCTTCGGTTTGGATTTTGTTTTTTTTTTAATTCATATTCTTCTCTACTTAACCACGTTAGATATTTAGCGGAAATCTTTCTTTTTCTATTACATTTGTCTTTATTGTATCTTTCGTGTTGCATTTTGTCGTTTCTCTTTTACGCTTGGTAAAATTTTCATATTTTTTTCTCCGTTTCCGAACGGGAGTGATGATGTTTTTACTTGTTTTTGCGGTTATCTACTATCCCCAATCACTCCGGTATGGAATTGGTCAGCAAAATCACTGCAATCATCAGTTATTCTTTCTCCACTTTTTCTTAGTTAATTTTCTTTCTTTCTTTTTTTTTAATTACATTTCATCTCAGCGTTCTTCCTTGCAGTTTTCGTTGGCGTAGTTGAGCCAATAACAGTTATAGAATTCGTTGAAAATTGACAAACTGTTTATGAATTTTTTTTTTTAAAGAATGTTTCAATTTTCTATGGTCTAATATTGATGAGGAAAATGTTTATGGTTCTTATGCTAAAAGAAACAATTTTTTGTTGGTCGTCTTAAGAATTTCTATGGTCTAATATTAAAGAAAAAAATTTCGATGGTCTAAAGTTCAAACAACCGTTTCTATGATCTAATTTTAAAGAAACATTTTTTCATGGTCTTAATAATTCCTTTTTGAAGGAAAAGTTTCTATGGTCTTATTCTGAACAAACAATTTCTATGGCCCAATTTTTAAGATACAATTTTTTTATGGTCAAATGTTGAGGAAACGAACTTTTTTTTATGAATTTTTAACTAAAAAACAAATTTTTAAAGCAAATATTTTAAGAATATTTGACAGTAAATGTTTTTTGAATTTTTTTAATGGCCCAATTTTGAAAATAAAATTTTTTATGGTCAAATTTTATGGGAACAATTTCTATGCTCAAATGTTGAGGAAACAATTTCTATAGTCTAATAATGAAGGAATAATTTCTATGGTCTAATTCTGAAGAAACAATTTCTGTTGCCCAATTTTGAAGATACAATTTTTTTATGGTTAAATTTTATAGAAACAATTTCTATGGTCAAATTTGAGAGAAATAAAATTTTTTTTTGAGAATTCTTTGGCAATTTTTTACTGTAAATTAGCTTGTGAATTTTTTACCAAATAATTTTAAACGATCTTTGACGCCAAATTTCTGGGTAATTTTTTATACAAATTTTTACGTGAATTTTCAACTCAACATTTTTTTTAAATTTTTTACCGGAAATCTTTTTATAAATTTTTTCCTAAAAAAAATGGATTTTTTTTTTAGATATTTTCTTTGAAAATTTTTGTATATTTTAGTGAATTTTTCTCAAATGTTTTGTGATTTTTCTACGGTGAATTTTTTTTTATGAATTTCTTTCCTGAAAAATTTTTTTTTTGGAATTTTTAACAGAAATTTTTTTGGCAATTTCTTACTGGCAAATAAGAAGAAAATTAATTCTTTATTTAAAAAATGAACAATACATTTTTTTGTAAATTTTTTTTATAAAAATATTTTATAAACACTTTCATCGGAAATTGTTTACAAAATATTGTTTTTAATAATCTACGACTGCAAATTGTCTACTGTAAATTTTTCTTTCGAATTTTTAACCGAAATGTGTTTTACGAATTTCTTATTTAAAAATTCCTCAAGTTTTCAGTTAAAATTTTGTATAGGAAATTTCTTGGGTACATTTTTTTTTGGGTATTTTTTTTTTGTTGTAACAGAACAATTTCTAAGGTCAAATTTAGAAGAAACAATTTCTATGGTTCAATTTTGAAATTTTTTTCCTCAAATAATCCGTATTAAAGTTTTTCTGTATAAAAACTATCGAAATAAGAGAAAATTCATAGAAAACCAGTAAAAATTTAATGGGGAAAAAAATAAAAAAAAAGTTTTTAAATCCGATTCACATAACAGTGCATCCATAGTAAAAGAGATTGGATGGAATCGGATTCAGTGTATCCAGTTTTAAATTGTTGTTGGTATTGTATGCACATGAGCCCCACAAGCATCGGTTAGATTGCACCAAAAACAATAACGAAACGATCAAGTGGCGTATTGCTCTTATCCCCCCTATCCCCCTACTGTACTCAAAACAGAAACAAGAAAACTTGTACGAAAAAATCAACTCGAACAACATCGATTCCACTCATGCCACCAAAATACCACCTCTAACTGTGTACTCGAGTGCCAGGCATGTTGGGGCTACTAGCTTATTATGATAATTACTAGATGGCAACAGGTAAGTACGAGTATTGCTAGTAAATGTAGAGATTGATGGAATGTGGTTTAAAACGGTATAAACGGTCTTGTGAAAGGTTTTCTTGTTTGTGGAGACGTTTCTTGTGTCCATACACCAGAAGAAACCCTTCACTTCCTTTTAACAACTTGTTCCAATCGCACGAATACATTTAAATGACGCACAAGAATTAGTAAAAGAAATTTTTGCCATTTACCACCAACTTTTATCACAGCACTAATAATAATTGACGATGACGACTATTGATGCCGTGATGGTCTCTCTTATAAGTTGGGGAAGAAAAGTTAATTTGAAAATATAGAAAAATTTGAGATTTTTTTTTTTTTTTTTGGTAATTAAAAGTAATTTTAAACTTTTCCATTTTCTAATTTATTAAATCGAACAATTTTAAATTTTTTCTGGAATTACTTTTTTTTCGATAATTATTTACGAAAAAAGCTTAAAAGTTTGTTGCTTTTATTATTTTTTTACTACAAATAATTTATATGAAAATATACCCAAAAAAAACTCTTTTAATTGGATTTTTTTTTATTGGAAAAAGAAAACTTTTTTTTTGACATGGTCTAGTGGGAGAGCGCAACATTGCTTACAGAAAAATGTTTATAAACAAAAATTTCCCTCTGTTTTTTAACCGGAATTTACCCAAAAAAAAAGTGACTATTTCCATCCACTTTTTAATAAAATTTAAAAAAAATCCTCAAATCGTTAAACTTCAAAAAAAAATAATTACGAAATTTTGCTGAAAAATTCTAAAAGAAATTTTTGGTATTTTTTGTAAATTGTTATAAAAAAAAATTAGTTTTCTTTAAGTTTTAAAAACAATATTTTGAAAGGTAGACAATTTTTCTATTTATTCCATAAAACACCTAAAAATAAATTGAATTCTTCAATTTTTTTTGATGCATTTTTATAATTTCTTAAAAAAAATTTACTATTTTTTAATTACAAAGTATTTTTTAAATAGGAGGATCTTTTTGTATAGTTTTTACTTAGATTTTTGGGAAAAATAAACTTTCAGAAAATTTTCAAAGTTTTTTACAAAATTGTTTGCCTTCATCTTTTTTGTTGCATTTACGAAAATATGTACTTTTTTTTAATTAATATCATAATTAAATAATATTAATAAGAAAAATAGTATTTTTTATAAATTAGATACTCTAAATAACAAAAAAAAATATATTGTACTTTAAAGAAAATTAAATTTTTCCTGCTCATAGCAAAAAAAAAATGGGGAAAAAATGAATACGAAGAAAAGCCAATAAAAAATGGCGCCGTGGGTCTGAAAAATTTCAAACAAAATTAAAATTGAATCTTTTCGGACCCGCGAATTGAAATATTTTGGACCCGCAAGTAAACTGCGAGGAATAAATGAGCAAAAATTGGAAAAAAGGAGTAGACAAACTCAATGAAATTTTTTTTGGGAATTTATTCGTATTGAATTTTTGGCTTTTATATTTTTATATTTTTCGTAAAATATTAAATAAAGCATTAACTAATAAAAGCACCTAAAAATTAAAAAAAAATATATTTCAAATTTTTTTAAGTTAAAAAAAAATAATTTTCTCCCCAAAAAAATTTTAAATTTAGTTTTTTTCCAAAACTAAAAATTGGAAAAAAAAAATTAATAAAAATTAAGAAAATTGAAAATTTTTTTAAGTAGAAATAAAAACTATTTGACCCTTCAAAAAAAAACAGAAAAATTGAAATTTGGTTTTTTTTCCAAATTAAAAATCGTAAAAACACTTATTAACAATTAAGAAAATTGCACTTTTTTTTGAGTAGAAACAAAAAAATTATTAAATTTGGTTTTTTTTTTCCCATACTAAAAATTGGAAAAAAAACTTTAAAAAATTAAGAAAATTGCACATTTTTTTAAGTAGAAAAAAAAAGAGTTTTCCCGTCAAAAAAAAAAATAAAAAAAAATTTAAATTTGATTTTTTTTTCCAAATTAAAAATTGGAAAAAAAACTTATTAAAAATTACGAAAATTGCACCTTTTTTAAAGTAGAAAAATAATAATTTTTTCCTGTCAAAAAAAGAAAGCAAAAAATATTTAATTTGTTTTGTTTTTTTTAAAACTAGTTAAAATTAAAAAAATTCAGAAAATTATTGTAAATAAAATTATTATTAAAAATGGGCTAATTTTATGGCCTAATCAAAAATAAAACTAAGAAAAAATTTACACTGTTCTTCAAGAAATAATATTTCGAGAAAAATTTGTCAAATTCTAATTAAAAAAAAGTTTTTTTTTGTTACGTGCACAACCTCCCTCTATCTCTCTTGTCAAGGCAATAATCCATTGAGTGTCGTCGGTATAAGCAGGCAAAAGCAATGCAAAAAATTTACCATCGCAACAACTATTGCCAAACCAATTGCCATTATTTCAGTATAACTTTTGAAATTGCATCGTGCAAAACAGGTAGAAATGCCAATAACTAGGTGTGTGTGTGTGTTTCTGCTTAGGTATGTATAATACCAGAGATCATAGTCAAAACAAAATTAGGAAATTGTAAAAGTTTCCATTCAAATAGTAACTAAAACACACACACACACCCAACCCAAACAACTATAGTACTCCGGGTAATAAACAAACGGCAATGGAGAAAATGGTTAATAAAAACAGTAAAAAAAAACCATAGCTTAATAAGAGCAAATAAGAGAAAAACTAAAAGCAAAATTACAACAGGTCATGTCATAAAAAATAAAAAAAGAGAAACAACCAAAAAAAAACTATTTTTATTATTATTATTATTGTTGGAATTTTGTTTGACTCAACAGGTAAACAACTATTTTGACAATACACACACACCGATGCAAATGATTGGTATCTGCGGATGTGTACGGCTTTATGCAGAGAAAAAGAGAGAGAGAGAGAGAGAGTAAACACCATTCAATAAAGCGATTATAATGGAAAACAGCCAACACAAACCCACACACACACTCATAAGCCTCTTAATCTCCCATGGGAAAATATGGAAATTCTCACCACCAAAGAAACGTCAAATTTAGTTTACGCCATCTCTTTTATGCCCACATAAATTTCACCCTCTCAAAACTACGTATTTACTTTTACAAGCACCACTCTCTTCGTTCTAGAGAAAATCTGTACACACATTCGCTTCTAGCCGAGTTACCAAAAAATGGGTGTACGTACACAAATTCTCTTCTTCTAGAAGCACTCAATTTTTCCAGATGATTATTTATTAACAAAAGCAAATAACAAACAAACAAAACAAAAGAAAACAAGAAAAATAATTTAAAAAAAAAAACTTTTTATTATTATTATTATTATTAAAATTTTTGTTGTGTTCAATTTTTATGTTTATTTGTTTTTGTTGCAATTCTCAGAAAATTTAGTAGTTTTTCTCTTTTATAAGCAACAAGAGAGAGAAAGAGAGGATTCGATTTCGATTTGTAATTTTCTAATACAAAATTTTTGTTTAATTATAATTTTTATCATTTTTTTAATTATAATCAAAATCAATTAATTTATTTTGTTTTTTTGTCAAACTCTTGTCCGTCGTAATCAATATAGCCCCAATAAAGCAACAACACAAAATTAATACATAAAAAATAGTTAAAAACCAAAAGAAAATCTACCAAAAATAATCGAAGAAAAATGGAGAAAATCACAAAAAAATCCAGACCAGCAATGAGAGGAAAAAGGAACAAACTGAAACGTGCGAGAAACAAACTGTGGTTTGGAAACAACAACATTGGGAACAACTGGAAACGACGATAGGGCTCTGTGCGTACTGTTTGTTGGGGTTTTTAGTTG
Organism: Atherix ibis; assembly: GCA_958298945.1. Taxonomy (NCBI): domain Eukaryota; kingdom Metazoa; phylum Arthropoda; class Insecta; order Diptera; family Athericidae; genus Atherix; species Atherix ibis. The sequence continues at coordinate 81,755,733 of OY282609.1, forward strand.
TTTCCAATGTTTCGGTTTCTTGTGTTTACATTGCTTTTTATTGTTTCTGGAATGTTCCTTTCTGTTCTGGGGTACTTTTTTCTTCAGTTATTTTTTTTTTTTGCTAAAACTTTTATGCTCTTTGGTTTTGCGTTTTTTTTTTGTTTTTATTTGCTCTTAAAAATGTTAACTATTTTAATTAAAAAAAACTCAAACGAAAATCTGCAATTAAAAAAAAATTAAAGGCAGAAACAAAAATATTTAAAATTTTAATTTTTTTTTAAGTTTAGCCAAATTAAGTTGGAAATCCATTTTTTTTGGTTTGTTTTTAAATTAAATAATAGCAGCGAAATGTTACTTATTTAAATTTAAGATATTTTTTTTTCTATTTAGAGAGAAAACTTGAAAAATGCTTTTCTTTTGGGTATTTTTATGAATGTTTGTGCAAATATTTTTTAAGATGGATTTTTAAAATGGTAAGAAAACTTTTATACAAAAAAAATACTATTTTTGTTTTGTTTGTTTCTATGAAAAGTTTGAATGAAAGTCGAATAATACGAGTAGCTGGTATTTGAACTCGAGACTAAATCAGAGGTGCTGTATATTTAAATTAAATTTATAAAAAATTTATTATTGTCTAGAAATTTTTGCAAAAAACTTGGAACAGACTTAACTTTTTTTTTAATTTAAAATAACTTAAATTAGTTAATTTTTCTGCTAAAAACTTAATTTTTTTTAACTGATTAAATTTTTTTGGTAAAAACAATATTTTTTTGAACAGATTTTTTTTTGTAAATTACTTAATTTTTCTGCTAAAAACTTTTTTTTTTAACTGACTTAAATTTTTTTTAAAAATGTTTTAATTTTTTTTTTAAAATTACCAATTTTTTTTTGGAATTAATTGAATTTTTTTTGGTAGAAAATTAATTTTTTGGAAATGATTAAATTTTGTTTGGAAAAAACTTAATTATTTTTGGAAAAAGCTTAATTTTTTGTTGAAAATGTCTTAATTTTTTTGGGTAGAAACTTCATTTTTTCTGGAATTGACTTAATTTTGTTTGTAAAAACTTAATTTTTTCTACGAAATGACATAATTTTTTTTTTGTAAAAAACTTGATTTTGACTTTTTTTTGTAAAAAAACTTGAAAACGAATTTTTTTTTGGAAAATGTCTAAATTGTATTTTGAGAAAACTTGACTTTGATTTTTTTTTGTAAAACACTTAAAAACTTAAATTTTTCGCCAAAAAGTTAATTTTTTAACTAAATTACTAAATTTGTTTTTGCTAAAAAAATTTTTTTTTGGTAAAAACTTATTTTTTTTATTGGAAAAACTTAATTTTTTATGGAAAAGACTTAATTTTTTCGAAATGTCTTAATTGTTTTGGAAATTAATACATTTGCTTTTGGAAATAACTTTTTTTTTTTTAAGTCTTAATTATTTTGGAAAATACTTGATTTATATATATTTTTTTTGTAAAAACTATTTTTTTTTGGTAAAAACTTAATCTTTTTTGGAAATTAGGGAAATGGCTTATTTTGGAAAAAAAGTTGATTTTTTTTTGGAAACGATTAAATTTTTTTTCGAAAAAACTTAATTTTTTTTTAGAAAAAGTAATTTATTTACTTAAAAAATTTCGTCAACAAACAAAAAAATTGAAAAATTGTTTCTTTTTTCCTAATTTTTACAATTGAACATTTAAAAAATCTTTGGAAAATTTTCTTTTGGCGTTTTAATTATTTTTAAATACCAAAATTTTTATTAAAAACCCTTTTTATGTTTTTGTTGGCTAAATTTTTTACGATTTTTCTTTTTCTAAATTTTCACAAACTAATCCCAAATTTTAGTTTAAAATTGAGTAAATTTTTCCGTTTTTGGTAAATGGAACAATTTTTTTTATATTTATCTAAAACTTATCACCAAACTAAATAACCAAAAAAAATAACTAATTTATATCGTGTTATTGAGAAAATATTTTCTTTTCCAGAACAATCTTTATTTGATTTTTGAATTTAGTTTATTTTTATAAATTTTTTGATTATTTAAAACTCATAAATATTTTTGTTTGAATGCTCTTCTACATAATTTTTCAATTAACTTCCACTTCTAATATAATTTTGTCAACATTCTTTCATCAACAATCGTCGTAATCAACATCAATCAACATTGTTGGTTTTATTGTTGCTATTGACCACCAACTTACAGTATGCAAAACAAAAATAATAAAAAAAATCCTATTTTCTATTAAAACCCCTTTTTTTAAAAAGTATTTTTATCCTTAAAATTTTTGACGATTAAATATTTCCAATTTTGTTTTTATTCAAAACTTAGGTGCATTTTTATTCTTGAAGCTTTTTTTTTCTCTCTATTAAATTGAACTAAAAACACCACTTTGCACTTTTGTTATTTAAAAAAAAAAGTAATTTTTCTGAAAAACTTTTCATTCTGAATTATTTAAAAAAAAAAAATCACTTTAGAGAAAATGCAAAGCAGATAAACTAAACGAAACGAACCATTTCTTTCTTTTTCTTGTTGTAAAATAATAAATAATCGTGTGTCCGTAATCCTAGAGAATAAATATCAAATTGAAGAACAATACTAACACCAAATAAATTTTTTTTTTGGAAAAATAAAAAGGACACTTTATCGAACAGGAACAAGAAAAACAAAAAAAAATTATAACCGAAGAAATAATGAACGCGAACGACAACGTACGATCAACATTAAAATCGAAGAAGTATCACGCACAACTAAACTTTAAACCGCACTACTTTCAACAACTACCATTTCGTTCGCGGAGAGGCACTAGCAGTGGCGCACAGTCACTGCAGTCGTCGTATCGCCAGCTGACGGCGCAACTGCATCAGAATCTAAAGTCTTTTCGCTAAAAGTCAATTACGTCCAACACAACGACTGCGTTTAGCGTCAACTACTTGTGTTCACGTCGAAGTTCTGCAAAGAGTACGAGAAATCATACACTTCTTTTTTGCTGGGATTCTGCAAAGAGCGTCGCTTAACGGTCGTTGCCGTCACAAACATTTTTTATTGTTCGAATGTTGGCGGATTTGTTTAGTTTTGCGTTTTCGTTTGTGATGTTTTCGAATTGATCTAAGCTAAAATCGGCTCCATTTCGTATTGGATTCGATTCAGCTCAGCTGGGCACGCACGCACATACATAAATCCTCAGCCTCGACTCCGAACAAAGATCTGCAAGCGAATTGATTGGTTTTGTGGAATTCGAAAAATTTCCAAACTGCTTGGTTGAAATTCTCTTTCCTTGTTTGGAATGTTGGTATCACTGTTTTTTTCTCTGTCATCGTTTCTGTTCAATTTTATTTGGTAACGCTTAACTTTACTGCAACGGAATTTTTACTATTGCAATAGGAAAAAAATTATTTTATAGGAACTATAATTTTTGCTGGGATCCAAAGTTAATGGTTGATTAATAAAAATTTGTAGCTCAGAAAACCAATGGGAACCACTGAAAAATAGATGATTATTTTGATCTTGAACTGGGATTGCCATTCGAAATGGATTAATTAAATACAACAACGGAAAAGAATTGATTATTTCTAATTCTAAAAATGGTTGGTTAGTTGGAACCCTAAAAAATAAATACTTCCAGAATTGGGATGCTTCCCATAAATAAGTATAATTTTTTGAGAATTTTTGGATCACAGTCAGTTAGTAGGGACCCTTAAAATATGTAAACAATTGGGACCCTAAAAATACGTGCGTGGTCAGTTTAGGACCTTGAGAATAACAATTCATTTTTTACTGCCTCTAACAGAGGCTGGGACTCCTGGACAAAAACTGATTCTATTTGAATCCAAACAAAAAAGAATTCTTCAAATTGGAATGCCATTAAATAGGATTGGATAATTTTATCCCCAGAAAAAATAATCTATTTGAATTCAAGAAAATAATCTCTCAACTGGGATTGCTCTCAAATAGGACTGGTTGAGTTTTTGAGACTCTACAAAACACTCGCTTAGTTTGAACCCTAAAAACACAAAGTCCATTGGGACCTTAAAAAAAGTTGATTTTTTTGAATACTTCCGAAATTGCTTATTTATTAGGACCCTAAAGGTAGAAATAATTTCTCATAACCTTTTAAAAAAAGGTAGTCAATTAGGACCCCAGAAAAAAACTATTTTATTCGAATCCAAGTAAAGAATCTCTCAAGTGGGATTGTTCTCTAATAGGATTGGTTGATTTTTTAAGACTCTAGAAAATATTCGCTTATTTTTAACCCTGAAATCACGTAGTCATTCGTCAAATCACGTATAGACCCTATACAAAAATTATTATTAAGACCCTATGAAAAAAGGTATTTCATTAGAATCGAAGGAAAGAATTCTTTAAGTGGAATTGGTTAATTTATTTGGAACCCTAAAAAATAGTTTTTGAAGGTGATTTTTTCATAAAAACGGTTGATATGCTGATCTGTACAAAAAAAGGTTGCTTAGTTGGAACCCTAAAAAACGTTTTATAAGCATTCAAATAAAATAATTTTTTTGAAACTCCAAAAATAGAATTCTATAAATGGGAAATGCCGTTTAATAAGTGCTAGTTGACTTATTGAGCCGTTAGAGAAGAATAGCTGCTAGTCTGAGACCCTAAAAAATGAGGTTTTATAATAAACTATATCAACTTAAGGCAGAGCTATTGGACTTAAATTTTTCTCCCCAACAAAGATTTTAAGTTATTATTTTTTTAAAAAAGTATTGAAGAAAAATAACTCTTTGGTCTTAAGAAGACTTTAATATAAAAATACCTCGCAGAGAAATAACTTACAGAGTTCAGAATAAAAGAGTTTAATAGAAATTCGCCTACTTATAAAGGGATTTAGAAAAGTCAAAGAGACTGTTTGAATAGTAGTAAGCCTAGCCCTTAGGTTAAAAACCCCTTTGACCAATTGCAGTATTCAACGATGAACGACTATTTTGACGGAAAATTTTCACAATACTTTCAAGGAATGGAGGGTATGCACCGAAGTACTTGTGTGGGAGAATAGAACCCTCTGTCCACATTTTTTATGGTCATTTTTTAATGAATTTTTTCTCATCTCATTTTGATATCGTAAATTTTTTCCCACAAGGTAATTTTTTTTTCACCACTCACTAGAACTAAAAAATAAATAAAATAATGTATAAAAAAATGTTTTACCGTGTTTTTTTTGTTTTAAAATAATTCTGATAATTTCCAAAAACTTTTTCTGAGCAAAATGGATTTTTTTTTGTACGTTTTGAAAAATAGTTTTCGTAAAAGTTTTCTAAAACTTTCCCTAAACAATTCTGACATTTTTTTTTCCGAAACAATATTTTAATTTACTTCAATTCTTTTTTTTTGTTTTTTTTTTTTGCTGTGTTTTATAGGATGACCCCCCCCCCCCCCTCCTTTCTGTTCCCTATTCACTAAATAGCACACATAATACAGATTTTTTTTTTGCAAGCTCCCAGGTGTTTTTTCTAGTGCTTCAAATCTCAGGTATTTGATGCAAAGGCAAGTTGATATTCCTGCAGGAAGATGAAAATACCGAAAACCGACTCTGTATGCGTTCAGTCAACCCAGCGTAGAAGAGAACATGTGTGGGAGGAAGGGATTCATTCGCTATCGCAGCAAGTCGCACTCTTTTTTGCCGTTCTCTCTATTTTTCTGCGCCACGTAAGAGAAACACGATCAGCAGTGAGAGGAAGGAGAGAAAACGACGCTCCTCTTTCGATCATTTGATTTTTGACGTACAGCGTTGACGCTTCTCTCACAAACCAAATCGATAGTTTCTCTGCGCTAATGCAGGCCTTGACGCTGCAACGATGCCGACGAGATGATTGAACGTTCAGAGAGTATGAAGGCCGTCTGTGGTCTCCCTTTCGGAATTAACAAAAATTGTTCACAAAAACAATTCTCTTCCTCCGCGTTCGCCCTCTGCAACAGTTCTCATGCACGCACAACAAAATTTCTATGCGCAAACATAAAACCGAGTATTTTATAGCCAATGCTGCTGCTCTGGGGCTGTTGTGTGTTCCTTGTTTTGCTGACGTTTTTATTATTGCTTTTTGGGTTTATTATTTTTTTCATAACTTTTTTTTATTTAGGTTTTTTTATTTAGTTTTTCTTTTTCTGGTGCGCCTAAAAAACTTGGGAATAAATATTCTCCGATTGGAAATTTTGTTGAAATATAAACTTTTGGTCAGCAACAACAATTTCTATTTAATTGGAAATTTTTTTTTCTAAGCCTCATCAGCTCAACTCTTGTCTGCACAATTGTGCATTGGCCAAATACGGGCATAGGCTGTACATACACACATACATGCAGATATGATTAACAAAACAATTCTGAGCTGTCATAGTTTTTCTCTCGATTCAGAGAAGTGCAATTAATTTCTCTATGACACGTGTCAGATTCAAATGTGGCAGTCCGGAAGAGAAAAATTTTACTACCAGATTTTTTGTTAATAAATTTATATTTTCCGTATTTTTAAGAGTATTTTTTTTATATATATAATTTTAATGAAAGGAATTTTCTCTAGAAAATAAAAAAAATTATATCGGTTTTTGCAATAGCAACTTGACACTTTTGAGTATTTTCATATTGAAAATACTCAAAAGTGTCAAGTTTCTATTGAAAAACCCGATATTTATTCAGTGGCACCCCTCCTCTGAGGTCCAAAATCAATGACATCTCTCTGAGGTCAAATGTGCCTATTATTGCTGGATATTCTGTAATCTCAATAACAATGCAAATTCGCTGTTTGGTCATAGATAGCGTGAGTGAGCGTATTAAGCTACGCCATACTTTTTTTATGATTTTGACATCTGTCAACATTAATCAGTGCACATTGTCAGCAATTTCGTACAACAACATACATTTTTCCTTTGGTAATCATATCTAGTTTTGTGCCAGAAGAAGAGCATATTCGAGAAGTTCTGCTTTTCTGCTTCAATTTTAAGAAATCGGCTGCCGAATCGCATCGAATGCTTATGGAGGCTTATGGTGACAGTGCTTTATCAGAAACAACGTGCCGAGATTGGTTTCGTCGGTTCAAAGACGGCAATTTTGACTTGTGGGACAAGAAGCGTGAAAATCGGTCTAGGAAGGATGAGGACCATCAATTGCAGGCTCTTTTGGACGAAGACGATACCCAATAGCAAAAAATGCTCACGGAGTAATTGGGTGTTACTCAACCAGCCATTTCCATGCGTCTGCGTGCCATGGGGAAGATTGAAAGGATTGAAAAATGGGTGCCGCATGAATTGAACGATAACCAAATGGAGCGACGCCAAAACACATGTGAAATCTTGCTCGCCAGACAAAAAAAAAGACGTTCCTGCATCGGATTGTGACAGGCGATGAAAAGTGGGTATATTTCAAGAACCCTAAACGCAAGAAATCGTGGGTTGATCCCGGCCAGCCATCGACATCTTCTCCAAAACCAAATCGCTTCGGACGGAAGAAGATGCTGTGCGTTTGGTTAGATCAGTAGGGTATCGTCTACTATGAGATGTTTAAACCTGGTGAAACTGTCAATGCCCACCGCTACCACCAACAACTGATCAAATTGCACCGTAATCTGCGTGAAACAAGGACGGATTATCAAAAAAGACATGACAAGCTGATTTTCCTCTACGACAACGCACCATCGCACACGTCAAAATTGATCCGAAACTACTTGGAGACACTCAACTGGGAGGTGTTACCCCACCCCGCTTATTTACCACACCTGGTGCCTTCCGACTATCACCTGTTTTCGTCGATGGGCCACGTGCTCGCTGAGCAGCACTGCAATTCTTACGAAGACGTCCGAAATTGTCTTGATGAGTGGTTTGTCTCGAAAGAAAAGGAATTTTTTTGGCGTGGTATCCACAAATTGCCCGAGAGATGGGAAAAATGTGTAGCTAGTGAGGGCAAGTACTTTGAATAAATTTGTTTTTGCTTTCTATGAAAAAAACATGTTTTTTTAACTAAAAAACAGCGGATTTAAGGTTATACACCTAGTAAATAATTTTTTATTTATTGACTCATATTATGAAGAAGGATAAATTCTTAATAGTGCTTGAAAATTAATTCAATCCCTACACAACATGTGCTAAGACCCTTGACAAGTTAAAGAACGTATTTAGAAGAAAAGAACCACCCATAAAAGTTTGCAATTTTTATTATTATTTTTGGAGTCACCAAATTCAAATAAAAAGTAAAGGAAAAAAAATTTCACAGAAAATTTGATGAAATTTTAAATATGCCCAAAGGCGACAATTCCCACAATGAATTTTCGATGTTTTGTTTTTTGTCATTCGCTCATCTTTTTCCCTTCGATTTTACTTTAAAATTTACTTAATGGCAGTCAAAAATTAATTTAACGTCACTTTCTCTAAATTGACGATGTGGCCACCAGACGACAGTATCTAACATTCAGAATTTAATAAATTTTTTTTTTTTTGCTTTGCGCACAAATAATTATTTAAATCGAAGGAGAGAAAACAATCGAATGCTTTATGGTTTTTTGTTGCTAGAACCCATTTGATATTAATTAAAATGAATCTTTTCAAATTGATTTTATTTAAGGCGACATTTATAAAAAATACAAAAAAAAATAGAAACAAACCGAAACAATTTTTTTGTAGAGTTTGGAGAAATTTTTTTATTATTTCTGACATTAAACTAATAAAATTCTGTTTAAGAAGATTGGTGTATGGTCCTTAAGAAATGTTGTATGAATAGAAGTGAAGAGACCATCGACATGCAAAGCAATTGGATTCAATTAGTTTGACGAGCAGAGCTTGAAGATGATGGTAGGCAGTGTATTGTGATGATTATGATCATATTTGAAATGGGAAATAAAAATGGATGATGGGTGATCTCATGGATGGTGAAGATGGCTGTGATTGTTGGTTCGTTTCAAACTTTACGAGAATAGAGCGTGAACAATGAAATTCACTGTCAGTTTCCAGACGGCCCAACAACATCTGATGATAATTTTCTTATTTTTGGTTTTTTTTTTAGTAAATTTATTAAGAAGGATTTTTACCATTGTTGTCTTGATAAAATAACAAAATTTTTTGTTGAAAATGAATATTTTTACAGATTTTTTTTTCATAGTTAAAAAAAAGTTTTGATTTTATTCGTTTTTGGGATCTTTTCAATTGAATTAGGGAAATTTTTTTTGCTCCATACTTCAACAGGGTAATATTTTTGTAATCTTTTTTAATTGTAATTTTCCATTTAACAGAATTAAAGTTATTAAAAAAAATGAGAGAATCGAACAATTTCGGATGAATTACAGTGCAGAATTCCTTTTTAAAAAGAGGGAAATTTTTTAATAGGAATTCTGCACTGTAATCTATTGTAACATCCCCTAAAGATATTATTTATTAAAAATATATTGGAACAAATTAAATTAAAAAAAATAAAAATAAAAATAACATCGCTTAATTTTCTGAATGATTGTCATTGGGACTTTCTATGGTCTAACAGGGAAATTTTTAAGAACCATTTTATACTGAAACGACCTATCGGGACATTTTCTTTAACTAACAGAATAGATGGACTTTGGATGATATTTTGCCATAAAAAATTTTTGAATTTAATTTACTGAGCATTTTTGGATTGGGAGTTTCTATAGTTTAAAAGGGAAATTTTTTCTTGGATCGTTCCAATACACTGTAAGGTGCAAAAAAAATTATTTATTTAAAAATAACAAAACAAAATAATTTTGGATAATTTTTTTAAAAACGAGAAAAATTGCATCAGTTAATTTAGCCAATAATTGCCATTCGGACTTTCTATGATCTAATAGGGAAATTTTCAAAGACCATTTCATACTAAACGTCCTATCGGGGCTTTTTTTTAAATTTTTAGAAAAGACAGATTTTGGATGATATTTGACCATAAAATTTTTTTTGGATCCAATTTACTAAATATTTTTGGATTGGGACTTTCTATAGTCTAAAAGGGAAATTTTTAAGAACAATTTCATACTGAAACGTCATATCGGGACTTTTAACAAAATAGACCGAGTTTGGATGATATTTTACCAGAAAAATTTTTTGGATCTAATTTACTGAGCATTTTTGGATTGGGATTTTCTATAGTTTAAAAGGGAAATTTTTCTTGGATCGTTCCAATATACTGTAAAGTCCCAAAAATTTTTTATTTATTTAAAATTACCGAAACAAACTACTTTTCGATGACTTTTTAATAAAGAGAAAAATTGCATTGCTTAATTTAACGAATAAAAAAAACATTTTATACTGAAACGTCTTACCGGGACTTTGTTTTTTAAGTTAATATAATAGACAGATTTGAGATGATATTTTACCATAAAACAATTATTGAATGCAGATTTACTGAGCATTTTTGAATTGGGACTTTCTATAGTTTAAAAGGGAAATTTTTTCTTGGATCATTTCAGTCGCAAAAAATCGTCTTTCTCAAAAAATAACGTAATAAACTATTTTATAATTATAATTTCAAATTTTTTTAAAAAAAAAACGTACTTCCGATTATGGAGGATTTTCTATTATAGTCTGAGAGGGAAATTTTTCTGAACCATTCTGCACTGTACCATAAGAATATTAACGGATTATCTATTTTGTGGTTTTAAAAGTACAGTACTGCCATAATGACTATTGGCAATTAATATATGTCATACAAATGAATATTTAAGGTTTGCTATTTTACATTTAACGATCGTCTTATTGAAAATAAGCTGAATTGGTTGCTTGAACAACAGACTTTGCATGCTGATTTTTTGTATAAATTTGGTTCAGAGCAAAGAGGCTTTTTTTTAATAAGTAAAATTACCATGAAAACCCACCAGTGACGGTCTGTTGTGCATTAAGGTCTGAACGTATAATTGGCACGTATTTCTTTTAAAATGAAGAACAACTGACCTTTCATCAACAATTCTAGGTGCTATTTATTGCCCAAAACTTGACATTTTTTTTATCTGGACCATATGTGGTTTCAGTAAAAACGCACCTAGAAAAAAACGCAAGCCTTATAACATAATAAATTTTGGCTTCTTTGAGCAAAAACTTCCCAGAACGTGTAATATCGAGATTTGGTGATGTCAATTGGGTTCCAAAAATTGTGCTATTTGACATCTTTTTATTGTAGAGCTAAGCAAAAGATCGTTTTTACATAGATAATCGTCAAATTTGAGAGCATTTAAAAACTAACATCCCTCAAGTTAACTGCCGAATTACAGTCCGAAATGTGCAAGAAAGTCATCAAATATTATCTTAAAAGAATAATTGCAAAATATGAGCAATAAATTAAAATAATTTTTTTAGCAAAATCCAAATTTAAAGTGCAATTTCATTTAACTTTACTTTCCAAATAATAAACTGAATAATTCGATATTTATCAAAATTTACAAGAATAGGCCAATTTTGGATGATATTTCAACTAATTTACCGAATATTTTCCTAAGGACTTTTGTAAGGTCAAAAGAGGAAATTTTTGTGCATCATTTTTTGTTATTAAAAAAGGTGAACCCAATTTAGTGCGCACGAGACTAAGGACTTTTGTAAGGTCAAAATAGAGAAATTTTTGTAGACCATTTTGCATTATAATTAAAATGTGCACCAGAACAAACCGATTTTTTTGCACCAGAACAAACAAGAAGAATTTATGCTTTCCAGGAAAAATTAAGAAAGACTAATTCCCCAAAAACTTCACACAACAAAAAAAGAAAACACAATTTCCTTTTCGACTTAGTTCACTACGAAAAGTATGAGAAAAAAATCAATTCGAATTTTTACGATTTTATTTTAGTTGAAAAGAGAAACATTTTTTTAGACCTCTTTCTCGGTGGTTGAGTTTAAGTTAGAAGAAATATCACAAAAATCATAAGACCGCCTATGAGTCATTTTTTTACAGACGGCAGCACTGATAGGGAAAATTCCATTTTGGCCTTTTTTTAATTCCACATTTTTGTTTACATTCCAGAATTGCGTTCGTAAACTGCCATTGAATTATTTCTTGAAAGTCGAAACGTTAACATAGCAAACAGAACGCAGATTTTCAATTTCCTTCCAATTTTTTTTTTTTTTGGTTTTGCATTCGTTCTTTGTTGGTATTTCATCGACGAAATCGTTTTGCATAAAATCAGTTCTATGGCAGTAACTGTAGACCTTCATATGATAGGAAGGTTGATGGTTTTATGTTAGACCATGCACCTCGGTAACGCACAGGAGAAGCTGAGAGCCGTAAGATAATAACAGAGTTATAGTCTTGCCAAAAAACTGGGACATTCCTGGTGTGTAATATTATTCAAGAGTTCGATTAAAAGAACTTGGTTTTCAATACAAAAGCGCTGAAAGCTAGAATATTCGATACTTTCCGATAGGTAGAGAGATATTAAAGAAAATTATTTTTTTATTGTTTTGATTTTGTTTGGACATCTTAGGTTCGATCGATCACCCACCTTGAGAAGGAACGAAATGAGTCACTGAACAAATTTGCAACCGTTTTGTAAGGAATTTGCTTCATTATTTTTTTACCTTTATTTGCATTTCAGTCAAAACATAAAATCATGTGTACACGATAGAAATTCGATTTCATAATAACCCCCACCTCCATACCTCCTCCTCCTCTTTTACGTTATTTATTACCGCCTATTTGGACAATCGACAATATTCACACGAGTTTTAAATGCATATGCCTTCTTGGTGGGCACAGAGACCATTTTGAAAAATTTAATTTTTTTCATTCATTTATTTGTTGGAAGGGGGGAGGGGGGGTAGGTTTAAAGATATTTTTATGAATTAATCGGCAGTGCATCCCCAATCTCTAAAGGCAATTCAATAGAGAAAAAAAATTAAAAAGTTGGAAAGGGTCTGAAAATGTTAGGATAAAAAATTACGTGATACCTAAACTTCTAGATCTTCATGATCGTGGTTTTTGTTTAACTTCCTGGGAAGTGGTATGACCTAGAAAAAAACCAAAATAATCGCGAAAAGCTTTAAAACTTGTGCGAAAATTATGGGAGACCTTAACTTCTGGGTAGTAAGTAAGACGGTTTTCCTTTTTTGGGGTCAAGGGCCCCAATCGATAAAAGCATGGAAGAAGAAAAATCTGTGCATGCCAGGTGGCAGCCAACAGCGCCTCTCGCAGTCAGTCTAATATTTGCGGAAAATTTTTATTGATAAATTTACACTCCTAATTTGGACTGAAAATTTACATAAAGTTTTTTCTGCCAATTATTTTTCATATTTTTGCTGCCAATTTTTATTCATCAAAACAATTTTCTTTTCTGGCAGTTTTTTTTTGCTGAAAGATTTTGTGGAAGATTTTCGCTGACAATTTTTGAGGAAAATTTTTGCTGACAGTTTTTGTTGAAAAGTTTTGCTGACAGTTTTATTAAAAATGTTTGTGCCAACTTTTACTTAATCTCTTTTTTGCTGCCAATTTTTATTCATCATTTTTAAGCAAAAATTTTTTCTTGCTGACAGTTTCTATAAAAACTGTTTGCTGCCAATTTTTTTTGGAAAATTTTTGCTAAAAGATTTTGTGGAAAATTTTTGCTGACAGTTTTTGTGAAAAATTTTCGCTGATAGTTTTTGTGAAAAAGTTTTGCTGACAGTTTTTGTTGAACATTTTCGTTAACAGTTTTTTTTTTAAATTTCTGCGACTATTTTTAACTGAAAATTTGGAGAAGTTTTATTGAAAATGTTTGCTGCCAATTTTTACCGAATACTTTTTTTTGCTGCTCATTTTTATTCATCATTTTTAAGCAAACATTTTTTTTTTGCTGACAGTTTCTATAAAAAATGTTTGCTGCCAATTTTTTTTGGAAAATTTTTGCTGAAAGATTTCGTGGAAAATTTGTGCTGACAGTTTCTGCGAAAAATTTTCGCTGACAGCTTTAGTAGAAAAATTTTGCTGACCGTTTTTGTTGAAAATTTTCGTTAACAGTTTTTTTTTTAAATTTCTGCAACTATTTTTAACTGAAAATTTGGAGAAGTTTTATTGAAAATGTTTGCTGACAATTTTTATTCATTATTTTTAACAAAACATTTTGAAGAATTTTCAAATTTATGAAGAATTTTTTGTTATACTTTTTAATGATAACTTTTGCTGCTAACTTTTACGTCAAGATTTCATAAAAAAATTGTATTACTGATAATATTTACTAAAGATTTTCGCTGCTCATTATTATGAAAATTAGCGAAACATTTTTGCTGACACTTTTAAAGAATAATTTTTGCTTCTAATTTTAACTAAAAATATTTGCTGAGAATTTAAGGTAAGTTTTTACTCTTATTTTTACTGACAACTTTTGACGAAATTTTTTACTGCTTATTTTCAAGGATAATTTTTGTTGACAATTTTTACGGATAATTTTTACCAAAAATATTTGCTGACAATTTAAGAAAAGTTAGCACTAATTTTATTAATAATTTTTACATTTAATCCTAACGTGACATTTTTACTGACAATTTTCTCAACTTATTTTTATGAAAAATGTTCAATGAAAATTTTTGCTAACAATTTTTACCTGAAGATTTTTGCTGCTAATTTTTACTACAAAATTTTTCTACTAAATGTTACTGACAATTTCTAACGAAAAACGTGAAACCGAACAGGATACTCCTAAATGATGTGTGTACATGCTCCTAATTTATTGCCTTGTATTAAAAGGACCTAAATTGTACACGTATAACCTAAAAATATGTTCAGTATTTTCTTTTCGCTTTAAGTAAAAATAGTAAAAAAAGAATTCTTTAATGTGACGCTCTTAGTAAATTTATTTTCTTTGCGTGAATTTTTCAACATTGGAATTGAAGCATTCTTCCGTGTTTAGTTTTGCTGGCCAGTAAATAGAAATATTCTGTTCTGTTAAGTAAAATTTCATAATCGACAAAGTGCACTCATTGTTTCTTTCCCTTTTATTTTAGTGCGACCATAAACATAATCCATAAAATACTCCAATTTCCTTAGTTTTTTTTAGTCGCCCACCTTCACGTAGAGACCAATCGTTAATGTCTAACGTTTGAGACAATAGCTTGCATAAATTTTATTATTGAAAAAATTGTCTTTTCTACCTACAGCAAGACCTACTGATGGTGAAGAGAAATTAAATGAGAAGAAAAACATTCCCGACAATATTGAAATGTGACAAAAGAAAGACAGCAAAATAAAAAACAAAGCAAAATAATTAGTAACAACGACATTCAAGCAAAATAAGGCCACGACCTCAGAATGGTGTGTACACGAAGACAGCAGCAGCAGCAGCAGCCGCATTGCATTAGATTGCATCGCATTGTAACACACCGAAACTTTTCCGCTAGAGGCGTAACGTTTGGTCACTGTCACTTGTGCGGGGAAATGCCACATCGTCCAATTTATGACATTCACTTGGTGTTGACATTTGCGAGTTTGTTTTTTTCTCTCTTTCTCTGTCAAAGCTTTTATTTTTGTTATGTCTTTTGTTGTCATAAATATTTGCAAAGGAAATTAACGAAGAAGTGATGTGGGGACGTTGAAAAATTCATGAGTCACAGTTCAGCTTTGTAGA
Source organism: Atherix ibis (assembly GCA_958298945.1). Taxonomy (NCBI): domain Eukaryota; kingdom Metazoa; phylum Arthropoda; class Insecta; order Diptera; family Athericidae; genus Atherix; species Atherix ibis. The sequence goes on from OY282609.1 coordinate 81,771,235, forward strand.
AGGGGCAGGGTTTAGTTGGCAATTCAAAGAAGGGACAAGTGTTTTCATGTGTCACTCATATGACTGTGACTAAGTAATTGTATCGCACGCGCTCGAATAATTTCAGACGTCCGTTTCGACTGCAGCCCGGATTTGATGGAAAACCACAACATCAATGGAAATTTTCAATTGCAAAAACAAACGCAGCTGCACTGAGTTGGTGGGGGACGGACCTGGGACTGGGGGAATGATGCATTTTTCTGTATTCACATTGATGACTGTTTTTTTCAGTATTGTAATGAGTTTTTAAAAAATTCGATATTTTCCTCAATTTCAGTACTAAGAATATTTTTTATAATCGATTCGTAACGAGCCATCGGATTGGTCTTATGTAAATGACGAGGAAACCATCTACATTCAAACGGGAATGTTTGAGCTTCTCTCTAAGAAAATTTGATTTAAATCAAAACACGTTTTAGAGGAAAAAAAACTAGGTGTTCTCGATTTTTCGGAGAATAAAGACCTCCGAAGTTGGTTGGAAAAAATCTGTTTTCAAAATACAAAATGAGTTAATATTTTTGGAACAAGAAGCCTTCAGTCATTTTCAAAATCTTGTGACCTATATTTTCTTTCCAAAGCTAGGTTTTCCAAATTTTTTCAAAATAAGGATGTCTGAATTTTTTGTTAAAAATAAAGATTTCTTTAGTTTCTTAAAATTAGGATACATACACTTTTTAAAAACTAGCACGACTACTTTTCATTAAAGCCTAGTCTTTCGAAAAATAAGGTCACTAATTTTTCTTTTTGCAACTAAGCTCAATGAGTTTTTAAGACTGTCTTTTCTTTCTTTTTTAATCAAAGTGCAATGTTTTTTCAATAAAAGCAGCGATTCTAGATATTTTCAAAATTGAAGTGACGGAATTTTTTTAATGGAAGAATGTCTACGTGTCTTTCAAAGCAGAGTAACCCTAGTGTTTTTTCCTCCAAAAAAGATTTTTTTTTGCCTAGGACACCTGACCTTCATAAAATTAATATGTTTCAGATTTTTTTAAAAAGAAATTTAGGCAACCTTTTTTAAAAAATGCTCAATTTAATTTTTTTATGGAAAATTGATGGTCTCGATTTTTTTGAAACTGGGTAGGTTGAATTCTTTTTAAAGGCAAGAACTGTTTAATTAGTTTGAATCGTGGCACCTGGATTTTTTTTTAAATTTCCCAAACTAGGGTGGCCGTTTTTTTAAAGACGATAATAACAAGATTTTTTTTTTAGAATTCTGAATTTTTCAGAACGAAAGCCGTCTGTATTTTTTGCCAAGGAGCGTCCAGATTTTTTTTCAATTTAGAATTCCGAATGTCAAGGATCGAATATCTTTGCTTTGTTGTCAAGGATCGTCTAGATTTTTTCCAAATTTGGGATTCCGAATTTTTCAAACGAAAGCCGACTGCATCTTTTGTGAAGGAGGATCTAGATTTTTTCAATTAAGGATTCCGAATTTCCAAACAAAACCTTTGATGTCAAGGAGCGTCTAGATTTTTTTTTTCAAATTAGGATTCCGAATTTTCCAAAAAAAAGCCGACTGTACTTATTATCGAGGAGGGTCCAGATTTTTTTTCAATTTAGGTTTCTGAATTACCAAAAGAAAGCTATTTTTTGTCAAGGAGGATCTAGATTTTTTTGGAATTTAGTATTCCGAATTTGTCAAACGAAAGCTGACTGTATTTTTCATCAAGGAGGATCTATATTTTTCTTCAATTTAGGATTCCGAATTTTGACAGGAAAGCTGACTGTATTTTTTTTCTCAAGGTGCGTCCCAATTTTTTTTCAATTTAGAATTCCGGATTTTCAAACGAAAGCTGACTGTATTTTTTTGCCAAGGAGCGTCTAGATTTTTTTTCAATTTAGGACTCCAAATTTTTCAAACGAAAGCAGACTGCATTTTTTGTCAAGAAGCATTTAGATTTTTTTAGAAATTAAATTAGACCTTATCAAAATATTTCTCAACCCTTTTTACTACATCTAAAGTAGAGAAGAAAACGGAGGAATTTCGTGTGCAATTCATTCGAATTCGATTAAAAGACGGAAGCGACTATGCAGAAAAATGAAACGAAACAATTGGAAAATAATTACGCCAAATAAAACAACAGAAAAAAAATCATTTTAAAGAGGATCTCCGGTTTGGTTGTTTTGCTTACACAATTCTCGATTTTTGAATAAATTTTCATTTTTGTACGGTTACCAAATCCACATGAGGTAAGGCAGCCGACACTCGCAGATGCAACAGCCTCGAACCGACAATCCAAATCGACGTGATACGAAAATTCCATCCGTCATAAAGCGAATGCCATCAGCGACAACCTTGTTGGGCAATTTGGGTTCCGCTTTTTAATCCGGAAATTCCTCTCGACGGTGTATAGACAAGTTACCTCGCTGCTTCTTAAACAGCCTTCTTTCTTTCTTTCTTTCTTTCTTTCTCTTTGGTTTATTTCTGGTTGGTCTTTTTTTTTTTTTGGTTGTTCGTTTTGCGCCTTTCTTTGGTTTTCACCGCTTTTTCATTTTTGTGTAACTTCCTTTCGACGAATCACTTTCGAGAGACCCCAGCACAGCAAACACATACGGCCATGTTAACTTTGGAACATTCCCCCTGGTATGCTCGTCAAAAAGTCGTTTCCCGTTAAGTCGACGAAAGCAAAAACGTTCACTTACGAAAGGTCGCTTGGTTGGTCGGTCGGTCGTCGATGCTAATTATTTGTACGCCATTCTCTGTCACAGCTGATTATTATTACAGTCCGTCGTGAATGCAGGCGATTGTGTAACTTTCAAGAGTAAACATCACTAAGACTAGTTGCGGAGGAGGAGAAATCGTATCACAAAAGTTCGACGAACCTTCGATTGACCAAGGCCGTCGACGTCTGTTTATGATTTCAATTTTTGCTGTTGGCAAAAGACTTTTGCGAAATGAGTTTTTGGTAGGAAATTTTCTAACCAACAATATTGAAAATTATACCAATTTTTTTAGCTAAAGAAAATAGTTGACAACATTTTTAATAGTTCAGAAATCCAGTTCGGTTACGGTTTTTTCTCTTTGAAGTTGAAATTTTTTTTATGGCAACGCCGGAAGACTGTTTAAAAAATTGATTTAAAATTTACGCCCAATTAGAAGAGAAATTTCTGATATAATTCGATTCGAATTAAGTGTGTACGAGAAGCTTTTCATATCAATAGTTCATGGTGTTTTCCGACAGATGGAGTTAAAAGCTAATAGCTCAGTTGCCGCTAGGCACATTGTGACAACACTTAACGCACGTTTGAAAGATGGCACTTGAAGCTATGATGTTAATGGAGCTTTTTGTAGGTGAAAGAGCCAGAATATATCCTCGACAATGCAGGGGGGGAAGACCCAGAATATATCCTCGACGATTAAAGGAAAGAGCCAGAATATATCCTCGACGATTAAAGGAAGATGGATCCACCCACTTTAAGGTGGACGCTGATGCGATATGTCCTACTTGTAGACCAACAATCGGGGATGCGAAAATAATCGACAACAGCTACCCCCGAAGCACTTCTTTACACAAATTATAATATCTCAGGCATGCGGGGGGCGGGGCGTTTGTGCTGTGCGGAAAAAGCTAGACACGCATCCCGAAAAATAAAAAAAGGGCAACCTAGCTAGAGTCAAAATAGACTTGACGATGTTCGCGTGCCTTATGAATTGAGTGTGAAAAACAACACCCTGCGATAGGCTACTGAAGCGCAATGAAATCGAGCTATTTCTGAAGCAAATCATAACAGGCAATGAAAAATTGGTAAAATATGAGATCTAAAGACAGGGTTTAGAAAGAAACTCAATGAATTGAGTATAAAAACAAGATGGACCAACTTAAAATCTGCGTTACGCTGCTGAAGGACAATGAAATCGAGCCATTTCTTAAATTTTTAAATGAGAAAATTATGGTTTAGCTCAGAAAAATTTTAAAGCACTTAATTTACAGTCAGTGAATTGCCAGAATTACCATACAGACTGGATTGTGAATACTTTTTTTTTTAAGAATCTTAGGTCTGCGAATTAAAATAAAGGTCAGACATTATCGAAAATAATCTAATTTCACCAAAAATTTCCCGAGTTGACGTGGCCGTAAAGGTTTATAAAATATATTGAATTTGTTCCCATTTTTTTAACGGAAGAAAAATATTCAAAAATTTGGCATTTCTTTTAAAATTTTATTAACAAAACTTATGTAATTGCAAAAATACCTTCAAATAGGATTTCTTCCCGAAAATATTCAATGGGGAAAAGGTGAAATTGGCAGCAACAGACAGCGACGCTATCAATAACGATAAAAATTACAACAAAACCCATAAAATCAGCGTCGAGAACGGTTGGAAGATAAAAACAGACGAAAACAAACAATCGAACCACGATCAAAAACTGTTCGTTGAATGGAATTTGTAGTGTTCAGAAAGAATGCTGTCCCAAATTCCGAGAATTTCAAGTTCAAATCAGTGTTGCGTTTCTGTAATTTTGACTTATTCTCTCTGGGCCCCTTTATTGTTTTTCCCCTTTTCCATTTGTATTTTTTGAGTTTTTTTTTACGCCATGTGCACATTAACCTCAACCGTATGACAACCGCATGAATGGTGGGTAATCGAATGAATGCTCAAGCAAATTATTTTGAAATTTACCAAAGAGAAAAAAAATATCACAAAAAAGCATTACAAAAAAAGACAGTAATAATAATAATAATAATAAAAATACTTGTCAAATTTGAATTGGAAAATATTTTGCAAAAAATTTGGACTCTTTTATTTAATTGAGAAAAAACAATTTTTTTGTTCAGTTGACAAGTGATGTGATATTAATGTGACGAGTTCTAAGGGCAGAGTCGGAGAGCTTTTAATTAAGTTCCAAGGACTGGCGGGGAAAGACTGGAGTCCAACAGTGAATGCCAAACTTTTACTTCGTTGTGAATGCCAAACTTTTACTGCAAGATTTTTTTTTATGAAGAGTAATTTTAGGTAAATTATAGCAAATTGAAGAAAAAAACAATTTTACTTGAAATTTTTACCGAAAATAAAAAAAAAATAATTTAAAAACTTTTACTGTAAATTATTTTTACTGAAAATTATTTTTACTAGCAAATATTTTTGCTGGGAATTTTTTTGACCGTAAATTTTTTTGCTGAAAATTATTTTGACAGAAAATTTGTTATTACAGAAAATTTTTTATTGAAAATTATTTTTACCGTAAATTATTTTTACAGAAAATTAGTTTTACTAAAAATTTGTTTTTACTGGAAATTATTTTTCTGAAAATTTCTTTTACTGGCAAATATTTTTGCTGGAAATTTTTTATACCATAAATTTTTTTGCTGAAAATTTTTTTGACAGAAAATTTGTTTTTACAGAAAATTTTTTTACTGAAAATTATCTTTACCGTAAATTATTTTTACAGAAAATTAGTTTTACTAAAAATTTGTTTTTACTGAAAATTATTTTGACTGAAAATAAATTTTACTGAAAACTTTTTTTTACTGAAAATTTCTTTAACTGGCAAATATTTTTGCTGGAAATTTTTTATACCGTAAAGTTTTTTGCTGAAATTATTTTTACAGAAAATTTGTTTTTACAGAAAATTTTTTTCCTGAAAATTATTTTTACCGTAAATTATTTTTCCCGAAAATTTTTTTACTGGCAATTAATTTTGCTGGAAATTTTTTTTACTAGAAATTATTTTTACTGACAATTATTTTTACTGACAATTATTTTTAATGAAAATTTGTTTTTATAGAAAATCATTTTTACTGAAAATTATTTTTACTGAAAATTTGTTTTTACAGAAAATTATTTTTACCGTAAATTATTTTTACTGGAAATTATTTTTACTGACAATTATTTTTACTGACAATTATTTTTACTGTAAATTATTTTTACTGAAAATTATTTTTACTGACAATAATTTTTACTGAGAATTATTTTGACTAGAAATTATTTTGACTGAAAATTATTTTTACTCGTAATTGTTTTTGCTCAAATTTTTTTTACTGGAAAATATTTTTACTGGAAATTTATTTTTACTAATTTTAATTAGCTTCAAAAAATTCATCGATTTTTTTTGGCATGAACGTTAACATTAGAAATTCATGTTAAAAAGCGTTAGGGAAAAAAGTGTTCTTAGAAAAATAAAAATTGTCGTTGGACAAAAACAAAATCCATTTCAGAAATGGCAGAGAATGAAAGTGAAACTTTCGTGACGATAAACTGAAATCAATTTTTAAATTGAAAAAATAGAGAACAACAAACAAAGAACAAACAAGCCAAGCTGAAAACGCATTTCGAGTGCGTGGACATTAAATTTATTTTATAAACAAACGAGGGGAAAAAAACATCCACTAACCGATAACCTCTTTTGGCGATGTTGAAATAAAAACAAATTAATAAGACGACCAAGATTATCAGAAGTAAACTTGATTTAATATTCGGCAGCAAAAAAAACAACGCTAACAAAAAATATTATTACTGGCACTGTGGTATTTGTAGTTTTGGTTATTTTTATTCAATTAGTTTTTGCCCATAAATTATTCGTTTTTGTTTTTTGTTCTTAAAATTTTCTTATATTTATTTAGTCTTTTCTAAGAATTTTAAAAATTGTCTACGCAACCAAAAAGAGGAGGTCTTTTAAGCTAGACGAGTCAAAATGTCAACTGTCATAACTCAAGTTGGAGGGGAGTTTTTTTTTTCTTTCTAAAAAATTTATTACGAAACAAATCTAGAATAAATGTGGAAATTTTAATAATTTCCAAATCTGGCTAATCGGTTCAATAAATTTTCTATTTTTTTTTCTCTTATCATCTAAGATTTTTTTGGAATTTGTTTATTTGATTTTGAAAATATTTCCGAAAAATTCACTGTTTTACTAGAAGGTTTAGTGGTCGAAATTGACATGAAACTTTTTATTAAATCTACAAAAATATTTGGACCTCTAGAAGTGGTTTGAAGGTGGGTAATAAGAATCTTACAAGAAGTAGTATTAAAAGGCATAAAAAATGCACTTAGGAACTCCTGGATCATATCAGATATGCTTGTGGAACGTAAAATAAGTTAAGAGGTCTTAATTCAGAAGAATTAAGACCTCTTAACTTTTAGATTATGTGACCACATAAAACCACCTTGAAAAGAATGAGGGCAAAGACGAATCTGAGCGAATACCTCTTTAGGACCCAAAGAGGATATAAGACGATGACTCGTGAATTAGGACCATTTAGCTGCTAAATTTCGGGACCAAGTGGTGTGAATAGGCAATATTACCTCGACGAGTATGAGCCGAAAGACAAATAGCTCCATCTGAGCGAATACCTCTTTAGGACCCAAAGAGGACATAAGACGATGAATCGTGAATTAGGACCTTTTAACTTCTAAATTTCGGGACCTAATGGTGTGAATATGCAATATTGTCAAAAAAATGATCCGAAATACGAATAGTTCCATCTGAGCGAATACCTCTTTAGGACCCAAAGTAAAGGTAAGACGATGAATCATGAATTAGGACCCTTTAACTTCTAAATTTAGGGACCACGTGGTGTAAATAAGCAATACCTTGAGAAGAATGAGCCAAAAGACTCCATCGGAGCGAATACCTCTTTAGGACCCAAAGAAGAGATGATGATGAATCGTGATTTAGGATCCCTCAACTTCTAAACTTCGGAACCGAATGGTGTGAATAACCAATATTACCCCGAAGAGTACCAGCCGAAAGACGAATAGTTCCATCTGAGCGAATACCTCTTTAGGACCCAAAGAAGAGACACGACGATGAATCATGAATTAGGACTCCTTAACTCCTAAATTTCGGGACCAAATGGTGTGAATAAGGAATATTGTGAGAACAATTAACCAAAAGACCAATAGCCCCATTTGAGCGAATACCTCTTAAGGACCCAAAGAGTAGGTAAGAAGGTGACACGTGAATTAGGACCCTTTAACTTCTCAATTTCGGGACCAAATGGTGTGAATAAGCAATATTGTCAGAAAAATGATCTGAAATACGAATAGATCCATCTGCGAGAATACCTTTTTAGGACCCAAAGTTCTTGCCATGCTCGACTCCAAACTGTGCAAGTAAAATTAAAGAATTTTTTAATGATTTTTGTTCTAGAAGACATCTTTTTCTAGAACAAAAAATCAATAAGGAATTGCTGAGAATAGAATACAACACAAACTTCTTCTTAAAAATAGGTCCTTTAAGCTTACTTTTCGTTAATGTTAAGGAACAGGTATTTTAAATACTGATGATAGAACTAAGGTCATTTCTAACCGGAGTGTTTAGACTTCTAGAGGCAGCGATTAAACAAACAAAAAATCGAAACCCCAGCCAACTTCAGGCCACATTTTGCAGAGAGAGAGATCTCCAAAACTACAAAAACTTCAGCAAAAAGGAATAATTGCGAAGAATTTACTTAACTGTGACTAAATTATTAACGTCAGTTACTTACTGTAACCGGTCTGGACTGGTCCGGACTGGACTGACTGGTCTAGTCTAGCCTAGTCCCAAATGACACTACTGTCGACAGGGGCGACTTTTTCTTTAGTTACTGCTCGTTAGCCAAAGCCAAACAGGCTTCACAATAAAAATCATATACGATAAATAAAAAACTGGACTGTATTCGATGCGATGATATACTTTGCGCTACGATGCATTGGAAAACGATACTTAAGGCTAGGGATGCAATGGGACGCAGGTAATTTGTTGTGATCCTATAGAATCTATGCAAGACGGAATCTGTATAAAAACCCATTGAATAGAGTCCACTTATAACCACTTATAAGACTACAGAGTCCATCATAAATAAAGGCTTTTTTTAAGGTGGGTTGGGGTGAGATGCGCTGCTCTTCGATGTTGTACTTTTACTATTAAATCGTAGATTGACATTTTCGCCTTCAGTTTTCTTTGGCTTTTTTGCATGTGACTGTTTGCTACGTTTTCCTTTTTTGCTAAATCCAATAACAGTAACCAAACATGTTATGCTCAATAAATAGTAAATCTTCACTTTTATACAATTATCATCGCCCATCTGAATACACACATAACGACGATTACTAGCACGTACGAAAGAGAACTGAATTTGAGCAGATATCGAACTGTGAAGATGGCAATGTTAATGTTAAAGGTTAGTGGACTGACTTCTTCTTTCTACTCGTACTTTCTGTGCTTTTTTGCAGGTTAGAGTGAATCGATTTAATAAAGTGAATTGCTGGAAACAAAAGCAGAACCAAAAAAAAAATAACTGCTCCTACTTTGTGGAATAGGTTAAGAGTCTCAGGTATAATTTTATTTATGGTATCAAATCTAAACAAAGAGTCACCACAAATGCACAAAAATAGTACCTTCGATATAATTTTGACATAATAAAACATTATAAAACAAGAGAATACGTGACTAAATCGACAGCGAATACAGGCATTATCATTTTTTTTGCAAGTACAACTAAAACAAGTTTCGTTTGTTGAGCTCTACTCTATCGAAGATATCCTGAGACCAGCGCAGAAGTAGTATTACCACAATTATCTTCTTTTATAAACTTTTAAATTCAAAAATATTTTCTTTTGTTTTGAGAAAACTATCTTGAAATTTACTAAAAATCATTTTATTTATTCGCTATTGGAAAATCTCTAAAATATAAAAAGCAAAAAGAAAGAATGGGAATTTTTACAAAAATAGTAACAATTTAAATTATTGAAAATTAGCAGAAAAATTCAAAAAAAAAAATCTTTTCAATAATGGAAAATTTAAATAGGTCCCTTTATTAGGTCTGACTGACCTATTACAAATTGTTACATTAAACATCTGACCTGATGTCGTCTCTACTCCAAAAGATTCGATTATTATATAAAATATACGATGAAATAGGGAATTTTTTTAGAAATAAAAGGTCTGACCTAAAAATATAAGTCTGACCTAAAAAATTCAGTATGATCTAATAGTGATTGTTACATGAAATGTCTAATCTAAAATGGTCTCTATTCCAAAAGATTCGATTATTTTGTAAATAAATTTGTCCTTAAAGGATCGCTACTCCAGCAGGTCGAATTATTTGCAATTGCTCTGACCTAATCTAAGAAGATTCGATTATTATATAAAAGAACCGACGAAATAGGGTCATTTTGTTAGAAATAAAATATCTAACCTAAAAAATAGAACTGACCTAAATAAATAGGTCTGACCTAAAAAAATAGGTCTGACCGAAAAAAATAGATCTAACCTAAAAAATTCAGTATGATCTAATAGTGATTGTCATGAAAAGCCTGATCTAAAATGATCTCTTATCCAGCATATTTGATTATTTTGTAAATAAATTTGTCCTGAAAGGATCACAACTCGATCAGGTCGAATTATTTGCAAGAGCTTTGTCTTAATCTGATCATATTAGATTATCATATAAAAGATCCGACAAAATAGGGGTTTTTTTTTAAAAATAAACGGTCTGACATAAAAAAATAGGTCTGACCTAAAAAAAATAGGTAAGATCTAAAGAATTCAGTATAATATAATAGTGATTGTTACATGAAATGTCTGACCTAAAATGGTCTCTAATCCCGCAGATTCGATTATTATATAAATAAATTTTTCCTTAAAGGATCCCTACTCGATCAGGTCGAATTATGTGACCTAATCTAATCAGATTCGATTATTATATAAAAGATCCGACAAAATAGGGTATTTTTTTTCATTGAAATAAATAGCTCTGACCTAAAAAAATAAGCCTGACCTAAAAAATATCGGTCTGACCTAAAATAGTAGATTTGGCCTACAAAATTTAGTACGATCTAATAGTTATACGTATGTCTGAACTAAAATGGTTTCTACTCCAGCAGATTCGATTATTTTCTAAAACCTCTGACCTGATCCCTTCCAACAGGTCCGATTATTATAAAAAGTCTCTGATCTTATCGGATCTCTACTTCTGTAGGTTCAATATTATTATAAAAAAAATCAAATAGGACTTTTTTCTAGCATATCAATTAGCGTATACGAATTTTCACTTAAAACGGTCCGTACTGTAATTTTAACATTAAATCTCTGACCTAATATAACAGGACTAACTATTTTATAAACGCCTTGGTGTAAAATATATGACCTAAAATCGTCTTTGCTATAAGGAGTCCATTTATAATGATCTAATCTTATCTACCGTATTCTATTATTGTGTAAAAGGTCTGACCTAATAGGATGTCTACTCCAACAGTGCCGATTATTGTGTAAGACCTCCACTCCAATCTTATCTTCATTAATAGGCGTGTTTATTTTCTAAAGGCTCTGACCTAAAAGGATCTTTACTGAATTGGTCCAATTATCTAGAAAAAATATGAATAATTCCATTTATTATATATAAAAACTCTGATCGAAGAGGGATTGTTCCGAGGGTTGTACGATTAATACCTAATCCTCAGCAAGAGATGGTGCTGCTATTATTAAAATAACGTAAGTTTTAGTAAACGTAACCGCTCATAAGAATTTTGTCAAACTTTTAGACCGCTGTGTCATTTAGTTTGTGTGAGCCACAGTAATTTAAAGTGAGCAAAATTTGGTATTTCAAAAAGAAAATGGAAAAAATAGACTATCGGGCGGTGATAAAATTATTGTTTTTAAAAAAGTAAACTGACCTTCGTTTTTGGCCACAAAATATTGGTGAGCTGAATTTAAACGTGGCCTTAGAAGCCTATTTGATGAAGAATGTACAGATTGTCCAAATGAGGTGACCATCGATGAAAGAATTGAAAAAATCCATAAAATTGTTTAAAAACACCCTCGAGTAAAGTTGTATGAGATAACTGACATGGTTTCCATCAAAAAAAACCTGAATTTCGGGTCTTAAAAAGCTGTCGGCGAGGTGACTGCCTTGTTTGCAAACATCTAACCAAAAATTGGTCACGTAACCGATTCAATGGTGTGTTTTGGATATTTTTAAGCATAATCCAAATTAACTTTTGCGTCGATTCATATTTGTTAATGACACATGGATTCACTATTATACACCAAAAACCAAATTACAGAAACCCAAGTAAAGGTTTTCTATTGTAGGATGTGCATCAAGATATGATCTTGAGGTAATTTCTGAAAAAAACGTCTATTTAGAAGGGTTAGAGAAATGGTATTTTTCTTTGGATAGGACACAAAAAATAGAAAAATGTTGGATTAAAAAAATCGTGCTATAAGGTAAAAAAATAAAATTAATTTTACACATAAAAATGGTTTTTCCTTATCAAGGTCAGGTATTAATCATACAACCGTCATAGAGAAAATTTTCGAATTAACATTACATGTCACTCTTCTATGACAGATTCATATTCACTATGTAAAAAGTTTGACCTAATCGAAAATTTAACAGATCTGATCAAAAATGGGGTCTCTACTCCATTAGACCCAATTACTATACAAAACCTCTGATTTAATAAAGAGAATCTATGCGACGGACGTAATTTGTTGTAATCCTATAGAATTTATGCAAGACGGACTCTGTACAAAAGCCCATTGAATAGAGTCCACTTATAACCACTTATGAGACTATATACAGTCCATCATAATTAGGGTTTTTTTTAAAGGTGGGTTGGGGTGAGATGCGCTGCTCTTCGATGTTGTACTTCTACTATTCGATTAAATCGTAGATTGACATTCTCGCCTTCAGTTTTCTTTGGCTTTTTTGCATGTGACTTTTTACTACATTTTCCTTTTTTGCTAAATCCAATAACAGTAACCAAACATGTTAGGCTCAATAAATAGTAAATCTTCACTTTTATACGATTATCATCGCTCATCTGAATACAGACAATGACGACTATGAGAACATATGAAAGAGAACTGAATTTGAGCAGCATATATCGAACTGTGAAGATGGCAATTTTAATGCTAAAAGGTAGTTTTTACTCATCAAGGCCAGGTATTAATCATACAACCGTCGTAGAGAAAATTTCTGAATTTATATGATATGTCGCTCTTCTATGATAGGTTTATATTCAAAAGTTTGACCTAATCAAAAATAGGGTCTTTATTCTATCAGACCCAATTACTATACAAAACCGCTGACCTAATCTAAAACCTTTTTTTAAAAAAATTTAAAGTGTCCTTGAAAAAAATTTCATTTTAAAAATAGAAGAAGAAGAAAACCTATTTCCAAAGCTTACAGACCAACCATCAGCCTAACTCGTATATCCCCACAAATGTTAAAGTTGTTCATTTATAGTCCATTAATAGTCCAACTGGATGTCCTTAATCATTATCGTCATAATCCTTGTTTGTTACTTGCGCTAAAATCGAGTGCTTACAATAACAATTTTAACAATATTAACAAGACCATTTAGAAGAAACAGTCGTAAGAATAATCGTAAGTAATAATAGTGATGGTCTGTCTTTATACAAGAACATAAAAGTTACTAAACAAAATAACGCATACCAATAACAAATGACAACATTGCCAACAAGAGCATAAACGAACAAAACAATTCAAGGGTTTTTTTTTCTCTCTCTCTCTCTCTCTCTCTCTCTTTTTATTTATAGTTATTCGAAATTTACTTGAGGTGCGGGTTTACGGACATAGCGATAGTGTATAAAAGAACAGAAAGTTTCGCCAACCAGTGTCACAACACTGATGCTCTTCGACTGGCCGGCCAAGCAGAGGAGTGAGTGCGGAGAATGTCACGACAGGCATGGCATACTCGTGCAAATGAAATTCTTCTTCTGTTAACCAACAACAGACGACTGGCTTGGCACTGCTCTTCTAGAGGTTATCAACCTATATTGAACACCCATACTTGGACATGTATTCACAAGCGCGTTTACAATAATCTAAAATCAAGTATTGACCCTTGTGAGTGGGTTTTTTTTGTTGTTGTTTTGTTTTTGTTATTCCGCAGTTAGTCGCTGCTCTTAGTTGTCGGATTCTGTTTTTAATATTATCGCCGTGTCGCTCTCCATTGCTACTGCTGTGCAATTAGCTCCCTCTATCGGTAGCTTTTGACTGCTGAATACCAAATAAAACGTTCGCTACTGTATCTTGTCGATTGCTGGTGGTTATAGTTGTGAGCTACTGTCCATCGAGTGTTCGACTAATCCTAGTTTTTAGTTTTGTCTAGTCAAAAAGTCATCAATTGTTATCGTTGTTAAAGTAGTTTTTATTGTTGTTCTTATACTTTCAGTAGTTAGTAAAAATAAAAGTACACACTCACACTAATACAACAACTACTATAAATGTGGAACTTGATCAACCTACATAAATTGGGAAAAATTTTACATTCAAAATGTTCCTAGTAATTTATAAAATAATAATTTTTCGTACTAATTAAATAAATTTTAATAATTTAATTTACATACGAAAAATTTGAAGTGTTCTTGAAAAAAATTAAGAAAATTAGGAAAGAAAACAAATTTAAAATCATTGAAAGTTGATTAAAGATGGATGGCGTTTCCAAAAAAAATAGGATCGCCTTTGGTTGAACTGTTGTCTCTTGTTTTCAATGAGGGTCCCCTATGTCCCCGATTTGCTTTAATAAAAAATTAGGGTCAGGTAGGATCTTGGAATTATAAAATTGTTTTTCAAATTGGGGTTGCTTATTTGAAACTGAATTTTTTTTTTTTTTAATTTTTTTCCTTAAATGAAGGCCGACCATGCTGATCTGCTTTAAGAAAAACTAGGCTCAACTAGGATCTTAGAGTTAAAAATTATTTTCAAATACGGGTCACTTAGATGAAAGTGAATTTTTTTTCGACAAAAATAGGATTGATTAGTCCATTTTTTTTTGCAGAAAGAGGTTGCTAAGACGAAATTTGTTTATAAAAAAATGAGGGTCGGTTTGGTGGATGTATTTATTAGTCTTATTTTTTTTATAATAAAGGTCACTTAGATAGAGTTACTTAGGACTGCCTTGATATAACTGTATGTTTTTTTTAAATGAAGGCCGACCATGTTGATCTGCTTTAAAAAAAACTAGGCTCAACTAGGATCTTGGAGTTAACAATTGTTTTCAAATACGGGTCACTTAGATGAAAGTGAATTTTTTTTCGAAAAAATAGGATTGATTTGTCCATTTTTTTTTTGCAGAAAGAGGTTGCTAAGACGAAATTTGTTTATAAAAAAATAAGGGTCGATTTGGTGAATGTCTTTTTTTTTTTATAAAAAAATGAAGGTCGATTAGTCTTATTTTTTTTTAAAATAAAGGTCACTTAGATAGAGTTACTTAGGACTGCCTTGATATAACTGTATTCTTTTTTTAAATGAAGGCCGACCATGTGAGATTTGCTTTAAAAAAAGATTAGGGACGGCTAGGAATTTTTTTCAAATGAGGGTCGGTTAAGTGAAAATAATTTTCTTTCTTAAAAAAATTACAATCCCTTTGGTTTAACTCTTTTTTTTAATGAGGGTCGTCCTTGTGGCAATTGATTTGCCACAAGGACGACCCTCATTTTTTGCAAATAAGAATCGCTGAGATGAAACTGAATATTTTTTTCCAAAAAATTTGGATCGCTTTTTTATTTTTTTCAAAAAGAGGTTATATAGTCGAAATTTGTTTGAAAAAAAATGAGTGTTGATTTGGTGGATAGAATTATAATTATTATTTTTTTAAACAAGGGTCGCTTAGAAGGAGTTATGTAGATTTTCAACAAAAATTGGGATCGCTTTGGTTTTCAATAAGGGTCGACCATGTGGTATTTGATTTAAAATAATTTAGGGTCACATAGGATCTATTATTTTTTTTTTAAATGAGGGTCACTTGGACGAAACTGCATTTTAAAAAAAAATTAGGACAGCTTTTGTGATGACTTTTTAAAAAGTAGACTAAATAATTTTACAAAAAATAAAACTAAAGTAGACTTAATGGGTGGAATTATTATTGAATTTTTTTTTTAAATAAAGGTCGCTTAGATGGAGTTTTGTGGGTTATAAAAAAAATAGGATCGTTTTGGCCTAGGCCAATACCAACGAATATCGTCGAAATATTCAAGATTTCATTGGAATCATTTATTTGGAAGTGTCGGGGTTTGAAAGCAATGATTTTAGTACCAAGGAATAGGTGGAAGGACACATATTCGATGGGGTTTGAGCCAAAATTAACAAAAAAATTAATTTTAAAAACATCATCTATTTTTTAAGATGGTTTTACAATAAAAATAATTAGTCCATTCGTTAGTATTTTAATACCGAAAAAGAAAACAAAAAAATAAAAAGTAACAAAACGAAATCTATTATAGGAAAAATTAGGTTGAAAAAATGACATTATTTGACAGATTAAAAAAAAAAAGAAGAAGAGGAAGAGGAAGAAAAAGAAGAAAAAGAAGAAAAAGCTGAAAATGAAGGAAATTATCAAGTTTGTGATTGTTAATGTTTAGTTGGTCGCGTGAGAACTTCGGTATAAATTAAGTGAACTTTCAACACAACAATTCCATCGTAACGAATTAATACCCCCCTTAATTATCCTTGGTTCAATCATAACAAATTCAACAATTGTTTAATTTCTTTGGCCAAATAAAATAATCATCAAAAGAGAGGAAAAAATAATTGACACAAATTCAGAAGTTTGAAAGAAGTCCCAAAAGCGAAAAAAAGAAAAAATTTCGAGGTGCAAATGTGCCATTACAAAAGAAAGATTTTTTGTTATTAAGAAAATTTCATTGATTCGATTCAGTTTTTTTTCTTTTTTTTTTTA
This sequence comes from Atherix ibis, assembly GCA_958298945.1. Lineage (NCBI taxonomy): Eukaryota > Metazoa > Arthropoda > Insecta > Diptera > Athericidae > Atherix > Atherix ibis. Next base: position 81,787,906 of record OY282609.1, read on the forward strand.
AAAGATTGTTATTTTTTCTTCTTGTAAGTCTTTTCTTTCTTTCGTTGTATTGTTACTTTTTTTCCCAATTTCATTATTGGAAAAGAGAGCGAACGAACTGTAAAGAAAATATTCCAATGTGATGCAAGAAGGAATTATGCAACGCCTCTACTCAATCTCCTCCTTTCCACTGATTTTTTATTGAATTTTATTTTGAATTTATTTGTGTTAAACAACCTTTCTTTAATCGTATTTCTCTCTGAGATTGCTTTACGTAATATTGTATTGTTAACAATGATTCTACAAAAAGCGACAAAAGAAATTAGCAGACATTTTTACCAATAAAACAGTTAATAGCGTTCAACATTTATGTTATTTTTCTTTTAAAGTTTTCTTCCGTAAAAGATTTTCTTTATGTGCAATCAAAAATAATTATAAACAAAAAAAAAAGAACAAAAAATATTTCACATAATTGGGGTCTAAACTTATCTACAAGAAACGAAAATAATAAATATTCATTTTTGCTATTAAAAAGCATAGAAAAATTTTATATTTGCTAAAAAATTTTATAGCAAATATAAAATATTTCTTTATTTTTTTTTATAAATTTGCAAAAAAAAATTATAGTTTGCTATAAGAAAACACAACTGAAATTTTTCGGTTTTTTTTCATGACTTGTCTATCAAAGCATAAAAACGTTTTTGAATAATTATTAAATTTGCTATAAAAAAGTTTTCAGTTCTTGTATATAAACACAACTAATTTCAAATAAATTTATTTTCACATAAAAAGGCAATTAATATTTTTGGTTTTTTCTTACAATATAAAATTAAAAAAAAGAAAAGTTTTCAACAATTGAAGTTTGCCATAAAAATACATAGCACATTTTTTGGTCCTCCAATAAGAACACTAAAAAATTACTTTTCCTATAAAAATGTTAAAAATGTATTTTTTTTTTTGCCTTTTCATTAAAAACAAAAAAGTTTTTGCAATTTTACTATAAAAAAAAACGTAAAAAACACTATAAAAAATTTTTTTTTTGTTTTTACTATAAAAAATTAATCTTATAATTTTTATGTTTGCTAAAAAAACCTAAAAAATATTCTTTTCAACTATGCCATAACAGCTGTAATTTCTTTTAGACATAAAATTTTTTTTTTTTTAAATTAAATTCTATTAAAATTTATTTATTTTTGCTATGAAAACATATTGTGAATTTTTTCATTTTTACTATAAAAAAAAATTACTGTTACTATAAAATATATAAAACGTTTTTGCTTTTATCATAAATTATTGTACTTGCTATAAAATTAAAAAATTAATTATTATACTTGCTATAAAATCCGAAAAAAATTTTACGTACTATAAAAATAAAAACAGAAAGTAAATTATTCTACTTGTTATAAAAATAGAAAATAAATTATTGAACTTTCTATAAAAATATAGAATAAATTATTATTATTTAGATCAAAAATAAACTATTGTAGTTCTTATAAGAGCAGAAAATAAATTATTGTACTTGTTATAAAATCAAAAAAAAAAATAATTTTGCTTACCATAAAAAATAGAAAATCAATTATTGTACTTGCTATAAAAATAGTATTTTAAATCAATAATTGCACTTACTATAAAGGCAGAAAATAAATTATTGGATTGTACCTGCTAATAAAAAAAATTATTGCACTTGCTATAAAAATAGAAAATAAATTATTGTACTTGCTATAAAAAGAGTAAACAAAATTTTTACACTTCCTATAAGGGTACAAAATAAATTTTTGTTTTTTACTTGCTATAAAAATAGAGAATAAATTATTGTACTTGCTATAAAAGCAGTAAACAAATTATTGTATTGCTATAAAAATCTAAAATAAATAATTGCACTTGTTATAAAAATCAAAAATAAATAATTGCACTTGATACAATTGCTACAAAAATTCAACAATTGGACTTTTTTACTATAAACACACAAAAATATTTTGCTTTTTGCTATAAAAACGCTCCAAAAAATTTGGTTACAATTTCTAAAAAAAATCCTATTTTTTCTTTTTCACTTTTTTCATTTTTTGTGCTGAATCCACTACCAATTCTTCAATAACAAAAGTAACGAAATTGCCAAAGTACAGTCACTTGTATAAGTAATAAGTAATTGAACAAATTTTTTAGTAATTTTCATTGAAAGAAAAAAATCATTAAAAAAAAAACACATTTAAGAAATAATCATTGTTGTTGTTGTTTTTTTTTCTAGGAGTAAAATTTTCTGGCGATTGAACTGCATTCATTTTTACATTCCTTAAAGTAATACCAAAAAGAAAAAGCAACAAATTCAATTCCATTAATTCGATTTCCAAAGATTTTTATCGATTTTTATTTTCGTTAAGAAATTTCGGCTTTTCTGTTTTCCTTCCATTTTTCACGGTTTTTTTTCTTCTCCTCATTATTTGGTACATTTTTCTCTTATAATCGCTGCCTTTCTCTTTTTTCTCTGTATAATTAAAAAAAACCGCACTTTTACATGCAAAAAAATGCATTTTTACTTTTATCGCGAATATTTTCTACAATTTGCCTGTCGAAATATTTATCTTTCGAATGTTTCTCTTGGCGTTTTTTCGCCTATTTCGGCTGTTGTTTTTTTGCAATATTTTGCCCAATCATAAATTCCAATATGCAAGCCAATATTTATTTATGAAATAAAGAAACTTTTCAATAATTTTTGTAAATTTCTTTTTTTTTTATTTACTTTTTCTATTATTAATTTTTGTGAAATCAATTTTCAAGCAAATAAATAAACATCCTCGGACCATACAACATCGAACAAATGGAAAACGATGTCAATAACCTATTGTGAATGTTGCGATTTTTATTTTATTGTAAATTTTTTCTTGAATATTTTTTGTTACAAATTATTTTGACCAATTTTATTTTATTTATTCCGTTGTGAATGTTTAGGTTTTTTTTTAAATTTTAGCATCATTTCTTCTTGCGTTTGCAATTCTGTCATTATTATTGCAGTTGCCTTTGGACAGAAGTTGTTGTGATTGTTGGTGTAATTGTACTTAATACCAAGTTAGTTGTGGTTGTGTTTTTGTTGAATGCAATAGTGACTGTGATTACATCGCAATCTGATCGATTATTATGATCGGAAGCATTGAATCTTTACTGCAACTAATATTTTACAGAAAATTATTACTTTTTTGGAGTTTTAACTAAAACTAATCAAATTTTGCCGCAGCTCTTAATGCTACTATCATATTAGTTTTATTTGCCTTGGAATTATTATTTTACCTCGCGTTTTATTGCTATTATTGTAAGTAAAATCTGAAGTAAAATAATTCAGGTAATTAATGATTTACTGCAGTTCTTACGAAAACCTACTATTTGACCAAATTCTTTAAGTAAAACTATTATTTTACTAGAAATTTTATTTTATTGTAGTTTTTACAGCAATTATTGCTTCTGTGCAATTTTTAATTATAAATTTTATTTTATTGCAGTTTTTACAGCAATTATTGCTTCTGTACAATTTTAAGTAGAAATTTTATTTTATTGCGATTTTTAGCGGTAATTTACATTTAACTGCAGTTTTTCATAGTAATTATTAAGTTATCTACATTTTTTTACTAGAAATTTTATTTTATTGCAGTTTTTTCAATAACTTTCATTTTATTGTAGTTTTTACAGCAATTATTGCTCTGTGCAATTTTAACTAGAAATTTTATTTTATTGCAGTTTTTACAACAATTATTGCTTCTGTACAATTTTAAGTAGAAATTTTATTTTATTGCAGTTTGAACGGTAATTTACATTTTACTGCAATTTTTCATAGTAATTATTGCTTCTGTGTAATTTTAACTAAGATTTTAATTTTATTGCAGTTTTAACGGTAATTTACATTTTATTGCAGTTTTTTCAATTACTTCCATTTTATTGCAGTTTTTACAGCAATTATTGCTTCTGTGCAATTTTAACTAGAAATTTTATTTTATTGCAGTTTTTTTTAATGTAGTTAATATTTCACTTCAGTTTTTTATAGCAATCAATATTTTACTGCAGATTTCACAGCAATTACTGCTTCTCTACATTCTTTACTACAAATTTTATTTTATTGCAGTATAAAAAAGTAATTAATAATTTCACTCTCATAAATATTTTACCGCAATAGTAAATATTTTAGTGCAGTTCCCCCAATTAAACAATTATTTCCCCATAATTCTGCTGAAACTGTTCTTATTAGTTTATTGCAATTTTTCCTGCAGTTGTTCCTGCTTATATATATTATATTACTAATATTTTTATTATAATAATTTTTTTACAGCAGATTTTACCGCAATTATTTTTGCAGTGCAGTTTTTTTTTCTTCAAATTTCCATTTTAGTGCAGTTTTTGTTGCCATGGTGAAAAGTTATAATTTCACCATGCTCTGGTAAGAAATTAAAAAAAAAAATTATTTTTTTTCATTAAAAATTAAAGATAAAAAGGTTTTTCAATTTGTTTTTCCACCACATAATTTTCCATTTTGAAACGGCAAAATTAATAAAAAAATTGGAAAAATTTTATTGCCAACTTGTAAAAATTTAAACTTATAGTATAAATTTTAGTACTTATCATTTGGAATCTGAGAAGAGAATGAAGTGAAAAGAAGAGAAAAATAAAATTTATAGAAAGGAGAAAATACCGAAAAGAAAAACCGAAAACCGAAAGAGGGCGACTGCATAGATTACAATTTTTCACGGAAGATGGTGGTGGTGGTGCTCTGTAAGAGGAGCTATGCGGATATGTTGAGTGTTCAATTTGAGGGGAAATCAAATTCACTTCCGACTTTCTCTAGAAGCGTGACCGAACCAAATGAATTATCTTTCACCCATATCCCCTTTACCCGTCCCGATCACCATCATTGACTATTTAGTCCACCTCAACCACCCTTTATTGGGAAAAAGTAATTTCTGAAAAAATAAACAAAAAACCAAAAATATGCCCAGTAAAGTAATTGCCACCGATTAAAACTATAAGCGAAAATTGTCGGTTAATTTCTTCTTCTTTTGGGATATTTTTCTGCTCTCTGATCTTCGCTTCAAGTTTTTATGCTGTGATGGTCTCCTTAGTGACCTCTATGGTGTGGCCTCCTAAGGCACGGCATTACAAAACGCACTAAAGCACACCATACAGTTTGGAGAAAGGAAAAATACATTAGCGGAAACTAATGTTTGGTGAATGAGTGCATTCCAAACAGCAAAAACCAAAAAAATGGAAGGCGTTTTTAATAACGCTGCACGGCCAGTCTTTGAACATGAAGCGAATAGCATTTATAATGCTACAAGAAAAATCTTCGAATACGAAATGAACGACATGAAAAATGATGAGTGGTGAATACACTCTTGGGACAAGTTGAGACGCCAGCCACCAAACCGAGTCGAGCAAAATAAGTGCACCCATAATAAAAGAAGATGAAAAAGTTCCTTTCCAATTTACCAATATTACATTATCTCAATTTACCATCGAAGTCTTCACTTATTTCCGTAACCTAACGCCTCCCCTCATGACTATGATTATCCAGTCGAGTAACAGTTTCCAGTATTCAGTATCTCGAGTAACAGCCCTCAGAGCTCATCCTCTCGCCAAGTCTCATGTAACAATAAAGTTGGAAGATGAAAAATTGCACTTCGGAAATTTACAAGAAATAAGAATCGTCCGTCGTCTGTCTTCCGTTTCTTCCCTTTCAAATGGCGACAGTTACAGCATTAATTTCACTGATGCGATGACAAAATGCAATTCATTCACTTTTTCACCAAATCGTCCCATTAAGCTGGTGATGGATGTGGTTGGGTAGCTGGGGATGACGCCACGACAAACACTTGTTCGCATAGAATAATCGCAGACCTCCTATAGCGATTACATGTCGAACTGTTGCCAACTTAACAGCATTTATGCATGCAAAAGTTTACTGGCACTTTCATAACGCCAACTCAGAATGTGAATTATTCCAACAACTTTCGTTACAAAAAATATGCTCTCGTTACGATGACATTAAATTGCAATTCTACCAGAGACAATTCCTTAAATTCCATTCTTTGCAAATAGAATGTCCAGAAAAGAAAGTATCCATCGCCATAAAACGGAAGTAAAAATTCCAGTTACGAGAATATTCAATCGATTTTTTTTATTGTAACTCATTTTTTTATGTATTTTTCTTACAAGAATAAATTTTTAACAATTTATGAACAAATAACAGAAAAAAATTTACAAGAAAAACTTTGCAAAAATTTTCATTTGTTCTCCAATTTAAATTTTTGCAACACACCCTGTACTTATACCCCAATCATTTTAGGAGAGTTTTCTGTGACATTTTTTCATACATCCTGTATTTTTGTCTATCAAAGGCGTAAGAAAAATTGTTGGTTTTTGAGACACTCTGTATCCATAAAAAATGCATCAGAAATTCTAATTTCACCGTGTGGTGAGTTTTATTAAATTCATCAGAAAAACTTTTTTTTTTGTATTTCAAATTTTTTAAATTTTTTTCATGCCCAAAATTTTGTATAAAAGTAATTAATTAAGTTGAAATTTCACCACAGTGTGGTGAGTTTTCAGAAATTCATCAGAAAAAGGTTTTTTTTTGTATTTAAAATTTTTTTTAAAAAAAATAGTTTTTCGTGTATTTAAAAATTTTTAAATTTTCTATGACGCCTTAAATTATTTTTAAAATTATTAAAATTAAGTTGCAATTTCACCACAGTGTGGTGATTTTTAAGAAATTCTTAAGAGTTTTTTTTTGTATTTAAAAATTTAAGCTTTTTTTATGGCTCCCAATATCATATTTAAAATCATGAAAATGAAGTTCCATATTTCACCACAGTCTGGTGAATTTTAAGAAATTCATCAGAAAACAGTTTTTTTTTTGTATTTAAAATTTTGTAATTTTTGTATGACGCCCAAAATTATTTTTAAAATTATAAAAATTAAGTTTCAATTTCAACACAGTTTGGTGAATTTTAAGAAATTCATCAGAACATTTTTTTTTATTTAAAAATTGAATTTTTTTTATGACGCCCAAAATTATATTTAAATTCATGAAAATTATGATGTACTTTCACCACAGTGTGGTGAATTTTAAGAAATTCATCGGAAAACATTTTTTTTTTGTATTTAAAAACATTTAGAAAAATTTATAACATCAAAATTATATTTAAAATTATGAACATAAAATTCAAATTTCACCACAGTTTGGTGAGCTTTCAGCAATTCATCAGAAAACATTTTTTTTTATTTAAAAATTTTAAAATTTCTTATGACGCTCAAAATTATATTTAAAAATGTGAAAATTTAGTTATACTTTCACCACAGTGTGGTAAATTTTAAGAAATTCATCAAAACATTTTTTATTTATTTAAAAATTGAAGTTTTTTTTATGAAGTCCAAAATTATATTTAAAATTATGAAAATTAAATTCCATATTTCACCACAGTCTGGTGAGCTTAATGAAATGCATCAGAACAAATTTCTTTTTCGTATTTAAAACATTAAATTTTTTTTTATAACATCCGAAATTGTATTAAAAAATTATGAAAATTATATTGCCAGTTTTTTTTCACCCTAAATTAAAAACTGACATTTTTTCCCATCACAATTTTTTTAATATTTGAAAAAGCAAATTTTTGTAGCAGAAAAGCAAGTCCGTTGATTAGTTAAGTAAAATTTTTCAATATTACCTTTTTAGTTATTTTTTTAGAAAATTAAAAAAAAAAAAACGAATAAAATTGTTAGAAAAACTTACCTCGAAAAACTTTGCGCTTTCCAGCAATTTGAAGGGGCAGCGAAACGCCAGCGTCCAATTGAAGCAGAACTCGATGTTCACGTGGCGCAGGACCTTGGGAATGTGTTGGGCAGTAGTGACGCGGCTCACCATTAGAATCCAAGTAAATTGGTGCTTCAACTAATGGCCATGCGCCAGCGACTACAGTTGCGGTTGTTGTGGTGCCGGACACTTGTCCCGGCTGCGGAGGGATGGAAATCAAGTGAATCGGATAAACGTGCTGTTGTTGCTGCTGTGACTGGGGTTGTGACGGCTGCTGAGACTGTGATGACGATGACGTTGGATGGTGATGTGTTGGCAACGGTGGTGGTGGCGGTGGTATAGCTCCAGCAGCCGTTTGGCCACCTTGAGAAGCGTTCGTCGAAACCGAATGGGTGGGACATGGTATCGGGAGAGTACGCGAAATTTTCGGAATCATATGCGGTGGCGGATGGGCTTGAGCCGTAGTAGACAACATTGACTTACTTCCTCCTGAAGGCCCAACTTTAGGCTTTGGCGCCACACTTGTCGAAAAGTCTTCCACAGCCAAGGACACCTTCAACTCTTTTGATTCACTTACACTTTTGGCTACATTAAAATGAGCCGTGTTTGATTGTGCTTTCAACATTTTCGAGGCAGCCATCAATATTTCTTGTTCGGGCGCTGAGACAACCGACTTAACACTATTCCCACCACCATTTTCGGTCATTTTCACACACGACACTAATTTACTATCGTTTAAATTTACATGAATTAAATCATTATTGTTATTATTGTTAATATTGGATTTTTCATTAAATGGAATTTTCTCATTTTTAACAATTAATGCAATTTTTTTATCACCATCTTCTCCGTCTTCTCCTCCCCCACCAGCAAGGGCAACATCGATAACTTCGTCAATGTGGGCTGTAGTTGCCGTATTGGCGGTAATTGGAATGCTGGTGGTTTCATTGGATATGCTCGTTGTTGAAGTGGTCAGGTTTGGGGCTAATTTAAAACTAGAACTGCTGGTATCTACTTCGTCCATGGCACTATTCGGAAATGGTTCCGTTTCGATAGTGCCATTGATTTGGGAAGATCCAATTTGGTTGCTAACTACTGGGGCATCATCAGGTGCACTCTCATTCTGATCTAAAAAATCTGTATCGCCAAGTTCCGGCGCACTATTCAGATCGGAATTTGTCTCCATGGCATCACCATTTTTGGCAATACCAACAAAATCAATAACGCTCGTTTTCTTTTCGAAAAGACTCCCTTCCGTGCTACTCTTCAAACATGAATTTGCAGTCGATTGATTTTCACCACTAGCAGCGGAACTAATCAAGTCCACTTTTTCTGTTAATAATCCCTGACCGCACGAATCGTCTGTTGACTCGGAAATTTCATATGAACTACCTACGGACACATCCACCATTTGAGCGTGACAAGCATTGTTCTCACCGTACGGCACCACTGTTGTAAAGGTTGGCGACGACGGTCTTGGCGATGAGGGCGATCTTGAGTGTGACGTCAACGTTGACGATATTGTGAACGGTGACGTTTGTACTACGGAAGCCAGTTGCGTTGGTACAACAGCCGATACAACCGGCGCATTAACCATCGATGGAATATTCAAAAAGCTGCGATATTGAAGAAAAAAATTCTCTTAACGTCTTCCCGCGAAAACTTTGTTAAATTTCTCTTTTTTTTCTTATCTTAAATCAACTAAAGTTATCAAATTTGAACGAAACCCAACAATCACTTTACACAATTTTTTGTGATTTTTTTTAAATTTTACACTTGAATTTTTGGGGGTTCCCCCTTTTTTATTCTGGTCTCTGAATTATTTTCTTTCGATTTTAGTTTCTGCTCAAAATTGAGTTTTTACTGTATTTTTTTTATTTATTTATTTAATTCACCACGCAAACGCAACAGTCTCGTAAAATCTCACCATCGAAGTCTCGTAAAAACTCACCACAGTACCGTTAAAATTCACCACAGTTCGATGTAAATTTTTTTCTAATTTCTTATAAATCTTTTTTTTTTATTTTTTTTTTATTTTTTTTTAATTTCTCAAGTAAAAAATACACTTTTGTTATGTTTTCTAAAATGTTTCTTTTTATTGTTCACATGAATTTAAAAGAAGAAAAAAAAACATTTTCTAAGATAAAAATTATTCTGTATTAGACCATGTCCATTTTTACTGAACGAAACAATTTTGATATTTATTTAACGGAAAGTTTTTTTTTCGATCAATTTCTCTCTTATTTAACGAGTTTTTTTTTCGATCAATTTCTAAATATCTGAAATTGTAAAAGAAAATATTATCGAATTAGTATTGAATAAAAATGAAAATAATTATTTAAAAAAATTGTAATAATTTTTATGGGGTCCAAAATAGGAATTGAAATAAATTTGAGATTTTGTATTATTCTCAATATGAGATGTGATTTTGTAACAGTGTGTACTCCTCCTATTCTCTATAAAGCATGTAGGTAAGTCCCTGCTATATGTGTAGTAGAAGGATCCACCTCATTTGGTAACTACTCGTTTCTAAAAATGAACAAGCTTTGCGTATCTGCGAGGGTGACTTACGAAAAGTTCTTACGAACCCATGGGGTATATTCCTTATTAGGAGCACAACAAAGTCCATATTTTCGTTGGGGCATAAAGCAATTTTTGGGGCCGAAAATTAGTGGAAGTCGAGTCTTGCTGAGAGAGGCCTTTAATAACAGAAACTGATCAAAATAAAGTCAGACCGTCAAATAATTTTAAAGCTGAATGAAAAGTCCTTGAGAAGCTCAAACAATCCGGACATTGCTTGGATGCCTAATCATGAGAACGATTCCTGTCACACTTCCTTGCCCTTAAACTAGTTTTTGTCAGCAAAAGGGTTTCCTGTTCCCATTCCTTAGGACTTTCTTTATTCCCCAAGATCGAGAAACACTTGAAAGATTTTAATCTTGGTACTGTCTACAACATCCAAAGAATTGTAACCGAGGAACTGAAGACAAGAGTGGAAACAACACCTCCGCTGATGCATAGCTGTTCAAGCAAACTACTTCAAAGACGATAACATTAATATTGGACTTTTCTTTATTGTTCAAAGCACTCTGGAAAGGTTCATCATCAACAACGACGCGACAATCGGGAGTCCGATCCAGACCTGCTAAGTGGAAAAATTATCGAAAAATTTGCTAAAAAGGATCAGAACTGCTCAAATGGTAAAAATCTTAGCTGAAAATCGCGATTTAAAAGTATTTTTAAGTGTTTTTTATCGAAAGTTTTGTAACGGAAATTTCTACTCAGAATTTTTACCCAAAATTTTTTAACGAAAATTTCTAGTGAACATTTTTAACGAAAATTTCTACGGAAACTTTTTACCGAAAATTCTTATTGACAATTTTTTGACGACAATTTTTTGTCAAAATTTTGTACCAAAAATTTTTACTGAAATTTTTCTACCCAAAATTCTATAATGGAAATTTCTACTCAAAATTGTTACCCAAAATTTTTTACCGAAAAATTCTTACCAAACATTTTAAACTGAAAATTCTTACTAAAAAATTTTTAACGAAAATTTTTAATAAAAATTTCTGCGGAAAATGTTTAACCAAAATTGTTTACCGAAAATTTTGTAACAGAAATTTCTACTCAGAATTTTTTTTAACGAAAACTTCTAGTGAACATGTTAACGAAAATTTTCTACGAGAATATTTTACTCAAAATTTTTTACCAAAAATTCTTATTGACAGTTTTTTAACGAGAATTTATTTTTGAAAATTTCTACGGAAAATTTTTACCCAACATTTTTTACCGAACATTTTTATTGACAATATTTTAATGAATATTTTTACTAAACTTTTTACCCAAAATTTTTTAACGAACAAAAACTTTTTACCCAAAATTTTTTACCGAAAATTCTTACTAAACATTTTTTAACCAAAATTTCTATCGCAAAATTTTTTAACGAAAATTTCTAATAAACAATATTAATAAAAATTTCTACGAAAAATTTTTACTCAGAACTTTTACCCTACTTTTTTTTTAACGACTTAAGATTTTTAACTCTTTTGACTTAAGATTTTTAACTCAAAATTCTCATCAAAAATTTCCATTCAAATTTTTGAACGAAAATTTCTTGTGAACAATTTTAACAAAAATGTCTACGGAAATTTTTTTTCCCGAAACAACAAATTTCAGCAGCTCTGATCTGCAATTTTCATTTTTTATTTTTAATGGTGCATTGTTATACGAATGATCAAAGATCAATTTTCACATTTCGAAAGAAGAAATCTCTTAACACATTCACCAGCAACAGTTTTAAACTGCATCCTTTCATGTTGGCTTTGCTATTATTTTTTTTTAAAGTTGCCCATTTTATTTCTACCCCTTACCCCTCTACTAGACCAGCGCTATTATAATTCACCAATTGAAAATGTACTAAAAATTTTATTACAAAGAAAAAAACAAAATTTTCCCTTTCAATTTAAGAAAAAGCGTTAAAATTTATGCCTATTTTATTATTTTTATCTTCACTAAATTATAGTAATAAAAAAAACTATTATTCGTTTTTTTTTGCTGATGAGCACATAAATTGTTAAAATATGCAAATTTTCCTAGTGCCTTAAAAAATTTTACCTAACAAAGTGTTTTTATATTCTTCGAGTGACCGAATAGATTTTAATTAATTTTGAGAAATTTTAGAAAATTTCAAATTAAAAAAATTAGGGGTGGGGGAGGGGGAAGTGGTTGAAAAAAAAATACAGTCCGAAGAGAAAGGTGCAGGAATTGTTCTCATTTCTCTTGAGTGGGAGGCGTGGGATTGTGCGCGGACGTGAGCAAAGAGAATTGCGAAAAATACTATCGTTAAAAAAAGGTATTTGAACGTCTATCGCCATGGAGTCTAGATTAGACTAACACGATCGGTCATGGTTTATAGAGCGTGTTTCCTTATTACAATCCGGCTGTGACCGTTGGCTTAAATTTTATTCAAATCGATACCAACCAGCGACATGACGCAGGAGTGGAAAGGAGAAGAAGAAGGGAAAGAAAAAGAAGAAATAATGAAATTATGCGGAAAAAAAGTGCATACAAAAATACAAAAAATCAACAATAAACCCCACCGCCCCCCACACACCCTCTTCCAAAATTTCTGGCCAATAAACAACCAAAAGTGACTGCAAAAAGTTGAAATTGACCCTCTCACGAAATAAAATGCAAAAGGGAACCGTAAAAATGAAAATAATGGAAAACTTAACGAAACGAATTGGAAAAGAAATTAAACGAAATTTTACCTTGCCTCCCATTCTCACTCTCTTTGTTTGTTTTCTTTCTCTTTCTCCCTTCGCTATCAAAAAAATTGCATAATTTTCTAAACCGAACTTTTTCTTATGAGAGTATTTCACAGCAGATCTCCCAGATCAGAAGGGGATTTCCCTGTTTCCCGCATGTTCACCCACACTCACTTGTTTTTTTTTGTTTTGTTTTTGCTAATTTTACCTTTCCGATCATTTCTTTTTGAAGATTTCACATTAATTCTCAAGAAAAATATTAATTTTCGTTTGCAATTTTCATTTCCGTACATATTCGTATTAATTTAAAGATCGTGAAAACACAAATAATACCGAACGGATGTGCAAATGGAGGCAAAAAGTGATTGCCAAAGTTTATAGTCATTTTTCCGTTTGTTTTCTTTTTTTATGATTTTTTTCTGAAGCCTTCACTTTAAGAATATTTATAGTCTGAATAATTGGAAATTTGAAGCGATGTGAAAATTCAACGGCCCCAAAGTATGGTAACTGGTAATTCTAGATTTGCTCTTGTATGCATGTGCGGCTCCTAAGTTCTGACAGTTCTTTACGGAATACCAACGACCAGCTTCGAAGACGGGAGATAATTTCCCAAGTCAGTCAAGTCGAATCAAGTCAAATCAAATCCGAACGATATTTATGACCTACCTACCCGACCGACAACTGCAATAATCTTTTCGAGGTTTGTGCACTCCCCTTTTTGGGTTAGTGTACACAAGAGCTATGAGCATACCTGAACGATTATTAAAATCATTTTTCACTTTTAACGCTTGTCGTATTTATCAAGGTTTACTGGTACTCAAAATTAATTAATTTTTAACGAGATATTTTCTTATTGTTTTTGTTAGTTTTTATAATATTTTCTACAATTTTTTTTAAAGAGTCGATTTTTATTGATTATAACCTGTGGGGTTGGGTCAAATGGACTCTAAATTTTGTTATGAGTAACAATGGAAATGTTTCCTGAAAATATTTACCGAAAATGTATATTAAAAATTTGTTCGGAAAATGTTTTACCAAAGAAATTTTAACAGACATTTTTTAACGAAATTTTTACTAAAACTTTCGACGGACAATTTTAGACCCTAAATATTTTATCGAAACATTTAAAACGGAAATTTCTACTTAAAATGTTTACCCAAAAAATTTTACCAAAAAAAATTCTTACTGGAAATTTTTTAACGAACATTTTTACTGAAAATTTCGACCGAAAATGTTTATTGGAAAATTTTACCGAAAATTTATACCAAAAATTTGTTCGGAAAATGTTTTACAGAAAAAATGTTAGCGGAAATTTTTTAACGAAAATTTTTACTGAAAATTTCTGCGGACAATTTTGATCGAAAATTTTTCAACAAAAATTTTTACTGAAAATTTCCACGGAAAATTTTTTAACGAAAACTTTTTAACTGAAATTTCTACTCAAAATTTGTATCCAAAATTATTTACCGAAAATTTCAACTGTAGAATTTCGACAGCAAATTTTTACTATTAAATTTCTAAAGAAAATTTTTACTGAAAATTTGTACGGACAATTTCTACGCAAAGTTTAACTGAAAAATTGTAATAAAAATGTTTACCTAAAATTATAGGTAAACATTTTTATTACAATTTTTCAGTCGTTTTTGAACGACATTTTTTATCGAACATTTTTTAACATAAATTTCTGCGGACAATTTTGACTCAAAAATTTTTAACAAAACTTTTTTATCAAAACTTCTTACTGAAAATTTTGAGCAAAAATTTCAATTTTCAACCGAAATTTTTACTCAAAATGTTTATCCAAATTTATTCAACAAAAATTCTTACTGAAAAGTTTTTTAAAAAAATGTTTACTGAAAATTTTAGCAGCAAATTTTTACTGAAAATTTACACGTAAAATTTTTAGCGAAAATTTGTACAGAAAATTTTTACCCAAAATTTTTTACCGAAAATTCTTAGTGAAAACTTTTTACCGAACATTTTTACTGAAAAAAATATTTTAACGAAATTTTCTAGTGAAGTTCTAGTTTTACTGAAATTTGTAATAAAAATATTTTCCTAACATTATGTAATGATTCTTTTTTAACGACCATTTTTCAACAGTAATTTCTACTCAAAAATTTTATCCAACATTTTTACCGAAAATTCTTACTGAAAATTTGTTAACAAAATTTTTTACTGTAATTTCGACCGAAAGTTTTTACTGAAAATTTCAATATAAAATTTTTACCCAAAATTTATTAACGGAAATGTTTACTTAACATTTTAACCGAAAATTTATACTAAAAATTTGGTCGGAAATGTTTTGACGAAAACTTTTTCTGAATTTTTAGTTAAAATTTTTTGCCCAAAATTTATTAACGATAATTTTTACTGAAAATAAAAATGTTTACCTCAAATTATTTAACAATTTCTTAAAAAAAATTTTTACCGAACATTTTTTAAAGAAATTTTTTACCGAACATTTTTTAACGAACATTTTTTAATTAAAATTTCTATGGAAAATTTTACCCACAATTTTTTATCAAAAAATTTTACCCACATTTTTTTTACTGAAAAGTTTCGCAATAAAAATGTTTACCTGATATTATTTAACGATTCTTTTTTAACGAACATTTTTCAACGGATTATTTTTACCCAACATTTTTTATCAAAAATTTTTACACACAATTTTTTCATTGAAAATTTTTTATCGAAAATTCTTACCGAAAAATTGTGCTGAAAATTTTAACCGAAATGTTGAGACTAAAAATTTCTATTAAAAATTATTGATCGAAATTTCAACAAAATGTTTTACTGCAAAATTTCATCCGAGCATTCAAAAAATGTTGTAATTTTAATTAATTTTTTTTATTTTTTAAAAGTGCTAAGATTGATTACCAAAAACAATTTTTTTAACAAAAATTGTTTTTGGTAATCAAAAATTGTCTTTGACGAATTTATTCATAATTTTTCTCAACCTTAAAACAAAAAGAATTAATCGAATCACTGGAATTTGACGAAAATACGTAGACAATTCCGTTCTCATGTTAAAGTGCGTCAATTTTTTCTGTACTTTGTCGAACATCCGCTTTCTTATCTAAAGTGTACCATGTTAACCTAGGAAACTGATATCAGAGTAGCTGATAACAAAAAAATAAATTAAAGAAGAAAATACGAATTGTCGATAATATTTGTTTTTGTTCTTTTTTTTCTACGTTTTTCTTTTCTTTAAATTGTTCTTACTCTCTTATCAGGGAATGGGAATGTACGAGTATTTATCAAAAATAACATAAAAAAATTCTATTAATAAATAAGAAATCAATTAAGTAAAATCAAAATGAATAAATACAATCTCCCCTCAGCTCTAGGAGCTTAAAAAATTCCATACTTTAAAAAAAATTCCATGATAATCATAGGACGGACACACATGCGCGTATTCATATGATTAGTAAAGGACGGCTACTAAGGATAATGCCACTTTTCGAATAGTTGCGTGATGAAAATAAAAAACCTGTAGTTTTTTTGACACCAAACAATAGGCCTTGGAACTCCATGTGAGGGTTGGGGAATGGCCAAAAAAAGACGTACCTAACATCACTCCACCGATTTGTAGTTTTCTTCCTTTTCTCTCCTACGTTGGTCCCTCATTTAGCCCCTTTCCAAATTTTTATACCCTCCTCATTCCTAAACAATCATCCACGCGATATTAAATTTGTTTTTATTTTCTTTTCCGATTTTTTTCTTCTTTCTGCTGAAGAAATTAATACCTTGGCATGATCTCTGAATACGTGTCATCTGGCATGATCTCTGAATACGCCTCTGGAACTTCATATTCATTGAATTCTTTTTTTAACCTTTCTCTACTTAGAAATATCTTTTAATTTTTAACTCTTTGCCCACCTGATCAAACCATATTGCGACAATAGCTTTCGCATCCTTCAAAAAATAAGCACCAAAAAATAAGAAAGATTACAACAACAACAACCAAGTAGACAGGATTTCGTTCAGGACACCATCCGTGGAGCCACTGTCATCATCCTCTTCTCCTGGTCGTCACTCAGCACCCCCTTAGAGAATATGGGCCGAGTTTACTAGGGAACCCTGTCGGTATGTGTGTGTGAACATTTTTTGGCAATCGAACACGGAATATATAAAAATTTTCCATCCAGCCAAGAGCATACTCCCACTTTTCCCTTTTTCCTTGTCCGTTCCACATTTCTCCCAAACCAAAGCAGACACAGCAGCAGCGGATTGACCTCGACAGTAAAGACTCACAAATTCACCATAATTATCAACTTAAAATCAATATTGTTCTGGGCTCCTGCTTCTGTCTGATGATGGCTCATTACTAAAAGCAGAGTCAGGCGATCGATAGATAGATAGTGAGTTGTCGCCATCGAAATCAACGCCATCCCTATCGGCAAGCAAGTACGCCTTCTTATTAACCCATCCCCCCTTCCCAAAGTAATATATGTCATCAGATTTAACATAATGTCTTGGGGTGCTGGGCGTCCATTATTCGTTTGATATGACATATCGTTGGAAATTCTCCGAATAACGTCAAGGAACATTTTTTCCTGAAAATTTTTACATTTTTTTATTTTTACCGAAAATGTTTACCGAAAATTTTTATTTAAAATTTGTATCGAAATAGTATACCAAAAATTTTTAACGAAAATTTTTACTGAAACAATTTACTAAAAATGTTTTACCAAAAATATTTACCAGAAATTTTAGTGAAAATATAGACCAAAAATTCTTATCGAAAAATGTTTACTGGTAAAATTTTCACCGAAAATACCAAAAATAATTACTAGAAATTCTTATTAAACATTTTTAATTTAACAGAAAATTTTTACGGACACTTTTTAACGAACGTTTTTAAAATTTGAACGAGTTTTTTACACAAATTTTTAACAATTTTTAACGAAAGTTTTTACAGAAATTTTTACCGAGAATTTTTAAAATAAGTTTTACCGAAAACGTAAAATAATTTTTTCAATAAAAATTTACAGAAAATTTGTGTGCGAAATTTTTACCGAAAACTTTTAACGAAAGGTATTAACGAAAATTTTTACTAAAACTTTTATGCAAAATTTTTACCGAAACTTTTTAAAGAAAACAATTTACCGAAAATTTTTAACAAAATTAAGTTCTTATGGAAAAAGTTTGTATGCAATTTATCAGAAAACTTGTGCGAACAAAATTTTACGTAAATTTTTACCGACAATTTTTACTGAAAACTTTTCTGCAACATTTTTACAGAAAACTTTTGCGAAAAAAATTTAACTAAAGATTTTAACGAAAAAAAAGTTCGTACATGTTTACCGAAACTTTGTAACGAAAACAATTTAACGAAAATTTTTAACAAAATTAAGTTGTTATGGAAAAAGTTTGTATGCAAAATTTTATCAGAAAACTTGTGCGAAAAAATTTTTACGTACATTTTTATCGACAATTTTTACTGAAAACTTTTCTACAACATTTTTACCGAAAACTTTTGTGAACAAAATTGAACGGAAGGTTTTAACGAAAAATTTTACCGAAACTTTTTAACGAAACCAATTGACCGAAAATTTTTAACAAAAAAAAGTTCTTATCGAAAAAGTTTACCGAATTTTTTACAAAAAAATGTTCACCAAAAATTTGGACTGCCAATTTTTTTTGGAAATATTTTTCGACAAAATTTTGGAATACGACTTCTCAACAAAAATACTTGCCGACAATTTTTAACAAACATTTTTAAGTAAATTTTTACAGAAAATTTGTATGCAAAATTTTATCAGAAAACTTTAGCGAAAAAAATTTTTACGTACATTTTTACCGAGAATTTTTACTGAAAACTTTTATCAACAAATTTTAACCGACACTTTAACGAACGTTTTTGAGTAAATTTTTACAGACAATTTTTACCGACACTTTTTAACGAAAGTTTTTAATTACATTTTTACAGAAAAATGTTTACCGAATTTTTTTACAAAAAATGTTGACAAAATATTTTTACTGCCAAATTTTTTAGAGACATTTTTACCGAATTTCTTTGAGCTTTTACCGACAGACAATTTTTATCGGCAATTAATTGTTTTAATATTTAATAAAAAAAAATTTATCGAAATATTTTCAACGAAAATTTTGTACCGGTAACTTTTTTCCTAAATATTAATTAAAAATAATTTTGCCAAAAATTTCAACTGAAAGTTTTTATTAAAAAATTTTTCTGAGAAAATTGTTCACAAGAAATTTTTTAAAAGAAAAGTTTTTATTGACATATTTCCTATGAATATTTTTAGTGGAGAATTTTTATTAAAAAACTTTGAACGACTTAATCAACAATGTTTAAATTAAAACTATTTTTAGAAAATACCGAGAGGAAAAAAACGTACAACCAACTTGACATTTGAGCATTTTTCATCCTCGCAACAAACTAAGAAATTCTGTTGAATGTCATTTTAAACTGAACAAAAAAGGAAATGCACCCACACAATCGCAACAAATCCCCAACGAACAGTACCCCTGAAATTACCAAGTACCATGCGTGGGAGTAGTTTTTGAAGAGGTGAAAGGACTTTTTGATCCTCCTCCGCTTTCTCTTTGTGTCACCGGATTGAATGCCGGAGCCATGCACAACATCAATTGTGTTAGCACAGACAATTTCCTTTGCTCTCAGAGAACAGCAGAACAAAAACGACTACAAAAAAGCATCCACTCATAAGAGCAGCAAGGACATACGAATGTTCGGCCTTGTAAGGAAAATAATCGACCGCATTGAAGAGTGACGACAAATACAAACACAAAAGCTGAAACCGCTGCTCCTTCAGCCCACACTCGAAGCCAACCGAACCGAGACTTAACGAATACAGAGCAGGATTAGTAGCAGCTACACGTATTAGTCCTGCACAACTACAAACAGGAGCACAACCCATCAACTTGTTGCATTTTAATGGCAACACTTTTAACCGCAACGCCCGCGCTTTTCACATTCAAAAGGAGTTAATAGCGCTTTTCCACAAACAAACCACAAAAAATTCATTCTATTGCGAATAATTTTCATTGAATTTTTAACGAAAATATTTTCATGGACATTTTTTCCGATTTTAATAATAAATTTTTAAAGTTTTATTGAATTATTTGCTTATTTTTACCGAAAGCTTCTACTGAGAGTTTTTACTGAACATTTTTACTGAAAATGTTAACTGAAAATTTCAACTGAAAATTTTTACGGAAAATTTTAACTGAAAATTTTTACCGAAAATTTTTAATGAAAATTTTTACTGAGAATTTTTACCGAATATGTTGAGTGAAAATTTTTACGGGAAATTTTAAATGAAAATTTTGATTGAATTTTTTTACCGAAAATTTTTTTAACGAAAATTTTTTTACCGAAAATTTTTACCGAAAATTTTTAATGAAAATTTTTACTGATAATTTTTACTGATAATTTTTACCGAATATTTTGACTGAAAATTTTTACAGAAAATTTTGATTGAAAATTTTTACCGACAATTTTTATTGAAAATTTTTACCGAAAATTTTTACTGAAAATTTTTAATGAACATTTTTAATGAACATTTTTACTGAGAATTTTGACGAAAATTCTGATTGAAAATTTATATCGAAAATTTTTCCTGAAAATCTACCAAAAAATTGTGCCGAAAATGTTTACTGAGAATTTTTACCGAAAGTTTTTACTGAAAATTTTTAATGAAAATTTTAACCGAAAATTCTTACCGAAAAATTTTGCTGAGAATTTTTAATGAAAATTTTTACTGAGAATTTTTACCGAAAATTCTGATTGAAAATTTTTCTGAGAATTTTTACTGAAAATCTACCAAAAAATTGTACCGAAAATGTTTACTGAGAATTTTTACCGAAAATTTTTACCGAAAGTTTCTACTGAGAATTTTTACCGAAAATTTTAACCGACAATTTTAACCGAAAATGTTTATCTGAAATTTTTACCCAAAATTTTTACTGAGCATTTTTACCGAAAATGTTTACCTAAAATTCTTACGAAAATTTTTTACTGAAAATTCTACTGAGAATTTTTAACTGAAAATTTTAATCGTAAATTCTACCGAAAATTTTTACAAATCTTTGGCGAAAAAAAATATACTAAAATATTTTTAAGACTATTGTGATTTAAATGATAATAAAATTATGCGCTCAACAATTTGTTCTTTTGGCAATAAAATCACTGATTTCATAGGAAAAATAATTAATAAATTCTCACATTTTTGTACGTAGACTTCTAGAAAGAGAAAACATTGAAGTACGCACTTTTCAGGAATTTCCAGTTAATTAGCCTTTCATAGCTAAAAAGGATAAGAGTATAATCAAAATCCCAGATGGGATCAGCAGAATCGCGGATGAAAATTCCCAGAAGAGAACAACTCCAGAAGACCTCATCCGCGACTACCTTTGCTTAAGTATATTTATTATTTTTGCTTAATTCTTGTTGATGCTTTCGAGTTCAGCATCCACTTGTGAGCTCTTCACCTGCATTTTAATTACCACATCAAAAGGCTTCTTGTCTCTTGTTTTAATATGCACTTGTATGCTTTTGTGTCTGAAAGCGAGTATAGCTTTTCCAACCGAATTGTTTTAATAGACATCAATTTATAAATTCTCCCATTTCTTTCTGTCTACAAGTTTCGTGATACGGGAATCCCCACCATACTCGATTTGCAAATAAGTATCACTCACTTGTTAAGCATTGCAAAAAATCCACATGCATAAAAACTTTGCATTTGAAAAAAATAAAAACTGCAAAGCCGAACGATCATATGAAAAGCAAGCAAATTTTCGAAAGACTAAAGTGCTTGCAGTTATTGTTAAAAGTGCAGTAATGAATAATATTTTTTAAGTACTCTTTTGGTCTGTTTTTTATCTTTTGATAAAAAGACGAAAAACATATTTTTAGTTTAATTAGAAAAAGAAAAAAACGCACATTCAAGGTACTATAATAAGAGTACTGAAACCCCGAATGAAAAATTCCGTTTCTTACGTGTTGTTTTGTTATTAAACTTCCTTAAAATTGTTTTCTTATTAAGTTTTAACCAAAATACTTGTACGATTTATAGTTTCCAGGGTTTAGGGGATATTTTTTTCAAGAGAACGCCATCTCTGATTATATTCTACGAACCTACCATATGCTAATCGAATATTCACAATTAAAAAGTCATTAACCTCAAATCAATTATTTTCTCAATTCTTAACAACCAGCCACATGCCTCTCTCCACTTAACCAAGCAGTATCTTTGTACAATTTTCAATCAATTTTTCCCAGTAAATTATTGCTTGTTCAACAATAAAAACTTTTTTAAAAAAATTTAACGAAACACTTTCTTCGGATAAAATTTTAACGAAAATCTCGTCAAATTTTTTTATAAATGAAAATTTTCTCACAACTAGTATTTTGTTTACCAAAATTTCCTTTCTAATAAAAGAAATAATCAACAAGCAATACTATTTCAAAAAAAAATTTCGTTTGGACAAAATTTTGACGAATCACTTTCGTTAAAAAATACTTTATAAGTGAAATTTTTTTTGGAACAAATTTTTTGAAAAAACATTTTTTTTTTAAAAATGATCAAGATAAACTAACTTGATAATATTTAGTTTGGATGAAATTTTAACGAAATACTATCGTCAAAACTATCTTTAAGAAACGGTTTTGGAAAAAACAGTACTTTTGACTTTATTTTTTTTTTTTTGAAATAATTAAAATTTACCAAAATAAAAAAAAAAACAAGAAAAACTATTTCAATAATTTTTCGTTTGGAACAAAATTTTGCTATGTTTCGTTAAAAGTGAAATTTGTTGGAAAGGCCAATTATTTTGGTTTCCTTCATTTGTTCATAAAGTTTTCTTTAAAATAAAAAATAAAACCTAAACAACAAGAAAAGCTTTTTTTATAATATTTAGTTTGGATGAAATTTTAACGAAACACTTTCGTCAAAATTATTTTTTTGGAAAAAAAACAGTATTTTTTACTTGTTTTTTTTAGTTGGAAATAATTAAAATTTTGTTTGGAACAAAATTTTGCTGTGTTTCGTTAAAAGTGAAATTTTTTGGAAAGGCCAATTATTTTGGTTTGCTTCATTTGTTCATAAAGTTTTCTTTAAAATAAAAAAAAAACCTAAACAACAAGAAAAGCTTTTTTTATATTATTTAGTTTGGATAAAATTTTAACGAATCACTTTCGCCAAATTAATTTTTTGGAAAAAACAGTATTTTTTAATTGGTTTTTTTTAGTTGGAAATAATTAAAATTTAGTAAAATAAAAAAATAAAAAAAAACAAGAAAAACAATTTCAATAATTTTTTGTTGGGATAAAATTTTGACGTGTTTCGTTAAAAGTGAAATTTTTTGGAAAAGTAAATTATTTTGTTTTGCTTAATTTTTTCATAAAGTTTTCTTTAAAATAAAAAAAAAACCCAAGCAACACGAAAAACTATTTTGATAATATTCAATTTGGATAAAATTTTAACGAAACACTTTCGTCAAAAGTATTTTTAAAAGTTAAAAGTTAAAACTTCAATTTTTTTTTTGAATAATTTGAATTAATCAGAGTTTTCTCCATTAACATTTCTGTCATTTATTTTTAAGTGAATTGCAGAAAATAACTTTTACATTTCAAACAAATTAAAAAAACAATTAATTAAAAATATTTTTTTAAAAACGAATTTTTTTATAGAAATTGTGTTATTCTTTTTTGTAATAACTAAAAATTATTATTTTTTAAATGTAATATTTAAAAATCAACTGAACGAACCCAACCGATCATCAAACCCAACACACTAAACGCACACTAACGCCCTCACTATTCGTAACCGTGCAATTGTGAACGACGTACCATATTTGATTCCACAAAACACTTGACAATTTCTGGTTCTTTCTGTTCTTTTTCTTATTATTTTCAAAACTTTTCTTCTTTTCTTTTTTTTGAAAAATATTATTACAATTTCGAATAAATAATTTTAAAAAAATAATTAAAAACAGAGAGAAAAAAAACTTTTTCTCAATTATTATTCGCGGTCGTATCTTGGTCCAATGGTACAAGCATTTATAATAGAACTTTTACACACTCGCTCGTAGTAACAATGCCTATCACACTTAACGATTAGATTATGACCAGTTGATATGATGGAAATGTGAGAATAATGAAAATTTCCAATGCCATATTGTTGCAGTTTTACTTTTTACCATTACTCTCCCCCTCCCCCTCCTTCTTCGATGGTTTCTTTCACGTTCTTTTCTGTTATTCGCTCGCACCCACATACGCGATTACAATCGTTAAACGACAGAAGGCGGCACAAGTTTACGACGCTTTTATTAGGAATCTTTGAGAGCGTTGCGCGCGTTGTGACTAGTTAGATGAGCTGTCAAATAAACAGTTGGCAGACCACTAACACACAAACACACCAAAACTTGACTTGACATTGCAAAAAATTTCTGCAATACTTTCTCTTTTCTTTGCAAAAATTATAGAGAGAAGAAGGGAAAAAAACCACCACCCCAACACATATATGCAATTGTGCACACGCGCTTAGATGGTATCCCATTTGTTCGCACACAGAGGCCGTACAAAAAATTCCTTTGTAGTCGAACACATGCAATTATTACGATTTTATGCTCGTTAATAGGAGGGGGCTTGGGGGCGAACCTCTAAAAGTATATGTTTCGATACTGGACGCACGTTAGATGGTGGCGTTCCTGTCCTATCCGTAAGAGAAGAGTTCATCGCTGTTCCATATCGACGGTTCGACCGTGTGTACGTACACAATATGCGCACGTCACAGCAATCACACTTCAGTAGCGCGCATACATTTGTAAATGCGGTGTGGGTGAATTTAATGCTTTCGAGTGAAGGAAAATTTAGTTTTCGCAACGAATGGATGGATGCGTGTCAATTTTAAAAATTTGCCAACAGCAAAAGTGCATTTTTAGAAAACAATTTGATAAGAGAAAAATAAAAATTTAAATTTATTTGGAGAAAAAAAACCAAAACAAAACAAACTAAGCGGTTTTATGACAGCGAATCCATCTGGATTTATGTGAGAGGCAAAAATTCGTTGACACAGACACACTCTTAAGCCGAAAAGGGCATGGGTTTATTGGTTGTTTGTGTGTGTTTTTATATGTTGCTGCCCCTGTAAGTGAACGTTTCATAGTTTCGTCCGCTAGAGGAGCAACTCAAACAAATACTACCACAACGTGGAGACAATTGTCGGGAAAAAAACCTTTTTTTTGGCGTTTTTTGTCACAATCTAACAGCTGTTAACTAAATTTTTTGGGTTTTTTTAAACTGTTTTATTTTATTCCTTTTGCTAAAATTTTGTTCCTGTCTTCTTTATTTTTAATTTTTTTTTATTCATATTATTTACATTTTGTGTGCTGTTAAATTTAATGAAATAAAATTTTTTTATTTTTTTTGGTTGCGTTTTATTAAATTTCCGTCATTTTAGTTGGTTGGTATTTTTGCTGATTTTTTTTTATTTGTTGGTCGTAAATATTCTGTTTTAAGGAAAATATTATTTTTTAAGGCCTTTTCAGTTAAAACATTTTTTTTTTTTTTGAAAATAATAAAAAAAAGTTGTATTATTGATTTTTAAAAAGTTGTTTAAATTTTAAAAAATAGGAAAAAATCTGCAATAATTTTAGGGAAATTGTTGATATCAAAAAAAAAAATATTTAAGGAATTTTTTTGGAAATTCAAAAATTTTTTTTTTAAATTCAGAAATTTATGAAAAATAACAACAACAAAAATTTGTAATATTTAAAAAAAAAAAAAAAAGTTTTAAAAATAATAAGAAAAAGAGCAGAAAGAACCAAAAATTGTCAAGTGTTTTGTGTAATCAAATATGGTACGTCGTTCACAATTGCACGATTACGAATAGTGAGGGCGTTAGTGTGTTGCGTTTGATGATCGGCTGTGTTCGTTCAGTTGATTTTTAAATATTTAGAATATTAAAAATAATTTATTTATTATAAAAAAGAATAATACAATTTCTATAAAAAAAATTCGTTTTTGTAAAAATATTTTTAATTAATTTTTTTTTTAATTTGTTGAAATGTAAAAGTTATTTTTCTGTAATTTACTTAAAAATAAATGACAGGAAAGTTAATGGAGAAAACTCTGATTAATTCAAATTATTCAAATGAAAAATTGAAGTTTTAACTTTTAACTTTTAAAAATACTTTTGACGAAAGTGTTTCGTTAAAATTTCATCCAAATTAAATATTATCAAAATAATTTTTCGTGTTGCTTGGTTTTTTTTTTAATTAAAGAAAACTTTATGAAAAAATTAAGCAAAAGAAAATAATTTACCTTCCCGAAAAATTTCACTTTTAACAAAACCCGTCAAAATTTTAACCCAACAAAAAATGTTTTTCTTGATAGATTTTAATTATTTCCAGCAACAAAAAATTAAGTAAAAAATACGGTTTGTTATCCAAAAAACAAATTTTGACGAATGTGTTTCGTTAAAATTTCATCCAAACTAAATATAATCAAAATAGTTTAACTTGTTTGGGTTTTTTTTTATTTTAAAGAAAACTTTATGAAAAAATTAAGCAAACCAAAATAACTTACCTTCCCAGAAAAGTTCACTTTTAACGAAATACGTTAAAAAATTTTTCCGAACGAAAAATTATTGATATTGTTTTTCTTAATAAATTTTAATTATTTCCAGCAAAAAAATTAAGTAGAAAATAATTTTTTTTTTTTTTAAAAAAAATTTTAACGTAAGGGTTTTGTTAAAATTTTATCCAAACTAAATATTATCAAAATAGTTTTTCTTGTTGTTTGGGTTTTTTGTCATTTTAAAGAAAACTTTATGAAATAACTAAGCAAACCTAAGTAATTGGCCTTTCCAAAAAAATTCACCTTTAACGAAACACCTCAAAAATTTTGTTCCAAACAAAAAATTATTGAAATCGTTTTTCTTGTTTTTTTTTTATTTTATTAAATTTTAACTGTTCACAGCAAAAAAATTAATTTATAAATACTGTTTTTTTTTTCTTTTAAAAATTAAAAAAAAAAAACGGATAGTTTTCAAAAAAAGTGAACGCCATTTATTCGACACAATCGTATATTATATACTTTATGAATTAATAAAAAAATTATAATTTTTTTTATAAACCTGTAGGTTTTCTATCTTGCATTAAATTTTTGGGTAATTATACAATTAAAAAAATAAATCGAAAACATTGTTACTAAATATGGAAAACAAAAACTAACGATCAACATGAAAAAAAAACGGTTCAAATCGATTAAGTTTGAGAAAAACGTCAACAAATATCTCAACTGTCAAATATTTTGTCAAAAATGGCCGCCATAAAATTTCTTCAATCAAAATTCTTATTCGCATAAACCAGTAAAAATGATTTTTTATTTTTGTTTTTTTTTTAAAAGGGTACAGGAGAGAGAGCAAAGAAATATAGAATAAGGAGAGATAGCCAAACAAAATATTACTAGAATAGACAAAAATAAAAAAAAAAACGTTTATTAACTAAGGAAATTTATTTACAAAAAATCCAAATTATTTGATGCATTTTTCAATAAGCTTAAAATTTGATATGCACACACACACACAAACACACACCACTAAATACGTGCATTCTCTTACAA
This sequence comes from Atherix ibis, assembly GCA_958298945.1. Taxonomy (NCBI): domain Eukaryota; kingdom Metazoa; phylum Arthropoda; class Insecta; order Diptera; family Athericidae; genus Atherix; species Atherix ibis. The sequence continues at coordinate 81,815,558 of OY282609.1, forward strand.
ATATTTCGATGTATGGATTAGCTTAAAATGGCAACAACTAATTTTTAATAGGAAATGTCAACAAATGTCAAAAAATTTCCGTTACTAACTGTGTTTAAATCTATTATAAAAAATTAAATTTTGCTTGCCATAAGCAATTTTTTCAAAAATGGCTGCCATAAAATTTCTTCAGTCAAAATTCTTGCTCGCATTCTCGAAGTAAAAATGATATTTTTTAATTTTTAATTTTTTTTTTTTGAAGAGGGTACAGGAGAGATCGAAAAAAATAGAGAATAAGGACAGATAATCAAACAAAAAATTACTAGAACAGACCAGAATAAATAAAAATATTTATTAAGTAAGGAAATTTATTCAAAGTATTTGCTGCATTTTTCAATAAGCTTAAAATTTTATATGCACACACACACACACACACACACATAAATACGTGCATTCCCTTATAAAAAATTTCGATGTATGGATTAGCTTAAAATGGCAACTAATTTTTAATAAAAAATAACAACAGAAAAACATTGATGCTTTTTTTTGGACTTTTTTAATTTTGTTCTTATTTCTTATCAGTTGAACAATTTTTTTAAAGAGGAAATTTATATCAAAACTTTTTTTTGTTGTTGCATGAGTGTATGTGTGTGCATAAGAATTTTGTCCGCAACAAACAATTTTGCTATCAACAATAATTAATTCCGAAATGGACAAAAAATTATCAACGTATCCGCGCACACATAAGTATTGGAATCAATAAAGAAACTGTGTCTCATCAGCATGGGGACATGACAAAGGTAGCGTGGGGTTGATGGGGTATAGGGGCTTAATCGAATCTCATTTTGATTTTTTGTCCTATTTTTAAAGTTTTTTGTTTTTCTTTTCAATTTTTTGTTGTTTTTTTTTTTTGTCAAAAGACATAGTTTGGTGCTGAATTTCGAAAATTAATTTTCCGGAATTTTGATAACGAAAAATTCTACACACAAAATTTATATGGAATTTTTATAAATTTGTGTTTTTTTTTTGCCTTCATCTTTTGAGCATCGTTAATTGCAAACGGAAATTTTTGATTTTTTTTTTTCTTTTTTTAGACAATTTTTTTTGTGATATTTTATTTTTTTTTACTCCTTACTAGGTTTTGTATATTTATTAATGGAAGTGAAATTTTTTTTTTTTTTTGGTAGACAAAAATTTTGTAATAATTTTTTTCAATGATTTACGTCAAAAAACCTAAATTTTTCAAAAAACCTCTAATAAAGAATTTTTCTAAATAAAATTAAAATAATTTAGAAATAAAATTTTTTTATAGAAAACAATAAGAATTTACTATCAGATAATGCCGGTAGGAGTGCATACGTTAATTTTTAACGTACCATATGGCAACTAGCTACAGAGAAGATTTTGACATTTGTACTGATTAAAACGAATAATTTTTATTAAAGTTTCTTTATTTTAATCTCCATTTCTCCATTTTCTCCATAATAGAAAAAAAACCGAACAAAATTCTAAACTAATAATGCCATTTTTATATCAAAAGAAGACGATGTGCTATGTGCTTGTCAATTTTTCTACCAACCAACAAGTGCAAAGGTGGCAATCATTGATTTATAAAGAGAACATTGTTTTTCTCCTCCCCCCCCCCCCTCCATCAATCCATCCATTCTGTCACTCTCACTCTACGATGTACAACTACAAATAAATGCCACTCTTAACACCATGCAAATACGCACACCCAACCGACGCCAACGCACACATACAGAATAATCAATCAAAATTATCTTTATTAATGACATTTTGCATAATGAATAATTTTGGAATTTTTTGGTTGATTTTTTCTTCTTTTTTTTCTTGAGAAATTGTTTGCAACGCACTCTAGCAGAAATTTATGGTTTCTGAATTTTAATAAAGTTTTTTCGCAAAAAAAATTTTTTTTTTTTTTTCGATAATTTTTTTTTTGTAAGATCTTAATTATTTAGAAATATTTTTCTTCGCTTGGATTTGTTTTCTTAGGAAATTGCTACTAACGCACTCTACCTGAAAATGATTGCATACTAATAAAAAATTTTGAGATGTTCTAGAATTTTTATCAAATATTTCTTTAATTTTTTTGTAATTCTTTTTTGTTAGAAGTTTTTTTTTTTAATATTTTGGATTTTTTATTAATTTTGCATGGCTTTCAGCAAAATTTTTTGACAGTTCCATAAAAATCTCTTTATAATAGTTTCTCAAATTTTTTTTATAAAATATTTTTATTGTTTTATAATATTTTGGGGGGTTTTATTTTTAACGTATTCTTTTTGAAAACAACAGCCGATAGCATGCGATTACGTGCCATCAGCTAGTTTCAGAATCCCTATCACGTTGCCCTGTCACTTAATATATGGAAAATTGTAATATTTTCGCATAGAAAAATATTAAACTACATATCACTTGCATGGCAGAGAAAAAAAAGACATTACCATGCAGTCTTTACGTTCTCTATTACAATTATACTACATGTCACTTGCATGACAGAAAAAAAACTAAATAAACATGGTATTTTTCTATGCAATCTTTACGCCCTCTATTAGGACAAATTTTACGCCCTCTTTACACCTTTGGACAAAAATACTTCTGACAGAATAATTTAGCAGTTCAAGTAAAAAGTAAAAAAATTGAAAATATTTTCAAAAAGAAAAGAAAGTTTTATGGCCTTTTTAAATTTTTTTTTTAAAAATTTTATATTTTTTAATGATAAGGTTTAATTTTTTTTTTTTTTGAGTATTGGCATCTAGCTGAAACTTTGTACACTGCTTTCTTAGAATTTTTTTCGTTGGCAGTTCCAGTATAAAAATTTACAACTATTTTAGGGAAAATTATTTTTTTAAGTTTTCTTCAAATATTTTCTGTTTCGATATTTTCTCAAATTTTTAAGGAATAATTTTTGGATAATTAATTTAGTTTTTTTTTTCATTTTTTATTTTTTGTTTTAGGGAGCAAAATTATTAGCAAATCGTTCCTACCGGAATATTTGTGTATTAGTCTTTGGTGAGTAGTCGTTTTTTTTATAGTTCAAATTTTGAGGCTATTTTTGAAGGGACCTTTTTTATTTTTTAAAATTTTTCTATATTTTTTAATGACAACCTCTTTTTTTAAGAAAAACTTCTTTTGTTTGGTTTATTTTTTTGAGTAGTGCCATCTATCTGAAAATTTTTACACTGCTTTCTTAGAATTTTTTTCGTTGACAATTCCAGTATAAAAATCTACAACTTTTTTAGGGAATTTGTTTTGTGGCAAATGATTTTTTAAGTTTTCTTCAAACACTTTTTCTGTTTTGATATTTTCCCAAATATTAAGAAATAATTTTTGGATAATTAAATTTGTTTTTTTTTTCATTGTTTTATGGAGCAAAATTATTAGCAGTTCGTCCCTACCGGAATATTTGTGTATTAATCTTTAATGAGTAGTAGTTTTTTTTTGTTTTTTTCTGATAGTTCAAAATTTGAGGTTATTTTCGGAAGGGTCCTTTTTTATTTTTTTAAATTTTTCTATATTTTTTAATGACAATCTCTTTTTTTTTGAGAAAGAAATCTTTTGTTTGGTTTAATTTTTGATTAGTGCCATCAACCTGAAAATTGTTACACTACTTTTTTAGAATTTTTTTTCATTGACAGTTCCAGTATAAAAATCTACAACTATTTTCGTTAGTTTTTGTTTTTAAATATTATTTGTTAATATTTTTAAAGAAATTTTTGAATTAATTTTAGAATTTTTTTTTTGCTATTAAATAAAAATGAAGTTTTTAAAAAGTGGAAAAATAAGATTCGTTAAGTTTTTAGAATAAAAAAAATTAAAAAAATTCATTAAAAATCCCAAAAAAAAAACTTAAAAATTTTTTAACAAAAACTCAATGAACAGGAGACCAACTGAGAGCCACATTTAGTTACTTATAATAGAAAGTAAAATAGTTTTCACTAAAAACAAAATAACTTTCATGATTTTTTTGAATATATTTTCTTTTTTCTTTTGGGGAATTTTTTTGTTTCTGTAAATTTTCATAGATTTTTATATATTTTATCCTTTATAACCAATGAACACCAAAACAAAACTATTAAAAAGGACAACAAATCACACTAAACTATGGTAAATATTATGAAAAATGTTTTCTTAATTTTTATTAGGACCACACATCCCCTTGCAACGTCACCACATCAAACAATATGTGATCAAGTTGAAGCAATTTTTTGTATAATAAGAAGAAAATTTTGAAAATAAATGAAATTTTATTAAAGAAAAATATTAAATTCCAAATAATTTGTAATTTTTTTCTAAAATATCTTAAATTTAATTAGATTTTTACGAAAAGTTTTACAAAGTTTAAACTTTTGTATACAATTTCCTTTTTAATTAGTTACGAACCTTTTAAATGTTGTGCAAAAAATTGTTTTATTAAAAATATTATTATTACCAACAGAAAAGAACACTTTTTACTTTAAAAAAAAATAACCTTTCAAATTTTTTGGGGAATTGTTTTTTTTAATTAAACAAAAAATCCACTCACTTTTGTTCCGGGTTTCACTATTTTTTTTCCCCCTTGAATGTTCTTTTTTTCTATTTAATTAAAAGGGAGGAAAAAATTAAAGTTTTCCCCTTTTGAAGAATATGATATTTTTCTTCAATTATTCACAATTTCTTATTTTCCACAAGTATGCATAAATAATAGGGTTTATAAAAATTCACAAATTCTTAGAGTTCACAACTGAAAGGAAAATACCAGAAAAAAAAATTTGAGAAAAAGTAAAAATCTTTTGTGGAATCACCCACCACCACCAACCAATAACGACGAGAAAGATTTATTGGGAATTTCCTCTTGACCGCGCGCGTGTACGTACATGCAGTTTTATTCGCATCCAAAGCTGCTTTGCGTGGCCCAAACAGTTCGCAGCTCAATTGACGTTTGACTTGTGCGGTCGTCATTGTGAACACGTAGTAGAGGTGACGTTTGCGCTAAGGTTAGCGTTGTCGGTGTCGCCGTACGTCGTAGCATGCCCGTCGCACGCACAATACATGCCGTTCAATGCTGTCGCGTAGGCAGCCAGAGCTCTGCGGGGTGGTGTTGTTGCGAGTGAACTCGTAAGGTTTTTACTCATAAATCGAGTTGAACTGGAAAACGAGTGTTGACACGTAGTTGCCGTCGTGTCGCATGTCAACTTACGACTGGTTGGTTGTGTGGGGCTTTAGGAAAGTAGTTTTTTTCTCTTTTTCAAATCGATTTAAGCGTGAATAGAATTTTTAAATTTGGCAAATTGAGCTTATTCTGTACAACAGTAAATTAGATAGTCAGTCAGTCGTCTACCTGCATAACAATTGGATTTTTAATAGATAGGACAGTCAAAACTGTCATAAAACGTCGCGCATACGTTTGCTGGTTCAAGTTGCTGACGTCGTTATTAAAATCGCAACGCTATGGCGCACTAGCGACTGTGGCGGCAACCGAGAAAACCAAGTTGTCTCTATCCGACACATATGCGGTGAAGGGCGGATGATTTTCACTAATTATGCTTACTAAGTAAGTAATTGTGATTACCACTGTGACTGGCGCCACTTTAGCACACACTTTCAGCAATGGGCAATTTTACCGGACACTAAATTAAAAGCAATAATTTTTTTTGTTGATATTATTATTACGGCAATAATTCGTACTTTTATTTTTTTTTCACCAAGAAAAATAGTCGAGAATTTTTTATAAAAGTATTTTAATACTTTTGAAGTTTAATTTTTCTCTTAAAAAGCATTTTTTATGCAGTCTTTACGTTCTCTATTACAATAAGACTGCATGTCACTTGCATGGCAGAATAAAAACGATATAAAAATACAACGCCTTCGGAAAAAAATACTTCTGAAGACAAATAAATTTAGCAGTTCATGTAAAAAGTAAAAAATATGAAAGTATTTTTAAAAATAAACGAAAGTTTTATGGCCTTTTTATTTTTTTTTTTTAATTTTCTATATTTTTTTTGAGAAAAAAAATGTTTTTTTTTTGGTTTATTTGTGTTTTTTGAGTATACGAGGTTTGTTCAAAAAGTATCACATTTTTTGTGGCGTTATGTTGGTACTCATGTCTCTTACTTATGCCGACAAGTTCGGCCATTTTGAATGTTCAGTTAATTTTTGACAGCTGCTTTGCTTGCACGTGTTTTGGCTCGTCTTCGATATTTGCTCAATTTCGACCAAAAACAGCATCGCATTAACATTGGTGACGAATCATCATGGGCTTATGCTTATGACGTGGAAACCAAAGCTCAATCATCCCAATGGAAGCTGCTGCCGCACGAGCCAATACCGAACAAAGCGCGCCAAGTGCGGTCGAATGTGAAGGTTTTCCTTACAGTTTTCTTCGATTGCAGGGGCGTGGTGCATCATGAGTTCTTCCCACAGGGTAGAACGGTCCATAAGGAATATTACCTGCAAGTTATGCACAAGTTGCGCGAAGCAATCCGCCAGAAACGCCCGGATTTGCGGAAGAACAAAAATTGGCTTTTGGCATTTTTGGCCAAAAACAACACACTAATAATGCCGCAGCCACCGTATTTCCCAGATCTGGCCCCCTGTGACTTTTTCTTGTTCCCGAAACTGAAGAGCCCCATGCAGGGGACGCTACATACGATTGAGGACATAAAGACGGCATCGAAGGAGGAGCTGAACAAGATCACAAAAAATTATTTTTTGCAAGTGCTTCGAGGATTGGAAAAAACATTGGCGCAAGTGTATAATATCTTGTGGGGATTACTTTGAAGGGGACAAATTACATATTCATGAATAAATAAATAATTTTTGAAAAAACACAAAATTCGCGATACTTTTTGAACAGACCTCGTATTGTTAGTATTGCCATCTAGCTGAAAATTTGTACACTGCTTTCTTAGAATTTTTGTCGTTGACAATTCCAGCATAAAAATCTACAATTAATTTTTCCCTTCAAAAATATTTTTTTAATCTATCCAGCACCCCTCCCCCCACTCCCTTTCCCATAAAACATGATATTTACACCATTTTGTCACCAGAAATTGATTATTTTTTTAATTATAATAAATTTTAACATCTTTTTAGAGGGTACTTTTTTCCGGCGACCAATCAATCACAAAAATCACTGTTTATTCTGTCTGTCAGTGGCTCAGTTACTGTCAAAAAAACCACCTGTTCTACACGTGGCAATGCACTTTTCGTCTGATGTTTATCAAAGTGTTTTTTTTTCTTAGATATTCTTGATTAATTTTTTTTTTAACAAATCAGATTTTATAAAATTTGAAAAAGAAATTGGGTTTTTTGTGTTGTTTTTGTTATGTCAAAAAAAAAAAACCTTTTTTTCTATCTGCACCAATCCAAGTGGTTCTTTTTTAAAGAAAAATTAAGAGAGAAAAGGATATCAGTGGTTTCATGATTGCCATATGAGAATCCAGCTATAATTTAAAAAAAACCAAATACATTCAGAAAAAAAACCTGGAAAATGTCAACATCTGTCCAAAAAAAAATTCTCTTTTCTCATTTTTAATAGAATTTTTACAAACCAAAAAATGAGGAACAAAAAAATTTCCTAAATTATTTATATAAAAAAATACAAAATGGCGGTATTTTCGTAAAAGAATTTTTTGTAATTTTCTTTTTCATTTACAAAAAAAAAAATCGATTTAAGTAAATTTCTACTGTAGATAAAGGGCTATCCAATTTATGTTTAAAAAAGTAAATTTGAATAAGGCATATTTAAAATATAGATTTTAATAAAAGTTTTATTTAATTTTATTACTTGTAATTTGCCATTTTGTAATTATTATTGAAAAAAATCTAATTATTCATAAGGAAAAAAAAATTATTTATTTAAAGGAGCAGCCGCCATAAGTTTTTTTGCCGGACTCGATTCTTTTGAGGTTATTTTTTACGATTTTTTCACATATTTCTGCCAGTTAATCGTAATACCTTTAAATCAAAATGCCTTTAGATGAAAATGCACAACAAAACAGTCACTTTTTTTTAGATACAATGGCTACTTCATAGTCATCTGTGGGTTTTTGGAGCCCCATATTCGATAATTATTAGTTTTTTTATGTATCCACCAAGCGAGAACTGAGCCTCGTCGATGAATAAAATTTCAAAAAGTTTTACAATTTGAAAATGGCAAAGTTTTTGCTCTAAGAAAGCAGCTGTCAAATTAGAGGAATGCTCTTTCTGGAGTTTTAGATCTAATTTTTTCGATTCAAAAATGTTTATTAGTCCCAACAACAGCAGTGAACGAATTGAGCAGAAATTCAAAATTTTACGTGATATCACTTTTAGTCAATTTGTGGTTTTTTTAGAATCTTGCCATTAATATTTACTTCTTTAAAAATAAAATGGCAAACCTTAAACGGAATAAGCACCACCTTGGATGACATATTTATTTAACAGCTGTCAAATGACAGGACTGTACCTTCCGAACCCTTTTATTATTAATTTACTATCATTAATTTAATATTTATTAATTTTGTTTAACATTTTAAATAAATTTTTTAATGCAATTTTATTTTTCTTGCAAAAAAATCTCAAAATTTTTTTATTTCTAAAATATTAAAAAAAAGTCCTTTTTTTTGTATAGAAACAATTGCTCCATGTATATTATTAGCACGAGCATATGTTAATTTTGATAGTGATTTTCTTTCGTAAATTTTCACTAAATATTTTTCAAAACTAACCAAGTAAATTTCCTAAAATTATTGTTGTTTTTTTTTAAAAAGTCGTTTGAATGTTCGTTTAGATAAAATCAACAGTAAAAGGATTAAAAAGAAATTGTTAAAAGATAATTTTTAAATAAGCGTTTTTATTTGAAAAAAATTGTCAGAAATCTTAAATCCTTATGAGGACACCTGTTTAAATGGATCACCATCATCACTATTATTATCACCACACTGAGTCAATCTCAATCACAATACCCCATTTTCCAATGTGATCTAAAAATATGTGCAATGGTGTGCATGCGTTAAAAAGTGTATCCTTCGAAATTTCCATTCCTACCCAAACGTACTATTCCAGAAACTTCTTAAATGGAAAAATTTCTTTGGCAAATAATTTTTTTTTTGTAGTTTAGATTTGGTATATTTTGTAAAATAGAAATAAATTTTTGATTGGGTTTTTATCTTTCATTATATAAAAATAGGTCGCACTTTTTCTGTGCCATAACAACAGAACTCTACCCCCATTCCCCCGCACCATCTCATCATATTTAATAAAAACAAAAATAAGATAGTGGTAATAAGAAAATTCTATTTACGATAACATTTCTATTTCGATTCTCATATAATTCCAGTTTGACAGGATTATGCCATAGAAAATATTTTCTTTTACGATAAAAATATTCATTTGTTATAAAAAAATTACTTTTACGATGTCAGATTTTTTGGACGTTCAAAAAATATTTATTTTTACGCTAAAAAAATTGTTTTTTTCAACAAAAAAAAATAATTTTCTTCTAGACTCAAAAAAAAATTATATTTACGATATTAGTTTTTTTTTTATAAGTTCAGCAAAATTGGTTTTACCGATAAAATAATATTTCTTTTTACGCTAGAAATAATTGCTTTTTTACGATAAAAAAAATAACATTGATTTTACGATAAAAAAAAATAAAAAAAAAATTCTTTCAGACTTACGATATCAGATTTTTTGTACGTTAAACAAAATTGGTTTTACAATAAAAAAATATTTCTTTTTACGCTAGAAAAAAATTGATTTTTTCAACAAAAAAAAATTATTTTCTTGGAGACTCCATACAAAATTATTTTTACGATATCCGATTTTTTTTTGTACGTTCAGCAAAATTGGTTTTACGATAAAAAATATTGTTTTTTAGGGTAGAAAAAATTGCTTTTTTCAACAACAAAAAATAATTTTCTTGGAGACTCCATTAAAAATTACTTTTACGCTATCGGATTTATTTTTACGTTAAACAAAATTGGTTTTACGATAAAAAATAATTTCTTAGTCCGAACAAATACTTTTGCAAAATATTTTCTCTTCTATCCAAATTAATATACTTTTACGGTAACATATTTTTACGGTAGAAAAATTTACTTTTACGATAAAATATTTCCTTTTGCATTCAAACTTATTAATTTGACCATAGAAATTTTTTTTAACGTTATTAAAACATTGTTTTGGCAAAAAGCATAATTATTTACTGTAAAATAAAAAATTATTTACAATAAAATATTTGTGTTTACGTTCAAAGTAATTATTTTGACCAAATAAAAATTCATTTTGTATTAGTATCAAAAAAATATTTATATAAATTAATAAATTACGATAATATTTTTGATATTTCATTCAAAAAAATAATTTCTACTCTCAGAAAAATTACTTCTCAGAGAAAATATTTTTAAAATAACGAAATTTCCTTTCGGATTTTTAAAATAAATTAATTTTACGGTAACATATTTTTTTATATTTCGATTTTATATATTTTTACGGCCAGTATAAAAATAATTTTTCATCACTTTTACGATAGAATATTTTTTTACGATAGAAAAATTAATTTTATGATATAATTTTCTTATGTAATTTTTCCGTTAAAAAATATTAATTTTACGATAATAAAATTTTCTAAACTCACAAAAACATCAGTTGTACTAGAGTAAAAATTACGTTAAAATAAAAAATATTACAACACACTTTCTACTGTAAAAATAAATAGTTTCTTTGAAATACGATAACATATTTTTTAAGGCTCATAATAAAAATTATTGTTATTATAAAAACAATTTCTGTTTTTTGGGTAAAATAATTTTTTTTATCGTAAATATTTTTTTTAAATTAATAAGGAATTCTTTAAAACAAAAAAAACTCATTTGATTTTCTTAAAGACAGAAAAAAAGAAGTTTTTTAAGAGCGCTAAAAATTTGTTCTCCGATTATGATGTTAAAAAGAACTTAAAACGCATACGAATTATTATATTTAATTATTTTTAATGAGAACTTTTCAAATCTTACTTTTGTAAAAAACTTTTATAATCCCTTCTCTGTTTTATGCTCACTTCCACCCCCGCTGCTATATCCTTTCAACAATTTTCGTTAAGTTTTTTTTTATCCTTTAATCTTTTTTTATGTGGTTAATTTCTCTTATTTATAATTAGTTTATGGTAAAAATACTGTCATTGCTGTTAGTTTTTTTTTTTTTTGTAATCCTCAAACTTTTCTAACTTACAATATGTTCACTTTTGTAATATTAATTAAGTATAAAAATAACTATAGAAAAAAAAACCAATTGGAAATTATTCCTCTTTTACACCTTTTCGTTTTTTAACACACTTTCAATAGAATTTTTATTTTTTCATTAATATAACAACAATAACATTTTAATTAAACAACTATGAAAATATTTTTAAAAAAAATTAAATTTACTATTTAACAAAATTGCAATATTGTATTTTCATTTTATCCGGCATTACGCGTCCTTTTTCCATAAACAACTTTTGCGTGTTTTCCTATCTTTTTACTTTCTAATTTACTATTCTACCATTTACCATATACGTGTACATATTGTAATAATTTTATTAATTTGTTTTATTTTCTTTATTTTCACAATAAAAGAATTTTATTAAAACGTCACATCTTCCAGTGGCGAAATTTCCACAACTAAATTAGAAGGTGTTTTTTTTTTCTTTTTCCTTTGGTGGTAAAATCACACGCTTGCGTCAAAGCTTCCGTCAGAGGGACACACAACTTTTCTTGTCCACATGAAGGTACACCGGTCGCCATTTTTTATTTATCGATCGAAATTGTTTGGCTTTTTGCTGTCAAATTTTTTTTTGGTCTAATAAATTTTCGCCGGAATCTATACACTGTCATGTGAAATATTGTCATGTAAACGCACCCATACGAGTGTATAAATATAATTATTGGTGTGGTCCTACACTAATTATGTATGAATGGCATTGCATGGGTGGGTAAGTAAACAAAAAAAAAAAAAAACCTAACGAGATTGCCCACACTGCACAAATAAAAAAAAAGGAAAAATTATTATTCTTTGAAATTATATTTCTTTCTCTTTTTTAAAAGAATTTTAAGAAAACCGGAATTTTTTATTTTTAATTTAAAGAATTTTTCTCCCTTTTTTTATATATAAATTTTTTTTCTTCTATTTTTGCTAACATATGGAGAAATGGTTGTTTTTTTTAGGAATAATTACGAAAATTTTGTGTACAACAGAAAAAATTCAAAAGTAATTTTAAAAGAGAAATAAAATATCCAAGATAATAATTCCAAAGACATGTAGTTATTAATAAAAAAAAAATTTTTTTAAAACCTTCACAATCTTATGGCAATAAACAAAATCGAATTGGTCACAAATAATAGCCGTTGCCATTGGAATAGTCTTCTTCTGGTGGGTGAATTTAACATCGGAAATTATTATCAAAAATACGCAACGCATGCATGCACGCACGCACGCACGCACACGTACAATAATATCGCCGCTTACGTCAAAATATTGATGAATTTTCTGTTCGCCTGATAAACCGCAGCTTCCTCGCTACTCCCACCCAAAAATTAACATAATCAAAATTTTCTAATACTTACAATCTCTCGTCTCTTCCTTTCACTCGTATTCCTATGACTCTCTCAGATACAGTTTATATTCTCCATCTTTCTCATGCATACCAAATTGTACACGTACGCATTCAGATTAGAAACACTACCGCCGCCGTCGCCGCACCATATGTTCGTAAAAAAAAGTCTATCGTGTGCGTGTTAAATGTACGTGGTGACACGATACAAACTGCCTAAGTGGGAACGGTTTGAGAGAACTTCTTCGCGTACACTGAGTTTTTGCCCTTTTTTCTGCACATTCACCTCATTTGTTAGCTTTCATAAATGAATATTTTTTTCCCTTTCCTACTTACTATATATTATCAGTCTCGTTGTAGCGTTTCTTATCAGTGAATTTCCAACAAAACAAAACGAAACACCGTAAACACTCGCGCACTTCACCAACAAAACATGAAAACGCATACGAAAATATACCGCACCGCACCGTGTGCCATTCAAACAAACCAAAACATTGTATGCACGTGGCAATTTAGACGTTGAATTTGCCCTGCTATTTACTCTCTTCTACACTGGCGCTGGGTCTGTTATTGTTGTTCTCTCGTTAGTGCCGCCTGTTGTCGTTGCGGTTTTTATGCTAACTTCAAAAGCTGCAACTTCGAACTGAGAGAGTGGATTTTGTTTTATTTTCTTTTCCGCAAATATTGCCATTTTACACTCTTCGCATTTTGTTAATATTTTTCTCTGGATTATTGGCTATTCCAGTCACACGTAACTAGATCATCTGCACATACATTCGCGTACATTAGCACGCACACCAGCAGGGGAAATATTGTAAAAAAAATCACATTCCATTTTTGAAATGTCAAAGTTCTCCTATTGAAAAAGAGTACACAAAATAAACACAATCGCATTGATGATATTGGGATCTAGAGGGAGATAGATAAACTTTTATTTGAAAATCTCTTTTTTTTTTGGGGAGGGATTTTAAAAATTAATTTTTAGTTTTTGTATTTTTTTTGATAAACAAAAATAATAATGCAAAAACTTTGAAAGTATTTTTTTTTAGTTTTTTTTTTTTTTATTAATAAATTTTAATATCGAAAATAGTTTTTATTAAACGAAAATTTTTTATGAGCAAAAGAATAAAGTCTGGTGTTGCAGTAAAGCAAGCTTTGCTATTGTGATTAGTGCGGCACTAATAGGGTTATTTGAAACTTAAAAAGTTACGGTACGTTTCAAAAATAAAGTCTGTTGCGTGCCGTGCGCCGTTTGATGTTCCGTTGAAATCGTTCATTCGAGTTACTCTTTTCTATGACTGCGATTACACGTTTCAATTTAATTAAAAACTATGCCAGTTAAATTGTTTGTTTATATTTAAACTATTTTTAAATTGGTATTAATTTTTTTTCGATCATTTTATCCCCTCTTTATAATACGAGGTCTGTTCAAAAAGTATCGCGAATTTTGAATTTCTGCGGGTTACGTATATTCGATTTTCGATTTTTTTGTGTGGCGTTATGTTGGTACTCATGTCTCTCACTTATGCCGACACGTTTGGCCATTTTGAATATTCAGTTAATTTTTGATAGCTGCTTTGCTTGCACGTGTTTTAGCTCGCCTTCGATTTTTGCCCATTTCAAAAAATGGATCAAAGAATCTGTTTCAAATTTTGTGTGAAAAACAAAATTAATTGCGCGGACGCATTCCCAATGTTGACTGTGGCATATGGTGAAGCTACCTTGGATCGAAGCAACGTTTATCGGTGGTACAAAATGTTCTCAGAGGGCCGAGAAAATGTGAACGACGAGAAGGGTGCCGGACGCCCGAGCACGTCAACAACAGACGAAAATATTGATGAAGTGAAGAAAATAGTATTGGCCAATCGTCGAATCACCGTTAGAGAAGTTGCTGAGGACTTAAATATATCGATTGGCTCGTGCCATTCGATTTTTACCAATGATTTGAGCGTGAGATGGGTCTTCGCAAAATTCATACCAAAATTGCTCAATTTCGACCAAAAACAGCATTGCATTAATATTGCTAAGGAGCTGTTGGACTCTGTCCGCGACGACCCAAATTTGCTCCAAACGGTCATAACTGGTGACGAATCATGGGTTTATGGTTATGACGTGGAAACCAAAGCTGAATCATCCCAATAGAAGTTGCCGCATGAGCCAAGACCGAAAAAAGAGCGCCCAGTTCGGTCTAATGTGAAGGTGTTGCTTACAGTTTTCTTCGATTGCAGGGGCGTGGTGCATCATGAGTTCTTGCCACAGGGTAGAACGGTCAATAAGGAATATTACCTGCAAGTTATGCGTAAGTTGCGCGAAGCAATCGGCCAGAAACGCCCGGTTTTGTGGAAGAACGAAAATTGGCTTTTGCCATTTTTGGCCCAAAACAACACACTAATAATGCCGCAGCCACCGTATTCCCCAAATCTTACCCTACAACCTACTGGGATCCTACCGACTAATAGACCCTATAGCCTACATGGGCTCTAAGACCTTACAGACAGTTTGGAACCTACACCATAGTAAGATCCTACACCCTAGTAAGACCCTACAGCCTAGTAAGACCCTACAGCTTAATAAGACCCTACAGACCACTTGAAACATACAGTTTACTAAGACCCTACAGCCTACTAAGACTTTTCTAACCTACTAATACCTTAGAACCTATTTGGGTGCTAGGATCCCGCAGCCATCTAGACATGGTCCTACATGGACCCTATTACCTACTGGGTTCCTACAGACTACTTGGACCCCATAGCATACGTGGACTCTACAGCCTATTTAAGACACTTACAAATTTTTTGGGGCTGACAGACCCTATAGCCTACAAGGACCTACAGCTTACTTGGACATTATGAGCCTGCAGCCTAGTAAGACCCTACAGCCTAATTAGACCCTACAGCCTACTAAGATCTTACAACCTAGTATAGGTCTTACAAACTACTAGGACCCTACAACCTACAGGGGCTCTACAAACTACTTAGATCCTATAGCCTATTTAAGAATTTACAAAATTTTGGGGCCAACAGCATACTAAGATTCTACAGTATACTATGATCCTACAGCCTACTTGAACACTATGAGCCTACAGCCTAGTGAGACCCTACAGCCTAGTAAGACCCTACAGACTACTAGAAACTTACAGCCTACTAAGACCTTACAACTTAATAGGGCCTTACAAATTACTAGGACACTACAGCTTACTAAGGCCCTACAAGCTACCTGGACCATACAGCCTACTTGGACCCTACAGTCTTCTGTGAACCTACAATCATCTACTAGAACCTTATAATCCATCCGTCAATTCCTCAACGGTGAACGGTCTTAACCAATAGAACGCTTAACTCATTTTCAACTTAACACTTCTTGTGCTTCCATCTAGTCCTATCCCGGAACCTCACCTCTACTATCATCACCTCTACTACCTCACCTCTACTCACCATCAAGATCGCGTTATGAGAACTATACCACAGCCACAACGTTTCAGCCAAAGGCACCTCACTTTGATCGGGCATAGTCTGACCAACCATCGTGGGACACCCGAACCCCGTGGTACCACATGGTGAGTACTCACTCTCAGAGAGTTACAGTAAGGAATCTTGTAAATTCCAGGCACTGCTAAGGCCAGCTCAGGTCCGCGGGTTCGCCAAACCCGAAGGCACTTCTGGTATTGATCATGTTTTCATATGTTCCCCCAGAAGTAACCCCCTTGCGGGATAAGAATCCCAAATTCCACTAGTTAACTACAGTACACGAGATCTCTACATCATACTGCCTACAGTCTACTCTAAGCCTAAAAAGAGTTTACAGCCAGCGAAAAATTAAAAATTTAAATGTGTAACCGGAAGACCTCTTTCTTCCCCTTTTAGCAAAAAGTCTAGATCGTCTACAAAAAACCCCTTTTTTTGCATGCATAAAAATAATTTTTCTATGTAATTTTTCGCATATTTTGTTCAAATCAAAAAAATTTCCTTATCAAAAACTTCAAGAAATATTTTTAATTTGTTTTTCTTTTCTTATTTCATTAAAACCAGATTAATTGAAAAAAGAAAATCCATTTCAAAAGATAATTAATACTTCCAACCGTCCATCCATCAGTTCATTTATGTGCAAATTATAATTAGAAAGAAAAATGGTTAAAATGTTTTGTATTTATTTATGTACGCACTCTTCCTACGCAATCCTAATTGAAAAGGAGAAAAGGAAACTTTTACAAATATTCCAAAATAGAATTCCATTTGGTGTAGAAATTACAGAGCAGCTTTTGCAGACTCCCCGGCTATCATCAGTAATAATGTTTTTTTTTGTGTTTTTTTTTGTGGTTGACGTCAAGTTAACCTGGAGTGTTTTTACTATAAGCTTTTGGTCCCCTTTATCGCTCCACTCCGGCTAAAATTACGTCGTAATATCCAATATGGACTTTTTAATTTTTAAATGACGACGAATCTTTTTCTAAGAAATTTCTTCCAATTTACAGAAAATATTATTAATAAAATTTTAATTGTTTTATTTTCTCTTCAAATTTAATTAAAGAATTTTACGTTTTTCCTCTTAATTAATAATAGTCAATATTAAATACAATTTTTCTTTTTGAATCAGGAGAATTACATATTAAAAATATTTCAGCAAAATTCTTGTGAAAAATATCTTATTTTAAAAAAATAAAAAATAAAAAACCGTTAAAATTCACCGCCATTTTTATTAGCCCAAATCAACACGTGGTCCCGTGAAAAAAAAATGTTAAAATTCAAATCACAAATTAAAATTTTAATTTATTTGCCAATTTTTACACAGACAAATTTTAATCAGTCAAATTGTAACAAACAAAAAAAGGAAAATTTGGAAAAATTGAAAGTTTAAAAAAAAAAATCTTGCGTAACCATTAATTGGGCGTGGCAGCTTTTAAAATTTGGCGCCATTTAATTTTGTATTGATTGACAATTGCCACTAGTGTCTACTATGACTTGTTGTGATGTCATTGGTGGTGGTATGCTATAAGTTCCGGAAAATTGTGGGTTTTGAACGTCTTCGAATTGGATAGGGCCACAAGGAACATGTCCAGGTTGCATTGGTGCACAAGGGATAGTTCCAGATTGCATGGCACCGTAAGGGACATTTTCAGACTGCATTTGAACACAAG
Source organism: Atherix ibis (assembly GCA_958298945.1). Lineage (NCBI taxonomy): Eukaryota > Metazoa > Arthropoda > Insecta > Diptera > Athericidae > Atherix > Atherix ibis. The sequence goes on from OY282609.1 coordinate 81,833,242, forward strand.
GCATAGCTCCCATTTGTTCAGGACACCCCGCAGAAGGTAGTCCGTATTGTTCTTGTTGGGATAGTCCAGGTTGCTCTGGAACATAAGCAAATTGTGTATGCTGTACTGAAGCACCTGTAGTTGGTCCCGGTTGCATATTAGCCTGCATCGAAAGGGAAGACGTAGATTCAGTCTGTACTTGAGGCCACACACCAGCACCAGATTTAGGTCGTGGCGCTTTACATTTGCTTCTTGGAGGAACAGGCCGGCTTGGAGGACTTTCAGACGATATTGGCGGGGCGTGCGGTGGCCCAGAAGGCGGCCAACTATGTTGGACACGAGACGGTATCCCTTGAAACCTATAAAAAGGTTTAAATTTTATTAAAATGAGTCCCAATTATAAGCCTAAAGTGGTCTATCATAAACTAGGGGGCTGGGGGCCGAGTCAGCTGATCCCCCTTTCCCTTTGTAGTCAATCCCAATTTACCTTTTCATGACAAATCGGCTCGTTTTGACCTTTTGCTGTTTGCCACGTTTTTTCGTGTCCATTGGCTTGATCAATTTCTTCTTTTCAGATTGCTTACGAGATTTAACAAATTCTTCTCGTTCTTTCAAGCATTGCCGCGAGTATTCCCATCCCAAAAGCATGCTTATTTGTGGTGGATTTGGCTGGCAAAAAAAAAAAACCAAAAAAAAAAAACGGAAAAAATATAGAATAAAATGGAAGCTTTTTCTTCTTTTTCTATTAAATATCAAATTCACTTTTTTGCTCACATCATATTCATACGATGGAATAAATTGTTTCGATTTACTATATTTATGCGATTTGATATGATCTCGCGGCCTAACCGGATACGATTTTGACCATTCCTCGACAATACATCGCGGCATTTCAAAACTCATCGTTTTTCTAGTTTTATTTTTTTTCAATTATAAAAAAAAAAACAACGGAAAACTTACAAAAAAAAATTATTTTCTCAAACTTTGAAATGGAAATTATTCGAACGTCAATTTTTTATAAATATTTTAAAAATAATTCTTAATAAAATGATTGCTTTTTTGTTTGTGTTTTTTTTTGTGTCTATATAAATTCTATTTTCATAAAAACAAAGTAGAAAATTTACTTAAATTCGTTTTGAGTTGAAAAATTCACTTATTGTTGTGGGCAATTGTAGGGTTTTAATACCTCCTAACAGCACACTTAAAAAGCATGTGGAAAATTTTCAAGTGTCAAAAATAATTTTATGTAATTGGAAAAAAATTTCATAAAAGTCAAAGAAAATAATTAAAAATATAATTTTTATTAATAAAAATTGAAAGGAAAAAAATATTAGAAAAAAGTGGCTAAGAAATTGTGAGGTTTAAATTTTTCGCTACAAAAAAACCAGATCACAGTTACAGACACGATTGACTTATTTTTCTGAAACGAATTTACTTAATAAAATCTGAATGATTAGAAATGACTAAACTTCTGGAATATTAAAAATAAAAAGTGTTCAAGGGAAATTATTAAAATCCAAACCTGAAATAACAATTGTAATGTTTACTCTTGCAAAAAATTGTTGCTAGCAATTCCATCAAGCAAGATTGTTCCTATCAACATTTACAGATACATTTTGATGGCAGATTAAAAAGGGGAAGAAAAGCAAAAAAAAAAGTAAAAGAAAAGGAAGGAAAACACACGCGCTGCACCGCTATTCAACACATTTCAGACAGGAATATTAACCCCCACAAAATATTTCTTATTGGCTAGGCAACCAACATGAGCAACTCGTGTGAATGAGAAATACTCACCCCTCCTCTTCTAACATTGCACAACCCTTACACAATGCCGGCGGGGCTTGTAACTACTTTCCAAGCACTTTTCATTCATACACGAGCACACCAACCCCTTGTATTCGTATTCACTCACGGAAAATCAATAAATTCTGAAAGTTTCGGTTTTCTTGTGTGTGGAATTTGCTATTACCGCCTTCCGAGGATGGTCGCCTGATAACAAATAATGTGACAAAAATTTTTTCGGTCGCCTGCAGATATGCAATTTTGCTGTGTCTCGAACGATGGACGCGATACACTCTCAGGAATGCTTCTTCCTTTCAGGATTGTTTTACAGTTTCAATGACTGCTTCTTATTGTAATTTTTTTTTGGACATTTTAAGAATGCGAAATATTCAAGAACAAAAACAATACACTTGGCCAAGCGAAATTCCGATTTGAAACTCATCGTGTGCGGGAAATTTTCATTTTCTCTTCAAAATCCTGACTGCGTACGCACCTTTCCCAAAAGCTGTTCGCCTGATGACAAATAATTCAACAAAAAGTATTCGTTCGCCTGTCATTATGCAATCGCCCTTGTTTAGAAGCAGAGAAAATATGTTTTCGTCGCCTGTCGCATATGCAATTCATCTGAAAGGATTCAAAATGAAACTCGAACTCATCCACTCAATCGAACTGCTTTAAAATATTTAACACATCCAATAGTGGACGGAAATACCATCGAAAATGGACTCTATAAAAAAAAAGGATTATTTTCTAAAACCGTATTTGGCGAAGAACATTTTTAAAAAAATTGTAGAAATTTTCATGTGCAAATTCCACATAATTTGAGGTTAAAGCATTTTGGATAGAAATTTCCAATTTCAATAGAAATTTTGAGTACAAATTTGGCAGTAAAAGCTTTCCCTAAAAATTCCATCAAAAAGTTTACGCAAGAATTGTCAGTAAAAATTGTCAACAGGAATTGTTAAAAAAAATGTTTAAAAATTCGCAGTGAAAATTATCCAAAAAAATTGTCAGTAAAAATTTTCCATAAAATTTTCCCATGAAAATTTTCATTCAAATTTACTCTTTTCGTAAAAAATATCAATAATAATTTGGAAAGTAATATTTTCGGTAAAAATTGACAGTTGAAAAATTATTTGCTCAAAAATTATTTGTAAAAATTAGCAAATAATTTTTCAACTGTCAATTTTTACTTAAAGAAATATCCTAAAAGAATGCCACTTAATCCAGAATTTCTTTTTTTGAACATGACTTCTTCCATTGTGGAACTCCTAAACCAAATCATTCCTTTTCTAAAGAGCTCATTTTAATTTTTTGGTGCAATCAAATTTTGCAATGCGAAATTTCAATCACATGCAATATGAAATCGCCAAATGGCCTCATGGTCGTGGCGCTACAAAGTGGCCTCTGGGTTTTGCCTCAGACACCTTATAGAAAAACAAATTCTCAGTAAAATTTTAAGTTAAAAATTATAAGCAATAATTAACTGTTAAAATTTTGGGCAGAAAATCCTAATAAAAATTAGCAGCAAAAAATTATCGGTAAAAATTGGCAGCAATAATGGGCAGGAAAAATGTTCCATAAAACTTTGCAGAACAATTTTTCATAAAACTTCACAGCAAAAATTCTAAGTAAAATTTTTATTTAAAAACTTTCCATAAATTTCAGTTCAAATGAACAACAAAAATTTTTCTTAAAAATTGTCAACAAATATTTTCTGTAAAACTAAGCAACGAAAATTATTCGTAAATGTAGTCAGCATAAATTTTGCTGTAAACTAGTACAAATTGTTCATAAATTGTCCGCAAATATTTTCAGCAAAAATGGTCAGCAAATATTTTCAGTAAAAGTGGTCAGCAAATATTTTCCGTAAAACTTAGCAGCAAAATTTATACGTAAAACTGGTCAGCATAAATTTTATTCAAAAATGGTTAGTAAAAATTTTTTGTAAATCGTCAGGAAAAATTATGCGTAAAAGTGGTCAGCATAAATTTTGATCAAAAATGATTAGTAAATTGTTAGCAAATATTTTCCGTAAGACTTGTCAGCAAAAATTACCCGTAAAAGTGGTCAGTATAAATTTTGCCCAAAAATAGTTAGTAAATTGTCAGCAGATATTTACTTTTAAACATATCAGCAAAAATTATTTTTCAAAATTGTCAGCATAAATTTTACGCAAAATTAATAAAAATTGCCAGCAAATATTTTCAGTAAAAAAAGAGCATCAAAAATGTTCAGTAGAAATGATCAGAATAAATTGACCTCAAAAATGGTTAGTAAATTGTGAACAAAAATTTTCAGCAAAAATGGTCAGCAAATATTTTCAGTAAAAATGGTCAGCAAATATTTTCCGTAAAACTTAGCAGCAAAAATTATACGTAAAACTGGTCAGCATAAATTTTATTCAAAAATGGTTAGTAAAAATTTTTCGTAGTCAGGAAAAATTATGCGTAAAAGTGGTCAGCATAAATTTTGCTCTGAAATGGTTAGTAAAGTGTTCGTAAATTGTCAGCAAAAATGTGCAGTAAAAATGGACAGCAAAAATTATCTGTAAATGTGGTCAGCATAAATTTTGCCCAAAAATGATTAGTAAATTGTCAGCAAATATTTTCGTAAAACTTGGCAGCAAAAATTACCTGCAAAAGTGGTCAGTATAAATTTTACGCAAAAATAGTTCGTAAATTATCAGCAGATATTTACCTTAAAACATATCAGCAAAAATTATCCTTCAAAATTGTCAGTATAAATTTTACACAAAATTAATAAAAATTGCCAGCAAATATGTTCAGTAAAATGGTCAGCATAAATTGACCTCAAAAATGGTTAGCAAATTGTGAACAAAAATTTTCGGTAAAAATTGTCAGTAAATATTTTACGCAAGAATAGTGAAAATTGTTCGTAAATTGTCAGCAAATATTTTTAGTAAAAATGAGCAGCAAAAATTCTCAGCATAAATTTTTCTTCCCTTTAGAAAAATTTGCCACAGGCACTTTTTAGAACGGCAGCTCATAAATTTTGAACGCACGTTTGCCATTGAATAGAAAATGCAAAATTCCCAAAAAAATAAGAGCTGCAATTTTTGAGAGAATAGAAAAAGTTGGGAGGTAAAAGAAACAAAATGAGGGAAAAGAAGAGAAAAACAGGATTACACGGCCAAAGAGAAAGAAGGAGAAAAACGAAACGCAACAAAGCAAAAAGAAAAATCGAAAAAACGAAATCTGCCAATCAAGTACACTACTGTTCAAAAGTCTCGAAGAAACCAAACTAAAAACAATTTCCTTAACCAAAAAACTCACCAGCAAAAACAAACAAATAAATTCCCACACAAAACATTATTTTTTTTTAAATTTTCTTTCGCGTTTTTTTTTTACAATTTTAATTTTATTTTTATTTCCTTATAAATTTTCCACTTAAAACTAAAATTTTTTTAATTCAATTTTCAGAATGTTTTCGGTTTTTTTTTTTTTTTGTTCTTACAATTTTCATTCCTTTTTTTAATATAAGTAGTAATATTTATTATTAATAATAATAGTAATTGTAATTGTAATTTTAATTTTAATTATAAGAATAGTGTGTGGTTGTAGTAAATAGTATTTTAAGAATTCTTTGTTTTTTTTTCTTTTTTAAATTATTAATTATAGCTGTTTTGCCCATTTTATTTATACTATATTATTTAAAATAACTACAGTGAAACGCGATCAAGGAGGTATTATTATTGTTTTTCTACTTTCATTATTAATATTATTTTTTTATTGGCAACCGGTAGATAGATAATAGGTAAAAAGGTAGTAAATTTTACAAAACAATTTTTCTTCTTTAAAACACAAAAAAAAAGACAAAATATAAATGCCAATTACGAAGAGAAAATTATATTAAATTATCATCACAATTTTCGCATACACAAAAAGGTTCTAGCTTTGGATAATTAAACATTTTCGTTCTACCTTCTTGCTCCCTCCTTCCCCCTTTACACACAAAAAAATTGAATTTTTATTAAAAAAATGTTTTCTCGGTCATCGTTCAAAATTGTTTTTTCAAATTAAAATAATTTTTGAGCAATTAAAAAAATTTACAAGCTTTTATTTTGTTGGTAATTTTTTTTTTTAATAAATATTATTAATTAGGAGTAAATAATGAATGTGATGATAACCCGCACAGGATGTGTGTTGGAAGAATTTTTTCTTATTCTTATTATTCACACGACAACCGACCCCCTAACCCCCCCCCCTCCCCCCCAACATATGCGCAAAAGCAAGCACACAACACAGGCACGTGCATATAAAAAAAAACTCTGTTACTTTTATTTTTTTTTTAAAAAAAATTACAAAAAATTAAAACTATTCTTTCCCGGGTTTTTTTTTCTGTCTAAAATTTTTGAATGCATTTAAAACTAGTACTTTTGTTAACGTCAAAACACTTGACGTCTCATACCTTTTTGACAGCCGCTTGCCGAAAAACTCATTTTTTTTTTTTTTTGAAAGAAGAGACTCGTGTTAATCGAAACAAACATTTTCTAATGCACGCAATTAACTAACACCAATAATTGTGCGTAAAGTGTTTTTGGGTTCGATGGAAATTTTATTCTTGTTCATGAGTCCATTTCTGGTTCGACTACAGCATTGTCAGTCTGTCCGATACTGATTAATTCCCCCGAATGCCTCTAAAAAGATGTTTTCATTCTGAAAGTTCAGATCGAAATGAACATATATGCAGTAGAACCGGTTTGTTAACAACTAGTGTGGATGTGATTGATGGCATGTTTTTTAATGTGCTTAAATGGCCGAAATGATGTGTCGTTGCTGTGGTGTTGTGGTCTCCAAAATAACCGAAAAAAATCCCAACTTCCCCACAAAACTGTTTGACAACACATGCAAAGTGTGTGTGTGCAATTGTTTTTCTAACGTTTCGTAGGAAAGGGTTGGTTGGCGGAAGCGATCTACTTTTGGGGTTATGTTATCATTACTGACCCTTTCCACACTTGTCATAATTTAGAATTGGTGAAGTTTTAGTTTTAACCGGCAAGCGTTAAAATTGTGTTGACTTTTATTGGATTTCGTTAAATTCCCCCGTTTCTTATTTTATATTCGTTTCTTCTCTAGTTATTTTCTGACATTAAATTTAAATATTCTTATTTTTGCTCTATTTAATATATATGGTATATATGTATATATATATATATTTTTTTTTTTAAGAAAAAAAGAAAAGAAAAAAAAGGATCAAAAAAATATACTAACTAACAAAATTATTTAATTAATTTACAGCATATAACAATGTAAAAACACTGAACGATGAATGGTGGTGTCATAAAATTGATCAATCGATCGATGTTGAGAGGACGACGACGACGATGACGGCGGATGTGATGATGAAGAAACACATTTAAAAATTCGTAGTTGTTTTCTCCTTCGTTTTTTCTTCTCCCCATTCCATATTTTTATATTTTTTTCTCGCACTTTTTTTGTTCATGTTTAAAATCCGTACATTGTCGAACCAGTTTGGAAATGGAAATATTGTTGGAATAATTGATTTGGATCGAATTCTAAAATGAGATAAAATTGAAAAAAAAAAATTAATAAAAATTTTATATTTTGAAATTTGATCTGTCAAAATTTTTTGACAGCTGTCAATTTTTTTTTAATTGGACATTTTTTTTTTTAAACTTTCAATAAAACACACATTTTTTTTGTATACAAAATTCTCTTCACTCTTCATTGGAATATATTTATTGGTAAAGAATTTACCAATAAACTACGATGCCTACACTGACAGATATCGATCGTATTTAATTTGTATAAATGTCACCCCTATTAAACGGGGTTTTGTGCTCTTGAATTTTGTGTATGTTATATTCCCGAAATTAGAAGTCAATTGAATTTGGTTTTCAATAAAACAATAGTTTTTTGGGCAGTGTGACACGTACTGCTATACGTATTGCAACTACAAATCGTCACTGACATTCACGTCATCAAAATTAAGGATATAAAATTTTTTTGAAAAAATTCAATGATCCAATAGATGCGTTCGGTCTATAAAGTGGACCAAATAAATTGATTTTGTTATTTAATATGGCATACCCTCACCAACAGTCACGTACAACCAGAAAAATTGAATTATGCTTAATCAGCGCATCGGAATTATTGTCGATCTACAGTTGGTAATGACATCTTCCCCAATTCCCTTGGTAAAATTGTATGTTTCAAGAGTACTTCCCTAATTAAGCGGCGGTAATGAACATTGCAATTTTTTTAACACCCACGCTAAGTCAGACCACCACCTGTCATATATTGACACGTGTTCGAATGTGATCGTTGTTCAATAATTGTTCTTAAACTTTTAGATACAACCAACAACCAACACCCAACACCCAACCCCAGACCCCCCCCCCCCCCCCCGTGGCAATATGCAGCAACAATGACAATTTCGTTTTTATTAGTGATAATATGAAGAAATTGGTCAATTTTTACTGACTTCAGCGCCATACTCTCATACTAAATTTCTGCAGCGGAAATTGCAGGAACTAAAAAGAAAAAAATGACGTTTCGTTTACTATATTTCATGGGTGCAATTTATTGCACATTAATTTAAAAAGGGAAAATTGTACAATATGGAATATATTCCGGTGAAAGCCATAACAGACAGAGATGATGTCTGTTCATTTTCTTTAAAGTACTTACGTTAATGGGAAGAACTCGCCCAAACCTTGTGAAAAATTACCGCAAAGTTTTACCGTGACAATACTCCTCTCTCTCTCTCTCTACACGACTGTGTCAGCCAATACCACCACCAACAATATTGGCTGTTAACAAAATTCCCTGCTGGTGGATGGCTTTTGATCTTAACGACATAGAAAAAAAAATATACAAAATTTCCGCCTTATATTAACAAAATATGTGTTTTATTTCAGTTTAAAAAAAAAATAACTAATTCAACCCATTAGGAGGACACAACCTTTATAAAAAAAAAAAAAAAAAAAAAAAAAAATTTAAAACTTCTCTCAGTTTTTCCTTTGACAATTCTGTCACGTTTTCAATATAATAAAGACTTCAATATAATCTGTAGAAAATTTTCTTTTTCTTCTTGCCCTTTTTTCCTCCCTTTCCGACATACCTATATGCTCATCATCTAGATCTTGACCGGTATCGTGTCGCATCTTTTTTTGTGGATCGGATAGCACCGCGTACGCTTCGCCGATTTCTTTAAATTTGCGTTCCTCTTCCTTTTTGTCACCATCAGTCGAACTGACATGCCTATCAGGATGATGTTGAAGTGCCTTTTTACGATACGCCTTCTTAATCTCATCATCAGATGCCGTCTTCGGTATACCAAGAATCTTATAGTAATCTTTTCTTGTTTTCGATCTTTTAAGGGCAATTTTCGCATCGCGTAAAAGATTTTTAATCTGTGGCGTCTTTTGCAATTTGAACGCCATCTCATAGTCCTTGACGCATTCTTCATAGTTCTCTAAGTCATTATAGCAACGTGCACGTAACAGTAACGCTTTACTATACTTTTCATTGATCTCTAATGCTCTGGTGCAATCCTCGACGGCCTCTTTCAGTTTGTTCAGCTTCGAGAAGACAACCGCTCGATTATAGTACAATTTGCTGTTGATGTCCTGATTTTTGGGATCGATCTTAAGCGCTTCATTATATAGATTTTGGGCGTCCTGATATTTGCCAGCTTTAAACAACTCATTGCCACTCTCTTTTTTTTCTTTGATTAGCTTCGATTTTGTGCGGGCGTCCTTGGCTCTGGCATGGTCCGGGTCCAGTTGTAGGGCGCGTTCGAAATGCATGATCGCCTTGTCAATATTATCGGTGTAGTACAGGCAGAGACCACGAACGTAGACCGCATCCGCTGACGCTGAATCCACTTTCATGGCTGTCACGGCAATGTCGCACGCTTCGTCCAATCGTCCCAAAAATGCCAGGCACTCCGCCCTTAGCAATTTGTATTTTGTGCATGCGGTCGCTATTTGCAGGGCACTATCCAAGAAGAACACAACCGTACGGTATACGCCACGATCATAGAAATTCTGTATTTTAAGCTCGATTTGACGCAACTGCGCACAATTCTCCTCCTCCTTTTTCAGGGCTATACAATGCGGACTGATTTCGGACAATTTCTTTATAGCCTGTTCGGTGCCAATTATGTCGCCAAGCACCAAACAGCATTTCGCTATTCGAATGTAGCCCTTTTCGAAATTCGGGTCGATCTGTACAGAGGTGCGGGCATCTTCCAATGCCAATTTAAAGTTTGAAAGCATCATATGACATGCAGCCCGGTTACCATAGTAGGAAGCGGTCTCCGGACTCAATGCTATCGCGTCCGAATACAATTGCAAGGCGTCTTTGTAATTATGAATTTTATATAATTCATTTCCAGCGTATTTCTTCTCTTCGGCAATGCTAAAACGAAAATAAAATAATTGAATTAATTATTTTTTTTGACAAACATTTTCGAAAATAAGTCATTTTTTAATAAAAATTTGCAAAAAAAAAATCGCAACGGAAATTTTTTGGAAAAATTTATATTAACCAAAAAAGGAAAAAAAAATATTTTGCAAAAAATAGAAAATAAAAATAAAACGAATTTAAATTAAAAACAAATTAAAAAAAAAAACATTAAATTTTTTTTTGGAAAATACAAGAAAAATTTGATTAATTTTGGGGGGGGGGGGGGTTATTTGGCAGGAAACTACCACCAGCCTACCTTGTGTTTTTAATATTAATCAAATCGGGAGAGATACGAGGTCTGTGCAAAAAACATCGCGAATTTTGAATTTCCGCGGGTTAAGTATATTTGATTTTCGATTTTTTTGTGGCGTTATGTTGGTACTCATGTCTCTCACTTATGCCGACAAGTTCGGCCATTTTGAATGTTCAGTTAATTTTTGACAGCTGCTATGCTTGCACGCGTTTTGGCTCGTCCTCGATTTTTGCCCATTCCAAAAAATCGATCAAAGAATCTGTTTCGGGAACAAGAAAATGTCACAGGTGGCCAGATCTGAGGAATAAGGTGGCTGCGGCATTATTAGTGTATTGTTTTTGGCAAAAAATGCCAAAAGCCAATTTTTGTTCTTCCACAAATCCGGGCGTTTCTGGCTGATTGCTTCGCGCAACTTGCGCATAACTTGCAGGTAATATTCCTTTTTGACCGTTCTACCCTGTGGCAAGAACTCATGATGCACCACGCCCCTGCAATTGAAGAAAACTGTAAGGAAAACCTTCCCATTCGACCGAACTTGGCGCGCTTTTTCCGGTCTTGGCTCGTGCGGCAGCTTCCATTGGGATGATTGTGCTTTGGTTTCCACGTCATAACACCATAAACCCATGACTCGTCACCAGTTATGACCCTCTGGAGCAAATTTTGGTCGTCGCCGATAGAGTCCAACAGCTCCTTAGCAATGTTAATGCGATGCTGTTTTTGGTCGAAAATGGACAAAAATCGAAGACGTGCAAGCAAAGCAACTGTGAAAAATTAACTGAACATTAAAAATGACCGAACTTGTCGGCATAAGTGAGAGACATGAATATCAACATAACGCCACAAAAAAAATCGAAAATCGAATATACGTAATCGGCGGAAATTCAAAATTCGCGATACTTTTTGAGCAGACCTCGTACATAATTTCTAATCTATTTTTCTATTTTTATTACCAAAACTCACCCATTTTCGCTGCATTCCCCTTCCCCTAACATGCTAGTATAAAATGAAAAAGATAAAAAAAAAGAGCAGAAAAATTTTTTCTAACCTCAAAATTTTTGGTTTTTTTTGTAATTTGACAGGAAATCACGTTTTGCGAAAAAAAGAGGAAGGGGATTATGGTGGGGGGGGGGGGGGGGGTATCTCGATGTAGAAGGTTTTCTTTTAATTTTCTACCCCAAATTTTAGTATAATTTATTTTCTACTTTTAAAAAAATTTAATTTTATTTCTTGAAAAAATTTCTTACAAGATTTTTTAATGATAAAATTCTATGCAAATTTATTTCCAAAACAAAAAGGCCTCTTTTGATTTTGTTTTTGTTTATTTTCTCTTTATTTACAATAATTTTTTTCTATTCAAATTTTCTTTCTTCCTCTTTTTCTATACTTTGTCCTTGATCGGTTATCACTATCTCTTATGCCTATTGTCAGTTTGCAAGTCCATATGCCGTTTTTCTTCTCACCCTTACTTACTACACTATTATAATCTCTCAGTCACTCATTAAACTAATTATTTCCATTTTCCATTAATCCCAACCTCTCTCCTCTTTTTCCTTAGCTCATTCACACTATTTTCTACTCTTCATTTATCTTTTTTTTTTCTTTATTGAATAATTCAATGAAAAATCAAAAACTAAAAACAAAAGAACACTTGAGAGCACGACAATATAAAAGGAAAAAGCCGAATGAGAAAAAACCTGTATAATACGATAGAGGGAAAAAGCACGCAATTCCTGTGCACAAACCAGCATAGACAATGTATCGAATGCACAAAAGAGAAGGGGAGTTGCCTAACCATTGATTTAAGAAATTTTCGTATGTAATGAGTTTAGAAGTGGTTTCTCTTTCTGCCAAAAGAATTCATTGAACATTTTAAACGAAACAGAAAATATGAGAAGGCGGCAAAAAGGATACGAATTCGTTGCCTTCTTCTTTTATTGGATAAATTTTGACCTGCCATTAGAACCACTTCTCCGAAAGCTAAAGAAAAAAGGTCAAATTTTCCTATTTAATAAGCTTAAAAAGAAAATGCTTCAAAATTTAAAAAAAAATGAAACCCTTAAAAAAGAATTTAGTTAATTGCCAAATACAAGAAAAATTCTTTTGTGTTTAAAAATACTTCCGCTTTATTGAAAGTATTCATTTGTAATCGAGGAACTTCTTCTACGAAAGCTAAAGAGAGAAGGCAAAATGGAAGTAGTTTGACAATAGACAATTGAAGCTTTAAAGGAAAGTGCTTCCACCCTTAACAAAGGAATTTATTACAAATAAGCAAAATTTAAAAAAAAAAAAAAAAAAATAAAAGGCAAACAAGGATTAACCCAATTTCTATGAGAACTACTTCTGTTAAAGTGAAAATTTTCATTTGTAACGAGTTAAGAGAAGTGAAACTTTTCGCATGTAATGAGTTAAGAAGAAGTGCTTCTCGCAACAAAGTTTTTTTTTTTAATTTTTGTATTTGAAATTGTGAACAATTTTACTAAAAATAATTGCCTAAATTATTTAATTTATTGAGAAGGGGGTGAGGGAAAAAGGGGGATGGTATCAATTTGGAATAAATGGGGGAGTTACAAAAACTAGAAGATCCAATAAATCTATTATAAAATGCGAATAAAAATCAATTGAATAAAATTTAGTAAATATTATACAGGGTGGTCCATCTAGTGGTTGTATTTTGAACCACTATTTTATTTGAAGTACTTGAGTATTTAAATGTCATCACGAATTGACAGATTGTTAGTTGAAAGTCTGAATTTTACGAAATGGTAATCCATACGCTTGAAGAAAACTGGGAAATATTGAGAACTTACTTCAAAAGTGGTGAGTCTTCAACTCAAACTGTGAGAAATTTAAAAAAAAAAAAATGAGCAAAGATCGAATGCCATCACGTGAATTTGTGGACAAATTCGTGAAACGAGTTCGCAAAACTGGTTTGTTGGTTGCCAAAGCAACTCGTTCCCGCTCTAATATAGTGGGGGTACGACCGAGAATATTGCCACCATTGCTGAAAATGTCCGTGATCATCCATCAACATCAACTCGTCACCATTCTCAGGAATTGAACATTTCTCGCACTTCTCTGTTGAGAATTTTGCACAAAGACCTCGGTATGAAAGCTTACAAAGCTTTGTTGTCAATAAAAATCATCTTTTCGGATGAGGCCCATTTCCACCACGGTGGGTATGTTAACAAACAAAATTGTCGCATCTGGGGCTCAGAAAACCCATACGTCACCATGGAAAAGCCGATGCATCCACAACGAGTCACGGTTTGGTGCGGATTTTGGACTGAAGGCATCATTGGCCCGTTTTTCTTCCAAAACGATGAAGGAGCCGCTGTTACGGTCAATGGGGAGCGCTATCGTGGCATGCTCAACGAATTTTTGTTTCCAAAAGTTGAAGAGAATGGCATGGACGACATTTGGTTTCAACAGGACGAGGCCACTTGCCACACAGCCAACGTAACAATCCAACTTTTGGGCCCTGCTTTCGAAAACCGAATAATCAGCCGAAATTCTGATGTCAATTGGTCGCCTCGGAGCTGTGATTTGAGTCCGTTGGATTATTTTCTGTGGGGTGCCGTTAAGGATAAATGTTACGCAAGTCATCCAGAGACAATTGAGGCCTTGAAACACGAAATCAAAGTTGCCCTCCCAAGATTGAAATTATTTACAAAAGACTTTAAATTTGAACAAATTGAAAAGATTCTCTACAATCTGCCGCTCACCCCAGCTTTAAATAATGCCCCCCCACCCTTTTTTATTATCTTTAATCAGCCACGATTTAATTTACACATAATAGTTTTGGGGGAGAGAAGAAATCCAAAGTCTTTCCCAAAGGAAGTTAAAATCCAAGCCAGTTAACTGAAATTGTGAATGCGGTTTTTATGGTCCCAATACTGTCACAGCCATTAATGCGCCATTTTGATTACGTCAATACCGTTACGGTATTTTCGAGGCCCGTCGTTGAAAATGTTGTAAAAAATCATGCAAATTATCGAAGTAGCCTTGGCATGTTAGCAGTTTTAAAAACCATTTTCATATAAAACTTGACGCAAAAAAAAACATGATGGATCGAATTGTGCGAAAACGATCCTGGTGACTGGGTATGAGAAATAGGTGACATACGATAATATTGTGCGGTGAAACGACTCAAACCAGAAATAACGGACAGGCAGGTTTCTGCTGTGTATTTGGTGGGAGTGGAAAGCAATCACTAATGACCTGCTTCCATATGGCCAAACACCAAATTCGGACCCCTAATGTCAACAATTGTTGCAAATAATCGAAGTAGACTTGGTTTTAAAACCATTTTCATAAAACTGTATTCAAAAAGAAGTTCGATGTTACGAATTGACGCAAAAAAAACATGATGGATCGAAGAATTACCATCATGTTTGGGGATGAGGTTATTGTTCGAAAAGGATCATGTTGACTGGATATGATAAATGGGTGACATACGATAATATTGTGCGGTGAAGCGGATCAAACCAGGACTAATGGCCAGGAAGGTGTTTCTGCTGTGAATTTGGTGAAACTGGAAAGTATCATTTACTATGAGCTACACCAAATTCGGACCTCTAATGTCAAAAATTGAATCGTTTGATTGACCAGAAGCTAAAGTGACTTGCCAGAAACTCCGAGGGCTTGGTTGAGAAGTTTTGACGCATCCACCTTATAGTCCGAAACCTAATGGGTCACCAAACGATCACCATCTTTGTTTTTATCATTGCAAAACTGCCTTACTGATAAGTAATTGGCCTTCAACAGAAGATTCTGGAATTTTTTTCCCCAAAAGAAACCGGCACTTCTATGAAGTTACCATTAAAATAGCAACAAAAAACCAGGTGCATATTTGACCGAAATCGGACAATTCAAACCATGTTAAAATCCGAACCCATAAAAAAAAGATTGTGTCATGAAAAAATATTGATTTCTTTTTCCCCAAGCTAATATTTCCATTTATTTACAAAACTAGAACCACTACTTCCGGTTGATAAAAATAAATCAAATCAATTTTCTGTTAAAAAAAAAAAAAAACAAAAAAAAACAGAAAAATAACTGAAAACAAAGAAAAAATCTTTTTACAATGCAAAACGGAAGTTATGGATTTTTTCCGCATATCCTTTCTAGGAGTTATTTTAGTATCGATTCGGCATTGACAGAGTTTTTTTCTTCTTCTATAACAAACCAAACCAAAGTATAGTGACCTCTTAAATTAACCCCTCTCCCCTTTCCCCTTCTTCAATGACATAAGTTAACTAATATTATTTATGGAAAGTGTTTAAGTAAATAATAAATACTCTTTTTTCAACGGTTTTTCTTCTAGGTTATTAGGCGTACTTATTAACATATTCGCTGGTGAATTTTAATTTTGTGTTTTTTTCCCCACAATTTATGTATATTTAGAAGTGTAAGTGTCTTTATACATATGAATTTGTTGCATGTGTAGGCGAATATTTTCCAATATTTTTTTTTATCTTCATTTTACTTTGGTTATTTTTGCAATTTTTTTAATGATATTTTTTATTTTTTTCAATAAACCTCAATTTTATTAATGATTTTTTTCCACTAAAAAAAAAACATTGAAATTTTTTTGCTTATGAAAGCACGAAAAAAAATCTATAAAAATTAAGGAAAAAAAACCTCACATAAATTAACCTTAAAAAAAAATCAATAATTTAACCATAATAAAGGTAAATAAATAAGATGGAAAGGAGAAAACTATATTAAGCTTTTTCTTTTACTTATAAAAAAAAAGAACAGAAATAAATAAAAAATGAAAATTATATGCGTGGGAGGGAGGGTTTGGTCTTATTCGAAAAAAAATTGCTACATTTAACTGAATCACACTTAAAACAATGTTTTATTAAAAGAGTCCAGCAGAGAGGGAGAGAGAGAGAAATTACGGGGGTGGTGTTTACTTGTGCATCATCAGGGTTAGCGTGCTGTTTAGTCCATTAGGCAAATGAGAACAACAAACTGTAGGAGAGAACGAAACAACAAATCGATGAGAACCAAATTAGTTTGGATGAGAACAAAACTTTATAAAAAAAAAAACGAATGACATCAAAATGGCTAGCCTGGGAGAATATAAGGAGCAAATGAGAAAGAGAGTGTGAGCAGATGGTCCTTAGAGCTTAAAATTTACTAAAAGAGCAAAAAGAAGAGCTTAAAAAAATAAAAGAAATTAACCCAAATTTATAAAATTATGTAAAATATTGCCTTTTGGTTTTTTACCAATTAAATTCTTTTTAGAAATAGCAGAAAAATAAAAAAAAAATTTATTATTTATAATAAAAATAATTAAAAAAACATAAAAAAAATCGACATTTTTATTTTAGACTATTTTGTGTTTCTCTCTCTCTCTCTGATATGTAAAGAAAAAATATGGCTGACAAGTAGTTATATTTATATGCACGTAAATCGACAGTCCGCCGTCCCATTATTTTTCGTCGCAATTTACCATATGCTGTCGTTTCCATATAAACCAAACACAAATAAAATATAAATAAACAAAACAAAAACAAAAAAAATGCACAAGAAAAAGCGAGAAAAAAAAAACCAAAAAGGAAAAAGACGAATAAAAGAGAGGAAAAAGAAAAACACTCTGTCTGCGCCAGTCCGTGGAACGATCGTTTTTTAATACCACAGCGCACACAACCAACAACAAGTGAATTTTTCAAAAAATAAATCGGCTGTCAGACGTGAAATTTATTCTTTCGATTATTCTCGATTGTGGTGATTGTTAACGCTGCCATTGAAATAAATTATCAATCACACTCAGAATATATATATTTAAATATGGAAGAAATATTAATAAAAAAAAAACAATTTGTTTAATTAAAATATTCAAAATAAAAACTGTAAAATAAAAAGAAGAAAATAACAACAACAAAAAATATTATTACATATCGGGTTTTTCAATAGCAACTTGACACTTTTGAGTATTTTCAATATGAAAATACTCACTCAAAAGTGTCAAGTTGCTATTGAAAAATCCGATATAAACACAGATAAGGCAATAAGGTTTATTATCAACACTGTTTGGATAACCAAATATTTTATATTTCTCTTTCTCTCTCCTTCTCTCAATAGCAAATATAGAATCTTAAAAAAAAATCTATTTCAATAAATGCATACTAAATAAAAATGACATAAAAAAAAGAAACAAATTAAATTTCTTTCAAGAACACTTCAAAAATTTAGTACTTATTTTATTTTTTTAGCTCAACAATATAAACACACAAAAAAAACCAATTTTATTCAATTTCTATTAATAAAAAAAAAAAGGTTATGTTCTTTTGCTTTTATTAAATAATTACGAATAAAACCAAACAGTAAAAACTATCATAAAGAAATGGAACGAAAAAAAATAAAAACGCTTAAAAATTCTCTCTCTCTCTCTCTTTTGTGTTTATTCTTTTTTTGGTGTATTGGAATAAAATGGGAGAAAATGAAGAGAGGAAGAAAATTTGCATTTTTCTTATGTTCTAAATGTTAAAAAACTTTCCCAAACACTAAAAACTTCCATATTGGATTTTGATCGAGGCCATCATTTTCATCTGTCAAAAAAAACAAAAAAACAACAACAGCGGAAATTCAATACAAAACTTTGTTCGACTTCCCTTCAACAAAACATAACCTAATAATTAATGAACTGACGTTTATCAAATTACTGGTTGGCTATGGGGGGGCCCCATTTTATTATTATTTTTTTTTTAATAATCCAATCGTGAGAGATACATAATTTCTAATCTATTTTTCTATTCTTATTACCATAACTCACCCCCGTAAGGGTCCCTTCCACAAAAAACCACACTATTAACCATAATAAAATAGATTTAAAAAAAATCTTTATTAGATAATTTCTAACCTAAAAAAAACAAAAAAAAAATTTTCTGTTTTTTTCTATTTGCAATTAATTTGTTTTTATTTGATTTATTTTTAATTATACATTTTTTAAATAAAAATTTCTACTTACACAGCATCACTATGTGGCAATATTTCAATGTCCATGTCTTCAACACCCATGGTTGTTGATGATGAACTAGACGACGACGATGACGATGACGACGACTGCAATGATAATTCCGGTTCGGTTTCACTTGACAAATCAATTACTTCGGCCCCTTCCATAAAATGAGATTCGACTATTTCTGATGAAATTTGTTTCGTTTTTATTTTTTCAGTACAAAAAAAAAAGAAAATGCAAAAGAAATTTAATTACTTTGATTTTTTTTTTGCTTTACAATTCTTACAATTGTTAAAATTCGAACTTATTTTTTTTTTTTTTAATACGATTTTTTTATTATTTACTCCTTTTTTTATTGATTAATTGTTTTTTTTTTTTAGATTTTAATTTGCCTATTCAATAAGAATTTATAGGAAAAAAACAAAAAAAAACAACAAAACAAAAGAACTTTGAAGCTTTTGGATGAAACACGGAACGACCGAACAAACAAATACTATCAAAAATTATAATGACAAAAACAACAACAAAAAACACACCGACGCACGTTCAATATTTCAATTTTCAATTGACTTTACCAAAGAAAGGCGCTTGCCGAATGTGGTGCCGCCGTCAATGGCAGAGAAGAGAGCAAAACGAATTAAATTTTTACTGACGCAATATACAATATGGCAGAGACGAAATACGCTCACTGTTTGTTTTTTTTTTCTTTTCTTTTCTTTTTCGTTTGATAATGAAATACAAAAACGAAGAAGAAAACGTGCTTGAATTTAGGAGAATTTTTATTGTTTATTAGCACAAAAAATTACCGTAAAAAACAACTTCCAACTATTAGAAAATTGAATAATGGAATTTCTAAAATTGAGAGAAGTAAATTGAATTGACTATGCGAAAATAACCCCAGGACGAATTCGATCGCCTTGGAAAACCGCCACCAACCACAACACCAACTTTATAACTAAATTGTGGATAGAAGTGGATTCTATTTTACCATGTGGACGACACATAAGGCCAATATGGACACCAAATGACAAACACTTTCTTGCATATAGACACACACGTCTATAATACAATTTGTATACATATTATGACTAACATGGAGAATATATGGAATGTGTCTACACCATTGTTTATGGTAGATGAGTTTAGACATGTTCTCAGCAAAAATTAATATGAATTTATTATGATTGTTTTATTTTTTTTTTTACCCTAAATGTTAATTTACTGTTGAACCAGTATTTCTCAAATATGAGTACAAGGTTTAAAAAAATAATTCCAAAAATTTAAAGGAAAAACTCAGTTACAAATTTAATATGCTTTGTGGACTATAATAATCTAGTACATAAAATATTATAGTGTACCAAGTTTCGTAGTTAGATAATTGAGTATGTCAGATTTTTTTTCTTGCAAAAACGGCGAAAAATCGTACTACTTGCATATATTTGCGTAATTTTTTTTATCTTACTTTTATAAGACCTGAATAGGCCTCTAGACAAAAAATTCTGTTCAAATTATTTCGAGAATACATTCGCGTAAGAACGCACTTCACATGCAATATATAGGGTTTCCAATAAAAAATTGTGAATTTTTTTGTTTAATGGTAGAATTTTGAATTAAACATGAAATGGTAAATTTTTATTTATACCAACAGTGTGTTCCTTATGCAGTAGCAAAATTGCTTCACCTTTCCGTTAAACCACTCTTAAAACATTGGAATCTTTTTCTCTTAGTATTTTTTCAATGTGCCAACGTTCGTCACCAGTTATGACTCTCTGGAGCAAATTTGGGTCGTTGCGGACAGAGTCCAACAGCTCCTTAGCAATGTTAATAGCATGGACGAAAATGGGAAAAAATGGAAGACGAGCCAAAACACGTGCAAGCAAAGTAGCTGTCAAAAATTAACTGAACATTCAAAATGGCCGAATTTGTCGGCATAAGTGAGAGACATGACTACCAATATAACGCCACAAAAAAATCGAATATACGTAACCCGCGGAATATACTTATTTGTATTTCGTAAATACGCTAGGGATAAAAAAAATTAAATCGGCAGCAATAAGAAATAAGAATTAGTTTTCCATTTAGAAGAAAAATTAAAAGTGAGATGGGGGACGAAGAAACCTCATTTTTAATTAGTGCAATATAGTTGGAAGAAGCAACAGCAGAATATGACTAATAAGAAAAGAAGACACAACACTTTCAGAAGGGTACTTTAAAAGGACTTGTACGCTATCAAACTGTTTGATATGGATTCTCCTTCGAAAAGCTGAAAGATGATATTTTGAATTCACTTATTGACATTTTTTACTCTAGAAATTAACAAAAACCTCGAAGAAAAGAAGTAAAAATATCTGAAAGTTTTGGAAAATTAGTTAAAGTACAATAAAAAAAAAAAAATATTTTCATTTATTATTTGGTACTGTCAAAATTGCAAATGGAAAAAAATCAATTTCTATGAGAAATTAATCGGATTTATTATATGATTAGCTCTTAGATTATAGAAGAGACAACTTAGACCATAGAATGGGACAAACTGACAAAAATAAACTGTTATCCATTTTATAGTTTGAAAAGTATAGCGCTAATATTTTAGATCATATTTATTTAAATTAAAATTTGCCATTTTATATTATAAAAAAACCGTTGAAAGTGTAAAAAAAAATAATACTTTACCGATGAGGGCTATTGCAAAATTTCTGTCTATGAGGCTCTGAAAATGCATTAGTAACTGTGAATAAATCATTGCATCAGCGAGAAGTGACTATCTGATTGGGCATTTTATTCTAAGGATGTTATTGATCCATATTTATTTTGAAAACGAAAACGGGGAGACCCTATCCAACAATTCTGAGTTCACTGGCCATATGATAGATGGTTTGTTTTTCTTGCTCAAACTTTAAACAGCACCACAAACCACACAATACGATAAATTTTGTCTTTATTCCTCGAAAAGTTTTTAGTACGCATACTTTCGCCATTTTTGGCAATGTCAATTGGCATCCAAGATAGTAGGATTTGATGCCTTATTACCCTTTCTTGTAGGGGTAATTAAGATATTACCCAATTTACATAAATAAATATATTTTTCTCTTGGCGGTCAATCACTGCATTCGACTAGCCGATAGAGCACAACGGACTTCCCCGGTGGACTCTATCGGTATTGAAACTGGCAATTCGCACCCCGAACTATGCAGTGAAATTTCATTCAGCTATAATATACTCGTTGTGGGCAATTATGTTAAAATGGCTGTAAAGAATACGATCAACCTCCCAGTCAATAGCAAAATAGCTATTTTTACTGATAAAGCAATAAAAATATCTATTTTGCTATTGACTGGGAGGTTGATCGTATTCTTCGAAGCAATTCGTGGATCATCAACTGATCCGGTGCCCAATGTGATTCGGTCGCAATCTTTTAAACAAAAGCAATAAAAAGACTGGTTGAAAGTGAAAGAGATCTTTGCACACATTGGCCCTACACCAAATAAAAACCAGTCTACTCAACAGCTATTGCGATATTCTGGGCATGGAAACTTCTCAGAATTTGAATTGGGCAATACCGCACTTTCCCATGATTTTCACTTTAGCAAATGAATGCCAATTAATCCAGAATTTCTTTTTGAACAGAACTCCCATCCCATTATCAAACTCTTAGATCCTAAAATTCCATTTCCAAGGCAAAAACATTTTTAAACATCTTAAGTTACCACACAAAATTTACCAATGTCTGATTTTTTCCCCCCAAATAACAATTGATTAGCTTTATAAGGGAAGCTAGGGCTAATGCCAACCTACACATAACATGAAGTTGGCAAATGGCCTCACCGTTGTGGTGCTACAAAAGGACTTCTACCAGGTATATAAGCCTAAATCCGCTGTTTTTTAGTTAAAATACACGTTTTTTTCATAGAAAGCTCAGATAAATTTATTCAAAGTACTTGCCCTCGCTAGCTACACATTTTTCCCATCTCTCAGGCAATTTGTGGATACCACGCTAAAAACCGGGATCAACCCACGATTTCTTGCGTTTACGATTCTCGAAATATATACAATTTTCATCGCCTGTCACAATCCGATGCAGGAACGACTTTCTTTTTTGTCGGATGAACAAGATTTCGCATGTGTTTTGACGTCGCTCCATCTGCCTATTCTTCAATTCATGCGGCACGCAGACCAAGGAAATGACTGATTGAGTAACACCCAATTGCTCCGCGAGCATTTTTTGTGATTGGGTATCGTCTTCGACCAAAAGAGCCTGCAATTGATGGTCCTCAACCTTCCTAGGCCGATTTTCACGCTTCTTGTCCCACAAGTCAAAATTGCCGTCTTTGAACTGACGAAACCAATCTCGGCATGTTGTTTCCGATAAAGCACTGTCACAAGATGCGATTCGGCAGTCGATTTCTTCAAACTGAACCAGAAAAGCAGAGCTTCCCGCATATGCTCTTTTTCTGGCACAAAACTAGACATGATTACCTAAGGAAAAATGTACGTTGTTGTACGAAATTGCTAACAATGTGCACTGATTAATGTTGACAGATGTCAAACTCATAAAAAAAAGTATGGCGTGCCTATGGTAGCAAAAAAAAGTATGACGCTCACTTACGCCATCTATGACCAAACAGCGGATCTAAGCTTATACACCTGGTAAATCTTGTCTCAAAGACCTTACAACAACAACAACAAAAATACGTTTTCTAATAAAATATATCATTTTTCAACTATTATATGATGTTTTTATTTTATATAACGCCCAAAAAAAATTCATATTTCAATGTCGAAATTTAAAGGTCTGAACTTGAAAAAATTCAAAAATCCATTATAACAAATAGAGTACACCAAAGTACCGAAGAAACTTCATTGTCATATGGAAAATTCAAATAAATTTGCATACCAATGACTACACGGTGTGTCTCAAAAATAACCGAACTCTATATTTAAATCATACAACTTGCAGCGTCATCTATTGAAAATTTACAGCGTTAAAAAGATACATTCATCCTCTTTCAAACGAATTAAATTCATGTAAATCGGATGACAGATGTGAAAGTTACAGCCATTTCAATAAAAGAAAAAATGTGCTAATGTTACAAAACAAAAATGGCTGGGATATCATCATAAAATGGTCCTTCCATCTTAGTTTTCAGTTTTGGAAATAGAAAATAGTCACATGGTGATAGATCAGGCGAATACGGAGGGTGGTTGATGAGAGAAATCAGGTTTTTCATCAAAAATTCGTTCGCTTTTTTGGTCTTCATTTAATTCATGTGGTACAAAACGCGTATAGACCTTTCTTTTACCCAAATCTTCAGTTAAAATTCTCCAAATAGTGTTTTTACTCAACATTCTCGTAGTAAAATTTGCATCGATACCAATGATTTCACGGACATTTTCATTTGATTTCACGGCAGCATTAAAAACAAAAATTCAATTTGTACAACAGTTGTCAACCCTGCCCAAATCGGACAACACCAACATATCCGTCAAAAGTAATAAATAAAAGCGTACAAGAGTAAAAGAGATCAATCTATTCAATGTGAATTTTCATACCGAAGAGAGGAAAGCGCGTATAGAACGTAGAAAGAAGTCAAACGAATTTGATTCGGTTCGAAGATGTTGTTGATGTGTCCCCGTGCGAGCGTCAAATAATTCGTTAAAATGAATTTTCTTTAAATAAAAAAAATTCCAACCAAAAAAAAAAGGATAAAAGAACAATTTGTCAGTTATTTAAGCAATTTATTTGAAAAAAAAAAGAAAAAATATTCATTTAATTAATACATAATCAGTTCAAATAGTTACGGATAATTTTTTTATCCGATTTGTTTTTAGTGTGTTTCTCTTTCTGTTTCGTTTTTGTTGTTATTGTGCGTTTGTCTCATTTTTCTTTTCCTTTTATTTTTATCAATATTATTATTATCAGTAATGGATATTATTGATATATAATTAAAATTGTTGTTATTTATAAGCAAACAGAAAAAAAAGGAAGAAAAACCAGTTCAACTCTATTCGTATTTTACGGTTAATAGTGAGATAGTGTTTATAAATATAACAAGAGAAAAAAAAACTACTGAATTAAATAAATAATTTGAAAAGTATTTGAAGAAATCGAGAGAAGAAAAAAAGAAAATAGTTCGTGTGAAGAAGAAGAGTGCAAGGGAATTTCGAATGTGTTATTTTTTTTTAAATTCCTCTCTTTTCTCAGTAAATATTATTATTCCTTCGATTTGGTTAGAGCAGCAACGAAAAAGTTGCCGTTAACAGCAGCAGGCTGAGAAGCAGGCAAGCAGTTCTCCTACTCGTTCTTTTGCTTGATGGACGACCATTCCACTCATATCTGAGGCGATACTCTTTCTTATCTTCTGCTCTCCAAACATTAGTACTGCCTTCGTTTTACTACTCTCACAAAAACCATTCATACACAAACATGCCTAGCGTGTGCACATGAATTTTCCAATTCAATACAAATTATTTCTTCTGCCGATTCTCTTTCGCTCTTCTCCGGTTTGGTTGCTTGTTGGCATTTAATGTTCTTGTTGGAATTTATTTGGTCTTATTTCTGTTTTTAGCTGTTCTTTATTTGAATTGTGCGCTGCTCTGTCAATCGTCCAATCTATACCCTCTTTTACATCACCGATCATCCAAGCTTTTACTTATTTCAATTTGGATTCGTATTAGAAGAAGAAAAAAAATCTTCGTGTTTGTGTGAATTTTTTTATGTCCAATTTGCTTAAAAATTGCTAATATTTTCGTCAGTGTTTGTGTTCTTTAGTTTTGACTTTGTGCGTGCTTTGACGTTGTTGTGTGTTGTGCTGTGTGGTATTGCCACTGTTTTGTCCGTTCTCTCACCTGTTCGTTTCATAATACCCACTGACGGATGAGTCGCGCGTTCGATTTAAGCGCTTTTTTTTTTTAAATAATTAATTTTTGGTTGCTATTATTTATTTGCTAGTAATTTGCTTGCGTGCGCGCTCCGCAATAGACGACGCGCGGCACGGCATTGACGCGCACCATTATTTTCGTGTGAAATTTGCTCTTGTTTTTTCCATATATACATTTTTTTTAATTTTATCTTATCACTACTTAAACATATTGTAGATATTAAAAAATTATAAAACTTTCATTTTATCATTGTTTGTTTTTGCTTATCAATTGGTTTATCAAAAATTAAATAAAAAATGAGAAGATAATACACATAAATCTGACTGACAAATCAATGAGCGAGTATTTTTTTTTTTTTTTTGGTTGTTTTTTAATCTAAAAACAAATAAACACTATTAATGAGATTAAATAAATTCAAGGTTTTTTTATTGACGTTTTTATAAATATATTAAAAAATTATTAGTTTTTTTTTTTGTAAATTTTTTAAAAATATTTTATTCAAAAAAAAAAACGTTTTTTCTCACGTAGAAAAAATGAATTTTTATTAATTTCTTAATAAATACTTTTTTAAAGGGGAAAAGGTTTTTTTTTTTTGTTAAAATTAATTATTGGAGAAATTATAAAGAATAGAAGAATTTGAAAATTTTAATAAAATTTATTGTTTTTGTGTTATCAGTTTTTGTTGGAGAATTTTTTTGTTTACGAAAATTTATTCACCTCTCTCACGTGTATGTGTGTGTATGTATAGTGTTTACAATTTAAAATAATTATTAAAATAAAAATTCCAATATCCAAAATATTTTATTGTGAATTAAATTATGTTTACTTATACACATTTTGTTGTTGTTTTCTTCTTTTTTTTTTATTAGAAAGTGAATTGAAAAATAAATTTACCTGTGGTGTAGAAGAGAAAATTGTAAATTGTACAAATAAAATATAAAAGTGGAAGAAAAATTTATTAATTAAAAGTGAGTAAATATAGAAATAAGAAGCTGGCAGTTAAAAAAATATGACAAAAAAAAACCTCTTCAATAGAAATTTATAAAAGAATATCTTCTTTAATAGAAAAAATCCACTCAAAAAGGGACAATTATTAAAAATTCCATTAACAAAAATTATAGCTACTCAAAAAATTTTTAGAAAAAATTCCTTAAAAAAAAAATATAGTTAATAAAAATTCTCGAAAAAAAGAAAATTCCTGAAGAATTTCTATTAAAAATCAAAATAAAAATGTTGATAACTATTTCTAAACAAAAATTAACTAGCAAACCTTTTCGAAAATGCTTTGAATAAATCGTAAAAAGAAATTTGGTAAGCTAAATTTTTGAACAGAGAAACAAGGAGAATTATTGTAAAATCCTCAATAAAAATTATTAAAAGTTATCTTCTTAAAAATACTTTACAAAAAAAGTAGGTTTTAAGACAAAAATTACAGAAAAACATTAAATAAAATTTAGGCATAAACCTTTTTACTAAAATTTTTTTATAAAAATGCCTCAAAAAAAATTACTAAAAACTCTCTTCTTAAAAATACTTCATAAAAATACTTCATAAAAATAACTTGTTTTTAAGAAAAAAATTACAGAAAAATCTTCAATAAACAAAAGTTAGGAAAATTTATTTTTTTCTAAAATCTTTCTTAAAAAAATTTGTTAAAAATTCCTCCCAAAAAATTGCTTTCTTAAAAATACTTCATAAAAAAAGTTGTTTTTAAGTAAAAAATTATAGAAAAAAAATTTAGGAAAAATGCTTTGATAAAAATTTCAAAAAAAAATATTAAAAAATTATCTTTTTAAAAAAAAGTTATAGAAAAACCTTTCACAAAAAAAAAATTAGGAAAAATACAAAAATTTTGTTAAAAATTCCTCAAAAGAAAAATTATTAAAAATTATCTTCTTAAAAATACTTCATAAAAAGAACTTATTTTTAAGAAAAAAAAATTACAGAAAAACCTTTTTTTTTCTATAATTTTTTTCTAAAAAAAAAAAAAAAAAAAGTTGTTTTTAAGGAAAAAATTATAGAAAAAAAAATTAGGAAAAATACTTTTTAACTTAAAATTATGTCCTTAAAAATACTTTACAAATAAAAAGTTGTTTTTAAGGAAAAAATTATAGAAAAAAAAATTTAGGAAAAATACTTTTTAACTTAAAATTATGTCCTTAAAAATACTTTACAAATAAAAAGTTGTTTTTAAGGAAAAATTTAAAAAAAAAATTAAATTTAGGCAAAATATACTTTCTTAAAAAATTTATTAAAAATTCCTCAAAAAAAATTACTAAAAATGATCTTAAAAATACTTCATAAAAACAACTTGTTTTTAAGAAAAAAATTTTAGAAAAAACCTCCAAAAAAACATTTAGAAAAAATGCTTTTTCCTAAAAATTTGTTAAAAATTTCTCAAAAAAAATTATCTACTTAAAAATACTTCACAACAAGAAGTTGTTTTTAAGAAAAAAATTATAAAATCTTTCTTAAAATAATTTGTTAAAAATTCCTTGAAAATTTTTAGAAATACTTATTTTTGGAAGCATTCTTAAAAACATAGTTTTTAGAAGAAAAGAAATCCTTAAAAAATTGCAAAAAATTCCTTAAAAAAAATATATGTAAAAAAATTAACCTTAAAAAGTCTTTAGAAATTTAAAAAAAAAAAATTTTTTTTTAAAAAATCCTAAAAATGTTGTTAAATAAATGATTTAAAAAAATATTCCTTAAGTTAAATTAGTTTGGAAATTATTTTGTACAAACATTCTCGAAAAAACCCTAAAAAAAATTATTAAAAAAACTAGTTACCAAAAAAATTTGCCTAAAAATAAAAATCTTTAAAAAATTTATTTAAAAAAAACTAGTTCTAAGAAGAAAAACCTTAACAAATTTGATTAAATAATAAAAAATCAATAAAAAAAAATCAGTTAAAAACAATTTAAAAAAAAACAATTGTTTGGAAAAATTCCTTTCTCTTAAAAAAAATACTCCACAAAAAATTTCCATAAAAAAATTTCTTAAGTAAAGATAAATTTAAAAAACAAAACTCCCTAAAAGCAAATAATTCAAAAAGAAAAAAAAAACAAATCATTAAAAATTAATTCATTAAAATAATCGAAGACGTACGAACGAAGATGACGTTGTCGTTTCTTGTATAAACTTTTTGTGGAGACAATACCGCACGCCGTTTAAGTTTGCTCAATTTGGGAATAAAAATTGTCTCTTGCTTCTCTCCTCTCTTCTCGTTTGTCGTTTTTTCTTCTTCTTCCTTTCGTTTACTTGTTAAGAGCTTATCTCTCTTTCTACACTGTTAGTCAAATAGTGCACATAAATTACCATCCTGAGTAATAATCGTCGTCACCCTCTCTCGCTCTCGTAGCTTAATCTCATTGTTTTTGATTTATTTGCTTCTCTCCCACGCACACTGCTCATATAAATCTTTCTTATTCATCTTCTTAATCTTCCTTACCGCAATCTGTCTCCTCTCGTTCCCGTGGGGTTTTTTCTTTATTTTTTTCTACAAATTATTTTCAATTAAAAAAATTACACAGTCAATTTCCTTTTCGTATATTTGACAGAATTTATTTATGTTTGGATTTTCAAAAATTGTTTTTAATTAAATTTGACCTTGATTTGATTTTTTTCCTTCTTTTTGGTATGTGAGGGGAGGGGCGAGATAGGGTGGAGAGGAAGAAGAATAATTGCATACAAATTTATGTATAACTCCTATGTACATACACGTATGTACATCATGCTCTGGCACGTATAATGTGTGGTCGCGTGTGCCTCTTTTGAGACGTGTAATTTGTGTTGTAGGTGTGCGTGGATAATCATGCACGTATATCCATAAATTTGCATAGTAACATTTTTTTTTTGAATTATAATAAAATTTGATCGTCGCACAGATAGAATTTGTATAATAAGCATTTTCTCTTTCTTGAAAAGAAATTTTAATTTTTCAATAAATTCCATAAACTTTCTTTGATATTAAAATAAATGGTTTTTTTTTGGTATTTTTAAAAAGAATGTTCCTAAATTTTGTTATTAAAAAAATTTTCTTTGCAAAAGTTTGCATCGTTCAAATAATAATTTGTCTGCAAATTCTTCTAATATCAAAATAAATTTTTTATTCCGAAAATAATTTGTTCCAAATTTTTGGTTTTTACTCTCAACATAATTTTGTTTATCCTCGAAATAATATTTTTTTCTGTTTAATTTATTCATAGCCAAATGATTTTTAAGTTTAAAATATTTTTTTTTATTTCGTTTTTTTTAAAAAGTCGTTTATTTCATCGTAATAAATAATTTTTTACCGAAAATTTTTCTTCTCCAAATACAACAATTTTCTCCTAACCATTTTTTATTTACGAAAAATATTTTTTTAACAAATTAAATTTTCTACAAAATTTGCACTGTAATATTTTTGTCAAAAATGTTAACCGAAAATTCCTACTAAAAAAATAAACTGAAAATTCCTACCGAAAATTCTATATCGCAAAATTTTTACTGAATTTTTTTTTATTTTCAAAAATAAGTGTTCACCGAAAATTGATGTTCCCGAAAATTTTTCTTCTCCAAATACAATAAATTCTCTTAACAATTTTTTATTTACAAAAAATATTTTTTTAACAAATTATATTTTCTCCAAATTTGTACACACATTTTACAAGCAATTATTTTCCTAATTTTAGTTTCTTCTTCTAAAAAGTATTTTTTTTAAGTCCAAAAAATTTTTCCCATTCAAACAAATTTTTAAAAAATTTTAAAAATTTATTAAAATATCAAAATTATAGAAAAAAAAATGTTCCAATATAATAATTGAAACCATAAAAAATTCTTAAATAAAATCTTAAAAAATCATCGAAAATTTTTGGAAGAAAACTGTTTTTAAGCGATTTTAAAGAAGAAAAAAAAACGTAGAAAAATATACCAAATAGGAAAATTATGGTATTTTTTTTATGGAAATTATGCTATTTTTTTATGAAAATTATGCTATTTTTTTATGGAAATTATGCTATTTTTCAAAGATTCCCCCACGAATTGAAATGAAAAACGAGGGAAAATAATACAAGGTCTGTTCAAAAAGTACCGCAAATTTTGAATTTGTGGCGTTATGTTGGTACTCATGCCTCTCACTTATGCCGACAAGTTTGGTCATTTTGAATGTTCAGTTAATTTTTGACAGCTGCTATACTTGCACGCGTTAAAAGTATTTTTAAGAAGATATTAAAAATTATCTTCTTAAAAATACTTTATAAAAAGAATTTGTTTTTAAGAAAATATTTATAGAAAAACCTTCAAAAAAAAATTTAGAAAAAAATGCTTTTTCCTGAATATTTGCTAAAAAATTTGTTAAACATTTCCCAAAAAAAATTATCTACTTAAAAATAATACTTCATAAAAAGAGTTGTTTTTAAGGAAAAAATTATAGAAAAAACCTTCAAAAATAAAATTTAGGAAAAATTCGTTTTTCTAAACATTTTCTTAAAAAAATTTGTTAAAAATTCCTCCAAAAAAATTACTTTAAAAATTGTCTTCTTAAAAATACTTTATAAAAAGAAGTTGTTTGTAAGAAAAAAATTATAGAAAAACCTTCAAAAAAAAAAATTTAGGAAAAATACAAAAATTTTTTTTAAAAAATTTATTAAAAATTCTTCAACAAAAAAATTTACTAAAAATTATCTTTTTAAAACTACTTCCTGAAAAAAAGTTGTTTTTAAGGAAAAATTTATAGAACAACCTTCAAAAAAATTATTTTCTTAAAAATACTTCATAAAAAAGTAGTTTTTAAGGAAAAAATTATAAAAAAAAAATTTAAGGAAAACTTTCAAAAAGAAAATTAGGCAAAATACTTTTTTTCTAAAATCTTTTTTAAAAAAAAATTATTAATTCCCAAAAACAAAAATTGCTAAAAATTATCTCCTCAAAAATATTTCATAAAAAGAAGTTGTGTTTAAGAAGAACTTATTGAAAAACAAAAAATTGTTTTTAAAAAAAATTTGCAAATAAAATTATAAAAAAGTTAATCTTAAAAAAAATCTTTAAAAATTTAAAAAAAATCCTAAAAATATTGTTAAACAAATGATTAAAAAAAAAATCCTATATATTGAATTTACCTAAAATTTTTAGATTTTCCAGAAAATTTTTATCGTAATTTTCAAAAAAAATCCAATATGGACGAATTTTATTGTAATTTTAATTGATTAAAAGGGAGGGAGGCTTACCCGTTTTAATATACAAATTCTAAAAAATCATTTTTTTGTTGAATAATTTAAGACTGTGCCAACTTGAAAATTCCAATTTTATCGTAATTTTAATACGACATAAAATTGGCAATTTTTACGATATTATTAAAATTATTCTTTTAGTAGTTCTTTGGCCAAAATAATAATAATAATAATGCTTGCCAATATCGTGAAAGGGGGGGGGGGGTAGGTGGTAGGTGGCACCATTTAGAGCAGGCGGTAAACAATAGTAATTCGAAAAGTGTATTTTTTTTCTCTATTCATTCATAAATATTGTCTGCCAAAAACAAAAAAATTGTTTGTTTTTTTCGTACAATTGTAAACACGCACGTAAATTCGTCTATTCTCTGCTTGCATACATACTCGTAGAGTAGTCAGTCAAGTCATTCATGCATTAAAACGCGTACACATCTCCTTTTTGCACGTACGAGTACTCGTATATCGGTTGGATTACGAACACATGTGCATGACTAACTGGGATATTGAGTGACTGTCCACATGCCCGCCTGCCTGGCTGCCCGACTAACCTGACTTACTGACATAATGACTGACTGCTTGAGTAACTGAAACTGATTGACTGACTGACAAACTATTTACCTCCCGCTCACCCTGATTGACTAATGACTGTTCCTCGCATTTTCTGATTGGTTTCGTAATCGCTGTAAACATCGTTACTGCCTCTCTCCTATGGGAAGCTGATCTCACTCGTGCGAATCGATTTTATTGTTTACATCATTTCGGTTGGAATCGTTCATTTTCGTTTTTGTTCTTTTTCTTTTTCCCTACTCAGTCCCACATTACGGAAACAGAGCGTCGTTGACCTTTCCTTTCTCTCCCGCTCGCTTTGTTCATAGAAAATCTTATTCATTGGATTCAGCTTTATTCGTATTGAATTCGGATTGAGATCAGCCCATTCATTATTTCGTTGGGAGTTTTTTGCCAATAGCCCCAAAGGCGGTTTTCGTTGCATATAAATGACCAGGAACTGATAGGTTTTTATTAAAAACATTTATTTATAATATTACTTATGATTATTATTACTTTGTTGTTGATTGTTTGTGCTGTGCAGTCATATTATTTTTCTACCCACGCTTATACACTTGTTTGTACGTTCACCCGCCTCTGCAGCCCGATTTCGATTTGCATGCATGCATGTTCATGTACGTGTACAAGTAGGAAAATGTATACCCCAAGTCTACACAGAATATTACGGATTGTACTAATTGCACTCTGCTTAATTTATGCAAAGTTGCTTGCAACCAAAATGGGACTTTGTAAAACCATTTGCGATCTCCATTGACTTTTTTAGGACTATGCGATTTTCAACAAACACAAAGAGCAATTCGTTTTGTGATCTTGTTTATTGGTAGTTTGCAGACGCCATCAAATAATATTACTCGATGGTATATTTTTCTAAATAATGATTTTTTTTGTTGCTATTCCCCTCTTACTCTAGTTTCAAGTAATTACAATTACCAAAATAATGATAATTATTGAATTTATATGGTATGATAAAAAATTTCAGTTTAAATAATCAAAGAAAACGAAAATTTGGAGTCAAATTTCAAACCGTCAATAGAGGATTATTTTTTATTAAAACTAAAAGAAAAAAACAAATACTAAAAAATTGTTTAACGTTGGCACTCAATTTTTAATTGGGTACCACGTACAATGAGGAGCTACTGGAGTAAATTATGAAGTGCTATTGTGCCACACTGTAAAGGGTTTCTGTCGGATAATGTTACTAGGCACTGAACTGCATTACCGTCACGGTTAACGCCTAGCCGGTTTCGGATAAATGAACTGCATTACCGTCACGGTTCAATGTACTGTATTACCAATT
This sequence comes from Atherix ibis, assembly GCA_958298945.1. Taxonomy (NCBI): domain Eukaryota; kingdom Metazoa; phylum Arthropoda; class Insecta; order Diptera; family Athericidae; genus Atherix; species Atherix ibis. The sequence continues at coordinate 81,866,627 of OY282609.1, forward strand.
GTGCTTTTCTGGAAAAATTTACCGAAAATCGCTGGTGGAAATTTTTACCGAACATTTTTTATAAAAAAAAAAAAAAAAAAAATTATCGAAGATTCCTACCAACAAATTTTACCGAAAATTGCTACCAAAAATTCTTATTGAAAATTCCTACCAAAATTTTTAATCGAAAATTTTTAACCGAACATTTTTATCAAAAATTTTTACCAAAAATTCACACAGTAAATTTTTATCAAAAATGTTAACCGAAAATTCCTACCAAAAATTGCTGTCGAAAATTCCTACTAAAAAAATATACTGAAAATTCCTACCGATAATTTTATATCGAAAATTCCTGCCAAAATTATTTATCGAAAATTCCTACCAAAAATTCGTAGCAGACATTTTTACTGAAAATCCCGCCAAAAAATGTTTACTGAAAATTCGTGCCAAAATTTTTTACTGAAAATCCTGCCAAAAATTTTTACCGAAAATTCCTACCAAAAATGTTTATCGAAAATTCCCACCAAAATTATTAACCAAATAATTTTAACAGAAAATTTTACCGAAAATTTTTATCAACAATTCTACAAAAATTCCTACCGAAAATTTTTATCAAACGTCTTTAACGAAAATTCTTACCGAAAACTCCTACCAAAAATTTCTACTAAAGCTTTTTACTGAAAATTCCTACGGAAAATTTTTACTAAAAATTCGTACAAAAAATATTTAACGAAAATTCCTACCGATTATTTTATATCGAAAATTCCTGCCAAAATTATTTATCGAAAATTCCTACCAAAAATTCGTAGCAGACATTTTTACTGAAAATCCCGCCAAAAAATGTTTACTGAAAATTCGTGCCAAAATTTTTTACTGAAAATCCTGCCAAAAATTTTTACCGAAAATTCCTACCAAAAATGTTTATCGAAAATTCCCACCAAAATTATTAACCAAATAATTTTAACAGAAAATTTTACCGAAAATTTTTATCAACAATTCTACAAAAATTCCTACCGAAAATTTTTATCAAACGTCTTTAACGAAAATTCTTACCGAAAACTCCTACCAAAAATTTCTACTAAAGCTTTTTACTGAAAATTCCTACGGAAAATTTTTACTAAAAATTCGTACAAAAAATATTTAACGAAAATTCCTACCGATTATTTTATATCGAACATTCCTGCCAAAATTATTTATCGAAAATTCCTACCAAAAATTCCTACCAGAAATTTTTACTAAAAATCCTACCGAAAGTTCCTGCCAAAAACTTTTACCGAAAATTTTTACCGACAATTTTTAGCGAAAATTCTTACTGAACATTTTTGTTAAAAATTTTTACCGAAAATTCCTACCAAAAGTTTTTACCGAAAATTCCTACCAAAATTATTAACTGAAAATTTTTATCAGAAATTTTTACCGAACATTTTTATCAAAAATTTTTATCGAAAATTCCTACCAAAAATTTTTACTGAAAATTCCTACCCAAAATTTTTATTGAAAATTCCTACCGAACATTTTTACTGATAATTTTTATCTAAAATTATTGCCGAGAAAATTCCTACCGAAAATTTTTATTAAAAATTTCTAAAAAAATTCTTACCGAAAATTTTTAACGAAAAATTCTTACCGAACATTTTTACAGAAAATTTCTACCGAAAATTTTTACTGAACATTTCTGCCATAAATTCTTACCGAAAACTTTACTGATCATTTTTATCAAAAATTCTTACGGAAAATTTCTACCGAAAATTTTTATCAAACATTTTTAACGAAAATTTTATATAAAATTTGTACCAAAAATTTTTATCGAAAATTCCTACCGAAAATTTTTACTGAAATTCCTACCAAAAATTTATACTGAAAATTCCTACAAAAATTTTTTACTGAAAATTCCTAACGAAAATTTTTACCAAAAATTATCACAAAATTTTTATCGGTAACACTAATTTTTAGGCAACATTAAAATGAAACCAAAGACCTTTAAAAACCTGAAGAGTGTGTTTGCAAATTTTTCAAATACAAAATAAAATACTGGCCAGAGAAATATTGACCCCAAAAGTTCATAAGTGTGCGTATCTGGCAGCACTAAATAAAAAATGGTCTCGTTGCGAAAATTTTCTTAGGAACGAGATTCTTTTTCGTAAATAATTTTTTTTATTTTTGGCAACAAAGCTTTTCTTAGCTTACAATTATTTCCTTTCTGATTTAGTAGATAAAATAGGTTTTTTTTAACTAATTAAAAACAATGCTTAGCTGGCTGAAGAACGTCTATTCGAATTGTATGCCAAATTTTCTAAGGAAATATTGTCTTAAAACGCACTTCTTCATACCAGAAGCTATTGGAACACCCTGTTTAAGCCTACGCCATTTTTTTTGTTCAAATCCATTGTTTTATTTCTTCATGGAACTCATCACTTCCCAAATTTCCAAATCGGGTTGGAATATGTTTTTTCTTCACTCTTAATAAAGTTTACGTGTAATTTTATTACGATCAGTTCCTATTTTTAAATATTATACATTCAAAAATACATGCAAAAATTCGATTAAGTGTCACATGGTCTTGTCAAGCTGAGAAAACAGTTTTTTTCTCTCTCCATTGTATTCGTTGTGTTCGATTGTTGGGGCACGTCAACAGACGCCTTCGAAAAGCTTGCAATTCATTGCGGAAAAGACTGTTTTGCTAGCTTCTCTGTCCGTTGACGACCTCATAAAAATTACAAAAATGGTAATAATCTGTGTGGGTGGTTGGTAGAGTAGTAGTGGTTGGTACTACCACTTCGATGACCCAGAGCTAATAAAGCACTACCAACAGAGGCGATCTAGAATTTTAAACAAAACAAAAACTAACAAACCGAAGGTATTCGAGTACGAAAATTGTTCTTTTTTTTATGTAATTTTTAAGGGAACCCTCCCCCCCCTCTCTTCCAAATGAGTATTCTTTACAGTTTTTTTTTATTATTATTTTAGTCGGAAAATTCTTTTTTATTGAATTCGTTTAGTAAGGAAATTTTTGTGTATTATTGAAAATTTTCGTAATTATTTTCGTGACGATTGATTTGGATTGATAAGCGTTTTTTGTCATATTTTTTTTATTGGTTCATTAAAAAAACTCTATTAAAACTAACATTTTTAATTTGTATTTTTCTAAATATTTTTACTTTAGATATTTTTTAATGAAAGAATTTTTGAAAAATGGATGAAGACAACAATGACTTATTGGCCTCGGCGTCTGAAATGCAAAGAAGTAAGTTCAAAATTTTTTTTTTCATATTTTACTTTTAATATAAAATGAAAACTTAAAACATTTTTAAAGGAGATATAAATAAATGAAAATTTACGATCTATTTCGAGTGGCAAAATGAGTTTCGGGGGATAATAATTTCCAAAACCTACACTTTTGGTTTTCTGTTAAGAGTTTTTATTAAGACTAATTTCGTAAAATCAATATTTCTGCAGTACCAGCAGTGAGTGGTGTAGGTCCGGTACTTTGTTCGGAAGTATGGATTTTGAAGAAACCCCCATAATTCCGAAAAATAGTCGCTTTTCTATTAAAATAAATTTTTTGAAGCTGGTATCAATATGTGGCGCTGAAGATCATGAAAATGAATTAAAATTTTGCCTTATTTACCTTAAAAATACCAATTACGTTTATGTTTTGATTTTACTAAGAGAAACTTAGTTTAGAAACTTTGTTACCTCCCTTGGTCCAGCAATAGTTCAAAATTAGTTATTTGATCTTGGATGTAGAAATGCTTTCCTAAAAGCATGGAGAGTCTGGCAAAAAATGTAGTAGCAAAAATAGAGACAATAATTTAGGACCTCAAAAAGAAAAAATTCTGTCATCAAAATCCACACAAACCAAAATCCACAGTCATAACTAAAAAAAGGTGGGAGAGATCATAGGGTCTAAATTTTCGTTAAAAAGGCTTGGGAACAGATTAATACGGTCTCAATTTTCCTTAAAATAAGTGGGAAAGAGAATGTATATGGTCTCATTTTGACTAATAAAAGGAGCAAAAGTAATTATAAGGTCCCAATTTTCCTTAAAAAAGGTGATAAAGAGACTATAGAGTCTCTGTTTTCTTTAAAAATATTACAAAGAGATCATAGGATCCTAATGTTCCTTGAAAAAATGTGAAAAATGAACATGGCGTCTCAATTTTTCTAAAATAATGACGGTAAAGAAACAATAGGGTCTCAATTTTCCTAAAAAAAATTGGTAATAGGAATCATGGGGTCTCAATTTTCAAAAAAAAATTGGTAATAAAAATCATGGGGCCTCAATTTTCGTAAAAAAATTGGTAACAGGAATCATGGGGTCTCAATTTTCAAAAAAAATTGATAATAAGAATTACGGAGCCTCAATTTTCCTAAAAAAATTGATAGTAGGAATTATGGGGTCTCAATTTTCCTAAAAAAAATTGGTAATAGGAATCATGGGGTCTCAATTTTCGTTAAAAAAATTACTAATAGGAATTATAAGGCTCAATTTTCCTAAAAAAATTGGTAATAGGAATCATGGGGTCTCAGTTTTTCCTTAAAAAATTGGTAATAAAAATCATGGGGCCTCAATTTTCGTAAAAAAATTGGTAACAGGAATCATGGGGTCTCAATTTTCAAAAAAAATTGATAATAAGAATTACGGAGCCTCAATTTTCCTAAAAAAATTGATAGTAGGAATTATGGGGTCTCAATTTTCCTAAAAAAAAAGATAATAAGCATTATGGAGTCTCAATGGAATTATGGGGTCTCAATTTTCTTTAAAAAAGTTGGTAATAGTAATCATGGGGTCTCGATTTTCCTTAAAAAAGATATAGGATCTCAATTTTCCTTAAAAAAGACATTATAGGGTCTCAGTTTTCTTTTAAAAGGGCCGGAAAAAGATTAATAGGGTCTCAATTTTCCTGAAAAAATTGGAAAAGAGAACACAGGGTCTCAATATTCTTCAAAAAAGTGGGAAAGATGTAAAAGAATTTCAGTTTTCCTTAGAAAGAATGGGAATAAGATTATATGGTCTCAATTTAAGTCAAAAAAGATGGAAATGGGATGATTGGGTCTCAATGTTCCTCGAAAAAAAGAAGATCATAGGGTCTTAATTTTTCTTATAGAGGGATAGGAAAAGAGCGATACATTGTAATTGGATAGTTAGTGTAGCAAAAATTAATGTTATTATTTCAAAAAGTAAAAGAAAATTTACCTAAAGACGGCTGATAGCCTAACACAATCGTATGAGAAGATTGTTTGTTGTCTTTTCAAGGTAAATATAAGAAATAAAAGCTACGAGTAATGGAATTATTTTACAGTAAATGCAATAATAGAAATAATATGAAATAAGAATTTTGTAAAAAGTATAAGAAAATTTTAGTAATTTTTATTGTTTTTTTATTATGAAAACAGATCGGCTATATTTTGTTGCGTTTAAAAAGAATTTCAAACCGAAAAATACCCCAAACACGCACTATTTCAGTATCGATGAGGATTTTGTTTATGAGAATTTCTACAATGATTTTGGACCGCTGAACATTTGCATGCTGTATCGATACTGTCAGAAATTGAATCGTAAAATGAACTCAAAATGGCATGCCAACAAGAAAATAGTCCATTACACATCAATAAATCCATCGAAACGCTTAAATGCCGCCTATTTGATTGGTTCGTACGCTGTAAGTATTCAGTCATAATTGTGGTAGTGGTAAGTCCCCATACCCTAGCCTGTCCTATTCCATCCTACCCTCCGCCTTTGTCCACTTAATCACCAACTTCGCTTGACAAAAAAATTCATAGAACCTTTTAGCACTCTTCGCCAATTGAATATAATAATTTCGTTGCTAATTTAATTATATTTTCTGTCTGCCCCCGCCTCAATAAATCCATTCACCTGGTCCGATTATGAAGGTGATTTATTTGAACAAAACACCAGACGAAGCTTATAGGCCTCTTGTCGCTGGCGACATTCCGAGCTACATTCGATTCTGTGATGCCTCCTACGGACAGTCCACCTTCAAAATCTCCCTTCTGGACTGCATCAATGCTGTTTACAAAGCGCTCAAGGCTGGATTCTTCGATTTCGATGATTTTGACGCCGAACAATATGAACACTACGAGGTAATGGGTCCATTTTGGATCTCATTCATTTTTTTCGTCTTTTTCCAATTTTTATCTGAACTACAATAGCGCGTCGAGAATGGGGACCTCAACTGGATTGTGCCACTTAAATTCATTGCGTTCTGTGGACCACATCAGAAATCGAAAACCTTTTCGAACGGTTACCAGTGCCATTCGCCCGAAACGTATTTCGATTACTTCCGCGAAAATAACGTGACGACCATAATTCGTCTGAACGCCAAAGTCTACAATGCGTCGAGCTTTGAGAGCGCTGGTTTTGAGCACAAGGACCTCTTCTTTACGGATGGTAGCACACCCAGCGACATTATCCTTAAGAAATTCCTTTTGATATGCGAGTCAACTGATGGTGCTATTGCAGTGCACTGTAAAGGTAGGTGGACATTTTTGATTCTGACTTTTTTGATACAAAATTAAAAAAAAATTTTAATAGAAAATTTTTTGCTGAAGAAATGTTTACTAAAAAATTTTGTGGAGAATTTTTTGGTAGGAAATTTTTCTGTGGAGATTTTTTCGCTGGAAAATTTTTTGTGTAGAATTTTTTTGGTAGAAAATTTTTTGATGAGGAACTTTTCTGTGGAAAATTTTTTGGTGAAACAATTTTTACTAGAAAATTTTTCCTGTGGAGAATTTTTTACTACAAAATTTTTCCGGTAGAGAATTTTTTGCTGGAAAATTGTTTGGTAAAGAAATTTTTATTGGAAAATTTTTCCGGTGGAGTATTTTTTGCTAGAAAATTTTTTGGTGAAGAATTTTTTACTAGAAATTTTTTTTGTGTAGAATTTTATGGTAGAAAATTTTTCCGGTGAAGAAATTTTTGCTCGAACATTTTTTGGCGGAGAAATTTTTGCTGGAAAATTTTTTACTAGAAAATTTTTTGCTAGAAAATTTTTTGGTGAAGAATTTTTTACTAGAAATTTTTTGCTAAAAAATTTTTCGGTGAAGAAATTTTTCCGGTGGAGAATTTTTTGCTAGAAAATTTTTCTGTGCAGAATTTTTTAGTAGAAAATTGTTCCAGTGGACAATTTTTTACTAGAAAATTTTTTGCTAGAAAATTTTTCTGCGAAGAATGTTTTACTAGAAATTTTTTGGTAAAAAATTTTTCGGTGAAGAAATTTTTCCGGTGGAGAATTTTTTGCTAGAAAATTTTTCTGTGCAGAATTTTTTACTAGAAAATTGTTCCAGTGGACAATTTTTTACTAGAAAATTTTTCCGTTGGAGATTTTTTTCTGTGGAGAATTTTTTACTAGAAAATTTTTTGTGGATAATTTTTTGGTGAAGAATTTTTTCTGTGGAGAATTTTTTGGTAGAGAAATTATTGCTAGAAAATTTTTTGGTGAAGAATTTTTTCCTAGAAAAATTTTCTTTGGAAATTTTTGACGAAGAAATTATTACAAGAAATTTTTTTTGGTGTAGAATTTTTGTATTTACTGCAAAATTTTCATAGAAGGTCTGATTAGAGATGACTTTTTTTTATTTAAAATGATTTAATGTAGCTGGTCTTGGTCGGACTGGAAGTCTTATTGGTGCTTACATAATGAAACACTACAACTTCACTGCCTTAGAGGCGATAGCTTGGTTGAGGCTGTGTCGTCCCGGTTCTGTGATAGGACATCAACAACAATGGATGGAAGAGTAATTCACCCAACAAATTTGAACCACTGAACCTTTTACTAATAATTTCCGATTTTTCTTTTTTCTCATTTTGTTCGTCATTTTTATTCTTTCCCATCGATTTATTTTCATTTAATAAATAGTAAGCAAGCGTGGTTGGTAGGTGAAGGGGAAAAGTTACGAAAACGTAATATTCCAATGCCGAAGCATAAATACGGCATTTACAGTAGAAGGCAATTCGGGAAGGTGGAATCGTCGCCGTTGTCCTGCGATAATACGAGCGACGGTTTGCTCCATCGTGTCAAGGGCATCTCGCATAAGGTTGACTCGATGAATCTGAACGACGAAGAAGTGCAAAATGGCAACACCAACGTGAACAACGGTTTGCATGTGAAAGTGGTGGAGGTCGAGACGGACGTTGATGACAAAAACGAAATCGACGATGTGGACGCTGATGTTGACATTGACGTGGCCGACGTGGACGCCGATCAGAACACCGACGAGGACAATGGCGAGAAAAGTAATCGTGTCGCCGTAAAAATCACTGCAAACATTATCGAAAAGATACCGATCAGAATTGATCGGAAGCTCAAAAAGTACTCGTGGAAGCTCATCGAGTCCACACCGTCATCAACCGTTATTCCAACCACGTCCACAACAACCGCAGTCACATCGCCAGTCACAGCAACAATCACGATCCGACCACACAACCACATGTCATTGCGCAGCACCGAGAAAAAATACTCCCAGACCCAAGGTGACAAACTCAATCAAATTAAAGCGATGCGAAGACATCAACATTCCCGATCGGTTAACGTTTCTGGATCATTGTAAGTACAACACCACACTTTGCACACTGGAAATTCCAAAAAAAAAAAAATTATTTTGCGATACAAAATTTGCTGGACTGCGTGCGGTTTTCACATAAAATTCTGTTACCCATGTTGCTTAAATAGTTCGCTTTATAAATGTGCTCAACGTAATTTCATAAATAAGTTTTTTAATCACTAAAAATTCAACAAAAAAAATTTTTTAATGGAAATATTCCACAAAAATGATAAGATTAACTTCAAATAAATGAACTGCATTACCACAGCGTGAAATGCACTGCACTGTCAATACGAATTTTCTAAAAAAAAAAATTACCGAACATTTTTAGCAAAGATATGTAACGAAATTTCTTATTGACAATTTTTAGCAAAAATTTTTATCGACAAATTTTACCGAACATTTTTAACGATTTTTATTCAAATTTATTACCGACAATTTTTAGCGAAGATTTTTACCGAAATTTTTTACCAACAATTTTTACCGAAATTTTTTATCGACAATTTTTACCAACGATTTTTAGCAACAAATTTTACCGACGATTTTTATCGATAATTTTTAGCGACTTCTTTTATTGACCATTTTTACCAAAATTTCTTAACGTAATTTTCACCGATAATTTTTATAGAAATTTCTTACCGAAAATTTTTACCGACGATTTTAAGATAAATTTTACCGACGATTTTTATCGTTAACTTTTAGCGACGATTTTTACCGACCATTTTTACCAAAAATTTTTAACACAATTTTTACCAAACTTTCTTACTTGCATTTTTTACCGACAATTTTTACTGATAATTTTAACCAAAATTTCTTACGGACTATTTTTACGGATTATGTTTACCGGCAATTTTCACCGAAGATTTTTACCCATAATTTTTAACGACAAGTTTTACCGAAATTTGTTACTGACCTTTTTACCAATTTTTTACCGACTATTTTTATCGACAATTTTTACCAAAATTTCCTACTGACTACTTTTACTAATAATTTTTACCAACAATTTTCATTCGAAAATTTTTACTGACAATTTTTACCGACGATTTTTATCGATAATTTTTAGTGACGATTTTTACCAAAATTTTTTACCGATAATTTTCACCCCCAATTTTTAACGACAAGTTTTACCGATAATTTTTACCGCCAGTTTCATTTATCATGTTTGCTTGAAAGTTTTCACTTGAATTTTGTCCGAAAGACCTGACCGTAAATTTTTACCGAATTTTTATAGCCAATCATTTCTACGGGAAATTTTTATTGACAACTTTTACCGAAAAATTTACCGGGAATTTATTTTAATCTTGATGAACTTTTACTTAAAAGATTTTTGTGTATTCGCATCAATCTCCGCTGATAATAAATACTTTTTTGCTAAATTAATATTGCCTACGCACTTTGCTTAGCAGCTTTCATACACATGCCCATACACACATTTGTATATATTTATTAAATACCAAAAATAATCGAAATTAATAAAAAGTAAAATAAATAAAAAAAAAATAACGAAATCGATCACATCATGTTATTTGTTGCTCTGTTTGATTTCCTCCTTAAAGTGTTGTTTTTTCTCGTTTTTTTTTGTCCGTCATCGTTTTATTTACATGGCAATGCGCAATGCAGTAGGGATTGTGATAATCAATTACGCCATATACGTGCTAGATCGCAACCGTTCCGAAATAATGGAAATTTATGCAATTCGACAATTAGCCATCATCACCACCACCACAGTTCCGGACTGGCGTCATCGAAGCTCACAGTTGAGGGTCCTGTTCATGTGACCGCCACCACCACCAGTACACCATCGCCGATAGCACTCTCGGCGATTACGTCTATCCCGATGGCCTCCCCGGTCTCGTCGTCATCGTCGAACACACAAACCACCACAACCTGTGTTACGACCACCGCTGGTTCCGGTAGTGTAGTGACACGTGCAACAAACCGTATCGCCATCTACAGTAAAAGGTAGGCTCTCGACAAACTAGACAAAAAAGTTTGTTCTTTTTGAATTTTTCTTATTTTTTTTTTTGCTTTTCTTTCAATTTCAATTCCGTTTTTCCCGCTTGCTCATACAAGTTTCAATTTAATTTTCGTAAATTTTAGAATTATTTTGCTTTCAAACACCCTCCCCCTCTCAACATTTGCATGAAACTAATGCAAAAAAAAAAAATAATCATCCCTAAAAACGCATCTATTCCATGTATATAAAAAACCTGACTAATTGTGATTAGGAATCTCTTGGCAAAAATCCGTTTAACCACTTTTCACTCAGTAAAGATAAAGGAAAAATATACGCTTGCCCAATAGAAAAAATGTATTTTCACATTCCATTTTTGTTTTTATTTATTTTTTAATACAATTTTTGGAGATATTCTTAAATACAAAAAAAAACAACTTTTAAATTTTTATTTCATACCAAAATCGTTGTACGCTGTTCATGCAAAATTATTAGATAAAAAATGTATTGAAAGTTTTTACCGAGTCTTTTTTAGATAATTTTTTGCAAAAAAATATAAAATTTTACAGAATATTTTTGCATTTTTAACAAAATTATTGCTGCGAATAACCGGACATTTTTGTCGAAAATTTTTACTCAAAATATTACCGGCAGTTTTAAAAGAAAAAAATGTTTACCGTAAATTTTTATCGTAAATTTTAATCGAACATTTTTACCGTGAGTTTTTATTGTAAATTTGTTATCAAAATTTTTACCGCAATTTTTACTGTAAATTTAAAAGGAAAATTTTTACGGATAATTTTTACCAATAATTTCTACCGAAACTATTTCGGAAATTTTATTTAACATGTTTACTGCAAAATATTACCGTACATTTTTACCGTAAATTTTTATTGTAAATTTTCACCGTAAATTTCATCGAAATTTTTTACCGTAAATTTAAATGGAAAATTTTTACCGGAACTATTGCGGAAATTTTATTTAAAATTTTTACTGCAAAATATTACCGTAAATTTTTATCATAAAATCTTATTGAAAATTTAAACTGAACATTTTTACCATAAATTTTTATTGTAAATTTTTACCGTAAATTTGTTATCAATATTTTTGCCGCAATTTTTACCGTAAAAAATTTAAACGGAACATTTTTACAGACAATATTTATCGAAACTATTCCGGAAATTTTATTTAAAATTTTTACTACAAAATATTACCGTAAATTTTTACCGTCTATTTTTGACGAAATTTTCATCGTAAATTTTTACGGTAAATTTGTTGTCAAAATTTTTGCCGCAATTTTTACCATAAATTTAAACGTAAAATTTTTACAGAAACAATTCCTGAAATTTTTTACTGCAAAATATTACCGTAAATGTTCACCGTAAATTTTTGAAACAATTATTACCGTACATTTTATTGAAATTTTTTATCGTAAATTTAAATGGAAAATTTTTATAGCTAATATTTACCGCTAATATTTATTGTTTATTTTTACCGTAAGTTTTTACTGAACACTTTTACCGTAAACTTTTAACGTACACTTAGTACCGAACTTTTTTTTTATTTAAAGAATTCAAAAACCGCGTACATAAAAATTTTATTTTTAAATTTGTCAAAATAATATTTTACATTAAAAAACAAAAATCACGCAATATTTTGATTTTTCTCTTTTATTTATTCTCGTTTGCATCATTATAAATTTATTGATTTTTCATTTTTATTTTCTTTTTGGATTAATTTGGCAATTAATTAATTATATTATTATTATTATTTGGTAATTAAGTTTTCTTATTTATTAATTGATTGATTATTTTTTATTTATTTCCAAAATTTATTATCATATTTTTTTTTCTATTTTGCATTTTATTTTTTGAATTATTTTTTGTTTTTTTTTCGTTTTTTTTTTATATTAACAAAAATTATCAGGAAATGGAAAGATATATTAACACAACAACATCATCGTATGCATTAGTATATATTTGGGCTGAGATCCTTTTTACTATTTTTGACTAAATCAGATAAATGCGACAACAAATTTTTAAAATTCAAATTAAATCAATACTAAAGCATTTTAAAAAAAATATTAATACAAATATAATTGTATTATTATACATAACTAAAATATGTGTGTATAAATAAAGCACGAAAAAAAAGACAAGAAAAAAATATGATATAATCATAATTATAAAAAAAAAGAAGATATTTTATCATAAAAAAATACAGGCTTTTTTAAGAAAAGAGAAAAAAGCATTTTAAAAGAATCATTTTCCAATAATTACTAAAATTAGAATAAATTTATATATATTTTTTAAAAGATACTGTTTCAAAAACATTTTAAAGAAAAAAAAACAAATTATGTATAAAAATAAGAGGAATTTAAGTTTAAAAAAAAGGTGCATGCAAGCTTATTTAACGTAAATACGATATGTCACCAATTAGAACATTAAGAAGAATCGAGTAGCACAGTTAGAACAGTTTAACTGGTAACAAATTGCTCGATTGTGCTAGAATAAATTGAAAGAAGAAAATGACACGAACAAAAACGAAAACATACGCGAATGAATGAAAAAAAGATCAATTCCACGATCAGAAAGAAGCCGAATAGAGTAAACGAATAAGAGGAACGGAGAAGAACAGAAAGAGATCAAATTGGATAGAGTCAATCGATTTGGAGGTGGGACCATTCGAAGGCGCAGAAACAAAAGAAAACAATTCAGTGCAGAACAAGAACAGAAAGACTTCCCGCCTCCGCAAACAGATCGTTTTTTATTCTTTCCTCTTTATTCCTTGGTTCGTTTTTTTTCGGTAATATTTTTTGTTGGTTTTTCCTTTTTTTTTTTTTTTTGCTGAATAAATTGTTATTTTTTTTTTTTGTTATCTATTGTAACGTTATTTTGTATTAAAATTATATTTTTTGTATTTTCCTTTTTTTGCTTTGTGTTTTGTTTGGTTTTTTGGGTTTTGTTTTTTTTTAAATATTTACGGTTGATTTGTTGTGCAGAGTTTTTTTTTTTTTTTAAATATTTGGAGAGGATTTATTGGCCATTATTGGATTTTGATTGTTTATTTTTTTTTCTTTTTTTATTTCCCTATGTTCATCCCTTTTAAGAGAGTTCATAGAAAAGGGATAGAAATTTAATTTTTTCTTACCTTTCCAAAAATTAATTTAAAAAAAAAACTTTTAGTTTGGTGGATAGTTTATTGGGAAAGTTTTTATTTGTCACTTGATCACCACCCCCGTTCCCTCTTAGCCAAACACCCACCCCCTCCACCCCACACAACAGCTTTATGGCTAAACAAATATGGAAAAAAATAAATGCGTTAAAAAAAACAATTTAAAAATAAAATATAAAAATTATAGTTTAAAAAAAGGGGTTTTGATAAGATGATAAGTTAGTTGTTGTTTTTGTTTTTGTTTTAAAATATTAACCTTTATTTAATGTGATTTTTTTTTTAAATCAAAAGAAAAAAATTAAATAAAGAAAATTTTACGAATTATTTTTGTGTGTTTTTTAGGAATTATTTTTGTTTGTTATTAGGTTTTTTTTCATACTTGGTTCTTATCAGAATTTTTGTTAAATTTATATTCAATCATTTTTAGTAAGTTTTATTTTGTTTAATTTATTTTTTTTAGTAAGTTTTACTTTTTTTAATCTACTTTTTTTAGAAGTTTTTATTTTTTTTAATCTATTTTTTTAGTAATTTTTATTTTTTATAGTAATTTTTATTTTTTTAATCTATTTTTTTTAGTTAATTTAATTTTTTTAGTAATTTTTATTTTTTTTAATCTATTTTTTTTAGTTATTTAAATTTTTTTAGTAATTTTTATTTTTTTTAGTAATTTTTATTTTTTTTAGTAATTTTTATTTTTTTTAATCTATTTTTTTTTAAGAAAGTTTTATTTTTTTTAATCAATTTTTTTTAGTAAATTTTTTTTTTAATCTATTTTTTAAGTAATTTTTTTATTTTTTAGTAATTTTTATTTTTTTTAATCTATTTTGTTTAGTAAGTTTAATTTTTTAGTAATTTTTATTTTTTTTAATCTATTTTTTTTAGTTATTTTAATTTTTTTAGTGTTTTTTATTTTTTTTTAGTAATTTTTATTAATTTTTATTTTTTTTAGTAATTTTTATTATTTTAATATACTTTTTTTAGAAGTTTTTATTTTTTTTAATGTATTTTTTTAGTAATTTTTATTTTTTTAAAAATGTTGATAAAATAGATTAAAATTTTTTTTTATATTTTTTAATCTATTTTATCAACATTTTTAAAAATCTTATTGCTTTTTATTGCCGGAGTTTTAAATTTTATCGCAATTTCTTTCCCCCATCAATATCAGAATTTGGTTTTTAATTTTATTTAATTAATTTTTTTTTAATGAAATTTTATCGCAATTTTCTTACATTTTTTATATTTCTGTAAATTTTTTATTATTGCAATTTGATATATTTTTATTATTATTTTGAGCAAAATTTTCATTTTTAATCCAGTTTTTTTTTTATTTTGATTTTTAGTTATTTTTATGGCGATTTACTTTTTATAATTACTAGGATTTTTTAATTTTTTTTTTTCGAAAATTATTTAATTTTTATCATCAGAATTTTGTTATTTTTTATTTTTAATTTTGATCAATTTTTTTTTCATTTTTCTTTATTTTGTCAAATTTCTGTTTTTTGTTTTAACTCGAGCTTCTGTTTTTTTATCCAAATTTATTAAATTATCAAAATTCTTTTTAATTTATTATTCAATAATTTTTAGTATTTTTTTTATTCGTTTAAATTTTTTTTTTAAATTTTAAAATTTTTTTTTTTTTTTTACTGTTTGAATTTTATTACATTTTTTTTTCGCCATCAATATCAGAATTTATTTTTAATTTGATTTAATGAGTTTTTTTTTATTTTTATTTTTAAAATAAAAATTGGAATTTTCGTAAATTTTTTTATATTGTATTTGCAAAATTGCTTGAATATTTTTTTTATGTTTTAATAATTTTTTTTTCTTTTAATTTTAGTATTATTGCAATTTGATGTATTTTTATTATTTACTTTAAATAAAATTTTAATTTTTAAGCCAGTTTTTTTTTATAGTTTTATTTTTGGGTATTTTTATGGCGATTTTTTTGTCGAAAATTATTTAATTTTTTTATTCAATTTTTATTATCAGAATATTTTTTGTTTTTAATTTTTAATTTTTATCAATTTTTCTATTTTTCTTTATTTTGTCGATGTTTTTTCTTTTTTAACGAGGTCTGTTGAAAAAGTATCGCGAATTTTGAATTTCCGCGGGTTACGTATATTCGATTTTCGATTTTTTATGGCGTTATGTTGGTACTCATGCCTCTTACTTATGCCGACAAGTTCGGCCATTTTGAATGTTCAGTTAATTTATGACACCTGCTTTGCTAGCACTTGTTTTGGCTCGTTTTCGAGCAAAAACAGCATCGCATTAACATTGCTAAGGAGCTGTTGGACCCTGTCCGTGACGACCCAAATTTGCTCCAGAGTGTCATAACTGGTGACGAATCATGCGTTTATGGTTATGACGTAGAAACCAAAGCTCAATCATCCCAATGGAAGCTGCCGCACGAGCCAAGACCGAAAAAAGCGCCAAGTTCTATCGAATGTGAAGGTTTTGCTTACAGTTTTCTTCGATTGCAGGGGCGTGGTGCATCATGAGTTCTTGCCAGAGCATAGAACGGTCAATAAGGAATATTACCTGCAAGTTATGCGCAAGTTGTGCGAAGCAATCCGCCAGAAACGCACGGATTTGTGGAAGAACAAACGTTGGCTTTTGCACCATGATAACGCCCCTGCTCCCGCATCGTTGCTTGTGCGCGAATTTTTGGCCAAAAACAACATTCTAATAATGCCGCAGCAACCGTATTCCCCAGATCTGGCCCCCTGTGACATTTTCTTGTTCCCGAAATTGATTCTTTGATCCATTTTTTGGAATGGCCAAAAATCGAAGACGAGACAAAACACGTGCAATCAAAGCAGCTGTCAAAAATTAACTGAATATTCAAAATGGCCGAACTTGTCAGCATAAGGGGGAGACATGAGTACCAATATAATACCACAAAAAATCGAAAATCGAACATACGTAACCCGCGAAAATTCAAAATTCGCGATACTTTTTGAACATACCTCGTATTGTGACACTTGATAGATTATTTACTGATTTAAGCTTGTATTTTTTTTATGGAAAGAAGCTTTCTGGCATTAGCTGAAAATTTTTATAGGACTTTTTTTTATCCAGAGACTCACTCAAGTGTCGACTCAAGTAGTGATTCCTATTGGAAATTATCAAATAGTTCCCTTTTACCTTCCTATTATTTCCCTTATAAAAATAATGCAAAAAATAGTCCTAAATTCTTTGGCATTTTAGAAAGAGAGGAAAACTGCCCTTAAAGTAAAAAAACAAAACTAGTTCTAATTGCACCAATAATAAATAGCTTATTGAACACAAAAACACTATAATGTTTGTAGAAATCAAAAAATTTGCTTAAAGTATTATTCTTTTTTTTCAAAATAAATTTTTATGTAATTATTATTATTTCGGTTGGTTGCATATTGGGGAATGTGTAAATAGTGCTTATTTGTGATCCATTTTTTTATATATTGTAAAATAATAATGCATGATTAAAGCGTGGATATTAGTCCGCCACCACTACCACCACCCTCTACCACTCCACCGCTCTTAAATTATTATTTATTAAGATTAATGTTTTTTTTTAATTTATTATAGAGACGAAACTTTTGTTTTATTGTACCTTAAATAAAATCCCTTAAAAAAAATAGTTTTGATCATAGAAGAATAATTTACTATTAAATTAATTTTAATTGCAATTTTTTTTTAATCGAATCGTTTTCGTGTGTGATACAAAAATTAATTGAAACAAAAAAAAATAATTATGCGATCTGCTTTAGAATGGGTTTAATGCAGCTACGGAAGGCTTCGACTGCATCTGCCTCAGCGACAACAACACCAACAACAACTGCAAATGATCACCAATCGAACAGTGTTAGTGGCGGCACAAGTAGTAGTGGTGGCGGCCATGATGCGCCAACGCTGAGCAGTTTGTCAAAACAGACGAAATTTTTTAATAGCTCATTGATCTCATCGGGCAATACTAACACTAATAATAATAATAATAATAACAACAACAGTGGCAGCAGTAATAATAATAATAATAATAATAATTTGATAACATCGATTGCCGAAAGTAAAATACCAATTGTTCGGGATGAGAACAAATTATCTGCGTCGTCGGGATTGCGTCACAGTCATCATTTGCATCATATGACGTTGCGTGGCCGATCAAAAATGCGCGTACGCTCTACAAATACGAATTCCAGTTTGGAATCACACCAACCATCCCATATACGGGGACTGAGAGATAATTCGATAGCGGGCTGCTATGCTGGAGATTGTAATACGGCAACGGGAACTGCCGGGACATCGTCGGTGTCCGGGTCAATGTCGGCGTCGTCCACAGATGCCGTTGCGAGCAGAATTGCAATATCATCGACTTCGTCATTATTGAAGCATAATAAAAATATTTCTGGCAGTAGTGGTGGGGGTGTTGTTGGCACCAATGGGATTGTGCTCGAATTGAACGCGGCGGCGTCCACAACTGTAACGTCAATGCAAACAGCCTCAACTACAACAACCACTACTAGTCATAACAACAGCTTTAAACGCTGCAAACGTTCTCTAAGCAGCACCCGAATTGAAAAAGACAAATCCGATGAATATAATACGAAGTTACTGAGGAAGACCGCTGGTGCCACACAGGCAGTAGCTGTAGCAGCAGCAACAGTGATCGCTGCAACATCAACAACAACTCTCCCCTCATCAGTTTTGACCGCCGATCGGAATATTGCCACTCCATCCCCATTATCAGCAGGACATGCTCACAGGCACTGTCTATTAAGCTCCACTAACAGTTGTAATCCTTCCTTGGCGGCGGCGACAACAACAATAACAACATCAACAACAATAACACCAATAACATCTCTGCCTATCAAGAGTTCATCGCTTTCACGGAAAATATGCCTTACGACCGATCAACAGCAACACCTCCCGTCACAGCAGTCGAACAGCAGAACTTGTTGTGTGTCGAGTATAGCCACGCGAATAACCCAGATTCCAACAACTTCACTGATTACCACACTAACTTCAACACCAACACCAACACCAACGCCAACAATAAACAATAATGTGAATCTGATTGGCAGTTGTAGTAGTAGTAGTGATAGTAATTGCTTAAACAACAACAACAACACCAACAATAACAACAACAACAACAACAACAACACCAACAATAATAATAATTGCATTAACACCAATGCAAATACTACCAACGATGTCGTCTGTAGTGGTGCTAGTCGTAATAATATAAATAATAATAACAACAACAACAATCGTTATGCAAATAATAATAATAATAATAACGATGATAATAACAGAAACACCAACAATAACAACAACAACAACAATAGCAGGTGCATGAGCAATAGTAATAATAATAATAACAACAACAATGTAGGTGGCAATTGTAGCAACAGAACTAGTGGTAGTCATGGAGGGGGTGACAGTGTTAGTGTTAGTACAAATTCTTCGAAAACTTGCATGCTCGATCAGACATCATTGAAATTTCGAAAGAAAACCAGTTATTAACTGTCAAAAGATCGTCAATGATTGGCTGATGTCGAATGTGAGGAGAGTAGCGTTTTGCTCAACGAATGTGCCTATTAATAAGAGAGTAATTAGATAAGAGAGTCCAGTTTTTTTTTGTTGGATCGTTTGTCTTTTATTATTTATCGTAATTTGGTGTTGTGTGTATTGGATACGAAAATTGACAAAAAAAAATTATAATCAAAATAATTAATGCAATGTTCGAAAATTGAATATTTTCGAAAATAATTTCATTCAAAATATTTTATTGGCAAAAAATATGACTTATTTTATTGTAAATTTTTGACTTAACAATTGCACCAAAAAAAAAGACGAATTCCCCAAGCACGTGTTTAAGTGCAATTGATAAAAAAAGATAGGGGTGGGGGGGGGGGGTCAGCGTATTAAGAGAAAAAGTGCACTTTTAAAAGTATATTATTGTATAGAAGGTAATTTATTTTTATTTATTTTTTAATTTTCAAAATGATCAAAGTGGATTTTTAACGATCGGAACCCCCTTTAAGAAGATTTACTAGAGTTTAAATTAACAAATCTCTAAAATTATGAGAGCATGTGTTCTTCTTTTTGGAACATTTTCAGAACCTGTTTTAAATAATAAAGTTTTTTTCTTTCAAGATGATCAAAACCTTTTTTTTGGGATTAGAAGAACCTCTTTTCATAATAATAATGCCCATATTGACTAAAATTTCTTCTTTGATTCGAAATATTTTGTCGATGGTTAGAATTTTTCTTGGAGACAATTAGAATTTCGATTAAATTGTTAAAAGCCATTTTGAACAAAAATCTCTTCTGATTAGCACATCTTTTAAAGAACTAGAAAATTTTCAGATCATCAGTACCTCTTTTATATAAGCAGAACCTTTTTACATATATTGAGGGATTTTTTCAAATACGCAGGACGTCTTTTTAAACCTTCAGAACCTCGCTCTGAAGGTACACAGGACCTTTACGGGTGCTACCATACGGTTAGAACCTCTTCTTCCGGCTGGAATCTTACAGTTGGCTACAAACTTTCTACCTCACCAGAACCTTATTCTGATAACAAACCTATTTTTGTTACCCCCTTTTTAACCGATAAACAAAACCTTATTTTCGAACTCCTTTTTAACAGATAAAAGCCTCTTTCAGATGATCAGAACCTTATTCAGATAATCGGAACTTATTTCAGAACCTTTTTGGATGTCCGCAACTTATCAAGCGAATAGAACCTCTTCAGATAATCAGAACTTTATTCAGGTAGCAAAGGCGTATTAGCGTTAAGCAGAATCGATGATCAGAAAAATTTATTTTAAGATCATTAGAACCTATTTTAAATAATCAGAACCTTTTACATATATAGAGGAGTTCTTTCAAATACGCAAGACTTCTTTTAAATGATCAGAAACTCATCCTGATAATGAGAATCTACAGAACTTTTGCGAACGCTTCCGGACTATTGGAACCTCTTCTTACAACTGGAACCTTTAAGCTAATCTGAATCTCTTCAGTTTATCGGAACCTCATTCTGATAACCAAAACTTATTTGTGTTAAAAGAGAACCTCTTTTAGATTATCGAACTTCTTTTAAACCGATAAAAGCATCTTTCAGATGATTAAAATCCTATTCAGGTATTTTTAAGCCTATTTAGATTATCAGAACCTTTTTGGATGTTTCAACTTTTCAGGCGATAGGAACCTCTTTAGATGAACATAAACTGATTCAGGTAGCCAAAACCTATTCCCGTTAAGCAGAACCTCTTTCAGACAATCGAACCTCGTTTTAACCGATAGGAACCTTCGCCCAAATGACAAGAACCGCATTAGGGGCACCAGAACCTTTTTTTCCAAATCACCACCCCACCTTATAGGTTACCAGAACCTTTGTTAGACCACATAACCCTCTAAAAAATCAAAGCATCAATAATAATTAGAACCTCTTCCGGGTGATCAGAACCTTCTTTAAACAATCCAAAAGCCTAATAAAATCAGAACATTTTTCAGGTGCTTAATCACAACATTTTCCAGGTGATCAGGACCTCTTAGATTATCATAACCTATTCCACCTAAGCAAAACCTCATTCGGCAAACAAAACCTCTTACAGACCACCGGAACCTTCTTTAAGTAATCATAACCCTGCTTAAATAATCGGAACCTCCTTCAAATAATCGGAACCTTCTGTAAACAAACCAAAAGTCTAAGATAATCAGAACCCTTCCCATGTGACCAGAAACTCTTTTATAATATCAAAGCTTCCGTTGAGATGATCAAAACCTCGTTTAGATAATCAGAACATATTCCAAAAACTTCTTTTTTTTATCATCTTAAAAAAAATATATGATCACAAAAACAGAATCTGCTTATCTAGAATAAAGCCCTATTTTAATTGTGATCAGAACCTCCTTAAGGTGAGCAAACTCTCTTCTTTCAATTCGTTGACTACTGCGCGTTCATATTTGAAAATGGCATTTTTAATTAAAAAACTTTCCAAAAAATCCAAAAAAAAGAACAAAAATTTAAAACGGGCGCATAGACATTTTTTTTTATTTAGTTTTGTAGGAAATTATCTTCTACATTATAATTTTTTGAAAGTTAAGCTTTTTTTTTGAAGAATTAAGTTAAAATGGGTAAAAGTGCATTTAAAACTTTAGAGAATAACATATAATAAACTATGTGCAATGCATTAGAATAGAAACTTAAGAGTTAGCGCTAATAAAGTAGAGTTTATTTATTTATTTAAAAAAAAACAGATTTTAAATCTTTTATAATCAATCAAAGAAAAATGTTGAACATGTTAAAAAAAAAGGAATACAAGTATTGGTGTATATAGAGGAGTGTGAGGGTAAAGTGAAGCGCGAGATAATGTTAATTTTATAATAATTAAATTTCCAATCTGTGATCTCCGGCGTGAAGTGAATTTTTGATTTTTCTGAAAAATTCAACCATAACCTCACCACACACGATCAAATGGCGATCACATGCCAAAAAAAAAAACAAACAAAAAATGGCGAACGAACGCCATTTTATCATCTAGCAGCAAGCAACCAATGAGCTCTTGACAAATTCCAAAAATGAGAATTTTTTTAAAAATTTTGCAATTTTCATATTAAAACTCCGTTATTATAAAGTTTATAAATGGGTTGGGTATAGGGTGCGGCGTTCATATTAAATTAAATTTAATAAATTTACTAGTTTTTATTGAATATTTATATTTAAAAAAAAAGTGTTGGTAGTTATTTGTTTTTGATCAATTTTGGCTAAGGGGGAGGGGGTGAGGGGTTAATATAATAAAATTTAAAAAGATTTATCGAGCTAATCGGCTGAATGGTATAAAACAAGGAAGGAAAGATAATATTATGAGAATTATGGGAAAATCCAGTAAGTAAATAATTAAAGAAAAAAAAATAGAAGAACAGGCAAAAAATTAAAAAGGAAAACTGCGGAAAATGCAAGGTCAAAAAACCTGTAATCTGAAATAAATTAAGAAATTTTTATTATAGTAACATTAGTGCTATATAAATTACCTTAAAAAAAGTTACTCAAAAAAATTGTAAAAAAAAAAATTATTAAGAAAATTTATAATTAAAAAAAAATTACTAAGAAAATAATTGCAAAAAAAAAAAAAAACTATTTAACTAAAAATTAAAATAAGATTGAATATTTAAAAAAAAAACACACAACAAACTAAACAGAAAAGAAAGCACCTAAAAAAAAGGTGAGAAAAAGGAGAAAATAATTCAGGGAAAGCCAAGAAAAAACATTAAAAAAAACCAGAAAGAAAAAAAATCCGTCACAAATGAATTTTTTTTTAACAAACATTAAAAATAAAAAAATTAGAAAAATGGTAGCAAAAAACTACAATAATAAAAGTTGTGTGCTTTTGCTGACGTGCACATATGCGTCAAGGTTTAGTCTTTGGTCAATAACATTCGAATATTGAGCTTTTTGCTAAAATTTACGGCACGTCTTTAGAATGCAGATTTTAATAATTGTCTTTCTTCAAGTCTTACCATTAGAAAATACAAATAATAATTTGTGATAATAGTTAGACCCCCTCGGGAAGGAGATCTGAGAAGGACAATACCCCTACAGTCACCAAAAGCAAACTATTCTCGAAACAATTTTGAGGGATTTAAAGTTTTCTATCAAATGAGCAAAGCTCACTAGAAGGTGTTACAAAATATGAATACAGTTCACCAGAGGGTAGCACAGTATAGGAGCATTTAGCACGGCCATTTTATACTCAAAACCCTCTCGTAGATTCTTTTCTCAAAAGACCGATCTACGTTAAAAAAAAAATTTTAATATTTATAAGTTGGTAGCTCCGATATTTTGAAGTTTCGATTTGAAGAGTTTTTTTTCAAGTCCAACAGAAAAATAGAAGAAGAAAAAAATAATAACTTGATTTCGAGCAGTTTTTTTTTATTTTACTCTAAAAATTCCCCCTCTACCCATGCAAGAAGCAAATTTGCCGTGTAAGTGGCAATATGAAAGCCTACAAATAATTATGAAGAAGCCATTGTATTCGTAAAATGTGGCTGTTGTTTGGTTGTAAGCAAAACCTCTTTTATAGAAACGAGCAGAACCTTTTTTGAGATGAAATCACTTTCGTAAGTGGAATCTTACCGATGATCAAAACCTCTTTCAAATGAATAGAACCTCATTTAAATGAAAGGAACCTCTTTTAAATTAAGGAACGCTTTCGTATATCTTTAGAAATTCTTTCACATGCGTGGAACCTCTTTTAAATGATCAGAATCTCATCCATACAATGAGAATCTACTCAAGCTGATCAGTATTTTTGCGTATATTTCCAGGCGATTGGAACCTATTCTTGCAACTGCAACCTGTTCAATTCATCAGAACCTTATCCAGATAACCAAATCCTATTCGTGTTCAAAAGAACCTCCTTTAGATGACCTTATCCAGATAACCGGAACTTATATTAGATAATCGGTACCTCTTCAGATGACCAGAACCCTATTCAGGTATCAAAGGCCTATTCGCATTAAGCGTAACCTTTTTTAAAAAACCAAACCGCCTTTTAACCGATAGAAACCTTTTCCAGATAACCAGAACCGCATTTAGAAAATCAGAACCTCTTTCAGATCACCAGAACTTTTTAAAACAATCAGAATCTCTTTTAAATAATCAAAAAATCGAAGATAACCGGAACCTTTTCCAGGTGACCAGAAACTCTTTTAGATTATCAAAAGATGAGTATGTTGTCATGCTATTGGAACCTCTTCTTACAACCGCAACCTTTCAGCTGGCCAGAACCTGTTCAGTTCACCAATACCTTATTTAGATAACCAAATCGTATTTGTGTTAAATGAAACCTCTTTTAGATGTTCAGAACCTATTTTAGATAATCTGAACCGTTTTGGTTGACCGAACAATTTCAGGCGTTTGGAACCTATTCTGATGACCTGAACCCTATTCAGCTATTAAAGCCCTGTTCGCGTTAAGCGTAACCTCTTTCAAATAATTGAACCCCCTTTTAACCGATAGAAACCTTCTCAGATAACCGGAACCGCATTAAGAAAATCAGAACCTCTTTTGGTTGTCAGGCCCTCTTCTTTTCTAATATGAGATTCATATTAGAAAAAAAAAATTCTTTTTCGATTATCAAAACCTAATTCCACATAATCCGAATTTCATTTCGGATTATCAGAACCGCCTTTTTTATATTGTCAGAGCCTTGTAACATTATCTAATATGAGATTCTGATAATTTAAACCTTTTTTAAATAATCAGAATCTCATATTAGATAATCAGAACCTTTATCGGGTGAACGCAGATTTCCAAGCGATGGGAACCTCTTCAGATTACCAGAACCTTATTCAGGTATCAAAGTCCTATTCGCGTTAAGCGGAACCTCTGTCAAATAACCGAACCGATGGTAATCTTTCCCAGAGGGTCAGAACCTCATTAAGAAAACCAGAACCTTCTTTAATAACTACAACCCCTTTCAAATAGTCCAAACTTCCCTAGGTGACCAGAAACTCTTTTCGATTATGAAAACTTCATTTTAGATAACAAGAAAACCGTTTAGATTATCAGAACCTCTTTTAGATTGTCAGAAACCCTTTTAGATTATCAGAACCCCTTTTAGATTATCAGAACCCCTTTTAGATTATCAGAACCCCTTTTAGATTATCAGAACCCCTTTTAGATTATCAGAACCCCTTTTAGATGATCAGAACCTATTCCACATAATCAAAATCTTATTTAAGGTAATCAGAACTGACTTTTAAATGGTAATAACATCTTTTAGATAAGCTTCTTTTTTAACAAGAACCACTTTTGATTAAACCTATTTTAAGTGTGATCAGAACCTCCTTAAAATTAGCAAACCCTCTCCTTTTAATTCGTTAATTACTGCGTTCATATTTTAAAATGACCTTTTTGATTATAAAACTTTTCAAAAAAATCAACAAAAAAAAAGAACAAAAATTAAAAATGTGTTCATTTTGGTCTGCAGCAACATTTTTTCGGTCTGAATTTGAAGATTTTAATCTGAACCGTATGTGGTTTCAACAAGATGGCACCAAAAGCCGTACAACACGTGAGACCAAAGTTTGGCTTTATTTCGTGAAATTTTACTTTCCGATACCACCAAAAACTGCTCTTAACCCTCTTTAAAATGAAAGCTATCTTACCACTACTAAGAGCTAAACAGGTCCTTATCCGGCGATGAATTGTTGTTGTTTGCAATGTTCAACGATTAATCTTAAACGTGTCAATGGGGGCGGCAGCAAAAGAACACAAGTAAAAATGTTTTTTTTTTTACAATTAATAGTAACTAAACAAAAAAAAAGAATTTTTTTTTATACTATATAAAAAAATAAGGATAAAATTACTAGTCTTAATTTAAAAATGAAAACCGAAAGAGAAAAAACTACTATTTATTCAACAAGAAGAAAAAAGAGAAGAAAAACAAAATTTAAATTTACGAAAATATTACAAAGGAAAAACTATTGTTAACTACTTACCACGAGATAAGAGAAAAGAAAAAGACAAAATATAGACAAAAAATAGAAAGAAGAAAAATTTTAATACTTACTATTATACCAATATATATATATATATAAAAATGCATATATAATATACAATATATAATAATAAGTAAAAGAAGAAGAATAATTTTATTATAGTTGATAATTAAGTACATACCAGACAGAGATGAAACATGAAATGAGCAAAAATAAAGGCAAACACTTTGGTTCTAATGTGAAATTGAGATTATGAGAGAAATGAAAAGAGAAACTGAAAGAAATGTGTACGATTGAAAAGGAGGAAAAATGTCAAGTGTGTGTTTGAACGGTTAATTTCTACTCACAGTAGATTAGCGTGAGAAAGGCAACTAAGGAGAGAAAAAAGTGCTTTCAGTGCGTGCTAAAGTGTGATGGCAATATATGTAATAGAAATATGAGCGAAAGGAAGAAATTGACAGATGTTGTGTACGATTTTTTCTCTCCATCGATTATCAGTGAATTGCCACTTAAAATCGTACACTTTAATTAAAAATATAACAACGTATTTTTTAATTTATTTAAAAATATTACAACGTATTTTTTAATTTATACTTTAAAAAGATTTATTATTATAATAATTATAATTGAAACATTTTTTTTCCCGTAATTGAGAAAAAAAATTGGGAACTAAAACTGGGAATGGCAAATCCTCGTTAAACTAGTTTACTCAAGAATAAATCAAACAAATTTGGCCAAAAAAATATCGCTCTAACGCACGACTTTTTTTCTCAGTAATGGTGGACATCTTATCTGTCAATTCTGTAAACATACACGAGCATATTGGGGGGCTGTCAAATTTTAAGAAGGACTCCCTCCTTCTAATTCCCAGTTCTGTCTTCAATCTACCTCACACCCATTAATCTACACTCTACAATATACAGTTTACCCTTAAAAAAATTAGGTAAAAATTTAATTTTGTAAAAATCTCAATTTTTGAGGAAAATATACAAAAAAAAAATTATTTTTTTTTAATTAAAAACCTCAACAAAAATTGACCAGCATTTTTTAAGAATAGTCCACAAAAAAATTATTACTGTAAGTAGCACTAAATTCGCAGTGATAGGCAGCCCCCAATTGACAGTAGAAGGCAGCGCTTAATTGCCAGTAGACGGCATCGTTCAATTGGCAGTGGTAGCCAGCGGTCATTTTGTACTATTTGTAACGAAAATATTCTACACCTCTGAACTGCCAATGGAAATACTCGACGTCTGTGAGCTGCTAATGAAAATATTCTACTTCTATTAGCTTCTAACGGAAGTATTCTACGCCTCTGAGCTCCTAATGGAACTATTCTACGCCTCTGAGCGTCTAACGGAAGTATTCTACGCCTCTGAGCTCTCAATGGAAATATTTTACGCCTCTGCGCCCCCAATGAAAATATTGGACACCTTTTGTACTCCTAATGAAGATAACGACTTGACTTATTGAGAAAATTGTTCCAAAATGGCGGCTTAAATTGCTTAGAAAAACATATCCAATGTAGCGGCCTCAAATATTAAGAAAAATTTTCTAAAATTTAGGAAAATCCGAAGGCAAATTTTGATAGTAAAATCCCAAAGGAAATTTTGATGGAAAAATCCCAACGAAAATTTTCAAATTCACAACACCTTTTGTACTTCTAATGGAACTATTCTACGCCTATGAGCTCCCAATGGAATAAGTTTCCAACATTAGGTTCTTAAATTATTCGGACTAAAATTTTTCAAAAAGGCGGCTTAAATTGTTTTGAAAAATTTTCCCAATATGGCATCTTGAGTTATTAGCCAAAATTTCGGCTTTAATTATTAAAAAATAATTTCCGATGTGGCCGGCTTAAATTTTATAGAAACAATTATCAAATATTGAGTCTTTGAATTATTGAGATGGTGGCTCAATCTGTGATAGCAGTGATGTCCCAGGGTATGGTAGGGTGAACAGAAACTCCCCGTCTATCATTAACAGAGGGAAAAGAGGTATTTAAAATTTTAACTTTGCAACTAAACCGGAAACTTCCTTCTTAAGTGTCATTCTACTGTCAATTAATTTTTTGAGAACTAACTCTTGTCACTGGAAAATCTGGACTCAACTGTTAGTCCTACATATATTTTTAAGGGAGGACTAAAAATGGCGGCAGCAGGTGTCCAAATTTTCCAAAGAACCGACTACTCAACGATATATAAAATAAATAGTATTCTTTCCTATTTTAACTATTAAAACCCCCCTTTTGCCAAACCGTCAGTCTTAATTATCTAACGTCTAGTGTCACCATTATTCTTATACTGAATATGCCAAAAGTGGTGCTCAAGGTCGTTTTAGAAGAACCCAATTTTATTTCAAAATTATTCTAGGACATTTTCTTTATTTTGTGTGACTAAGTTTTCACGTGATTTGGTACAATTCCTATTACAGTTATCGAGTGACAATATTATAAGTTCTTTTTTTGGACTTTCTCAAGCATCTAGAACACTTCTTTTTTTTTTAAACATATTCTTCCAATTAAAATTAGTTTCAATATTTTGGAAAGAAATAGAAGAAAAAAATATTGAATATTTAAAAATTTGTACGATTTTAACTGACCAGTCACCGAATGGTTTTTTTTTATAAAGACCATCGTGTAATCCGTATAAGTGATGAGTGTGAATGAGTTTTTTTTAAAATGCGCTTAAAGAAAATAATTCACAAATTACATTTAAAAAAAAAAAACTAAAGTAACAAAAGACAAAATAAACTATTACAAAAAAAATGAACTATTAAAAACTGTAAGACAAAATATCATTAGTTAATTAATTATAGCACAAATTATATACAACAAAAAATATAAAAATACTAAATAACAACAACAAAAGAACTATTTATGAAAATGTATAAAAGAGTCAAAATATATCAGGTTAGAAGAAGAAGAATGTTTAAATAAAACTATACAAATAAGGACTAAGTGTAACCATATTTTTTGGAGGGTAAAACAAATTACATGATTTTTAATTTTTACTATTAATTAAGTGCCATTAAATGGAATCTAAAAAAAAAATTATTTGTTTTACAAGAAAAACGAAACAATTTTTGTTTTTGCTTTGTTTTTCATTTTCTGTTTTTAATAATGTTAATTTTTGTTTTATTTTGTTTTTAAGTTTGTTTTAAGAAATTTTATTTGTTATCAAACGAATTCTAAATATTAAAAATATTTATCTTTTTTGTGCAAATTAATATTAAAAACTTAATAAAATTAAGGAATTATTTATGAAATATTAAAATCGGAATTATAATTAAAAAATATATTGAAAAATAAAAATAAAAAATTATTTAAATTGGTTTATTTTTTTTCTTCTTAAAAATTGGGAAATTTTTTGAAAATGAAGGAAATTTCCTATTATTTGAGAATTTATTTTAAAAAATCTGGTGTATTAACCTCAAAAAATATGAAAGAAAAAAATTTCCAATATGGTGGCGTCTTCAATTATTTCTAAAAAAAATTGTAATAATTTTTAAAAATTAGGAAATTTTCTAAAAAGTTGGGATTTTGTTTCTTCAAATGTCAGTCGGATGTTTACAAAATTGGGCAAGTTTAAAAAAATAACAAATTTTTTTTAAATATGATAACTTTTTTTTTAAATTAAGGCTTTCTTAAAAATTGGGATTTTTTTTAAGAATGGGAAAATTTGGAAAAATTAGAAGACCTTTTACAAGAGAAGTAATATTGGAGAAGTATTCTAAAAATTGGTGAATTTATGGACGATTTCGGAAGATATTTTAAAAAAGAGGATAAGAGAAATTTTTTTAAAAAAGGGACATTTTTATGCAAAAGGAAATAGTCCTTTAAAATTTGGAAATATTTTTTTGAAAAATAATAAATAACTGTTCTAACGATTAAAAATGTTTCTATATTTGAAAATTTGGGAAATTTTTACTTAAATTGAGGGAAATTTTGTGAAAACAGGTAAGAAATTTTTTATCAAAATGTGTGCGCTTTCCTAAAAAGTAATTATTTTGTTTTAAATTTAAAAATTTTTAAAAATATAAAATTTTTGAAAATTTGGGAAATTGTTTGAATTTTGGAAGTTTTTTTAGAAAAAAATTGAGGACCTTTTACAAGAGAAGTATTCTAAAAATTAGTGAATTTTCTTAAGATTTAGCGAGATTTTACAAGAAAAAGGGGAATTATTTGTAAAAAAGAGGAAATTAAATTTTTTATGCAAAATGATTTTTTTTTGAAAATCTAGGATTTTTTTTATAAATTATTTTTTGAAAAATTTAGAAAATCGACAGCATAAAATTTGAGGTGTCATATTAAAACGCCATCTAGTGACGGGCATTTAAAGTATGAGATTCTTTTTTTCTTAAATAAAATTTTAACTAAAATGTCGAAAATTATAAGGGAATTTTCGAAAATTACAGTGAAAATTTTTGGGAAACTTCGAAAATTGTAGGAAAATTTTTTGGGAATTTTCGAAAATAACAAGGACAATTTTAGGAAATTTTTTTGTAAAACTTCGAAAGTTGTAAGGAAAATTTTTGGAAAACTTCGAAAATTGCAGGGAAAATTTTTGGAAAACTCCGAAAATTTTTGGAAATTTTTTGGAAAACTTCGAAAATTACAGTGAAAATTTTTGGGAAACTTCGGAAATTGTATGGACAATAGAATTTTTAGTAATACTTTTTTTTCTATTAGAAACAAAAACAATCGGTGAATATTTGTAAAATTAGTCACGTCGTTGTCTATAAATCTGATTCTAAATAGCATACGAGGTCTGTTCAAAAAGTATCGCGAATTTTGATTTTCGATTTTTTTGTGGCGTTATGTTGGCACTCATGTCTCTCACTTATGCCGACAAGTTCGGCCATATTGAATATTCAGTTGATTTTTGACAGCTGCTTTGCTTGCACGTGTTTTGCTCAATCATCCCAATGGAAGCTGCCGCACGAGCCAAGACCGAAAAAAGCGCCAAGTTCGGTTGAATGTGAAGGTTTTGCTTACAGTTTTCTTCAATTGCAGGGGCGTGGTGCATCATGAGTTCTTGGCACTGGGTAGAACGGTCAATAAGGAATATTACCTGCAAGGTATGCGCAAGTTGCGCGAAGCAAACCACCAGAAACGCCCGGATTTGTGGAAGAATAAAAATTGACTTTTGCCATTTTTGGCCAAAAACAACACACTAATAATGCCGCAGCCACCATATTGCCCAGATCTGGCCCTCTCTGTGACTTTTTCTTGTTCCCGAAACTGAAGAGCCTTATGAAAGGACGACGCTACACTACGATTGAGGAGATAAAGACGGCATCGAAGGAGGAGCTGAACAAGATCACAAAAAATGATTTTTTGAAGTGCTTCGAGGATTGGAAAAAACGTTGGCACAAGTGCATAATATCTGGTGAGGAAAATAGATGATCATGAATATTTATGGTAAAAAAAAAATAATTCGCAAAATTTTTTGAACAGATTTCGTATGCCAAAAAATTGAACTATTCAAAATGGCCGAACTCCACATACCCAATACTTACCGGTACAAATTCTTGCATTTTAATAGGAAAATTTTAGAAAATTCCATTTTTTTCTTCTTCTATAAAATAAATAAAATTTGATAAAAGAAAATATATTTGGTTAATTCACATTTTGAAGCAACACCACCGTTGGCACAAGTGAAGTTTGTCTCTAAATAGAATTGACAGCCGCTGATCGTCAGCCGTAGTAGAGAAGAGACAAAAACACATGGAAGGAAAAGATTCTAATAATTTATAAAATAATAATATAAAAGTTGAAAAAAGTGAACTGACGAATTAAAAGTAAACTTCAATTGATGAAAAACTTCTCGTTTATTCATTGTCGATGGAGGATTTCCACAATAAATTATCATATATAGAATCTCTACGATAACCAAATGAAAATGGCGAAATTATTAAAGAGAATTTCTTTCTTTCTTATTTATCAATTTTATTAATAATTTATTTGTTTCTTTTTAATACAATAACAACATTTTTTTTTTATTGTAGCAATTTTTCTTGTTAAAAATATTTTCTCACTTAATTTTTAGAGAATTTTTTTATAATATATACTCGTACTTTTCCCTAACAGAATAAATTCCTCTGATTTATTATATAAAATAATAGATAGAAATTTTCTTTGATTTTATATTTTTTTATTAAAATATTACAATTTGTAAATTCTCTTCTACAAGTTTTTCTTTATTTTTCCCTTTTCTTAATTTTATTTATTTTCCAATTTTTATTTCATTGTTTTTTGTTTTTGTTCTTTTTTTACATATATTTTAAGTGTTTATTGAGTAGAGGAGCAGTTTTCCTTATTATTTATTATCGTCTAGTTTTTTTGTTTATTTCTCTTTCTCTTAAATTTATCCCCAAAATTTTTTTATAAATTCTTATTGAATGAGTATTTTTCGGTTCCTTATTTAATCTCACCTCAATTTTTTTAATAAGTTACCTTAGAACGTGTCGGACTGGACAGGTATAATAGTTTTTTTTTTTGGTTTTTAATTTTTCTAATGACGAAAATGTCACATATAAATTAATTGTGAAAAAAATTTTATGGTTTTTAGTAGAAAATGAGTTTGTTCTTTTTAAAAGATGAAAATTATTAATAATAATAAAATCGCAAATAAATTTTGTGTGTGTTTTAAAAAAAATTCTTTTTCCAAATAAAAGTTAGGGTTTTTGACTTTGTATTTTTTGGTTTTTCGTTCTTTTTAATTGTTAGGCTAAAAATTTGATGTTATTTTTTATATTTTTTATTTTTAAACACAAAAGAACAGATTTTTTCTGAATTGCTCGCTTATAAGAAGTGCCAGTAATGCAGCTCTTTTAGTTTCTATCCTTCACTTGGCCAGTAATAAATTTCACCGCTTTGCATTATCGACATTAACTAGAAATTGTCTGTCAGCTTAAATAAAGACAATAAAAAAAATTGAGCAAAATATATCTTCAAAAAAAACTTAACTACCGAAAATTCCTTTTAAAAAAATATATTTTTTCTGTCTCGGTAATGCAGACCTTGCTGTTTTATTCTTTCCGGTGGCCGGAGGAAAATTGACACTGCACTGGCATTAGCTAAAATTTGCCTTTCAGCTTAACTAACAAAAATTCCTTTTTTTTTAATATTAGTTTGTGTTGGTAGTGCAGTTCTTCCGTTTGTTCGCTCTTCCGGAAGCCGGGAAAATTTAAACTACACTGCGTTATCGGCATTCGCCAAAAAATTTACCAGCGAAAATTTCTTTTCAAAAAATTAGTTTATGTCGGTACGTTCACCCGCTTTGGTCTTACCGAAATGCGAGGAAACTATACACTGCATTATCGGCATCAACTGACAAATAGGCCTTTTTATGACATCGGTAATGCAGTGTCCGCTTTCAAATAAACTTTTATGTCTTTAAACGACGAAGACTTCTTCATTATCGCTACTGGTTAAAAAAATATTCTTTTTACTTTAAATTTTCGAAATTAGAAAAAAATCACTCAATTTGGCTAAAAAAAAATAATCGACATTTTGCCTTTTTATCGATAAAAGACAAAAAAAACGAACAATCGAATTTTTGCCTTTTTATCGATGAAAGACAAACAAAAACGAGAAAAAACCCAAAAGAAAAAAATCATTTTTTTTTATATTTACGTTCTAAGAAATATTTTTTAAAAAAATATTCATTGTTTTTTTATTTCTGAAACAACAATAAAAAAAGACTAAAATCTTTAGTCAATTGAGAAAAAAACATTTTTAAATATATTCAAATTAATAAAAGAAAAAACCCACAAACCTTTTCACTGCATTATCGACATTAACTTGTTTCTTTTTCACCATCAACTTTTCTGGCTGAAAATTTCTCTTTTCTAATATGTAATTTTTTTTGTTTTGTTTAAATAAATAATTTATTTAAAAAAAATAAAAACCAAAATTGTTTATTTTAAAAATATTAACGAAAAATATAATTGTTTACAAGAACAAATTAATTGTTAATACGGTCTCAAAAGAAATTAAAAAAATTTAGAAGTCTTTCGATAGTGTCCACTTAAAAATTTGAAAAACAAAAATTTGCCACAAGTTAAAATATTTTCCAATTTTCTAAAGGAATAAAAATATTCCTTTAGAAAATTAAAAAAAATAGTAAAAATGGCAACAGTGCATGCAGTATATATACTTTTAAAAAATAAATACTCTGAACTGTATTATCGACACCATATATAAATGGGAATTTCTTTTTTTTATCTCAAATTCATTTTTTTTAATAAATTTTTATTTTTATCTATCACAAAAAAGAAAAGCAATCGTTTCTAAACCCCCCTCCCCCTTCTAAGTAAGTTTTATTTAAAAACTTTATAAAAAAATTACTATTTAGCATTTTTATTAAAAGAAAAAAAACTTAAAAATTTAAAACTAAAATAATAGAAAAAATCACTCATTTCTCTTTTAATTTATTATATTGTATATTGAAAAACAAAAAACCAAAAGAACAATTTCCATTTTCCTTTATTTTTATTTATTTTCATTTCTTTTTTTGAAGGATTTTCCCTTTTTTTCTACTCGAATTCCCTTCAAAAACAAAAAACGTTCACATTGTGTTATGGCCTTTAATGAGCAATGAAAAACTGACGCTCAAATCGATAAAACACTTCTCTCTTCTCTTGTCACTCTTTTATTGACAGACATTTGCCATGCTTTTTACTTAAAAAATGGCTACCAAATCATTTCGGTTTGGATTTTCTTCTTTGTTTTTCATTATTTATTATACTAAATTTTACTTATTTTTAAATAAAATTTTAAATACATTTTCTTCCGTTATTTATCTCAACAATAAAGAAAAATTACTTTATCAACTGAAAATGGTAAAAAATTTACAAAAAACAAAAGACATTTTTCCCATTCATTTTTCCTTCATAAATTTTTATATATATTATTTCTAATCTAAGTAAAAATAATAAAAACTATTTTTTGAGTATATTAATTACAATGCAGTTTTTTCTTCTTTAAATATAAATTTTCGTTTTTTCCAAGGGGGCTGGGGGGTAATATTTTTATTTATGCATATTGATAAAAAAATATTTGTTTCTTAATTTTTCTCTACAAACTTTAATTATTAAAGTTCTTTCTTTTCTTGTTATGGAATATTATTCATTTTTTTTATCATACTTAAAAACTAGCAATTTTTTCAGTAATTTCTTCTTGTGTTTTGATTATCAATAAATTTATTAAGCTAATAATTTTAGTTTTGTCATTTTTTTTTACTTTTAGCAACAAAAAACAAACAGAAAAAAAAACAATTTTAACGTTTGATTTATTTAGTTTAATTAAATTGGATTTTCTTAGTTTTTGTTGTTGATTTTTATAAAATAGATTTTTTTTTTTCGTTTTTATTTTAAAAAAACCGTTTGTTTACCGTCCCATTATTATTTTTTTTTATTGTTTTTATTAATTATAAAATAGAAAAATTTAAAGAAGCACTTTTTAAAAAAGAAAATTTCCCTCGGCATAAATATCTCGAATAGGATCGGTGTTGAGAATTTCGATTAATATGTCCCAATTGAAAAAGAAGGCAACCAACACGATAGTTTACGCACGATCTGCGTCGATCAGGTAATGCCGCAATTCATTATACTGATGAGGCAACGGGTGACCATTTAACATCTTTTCAACAAGCGGTCAGTTGCTTTGAGGGATTTTTCCATACAACCTAACTCTGGGCAGTACGATCAGCAGTAGAACATGTAGTTTTAAACGCTACACGTGGCTCCGGGGCAGGTCCGGCAGTAAATGATATCAGAAATCGCCTAATAATCAGTCGCTTCATGCAGTTGTGATGGTTGCCGGGGCATGTAGCTGATCGATCTTGGCTTGCAAAAGAGGTTCTCCTCTACCCGGTTTCCACAGTATTCGTGGCAACTAACATTATAACTTTCGTCTGCCATACCATCACCCAACCGATTTACTTAACTACCAATCAGAAATTCTGTGCAAGAAAATTGGCAATTGGGAACATCCTATCTGTCAATGTTATGGCGTTCCACTGCCCATACCACACATACTAGGGGATTGTCACACAACAAGGGAGTTTCTTTTCCAATTAGGATTCCCCCTCTATAACTGAACTACTAGTAGACCCTTCCCTAATCCTCTGTTCATCCTAATTACACATACTAATCCACTCCAGAATTGTCACTTGTCCTCTATCCAAACTTTCTCTAACTTTTAGCCTATTTGAACAGTTAAACTGTCATACCTGAAACGCCAAATCTCACCGTAGGGCGGTGTCGTGGCGATTACATGTGCTCACAAAGAAACAAACATTTGAATGGTTTTTTTTGTTAACTTCTCTAATCACACCAAAAGAAGAATGAAAAAAATTAAATAAAAATCAAAAAAAAGAAACGACCGAGAAAAAATAACCAATATTATTATTTTCTGTTTTTGGCCAATTTCTCCTTCCTTTTTCCGTTAATTTTTATTGTTGTTGGTTTATTTTTGCGGATGGCGGGAGTGGGATATGGGGCCATTAAAAAAATGAAATTTTTAAGCCAAGCTAACCTGTTTGAAAGCGTATAATTTTCAGTTTTTTTCTCTTTGTTCTGGTTTTCCTTTGATTTGTTGCTGGGTTTTTTTTTAATTTTTTTTGTTTTTATACAATTTTCTTGCCATTTTATTCGAGAACAGTAACTTCGATCGATGGAATAAAACGCCAAACGTGCTCCTCCGCCTCTTTGTAAGCAATACCATCGGCGGATGTATGGCCAGTTGGTCGTGATCCATAAATGTGGGATGAAGTATCGTCTTTGGTCGTTGCGGTCGCATTAATGACAACATCAGGAATGGCAGAATGGCCGTCTCTATTGGACAGAGGAGCACCGCCGTTTAACGGTTGCTGGTGGTCATGTTCACCTGAGAATAAGGCGGCCGATGTTGTCGGAGTAGTCGCCGGTGCAGCCGAATAAGGCGGTACCGATGGCAATAAGCATTTACACTGAATATCCGCCTTGAATCGTCCTGGCGTGAAGAAGATCACGTTACACTCGTGATTTGCACTTTCGTCTTTGTTCAATATCGGAATTACCGTGCTGAGAAGTGCCGAGAACAACGAAATCGGAAGTTAATGGATTGTGGATAAAAAAATGGAGCAGAAAAATGATTCTTACTGGTTGGGTCCAGACATGGTGACACGCGTCTCCAGATTGTAATTGTGCACGCCGTTCTGGTAGTCCTGATAGAATTGCACAGTCAACGCCAGTTGGTGTAAGGACGACTGTGACATGTTGCAGATGTTAATGATGAGCAGAACAGCCTGTCCCGCAGAGCACACCACTTCTGATTGCGGCTGGACTAGAGTATTATCGAAACTGACCACTGCAAATTCGAAAATTCGAACATTAAAAATTTATTGTTGGACTTGGAGCAGTTTTCGGCTTTTTTCTTCTTTTCCTTAGGTTTTTGTTTTTGAAGGAAAAGCAGAAAAAAAGAGTAAAACTAGGAGGACACCCTTACCCCATTGCAACGGCGCCACCGTTATGAGGTCGATCATTTGGCTTGTTAAGCTTATACCCTTCAGCGAGGCAACACCTTGTGTCTCCGTACCAGTCAGAGTCCAGTTCAACTTCACACGTTCGGCAATATGCTCGGAGCACACTTTTTCACTTATTTCACTATAGGAAAGCACATGATTAGGCATCATTCCTGTTGGAAGCAAAGGAAAAAAAAAGGTATGAGAAAAATTTATTGCGATTCCTTCCCCAAAAGACCCAAAGAAAAAAATCCTTTTTTTCCCCTGCGTCTTTTTGTATTTCCCACGCCAACCACCCACCATGATTATCACAGTTCTTGTTGTTATGAAAATTGTTATTATTGCTAGTGTCGAGCAGGAGGAGTTTCTCAATTGAACATCGATCCACCGGCACTGGGACACGACATGTCTCCTTCGCTTCGATTAGAATATTTTTGGTGTTCGTGTAGTTCAGCGACATTTCCTGAGCGGTCAGATTGGAAACATCGAGCACCAAATAGAATTGTGAGGAGCTGAAAACCGGCGAAATGAGAATTCATGAAAAACTTTACATCCGCGCGGCCCAACAAAAAAACTTACATTTCGGCTGGTAAAACGTCCCAATTCGTTATCTGAGCGCTGGGCAACATTTCCAGACAAAATGAAATGGCACACTGGCGACAAAAGCCCTCCCGCATCGCCTCGCCTCCGGTGTACCTGAGACGAAGTTGAGCTTCCAATTGCTGAACGGTGCCGCCGCCACCGCCACCGAACGGTTGGGCAAAACTGAGCGCCGCCAAAGATGAATGGCCAGCCGAGTGATTCGATCGAAAACTGGAGGTGAGCTCATTCCGGCGAGGATTCATTAACGCGTGAGTGGGTGTGCTGATCCGACTTGGAAGGCTGGCATGTCCCGACGACATTGTTGAGTAGTTGAGGCTTTGCGGTCCACCACCACCACCACTGCCGCCGTCGTTTATGCCAGCACCGCCGCCTCCCGAGTGTGACGAATTCGATCCGCCGACAAGGCCGTTATGCGAGCAAATGAAGTCCGCCTCGCCGAAAATCCGAACTTTAAAATCAATCGACTCGTTCGGAGCGATCGGCAGCTTCGACTGGATGTCATCGAGATTCAGGCCGAAAATTTTCGCTTGGTACTCAGCGTCGAGGTTTGATTGTATCGACGTCTCGAAGTGTTCGATTGGCACGTTGCTTTCGTTCTTGATGGTCACCACGCACTCGGCCGTCTCACCGTTGTATATAGTCAGACTAGCCGACGTAATGACGCTGTCCGAGTTGGCGAGCGAACTAAATGTCGCCGTCTGCGGAAGCGAGGTCTGGGCGGTAATACGTGGCAGCGCTGGAATCACATCAATAAGGAAGTTGGGCGGAAACGGCCTCTTCCGCATATGCTTGAGGCGGCAGTTCGACTTTACGCCCAGCGTATGCGTACTGTAACCCTGAATCTCGAGTTGGCCGTGTTCGATCGGCGTTCCGTGCAAAGTAACCACCGTTGGGGTGTCCGGCTGTAGTACGACGGTTTGCGGCAACGATTCGAAAACCACCCCGTTCGTCAGCAGGCGCATGTCGCTCACCGTCAACTCGAACGGCAAATTATTCTTCAATTTCAGGGTCACCTCCGACAAGTCATTCTGAACCCAATTGAACGCTGCACAAACAAGAAAATTCAAATTAAGAAAAAAATGACCTTTGACGTCACCAAAATCCCATCCACACAGAACGTACCGATTTTGTTGTCCTTTTGCTTGTTGACACGCCGGTCGATCGAACTGAAGTGAATCGGCGTAAATAGGAAGGGGCCGCTGTCCACTTTAATCACCGCAGTCTTCTGCGGCTTCAGATGGGATGGAAGGTCTTTCACTTGAATCTGCACACAGTACGGAATGTCAGTCAGGTTGGCTGGTGGGATGATGGTGCCATTTTCCAATACTAACGGCACTGGGGAGCCCTCACAAAGCGCACTCAAATTCTGTGGATAACAAAAACCGAAAACACTGTGAATGGACGAACGGCGACTCTTCTTCTCTTCGATGGGATTTGGGAGGCCCTTACCTGCAGTTGTAGCGCCATATCACGTTGCATTTCGCGAGTCAAGTTGTCCCACTGGGTCTGGAGCAGGAACGTCATGTGCCGCGTGGCCATAGCCGAGTGGCCGAGTCGTCTGGCGGCAATGATGAGCTGTTGGAGCAAGTCTATCTGTAGTAATGGCCAGCCAGCGTTGTTCTCGATAACATCAAGCGGGTCGAGGCACAGTTTGTGTCCGGAGAAGCTCTCCAACATCAATCGGTAGTTCTGGTTCCAGTCGGGCTGCTGAGTCTGAGTCACGTGTTTCCAAGCGGCCAACCGCTGGCAGAATGCCGCCTTCCGGTGGTAGCCGATGCTCTGGTACAGTTCGGTGAGCGTTTCGAACCGACGAATACGCTCCGCGTCGGTTATCTTCAAGTCGATGTAGATTACGTTCTGCAGGAACATGGCCACGTCAAGATTGGCGTTCCGTTCGATGCAGATGCGAGCGGCCTTGAGCGCTGCCTCCGTTTCGATTACGCCCGCATGCCGATACTTGCTGTAATTGATGATCGCCTTCCGATACAAATCGATGATCTCGTCATGCGACAGAATGCTACTTGGCAGCGCGTCATTGTGGCCACGATCTCCGGGCGTCGACGAAGACGAGGACGTAAGAATCGACGAGACAGATGACGTCGACGATGAGTTCGAAGAGGCCGACCCGTCGACGGACGCCTGTTCACTGTTCAGCTTCTTGAGGCTTTCCAGACCACTGGAACGGCGCTTCTCGTGACCGTGCTTTTGGGGCGATGGGCAATCCTGCAGACTCGCATTTCTGTGCAGCGTCTCAGTATGTCTCATGTTTGGATAGAGCAGAATCGCTGAGGCAGCACACCGGCCTTCATCGGCGGCGCCCAACCAAAGCGAATCACTTATGGCACGCAATGTCTCGCTGGCCATGCGGAACAAGTCCAGCGATTCGGCGACCAGCCCCGACTGCAGGGTCAGGTCGGCCAGGTTTTTCGTTACTCTGCCCATACTGCGTTTGCGGTTGTTACGCGACTCCAGATCCAAGCCGACAAAGTCCTTCTTTTCGAACGGCGCCAGCAGCAACGAAACTTTGTCGATTTTCTCTCGCGACCGCTCCAAACGCTTCGACTCCAGAATCCAAAATAACGAATTGATAAACTCCGTCATGTTCGTCTCCAAATCGGCGCAAGTGTCATTCTCCGGGTACAGGAATGCCCGACTTTGGAAATTTGTCGGCTTCGTGAACTCATCTTCGAGCCGTTTCAGCGGATGGTTGAACGTTGGCGTAGCAGTTGTCGGCGTCTTACCAGTGGTCGCATCGATATTGTTCACCAAAACCACATTCGGCGTCGGCTCTGGCTCCGCCGTTTGGCTCCCATTGCCTTGAGGCTGACTGATACTCTTCCTTTTAACAGCCGCCTCTGTCGAATAGGTCGAGGGTCCAAAGAGGATACTACGCGAATCATAAAGTGTGTTGTTGTACTTGATCTTTAGTGACTCGTGCTGCCGACACAGTTCGTTCAGCTCAGTTTGCGTCTCAAATTTTCCAATCGTCACCAAACCCAGCAGTCGTCTGTGCGTCTGGAAGTCGCCCCAATCATTGT
This sequence comes from Atherix ibis, assembly GCA_958298945.1. Lineage (NCBI taxonomy): Eukaryota > Metazoa > Arthropoda > Insecta > Diptera > Athericidae > Atherix > Atherix ibis. Next base: position 81,907,942 of record OY282609.1, read on the forward strand.
TCTCGACTGGATGCTCGTGCAAGTATCGAACCCAAATGTCACGCACTACACCCGCAGAATCTACAAAAAAGAAGATCTTATAAACTCAAACTTATTAAATTGCGTCCGGCTTACCAGTAATCTTAACGTTGTTGATTTTCTTGACGCGATCGAATATTTTCTGCAGCGATCTGGGTTTGGACGGTCCAATTCCCCGGACCAGAACCAAAAGACAGCCGTGATGGTGTGCATGTTGTTCGAAATCCAAATGGGGAGACATCACCGGCTCCCCGGATCCATGGGACAACATGTAACTGACTGTTGATCTCATTTACCGCTCGATTAGCGCACGCATTAATTCGCGAGTATTTGATGGGCCGCACGCAGTCGCGGCGACCACGAATTGTACAATTTCCGAGAGTGCACTTGACTCAACTGGACTAGACTGACCTGATTCACAGACGCACACACCGTCAAGGTGAGTGCGCACATATGCGACGAATTCTTAAGGAATCCGGGGATCGATGCAAACGGAAAAAATTCGCTATTAACGGCGATTGACGGACGGCAAAAACAGCGACTGCAGTGCGAACGTACGGACAATTGGTTAACGTGCGTGCGATAAGAGGAAGGGCGCGTCTGACTTTCTCCCGGAAATTCTCAATACTGGCACGGACTTGACGATTTTTAGGAAGTGGTTCGATATCAACGCTCAACAACTATATCGACTACGTACGCGAACAAAACAATTTAACGCCCCTTTTACAGATTTTTGTGCAATTTTTATTCATTATTTTGGTTGAGTTTTTAAGTTCTTTTCTCTTCGATTTCGCTTCACTCAGTCAGCGTGTACGGTTGCATTGTCGGCAGAGTTTTCTCTTCCAACAAATCGAAAAGGAACAAACGTTCCCGTTCGTAGTAAGTAGCCACACACTCCGAAATTGTAACAAAAACAAATGTCAAAAAGAAAAATCACAAATTTTTCACTAGCAAACAATTCAAAACAAATGAATTCCGAAACTGGATTGATTTTTAATTATTTGTCCCACTTTTATTGGGATTCCGCTAATTCCAAATACATATTTTTTTAAAACCACTGAGAACGTGTGATAAAATTTCCGATAAAATCACTTCGGGAATTTATCTTCTCAACTATTTGGTGACAGATGTCAAAAGTGCCAAGGTTAGAAAACGACGAAAAAGAATGTCATCACATCTCACACCACCATAAACACTATGCACGCACACAAACAAATCTCAGCACTGGACCAGCTGAGCGATGTGGACTGGAATCTCAGACCATTTTAGAACATGGCCGCCAGAATGACCGATACGGTTGATGTCTGTGCTGGAAATATTTGAAAAATCAAGAAAAGAATCTCATCGATTTATGATTTTAAATTTAATTTCCATAAACAAATTTTACCTTAAAAAAATCATATATCAAAACTCCTTTATTTCTCGTCAATTTAAGTTTTGATGTATGAGTTTTTCTTTTATTTCTCCTTGAAAATCTTTTATATCTCCTTAACGGGTACACAGAACTTGTGTCCGTAACCATTTAAATCTTTTTGACTTCTACTAAAAATATAATTAACGAATCTGGAATTTTTTCTTTAATAAAATAAATTCCCAGTCCTTTTTTGAAAATAGTCTCAGAATAATAAGGAAAAATTCACTAAATTGAGAAAAATCATTCAATTTTTTTCCAAGAACCAAACCGTTGATAAGCACAGACAAGGACCAAAAACAAATCAAGGTGACTAGAAGTTTGATAGTGAAAATGTTTTCACATTCCACAAAGTGTCACCTTTTACGTGTTTGTGTGCGAGAGTGTGTGTGGTGCGCTAGAATTTCGGTCATCTTCCATTGTTGTTAAAAATCCTCTTAAATATTTTTTTTTTTTCAAAAGTGCATCGAAAATTAAATAATTTGAAAGTTACCACGTTTGTGATTATAACTAGTTGATGGTTTGACAAAGAAGAATCAAAACCCAAAATCAGGTTTTGTGAGAAATTTCGAGGAATTAATCACGTTGTTACTTGCCAGTGTCACCATCTGTCATCTGATCAGCTGTTTTTTGTGTAATTGAATTTCGCAATATTCGAAATTGTAGATACAACAATAAAAAAAAACAGTGCGCACCTTTTCTCGGATAAGGGAAAAATTGATTTCATAACATTGCGAAACCAAAGGAAAATCCGAAAATTAAGTGTTGGTTCTTTATAAAAACGGTGTGACACGGTGTAGAGGGTGTACAGTCGCAGACAACAGACGATTGTGTTCGGTTTGGCAGTCGTTGGGTGACGACGCAGTTAATAGTCGACGGACGGTTGTGATTTGTTTTTGTATATAATTTGGAATAGTTTTAAGTTAGTTTTACTAGTAATAATAATATAAGTAGAGTTAGTATAAGAGAATGGCATCATCACCATGGGGTAAAGTAGCCACTGTTGAGGCAGCAAATTTTGACGAAATTATGTCCGAAGAGTATGCAAAGAATCTTCAGGAAAAAGAGAATAAAAAATTTGCTGGTCAATATACGCAAACAATGAAGGTGACAGAAGAAAATGATCATGAAAATCCATCGAAAGTGGAGTGTGAAAATTTCCAGGCGGAACAGACAAAGTTTCTGGAAGAGAAACAAGATTTAGTGCCAGAGGATGTGTTGAAGGTGCTTCGTGAAGATGCGGCAGCCGCAGCGGGTGGCAGTGAAATTCTGAGTGAATTTTGCGATTCGGACGCTGTCATAGCGCACTTATTGCAATCGCAGTTCGATCACGAATACAACGATGAGCTACGACGTATCGAAAAGAAGCAGAACAAGGAGTCGAAAGTGTCGGTTTCGTTGAACAAGTACCTGCGATCTGGCCACGAGGAATCGGACGAGGAGGAGGTGGATTTCGATAGTGAGTATGACCGCCAGAACCGAGACTGGGACCGATTCGAGACAAATGAAAAGAAGTTCGACGGCATACCGAAGCGAGGATTCAAAATTGGCGGCGAAGGGGAAATGATCACAAAGCACGACGAACAGATCTGTGGGGTCCGGAATGCCTGCAAAGTGATGTCATTCCCACCCGACTTCCAGACCGGAGACGCTGCCGGGTTCGAGATGAAACTCTCGAACGCAGTGTTCAACCAACTGAAGACGTACTCACGCAAGGGTAAGAAGAATCGCATGCACGACCGCAAAGAAAACATCGCCACTGCAGAGCTGGGCATTGACGGACCGACGCGTCTCCTTCTCTACAAACTGATCAACAATCAAATCCTCGAGCAAGTAAATGGCATCGTGTCAACCGGCAAGGAGTCGATTATCTTGCATGCGGACAGTGACCCGAATTACACGGGCGAAATCCTACCGAAAGAGTGCGCGATAAAAATCTTCAAAACGACGCTGAACGAGTTCAAACAACGCGATCGGTACATCAAGGATGACTACCGCTTCAGGGACAGGTTCAGCAAGCAAAACCATCGTGTCATCATTAGCATGTGGGCGGAGAAGGAGATGCACAACATGATGCGGATGCAAAAATGCGGCATCAACTGCCCCGACGTGGTTACGCTCAAGAAGCACGTGTTGGTGATGTCGTTCATTGGCTCCAATCATGTGGCCGCACCAAAACTGAGGTACGCCGTGCTGAACGATGCCGAACTGATCTGCGCCCATGACGAGGTAGTGGACATGATGCACAAAATGTACAACGTTGCTCAGCTTGTGCACGCCGACCTCTCCGAATACAATATTCTCTGGTACGACGGTAAATGCTGGTTCATCGATGTTGCGCAATCCGTGGAGCCGGGCCATCCCAGCGCTTTGGAGTTCCTCATGCGCGACTGCAATAACATCGTCAGTGTGAGTGTGTCTCGTCTTTTTGCCAAATCGGAAACCACCTCCCCCTACCGTACTGATTTCTCTATGCTTTTTCCTATTCCCGCACAGTTCTTCTCCCGCCGAGGCGTCCCTGAGATGCGCACCAAAGAGGAACTCTTCGAGCACATAACCGGGCTAAGTGCTCAGAATCTTAGCGCAGCACAACTGGAACGGATACACGATCGTGGACCAACCGTTAAGGAGTCAACTTGTCCCAACGAAGAGGATGACCAGCCAGCTGAGGCCAAACCACCCGTCTACCCCTTCGAATTGGCATGGGAAACTTCGCAGGCCGAACGTGCCAAAAATGTCCATCACAGTCAGCAAGCCCCGATAGAATCACGAGTAATCGAATCCACAGATGCCCTAAAAGTACTGACTATGACCGGCTGTAATTAAGGACGAAATTGGCAAATTTTTCTTTCATTTTTTTTTTTTTTTTTTTTTTTTATAGGAAAGAGAACAAAAATTATGAGTCAAAAGGGAATATTTTTGCTTGCAAAAAAAAGGACATTTTTTGTGAAATAGTAAAAATTTTGTTTTTTTTTCATCTCAATAATTTTAATATTTTTTTTTCTTTTTTGGATTAATTTGGTTTTCTATTGACTATAAAAAAAAAGCTATTTTTTCACTTTTTTTTTGTTTTTAATAAAAAAGATGAATGCACAAAAAAAATCTTAAAAGGAAAAATGGAAGAAAATCGATTAACTAACATTCCGGATCGCTTTCCTTTTAATCCGAGGCACACTAGCGAAGAGAGTTTTTTTTGGCGAAGTTTGTACAAAAGTCTTCAGAAAATTAGTTTTTAGCAAAACTTCCAGGGCGGCGGCACTGCCGGAATCTGACCGAGAATAAATTCGTTCGCTTTGAATGCTTCCAAATCCTCAGCACTGATATCCTCCATGCGACTGTAAAGGCTCTCGTCGATGGGCTGCGTCTGATTGCCAGACCTCGAGTACAGTTCGTTCATATCGGGCGGTTGTTGCTGGAAGGGCTGTTGCTGTTGCTGAAAGGGTTGTTGCTGTTGCTGAAAGGGTGATTGCTGTTCTGTTTGGGCGCCAGCTTGAGTCTGTTGGACACCAGCAACTCCGAATATATTCGATGGTGTATTGGCCGCTTGTGGTTGGAGGATGGGTTGCTGAGCCATTCCACCGAAAACCGAGGTTTGAGCTTGTCCACCGCCAAAGATTCCAGTGCTGGTCATCTGAGACGGTTGTTGTTGTTGCAGCTGTGCTTGTTGTTGTTGTTGTTGCTGTTGCTGTTGCTGCTGTTGGAGTAGTTGGGCTTGCCCAAAGACGTTCTGCGTGGCAGGCTGTGTCTGAGCCTGGCCAAATCCACCGAACACTCCACCTGCTGCCGGCTGTTGTGCGAACAGGCTCCCTCCTGATTGTGGATTGCTTGCACCGAAAGCGCTATTTTGAGCAGCAACACTTCCGAATGCATTTGCGGCAGCAGTGGCATCGAATGCGTTTGGGGCAACCGCGGCACCGAATGGGGTTGTGGTTGCCTGACTTGTCGCAGCACCGAAAAGCGATGGTGCTGGTTGGGTGGCGGCTGCTTGAGCGAATGGAAATGTGCTCGCTGGTTGGGGTTGTTGTTGGGGATGAGCTTGGTTACCGAACGCGGCGAAAGGTGATTGACTGTTTACGGTATTTACGGCTCCACCGAAGCCTGGTTGACTATCGAATGCGCTCTGTTTAAAAAGCGAATTCGACTGGATTTGATTCGCGCCACTGAATGGGTTCGCTTGTTGTCCCACACTGCCACCGAATGGGTTCGCTTGTTGCGACTGTTGCTGTTGTTGTTGCTGCAGTTGCTGTTGCTGTTGCTGAGTTTGATTCCCAAACAAATCCATCGACTGAGTGGCGGCTTGTTGCGATATTGCCGTTGAAAAAGGATTAACATTGGCAGCCGTTCCTTGCTCTGGTTTCATGTTGTACAAGTCGACGATCATCTCCAGAACATCACGATCGAGTGCCTGGAGAATTTTGTATTTATTGTGAGCATCGTTAATTTGCAGACGTAGCTTCTCCTCAAATAGTGGCACTGCTTGCGCCTTATATGCCTCCGTGTACAAATAGCGATTCTCCTCGAACGACTGATCCTCAATGAAGTTCGGCAGGCACGGTTTCTCCTTGAACGGTCCAAAACATGACAACAGCCATTGTGATCCTCCCACCGCCGCTTTAACTTCGGTTTTTATCAAATCTCTATGCAAATAGTAAGAAAATGACAATGATTAGAATTTTCCCCTTCCTAATATACCAGTTAATTCCAATTATTTTACTTAATATCGATGTGCTCATTTACACATTTGTTATTGTAGCGGCAGTAGCCCTTTAAAAAGTACCGACAAATTACCATGATGAGTTTTCTCAAATTTCACAGCCGCCACTTTATTTAAAACGCCAAATAAAAAAGGGAATTATTTATTTTCGTTCAACAAAAAAAACAACAAACAACTTTTACAGCAATTCTTCCATATTCTTTATTAACTGTTGCCGTTTTATTGGTTATTTACGTTCTGTAAACAAGGGAAAGTAAACACAAACTGAATGCGAATTAAAAGAGAATAAATTATTTTTGTCTTTATATTAAAAAAAAAAGATGATGGTTGGCTGCTATTTAACGAAATCGGGGTTTGTATCTGCAGCCCCACGGACTCGATAAAAATAAACTCGGCCTAATCAGGCTGACATTTTGTAGCTGTCAAAAATTCTCCTCTTGTTTTCAAATGCAGCACTGCCAAGAGTTTATTGACGTTTTCGATATAATCTTTTGGCCGACATTTTTGTTCTATTTTTTAAAAGTTTTTATCTTTTAAATAAATTGATTAAAAAAAATCAAAATGGTTGAGAAAAAATTTTGAGAAGAATAAATAATAAGAAAAAACTAAATTTTTTATGGCAAAATGCAAAGATTGTAAATACTTATTGTTTTTTTTTTAAATTAATAAAGAATTTCCAAATCATTTAAAAAATAATTTATTTGTTAATTTGACAAAAAAAAAAATAGTGAAATATTTTTTACAATTTAACTAAGCATAAAATTTGTAGAAAAACTCTTAACCTTTAAGGATAATGCAGTGCGCGCGGTACCATGTTGCTTGTTATCATTTCTGTAATGGTTATTCCTAAGCGCCACGACACTAAACGCCACATTTGGTGGTGACGACCAAAGGATATTCGAATAAGGAAATTAAAAAGTAGAAATTGAAAGGAAAAGTTTTTTTTTTTTTGGTGGACCCACGACACTTTGGATGGTGATAGTCCAATACGCTCTAATAAGGGCAGGGGTTGTTTTTTATTACAGAAAAATTAAAATTGAAAAAAAAATATATTCTTACAAAATAGAGTAGAATAAAAATTGTTTTAAAATTGCAATTAGAATAATGGGGAAAAAAATTAGTAAAAATAAAATATAGTTCACCACAAACACCCCCCACCCCTTCCAAACCATACTTTGCATTGTTTTTGACGTTCTCTTTCATGTTTTCTATAATTTGTTTACTTAAAAATTAATGTGAAACCTTCCCCCTCCCCATCTTCTAAAACAATTATCATTTTTACTCTAAAAAAAACATTTTTTTTTTAAATAATAAAGTTTCTAAAATCAAAATTTCGAAAATTATAAAAATGTTTAAAAAGTGAAAAAAAAAATTATTTTTACAATTTCCCTACAAACCTGAGAAATGGTTTAGGTTTGTAAACTCTGGCAAAAATCCCAAAACAAGCCAAAAATGGCAAATGAAAAAAAAAAAAACAACAACAAACAATTGTAACACGCATTTCCCATGGAATTGAACATTTTTTTTTTCATGTGTTCTTCGATTCTATTAGAGCTGTGACTTAATCGGTGTGCATTTGTTTGTATAGAAACCAAATCTTTTCCCCCAAATGCCCGGACAAATTACCCATACCAGTTCATATTCTCATTCATATACATACGCTTATATACTCAAATCTATCATCCATCGAGTGTGACCGAGCATATGCGAACACATCCGTGATAAGTAAGTTCATAAGAGACTCATTTTGTTGGTGCTGTCGTTCTTTTTCATCTCGTTTTATCCCATTCTGTTTTATTCTTCATCTCTGTTTTCCTCATTCGATCATTTCTTTTCTATTATTTGGGGTTATGTTTTCAATAGTTTTTCTTGAGTAATTTTCTTCTATGCGTGCACCCTCCTCCTCTATGTATATGTAAATAAATATAAAGTAAAATTGTTTTTCTCTCTTCTTTATTTACTGGTATTTTCCTGTTCATTTCTTCTTCTTTTTTTTATATTTATTGAAAAATATGATTAAACTATAATATGGATTTTTAGATTAAAAATGTATGAAAAGAATAAAAGGGAATGAAGTTGAATGATTAAAAATTAAGAGGAGAAAAGAAGAAAAATATAGAAATTTCAACAAAAGAGTAACTGAATAAAAAGACAAAGCAGTGTAAGAGCGAAAGAAACCAAAGAAAACAGCATAAAATAACAGCATTTAAATTTCTATACAAATCTAAATACGGTATACGCAGTAGGAAATAAGAACACATCATCTTATTCAAAATTGAATACGTACATATATATGTACACAAATCCAACCCAGTGGCAGTGTATTTAAATACTTGTTTTTTTCTTCTTTTCTCATTCAAATTGTATACTTGAATTGAAATCGTAAATGGTGTGCACGTATGCGATCACTTTGGTATATAGAAATAAATTTTTGGGTAGGGGAATTAAATAAGAACATTTTTCTATTGTATTCAAACAAATCGATAGGGCTTTGCTATTCTCACACATTGCACAGGCAATCATAACATCTCATTTGCTCATTGATAGTAAATAAGCATTCAAGAGTTATGTATTCTCACATCTCACAGTTCTAAAAACATTGGTCTCTCTCCTAACAACAGGGTGACTATACCCAATATACTGTATATGAAAAACAATTTCCTTTATACATATTTAATCAATTTTCTATAATATTTTCTCAAAAAAATATCTTCTAATGATTGAATTAATTAAAAATTTAATAATTTCAATTTATTATTTAAATTTTCAAGATCAATTTATACGATTCTTTTCAATAATAATGAATTTCAACATAAAACATAATTTTATCAATTTACTTTACACCCTTTATGATATTGTTAAATTTTGGCGAGTCTGAAAATTTCTCTGAAACATAACGTTTCCCAGTCAATGAGTGATACGCGTCGAGTGTGCATTAATGGCGTAAAAGTACCGCGTTCTTGAGGGTTTTTTTTTTCTTTTCTTCCGCCGTTAAATTAATTGAAATTAGCAATAGAAAAAAGAAAATTTCAATTGTCAAAAAAAATTTGATTAATTAATTCGCTCAAATTAGCAATTATGTATGTACAAAAAACTACATACATACATATAAAAGAAGAACGTTCATAATTAATTAATTAATAATAAAAGGAAGAAAAAAAAATTCTTGAATAGCGAAAAAAAATCAACAAAAAATAGAATGAAATAAAATTTAAAAAAAAAATTAAGGAGCGATTTTTCCAAAATAAATCTTTTATTTATAAAAGTAAGGAAAGAAATAATTCAATTGTTGTTGTGTGGAGAGCAAAAAAGAGAAGAAGAAAAAAAAAACTTCATTAAAATTTATTGTTATAAAAAGCAAAGAAGAGAAAAACAGCAAATCAAAAAAAAAGTGGAATAAAATTACTAAATAATAATAATAATAATAAATAAATAAATAAATTTAATAGGAAAAGAAAGAAAGAAGAAAAAAACCTAATTTATATAATTTGTTTTTGGTTATAAATTATAAATGAGAAAAAAAGAAGAAAGAAAAAGTAAGTTTAGTGAATTTTAATAAAAAAAATTTTTTTTTTTGTTATTGTTTTTGCTGGTATTTCTTGTTGTCGTCGTCCTTTCCTCTTCTTATCTTCATCTTAATTTTGATGCGGATTTTATTAAATTTTCAACAAAAAAAAAAATTCGAACAAAATATTTTCAACAAAAAAAAAAAGTTCTTTATATTTTTTTTCACAATTTTTCCAATATTAAATATAAAAACTGTTATATATATATATTTTTTTAAAAAATTAGAATAAAAAAGGAAAAGAAAGAAATTTTTTTTTGCATTTATGGTTCTATTATCGTAATAGAAATTGTTAAAGGGGAAAAAAATGGAAATGAAACGAGAAGTTATGGTGTTTGTTGTTGTATTGAATCGTTTTTACCAATCGTATTAATAAAAAAGAAACGATTTAATTTAATCCTAATTATTAACTTACACTATTTAATGCGAATAGCAGCAAAATATCAACAACAAAAAATTGAAATTAAATTAAATCAAAATTACGATTGTGTTTTGGGCGGGGGGAAAGAGGAGGAGGGTTGGTTTGTTGGTGAATAAATAATTATCGGGGCTTTTTTTTCTTTTTTTAATTTTATAATCGAAAAATATATTACTTAAAAAAGAGAAAAAAGGGTGGAAAATTAGAGGGAAAAAAAAATCTGATTTTGCCGATGGCCCGTGTTTTTTTTTGTAACCAACCAGAAAGGGAAGAAGCAGCGGTCAAAAAAAATATGGCAACGTTTGCAAAAGAACGTCTGCTATAACATCAACAACAACAATAACAATAACAACAACAGCCAGTAGCAGTAGTAGCGGCGGCAGCAACAACAAAAATTTCAATCGGTATTTAATAAAAAATAAAAAAATTTTAAAAGGATAAAAAATAATTACAACAACAACAATAGTAATATTGATTGAGTAATCGTTTTGTGCGTGCATCCCCCCCTCCAACCCTTCCATCTACAATATATGCGTTCAGTTTGAATATTTTATTGTTTGTGGCAAAGAAAAGAAAAAATAATTGTTCTTTTTTTTTTTTTTTTATTTAATTCTATTTGGAAGAAAGATAAAGAAAAGGGATCGAAATTTTTATTGAAATATTATAAATGGGAAAGTGAGAAAGAGAGAGAGAAGAGAGCAGTAAAAAAAAATTACACGTTAAAACTAATTTGGGTAACAACACAACAAAAATAATAAATCGAATGAACAAAAATTATTTAGGAGAATAATAGAATAGAAAGAAAAAAAAGAAAAGTCGTACGTGCAAACCGTGATTATTATTTGATTTGTTAAGAGAGTGAGGAAGGGTGTTGTGCGCGACGATGACTACGGTGGCAAACGACGGTTGTTAAGGCGATAGAAGAGAAGAAAAACAAAATTTCTTTAAATAAAAATAAAAATAAAGAGAAATCGGCGACATTTTTCTTTTCCCCAGGATTCCATCACCACCATTAGAACTCTTCAATCTGTAAGTATAAAATTTTTACTATCCTTTTTCTATAGTTTTTAGTTTAGTATTTTTTTGCTCTCTTATAAAATAGAAGAAAAATAATTATTGTTTTTTTTTTATACCAATTGTGGTGCAAAAAAAAAAAGAAGTAAAACTAAAACAAGAATTTTTTTTTTCAATGTTCTGTTTTCAATTTTCTTTTCTCTTCTCTGCTCTTTTCTGATTAAAATTTATTTGTTCTGATTTTCCCTTTTCTTCTCTCTTGATTAATGTCAGTTAAAAACTTTTATCCCTTTCTCACTCGTAGTTTTTTTTTTTTTTGGACATATTTGATAAGTTAAAAATTGATAATACGCACATGGTTTTTGAATTTGTTTTCTCTTTTCTTATTTTTTCTTTTTTTTTTTGAAAAAAATCCTTTATTCCCAAAATTTTTGAAGATAGTTTTTTATTTTTTACCTTGCGCCAAATCTGGGAGGTTTTTTTTTTGGTAATTTTTTGCCAAAGTTAACCACTGCATTCCCTTCACCTTTACTCTCTGTCTATTCTTGCAGTTTTATATTTTTCCGTTAATGTCCTTTAATTTTTATTTAGTTTTTATTTATTAATTTTAATAACACACACACACACATACACACCCAATCAATCATTATCTCTCCACTTTACCTTGATTTTCCTGTTCGTTTAAAATAAAAATAAAATGCTCTCCAAATTTTTCCATTTTCTTTTTTTTCTCCTTTTTGAAAATTACTGTTTTTTTCCGTTTCTCTTGACTCAGAAAAAAGGTTAGAAAAAGTAAAAAAATAAGGCGCACAGAAGTTTTTAAAATTTTCCATTTTCTTTTTTTCCCTTTTTGAAAATTGCAGTTTTTTTCCGGTGATATTTTTTCTCTCTTAACTCAGAAAAAAAGTTAGAAAAAGTAAAAAAAATAAGGCGCACAGAAGTTTTAAAATTTTCCATTTTGTATTTTTGTCCCCCTTTTTGAAAATCGCAGTTTTTTTCCGTTTGTTTTAACTCGGAAAATGGTGGAAAAAGTCTTTAAAATATTCCATTTTGTTTTTTTTCATCCCCTTTTGAAAATTGTAGTTTTTTCCGGTTATATTTTTTCTCTCTTAACTCAAAAAAAAGGTTAGAAAAAGTAAAAAAATAAAGCGCACAGAAGTTTTAAAATTTTTCATTTTCGTTTTTTTTACCCTTTCTGAAAATTGTAGTGTTTTTCCGTTTCTCTTAACTCGAAAAAAGGTGGAAAAAGTATAAAAAAAGGCGCACAGAAGTCTTTAAAATTTTCCATTTTGTTTTTTCCCCCTTTTTTTGAAAATTGCAGTTTTTTTCCGGTGGTATTTTCTCTCTTAACTTGGAAAAAGTAAAAAAACGAGGCGCACAGAAGTCTTTAGTTCGAATTCATATAGTAAAATAGTCAGGATCGTCCTTTAGCTCTTGTCAAATGATACGAAGCCGTATAGATCGTGGCACTTAAAGCCGCATTATTGCATTTCACTGCAAATTACCCACAAACAAATTAAAGAATAAAAAAAAAATTTAAAAAATCCAAAATCAAAAAACAAAAATTAACAAAAAAATATTCTTGACAAATTTACGCACAAACCAATTTCTTTAAAATAGAAATAAAATTGAAAAAAAAAAAACATTTTCCGGTGTAAAATTTTTTGAGGCTTTTCGATTTTTTATCCTTTTTTTTTTCAAGTAAAAAAAAATGTAACAAACAAATTGTCCTTTTTTAAAAAAAAAAATTAAAAAAAGGTACAAAAAAGGACCTTTGCCAATAGAGGGAAAAAAGGGAAAATTCCAAAATACTGCGGGGTTAAAAAAAATATAAAAAAAATTCCATTCTAAAAACAAAATCCTTTTCCTTTCCCTCGTATAAAATTTTTTGGGGCTTTTCAATTTTTTATCCTTTTTTTTTCTAAGTATAAAAGAAATCTAAAAGGAAAAATCATTTAAAAATTATTTTTTTTGCTTGTTAATTTATTTTTAAATAAAAAAAATGTTTTAAAAAAGAAGAAATTGTCCTTTTTTTTAAAAAAAACAAACACCTTTGCGAGCAGGAAAAAAGAAAAAAATCCAAAATACTGCGTGGTTAAAAAATATATTTAAAAAAAAAGAAAATTTCATTCAAAAAGCAAAAGCAATTTTTCCTTAAATAATAAAAATAAATAATTTTTTTTTTATTATCTTTTACCCGCTTTTAAAGTGTCAATCACACGGCGTTCTTTTTTTTCTTTGGTGTAATCGCTGTCCACTCATAACGTTCTTCTGTCTTTGAATATGAGTTTTTATACTCCACCCATCCTACCTCCTATCCCACTAATTTGTGTTCTTTTTATTATTATTTTTCTTACATCCACACTCATCCATCCTCTCACCATAATGGATAAGAGGAGATGATGATGATGATGATAAGTGAGCAGCCATTTACGAGTCGAAATAAATTCGATTCTTACCCTTTTTTTTCTCCCCCTTATTCGTCATTTAATTTAAATTCTATTTAATCGTAAAAAAAAAAATTAACTTTATAATTATATTTTTTTTTGGATAAATTTCTAAAAAAATCTCCTTTTTTTATTTTTTTCCCTCTTAAAAATAAAATAAAAATAGTGTACAAAAAGAATATTTTTTAACTAATTTTTTTCGTCCGTTTTTCCATTAAATTTTTTTTATTTTAATTTTAATTTTAATAATTTTTCCCAAAAGCCAAAATATAATTTTGAATTTTTTTGAAATGTAGTAAAAAAAAAAAGAAAAAAAAACTTTATTATAAAAAAAACTTATTTAATTAATTGAGATTTTTAATATATTGAAAATTTTTAGTCAATTTTTTTTTAAATTCTTTTGAATAAATTTAAAAAAAATTTGATATTTTCACTAAATTAAAAAAAAATATGATGGATTAAAGAGAGAGTGAGAGAAAAAAAAGAGCGTTTAGAAAAATTCCTCTTAAGAGAAATTTTTGTTTTTTTTTTAATTTTATTCATAATGAAAAAATATAGGATTGATTAAAAGAAAGAAAGAGAGAGATAGAGGAAGGTAATTAAAAATATTCCCTCAAAAGATTTATTAGCTGACATTTTCGTTCTATAAGAATAACTAAAAAAAATATAAAAAAAAAACAACATCAAAACTACGTACGCACATTAGCAACACACACACTTAAGTTCTATTGGGGAATCCATTCTTCTATCTTCTTTGCCCTTCTCTTTATCATTTCTCCTTGTTCTTGTAATTTTTTACTCATATTATTATTATTCGCATTTACACGTTCTCTTTCTCTTATTCATTTATTCTTGAAAATGTTTCTTTTTTTTTGACTTTTCAATTTTGCCTTCCTCTTTTTCTAAATATTCTTCCTATCTTATTTTCTCCTTGTTTTTTTTATTACTCTCTGTTTGCTTTTTCCCTTTTCTCACTTATGCCCATATTTGTGAACATTTTACCTTAGGGCATCAATTTGATTATTTGTATTAGCAATTTAGGGTACCGATCGTAGTCGAGTGCGATTTTTGAATTTCTGCTTGTCTAAACATGTGCAAAAATTTTGGTAGAACATTTTTTTCTCTCACCATCTCTTCTCTCTAATGTTTGATGTATTTTTTTTCTTGTTTTTATTCTATTGGGATTTTTTTTTTGTTGTTCTTGGTTGTGCTTTTATTTTCTTTTATAAGAAAAGTCATTTGCGGTTCCGTTCTGTTCATATTATTTTGTGTTACCTTCTCTCTCTTTACACGTTCGCATACATAATATGATTTCATGCATTATTTTGGTACACATGCACAGATAGTACGAGTACGAATAGTTTGGATTGTGTTACGCACATACCCTTTTTCTTCTTAGGAATTTTATCTTCTCTTACACAGTCGCTCCGTTGTTTTCAACTAAAAATTCTTGTCTTTCATAATTTCATGCTTCTCTCTCATTCGCACTTGTATGTAAATTTTTCTAATTTATCTTTGTTTTTTTTATTATTATTATTATTAATCATAAATGGTGAAGAGAGAAAAAAAGGTTTTATTATTTATTCATATATACGGGACGTGTTAATCGTACAGAGACTGTGCGTTGTATGTACATAGGTACGTATAACAACCAAAATGCGGTGTACATTTTGTATGCATACTCGTATATATTGATAAGTACGTGCGTGCGTGCCAGCGTGCGTTCGTTCGTTCGTTCGTTCGTTCGTTCGACTATAATAGGACACGTACGTGAATATTTTTCATTTTTTTTTTTAATATTATATATAATTTCGGCAAGTATGTGTTCAGCAAATCTACAACAACAACAACAACAACAACAAAAGACGACAATTTTAATTTTTTGTTGCTTATTCCCTAATTTTGATTCGGTATTAATTTCTATTTGGATTTTTATAATAAAAATTATAATATTTGTGATAATTATAAAGAGAAATTGTGTAGACGAAAATTATTGAATAAAATTAGAGTGAGAACAAACGAAAATATAATAATGTAAGAGAGCCAAGGATTAGGTGAACAAAAAATATTATTTAACAGAAGATGTGTGTGTATTTGTGTGCATTTTTCTTGTTTGGAAAAAATTCTCCCAAAAAAAAGGGCAATTTTTTTTTTTTGCGATGAAATTGCGTGTTTTTTGTACAGTCTAATTTGTTGGGAGGAGGGCGAATCTATTCCTGAAAGGATGGGAAAGCCAAAACTAAAATTGTTATGGAAAATGGACTGGAAGGCATTTGTTGGGGTATGTTTTGTTGCCGGTCTCTGTTTTTTTGCATTTTTTTTAATTTTTTTCTATCCATTTCGTTTTTCCCGTTTGTCTTCTCTTTCTTTTTCGTAGGGAATAAAAGAATTTTCACGTTAGTTTTTGCTGTACAACGAAATAACCCTCTGTTGGCCGATAATGATAAAATGTACGATATTATGTTTGTGTGTGTGTGCGTAAATATTTGTTTTATTCTATTTACGTTACCGCGTACCTCATCACACATCCACGATGAATTTTCTGCTGACTTTGCTCCCGGGTGGATTTTTTTTTTTTTTTTGCAGCACAGAATGTTTGGTGTTAGAGCAGAGCTAAGCTGTCCAGTTTAAAACTCTTCAGCGGACAATACACATAACAAACCATACGCATACACATCCACTGTCATATGTGATACATGAAATGATACACGCGCGACTGCCAGAAGGCGCTGCTGACACAGCAGATAAATACTCAGTCACTTATTCAGCATAAACGGTTGAAAAGAATTAACAGCAGGAGAGAATGAGTACAAAAACGAACGTGTGAGAGGAAACGAGTTGGCAAATAATATTTGGAATGGAGTGCAGTTGTGTTCGATCTTTTCGTTGAGTATGAAAGGAAGGAGAGAGATAGATAGATAGGTACTCTATACGGGAATACGGTAGATGACGATTGGATTTGGGTAGGGATATGGGCTGAGTCAGAATTGGTTTTGTTGGTTGCGCTGGAAAAAGCACTGAAAGTAGGTATAGAGTGGTGAAGAGAAAGACGAAAAACTCACTACTACACCGAAGAAAATGGTTGAAATAATAGAATTATGGAGCTGGAAAAAAAAACGTAGGAAAAGTTGTCGTGTGTTGGTGATAATAATAAATGAGTATTCTTTGGTTATAAAAATAAAAAGAAAATGAGAAAATTTATACAAATTGATTAGGAAAGTAGGGGAGGGTAGGTAATATGAGGTTATGACTGCTTGCTGCTGCTGCTGGATACGTGGTCTTGTTGGCTTATGTGTTTATTTTGGTTTGTATATGTGACGTTAACGTTGAATTGATTGAATTGGGTTGATAATAAGAAGCATGTGTGCGTGTGTATGTGAATAATACGTATGCTTAACAGAATGTGGAAGAAGAAGAAGAAGAAAATGTTTTTGAAACGACGTCAAGAGGAGGACGTCTGGCGTTGTTGGAAATTTACGGTTCTGCTGGGAAGAGTGCGGTCGTGCGTTCAATTGTACGTTGCCACATTTTTCAATATAGATTCTCTTCCTGCTGTTTTTTTTTTTGCCAGAGAATGGTGGCTAAATGACTGACTGGATGGATGGCGCTGGCCTAGGTTAGCTGGATTGGATGTCTTTTAGCCTGGTCTGGTCTGGTCTGGTCTGGTACAGCCTAGCCATGGCCTGGTCATTCCATAATATTTTGTTGACCGTTTCCCAAAAAAAAACGGCAAATTTTCTAATTTATTTTTGCTTCCTCAAATTTCTGTATGCCTTATCGTCATTTTTTATTATTCATAAACTAGTATTTTTTTTAAATATATCCTCAAAAAAAAAAAAGGACAATGATTATAGATATTTAATAATAATAATAATATTAATAATAAAAGCAGTTAGGTTTTGGTGGAGGGGAAGGGGGGGATAAATGCGAAAAATTCACAATTAAAGGTTGGGTTTGATTTTTTCTCTTCCCTCGTCAACGTGGAGGTTGTCCACGTTTTGTTGTGGTGGCCGCCTTTTTATTTTTGTTTTCTTCTTTTTTCCGGTAATAAATTGATTCGTTTTTTTTTCTTTTCTTTCTTCTAAATTTTTCCTATTAATTTTTAATATGATTTTTATGATATTTTGTTGTTGTTGGGAATTTGGTTTGTTGCGAGGGTGGTGGTTGGTGATGGTGGTTATGACCACCGACAAGAAGAGGTATTAGAGAAATTCTTAATACAGACAAAAATTATTCAATTCAATTAATTTTACAACATGGAAAAAAGGTAAAAAGGCAAAAAAAAAAACAATTTTCTTTTAACCTAAGTGCTTGTTTTAAGGAGTGTGTGTGTATAAAAGGCGAATAGGACAAAAGAAAAAGAGAGGATATAATCAATCGCAAAATAATTTTTACGATTAAATTTTTTTATATTTTTATTATTGCTCACTAAGGGGCAAATGTCCGAAACTTGAAAAAACAAAACTACATACGAATTGGTATAGGTAGATAGAAGAGAAAATATTTTCATATCCTGGTTTTCAGAGCAGAAGGCTAGGTAGGAGCTTTAATAGAAGTAAGAGAAGGATACGTAGATAAAGTGGTGAAATTATTAATTTTTTTTATTGCTCTTCAAAATTTGCCATGTTCTCCTTGTTCTTGCCTTCTTTTCTATTCACTGGTTACTCTTATTGTTATGTTACTCTCTTGTTCTTCTTGGTTTATTCTCCACTTGTTCTCTTATTATTCTTGTCAATTTTTTTCCCATTTTACCAAACCGTGGACAATTTTTCATTTATGCGTAATTTACCTGAAATGGGCCGCCCCATAAAAAAAATTTATTATAGCAATTTATTTCCCCCATTGGTTTTTTGTTATTTAAATTTCTCCACTTTCCTTCTTTCTTTTTTTTGGTAAATTTATGACTTGATAAAAAAAAACTAAAATTTATATGAAAATTAATAAAAATGGAAGGACATGAAAAAAAAATTGATGGAATAGAAAATAAATTTTTGTTATTTACCGGAAATTGAAAAATATTTAATGTTTTTATTGTTGAAAATTATTATTCTTTTATCATAAATCAATTTTTGATGGCAAAAGTTTGTATTGGAATTCTTTATCACATAAATTTTTTGGAAAATTTTCTTTTATTGAAAATTTTTAATGTAAAATTTTAAATTTTCATTAATTTTTGGACAATTTTTCTTTTATTGAAAATTTTCTTGTATACTTTTAATATAAATTTTTAAATTTTCACAAATTTTTTGGAGAATTTTCTTTTATTGAAAATTTTCTTGTAAATTTTTAATATAAACTTTCAAATGTTCACAAATGTTTGGAGAATTTTCACAAATTTTATGGAAAATTTTCTTTTATTGAAGATTTTCTTGCAAATTTTTAAATTTTTTGGAGAATTTTCATTTATTGAAAATTTTTAAATTTTCACAAATTTTTATAATATTTTTAGTGGTGAAAATTTTGATATTTGGGATTTTTCAAAATTATAGTTTTTTTTTCTTTAAACAAAATTTTTAATGAAAAAATTTTACAAAAATATTTTTTCCCTAAAATAATTACAAAAATTTTTCATTAAAATTGCTTAAAAAAAAAAAAGCCGCAATAAAAACTTGGCTTTCATCAATTTTGCTCTATCTCCGATGACAATTTTACTTTTAGTTTTTATTACTAAATATTATTTAGTAATTTTCCAAAAAAAAAAATTATTTACTTTTTCTTTATTTTTTTTAAATTAAATTTAGTTAAATTAAAATACAAAAAAAAAAGAATTTCTTGTTCTAGTTTTTACATTCTTCTTTGGGTTAATTGTGTGCATATAAAAAAAAATGTATAAAAGAAAAAAATAATATTATTATTATTATTATTTTAATCTTAAAAAATAAAAACAATATAAAATTTAGCATGATTTTTCTTCTTTTTTTTTAATCTAGGATAAATTTTTAAAATTATTTCTCTTATTTTTTTTTATATACTTAAATAAATGTATTTTTCAGCTACGTCTTGTTTGTTCTCATCCAAATGGGATATATTTAAAAAAAGAAAAAAAGAAAAACTTAAATTTTAATAATGAAAAAAATTAAAAAAAAACTAACCCATCAGAGATTAAAAAGAAAAATTGAGGAGCAGCAGCAAGTGAAAAAAATAACAATTATTATTTCTGATGGTTGGTTTATGTTTAAAAATTTTTAATAATAAACCAAATAAAATAATAAAAAAAAAAAATAACAAAAATATTTAATACAAAAAAAGAGAACAATCGCCATAGAAGAGAATATTAAATGGAAAAAAATAAATAATAATTCATGAAAAAAAGAGAAAAAGGATAATAATTAAGTCTCTTATTATCTCCTCTCTCTTATTACTCATCATAAATAATAACAATAAATTATCCTCTTTCTTCCGAGTTCAATACTCAATTTTTTTTAAAAACCGTCTAACAACCACAAACAACAACAAATCAAACACCAGAGAGAGCTCTTCTCAGCCTGCAAAGATAAAACGACGAAAAATAAAAAACCAATCAACCAATCCTGCCTGACCAAAGTGAATAATTTTTGGTTTTTTTTTTTATTCCTTTCGTTTTATATTATTATGTACGCAATTTTTGGATACTACATTTTTTTTTATTATAATATTTAATAATAATAATAATAATAATAAAAAGGAAATAAAGTAAAGATAAAAAAAAAAACATAATTAAAAGTAGGAAAGAAAAAGAAAAGGAAGAGATTGATTGTATCCGCCCTTTTTGTCCAATTTGATTTGATTGTCATTTCTTTCTTGTTCTTGATTACTTTTTTCTTTCTTTCTTTCTGTCGCAGTACAAAGGGAAAACCCCATTCGATTAGGGAAGAACAAAAGAGAAGGCCAAGCAGGGCCTTTTTTTTTTAATTGGTGAAAATTTAAAGAAAAAAACAAGGGAGAAAAAGAGAAGAAAAAATATTATTAATTAATATTTATTATGAGGGGTGGTTTTTTTTCTTCTTTGTTTTGTTTTAAGAATATGTATTATTAGAGGGGTGGGGTTGCGTTTTAGTAATATTTTTTCTCCAATGTGTTTGGGTAGGGTAAAAAAAAAGAAATTTATTAAAAAAAATTGGTTTTATTTTGTATTTTTTTTAAAATCTTTTCGGAAAGAAGTAGAAAAAAATATGTATCACACAATATCTCGATTTCTTTCCTCATTAAAGAAATCACACAAACACTTTGTTTTTTTTCTTTTTCTTTATGACTTGTTGTAATTGGTTTATTATTATGTCATTAGAAAAAAAGAGAGTGGGAGGAGGAGGGATAGGTGGAAAATAAGGAAAATATTTTTTAAAAATTATTTGGGGAACTTATGTTATTTTGTAATTTTTTTTAGAAAATAATAGAGGGGGAAGGGGGGGGGGGTAGTGATTACAGGAGACATTTGTTAATTCTTTTTTAAAAAGTTTCTCCCAAAAGGACAAAATTGGTAAAAAAAAAAGCAAAAAACAAATAATTTTTGTATTTTGCTTTTATTTTTGAAAAATTTCGAAAGGACCAAGAATTTTTTTTTTAAACCAATGTTTTTTGTTTGCAAATTTATAGTTTTTAAACTTTATTTTTAGTTTCTAAAAATGTTCAAAAATTTTTTTAAAAATATTTTATCTTAAAACTCGACCGACAATAAAAAAAATAGTTAAAATTTAATTAAAAAAAAAAACTAATTATTCTCAATAAATAGTTTTTTTCTTAAAAGGAAAAAAAGGGAATTATTTTGGTTGTGTGTGTTTGTGTGCTGCTGCTTGTGCTGCACCGCTCTTTTAATAGTGTGTTGTTAGTGGTGTTAAAATAAATTTTTTTTTTTTATAACCACTACTGCGTCGATATGGCGTTTTTTTTCCTCTCGTCTTTTTGGTTCTAATCAATTTGATGTGAATTAATTTAAATAAGTGAAATTTGTGTGAAAAATTCGTGATTAAGGGACAGAAAAAAAGGACTAAACTAATTAAATAAATAATAAAAAAATGTTAATAATATAATACAAGTAAAAGAACATTAATAAATAAAAATTTATAAAAACCCTTAAATACGTCACACGACGTAGAAAAACATTTACTTTACATGTGCAAGAGACAAAAACAGAGAAAGAAAAAAAAATCGATGCGCGTTCCGGTTAAAAATTTTTTTTTTTGCTACCGCAAGGGGAAAATACTGACTGGAATGGTGAAATAGTGGAACGATGATGAAAAGATTTCCTTCCATTTTGTTTTGTTTTCTTTCTTTTTTTCTTTTGCCTTTTTTGGAATAAATAAACTAATCGGATAGAACAGAACAGAATGGATAATAAAATATTAAATTAAAAAAAAAAGGGTAATAATTAAGATAGGAAAGAACAAAAAAAGAGGAGAATTAACGTTAAACAAGAGGGAACACACAAACGAGCATTCAAAATTATCAGAGTAACGACACGACGAATATAGTTTTGGATGAGAGATAAAAAGGCGTATACAAAGGAGCTGTTGTTGGCTTTATGTGAATGTACGAGATAGAATTGAATAAGTGCAAAAGAGAACGAATAGTTTCGATTCGGTGTTCGTTATCGCTGGCGTTGGTTGCTGTGCCGTGCCGTTTCGTATCGTTCCGTGTCGTGTCGTATCGTATCGTATCGCGCCGTGCCCGCGTATCTATATCGTATAATCGATGCTGTGTGTGCGTGCACAGAAATTGTTTTTTTTCGGTCGCAGTGCCGTTGCTGTCGCAGTCGCTGTCGTCGCCGCCGCAGTCGATTTACTGTTGGCGTCATTATCGTCGGTTGTGCGCGCTTCTTTCCACCCCTCTCCTGTTTGGAAATGGTCGACGTGGAAAGAATTTAGCGTGTCCGTTTTATGCGCGGGAACAAGCGACAGCGGAGGCAGCACCAATAACAATAGTAGACTATATATCGCGTAGCTGTTCATTCGTTGGTCGCCGTCGTATTTATGCGCGTATGTGTGTTGGTGGTACGAATCGGGAATTTACGTCGCATTCGCCGAGGAGACGAGGTCGAACTGAGTGTGTGTGTTAAAAGACTGACAAACCTCGTACGTACGCAATCGTCGCCAATGCCGATATTTCATGTTTCGTTTTTGCACACCGTCTCTCAAATAGTTCGCATTCATTCTGTTTCGCCTTGTATATATGCCTTACTTACCTCACCTTGGTTCGTTGGTTTAATTTGGATATTATTGCCTTGTGAAAGAATAAGTTACTTCGTACATTGAACGCGATGCTACTTACGCTAGAATCAATAGTAGTAGTAGTGCTGCGGTAGTTGCTTTGGCAGTAGTAGTAGTAGTGGTGGAGTATTGACTGTGGAAAAGTAAAACGTCGCCAACCAACCTCGGAGAACTTTTTCTTTAATAAATGGACGCATGCACACACACACACACATGTGAGTATGGAAATAACAAAATCGTCTCATCATTATAAGAAGTGTTGTGTGTTAGTGCATAAAAATATCTCCTCTACACAAGTATAGAAAAATATAATAAACGATTAGAAAAAGGGAGGAAGGAATAGAAAAATAATAATGGCTGCCAGCAAAGGCATCATCGTCATCATCATCATCAGCAACAACAACAACGCATTAATAACAACGGGAACGATTGGAAAATATGAACGAGAAAAAAAATGTTAAAAGTTTTTTATTTTGATCGGCGGGGGGGGGGGGGGACTGAACGAGAAATGAAATTCTTATTATGCTGTGCTATCACTATTCCATGCTTGCATACACATAAATAAATGTGTATGTGTTTTTGTGTATTCGGCAAAAATTAAAATCGACCATGTTGATTTTTGTTCCTTTTCTTCTTGCAAACATTTTCAACTGATCTTCCTCTTCTGGCGCGCTCGTCGTTTGTACATTGTTGGGTTCATCTTCAAAAAATAGGTATTGTTTGAAGAAAGAAAAGGATAAAACATTTTTTTTTTGTTCCCGTCCAACCAAGGAGCCAGCAAACAACAAATGTGTTTTTTTTTTATGGTCTCGTTCGACAGCTCACAAAATTTATTAAATTGTGTCGTTACGTGTGGGGATAAGTATATGCATATGAGTACATTGTGTGTGTTTTGTTGTATGGATAAGTAAATATAAAACGCGCGCGTATATTTTTTTCTCGATCCATGAATACGCGTGCACGCATACACACTAAAACACGCATAGAGAACAAAAACAACACAATAATACATTAGCGAATCGTCGTCTTTTATTATTGTGTGTAAAACTTTGCAATAATTTCCCAATTTATATTTACAGGATGATTATTCATTTTTACTAGTTTTTTTTCGCTCTCTCTCTCTCTCTTTCTATCTGTCTTTCTTTATACGGAATAATTGTGATATTTTTTGCTTAATAATAATTTAAAAAAAATTTTTCCAACATAATGTGGATATTATTTTTTTTGCTACTTTAAATAAAATTAAAAGAATATTAAATAAAATTACCGGATTATTATTAATTAACGTGCAAAGCAAATCTGAACTGAACTTATGTAATGAAAAAGAAATTTTTTTGTGTTTTCCATTTTTTTCTTTAAATTTTTGTTGTAATAATAATTAAAAATAAAAAAACTTTTCAGTGAAGAAAAATTAATAAAAAATGAGAAATTTATTTGTACTTTTTTTACGTTTGAACACCAAAAAATAAACTGTGCGTACACCCTATGCACGTGCGCTCTTTACTATACGGAGTACTGCCTCTCTGGCTGCGTTGGTTGCTGGTTGCTGCTTTTGAGTGTGCATACGCAAAACAGCCATCTCTTCGTTCTTTGTATCTTTTGTTTTTAATTGTTTTGTTTTTCTGTTTTTTTTTTTTCTCGATTCATTCGTTGAAAGTGCGCGACGCGCGGTAATAAGAAATTTTTTTTCTTTGGGAATAAAACGCAACACACGTACGCATACATTCTATATATACAAAGTGTTAATAAAGAGAAAGAACGGGGTAGGAAACGTTGTTGTATACAGTACACAGTAGTGTTGAAGAGGAGGAAAAAAGAAAAAAGTAGAAAGGCACTAGAGTGACGAGCGTGATGTGTGTAGTTTTGTACTTTTTTTTTTCTTCTTCCATCTGTTCAGTTGGATATTTTTTTTTTTCTGTGGATACATATATATGTGTAGGAACGTACGTGGCCGAACGTCGTATAATAATTTTTTCAGCGTATGTATTTGGAATGCGCGCATCATCGCGCGTTTTAATTTTTATAATGCCAGAAAACGTATAATTACGTATTGGATAAAGAAAAAGAATGGATGACAGCAAAATGAGTAAAAGGGAAACAGGAAAATAAAGTGGTTTTTTTTTGTTTTGCTTAAAGCCGGTAGAAGGAAAAAAATGTTGTTTTTTTTTGTTGAATTTGGAGATTCTATCTATCTCTTTCTCTCGGTCTCTCTGAGGACTTATAGCAATTGGAATTAAGATAAATTAAAGAATAATAATAATAAAAAGATTTGTTGTTCAAGAAGAAGAAAAAAGCAAAGGAATAATAGCAGAAAATAAGGAAAAAAGACGGATTTTTGGAAGTCTTATTTTATGCTTTATAAATAAAGTTTTTAATATATATATTGTGTATTTGTGTGTATGTGCGCATCAAAAAAAAAAATTGTAATCGGTTAAGAAAAGAAGAAGAAGAAGAAGCAAAAGCAATTGTAGAAGAGAAAAGGAGAAGAATAAAAAATTTATGATAAAAATTAAAAAGTGCACGGACGTGCGTGCGTGCGTGCGGGCGCGCGCCCGCTATTTTACTATCGAATAAGAAAATGTAAAAACAATTATTGTTTTTATTATTAATGATGATGAAAAAGAATAATGTTAAAAAAAAATATCAACAAAAAAGTAATAATAATAATAATAATACTACGGTGAAGAGAGAAAGGATACGATTGATTTTTTTTTGCCTACACTGTCACTATCGTCACGCACAGAGGCCGTATACCATATACTATCGATGATGTCGATAATAATTTTTTTTTCCTTTAAATTTGCGTGCGTCAGAGTACGTGTATTCTTCTTTATGGAATAAGGAAAAAAGAGGAAAAAAGAGAACGGACTAAGTTTTTTCCTTAATCTCTTAACCTAACCGGTGGCGATATGCGCGCGGTTCCCTTTTTTTCGTAAATTTTTTTTTTTTTTGTTGAATTATACAAATAATTTTTAAAATAATTAATCAATAATAATAAAATAGAGAGAATAATTAAGAAAAAAGAACAATTCATAATTATTGTATAAAAAATAAATGAAAATAAGTCGAATAGAATTTTGTTCGTAAAAGAGAGAGAATTGTTCTCTTTTATTAGGCTCTTTTTTTGATTTTGATTTTGTTATTAATTATTAATTAATCGAAAATAATTTTTTATTTTTCTTTATTTTTATTATTTAAGTTGTTGTCTTGTTGTTGTTGTTGTTGTTGTATTTCAAATAATAATTTAATATTTTTGTTTCCTGTGGAAGAAAATACGTAATTAAAAAAAATAAAAAATAAGGTGGATACAATGGGGAAAATTGTGAAAATGTCATCTTTTATTGTGAGAATAATGTCAAAATGGATACCAAAGAAAGAAAAAGAAAAGGAATTTAACAAAAAAATTTATAAAACTTTTAAAAAAATAATTGTAAAAAAAACCGGTTTGCACACACACACAACCACACACCAAACCAAATCAAGCAACGGTAGTTAATTAAAAATTGAACGGAAAAAAGTGAGGAAATTGTCGTGTAAAAATTTTCTTTAAAAAATTTTTTTTTTTTTTTAATAATATTTATCCTATTTTCCTATTTTTAATGTCTAAAAAAAAAAAAACAAGAAATAAAAAAAAAAGTTTTTTTCAAAATATTTTTAAAGGATTTTTTTTGTGGTTTTTGGACGAGGGGGTGTTTTATTTGGAGGGGGGGGGGTGGGGGGTTTTTAGAAAGAAAAAAATCAAATAAAAGTCCATGGTCCAGGGATTGGCAATAATTTTGGAATGTTGAAATGGAATGGGGAGGGGGTGTTGAAGAAAAGGAAAGGGAAAAATTTTGGGAATAGGACTTTTGAGAAATTATAATTTCTTATTTTGCATAAGCAAAATTTTAATAATTAACCAAAAATGAAGAATATATTTACACTTTTTGAAGTAACTATTAAATTTATGGTCTTTAAAAACTTAAAACAATCCAAAAGGAAATTTTTTATCAATAATAAACAAAAAGAGAAAAGATATTATTTTCTTGACGAGAAGAAAGAGCACGTGCGTCTATGTATAGTTGTTCTGTCCCTCTTTTTCTCGCTCTCTTGTCTGTCTCTATCTCTGCTACTCCAATTGTTTTATTATAATTTAATTTAATAAAAAAAAGTGGTGCAATAACGAATATAAAAAAAAAATCAAAATAAATTTATTTAATGCAAAAATCAAAATTGTGCTTAAATTATAAAAGAAAAAAAAATTTAGTTTAATTATTTATAATTAATAAAAAAAAATATATAAATTATTTTTTTTTTAATTAAAATAGAAAAGAGAAGAAAAAGGAAATAAAAGAGAGATAATCTAGGAAAAAAAGTATAAATAAAATCAACAACCAAAAAAAAGGGAGAAAAAAAAAGGAAGTGAAAGAAAGTGAAATAAAAGAAAAAAAGAAATAATATTTTTAATAGTAATCGATGAAAATCAGTAAGAGTAAGTAGAGTTGTCAATATTATTTGGCGAGTGCGCGAGTGTGATGAAATTTCTATATGAATGAGTTTCGATTTTCAACAATATATAAAAGAGGCAAATTCTGTGGTGAGAAAATTCGAAATTAATATAGAAATTGCGGGAGAACGCCCTGTGGAATCATCGTCTCCATGAAGCACACAAGGCAAAATGGTACGAGAGAGACAACTTTGGGTTGGGTTACCCGAACCAGACAGGATACGAGAGCATTTTAAAAGGTAAATATTTGCATGAACAGTTTTTTTTTCTATATATATTTATATTTGAAAAGTTTTATTTAAAATTGAAATAATCAAATTTCCTTCTTATAATTACGTAATAAATAAATTGAAATATTTTTTGTAAAGAGAAACGTGCGTATTGTGTGGTTATGTCAGAAGAGATCAGAAGAGATATAGAAATGTGTCCCCGTAGTTGATTGATAGTAGAAAGATTTTTTCGTTTCTCTCTTACTCTTGGCTGTTAATTTGATTAGATTATCATTATTCCCTCTAGGAAGAGAGAAAGGGCAGTTTTGTGTTTTCTTCTATTCTCGTTCTTTTGGACTGGACTGGACTGGACTGGGCAGTGTTTATATATGATCTCTCTTACTTTTTTCCCTCTCCCATTTAATTGATGTTTTTTTTTTTTTTTGATATCACGTTCACGCGCGTTTAGGTTGTCCAGTTCTGCCTGCCTGCGTGCGTGCCGGTCAAATAAATATAAACAAAATTGATGCCTGTTTTTTATTATTTATTTAATATTTTTTTTAGAATTTTATTAATTGTTTAAAAAAAAAAAATTGAAAAAAGTATAGTTTAAAAAAGAAAATTAAACTTTATTGATTTTTTTTTTAAAGAATAAAATCAGTTATTAATTTTTTCATCCTCAATAATTTTTACCAATTCTTCTTTCCTTCCTCTACAAATTATTATAAATTTTCGACCAAAAATGAATTTTTCTGTTAAAAACTGATTTATTCCAACAAAAAAAAATTTACCGAATTGAGAAAACTCTTTTTTTTTAAAATATTTTATCAAATTTGTCTATGCAACATTTTTAAAATTTTCCCAAAATGTTTATTGAATATTTGTCTCCACAAACTTTACTAAATATTTTTTTATTAATTTTTTTTTTTTTTAGGAAAGTACCGAATTTTTTTTCTCTACAAATTTACTTAAATTTTTCACCAAAATGCTAACCAAAATTTTCTCAACAAAAAAATGTATTAAATTTTTTTTGTTCTCCGCAAATTGAAAATTGAATTTTCCGTTACAAATTTGAAATAATTTTTTCTCTTAAAAACTACATTTTTAGTTGGAGTTTTTCTAAAATTATTTCGTACAAAAAATTTTACTTAAATAATTTTTTTTTTATTGAATTTTAATACAAATTTTTTTTCAGAATTTCCGTCAAAAAAATTTATTTGTTTTGCTGAATTTTCCTCGAGAAGTACAAATTTTTATTGGATATTTTCTCCAAAAAATATTTTTCTGTTAAAAACTGATTTATTCCAAAATATTTTACCGTATTTGTCTCCACAAACTTTACTAAATATTTTTTAATGTATTTTTTTTAAAGAAATTACATTTTGTTAAAATATTTTAACAAAATGTTTTTCCTCCACAACGTTTTTTAATTTTTTTTTTTAACATTTTTTATTGTTTTTTCTCTCCAAAAATTGAAAATTGAATTTTTTCTCTTAAAAACTACTTTTTTTTTGGAACTTTCCAAAATTATTTTGTACAAAAAATAATTTTTTTTTTGATTGAATTCTTTTCTAAAAATGTTTTATTGAATTTTAGTTTAAAAATTTGTGGTGAATTTTTCTCGGCAAAAACTTTTACTGCATTTTCTCGAAAAAAAAAACAAAATGTTTACCATAAATCAGTTTTTTTCCAAAAATTTTACTGAATTTTCCTCCAAAAGTAAAAATTTTTATTGGAAATTTTCTCCAAAATACTTTTCTGTTAAAAACTGACTTTTATTCAATTTTTCTGTTAAAAACTGTCTTTTATTCAATTTTTCTCCAAACAGTTAGATTTTACTGAATTTTCCTCGAAAAAGTACAAATTTTTATTAGAAATTTTCTCCTAAAATTTTTTTTTCTTTTTCAGAATTCTCCCACCTAGTCTCTTTGGGAGTCGATTTAAAAAAAATTTCTTTTTTATTTTAATGGAAACTTATGGTTAAAATAAAATAAAAATTATTTTTGGGAAAAATTTTATAAAATTAATAAAGGAATAAATGAAAAAAAAATAATCTGGCAACATTGTAACTTGACAGAGTAGTCAGTCGTCACGTATAGATTATGGTGGTGTATTTTTTGAGATATAAAAAAGAAGAAAATTCACTACACCACCACCACTACAACTGTAAACTACTTATTATAATCGAAATGCTCGCTATAAAATATTTTTTCATCATAGAAAAATAAATGTGATGACGACGAGGTTCGGTTTTTTTTGCTTTTCTGTTTGGCTCTCTTTTAGTTATATAAGTTGAATAAACTATTATTATGAGTATGAACCGCCTTAATAGGAATATATATGTGTCGGTGTGTGGATATGTGCATATATAGGCGTGAATAAAAATTCAACTAGAAAACTTTCCAAGCTCTCTATCTATCACACAGCAGTATTCAAATAATAAACTATAATGCAAATGAAATATTTAAACACATACACAGTCACATGAATACAGATTTAAAATCGAGTGCTATTTATTTCCTTCTTTTTTTCTTTTCTTTCTTTTGTTGATTCGGCTTATACTGTGTGATGATATAAGCATAAGCAGGAAAATGAATAAAAGCGACTGTAAGTAACTGAGCGAGCGAGCAAGCACTGGAATATGTTGACTGTGTAGTAGAGCGGAAAAAGCAACGTCAGCGACACTCGGGAGTCTCACATCGATGGTAACGCAAGCAATTTTCTCAAGAAGAGTGAATGAGTAATAAAGAAAGTTTGTTTCTCTTTTACTCGAATGCGTTCGTAGTTACTCGTGGGCATTGAATGTGGAACGCCGTGAAGCGATGATGTGTGGTGGACGTCGATTGCGACGACGACGGCAACAGCAACGCCAACGTCAACACAGTTTGAATTGGTCGAGCGCGGGTTTTCTTCTCTCTTTCTCATTTCGCACTTGTCGTAATTCGTTTTGCTTTTGTTCTTTTCTGCCTTTTACAAATGCACAGTATTCTCTCCTTTACACACATAGTCTTCAACAATGTTCTTTTCTGGTCTGGTCGTCAGTGCCGAAGAGAATTGAATATTTCCATCGGTTAGATTATTGGTGGTGGGGATTGGATATCGAATGAACAAAAATGGTTGCCTGTGCCCGTACGTAGTTTGCGTTGCTGCCTAGCACAGTTATCCCTTTTGCTCAAACTGGATTTAATAGTTGCCACCTTTTTTATCACTTGATGGCTATATATACGACCAATTGCTGATTGCTTTTGCTGCAAACGAATTTCTAAGACTTGATTATGGCAAAACGATTGTATAAGGCGTCATAGTACTTTGAACGGTTCAGCAAATTTCATCAAAAAAGCACAGTCGGAGAGTTTTAAATAAAACAGTATTA
This sequence comes from Atherix ibis, assembly GCA_958298945.1. Classification (NCBI taxonomy): domain Eukaryota; kingdom Metazoa; phylum Arthropoda; class Insecta; order Diptera; family Athericidae; genus Atherix; species Atherix ibis. Next base: position 81,938,779 of record OY282609.1, read on the forward strand.
ATGGAATCGTGATTATTTGTTGTTTGCTTGCTTGATTGTTTTTCTTCTTTCTTTTTATAAAAATGGCGTTTTACAAAAAAAAAATAACTTCAAAAATTAAATATAAATTTTTGATTAAATAATTTTTTTTTTAATGGCAAATTGGGGTATTGTTGCCAGATTTTTTTTTTGCTCGATCCTTTTTTGTTTTGTTGCGAGCGAACCGGTACAGGCACAAGAATTTTTGTATTAAGTGGAAAAGAATAATTTATTTGACAAAATTTCTCAAGTTGTGTTGTTTTTTTTGTTCTTTATTAAAATTTTAAATCCAGTCATAACCGCTACCCCCCATCATTAAATTAATCTTATCAAGTGGGAGACGCTAACATTTGTTATACACAACAAAAAAAAATATTTAAAAAAAATCCCCCAAAATACAAATTATTTTATTTTAAAAAAAAACCGTTCAAAGTTCAAATTGAAAAATATTCCCTCTTTTTTTTATTCTTATCTTATCGGTGATGTTTTTTTTATTAATCTTCCTTTTTTTTGAATAATTTATTTTCACAGAAAACTTGTGATAATAAGCAAAATAATTAAAACGAAAGAGGCCCCAACGGAATTGGTTATAATACCGTATTTAATTAATTATAATTTGTTTTTTTTTTCTGGCAATTATAAGATTTTTCGTACTATTCTTGTGGCAGTCCAACACTCACCTTAAGAGGGAAGGTCCTTAAACCAATAACGTCTCTTTTCAATATGGCACTACCAAAAAAAAAAAAAATTAAAAAATCCCTGATGACCGACCATCAGGGATTTTCTCTCTCTCCCCTAGCCAATTAATAACTATTGACCAGGAAAAGTTTTATTAGAAAAGGTGAGTTAGTGGTGGTTATGGCCCCCATGGTATTATGGTATGGTGACCCTTGTCTCACTGACCCTACCTACATACAAAAAAAAGACCAAATAAGAACACACAAATTACAAAAGAGAAAAAATAATAATTTTTTTTCTTTTTCTTCTAATCAATAAAATTTATTATTTACAATTTTCTTCTGCTTCATCTCCATTATTATTATAGATATTTTGTAGACTTTTACTTTGGACTGTCGGCAAAGTAAGGATGGGGGGAGGTGGTGGGTTAATATTTACTCCTTATTTTTAGTAATAATTTTCCTTATCTAGTTTTTGGGCAAAAAAAAAAAGTTTTTTTTTTCTTATATAAAAATATTCGGTTTTCCTTAAAAAAAATTTTTAATTGGACATTTTTTTTTTGGTAGTATGAGGAAAAGTGTTTTTGTTTTGTTTTTATTTATTTATAATAATTCAAAACAAAAAATATCAACCTTGGGATAATTATGGACAGGTAGGCAGGCGGGACTCAAATTTATCTCGTTCTGTTGCTGTGTTGTTGATATTTTTTTAACAAAACAATTTTTTTCTCTTATATTATTATGGGAAAGTTAGAATTTGTGTATATTTTGTGTAGATTTGAATTTGTCCGTTCATTTTCTGTCTAAAAACACAATTTCGGTACATATGGCAGGCAAAAAAAAATTACATATTTTTGTCAAAAATACCAACAACAAAAAAAACCAATTTCACAACAGATTTTTTTTTTAAATAATTTATTTTTACCCTTAATAAAAAATGAAAAAAGAAAAAGAAAATTTATCCTCAAAAACAACAAGTCAGTTATTACAGATTGATTCGAAACGTACACGTATATTTGGCAACGTTGCGTTCTATTTACATTTTGTATTAAATTTTTTTTGAGCAAAGAGCAAACGGCGGCGGGATTGGTTATTATGAGTACGACGGTTTCTACTATACCCAAAAAACACGATTGCACACACACACACACATGTACAGCAAAAATTTGGGAATTTCATTCCGATTTGATTTGAATGTGTGTGAAAAGTTGGTTCGGTTTTTGACATCGGCTGTTGTATAATAGGAGAAGTGAGATGCGAGTTAGGTCGACGTTGAGGTGTGTGTGCGTTATCGGTGAATGCAGTGCCGCTTTTTGCCCACTCCCGTCGCTCATTAATCATTTGAACAAAAATGCTACTAGTAGTCATGGAAGTCAGCGGAGTCAGGAGAGTCAGTTGGGGGGGGAAACTGTTTTGTGCTGCGACGTATTTTTTTTCATTCTTTTTCTCTCTTTTGTTCGTTTTTCTTTTAGTTTTTGTCGCTTGAAGTTGAACGTTGAACGTTGTCAATATAATAGGAGGGAGGGAGGCTCTTGCTTGCATCTCGTTTATCCGTTTCATTGTTAGAGCATGTTTCTTATCGTTTTCTTCTTTGTTATTATTGTCGCGTTTAGATTATTCTTCTTATCTCTTTTATTCTTCCTCTTTCTTTTGTACTGACTATATGGAATTTGGTTTCTCTTCTCTTTGCCATTAAACAGACAATATTTTTTTTTTTTTTAGTTTGTTACATTTGCATTCCCGTTTGTTAATCGAATATAGTATTTGCATTATTATTGACGGAGGGAAAAGGATAAAAGATAATTTGAAGACGGATTGCAAATGATAATAAGAGGTAGAAAAAAAAACCCAACAAAATAGAACCACGTATGGTATATGGGCATTTGAATCTAATGTGGTGAGATGAGATGAAATGGGAAGTCAATTTTGTACGCGTGTGATAAGAATAAAAGAAAGATTCCATGAGTAAGATAAAAAAAAATATGGACAAAAAAAAAGATGGCTAATAAAATGTGACTGATTTTATTTAATTGGTTTTTTTCCTCCAATTTTTTCTTAATTTCGGTTGTTTTATCAGGTTTTTTTAATAATAATTATTTTTAAGGAGGGAGGGGGCAAGGGGGGATTTGGTTTCTAGGAAGAAAAAAAATGACAACAGATCCGTTCGGTAAATATTTTTTAAAAAAAAGCCAAAAATGTGTGTGATTTTGTTGTATCCTTTTTGGTCCTCTAAGTTGGTAGAGTTGTTTTTATTTTAAAGTTAAAATTTTTAATAGTAATTTTTTAAAAACCAACGGTTGATGAAGAGATTTCGGGTAAATATTCTTGAAAAATAAAATTTTTTTAAGAAATTTCGGGTAAAAATTCTTGAAAAATAAATTTTTTTGAAGATTTCGGGTAAAAATTCTTGAAAAAGAAAATTTGAAGAGATTTCGGGTAAAAATTCTTGAAAAATAAATTTTTTTGTAGAGATTTCGGGTAAAATATTCTGGAAAAATAAAATTTTTTGAAAAGATTTTGGGTAAAAATTCTTGAAAAAAAATTTTTTTTGTAGAGATTTCGGGTAAAAATTCTTGATATAAAAATTTTTTGGAAAGATTTCGGGTAAAAATTCTTGAAAAAAAATTTTTTTTGTAGAGATTTCGGGTAAAAATTCTTGAAAATAAAATTTTTTGAAGAGATTTCGGGTAAAAACTCTGGAAAAATAAAATTTTTTTAAGAGATTTCGGGTAAAAATTCTTGAAAAATAAAATAAAATTTTTTGAAGAGATTTCGGGTAAAAATTCTTGAAAAATAAAAAATAAATTTCACCTTTTTTTTAAAAAACAAAAAAAACACTCCAAAGTTCTCTGGTATTTTTTAATAATAAAAATAAAAACACAAAAAAAGAAGAAGAAAAACTTAACCGACGACTGGTTTGAGTATATGAAGAAAGGTTTGCCAAGCCTATTCTGACGTTTCCAGCATTTATTATATTATTTAAAAAAAGGAAGAAAAAAACCAACTGTGTCCGTCAAAATTGATCCAATTTAAAAATCTATTCAATTTAATTGGTTTTTAAAAACTTTTTACGAAATTTTTTTTTTCTTTTCTTATTATTATGGGAGTTACTACTATTTGCTGCGTGGTATATGTGAAAAAAACGTATTATATTAAAATGAAATTGATTAAAAGGAAAAAAAATCATTGAACGCGGATGATGGAATGTATAGGGGGGAAGGAATTAGGCACGATTTAATTTTTTTTTTTTTTTTGCTAAACACATGCGCATTTTGTCGGCCCGGGAAGTACCTTGGTAACTGGTGGGAGGTAACTGTGGTAGGTTTAGGTGCCTGGTTCTGTGCACACGGGACACACACACACACACAGGCACTTCCAAATAAAAAATTCTTATGCGCCTCAAATTCTTATAAATTATGCAAAAAAAAAAATTCTGGCAATTTTGTTTTTTCTCAAAATTTTATTTGTTTTTAATTTTTTTTAAGACAAGCAAAAATTAATTTAAAAAAAAGTAAAAATTTGTTTTCTTTTTTAATTTTATTATAGAAATTTTGGAAATTGCCAAAAAGTAAAATTTTTAATTTGTTTCTGAGAAAATAAATTTACGAAATTCCTTAAACTCTTTTTCCACAGTTTGGTAATAAGAATTGGTTAAAAGAGTAAAAGAGAAAAATAAGCAAACTATTCATTCCATGGCAGGGTGCAAAAGGCAAGTAAAATTTGAGAGTACATTTTCTGTATTACTCATGCTTAATGTTAGCTGTCTCTATCGTATACCGTACACCAACACCATACATTGTATTTTTTTTTTCCAATGTGCCCTTTAAAAGGGCTATAATTTCGTCATAAACTGTAGTGTGTAAATTTGTCGTCAAACAAAATACCTGCGAGTACGCACGCACACACATGCAGCCATTTTTGGTTTATGCACGGTGAAGTCAAAAACTAATAATAATAATAATAATAAAAAACTATATATATATCGTCCATTTCTCTCTGCCCTATTGCGTGAAATGGACACAAGCAAGAACGAAGGAAAAAGAAAGACTGATTGAATAAATAGTTGTGCCTGTACACACACAAGATTTTATTATGGATGGAATGAACTCTTGAATATGTTCCGTCTCGTTTTGCTTTGCTTAGTTCGTTTTTTTTACACTCTCTCTTATGCTACGCGCTGTCCGTTTATTTACCCATCCTCATTCGCCCGTTCAACCGTTCACTATTTCGCACTGTCAAAACGACGACGACGACGACGGCTTTTCTCAAGGAAATGATTTAAATTAGAAATGATTGTACAAGAAGAAAAAGGATAAAAAGAAGAGAAAAAAATGTCATAGTGCGTCACTTTTGCGCACATACTCGTATCGGATTGTTCGGTTATTATCATCAACATCAGCCATAACCGAGAGAGGCAGGCAGGCAGGCGGGCAGTGTTTTCATAACCTAACCTTCTTCTTCTTCTTCTTCGTCTTCTGCTAATTTAGTTCTTGTTTCCTCTTCTCGTGTGGGGTAGATAACTCTACGGCCATCATCGTAAATATCATATTCCGCCTGTTATAATCTATCTCGCGTGTGTACAGATAATACGTGTAGAGTTGTGCATGGATTTGTGTTCTTTTTTTTTTTTTTTTTTTTGATAGGAAACGATTTACAAAACAAAAACAATCGTCTACGATTTTCCATCACACATTCTCTCTCTACCTTCGCTATAAAAACATTGTCATTTTAGTCCGCTCGCTCGCTGTCCTGTCTTGTCCGTTCATAATAATTAAATTGCAAGTCATTTTGCACAATTTATTTAATTTGGATTTGTTTTTTTCTCTCTCTCTCTCTCTCTCTCTCTCTCTCTCTCTCTCTCGACTTTTTCGCATTTTTTTTCTTTCTTTGAAATCATAAGAAGAAAAATCGATTGTTGTTTGTTTGTGTTAGAGCGGGAAGAGGGGGTTGTTTGGTTTCGTTGGCTGATTTTTATGGTGAAATTGTATTGTGAAAAAAATGGAAATAAAACGTAAACATTTGAAAAAACATTCAAGAATATTTCTTATTCTCTGGATGAGAGAAAAAAAATTGTTCATATAAAAAAAACAATTTGAAGAAAAATAAAACTGGGAATTTTTCAAGTGCCAAACAAAAACTGTCATAAAAACAAACTTTGAAATTTTCTTAAAAAAGAGCGGCAAACCACCACCTTCCCCCCCCCCAAAAAAAAGAAGAAAAAATCAAAATATTTTTAAAACGTGAATAAAAATATAGAAAAAACTCCTTTATTAGCCATTTTAATTTTGTTCGTTTTTTTTTTTAATTTGGATTCTTCCAATTTTGAATTTAAATTTTGTTTAAAAAAAAAATCCCAAAATAATGTGAAAAATTTTAATAAAAACTAAATTAAATATTACCTCCTCTAATAGATTATTTTTGTTGTTGTTGTTGTTTTTTTTATGTCTTTTTTTGAGCATATACGAAAAAAAAATGCAAAAGAGAGAATGGAAATAAATAAAAAAAAAAGAGAACAAAAACTATGATCGGAATAAAAAAAAATAAAAAAATTTTATTTTGTGTGTGAATGGCTTGTTTTAGAATATTGTATGTACAAGAAGAGATGGAGGAGTGAGTAGAGCAGAAAAGGAGAGCCAGGCAAAATTGATTACGATTGGAATAGCCTTAATCCCATTCACACACATACGTACGAGTTTTGTACACACACACATGAATGCATGGATCCATAACCTGGAGAAGAAGAGAGGAGTGTGTGCGAGCGAGAAATTTTGAAGTACTGACCTGTGAGCTGATGGAACCATTATCTCAGTGTTGGTTGGAATGTGTGTATTTCGTTTTGTTGGAGGGGGGGGAGACGTTTTACAATTGAAGAGTACGTCGCCGTGTGCTCTTCAAAAGTTTTGGTGTATTTGTGCGCTTGTGTAAAGATAAGATGATGATAGAAGAAGAAGAAGAAGAACGAGAACACGTTGACTGTGTGTGTGTGTGTAAAAATACGGTTTAATGAGTTCACCAAAGTTTTCTCTTCCCTCCAATTTTTGTGTCTTTAACTCTCTTCTTTCTGCTTTATCGACCATGTGCACGTCCGTTCCTGTTTTTCATTTTCTACTTTTTTTTTTGCGTCTAGTAGGTTCATCTTTCTCACACTCATCGATTTTCCTCCTCTACCATTCTTGTTAGAGGTTGCCTTATACTTCGTGTGTGTGCCTGTGTACGTGTTAGATATGATTTCTCAGTATGATGGTCGCTGTTGCCAAACGTTTCTTCTATTACGTAATTTTTACAATAATAAATATTTTCTCCCATCATATCTCCCCTTTATTATTTATCCATCAATGATAATATAGAAAAGTAAATTATGTTTTTTTACTATTAGTTTTTTTTCTCTTCAATTACTATTATTTAATATTAATTAATTATATTTCAAGTTTAATAACTTAAATTTTTCTCATAACATTATATCATCTCCTATTAACATTATTTGGATATTATTGACATCGAGAATTAATAAAAATTTACTTTTACTAAATAATTATTATTTTTGCGTCTTAATAATTATTATTATACAATAGACGAGAATATTTTTAAGCGATTATAGAAAGTAATAGTTTTCAAATAGCAAAAAACCCACAAAATTTATAAAAAGTAATAGTTTTCAAATAGCAAAAAACCCACAAGTAAACAAAATTTTGCTTTTATTTTTCTAGAATTTTTACCCGAAATCTCTTCAAAAAAATTTATTTTTCAATAATTTTTACCCGAAATCTCTTCAAAAAATTTTATTTTATTTTTGAAGAATTTGTACCCGAAATCCTTTCAAAAATTTTTATTTTCCAAGAATTTTTACCCGAAATCTCTTAAAAAAATTTTATTTTTCAAGAATTTTTACCCAAAATCTCTTAAAAAATTTTATTTTTAAAGAATTTGTCCCGAAAACTCTTCAAAAAATTTTATTTTTCAACAATTTTTACCCAAAATCTCTCCAAAAAATTTTATTTTTCAAGAATTTTCTTCCCGAATTGTCTTCAAAAAATTTTATTTTATTTTTCAAGAATTTTTACCCAAAAAATTTAAGGGAAGAAAATAGTAAGAAAATCCACCCTTCAGAGGAGAAAAGGGGGATTTTTTTTTTTAAATAATTTTTATTCTTTTTTTTTTTTAAATATTTTTAATGTAATTTTTAATTTGTAAAACTCTCTCTTTCTTCCATTAAAAAAAAAAAAGAGACAGGAAAATAATTATTTTTTCTCTCTTATTATTTACGTCATAAAAATAATTGATTTTTTAAAGAATTTTTATTTTTATTCAATTATGAATGAGAGGTTGTGGCTACTATTATCCATAAACCATCATAATCTATCTCCTGCGACGAAAATAAGAGAATAATTTTTGGATTTTTTTCTCCTAAATGGAATAATGGAAATTTTTATTATTACATAATTTTTTTAAGATGGTAAAAAGGGTGGGGGGGGTGGTGTTCGGGGTTTGTTTTGTGACTTTAATTGATATCATAAAGCAAACAGAAGAATAGCCTAGCCACAAGATAAGTTTGGTTATTTAAAAATATGAATTTTATTTTCATAAATTCAATTACGTAAATAAATATTAAATAAAAAAAAGAAATGTTTTTTTTTTTGGTTGGCAACAATGTCTTTAAAAATTTGTTCGGTAATTTTTTCTATTATTTATTTTCATTCTGGTTTCTTTTTCTATTGAGTTCTTAATTATCCAGAAAGCAATGTTGTTAAATGGGAAATTTTAATAATGTGAAAAGAGACACTACCTCAAAAAGAAACAAAAAAGAGACGTTTAATAGGAAAAGAGAGAAATATCGAAAATAATTTTAAGTGCATATAAATTTCAGTGCCGATAAAAGAGCGTTTCAAGATGTTATGTGAAAAGTGACACAAAGAAAAACAAATATTCTCTCTAATTTTTCTTCTAACAATTAAATTGTTCTCTAGAAAAAAAAGAGCATTTGCACCTAAACCTGCTCTTGTCATCTTCTTCCTTTAACATAATAACTGTAAAAAAAAATAAAGTTTACCGAAAAAAAAAAATATTTTATAACAAAAATTGAAATTTAATTTTTTATCCAAAAATTTTGTCCATAAATTTATTATTTTCACATAATTTAAAAAAAATTGAATACGTTAATTCACTAATTTTTACAGAACTTATTTTCTATTATTTTAATGAGAGTTTTCCACGAATTTTCCCATAATTTCGATATAAATTTTATTACAATTTTTTCAATGTTTTTTAACCTATAAAAACTATTCCAATTTTTCCGATGACATCATAACTAATAAAAAAAAAATTAAAAATAAATAAAATAGAAGAAAAAAAACTCAGTTTTTTCTTTTTGTCCCATTTACTCCTTGTTCTTCTTCCTACCAAACTCAACTACGTAATCAATTATGATGTAATGGCCGCAAGAAGATCAGTTCAAATAGTAATAAAAGATTCTAATTTGTAAATAGAACAAAACAAACGAGAAACCAAAAAGAAAAAAACCCACATACTAAAAGCGATGAATTAGAACGAAACAAAAAGTTTGGTTTTGTTTTTTGGTTTTTTTTTTTTTTTTTCATTGTCAATGTCAGGCCAATGCACGCAATTTTTTTTACGCAGTTCTCACTCGCTCTACTCCTAAGCACGGAGCTATCGTTCGGTCCTTTCATGCTGTAAGTAATAAGGAGGGAAAATAGTAGCTTTGCATTTGAGTAACTCCTTTTTTTCTTTTTCTTTTCTTGACTACATATCTCTTTTCTTCTTCTTTATATAAATATGTTAATTATTCTTGTTCTCTTTCGTTATTATTGTTTATATAATAATTTTTTTTTCAATTTTTAAATACTGGCGGTAATGGTGGTGGTGGTGGTGGTCCGTCCCCTATTTATTATTGCCACCATTCTATATAAAAATTGTGTGCCTCTCTTGTAGTGACCAATGCGGAAATCAGCAAGACAAATTCATATAAAATATTTAATGGCCAAAAACGAGAACTTATTTTAATGTATAATTTTGTAGAAGGACTACTTATTTACAAAAGGAAAAAAGAAAAAAAACCTATTTTATTCGAATGCGGGTGAAAATAAAAGTTTTTCTTCTTCTTGTTCTGGGTTTGATAATTAATGTGTGTTTATTTGAGTGTGTGTGTGTGTGTTTGTGCGGTAGCAATAAAATAATATAAAAACCGGAAGTGCATTCCTTCTTCCTATTCTCAATTATTAGTTAGTTTGTGTATGTTTCGATTTGAATTGAATTGAATTGAATTTTATTTTATGATTTTTTTCTTTTATTATTTAAAAAGTGTGACATTTTTTTTTCTTCTAAAATTTATATTAAAAATAATATTTAGAAAAATAATTGGGAAGAAAATTTAAAATTTAGGGAATAAAAATAACAAAAATATTAACATACACACACGAGCTAATAAAGAATAAAGAGAGATGAATGATGATGAGGAGACTATCAATGGAAACGGCCATTTTGTTGTTCATCGTTCCGTGTGGTGGTGGTACTCATGCGTGGTGTGTTACGTACGAAAATTATTGACGGTGTGTGTAGGTGAGCTCCGCGCTGTCATGCACGTACAGAACTATTTTTTTTCTGAAAGGGCATTAGGTAGAGTGGGGAAGGGGGGATTTTTATTAGAATATTTTGCGTTCTTTTGATGAGAAGAATTTTTAAAGTTTTTTTTTTGGCTGCAAGAATTTTGCGACAAATTTGTTTGGATTTTGTGATAAAATTTTAGGGTTTTTGGGGGAAGGGGCGGGGGTGGATTTGTGTGTGTGTGCGTGCATGCATTCCCTTCTAATTTTGACAATAATTGCGTATTTTTGATTTTATCCCTTCTAATTTTGACAAAATATTTTGTACTTTTTGAGTTTTTTTTTGAACATATTTATTTCTGGTTTTGGTTTTTTGTTAATAATTTTCAAAAATATAAAAAAAACTAATATTTTGACAGAAGAAAAAAAAAACTCAATGTGGAAAAAAGTGAAAATTTAAAAAAAAAAATAATTGCCAGAATTAAATTTAAAAATAGAAAATTAATAAAAAAAATTTTGTTTTTTTTCAAACAAATTAAAAAAAATTAAAAATAAATATTAAAAAAATTTTTTAATTCAAAAGAATTTTTTTAAAAAAAAAAACTTAACAATTTCAATTAAAATTAATGTGCGAAAAATAATATAAAATAAATATGGCAGCGTGCATTTACCAAATGTATATAATTGGGGGGGAGGGGGTTTAATTAAGAAAAATTTCTCATTGCTTAAAAAAAAGAACGGGGGAGCTACGAAAAAACTAATTATCGATTTTCGGTATTATTCGTTTTTTTTTATTTTTTATTATTGAAAATAGTTTATTTTATTTTTACATATTTTTTTTCTCTCTATACTTTTTCTCATTGCTTTTATACTTAAAGTAAAACAAATTTTTTTCTATTTTGCTCTAATAATAAATAATCGATTGAGATGGAAGACGTGTGATTGATGGGTAGCTTCGGACTAAATAAATGTACGGAGGGGAAAGAAATGAAAAAATACCAACGATTTACGTACGTACACGTACTGTAGATGTGATTACAAAATAGCACCGTAAGTAAAGATATGTATATGCACATCCAATGCATACATACTTGCTGCTGTCAATGCTTTTGTTGTATTTTTTTTTTTTTTGTAACTTAATGCGGTAACGCGTGCATAAAAAATAGATGGTGAGAAAAGGATACAAAATGCCAGAGATGGGAAAGAACCGATGAGACAACAAAACAAAACAGGGGCAGTCATGAAATTGATGTAGGATGGAGTACACCGAGGGGTGGAAAGAGATAAGGCAGACTTACTCAAAAACATTATAAAAAGAATTGTTGAAGGCAAAAAAAAAAAAAAACCGATCAACAACAGTCGACGAAGAAAAATGAGTCACGGACGACTGTTGTTGATCGACGACTGTTGTTGATTGGTGGACAATTTTTTGCTAGAAAACTTTTTAATAAAAAAATTTTTCGGCGGAGAGGATTTTTTGGCTAAACAAATTTCTTGTGGAGAATTTTTTTGCTAAAAAATTTTTCAGTGAAGAAATTTTTGCTAGAAAGTTTTTCGGTGGAGAATTTTTCCGTTAAGAATTTTTTGGTAAAGAAATTTTTGCTAGAATATTTTTCGGTGGAGAATTTTTTTGCTAAAAAATTTTTCTGTGGATAATTTTTTGCTAGAAAGTTTTTCGGTGGAGAATTTTTTCCGTTAAGAATTTTTTGGTAAAGAAATTTTTGCTATAAAACTTCGGTGGACAATTTTTTGCTAGAAAACTTTTTAGTGAAGAAATTTCTACTAGAAAATTTTTAGGCGTAAAATTTTTTTGCTAAAAAATTTTTCTGTGGAGAATTTTTTGCTAGAAAGTTTTTCGGTGGAGAATTTTTTGGTAGCAGAACAAAATCGTATATTATACTAGACGCACGGTATAATCGAAGCTTAAGTATCGATACTATATAAGTATGCACGTCGTCCTTCCCTTCCGTTCACGATAAATTCCTTCTCTCCTTGTTCTCTTCTCTTTGTTCTGCATATTGTCGATGTGCTCATTAAATATTCTTGTCACTAAGAAAAAGTCAGACAATTTCCCTGTTTTCCTCTCAATCCAATTTTAAATTTTAATCATTTTCTTTGTTACCTTAATTATTTTATAATTTTTTATTTAAAACTTTTTCCACTCTTGCTGAAAAAATATGTCCTACTTTATTCTTCTGTCTAGTTAGTCAAAAAAGTAGTTCTGCTTATAAAAATACAAAAAAATATAACTTTGTTTTTTTTCTTGCATAAAATAATTAAAAGAATTAAAGAAAAAAAATCCACTCAATAATCAATCGATGGAGAGAATAAGATTAGTCGCTACGAGAAGGAGAAAGATGGAGAATACCAAAAATTGTGTTTTAGTTTGTTTTTTGAGCAGAAAAGTTCTCAGTGGTTCTGTTTATTGTGCTCGGTAATGATTGGTTGTTCCTGTTGTTGAGAGAACAGGAGCGAAAAGGAAGGAAAAATCTCGATTAGAAAATATATTGAAATTAATTCACAGCATTTTCTCATTATTATTTATTTATTATAATTTTTGATTATTTTATTTTGTATTGTTTTGATTTGGAATATAATCTATGATGTAATTGACAGTTGGTCCGGGTAGAGAGAGAGAGAGAGAGTAAGTAAGAAGAGCGAAAAACGAAAAACATTATGTCATGTTATGCGAGGAGAGACCAGAGACAGGGAGGAAGATATAAAGGGAAAAGAATGAGATACAAAAACCATATTGCTGAAGTGTGGTGAATTGTTGAATTGAGGAGGAGGAGAGTATGAATGGGCACACGTGGAGGCCAATATTTGCACTTTTTTGGAGCTGCTTTGCTTTTTTAAATTTTTTTTTTTTTTGATAAATAAATAATGAATGAAGTGTGCTAACTAAATAAAGTAAAATTAGATATTCCGATGGCCTTGATTAGCGGCCATCCACGAGCTTACCACCTATCCACCCTGTTCGCCTGTTTGCTGCCTCTTTACCATCAAAAGAATGTAAATTTTCTTACTTATCGGTAAGAATTTCCCATCGATTGATTATCTTTCCCTATTTTCGATTTATTTATTTTACTTAATTTTTGTTTGTTGTTTTAGATTAAAAAAAAAATCATTTTTGTTCAAAATTATTTTGTTGAGGTTTTTTGTTCATTTTTTTGTTTGAATTTTTCTGATCAAAAAAAAGAACTGATCAAAAAACTGATCAAAAAAAAGAATTTTTTTATAACTGATCAAAAAAAAGAATTTTTTTATAAAATCAAGTCTTTAAAAAAAAAAGTTCTTGTTTTGCTCTTATTTTTTTTTAAATATGTGGTATTTTTTTCAAAATTACTTTTTATTGTAAAGCCTTTAAATTGTTCATTAAAAATAATTTTAAAAAAAAATTATAAAAATTAACGAAAATAATTTTAAAAAAAATTGAAAAAAATTTTTAATATTAATTTTATTGATATAAAAAGTGAATTCTCTCATTTTTTTTTGGGTGAATTCGTTTATTTTTTGGGTTCATTAATTAATTTTTAATTACATTTTGTCCTAAAAAACGCAATAAAAATATAAAAGGGGCCATTTTTAAACATTTATTTAAAAACTTTTTAAAGAAAAAACCTTCAAAATATTTTTTTTCAAAAATCCGCAAAAAATATTTAACATTTTTTAATTTTTTTTTATTTTTTTTTGGGTGAAGTTGCTCTTTTTTTCGTATTTTAATTCTTAATACAATTGTGTCTCAAAACAGACAATAGAAAAATATAAAAGAAGACACAGTAAGAATTAACTTAAAATGTAAAATTTTAAAAAATTGACAATACAAAAAAAAGACAGAAAATTGACAAAAATGAAAACAAAATTTTAAAAGGCAAAAAGAGTCAGCAAAAAATATTTAAAAATTTAGAAAAGAGGAAATTTTTTTTAAAAGTAATTCAAAAAATAGAAAAATTAATTAAAAAAATGGCCACTTTTATTGAATTAGTTTCTTAGCAATAAAAATTGTCAAAAAAATGAAGAAAACTTTTAAAAAAATAAGCTTAAACAATTTTGGTTTTTTTTAATTTAAAAAAAAGAAAAAATATTAAATTTTTTTTTATTTTTTGGGTGAAGTTGCTTCTTTTTTTTGGATTTTAATTTTTAATTAATTTATGTTCCAAAAAAGACAATAAAAAATATAAAAGAAGATAGAGTAAAAAATTAGCCTAAAATGAAAAAAATTTAAAAAAAAGAATCAATAAAAAATATTTAAAAATTTTGAAATTTTTTTTTTCTTTTGGTTTTTGTAATTTTTTCAAAATATTCCCAAAAAAATACAATAGAAAAATAAAAAAAAACAGTACAAATTAACTTCAAATGAAAAAAAAATTTTTTCAAAAGACGAAAGTTCAGCAAAAAAATTTTAAAAAAGTATTTTTATTTAAAAGAATTTAAAAAAATAAGAAAAATTAATTAAAAAAATTGCCACTTTTATTGAATTAGTTTTTTACACGTATTAAATAATAAAAATTACAAAATATTTTTTAAAAAAATAATTGCATTTTTCTACTAAAAAGAACAAACAAAAAACCAAGAAAATTCAAATTTACACCGAAAAATGCCAAATTTACACTGAAAAATTCTAAATTTGGTTCCTAAAACAAGCTAAATGGTAAAAATATGGCAAAAGTGGTGAAAAATAAATGGTGTGATTGGAAACGTGTCCGAGGTGAATCCGCCATTTGTTTCTGTTATTGCTAAAAGGAACAAAAATCAGCACACAAGGTGGGTGTATGGGCGTTGTTGTTGTTTATAAAAAAAATATTTTTTATTTTATTTTTAATAAGCTTTGCACAGAAACTGTTGCTGATAATTTTCTGGTTTTTGACTTTTTTTTTTTTTACTACAACAAAAGGTCAAGTCAGTTATTGATATTTAAAAATATGATCCCTCGCCGTTCCCCCACCCGCCATTCTCTTCTACTAATAGTAGCCGTCAATATTAATTTGATTATTTTTATGAATATTTTAATTTCTGTCAATTCTCGAATATCGACAAAAAAAAACAAAAAATAACAGCAACAAACAAAAATAAATTAAAAAAGCAAGTTTTCTTTTTAAAATGTTTTTTTTTATTTTTTATTATTAATTATTTAGCAAAATTAACAAAAATTTTGTACTGTTGGCGTTTGTTACGCTTTATGCTGATACCATTTCTAGGTAGTGTGTGTGTGTGTGTCTGCGTTTGTACGAATAGGCAAATTTAAAATCGACCAATCAGAGCTGCTGGCGGTAGTAGTAGTAGTCACATAGTAACAACAGATGAGCAGCAGCATTATTAAAATGGCGACACATCAATCAGCTGTTGTGTATTATTGTCATAAGGCGCGACATCTTTATTTTTTTTCTTTTATTACGTTTTTTTCCCTGACTCTGTTTATTTTTTTTTTTTTTAATAATTAATGAGTAAAAAAAACGTGGAAATAGAAATAAAAAACTTTAAATAAGAGGAGTCATGGTCTTAATTTAATCAATAAGAAAATAAGAAAAAAAATTAAATTATGATGATGATGAAGGTTAACGTGATTAATTTTTGGAACGTTAAATTTTTTGTTTTTTTTAGGTTTTATTTTCATTTTGGAATATAATTAATTTGAATTTTTATTTTTTTATTGAACGAAAATTTCGTTTTTTTTTCTCTTCTAAACTTAACCTAAACTGACTTTTTTTTACTTGGAAATTTGTCTCGTTTCATCCATCTCAGGGGACCCGCCTTTCTCCTGTCACATTTAACGGCCTAGTTTAATTTTTTGATTAATTTTGATCGAATTTTTAAAGTTGTTTTTTTTTTGTTTTTTTTAAACTACATAGGAAAAAAACCTTAAAGTTGAAAAAAATATATAAAAAATAACCAATTTTGTTTTGTTGTCCTTCGTGTTGTTTGGGGAGGTGGGGAGCAGTATTTGTATGCATTTGTGGCTGGTTGCGCTTGTTAGTATCAAGAAAAAGTTCTGATTTTGTACGGATTTGTGAGGACTTTTAATAAGTTGAGGAGAGAAAGGGGGGAAGAATGTTATACGACAATATACGAGGTCTGTTTAAAAAGTATCTCGAATTTTGTGTTTTTTTTTCAAAAATTACTTATTTATTCATAAATTCCTATTTTGTCCCCTTCAAAGTAATCCCCATCAGATATTATCCCCCACACTAGTGCCAACGTTTTTTCCAATCCTCGAAGCACTTCAAAAAATCATTTTTTGTGATCTTGTTCAGCTTCTCCTTCGATGTCGTCTTTATCTTCTCAATTGTAGCGTAGCGTAGCGTCAGTCAAAAATTAACTGAACATTCAAAATGGCCGAACTTGTCGGCATAAGTAAGTGACATGAGTACCAACATAACGCCACCAAAAAATTGAAAATCGAATATACGTAACCCGTGGAAATTCAAAATTCGCGACACTTTTTGAACGGAAAAAACAACAAGAAAACAACACTGAAAAAAAATTATTTTTAATATTTTCCTATATTTTGTGGTGTAGGAGGAGCGAGGGGGTGGATTATGTTTAAATAAATAAAACTGTTGACATTTTTCTTTTAGGACAAACGATTGGGTGGGTTCTTCTCGTTTCTGTTGTCATGGAGGATTCTTGAAGAAATTTTCTTTTACTCAAAAAAAATACTTTTAAAAAAAAAAAGTAAAATCCTTTTTTTTTTGTGGTGAAAAAAAAATGCCAAAAAAATAATAATTTATTGAGAAAACAATGGCCAATTTTTGAATTTGTAACAATTTTTCTTTAATTTATTACCTAAATTATCAACAATAATTTTTGATGTTTTTTAAATTTTAATTTTCTTAATTCTTTTTCTTGAGTTTTTTTTGTAAATTTTAAATCCACTAAAAGCCCTCCAAAAAAAAACAAATAACCTCAAAATTTATTAATTGAATTTATTTGAAGTTGAGAAGAAAAAAATTAACGATTCGTGTTCTATTTTTATTTGCCTCGACATTAATAGTAACGGTAGTAGTCGTCGTCGTCATTGTAGTCGGTACTCCTAGTCGGAAGGAGAAGGAAGCATTTGGTTTGCCGTTAATTAATGCGATGACACGTGTCGACCATATTGAATGGGCTCTTTTTTGTCTTCTTCTTTCCTTGTCATTCATATCAATCGATTTGGTTTTATTTATCGTTTTTTTTTTTTTTTTTTTGTTTGTAAGAAAAACAATCAAGGTTGTCAAAATGGATACAAGTTTTTTTTTTATTTTTTATGAGAAGATAATTTCCGTATTTTTCTGGTTGAACTTTGCAATTTTCGATTATTATTTTTATCACAAATTTTTGTTAAAATTTCCAAATTGAGTATTTATTTTGAAAAGAAAAAATTTCGGTTTTATTTGTTAAATAAAAATCTTAAAAGTATGTCAATTTTTTATCAAAATTTTTCGAAATAAATAAAAAAAAAACAGAGCACAAACTTTTACAAAAAAAAAAAATTATTTCCTAGAATTTCGTCAAGGTGAGAGAACATAGACGCAATTTTTGTTTTCGTATTTGAATTTTTTTTTTTTTTTGCGTTATTGACAAAATTTTATTTTTCATATTTTTCGTTTGTTCAGCTGTGTTCGTATTTTTGATGACTATAATTTTTGGTTAGAATAAAAAAAAAACAACCTCATTTGATAACACCTCATTCTCCCCCACTACTATCTCTACAACCGAATCTATTTTCAATTTGATGACAGCAAACAGTAACAGACTTTTTCAAATTAATACCAATTTTTCAGAGACAATTCTTCTCGATTGTTTAAATATTTTTCTATTTTTGTTAAAATATTGCTCCAAAAAAATTGGTTTGTTGGGGATGGGAAGAGTGTGAAGCGAGAAGTCAGTAGAATTTTTATAACGTAATTTTTGTTGTCATGTGACAAAAACTACAAATGATCTCATACTAAAATGAAATTAAAAGAAAAAACACAAAAAACAAAATATTTTATTGATTAATGGAAGCAAAGAAAAATTTGGAAAATATGGTAAACAATTTTGTTTACATTAAATTTTACATGCGTAATTTCAGAATATTTTTCTCATTTTTAAAATGAATAAATTTTAAAGAAATATAAGAAAAAAATATTATTTTTTCAAGATTTCTTAACTGTTAAATAATGTCCCTTAAAAAACAAAAATCTTAAAAAAATTGTAAAAAAATTCACCACGTGGTGAAAATATTATTTAGTGTTTATTTTGTTGTACTTTAAAACAGTTAAAAATTATAATAACGCTTCAAAAGAAGGATTCTTTTTCTTATTTTTAAAATGAATAAATTTTAAAGAATTATAAGAACAAAATGGTATTTTTTTAAGATTTTTTAGGTGTTAAAAAAAAAGTTGAAAAAAAAAAATTCCTAAAAAATTGTAAAAAAAAGTCACCACGTGGTGAAAATATGATTTATTTTTTATTTTGTTATACTTTAAAACGGGTATTAAATTATAGTAACGATTGTGTGCATTCTTGTGTGGAACTTTTCTTTTTGTTAACAATATAAATTTTTAGAGGTGAATTTTTTACATTGACCATATTTGGGTGGTGGTGTACTTTTCATAGTTAAAATTTTGGTTGGCGAACAAATATTAAAGCGTAATTGCTTCAGGGCAAAAAGCCTTTCGGAATAGTAAACTCTCTGTGTTTGATAAGCGTGTAATTTCTTGACAAAATGGCCTGAGTGGTGAGTTTTTTATGGTAAAAAATTCCGAATTTCATGGTAAAATTTCTGAATGGTGAAAAAGATAATTAAGTGGTGAATTTTGGAATTGTATAGTATTGATTTTAAATGGTAATAATATTAAGAAACGGATTTGTTTGAAGACAATCCTGATTGGTCAGTTTTTCAGGGGATAATATTCGGAGTGGTGAGTTCTGAATGGTAAAATCCCTTCTCAAAAGTTAAATTCTCAAGTCAAACTATTCTGAGTTTTTTAGTAATAAATTCTTCTGGGGAAACATTTTGATTATGAAAGGTGAATTTTCAATTGCAAAAATGATATTGAGTAGTGAATTCGATTAAGAGATAAATTCAGAGAGTGGTGAACTTTTTACTGTGAATTCCCTTAATTGTGAGTGGTGAATTTTGTAACGAAGAAAAATTTATTTTTAAATTCAAGTTAAAGAAATTTCGTATCGAAAAAAATTCCACCTCAACACTACAAACACTTTTGTACGATTGATATTTATTTGCGTAAAATAATTCTCCCACTTTTTAAAAGTATATTAAAAATCAAGGTTACCAAAAGTTTTATTTTTTTTTATCATCAATATCTGATGATTATTACTTATTAATAAGTTATTTCCGGTTTAATTTATAAAAAATAAAAAAAATATGAAAAAGAAAAGAAAACAACAAAAAAATCGAAAATTCTCTTTTTGGTGCATAGACGACAATGTGTACAGTCAAACAGGACACCATTTGTCAACGTGTGATGGCTGTCAACAAAAAACATTCAAAATCTGATTTACGTATTACCTTATTTAGTCAATAAAATTTTGTAGGTGAACATTTTTCCTATGCTTTTTTTTTGTGTACGTTCACTGATTTTTTTTCTATTGATTTTTCACGCTCTTTCCAACCTGATCTCATCTTGAATAAAAGTATTAATTTCGGCCCGTGCATCATCATCGTCGTCATTATTTGATGACTAGTAGTACATGGTCATAATTAATGAACCGGTTTTCATCTGTTTTTTTTTCCTCTTTCAGTTTTGGTTTTGCTTAAAAAAAATTATAGGAAAAATTATTTTAGTATTGAAAAAGATGTAAAAAAAATATGTCCCCAACTCTTCTATTATAATACAAGAGTGGCAAAAAGAAGTCTCTATTTTTCTATAAAATTATAATATAATAAAATATATAGTTTTGGAAATCCACGGACGGACTTATATATGTAGTTGGATATAGGAAATCTATATTCAAGGTTGCCATTTAAATAATTCGAAATTTCCTACCAAAATTTTATCCCAAAATCATAAAATGGTCCTAGAAGTTTAAAAAAAATGCCTTTCAATTTTGCTTTTAAAGAATTAAGAAGTCCTAAATTTTGTGGTAGAATTTAAAATTCT
This sequence comes from Atherix ibis, assembly GCA_958298945.1. NCBI lineage: Eukaryota > Metazoa > Arthropoda > Insecta > Diptera > Athericidae > Atherix > Atherix ibis. The sequence goes on from OY282609.1 coordinate 81,959,116, forward strand.
CAAACGCTGTCCTTAAATTGAACCAGTCCCAAAGTTTTGGATAAACATGAAAAAGTCCCAAATAATCTGCCAAAAATGAAAAAAGTCTCACATATTCTAAAGAAAATAAAAAAAGAAAAATAATCCCTAAAAAAGGGACAGACGTTGCCAAAATTATATTGTAGTTCTAAATTTTTGGCCTAAATATTTTTAAAAAAAAACCCAAATGTTCTGACATAATTAAGAAATTGTAAATACTCGTACTTTGTTCCAAAAATAAGAAATCCCAGATTTTCTGGCAAAAAATGAAAAATTCGAATTTTTCAAAATTTTCCGGAAAAAAATAAAAAAATCCTAAATTTTCAGGCAAAACATAAAATGTCCCAAATTTTCTGACAAAAAATAATAAGTCCCAGATTTTCTGGCAAAAAATAAAATTTTCCAGATTGACAAAAAATAAAATGTCCGAAATTTTCTCACAAAAAATAAAATGTCCCAAATTTTCTAGCAAAAATTAAAATATCTCAGATTTTCTGACAAATTAAAATGTCCCAAATTTTCTTGCAAAAATTAAAATGCCTCAAATTTTCTTACAAAAAATAAAATAGTTCAGATATTCTGACAAAAAAAAAAATTTCCATATTTTCTGTCAAAAAATAAAATGTCCCAAATTTTCTTGCAAAAATTAAAATGCCTCAAATTTTCTTACAAAAAATAAAATGGTTCAGATTTTCTGACATGAAAAAAAAATGTTCCAGATTTTCTTACAAAAAATAAAATGTCCCATATTTTCTGTCAAAAAATAAAATTTCCCAGATTTTCTGTCAAAAAATAAAATGTTTCAGATTTTCTTACAAAAAATAAAATTTTCCAGATTTTGTGGCAAAAAATAAAATGTTCATATTTTCTGGTAAAACGTAAAACTCCCAAACTCAGTCCCAAAATTCAACCAGGTCCAAAAATTTGGACGAAAATAAAAAAGTCCTGAATTTTCTACCAAACAACACATTTTAATCGTAAAAATATTGACCACAAAACAAAGGCGCATTTTAATCTTAAACTAGTTTTAGGAGGTCCCTTATTTCTATAAAAAAAAAAGTTTTTATATTTCTTTCATCTTAAGACGTTTTCGAAAATGAAGATGTTTCTGGTGACAAAGGAGACATAGGAATATCCCTAAAAAATATTCAAAAAGATAACCAAAAAGACTGAAAATGATGTCATGTTGCTGGAATTTCTAATAAAATAAATTTAAAAGCAAAAAATCAAAATCAATTGACTTTTAATAATCAAATGCCAAAAAAAATATTCAAACCTCATAACAAAAAAACTCTTTCTAATTGAAAAATAAACATAAAAACCTTAGCGGTTTATTTGAAAATAAAAAAATGGCCGCCAAATTGACAACGTGGTGAAAAAAATTTGATTTTTGTTTAATTTTCTAGCAATTTTTAGAAAATTTATTGCAAACGTTCAGTAACAAAGGAGAAAAAGATAAAAATTATTTAACAATTTCCGTTTTTATATGTCTTACCGCCATTTCTTTTTAGGTGATTTCATGTTTTTCTTCTCAATTCAGTATTTGATGCAAAACTCAATTATTTTCAATGATAATCATCGTCACAAATAATTATTCTCAATAAATACAATTTTTAAAAAGTTTTCTTTTTTTCTTGTACTTAATTTAAATCTACACAAACGCACAAATTAAATGTTAATTTTTACTATGAACACACATTTTTTTTCTACCAGTCCTCCTCACCACACGAAACACGTGTTATACAATATTTTCTGTGAATTCGGTTTGGTTAATATTTTTGTTAGTTATTTTTTTTTCGCGCGCACTGCTGTAATGTGTCATTGAACTGCGCGAATACGAACTGTATTGGTTATTTCACTATTTTCTGTGCAAAATTTTTTTCCCTGTGCGCTTTTCTTCTTCGTGGTTGATTTTTTGCTTTCTCATTCACAATTGTTTCAAAATAAAATTCATTGCGGAATAGTTTTATGGTATTGCAGTGCTCTTGGTGGAGAGAGTGCAATGGGGATTGTTTGGGTATTACGTGATGGGAAAAGAGGCGGTCATATCTGAAATGGTGGTGTGGTGTAATGTCTGTGGTGAAAAAAATGACGACAGATTCGTTTGTATTCCGCATGCGTTGTCCTTTCAATTATGCGTACCGTCTCGTGCATGTGTCTTGTCATGACTACCGTGCTCTCCCCCCTCTTCTCCCCCATCATATCATAATAATTCTTCTCGCCATGGGTCTTTTTTTCACTTGCTTACTGTTCATTGTTGCCATTTTTTCTTTTATTTGTAACTACTTACGTAAGCGGAATGTCTCTTGTTGTGCACTGCCGATCACTTTTCGAGTCTCATAATGACCATCTGGTGGTCTCCTTGGAATTCTGACTATTATCATCTTAATTACTGATATTTTATTTTTTTTTTTTCAAATTAATAACTAAAATATAATTGATTATATTTTTTTAAAATAATTTTTAAAAAGTCCTAAAATTTTGAGGTTTGTCCTACAATTTTGAGAAATTTTTTTTTTTTCAAATAAAAAACGTACAAAAAATAATGGAATTTTTTTAAAAAAATTCTCATACTAACAAAAAAAAATAATAAAATTTTAATTTTTGTTTTAAAATTAAATTGTTTGATTCTGTGTCCATTTTGTGTGAATTTATTTGTTTTTTTTCCTTTATCCACAAAATTATGGAATTTTCTTTAATTAAAAAAAAAATCTAAAATATTTTTGTAAGTTTTTTATGATTTTTTTTTCAATTTCTAAAAAATTTTAATTTTTTTTTTCCTGTTTTTGTAAAGAAAAAATTTGAAAATTTCAAGATTTTGTTAAATTAAATAAAAATTATAAATTTTTCTAATAATTTAAAAAAAAGTAGAAAAAATTAAAATTTTTTATTATAAAAATTAACTGGTGTAAAAAGAACAAAAGCAATCCGCTGTAATTTATCTAAGATAAAATGAAAAGAAAATAATGTTTTTATATAAGAACGAAAAGAGAAGAAATAATAATGGCAGAGCCATGAAAGAAGAGATTAGTGGATAATGGGTTTTGATCTAAGTTCGTTTAACTCTTTGCTCTTCTCTCTGATGAATATAAATTTACATTTTTTTTTCATCTCTTTCCTTCCTTAGGAAATAATCAATGGTTTTTTATTCTCTTACTGAGAGAAAAGTTCTTTACTGTGCTTACGTTTACAGATGGACAAGACTGTTCTCTTCGTTTTAATTGAAAACGTTTTCTTTTAATCGAAAAAAAAATTACGAATGGGAAAAAATTACGTTTTTTTTTTATTATAATTTGAATAGTTTTAGAAAAATCATGTTCAAACGTGTTTGTTTCTCTCGCTTTTCCGCTCTTTTTCAAGATATTTTTTGAATATTTTTATTTTTATCATCATTTGCTCTTCTTCATAGGATATTTTGTTCTCTTTCTTGTTAATGTTATTTTTGTTTTTCTGTTTCAATTTTTGCATGTGTCATCTTGCTTGTTTGTTTGTTTATTTCTGGTTCTCACTTCTTATTTGCTATTTGTTGTCTTATGCACGTTCTCTTTAAAAATTCAATCATTTTCTTATTGAAAAGAAATTGGTTTCTCATCTGCGCTCAATTCAAATTTAGTATTTCAATAGCGAACAAACAAACAAAAAATAACTAAAAACTCAATAAAATTTAAAAAAAAATGGCAATTTTGCAAAAAAATCGAATTAAACTTTTCTTAAAAATAATTAAGAAAAAAAAAAAATCCAATTTCGCAATGCATTGAACTCGTTTTGTGATCAGCTTTTATTATTACCGCCATTTTTTAATTGTTGTCGTCATCGCCTCTCAACAAGACATGCCAAAACATAAAATTTTTCTCTTCTTCCTGTTTTTTTAGGCCCATCATTTACTGGAGCGTCTTAATTTCAACAAAATGGCCAACATTTTTATATTTGAAAAGAAAATATTTGAATTTTTAGTTTTCACTAATAAGTTTTTTAAATTAACTATTATTATTAAGTGAAAAATATAATAATATTGATTGGAAAAGGGGGAAAGGGAGAGGGGAAATAAAACATCTAAAAAAACTGAATTTTTGAAAATAGAAAATTACGTTTTTCATTAATATTAATTATTTTTTTTTTTAAAAACCGTATTTTTTATTGAATAGTTATTCGAAATAATTGTATTTTTTTGTACATAATTAATTCGAATCAGAACATTTTACTTAAGATTCGTAATTGATTTTTGTAAACAATTTCTTTTTTTTTTTTTTGGTTATTGTTAATTTTTTAATATTTTTTTTTTTAAATTGTAAAAATAGACAAAAAAGAAAATTATTAGTAGTCACAAAAAAATGCCATTAAAACGGAATATTTAAAAAAAAACATGGGGATGCTGTCAGAGTGGACGCTGTAAAGCTGATCAATGTGAGAAAACAGTTACGAAGTTTTCGCGCGCTTATGTTAATTGCACTGTTGACGTACAGGGTGGGTCAACTTTGACTGACTGATTATTAAAATGCACATAACTTTTGTATTTTTATGTTTTAATTAAATTTTTTTTTGTTTAAATTAAAGTGCAATTTATGAAATTTTATTTTAATCTATTGTAAATGTGAAAAATAATATTCCTTAAATAATTTTCATTTTCTTGTTGGCAGTTAAGGTGGGCGCTCTTTCTAAGGCTGCAACAATGCGCAACGTTTCTGGCTTCAAATTTGCAATTTTTATTTCGAATATTCTGCTTTAGTTACCGAATGTTTTGGGGTTTGTTCACGTTAACCTGTTTTTTTTTAAAGAAAACTCACAGACAAGAAAAATCAGAGGTCGTCAATTTTGGGGAACGTGGTCATCAAGCGAAATTTGAATTTTTTTAAATTATTTGGTCACTGAAAAGTTCTCTGTTAGCTGCATCTTGCTGAAATCATATTCGCTGGGGTTATTCAGAAATGCTCTCATCTTCGAAAAAATATGAACCGATAACTCTGTCGGCCATAATTCCACATCAAACTCTCGGATTCTCCGTACCCCAAATTCGGCAGTTTTGTTTCTTGACATATTCATTAAATGAAAATGTGCTTCATCGCTCATAAATGAGATTGTTCAAAAAGTTGGCATTATATGTCGCAAACTGATTGAATCTTTTTGACATATTGTATAGCCGTTGTGATGCATTCCTCGGTAATAATTCTTGAGAGCCAATTCAATTTTGTATGGAAACATCCTCAGATCATGTTTCAAAATGTGTTGTAGCGATATTCTAGAGAACAGGTCGGTTAAAATTTGTTCGTGGCTCAGCAAATCCTGCATCAAAGCACTCTCCTCCAAACGGGTTATTAAGTTTCTTATCATGTTTGCGTTGGGAGTTGTGACAGTATTAAAATGCTGACGATATTTTTTTGTGTTTGTTACAATAGATTGTAGGGGAAGAAAAATAAAATTCAACAATTTTGACAAATTTCTTACACTGAGTATAAAGAAATTATACCAGATGTATAAGCTTAAATCCGCTGTTTTTTAGTCAAAAAAACATGTTTTTTTTCCATAGAAAGCAAAAAACGAATTTATTCAAAGTACTTGCCCTCGCTAGCTGCACATTTTTTTCATCTCTCGGGCAATTTGTGGATACCACGCCAAAAAAATTCCTTTTTTCATCAAGTCATTGTCGGACGTCTTCGTAAGAATCGAAGTGCTGCTCAGCGAGCGCGTGGCCCATCGAAGAAAACAAGTGGTAGTCGGAAGAGGCCAGGTCTGTTGAATAAGCGGCGTGGGTTAACACCTCCCAGTTGAGTATCTCCAAGTAGTTTCGGACCATTTTTGACGTGTGCGATGGTGCGTTGTCATGGAGGAAAATCAGCTTGTCATGTCGTTGTTAGTAATCCGTCCTTTTTTCACGCAGAGCACAGTGCAATTTGATCAGTTGTTGGTGGTAGCGGTGGGCATTGACAGTTCCACCAGTTTTCAACATTTCATAGTAGATGATACCCTGCTGATCCCACCAAACGCACAGCATCGTCTTCCGTCCAAAGCGATTTGGTCTTGGGGAAGATGTTGATGGTTGACCGGGATCAATCCACGATTTCTTGCGTTTAGGATTCTCGAAATATATCCACTTTTCATCGCCTGTCACAATCCAATTTAGCTCGCCAGACAAAAAAGAAAGGAACGACTTTCTTTTTTGTCTGGCGAGCTAAATTTCGCATGTGTTTTGGCGTCGCTCCATCTGCCTTCCCCATAGTACGCAGACGCATGGAAATGGCTGGTTGAGTAACACCCAATTAATTTTTTACGATTAAGTATCGTCGTCGTCCAAAAGAGCCTGCAATTGATGGTCCTCAACCTTCCTAGGCCGATTTCAACGCTTCTTGTCCCACAAGTCAAAATTGCCGTCTTTAAACCTACGAAACGGATCTCGGCACGTTGTTTCCAATAAAGCACTGTCACAATAGCCCTCCATAAGCATTCGATGCGATTCGGCAGCCGATTTCTTCAAATTGAAGCAGAAAAGCAGAGCTTCCCGTAAATGCTCTTTTTCTGGCACAAAACTAGACATGATTACCAAAGGAAAAATTGTATGTTGTTGTACGAAATTGCTGACAATTAACGTTGACAGATGTCAAACTCATAAAAAAAAGTATGACGTACTTAATACGCTCACTCACGCCATCTATGACCAAACCAGCGTATTTAACCTTATACACCTGGTAAAACTTTTTTTAAATTCTTTATAAACTATCAAAATAAAAAAATTCCAAAAATTCAAAAAGTTTAATGCATTTTAAATCAGAGTCAATCCACCAAGTTGGGTCTACCCTGTATATTCTGTACTGTTCAGTTCACAGCATTTCAGCGTCGTTTCTATCATTCATTCACTCTGACACACTCCGACTTTTGCTGCTCGCATAAAAAAGCTTCGCTTTAATGGCACCCGTACACGTACTCTGTACTCTTCAGAGAAAATTTAGTTTAGAAAGAAAAAAATACAAAAAAAATTTTATTAAAAATAAAATCAAAATGAGTCTTCAAAAATTCAAAAAAAAAAACCTGACAAATAAAAGAAAATGAAAGAAATTCTAGTTAAAAAAAAAAATAATAATTTTCCCGATTTATTATTATTGGTGACGTCATTTTTGTAATGTTTCCTGGATATGACCATTTATCGACAGACGTCATCGTTTTAATAATAGATGCCTTGTTATCGACCATTATCGACATTGCTGTTTTTTGTTTTCTTTTCTCTTCTCCTTTTCTATGCAGTTTTGTTCATCGAGCAAAAACAACATCAGAATTACAATAAAAATTGTTCAATTCCTTGTACTGGTTTTATTAACAATGAAGAGACAGAGGCAGACAGAGACTCTCTGAGAAACTAAAACAAGTCCACCAGCACCACCACCACCACCACATGACCCGCGATACGCACACACAAAATGGACTCGTCGACTGTGCTAAGTAATTATTCTCATTTCTCGTTCCAATTTAAAATGTACCTGTTCGTATGCGGCGGTCATACCGGACCGGATCGGATCGGACCGGTCTGAACTGACTGGACTGAACTGGAGGACTTGTTTTCTTTCATTCCCAACCTCTTCAAATGTTATTGTCTCTTCCGTCTATCTTTCTCTTTTTCTCGTTTCTCCTTTACGGCTTTTTTTCATCTTTTTTTCTTTTTCTTCCTTCTAAAGTTATTATTGTTATTATTACTATTTCTATGTTGTTGTTGTTGTTGTTGTTGTTTTGTTCGTCATGTTTTTCGAAATACGTTTTTGTCGTTTACTACACAGCCTCGTCCATATAAATAAGATTTTCTTGTTTTCTTATTATTCTTGTTGTGTTTTGATGTAAAGAATAAAAATAACCTGAAATTCTAGTATTTTTTTTTTCGTCTTCTTTGAATTTGTTTTTACAACAATATATTATATGGTCTTTTATAGTGTTTACTTATGCTTCTTCTTCTTCTTGTTTAGTTCTCTTTTATTTCCTTTTCCCCCATTCCTCCCCTTCCCATGTGTATTATATTATTTTTAACAAACTATAAAATCTAGTTTAAATTATTATTTAATCCGTTTGATTATTATTATTATTATTTTTTTATTTTTTATTTTTATGCATTGTTATATTATTTATATAAATTAAATGTAAAAGTATCCAAGGTGCCCTTTTTTTTTAACTATTGACCACCTGTTTATTAGTTAGTTTACTATATTTACCATGTCATAGTTAAAAATAAATTACTACAAATAATTTATGCCAATTTTATTATATGTGTTATTAATATTTTGTTTTCTTACACATAAGTCAACTTGGATGGACTGTTGTTAGTAGTATTGTATGTTTGACAGCACCCCTACGCATCTGGTTTTTTTTTAAAGTTAATAGAGAAAGGCAGTTTTTATAGCTGCCAATGTATGCTTTTTGGTTTTGACTCCATTTTCTTTCTAATGGAATTGTGAAGTGAATCACAATTTGAATAAAAAAACTTAATTGGAAAAAAACTGCTTGTCTGTTTAAGATTTCTTTATTAACAAATCATAGTTTTCCTTAGATTAAAAGGTTAACATTTTGTTTTAAAAAAAAAAAAAATTTTATTGGGAAAAAAACATTTTTCTTTTGTTGTTTAGAAAAAAAATTTGTTTTTTGACATTTTTTTTTGACATTATGTTATGAAAGGAATTTTTTTTTTTAGTAAAAATAAATAAAAAACATTTTAGTTTTTCCGTAAAAATTATTTTTAGTTTTTTTTCTACAAGAAAATTTTCCCACTTTTCATTTTGAAATATTTTTTTTTAAATTTATTCTTAAAAAGAAATTTTTCACATTTTTTTATACAAATTTGTTTAGTTTTTTACTTGTTTTTTTTTGTCTTCAAAAGATTTCATCTAAAAGGTTAAAGGTTAGTAGGGGTAAATGTTATAAGAACGAATAGTATTTTTTTATTTTATTTTTTGTGTATGGAAAAAGGAGGTAGAAAAAAACACTTCAACCGAATTACGATAAAGAAATTACGATCCAACGACAACCTATCACGAACATCTCCAATTTTATGAAAACATTCAATTTTATCCTTTTAAAATCTTGATGATTGTGTTTTTTAATTAGTTTCTTAAGAAAAAGCTGTTTTTTTTTAAGATAAAAATAAATGAATACAATAATAAAATGGAGAGAGAGAAAAAAAATGTGCATTTGGAAAATTGGTGGAAAATACTAGAAACAATAATTGAAAAAAAAAGAAAATTTAAACTTACCAGAGAGAAAAAAAAACAATAAGAGAAAAATGTGTTAAGTAAAAAAAACCCCAACAAAAATGTACACCCTTTGAAATCGAAGATCTTCTTTTCGTTTACACAAAAACTTCATTTAATTCGTTTTTAATTTAAAGTGAAATTCAAGTATTTATCAGAGAGTGTGTGCAGTGCAGAACATTTAAAGTGTTCCTCTTTAAGGAATTTAATGTTGTTTATGAAACAACAAATTTAGCAGTACTCATAAACATAGTGTCTACGACAGAGGTGGCCGATTGTGCGGTACGGTGGGGAGTTAGGAATAGAATTGGCAGGAATAGTAATAAAATGTGAGCGGCGCACACAACCAACCATCCATCCATCGAACCACAAACCACTCATTCACCCTTTTTCCACTTACCCGTAAATGGTAGCTTTCTATCTATTCACCCCCCAAAGATTCACCCCCAAAATCCGTACCGAAGTCCACCCAATTCCACCAGCAACCGTTTTCCATCCACGCCCACAATAATCTCGTTGCATACCAAAATAATAATCAGTCATCGGCAGCCATTTTGCAGCGTAATAACCCCAGCCGTTGAAGATTGTGTGGTGAATCCAAAGTGATTAGGGTTAACAGTGGTGGTGTGGTGATGGGAAATTGTTATTCCCCAGCATAGGAAATGTGCTTTTGCCCAGGGTTGTGACTGGCTCTTCTCTGCCGGCAGAGTAGAGTTTAAGTTTTCGCACGTAACAAAAAAAGGAATTCCTGTCACTCCACTGATAGTGGTGGGTAAGGTTAATGGATGGTTGGTGTGTGGTGAAAGTTGTGTTTGAAAATTGCAAGGATGGATACATTTTGACGCATTGTGCCTGTGCTACTTCGATTTTTTGTTTGTTTTCATTTTTTCTTTGCTGTTTTTCTTTTTTTTACTGTTATGCGCTGCTCTTGTTATTATTATGGCTGCATTTTGTGCTATTGGCATTACTGTAGAAGCAAAATGGTGCGCCCTCACCCCAGCTCAGTTCATACTTCTTACTGATAAGCGATGTGCTCGAAAAATGGTTGATTTTTTTTATTTTAAGAAGGGTCTAAGAATAATAATAATAATAATAATAAACTGAAAACTCTCCAATTTTTAAGTAGTGATGAAATTGCAAATGTTTTTATTCCGGAAAATAGGAGAAAAGATAGCAAAAAGGAGTTTTTTTTTTCTAAGGTTATGTAAGAAAATTGGGATTTTCCTAAAAATTTCGCTTGTTTTTTTTTTCTCTCGTGCGGTTCTGAGTTGATATTTTTCTAATTTTTTTTTCGTTGAAATTACAAAAAAAATAAAATTGAAGAACAAACGACATTAAAATAAATGCGACATTAAAAATCATTCTCCTCCCACGCACACACACCAACAGACAAACATTTTAACAAACACACCCACACAAAAACAACTCTTCTTTTTTTGCCTTACATTTTTTACAGCATTCTTTATTCCTTTGGGGAGGTTGAACGGATGGAGCCTTATCTCTTTTTTGAAATGGATTTATTTTTATTGCAAAAAATGGAAGAAAAAAGATTTTCCTTTCGTCCTTTTTTTTTTTAATATAATTTGTTCCTTTGGGTGATTTTTTTCTACAGCATAGAAAGAAGCATTAGGATCAGAGAAAGGAAAGGAGTCCAAATTGGATGGGAGCGCTTATTAGAAGCCAGGAGGAGGAGCAGTCCCATTAGAAAAAGTAATTCCCGAAAATAATGTCTTGGAAAAGAATCCTTGTTAATAAGTAAGCGGAGGGATGAGGGATGAGGGGATTTTTTTGTTTTTTTGCTTATACAAGAGATGAAATGGTGACGTTAATAAAAAATGGAGAGTTAGCGTCTCCACACTTTCTTTTTGGTATTTATTTTTATGGTTTTTTTTTTTAAATGGAAAATTATCCGAAAGAGTAGAAAGGAGTGGCAAATTTATTACAGAATATCTTTCTTTTTTTCTACTTTTTTTTTGATAATTGCCATCCGTTTTTTATTAATATTTTTTTTCTTTCAAATATACGATTTTTATGGGAGAGCATATAAGAAAATTACAAAAAGAGAGAGAAAAATACCTTCTTTGGATATGAAATCATTGACGGCGGGTAGATTTTGTTTGAATTTTTTTTCATTGTAGTTTTTTTTAGAATATTAGCAAAAAATGGGAAAATTATAAAAGTTCACTTTCTGTTGTGGAGTGAATTTTTCTCTTTTTTTTCTTTTCTTTTATTTAATTGGATTTGAAAAAATCTAAGAAAATTTCAGTTAAACTGTCATAAAAGAAAAAAAAAACAAATTTTCACTCAAATAAGAAGAATATAATCGAAAACAAAAACTATTTTCCCGGAGATATTTTAAAGAATCCTTAGAAGAAAAAAAAATCTGGAATTACTTAAAAAGAAAAAAACCTTAATTAAATTTGATGTTTTGTCCGTTAAATAATAACGACTATACCGAACACACCCTCACACATTATTTACGCAACAAACACGTGCAAAGAAAAAAAATTCAATTAAAATAATTTTGTAAGTTTTTTTTTTTTGTGTGTGAATAATTGTTAAGTGGGAAATGAAATTGGGAAAAAAAAGGACAACAAATAATCAACTAACCCATACATGCTCACATACTATTTTGTTGGTCGTTTCATATGAAAGTGTAAGAAAACGAGTAGGAAAACGTGAAAATTGTCGAGAGAGAAAAAAAAACGATAGCCAATCACGTGACACTAGGCGGCGGCAGTGTGAAGAGAATTTCAACAACAACAAAAAAACTCTGCCGTCATCACAGAATACTACCCATTTGGATCCACTCAGATTATCCGATCATTATTTTTCTCGTTTCCCCAATCTTCTTCTGGGCTGTTTCCTCCAAAAAAAAAGAGCACCCAGAAAATTCCCACCTCTACTCCCGGTTACTTTTCTCCAAAAAAAAAGAGCCATAGAAACTCGAACTCTTCGTATTCGTCTTGTTGTCTAATAGTTAGACTGTTATCCTTATCACTCTACTCTCTACGGAAATGATGTCGTATCATACATCGATGGTGCTCTTTTGCCGTTCTAATTTGGCGAACTCAACGCAACATGAACTCTTGAAGTTGAGCATTGGAAAACCCAAAAATACGCATTCAAAAAATAAGCAGCAAAGTATCACCATTAGTATAGGAGGGAAAGAACAAGCAATAACATTCATTCAAAGCATGCAGTGAAGTCTACTTGAAGTAAGCAGCAAAGCTATGCCCAGGCTGGAGTCTCATCTGTGCACGTACGCTTAGAATGAGGAAAGAAGTATTACTCCGGCTCACTCTTTTACCATCAAAAACTATTCTTAGAGTGAGTAAGAAGTCAAGCCAAAGTCTGACGCTGACTTATCATAATATCATCGAAGTTTAGGTCAAAGCAATTATGACGCATCAGTCGATACTGACCGGATTTTGTCGTCTTCGTTTATGTAGCCATATTCAAACGCACACATGCACATTTAAAAGAAAACATTTAAAATTTCGTATATAAGCCAACAAAAAAAAAGAAGAAGAAAACAACAACAAAGAATAAAACAATATGTTTGAAAAAAAAGAAAATCATGGAAAATTATAGTTTTGATGAGAGGCTGTGTGGTTATACGTATAAGAGAGAGTACATATTATATTATTAAAGAAATATTTTGGAATTGGGTTTTTGAGAGAAAGGTTGAGAGCGGGTTTAAAATGTTTAGAAGAATAAGTAAATAATGTGGTGGGGAAAGTGCGGAATAACCAGAGTATATAAGAAAAAGAATGAAGAAGAGACCCGACAATGGTGGAATTGTGTTGGAATCTATTATTTTCGTTTGTGTGATTACAGTGGTAGTGTTGGTGTTATTCTTGTGGGGATTTTTTTTTTTTTTTTTTTTTGTATAACAAAACAAAAGAAACTGTCCTACTTGATTTTTATGCCAACTTATGTGTGTGTGCAAAGCTTTTTTTTTTGTAAAGATTCTGGAGTATTGCCTCAATATGTAAAGATTCTGGAGTATTGCTGGAGCGGGAGAAGAGTTTTTTTTTGGGATATAGTATATAAAATAGAATAGGTTTTGTTCGGGTATGTGTGTGTGTGTGCTTATATACTTTTTGGATGCGAATTTGGGGAACAGAAACTATGTGCCACGGATTTGGGTGGGAAAATTTATTGAAAACGGACTGGAAAATGGAAAAAGTCAATGAAGATTTGTGTGTGTGTGTGTGTGTGTGTGTTTTCTGTGCTTAATTTTGTGTACGGGTTCGGATAAGGAGAAAAGTATCATTGGACCCACTACAGTGCGCTGATCTGATGGAAAGAAAAGAGATTTACATGAATTATTTGGCCTCCCAGGGTTTATCTTTGGATAACTTGTGTGTGTGTGTGCGTTTGTATTGTATTCTACAATATATTAAAATTCTCGCCTAAATACACACACGTTTATTACACTCCTGGGACTGTCTATCTGATAACAAAAACACAACCGGAGTATTAGTTTGTTGGAGCTCCCCTTTTACGTAGCCATCTTTTATTATTGTTTAGTGTGTATGAGAGAATGAATCTGTACCAAGTTTGACAGCATCAATAAAACGTGTTCACTCTCCATTGGGTAAGTTTAGAAAGATGAGTGGGGGGGGGGGGGGCTATAATTGGTACTATAGAATATTTTTATACAATTATGCACAGATGTGTGCGTGTGATGAACTGTTTTATAAATCTTTTTTATTTGGGATAGAATTACGTTTGTATGAGTGAGTGAGTTGTTATTATTCTTTTGAGGGAAGTGGAGGGGAAGGGGTGTAATGGTCAATTGGGAATATATTTATATTTTTATATATTATTTTTTTGAAGAAAAAAAATTTTTGCTGATATAATTTTGATCAATATGTACATATGTACGAGAAAATGATACAAAATGACACCCCCATTTTCGCGCAGCATTAGAGAGAGAATGGATTCTTTCAAATTGAAGGGCCCAATTTCCTTGGATTGGTGGCGGTTATTGTCCAATCCTTTTGATTATAAGGCCCATTCTGAAAGAGAAGGGTTTGATGCCGGCGATTCTATTCAACCAACAAATCTACAAAATTTTTCCCTTTCTCACTACTTCTCCACACACATTCTCCAATCGAATTTTCGTTAGAACACATACACTTCATCCATATCGTGGCGCTGTTGCAAAATTTTCATAATAATTCTTTTTGTTTTTATTTAATTAATTTCTAATTACTATTTTTTTCCAAAAAAAAACTTAATTTAAAAAAAAATTTCATATTGACTGTATTTAACTAATAAAAAAAATGTATCGGAATTTTTTGTTTTTTTTTTTTGGTTTTTGGGTTCTTTTTTAAAAAATATAAAAAACATATTTTTTAAATAATAATTTTTGGTTTTTATGGGTTTTTTACAATGTATTTTTTGTGACCACCTCTTTTTTAGTTTATTAAATAAAAAAATCATGTTTACAAATTCAATTTTATAATAAAAAAAAGAATGACAACGATGCACACAAAATTTTTTTAAAAAAAAAAATCTATACACCCACGCGTACACACAACACCACAAAACGCACTTAATTTTATTATTAATAAATTTTATATTAATTTCTCTCTCTCTCCCCCGTTCCCCCCTCTGCACCCTGTGTAAGGTGGATTTTCTTTTCTTTTTCAAATCATATTTTTATTCAAACATTTTTATATTCCTTCCAACTTGAAAAAAAAAAAACGAACAAAAGATTTTTAATAATCTTTTTTTCTATTTTCAATTTGTTTCTGATTACTTTTATCCTACTCTGTCTTTCTTTCTAATTGGGGGCTACTGCTGCTGCTGCGTACGAATATGAGAAAAAGAAAAATGAGAAAAAATAAGAAAATTGAAAAGAAATCGTTTCAGAAATTGTCATTGTGGTGGTTGTGCCTATTACTATTGGTTATTATTGTTATTATTATTTTTCTCTTCTCCTCGCTTCTTCGTCTCACCCTGACTGATGGTATTGTGTGTACAAAAAAAAAAATTAAACCTGTTTTATTGACGTCAATGCATGGAAAGAAAATAAATGAGATCTGATTATTTGTTGTTGTTGTTGGTGTTTTTTTCCTCCTTTTCTTTTATTAAAAATAATATTTTTTCCTCTTTCTCTAACGTTTATTATTGGTTTTTTTTGTTGTAAAATTTAAACTCAATTTAAAATGTCGTTTTTTTTAAGTAACGTGTACGTACGTACCATAACCGCCGCATGTGAGTGATTTCTTTTCTATTCATTTTTTTTTCTTCTTCTCTATCTCACTCTTTGCCCTGTGTTCTCTTATATTTTCCTGCTTCAAATTCTCTTAAAGAAAAATTGTCAATAAAATCAATGTTGCCATATTTTGTTTCTCTGTTAAAAAATACATGATAGAAACGTGTTTTCTTGGCTTTTTGTTTTGTTTTGAAAGTTTGATTTGTAAAATAATTAAACCTTTTTGGTAACATTAATACTGAAATGTATATATTCTAAACGCTACGACACACTTAAGGCCAAAAAGTGACAAAAGATATCGGCATAAGGAAATTAAAGTAGAAATGAAAAGGAAAACAATTGCTTTTTTGAGAATTAGCTTAGGACCACATGCCTTAGTGGGATACGAACACCCATGGTAGACTCTAGTACTCTAACGACTAAACCTTTTTTTTCTGTAAAATTATTTTGATAATTCAGAAAAAAAAATCGCAACAAAATATTTCTCCTTTTGTAATTTAAAAGTTGGGGTTTTTTTCTTTGATTAATTTTTTTTTGGATAAATCTATGGCAATTTATAATAATAATAATAATACCCAATTTGTTTTTTTAGGTACTTATTTTTTTAAATATTAAAAAAAAGAAGATAGAAAATATCCTTTTTTATTTGGAAGTGCACGTGGATATAATTTTTGTCACGTGGTTTATAAAATTTTTGTTTGTTTTTTAAGTTTTTTTTTTTAAGAAACAAAGATTGTTCATATAAAAATGAGTTGATAAATAAATATAACCACTCTTTTCTTCCTTGCTTCTTTCTTTTTCTTTAATCTTGAAAGTTTTTCCTGATGGAAATTATTGAATAAAGGAAATTTTTTGAAGAAAAAACCCTTGGAAAAATGTTTGTTTATTATTCCCCTCTTGCAGCCGGTTACTATCGATATTTTTAATGTTCTAAATTTAGGAAAAAAGTTCTTATAGAAAATACAATTTTTGGCAAAATTCCCCAAACGAAGTGGATAGAAATTTTTCTTTACCGATCCGAAATGAGTCTGACCTTGCCCTTACCCTTAAAATTTTTTAAAATAATAAAATAAAGGAAATTATTTTACCTAAAAATATTAAATTTGCAACAAAAAAAAATGTTTTTTTTTAAATTTATCAGAAAAAAATCCTTTTCCCTTCACTCATAAAAAATTATTTTTGTACCTAAAAATTCCAAAAAAATTCTCTGGAATAAAAAAAATTCCAAATTAGAGAATTTTTAAATGTTTTCTTAAATACAAGGTCTGTTCAAAAAGTATCGCGAATTTTGTGTTTTTTCCTAAAATTATTTATTTATTTATAAATATCTATTTTTTCCTCTTCAAAGTAATCCCCACCAGATATTATACACTTGCGGTAACGTTTTTCCAATCCTCGAAGCACTTCAAAAAATCATTTTTTGTGATCTTGTTCAGCTCCTCCTTCTATGCAGTCTTTATCTCCTCAATCGTAGCGTAGCGTCGTCCTTTCATGGGGCTCTTCAGTTTCGGGAATAAGAAAAAGTCACAGGGGGCCAGATCTGGGGAATATGGTGGCTGCGCCATTATTAGTGTGTTATTTTTGGCCAAAAAATCTGGGCGTTTCTGACCGATTGCTGCGCGCAACTTTCGCATAACTTGCAGGTAATATTTCTTATTGACCGTTCTACCCTGTGGCAAGAACTCATGATGCACCTGCAATCGAAGAAAACTGTAAGCAAAACCTTCGCATTCGACGGAACTTGGCTTCCTTTTTTCGGTCTTGGCTCGTGCGGCAGCTTTCATTGGGATGATTGAGCTTTGGTTTCCACGTCATAACCATAAACCCATGACTTTTATGTGACCAGTTATGACCCTTTGGAGCAAATTTCGGTCGTCGTGGGCAGAGTCCAAAAGCTCCTTAGCATTGTTAATGCGATGCTGTTTTTGGTTGAAATTGAGGCAAAAATCGAAGACGAGCCAAAACACGTGCAAGCAAAGCAGCTGTCAAAAATTTACTGAACATTCAAAATGGCCGAACTTGTCAGCATAAGTGAGAGACATAACGCCACAAAAAATGGAATATACAATACGTAACCCGCGGAAATTCAAAATTCGCGATACTTTTTTAACAGACCTCGTATACTTTTTTTTTCATAAAAAATTGAATTCTTAAATATAAAATTGACAAAAAATATTTAAAAAAAAATATAAAATTTTTTTTAAAAATGTGGATACATCTGGTCACACACCCCACCCGCCCCACCACATCCCCTTCCTCAACGATCAAACAGTGAACAAAATTTCATGTTAATTTAATGGTTTAAAATAGTAGAAGAGGTCTTACTAAAAGGGGTCCTAATTCTCGAGGAAATCGAACTAAATAAATAAATAAAAATACGAAGATCGCTTTTGTTGTCAGAAGAGCTTTTCTTCTAAGTTTTTTCAAACCTATTCAAAGTCTGGTGCGCGCTTTCAAAGTCTTGCCAATGTTCAATAAATGAAAAAAGAAAAAAAAAACCTAAATTTTTAAAATGCTTTATTTGATTTTCTTTGAAAATTTTAAATTCTATGTGAATTTTTTTAAAAATCTTTAATTTTATTTAGTTTTTTGTTTATGATTGCTTTTTTTATATACGAGTGTATAAAAAAAAAGAAAATTTTATTCAAATTTTTATAAAGAAAAACAATTTTTTTTACCTTTGCCGTTTCGTTTTGGCTTGTTCTGTTTTTCTTTTCTCGTGGACAAAATAAAATCAACAAAAAAACAAAAAACAACAAAAAAAAGACCGGTTCCTGAGAATTATTATTGAAGAGGTCATTGAACTAAAATCAAAATGAGGATATTAAATGAGCGAGTGTAAGAGAGAAAAGTACAAAAAAAAAATTATTGAAAATATTGATTGATAATGAAGAAGAAAAGAGAAAGAAAATAAAAAAATGCGAATTGGTTACTGAAGGCTCTCTTTTTCCCGTCTTCTCTTAGCTGACTGATATCGTTGATGATGAGGTGATGTTGTGTTTTTTATTACAATTTTTTCCATTTCTTCTTTTTTAATCTCTTTAAAGTTCATCACACACGATTTTTTTCCCAACTCGTATTACTATTTTTTTTTTTTTGGACAAAGAGAAAAAGAACAAGAGAACGCGAAGAAAAATGGCGATCGGTCATCTGTGGTCAAATCTCATATTCAGCATATTCCGCTCAGTTCCATTTCCATTCCATTGGTCCGGTTTTGTGGTTATTGTTTGTAGTTAGTAGCTTTTCTCTTTTTTGTCACACTATTTCTCTATATCCCTCACACTCTTTTTCTACCAAAATTTCATTTATTCTCCTCTCTGTGGGATCGTAATTTGATTTTTTTTTCTTATTGACTTTTCTTTCATTCTTTCTTCGCTTGGACATGTTTATTTTTTGATCTTTTTTTTTTTACGGTAGTTTTTCTCTTTGCAAAATTTTTATTAAAATTCAGAATAAAATAAAAATGCACATTTTAGGTGGTGACCTTATCTTAATTATGGCAAAATTTTTAGTTTTGAATAAACAATTTTTTATGTACTAATTTTTTTTAAAAAGTTTATTTTATGGTGGATTTCTTGTTGTTTTTTTTCTGGAACAAATTCGAAGTTTTTGGAGCAAATTCGAAGTATTTTTGTAGATCAAATTTGAATTTGGATAATAAAATTAGATTATTTTTTTTTTATAATTATGTATAAAAACATTCATAAATTTTTGATAAAATCAATATTATTCCAAGAAAATAAAAAAAAAAACATGCTTTTTTTCATTAATTTAATTCGGTATATTTCGGTTCATTTAGTATTTATTATTTTTTTTTCGAATTAATAAAGTAACAAAATTTTTGTGAATGAATTGATTAGAAAACAATCGAAATTTTTTTACATATTTGAATAAGATAATTTGGCAACAGGAAAAAAATAGTCAATCAACATAGAGACGGCAAAGTAATATAGTTTTGCCGCCATTTTTTTTTTATAAAATGGCGGTAAAATATTTGAATTTTTGAGAATATTTTTACGATTTACATAATTTTCGGCTTTTTTTAGGGGTTTCTTATCCATATCAAGAAAATTTGTTTTAAATTGTTTTGTTTAAAAGAAAAAAAAGTTTACTCTCTTCTCACTCTCCTATTTTACACGTTATTAGTTTTGTTTTATTTTATCCGTTAACCAATTTTCGGTATTTTTCTTTTTAAATTTAAGGTTAAAATTCTTTTCAATTTCATAAAATTGTTAATTTTACGTTTTTTTTTACTTGAGAGGAAAAAAAGAATTAAAAAAGCAAAATTTTAACAATTTCTATCATTTGGTCTTTTCCTGCATGCCTCCTTAGGGGGAGGAGGGGGGTTTAGTGGGTAGGTAGTTGTTTTTTCCATTTAATTTTCTCATTTTGCTAAAATTTTAATAATTATAAATAATTTTTACAAGAAGAAAACTGAAAAAAATTTACACATAAAAATTAACGGAAAAACAAACCAAAGTAAAAATAAAATGGCGTACACATTTTTGGTGATCCATTTTGTAATGCATTAAAACCCGTTCGTTTCTTTAATTTTTTTTTTGTTCTTCCGCTTCGAATAAACAAAGTTAAGAGACCATGAAAACCAAGTAATAAAATGGAATAGACAGCAAAAAAAAAGAAGAAAAAAAAATCTGTTTGTACTGTGATTTTTGTATGCATTTTAATAATAATAATGTCGGTTAGCGGCAAATTTTGCTTTTTTTTTTGGTGTTTCTGTTGCTTCTTTTTCTTTCTTTGTTGTGTCGTTGTTTGAAAAAGTCGAACATTAAGATTTCCGTTACGTAGACATTGTCTGCTTTTTTTTTGTCATCATTAAGAAGAAACTCAAAAGAAATGTTGTTGTTGTGGCAGCAGCTACTGTCGTCGTTGTTGTCGCTTTTCTCGCTTTAAAAAAATATCTAGCAAACCACACACACACACACACCAACATCAAGCACACCATGGCAAAAACACCACGCCTCCCAGCCATTTATTGTGTTCGTTACTTTTTCATCAACGGCAGCACCATCTGTGTGCTGCTTATTGCATTTTATGATTAAAAATTATACAAAACAACGAACGCGCGCGCATTTTACATTCAAATAAAAACTGTTACGGAAAATTTACAGTAAACAAGAAGTTATATTTTGTGTGAGGGTGAAAGAGAACAGAAAAAAATAAATTGCAAAACAAACGAAGATGTGACAGACGGAGACGTAGGCGACTTCGATTCAACTCTGGGCTCCGTTCGATGGTGTGTGGACGACGACGGCAATCATTTGACAAAACTGAACTGCGGTATGGCGTGCATTGCATCTCATCTTCTTCGGTGGTGTCGAGTGGGTAGTAAGTAGCAGTCTGTGGTGGGGCTGGTGCTGGTGCTGTTGGTAAACTTGACTTTTCAATTTGCGGCGCAAAATTAATATTTTTAAAGAAAAA
The DNA here is from genome assembly GCA_958298945.1 of Atherix ibis. Lineage (NCBI taxonomy): Eukaryota > Metazoa > Arthropoda > Insecta > Diptera > Athericidae > Atherix > Atherix ibis. The sequence goes on from OY282609.1 coordinate 81,980,023, forward strand.
AAAAGCACCTCCTCAAGATTATCTGGTCATTATTCGTACAGTGTATACCGAAAAATAATGCTGAATACGATTTGGGAGAAATTCTTTTTTTTTTTTTTTTCCTAATTCAAAACTAATTGTTTTTTAAACAAACAAAAAAAAATATATTTTATTAATAATGTAGAATTTTTGATTATTTTTTCTGTTTTCCCTTTTTTATTATGAAGATGGTCTGTGGGCTGATCTAACAATATTTGTCCGTGACTGTGCTTTAAGGAAATCATATCGGCACGTCAGTTTTTGAGAGGCAAAGCTCTCAAAAATTGAAAATGAATTTTAAGATTATTATTAGTGAAGGGGGAAGGAGGGGGAAATGGGTTTTTTTTTATAAAGTACCGTTTGACAGCATAAAATCTTTATATTTTCTAATTTATTATTATTTAAGAATAAATTGTATTTTTCCATTATTATTCTTTTATATTATTTTCTATAAAAAAATTTTTTTTTGGATAATTTTTCTGTACTGAAATTTTTTTCTGTTGTTTTCAATTATTTGTAATGGTTTCAAAAGTTTTTGGTGTCTTGTTTGGTGGGAAAAGGTCTGGTTTGACAGGTCTGCCTGGATACTTTTTCCGCTATTCATCAGAGAGACAGTTGAGTATGTTTGTGTGTGTGTGGGTGGGTGGAATTGATTCGAGTTTGGAATTGGGTGGGGGATAATTTTTCTTTATTTATACCACCCTCAACTTTTTTGTTGTTATCATTATTATTATTTTGTTTACAAGTAATTCTGACGTCAAATGATGATGATTGGTCCTTTATGAGCGATGATGTTTTTTTACCATCCCGTATGTGTGTGTGTGTGTTTTGTGTGGTGTAGACAGAAAAAAAAATTCTTCTCTTTCTTTCAGCATTTATAAATTCATAAAATCTTACATACAAAAAAAAAGCCCCTTCAAAAAAATAAAAAATAAACCATTTAACAATGATTTTTAAGCCTTGAACTGTATTGTGTGTATCCATCCCTCTATTATTATAGCAAATTGTCGAGATTGGGAAAAAGAAGAAAAGTTTTTTTCAACTCTTTTTGTTTTGGGTAGGGTGGAAGGGGGAAGAGGGGACTGATTGAATTTAAGTAGCAGATTGCCTATTGTACATATTCATAAGTTAAACGACCAACTGACTTGTCTTGGTTTGACTTGACTTGACTCTACTGGCTATGATTAGTAAAAAATTCATTCTAGAAATATGGCAACGTTGTTAGGAATGAATAGAGTTTGAAGGTGGAGCGGGCGGTTGGTTGTATAAGAAAAAGAAGAAGAAGAAGAAGGAAAAATATGATAAATTTCAAATCATAAATCACTTTGGACAAGAATAAGAATATAAGAATGGTTGTGAAAATTGAAATTGAAACTGAAAATGGCAATTGGGCATTGGGCACCACATAGCGCAGATAGACAGACAGACACATGCATTGGCTAGGGGGTCTTAAAATAACAAAATGCAAAAATGTGAAATATTTCATTGAGCAACCATCTCTGAGAATAGCGGTTTTCGTTGTAAAAAAAAAGTACACATTGTTGTTTGGTCACATAAAATTCTATTTGTTGAGATTTTTGTTATTTGAATTTTTTGTTCTTTTATTTTTTCCCCTACAAAAAAATTTATTAGTATCTCTTTTGACTATTATATTTTTGTACGTATTATACAAAGAAAAAAAAGGAAAATAAGATACCAAATATGGAATCAGCGCGCAGCCACCTACACACGCTGGTTGTTAAATACATAACAAACTATTAATCTTATTTTTATCGATTATTTATTTTTCAACATTTCACAACTGTCCGTTTAACTGTCTCGTAAAGTTTTTTTTTTTTATTTATTATTAACTATTTTAACTCCTACTCCTTTGGTTTTAAGCATTTTTTTTTTTGAATATTTAAACAAAAGTTTTGGAAAGTAACAAAAAATCAACTTGCCACAAATTTTTTTTTCTTTATTATTAAGATTAATCAATTCTTTTTTTCTTATTCTTTTGATAATTCAAACTATTTGGTTGTATTGTTCGTTTTTGTCCGTTTTTTGTCGATGACCCTTCCGTATTCGTAAAACTTATTACTTTTGCTAGCAAAAAAAACTGAATTAAATGTGATTTTACATCATCATCAGCGTCATTAAAATTTTTACCATTCAAGTTCTGCATGGAACGAAATAAATGTTAATCTGAAGGAGGCGCTAGGTCACGGCTACGAGGTCTGTTAAAAAAGCATCGCGACAACGAGGTCTGTTCGATTTCTTCTCGAGCATTAGGACCCCTTTATGCTCGAGAAGAAATAAAATAGTAAGACCTATTCTACTATTTTAATCCATTAAATTAACATAAAATTTTGTTCAGAAAATGTTTCATAATTAAGAATATTCCTATTGGAACAAATACTGTTTGATCGTTGTGGAAGAGACGGCAGGGGGAGGGGTTGTTATCCTGTTATCCACATTTTTAAAAACATTTAAAATTTTTTTTTTTTAATATTTTTTGTCAATTTTATATTTAGGAATTCAATTTTTTATGAAAAAAAAAAGTATACGAGGTCTGTTAAAAAAGTATCGCTAATTTTGAATTTCCGCGGGTTACATATATTCGATTTTCGATTTTTTTGGTGGCGTTATGTTGGCACTCATGTCTCTCACTTATGCTGACAAGTTCGTCCATTTTGAATGTTCAGTTAATTTTTGACAGCTGCTTTGCTTGGATTTTTCCATCAGTTAATTTATGACAAATCATGGATTTATGGTTATAACGTGGAAACCAAAGCTCAATCATCCCAATAGAAGCTGCCGCACGAGCCAAGTTCGGTTACGAATGTGAAGATTTTGCTTACAATTTTCTTCGATTGCAGGGGCGTGCTAGAAAGAACGGTCAATAAGGAATATTACCTGCAATTTATGCGCAAGTTGCGCCAAGCAAACCGCCAGAAACGCCCGGATTTGTGGAAGAACAAGAATTGGCTTTTGCCATTTTTGGCCAAAAACAACACACTAATAATGACCGCAGCCACCGTATCTGCCCCTCTGTGAGTTTTTCTTGCTCCCGAAACTGAAGAGCCCCATGAAAGGACGACGCTACGCTACGATTGAGGAGATAAAGACTGCATCGAAGGAGTGGCTGAACAAGATTACAAAAAAATGATAATTTGAAGTGCTTTGAGGATTGGAAAAAACGTTGGCACAAGTGTGGGGATAATATCGGATGGGGATTACTTTGAAGGGGACAAAATAGATATCCATGAATAAATAAATAATTTAAAAAAAAAACACAAAATTCGCGATACTTTTTGAACAGACCTCGCGTATATGGTGGATGTGACAACACATCCCAACCTAATTCCAATAATTTTTGGCTAGTGACCAAAGATTTGTGCGGCTTTTTGAATTGTCATGCTGGAAAATAACAAACACCCTTACGATTTTCCAATTCTGGCCGCTTTTCTTGAACTGCATTGCTCAGTTTGACGAGTTGTTAGAAGTACACGGTGGAATTAATCGTTCCGTTTCTTAGTAAAAAGTTCAAAGTGCAAAATTCCTTTATAATCCCACCAAACTGACAGCATAATCTTCTTTTGGTGCATCTCAGTTTTTGATGTCGTCTGAGGATTAACGTTGTAAACTAATCCACTTTTTGTCGCCAGTTATCAGTCGTTTCAGAAATGGATCCGTTTCGTTGCGTTTCGGAAGCGAATCGCAAATGCTAATGCGTTTTGCGTCAAATGAATTTCCTTAAGCTGATCAGGAATAATCCATAAATCGAGTTTCTTAACATAGCCAAGCTTCTCTGCAATTTCACGTGTTGTGCTATGACGATCTGAATCGATAATGGCCTTGATATGGGTCTCCTCAACTTCAACTGGAAAAATCACCAGAACGCAATTTAGCAAACCAATTTTGACACTGCCTTTCTTTCAAGGCTTCATTCCCATATAACGGCACATAACTTCTTGTGTATTTGTGATGCGTTCTTGCCTTTTCTGGAAATATTACAATAAAATATGTCTAACATGTACGTCTTGTCCTTCCATTTTTAAATTTGGCTGAAAACAAAACTAAACAATTTTTTTTTACTAAATTAAAGACGGAAGTCCAAACAACAAGAAAATAAACAATATAGGTTAGGTGTTTTGAACACGTTGACATAACAACAGAATGAGCTAATATCATCTACAGACAAAATACGCAATCACTTAGTTGCCAACTCAATAGTTTACCAAAAATTGATCGAACACAAATGTGTCCATGGAACTTTTACTCTTTGCCAAAAATCATACTATCCCCGCCACCCTCTCTTCTATACCCTGAAGACACTGATCATCGGTACTTGGGAATGAATTTAGACAAAACTCCTGCCATGGAATCCTCACACAAAACTTAGAAGGCCAGAACTAAACAGACGCTATCGCCAACTATTTATACTTCTAGCCAATTAATGCCCTGTGCTGAAATGTATGGTATATGGACTTACTGACTAGAACTCTAAGACTCTACTAAGGATTACAGCTGCAGTCCAATCCAATCTTTTCATTGTGACTCTCTTGGATTATTTAATTAATGAAACGTAGCAATACCTTCGAGTACAAGTAGTGGTAAGTGCAGGATGAGTTCGGGGTATGCCCATGGGAGGTTTTTCACGTTAACATAACAACAGAATGAGCTAATGTCATCTATTCACAAAATCCCCAATCACTTAGTTGCCAATCCAATAGAATTTTTTTTTTTTAATACTAACTAATTGCATAAGAAAAAAAGAACTGTCACAGAAAATTATTTAAACTATAAAATTTATTAAACAAAATTTTTAATCCAAAATTTAAAAATATAAAACCAGGAATTTTTGCAAAATTTTTTTTAATTTTTAAATTTACTGATGTATAAACGGCTTTAGTTTGTTTGAAGTTCAAAGTTACCGTTGCCATCAGCCATTGCTAGTGTGCGTTCCTGCATTGGTTAGAAGAATAAGAATGTTGCTTCGGTTCTCTTCTGCCTGTAGGCCACTACCGCTGATGATGCTGTTCCTATTCCAATGTTGCAGTGAGAATTTTTGTTTTGTTGACAGTTTCTGTTTCCATCGTTCTTACAAACTGTACTGTGGTGAAATTCGCCATTTTCATCGCATTTGCGCTATTTTTGTTGTTGATGCCTGCTCGTATCCGTTTACTTGCCAATACCAATTTTGGTAGCCATTTTACTTCTTCCACTGTTCTTTGCTGCTTTGGTAGAAAAAAAATGCGATTTCTTCTCTTATTGACGTTACCGTTTGTAAAAAAAAAACACCATTTGGCGGGTTTGTTTTCTTATTATTATTTATAAATTCAAAATTTGAATATTATCTTTTGCTGATAGTTAAAAATGCATTCGACCTATGGTAGATGAAAACTAGTGTTTTTTTTTACCTCATTTCTCCACACCCAGTGTGAAATTTATATCACCAAAAAAAAACGGGGTACAGTTTTATTTTCGTTTTTAGAAGTTATTAAATTTTTGAATATTTTATTTTCGGTATTTGTTATTTTTTTTTTTAGTTAGACAAATTTAGTTTTATTAAAACAAAACCAAAAAAAAAAAAATTAAAAAGGCCCTTTTTTTGTTGGTTTGTTGGAAAAAAAGAAGATATTTTTCTAAATAATTAAAATTGTTTTATTTTTATTTGTATTAGAAAAAAAAATCCTAAAAATTTTTGGCGCCAAATGACCTCATGGTTTTTTTGTTCAATAAAGTAACTGCTGGCACATGTTTAAAACAGCTTTTAAACACGTGTCTAAAGTGGATAACCAAAAATAAATAAATTCTTTTATATATTATCAGCAAAAAAAATGAACCTTAACAATTTTTTCAAATTTCAAAAAAAAAATAACCTAAAAAAAAATTGATTTTTTTAAAAAAAAAATTACATTTTCTCAATTATTTTTCAATTTTAATTTTGCTTTTGCTTTATGAAAGAAAAAAAAACAACAAAAAAACAACAACTAAATTTGGCATTTTTTTCCATTCGAAAACATATAAAACACGTGCTCTAATTGTGATCCTAACACCAAAAAATAAAAATAAGAACCCAAAAATCTACTAATACCAATACCAGCTCAGCGCGCTTTCAAAAAACCTTTCTGTTTTTATTGCCACACCACACCTTTAATAGAATAAAATAGCATGTGCGCTGGCTGACATCTTGTTTTTAATATTTCGGAATTTAATTTCTTGGTTTTTTGTTGTATTTCATAAAACTAAAACTGCGTCGTGTGAATCTGGACTGAACAATTATAATATGAAATAGTAAAACTCTAATCAATTTATTTTCACAATAGTATTTACTTCAATCAATGATAATAAAATTGATAATTTTTGATAAAGAAAATAGAAAAAATATGTTTGAAGGGGAAATAAGTGACGAGTTCTCTTGTTTGCTACTAGAGGGATAATAAAAGAGTTGTTTGGAATGAATGGAAAGTGATAGGCGCAAGGGAGTAAGGAATAGAGTGGGCAAAAAGATATTCAATAAAATTATTGTTATCATTAACAAAATCTATTTTTTTTTTTTTTAACCAATCAACCCCTTATCAGCAGAGCTCGTTTTTGGCTCTTTTTCTTATTTCTTCTTTTTTTCTTAATATACGAGTATATAAAAAAAAGTATACTAAAAGATAATTATTACGTGCAGTATTTTGTCGGACACACAAAATTCAATGAAATTTATTATTTTCGAACAAAATGAAGAGTGCCGTCGTCTGTCTGCCTTATTGCCTCGATTACAAAGTATAAAAAAAAAACTAAAGAAATAACCATGCTGCTGCACACTGATAAGATTTGATAAGAATTGATAAAAGGACACAATTTCTTATCAGTTTATGTAATCAGTTGAGAAAAATGGATTTTTTATGTTTTATTTTTTTTTAATATCAATTTTTTTTCTACTTTTTTGATAAAATTTTTTATGTATTTAATTTTTTTTTTCTTATAAACTGTGGAGTTTTTTGGAACTAATTTTATTTTGGTGATGAATAAATTTTTTTAGCACGGTTTGCTACTAGGAAATTTTATTATTTTTTTGTTTCGCATTTTATTATCATTAAAGTAATAATTTTGTTAACCATTTTTTGAATAAATTTCTTTGACAACATTTTCGATGAAATTTCTTTAATAAATTTTCTGTTTGTTTTGGGAATTTTTTTGGCCAGTTTTTTTTTTTGATTAAAAAAATTTATTTGCTTTTTTTTTAAATTTTTTTTTTTAAGCAAAAAAATATTTTTTAATATTACCCTTTTTTTGGGCTTTTTCTAATTAAAATTTTTTTTTTGGTGAATACTTTCCTTGCAATTTTTTGAATATGTTTAATTTTCCGTTGAAAGGTTTTATTTAACATGGTTTTTTGTTATCAAATCACACCGCTATTTTTCCTGCTTTTTTTCGTACTTGGTACCGTTCTAGCTGCGGTACTAGAAATTACGTCACTAATTGCTACGCTGCTAGTTTTAACGGGAACTTATAAAACAACATTATCTTGTCATGTGATCTTTATAAGCAACTGACACATTCAAACTGTCACTGCGCCAAGTAGAAATCCAACTTCAAAACTAGCATCGCGTAAAAACCGGCACAAAATCAATCGCCGAAGTCATCTAGCAGGCAAACAAGCACAAAAAAAATGCTTTTTTAATTTTTTTTTTTGTTTATAAATTTTTTTTTGAATATAATATTTAAAAAAATTGCTGTTTTTTTTGCAATTTCTGACACACAATTTTTTTTAATAAAAAAGTGTGATTAAACTTTTTTCAAGTAATTTTTATTTTTACTAGGAATTTACAAATTGAATTTGTCATAAAAAACAAGTAATTTTAAATTATCTAAAAATTATTTATTTGTCATCAGTTAATAAGTAGGCAAGCGATTTGTAATAAGAAATAAAAAATTGATTATTGATTAAATATTGCAGTTGCGCGATAATAAAGAATTTTTTTATAATTGATTGGTTGGTTTGTTATTATCAATCAATAATAATTACAAATGTTATTAGTGTTTTTTGTTGCTAGTAGTTTTTAGGTCATCAGATTGAGTTGTTGAGTTTTGGACTTTTTCTCGATTTTCCTCTTCAGAATTGTACTATTTATTCAATTTACTTTTTATACATTATGTAATTTCTCTTATCAGTAAAAATTAAGGATAGACAAAACAACAAATGCGTGTGATTAGCTGGACGCCATTTTGATTTTTAAATATTTTCAAATATTTTCCTTCTTACCTCACCGTTCTTCTCACTTTTCCAAGTAATCTAATTTATTTTCCTATCAAAAAAGGTTTTTTATTCGAATGATGTCCTTTTTTGCTTTAAAATTTATTTCCAAAATAATTCTAAGAATTTTTAAGTTTATTTTGTTTGAATTTTAATTTAAAAAAAAAAATTAGTTTTGTTTTTTTTTTTTTTTTTAAATGGATTCTAATTTTTGTTTTGGGTAATTTTCCAAATATTTCAACAAAAAAATATCACCGTCAAAATTCGGATCCATAAAAGGGGAATAGGCGAGGGGGTTTAAGTAAAAGTAGAGAAAAATTGATGGAAAGGCACTAAAAACTAGAGAATTTGAAGTAGAAAATGTTGGCGGCCATTTTTAGTTCTTTTGACATTTGATTGGCAATATTGCCAATATTTTGTTTGTTGTCATTTTTTTTTCTTCTAAAAATTCATTTTGTAATGTTGCCATATATATTTTTATTTAAATTTTCTCAATATTAGTTGGAAATATTCTTTTTGATTACATAAAAGAGAATATTTTACAATTAGTAAAAAGATTACGTATTTGAATATATGAAAATCTCTTTCTTTCTTTAATATGTAGATGGATAGGTAAGGGTGTGTGTGTTTGTAAAGGGGCGGTGGAGTTGTATACGATTATGTAAATTGATATAAATTCCTTTCTTATAAAATCAATTTTTTCCGTTTACCTAGTCCTGACGACCTGTTCTTATTAGTAAAATATTATTTCATAGGAGATTATTAAAATCTGATGATAATTGGATGAGAGGAGAGGGAGGGTAATTTTCATAATTCAAGCGATTGTCTATGGCACAATTTAATTTGATTAAAAGAAGACAATTTTAAATAAACAAATTATTTTTAAATAAAAAAAAACTAAATCAAAAAGGAAATTTTTTGTTAGAAAAAAAAATTTTTTAATTTTTGTTTTTGGCGGAAAATTACATTTCCAGTTCACCTCACCGGTGGTTAGATACCGATTTAATACAGCTTCGGATTGTGTAGAGGTCATAATGATATCTATTATTATTATTAATTTGTGTCATGTTACACAACGGTGACCTTAAATTTATCATGGCTCAAAAAGTTATTATTTTTTTTTCTAAAAAAAAAAAATACGAAATTTATAATTTTAAAGTCATTTTTATATTGTAGAAAAAAAAGAAATGGGTAAAAAAAAATTGTTAACCTCCTCCCCCCCTTCCCCTCTAATAAAACTAAGCAAACAAAAAAAATTCTTTTATGTCAATTATAAAAAATTTTTGTCTATTCTAGTAGAGAAACAAGATTTTGCCTAACCCCCTCCTTTTGATATCCCCTTACTTATTAAAATGTAGATAAAAAAAAAACTTATTAAAATTTTCTATTCTCTGACATAAAAAACTAGAATTTTTCTACCCCCTCTTCAGCCCACAGTTGTCTCTCTTTCAAAAAAACCAAATAAATGAAAAAATTTATAAAATTTTCTGTTATTCCATCAAAAGAAAACTAACATAATTTTTACTCTCAACCACCCTCTCACCACACCTTTTTCAAACCCAATGATTAAGAAATTGGTTATTATTAATTTTATTTTACAGTAAATAAATTAATTTGAATTAAATAAACTAGGAGAAATATTGGTTAAGGGGGTGGAAGGAGGTTTACAGATAGTTGAAATTTTTTTTAAATATAAAAAAAATAAATTTATTTTTTGTTAGCATTTTAAATTATTTACTGTTTAATTTAGTATTTATATTTTTAATTAATTTTTTGTTTTTTTTTTATTGCATTTTATTATCATTTTCTGTCAAAACTTTTATTTACCATATATCAAATGCTCTCTTATTTCTTGCTTTTCTTCTCTTCTTTATTCATTTTGTTGGCTGAATAAAAATCTGGTCGCGTTCCGTTTGAGTTTCGTATCATTTCAATTCGTTCCTATGTGAGAGCGGTGCTGCACTGCACTCTTTCAAATTTGGTTCTTTAATAATTTAAAAATTAAAAAATTAATTTTATCAATAGTTCTTCTTTGTTTTAATTTTATCAAATGTTATTTTATTTAATTCAATTAGTATAAAGGCTGTTGAAAACAATTGAAACGGAGAAGAGAAGAGAAGAGAAGAGCACGCCATTATCATCATCATCATACGATTTTTACATGAAAATGATTATTTTTCTTCTCTTCTCTTCCGTTCTCGTATGTTTTGTTTTTGTCTTTTTCTGTTATTTCTGTTTTGTCGTTTTTGGATTTTTTTTTCAATATATTTTTGGGAACATAAACGCCCATAACGTTGAGAACAAATTACGAGAATATTATTTACTGTGTCGTGTACTAATTACTAATACAAATGTTAATGGAAATGTCACTTGGCCATACCAAAAGCAAACGCATATGAGTGAAGAGTGTTGTACACGAAACATGTGACTCTTTCTCTTGCTCTATTGCAAACAAATTATACAAACAATAAATGGGAAATCATGTTGTCTGAGAGAAGGAGTGGTTGGTGGTACAGCTCATCTGCAGTGTTCGCATTTGTGTTCACTGTGAGTTGTTGACATTTTCTTTAACCTAACATTTTAAAGAAAAATAAACAAAAAATAATATTCTTTCCTCTTTCTTTTTTTTATTTTTATTTATTGCTCATATTTAAATGTGAAACGGTTTTTATTTCTGTGCAGTTTTTTCCCCTCTTTCCCATCATATCGTTTTCTTGTTTATTTTGTTTGCATCTTATTTGCTTGTGGTGAAAACCGTTCATATTATTTTTTTTTTGAAGTGCATTTTCAACAATTTCACCTTTTTTTTTTTTAGGGTGTATTTAAAATGTTTGAATAAAAATAAAATTTAATTTCTAAGAATTTTTCCAACTTTTTATTTTTTATTATTATTTTTTTTTTATTAATTGAAATGGATTCAAAAAAAAATTGTAAAATTTTTTTTATCATAAATAAATTTAGTTTTTTATCCTAACTGTTCCAAAAGAATAGGTCCTAAAAATGTAGTTCCTAAAAATTCTTATGTACAAAAGAAAATGTCCTAAAAATTCTTACCCATGCAAACGAAACTTTCTAACCTAAAAAAAATTTTTTTTTAATTTTAAAAAAGATTTTTTTTGTATATAAGAAATTATTCTGTAAAATAAATTGTATTTAAAAAAAAAATATTATAAATGCTACCCTCTACCCCTCCCCCCACACCTCCCTCTGCCATTTATTAAATAATATTTTTTTGTACTTAAAAAAATTATGAAGAAATTATTTTGTTATAAAAGCCATTTATTTTTATTAATTAATCAGTTTTTTCTTATGAAATAAAAATTGAAATAAATACTTTTAAAAAGCTGTATTTTATTCCGAGAGTGCCAAATGGTATTTATTTTGCTCATTTTATTAAATAAATTGTTTTTTTTTATTAAAAATAAGTTTTTTTTGCAATAGTTTTAAAAAATAAATAAAAATTTCTTAATTTTCTATTTATTTTTAAAACATAATACAAAAAAATTAATACTTTTTTTTTTAAAGTAGAAGAATAAAAAAACAAAATTAAATATTATAAAAAAAATTAAATCAAAATCAAAAAAAATTAAATTTTACACGTTGCCAAATTGTTTAGGTCATTTTTTCTTCAAACACCCGCGCATTCCAAAGAAGTACAGAAACAAATAGTTCTTAAAATTAATTTTTATTTCTTTTCTTATAAATAAATATATTTTAATTTTAATTGCAAATTATATATTATGTAAAATATTAAAAAAAATTGCATTAAAAAAATTTCCCCTTAAAAATTATGGCTTGCCCTGAAAATGTGTTTTTTCTTTCTAATATTTTTGATGCGAAAATATCAACCTTTTAAGGGAAATAAATAATAAAAATTGAACTGAATGGGTTTATTTTTTAAATATTAATTATTTCTAATCAAAAAAAAAAAAAATTCACTCACTCATACATTTCCAAACTCATTTCCATCGATGCAGGCAGGCACCTACAAACAACACTCATCCATCCATCCATGCATCGTAGGTGATTGTGTGAGAAAATGTTCAACTTTGAAAACTGTAAATGTCAAATCGAGTAGTAATCGTTCGATTTTATCTATTTTTCTTCTTATTATGGGTTATTTTTATTTGCATTTTATATATTATAAAAACGTGCTAAATTCAACTTTTTCCAAATGGTTTCCAATTCCGGATGATGCAATCCAATCTGCACACTACTGAAATTTACCTGGTTTTGAATTGGTGATGCTACTAATCACGATGTGTTAGAAAAGATTTAAAAAAAAAATTTTTTGAAGGAAAAAGTTTATTAGGAAAAAAGAAGCATTAAAAGAAGAATTGTAATAAAAATTGTGCCTTAAAAAATCCAACTTAGAGAAATATAAAAGCAAAAAACAGAAACTAAAATGATCATAATTTTTTGGTGGTGACTGTTTTGATCTCATTTTAGCTGCGACTGTTTGATTAGCGACTTTCGACAGATTTTATGTTGGTAACACTTTAATGTTCAGTATTGGAATGTACGCACTCTCTTGTGGTTCATTATATTTAGACATTGTTCAAATTTAGTTTGGTTAAAATTTTCTTCCAAAAAAAAAAAGTATAAATAAAAATTCAGTAAATTTTTGGTTTTTAAAGAGAAACAAATTTACACAAATTTCACCTTTAACAACATAAATTTCTCGTGTTATTTTCCATCCAATTTTTTTATTTAAAATCTTTTTTTTTAACATACACAAAATATGTTTTGCTTTAAAATTTTTTCTACTTTTTGTAAATTTTCATCAAACTTGAACTAAAATTTTATAACAATTTTCTGCTTGTTTTTTTTTTTTCTTTTTTTTTTAAATATTGTTGCTTTGGCGTGTTCTGGAAACATTCTAGAAGATCAGTTTCAGAGTATTGCAGAGAGTTTTTGGTTCCGGACAGTTTGGTGACAAAATCACCGTGTGATTTTAGTCTGAACAGCGATTCGAGAATTGCTATTTAATAAGTGATCGATCGATTAAGTTAGATTGTAGAAATACAGCAAAAATGCACATATTCAATTAGGATTTGAGCGTTCTAAACAAACAAACACTTGTGAACTATTTGTGAAATATAACTTATGGAAAATCCTAAATAAATAAAAACATTCTTTTACTCTATCCATTGAATCTACATCAGATCGTAACAATATTGTCAAACTACAGAATTTTCTTTAATTAAATATCTCTTTATTTTCCCCATTTTATTGTACCTTTCCTTTTTTACCAAAAAAAAACCATTATGTCCGTTTGGGCATTTAAAAATTTCCCTCGTTTCCCTTAAAAAATATGGTCCACTTCTCTAATACATTTTTTTTTTCATTTTCATACAAAATTATTAACTATTATTAATTTTTGGTAGTTTCCTAAGAAAGTGTAAATTGTTTTTTTTCACTTTTTTTATAAAAATTTCCATTTTTTTCATTTAAATTTGTTTTTATTAAAAAATTTTTCCTTAAAAACAATGTTTTTCTCCATGTTGTTCTTTTGGAAATTTTTCCCATAAAAAATACTATAATTTTTCAAAATTTTATAAATTTTTCTCATTTTTTCTCTTGAAATTCTTTTATTTACTTTTTTTTTATAAATATTTGCTTATTTTTTAAAAAAATATCTTATTTTCTTTCAAAAAAAAAGAATTGTCTTATAAATTTGCCTTTTATTTATTTTCTTTCTTTTTATTTATAATTTCAAAAATGACTTATTTTGAAAATGTTTTCAAAAAAATGCGCTTATTTATTTAATTTGGGTTTTTTCCTTCTTTCTTTATCTCACAATAAATATTTACATTTGGTTAATTTTGTTAAAAATACAGAAAAAAAAACAAAAAAGAAAATTCTTCTTTTCATCTCTAATCAAAATAAATACAAATAGTTTTACATGGTTGCCAAGTTTGTGTGCGTCATATATGAAATTTTTACGTCCTATAAAAAAAGAGAGAGAAAAAAATAAATGGAAAATATTGAAATTATCAAAGGAATAAAAATAAATCAACAAAGAAGAAATAATAAATAAATCGATAAGACAAAAAATATAACTAAGAATTCACAAGGAAATTACGTGTATAAAACTGATATTTAAAACGCAATTTATTAAGGAGCATAATTAGAATAATTGGAAATATTAATTATTATTGATTTATTGATTTTGATTCGTATATTAAAATACGTCTTATTACTTACTAGTGGATAAGTTATTGGGCAATTTATCATTTGAAATGTACGCATTAAAAATAAAATAAATGGAAAAAAATGCTAGGAAAAATTTTTCAAAGAATTTTTTTCCCATAAAAATAAAATGTTGTTAATTTTTATATTTCTAAATTATGTAAGTTGGTTTTATTTTATTTTTTCTGGAAAAAAGGAAGAGAACATAATTCATTTCCGGTAATTTATATTGTGGGGAGGGAAGGCGATGTGCGTTTGAGTGTGCGTAGGCGTTTGTGTGCCTTCTCCTTCTAGTACGAGTATTTGGCTGTGTTGCTTATCATGTGATTTTTCAATTGATTCGGTTTTCTTTTTTTTTTACTCACAAATTATAAACTTCTCTTCAAAAATACCCACCGAAAAAAATTTGAAAAAGTACTTTTAATTAATCTGCTTACGTCAGTTAACATGCGTACATTCCGATCGGAAATTCTTTTCCACTTGAAAAATTTACTTCTGTTAGAAAGCGAATGGGAGTTTTTTTCTCTATTTGGCTGGCATTTGGCAATGTTTTTAATTTATTTTATTTCTTCTTTTCATAAATGTTATTAATAAGATTGTCTTATTAAAAAAATATATATTTCAATGTTTAATATCAATAATTTTTCCTTAAGCTTTTCGGAGAATAGGTTTTTAATCATTTTTTTGTAATTTTTCCCATAATTTGTTTGCTAAAATTTTCTGTATTTTTTTCTGTAATGTTTTCCGCAATTTTTCCCCATCAATTTTTTTTTTGGTTCCATAATTTTCTGTAATATTTTCCATAATTTTTTTCTGTAAACTTTCGTCATAATTTTCTGTAGGTTTTTTTTTGTAATTTTTCCTAAATAGCTCTATAAATTTTTTAACTATAAAATTTACCATTTTTTTAACAATAATTTTTTTATAATATTTTCGCCATAATTTTGACAATAATTTTTTCTATAAATTTATTTTTGTAAATTTGTTTCTATAAATTTTTTTCTATAATTTTTACTATAATTTTTTTTTGTAAATTTTTTGCTATAATTTTCTGTAATTTTTTCTATAAGTTTTTTTCTATAATTTTTCTATAATTTTTACTCAAATTTTTTTCTGTACATTTTTTGCTCTAATTTTCTGGAATTTTTTCTATAAATTTTTTTTTATAATTTTTCCATAATTTTAACTTTAAATTTTTCTGTAAATTTTTTGTCATAATTTGGTGTAATTTTTTCTACAAATTTTTTTTCTGTAATTTTTACTATAATTTTTTTTATAAATTTTTTGCCATAATTTTTTGTAATATTTTCTATAAATTTTTTTCTATATATTTTTTCTATAAATTTTTCCTATAATTTTTCCTAATAATTTTTTCTATAATTTTTTTCCTGTAAATTCATTTCTGTAAATTTTTCTGTAATTTTTACTATAATTTTTACAATAGATTTTTTGCCATAATATTCTGTAAAATTTTCTATCAATTTTTCCTTTAAATTTGTTTTTATGACTTTTTGATAATTTTTTCTGTACATTTTTTGCCATAATTTTTTGTAATTTTTTCCATAATTTTTGCATTTTACATTTTTCTATAAGTTTTTCATAAGTTTTTCTATAATTTCATTTTTGCCAAAATGTTTCCTTATTTTTTCCCCGTAAATTTTCATCTAATAGTTTCGTAATTTATTCTTCTACAATAATTTCCACCATAATTTTTTTATTTTTTGTTTCTTCTTTGAAAAATAATTTTTGGCCATAATTTTTTTTTAATAAATTTTTCTATAATCTATTGTATTTTTTCTTCAATTTCTTTTGCAATTTCTTTTGCAATTTTTCTCAAATTCCCGTTAGAATAAATTCTATTATTTCATTTCTTTTACTTTATTGCTATTTGCTCTTTTTTTTCTACTATAAAATTTTTCTAGTTAACACTTAACCACTATTACTGTACCAGTTACTGTTCTTCTATTTCTATGATGATATCGGTAATAAAAGTAATAATTTTGAAACGCAATTCTATAAATTACATTTTAGTGTAGATTCCAAGTTGGGGAAACGGAGGGTGTGCTTAGAGTTTAGTGGACTAAAGACGATTATGCAAGTTTGTGAAAATATGAAATTTACAGAAATTCGAACACATCACTTTTATTCGCATAAAAAATATAAAAGAAAATATCGCAAACATTAGAAGAGAGAGAGGAAAAAAAACACATTTAAAAATAAAAGAACGAAAATTCAAATAGAAACGAAATTGAAATAAAATAAAATCGATTAGAGTTTTACCGATAAGAAGAAGAGTTCACATTATTTTTATTAAAAAAGTTTTTTTTTTATATTGTAGTATCCGTAATTTTCAGACGTGGAAGCAAATCTGATTTGTCGAAAACGTGGACACATTTTTTTTTATTTCATTTTATTTTCTTTGTATTTGAGAATAATTGCCACTGAATCATGGCTGGTTGTTATTTACTTTTTAGTCATTTCAGGGAGAAAAAACATCGACACTCTCTTTCTACTCCCATCAAATAGTTTTTTCCTTTTTTATCATTTGTTTTTGTCTCCATTTTTTTGTTGTTGAATTGAGTCCACATCATCATCTCCAGGCCAGTTAGCGTATTTTGTCCAATCGCCAATTGGTGGTGGTGGCCCCAATCAACTTTGAGCCTTAATCACCAAACAGAGCTGATAAGCAATTGCGCTGTAATAAATTGGTTCGTTCAGTTGAGTTCGATTGTAGTCGCCACCATTAACCGCCGCCTCTGCGACTGTCAGCACCGCCACAATCCACGGTCCACAGATCACAGAGATCACAACCCACAGCCCACAATCGCCTTTCGTCTACAATTTTCGATACGGAAAATTGTCACCACATTTTCTTTTATGAATCATAATTTTTTTTCTTCGTTCTTTTTTTCTTCTTACTTATATTCACGCGCTGTCAGCAGATATTTTTTTTTTTGCCGATTTGTTTTTATTTTTGCTTTTATGGTCCAAACAACGATAACAACGATAATGACTGTACTTAACGCATACACACACAAACACACCCACCCTTACAGACTATTTTGAAGGTTTTTTTTCCCCATTTTTATTTTTTATTATTCATAAAATAATTAATGGACAATTAACTATTTTGCAATCAACAAATATGATGGATACGAAATGGTATCCATCATATTTGTTGATTGCAAAATAGTTAATTGTCCATTAATTATTTTATTTGCCAAAAAAAAATGTGAATATTTTTGGTGAGGGTTTTTTTTATAGCAATTTTTGTACTAATTTTCGAGCAAAAAAACCACTTTGATTTTTGAGGTTTTATTTAATTAAAAATTGTTAAGTTGTGATTTTTTATATTTTTTTAAGAAAACTGGTTTTTGATTGTTTTTCTTATCAACAAAAATCAAAATATTTTTAAATTTTATTTACATTTTTTTTTAAATAAAAATTTTATTAAAAACACGTGTTTAAAACAAGAAACACGTGTTTATTAATATAAGAAACACGTGTATTGTGTTTATTTTTTGCTGCAAAAAATATTACAAAAAAAGTAGTCTTTAAAAAAAATCTTAAATTTTTTCCTTTTCTTCATGTAATTTTTTTTTACTAAATACTCCCGGTAAAATGTCTGCACAATTTTTTCCTAATTTTTTTTAAAAAAATGTTTAGTTAAAATTCTTCTAAAAAAATTTGTACATTGAATTAATTTCGAATATTTTTTTTCAGAAACGTAAACTAGTAATTTTTTATGTTAATTTTTATTTTTAAATCAAACATCCCAAAAAATTGTATTAAATTAATTCTGTTTGTTAAAAGTTTTTTAAATGTTTGACAAAAAAAAAAATATTTTTAAAAAATGAAATACAAAAAAAGTAGTAATCTATCTTTTTGTGATAAATAGGATCTGTTTAAAAGAAGAAAAAAATTATTTAAAAAAAAAAAAAAACATAAAAACACCTTGAAAACTAAATAATGTTAAAATTTAAATAACAATAAACATTTAAAAAATGAAAAATTCAAATAGCATTTATAAAGAAAAATTACGAAAAATATCTTTAAAAAATATATATTAAATAACTTCTATTGTTATTTAGAGTTTGCAAACAACCCCCCTTCCCCTCGTTCCCACACCCTAAAACCAGTTAAAAATTCATATCCGCAATTTGTTATCCAATCTGCGATGGAATTTTTTTTTTTTGGTTCAATTTTTTTTTTTATTACAATAAAATAATTAAAAATGACAAAAAACTTTTTAATGACAGTTTTTTTTTCACGTTTATAAATAAATGCTTAAGAAGAAGATTTATCCAAAATGTGAAGAAAAAAAAATGGAAGTTTTTTTTTTTAATTATTTTTTTTTCTTTTTTTTTTTAAATATTTTTTAATATTTTTATTGTTTATTATTATTATTATATTTTGTTAACAATTTATTTTAATTTAAATACCCTTTATTTTAAGGGGATTTGCTTGGTTTTTTTTTACCTCACATTCCTTTCGATTATTTCGTATTTAAAAACCTTACAATTGCAATTAGGAGTAAATTTTGTGGAAGTGTCAAAATTTAAAAAAAAAAAATTTAAAAAAAAACAATTAAAAAAATAAATAATTTCAAAGAAAAGGAAACTTTTTATTAGTAACTGAAATTAATAATTCTGAGCGCCACGCACGCACAACAACTTAATCCATTTGACAACAATTGCTGGTCACACCCTTACCTGCATTCGAACTCAGCCGTGCTGCGTATTAGGCGCAGACAAGGGCGCAGTATCCCTAAATCGGGGCCTTATAATTATTATTATTATTTTTTTTTTTAATTTCGCATTCTTTTCATTATAAATCATTTTATTTTTGTAAACATTTTATAATGCACTAAAACAAAAAAATAAGGGGAAAAACCTTAAAACTCTAATTTTAGGTTTGCGGCGCCATTTTTTTTTCTATTCCATTTTAATTTAACAATAAATTACGTGTCCGTAAAATGAGAATTTTTTACTTTTTTTTTTTTTTAATTTTATTTATTGCGAAATTTCTATAAAATGTGCAGTTTCTTTTTGTATTTTTTTTCTTCTTTTATTGTATTATTATTATTATTATTTTAAGCAGGTAAGCAAGCAGTTTTTTTCCATTATTTCTGTTCGGCTCATTACACCTGTTTTTGCATGAGATTTTGCGGTATTTTCTATAATTATTGTTTTATTCGAATTAAAATGTTTAATAATTTTTTTCTTATTTTTAAATGTGTTTCTATTATATAATCAGTATATTACTGTAAATAACAGTGTTTATGCGTTGTGCTGAGTAAGAGATATTGTTTGTTAGTTCAGTTAAGAAAAAAAAAAAATAATTGCAAAAAGTCTTTTTAAAGGAAGGGGGGTGGGGATAGTGGTGAGAAAAGGTAGTTGAGATCTGGAGATAGAGTAAATAGACAGATAGAGGATGTAGAAAATTTAATAATTATTATGGTTTTCAATAGAAAATTATTTGAGAAAAGAAATCTATTTAAATATGGTAGGTTGGTGGTGGTGGTACTCTCTCATGAAAAATAAATACTTAATAAAATTGATGTAATTTTTAATGTTGTTGTTTTTTTTCATTTTGTTTCATAGTAAAATATTTTATTTTATTCTTTTAAACAGAATCGTTTTTTTTCCTATTATATAACTTATCTTGTTGGGAAATTTTTGATTTTTTTTTAAATAAAATTTAATGTATTTTTTTCAGTACAATGTTGCAATTTTCATGAATATCTACTTTTAAGTATAAAACTTTTAATTTTAGAAAATGAATATCTTATTTTAAGTATAAAACAACCTTTGCATCATTGTCCGTTGGACATTTTATTTATTTAAAAAAAAGACCTTTTTTTTTTGCTAATTTTTAACATTTCTTTAGTAAAAACTAGAAAAAAATATTCTATAATAAAAATTTCGTATAAATAAAAACGGGTTTTTTTATTATTTATTAACATAAAATATTTTGAACAAAATTATATATTTTAATTAAAAAAAGATAAAAAAAATAAATGAAAAAAGAGCAAAAAATCAATTACAAAAGTGAGCGCATATTGTGTGTGGTTGGTTGTTATTAATGCACACGAACTCATTTATTTTTATGTCTGTGAGACGTGCTCTAATTTATGCACTTTAATTTGTTATGATTTATTTTTCTTCTCGTTCTTTTCTTCTGTATTTATTCTCTGTGTTCAGTCTCTTTTTTGTTTGCCTCCCAACTCTCGTCCGAACATGGACTTGTTACATTGGAGCAAAAACAAAAACAAACATGGCCGTGCAAATAAATAAAATAATTTTTTTATTTTTATATATATTTTTCCAATGGTATGGTAGTTGAGGGTGGGGGTGGGGATGAGGGTGGATGAAAATGTATACTAAAAACGGGGGGAGAGAAGTTTTCTGTTCTTTCAACCGAAGAAAAGCGGATATGAATAGATTTGCATGAAAGATTTGCATTCCGATAAGAATGTGCTTTTTTTCTCGTTTACTTTGAAATATTTATTTATGGTCGTGTGCATTTTTATGACTGGAAGTGTTTGTGTGTGTGTGCATTTATATTTTTGTTTTTATTTAAAAAGAGAAGCATTTATTCAACCCTTTTTCTTCTGTCTTTATTTAAGTTTTTTTTTTTTAATATTTTTTTTAGAATTTATTTCTTGTTTTATTTTTTAGAGCACAGAAAATTTCTGTGCCCAACAATTTCTGAGACATGGGGCCATATGTTAGTATTTTTCATAAATAACGAAAATTTAACATTGAATTTTTGAAGAGAAAAAAAACAAATTGTAAATAAATTTTTATACGAACGTGCGTTAATGCAATGCAATTATTTTTAAATTTTTTTATATGAAACAGTCTTACCAGATGGGATATTCGTATGATGCCAAAAGAATGTGGCGGTTTTACATTTTTTTTTTAAAACACGTGTTTTTTCATTTAAAAAAACCACGTGTTTTATAATTTAAAAAACCACGTGTTTTTTAATTTGAAAAACACGTGTTTCTTTACGCTTTTTTTTATTATTATTATAATACAAAAAATTCTTATTTTTATATAAGCACAGAAAGAAATTACATATTTTTGAACATTAATAGTATAATTTGTCTCCATACTCCTAATTCTTTTTATTTTATTTTTTATTGATTTAAAGCAAACAATTTCCCTTAAAATGTAGAAGTTTTTTTTTTCTTTAAAATTTACTTTTTAGTATCGGTACTAAATAAGTATGCATGTCTCCCACAAAATGAATTGTCATCACGCCCTTCACTTCCTTCCATTCACGATAAATTCGTACTGTTTTCTTGTTCTCTTCTCTTTGTTCCACATATTGTCGATTTGCTTGCTCATCAAATATTCTTGTCACTCACTATGAAAAAATGAGAAAATTTTTTATCACACTCTTTTTCTCTATATTCATTTTAATTTTAAATTTTTATTTTAAAATAATCAACAACAAAAATCGAAAAATATGACAGCTTGGAAAATAATTTAAAAAAAAATCCAATCAATTTGCTTAAGGAAAGGAAAAATGGTAGATAGAAAAATAACAAAGAACAATTGTGGGTGAAAAAACGCTGCAGCATTGAAAGAAAAAACAAAATGAAAAAACATACAACCAAATCAGAAATTGAGGAAAAAAAATTTTTTATTTCAATAAATGTGAATTTTGAACCCATTTTTTGGCGCCTGTATTTGTTTGCCGCCATTGACTGTGTAGTAAGTAAGTGAGTTTATTGTTTCTTGTAGAGTTCGATGCAACTGAACCAAATTTGCATAAACACAATGACGACTGCAACTGTTGACCGATAATGATCGCGTGACGGTGACGTTAAACATTGTTGATTTCTTCAGTAGCAGTTCCCCTAAAAGTGTATGCAATCTCTGCAACCGCCCGCTCTTAAACAGGAATCGTATTCACCAGACTGGTGTGAGAGGGGAAGAAGAGAAACAAATTCTTTGCTGTGAATAAAAATGCATTTTGTTTATTTTAATTTAATTCAAAAATTTTATGTTGATTTAATGACTGACTATAGTATAGACAGAAATGGGAAAAATCTACCAGAGAGAGACATTATGATTTTTATTTATCAATAAAAACGAGAGAGAGACATTATGATTTTTATTTATTCTCATTATTTGCTTTTGTTTGTTATCATAAATTTTATTCTCTCTCTCTCTCTCTCTCTCTCTCCGGCTCTTGTTCTTTGGGTTTTTGCTTTTCTCATTCTTCCTGTCGCTCATGCCCTTTTTTTTCTTCTTCTATTGTCAACACTGTTACTGTGGTTGTTGCTGCTGTAACCAAAATTTGATTGCATGAAATTCTTGCATTTATATAGTTTTTTGTGCAAATTTTTCTTTTACCTGCATTTTATTTTTGCGCTTCCATTGCATTTTTATTATCACGTTTGTGTTCTATGTCACAATCTATTGAAAATTGCATGTTAAATGACCTATTGTTTATGAGAACTACTCCCCTTTTGTATTTATGTGTGGGTGAGCTGGGTGTATGTTTGGGTGTATGCAGTGTCAAGTACTGAACTATTATTTACTAGGGTTCGTGTGTGGACAGAGCTCTGGGCAGGCGACTGACTGTGTATTCGAATTTTTATTCTATTATTTTATGCTATGTGAACAGTGACAGTGCATAATTTTTTTTACGCTATTTATTTTATTGTATTTTTCATTATTCATTTGAATTTTATGCAAGAATTTATTTTCTCCTATGAAGTTTATGCAAACAATTTTTATTTGTTTTTCTTTTTATAAGGTTTTTATTATTTTTATTAAATTACTATGTATGTGTGTGTATACATGATACATCGCCTATTCCCTTTATAGTCCTTTCTCCTCTTTCACCTTCTCTGCAGATACTATCGCGTTTTTCAATAGCAACTTGACACTTTTGAGTATTTTCATATTGAAAATACTCAAAAGTGTCAAGTTGCTATTGAAAAAGCCGATATATGTACATTTTTTTATGGTTAAAAAATTCCTACTGAAAATTTCTACTAAAAGTTTCTAAGGAAAAGTTCTACTAAATCGCATATTATTAATATAAAATCGGTTTTGTTCTGCATGGTTAGTAATATGTTTTTTTTTTTAATAATTTTTTTTTTGTTCAAAATATTAAAAATTTTATGATTTATTTGAGCGAATAAATTCAGTTTTTTCTATGAAAGGTCCCAGTGGTGGCTGAATGATTTGATGGGTGCGCAGCTGTCATAATTGGTTTCCACGTCATAACCATAAATCCATGATTCGTCATCGGTTATGACCCTCTGGAGCAAATTTGGGTCGTCGCGGACAGTTCCCAGCTCCTTAGCAATGTTAATGCGATACTGTTTTTGGTCGAAATTGAGCAAAAATCGAAGACGAGCCAAAATACGTGCAAGCAAATCAGCTGTCAAAAATTAACTGAACATTTAAAATGGTCGAACTTGTCGGCATAAGTGAGAGACATGAGTACAAACATAACGCCACAAAAAAAATCGAAAATACTTAACCCGCGGAAATTTAAAATTCACGATACTTTTTGAACAGACTTCGTAATTTGATTTTGTTAGGAATTTTTTTTTTTCAAAAAGTTATTTTTTGTTCAAAATATTAAAAATTTCACGATTTATTTGAGCGAATAAATTCAGTGGTGGCTGAATGATTTGTTGGGTGCGCAGCTGTTGTTATTTTGTAATTTGAACAATTTAAAATTTAGAATTTTTACGTAGTTTTTATTTTTGTTAATATTTTATAATGCACTAAAAAAATGGCAATTTTTTATTCCATTTTAATTTAACAATAAATGAATACATTTGTTTAAAATAAATAATTTTTTTTTGTTTATTTAAATAATAAATTGTGTTATCGTTATTATTATTATTATTTGGAAATTTTCCTTTTGTATTTATATGAAAATTTTCCTTTCGTATTTATTTTAATTATTGACTCTGATGATGATGGTAAATAATGTTGATAATAGCCATGGTATATAAGAATTTAGAAATATGGTATTATTATAATATTGAAAATAAATATCATAAAAATATAGTAATACGTGGAAGAGAGGGGGTGTCTAGGGCTGTGTGGTAATTCATTTTCTAGAAAGTTAATTATTTACCATGGCCGGAAACGATAATCGCCTTTGGACTTATAATTAAAATCCAATATTAATAAACATTTACAAATTCCTCCCTTAAACCCTCTACTACTCCTAATATTATTATTGTTAATATAATTATAAAAGAATAGAATGAGACAGGAAATATAATACAATGCATTTTAATAGAATGTAAATGGACCTAGAAATAAGGAGTGCTGTTGTCTGTGCGGTTTGGTGTAGTGTAGGTCGTGGGGTAGCGCATTGTGCAGCAGTATAAATGCACTCTAATGATGCAATGCGATATCAAATTCAATAAATTAAATATGAACAAATTATCTTTATTCTTTATTTAATCAAAAAAAAAAGCTGAAATTATTGCCTTTTTAAAAATACATATTATATAATTTTTCATAATTTGTTTTTTTTAAACAAACAAAAAAACTATTAACACTGAAAAAAACTAAGTGGAAAAATTTCTTTGGAACATAGTTTGGGGGGTGAGAGGGGGAGTTTGTATTTTTGATAAAAGAAACATTGTTTTTTTATGATTAATTTTTAATGTTTTTAATTTATTATGTTAATTTTTAAATTAACGTTTTTATTATTAGAGGTGCAAAAATTTTATTCTTAAAATGTGGTGAATAAATTCCACATTTTCAAAAATAAAAACTATTTTTCAAATTTAAGATGAAGAAATTTTCTTACTTAGTTTAGGAAAAAATTCTACTCTTAAAAAAGAATCATTTTTATGTTCAAAAAAAAAAAAAACATTGAATAAATTCTGGATTTCCTTCCAATGAGGTTGAAAAAATTTATGTTGCTTTTCAAATGAGGTGGAAAAAATAAGTATTTTGTTTCTAAAAAAAGAAGAGGTAAAAATACTACTTTTTGGCAATAATTAAAAAAAAATCTGTTTTTAAGACGAAGTGAAAAAATTTGTTTTTATTTCAACAACAAAAAAAGGTAGAAAATGCTACTTTTCAAATGAGGTGAAAAAATTTCACTTACCCCCAAAGATGAGAAAGAAATTTTACTTTTATAAGAATTGAGCTAAAAAATATAACTTTTTTTTAAGAGGAAATTAAAAACAGTCACTGTTAAAGAAAGAGGTGAACTTTTTTTTTTGCGAAAACGAATTATGTGAAAAAAAATTTTCTTTGTTTATGGTGAAACAAATTCTAATTTTCAATTACTTTTGTACTTTTTTCTACAAGAAAAGGTGAAAAAACTACTTTTGGCAATAATTTAAAAAAAATCTGAAGACGATGTGAAAAAAATTTACTGTCCGCAAAGGTGAGAAAGAAATTTTATTTTCATAAGAATTGAGATGAAAAATCAGACTTTTTTTTTATGATGAGATTAACAAAATTCACTGTTAAAAAAAGAGGTGAAAATATTTTTTTTGGCGAAAGCAAATGAGGTGAAAAAATTTTTTCTCTCGCCCATGGTGAAAAATTCTAATTTTTAATTGCTTTCGTTTTTAAAATAGTTTTTTTTTTGAAAAAAAATTATTATATCTTAAAAAAAAAACTGAAAAATCATTCACATTATTATTATTTAAGCTTTTAGACCAAACCATTCCAATTCCAAGTCTACATTTTGTTAATTTTTTTATTTAAAATAATTTTGTATGAAATTTAAAAATTTCGGACATTTTTTTTTCTTTTTTCAAATTAACTATTGACCAGTTTCTTTGATGAAGCTGAATGGCCTTATGGTCGTGATGCAACAAAATATCCTCTGCATCTTGTTTTTCTTTTCTAAACAATGTGCAAAAATAACATTAGTTTTAAAAAAATGAAAAAAAAACTGATTATTAAATAAGATTAAAAGAAAAAAACTTTTTGATTTATCCAAATTTAGAAGAATCATTTTCAATTTTTCCTAATTAAAAGGAAAAATAAAATTTTCCAAATGTGGTAAGAAAAAATTCTATTTTTTGTTCAAAGAGCTGAAAAACGGGTATTTATCTACTAAAGAGAAAGAGGTGTAAAAAAATGGTGCTACAAATGAAATAAGTTGAAAACGTTCTATTTGTAAGATATCGTAAAAGAGACAAATATAATGTTTACCCTTAAAAGAAAAAATGACGTGAAGAAACAAAAATCGTTTACTTTTCTAAATTAGGTGAAAACCATCACGACTTTTTCAAATATGTATGGTGGTGAGAACAAATTTTTTTTCTCCCAATTAGAACATTAATTGCTAATTTAAAAATGTTAATTTTTGTCATTATTTACACTTGGTAAGAATGGGAATTTTTTTTCTATAAAACATAAATAAATTAGAGAGCATGTATGTATAAGAAAGAGAGTACAAATAAGAAAATTGCGAACAAAATGGAAGTAAAAGAAAGAAGAGAAATATTTACAAAAGAAAAAATATAAAAATTTAATAGAAAAAAACCTTAAAAATTTAAAAAAAAACAACATGACTTTGATGGTAAAACGCGCTGATGATGATGGTAATATTGATGATTATGTGAGAAGCCACATGAATTGTTTTTTTTTTCCTTCTCTTTTTCTATTTCTTTTTACCGATAGTAGTAGTAATAATAAATAATAACTTCAATCGAATAAAGGTAAATCAACTCTTCGAGGTGAACAGGTGCGAAAAATGGGCTATTCGCAATGCGAAAGTAAGCAAGCAGCACAGCACATGCACACACACACAAATAATGCCAACATTGCATTATGGACACACACCATAATTTCTTCGAAATCACCACGATTAGTAGTGACCTCTCTTGCCGTTCATATTTTCGTGTATGCGCTGCAATCGCGAATTTATGTTGGAGTTGAATGATCAAATGTGAGAGTAGTTAGAAGAGGGAGCAAAAGCGATAAAAATACGAAGAGTAAAAAAGAGGTGCACATGGAGAATTAGAAAAGAATACCAAAAGAGTAAAAGAGATGTTTTTTAGAGTCGTTTTCTATTTGTACTAATCAAATAGTATGATGAACCCTCTTTCCCCGTTCTCTTAAGGAGTGTTATGCTATTTATTTTGAGGTTTTTTTTTTCTTCTGCAATGCCATTAAATCAAGAGAGCAGAGCCAAGCCGTCAACTAATATAAACTGGGCCCCGAGGAGGTGGCGTGTCTATGGTGCAATTGTAGGTAAAGTAATTCCGAGGTCTGATCTGGTTTGGTGTATATCGTAACCATTCACGATTGCGATTGTGAATTTGCAAAGTTACATCAACAAATTCAAAGTAGCCAAACGGGCGAATGTACAGAAGAAAAATAGTTTTTTTTCTTCTTTTTTTTTTAAAAATTTTAATAGTTTTTTGTTGCGTTGGTTTTGTTTGTTGTTTTCTTTTTAAATTAAACTAAAATATCGTTGATTGTAGGGGGTGGGGGGAGGGGGTGGTGGTTGGTTGTGTGTGAGGTTGACTTGAGCACTGCAAAGAGACAAAGGACAAGTGTTGGGAAATAAGAGGAAATAGATAAGAAAAATTGGTACAGGTTGAAGGAGGAGGTGTACCGTCTTAGCTTGTTGCAGATAGTTTCAGACTAGAGACCTCATTTTCGTTAACATCGCGTCAACTAACTACCAACACCTTGAATATGACGTGTACTGTACTGTGCTGTTAATAGTGGAAAAAATGCACATTTTCCCCATGTGTGATGACCGTAATAATGCTGGGGTTTTTTTGTTGTTGTTATTATTATGTTTTTTTTTGCAAATTAGTTTTTTTTTTGGTATGCCACAGCTTGAAGGTAGGGTTATGTTTTAGACCTCACCCGTGCTTAATATACGGAATATGAGCGGAAAAATTGAATAAAATCCTACGTAAAGTAGAGTTACTCACCTTAGAGAGTGTTTTTTTTTATGCGATTATGACTGTTGTTGGTTGGTTGGCTATAAATTTTAATGGATCATCGCTAATTTTATGAGTAAACATTGCGGTTAATATTAACTGAATACTAGTAGTGCTGCGTTGTTAGCTGACAGTAGCTATCGAAAAAACGTGATAAATGACCATTTATGGGGCGCCATTTCGATATTCTGATTGAAAAGTTTATAAATAAAAAAATTCTTTTTCTCTTTCTTTCTTTTATGCCAACATACTTTAGTTAGTTTTTTTTTTATTTATAGTCGATGGGTTATTTTTAATATTTTTACATTTTGCCTTTTTTTCTCTTTTTTTGGTTAAAAAAATTAATAAGAAAACGATACAGTGTGAATCCCAAAACGATTAGCATCGTGTTCGTGTGCACAATTTAGCAAGGCTGTCAGGCAGGCAGGCAGGCAGGTCTGATGCACAACGACAACTCACCATACTTTGTTGAAATTTTCATTTGTCGCATGTTGGATTTTCTTAGAAAATCAAACAAGTCATTTTATTATTATGAATATTTTTGCTGGGATTGTTTTTTTTAACTAATATTTTTTTTTCAATTAAAAAAGAAAACTTTTTATTTTTATGTTAAAAAATATTTTTTTTTATTTATTAAAATTTTTTTTCCAAATTTACAAAAATTTATGAAAATTAATTAAAAACGCTTAATTTTCTGTTGTAGTTTTTGTAATTCTGAAAATACAGTTTTGTCATTTTGACAGCTGTCATAAATACGAGGTCTGTTGAAAAAGTATCGCGAATTTTGAATTTCCGCGGGTGTCGTATATTAGATTTTCGATTTTTTTTGTGGCGTTATATTGGTACTCATGTCTCCCACTTATGCCGACAAGTTCGGCCATTTTGAATGTTCAATTAATAATTTGACAGCTGCTTTGCTTGCACGTGTTTTGGCTCGTCTTTGGTTTTGGCCCATTTCAAAAAATGGATCACAGAATCTGTTTTGGAAACAAGAAAAAGTAAGTGGGGGCCAGATCTGGGGAATACGGTGGCTGCGGCTTTATTAGTGTGTTGTTTTTGGCCAAAAATTCGCGCACTAGCAACGATGCGTGAGCAAGGGCGTTATCATGGTGCTTCCACAAATCCGGGCATTTCTGGTGTATTACTTTGTTCAACTTGCGCATAACTTGCAGGTAATATTCCTTATAGACCGTTCTACCTTGTGGCAAGACCTCATGATGCACCACACCCCTGCAATCGGAGAAAAGTAAGCAAAACCTTTACATTCGACCGAACTTGGCTCGCTTTTTTCGGTCTTGGTTCGTGCGGCATTTTCCATTGGGATAATTGAGGTTTGGTTTCCGCGTCTGAAGCAAATTTGGATCGTCGCTGACAGAGTCCAATAGGTCCTTAGCAATGTTGTTGCGATGCTGTTTTTGGTCGAAATTGGGCAAAAATCGATGAAGAGCCAAAACATGTGCAAGCAAAGCAGCTGTCAAAAAAAATCAAAAATCGAATATACGTAACCGTCGGAAATTCAAAATTCGCGATACTTTTTGAACTGACCTCGTATATGGTATTGAAGATGACACTTTTTTTTAGGATAAGCTTTACAAATTTTTTATTATGGACTTGTTAGCTATTAAAAAATACGTTAAAATTGGGAAAACCAAAGTAGTGATTCTACCCCATAGTCACATTGCCAACAAGCTTTTGCCCTAAAAATGACTTTGATCTGAAGGTGTCATTGACTCGTATTTTGACCGTTATCTTCACTTTTTGCGTTTATCCACCTTCACTTTTTGAGCGGTGACTTTTTTTTTGGGGGGCCTCCCAAACTCGACGATTTTAATCTGAACCATGTGGGATTATAAAAACAAGAGTAACTTTGGGTGTATTGCGAGAAAATTCTGAGGTCGCTTAAGCTTTGAGATTTGTTGATGTCAAAATGGCCGTCAAATTTGTGCGATATGACGCCGCTGGACTTTTTCTTGTGACACTAAGAGAAAGATTTTGTTTTTCGAGACGATTCTTAAAACTTTAATGCTCAAGTAACAACCGAATCACAATTCGAAATGTCCAAAAAAATTATCAAAAATCACCTCAAAAAGGGGTGCCTAAAAGATTAGGTTCCGTTAGCAATAAATTAGATAATCATTTCTCAATCGAAAATAGAAAACTACTGCTCCCAAATGATACTAAACAAAAAAAAAAGGAATGTTATCGATTTTTGGTTTTTTCTTCTTCTTTTTTATTTTTATTTTGCTAGTAATTTCTAATTTAATTAAAATAATTAAAAAAAGAAGAAGATAAAAATAAAAGTGACATTTTGTGTGTGCTTTTTTTTTGCTTCAAATTAATTACCACCATACCATCACCATCAAATCACCACATAACTGTCAAATGATATTACCACAACTGTCAATTGCCTTAACCACACGACATCCCATACCGTCACGACTCATTACCACCACCCACATTCACCACGAAATAGGCGGCCATTATTCTCATCATCATTAATTATTGATTTTTCATCATTTTTACAGTTAGCAGTAGTGCGGTGAAATTCTCCCATTTTGTCATTATTTTTCGATGATATTCAATTTTTGTTAGTTTATTGTTGTTGTTGGAATTATTGCTTTATTGTGTTAGGTGCTGACCTGAACGATAAATATTGAATGTGTTCTGATGTGATGTGGTAGGATTTTTTTAAGAACTAAATTGCATTAAAAATAAACGAAGAGAGAGAGAGAGAGAGAACGTATGTAGTCTTCATCCTTTTCGCACTATTGCAGATATGTACGTATTTATTATCAACTATTTAATTTGACGTTGCAGCAATTTTTTTTTGCTCCTCTTTTTACCGATTATCTAAAGGAAATGAAATTGAATTTGCGCTGTTTGGGGGGGGGGGAAGGTAAATGGCTTTGTTGGTATCTTTGAATTGTGTCATTGAGAGATTCATTTCTGCATCCACCCATGTTAAGAGCGCAGAATCCTTTTAATTGTAGAGAAATAGGTAATAGGAAAGTTTTGAAATGGGCTAGGGGCGGATTCATGCTGAATTACTCTCTTTATTGTTTATCATCATTTCCAATTTGCAGCATTTCGTGCCCGGTGTGCTGATACTGCGTCACAGTCACCAATAATAATACAACCTAACCTAGCATCCCAGCATCGAAAGCATGGATTTTCGTGTAGTACACGTTCTTTTGGTACATTTACCCTTAAAACCAATACAATCGTTGGATTTCTGGGTCTCCAGCAAAGGTCAAAAGAGTGTTGTAAGTTAGGTGGAGTTGTGTGCTTGTATGTGTGTGTGTTTTTTTTTTATGTGTAGAGTTGTACTCGTGTCCACTTCTGCGTATGGATTAGGGGCAACTTAAATAAATGCCATTCAACGTGACCAGATGAGGTAGGATGAGGTGAAAATTGACAGCAACTAATTTACTGCGTTGCCATTTTTTTAATTATTATTATTATTATATCTGTTACTTACCTTTAGCTGTAATAACAAAGACTAAATCGAATCAAAATCAAATATTGAATCCCAAAACTTAGCATTCCCCATTATTATTATTTTAATAACATAGAACATTTATATATTTAAATAAAAAAAGGACAATTTTGTGGCAATTTGGGGAAGAGAAACAACACACTCGGAATTATTGTGCAGAGAGGATTCTCCCAGAAATGAAGCCAAAATGTATGACGGGAACCGAAACGAACAAAATAAAAAAAGATATTAAAATAATCCCAGGCATTTTTCATCCCTGGATTTTTTCAAAAGTATTCGTCGAAATGTCAGAATAGTAGATGGCGGTAGTGGTAGTAGTAATAGTAGTAGTAGTGGTAGTAGCAGTGGTGTGGTGATAGTAACCTGCAAATGCGAAAAAAACTTCTTTTTCTGTTCGTTACGTGGAGAATTCGCGGCGGGATACTATCAGTAATGTTTTCAATTGTTTTCTCCTCTAACTTTTTCCTGGATCAAGAATAATCTCCATGATAAGAATAAGGGGGTGTGTATTTTTCGTTAAAATTGTTCATTTCGCTTCCTTTAACTAACTCCTTCCCCCACCCCACCCCAAATTCACAATTGATGAATTCCGTTTTGTTCTATTTTTCAATCCCCGGAGTTCTGGGGTTTTCTTCTCGATGACATTTGGAGCATGACACAGACAGGCGTGCGAATATTTACTATTGTAGTTTACTGCGCAGAACTGCGAAATCCTCTCTGTTTGGCCCATTGGTATGTGAGTGTGTGCTAATGTGTATATGTATATTAACTCTAAAAATGTGTGCACAAATGAAAAGGTTTTCCTTGGAAATAAAAAAATTTTTTTACCTAATAACGCTTGTGAGGAGACGCGAATGACACAAGAAGGTGGGTGTCCAGCAAGGACTATTTTTTTTTTGTAATGCGAAAGGTTGGAGTATTGAGAAGGTAGGGACGAAATATCTGTTTAGTAAACAAAACAGAGATGAACCTTCTATAACCGAAATGATGAGTCATTGGTGTTGTTGGTTATTGCCTCAAAAAGATCGATGATTTGTTAGAGGGTATCGAGAGTGTGGGGGAAAAAATACAGCATTTTTTTCTGGGTTGCTGTCAATTATTTTCATTCTATTTAAATACAATTGATTTTGGTTTTTATTAAAATCGCAGGCAAAAAAGAATTAGAAGAAGAAACAACAACAAAACTGATTATTCCAACTGACAGTTGTTATAAAATTGTTGGGGTTAACTGATGATGATGATGGTGTGGTGAGATTGATTGTGGTGAAGTTGTCAAAAAATTAATTTCAAAATTATTTTAAAAATGATTAATTTTAGGGCAGAAATACAAAAATTTTCAAAAATATTTTAAAAAGGATTCAATTCTATAAAAATTAAGTTGATTCGGTTTTTTTTAATGGCAGTGCGTTGGGAGGGGTGGGTTGGAGGTGTTGTGTTTGATTGGTTGTTCTTGATAAAAAGAAATTTTTAATATTTAAATTTTTTTTTGCGGTGTGAAAAGAAGCCATTTTTTCAGGTCAATAATTAAAACCTTTTTTTTTTATTTTAAAATTAGGTTTTTGGTTGAAATTCTGTTCGAATAATAATAATAATAAAAAAACTACCGATTTTGGTTATTCGAGAATTTGCGTTTTTATGTAAGAGATTTCAAAAAATATCCTTAAATAGTATTTTCAAGATTGAATTGCGTAATCCTGACGTGAGTCAGTCAGTGTATCGTGTAAGAGGATGGGGAGAGAGATAGTGTACACAATTATGAGTCATTGGGAAAATTGTTTGTGATTCATATTCAATACCCTTTTGGGGTACAGAAAAATTTTTAATGGGCAAAAAAAAATCCCATTACCTTTTTTAAGAAGAGTTATGAGCTTTTTTGTGTTATAACACTTATGATTATAGAATAAAAATGAGATTAAAATAAAAAAATCATTAAAGGAAAAATAATCCATCTAACCCCCTTTACCCCTTGCGACTTTTTGTTTAAGGAAAATACTTTTTCAAAAATTACAGAAAATTTTGTTGATTTTCCTAAATAAAAATAAAGAAAAATTTGCATTTTACTTCAAAAAATTTAATTTTTAGGGAAAGGGGGGGGGGGGGTGGCTTCTTCCTTTAAACTTAATGTTTTTACATAAAAAAAACAAACGTCGATCATGAACTTTTCTTAATAAATTTTTTTTATGATTCAAAGAAATTTTACAAGTTTTTGTATTTATTTATTTCTTAATATCTTTTTTGGGTTAATGTTTTTATATTATATTTCCCCCTTTACCACCCCTTCACATACAGTAATAATAACGTTTAAAAATAAAAATAAAAACACAGATTTTATACAATCGTGTCATCTTCTCCATAATTTTTTCTAGTGAAAACTCTCCAAAACACTGTTCAATTTGGATTGGTTGTGACAAGCCTTTTTTTCTCTTCAAGTGAAAGCATTTCCCCATCTACGGTGTTATGCGCACATTGTAAAATCATGCTGCTCCCAGGGAGGGAAGGGGAGAGGGTTGGATTTGGACTAACATTGTAGACAAAAACGTAAAAAAATATAGTATAATAAAATAAATTTCAAGTAGACAAAAAAGATTATTGAAGACTATCACCATCGGGGATGATGATAGAGCATAGAGAACTGCCCCACGTACTTTGTCGTATTCGTTCGTGTGTATGGTATAGTTTAAGTAGAGTTTAAAATGGATGGAATCGATAAGAATTGAATTTTTAATTGAGCACACATACGAATATACACTTTCCCTGCCAAAAAGGATCCCGAGTCACGTAAATAAGAGACGAACAGCAGGACATTATGCGACCGTGCACGATTTTAGCTTCGTTGAACTCTCTCCCGTCAAATTCCACTGAGCTCTCCTCATGCATGCATGCTGTGGAGTTGGGTTCAAGATTTACAGAAAACACTCGAAATGCAAAAATTCCATTATATTCTGTTGGATGACGACAACCACCAGCTCAAGAGGATATCCCAATAGTCCCGGGAAAATGGGATGCGCCACATCCACCTTCTGGCAGCCAACAACACTTATCAGCCAAAACTCTCATGCTACTCTTCCATAATTGTTCCATACTCTTTTCATCTACCAACCAATATTTTGAGGTTATACCCGACCATCATTCATTACCACCACCCACCAAACCCGACCATTTGACATAATAAAATTTGGTTCGAGTCTGAAAAGTTTTAGGTTATTATCAAAGGGGGGTGGTGTTGAAGTAAGGAGTATAACGCGCAGTAGTGATAGTAACGAAAGTGTGCATGAATTGATTTTCTTGTCTTAAAGTGGAAATGTTCAAATAAATGGAATTTTCGGTTATTTTAGACAAGACTCACATGCACAGCCACACAAGAAGCACAGAAACACAATGTGACTACAACACACACGACTTAAGGATTAAGCTTAATTTTGTGATTTTTTTCTTTCTATTTTATTTTGTTGGAAAGATTATTTTTTTCTTCTTAAAAAGGGTTTTTTTTTTGGTAGAAAAAACTTTTTGAATTTTTGATGCTCTTTTCATTAAAATCGAATGATTTGTAACAAAAGAAGAAATGTTTCTCTACGCCATCTATTAGAATTTTTCTAAATTAGAATTTTTTTTCAAAAATTTCTCCATTTTTAATTTTTGATTTAAAAAATTTCATTTTTATGCACTTTTTTTTAAAAGGTTTTATTTTTTTCGCATTTTGTTGAAAATTTCAGGAATTTTTTTAAAATAATTCTTTTAAAATTATTTATTTAAATTGTTTTTATTTGGATCGTTTGCAAAAAGTTACCAAAATTTCTATAAAATTATTTATTAAAAATTTTTGGCTATGAAAAAAATTCTTAAAAATTTTTCCACACACAGATTTAGGTTTTTTTTTTTATATTTGAAATAAATAAAATTTAAATTCATATTTCGTTGAAAGTTTTTATTTATATTAGCTGTATTCCATTGGACCAATTTTGCTACTGAGCAGCAATTCTAGCTGTCATCATCTACTCTACCTCGAACAAATCAGTACATTACCATAGTAGTTGCGCATACAATTAACGGTAGGGTATTTTAGTTCCCAAAATGAAAATAGATGGCTTAGCGGGTTCGTTGGTTATGCTGAAGAGTGATATTTTTGTCAGTATTTTTTATGTATGAATAAACTCAGTTTTTATTGTTTATATGCGAGTAAACTCAGTATTATTGTTGACTATTTTGAGGTTATATTTTACTGCTGTCAGTAAATTGTGCATTCGGTTGGGAATCTACTGGCCAGTAGCAAAATTGGTCATTGGACAGCTATTATATTATTTGAATCTTTTGCTATTATGCATCATTTAAATGGCTACCACAGGGCCTTGTTGTAAGACTTAATCCTTTTGGGATAATTTTAAAATCGTCTAAAGTTCGATGATTGCCTACGTTAACGAGATCTTTTTTTAGTCTGACAAGAAAATTTCCAACGGTGTCAAATCGCCAATTGACATCATCAAATCTCCAAATTATGAGAATTTTTCACGCCAAATTATTAACCAAAGTCCAGATTAAATTTATTCGAGTTTAGCCCAAAAAAAATTCGGTTATCCCTACTCCCATAGGCCTTAGAATTGACGGTAACAGTCTCTCCTTAATTTTTTTGGCAGATTCTAGCAGACACAAATGTCTTCCCCACAGTCACTTGTGGATTTCCAGAGCCCCATATACCGGGAATTTTGCTTATTGACGGACCTATCCACCAAGCAATTTTCTCAATTAACCTATCCAAAGCCAAGTTATTCCAGCACTCAATCATCGATTCTTCTACGCATTTCATTCATTATGAAAAAGAGAGTCGCCAAAGATATTATAATTTAAGATTAAAAGCCATTAAAACAAAACTGATCGACTGTGTATTAAAAAAAAACAGAAATTCTTTTCCTTCTTTAATTAATGCTTTTATAATTAGTTATATAATAAGTGATTATAAGAGACGAGAAAAACTAATTCGAAATCCAATTAAATTTGTGTATTTCTGTATTTGTGATTAGTCAAGTTGGGGGGAGTGGGGGCCCGTTTGATTATAAGGTATTATTAGTAAAGGTAGATTAGGGTAGATTTGTGAATATTCAAACATACGCGCCTATATTGTATTGTAGGGGTGCGTCAGCAGAGTTTGAATAATATTTTTCTATTTTGCTATTCGTAGATCTTTTATTCTGTTATACAATTTCTTATTTATATTTGCGTTAGTCTTTTCTTTTTTTTTCTGCCTAAATCAGCTTATTAGGAAAATAGAAATGAACTCTTTCTCCGCCCTCTGGTTTTATTTGTTTTTTTTTTTATGTCTTCTGATTATATTATTTCAGTTAATTCTAAATAATAAAATATTTATAAAATAGAAAATATAAACTTATCACTATCAGAAAAACTAATTAGAAAATTGTAATGAAAATATAAAAAATTTCAATTTAATGAAAGTAAATATTGAGAACGTATGGCGTTATTAAATTATTGAAGAAAGGCGATAGGGCAATGAAAAAATAGATAGTAGAAAAGAGAGAAGAGATAAAGCAAAGCGTACGAGGTCTATTCAAAAAGTTTAGCGAATTTTGAATTTCTGCGGGTACGTATGTTCGATTTTCGATTTTTTTTGGTGGCGTAATGTTGGTACTCACAAGTTCGGCCATTTTGAATGTTCTGTTAATTTTTGACAGTTGCTTTGCTTGCACGTGTTTTGGCTCGTCTTAGATTTTTGCCCATTCCAATAAATGGATCAAAGAATCTGTTTCGGGAACAAGAAAAAGTAACTGGGGGCGGCCAGATCTGAGGAATACGGTGGCTGCGGCTTTATTAGTATGTTGTTTTTGGTTAAAAATTCGCGCATCAAGTAACGATGCGTGAGCAGGGGCGTTATCATGGTGCAAAAGCCAATTTTTGTTCTTCTACAAATCCGGGCGTTTCTGGCGGATTGAATCGCGCAACTTGCGCATAACTTGCAGGTAATATTCCTTATTGACCGTTCCACCCTGTGGCAAGAACTTATGATGAACCACGCTCCTGCAATCGAAGAAAACTGTAAGCAAAACCTTTACATTCGACCGAACTTGGCTCGCTTTTTTCGGTCTTGGCTCGTGCGGCAGCTTCCATTGGGATGATTGAGCTTTGGTTTCCACGTCATAACCATAAACCCATGATTCGTCACCAGTTATAACCATTTGGATCGTCGCGGACAGAGTCCAATAGGTCCTTAGCAATGTTGATACGATGCTGTTTTTGGTCGAAATTGAGGCAAAAATCGAAGACGAGCCAAAACACGTGAAAGTAAAGCAGCTTTCAAAAATTAACTGAACATTCAAATTGGCCGAACTTGTCGGCATAAGTGAGAGACATGAGTAACAACATAACGCCATAAAAAATCAAAAATTCAAAATTCGCGATACTTTTTGAACAGACCTCGTATGCGAGTTTTTTTCATCTTCTTTTTAATTCTTTTATATACAAATGATATCATTTCTTTTCTTTGTTTATTTTTGGTGTCATTCACTTTTGTTTTTCATATACAAATATCCGTGTGTATGTGTGTGTGTGTGTGTTTGAGAGTTAAAAATAATTATGCTCTGACCCGTTTGCATTTGTGTTCATAATTCTACATGTGAGTGCATGCAAATAGTACCAAAAAAAAAAATGAAATGCATAACAACGGTTGGTGGTTAGTGTTAGTGTTGAAGAACCAGTACTGTTTGCTTCTCTATCTAATACTACTACTAGTACAAGTACAACTACAGCTACAGCTGTAAGCAATTACAAAAGTCAGTAACAACAACACAATCACAAAAGATACTTTGCCCCAGTTTTCATCTCGAAATGTGTGCACAATTAAACACTGCACTGCAAACTGATGATGTTAATGTTTGGATGCTGTGCAATTCTGCGGCGTGTGATGTGCAGCTTTAATGCAGCAGAATTCCACGATTGCATTACAGCACACACACCCTAAGTCTTCTTTCCCATCAAGATCAAGTCTTCAGCTTCAAGCCCAAAGGAATATGCTGTATTGTTATGGATTTGCAATGCAGGTTGTTGTTTTTTTTTTTTTTGCTTTCCGAGCCGCCTATTAGTCCAGAATTAGTAATTGTAAAAATGGATGTGTGTTTATACGATAAATATTTTTACTTTTTTTTTTACCTTGCTCTGATTCTCTTTCATTTTTTTTCGTCAACTATTTTTGTATCCACTTATCTATCTGAATTTTACCATTTTAATTTTTCTTTTTTTTTGTCCTAAAAAAGTCAAAATTATTTTATAAAATGTTAAGCAGGCATTGCAGATACTTTTATCCTGTTACCATCACTACTACCATTGCAATTTGTGTTCCTACCTTATATATGTTGGAAGTGTTGGTGGTGTAATTTTCATCTGTGTATCCACGCTTCAATGATCACAATTTGCTTATATTAAGTAATTTTTTGTTGGCTAATGCGTATGTGTGCGAATTCCATCTATAATAAAAATGTTGTGTCACCTCCCTCCCCCTCCAAATTTGACTATAACGAATACCACACAATTTAAAAATTAAATTGTATTCCTTTTTGTTGAAAATTCCTCATTCAAATATTATATAATTCATTAAATTTGATTTAAATCTTTTATT
Source organism: Atherix ibis (assembly GCA_958298945.1). Taxonomy (NCBI): domain Eukaryota; kingdom Metazoa; phylum Arthropoda; class Insecta; order Diptera; family Athericidae; genus Atherix; species Atherix ibis. The sequence goes on from OY282609.1 coordinate 82,019,501, forward strand.
TATTATAAAGTAAAAAAAAAAACAAAAAAATATTCTCTATTGTCTGTCATATGCAAGTATTTACCAGAAATCAATTCTGATTAAAATTGTATGGTGTAACAGCAGTCAACAAAAAATTGTGTGTGCATAAAGGATGGGTTATGGTGGTAGCGATCAGTGCACATTGTCAGCAATTTCGTACAACAACATGTATTTTTCCTTTGGTAATCATTTCTAGTTTTATGGCAGAAAAAGTGCATATACGGAAAGCTCTGCTTTTCTGCTTCAATTTGAAAAAATCGGCTGCCGAATCGTATCGAATGCTTATGGAGGCCTATTGTGATAGTGCTTTATCGGAAACAACGTGCCGAGATTGGTTTCGTAGGTTCAAAGACGGCAATTTTGACTTGTGTGGGACAAGAAGCATGAAAATCGGCCTAGGAAGGTTGAGGACCATCAATTTTAACTCTTTTGGACGAAAACAATACCCGATCGCAAAAAATGCTCGCGGAGCAATTGGGTGTTACTCAACCAGCGTCTGCGTACCATGGGGAAGATTGAAAATATCTGAAAATGGATGCCGTATGAATTGAACGATAGACAAATGGAGCGACGCCAAAACACATGCGAAATCTTACTCGCCAGACAAAAGAGAAAGTCGTTCCTGCATCGGATTGTGACAGGCGATGAAAAGTGGATATATTTCGAGAATCCTAAAAGCAAGAAATCGTGGGTTGATCCCGGCCAACCATCAACATCTTCCCCAAGACTAAATCGCTTTGGACGGAAAACGATGCTGTGCGTTTGGTGGGTCAGCAGGGTATCGTCTACTATGATATGTTGAAACCTGGTGAAACTGTCAATACCCACTGATTTTCCTCCATGACAACGCACCATCGCACACGTCAAAAATGGTCCGAAACTACTTTGAGACACTCAACTGGGAGGTGTTAGCCCATCCCACTTATTCACCAGACTTGGCCCCTTCCGACTACCACCTGTTTTCGTCGATGGGCCACGCGCTCGCTGAGCAGCACTTCGATTCTTACGAAGACATCCGAAAATGGCTTGATGAGTGGTTTACCTCGAAAGAGAAGAAATTTTTTTTGGCGTGGTATCCACAAATTGCCCGAGAGGGCAAGTACTTTGAATAAATTTGCTTTTGTTTTCTTTTGGCGTGGTATCCACAAATTGCCCGAGAGATGGGAGTACTTTGAATAAATTTGCTTTTGCTTTCTATGATTTAAGCTTATACACCTGGTAAATGTAAACATTCTTTTTGAAAATTCTTGTAATTTTTTTATATCCTTTTTGTTTGTGTATTGATTTAAAATGAATCGTCTATTTTCACCACTGCATGTGCGCTGGGGTGAAATTTTTTTTTTTTAAAGGGCACAAGTTGAATTTCTTTGAAGAGATTTGACAACTTCTTTTGATAACAGAAACAAACAAAAAACAAACATACTAGATGAAAGGGTTTGACGATTAATATAAATGAAAATAAATGATGGCGACCAAAAAAAAATTTGTTTTTTTCTCTACGGCAAATGCTGGCATTTTCAAACTCATATTATTATATTTAATTTATATAAAGAAAGAAATCCTTTTTTAGTAGTATTGAAATTTATTAATTTAATTTTAATTTTCTTATTATTCCCAGGACCACAGATGAAGTGTCACCACCGAATTTCGATCAGAGGAGCAGTAGTTATTATGATCGAACAGGTCGTTTAGGTCCCGAGCCAGATCAATATATCCGACGACCAAATAATTATCACACAGGTGATGTGCGTGGGAGAGCGAGAGATAGACTATATAGAAATGGCCCATATACGTCGATAACAGATAGGTAAGTCGTTTACCTTTAATTATGTTCGTCCTTTTTGTAGATTTTTTTATTTGGTTATGTTTTTTCTAATATTTTTTTTTGGTTTTTTTTTTTTTTTTTTGTATTAGATCGGCTCAAGTTAGCCATCATCGTGCTTGGTACGATAGCAGTCCGAGTGGTACATCATCTCTGACAGGACAATCTCAATCACCGGCGAGCCGAAGCGTCTATGGGAATGTGGCTAGCGCTGTTGTACAACCGGATACGAGCAGTTACGATTGTCAGCTGCTAAAGAAGAAGAAATCCAGATCCGGTTCGGAATCACCGTGCGGAGTTGGCGGTGGCATCGTTGCCAGTAGTGTTGGTCTCGGCATTGGTATCGGTATAGGCGGCAGTGGAAGTGCTAGCGGCGTAGGTAGTAGTCTTGTCGTAGGAGGACTAGGAAGTAACAGTATCGGTGGATTAGGAAGTAATAGCAGTGTTAATGCATCAAGTAGTCATAGCAGTAGTCACATAGTCGATAGAGGGAATGGCGGCAGTGCGGCATCCAGTCGATCGCATTCGCGTAGTCCAAGCAGCTGTAGTTCAACGAATAGCACATCATCAAATTCACATGCGTCGAGTCCTGTGTCAGGTAGTGATCCGCCGTTGTCCTCGTCATCGACGAGAACACGAAATCTCCAATCGGCTGTATCAGCTCCAAGCCAAAGCGGTATGATGATGGGTGGTAGTAGCAATCAGTTGTCACTGAATGCGAACACGACTGGCTCATCATCGTCATCGTCGACAACCGGCAATCCGGTTGTTCATTCCGATGACAACAGGCCATTGGCGATTTGTGTTAGAAATTTGCCATCACGTTCCTCGGACACATCCCTGAAGGATGGTCTTTTTCATGAGTACAAAAAGCACGGTAAAGTGACGTGGGTGAAAGTTGTTGGCCAGAGTGCCGAACGATATGCGCTCGTCTGCTTTAAGAAGCCGGAAGATGTTGAGAAAGCGTTGGAGGTCTCTCACGACAAATTGTTTTTCGGATGCAAGATCGAAGTGGCGCCCTATCAGGGATACGACGTCGAAGATAATGAATTCCGGCCGTACGAGGCAGAACTGGACGAATACCATCCGAAGTCAACGCGAACGCTGTTCATTGGCAATCTAGAGAAGGACATAACGAGCAGTGAATTGCGAAAGCATTTCGAGTGCTTTGGCGAAATAATCGAAATCGATATTAAGAAGCAAGGACTGAACGCGTACGCATTCTGCCAGTATTCGGACATAGTGTCCGTGGTGAAGGCGATGCGGAAAATGGACGGCGAGCACTTAGGCAACAATCGAATCAAATTGGGATTTGGCAAATCGATGCCGACCAATTGTGTATGGATCGACGGTATTGCGGACAGTGTGAGCGAGAGCCATTTGTCCGGTCAATTTACCAGATACGGTCCAGTCGCACAGGTCGACATCGATCGAGAACGGAAACTTGCTCTCGTTTTATTTGATCAGATCCAATATGCGCAATTGGCTGTGAAAGAGATGCGCGGAGCGACATTGCGTGGCAGGAAGCTTCAAGTTGACTTTGCGTCGCGGGAATGCCAGGAGGCGTTCTACGAGAAATTGGACAAACAAACAACATCAGGTACTGCTAATCGTAGCAATTCAATAGAACACCGTAACAACAGCAACAACCGTGCAGCACCGACTGCTGGTGTTGCCACAGAGAACACAATGACTCATCTGTCTGTCTCTGTTCCAGGCACACGATTCAGCCGTTACGAGACCCAATCGGCTCGATCACGTGCGTCCTCGTTCAGCAGACACGGTGGCGGCAATTTGAATTCGAGTGGCGCCACCTCTCCGACCTCAGCCGGTGGCGGAAGCGGTGCAGGTGGTAGCGGCAGTAGCAGCGGCAGCATCAGCATCAACATAAATAATTCCGCCCTCGCCAGTTCTGGAACCAACGTTATTGGAAGTGTTGGCGCTACAACACCGCGGGGTTCACGCTCCAGAAGTATGCGACACTCGGATTATGAGTATACGGAAAACCGGCGATTTCGAAACTATGACGAATACAGTCAAGGGTCTGGGGCATCGCACGAGGACGAGGCGTACGGTTACAATAGCGGTAGCAATGTACGAGATCAACGATCCGATTCGCCACAGTCACGATTGGGGCCAATTGGTACCGGAGCCAGCGGTGGCACCGTCACCGGTGGTGGTAATATCAGTGATACACATGAAATTAATACTACTAATAGTGGACGACGTCGTTGCGATAAAAGTCCAGGTAAGTCACCAAAAATAATGAAGAAATTCTGAAATAACTTTTATACACGCTCAAAATGGCGAGATTTTTTTAAATTCTAACCTAAAATTTTTATGTTTTACAAAGAAAACATAGCCTCACACTTTTAATCAAATTTGTTGACAATTTACTAATAATTTTGTTTTGTTTTGTTTTATTTTTTTTTTGTCTTGATTGGGAATTTGCACGACTGCCGAACCAGGTGATATAAGAAATTTACAAAAGGAACGTTTCCATTTATTGGAACAGTTAGAGGAATGCCCGTCCAGTGGTGATGAATTAGTTAGTCCTAAGAAGCGTATGAAATTCGATCATTCGACACATCATCACAACCATCATCATACAATGTCAGGTCTAGTAGTTGTTAATAGTTTACAGCATCTGTCGCAGCAACCGCAGCAGAGCCATCCATTGGATTTCCCTCCGATAATTAACAGCAACAGCATAGGTAGCAGCAACAACAGTGCCGGCGGCGTTGGCGTTGGCGTTGGCATCGGCATTGGTATTGGGGCTGGTGTTGTCGGCGGCAGTAGTAGTAGTAATAGTAATAGTTTACAACAAGGAAATTTATTAATCAGTGACTCGAACTGTGATGTTATAAACAACCATAGTAACGATACAAGTAGTAGTGCTGCAATGCTGCATAGGAAATGTGTTGAGGTGCGTCGCCTCTCCGATTGTAATAGTCTTAAGTATGGCTCCCAAATGTCAGCGTCAGCGGTGGCTGCTGGTGCCGCTGGAATTCCACCTTCGTCATTGTCAAATAGTCGCCGACCGTCCACTGAATCGGGACTAATGATGAATCACATGCGGCACGTGAACAGTAGTGCTGTGAACAGCATTAGTGTAGTTGGAGGAGGTGGTAGCGTTGGTAGTAGCATAGGCGTTGGCGTAGGCGGTGGTAGCGGAGGAGGAGGTGGTGGAATTCTGGGCGGCAGTAGCATCGTCAGCCAAAACAGTATAGCGCCTGGTAATAGCAGCGGTGATCACGGAGCCTCAATATACGCTGCACCACATTCGGTTTCGTGCAAACGCCGACGAACCGGAAGCGTTGTTTGTTCAACAAGTTCGATATCGTCCATGTCATCGATGCCGGGTTCGAGTGACGCCAGTGAATACCATTCGTCACGAGGACGCGGACACCAATTGCATTCGCACCACTCACATGAGGCGTCCGGCGGTGAAAGTGCGGACGGATCCAGACCCGGGACACCATTGTGCGATGAAAGACCTGAAGTACTGCCAAGTGAGCCAAGACGGATACCAAGAGATAAACCGCATGGTCCGATGATGCTGCCATTGCCGAAATTCGGTATTCAGTTTTTTCAGCAAAATCGTACAACAGCAGCTACGGTTGCCGCAGCAGCAGCAGCTGCAGTCGCCGCAGCATCCTCTGGAATAATGTCATCGTCATCGTCATCGCTACTATCATCGTCATCGTCGTCAGCTGGCATAGCGATACACACAACAAAACTATTCTCTCAGAACTCTTCTTCTTCTTCGTCATCGTCGTCGTCATCGGCGTCAGCGTCAGCATCAGCCTCAGCGTCGTCATCGTCGGCAATGTGTTCAGCAGCATCGGCGAATGTTCATAACAATAACAATAACAACAATAATAATAATAATAATAATAATAATAACAATAGTAATAGTAATAGTAATAGTAATAGTAATAGTAACTGTAATATTAACAATAGTAACATTAGCAATAGTGGTAATATTAGTAATAGCGGTAACATTAGTAATAGTAACAATTTATTATTAAATGCAAGTTCTTCTTCGGCACTGTTAAACAGTAGTAGTGGTAATAATTCTAGTCTCAGCAGTACGCTGTTAAGTCCGCCATTATTGGTCGGAACAAGACTATCGGTAGCATCATCGACATCCTTGTCGGCGGCGATTCCGTCATCGTCATCAGCGGCGGCATCCGCATCCGCATTGGCGTTGGCATCGGCGGCATCGTCATCGTCATCGTTTCACCACCACCATCATCCCCAGCATCAACAACCGCACGCGCACCATCAGCACCAACATCAATCGTCATCGACGTCGTCACAATTGCAAAACTCTCACAATCACCACCACCACGGATCGACACAATCGTCAGCGTCCAGCCAGATTTATCAGCCAAGCGTTGGCGGCGGTAGCAACAGTAGTGGTGGCGGCGGTGGTGGCAGTAGCGGTCACCATCATCATCATCACCACCACCACCATCATCACGGACAATCGCAAACGACACACTATCATCACGGCAGCAATAGCAGCAGTGGTGGTGTGAATAGACTGTCATCGTTAGGTGCTGGTGAACAGCAGCCAGCCAGTCCGTTGCGGGCACGATCGCTTAGCTCGAACTCAAGTGATTCGGATAATGCTCCTCTCAGCGACAGTCCCTCCTTCGAAGAGCGCATCAAAACGCTCGACGAAAAGTTGGACAAGCTTTTAGGAGGAGGCAATTCGTCGAGCAGTATTCATCCGTTGAATCACTTTTCATCGCAGAGCAATTCCATACCGCCAGCGTTCTCAACACGGAACAATTTCCTTCATCTCGACGGTAACGAAGACAAGCAGTCGGACATTGTTAAGTGTGTGCTGGCGAAGAAATCAATTTTCGACGATGATTTACAGCGGCTGAAGAACATCAACGATAAGTACGAGCCGAGTGATTTTTCGAACATGTCAAGAACAGCTTTAATGGCGTCAACATCGCCGGGCATACCAAATTTAGCAGCAACCAAAACACCAACGGTCGGTTGCAATTCGCTAAGCAAACAGCAGCAACAACAACAACAACAACTCCTCGGCTCGGTATCATCGGTTTTCCCTCAACCGGCCATCAATCAATTGCAACGAATGAACTCGCCGATGAACAGTCCACAGACAATGTCGTCACCGTACAACAGTCCATCGCCATCGCCAGTCGTCACATTGACCATCGCAAAACCGGCGAATGCGAATCAACAACAAACAATTGTACCTCAGCAGCCAGCCAAAAGTTTACAGTATCCATTCCCAAGCCATCCGCCGGCTATGATAAGTCCACCGGCGGCCAATGTAATCCCACCAATTGCTGCCCAGCAGCAACAGTCGCAGTCGCAGTCGTTGTCTTCAGTGTCGACAACATCGCCGAACACAACATCGACAACATCGGCAACTGTAACGACATTGTCGTCACTGTCAGCAACCGCATCTGCGTCATCATCCAATTTTTCAGTACAATCACAGTCGAAACAGCTCTTCTCGAACGATTCCTTTCTAACGACAAAACCAAAGACAAACACGATCACGAAGAGCATCAGTTTACAAGAGAAATCGTCAAGTTTCTCTTCCTCTTCGTCTTCTTCGAATTCAGCGGAGATAATATCGTCCGTGTCATCGATAGCCGCTGCAACATCGACAACAACAACCACAACAGCAGCAACGAATCGATTACTATGCAAATCAGCCTCGATTCCGGGCAGTACCAATGTTGGAACGATTAAATCGTCGTCAATGTCTGCTTTGTTGCCTTCATCGGCGACAAGCAGTAGTAACACCATCAACAACAGCGCCAGCAACATTAGTAGTACTAGTAATAATAGCAATAATAATGGGAATAGCAATAATAATGGTAGTGGTAATAGCGGAAAATACGATGACGATGGAGCTGCTGCGACCGAGACAATCTCTTCAAATCAGAACTTGAGACGTGGCAGTTCCGATTCGTGTTCGTCGACGTCAACGAACAATGCGAAAACCAGCGGCGGCCACCAACAGAAAACGACGACGACGACAACGGCAGCAACAACAACAAGTAGCACGACATCGTCGAAGAGAAGCGAAAAAGGACACAAACACAATCACCGGAACGACGGTGAGAAAAAATTGAGCAAAAGCGAGAAATATCGAAGCGAGTCAATCGATAAGAGAAAATCGTCCTCTGCGTCCGGATCGAGTATGGCGGACACTAACAATGAACAGCACGAGGAGATTGCGGGATCGGTAAAAGGAGCACCATCATCCGATCGTCACGAAGAGGAAGCTGCCGCTTGCGGTAGAGATAGAGGCGCCGACAAAGAGCGCGAACGTGATAGATTAAAACGAGATCAAGACGAAAAGGAAAGTCAAGAGCGTGAGAGCGTAGACGAACGGTTGGACAAGGATCGCGTCGATCGAGAGAAGCAACAGCACAAAGAGAAAGCCGACCGTGAACGTAGAGAGAAGGATAAGAAACGTGACCGGGAGGAGAGAGAGCGTGAGGAACGAGAACGTGAATGGGAGCGTGAACGAGAACGAGAACGAGAACGTGAGCGGGAGCGTGAGCGAGAACGGCAACGGCAAAGAGACGTAGAGTTGCTAGAAGAGAAAGAGAAAAAGGAACGCGAAGAAAGAGAAGATCGTGAGCGACGCGAAAGAGAGGAGCGTGAACGAAGAGATGCCGAAGAGGCGTTACAAAAGGAGCAGTGTAAAGAGCGCGAACGTGAAGAGCATGAACGCGAAGAGGAAGAACGCGAAATAAAAGAGCACGAAGATAGGAAATCGCGTGACGAGCGCGACGATAACGATCGGAAGAACAGCTCCCAATCACAACAACAGAGCGACAACAATGGCGGCCACATAGAAACATCCTCAAAGAAGAGAAGCAGCAACGATAAACAGGATCGAAAATCGCACGAAAATGCTGCTGGTGGCACCGCCGAAGACCGATACTCGAACTCAACAGCAACCGATAAAAACGATGACAAACAAAATACAAGTAGTCGCGAAAAAACATCCTCCGCCAGCGTCAACTTTTCGGCGCAACATAATCAAGAAGACCATACCATAAAGATGGACGAGAAGTTCGATCATTGCGGTGACGGTGGTCACGTACAGCAGTCAAGAACCAAACAACGTTTTCTAGAGGATGATAAGCACCACCAAGACCAGGTGGTTAGTGTTAACTCGTTGCACAAAGACCGCAAAGAGGACGACTTCTCGCTGTTCCGACAGATCCATCATGTCAACCACAAGGACAAGGATGACAAACACAACAAGGAGAATAGCGAAAAGCATTTCCTCAACGAAGACTATTCATCCTCCCAGAAGCGACGTGAACGTAAAGGCTCGGGAAATTCACCGATTCGAGTCAGTGGCAAGAGACGACTCAGTTCCCAAGAACAAGTGGACACCGACGAAAATCCCAACAAACGAATCAAAGGATCCGGCGATAATCGAAAGGTGTTAGATCGTCGTGACTCGAAAGATCCGAATCGAACATCGAAACATCACAAGGTGCATAGTCGAAGCGGCTCATTGGTCAAGGCCTCCACAACCGAGGAGAAACTGATCGCAGCCGAGGAGCGATATCGCAAAGATTCCGGATTCGATGAGAAGAAGATCAAGGAAAAAGACCACAAGAAATACGATCGTGACCGTTCCGACAAAATGTTGACTCACAAGTACAAGAAACACTCGTCCAGTAAGTCAGAAAAGGATAATGCGAACGCCGTAGGCTCAGCAGCAGTTGCTGGAGCAGATGCTGCCGCCGGTGTTGTTGCCAATCACGAAAAAGATGTGGAAATGCGCAGCTCATCTGAAAAGACATTCGAACACAACCATCTGCGCTCCACAGACGATGATGATGAGCAACAACAGCAACAGCAGCAGCAACAACAACAACAACAACAGCATCATCAGCAACAGCAACAGAATCCTCATCACCAACATCGCCATCGAAACAAAAAAGAGCACAAAGACAAGAAGCGACATGACCACGAAGATGAAAACCGATCGGCTGGACAAGGTCAGCAGCATAGCGGCAACGGTTCTACTGGTGAGCATCGCCGTTCAGAGTCGAGAAGGCATGACGGTAGCCGCAACAATGAACGCAAATCGTCGATGCGGTCGATGGACGACGGTGAACGCAAACCGAGAAATAAGATAACCAGTCGGAAAGCGACCCAAAGCTCGAACGATTCAGACTCGGACGAACCGAAAAAGCATTCCATTTTCGATATTTTGGATGACGGGCCGTACGTGTCCATGTACGACAAGGTGAAGGCTCGCTCCTGCAAGAACATGCAGAAGCAGGAAGAGGAGAAAAAGATAAAGGCGACGTTTACGCAATTGAAACAGAGCCGAGCGAAACGCGAGGAGAAGAAACGCTCGACCAGCTACGATGGAGACTCCGATTCAGACTTCGACGAACGTCACAAGTTCCGACATAGTCACAAGCTGAGCACTTTCAATTTCATGAATAGTTCCTCGGACGAAGGCACTTTGGCGACGCGACACAAAGAAAACATGATATCCGATTCGGATTCGGACGCGCTTCGAGTCCAGTACAATCGTGCCAGATTGAACGAGCTGTGCGACGGTGACAGTTCCGAGAGTGGCATGATCCTTGCCATGTCATCGTCACGAAAGAAAATCTCTGTGAAACGGAACTCCCGTATCGTCTCAGACTCGTCTGATACGGAGTCGAATACGCAAAGCGTGAAGACCGAATTCCCTGACGCGAATGACACCGAACAGAAAGATATTAAAGTGGCCATAAAGATCGAAAGCGAGGACACCAAAATGACTGGTGCTGCGTCAGCGTCCGAAAATATAACCAAACTGAACTGCAGAAAATACGAAACTCCCGAAGCGGGATCTGCACCATTGAAAATGGAAATCAAAGCCGAACCAGAAGACGATCGATCAGTCGACGAACGATTCTATGCCAGCAGCCACTCGACAAAGACGGAAATTTCCGAACCAGAGACGGCCATGTGCTCAGGCAGCACAATCGACAACAAAGAATCAATATTCGACCAGCTGTTCAGTCAGGAGCTACGAAAAAAGCACAAAAAGAGCAAGAAACGACAAAAATCTTCGGCTTCACTGCAAGACAACGAATCACTGCACATGCCAACCAAAAGCGAAGATGGTAAACCAAAAACGACGACTGTCAATGTTCTGGAGAACGTGTTCGACGAATTGAAGCGGGAGTCGGTGGTACCAGCCACAGTGTTTGGTACAACGTTCCCCGAGAAGAAGAAGCACAAAGATCGGAAAGAGAAGAAACGAGAAAAATCCCGCGATGACTACGAGAAGTCGCTATTATCGAAGGAGGAGAAACATCGACTAAAGAAGGCGAAAAAGGCATCCAAGAACGATTTGGAGCGGTTCACACCAGCAGCTGCTGCCCCACTTGACCAACAGCAACAGCAGCAGCAACAGCAACAACAGCAGCAGCAGGTGAGCACTCCTTTAATAACAACGCCTTCATCAGCAGTTAAACGCGGAGGAGAGAAGATGGAGGATATTTTTGGTCCCATTTCCGATGATGAATCACAAACGTCGGCTCCAGACGCCTCCGTCAAAGAAGTGACGACAGCATCTCGGCCACTTGAAAATGTTTCAGCTCAACAGCAACAACAGCAACCTTCAACACCATCGTTGGGCGCACAATCGCAATCACAAAGTCAGACGCAACAATCAACTCCGATCATGTCGTCGTCCTCGTCGTATAAGCAAGAACCGATGACGCCAAAATCGCATACGGTCGAGGATAACGAGGATAATAAACTGAAGTCCAGCAGTCACAATGAGCGTGAACGCCACCGCAAGGAGAAGCGTGAGAAGAAACGAAAAGACCGCGAGCGCAATCGAGAACAACACGCGCTATCGCTGCTTCAAAACAAAGTCGAAGACGAGAACAGCGTTGACTTAGACGAGGCTGGACGTGCTCTGGAAGCGCAACTAATGGAAGATTCCGACAACAAACTGACCGAAGAGACGACTCCATCGACTACCACTCCGCAGAAGAGTGATATCGGCGACGTTTTTCTATTTTCCGAAGGCGATGACAACAGCATGGAAATTGTCTGCCCCGAGAAGAAGGAGTCTCACGAACAGCATAAGACGAAAGAGAAGAAAAAGAAGAAGAAACGCTCAAAGGACGAACGCCACCAGAGAAGAGAACATCATCACCATAGCTTCTCTTCGAGCCACAGCAGTGGTACTTTCTCATCGGCCCTGCAAAATGCGAAGCTGTCGGTGGACGTTACCTCAGACAGCGCTCCTGCGTCCAGCGTAACTTCTGTGCAAGACTTGAAAGAGACTCCAATGTGCAAGCCTTCGCCAAGTCTGCCTTGCTTGTTGGAGGACAGTCCACCTCGCAAAGCGCCCGAAGTTAACGTTTCCATATCGCCAATCAAGCGTGACGTCGCTGCCTTGAAGAGTTCACTGCCAAAGACACCAACACTAATTATGACCACCAAGTTGACCGAATGCAAGAAGAAACCAGACAAATTGATTCCCGGCTTCGATGTCGAGCTTGACGAAATGATCAGCGAGTCCGCAGTACAATCGATTTCGGCAGAATTCACATCGCCGGTTATCGAATCGATACCGGCCGAACCGAAAATTCCCCTCCAGAGTCCGCCAGAGTCGAAAATCGTTGACAAAATCGAGGAGAAGTCCCGTGTGGTTATTTCGCAGGAAGAGACGGAGGATGCTGTAGCTGCTCTTCTCGGTGAGAGTTTCGGAACAAGTGCCGGCGACTATTCGTTCGCAGAAGATCCATGCGATGTTGCGGCACCCGTTGAGGATGTCGCTTCTCAAGTTGCTGTCGAACCGATAATCCCCGAAATGGACGCCGAGGAAATGCGCAAGGCCGTGCAGAGTCTTAGCAACGAAGATATTGAACTGAAAGTAGACACTCCACAGTCTGAGCATGACTTGCAAATAGATACCGACACTGAAGAGCAGGAAGAAGAGGTCACTGATCAGCCGCCCAAAACACCGGACGTTGACTTATCACAAACCAAACAGTCGTCAGATGACTCGTCATCGAGCAGATCCGATTTTAGAAATAAGCCAAAGAATGAGTGCACCGCCGTCAATCAAGTTGTGGCAGGCGCTTCCATTTCCGACACCAAGTCCAGTGTTGAGACTGAACCGAAATCGGTCGAGACTACTCCAAGTATGACTTCGGTGATTACAAAGACTTGCTCGGGCAACAAGACGCCAACGTCAAAACCAATGTTGGAATCGACAGCAGCCAATGTAGAAGCTGAAATATCGCGACCCAAATCAGGAGGCGCCATCATCAAAAGTTCCGACACTACCGGCAGCAGGAATGAGACTGAATCGCGTAGAAATGACGTCGTGACGAGCGATAAGGAGATGACGAATACCTCCACTGTTGTGCAACCTCAACGAGTACAACAATCATCGTTGCCGTCAGTCTCCTCACCATCTACAAGTCAACCCAAACCACTGACTGCCAACTTCCATCCAAGTACGGTCGGACATAACACGGTCGTCTCTCAAGTTGTGTATCCATCGGCAGGTGTGCAATCCCATTTGAAGTCGCAACAAATCCAACCCCAGCCATACCACCAACAGCAGCAGCAGCAACAACAACAACAGTTGCCCCAACAATGCCGCCCCAACCAAACGGTGCCAGTGGCGTTGGCTGTGGTATCTTCCGGAGAGTCGGAGAGTAACGTGTGCAACGATCCTTTGAGGCAACGGGAAAATTCCCAAGTCAATATGTCTGTCGGGCTTCGAACACCGAATTTGCATCCAAACGCAGCCCAATACGCTTGGCAACCGCCAACCATCACGATACCCGACCAGCCACATTTTGTCTATCCGCCCATAAATGTGGTCGTCTCGCCGCGGGGAACTGCTGCCGATCATCGCTTGCAATCACCACGCATACAGTCACAGCAGCAACAGACGCAATCTCAGCCGTCATTGTCAGCCCAACAGCAAACGGCAACCGCTGCTTTTGTGAGCGTTCGTGCATCATCACCACATAGTCCCAAGATTCAACGGGTCCCAGGCAGTGTCAGTCCAGCCAGTGGCCTAAGACATTCACCGCAATTGAGTCCCGTACGATCACAGCATGTCATTCTGCAGCAGCGCCAAGTGGTGTCGTCACCGATACCGATGCAAGCTCAGAATACGGTGGCAACAGTTATGGCAACGGCTACAAGTCAGTCCATTGTGCAACACCAACAACAACAGCACTCCCAGCCGCAAGGGCAATCGCAACAATCTCAGTCACATTCACAACCGAACATCGTTGGTCCTCAGTCTACAAGTCAGCCAAATGTCGTCCTGAACAAAATGTCTGTGACTCCAGTGCTGGCGCCAATATCGAAGCCTATGCAACCGACCAGCATTATTTTGCCGCAGTCGACAACCGCACAAACATCTCAAATGTCGAAGTCGCACCAAGTTGTGATTGGCACTCAGCTGGTAGACACTAGCAAGGAGATTGGTTCCTCTGCGATGGCTAAGACGACCATCCAATATCCTGGCATACGCGTTCAAATGCCGGTCATGAAAGGATCGCGATCACCCAACAACAACACTGTTGTCCAACCAACAAAAGTGATTCATTCGTCTTCCGGTGCTGTCGTCCAACAACAGCAGCAGCAGCAGCAACAACAGCAACAGCAGCAGCAGCAGCAGACACCACCTAACATGAAGACGGTGATCGATGGTGTTCACGAGGGCCGTGAGGCTGATTCGCATTTGCCAAATGCCATTAAAGTAATGCAAAAAGTGCAGCCCTACCAACCGGGTATACTGCAAATCCAGCCGAAGCAGAATATCGCTGGTAATAAGGGGCAATCGCAAATTACGGCTGTGGTATCTCAGCAATCATCGCCAGGGCACAAGATTCAAACGCAACATCCGCAGCAGCAGCAACAACATCTGCAAATTATCCAGCAGCATAACATGATGGTGCAACGACCGCATACGCTGCCAATGCAACAACAACAGCAACAGCAGCACTTGTCGCAGTCTAAACAGTCGCAACAAACCCAAACAATCCAACAGCAACAGCAGCAGCAACAGCAACAGCAACAGCAACAGCAACAACAACAAATTGCCCATCAACAAGCTCAAATTATTCAGAAACATAAACAACAACAGCACCAGCAACAACAGCAAAAAATCCAACAACAAATCCAGCACCAGCACCAGCAGCAGTTGCAATCGCATTCACAACACATGCAACAGCAGCAGCTGCAGCGAAGAACGATGCAAGTACAACAACAACAACAACAACAGCAACAGTACAAACCGCAGCAAACGACTGGCGCGAGTGTTGTCAAGGATAACAAAACGCACGTCGCCTCCGCTGGTGTGCCGGTGACAGCGCCGATGATTCAAACGTTGCCAACCAAAGAAGTGCAAACCGCCAACGCTGTTAGTGCGGGTCCTGGTGGTGTTAGCGGTGGTAGTTGTATGCCGTCACGTCTTCAGCATAACATAATTTTCGTACGGCAACCAGCAGCCCCCAATGCCCAGCCACAACAGCAATTGCAGCCACAACAACATGCCAATCCGCAACAGCAACCACAGCCGCCGCTGCCAACAAACATGAAATCACCACCGACAGTGACACAGGCTCCTGGAACGATTTCCATTACAATTCCAGTTTCTCAGAATATGCAAACAGGTCAGATTCAAATATCGCCAGCCCATCAGATGCAATCCCAACAACAACAGCAGCAGCAGCAGCAACAGCAACAGCCACTTTCCGTGCAGAAACACTTCCAAATGACGGGCGCAGTCCAACCGAGCCCACAACCAATGACGGCACAAATTCCAAGTAATAAATCGCCTGACAGGAAGGAGCAACCAAACCACCAGCACCCAAAGCAGCAGGCCCAAGTGTCAAAACTGCAATCGTGCTCCCCAACATCAACTCCGTCAGTTGCCGTTCATTTCAAGCCAACGCCAAATATTGGAACTGGAACGCAAGAGAAATTGTCTCCCACGAGTTCTGGTAACGTTGCTGTTCCTACAGTGCCGAAGCAAATCGATGTTCAAACGACAAACCAAAAGCCCGAAAATGGCAGCCAAAAACCATCTACGGCTACTAAAGATCGACCGGAAGACCAGTCTCCAAATGCATCGAAGGCTGCCGAGTCGAGTGTAGCTGGTGCGACTGAGATAGCCGGAAAATCTAAACCGATCGAAGAGGTTCGTGCAAAAGAGACGGCAGATGGTAAAAGCTCAGCAATCGCTGAACAAGAAGACAATCGAACGAAGGAAGAAAATTCCGTCACAAAAGACACAAAAGAACACACTTCGACAAGCGCCAATGCAGTAGCAGGCTGCATGCCAACTAATGAGATCAAGAAGGAAAGTCCAGAAGTCCAACCATCTCAGCCAATGGATGTCGACATCAAAAAGGAATGGACACCAACACATGTCTCGACTGGAGCTGGAGAAACCGTATCGGTAATAAAATCGGAAAAGCTTCAGAAGCCACTGGCGAAATTCCCATCGATTAAGGATGAAAAGTTGGAGGTCGATTCTAAGGCACTGAAGGAAAACGAAAACAAGTCGTCGGCTATAAAAACGGAGACGGAAACGACGACATCATCGACCGTAAAAGAGGAGGAACCCTTTTTGGAAGTGGACGCAAAGGAAAGCAACGACTACTGGACTGGCAAAGACACCGAATCCGTAATCAAAAAGTTGAATGCTTCTGCTCCGAAGGAAGAGTCCACCGATAACCGCATAGATGAGTCGAACAAACTTCAAGACAAGTCGAGTGCTGAAAACAAAAAGGAAGAATCGAACGAACCGTCAGATGTGGACACGAAATCAGAACCACAAGAACCATCGGCTGGTCCCGTTGAGAATGAGAAGGGCGAGCTAACGCATGATGAAGACGAGTTCGATGAGGGTACCGGAGAGTCGACTGGCCCTGTCAAGAGTCAGCGCGGCAGCAAACGTGGTCGCATTGGTCGCGGAGCTAAACGTCTGTCAAGCTCACAGCCACAGCAGCAACAACAAGTGGCCAGTACAGCAGCAACATCGCCTCCAGCCTCTTCATCATCTCCCATTCAGAATGAGGGTGTTCAAACAAGGCGGGCAAAGACAACGCATAGCACGCGTGGTCGCAGAGGTCGTGTTGTGGGTCGACCACCAAATGCTGTGCCCACATTGGGTGAGAGGAAAATGCGAAGCCAGATTTCGGACCAGGATGTGTACGAGTTCCATGAGGACTCCGGCGAGGAGAATCTGTCAAATAAGGCCACCGATCGACCACGGCTTATTTTGACTATTAAGAGTCCTGGCCAAGCTTCAACCCAAATAGTCCAAGCGAAGACGTCACCATCGCAAATCAGCAGCACTAATTCCGGTTCTAGTGGCAACTCTGCTCCCGCAAACAATTCAAATCAAGCTCAAACAGCCGCCACGTCAACTACAACAGCTGCTGTTCCCGCTGCGGTCGGAGTGAGTGGTGTTGCAGCGACAAGTACAGGTACGAGCGGCGGAAATGCAAACACG
This sequence comes from Atherix ibis, assembly GCA_958298945.1. NCBI lineage: Eukaryota > Metazoa > Arthropoda > Insecta > Diptera > Athericidae > Atherix > Atherix ibis. The sequence goes on from OY282609.1 coordinate 82,036,885, forward strand.
AATGGGTCTCCGACAACAAGTCCGAACCCAGCTCCAGTTCCAACGACAGTATCAGCCGTGTCACCAAGCTCAGCCACAGCGACTGCGTCTAGTGAAGATGATTTCAGTGCACCAGCGGCCAATACGAGAAAGTCGCGTCGGCTTCAGGAGAAAGACGTGAACCGAAATACCGTCGACGACATAATCGAAGACGTTGTCCGAAATGTGGTGATGTCACCTAAGTCTGGAGGTCAAACACCACCTCGCCGTTCAACGCGGAATTCACAAAACAGCGTCGTTGGTCGCAGCAATTTGCATCCTCAAAGCGGATCGGAGAAATCCGGCAATGCCATCGCCACAGCAACAACAACAGCATCGACCGTAGTCGATATTAGAAAATCGCCTCGCGCCAATCGACGAACAAAGGACCGAAAGGCAAGCGAAACGTCGGTGGACAGTAGTGACGAAAAACAAACTACAAAATCGGAGGATGGCAAGCCCAACAACAAAGCTCAGTCGATGAATGAAGAGGAAGTCGAACAAACGTCGAAATCCGAAGAGCCGACAGAGATCATGTCCAAGAAAACGTCGAAAACTGCAGAAAAGTCACCAATTCCAGAGCCTGTTCCGTTGTCAGTCGAAAAATTGGTCAGTGCAGCTAGTGGAACAGAGGCTAGTAATGAACCTTTGACGCTGATTGATCCAGTCACGGGTCTGTTAACGGTTGTGCGTCAAAGTAAGGAAGGACAATACGTGCCTGTGTCTGGAGTTGCTATTAGTGCTGGTGAAATGCCTTTGAACGTGACAAAAGCCAGTCTCAAATGCATGGCTTCGGCAACAACGACCCTAACATTGACTCCGCAAACCCAAACGGCAACATCAACAACAACACCGACAGTAACAGTAACAGCAACAGGCCCGATGCCGAGTTTAACAACAACCGCGGCATCAGTAAAGAAGTCTAGTTCGCCCTCGCCATCTCCATCGCCAACACCTGCGATCAAGCCCGATGCGAAGGATTTGACTGGCAATAAGAATGAAGTGAGTGCTCCCGAAAAGACGCAACTGTTAACCGTTCCTGAGACCAGCAGATCCATCAGTTCACCAACTCCAGTCGTTGTCAGTACACCCACTACAATGGCATCCAAAACGACTGGGGCGAAAGTGACGACAACGTCTGCTCACATGCCAGTAACGGTGCCATCGTCAGGAGCAATTTATGTCCATTCTGCAGTGCCAACTGTTGTGATCAAAGACAAATTGGAGTCTCAGCCATCAAAATCACCTATACCAGCATATCTGCAGCCGTGTGTTCACTTGCAGCGCACAGTACTGCATTCGCCAACTCCGCCATCTGTTCCACATGCGCAATCCCCAATTCCGATTGGCCAACAACAGCAGCAGCCTGTTCAGATTCAGGTTCAGACTGATCGTCAGACGCAAATACAAACACAGTCGCAACCTCAATTGCAGCATCTTGGGTCTCAAATTCAGTCTCAAATCTCAGCCCAAACACAACAAATCCGCACGCATCCACTCAAGGCACACGTCCTCAACAGTCAAGTGAACAAGAGGCTGGCGCCTCAAGGTAGTGTGGTCAAGATATACTCGAGTGTGACGGGACAGGGACAACAATCGCCGGTCACTGTAAGCGGAGGGACTAGTCCAGGTGTTGTCAAGCAGGCGGGAACACTTGTTCAGCAGCCGACCAGACCTTCGGCAGGCCAACAGGAGCAATTGCTTCACCACCAACAACTCCAACTGCTCCATCAGCAACAAGTGGGCTCAGCTGTTGGCGGAATTCAAGTCCAAACCCAGTCTGGACTTGTCGTAACGAACTCTAGCCAGCAACCATCGCAGTCGCAGGTGCAGTCACAATCACAACTGCAACCGCAATCACAGTCGCAGTCACAATCACAATCACAACTGCAACCGCAACCCCAACCACAGCCACAACCACAACCACAACACCGAAACCTGGTATTGACAATCCCGCCATCCGTGTCTCCAATGCCGATACAACTGAACGCTGCGCACTCCCCTCGCTTGCAGCAGAATATCGCCATGAAAGCTCAGATACCGCAGCAGTTGAACGCAGTGCAACAACAGTCAATGCACATCGTTACAAAAGCCGGCGTAGGTCAACAGCAGCCCATAATATCGACACAACAACAACAGCCGATCAATGCTCAGAGCAGCAACAAAGTGCAACCCCAACTGCAACAAGCACAGACTGGCCAGACCACATATCCGTCATTGGTAACGGGCGGTAAAATAATCCAACAGGTCGCGCCGCAAGTAACGATATCTCCGACCGGGAAAACGCAAAACATTCAAGTTCCCGTTACGAACGTTCAAAACCAGAGCCAGCAGCATTTGCACATCCAGCAGAAGGGCACAGTCAATCCGGTGTCGGTTGTTACGCACCAAGTCGTAAAGCAGACAGCGGTGATCAGTGGTGGCCAGCCTCAGCAACATCATTTGTCGCAGCAGTCACAGCCGCAATCACAACCGCAGCAGCAACAACAACAACAGCCGCAGCAGCAGCAGCGACCATCGTCGCCGCCACCACATCTGATTCCGAATTCGCTGAGCGGAAAACGCCAACACCAACAGCAGCAACAACCGTCGCAACCGATTCACTTGTCATCAGCTCAAGCAGGTGGTATAGTGCCAGTGACGCAGCACATCATTGCGCATGCACACCAACCTCCTCATCCTGGTCAAACGACAGGAGCGGCATTGCTGCAAGCCAAACCCGCTCATCAGCAGCAGGTGGTAACACCGCCAGTGAAAGGAGTCATCGGACTCCATCAGGGTCCGCAAATCATGACTGCGGCCGTTGCCAGCCCACCATTGAAGCAATCGCACATGGCTTGTCAGCAACCAGTCGTTACGGGTAAGTTAACAGTTAAACTTTTCAATTTTGGAGCGCATAATGAGTCTTCTTCGTTTTTGTCAGGTACCGGAAGTCTTCGTGCCACCGTTCCCTCTATAAGTCCACAAGGTCAGGCCAGAACACATCTCATCCAATCTGGCATACCAGTTCCAGCTTTCGAAGCAAACTATGTAAGTTTAAACGCAAATTAGCAAAAAAAAAAAAAAAAAAATAAAAAAAAAAAAAAAAAAAACAAAATATTTCGAGTTGATGAAACTAAAAGAAATTTTTTTTCTTCTTTCGTTTTCTTCTTCTTTATCTATTTTTTTATGCATGCAGCATGAATTGGGCGGTTTTGGTGCGAATCGATCGCATAGTCTACCGTCTGCTCATCAGCAGCAGATTTCCCCAATAACACCGGTAAAGATAAACGCAAAAACCATTATTCCAATTGGCATTTTTTCTTCAATCATTTTTTTTTCTTTTGGCTTTCGTTGCTTCAATTTATTTTGTTCTTAAAAAGCATTTCTTTCTGATCATTATTTCTTCATTAATAAATTTAAATATTAATTAAAATAATCAATTTCAGGGCGAGGGAACATTTTCGTCATCATTTTCATCAATTCGATGGCCAGCACATGAACGCTTCCTACTCTATTCGGACTACAATCGTGCCCAACAGGAGCAATACGGCGTTCGAATTCCGTATATTTTGAGGTAAATTTCAAAACTTTTTTGAGAAAAACTTACCAACAAAAAAAAAACGAATATTTTTAAATAATTAAATTTAAAAAAAAAATTGCAGATCACCCTTACCTCTGAATGCGAATGAGCCGAAAGATCTGTCGGATGTTGGCGAATCGATGGTGGCGAGTCCACCTCTTGAATTGCGAAGACCAAACAGTGGATCCAGAACCATAACTGTACCGCTTACTCTACAGAGTCCACAAGATCGTGCAACCGGTAAGTGAATTAATAATTAAATGGCAGAAGAATTTTTTTTTTGAATATTTTAATGAAATTATTTCTACAGACTCGCCACAAGTTGCGCAAGTGTACGTACACGGAACACGAGTACCTCACCCGCACTATACGGAAGTTGGGCCGCGATATTTCGATAATGTGAGAGGAGCACCAACAGAGCCGCCACCAGCTCACACTGTGGTTGCAGCGTCTCCATCCAGTTACGCTGCACAATCTGGTCCTCCGCCGACTAATCTGTCGCATATGCATCCGAAATCCATCGAACGGGAGCGAGAACGAGAGCGTGAACGGGAACGCGAACGTGAACGTGAACGCGAAGAAAGAGAACGAGAAAAGGCAAGAGTCCCAATACCTGGTAAGCCAAAGTTATTTCTCATTCTTACAACGACATCTTTTTTACAATTATTTTATATTTTAAAAAAATGTTTTCTCAAATCAATTTTCTTTCCAAGGTCACACTAGTATACCGAGTCACGGAAGTTTGGTGCCTGCAATTCCGGCTGCGTCTGGCCAAAATGTTCAAGTAACAACGCCACCACTGGCTAGTCAAGTACCGCCACAGGGTGACTCTTTACTGATGCTTCTGCAACGATATCCGGTCGTATGGCAAGGTTTGCTGGCCTTAAAAGCCGATCAGGCTGCCGTGCAGATGCATTTTGTTTTTGGCAATGAACAGGTAGCACGTGACTCATTGCCCTGCAATAGTGATGGCACTACACCGCCATTACGTATTGCACAAAGAATGCGACTCGAACAAACACAATTGGAAGCGGTTACCAAAAAGATGCAGGTAAGCCTTAAAAATAAATAGTTTTTTTCTTCTTCTTTAATTCTTTTTTTTTTACTTTATTGAAATTTTTTCCAATATTTAAACTTTTTTTTTTCTTTCTCTCTCTCTCTTAGAATAAAAACGAACATTGTATGCTATTGGCTTTGCCGTGCGGACGTGATCGTATGGATGTGTTGCGACAAAATCGTGAATTGGGACGTGCCTTTGTCGCGTATCTACAGCAAAAAATGGCTGCCGGAATTGTTAACATCCCAGTTCCGGGTAGTGAACAAGCTGCGTATGTAGTTCATATGTTTCCACCGTGCGAGTTTGCCAATGAAAATCTGGAACGTATTGCACCCGATTTATTGCATCGTGTCGCAACCATTGAAGATATTGCACATCTGCTGATTGTGATCGCAACTGTTTAAAAAATGTTGGAAGTCCACAGATTTGAAGAAGTTGGAGCTGAAATTGAACAGGCATTCTCCGAGTTTGCCTCTTCTCTCTTTATCTGTACTCCAAACAAAGTTGGAAAATCGTTTAAAATGTATTTTTTTTTATTTTTTTTAAAAAAAAGCATTTATCATTTGTTGCGGGTCCGATCTGTAAAAAAAAAGATCTGTAACAAAATAATTATCTGATTTGACTGTATCGAAATTTGAAGAGAAACAAATTTAATCAATAATGTAACAACAAAAGTAAAAAATACTAAAAAAAAAAACCTTGATTTTAATACTTAAAGCGAAAATATGACAACTTGACGTGAAATAATAATTATGTCCAAAAAAGAAAAAAGAAAAACAACATAACGAATCAAAAGTGAATAAGAAAAGATGTGATGTTTGTGTCCAACAAATAATAAAACCGCTATTACTATTTTTTTTTATATAATTCATTTAATTTTTAATTAAAGAAGATGAACAACAACAACAAACAACAACAAACTGAATAAAACGAAGAAGAAGAAATTGAGCAAAAAAGCAATGATATAACAAAAAATTATCACGACGATATAACTACTACTACTACTACTACTACTACTACTAGCATAATACCTAAATACATTTTAAAAAAATATATTGAAAATAAACTAAACAAAAAAAAAGAAGAAGAAAAAAATAAAAATGTAAAAAAAACAAAAGTTTTCAAAGAAGAAAATGAAAATAGTTAATAGAAAAGCAAAAATAATCACTAATTTTATTTATAAATGAACGACAAAAGAGTGAAAGAGAAAATAACTTGTAAAAGAAAATTATTTATTTAATAGAATAAATATTAAACGTTTATTTATATTGTTGTAAAAAAAAAAAAAACATTTAGATTAGACAGTAAATTTAAACAAAACAAAACAACAAAATAATAATAATAACTAATGAATAAATATGAAATTGAAAAATTCCAAACAAATCATAAACCAAATTTCAAAATTATTATTATTATGCAAATGATATGAGAATTAAAGTAAAAAACAAAACAAAACAAAATATTTTTTCACATGATTTTGTAAAATAAACCAATTTTTTCTGTTGTTGTTGGTGTTGTTGGATGTTGTTGTTGGTGTTGTGTTGTGATCAAATTAAAAATGTGTAAAAAGAAAATTAACAAATAACAAGAACAACAACAACAACAACAATAACAATAACAACAACAAAATTGATTAACACTTAAAAAAATTGTTACTATGAAAATATTAGAGTAAAAAGAAATTAGTTTTGTAAAAAAAAAACAATTTTTTTTATTTTTTTTGGAAAAAGAAGTTTTTTTTTTTATTTTGAAAATGAAAATGAAAAATAATAATTTTTTTCTTTGAACAAGATAAATTAATTATAAAATAAAACAAGTTATATTCTTATTAAGAAGAAGAAGATGATAAGAAATAATAATAATAATAAGGAGAAAATTTATGAGGAAATATTGTAAAAAAAACAGACGACAAACAAGAAGACGAAGAAGAACCGATTTAATAATATAATTAATAATTAATAATAATCGATTATATATGATATCATCAGTAAAAATATATTTATAATAATTACTATTATTATTATAATTTTGAGGAAGAAGAAAAAACAAATAATAATAATAATAATAAAAATTATAAGAATAATAATAATAATAAGAGTAAAAGAAAAATATAGAAAACAATCCAAAATGAAAAATTGTAAATATATATATATATAAAAAAGAAAGAAAAAAAATAACAATAAATTAACAAAATAAATTATTAATAACTAAGTAAGTCGTAAATAATAAATGAGTACGAAAAATAATCTTAAATATATTTAATAATATACGATGGAGTAGGAACAAAAGAAAGAAACAAACAAAAAATTGTGAGAAAGAAGAAAAAATTTAAAAAAAAAAACTTGTAATTAGTTAAAAAAAAAAAATTAATTAATAGGAAAACAAAACAATGATAAAGAAAGAAATGAAATAGGAAAGAAAAATGAATAAATACAAGATAAATAATTTAAAAAAAAGAAGAAAACCAAAACTTTGTTTGTTCGAATAGAGAAATATAATAATTATTTAAAAAAAAAAACAAAAAAAAACTTATGTAGGGAAAAGTAGGAAGAATTAAATAGACGAAAAAAAAATTATAATAACAACAACTATTAAACAACAACAGTTAGTTAGTTATAAAAATAATATTTGGTAGAATAAAACACATTTTTTATTTCTTTTTCTCTCAATTACATAAGAAAGAAAATTGCAAAAACAACAAAGTTTTAATATTAAAAAATAAACACCTACCCTAACCCTACCCCCTCTACCCTCCCCCCCCTACCTTATACACAATTAATTTATATTAAATAAATTAAATAAATAAATAAATAAATAAATAAAACAAAAATGTACACTTGATCTCATTCAGTTCTTTAATGATATTTATTTATTTTTTTATTTTAATTTTTGGATTTTTTTTTTTTTTTTGTCATCAATTTATTATATTTTATATTATACTATTATTAAATGACTATTCTTTTTCTATTTAAATAAATATACCTAATGTATATATATATATATATATATATATTAATTAATTAATTAATTAATAATTAATAAAAACTAAAGATATAATATTCTTTAAAATTTAAAATAAAACAATTTTTATTTTCTATACACAAAATAATTATTATAATAATAATAATATAAAAAATATAAATATTGTAATAATAATAATAATAATAATAATAATAATAATAGGAGATTTTTATTTTTTGTTTATTTATTAATTTTATTGTGAAAAAATTACCTTAAAAATAAACACAATTATTTGTGTCGCCAAATGGCTGCAAACAAACAAAAACAACAATTATTATTTAATAAATTGAAAAGAAAATTTTCCCTGTTATAAATAATTTGTTGTTGGTTTTTTTTTCTCATTCTTTCATTAATATTATTATTATTATTAGTTTTTTTCTTTTATTTATTTATTTAGAATTGAATGTTCAATAAATGTAGATAGAAAAAATATCAGTTATATAAAAAGTTTCCTCTTGTTTTTTTTTTGTTTTTTTTTAAGTATTAGGAAGTGAAGGAATTTTTCTTTATTTGTAAAGTTTTTTTTTTCTTCTCGTTAGTGTTTTTTTTTTGTTGGCAGTTTTACAAAAAAACTTTCATAGAATTCTATTTAAATAATAATAACAATAATAAATAAATAAGAAAATAAAAAAATTTAATAAACGAATAAAAAAAAAAAAAAACAATTTTCCATTATTATTAAAAGTTTTTTTTTTTTATTGTTTGAATTTGGAGAAAAAATTGAAATTATAAAAAAATTACAAGAAAAACTCAAAATACTCAACAAAAAAAATCATTTGAAAATTGGAAGTAAATGGCAAGAAGGAAATTCCAAAAAAAAATATAAAACTTTCTTTTAGTCTAAACAAAACCTAAAAGAATATAAACCAAAAACACTACAATAAAAAAAAAACTACAATTAAATTAATCAACAACAAAAAAAAAAGACGATAACGAAAAAAAAAACAATTTAATCATTTTTAATTTACTATTTTGAAAAAGAGAAACTCTAAAAAAAATTAAGCAAAAAAAAAGAACTAAACATAAAAACAAAAACTATAAGAAGGAAAAGTGAAACAAGAAATTTGAGAAAAATAATATGGTGGAAATAGAAAGAATTTTTTAATGGAGTGACTACTAGTTAGATAGAATAGCAGAGTGTGTGTGTATAGGGTAGAGGTTTTTTTTTTTTTTTTTTTTTAAAAGCAAATAAGAAAAAGCAAAGAAAAAATATAAAACTACATTACAAAAAAAAAAAACAAAGAAAAAAGATGAAAAGGAAAATTTTGCTAAATTTCGTTTTTTTTTTTGTAAAATTTTCATCTTAAAAATTAAATTTTTTTTCAATTTTCTTACAGAAATAATATTAATTTGAGATTTTTTTTTTTTAATTTTTTCATTTCTTTAATAACAAAATTAATTATGGTAATAAATTCTTGAAGAGCTGACGTCGACAGTGGGTAAAAAAAAAATTTCTTATTATTTTGTTGTAGGCTTTTCTTTTTGAATTTTTCTATAAAAAATATATTTTTATTTTTTTGAATTTTCATTCTCATTTTTATAAAATATTTTCATTATAACAAATTTTATTTCTCACTAAAAGCTACCCCTAACCCCCCCCCCCCCCTCCATTTTCAATAATATTTTTTTCCAATTTTAAGGTATTTTTCTGTTTTTTTTTCTATTTGATTTTTCATTTTCTAAATTAGATGTTAGTGGGGGGAGAGGGGGGTAAACGAGAAAATAAAAATGAAAACAGATTTTTTTTTGCTTGTTAATTTTTACTTTAATTATTCCAATTTTTTTTTAGTGTTTCTTTTCCTTTTCACAATTAAAAACAAAAAGGAAAAATGCAAAAATTTAAAACAATTAATAATAATAATAATAATAATAATCATTATAAATGGAAGAAAAAAAATGGGGGGAAAATGTTTATAAAAAAAGAAGAAGAAAATCTAAAAATAAATTTAGAAAAAAAAAAAAATGAGCAGACTAAATGTGGTAGAGTAGTAGAAGTGAAAGAAATGAAATAAATAATAAACAAAATATTAAGAAATACGAAGAAAGTTAGTTGTTACTGTGTATATAAAATATAAATATAAATATTATTAATATATATTAAAAAAAAATAGATATTAAACAAATAAAAATATATAATATAATTAGTTTTAAAGATTATTATTATTAATAATATAAATAAAATATTAGAAATATTATTATTATTATTATTATTATTATTATTATTATTAATTATTATTATAGAATAATGGTAATTGAGGAATATATATATATATATAAATAATTAATGAAAATAAATAAATACAACAATGAGATAATATAAATAATAATAATAATAATAATAAATGAATGAATAGAGATGAGTTTTTAGCGTTTAGATTATTTCATTAAAAATATAATATAGAAAATAAAATAAAATTAATTATAATTAAAAATAAATAATAAGATAACAAAATAATAAAAACAACAACAACAACAACAACAACAAAAAATAAGCAAAAGAAGAAAAAGAATTAGTTGTAAGAGAATATTAAGAATAGATTATAAGAAAGAAAAAATAAAATAAAAACAAATATAATTGATGACGATCGATTAACTAACGACGATGATGATAGCAAGAAAAAAAAAGACGACATAAAAATAAAAATCTTGTAAAGAAAAAAAGAAGAAGAAGTTTAAAAGTTAAAATTTTATTAAAAGTATTTAAGTCAAATTGAAAACAAACAAAAAAAAACAAAAAAAAAAACAAAAAAAAAACCAACAAACCAAGTTAAATATAAATAAATAATTAATGAATTACAATTAAAAGAAGTAAATAATCTGTAATTGTGTAAATAATCGTTTCTTATTAACAAAACTTATATTTAATAATAATAATAATAATAATAATAACAGTAATAAAATTGAAGAATCAAATTTAATTCTATAGAAATCAATTTATTAAAGGAAATAGAATCATTTTAAATCAAATCAAAATAACTACAATGAAAAATAGTAATAATAATAATAATAATAATAATAATAATAGAGAAAAAAAAATAATTGAATTAATTATAAAAACAAATTTTTTTTTTTTTTTACAAAGTTTTTTTGTCAGAAATTTATAAATTTAATAAGTTTTTATGATATTTGTAAATTGGAAATGTTTTGATCGATTTTTATTTTCGGTGGCTTTTTTCTCTAATCTCTGTGAAAATTTGCACATAAATTCACTTTTAGCCAAAAAAGGTTTTTTTTTAACATTCTTTTAACACGTTCACTGCTAACGGCGAGATAACTTGTAAGTTGGCAGATTGCTGGTAGACGACGCCACATCACGAGTGTTATCTCGTTTTAAAAATATTACTTTTTGGGTGTTCACTATGAATTCTGTAAAATAGAGCAGTCTGCTGAAGGAAGGTTCATCACCAACAAAACAGGTTTTGTTTTTTATATCTAGAATGTTTTCTGTGTTATCTCTTACAAATTTACCAATATATATTAAAAAAAATTAACTTAACTAAAAATTAAGATTATATTTAGATTATTGCGAGATAATAAGTTGCGTAAGAAAAAAAAATGAATATTTGTTTTTAATTCTTTATAATAAATTGAGAGAAAAAAAATTACCGTTTAGAGTTCATTTCATAAAATGGGCTTCGAAGTCAACTACTTCGAAGTAGTAATTTTTTTTTTTTTTTTCATTTATTGTAGGAAATTATTGCAATTAACTATCAAAGTAGACACATTTTCCAAAATAGGAAGTTTTTTTTTCTTCTTAAATTTTAAATATTTTTCAACTTTTGTTTTCTTTAGTTTTTTTTTTTTGGTTGGAAATTTCAAAAAAAAAAAATTCAAAAATATGTTAAGTAATTGAGGTGGACTGGGCGCGCGATTAGTACTTGGATGGGTAACTGTTTGGGAATACCGCATGTCGCAGGATTATAAATAGTCGCCCCAAATTATGGCAAACAGTTAGTATTGTGCCGATTACAAGTCACATTTCAGTATTAATTTTACTTGATAATGATAAGCAAACAAACAAAAACAACACAAAAAAAAACATAATCAAAATCTGAGAATTTACTTTTTTTTGTAATTTAATTTTGTTTTTTTTTATTCTATAGAAAAAAATTTAGTAAATTAAAAGATGGAAAAACAAATTTTTTTTTTTTAATTTAATTTAATTTGAAACCTAAAAAATCTTAACAATTTTAATGATTTTGCGTTGGTTTTTCTTTTATTGTTGCTGTTTTTTTTGGAAAAGTTTCGTTTTTTTTTATTAAAAGAATTTTTTTTTTTTGAAAGAACAACTAAAAAAAACACAAAAAATCGAAGGGACATATTGAAAAATACATAAAAAAAAAAGAAAACCAAATATTCAACTTGAAATTATTTAATACAAATTGTTGGGAAAAAAAATATTCATTTTGTGAAAACTTAAAACTAAAAAGAAATAATTACAAAAAAATTTTTTTTCATATTTTTCTTTTTTCTTTTTAGTATATTTTTTTTGCCAAAAATATTGCAAATTAAAATTTTTCTATAAATTTTCTTTTGTATTGAATTATTTCGATTTTTTGAATATGTTCATATAAAATTTAGAGTATTTTTTTTTTGGGATTTTTGTTTTTTGCTTTTACTTATCAAAAAAAAAAAAAAACTAAAAAATTCCTTTTTTTCTAATTTCTTTTAAGTCTATTTAAAACAAAAATCATAAATCAATATTTAGAAAAGAAGAAGAAAAAAAAACAAAGACAAAACTCCTCTTATTTACATCAAAATTTATAAAATTTACTATTTAATTTTTTCTTTTTAAAATTATTAGCATTTATAAAAAAAAACTTTCATAAATATTTAATTGTTTTTCTAATCAATTCAGTTCACAAAACTTATAGATTTAGACTTGAATGGTTAAGAAAAAAAATACTTTAATATTATTTAAAATTGAATCTTGATAATTTTATTTAATTAAAAAACGAAGAAAAAAATGGAAAATAATTTCCTTTTCGTTTGTTTTTTTTTTCTTTTCTAGTTTATTTTACAATAAAATTATTGATTATCAATTTTTTTAACCATCAACAATAACATAAGTTATTGTCAAAAATAGAAAATCCACCAAATTTTTATGATGGTGAGTCGAATATTCTATCCAGTAACTCAATATGGTGAATTGTTTCAGTTCGGTTGGTTAAAAATTTCAAATTTACCACGTTCCATTACCATTCATTGTTCCACCCTCTCGTCGGTGGTTTCTTATCAAATCGAATTTTTCTCTATTCATATGTTCAGTGGCGTCGTAAATAAATTATTATTTTTTTTTTACTCCATACAAATTTTTTAAAAGAATAATTGTTTTTTTTGTGCCACTTAATAAAAAAATACATATTTTTAATAAATAAATAATGAAAAAATATTTGCCCTATAAAAAGAAAATTTGAGAATTAATTTAACAAAGAAAACATTTGAAAATTTTCCATTTTTTTTCCAAATAAAATAAAATCAATTAATTTTTCATTATTATTATTATTATTATTAACAATTATTTTTTGTTTGTTTGCTATGAATACAAATTTAGAAGAAAAAATTTACTGGTGACGATATATTTTTTTTAAAAGCATAAGAAACTTATTTTAATAATAAAGAAAACCGACAAAAAAAGAGGGGCTCACAAATATTAGGAAGGAAAAATAATAATAAAAAAAAAAAGACTATAAAAATTCATTAAAAATAAATTTAAAAGAATTAATAAAAAGTAAGAAAATATAGGTGGGTGTAGATGGGGGGGGGGGGGATTGGTTTCTGGCAAATAGCAGAGCAAGATTAAAAAAAAAGAAAACAAATTTATACCGAAAAATAAAAATAATATAAAACTTTCAAAATTAAGAGTAATCAATAAGAAATAATTAAAAATAAAATAGAATTTTGAGTGTGCACTGATCGTCGGGGTTGGGGATGGCTATGAGGTAATTATGAAACTAGTTTTTATTATTATTATTATTATTATTAAATAATTGTGATCATCAATAATAAATATTATTATTAATATTTCTATTTTTGATTTAATTTATCCGTTAATAGTATATAAAAGAAAAAATAATTATAATCAATTAATAGAAAAAGCAAAAAGAAATACTTGAAATAAAATGAATTAAAATTAAAAGAAACTATTTTCTTCAACTACAAATATACGACTATAATAATATGGATTTTTATTATTATTTATTATTATTATTATTACTATTAATAAATATATAAATATAAATAAAAGTTATTTCTAAAAATAGAAATAAATAAAAAGAAGAAGAAAAAATATTTGCACCACAATAAAACAGAAAAAGAAATACAGAAAAACAGAACAGAAAAAAAGGAAGAAAGAACAAGAAATTTTTTAAAAAAAAATTAAAATTTTTAAAAAAATTTCAACAAAAAAAATATATGCAAAAAAATGAATTTTTTCACTCATTATTATTATTATTATTTTCGTATTAATTTCTTACTCTTATTATTATTATTATTATTATTACTATTACTAATTATTATTGATAATAAAAATAGAGAAATATAAAATAGAATATATTACAAAACAAATTAATAATAAAATAATATTTAATTAATAAATTTTATTATTAAAAGAGAGAAAAAAAAAAAAAACAATGTTCTAAGTAAAAAAAGTAATTATTAATTAATTATAAATAATAATATTAAATTATTAAATATAATAATAATGATAATAATGATAATAATGTACCTATCTGTATATTTTGTACATATTCTAATGCAAATATATATATTATATATATATGCACATATATAAATATATATACTAAATACAAAACAAAAAAAGAAAACAACAAAAAAAAACAAAAACAAATCTATATATATATATGTATATATATATGTATATATATATATGTATATATATATCGATATATATGTATATATAAATATATAAATATATTATAAAAATAAAATAATAAAAATATTTAAAATAAATAAAAAAAAATTTGGATTTTTTTACTATATTTTTATGGGTGAGCTGTGATGTTGGGTGTGTGTAGGAGAGTTTCTGTTCATTTGTGACTGTAGCTGCCCCCTCTCAATTTAAGCTGAGCTGTGCACAACTGACAGTTCTTCTAATTTTTGGTTTTTTTTTTTACTTGAAAAAAATAGAAAAAAAATTAAAAACTAAAAAAAGAAGAGAAAATGGAAAAAAAACTCATAAGAAAAGAAAATAATTTTACAATAAACGTACCCCCCTTCCCCCTTCGTAAAAGAAAAAAAAATCCAAAGAAAAAGTTCCAAAGAGAATGGAAAGAAAAAAATAAGCTTGGATTCTTTTCTCTTCCCACTTAAATCGTTCACTTCTCATTAGTGTTCTTGATCAAAAAAAAAAAAACCAGTTTTATTTCTAGTAGCGACAGAAAGAAATCAGCAAAAAACCAAAATCCCTCTCCCTACCCTTCGACCCAAGTAAAAAATGAAAAGAAAATTGAAGAAAAAAAAACAGCATTTATTAATGCTATTAACAAAAATTTACATTGAGTAATTTACATAAAACCAAAAAAATAATAGGAAATTTAAAAAAAAAACCAACCGTCCCCCCTCCCCTCTTATTAACACGAAAAAAAGGAAAACCCCCAAAAAAAGCTCCAAAGATTGCGGGAGTAAGGAAAAAATTGTATCCCGAAAAATATGCGAAGGCAAAAATCATCGACGCCTAAGTGGTGTATGCAAAATTAAAAATAAGAATTGCGAAAAATCCACCAAAATTTCTAACAAAACCGAAAATTCGATTTTTACACCAGGCGCTCAGTTTTTCAGAAAGTAGGAAGCAAAATATTTTCCACTCTCTATTAAAATTTATTTTTCTCTATGAAAATGGCAGTTTTTTGAAGATTTTTTTTAATGGTGTCGTTATTCACTTTCAGACGAAGCTTTCCTAATCCATATTATCCTGATCGGAAGAAGAATGTCCAGTCAGGATAAATTTTTGTTGGGGGGTTTTTGCGAAAAAAATATAAAATCAGTTGGTTTGTTTTCTTAAAATTTGTTTTTTTTTCTTCTAAAAAATGGCCATTTTTTCGGAGATTTTTTTTTGTGGGTGTTTTTGAGGTTTTCTTAAAAAAATTTTTTTTTATGAAAACGACCACTTTTTAAGCGACTTTTTTTACGAAGTCATTGTGCAATTAATTATATGTGAAGCTTCCCTGATTAGTACTCGTATTATTCTAATTGGGAGGAAAATAATCCTTCTGGATAAATTTTTGTGGGAATTTTTAAAAATATCACCTGGTTTTTCTTCTTAAAATTTGTTTTTTTTTATGAAAATGGCAGTTTTTTCAAGGTTTTTTTTATTATGTCATTGCGCATACATTCGTACAGATTTATTGATCCATATATTCCTGATTGGAATAAAATTGTCCTTTCAGGATAAATTTTGATGGGCGTTTTTGCAAATAAAATTAAGTTTTCCTCTCTTAAAATTTTTTTTTCTATGAAAATTACACTTTTTTACCAAAATATTTATATGAGGTCCTTGCGCAGACTTAGGACAATATTTTCCTATACTTTGTTTGATTCTAGTTGAATTATTTATTATTTAGAATAAAATTTAATAGAAAATTTCCATGAAAAAATAACATAAAATATTTGTTTACTCTTTGTTTAAATTAGTTTATAGTCCTGAAAAGGACCAGCAGGATTTTGTTAAAAATATCTGAATATATTTGGTCCTGATCCGAGCAATATTTTGAGTACAGTATACAATTTTGTTGTGAGTTTTCGGCCTGATCAGAAGAAGAATGTTCCAGTCGGGGATAAATTTTAGTGGGGATTTTTGAGAAAAAATGTATAAAAACTGCTGATTAATTTCTAAAAAAATTTATTTTTTTCTATAAAAATGACAACTTTTTTCAGAGACTTTTTCATGCCATCATTGCGCACTTTCGTACAGCTTTATTGGTCCATATTATCCTGATTGGATGAAGAACATTCTTTCAGGACAAATTTTGGTGGTTGTTTTTACAGAAAAATTGAGTTTCTTCTCTCCTAAAATTTACTTTTTTCAATGAAAAAATGATAATTTTTCACCAAAATATTTACATGAGATCCTTGCGCATGACTAAGACCAATATTTTGCAATACTTTGTTTAATCCTGTATAGAAAATATTTATCACCTGTAAAAAATTTTCTTTACTTTTATGAAAAAATTTCTATGGAAAAATAGCATAAAATATTTTTTTTAATTAATTTTTAGTACTGAAAAAGACCAGTTCTGTTAGAAATTTTGATGGTATCTTTTCAGCAGGACTTTGTTGAAAATATCTGGATATGCGTGGTCTTGATCTGAGCAACAGAATACAATTTCATTGAGATATTTCGCCTAACACGAAGCAAAACTTTTGCAAAAAATCGTCATCATCCGATTTAGGAAGTGTGGTTTTTCATATAACCAACTAAATATGATAAATATATTTCACATAAATGAATAAATATTACTTTTTAACATTATTTATTTAATTGTTTCTTAGAAAATCTCTAAAATAAAAACTATTATTTGTCAATTAAGTATTTGACTTTATGTTAAGTTAGCGCGTGTCATCGCTGAGTACTATCGTGTGACTGACTGTGCAACGCACATTAATTGCCATGGCGCTCAGCTGTGTACAAGTGAATTGTAAGTAATTAAAAAAAGAGGAGACAAAATAAGAACTGCAAAATTGATGGTAGAAAAAGAGACAAAAGAAAAAGAGAACCGATGAGAAGCGGTCGGAACATTTTCATTAATGGCGGATGAGTGCAGTGTGCGAAATGAGAAGCAATAAGAGCGGCAACAACAACTGAGCGAGCATCACTGCTTTTGTTGACATTGACCCAATAATGAGCATTTGCATGTGTTCTCTGGAAGCACCGTTCATGATGATAAGCGATATATCGTCATATACGTTAGACAAATTTTATACAAAACACAAAATAAAGAGAAAATAATTTACCGCTTTTGAACGGTAACAAAAATCGTCTGATTTTTCGGAAGAAAGAACAGAAAAAATTCAGGGGTGTTCGGTAGATCAAATACGAAAAATAAAATTAGGAAAATTTAAAATTCAACAGATTTAAATGCAGCTTTTGAAGAAAAAAAATTAACCTTTTTTTCTATTTATTGAATTGTTTGTTATATTATAAGAAATAATTCTAAAGGAAAAGTAATGAAGAAATAATAAAAAAATACTAATTTTTCAACTCAATGTGAGTATTTAGTACAAACACCAACTCGAATAGGTCTGCACCAACCTACCTAATTAGGATGAGAAAATTTTGAGTTACTTAATTTCTTCATGAATATTTTTATATTGTACAAAATACTGCAACGTCTTCTCTTAATTTTTCTCCCAAAAGAAATTAGCGCATTTCCTTTTTATCTTTCAGTAAAATTTGAAAAGAAAAGTGTTCTTGCAAAGTGAGACAAACGCCACTAACACAGATGATTCTCCAAATAAAAATTCGTATTTTTTGCGGAAAAAAATTATTGAAAATTAATGCAAAAAAATATGCTTTTTATAGAAATTTTTTAAAAAAAAAACTATTTTGCTGAGCCATTCATTCATTTATTGTTGCATTGTTTGCATGGATGTGTGTGGTATTTAGTACGCACGCTCTTCGACCCATACCCCACAAAATAATAAAAAAATATTCAAAATTACATTGAGTAAAAACACTAAAATCTAAAATTTGGTAGAAAAAAAATTAAATTTTAGAAGAAAAGTCAAAAGAAAAAATATAAAAAATCCCCCCGTTCCCCACAAATAACAAAAAACATTCAAAAACTTAGGCTCCGAGAGTAGAAAAGAGAAAAAATTGGATGCCGAAAATATGTGAAAGCCAAAAAAAAACCATAAGAAAGTCCCAAAATTTGTAGGAAAAATGTAGACAAATTGAATTTTTACACCAGGCACCCAGATTTCTCAGGAAATAGGAGGCAAAAATTATAACACTGAGCCCTCTTGTTCTTAAAATTTGTTTTTCTCTATGAAAATGACGGTTTTCTTTGGAGATTTCTTTGTAGTGGTGTCGTTGTGCACTTTTGGGCGAAGCTTCTTTAATCCATGTTATCCTAATTGGGAGGTGAATGTCCTTTCAGCATAAATTTCTTTTCGCGCTTTTATGAAAAATTTCATAAAAATTCATGACTTCATTGAAAATCGTTTTTTTTTCTATAAAAAATTTTTCTTTTTAAGATGTCATTACGCACACTTTAGCACAGAAAATGTCAAAATTTGTAGCAAATCGAATTTTTACACCAGGCACCCAGTTTTCTAAGGAAATAGGAGGCAAAAATTATTACACTGACACCTCCTGTTCTTAAAATTTGTTTTTCTCTATGAAAATGACGGTTTTTTTTGGAGATTTCTTTGTAGTGGTGTCGTTGTGCACTTTTGGGCGAAGCTTCTCCAATCCATGTTATCATGATTGGAAGAAGAATGTCCTTTCAGGCTAAATTTTTGTTGGCGTTTATGAGTAAAATTTTAAAATTTTGTATTTTCTATAAAGTTTTTTTAAAGATACTTTTTATGGCGGCATATCACATACTTACGCTATTTTTTCTCAATCCATATTAACATAATCGAAGGAAGAATATCCTTTCAGGATAAATTTTTGTTGGTATTTTTGCGAAAATATTTTTTGACCAATTAATCTTTAAGTTTTTCAATTAACAAGAGACGTAATTGTCTCCAATATTTAGTGGTTTCCTAGTTAGTTAGCTTCACATTTACTATTCGAGTTGGTGTTTATACTAAATTGAGGAATTATTATTTTTTAATTATTTCTCTGTAAATTTTCCATTTATCTATAAGAATTATTTTTTCTTTAAAAGTTGCATTTAAATCTGTTGAATTTTTATAATTTTAAAAAACATCAAATTTTATATATTCTTTTGAACTTTTTCACAAAAGCTCCCACAGAAGTTTATCCTGAAAGGACATACTTCTACGGATCAGGATAATATGATTTGAACAAGCTTTGCCCAAAAATTACGCAATCACATCATAGAAATAATCTTCAAAAAAACTGCCATCTTCATAATAAAAAATTAATTTTAAGAGAAAACTCTTTGCAAAAGCGCCTTCAAAAATTTACTCTGAAAGGACATTATTCTTGCAATCAGGATAATATGGATTAGGAAAGCTTCGCCTAAAAGTGCACAACGACACCATAAAAAAAGTCCCTGAAAAAATTGTCATTTTCGTAGAAGAAAACAAATTTAAAGAAAAAAATCCAGCTGATTTTATACATATTTTCTCAAAAATGCCCACAGAAATTTATCCTCAAAGGATATTCTTTTTCCGACAAGGATAATATGGATCGGAGAATCCATCTCCGCCAGAGTGTTCGCAAGGACACCATTAAAAAGAAATCTCCAAAAAACAGTCATTTTCATAGAGGAAAATAAATTTTAAGAGAGAATGGAAAACATTTGCTTTCTATTTTCTGGAAAACTGAGCGCCTGGTGTAAAAATCGGATTTTCGAACAAATTTTAGATAATTTTTTCGATTATTATTTTTCGGTTTTTGATTTCGATTTTGCATACCACTTACTTAGGCGTCGATTATTTTTGCTTTCGCATATTTTTCGATGTACATTTTTTTCCTTTCTATTCTCGGAGCCCATTGGATTTTTCTTCTTCTTTAGAACTGGGAAAGGACGTGGGAGGGTTGTTGTGTTTGAAATTTAATTTTTTAACCATTTTTTTCTAGTTTTTTTTATTTATTTTTATTTTTTGGTTTTTTTTTATTCATTTTTTTCCAAAATAATGTTTTGAAGTTAGGCCAGGCTGTTCTAATATTTCCAAAATAATTTCTGATAAATATTCTGAATAATTTCTCAATTTTTGAATTTAGGCAGTTTGGAGTTTTCCAATTATTTTCCGAAATTTATTGCTTAGGTTAGACCGTTCTGATTATTCAAAAAAAAATTACTTTTTCTATCTCGGATGGTCTTGATTTTTTTAAACAAATTTTTGAGTTTAGGCAGTTTGGATTTTTCCAATTATTTTTGGATCAGACCGTTCTGATTATTCAAAAAAAATTACTTTTTTATCTCGGGCGGTCTTGATTTTTTTAAATAAATTTTTGCGTTTAGGCAGTTCGGATTTATCCAATTATTTTTCGAAATTTATTGTTTAGGTTAGACTAGACCGTTCTGATTATTAAAAAAAATTACTTTTTTATCTCGGACGGTCTTGATTTTTTTAAACAAATTTTTGAGTTTAGGCAGTTTGGATTTTTCCAATTATTTTTGGATCAGACCTTTCTGATTATTCAAAAACAACTACTTTTTTATCTCAGGCAGTCTTGATTTTTTTAAACAAATTTTTGAGTTTAGGCAGTTTGGATTTTTCCAATTATTTTTGGATCAGACCGTTCTGATTATTCAAAAAAAATTACTTTTTTACCTCGGGCGGTCTTGATTTTTTTAAACAAATTTTTGACTTTAGGCAGTTCGGATTTTTCCAATTATTTTTCAAAATTTATTGCTTAGGTTAGACCGTTCTGATTATTCAAAAAAAAATTACTTTTTTATCTCGGGCGGTCTAGATTTTTTAAAATAAATTTGTGAGTTTAGGCAGTACGGATTTTTCCAATTATTTTCCGAAATTTATTGCTTAGGTTAGACCGTTCTGATTATTCAAAAAAAAAATTACTTTTTTTATCTCGGATGGTCTTGATTTTTTTAAACAAATTTTTGAGTTTAGGCAGTTCGGATTTTTCCAATTATTTTCCGAAATTTATTGCTTAGGTTAGACCGTTCTGATTATTCAAAAAAAAAATTACTTTTTTTATCTCGGATGGTCTTGATTTGTTTAAAAAATTTTTTAGTTTAGGCAGTTTGGATTTTTCCAATTATTTTTGGAAATTTCTTGCTTAGGTTAGACTAGACCGTTCTGATTATTCGAAAAAAAATTACTTTTTTATCTCGGGCGGTCTTGAATTTTTTGAACAAATTTTTGAGTTTAGGCAGTTCGGATTTTTCCAATTATTTTTCGAAATTTATTGCTTAGGTTAGACTAGACCGTTCTGATTATTCAAAAAAAAATTACTTTTTTATCTCGGGCGGTCTTGATTTTTTTAAACAAATTTTTGAATTTAGGCAGTTTGGATTTTTCCAATTATTTTTGGAAATTTATTTCTAAGGTTAGACCGTTCTGATTATTCAAAAAAAATTACTTTTTTATCTCGGGCGGTCTTGATTTTTTTAAACAAATTTTTGAGTTTAGGCAGTTTGGATTCTTCCAATTATTTTTGGGAATTTATTGCTTAGGTTAGACTAGACCGTTCTGATTATTAAAAAAAAAATTACTTTTTTATCTCGGGCGGTCTTGATTTTTTAAAACAAATTTTTGAGTTTAGGCAGTTCGGATTTTTCCAATTATTTTTCGAAATTTATTTCTTAGGTTAGACCGTTCTGATTATTCAAAAAAAATTACTTTTTTATCTCGGGCGGTCTTGATTTTTTTAAACAAATTTTTGAGTTTAGGCAGTTCGGATTTTTCCAATTATTTTTGGAAATTTATTTCTTAGGTTAGACCGTTCTGATTATTCAAAAAAAATTACTTTTTTATCTCGGGCGGTCTTGATTTTTTAAAACAAATTTTTGAGTTTAGGCAGTTCGGATTTTTCCAATTATTTTTCGAAATTAATTGCTTAGGTTGGGCCGTTCTGATTATTCCTAAAAAATTTTTGAAGCCGAACACCAATCCGATTTTGAAAAATTGCCTTTTGATCTTAGGCGGTTTTGATTTTTTAAAATGAATTTTTGACGTTGGGGAGTTCTGTTTTTTTCAATTAATTTCGGAAAATTGTCCAATTAATTTTTGAAAATTTATTGTTTAAAAAAAATTTAGTTGTTTGGCTTTGAGAGTAAGATTCTTTTTTTTTTTTTTTTCATTTCCGTTTATTTTTGGGGTTTTTCGTAACATTTTTTTTCTATTCTTTTTTTTAGTAATATTTTTCTACTCTTTCCCCACTTAATGTAATTTTTTGTTAATAGCATTAATAAATGCAATTTTTTTATTGAGTGTGTTGTTGGTGTAAGTGTAATACATCTTTTACTGTATTTCCTTTATTTGGTGTGCTGATAGTAGGTTTTTCTTCAGGGGCCATTATGATTCTCGCCGCTTTAGCAATAATTTAAACAGAAAATTGCGTCAACATATACGAAAATCTCTTTAAATTTAAGTGCAGTTTTCTCGTATTTCTGAAAATAAATATTTTTTATTTTTAACTTTTTCAGCTAATAGCCGACTTCTATCCCCGAACCAGATACATTAAGCATGTTCCAGAACCAAGTATGGATTATTCGAAAGCTAATATCGAGAAGAAGCTTTGCCGTAAACGAACGAAAGCACAAAAACAAATATGGCCATTGACATTTCAATAAACATACGCACACTATCATCATGGCCTGTAGAAACACGTAAACAGTTGACAGCCAAGAGTGGCAAAGAATTGCTCGGTTATTTTTCGTGCGTGTTTTGTTAATTCGTGGACGTTTTCGAATCCGTTTTTTAGTTTATTGGTTTCTGGTTTATTTATTTATTATCGGTGTTATTATTTTTGAAATTTCTTGGACAAGACAATTAACAGAGTTCAGTTCAATGGCGAATATTAAAAAAGATCTGGACGAGTACCTGCTGCTGCAGAGCGACCAGAAGAAGACGACGACGTACAAGCTGGACATGAAAATTCCTCCTATGAAGGTGCCAGAAATCGGCAAGTTTTTCGGCAGAAATCATACTGAGGAGGCGAACAGTTGGCTAAAGGATACACAGGAAGGATGCTGCCCCAAAATGGTATGACCAAGCCAAAATCCAATATTGCCAAAAAATCATATTGAATGCGAATTTTTTCAGAGTCGAATCCAACGGATTATCGGTTTTGTGACGTGTCTCGGTCTGGGAATCTTCTGCATGACCTTGTCCACTCTATATCTTCCCGTTTTAATATTAAAAGCGAGAAAATTTGCCCTTCTCTACACACTCGGTAGTTTATTCTTTATTCTAAGGTAATTATTTGTTATGAATTTAATTACAAAATATTCGATTGAGTTTGTTTGTGTTTTTTTTTTTTTTTTTTTTTGTTGCAGTTTTTGTTTTCTGCTCGGTTTTATGATGTTCTTCAGGCAAATGTTCTCCAAATCCAGACTGCCACTATCGTTAACATATACAGGCTGTCTGATAGCCACCCTGTACTTCGCTATGGTCGCACAGAGTACACTATTCACTGTGGTATTCGCTGTTTCCCAAGTAATCTCACTTGTCGTGATGGTAATCGGTGTGATACCGGGCGGTGCTACTGGCGCCAAATTCTTTGGCCAAATGTTCCACAAAAGCGTATCGAGTACGTTGCCAATATGATCGACAATATTCCAAATAAGATTGCTGGTAGTTAAGACGGATGGTAGATCAATTGAGAATAGCAATAACAGTTTTGCGAACGAACGGTGTAGTAAATGCCTCTTTGGCAAAAATTTGTAAAAAAATATAAAAAAAAATCCAACTATCAGAAAAGTAATGAGACAAAAACGAATTCTGATAACGAAATATGTGATATTTTCCAATTAATTTCCTATTAATCTAAATAAAAACAAAGACGAACTCTTTTAAACATTTTATAAATGCGTCTTTTTTTTTTGCTGTTCTTGTTGCCATCGCAAATGTGCGCTGATCGGTTTCTTGATGTAGAAAACATTTGTAAGGTTTGTGCTGGTAGTGTGCTTATTTCCCACACAGGATCAAATAAGGTATTGCAAGCTATTCTCCTTGTTTGATCCTGTCTGGGAAATACGCAAGGACCTAATGCAGATATTTTTGTGAAAAATTGTCATTTTCATAGAATACCACTTAGGCGTTGATTATTTTTGCTTTCGCATGTTTTTCGGGATACAATTTTTTCCTTGATCTATCTTTGGAGTTTTTTTGGGGTTTTTTCCTTCTTTAGGTTGATAAGGGGAGGTTGTCTTTTTTTTTATAATTTTCTACTACTTTTTTCTACTCAATGTAAATTTTTGTTATTAGCATTAATAAATTTTTTTTTTTAAGTTTGGATAGGATGGGGGGTTTGATTTTTGCCTATCATCTTGGAGCCATTTCTCTGATGTTACTGATTTCTTTCTGTTGCTTGTAATAAAAATAGGTTTTTTTTATTATTAAGAACACGAATGAGCATAGAACGATTTAGATGGGAAGGAAAATAATTCCAGCTTATTCTTTTAGAAGAAATAAAAATTGTTTTAATTACAAAATCTGCACTGTTAAGCACATATTGTGTGTGAATTTTTTTCTTGCAATCAATAAAAATAAAAACAGATTCCTGCAATTTTTTCGGTTCTTTATTCGACATTTCACCCTAAAAGTTCTTGTGAAAAATATTAAATAATAAATAATTTTTGTTTATGATTCAATTTCGCCAATAAATATATTCTTATCACTAGACGCTGACATTAGGATTGGCTCTTTTGGATGGAAATCGATATCGTTAACACTTCCGTTATGTCCAGGAAGTTTATACAATATTCGCCTGGTTGTTGTATCCCAAACGTAGACATATCGATCTGCAGAACCACCAGAAATCTAGGAAAATAATAAAAATCATTATTTGAGAAAAAAAAATGAAGAGATAATAAATTAACTAATCCCACCTTGCTACCATCCGGCGACCATGCACATCGTAGTAGATTTTTTTCGAAATTATGCTGATGGCCAGTGAAGATTTTCACACATCGTTCGGCGGGTGCATACGGTCGAATATCCCATATCCTAAGAGTGTTGTCCATGGAATTGGAGAGAATATATGAGCCATCAGGCGATAGAGAAATGCCAGTTATTGTGTCTGTGTGTCCTCTGAGTTTGTATAGAATTTCGTTCTTTCGAATATCCCAAATTTTCAGGTCATTATCGATACCGCCCGATATTACTTGCTCCCCGGTATCGTTAAAGCACACTGCCGTCACTTGAAAGCTGTTATCAAAAGATCCGATGGCGAAACGTTTCCGCGCATCCCAAACTTTAATGGTCCGATCGTCAGAGCCCGAGCATAACATTTGTACACCACGTCGAGTCCCTTGAACTGTGTTAACGAATGTGCCGTGCCCTTTTAGCTTTCGTATTCTTGTTCCAGTCACAATATCCCAGATAGCCACTGTCTTGTCCGTAGCACAAGTGTACAGGTTGGCGCCATCAAACGAAAAATGCACCTCAAGAACGGCTCCCGTATGGCCGGACATTGCCATAACATTTTCACATTCACCATAAACATTCCAAAGATCTACAAGAAAAACACTTTCGTTTTATTAACGTTCAACGGAGCTTTTAACAAGAGAATACTTACAAATTTGTCTGTCAAATCCTGACGATGCCAAAAGCTCCCCGTCCGGATGGAATTCGCATGTGTAAATTTCGCCAAGATGACCTTCTAATAGTAAAATTGGTGCTGACAGATTTGATGTACGTTGGACTCCCTTTAAAGAAAAATTACAAAAATCAATAAAATTTCCAAAACAAATACGACGACAAACTGTACCGATTCGATCAGCGCCTTGTCTCGATTTGTGTATGCCGATACTTCAGTTCGTGATTTTTTCGCTTCCGGCACCAATGCCATACTATATGCACCTCTTTTCGCGGCCATTTCGATTTTATTTGGGCGGTTTTTTTTTAATATTCACAATCGAGAATTTAATTGTCCCCCAACCAAATTGATGTTTCTAGAGACCAGCGAAGATTCTCCAATAATTTCTCTTCAATAATAACACACACTCAACTGAAATTACAAACACATTTAAATGCGTTTTAACGTATATTAAACAAAGAAATTATTATTCTATTCTAATCAAGAAATAAAGTAGTTAATTTTTTTAAAATGAAAAAAACGAGCAATGTTTTCACGTAAGTTAAACAAAATCAAAACAATCGCATTGGAAGCGGCCTTTATCTGACAATCAAAACGTCAAATGCCACGAGGAAGTTTAGTATTTTGCCCAACCGATGGCGCGCCTCTCCCTATACCTACACAAATTCATTTTTAACATTTCCAGCTTTTTTTTTTTAAATTCTATTGTTTTGTATTTAAAAATAAAAAATAAATTATTAGAAATATTCGTTTTTTTTCTATAAAGAAAGAGGCAGTAAAAAAATTGCCTATAGAAATAAATGTTTTTTACTCATTTTCCAAACTGATACATTTATAAGATTTTTCTCTTCTTCAAAATAAATTTTATATTATACGTGTATCTTAAGAGTATTTATTTATTTTAACTAAAAATATTAAAATTTCTTTTATTTTCATTAATTATATAAATAAATTTGTAGAAAACCTTTTAAAATTTGTACAAGTTTAAGTTGTCAAAATACTTTTGCTGTTGTATGGTTTTAAGAGATTCATTCAATAAATTTTTTTTTTTAAAAACAACAAAGTTAAAAATTTATAATTTATAAAAAAAAAAATAAGTTGAAATCACATTATTTCAATAATATAAGAGAAATTGACTTAAAAATAAAGAAAACCTATTCAAAATGAGACTGCATATGGTGGTGAGTAAACCCCACAAAGTTATCTGTACAATCTTATCTGTGGGGTAGATACGTTTTGTTCATAGTAGCCACACGCACTTCATGTGGTATATACAAGAGCGCACAATATTAAATATTGGATTTTGGATAAAAAAAAAAAAAAGCCCCTTGATTTTTTTCTTTTCAAATGAAATCCGTTCCTTGTTAATTAATTATTAAATATTATCTACACAATATTATTTAATTAAGTCTTAAAAAGAATTTTAACATATTTGTTAAAAAACTTCATTTGAAAATAACTTAAATAAAATTTTTTTTATAAATCAATTTTTAAGAATATTTTCAAATTTATAGCAAAAAAAAAACCGCTTATCTTTTTCAAGTTTTGTTTTTTAATAATTTAATATTTTATTTCTCATATTTAAATATTTGCCAGACCAATGGTATATAAATCTTATTGTAAATTTAAAAATGTCACAAAAACGAAAATGAAAAAAAAAATAGAAAAACAGGCCCCCAAAAATTTACAAAAAAAAACCCATTCGAAAAATTTATTTCTATTAGAGATGATAGCCTTGACTGTTTTTTGTTTTTAGGTAGAATTTTTTTAAGTAAAACATAAAATCTGATCTTTTAAAATCCGTTTATTTTGTCTATGTAAATTTTGATGGCAACTTTTTGATATTTGAATACTAAGCAATTAGCACTATTTTAGTTAGTTTTATTTGCTATTCGCATTTATTTATTAAATATTTACTCTTGGAATTGGTCATATAAAATTAAAGTTTTTTTTTTTTAAGTTGTCTAGGATTATGGCGGGGGGTGAGGGGTAAGGTTGCGTAAATTTTATCACTTAAGAGTTTATTATTTATTTAAAAAAGTTTCGCAAATTGAATTATTTAAATGCTGGGCTTAACATAAATTTTATTTGAATTAGATTTTAGATAAGATTCTAAGTTTAATGGTTTTTTAAGTTAAATATTAATAAAATAAAATTATGTAGAAACGTTTTGTTTTTCAATGAAAAATTACGTAAATTAATGATAATGTAATGTGTAGAGCAGCTTTTTTTCTATAATTTGTTTTTTTTTTCTCTCAATCTTTTATGAAATATTTTAAAATACCAAAAAAAAAAAATTAACTATAGATTTTCTATTTCAGAGTTTTTTTTTTTTTTTGTTAATTATTTCTCTTAAAAGCATTAAAAAATATATGTAGAAAAATTAGTTAATTTATTTTAACTTTAATAATAAATAAAAATTATTATTAAAGTTAATAAAATTAGAAAACAAAAATTAAACAAAACAGCACAAAATATTATAAAAATCAAATACAAAATTTACCCGCTCTGCTCTGAGATTGTAGTGTGCTTGTTTTCTTTAGTTTTTTGAAAAAGTTTTTTTTTTTAATATAATTTTAATAAGGAATAAAAATTTACAAAAATTTTTTAAAATAAAAAATAATCCCTTATTTTGCTCTAGTTTTGATTAATGTTTTTACGAATTTCTATTTCTTCAACTCAAAGTTTTAATAAACCATACACCCCCCTTCCCCTCCCCGGAAAAAAAAATAACTTGAATTATTAAGAAAAATTGACAAAAAACAAAATAATTTTTAACATTTCATATTAAAAAAAAGAGAAATTTCTCAATTTTGTTTTCTTCAAAAAACGCTTTTTCATCAAATCGAATAAAAATTTTTCGCAATTATTTTAATTATCATATAATTGATGAAATTTTTGTTAATAATAGGAGTATTTTCTAGTTTAAAAGCAGGCAATTTTACCTGTATTCATGTTTGTTTTTAGTTATTTCAAATTTAAAAATTCGTTAATATTTGTACGACATCTATTAACCGTGATGACGTGCTTTTCACACGTACTGCTACCGTTGTCGGTTTGTGGAGTTGCGTGCGGTGCGCGCCGTTGATAAGTTACTGCTGACTTCACAGTTGATCGCCAAAGCACGCAAGTATCTGATATACTGTATTCTGTGTCGTGTATTCTCGTTGCTATGGCTATCGTGGCAGTAGTGAGAAAAGAAGAAAAGGCATAGAGTGCACGCTATCGCGACAGTGGGTGAGAAAAGAAGAGAAAAACTAGAGCCCTGCTCGCCGTGACGCGTTGAAAACCGACACCATCCAATGCGTCAACATAAAAACAGTTTGCGTTTAACTCACACACAACTTTGATCCTTCAGCTTCGCTGTTCATTTACTGCTGCGCGTGGTGCCCGGCCGTGCGTGCCGCCGTTTTTGGAATTGAGAAAAACCAACTAGCCAACGTTTACTTAGCTCAGTCGATCGTTAACTTTTGTGTGAAAAAGTTTCTTAGAGATATTTTCAAAAATTATTTTTATAATAATCACAATAATTTAATAAAAAAAAAAACAACTCCCGATTAGATATTCTTCTTCTATTAAAGATAGATTTTCTAATTAATTAAAAATTTTGTTGTTTTTCTTTTTAAATTCAATTTAATTTTGTGACAAAAAAAAGAAGAATATTCTTATTTTTTTTCCAACTCCAATACTCGGTGAATTTTTTTTTTTTATAATTTTCATTTTATTTTTGATAATTATGAAATAAAGTGTTAAAAATAATATAATTGAGGGTATTTTTATTGTTACAAAAAAAAACAATTCTCTTTTAAAAAGGAAAAAAAGTATTAAAAGCAACAAAACACGTGCGTGCAATTCTTTATGTTATTTAAATTTTCCAACAATTAAATTTAAAAACAGTTGGTAATATTTATTATTATTGTTTTTGTTATTTTTACGGGGTTGATTTTGATTTTCTTTCGGTTGTCATATATATAAAAAAAAAGTGAGAAACAAGTTTAAATTTTATGCTTTTTAATTAAAAATTTTTAATTTTAATAGTTTTTAATAGAATTATTGAAATTATTTACTATAAGAGCAATATTTAGAAGAAAAAAACTTATAGCAATATAAGAATTATAACAAAAATCTATTTTAAAAAAAAACCTCAGCAAAATATTATATTTTTTACGTTTCTAAAAAATAACCTAAACTTTTAAGAATCATAAAATAAGAAATTTACTAAAATTATCCTAATAGTTAATGTCAACAGTATAAAATTTTGAATGTTAACAGTATGAGTGATTTTTGTAATCGTGTGGTGTGTATGTATATGTGCATTTTTATTGTATTGTTGTTAAAAACAAAATGTTTATTAGTACAACAAAAAATAGTTTTATTACTACAAAAGAAATTTATAAGTACGAAAAAAAAGCTTCTTAAATTTCAAATGAAATTTTTTTTTTTTAGTACAAAATGATTTTTTTTTTGCCAAAAATCGGATTTTTTAAATTAAAATTATACGTTTTTACTTTTAAAATTTTTATTTTATTGAAGAAAAAAAAAACGTTTCTGAGCAAAAAAAAAGAGTGGTTTTTAGTACATAAAAATGAGTTTATTTTTGGTTTTAGTTCAAAATGAAGTTGTACTAAAATATGTAGATGCTTCTCAATTAGTATGAATGGACGACATAGTGTTTTTTTTAAGTGAATTTTTTTAGATGCATTTTTTTTAGTACACAATTTTTTTTTAAACTAAAATTTAATTATTTATAATAAATTTTGGTTAGTAAAAAAAAATATATAACAATGTAATTAAAGAAAGAAATTTTTTTTGAATAACTTTTTAGTACAACCAATGTTTTTTTTCTAAATTAATTTAGTCAAAAAAAACTAATTCATTTTTAGTACACAAACAAAATTGAAAAAAATTGTTCATTGTACTAAAAATAATTCATCAGTTTTGGACAAAAAAAGGAAGTTATTTCTTCAGTAAACAACTTTTCATAATGAAATAAATTTTTTTTTAGTACAAAAAGGCTTTTGGTTGTTTTAGTACAAGAAGGCTTCGGTTTTAACTAAAAACTTTTCTAAAAAATTCTATTTAGTAAGGGATTAGGCTTAAAAAAGTGATTCTTTTTAGAACAAATTATAATTTTATGTTTTTCTAATATAAAAAAGGGCATTTTTATAAAAATTAGTGTTTTTTTCTTCTTTTTTTTTTGATTAAAAAATGTGATTGATTTTGTTTAAATTTAAATTGACTTCCCCGTGTAGTAACATACTTGGTATAGTTTTTGTTTGCATTTGCATTTTTTTTCCAAAGCAAAACAAAATTTTTCTTGTTATATTTAACACTATTTGCCCTCTATTGCCCCTCACTCCTCCCTCCATGATATTCATTCCAACAAAAACGCACCAGTTAAATGAATACAAAAAAAATAAAATGCCAAACAAAACCGAAACCAACAAATTAGCATAAAATTAAATACGTTAAATTCGACGAAGAATAAAAATTAAATATATTTTTTTTTAAAAAAGAGTTCAAAGTAAACAAAATACAAAACGTATAAAATGAATGAATAAGTAAATAGTTAAGAATATTAAATTCAAATAAATCAAAGCGTTAGAATTATGGGCATTCAAGGTTTTTGGGGGGTGAAGAGAATTTCTTTTTTAAAATATTTTACTCTATGAAATTCTAAACAATAAAACAGAAAAACATTAAAAAAAATAGTGTTTTAAAATTGAAAATTAGCAATTAATTAATTCCATAAGAAATAAAATCCGTTTCGAATTAATTAAATTAATATTTTGTTCATAATTGCGATGGCGATAATCTATGCCAAAGTGAGCATCGGTGAAAAGTATGTGTGTGTGTATGTGTTTATGGGCAAAAAAAAAACGCCTTAGGCAAAAATAAAAAATAAAAAAAGCCATTCTACTAACTAAAAATTGTTAAAAATAGAAAAGCCGAAAAAGAATTGGGGAAAAAATTAATAGAAAAAAAAAGAAATTAAACAAAAAGAGATGTTGGGGAAAAATTTAGAAATAATCAACAAAAAAATAGACTTCTGTGAGAGAGAAGAAAAAAAGAACTAACAAAGAGAGTACGGGAGATTAATCGCAGAGAGATTATGTGAGTAAAAATAGAAGCGAGTGTGAATGGAATGGTTTAGCGGAGGTGCAAGGGTGTAGGGACGAACTCCTTATCGTACATCGGACATTGTGAATGGTAAATCGTAAGCCGCGTAAATCGTGAGTCGAATCGGCTGACCGAATGACGATCATTAGCCGATTGGCCAGCGTGTGCTAGTTTGTCAGCCGGCACAGCACGCAAGCGGTTCTAAATTATGACTTTGCGCCCTCTCACCGACAAAATTCGCAGTTGGAAAAAGAATTTGCAAAAAAATATTTTATTTCAATTTTTAAACTCACAAATAACTACTTATAAATTAATAAATGCAATTAATTAATTACTTTTTAACTGTTTTCATGATTTTTTCATAAATTTTCATCCCATTTCGATATTTTCTTGTCAATGTTAATGTCTTTTTTTTTTTGTTGTTAACATTAATTTTTGTTTATTTATAATAATTATAAATTTGAGAAATTTTTTAACAAAATTAAATCTAGGAATTTTATAAACCTAAACTCAATTAATTTTTTTTTGTATATTTCATAAAATTTTAAGAAAATTTTTGTTGTGAGTTTTTGTTAATCAACAACTAAAACTCACCTTCAAAATATAAAATATACTAAAAACTATCGTATTTATACAAAAAGTATAGATAAAAATACTATATAAAATTAAAATGTAATTTTAATATTTATTATTTTTTTAAATTCTTAAATTTGAGTTTTTACCTAAAGAATATTTTAGAAAATAAATATGAGAATTCAAACGGGAAAATTGGTTAAAAACTAACTGGAAAAAAATTCATTTAAATGACTAGAAATATAAAATTATTAACTAATTAAATATCCTACCATTTGGATAAAAAAAAATTAATTTCGAATTTTCGAAATTGAATTTTTTTGCCGAATTTTCTGTATTTAAATGATTCAATTTTATTTCAAAATACTAAAAATAAACAATATAAATAAATATAATATAAAATTATAAAAGTTCTGTTCCTCAAATCTAAGAAAATATATGCCAAAGTTTTATAGCAAAAAAAAATAATGGCAATTTTGGGTTTTTGGGGAAAAAATTTTTGATACTTTTTTTGGCTGGAAAATTTCTAAAAGAAATCAAATGTAATTTTCTAAGAATTTCAACTGTTTAAACCCCTAAAAAAATATTTTATAGCAAAAAATTATGGCAATTTTGGGTTTTTGGAAAAAAAAAATTTTGTTACTTTTTTTTTGGGTGGAAAATTTCCAAAAAAAAAATCAAATGTAATTTTCTAAAATTGGCAACCGTTCAAACCCCCAAAAAGAAACTTTTATAAAAAAAAAAAATTATGGCAATTTTGGGTTTTTGGAACAAAATTTTTAATTCTTTTTTTTTTTGGCTATAATTCGATAATAAAAAAACTGATTACAAACTTCCGATTTAAATTCTTTAATAGATGTAAAAGTGTAAGTCCTTATTTTAAAGAAATAATTTTTATATAAATTTCGAAATTTGCTTTTGATAAAATAAAATAAAAATTTGAATATTCCGAACAAAAAATTCACTTTTATAGCTTAAAAATTTTCCTAATTTAAGAGATTGCCGTCATTCACTTCGGGTATAAAGAAAAAATCAATTCCGAATTTTCGAAATTAAAAAATTTATTTCCCTTGAATTTCATAAGAACAAAATTTGAGTTTATAATTTTGAAAAAGAAAATAACCAATGCTAAAACATTTTAAAATGTTATGAAAAAAAAATATTTTAATTTTAGCATATTTAAAATTTTTAGGAGTTAAAACTTAGTTATTTTAACAAATTCGAAAACCAATACAAAGTATCGAAGAAGAAATATTACTCATGGCTATACAAGAATCTTTAATCTCCCACTTGAGAAAGTTGTGGCAGAGTTCTTACAATTTTGAACATATTCCGGGACTTACCTTCGATTTTTTCTCTGGCAGAATTCCATCTACGAGTATATAGTATATGATATGTCAGTGCTATTTGACCCTTGCTCTTTGTTTTCGAGCTCTCTTTCAAAATTCCTAGGTCACCTAAGTCTTACTAACAAAATATAAACTAAATGCTCACTGCTTACCTATCTTGTGAACTTATTTTACTAAATAAGCCTTAAATTTCAAATAGTTTTCATAACTAAAATTATAATAATGTACATTTAAGACTACTACTTGATTAACAAAAAAATTTTGTCGATTGCAATGTGCTAAGGGCATCAGCACACTACAAGTACCAACCGTGAACAAATAAACAAAAAATAACGCTTTGAAGTTAGTTGCAATTGGTTATTACCAATTTCTCTTTTCTTTCCTTTTAACATGTTCTTTTTTTCGCTCTAAATAGTAACCTTCACCAATCGTAACAATAAAATGTAAATAACCAAATCACACCTCAATAATTATAATAAATTTCGATTTACTGAAAAATTTACAATTATTCACTTTCGATAAAAATCACATAATCTTTTCCTGTTGTATTCAATTTAAATTAAAAAAAAAAAAAAAACAAACAATTTTTTTTGCCAACAAATTATCACAAATGTTAAATTTGTTATCATTTGCCTTGTATTTTTTCTTCTTCTCAGATATTTCCATTAAAAGCATTTTTTTTTATAATAAAATTTTTAATTTTTTAATTTGACAAAAATTAATTAAAAAAACACTTTTTTGGGAGCAAAAAAAATTTGAAAGCACAAATACTTGATAAAAAACATAGCTTTTCCCCTCTTCTTCCGGCCCATCGACAATTATATAACGTCAACCTTTTTCTTCTTCTCTAAAATACTTTATTTATTAAATCAGTCCGTAAAATTTTGCGTTGAATCGCAAAAAAAAAAAAAATTAAAATATTTAAAAAATTATTTCCCGTTTAAAACAAGACCAATCGAATAAAAAATAACATCACGTAACATAGATTTGGAAGAGGGGGGGGGGGGGTCTGATGTATATTTCACAAAGAAGAGGAAAGAATTATAATATTTTTCTCTTTAATAATAATAAAAAAAAAACAGTTTATACGAGTTAGTTGACTGACACAAATGGTAGTTGGCGAGAGGAGAGAAACAGAGAAAAATTGAAAATGAGAGCAGAGAAGAAACAACAACAACAACAAAAAAAACCAATAATTATAATAGGAAAAGTAGACAACTCATTTGAATATTTATTAATATTATTCGAATTAATTAATTTTTTGTTATTGCAAAAGAGTTGCACACACATTCATGCTAAAATGAATAAATCTAGTCTAAATGATAGGAGCACTATTTCCGACTGAAACTGAAAACTCAACTGCAAATATTGTCAAAAATTGACGAATTTCGTCCGAATTAATCAATTAAATACAATTGCAATAATATTTTTATTATTTATAAATTGATGTTTTTTTTTAAGTTTTTACTAAAAATATAAATTATGTATTTTACTTAACTTATTTCTATTTCAATTGAAATTGTCAAACAACAATCCTGCCATATAACAAAATACTGAAATTTATGAGGCAGTACTTGGACTACAACTACAAAATTACAACAAGATCTATTTGGACGATAAAGCAGTCAGAGTTTTGTCTATTCCCATAAGGCTGTGAAAATTTAAAAATTTTTGCCTAATCCGATTGGATGCAGTTTTCAGTTTCAGTCGGAATTGTGTTCCTATCATACTAGTATAAATGTATGCAAATGTATACACGCATGGATGGATGCATGAAATAGAAAAATTCAAAAATGAATAAATAAAAATAAAAACAAGAGAAAAAAAATTAAATTTGATGGAAAAAAATTGTAAAAATTTATGCAAATACCCCACATTTCCCCCCTTACTAACAGATAAGTAATGTTAGCAAAATATATTTGCCAAATAATTTTAAAAAAATAGCAGCACAACAAAATGTAGAATAAATTCAGTTTTTTTTTTTGCAAATGCATTAAAATTTTTTCGCTTAGTTTTTTTTTGGTAAAAAGAAAAATATTTTATAGAAAAGCAAACAAAAAAAAAACCACAACAGATAATGGCGAATAGAATGACAGCGTGTTAAAATGGACACACTGTCATTATAAATGATAATAGAGAGGGGGGGGGGGAACTGATGTGACAAAATGTAATAGAAACAAGAGGAAGAAAGAGAAAACGTTATCAGGAGAGGGGTTTTTTTTTTTGAAAGCGTTTTTCTCTTTTCTCTTTTAAACTCCTTATTTTTCTGTAAGAAGTTTTTTTTTCTAATGCATAAATGCCTGTACTGTAGTGTGAATGGTCGAATATCCGAGGTCTGTTCAAAAAGTATCGCGAATTTTGTGTTTTAAAAAAAATTATTTATTTATTCATGAATATCTATTTTGTCCCCTTCAAAGTAATCCCCACCAGATATTATACACTTGTGCCAACGTTTTTTCCCAACCTCGAAGCACTTCAAAAAATCACTTTTTGTGATCTGGTTCAGCTCTTCCTTCGATACCGTCTTTATCTCCTCAACCGTAGCGTAGCGTCGTCCTTTCATGGGTCTCTTCAGTTTCGGGAGCAAGAAAAAGTCATCTGGGGAATACGGTGGCTGCGGCATTATTAGTGTATTGGTTTTGGCCAACAATTCGCCCAAATCATTAGTAAAAATCGAATTGTTTTTGGCCAAAAACCCGTCTCACGCCCAAATCATTGGTAAAAATCGATATGTTTAAGTCCTCAGCAACTTCGACGATTGGCCAATACTATTTTCTTCACTTCATCAATGTTTTCGTCTGCTGTTGACGTACTCGGGCTTCCGGCACGCTTTTCGTCGTTCACATCTTCTCGGCCTTCTGAGAACATTTTGTACCACCGATAAATGGTGCTTCGGTCCAAGGTAGCTTCACCATATGCCACAGTCAACATTCGAAATGCGTCCGCGCAATTAATTTTGTTTTTCACATAAAATTTGATAGAGATTATTTGTTCCATTTTTTGGATCAAGAGAGACGAGCCAAAAAAAGTAACTGAACATTTAAAATGGCCGAACTTGTCGGCATAAGTGAGAGACATGAGTACCAACATAACGCCACAAAAAAAATCGAAAATCGAATATACGTAACCTTCTTTGAACAGACCTCGTATGTTATTTTTTTTTGTCTTCTTATTTGCTCGATTTTCATTTCCCAATTTCCTTTCCTGTTTTTCTTCTATTTTATTTTTCTCTGTCTCTCAGGTTCTCTTCCGGTTTTCTCTATTTTGTCTGTTGTTTTTCGTCTTCGTCTTTTTTTTTCATTGTGCATAGAACTTTGCCTAATTTTTTTTAAATTCTAAGTATTTGTGTGTATGTGTATAAAATTGGTTAGTCAATGTCACATGTTGCAAAGAAAGAATTTCTACACCAAAAAAAAATTTAGAAAGAAAACAATAAAAAAATCATGATTTCATTTCTAATTGCAATTCTTTCCTAGTTTTAGTTTTAAATATACGATCACTCGTATAGCCCTGTTTCATACACTGGAGCACTCGTATGTCTCTGCTCCACCATACATTGGCCTTATGAAAAACGAGAGAGTATGAAAAAAACTGGAAAATTCCCCGTCTTTTTTGTATGAGCGATTGTTAGAGATTTCTTTTTAAATTCTCTTCAATCTCTTTTTCAATTATTTTTTTATTTAATAATGAAAATTTAATTTTTAATCAATAATAAAATTTAGTAAATAAAAACCGTTAAAAATATTTTTTCTTATAAAAACAATTAAAATTATAGATAAAAATAATATATACAATAATGTGTTTAAAGAAAATAACTTCAATATAGCGAATAAATGCCTAAATTTCCGTTTTTCCTAAAGAATATTTGAGAAAATAAATATGAAAATTTTTGGAAAAAAACCAATTTGAAATTATAAATTTTCTAAAACAAACTATAAAAATAAAATTAAATGACTAGCAATAAAAAATTATTAAATAATTAAATATCCTACAATTTGGTTGAAAAAAAAATTAATTTCGAATTTTCGAAATTGAATTTTTGTTGCTGAAATTACTATTCAACACAATAAATAAATAGATTTATTTATCAATAAATATATTATGAAATAATTTGTTCTTCGAATATAAGAAAATATATGATTACAAACTTTCGAAAATGCATATTTTTTTATATTTCTGAACCTAGAAAATTTAAATTCTTTAATAAATGTTAAAGTCTAAGCCTAATTTTTAAGAAGTTATTATTTTTATATAAATTTCGAAATTTTATAGCTTCTAATTTTAAAGTTTCAAATTTGATAGCTTTCACTTCGAGTACAAAAAAAATCAATTACGAATTTTCGAAATTGAAAAATTTATTCCCTTGAATATGATTTTATAATTTTGAAAAAGAAAATCAATAATAAAATTTAGTAAATGAAAACCGTTAAAAATATTGCAAAAAAATGATTCAATTTGCGTTTTTCTTAAATAATATTTTAGAAAATAAATATGAGAATTTTTAAAAAATTTGAATAATTGGTGGAAAATCAATTTGAACTTTTAAATTTTCTTAAACGGGAAAATTGGTTAAAAATGACTTGATATATAAAATTATTAAAATAATTAAATATCCTACAATTTGAATAAACAAAAAATAATTTCGAATTTTCGAAAATGCATTTTTTTTGTTGAAATTACTGTATTTAGACGATTGCATTCTATTTCAAATTACTAAAAATGGACAAAATAAATAAATAGAATTTATGAAATAATTTGCTCTTCAAATATAAGAAAATTGAATAGAAAAAACTGATTTTCTTTTCGAAAATGGATTTTTTTTATATTTCTAAATTTAAAACATTTAAATCCCTTAATTAATGTAAAAGTCTAAACCAAATTTTCAAGAAATTATTTTTTTATAAATTTCGAAATTTGCTTTCTAAATAAAAAAAAAATTAAAATTTTGACTATTCGAAAATTTTCACTTTTATAGCTTAAGATATCCTAATTTGAGAGTTTTAAATTTGATAGCCTTCAATCACTTCGGATATAAAAAACAAATTAATTACGAATTTTCGAAATAAAAAAATTTATTTGCCTTGAATTTGATAAAAATAAAATTTGATATTTATAATTTGGAAAAAAGAAATCAATTACAAAATTAAGTAAATAAAAACCGTTAAAAATATTTTTCCTTATAAAAACAGTTAAAAAAAACGCTATTTATAAGTGATTAAAATTAAAAATTAATGATTTTTTTTATTACATAACCTAATTTTAATTCCCTTTTTCTTTTTCACATTTTCTATTTTCAGTTAATCAAGAATATTAAAGATATTTTTTTTTTAAATAAAAAATTAAGAAGAAAAATACATAAAAGAAAATCCACCAAACAAAAAAATAAAAATTAAGAAATAAATAATTTCATCAAATTAAGGATAAAACAAATTGTATACAGATGACTGGAAATGGCGAGAAGAAATTTTCCAGAGGTAAGTTTGGCAAATTATTAATTTTTTACTCACATATTTAGTTATTTAAAAAAAAATTAATTTTTATTTAATGGAAATTAAGAAAAAAAAAAGAAAATTAGCATACCTTCTACTTGATTGATTGGTAAACTTTTTAAAAAGATTGTGAGAAACCTTTTATCAATCCTAGATGGCACCACATTAACATTGAAGATAAAGTTAAAAAGTGATGCCCAAGGACTTTTTGTTTAAAAAAAAATTCGTATTTTAAGAAATGTTCTTTTTTTGTTGAGTTTAATTAAATTAATTGTTTTTGAATATAACAAATTTGATATGTTATAGGTACATATGTACATTAGGGGATATTAATTTTGAGACAATTTAGACTTACCGACAACCAATAGAATTGTTTACACTTAATTGAATTGGGAATAATTTTTTTTTTAATTTTTTCTAATAGCTTTTTTGTTAATCACTTTTCAAATTAAGTAAAAAAAAATATTTTGAGATTAAAATTAAAAAATAAATATTTGTTTTTTTTTTTAAATAAATTTCTTTTGTATTTCAGGAAAGTTTTCTAAGAAAATATTCAAAAAAAATCAATTATAAAATAAAATGTCTATGGACAATAAAAACCATAGAAAATTCCTATTAATTTCTATATAATTTGTAATCATAAGTACTAAAATATCTAATCATATTTTTTTAAGGCATTTCAAGAGTAATTTCCTTTTTTTCTGTAGCAACAGTCGTACATTTTTTTCAACAGAAAATTGTTTTATTTTATCTAAAAAAAAATTTAAAAAAATAAACAATATTAAGGAGAAAAAAAAGCACACCAGATTGTTTGTAATCAGCTCAATTGACACAGTCTGGTATTTGTCAAGCCCTAAAATGATAAGATATGAGGTGTTTAATTTGATTTTCCATACCCACACCCTCTTTTTATATATACGCAACTTATAATTAGGTTAAGCAACTATCATGTCATGTATTATAATTAAATAATAAGAAAAACCACCGTTGCTATTTAAAAAATAAATAAAAATACAAATTAAAAAAAAAAATATTTCGACCACGTGGGTGTTAGAAGAAGCGTAATAATCTAAAGGTTAGTCGTCATTTTTCCTCAAAACTTTCAGTAAAACTTCAGTTTAAGTAAAATCACCCAAATTCTTAAATTTCTGACTATTTTTTAGGACCTCAAAGAAAAATCACCAAATTCCTAATATTCAAATATATTTTTAACTATTTTTTAGGACCTCAAAATCTTAAAACACTAAGACCTTGGAAGACAATTTTAGAATGTACGATTCTAAGGGATAGTTTAAAATAGCATAATCCCCCTAATTCTCAACATATCCCTTAGGACCTCTATAGGTCTTATACTAAGTTGAATAAATTGTTGGACTTTATTCGTAAGAGCCTCTAAATTTTTTTTATAAGGTCTTGAATAAAA
Source organism: Atherix ibis (assembly GCA_958298945.1). Taxonomy (NCBI): domain Eukaryota; kingdom Metazoa; phylum Arthropoda; class Insecta; order Diptera; family Athericidae; genus Atherix; species Atherix ibis. The sequence goes on from OY282609.1 coordinate 82,077,882, forward strand.
TTTTACAATTTGTGTTAACGACCACTTAAATTTTGTTTTCAAAAAAAAATTCCCAAAATTATTTAGGATCTATTAGATTTTTCTAGACTCTGTGTTCAAGACCTCATGAAATTCTTCTGCTAGATTTTTATTATTTTTAGAGTTGTTTTAAGGTACAAGACCACCATTAAACCATAAAATAGCAATAAGAATTTTACGTGTGGAAAATTTTATATGTAAAAATATTTCTAAGCATCTAGTTTTAAGACCTCCTAAATCGCATTAAACCTTAAACTAACAACAGGATTTTGTTTATTAGAATTTTCTTAATTTGAAACAAAAACTAAGACCCCTTTTGTAAGACCTCTTCTCTTAAATCTTAAAATACCACTTATTGTTAGGACCTTTTCTATAAGACGGCATAAAAATGGTTCTTCCTACTAACCGCATAAAATCTGAATTACAAGAAATAAAAACGTTAACTATGATTTCGAATGAGTCTCAAGACCTCATGCAACTCTTCTGCTAGATTTTTATTATTTTTAGACTTATTTTAAGGTGCAAGGCCACCATTAAACCATAAAATACTAATAATAATTTTATGTGTTGAAACTTGTAAATGTAAAAATATTTCTAAGCATCTAGTTTTAGGACCTCCAAAAGCTATTTTGGTAAGCAATTTCTTACTAAGTGTATAAAGTAAGGCCCAATTCAACCTTAAACTAACAACAGAATTTTGTTTATTGCAACTTCTTAATTTAAAAAAATCCTAAGACCCCTTTTGTAAGACATTTTCTCTTAAACCTTAAAATACCACTTAATTTTAGGTACCTGTTCTTCAAAGGCCCTCGTATTAAAACATAAAATCTTAATGTCTCATTCTCCATGAAGATCGATCATCAAATGGCCAATAGATGGCGTAGCAATTAAACTCGCATTAAGCGGACATGACTTTTTAAAAAATATCCGTGCGTCTAGTCTAATATACGATTTTGTCCAGCTCTCAAATCGTTTAAAAATTTCTCCACCAAAAAATTTTCTGGCACAAATTTCTTCACCAAAAAATTTTCTAGCAAAAAATTGTCCACCGAAAAGTTTTCTAGCAAAAAATTGTGCACCGAAAAATTTTCCAGCAAAAATTTCTTCACTAAAAAATTTTCTAGCAAAAATTTCTTCACCAAAAAATTCTTAACGGAAAAATTCTCCATCAAAATTTTCTAGCAAAAAAGTCTCCACCGAAAAATTTTCTAGAAAAAAGTCTCCTCCGAAAATTTCCATTGAAAATTTTTTTAAGGAAGTTTCTCCGCGAAAAAGTTTTCTGTAAAAATATTTCACCGGAAAAATTTTCTAGCAAAAAATTAAAAATTCTCCACTGAAAAATTTTCTGGCAAAAAATTCTCCACTGAAAAATTTTCTAGCAAAAAATTCTCCACTGCAAAATTTTCTAGCAAAAATTCACCAAAAAATTTTTAAAAATCTCTTTTAAATTTCGAAAAAAAGAACAATTTGTGTGTTATTGTTAATTTCTGATTAATTACAATGTTTACACGTCATGTCGGAGATATTTTTTCATGTTGCCATTTGCGCATGTGTAGATCACTTAGGAACTTTTGAGCCGATAAAGAAGTTCCGATACGTATTAGCATGTAGTTTTGGCACTTCTTTGGTGTGTTATTATTCAATTGATGATGTAAATTATTGTTTTACGTCGAGGAGGGGGTGGGGGTCGTGTGGTTTATCAGTTAATATATTAATTAAAATATTGTTTGTCTACCATCATACTTTACTATTGGCCTAAGCTAGTATTAGTGGTAATATTTTGTAATTTTGTACATAACCAAAGACTTGTTCGCTATTGTTTTCCCGTTTCGAAAATTGAAAGAATTCTTACCAATTAATATTTGAGCGATTAATTAATCCGCTTTTTATTGGATGGCATGGCATGTGCGCCATTTATTCGATGGATTGGGGGGATCGCGTGGTAGAGACTTTGGTGGTCTGGGTTACAAATACCAACCATCGCATAATCAACGAGAGATCATAAAAATCATTTCGATGGGGATTCTTCTAGAAACTCATCCAATGTCCTTCTCGTTTCATTGTTGACATGCGAGAACTTACTTAACTCAAATAGTACCAATAGCGAGCATTCCAATTAATTGTGGATCGTGTTTTACGCTTTTGGTTTCGATCTTTTTATTTTCGCAATCACAAATTGTCTCTTTTGGCTTTGGAAAGAAGAAAAAAAATATTTTAAACTTATTTTATTATTAGCCCTCAGGGTCGTTGGTGCCGGGTAGGGGAGGGAGGAGGAGGTAGATTTGTTTGTATTGTTGCTTTATTAAATGGATATTTTTTATTTTTTGAAAATAAATACAATTCAAGGCCTCTAAAATATGCGCTTGAGGCTTTGTAAATAGTTTTTATGAATAGTGAATAATGAAAACAAAGATCTGTCCTCCGATAATCTAGAAGTGCTTTGGTGTAGGATTTTATTTTTGAAGACTCTAACTTATTTGCTGGATTGATTATTAAACTGGTATGTTATCATAATCTACATTTTGTAGATCATACAAACTAGATAAAAATGTATATAAAAAATGCCTCCAAGTAAATAAAGTGAGAGGTAGACGCTGTCACTTCTCTCCACCTCGAAGAATGTTTATTCCTGTTCAAAGTTCCGAATTTTATGCTTTCGCATTCAGATTTGAAGTTAGCAGGACTCGAAGAATGTTTATTCCTGTTCAAAGATCAAAGATACGGTTACAGACGTTAATGATACTTCCCCTTTGCAGTTATTGACGTCAAAGTCATCTAAATCGTGTGCCCTTGGCTACAAGGTGGCTCCTTACTATGGTGAGATGTCGGCAAAAAAATCGACGATATTTACTGACAGTCAAGTAGCCCTGAAAGCCGTTCGACATAACCTACTTAGCAATAGCCTTGCTGAGTAGGTTATGTCGAATTGTAACCCTGAAAGCCATTCCACTCTGCGAAGTCCAATATTCAAAGATAACAAACATCCTTAACCATACGTACAACTTCAGACAGGACAAACAGCGAGAGCTTTTTAACGTCTCACTGGCCAATTACCAACAATCCAGTGTACTCAACATGCATACCGAAATTCTGGGGCTCAAAATCCGGATAACACTTACTGGTCTCAACCCCAATTTTTAATTTGAAAACCGTACACGCCCTATCTGCCAATACAGTCTGAAATATTTTCAACAAATGCCAGCAAACCTGAGATTTTTTCAATTTGTGGGAGCTCCCCTAGATGTAAGCTTTCATTTCCAAATCCTTTTTTTTTTAGCCTGATTAAGGAAACTAATATTTAACAAACTTAAACTGTCCTAATCTAGTTGGGTTAGGTCGCACTTATTGCAGTAAAATTATATTATTTAACGTGACTTATTTGTCGTTAAAGTTATGCTCAATCAACGCACCACCATTACTGGCAGTTTACAGTCAGTAACCAGTTACAAGCTGATTACTCCAACTGTTAGTGGCGAGGCCTATCTAAACCTCTACTGTCATAAGCAGTGACAGCGCCACCAGCTACTGTCATAAGCAGTGACAGCGCCACCCCGACTCCCGTAGTACCAATTTTTATTTTAAGTGTACTTAAAAGAATCTTGTAAATCCCTAAGCACCGTTAAGCCAGCTCAGGTACGAGGGTTCGCCAAGATCCGAAAGTACAACCGGAATCCACCTTTGTCTTTCACCCGGTCGTAGCCACCTCTCAAAATTGCCACGGCCACCTCTCAAAAAGTCCTTGTACAGGCCACACTCAATGAGACGGTGCTTGGCATTCTCCTCCGCCGTTCCACAAGGGCATCTAGCCTCCGCAGCCAGTCCAGGCCCGTACAAGAACCCATTCATACTGCTATTTCCAGTGAGTAAATACCCAAGGAACAGACACAATTCAAATCCAGACGCAGACACAAGGCACACATTATTATAATAAAAATGGTCCTTAGCTCAAGACGAAGCGACGTACTGACAACAAACAAGCTTCGCTTAGGGACCCTCACCAAACCGGAAGTCACAAATGGCTTCATGGTCGTGCTTGCTATAAAGTGGTTCCTGGGGTCATGAGGAAGAGATCTTGGAAAACTTTTTAAGACTCCTGCCAAATTCAGGAGGGGGAAGGACATCTTTTCTAATTTTTTTTCTTACAAAAGGTTTTCGTATTTATTAAGTTTGGAATTAGGCCTTGATGGACTTATTTTTTTTGTGATTATTCCAATTTTTTGACTAGAATATTCTGGATATTTTTTTTTACAAAACCATTTTTCTCCTTATTTTCTTGTTCATATACATATTTTTTTTTGATAAACTTCAACTCAATAAACTAGAAATTGAATTTTTATTGGCTCCTAATTTATTCTATGGTGAATTATTGATATTTAATTAAAAATTTATTATTGATTGATTGGTGTGGTTGTAGCGTGGAGTGGAATGGAATGAGGTGGACTGGAATGGACGGGTCAACTTGATTGAATTTGTCATTCTCCAATCGTCTATGCATTTTTTCCAATATTTTTTCGAAGTTTTTTTTTGTTTTTAAATTTTTTTTATAGGTTTTAATAGTTTTACTAAATAAAAAACTATTAACATTTGATTTTGTCATATTTGAAAATTTTTCTATATTGAAAAGTTGATAAGAACTGATAGCGATTGGATGAAATTGTTTTGCATATGAAAATTTCCTAAAAAAAACTTCGTCAAATGTAGTTTTTTTTTGTTCTTTCGAATCAAACTTATAATTTAAAAATTCTTTTTCTTGCTTATTTTTATTTTTATTTTTCTCTAAAAAAAAAAAAATTCACTTTCCACCTTCCAAGTAAACGAATCTAACGAAATCGCTCCGATATTGGCTGGTGTTCCACGGGGAAGTATACTTGAACCTATCCTCTACAACATTTACACATTGGATATATGTCAATTTATCGCAATTCCTTCTTTGCTTTTTTCGAAATTCTCTAAACCCAAATCCAAACCACCCAGAACTGTATTACCAGGTGGAGAATTGAAGTAAATCTCCTCATGTTCGGTGCCTAGTACTGAACTTAGACAAACATGAAAGACTTTACATATAAGAACTAAATGATGCCTACAAACTTCTTTTGAATTCTAAACAAACGTTCTAAACTTACTATAGACAGCAAAGAACTTCTATACAATGCCCTACTAAAACCCATCTGAACTTACGGACTAGAACTCTGGACTCCTACTAATAAGCCTTCCAATTATCGTCGATTCCGATCCCTCCTTTTTTCATGATGTAACTGTGCCTAGTCCATTCCCTTTTGTCCAATCATAATAATCCCTTTGATCAAGAACTATCCTCCTCTTTCTGTCCTAAACTATCCTCCTCTTCATCAATCAAAGACTTAAGCATGATTTACTAAAATACTGAGGCTTAACATAAGTACACGCTAGCAGCAGAAACTTCGATAGTCGTTTACTCCCCACAACCATTCACATTAATTAATACTATTATTCAAATCTGCTTGTTACTATATTGTAGTTGTATTGTAGACGAGGTCTGTTAAAAAAGTATCGCAAATTTTGAATTTCCTCGGGTTACGTATATTCGATTTTCGATCTTTTTGTGGCGTTATGTTGGTACTCATGTCTCTCACTTATGGCGACAAGTTCGGCCATTTTGAATGTTTAGTTAATTTTTGACAGCTGCTTTGCATGCACGTGTTTTGGCTCGTCTTCGATTTTAATAATATTCAATAAAAAATTGGAGACAGGAATTCCTTGTTCGGTATTGCAATTAATATCAAACTAACTCGAATTCCGGAACTAAAAACAATGAAATAAATTTGTTGGTGCATTGCATTAATACCAATCCAAAAATAATTCAACTTTTCAATATTATTGAACTATTCAGGCAAAAAAAAAACAACTTTCAATTACTTCCGTAACTAAATCACAGATTTTTGATTCATATTTTTTAATTTTATTTCTTTTCCTTGTTAATTAAAAATGCCGAAATTTTTCCCAATTTAAAAATCCCATTTTTCGAAACATGGTGAATTTTTTTCCTAATTAAGAAAAAAACCTTTTTTCCACAAATTTATGTTTTTAGTTCAAATTAAAAATTGTTTTTTTTTTTTAGAAAATCTTAATTTTTTCTAAATTGAAAATTATTTTTCTTCAAATTTCCAAATTTTTCTTAGTTGAAATGCCATTTTTTTCTTTAAATTTTTTTAAGTTTTTTGACATTTTCTTAAGTTTTCCAATTTTTTTCTAAAGTAAAAATTATTTTTCTTAAAATTTCCTAATTGTTCTTAATTAAAAATAATTTTTTCTTATAATTCCCTAATTTTTCTTAGTTTAAACTCATTGTTTTCTTTGAATTTTCATATTTTTTTTTAATTTTTCTTCATTTTATTTAGTTTCCCATTTTTTTTCTTAAAAGTTCCCTAATTTTTTTGAATTTTTCGAAAAATTTTATATTTTTTACTAAATAAAATATTATTTTTCTTAAAATTTCTTAATTTTTAATTAAAACTCACTTTTTCCTTAAAATTTTCCTCATTTTTTTTCAAAAAAATGGTTACTTCTTACAAAAATTATTTTTTAATTGAAATTTTTTTTTTTGAAAATTTGTCCTTTTTTTTAAACTAAAATTTTTTTTTTAAATTTGCTATTTTTTTTTAATTAAAAATTAATTTTTGTAAAAATTTTAATTACAATATTTTCTAAAAAATATCGTTTTCTTGTAATTTCCTAATTTCTTTTAAATAATAAAAAAACATTTCCTAAAAATTACCATTTTTTCTACCATAAATTAAAAATTATTTTTTTCTTAATTTAAAAAAAACTAATTTTTACACAAAAAAGTATATCGAAGTGCTTGGTGGGGGAGGGGGGGGGGGTGTGTTAAATCATAATCGACACTACGTCAAACCAAGAAACCAAAAATAAAGTCAGTCCACAGTAAAATTACAAATTGACGCCTTTTTGATAAAGAAAATTACAAACTGGAAGTGAAAAGATGCCCAGAATCAACAGTGGAAAATGACATAATTATAAGGGTGGATGGGCGTTAGTAATAATAAGATATATGCTACTCTACCGCCACTTTCACCCCCAGAACTAAGGCAATGTCAGACAAACAATTCCAGTTTGTTTCTAATTTGATGATTAGTGGCTGGGCATAATGTCCACCAACAATCAGACGCATTCAAAAACGGATTATTACAGATGCTGATTGAGTGGATAATTTAAGGGTGGAGGACACTTATGCTAGGCATGTTATCTAGCCTAGCTTTTCAATCGTTCTATTTTATCCCCCTTCAATGTGGGGGTTTGTTGGTTTTTCTAATTTTAGCAAAAGTTAACCCATCGAGCAACAAGTGCGATTGTTAAGGATAATCGATATTCTTTTTGGTCATGTGCTCGTTCAGTGCTCCTTGTTGTGATAATAATAAGGATTCCGCGACGAACAGACGACCTCAATATCGTAACTATCATATTTTTCTTTGTATTTTTCTCTACTCTCAATAAATTCACATTATTTATTACCAAAGAATTTTCCAATAGTTTGAGTTTTATTTATAATTTCGTATAGTCACAATTTCACGTGCTCATTAAAGATTGTTTTCCGGCTTCTTCGAAATAGCAATTAAAGTTGTTCATTTGAAAATTAATATTGGGAATTTTTGACGAAATTCATTAAAGGCCTTCACTGAAAAGTGGCTGATTACCGAAATGGTCATTAAATTTGTTGTGTTTAAACCATGGCACACATATGCGAACATTTCTTTGAAACTGATCCGATTGAAGAGGAAAAAACCCAACGTTTAGTCAGTTAGTCATTCGTCGTTCGTTTAGTAATTAACCTATAATTTACTGGTATTGTTATAACCTTTCGTATTTTTACCGGGCGTCAAAGAGAATATTTCCTTACTGCTGCTAATAACGAAAGTTGATTTTAGGAGGGCTGGGACGGACTTGGCGAGACGAACAGACCATGTGACGATGAATGTCCGTCTCTTAACCCAGTAAATCAATAAATTAGCAAAATTTTTAGCTTTGTTGATTCATTCATTCAATTATGAAAGTAAACAAATTGAATTTATTAAAATAGAAGTTAATAGGAAAGGGGGCAGGGAGGTTGAAGGGTATTTTTAAAAAAATACAAATCAAAATATCGAGACTCACCCGTATATTATGTACTAAAAACAGAACAAACATAAAATAAATCGAAATAAATTTGAAAAACGGGGAAAAATTACAAATGCAATTAAAAAAAAATAAAAAAAAATTAAGAAGGATAAATTTTAGTCCCCTTCATAAAAAAATTGCAAAAACAAAAAATGGACCGCCATCGAAATTTCTTACAAACGTTCAATATGGCAAAAATCAGCGACTACTTGTCTACAGTAGTGCCATCTCTTTTCGCGCGGATGCACAATAAGAAAAACTCAATTTTCATTGACGTTGAAGTCCATAATGTACGTTGTCGTTGTAGCTCTGCACATTTTTGTTGGTAATTTATTTTCTTTGCATTTTCTCTTTTTTTCTAATAAGTTGGTCTAAATGAATAACAACTCCCACTGTACCCCTTCCCCCCCCCCCCCTTCCCCTCATAGGTTTTTTAATTTTTTATTGATACAATTTCTCTTAATGAATTTTTCCCCCTCTTCGACAATGCGCATATTAATCTGTTATCATGCAAATATGTCTTATGCAATTGCAAGGTTTTATTTTTTGTTTTGCTTTTTACTGTGCAATATTTTAATGGTTTTTTAATTAGTATTTTTTTTGTGTTAAAACGTTAAAAAACACCAAAAAACACATTTTAATATTCAAAACCCGCATTGGATTTTTTCCTTTTTATTTTCTCGAGAATAGAAGAGAATGAATAATGACAGCTGATTGATTTCTCCCTTGATTATTTTGCAGTTAATTTTAAGTTTTACGTTCATTTACCATAAATTAAATGAGAAATAAAAACAAAATTGAAATAACAGCCCATTTTTTTTAGGCACCCCAGTTTTTTTTAAATAAAGTTTCTATTATTTTTTTAAAAATATTGTCTTTACAATTTTATGTAGTTTTTTTTTTAATATTTTAAACGCTCACTTAATTTTTATATGCAAATTAAATAAAAAAAATTTAAAAAAGATAAACTATTGTAGAATAATAGAAGCTCTCATTTTTTTTTTGGGTCAAATTTCGTCATTTTCACGTACAAAAAAAATATATAACGCCGATAAAAAATCACAAATGTAATGATGAGGAGTTGTTGATAACGACTTGACGTTTCTGATCCGAAATTTTTGGAGGGGATTTTTTCCAATAGGAATGATCTGTTCTTAAATAGACACGGTGTGAGCATATTTGACATGTCAAAATTTCCTGTCACTGTCAATTGTATTTAGTAAGGTTTGCAATTTATTCAATGCCTCAACAACGTTCTGAAATTATTTAATTTTTTTTAAGCAAAATAATCGTTTTTCCTATTTTTTATATTCTGAAAAATTAACCGTTTGGTGTGTGGTTTATGGCATAGTGGCATCGTTGATCCTTAATTTTTTATCTTTTCAAAATGATCTTCCCTTACTGTCAATAATCTGAAGCCGGTACAGATCAATAGTAACGCACTTTTTTTTGGCCTGAATTGAATTTAACGAATATGTGGTCTCAACAAGTCTGTGGTTGCTACGTGCCACACAGTCTATGCCACAATCGACTTGTTGCGCGAAAAGTTTGACGAGTCGATAATTGTGATTCGAACTTCTTCTTGTGCCTATGTCAATAAACTAGCAACCATTTTTTTGACCAGCGGTTATTTGAGGTCATTAGCCTATGTCAATAAACTAGCAACCATTTTTGACCAGCGTACTCAGTTCTATAAACGGAGTAGAGGCGGCCATTTGAATGATGTTATAATATAATTGCATCGATTATACTTCAAAATAATATAATCAATTTCGTTCTGCCACATTTCTTGTATTGTTTTATTTAAAAGGACAAAAAATAATATTTCACTATTATTGAAAAGAAGGCTGTATAAAAATTGTTTCTTCTTCTTCTTCATCTATAATATTTTAGTGCTAGTTAATTTTTAAACGATAATACAAAATTCTGTAATTTTTTCTTTTTATAAATAAATAAAAAAAAATACTAAGTCATAAACACAATTTATATACACTTGCGCATTTTACACAAAAATATATATTGTCCATTAAAAAAAAATGTATACAATAGAAAATAAATAGAATAAAAATAATTAATAAAAATTAAAGAAAAAAAAATTATTTTTAAAAATAATAAAAAATAAAGAAAAAAATTTTTTTTAGCCAAAACTTAGATAAGTCTATGCTACGTCATCGATTTGACGTTTCTGATCCAATATTTTGGACCAGCATTAATGCTGGCGCCATCTATTGGCAAACAGCGGTTTACCAATTTTAACTACCAATACACCTGCACATTTTGTTGCTAGTTTATTTTTAAATCAATCAACAAAATTTTTAGTTAACAGAATTTTTTCCCCAAATTGCAATTTTGTCCACCGATTTTCTTAATAGTGATTTTTTTTAAATTTTCACCCCCTTTTTTCCCCCAGGATTAAAAGTTTAAAAAAAAAAAAAAGAGATAATAAAAATTCTCATTTCTTTTTAATCTAAATACTCCAAATTTTACTATTGTAGGTCTAAATTTTGATATTTTATTAATTTTACTATAAAAAAAAACTATAAAATTAAATTTTTATTTTTCGCAGTTAATTAATATAATTTTCAAAAATATTTTTGTTTTTCCAAAAATGATCCAAAAAAAAAAAAACAAAAAAAAATAATATAACCACATTGAATTGATAATTTTAGTTATAGTATCAAAGATCAAAATTTTCTAGAAAATATGAAATAATAAGAAAAATGTAGACAGTCAATATCACAGTGTGTCCATACAAATAAACATCAGCAAATTGTCGTCATGCCCTTATAAGAAAATGTCTGATAAGAAATCTGTGCTATGCCAGAAATTTAACATCACAACTGACTTCAATGATGATCTTTGGTCCCCTCGTGTTTTTCGTATTTATTTATTCATATTCGTTTTCTATAAAAATACAAAAATATTTACTTACATTTGAAAATGTTCTTATTGAAAATACAAAATTGATATGAGAAAAAAAGAAAAAGTGTTTTTGAAAAAAAAATACAAACAAGATGAAAATTGAAGCGAAAAAAAAATTTTGAGAGAAATAAATTCGTTGTTTTGCCAAATATTAGCAATAATAATAATAATAATATTATGGACGGGAAAAAAATAAAGAGAGGGAGAGAGAAATGGCAGATGATCAGACAACAGTCAAATTAAATTGCGTCTTTCACAAGAGAATATGTCAAAAAAAAATTTTTTTATGAGAAAAAATTACAAAAAAAATTTAAATAAACGTAAAAATGTGATGCAGAAAAACTAAAATAAATCACAAAAAAAGAAATTGAAATGAGGCAAAAAACCGTTTGACGTATAAAAATTAATTCTATTTTGCGATTGGTGCGAACTCTGTCCGCTAGTTATGGTGGTAGCGAAAACGCGCAGTAATGAACGTACTCCGTGCATATGGCGGGCCGGATTTTTGCTGCTGAATTCATTTTTTTCGGTGGTTTCTTTTTTTCTTTTCTTTTTTGATGCAATAAATAAATTTTAAAGTAATATGAAAAAAATTTATTCGCAAAACGTACAATTTTCTTTTTGTATATTTGTGTATGTGCGCAAAAAATTTTGCCGAGATTTATTGTAATTTGGAAGTTTTATTTTTATAAAATTTAGCACGAGGAGAGATGGTCTGTGACGACAATTCAATAAGAAAATAAAATGTTTCAATCACAACACAAAAACCTCTACCCCTCCCACCCCCTCTACACCAGAAAATAAAAATATTTAATGGGAAAATAACAGTGGCGTGGAAAACACGCGGGGGTAGGAGGGGTCGGTTGTACCACAAAAACAGACAAATTTTTATACTCTGTGTAGGAGCACTTTTACAGAAAAAGTAATTTTTTAGTTTGTTTTCCCCCTCTCCCCCTTCTGTATTTTATAATAAAAATGGTAAAATTAAAATTATTTCGTTTGTATTTAAAATTTTGTTTTTTTTAGATATTTTCTTCTTATTTTATTAGTTTTGTTATTATTTGTGCGGTGGTGGTTAATTGCTGCTACTCTGACTTTTTGTACAATAATTTTCAATGTATTTTGATTAGAATAGTTTTCTAACGCCCCCCTCCCTGCCCACCCAAACCCCTCGATTATCTGTAGGTCTCGAGCAACAATTGCCTCTGTTCGCTTTCCCGGGGCAATGTTTTTGGTTTTTTTTAGGAGTTTTTTTCTTTCCTCTCTAAAGAATTTAGCCAATACTGATGACTTGATTTGTACCAATTCTATTTGTTCATGACTCAATTTGGTAATTTGCCCCTTGCGCGGCCAAAAAAAAATACTTTTTCGCTCGTCATTCTTAGCGGTCAAAAAGAGGTGATTTTTCAAAGTGGTTTTTTTTTGCTTTGCTGAATTTCTGATCTAATAATTTTTTTTCCATAATTTCTTCAATATTCTGCAAAACTTAATTTCTTAAATATTCTAAATTTTGAAAAGAAGAAAAAACTGAATTTTTAATTAAAAAATTTTCAAATTTAAAGTTTTTTTTTTATAGGAAAATTAATGCAACATTTTTTTTTGTTTGTTTCAAAAAATTAGGTAATCGAGAAAAAATATAATGCTTACGTCTTGTACAAGAAGTGATGAGTTTCTTGTACAAGAAGTGATGAGTTTCGTTTGGAGCTAAGTAAAAAAATGGCTTGCTAAGTTTTTTTAATTGTCGGTAGATGGTCAGGCTAATGTATTACTTTTTTATTATAAAAAGTAGAAGACTTTTCAATTTGTTTTCGAAAAATCGCTTAGGAAAATATTGTTAAAAAATAATTAAAAAAATTGGTTAATTTTTCGAAAAGAAAATGACGCACAAAAAAAAACACCAAGAAGACTACTACCATTTTTTTATGCCATTTTTAATTTATTAAAATGCTCACCTATATTTTTTTGTGCCGTAACAATATATCTTCGGGAAGAAAAATAACATTCAATAATTTTAATACGTTCCCGCACTGAGTATGAAGACTCATACTTTAGAGCATTTAAAAACCAAAATCCATCAAGAAAAAATTCATTAAAAATTATCTGAAAAAGATCGAGTCCTGCCAGAAATCTTGTGGTAGCTATTGGTTCAAACCTTTCCAAATATACAAAAATATTAAGTATTTATATACTCATCGAAAATAGTGAGCTATTTTTTTTTTTAAAAAAAACATGAACTTGAGCTAAATTTAGTTTGACCTTAAAATTGACCTAAATTTATTTTGACCTTAAAAATAAATTTGACCAACAAAGATTTGACCTAAAAAATTTTGATCTAAATTAATTTTGACCTCAAAAAAAAATTTTTTGACCAGAAAATTTTTGACCTAAGAACATTTTGACCGAAAAAGAATTGACCTAAATTAATTTTAACCTCAAAAATAAATTCGACCTTAATATATTTGACCGAAGAAAATTTCGACTAAAAAATATTCGATCTAAGAAGATTTGACCTAAGCAAATTTTAAGTAATATAATTTCGACCTCAAAAAATATAAGTTGACCTAAAAGGATTTGTCCTAAGAATATTTAGACCCAAAAATATTGACCTAAAAAAAACATGAACTGCTTGCTTGCGTTTTCGAAAATGACAAAGAATTATCCAAAAAAAGGTGAGCTTTCTTTCTTTTCTTTTTTGAAAAAATGGCGCTATATTAGTAATGATGGCACAATCTTTTTTTAAAAATGTCGAAATATTGTTAAAAAATGCCCAACTATTAGTGCAGATAACAAACTATTATCCAAAAAGAAGGCGAATTTTCCTATTAAAATTGGCAAACTTCTTCCAATAATTGCAAAATTATGGCAAACTTTAATTCCAAAATGGCGCACAATTATCTAGCCACGTGAAATTCATAAAACATCCCACGCATTTTGTGCTGATAGATAATCAAAAATACCAACAAAAAAAATAAATAACAATAATAATTTACTTCCCATCGTTTTTTTTTCAATTATTATATTTTTTTGAAGCGGATTTATAAAAAAATAAACAATATAAATTTTCACATAATTAGCTACATAAATTCTCTGGTTTTTTTTTGAAATTCAAAATAAATTACCATCAAAGATAAAATATAAACTCATAAAGATATCTTTGGAATATTTATTAAAAATTCGGTCAAAATGTTATTATTTCAAGGCCCTGTCGAATCGGTAAACCAGTTTAAGAGAACCTTGATAATAATATTGGGAAAAAAAGAAAAAGAACAATTTTGAAAAAGAACAATTTTAAAAAAAAAATCAAGTCTAAAAACTAAAAACTGAATAATTCGAAAATACGGTAAAAATTGATGAATATCTAAAATGTTTATTTTCGAAATGGAAAAGTTCAAAAGAATTTAGCTTACTTGTTTAGAATAAGGTTGGGAAAGGGGAAGGGGGAAGGTGGAGGGTTTTGGTGTTACTCAGTCAGCAAAGCGATTGGGTATCTGCGGTATACGTGAAACTTGTTCTGTTCTTAGCTTAGCTTAGTTCCAAGAAAAAGTCAAAAAAACCGAACAACAAATGTACAAATATAAATGGACTATTATAGAAGATGAAGCGCCTAGGGGTATGGAGAGGTTGGTTATACCATAAAAAGGGGGGGAATTAAAAAAATTATCACTGCTTGTGAAGAGCTTGTTTATGTACGCAAGCTGCTGATTTCTTGATTTTTTTGTATCGAAAATCAAATTTGAAATTTGGGAATTTTTTTCCAACAAAAATTTATTTGCAAATTTGTTTCCATCTTCGCTAATAAAGATATTAAAAAGAGGAGACCAAAGCAAAAAAAAAAAACAAGCAGTGGCTATTATTGGGGAAGAAGAGTACAGAATTGAACACGTGTACACAAAAACGCGCACATATTGGCCCCCAAAAGAAATTCTAGAGGCTTGGCGGATGTCTGCTATGGTCAGCTGAGTCGCAGCAATTCAAATCGACAAGCTGACGTCGGCAAATATTTGCCAAAAAAAAGGAAGAAAAAAATCGACAATTCGTATACGTCGTACGTGCACATGTAAGTGCGGTGCGGTGCAGTGCTTTGCTGTACAAATACGCACGTTGACTTGAGCATCTCATGCACGCACGTACACTTTTCACGCAACTAATCAGAAATCGTTTGCGTGCGTCTTCATTGAATTGAATCGCATTTAATGTATTTTTTTTTTGTTATTGATATTACGTCATTTCGTTATTAATATTATTACTATTATTATTTTTCTATTTTTCTATTTGAATTCTATTTTTATTAAAAAATATTTTTTAATTTATTTTTCTGTACGTGGAGCTTTTTTCCATGTGTTCAGTTTCAACTCGTGTTTTTCCTTAAAATAATTTTTTGATTTTGCTCCTCTTATTTTTGTAATATTACCAAAAAAAAAGTAAAGGATTAGTTATAGTTATTGACATTGAGGAATTTTTGTTGTTGTGGTAAATATGCACTCGTGTGTATAAAACTTTGTAGTCCAGTTTTCAGTTCATCGGAATTTTTTTTTAGATACATTCGAAGCTCCAAAAATCACTTCATGGATGGATGAGTGATTGACTGAAATGGACAGACGATGGTTGGGGCTAGTTTGGTGGTGGTTGGCCTAATAATATTTTCCATTTAATATGGAAATTCACAATCAAAAAGCGATTAATTTTCACACAGTCACGATGATAATTGAATTGAATTCGAATCGTACGATTTTTTTAAATTTGTTTGTTTTTATTCATTTTAATTTATTTGTTTTTATTGAAAATTTTTATTAAATTGTTTTGGCAATTTTTTCGAGTTTTTTTCTTCTGTTATTGCTGATAGTCTCTAAAATTGGTATAATCTGTAAAATGATTTTTTTTAAACAAAATTATTCTAATTTTTGCTCCGCAATAAAAAGTTTTCTATAATATTTCATAAACGTACAAACAAGGTTGAGGAGGAGGAGAATGGGGGCAAGGTGATATGATCGAACATTGAAATAATTTTCCTTAATTGCGAAAAATGTTCTAAAAAAAAATCAATCAATTTATACGATTTTTATTATATTTTTTTCCCTTTTTTTCTAGTCATTTACGAGTTCTACTCATGTGTATGTGTGTTATCAGAATAATTGTGGACCTTCCCGCTTTTGAACTTGGTCACCGCATTGCTTATCAGTTAATTCTTGAACGTGCGGTATTTTTTTCTTCAAGTCCACTTCAATTCTATGTTCACACTGTCATAATTTGTACTTTTTTTTTTTTTTGGAGCTTGTGCTCATTTATTTTTTGTCGACTGTTAATGTAATTTTTTTTTGTTACTATTGCTGTTGTTATCAACATCGAAAATGAAAATGTAAGGCGGGGTGTGACTTTATCCAATTGATATTTGGTTGTACAAATACGATTAATTCGCCTTGCAGGGGTTCAATTTTTGATAGTTCTTTTTCCCCAAATGTTTTACTGATAAGAAAATGATATCAAAATAGTATTTTTGTATTGATTAAAAAAAAAATTCTTCCCTCCTTCATCCATTCCTATGAAATTTCTATTTCTGTAGTTCTTTGCTCAAGTTATATCAGCTCTACTTTTTTTTATCGATATACTAAAAATTATTTTATGTAAAACAATAATGGTTAATTAAAAACAATTCCACTGAATTTGATTTCCATAGTTTAATTTTGACCCAAAAAAAATTCTCCAAAAACATGTTGACTCTATAAATATTAATTGAAAAAAATTCAACTAGAAAATTTTGAGCTAAAAAAAATTTTGGTCTAATAGAAGAATTTTAACCTAAAAATTTTATTCTAAATTTCAACTACTCCAAATATTTTTAATTGAAAAATTTTGAACGGGAAAAATAATTGATTTAAAAATAATATACATTTATAAAATATTGACCTAAAAAGAATAGCCCTAAAAAATTTTATATTGGCGTAAAACGGTTTGACATAAACGAAATTTCATCTAAACCGAAAAGATTTGATTTAAGAAAATTTGATCTAAATTAATTTTAACCTCAAAAGTAAAATTGACCATAAAAGGTATGACCTAAAAAAAATTGACCTAAATTAATTTAAACCTCAAAAAGAAATTTCACCGAAAAATATTTGACCCAAGAATATTTTGTACTAGAGATTTGACCTAAGAAAATTTTGACCGAACATTTTTTGGCTACAAGAGATTTGACCTAAGAAACTTTTGACCGAAAAATATTTGACCGAAAAATATTTGACCTAAATTAGTTTTGACCTCAAAAAAAAAATTTGACCGTAACAAGATATGACTTACAAATATGATTTAAAAATATTTGACGTAAAAAAGTTTTGGCCAGAAAAGGTTTCACCTAAAAAGAAATTTGACCGAAAAAGATTTGACCTAAAAAAATTTGACCTAAATTAATTTTAACCTCAAAAGGAAATTTAACTATAAAAGTTATGACCTAAAAAAATTGGCCTAAATTAATTTTAAGCTCATAAAGAAATTTGACCGAAAAAGAGTTGACCTCTATTAATTTTGACCTAAAAAAAAATTTGGTCAGAAGAGATTCGACCTGAGAAAATTTTGAACGAAAACGACTTTACCTAAATTTATTTTGACCTCAAAAAGAAATTTGACCGATAAAGATTTGACGTTAAAAAAAATTTGGCCTAAATTAATTTTGACCTGGAACAGAAATTTCACCAAAAAAGATTTGACATAAAAAAGTTTTGGCCAGAAGAAATTTGACCTAACAAAATTTGACCTCAACAATAAATTTTACCGAAGAAATTTTATCGAAAAAGATTTGACCTAAATTAATTTGAACCTCAAAACTAAATTCGACGTAAATATATTTCACCTAAGAAAATTTTGACTAAAAAATATTTGACCTTAGAAAATTTTGACCTAAGAAGATTTGACCTGAAAATAATTAAACTAAAATAATTTCGACATCAAACAAAATAATTTGATGTAAAAGGATTTGTCCCAAGAACATTTAGACCTAAAAATATTTGAGCGAAGAAAATTTTGACCTATTTTTAAAAACATCTTTCACTAAAAATTATTCGAAAACTAAAAATTTTCGCAACCCAAAAACTGCTTGGAAAAAAAATAAAAATAAAACTCTGACCTAAAAAAATATGTTTTTTTTAATGTGGCCTCGGAAACATATTTATTGAAATAATTTCGATTTAAAAACATTTCCATTTAAAATCACGTTTTTTTTATGTTGAAAAAAATTTAATGAAAAACATCCGAGACAAGAAGCTTGCATCTATTTTAAAGCGATTAATTGAGTTATTGCTAAGTAAAAATTAATTTTGTCTATCAAATAAAAATGCTTAATTCAACAAAAATTGTACTGAAATGATTGTGTGATCAAAAAAAAAATGTTCACGTTTAAACGTTGACCTAAACGTGTCTTACTTTGAAAATAAAAAAAAGTTATTTTATAGATAATTATGTTGACCTAAACGCTTTTTTATTTGCAGCTTTATTACTTCACACTTAATCACATTGACCTAAACAGTTTTAATTTGAATATTTCTATAATTGATAACTTATAACCTACAACTAACCGATTTTTATTTAACCTACAACTTATAACCTACAACTAACATTACACCTAATCACATTGACCTAAACAATTTTCACTTAAAAATATTGTATTTGACGGACAATAACACTGAACTAAACCCCTTTTATCTATAAATTTTTTCTTAACAGCTTATTATGCTGACCTAAAGTTTTATTTTTATTTTATTTCTCTTATTTTACAATAAATAAAAATGACCTAACAATGTTTTCCTTAAATTTTTTGACCTAAAAACTTCTCTCTAGTTTTTATTTAAAATACTACTGATAGGATTTTCTTAAAAGAAATAATATCTTTTTCATCCTTGAGATTTCAAAAAAATCAAGTATGAAAAAAAAGGTTTTTTCAAGACATTTGAATAAATTTCCATTTGAATGAAATAAATACAAATTATAATTAATTATTACCTTTACGATAACGAAACATTAAAATAGGAAAATTTCTCATTTAATATCGAAAAAAGTTGCTAGACTGACTTGATTTGTAATGGAAATGAATTATTAATAATAACAAAAATGATATCATGAAAACCCAATAAATTTACGCTATTAATTAGGTTCGATTAGCAGGTCGTGATTGGTAAACTTTTTTTTACTAGCCTACACACAATACGATCTATTATCGCATTCCTAGAAATAGATTTAGTAATTTTTCAAATGAAGCTAGTTTAGAGCTTATTAGCAGCAGTCCTATTATTATTATTATTATTATAAGTATTGTTAAGATTTATCATCAATTTGGTATTTTTTTAAAATTATTTATTGCGGTTACTCAAATATAGGGTTTTTGGAGAAGGGGTTGTATGAATAATAGTTAGCAGACCTGTTAAAATTATTAGCAAATTGCTGATATCAAATTTAATTATAGCTAAAGTCCATCATTTGACCGTAAATAATTTTTTTTTATATATAATAATTCTGTTTATAGTACGTCTTAACAAAACCACTTGACTACACATTTTTTCAAAAATAAACATTTCGAAATATTTATATTTATGCATGTACGAATATCAACATCACGTCCGAATTATATTTTTGGTTTTTTTTTTGTCATTTCTTTTTGTGAAGTTTGCGATGATCACGAGGAGGTGAAAATTATATAAATCGAATTAATTTAAAACATCAGTCCACTTAGCAAAGGGGCTCGTCATGAAAATATTTCAATTATTTTTCTTGACTATTTTTAAACGGATTTGGGGTCATGAAAAACAAAATTTTTAAGAAAAAATTCCAACAACTCCGAACATTTTCTGACGCACCGCACCCACTAATACAAAAATGTACTTGCAATATTTTTCGAAGAAAGCACAACATCAAAAAATGGAGAAAAAAAGTTGTGACAATTTTTTTAACGAAAAAAAAATTGTTTAAAAAAGAAAATTTAGAATAATCTTAAAAGAAAACTTGGGGAAAAAAAGCAGCAAAAATGCGAAACAGTAAAATTGTCAGAGATTAGGAAAAAATTAAAAAGACGACGCAAAATCATCCCCTTGTGCTCATCCAACCCTACTACTAGTCACACATTACCTTCTGGTACACTCGCTTAAGTCCGTGAAAAAACAACAACAGATTTTTCATAACTGTCGCGTCTATTCTTTTACCACCTACCCACAACCCTCTAAACACACCCCAAAAATAGAAAATACGTCAACAGAATAAAAATATAGAAAAACAAATTTTCTTTTTTTAGAAAAATTCTTTCATTAAAAATTATTTGTTTTTCTGCAAAGACTCTAAAAGTGAAAACGTCTGTGCGACCAAAAATTTTCCGAAAGGGATCCTTGCAAGAGGGAGGGGTGAAAAGTAGGGGGGGAGGGGTGGTTTAAAAACTGAGAAAAGACGCAAATACATTTTTTTCTATTCAGTTTTTCAAAACTGTCAGTTAAAATGGGAGAAAGTAAAAACATGCCCACCATTCGACTGAACATAAACAAGAATTTTTTAAGAAAAAAAGGAGAAATTACTTAATTTAAAATTTAAAATAAAACTTCACTTTAAAATAAAAACTAATTAAAAATAAAAAATTTTTTTTTATAATAGACAATTTTTTTTTGATGGTTTTTCTAATAGTGCGTGTGCGGAGCATTAAGAAAAACGCAGTGCGCTAGACAAACGCAGCGCGCAATAAGAAACGCAGCGCAGTAACTAACGCATCACGGTAAGAAGCAGTTTTGAGAGGGCATCAATAGGAAACGTAGACTAGAAAGGGAAAAAGAGAGAACAAATTAGGAAAATTCATTTAACTGAATTTTTAATCAAAACGGGGCGAAAGTATTATTATTTTTTAGGAGGAGAAATAATAAACTAGAATTTGGAATTGTAAAAAAGAAACTGAGTGGGTGGCGGCAGCAGTTGATAGAAGGAGGACAGGTGGTGTGATACGGTACCTCGCCGTACGGGAGGCTACTACAGTTTGTTGCGGCGCAGTATTGCGCGTGATTTTGCCTGCGCACTTCTTAGTAGCTGCGAACGAATTTAATTGCTTCTAATTTTGGAGGAACTTTTTTTTGTTGTTTTTTTTGGCCCGCTGATTAGTCATGAAATTCCGATAGTAAAATTGATACCAGTTTTTTGGGGGGAATTAGTACAGAGGGGGAGACTAAGAGAGACAATTACATGTACGGAAATTAATTGAGATAAGAACTTACATTATTTCCCGTCTGATTGTAAAATGAAATTTGCACATTGAGTCAAGGTTTTGTTTATTATTATTAATTTATTTTTAATGGAAAGCTAATAAATATAAAGACATGATTGAGAAGAGCACAAAAGAAAATGTGGAGAGAGAGTGTAGTCATGGTCAAAGGGTGGATTAGATAAGACGCACTTGTGGTTTAGTCATTGATTTGGTGTAAGAGGAAACAAGATCAATGGTCAGTTCGGAAGTGATTACGAATTGCAACGTGTTGTTAGCTGGTAATTGGGTTGGCATGTTTTTACGATAAGGGGTTGGTAACAGAAAATCATAAAATCGATCGATTCGTATGAGTACTTGAGAAGAGGGAAAAAAACTGCGCTTACGAATGGAAATTATCAGTTAATTAGATTCGAAATTACTAGCCGTTTTGGTAAAGGTTGTCTGCCTTCACTTGCATATGCCTACACACCTGTGGATTTGTACTTTCAATGTAATTGACATTAGATGGTTGGAAAATATTTAACGTATTCTGGGCTATTCGAACATGTTTTCTCTACAAAAGAAATATTTTATATTTTATCAATCAAGTTGAAAATATAAAATTTTATACTTTCAGTTCGCTTGATAAAATGTTTTTGAAAAAAAGCTAGAATTACTTTTTATAAAGAAAATTAACGACAAAAAGAAAATTGAACATTTAAGGGAATTTTTATTAAAAAAATTGTTGGTGGTTCGAAAGAAAATTTATGAAACACCTTTTCTTATGTACAATTATTTTTTGGGTAAAAATTATTCACCCCAACAAAATGTTTCTTCTGTTTTTCAAAAAAAATCCAAATAACAGGCAATTTCTTGACGAAGGGAAACATTTTTTAACCGAATCAAAATTTGACATGAAACATTTTTTTATTGAATATCATTTTTTTAGCAAAAAACATTTGAGAAGAAAAAACTGTTCGTAACGCAAAACTTCACGAAAAAAATTTTTCTACTAGAAAAAAATTTAGCAAAAAATATTTTTTAATCAAAATTTTAAAAGGGACATTTTTTTACGGAAACATTTTCCATTGAACTTAATTTTCTTAGCAAAAAACATGTTTAACAAATTAAATTTTTTAAATAATTAAATTTTGAGAAGAAAAAACTGTTCGTAACGCAAGACTTGACGAAAAACATTTTTTTTAGTGGAAAAAAATTTGGCAAAAAATATTTTTTAATAAAAATTCAAAAGAAACATTTTTCATTGAATATCATTTCATTAGCAAAAAAACATTTTTGACTAATAAACATTTTTAGAGAACTAATGTTTGAGATGAAAAAATTGTCCATAACGCAAAACTTGACGAAAAACATTTTTCTACTAAAAAAAAATTCGACAAGAAATATTTTTTAATAAAAATTTGAAAAGAAAAATTTTATATGGAATAAAATTTGAAAACAAAATATTTTTCATTGAACTTAAATTTTTTTAGCAAAAAACATTTTTGACTAATAAAAATTATGGAAAATTATTTTAAGGAACAAAATTTTGAGATGAAAAAATGTTTCTTGAGAAAAATTTTTGCAGAAAAACATTTTTTTTACTAGAAAAAAATTTGCCCAGAAATAATTTTTAATAAGATTTTTCTGATGGAAACATTTTCTACTAAAAACTGTTGACATAAATCATTTTTGACCCAAAAAAAAAAAAATACTTCATTAAAAAGTGAAGGCAGAAAAAATGAAAATTTTTCCAGAAATAAATTTTCCTGACAAGAAACATTTTTGGTTGTTTACAATTTCGACAGAAAATAATTTTTGACCAAACACCAATTTTTGGAAACCGAAATAAATTTTACTGACGAACAATTTTTACTACCGTTTTTAAAAATTATTATTTTTTCTTTAAATTGATTGAAAATATGGTAAAAATGCAATCGTTTAAAAAATACTGGCACGCACGTTAACAAATTTTGCTGACGACGCTCTAACGTAGCTGACGTGCGGCAATTGCTGTGTCGTAATCCCTTGATTCACTGCGTGGTCGATGGGGCGCGCATACACACTTCGATTAACACGTCCAGCAGAGCAGAGCAGAGCGCAAAAGTCACTTAACTTGACTGCAGGTTCTGTTTTTTTGCCGTTCGTAATCGATAAGCAAACAAAACCAAAACCAGTTGTTGACTTGTCAACGTTTTGCGTCGCGATCTCATATGTCTGACAATTTCCCGCCACGTCTCAATGGCGTCATCTTCGTCCTTCAATCCGCAACGGATTCCGGATTCCAATCGAAATTTTGTGAACGAATCCGTTGACTTATCGCTGAGTGACACACCTCCCGCCAAACTGTGGATCCATTGAAAAACGGTCAATTCGGCTTGGAAAGTTGTCACGTTTTATCGTACGATGTCGTTCGTTGTTGTTACTGCCTTTACTACATGTTCCCTTTTGTTGCGTTGGTCGTCGACTCCACCATTGTGGAATGCGACAAGCCGGATTTTTGCTGAGGTTGATTCGGTCAGCGACGTCTAACACGGCCTTATACAGGTGCGATTCTTCTAGATTCTGTACTGTTTGAACAGGTAGAACGAGGAGGTTTTTCGGATTCTATTTATAGGATAAGGAGGCACCTGAGGTGTTGAACCTTTTCACTGTTCAGCACGAACACTAATCGCAGTCGTACTTTGCCGCAACCGCACTAGTGTAAATACATTACATTTCAGCGTGTCGTGATACTGTATCTCACGTATACGGCACCGCATCAATTCGTAGCTAGTCGCCTTCGGCTTAATCGGCTTAACTGCCTTTTACCGCCACCGCCGAGGTTGGCATAAACCCACAAACACAAAAGAACGTTCGATCGAACGAGCCTCTCAATTTTTTACTACCAAAAGAGGTGTGTCCGCTTCAAAGTGTTGGTACGGCGTATATCGGTTTACGTAGTCGTTCCGCACTTGACTCACACGTACTCAAAAAAAAGAAAAAAAAACGAAACCAAAATAAACCGAATCAACGAAAGAAAAAAGAACGAACCGACACCGAAACCGAACGAGCGAATGTAGCCTTCGACGGCACACACTGGTTATTGGCGTCACGATTGCCACCGAACTCCGGACGTAAAGTGGAACGACATGCTCGTGTGCAAAAAATAACCATCGACCGAGCGTCGGACATGCCAGCATGCGTTTTTTTCTTGTTTGTCTCCGCACGAAGAATTTTTTCTTATCGGAATCTGGTTTCCGTTTTTACGTCTCTGCACAAGACAAGTGCTCGCGAGATGCTAAGAAAATGTTGGAGTTTTTACTAAACTCACGGAGTTTTGAATATTTTTTCCATGTTTTCCTTGAGATTAATTTCTTTTCAATTTTTTTTCTTTCCCGAATTCCCCCCAATTTGTTAAATTTATCCAAAAGTTTTTAATATTTAAATTTTTGATAGCAGATTTATCAAAATTATTTGAATTTCGGTACGATTTTTATGCGTTTTTTATCCAAAAAAAAAAAATAAAAATTATCAAACATTTTCAAAGAAAAAGTAAGTAGGAAATTTACGGCAAAAATATTTTCGTAAATAATTACGATAAGAAATATTCAGTAAAATTTTTTTACCAAAATTTCTGTAAAAATTTTCGTAAGCAATAAAAAAAAATTTCGGGTAAACTTTGGGATAAAACATTTCCTTAAAACTTTTCAGTAAAAATGTACGGTACAAATTTCCGAATAAAATTGTACGGTGAAAATTTACGATAAAAATTTTCCGTAAATAATTACGGTAACATTTTTTTAATAAAATTTATGTAAAAATTTTCGTTAAGCAATAAAAAAAAATTTCGGGTAAACTTTGGGATAAAACATTTCCTTAAAACTTTTCAGTAAAAATGTACGATGAAAATTTACGATAAAAAATTTACGATCAAAATTTACGATAAAAATTTACGGTGAAAATACCTTTTTTTTGGTACTTGAAATTTTTTTGTATATAATTATCTTTAGTAAAATTTGTCATTTTAATATTAATAAGGAAAATATTCTTTTTTTCTTCTATTTTTTGCAGGACTTCTATCATGTCGTCAGGTGCTATTTATGTTGACGATGCTCGGATTCATGTTGAACTATGCGCTTCGTGTGAATTTGACTATCGCTTTGGTGGCTATGGTGAAGAATACAAAAGCAGTCAAAAATCATGTGGCGAATGATTCTTTGATAACGAATGGATTCAATTCCAGTGATCAATCTATAGAGAATTTCTCAACCGTGGGCTATAATAGCACTAGCTATGTAGGCGGCGGTGGCGGCGATGGCGATGGCGGTGGCGGAATCATCAGCAATGACAGACAACCAGATCACGACATTCAAGGCGAATACGAATGGGACGAAGTACAGCAGAACATGCTTTTGGGTTGCTTCTTTTGGGGCTACATTCTCACAGAGTTGCCCGGTGGCAGATTAGCTGAGTTGATCGGTGGCGTCCGTGTATTTGGCCATTCAATGTTGTGGGCTAGTCTTTTCACTCTGCTTATACCATTGGCAGCGGCTTGGGACTATATTGCTCTGCTGGTTATCAGAGTTTTCCTGGGCTTCCTACTCGGTAAGACACACAAAATTTTTTTTTTCAATTTCAATTTCAATTAAAGTAAAAATTTCTCAACTCATAAAAAAAGAGAAGAGGGGGATTGTGATAATTCCCAGAATTTAAATTTTCATTAAAAACTTCAATGTGAGCACCCCCGCTCCCCCTACATAAGCATATGATTCCAAAAATTCACACGTTTTCGGTTTTTTTTTTGGCGTGTGGAAATTGTTTTTGATTGGTTACAATTTTTTTACAGGTGCATCATGGCCATCGATCCATCCAATCGCTGCAGTTTGGATCCCACCAATGGAACGGTCAAAGTACATTGCGAATATGATGGGTAAGTGTGACTTTTACTGCAGGGCGCGCAGTGTGTTTGGCAATTTGGTAAAAATAAAAAAAAATCCTTTTTTTTCCTCAATTTAGCGTCTGCGCTGGGAGCGGCCGTAACAATGCCAATTAGTGGAGTTCTTATCTCGTGGATTGGCTGGCCGAGTGTGTTCTACTTTACAGGTACGTTCAGCTGGTAATATTTGTTCCGTTAAAATTGGGTAAACATTTTTCTTATACTTTCAAACCACGTGTTACTCATAAGGCACCTTCACTCACCCTCACGTTTCCCGCTTATTTTTTTTTTTACAAATTTCTTATTGGCTTTTTTTTAAATTTTTTCTTTGAAAAAACCCCATCAATGGCTAGGGAAAATACAAATAATTACGTTAAAAATTAGCATAAATATTCTGGAGTGTTTTTATTTTCTTTCATAAATTTACACTCCATTGTAGGTTTGGCAGTCGTCTTACGCCCCTCACTCTAGTACCCTGCAGCCTTCCCCTACATACGTAATCCACACATAAGCGAGAAAAACAAGTGATTGATTGTTTGTTTTCTCTTACCTTTGTTTTTTTTGTACCTTAGTTTTCTTAATAATTTCCTAACCGGTTTTATTTGCGAATTACGAGTTACAGTGTTAACCTGTTGTTGGCTCCCCCACCTAACAACGAGATACTCCGCATCGACAACCTAACCAAACAAACGTTAATATTTACCTTGACTTTTGCTTGTGTCTTTTGATTTATGATCGAAACTTACACAATCATCTGCAAGGGCAGAGGGGGGGGGGGGGGAAGTAAGATTGTAGATAGATACTTAGTAGATAGAGTGGAATTTATATTATTTTAAAAATTTGTGTTTGTGTTTTCCTGGATTACGTTTGTGTGAGGGCAATTAAAAAAAAAACATTTTATAAACTACGACCATTCATTGACGTGACAATAACACAATATAATGTGTAGGAGGGAAACTATGTGTACTATAATACGAGTTTTTGTAGGCCTTAGGAAATTTTCTCATTTTGATCTTTTTCTCTTCATTAATTTCTATTAAATTCCAATGAATTTTTGTTGTTATTTAAATTTTTTTTTTTTGGTAGGAACATTTTTTATAAAAAAAAAAACTAATTTTTGTGATAAAATTAATTTTGGTAGGAAATGTTTTTCCCTTCTCCTTGTCCCCAAACACTTATTTTCATAAAGTTTTATTATTATTATATGGTTTGGACATTGCCATTATAGATTTAAATATTTTTACATTATTCAAATTGGCCACCACTAGACCTCTTGATTTATTTTGAGTTAATTTTTTTAATGATTTTTCTCGCACATTTCGTACTATACTTCGGCCGTTACTTGATAGATTTTCGTTTTTAAATTTGAGAATTTAAACTTATGAGAGCATTTGAAAACCAACAACCATCAAGTAATGGGTTTTTTTTTGTGCGAAGCCTCATTTTGATTTTCAAATCTTAGAAGCTAATTGACATCAATAAATTTCGAAATGACCCGTCCTGTTGTGGTTGTGGCTTGTTTAAATCACATATGATAGAGATTGGAATCTTTAAGTTCAGGCCCTAAAAAAGCCGGTTATCATATGTCCTTAGCGCCCAGAGCTGATGGTACCGGTCTGTTCTTTTTTACCTTCAAACAAATACGGTCCAATAACACTCCTTCAGACCAAAATTCGTAGCAATAATGGCTTATCCATAGTCGCTTTGCAAAAAAAAAAATTTTACTGACAAGATTTTTTTTTTGGAGAAATTTTAACTGGCAATTTTTACTGATAAAATTTTTGTTCCGGCAATAATTTTTACTGACAATTTTTGCTTACAGCAGTTTTTACTGACAACAATTTTGGCTGATAACAATTTTTACTGGCAATAATTTTTAGATAAAAATTTTTTCTTTTAGAAATCTTTAACTGGCAATAAATTTTACTGACAATTTTTACTGATAACAAATTTTGCTGACAATAATTTCGGCTGACAACAATTTCTGCTGACAAAAATTTTTACTTATAACAGTTTTTAAGGACAAACATTATTACTGAGTACAATTTTTACCGACAATAATTTTGATTGATAACAATTTTTACTGACAATTTTTTTCTTGCAAAAATGTTTACTGGAAAACTGACAGAATTTCAACTGACATTTTATTTAATAGACATTTTTTTTATAACAATTTATACTGATAAAATTTTTCTCCGCCAGAAATTCTGCTGACAATAATTTTGGCTGATAACGATTTTTACCAACAATAATTTTTAGTAACAACAATTTATTTCTGGCAAAAATGAGTTTTTTTTCTTTCAGACATTTTTACTGGCAATTTTTACTTACATTGCCACTAAAAATATTTATTGATAAAATTGTTGTTCTGGCAGAAATTTGTGCAGACAAAAATTTTTACTGATAAAAATTTTTGCCAATCAACCACCTTCAGACCAAAATTCGTTGACACAATGGCTTTTCCATAGTCATTTGTGGGTTTTAGAGCTCTTTTTAACAGACGGATTTTTTTTCTGGCAACAATTTTTAGTAACAGAAATTTTTACTTACATCGCCAGTAAAAATATTTATTGACAATATTTACTGATAAAATTTTTGTGCCGGCATAGACAATGGCTTTTCCATAGTGGGTTTTTAGAGCCGCACAGACAGAATTTTTTTCTCATTGCCATATTCACCAGGTTAGTAATGAGCCCCATCGCTGAAGAAAATTCTGGTCCGAATTACTACTTTTATAGAAAGTTTTTATTGTTTAGTAGTAAGACGATCCTTTAAAGTAAAATGGCCAACTTTCAGTTAAATAAATTTTACCATGAAGGACGCATATTTTCGACAGCCATCAAATGACAGGCCTGTACTTTCCAAACCACAAATTAGATAACCCCTTACTCAAAAAAAAACTGTAAACAAAATTGCAAGGAAATTCAAATTAAAGACCTCAAAAGGCAAATGATTTTTGTTAAATTAACGCCATTCGTCCGTAAACAATTTTCTAAGAATTAGTTTTTATCGATTATTTTGTTGACTGCAATTTCATTTCCGCAATTAGCGAAGAAAAAACCTTTCCTTTTTACATAATTCATTATTTGTTTAAAAAAAAAACATTACTCAGATTTATTGCTAATTCTTGTTGTCAGTAAACTTTCAAATCGATTGCAATATTTCTTCATGTTCCCCCCTCACCTCCCCACCCGTATATAAAAATTACTAATGCAATTTTTTT
This sequence comes from Atherix ibis, assembly GCA_958298945.1. Classification (NCBI taxonomy): domain Eukaryota; kingdom Metazoa; phylum Arthropoda; class Insecta; order Diptera; family Athericidae; genus Atherix; species Atherix ibis. The sequence goes on from OY282609.1 coordinate 82,107,312, forward strand.
TCAGGTGTGTTTTTTAAACATAAAAAAAATGGTCTTAATTGGTCAAGTGCATTCCCCCCCCCGCCTGGTTGTATTCGAGTCTCGGACTTTCAGGAAAAGTCCACATTATTTCTAGTCTTAATTGGATTTCCATAGAAAATAATTTTCTAAATAATTTTTTATCTATTAACGTAATAACCTTGAGCGATTGTGCATATTTCTTTAAAATGGAAAATTGCATTTCATGCAAACACACCCTCGCAACTTTATGAAAATTGGGGAGAATAAAAAAAATAGTAGTACTAGTAGTAGTAGTAGTGTTTGTACAGAAACTATCGTATGATAAGTCACGAGACTCGTTTATATCCGAATCGCTTAGAAAAAGAGAAGATATTGTAAAATAGAATAGAAAAGAAAAGGAAAGGCAACAAATTTAAAGCAAATAATGACAAACAATTCCGCGGAAACAAAAGCTGCGCTGCGCTGCGCTGCGTTAGTCATTCGAAAATTTGAAAGTTATTCTCAGAATGGACTGTACTTTAGGACTCGATTGATGAGGAGAGAGGGTGGTTAATGGTGGTGCGCACCGAGCAACAAGAAGCGTTGAGCAACAATGAGCGGTTGTGTATGATTGCGGTCGAAGCGGTTTAAGTGGTGCCAGAGTTGCGCAGCAAATTGATTTTTTTTAATGAGTTTTCTCTAAACAAAAATTCGTAATAAAATAGATTATTTGAAAATTTTTTCATTCGCAATACTTTTACAGTAAATATTTTCTTATTAGAATATAAATTTTCAAAGCGAACGATCAATGTTTGTTAAAATTTGAAATTAACAAATTTTAAGATATTAAAATCTATAATATTTATACTTAAAATATAGAAAACTATTTGGCTAAAATTTTGTTTTAAAAATTGACAACTCTTATTTCATAAAAATGAATTTTTTTTAAAGAGATTAGAATTTATAAAAACTGTTTAGAAATATTGAGTAGCAAAATTATTAATTGACAATAATTTTTTCTGATATAAATTTCATTAGCAAAACTTTTACTTTGTTTTGCAAAATTTTTATCCACAATAATTTTTAGTGATAACAATTTTTCCGGCAAACATTTTTACTGACAACAATTTTTACTGATAAAATTTTTTTCTGCCAGAAATTGGTGCTGACAACAGTTTTTACTTATAACAATTTTGGCTGACGATTTTTACCGACAATAATTTTTAGTGATAACAATTTTTATAGACAATTTTTTTTCAGCAAAAATTTTTACTGACACCAATTTTTTTTGACAATTTTTACTTGCAACAATTTTTTTACTTACAACAATATTTACTGACATTTTTTTCTTGCTGATATTTCTACTGACAACAATTTTGTCTGACAACGATTTTTACCGACAACAATTTTAAGTGATAACAATTTTTACTGATAACAATTATTACTGCTAAATTTTCTTCTTTCAGAAATTTTTACTAACAATTTTTACTTACAACAGTTTTTGCTGAAAACAATATTTTACTGATAAAATTGTTGTGCTAACATAAAATTTTGACTGACAAAAATAATTACTGATAAAATTTTTTTCTCCCAGAAATTTTTACTGATAACAATTTTGGCTGACAACGATTTTTACCGACAATAATTTTTATTGATAATTTTTTTCTGGCAGAAATTTTTACAGGAAATAATTTTTACTTACTATAGTTTTTGATGACAAAAATATTTACTGACATTAATTTTTACTGACATCCATTTTTTACTGACAACAATTTTCACTGAGTACAATTTTTACTGGCAATTAATTTTGCTGAGGACAATTTTTACTAACAATAATTTTTAGACAAAATTTTTTTCTTTTAGAAATAATTACTGACAATAATTTTTACTGACAATTTTTCCTGATAATAACTTTTGCTGACAATAATTTGGGCTGACAACTATTTCTGCTGACAACAATTTTTACTGACAAAAATATTTACATGACAACAATTTTTTACTGACAACAATGTTTACTGACAATAATTTTACCTGATAACGATTTTTACCAACAATAATTTTTAGTAACAATTTTTTTCTTTCAGAAATTTTTATTTACAATATTTTTTACTGACAACAATATTTACTGATAAAAACTTTTTCTGGCAAAAATTTTTACTGACAAAAATTTCCACAGACAAAATTTTAACTAGTAGACATTTTTCTTGGTAACAATTTTTTACCAACACCAATTTTTTACTGACACCAATTTTTCCTAATATCAATTTCTGCTGATAAGAATTTGACTGGCAAATTTTTAAATGGCAAAAAAAAATTGATGACCAAAAAATTTTCACTGCCAATAAATTTTTACAACAAAATTAATTGCTGACAAAAATTTTTTTTTACTGACAAATATTTTTTTTTTGGTAGTTTTTTTGCCCAAAATTATTGCTTGAAAACTTTTTCGTTTTTTTTTAATAACTCCTTTTACATAATAAAAAAATGTGCTTAATTTTCATACTTTGAATAATTTCTATTTTAGGCGGACTTGGCGTCTTGTGGTCAGTAGCATGGTTTACTCTCATCTATGAAACACCAGCTGTACACCCAAGAATTACTCCCGAGGAAAGACAGGAAATCGAGGAGGCTATCGGTACAACGACGTCAAGGAAACGACCAAGCTACGTACCGTGGCGACAGCTATTGACGTCAGGACCAGTCTGGGCAGTTGTTATAACACATGCCTGCTCCGTCTTTGGATACTTCACTGTGATCAACCAGCTACCCACCTATATGAGGCACATTCTCAAATACAGTATAAAAGAAGTGAGTTACAAACACGATCGCGATTATAAAACGTCCAAACAAACAAAAAAACCATTAAAATTTATTTAAAAAAAATTCCTTTGCTTTCATTGCGATCCAATTGAACTTAATTTAAATTTGATCCAATTTCAAAATGCATTTGCCTACAACAAACCGATCTCGATTGCTTCGGAAACTATTGTAAAAATGATCGTGTACAACGGAGGAAAGGCTACCAATAAAAAAAGAAAAAAAATCCGTTGACCAATATGCACGTGCATAAACATGTGCAAATCGATACGCGTACTCGTACGATAGTTTTCTGCCTTTCAAAAAGTATCAACCAAAATTGTAACGTTTATTTTTCAAATAATCAATTAAAAAAAAAAAGTAAAAAAAACAACAACAATAAATAAGAGAGTTCAAAGACAAAAAAAAACTGCATATTTGTCAGTCGCAATTTGAATATTTCTCATCCATCAATTTCTGCACGTACATATATATGCACATATGTACATACGAATATTCGTATATGGCGCCGCGATTAAAATGCTGCTTGCATCAACCCAACCGAACTGCAACTATCATCGTCGCTCTTGGTTTTTTGTTTTTCTCTCTCCGAGTAATAACAAAACGAACGACAAATCGAGATTATAGCTAACGTGGAGATGCGATGCAGTCCGTCGAGTCGAAAGATTTGTTTTGTTGCGCTTGTAAATTCAACAAACTGACTTGATGTGCGCATTCCGATTTTAATTTTCACGTTTTCAAATTCAGTTCAATTTATTTAGTTTAAATAAAATCGTAATAATAACAAAATATTTATTTACAAATTGCATCTACCAACAGCATATGGATGCATGCTCACAGATTTTATACATACACGTGAGAAGAGACAATTATGAATATTTAAATAATAACTTAAATAAAAAAAAATAATCAACTGAGAGTAAACACATCAATCAAATCAATCGATGATTGTGGTTTTTTTTTTTGTTATTGTTCGATTATTATTTATTAATTATTGTTGATGAGTAAAAATATGTCTGTACTCTTTTTATGGAGATAGAGCAAAAGAGATAATCGAACAGAAAAGAAAATCACAATCAAAAGCACTTCAAGTGGAAACAGTGGGCATTTCATGTTTTGGGTGGGAGAAAATGAGATGGAAACTATCGAATCTGCGCGTCTGGAATAATAAGCGATTAATTTAAAAAAAACAACAAAAAACATGAGTACATAACGTGTGTACATATGCATATGCTTACAGATGCCTCTGTGCGACCTTGTTCATAGTTGCACGTATCGGAATGTATTTGTATGTACGTATGACCAAACATGGGCATGTACATATGTACGCAGCACTCGTAAAAGTGTAAAGTTTTCGCATTTTAAATATTTTTTTGGGAAATCCTCCTCCTGTTTTCTCTTTTCTTTTGCACATACATATTTTCTACACGATAAATTATCAACATATGTACGTGCATGCATATTTGAACCGTATTTTAAACTAAACAGTTTGCCGGTTGGTCCTTCTTTTCGCCCGTTTTCGGGTTTTCCTCCTTAAATTTTTTTTCTTATAATAAATAATAATAATACTAAAAAAAATATTTATATTTTATTGTCTTTTTCTTGCTCTACTCTTCGTTTGCACAACCAAAAAAAACAAAACAAAAAAAAAGAATGGACTTTTATCATCGTTGCCATATTTGGGCAAATACATAATGGCTGTGGCAGCATCATTCTTAGCTGATCATTTAAGGAAAACCAAAAAATTAACAACAACGCAAACAAGAAAATTGTTCACATTTTTCCGTAAGTATATTTATATGAAAATATTTCAGAAAAGTTTAAAAAACCAAAAAAGAAAAATTCCTTAATAAACCCAAAAAAAAAACTTAATTAAATCAAAAGAAATTAAAGAAAAATTTTTATTAAAGAAAACTCTTAAGAATTATTTCTGGTTAAGTATGTACTCATGAAATATTTTAGAAAAAAAAAAAACAAAATAAAAAACTTTACAAAAAAAAATAGAACGAAATATTTTAAAAAAAAATGAAAGTTTAAAATGATAAAAAAGGATAATAAAAATATTATAAAAAAATTAACAAGAAAAATTGGAAAAATTATAGAAAAATTGGAAATATTAACAAACAAAAATGGACAATTTCTAGAAAATTATAAAAAAAAAAAACAATTTAGATGAAAAATTAAAAGGGAAAAAAAGAAAATGGACAAAACAACGTTTTTTGTAATCTTTTTGGAAATTAAAAGAAAATTTTCTTTTTTATAACATTAAAAAAACTAAAAGAAAAATTAGGGCAACAATTTAAAAAGTTAAAAAATTTTATTGAAAAAAGGTAAAAAAAAATTAAAGTTAGAAGTGAAAAATGAAATTTTCTGAAAAAGTTTTTGTGTTTGTTAAAAAAGAATTCCAAAAATACAAAAAAAAAACCCATCGAACTAAAACGGAACATACTAAAAATGGATTAATAAATATAACAATTTCAAATTTTTTTTTCAATACCTAACCTGAAATTGATTATTTAAAAAAAAATTTATCAAAATAAGTAAACTTTTAAGAGAGAGGAAAAATGTTAAAAAAAATTGTTAAAAAAAGTTAATTTGGTTCTTTTTAAATTGGCTGACAACGGTTTTTATCGACAATAAGTTCTAGTAATAACAATTTTTACAGACAATGTTTTTCCGGCAAAATTGTTTACTGACAACAATTTTTACTGACAACAATTTTGGCTGATAATGATTTTTACTGACAATTATTTTCTTGCAGAAATTTGTACTGGAAATAATTTTTACTTGTAACAGTTTTTGCTGACAACAATATTTACTGACATAAATTTTTTACTGACAACAATGTTTACTGATAATTTTTACTTACAACCGTTTTTACTGACAACAATTTTTACAGACTAAATGTTTGCTGACAGAAATTTCTAATGACAAAAATTCATTTTACTGAAAAACGATTTTTACCGACAACAATTTTTAGTGATAACAATTTTTCCTGATAAAAATTTTGGCTGACAATTTTTCTCTGATAAAATTTTTAACTGACAGAAATTTCTATTGACAAAATTTTGTTCTTTTAGAAATTTTTACTGACAATAATTTTTACTTACAGCAGTTTTTATTGACAACAATATTTTCTGATAATTTTTTTTTTAAATTATTAAAAAAATGTTTAGCAACAAAAATTTCAAAATAAGTATATTTTATTTAAGTAAATTTTTAAGAAAGAAAAAAATGAAAAAAAAATTTATTTAAGTAAATTTTTTATTTCAAAATAATTTTTCCTCCTTTTTAATAATTTTTCTTCTCTAAAATAAAAAAGTAATTTTTTTTCTTCCTTTTTTGCAGCACTTTTACTGCCCGGTCTTGTGATGATCGTACAAGTGTTCATGGGACACAATCGCGCCTGGTCGGTGTCAATATTTACGGTTGCGCTAACAATAAATGGCGCCGTCACTGGCGGATATCTGAGCAACGGACTCGACATTGCGCCAAATTTCAGCGGCACCATATTCGGAATGGCGAATTCGCTGTCGTCGTGCGGCGGTTTCTTCTCAACGTATTTGATTGGCGCTTTAACCTACAAGAACGTAAGTTGGAACCGGCGTTTTTTGTTTTAAAGATTAGTTTGGGGGAAAAAAATCCATTATTTGAAGACCTTTATTTAACGTGGTTCGGATTGTCCGATATGAACCGTTTTTTTTTATAGTATAATTTGTTGCAATTTTCTTAGATTATAAAAGAACTGGATAGAGGCCTCTACACAAAATTTTTTTAACTACAATAACCTTTCATAAAACACTACATATTTTAAAATAAAAACTTCCTATTTGATGTTGCTGTCATAAAGAATTAATATATTTATGCAAATGTATTAATAAATTTATTGTTCGTAAATTATTTAAAATTTTAATAATTGCGTATCCATAGACGAAAATCTGACGTTCGGGCCTATTCCCAGGTACTCTTTAATCCAAGGCTCATTTCAAAGGTAATGAACCTAGTGCCGCCAGGTCCGGACTTTAAGGTGGATGCACCAAAAACCCCCCGGAGTGTTTGACGAGTCACTATAGCCCAGCGTTGTCCTAATGAAACACAACAACTCTCCTGTTGGCCGTTTCTGGTCCAATTTTGACGGGAAAAACGGTTAAATTTTTGACAGTTAAGGTCCAGCTCATAGTAAATTATTTAAAAAAATTTAAAGCAAAACAAAATTTCAGTAGAAAATTTTCCAGCAAAAAAATTTCCAGCAGAAAAATTTCCAATAGAAAAATTTCTAGCAGAAAGATTTCCAACAGAAAAATTTTCCAATATAAAAATTTCCAGCAAAAAAATTTCCAATAGAAAAATTTCCACCAGAAAAATTTCCACCAGCAAAGTTTTCAGTAGAAAAATTTCCAATAGAAACATTTCTAGCAGAGAGATTTCCAGCAGAAAAATTTTCCAATAGAAAATTTTCCAGCAAATAAATTTGCAGCAGAAAATTTTCCAGTAGAAAATTTTTCAGTACAAAAATTTCCAATAGAAAAATTTCCAGCAAAAAAAAATTCCCAGCAGAAAAATTTTCCAGTAAAAAAATTTTTAGCAGAAAAATTTCCAGCAGAAAAATTTCCATTACAAAAATTTCCACCAGAAAAATTTCCAGTACAAAAATTTCCAATAGAAAAATTTCTAGCAGAAAAATTTCCAGCAGTAAAATTTCCAATTTGCAGCAAAAAAAATTCCACCAGAAAATTTTCAAATAGAAAAACTTCCAGCAGAACATTTTCTAGCAAAAAAATTTCTACCAGAAAATTTTCCAGCAAAAAAATTTCCAGCAAAAAAATTTCAAGCAGATAAATTTCCAACAGAAAAATTTGCAGTAAAAAATTTTCTAGCAAAAAAATTTCAAGCAGACAATTTTCTAGGAAAAAAATTTTCCATTAAAAAAGTTTCTAGCATCGAAACTTCCCAACTAAGCTTTCGGAGTTTCTGACGTGTGTGGTCTGGCGCTGTCCTGATGGAACAAAACACCTCTTCTGTTGGCCAATCACTACCTTCGAACGGTCCAATTGTTGATAGTAGAGGTCCGAATTTTGTGTTTGGCGATATGGAAGCAGCCCATTAGTAGATGATTTTTCTCCAGTCCCACCAAATCCACAGCAAAACCTTCCTGGCCGTTACTCCTGGTTTGGCCACCGTTTGAGCCGTTTCTTCGCCTTTTGACCACGATCGTTGTCGCACAACATTACCATATGTGATCCATTTATCATCTCCAGTCACACCATTCGTTGAAGAAATGTCTCGATTTCGTTCCGTCAAGTCATGGGGCTTCCTTCGCAGATGGAAATTCGATTCGTCGTGTTTTTTTTGTTGCGTCAATTCGTGTGGCGAGCTTTTTTTCGAATCTAGCTTCGTGCAAATGGTTTACAAAACCGTTGCGTGGGCGATCTTTAGCTTCTAACCGATACCTGCTTAATTCCACCATTTGCATGATTTTGTCGACATTTTCAACGCACGGTCAGGTGCACAATATCTTTTCTTATTGAAATCAGGACCAAACTAAAATTGCACGTTATTGACTAGCGGGACAATAAACACCATTCAAAATTTATCAAGGCAAAATTGTAAAATATAAAGAATTTATCCGAACAAGTTCAGATTTTTTCAACGAGCGAAAAAATCTGAACTTGTTCGGACAAATACTTTACGAAAAAAAAATAATGGATTTCTTTTTCCCCAAAACTATTATATTTATTTTAATTTTTTTTTCTAAATTTAATCAGCAATCATTAATAATTATTTTTTTTGTTATTTAAATAAATTCCCATTTTTATAGCAAGTCTACGAACAGTGGGTGGTACTATTTTGGGTATTGGCTGCTGCCTATCTTATTGGTAGCGTTTTCTATGTGATCTTCGGTTCGGGAGAATTGCAACCATGGAATACTCCGCCAGAGAAAATCAAACCAGGACAAGAGGACGCATTCGAAGAGGGTATACCGCTCAAGGAGAAATCTATTAGTCCACAGCCCTAAGGATAAGCGCAGATAAATTGATGACTAGATGTATTCTCCCCGCGCCCCTAGTCTGCACACCCCCACATTCGATGATAGTGAGAAGGAAACGAACAAAAAAAATGCATGTATACCATCACCCCCCAGCCAGTAATGAATGGAGGCATTGCGAGCAGGAAATTTGAGAATTGCAAGTGTAAAAAGTGGAAATTAGGCAAAAAATTCTCAAATTTTTTTTAGTGACTTTTTTTTTTTTAAAAAAGAGTCGCAATCCAAAATAGTTAATAACGAATAAGTTTAATCGAAAAAGAACTTGAATTAAATAATAATCTGTGAATATTTTTTTAAATCTCATTCAGATAAGTGGTTGGTGGTGTGATATCTCTCATTTAATAGAAAGAATAAGAATAAAAAAAATCAATAAATCGAAGATGATGAAAAAAAATAAAAAATTTCTAGAAAATTAGAAAATAGGAGAAAAAAAAATTTATAGGAAAAATTTGATGAATAGTTATTATTACTTGTAAGAAGAGGGGAAAAAAAAAAGTAAATAAGAAAAAAAGAGAAAAATTGCAAAAAGAAAAAAAAACAGCAGAAATTTTGGAGCAAAAATATGCCCACAAAATCACATAAATTCGGATGATTATAAAAATCTCTTTTTAAAAAAAAAAAAACAATAATTAATGTTATACAAAATCAATCAAGAACATCAGCAATTGCTGGAGAGGCTCAGGAAACGTAACCGCAACCCATAAAAAAACCAATTTCGAACAAAATAATTAAGAAAATTTTAGTTATTCTAGTAGAAATTAAAAAAACTAAATTAAATTCGCTAATTTTAAGTAGGCAAACATAAACCTAATGAAAAACAATAATTAATAATTAATAGGCTTAAAAATAGAGAAAGAAATATTATTAGCTGTATTCCATTGGACCAATTTTGCTACTGACCAGTAGTAGATTCCTAACGGAACGCACAATTTACTGACAGCAGTAAAATATAACCTTAAAATAGTCAACAACAATACTGAGTTTACTCACACATAAACAATAAAACCGGAGTTTACTTACACATAAACAATAAAAACCGGAGTTTATTCACACATAAAAAATACTGACAAAAATATGACTCTTCAACATAACCAACGAAACCGCTAAGCCATCTATTTTCATTTTGGGAACTAAAATACCCTACCGTAAATTGTATGCGTAACTACTATGGCAATGTACTGATTTGTTCGAGGTAGAGTAGATGATGACAGCTAGAACTACTGCTCACTAGCAAAATTAGATACCCAATATGGCCGCCAAATAAAAATAGGATTTTTTTTAAATATTGCAGATTCTATACGAACTGAAAGGAGGCAGGCTGCTGCTTTTCAAAGTATACGAAAATTAAGATAAGAAGAAAAAATTGGTTAAGGAAAAATTCCCCCCAAAAAAAATAATACAAATTAAGGAATACGAACCCCTCTCCCCCCTTCCGACGTTCCAAAAAAAAAACCTTCCCATAATCCAAGGTAGAATATTTAAAGCTGACAACAAGATCACCTCATCGTACGTACTTACTTACCACACACCCCCCCCCCCTCTCCCCATCACATCATTCCATCCTTTTTCCTCGTTTGTATATATTGTATTTGATTAAAAGTAAATGTTTTTTTCTTCTTCTTTTTAATACTTTTTTTTTAGTTTTTTTTTTTTGCTTTTACCCAAAACTTGTTATTTATTCTTTATTTTAGTTTTAGTATTTATAAAAAATAAATAAATTAAAAATGAAAAAAAAGAGCCTAACTTTAAAAAAAAAGAGAAAATAAAAAAATATTAAACTAATTTTGTTGAAGAAAAAACAAAATCAAAATTTTTTTTTACGGTAATAAGAAGAAAAAAATTAATTTAAACAAAAAAAAAAGAAGATTGATTTATGAGAAATTTGGGGAATTGTGTGGTAAGAACACAAATAAGCACAAATAATGAAAAAGGAAAAAAAAATTATACTTTATTAAAGAAAATTTTTTTTTTAACGGAATCTCTTATTTTTTTGTATTATTGAGAAGATTTTGGATTTCATCCGGATTAACACCTTCGTCCGCCGACCTCTGCTCTGCTTTTCTTCCCGCAACAATCATTTGCCTTTGAATAAAATCAATTTCCTATTCCATTAAAAAAAATAGAAAGAAAAATTTGTTTTTTTCTTAATAAAAGAGGATAAAGAGAGATAATTGCCTGTAAAAATCACTACGAAATATTGTTGGTGGTAATTTTAGTGCAATTTTGTAAAATTTTCTTAAGGAAAAATACCAAAAAAAAGTAATTAAATAAAATCAGCTCTGTTCTTAATTAGAATATTTTATAAATAATAACAAGAAGAAGAAAAACTAACAGTAAAAAGATACATAAAAATTATTAAATATAATTTGTGTGAAAAATTGCCTTAGAAATTTAATTAGAAAAAGGAAAAATTGATTGGTTTCGAAAGTGCTAATTAAAATAAGACCAACTAAAAAATGCACTCTAAAAATTTATCGAGTAAAAAATTGCCCATCCACCATCTAATTACGTGTATAGTGCCATCTAGTGGCAGGCAAGCAGCGAACGGGGTCGTTTTGTATTCGTTAGTTCATGTGGGAACAAGAAAAATTTTAAAATCGCCGCTTTTAAATGTTCTCTCTTATTTTTATTTTTTTTTTAAAAACTAATTTTTAACTTAAATCTTTCTCATAACAATTGAATTAAAAACTTACAAAAGAAAAATCACATAGGAAAAGAAAATACATAAAAATTATTAATTCTAATTTGTGGTAAAAAATTTTATTAAAAATTTAATTAGAAGAAGAAAAAATTAAGTTTGATTGGTAATTAAAATTCAAATTTCATTAAATTAAAAGCAAGAACAACTAAAAAATTTATAGACTAACAAATTACCCACCAGGTAATTATAGTGCCATCTAGTGGCACAAGCAGCGAACGGATTCGTTTATGTGAACGTATGAAAATTTTAAAATGGCCGTAATCAACGTCGGTTATTTGTTAGTAAAAAATACCGCAAATTTAATTAAAAGGAAATTTTTTCATCCAAGAAATAGAATATTTGAAAACGGTTTTCGTTAGATATTATCTCTTTTTATGTGTTTTAAATAAAATCTAACTTTTAACTTAAGTCTTTTCTCATAGAAATTGAATTAAAAATTTTGTAGTTTTTTCTGTATTTTAAAATTATGATTTAAAAAAAAAAACAAATAAAAACAACAAGAAATTAATAAACAGCAAAAAAAAAATACATAAAAATTATTAATTCTAATTTGAGTAAAAAATTTCCTTACAAATTTAATTAGAAGAAGAAAAAATTAAGTTTAATTGGTTACGAAAATGCCACTTTAAATTCAAATTTAATCAAATTAAAAATAAGAGCAACTAAAAAATTCACTCTAAAAATGCAGAGTAATAAAATGCCACCAGCGTGTTATAGTGCCATCTAGTGGCATAAGCAGCGAACGAAATTATTTTTTACTCGTTAAAATGACCGTTTTTAAATGGCCGCAACCAACGATGATTATTTGGTACTAAAAAAAATACCGCAAATTAAACTTTTTTATCCAAGCTAATGGAATATTTGTAAACCATTTCCGGCAGATATTTCTCTTCTTTTTCAATTTTAAATAAAATATAACTTTTAACTTAAGTCTTTTCTCATAGAAATTGAGTTAAAAATTTTCTAGTTCTTTTTCTTTATTTTAAAATTAAAAAAAAACCACATTTCACTCTTATTGAAACGAAAACTGTATAAAAATGGTTTCTTCTTCTTCTACTTCTCAATGTACAATATTTTATCGCTAGTTACTTTCTAAATGATAATACGAAATTCTGCAGTTTTTTTTTGTTTTTGATTTTATAAATAAATAAAATTTATCTTGTTTTTGTAAAAAAAAATAAAAAAAAAAAATACCAACTCATAAACACAATTTATAAAGCAAAAAAAAAAGGAGAAAATACCACTTTTGGACAAACACACTTCCTTCCTTCCGCATGGACAAATATTCATATTTACATAAAAAAAATATGTATTGAACATTAAACAAAAAAAAAATGTATATAATAGAAAATAAATAGATTAAATGTAATTAATAAAAAAAATTAAATTTAATAAAAAATAAATATTAAAAAAAATTTACTATCCAAAACTTAGATAAAATTAATTAATAAGAATTTATTCATCTTTTATTTATTTAATAATGTTAACTTTTATGTAAAAAAAAAAAACTATAAGAAATATTTTTCATATAAAATAAAATAGAAAAAAAATGTTAAAAAAAAATTGAATTTTGTAAAAAAAAAAAAATTTACTGACCAATTGCTCCCCAAAATTGTTGAGATTATTGTTTTGTTTGTGTGGAAGGTCCATAAGACTAGTCGGTGGATGCATATCGGACCTCTCCGAAAGAATTTATTCTGATTGAAACTGATCGTAAGGTCCTTAAAAACTCTCCGATACACTTTTCCGATTAAAAGTGATCGTAAGGTACTTAAAACACCACCGAAAGACTCCATTCTGATTGCACCGTGTCGTAAAGTCTCTAAGACTAGTCGGTGGAGCATATCGGACCTCTTCGATAGACTCTATTTCGATTAAAAATGGTCGTAAGGTATCCTTAGGCCCTTCCGATTAACTCCATTCTGATTGAAACTGATCGTAAGGTCCCTAAGACTAGTCAGTGGAACATATCAGACCCTCCGATTAACGTTTCTGATTGAAACTGGTCGTATAGTCCCTTAGCCTTCTCCGATGGACTCCATTCTGATTGAAATTGATCGTAATGTCCCTTAGACCACCCGATAGACTCCATTCTGAATTCAGCTGGTCGTAGGGACCCTAATACCTCTCCGATAAACTCTATTCTGACTTGAAACTAGTCGTAAGATCCCTAGGACCCCTCCGATAAACTCCATTCCGACTTGAAACTAGTCGTAAGATATCTAAGAACCCTCCGGTAGGCTCCATTCCGATTGAACCTGGTCGTATGGTCCCTAAGGGTAGCCAGTGGAGCATATCAGACCTGTATTTCTATTGAAACTGGCTGTAAGGTCCCTGAAACCTCTCCGATAGGCTACATTGGCGCGTGAATGGTAGTGATTGACGCGTAAATGCGTCAAGTAAGGTACCTAAGACTAGTCGGTGGAGCATATAGGCTCTCTCCAACATACTCCATTCTCTCCTGATTGAAACTGCTTTCTTGACGCATTCACGCGTCTATCATTAGGCGCAGGTTCTTCAGCGATGGCGGTGAGATTGGTAAGATTGGTTTCGAGTTAGAAAAACTACTTTTCTGTGAGAATAAATGAATTTAAAACAAAAATGGAAGAATTTTCATTAATTTTTACTAATAAGACCCTTCACGTCTCTTTGAACAACAAAAATAAATTGAATGTGATAAAAAACATCAAAATTTTTAAATTTTCCAACCTAAAAGGCTCCCTCCCATTAAATTTAAAATCGAAAATATTTTATTAAAAAAAAAAACAAGAATTAAAAATACTCACCAAGTAATCGATGGCAGTATTGCTCGTAAATACACTTGACACTTAAAAACTTCACTAGAAACTTTAATTATAACAAAACAATAATGAGCACAAATAATTTAAAAATTTCAGGTCCTTTCGCACAAATCATTACAAATCATCGTTTTCGCTCGTAAACTTTTATTTTTTCGATAATTGGAAATATTTAGAATGGAAAGAAAATTTACCGTACGATTTTTAGTCCATTTTAATGCAGTTAATCAACAGAAAACGCGTAGTCTAAACTAGAAGTCGAAATAATCCTAGGCAAGTTACAAACAGTCCGAAAAAACTCACTAATTCTCAAAGTTCTATAAAACTTTCGCACACACCTCGAACTTTCACCACGAAAGCTTCTAGCGCTGACACTATGTAAAAACACCTGAATCTCATTATTCTACCATGACGCTTGTCTAACCGCCATTTCGGTATTCTGTTCTTGTTGGACCACCGTAATTTTGCATCCGAACATTTTCTAAACTTTTCTCACGAAATTCCGAAATATTGTAGAAAATGTGCAACTCTCTTATAATCCGAGTCGACTTTTCATGATCAACAATTGAACATGTTTAAAATCGAAAGCGCGCGTTATTGAGAAAATTCACCACATAAATTTTAGTTTTTTAATGCAACAGAACAGCGGTTAACCAACAAATTTGCAACGACGCACTTACAAATTATAATTGAATTAGAACAATTAGAAAAAGCGTTATCTAGACTACAAATCATAAAAATTATAGGCAAGTTATTTCTTAAAATTCCATGAAACTTTCGCACACACCTCGAACATTCACCACGAAAACTTCTAGCGCAGACACTATGTAAACACCTGAATCCCTTTTTCTACCACACCGATTCTAACCGCCATTTCGGTGTGCAGACATTCTATCCGTTTGCCAATTTTTCCAAGTCGGTTTATTGATATTTTTGCATTATTTTCACATTTAATTCACAAATATCACGACCGTAATTGATTAATTAATCGCCACGGAATGTTTCCATTACCGCAAATTGAACTTTTAAAAGCCGATCAAATTTTCTAGATGGACCACCGTAAATTTGCATAGTAACTTAACGATAATCAGACGACACCTGACTGAATTGGAGAAGAGGTCACCTCACTGAACGGCAGCGAGTTTGGGTATGTGTGCATGGCCTGTTCTAGCGAAATGGTTTAACAGGTGAAGTTGCCGTGCATAGAATTGCACAGAACCATCACACACACCCATACACACTTTGAAAAGTATTAGCAATTTTATCTCATTTTCAAGGAAATTCGAGAGGATTTTCAATTTTCACTTTAGAATTTCATTGAATGCAAATTTGTTCCGTTAATTTGGGAGAGTATTTGGGGCGGGTTAATATATCTTATAATCAGGGAAGAACGGTTAATTGTGTGTAGTGAGTGATGGCGAGGGGAATATTTGAAAGCAAGGGCCGCAAAAATTTAAAGTAAATTTAGAAATTTGGGCGATTTACCAGGACTATAAGCTTAAATCCAAATTTAAGCTGTTTGGTAATAGAAGCTTATAGTCCTTATACCAGGACTATAAGCTTAAATCCAAAGACTATAAGCTCTTTGGTAATAGATGGCGTGAGTGAGCGTATTAAGCACGCCATACTTTTTGTATGAGTTTGACATCTGCAAACATTAATCAGTGCACATCGTCAGCAATTTCGTACAACAACATACATTTTTTGCTTTGGTAATCATGTCTAGTTTTGTGCCAGAAAAAAAGCATATGCGGGAAGCTCTGCTTTTCTGCTTCAATTTGAAGAAATCGGATGCCGAATCGCATCGAATGGTTATGGAGGCCTATGGTGACAGTGCTTTATCGGAAACAACATGGCGAGATTGGTTTCGTCGGTTCAAAGACGGCAATTTTGACTTGTGGGACAAGAAGCGTGAAAATCATCCTAGGAAGATTGACGACTATCAATTGCAGTCTCTGTTGGACGAACACGATACCCAATTGCAAAAAATGCTCGCGGAGCAATTGGATGTTACTCAACCAGCCATTTCCATGTGTCTGCGTGCCATGGGGAAGATTGGAAAGATCGGAAAATGGGTGCCGCATGAATTGAAGGATAGGCAGATGGAGCGATGCTAAAACACATGCGAAATCTTGCTCGCCAGACAAAAAAGAAAGTCATTCCGGCATCGGATTGTGACAGACGATGAAAAGTAGATATATTTCGAGAATCCTAAACGTAAGAAATCGTGGGTTGATCCCGGCCAACCATAAACATCATCCCCAAGACTAAATCGCTTCGGACCGAAAAAGAAGACGATGCTGTGCGTTTGGTTGGATCAGCAGGGTGAAACCTGGTGAAACTGTCAATGTCCACCGCTACCACCAACAACTGATCAAATTGCACCGTGCTCTGCATGAAAAAAGGACGGATTATCAACAAAGACATGACAAGCTGATTTTCCTCCACGACAACGCACCATCGCACACGTCAAGAATGGTCCGAAACTACTTGGAGACACTCAACTGGAAGGTGCTACCCCACCCCGCTTATTCTCCAGACCTGGCCCCTTCCGACTACCATCTGTTTTCGTCAATGTGCCACGCGCTCGCTGAGCAGCACTTCGATTATTACGAAGACGTCCGAAAATGGCTTGATGAGTAGTTTGCCTCGAAAGAGAAGGAATTTTTTTGGCGCGGTTATCTACAAATTGCCCGAGAGATGGAAAAAATATGCAGCTAGCGAGGGCAAGTACTTTGAATAAATTTGCTTTTGCTATCTATGAAAAAAACATGAGTTTTTTGACAAAAAAACAGCGGATTTAAGCTTATACAGCTGGTAATATCTTCCAAAGATTTTTCTAAAAAAAAAAAATATCTTCTCAATAATTAATTCAGGGAAATTTGTCGATCATCGATTGATAGTTTTTTAAGTAAATCGTATTACTAGGTCTGCCGATGTCATCCACTGTCTTATCCTCCGGATGGTGGTGGAGAATGCGGCTTCCAGTTCCTCCAGGTGTTTGGCTACAAGGACAACCGCTACGTCGTCCGCGAAAGCCACGAGTGCTGTGTTCGGTGGTAATTCCAGATGGAGTAGGCCGTCGTACATGACGTTCCACAAGAGTGGCCTTAGGACAGAGCCCTGAGGTACCCCTCCCGTAACCCCATACTCCGCTGGTCCATCCTCCGTCTCGTAGTGTAGTAGTCGGTCACTGAAGTATGATCTGACCATCCTCCGTAGGTAGTAGGGCACCCGCATGTTCTCAAGAGCCTCCAAGACTCGGTCACAGCGGGCCGAGTTAAAACGTATTCTTGATGTCCAGGGTGATAATGAGGCAATACTTTTGATAATGAGGCAATACTCTTTCCTGAGATGGCTTCGTTTGCGAGCCTCAAGAAGGCAAGAAGTCTAGCAACAAAGGTTTGTATGTGTGCGTATGTGTATTTGTGGCTGAAACCCTTCGTTGGTTTTTGTATATGGATCTGGATGAAAATTTGGTTTTTGTATGAGAATTCCCTTCGTAAATTGTCTGTTCTGCATGTGCATGCACAAGGAAGGCGATTCAATGGAAACGGAACATTATTTCTTATATTGATTCACAACTTGTCTTTGGGTTTGGATCTTTAGTAGCAAAAATCACAGACTCATATAACAGAAACGATTATGGTGTTATGTCTTGGATAATATTTGAATAATTTCCTCACTTTTTATCAACAATGGTGAAATTGTACATTTGTAAATTAAATTGTATTTTAGGGAGGGGAGAAGTGGGCAATTGGAGGTTTAAATACTATAAAACTAAGTCTTATTTTCCGTTCCATTTATAATTTCAAGTACTAAACTTGTACAAGAAAAGAAAGGGAAAGAAAAATGGTAAACTATCCCCCAACATTTTCTATGGCATTTTATCATCATTAACGGAAGTCAGTCCTATAGTTTTCCTTAAATGGGTTTAAATTTACTTCCCTTTCTGTATGCAAAATTATTGCGAAATTTTCTATTTTTTCTCAAAACAATTTTTTATTAAATTAAAATGAATAAAACCAACAAAAATTTTTTTTTTTTATATACATTTTTGGTTTGTTTCTTGGTTATATTTAGAGTGGGTGTCTTCGATAGTTCGTGTATCCGATTATTAGAGCCTTTGACGGCAGACGACAGTTCTCTTTTCCTACAATCATCCCATATGGTGTGTATCTATGATAATGTGTTTTTAATAGTAAAAGTGTCTTTGCTTTCTAATTAATTTGTTACGAGGTAAGAAAAGGTATTTTTCTTTTCTTTTTTTCTTTTTTGGATAAAAATACCAAAAAGAATAATGTATTTGCAATATTTTATATGATTTTGTTGCTAAATAAATAAATTTTGTTATATAAAACTTGTTATATAAAAAAAAAACTATTGTAAAAAATACGCTTCCTCCTGTTAATATGCAATCCTAGATAGTTTCCGGAAGGGGAAAAATCAAAACCGTTTAAATAGGAAAATTTTCAAAAATATTTTACAATAAAAATAAAACTATTTTTAATAAACGAATGTAACTATAATTCTAACAGTCTTTTATAAGAATTGATATTCATTCACCAACCCACCCACACCCTTTACTAATTGTGCAATTAATGCATTTCATATAAAAGTTCATCCTGATCATATGCAATAGAAATAATATTTTTAAAACTATTTAACAAATTAAGAGGAATAAATGTAAATTTTCTAAAAATAAATCGTATAAAATGCAAAAAAATAAATTGACTTAAAAAAGACATTAACGAAAAATAAAGTTAAAAATACTGAAAAGACGACGGAAGTAAATTCTTAAAGAATAAAAAAAACTGCAATCTGTGCGCATGTTCATAATTTTTATGGCTGCATAACATAAAGGCGCTGAAAAAATTGCAAACGACACCACCAAATTGGGGCGAAATGTTAGTTCGTTGTTGCAGCAAAGGGGTTGGTTGGTTGGTTTGGCTGGTGGCTGCTGATTCGTGAGTTCGGTTAAGGGTTACTGGGTTGGTGTTTTCTTTTTTGTGATTAAGGGAGGATGAGATCTGCCAGTGAACGAACGGGTGATTTTACTGCTTGAATATGGAGATTTGGTCGTAGCGTTCTCTGCTACATTGAATTGTGCTTTGTTTGGTTATGTCGCATTCCGTTGTATAGCGTTCCGTTGCGTTGCATCCCTTTTACGATGGGCTCTCATACTATACTCCCACTTGCTCGTTACTTTTGTTCTGGTACGTTGACGTGAGAGAATGGCTCGAATGCATGCATAAAAATATCGTTACGAAGCAACCCTTAACTTGGCAAAGGGTAGACACGAAAAGCATTTCGTTTATTTATGCGAATGTGTGCTTATGTACAGAAATACGTGAGCGTTTGCATATTTTTGTATTTGGGATTTTCTTTAAGGATGGTTGTTTCTGATCGAGCGTTCTACCGTACGGGGGTTTTTTTTTCTCGTATTCAGATGATGGTGTTCAATTTGAAAAGAAACTGTTGGGGTTTAAGATGGTAGCGACCATCACAGGGTTTTGTGGAAAATGGTCGTACGAAAGCACAGTTTCCGGATGATGGTGAATGGAATGAAAATAAATTATAATTTAACCAATAAGGGTTGAAAGGAAATTTTTTTCCATTTTCTGTAGAATTGTGGTATTTTCTCCTTCGTCTTCTTCTGCTTCTTGGGTTCATTCTTTTTGCTTTCTTTTCCGCTGCTCTTGACTGCTATGGCATGTCACCTTTTTTTTTTTAAGGTAGTGCATCTTGACTATTCCGAAGTTTGGGTTTGGTACCGGGTTGGAAGGGAAGATGGTAACCACAAGAAGGTGTAGTTAATACCGCTTAGGTGGGGTGGTATTGTATTTTTACTTTTGTTTAGGCTATTCTGAATGCACATCGTCTATTTATGGTGGCCGAAAGGAAAAGAAGAAGCCAAAAGAGCAAGAAATTCTCGTTGTTGGATGCTGTAAGAGCTTCGAATTGTGCTGGACATTTTTGCCTATACCATTATGAGAGGATGTGGATGGGAGTAACGGAGAAGATGGAATTAGATGACATCGTTATGGTGCTATTGTTGTTGAAGAGGGAGTGTGGGTGACTGAACCTTTCAACTTTTCCAACTAGCACACGTGCATATTGCTCTACTCTCTATCGAACAAAGTATTGATTTTATTTGCACATACCCACCACAATATGCACAAATTCTAATCGAAAGCAATGAAATGAATTGTATTCGTTTCTGCAATTAATTGCAATATGCATTAGGGTTGAAATGGAGCTACTATTCGAATAGTAACTAGAATGCAGTTTTCTTAAAAAAAAAAAATCTCCCAATTTACCAATACCCGCCAATTTGTAGGGATTCCTTTGCTAATTAAACGAATAGAAAAATATCGATTGGGTTTCAATTTCATATTCCAATCGATTTTTAATGTCGTTTTAATTGAATTTAAAAAAAAATAAAAATGTTGTTTTTTTATTATTGTTAATTCTCTCAAACACACCCTTTTTATGAGTAATTGTTTTTGAAGGCATTTATAATAATTCCTTCTTATTAATAGTAATATTTTGTGATTTTTTTTATTTCCAACTAAATTAAAAGCAGTTGGCACAATTCCTAATTAGGTGGGTTTCTGTCGTCGTTTCATTTAATTTCTGAATTTACAAACGGATTAAAAAATTTCAAGCTTACAAGATATTTGTTCAATTGTAAGCATTTTCACATTCACTTATTTATTTCTGAAAATATTCCTTTTCTCAGTAGTACTAAAAAAAGAGATTTTTTTATGAACTTATATAAATAATCACAGATGGCAGTACTTTACGATGAGTGTGATGCCATCTGTGAAAAAAATAACAAGAAAATTTTAATTGTTTTGCAAAATTTCTGTTATTAAATAAAAAAATTAGTAAATGCAAATAAGAAAATTTTGTACAAGGGTCGGTAAATAAGTCCTTAGAAAATCCAAGAAATTGCACTCATAGTGTCGGTAAAGATTTTTTTTTTGTAAGTAGCATTATCCACAGGAAAGCTGTCAAAATTTCAGCTCGATCCATAGCGTAGGTCAATTTCTATCGTCGATCAAAGTTAGCGACATTTATTTGTGCATAACAATGGAAAAAAGCGAGTTTAGGGCTGTCGTCAAACATCTCCATTTGAAAGGCTTAAGCCCGAAAGAAATCAAAGCCGAGTTGGATGCAATTCATGGCACATCTGCACCTGTATTTGCGACGGTTTACAATTGGGTGAATGAATTTAAACGTGGCCGTTCATCCACAAAAGATGAACATCGTTCAGGACGCCCAGTTGAGGTGTCTACTCCTGAAATCATCGACAAAATCCACGATCTGATTTTGAACGATCGGCGAATTAGTTGAGGCCACGGGCATATCACAAGGTAGAGTCGCTTTAATTTTGCATGAAAAATTGTCTGTGAAAAAAATTTCGGCAAAATGGGTGCCGCGTTTGCTCACAGAGGAGAATAAGCGCAATCGTGTAGTGGACTCTGTGGCTATGTTGGCACTCTTTCATTGCAATCCTGCCGAATTCCTTCGTCAATATGTCACTGTGGACGAAACCTGGATACACTACTACACTCCAGAAACGAAGAGACAGTCATCACAGTCGATTTACAAGGGTAAACGGGCTCCGAAGAAGGCAAAAACTGTGCCATCGGCTGGCAAGGTGATGGCCACGGTCTTTTGGGATTCGCAGGGCGACTACTTGGAAAAAGGAAAAACAATAACAGGAGCGTATTACGCGTCGTTATTGCAACGGTTGAGCGAGGAAATCAAAGAGAAACGCCCCCATTTGAAGAAGAAAAAAATCCTCTTGCATCAGGACAATGCGCGTGTGCACACCTGCGCTGTTTCCATGGCCAAAATTGTGGAATTGAGAATGGAATTGTTGCAGCATCCCGCTTATTCACCAGATTTGGCCCAAAGTGACTATTTTCTTTTCCCCAATCTGAAGAAATGGCTTGGCGGACGACGGTTCACTTCCAACGAGGACGTCATTGCTCAAACGGATGAGTATTTGGCAGAACTTCCGAAATCCTATTTTTGGACGGGATAAAAATTTTGGAAAAACGGTTGGAAAAATGTATCGAGCTAAAAGGAGATTATGTGGAAAAATAAAAAAATTTATTTTTAAAAACAGGTTTTTTCCATCTTTTTCTAAGGACTTATTAAATGGCCCTCGTATATATCCAAAAATGTATTTTACTGCACATGAAATTTAATTCAATAGTTAAAAGGAGCGTGTTTTTTTTGTTGGCATTATGAAAAATTGGCAACATTGCAATTCAGTTTTATTTACAAAATATTTATTCTATTTCCGGAAGGGCAGTAAGGAAATTTCCATGGTAAAGTACTCGTTTTCGGATTAATGCCAGAACCAGCCAGCCTATTTCTTGTTAGTCCGTCAAGTATTAATCTAAAAATACCTGCAAACGGATGATAGTAAAATTTCCCTTTTTGTTTCCGTTCAATTTCCGGAAGGGTCAGAACTATAAGACGTTATCTACACTCTTACATGCATCTCTAATTATATCCGAAGTGAAATGGAATATTTTCAATGAATACGTACGTAACGCATATGCAAAAGGGGGAAATTTGCCAGAATAAGAATAAGAAATGACCAATGGAACAAGTGTGTATGGGATTGAGGTTGAGAATTAAGGAAATTAGAAGTAAAAACCAATTTCTAGGGTCGATGATAACATGCAGAAAAATAATGAGCTGAAAAAATAATGACGAACCTGACAAAATGAAGGACGATATCGAAACGGTTTAGCTCACAATCACAAAACGGTCACAAGAACAAAAGGTGACCCCCCATCAAAAATTGTTAGTTTGTTCACCATTTACACGTGCAAGGAGAGCGAGGGTGGAGGGACAATTGACAGACAATATCGTCTAGATAAGAATAGAGAGGGTGGAATAGTGGTAAGAATTATTCTGAATTGTGCACCCTAGTGCGATAGACATGCAAACATGCCGAGTCGAATTAGAATAGGATCTACTGTCGCATGGTTGGTAAATTGGAAATTGGATTCGAGATGTTAGTCTGCCCTGTGTACGAGTATCTTAATCACATCATGTTTAAGAAGTGCTCATATGTGCAACCATGGAAATGTATTCGTTGCTATTATCAGCACTAAGCTATGCATGCCTAATCGAATAAGAAACAAAAACAACAGACCCTTAAAGGAACCTTCTATTAATATATTCTCAAATCGAAAAAGTTGCTTGCATTTTTCAAATTCAAATTTATTAAAATTCAAAATAAGAACAACTAAAATTTACTCAAAGTGCAGCAACCTGCAATTATCATAAACTCATACTATGCCCATCTAGTGGCAAATAGTGGAAGGTGAATATTGTCAGTTTGCATGAGTGAGAAAATTTCAAAATGGCCGTTTTTTACTCGTTACGTCCTCGTTTCACAAAATAAACGTCGGTCAGTTGGTAAAAATACCTCCTTCACTTAACCTTTTCCATTTATTTTCTACAATATGAAAAAATAAATAATATTTTTACTGTATTGCCAAACTCGAATTTCGTTAAAAGAAAAACGATTTGTCACGAATTTTTTATGACACGAATTAATCCCAAAGAAAAATTGATACAAAACCAATTGGAAAAAATGTTGTAATAAACTTGTAACAAAATCGAATAGTTCATAAATAAATTCTATGAGATATTTAATAAAATAAATAAAAATATCTATTATAAAAAATAATTGAAAATTAAGATGAAAAGTTTGTCCGTAAATCCGATTTCCCAGCATAAAAAAAAAAAAAAAACAAAAAAACTTACACGGCCATTTATGAATATTGTCTAAATTCTAAGATAAAAAATGTGTAATTTTTCTCAATTGAGTAACAATATCGAATCCTCTTAAAAAAATCGAAAATAATCTCCTTTTGATCGTTAAAAAATGCTATCCTCATAAAATAATAGCACGAAAAAAGAAAAGAAAAGGGATTTTCCATAAGAAATTAGGAGAACGCTGTAAATTTCCAAAGTGTTCTTATTTTCGAAATCGTTTAATTTAAGCCGATTTCCTTTAAGACGAAATTTAGTTTTCATTTATTTATTTTCTATTAAACGAAAGCTTTTGAAAATAATTCCAATCATTTATATTTAAAGACGTTCACTAAAAAATCTATCAAATATCAGGCAAGGACTTACATTGAGGATTATTTGCGAAATGAATTTATGGGGAAGTGCCTGAACAATAAGAACTGAGCTTATAAGGCCATTTTTGTCACGCAAAATCAAAAATGAATGATGTTCAATAAAAATTTAATAAATAAAATTACTACGCACAAAATAGAGGAAAACTTTCAGCCAGTATTTTTCCTGAAACAGTTTTTTCAGTTAAATATTTTTATTTGAACAAAATTTTCTCATAGAAAAAGTTTTTAGTGCAAATTTTTTCAATATAAATTTTATGGAAAGAAAACTTTTTAAGTGAACATTTTTTCAAGGGAAATTTTTCAGCGAACATTTTTTCAAGGGAAATATTTTCAATAAAATTTGTTTTCAGTGGAAAATTTTGTAAAAGAAAATGTTTCCAGTTAAGCTCATAGAAAAAGTTTTTAGTGAAATTTTTTTCAATATAAATTTAATGAAAAAAAGTTTTTTTATAAACATTTTTTCAAGGGAAATTTTTTAGCGAAAATTTTTTTAAGGGGAAATTTTTTCAATAAAACTTGTTTTCAGTGGAAAATTTTGTAAATGAAAATTTTTCCAGTTAAGCTCATAGAAAAAGTTTTTAGTGCAAATTTTTCCAATATAAATTGTATGGAAAGAAAACTTTTTAAGTGAATATTTGTTTAAGGGAAATTTTTTAGCGAAAATTTTTTTAAGGGGAAATATTTTCAATAAAACTTGTTTTCAGTGGAAAATTTTGTAAAAGAAAATTTTTCCAGTTAAGCTCATAGAAAAAGTTTTTAGTGAAATTTTTTTCAATATAAATTTTATAGAAAGAAAACTTTTTAAGTGAACATTTTTTCAAGGGAAATTTTTCAGCGAACATTTTTTCAAGGGAAATATTTTCAATAAAATTTGTTTTCAGTGGAAAATTTTGTAAAAGAAAATGTTTCCAGTTAAGCTCATAGAAAAAGTTTTTAGTGAAATTTTTTTCAATATAAATTTAATGAAAAAAAGTTTTTTTATAAACATTTTTTCAAGGGAAATTTTTTAGCGAAAATTTTTTTAAGGGGAAATTTTTTCAATAAAACTTGTTTTCAGTGGAAAATTTTGTAAATGAAAATTTTTCCAGTTAAGCTCATAGAAAAAGTTTTTAGTGCAAATTTTTCCAATATAAATTGTATGGAAAGAAAACTTTTTAAGTGAATATTTGTTTAAGGGAAATTTTTTAGCGAAAATTTTTTTAAGGGGAAATATTTTCAATAAAACTTGTTTTCAGTGGAAAATTTTGTAAAAGAAAATTTTTCCAGTTAAGCTCATAGAAAAAGTTTTTAGTGAAATTTTTTTCAATATAAATTTTATAGAAAGAAAACTTTTTAAGTGAACATTTTTTCAAGGGAAATTTTTCAGCGAACATTTTTTCAAGGGAAATATTTTCAATAAAATTTGTTTTCAGTGGAAAATTTTGTAAAAGAAAATGTTTCCAGTTAAGCTCATAGAAAAAGTTTTTAGTGAAATTTTTTTCAATATAAATTTAATGAAAAAAAGTTTTTTTATAAACATTTTTTCAAGGGAAATTTTTTAGCGAAAATTTTTTTAAGGGGAAATTTTTTCAATAAAACTTGTTTTCAGTGGAAAATTTTGTAAATGAAAATTTTTCCAGTTAAGCTCATAGAAAAAGTTTTTAGTGCAAATTTTTCCAATATAAATTGTATGGAAAGAAAACTTTTTAAGTGAACATTTGTTTAAGGGAAATTTTTTAGCGAAAATTTTTTTAAGGGGAAATATTTTCAATAAAACTTGTTTTCAGTGGAAAATTTTGTAAAAGAAAATTTTTCCAGTTAAGCTCATAGAAAAAGTTTTTAGTGAAATTTTTTTCAATATAAATTTTATAGAAAGAAAACTTTTTAAGTGAACATTTTTTCAAGGGAAATTTTTCAGCGAACATTTTTTCAAGGGAATAATTTTCAATAAAATTTGTTTCAGTGCAAAATTTTGTAAAAGAAAATTTTTCCAGTTAAGCTCATAGAAAAAGTTTTTAGTGCAAATTTTTCCAATATAAATTTTATAAAAGAAAACTTTTTAAGTGAACATTTTTTCAAGGGAAATTTTTCAGCGAACATTTTTTCAAAGCAAATTTTTTCAATAAAATTTTTTTTCAGTGGATAATTTTGTAAAAGAAAATGTGTTCAGTTAAGCTCATAACTAGTGAAATATTTTTTCAATATAAATTTTGTAGCGGAAAACTTTTTCAGTGAATATTTTTTAAAGGGGAAATTTTTCAGTGAACATTTTTTTAAAGGAAATTTTTTTTCAGTGGAAAATTTTATAGAAAGAATTTTTTTTTTCAGAAATGGTTTTAATTAAATGAACACTTTTTTACTGAAATTTTTTTTTTAGTTAAAACTATGTCGATAAAAATAATTTCAGTAAAATTTTGGTCGGTGAAAATTTTCTCACAGAAAATATTATCAGTGAAACTTTTTTTAACATAAATTTTGACAGTAGTAATTTTTCCAATTTAAATTTTGACAGTAAAAACTGTTCTCGGTGAAAATTTTCTCACAGAAAATGTTTTAAGTAAAAATTGTTTTAATTGAAATTTTTCCAGCAAATATTTAAGTGAAAATTTTTCCAGCGAATTTTTTGTAATAAAAATATTATCAGTGAAATTTTTTTGAGTGAACATTTTTGTCAGCGAAAAAATTTTTCGTAAAAACTTTTGTCAGTGAAAATTTATTTGGTGAAAATTTTTTTAGGAAAAATTTTTTTTAGTGAAACTTTCAGAAAAATTTTGTTAGTGAAAAATTTTGTTAGTAAAATTGTTTTCGGTGAACTGTAATATTTTCAATGATCCTTTTTTAAATATAATTTTTGGCAGTAACAATTCCTCCAATTTAAATTTTGTGAGCGAAAATTTTTGTCAATGAAATTTTTTGCGAATATTTTGTGCTGAAAATAATGTGAGTGAATTTTTTTCTTTGAATTGAATTTTTCCATTGGAAATTTTTTCTGTGAACTTTTTGTTAGCGAAAATTTTTTTTCCTGAAAGAATTTTTTCACTTAATAGTTTTTTTTCAATAGAAAAAGTTTTTAGTGAGAATTTTTTTAATATAAGTGAACCTTTTTTTGTTGAAAACTTTCCTTAGTGAAACTTTTTTCGGTAATAATTTTTTTAGGGGAAATTTTTCCAATTGAAATTTTTGATTTTTTTAGTGACTAAATATTTTTGTAAATAAAAGTTGTCACGTTAAATTTGTTAAGTAAAACTTTTTTTTTCAATAAACTTTTTTCAATTTTCTATTAAAAATTTTTTTAAATATTTTTTTAGTTTTTACATTTTGTTTTTAGTTGAATTTTTATTAAATCGCTTCGCTTGTATTTTATACTTAATTTCAAAAACAAATTAAAATACAAAGTTTAGCTTGTATAAATATCCCATTCGAAATCAAAAGAAGTAATTTCAATGTCATAAATAAAATCATTCGGAATAAATAACAAAGAAAGCGAATCCCTCCGGTAAATAATTTTTATTGAGTTGGAAATTTCTGCAAATGTAGCAGAAACAAGGACAGTTCATTATTCCAGATTTTAGATATTATGCACCCTCGAAGAGTACCTCAAATTTATAAAGATCACATTTACAACTTTTAGAAAACTTTTCACTAAAAACCGATGAACATTTCTACTACGAAAGGGGATGTAACTACATCATCGTCAGATTATAATATAATTCAAAGTTTTTAAGACTAAAAATGGCAAATGTCGTGTTCCTAACAAACCCTTGGGGGCAACTGAACAGCACCCTCTTTTTATTGTAAATTGACATTCATAAGAAAGAAAAATGTTGAATTTTTATTTTTGTTAAAATTTTCAAAATTACCACATTCATGAGGTGGGTTTGGGGTGCGTTATCATAGCTTGCGGGGACTTACTTGGAATAATATTCGTTCAAATCAAATGTTCTGTAAAAGACGAATTATTCACGGAATTTAAAATGTACAAAAAGAAAATACAACAGGATTTTCACTATAAGGGATTTTCGTAACATTTTGAAGGTAATTTTTTCATCCATCCACTGTGGGCTGTGCGTAATTCACCCTTCTTGACTTGTTCAACCCCGATGTTCATAAAATTGTTAACAGTGCATTCGTTACGTTGTAAATGAAAAATTGTAAATTTTAACAATGGAAACACTGAGTTGTTGTGCATATGAACCGGAAATGCAGCTTTTCGAGCTAAATTAAGTGATATAAGGGCGAACTGATGAGGTACAGAAGCCATGTTGACAAGGTCGAGGTGAGTTGTTATTTTTGTCGAGGGCGATTTATTAGTTATTTTTTTATTTTTCTCTAAACATTTCGATTATCCCTTTTCTTTGGGATTTACTCCTCTGGACGATTGAGGTAGAACAATATGAAAAAATATTTTTCGCTGAGGGTGGAGTTTTACAAATTGGAAAAAATTGCATTATGATTTTGTCATTTAACTGTTTATAGTCGATTTTAGTGTATTTTCTCCCTTATTGGGGGTGAATTACGTAATGGAGGCGGTCTACCGTCGTTAAATGAAAATGAAATTAAATCGATTTTCGAACATATTGAATTGATTTTTGTCATTTCCAATAAGACTTCATGAATTTTGTGCCTATTTTTTGGACATACCTTATGGGCCTATAACCTAGAAATTTATTTACGAGGTGCATAATCTTAAATCCGCTGTTTTTTGGTCAAAAAACACATGTTTTTTTTTCATAGAAAGCAAAAACAAATTTATTTAAATTACTTGCCCTCGCTAGCTACACATTTTTCTCATCTCTCGGACAATTTGTGGATGCCACGCAAAAAAAATTTCTTCTTTTTCGAGGCAAACCACTCATCAAGCCACTTTCGGACGTCTTCGTAAGAATCGAAGTGCTGCTCAGCGAGCGCGTGACCCATCGACGAAAACAGGTGGTAGGTCTGGTGAATAAGCGAGGTGGGGTAGCACCTACCAGTTGAGTGTCTCCAAGTAATATCGGACCATTTTTGACGTGTGCGATGGTGCGTTGTCGTGGAGGAAAATCAATTTGTCATGTGTTTGTTGATAATCCGTCATTTTTTCACGTAGAGCACAGTGCAATTTGATCAGTTGTTGGTGGTAGCGGTGGGCATTGACAGTTTTATCAAGTTTCAATATTTTATAGTAGACGATACCCTGCTGATCCCACCAAACGCACAGCATCGTCTTCCCTTCCGTCCGAAGCGATTTGGTCTTGGGGAAGATGTTGATGGTTGGCCAGGATCAATCCACGATTTCTGGCGTTTAGGATTCTTAAAATATATCCACTCTTCATCGCCTGTTAAAATCCGATGCAGGAACGACTTTCTTTTTTGTCTGGCAAGCAAGATTTCGCATGTGTTTTGGCGTCGCTCCATCTGCCTATCGTTCAATTCATGCGGCACCCATTTTCCGATCTTTCCAATCTTCCCTATGGCACGCAGATGCATGGAAATGGCTGGTTGAATAACACCCAATTGCTTCGCAAGAATTTTTTGCGATTGGGTAACGTCTTCGTCCAAAAGAGCCTGCAATTGATGGTCCTCAACCTTCCTAGACCGATTTTCATGCTTCTTGTCCCACAAGTCAAAATTGCCGTCTTTGAACCGACGAAACCAATTTCGGCACATTGTTTCCGATAAAGCACTCTCACCATAGGCCTCCATAAGCATTCGATACGATTCGGCATCCGATTTCTTCAAACTGAAGCAGCAAAGCAGAGCTTCCCGCATATGCTCTTTTTCTGGCACAAAATTTGACATGATTACCAAAGGAAAAATGTATGTTGTTTTACGAAATTGCTGACAATGTGCACTGATTAATGTTGACAGATGTCAAACTCATAAAAAAAAGTATGGCGTGCCCTACTTACGCTCACTCACGCCATCTATGACCAAACAGCGGATTTAAGCTTATATAACTGGTATAAAATATTGTAGCAAAAAATTACCACCCTTCTCATTTTCTGTTCTTATTCAATTGTAGTTTTTATGAAATTTCTACACATTTTAAAATTATTTTGTGTAAAAGTATATCACAAATTACATTCTTTAACAGAGCCCAGCAAAAATTTACTTATTTTTCGACGGAATCATCGCCCTCCCCTTCCCCTACATAGAATTAGCCAGACCCTTCCACTAAATTTTTTCACCTACACACGACAACAAAGAACCCATACAAATACTCACACGTTCTGGAATATTGTCGAAAGCTAATTATATTCACATTATTAACATAAATTCCATTAGTGATGCTTATCTGGACACTTGCAAATGACACATCAACGTTTCGGGGATGACTTCGACGTGATGTGGATGGCATGTGGCAAGGACCATACCGTTGGTGATTATAGCAACGCTGTCCATTCCAGTTTTTGCCACTCCAGTTGATGTGGTAGCATTGGATGGTGGGTGGTCTTGGAGAAGACTGGCCGAAAGTTATTTGTTGGTGTTGACGGTAATGTGGGCATCAGACGCCGTCAGGGTAGTAAATGTTAGTTTGGCATGGTTGCACTATAAAGCAAATGCGTTTTCAAGCAGCAATGGATCTTCCATAATTTAACATATGTGATAATGTAGTAAAAATAGCGAAGAGAAATATAAAAACAGCAAAATAAACAGCGGTGAGCATGGGAATGGACCTTATCTTAATGAGAAGCTGGACAATTGGGTGATGCCTGACTTGGGAAAATGATTTTGAATCCAACCGACAGCAAGGGAAATTTTTTGTCGGTCTCCTTAATAGATAATGGAATGGCATAGACTCGTTTATTCGTTGGCTGTATTGATTTTTTTTATAAAGCAATTAGACGTAATAGTCACCGTATCTGAAACCATTTTGGACACAATGTGGCGGCTGACGTATTTGCGAAGAGGTATAGGGGGAGTCAACACAAGTCTAGAAGTGAATGCGAGTAAAATTTTGATGAATAGTGATTAACAAAGAAAATATAAAAAAAATTTAACAACAAATTTCAATTAAAAAATTTGCTTTGAAACAACTTTTACTGGCAAGTTTTTATTGAAAATTGGCAAAAATATTTACAGAAATCTTGTTCAGTGAAAAAATTCAAAAATAAAAAAAAATTCCTTGCAAAAATTTTCAACAAAAAATTTTTATTGACAAAATTTTCATTAAAAAATGTTCACTGAAGAAAGTTAAAAACAAAAAAAAATTACTGAGAAAATTTCCCACTTCAAAAATATGTGAAAAAGAAATTTTCACTGCAAAATTTAAATTGAAAAAAAATTTTACGGGAATTAATGTTCACAGCGAAAAAATTTTACGGGAAAAATGTTCACAGCGAAAAAGTTAAAATTTTTCAGACTGACAAAATTTTCCACCGCAAAAGTTTTGACTGAAAATAATTTTATTTCAAATTAAAAAACTGAAAAAATTTTCAACAAAAAAATTATTCACTAAAAAATTTTTATTGTAAAAAGTCGAATTTAAATTTTTTTACTGAAAACATATTAACTGAAAATATTACCAGTGAAAAAATATTCACACACAACAAATTAAATTGAAAAATTTTCATTTTTGCATTGGAAAAATTTTCACTGAAAAAATGTTCACTGAAGAAAATTTAAAACAAAAAAAAAGAAATGGAAAAATTGCCCACTTAAAATAAAATGGTCACTAAAAATATTTGTATTGAAAAAAAAATTATAACTGAAATATTTCACGGGAAAAATGTTCACAGCAAAAACGTTTACTGCATAAATTTTTGCTGAGAAAATTTTCAGTTAAATACCGAAAAATTCAAAATTGGAAAAAATTCTACTGCACAAATTTTCACCGACAAACTTTTCTAGTAGAAAAGTTTTGCCACTGCAAAAATGTTCACTAAAAAAATGTTTACTGAAAAAATTTCGCTGCAAAAAATTTTCACTCCAAAATTTTCACTCAAAAATTGTTTACTTAAAAAAATTTCACAAAATATATGTTTTTTTTTCTGTGGAATTTTTTTTGTTGAAATTTTGTTATAAAAACTCGTATAAAAAAAGTATTTTAACCAAAAAAAAAAAAATTTTAATA
This sequence comes from Atherix ibis, assembly GCA_958298945.1. NCBI lineage: Eukaryota > Metazoa > Arthropoda > Insecta > Diptera > Athericidae > Atherix > Atherix ibis. The sequence continues at coordinate 82,139,869 of OY282609.1, forward strand.
ATAAAGAAAAAATGCAAAAATAAAATTGAAATAAAAATCAGAGAATTTGAATGTACAAATCGTAAAATGGTGACTTTTGTGGCGACGACGTCTCTCAATAAAAACCCACGCAATCGCAAATTTTACGACTGCACCATGGCTTCATATTGAAATTTATTACTTGGGTTGGACTGTTGACTGTGTACATGAATAATTTCCGTGTATATGCCTCATTAACAAAACTGGACAAAAGTTATGAAAATAACTGCTCAACAACCATTTTCGAGGATGTAAATTTTGTTTGCATTGAAATTTCCTTCCACTTACTTGTACGAATCTTGTAAGGAAGTTATTGTAAGTCAAACGCGACCTACTGAAAAGGACATTCACCATAGAAGTTATTTTAGTGAGTATACCACCGACCGTCGCTTATTCTAATAATCCCAGAAAGAGAAACAATAGAACAAGCAAAATGGCCACATATTAATGTCGACTATGAATCCTTGTTAATGTCTCAGCGATTATTCTGCTCGCATTTATTCCTTTCTTATTACGTGTTTTATGCGAGGATGTAATAAAAAAAAATTTCACTTATTCCTTATATTTTGTCTTTACAGCTCGATTTATGTTCATGTTCCTACCAGATCCATTCGCTACCCATTCTGCTAGTCTCCGCTGGGTGCGCGCTGCCATTCGGTAAGAGGTTTTCGCCATTTTCCCCATGCAATAAGGTCTGTTAATCTGATCAATGGAAACGCAAAAAAAAACTGGGGTTTTTCTTAAAATTATCTCTAAGTAAAGTATTATTCGATTTTGTATTATATTGTATTAAAAAAATAATTTAGAGCCTTCTTTCTTTCGTAACAAATAAGCCCTCACAAAAAAATAAAACAGTTTAGGAATATAAAAAAACAACAACAACCAAGCACTTAAAATAAATAAAAAATAATACCAATGAAAATGATATTAAAAGAGCAAATAAGGACCCAAAAAAAAAACAAAAAACTGTTATTGATGGTGAATTGTAGTAAAACGTTTGAAAAATTATAGTAATAACGTAAATGGCAATAAAAAAAACTCCATTGCAAAAACACAATTCACAATGATAATCCTTTAAATGGTCGTCGCTACAATCGCAATTCATCTTTTTTTAAGTTATCCCATCGTGAATTATACTCTTCGGTGTTTCGCCACCCCCCCCCCCCCCCCCAATTCTCTAAATATACCACCACCCCTTAACGTGGATACAAAATAAGTAATCGGTTGACCATTTGTCCCCATTCCTATCAATAGTTTGGCAATTATATTTTCGCCTAAAAAGACCATATTCATTTTAATGCGATTGCCATCGAATCCTAACCTCAAATTCAGTTCGAATTGCAGCCATCTTCAATTCTGTTAAGTGACGCCATTTTACCAAAAATTTCCTCGTGGTGAAGAGATAACAAAATAAACAGTATCATTTTTTTGTGGCTTTAAATTCAATGCTGGAAGTTAAAGAATTAACGCACAATCCACCATCTCTTCTCAATTTTCACAAAAAACCACTTTAGCTTCAAATGCAATAAATAAACTCCTTTAATGCTTTCCCTTTTTTGTCAATTGGTTTTTTTTTTGTTTACCATTTTTTAATATTTTTTTTGTTGGTTTTTTTATTTTTTTTTTCAACTATTATTGTGCGGCTATATAAGCGGCAACTAATAACAATCAAACGATTGTGAAATTGGTACAAACAATAATAATAATAATAATAATAATAATAATACTAGTAATAATAATGGTTAGTTGTAGTATGGGAATAGGTAAAAGGGGGAAAAGGGGGAAAAGGGGGTGAGGATCGAATAAAAATAACAAATCAGTCGAAATGGAAGATTGTTGAAGGCAATCAAATTGATATTGAGCTCGATTCTGTAGATTGTGAACTCTATATGCACACTTATTTCTTCTTTTTTTTTTTTATCTACATATATCCTTGATAGTCGTCTCTTGGTAAATTGTTGTGGCAATATCCGTCCGGTAACCCAAGTGACTGATAGCAAAGCAATAAAAGTAATAAAAATGAAAAATTCCCTATAAGATATAAGAAAAAATTTGTTCAAAAAACAAAAAAAAAAAAACCAAATAGAAAAAAAAGGGATGATGTTCGCCAAAAAAAACCAACGCTACCGAAAAAAAGAAAAAAAAAATTCTGTTTCAGTTGTGTCAATAGTAATAATGATGGTGAAGATAGTTACGAATGGGAAATGGCAGCGAAAAAAAAACCCCAATAAAAAAATATATGCCCAGAAATGGCGAAGTTGCTCACGCAGTCCAAGGAAGTGAAAGTGTTTGTGAACCAAAACAAACTACAATAAAATGAGAAAAAAAATTAATATCGTTAAAAAAAAAACCTAGAGAAATGGCTAAAGAATCCTTAAAAAAGGATAAAGTATACTCTATGAGTTCTTCCGAAAGAAATGAAATAAAGACAAAAAAAACAACAACAACATAGACGCGAGAATGGAAAAAATGAAATGCTGAAAAAAACTGCCAAAAAAGGATATTCCAGGATTATAGGAAAGACGAATACCGGAATCCTTTTCAAAGGACCAAATGAGAAGACAAAAAAAAACATAATAAAATAAATAAACTGAAATGATATGATGATAGCAGCGGCAGCGGCAGTGGCAGCGGCAGCAAGCAGCAACAACAGCAGCAAGCAGCAATAATGTCAGCATCCCCATGCATGGAGGATATACAAAAACCATAAAACACATTAAATCCAATAGAATAATCGAAATGTCACATTAGGCTGTAAAATATTGAAGGAGCCGCCATAGATTTGTATGTTATCCACCGATTCGGTATGAGTTAGGATAACACAGAAGAGGCTTCTTTTTTCGTAGTGGCCTTTTTTTGTTATTTCTTATTTGTTACCCCCTCTCCATCTCTCTTAAAGCCAGCCCCTCTCCCCACCGACCCCCTTTCCTAAAAAAAAGAAAGTTAAAATCTAACAAACAAGATCATCCCACTTACCCCACTCGCCAAAAGAAACTTGAAATCGAACAAACGAGAATGAAATCGAAATGAGAACTCGAAATAGTGCTCAATCTAAACTCGAATCCCCCACATTCTAATCGGAATCTAAATCGGAATCTGAATTAGAATTTCAACTTTGGCTACTCATCCAGGCGATGTGGATGGACCCTGTACGGACGACCTACTCTATCCGGGAATACCTTTCGTTTTTTTTTATCGAAAGATGGTTGGTTTTTTGTATTTTCTATTCGGTTTTCTCGTGGGGATAATTTTAATGGCCATTTGCCGATGGAAGAAAAAAATATTCACAATATCGAAAAAGTTGCCTTCTGCCATCGAGAATACCAGAGTGAATGGTTGCCTTTTAAGGGTGAAGACATTCCCGAATAGTGTCGATGTTCAAGAAATAGACTCACAATAACAGCTAGAATATCGGCAATGACCAGCATTGGCATCGTCCATTTGCCATTCATCACTTTACGATTGTCCACCATTGCTACAACCTGCATCCACTCTTACCTTCCCCCTCCCCCCACCCCACACACACACAACAATTGGCATAGTCAAAGTCCACAATGCAAAAAAGTCCCTATTACGGTTGTTGGGCGAAAACTTGGATTTCTTTACCATTTGTTAGGTCTCTGATTGTTCTTTTTTTTTTTTTCAATCAAGGAGAAGACGCTGGCTAAGCCAACGCCCAGGAGGCCACTAAACCATATTTATTCACGTAATGTATTCGCAATCAGAATCCGGAGAAACTGCGTGCACCTAGACCCAAGCGAGACTGTCTCCACAGAACAGACGGCGATTTCGATACGATTTATATTCAGGATGTAGTCGATTCGTGACAACCGAACAAACTGTATGGAAAAATTAAGGATACGAAGAAATCCTTAGTCGGCTTCTTTTGCCACCAAATCACCATTAACCGTTGGTGATTACTAGCCGCGTCGTCGAACGTGCCTACAATGAGTATTCAAAAAATAATGACCATGGATTTGGGGGGCAGTTTATTCGGTTTTTGGTTTTGTAGAACTGCTTTGTGTTTGGACCGATCTAGTTTAGGGTGCCTCATTTAAAGGACATCTTTTATGATTTATTAGAATTGCACATCGCACAGCACAGTATGGTTTAAGGCTTAGTTCTAGATTTTCCTAATTTAATGCCCTTCTTTGCGTGAAATTTATACTTTTCGACGGAAATTATCGTTGGTTTTTTCTTTTTCTGTTTGGGTTTTGACTGGAAATTTCACTTAAAACAAAATATTTTTGTGGAAAAATCTTCGCAAAACAAAATAAATTTCTTGCTAAATAAAAAATTTTACAGCTGAAAAATATTTTTTAAAATATTTGTTTTATAGCTGAAAAATCAAAAAAACTGAAAAAAATACTTTCTAGAAAAGCTAGTAAATTTTGACTATGGAAGAAATTTTTTTTTGATGCAGTTTATGGTGCAGAAATTTGTGCTGGAAATAAATTTTTGCCCTAAATTTTGAAAAATTAATAAGATTTTGCTAGAAAAAAGTGTTTACTGAAAATGGCTTGTACTAGAAAAATAGGCGCTAAAAAAAAGTTTCTGCTAGAAAAAATTTTAAAAAAATCTTTTCTGAGAAGAATTATCGCTGAGGAAATTTTTGCTGAAAGCAATTTTTGATAAATCTAATTCCATGGCAACAAAAATTTTTGCTAGAAAAAAATTCAGAAAAAAATATTTTTAGACCGGAAAGAATTTTAGAACTTTTTTTTTGTTTTGCTGGAAATAATAATTATTAAAAAGTATTTCACTGGAAACAATTTTTGATTAAAAAAGTTTGTACTGGAAAACACATACCAGAAAATAATTTTGCAGAGGAAATTTTTGCTGGAAGCAAATTTTCCCAAAATTAATTTGTTTGTAAACAAAATTTTTGATAGAAAAAAAATCCCTAAAAAATTTTTTAATATAGAAAAAATTTGCTGCTAGACTAAATTTTTACTAGAAAAGTTTGTGCTAGAAAAATATTTGGTAGAAAACATTTATATTTTTACGAACAATTTTGATAAAATGCTGGAAAAATCTTCACTGTGAAAGAAATTTTTCTTGGAAGCAATTTTTACCAAAAATAGTATGTTTGCTAGAAGAAAATTCACCTAAACATGTTTTCAATGTAGACAAAATTCTGCTGTAAATAATTATGTGGAAAATAATGTTTACTAAAGAAAATGTTTGCTAGAAAAATTTCCTGCTAGAAATAGTTTTCGATGAAAAGAATTTTTATTAAAAAAATTTTAGCTAAAAAATATTTGATAGAAATTTTTTTTAAATTTCAATAAAAGTTTATGCAAAACAATTTTGTTGGAACAAATTTCTGCTAAACAACATTTGTGCTAGAATATAAATTTGCTAGAAAATTATCTGCTGAGAAATAATTTTGTTAAAAAAATTTGGAAGTTTCTATTGAAACAATTTTTGTACAAAAATAATTAACTTGGCGAAGGAAATTTTTGCAAAAAAAAATTCACTTAAAAATAATTTGCTGGAAAAATTTTGTATCAAAAAATAATTTTGCTGGACAAGTTGTTTGTAGGAAAAATATTTTGCTTGATTAACTTTTTACTAGAGAAGTTTATATTGGAAAATTATTTAATTTTCACATTCAAATATTTTGCTAGAAAAAAATTCACATTCAAATATTTTGCTGTAAAAAATTTTTGGCAGCAAATATTTTGCCGGAAAATTTTTTTAATATAGAAAAAATTTGCTTCTAGACTAAATTTTTTACTAGAAAAGTTTATGGTTGAAAAATATATGCGATAAAAAATTTTACCTATACGTACACATAATAAACATTTTATTTGAACATTTGTCAAATTTAAAAAATAATTTTTCCAAAAATGCTGGAAAAATCTCCACACTGTGAAAGAAATTTTTGTTGGAAGCCATTTCTACCATGTTTGCTAAAAAAATTCATCTAAACCATATTTTTAATATAGACAAAATTCTGCTATACTAAAAAATTTACTAGAAAATTTTCTGCTAGAAATACATTTGCTAGAAATAGTTTTCGATGAAAAGAATTTTTTGTTAAAAATTTTTGCTAGAATTTTTTTTCCTAATTTAAATAAAACTTTATGCAAAAAAATTTTGCTGGAACAAATTTCTGCTAAAGAACATTAGTGCTAGAATATAATTTTGCTAGAAAACTATCTGCTGAGAAATAATTTTATTAAAAAAATTTGGAAGTTTTTATTGAAACAATTTTTGACAAAGAACTTGGCGAAAGAAATTTTTGCAAAAAAAAAGTTCACTTAAAAATAATTTGCTGGAAAAAATTTTTATCAAAAAATAATTTTGCTGGAAAAATTGTTTGTAGGAAAAATATTTTGCTTGCTTAAATTTTTACTAGAAAAGTTTCTACTGGAAAATTATTTGCTAGAAACAGTTTTTTCTTTAAAAATATTTGCTAGAAAAAATTTATGCTAAACGATACTTTGCTAGAATAATTTTTTAATTTCTTCTGGAAACGATTTCTACTAGAAAACACATGACAGAAAATAATTTCTCTGCTGAGCAGAAATTTTGTTGCAGATATTTGGAAATTTTTGTTGGAAGCAACTTTTGCCAACATTAATTTGTTGGTGAAGGAAATTTTTGTTAATTTAAAATATTTTGGCATAAAAAATGTTTGTTAGCTAATATTTTACTGCAAGAATTTTTAGTGTAAACATTTTTTTGCGTTAAACAATTTTGACAACGACAAAAATTTGCTGGAAAAATGTTTCTGGTCGACTAAATTTTACTAGGAAAATTTCTGCTAGAAAACCATTTGCTAGAAAGCGTATTTTTCTACTGAAAAACACTTGCCAGAACATAATTTTACAGGAAAACAATCTAAATTTTTAGCAAAATAAAATTTTGCTGAAAAATATTTTTGGTTAAAAAAAAGTTTTGATAGAAAAAGATTTTTGACTAACAAAATTTTTGTCAAAAAAAATTTTACGGTAAAAGAAATATTTTTGAAACAACATTTTTGCGAGTAAAAATACCAAAATTATTAACAGGAAAACATTTAAAGTGAAAAAAAAATCTAAACATTTCTGGAAAAGGCAACTGTTTTCTAAGAAATTCTCTTTGCTGAAAATATTTTTGTTCAAATAAATTTTCGCTGAACAAATTCTTCCCAAAATAATTTTTGACTATGCAGATTTTTACTGAGAACTGTTTTCAATGGAAAATAGTAAAATTAAACAGAAAAAGTATAGTAATTGTTACACTTGTATCTAGTCAGGTAGTTGTTTTTATTTAATATTTTTTGACCCGTTTTATGAAATAGTAAAATTGGTGTCCTGGCATGTGACTTTGCAAAATGCCATAAACACCGTTATTGTTATGGTCGTATTGTTGAACAATCCTTCTTGAAAAGAAAGTTTGCACTCAGAGACTTTGATCCTTGAATTATCGATATTACGAAAAAATTATTTCAAAGTCTGGCCACGGATTGGGGAAAAACTGTAGTTGGACAGTCAATCTTCTGAACTTGAACTGTGGTGGATTTTGTTTGGGTGTTCGGCTCCATTGGGTATCGATGAGGGGCGACTGATTCCGAACAAAGTTTCCAGTTGTGCTACAAGTATTGTTGGGGGGCAGGGCGAGAGATGGTGTGAGACTTATCCTTTCAATCTTAGGTCGATGAACGTCGGCTTTTTGGCGAATATTTCTTCCTCATTAATATTCTGAACGACATCAAAACTCTGAGTGAAAATGCGATGTAATATTATGCGTCTGTTCGCCAAAATGGATTAATGGCGATGGTGTTGCTTCCAGGAGATTTGTTGTTGGTAGTCCTGATGGTGGCGGTGTTGTGTCCACCAGTATTCCTGCCACTCAGTACACTGAATTCAACAATGGGATTATCGGTTTCGATACTGTTGCCATAAAATGTACTGAAAGTTCGTTAATCTGCCTCTTTTTGTTCAGTTTTTGTAGAATGGTTTTTGGAAGACGATTTCGATGCTGAGGTGGTAGTTGGATTAATTTACCCTTAATCAATTTCACAAGTTAGTGGTGGGTATTCACCTTTTGTTTGTGTCCTTTTATATTCGTTTTAGTGGATATGCTTCTAAATATCCAATGGTGATCTCTTACATAAGTTGGAGACTTTTATTAGTGGGGTGGGGGTGGGGGGTGGTAAACGACTATTTTACATTGTCAAAATATGAATAAATTTTCTAAAAATATCACTTTTATATCGATAGTAAGTAATTTTTAGAGTAAAATAATTCGATAGTCATTTAAGATAATTTATCTCTGATGATTGTAAGTCAATAAATTGTTAAAGTCGGTAAAACAACTCCCCCCTACCAAAAATGGCATTTGATCGCTTAATTTAGGGGAAGTAATCACTTCTTAAGGGAGAAAGTAATTTCAGAGTTCATTTAATTTCAAGAAATGAAACCTTATCGCAGCCGTGCAGTCATATTTACTAGAACTTTTTGTGGTGACCATTATCTGCCATTGGCCAAACAAAAATTCATATTATTCCATCTAATCTACTCTTTCCATTTTATTTATCAACCAAAGTTCAAATTGAAATAATTTTTAATGAATAAATTTGAACTGAAAGAAATTTTACTGAAATTTTTTTTGACCAAAACGGCTTTTTCTGAAATAATTTTTATAAAAAAATTTGACTGAAACAATTTTGACTGAAGCAATTTTGCTGAAACAATTTTGACTGAAATAATTTTTATAGAAATAATTTTTATGGGAAAATTTTTGACTGTGACAATTTTTTCTGACGCAGTTTCGACCGTAATAATTTTGACAACTAATTTTGACTGAAACAATTTTGACTGAAATAATTTTTATGTGAAACATTTTGGCTGCGACAATTTTAACTAGAGCAATTTTGACCGAAACAATTTTGACTGAAACAATTTTAACTATAACAATTTAGACTAAAGCAATTTTTACTGAAACAATTTTTGATTGAACTACTTTTGACTGAAAAGAATTTGACTGAAACAATTTCGATTGAAATAATTTTTACTGAAGAATTTTGATTAAAGTAATTTTAATTAAAGCAATTTTGACTAAAACAAATTTTGAGTAAAGCAATTTTGACTACAAAAATTTTAAGTGAAACAGTTTTGACTGAAATAATTTCAATTGAAAAAATTTTGACTAAAACAATTTTGACCAAAGCAATTTTTACTGAAACAATTTTTGACTGAAACTATTTTGGCTGATGCAGTTTTGACTGAAAGCATTTTGATTTAACAAATTCAATTAAACAATTTTTACTGAAGAATTTTGACTAAAGCAATTTTGACTATAGCTATTTTGACTGAAACAATTTTGACTGAAACCATTTTTTCTGAAATAATTTTTATATGAAAATTTTTGGCTGGACAATTTTTCTGAAACAATTTTGATTGAAACAATTTTCAGCGAAACAACTTTGAGTGAAGCAGTTTTGACTGAAACAAATTTGACTGACACAATTTCGATTGAAACAATTTCGATTGAAGCAATTTGACTGAAACAAATTCAATTGAAACAATTTTGACTGAAACAATTTTGACTGAAACAATTTTGATTGGAACAATTTTTTTGGAAACAATTTCGATTGAAACAATTTTTACTAAAGCAATTTTTAATTGAAACAATTTCGATTAAAACAATTTTTACTTAAGCATTTTGACTGAAATAATTTTCACTGAAACAATTTTGACTGAAATAAGTTTTTCTGAAACAATTTTTTCAGAAGCCATTTATACTTAGTAAATATTTTTGTTATTAGTATTATTTAAAAAAAAATGTCCACACAACATTCTGTAAATAGTTTTAACTAAATTTTTTCATTGGACTATTTTCTCAAAAAAGTTTCCTTTTATTTATTTAGGACAATTTGTTCTTGTTATTAGCTCTGAAATACTTAGTTTTGGAAACAACGCAACCGAAAATTTCAAATAAATCCATTTTTAACAAAAAACAAATTATGTGATTCGAATTTGGAAAGAATATCGATAAGGTAAGGCGATACAAATCAATTTCATGCCTAAATAAACTGAGTACATTTAACCACACAAATTCGGTTCGCATTCATAAATTTTTTATTTCATATAAAATGGGAATTCTTCGTGTATGAATTTTTCTTCTGTCAATTCTGAAAAAAATAAATCGAAAACGAAATTTCAAATTCAGGATTTCCATCATTGAGCAAAATTCGGCTGTTGGGAATAGGCATTCGCAGGGAAACTCTAACTGCAATGGGGTGTGGAGCGACAGAAATAAATTCATATTTATTGGTATAAAATTATTATAACGCAATTTTTCTTATTGCCACAGGGTCGGAAACGCTTCGACTGTGACTGGGGGGAACAATTCTGTTAGTGTGGTTTTGCCTGGCTATCAATCTATTTAGACGGCCCCGAATTTCAATCGACCATCCTCCGCATAGTCATAATCCCTCATAGTTTGAACGATTTTGGTTACAGTAAAAATATTCGTGATCGGCTTTGCATCGGTACGTTGGGAGTATGAACAGTTCAAGTGTTCTAATGGGAAAAATAAACCAATTCTGAAAAATAGTTTTACATTTACAATGGCGAGGACTATTTAGGCGCACGAAACTGGGTGTTGTTTGATCGAATGCATAAAACGTTCGTGGATAAGGGGACGAAGTTCAAAATGCCAGTATTTTAGAAGGATTTGACCATTAATCTGGTCATAAAGTATAGCAAGAGAAGAGAGGGTAGCACGAAAGTAGTTGCTGTAAAAGAGAGATGACAGTTTGGTTGTTGTGAATATGAAAATGGACGTTGCTGAACGTATGCATGCGGAATGTTTGGATGAATAAATGGTTTGTATTTGAAGTAAATCCTGTCCGCAGGGGAGATAATCCAACTGGGGACAATTTACAAGGGTGGCAACATGGGTATCTAAGTATCACCGGCAGCTGAAATAGTGTATCAGATTTTGTTAGACTAGTTGTAGACTGTGTGAGAATGGCAGAGACTGTGTTAGTAAAGGCCAGAATTGGACCAACTGTAAATATTCTCAAGAAAAGTTTCATGAAAAATGAAAGAATAAAAATTATTACAATAAAATACCATTCAAAAGGGGATAAAGTATGACCGACCATCAACAGTAACAATAGTCAAGGACTGTGAATGTCATTTGGGTAGATGTGCCGAAGGGTAGCTACTCTCTAAGAATGAGTTGTTTAGATGGGAATGTTTTTGGGATAAATTACATGATTGCAAATGTTTGAGAATTTAAAGAGATTTTAAGGCTTAAAAATGAAGGAACCCGAAAAGTACTTTTTCAAACATTATCGAAACATTAAGGATGGGAAATTAACTGCTAAAAAGATATTTTAATGGCAGAATAGTAACTGAAAAATTTTTATTAGAAAAAAAGCGTTCACTAAAAAAGTACAATTTTTCTTAAAACAATATTTATTGAGCAATTTTTTTGTAATCAAATTAAATTTAAATCAAAAAAAATGTTTGATATAAGACAATTTCAAGTGTAAAAATTATTAGAGCAATTGTTTACTGGTAAACGTTTTTAAGTGGCAAAAATGTTTACTGGCAAAACTATTTAATGATAAACTTTTATACTGGCAAAAATATTTACTAAAAAAATATTTGGCAATGGTAGTTTTTTGGCATAAAATTCCTTTTACAATGAAGACTTTTGTAAGCAAATATTTCTAACAAAAGGTTTACTGGCAAAAATATTTATTGGCAAAAATATTTACTGTCAGAAATGCTTACTAGAAAAATGGTTTACTGGTAAAAATATTTACTGATAAAAATATTTACTAGCAAAAAAATTACGAACAAAAATGTTTACTGACAAAATGTTTACTGGGAAATATTTTTCATAGCAACAGTTTATTAGCAAAAATTTTTAAGTGGCAAAATGTTTACTGTCAAAAATATTTATTGATAAAAATATTTACTGAGAAAATATTTATGGAAAAAATATTTACTGGCAAAAATATTTAATGGTAAAATGTTTACTGGCAAAATGTTAGCTGACAAAATATTTACTGACAAAAATATTTACTGGTAAAAAAATTTACCGGCAAAAATGTTTACTGACAAAATGTTGACTGGCAAAAAAATTTTCAGGTACAAATGTTAACTGCCAAAATGTTTACCGGCAAAAATGTTTACTAGAAAAAATATTTAATAGCCAAACTGTTCACTGGCAAATTGTTTACTGACACAAAAATTTAATGATAAAAATTTTTACTACCAAAAAATAACTACTGCCGAAAAATATCTACTGGCATCAGCGTTTACCACCAAACATTTTTAACTTGCCAAAATGTTTACTGACAATATGTTTACTGGCAAAAATATTTACTACTAAAAATGTTTACTGATAAAATATTTACGAAAAAAATATATACTGGCAAAAATATTTACTGGCAAATATATTTACTGGCAAAAATGTTTACTGACAATATGTTTACTGGCAAAAATATTTACTATTAAAAATGTTTACTGATAAAATAATTACGAAAAAAATATATACTGGCAAAAATATTTACTGACAAATATATTTACTGGCAAAAATGTTTACTGACAATATGTTTACTGGCAAAAATATTTACTATTAAAAATGTTTACTGATAAAATAATTACGAAAAAAATATATACTGGCAAAAATATTTACTGACAAATATATTTACTGGCAAAAATGTTTACTGACAATATGTTTACTGGCAAAAATATTTACTATTAAAAATGTTTACTGATAAAATAATTACGAAAAAAATATATACTGGCAAAAATATTTACTGACAAATATATTTACTGGCAAAAATGTTTACTGACAATATGTTTACTGGCAAAAATATTTACTACTCAAAATATTTACTGACAAATAAATTTAAGGGTAAAAATGTTTACTGACAAAATGTTGACTGGCAAAAAAATTTTCAGGTACAAATGTTAACTGCCAAAATGTTTACTGGCAAAAATGTTTACTGACACAAATATTTAATGATAACAATTTTTACTGACAAAAAAAACTACTGCCCAAAAATATCTACTGGCATCAGCGTTTACCACCAAAAATTTTTAACTTGCCAAAATGTTTACTGACAATATGATTACTGGCAAATATATTTACTACTAAAAATGTTTACTGATAAAATATTTACGAAAAAAATATATACTGGCAAAAATATTTACTGACAAATATATTTACTGGCAAAAATGTTTACTGACAATCTGTTTACTGGGAAAAATATTTACTACTCAAAGTGTTTACTGATAAAATATTTACGAAAAAAATATATACTGGCAAAAATATTTACTGGCAAATATGTTTACTGGTAAAAATATTTACTGACAAAATGTTTACTGGCAAAAAATTTTTCAGGTAAATTATAACGTTTTTATGTGGCAAAAATATTTACTACCAAAACTGTCCACTGGCCAAATGTTTACTGACAAAAATATTTAATGATATAAATTTTTACTGACAAAAAAATTACAACTGCCAAAAATATCTACTGGCATCAGCGTTTACCAGCAAAAATTTTTGTTCTTATAATTTTTATCGAAAATAATTTTTATATCAAGTTTTTTAAGAATTTTCATACAAAAATTTCTCAAATTTACTGTCGACTATTCAAAATTTATCTTTTCTCAAAATCTTCCATCTTTTCCAACACATGTACAATACTTTTTCCAAGTATCATGACCCATTTTCATATTCCATTCAAGATTATAGTATCACTTCCACCATGACGTCGTACTTTTCCATTTATTTTTTCATACATAATCTAAGCATAAGTTTATGGTAAAATTCTGAGAGGCTACAAAAAAAAAACTTATAATAAGATTTATCCATTTTGAAAGGCTAGAAATAAAAAATGGCCGACAATAAAGCAAAATGAAACCCGTTCATAAATTTTAATAAAAGCGAAAAATATAGCAAAGCCCTAACGGAATGGATTTATTTCTGGTTCCTCGGACTCATTCCACAGCACTGAACACTTCCGGAAAACTATGTTTGTGTGCTTGTTACAGGAGATGGGAATTCGTATACAAAACTTCCATATACAAGGACGTGTGTGTGCATAAAAAAGTTACGGCATTTTTTGGCTGTCTCCCAATCTCTTCTTGTTTATCCTTGGATTATTTCTACTTATACGCATGTGAATATTAGGGATAACATCAACTATGGAATAATTTTACTTTGGGGTTGTTTTATTTTACCTGCTCTCTTATGCATCATTTATGATACTTAAAATACTAGGAAACGCACTTTTCCTCGGTTTAGGTAAAAACAGAAAAAAATGAGTTAATATGTGAAAAAAAATAGTATCTCAAACTAACTATCTTGAGCTTAGGAAGTACTTTCTTAATCGCAGATGATATACACCTTTTTAAACAGAATATTTCGAAAAGGTAATATTTTTTTTTTAGAAAAAAAAAACTTTCCCGCCTAACAAATCAGAATAATTTTAGTTTCACAATATTTTACTTTAAATGAGCTTGTAAGCCTTAAATTTTCATAATTTATAGTAACTCCAAACTATTAAGAATTTTATTACAAAAATTTTATTCGTTTATTTATTTAGCTTATTTTTGTTCGTTCCCCTATCCACCTGATCAAATCCACATTGGGTGGGCATTTCTATTCTGTGAGAGTGCAAATCCTTGATTTATTTATGCCATAATATCAACTGTAAATGTGCATGTGAGTCCGATAGTAAATTCGCATACCTAAAATACCAACAATAATCGTGTCGGCGGGTAAATTGCATTCTCATTTTTGATAAATGACCTCCCATTTGTGGTTGATTGCTGCTGGCTTGTAGGGGGATTTGCACGATGTCGAATCCAAGTATTTGGCATAAAAATTTTCATCAAAAATGTCTACATTAGACCCATTATCATCGACGTTATGGAGACCATCCATCTCTTAAATTTCCCTACTTTTTCAGAAAATTCAACAACAAATGAGATAAAAAACGTGGAAAAACTACTGAAAAATAGAAATTTCGATTCAAATATAAGAAATTTCTAGAAGAAAGATGAGTGAATATTCACCATTTTTATGGCATAGCTGCGGGGGTGGGGAAGTTGTTTTTAACTAAATAAAGAAATAGAAAAATTCTTTACAAGTTTCACCCTCCTAAATTGAGTTTAAAAAAAAAAGCTAAACCGCAATTTGAAATTTATTGAGTTTATTTATTCAATGGAAAGTGGCTTTTTGCCGTTGTGGCATGATTTTTCTTGTAAAGCGTTACAGAATTGACAATTTAACTCCCTTAGTTTGAGTGGAAAATATGAAAACTGGGGTGAAAATAAATTGAACCATTTACAATGGATATGATTGAGTAAAAGTACTCAATTTATTTGGAATTTCTATTTTCAGAAAAAATTTAGTTGATTTTTTAGTGAATAAAATTCTTTTTATGGCGATTTTTTGGTGAACAATTTTGCCACTAAACATTCTTGTCAAAAATAAGTTTTCCTAAACAATATTTTTGTCAGTAAAAATACTTTCCAGTAAAAATGTTTGACCCTAAAAATTTTCTCTAATAAAAATTATATTAGTAAACATTTTTCGGCAATGAAAACTTTTACCAATTAAAATTTTGTTGTGAAAATTTTGCGTTAGTTAAAATTTAACATCAACTTCCCTCCCCCTCATAACCATTCAACAACGTTTTTAGGTTCGTGAACTAAAAATTGTTTAAATAAAAACTGTTTCAATTGAAATTATCTCAGGAAAATATTTATAACTTTTCCAGTATAAATGCATACAGTCAAAATTCTTGTAATAAAAGTTCTTGCAGTAAAAATTCGTGCAGTCAAAATACTTAAATTTTCTGCAGTTAAAATTCACTTCAGTATAAAATTATTTTTGTAAAAATTGATTTTGTAGAATTTATTGCAGTTAAAATTGTTTCAATAAAAATTGTTTAGGTAAAAATTTTTTCTGCAAAAATTCTTTCTGTTCAGAAATTATTGTAGTTGCAATTCCCTAAAAAATTTTCTAGCAGAAATTCTTGTAGTTAAAATTTCGTATAAAATTTTAGTTAGTTAAAATTCAACATCACCTCCACTCCCCCTCATAACCGTTCAATAACCTGAAAATTCTTTCAATACAAGTTTTTACCAGCAAAACTTTTAATCAATAAAAATGTTTGCCAGTAAACAATTGTGCCAGTAAAAATTTTTCGATTTTTTATTGAGAATTCTTACCGGTATAGATTTTTACAAGAAAATATTTTTGGTAGTAAAAATTCGGTCAGTAAAAATGTTCAGCAAAAATTGTTGAAGTCAAAATTTTTAACTATTATCATTTTTGTCAGTAAAATTTTGCCAGTAAACGTTTTTGGCTGTTAACATTTTTGCCACTAAAAGATTTTTTTATTCATAATTTTTGTGAGTAAAGCTTATAACTGGCAAATATTTTTGGTAATAAAAATATTTGTCAGAAAAAAATCTTGCCAGTAAACAATTTTTGTCAGTAAACAATTTTTGCCAGTAAACATTTTTTGCTTATAAAATTCTTCTCAGTAAAAGTTATTTTTGTCAGCAAATATTCCTTCAATTGAAATCATTTCATTGAACATGTTAGCAGTTAAAATTGCTTCAGTGAAATTGTTTTAGTAAACCATTTTTAATTGTAAAAACTTTTGCTAGTGTAAATATTTTCCAGCTAAAATTTTTATCACTTAAATATTTTTAAGTATAAATCTTGCCAGTAAAGTGGTTATTTAGTGATTATTTTTGCCAATAAAAATGCTTGCCAGCGAAAGTTTTTGACAGCAAACATTTTTGGTGGGTAAAATTTTTTGGCAGTAAACATTATTTGCTAATAAATTTTTTTTCAGTTAAAGTTCTTGCCATTAAAGCCATTTACTAGTAAATAGTTTTGCCGGTAAAAATTCAAAATCATTTCATTGAACATTTTTTTTTTATTTTTTTTATTTGATAGGTTTCATTTCTACATTATACATTATAACACATATACACATAGTTATGAGACACAGTCGCTCCTATGGAGCATATAGCGGCACAGAGAATACACGTCTCTAGTTGGTGGTAGAAGGCTTCTTTTTGTTGGCGTCATCATCTAACTTCGGTTGGGGCATAGAGCACTGCACGATGGTGATGTTTCGGAACTTCGAGTGGAGCCTGGCTGTCAGAAGGCGGTCGGAGACCGGTTTGTAGCCCATGAGAGATCTCTTTTTGCGTTGGCCGATAGGATCAATCCGACTCCACAGTGGTGGCCGCTGTCGTTGCCGCTGTAGATGAAGTGTTCACCCGTCTGAGTTGTGAGGGCTCCCTTGATGTTTCCACCTTGTCTCGAAGATTCCCAGGATGTCGAGGTTGTAAGCGTTTTTTGGGAGAGAAGCCAGTCGAGAAGTTTTTGGGAGAGAGTCCCGCATGTTCCAGGTACCTATTCGGGCTGTTCGATGAAAACCAGATGAGTTTTTTTGCCTGAGGTACGATCCGGTTGTTTCTTCTAGTGCTGTTTCTTGATAAGGTGATTTTTTTTATAGCTTGCGGCTTATCAGGCCAGCGAAGTAACCTCCAGTGACGTTGGGAACCCTACGGACTACATATAAGGCTTGTAGTCGGCCTCTCACCCTGGCACCATGCCGAGATGGCGGCAGCGGGAATCGAACGCGCTACCTACCAAGTGTGAGTCGGTCGACACACACACGGTTAAATCTGCGGTACGCGGTGTTCCCAAGCGGTAATCCATCCAAGTACTAACCACGCCCAGTCCTGCTTAACTTCGGTGATCGGACGAGAACCGGTGGATCCAGGACGGCACAGCCGCAACATTTCATTGAACATATTAGCAGTGAAAATTTTTGCCAGTAAACAATTTTTTCACAGAATGATTTTTTAGTAAAAATCCTGCCAATAAAGCGATTTATTAGTAAATATTTTTGCCAATAAAAATGTTGGTCAGTGAAAGTTTCTGGCAGCAAACATTTTTGCCAGTAAAATACTTTATAGTAAAACTATTGACTATTAAAAATGTTTTTCAATAAAAATTTTGACAGCAGAATTTTTTGCCAACAAGAGTAAATTTTAGTAGTCAAAATTTTTGCAAACAGAAATTTTCGTCAATGACGTGCAAATATTTTTTCCGGACAAATATTGGCCAGTCAAACGCATTTGCCAGTAAAATTTTTTTTCTAATGAAAATATTTAACCATCAAAAATTTGTGCAACGAAAATTTTTTTGCCACTAAATACTTTTTGCCAATAAAAATGTTTACCAACAAAAATTTATGCTAACAAAATTTTTTGACCACTAAATATTTTTGTCATTAAAATTTTTTTGATAATAAACATTTTTTAAAGCAAAAGGATTCAGCAATAATAATTGTTGATAGTGTTTTTACCAAATTTTTGCCATTAAATTCTTTTATAATAAATACTTTTGTAAGCAGCACATATTATGCATTATTTGTTTGCTCTATTTCGTTAGTATTTATTTATCCTTTTTTTGTTATTGATAATTAATTTTCTTCCTTTAAATAACTTTCAGTAATTTTGTATAAAATTGACAACAATTTCCTCTTTCTTCCATATCGCATAGACTCATTCGTATCTACCCATAATGACACTGTGGGTTTGAAGAAGGCTATCCATTCGACCCAACATGAATTTTTACTTAACGTACTATCTCGCCGGACAATCATAGCTTAGAATTGAAGCTTCTTGTCTAATTTATCAAACATTTGCTATCCAATGTCCAGACGTATCTATTTTCATATTCTTTTCAAGATGGTATATATTTTTCTGACCAACAACCCCTTTTAACTAAAATAAACTTTACGCCATCGGATAATTTTCGCAGCTACTTCTGTGAGTTGCACATGCATGGCAATGGAAACTTTTCGTAACCATTAGACTATGTTATCTACGAATCTATCCATTATTATACAGTCAAGTATGTATTTCTATAGTTTATGATAAGTTTGCGTTCTTTGTTTATGCATTTGCTAAACAACCCTTTTAGTGGCCGTTTCGAATATCTTGTATCGAAGTCCTTATGCACGTCTTTTACATGTTGATGATCTCCCATTTCAGTAAACTAACCCGTTCTGTTGCAGAATAAATTCAGATCTGAATGGGGTGTTTGCGATGATACGAAAAAAAAAAATGTTCGCAGATCGATTAATTGATCAAGAGGAATGGACATGGTTGATAAGTTAGTCAGCATGCAGTGTTGTTAGGCGAGCGATAGTCACGCGGATCCCCGCACACGTTGAATAGTTCTCAGCCTGACACTCGATGGTCGGTCCTTTGGAAAGGATTCTTCAAGATGTAGGCAAATAGAGTGAGTCAGTCGAATATGATATCGCTACCAATTTCCAAAGACAGCAGTTCACCATTGGACAGGAAAGGGTTTAATGTGTGCTGTTTACTTACTCGGTTGTCAGCAAAGTCCGATAGAGAAGGAAGGAAACTCATAGCGCTGATATTTAAGCTAAGTAAAAGCAACCCTGTCAGTGCCATTAATAAAAGGGTTTGACGGTATGACATGACAAAATTCAACGCCATTTTTACTCCACTTCCTTCCCTCGAACTCGTCGTCATCAACATTTCTTTTTACCATGCACTAAGGCTTAGGTTTTATTATTTCCTCAATTTTTGTGATTATTTAAGTCTTTGCTATTCATGCTCATGAAACTTTTTCAATGCTCACAATCTACACGGTCGGTCGTGGCAATACTTTTTTCGCTTCTCCATCCTAATGTCCGATAGTGTTAATAATTCGACATTCCCGTCCTTGCTTGTTCTGCCATACAAGATTACGTTATTTTGTTTATGCGCGTAAAAGGGTAAATAAAGTACAAAACTCATCAATCATAATTTTTACGATGAGTCATATTCCGAACGCATTGAAAAACGAATGAAAAATTATTCCATCACAGCTCCAGAATCCTAGCCCAGTTAGACAGTGTGAATAACGAAAGGCAAAAAGGATGAATTTTGTTAATACTGAACGGATACCCTCAGTAAACTCTTGATAAATATTAAAAGGTATCATAACGAAAGGACTTCTTCTTCGATCGGTGCTCCTCTACCCAACTTGAAGGTTGATCAAAAATTCTGAAATATCAGAAATAACGCGATTGATGGCTTTTTCATGTATTCGTAATGTATTGATTCTGTTGTAGTTGCTGTTGTTGGTGATTTTTTGATTTTTATTAACTTAGTAAGCGTATTAATGAATGAACAGAATACACAGGCATCAAGAGTCCTCCTCGCCACCTTCAGGAGTTCTTCTGTCCATATTAGATTAGATTTCAATGTAAGATTTTTGACAAATCATTCTTTGGCTTTTATATTTAATATTGAGAAAATGTACTATAAGCCACGAGCCATGAAAATCAGAATTTGTGAATTCTTATTTTTGAAAAATAATTTATCTACTTTAAATTTATTACAAATCAAATCACGACAAAAATTCTTTCAGTAAAATTTCGTTCAGTGAAAATTTTCACTGTAAAATGCTTGCAGTAAAAATTCTGTCTGTAAAAGTTCTCTTAGGGAAAATTCATTTAGATAAAACGGTTTCAGTAAAAATTATTTAACTAAATTAATTTTGTAAAAATTCTTTCTAATGTGAAATTATTGCAGTTGAAAAAAAAATTCCGTCAAAAAATTTCTTGCAGAAATTCTTGCAGTTAACAATTTTTGAAACTGAATTGTTTGAGTAAAAATTGTTTTAGCAGAAATTCCTGCAGTCAAAAGTTCGTGTAGTAAAAGTTCTTGAAGTAAAAACTTTCAGTAAAAAACGTTTCAATAAAAAATTTTACAGTAAAAGGTCTGGCAGTTAAAATAGTTTCGGTTAAAATTCGTTTCACTAGTAAAAATTGTTTAAATAAAATTAATTTTGGCGTGAAAATTCATTTTGTAGAATTTATTGCAGTTACATTTTCGTGTAGTAAAAATTCTTGCAGTTAAAATTGGTTCGGTAAAAATTGTTTTATTAAAAATCATGTGAGTAAAAATTGTTTCGATGAAACTTGTATTCAGTGGAAATTCTTTTTATGAAAATTAGTTTTCTAGAAATTCTTGCAGTTAATTTTTTGCGTAGTAAAGTTTCGTGAACTAAAAATTGTTTAAATAAAAACTGTTTCAATTGAAATTATATCAGGAAATTTTTTTCCATACAAATAATAACCTTTCCAGTATAAATGCCTGCAGTCAAAATTCTAGTAGTAAAAGTTCTTGCAGTCAAAATTCTTATACTTAAATTACTTGTAGTTAAAATTCACTTCAGCAGAAAATTCTTTCTGTAAAAATTGATTTTGCAGAATTTATTGCAGTTAAAATTGTTTCAATGAAAATTATTTTAGTAAAAATTTTTTCTGCAAAAATTATTGCAGTTCAAAATTTGTATAGTCAAAGTTCTTGCAGTAAAAATTATTTTCATTCTTTTATCTAGAATCTTTTGTGTAGAAATTCTTGGTCAAAATCGTTTTTGGAAAAATTAAATCAGTAACGTTCAGTAAAAATTCGTGCAGTTAGAATTTTTTTAGTAAAAATATTGTCGATAAAAACTGTTTAAGTGAAAATTCATTCTGCAAAAATTATTGCAGTTAAAATTTTATACAATAAAAGTTTTTGATGTAAAAATTGTGTCAGTAACAATCTTTAATTTAGAAATTCTTGAATTCAAAATTGTTTTTGGAAAAATTAAATTAGTAACAATTCTTACAGTAAAAAAATAAAAATTCCTTTCGTAAAATTTCGTTCAATAAAAATTCTTGCAGTCATAAATTCTTGTACTAAAAGTTCTTGCAGTTAGAATTGTTCCAGTAAAAACTGTTTTAAAAAGAATATTGTCGATAAAAATTAGTTTAGTGAACATTTCTTGTGCAAAAGAAGAAAATTCTTGCAGCTTAAATTTTGTGTATGAAAATTTTTTGGCTTTTTAAGGAAAAATTCTTTCTGAGAAAAATTTTCTGCAAACATGTTTATCAAAATTTTTTAAGTAAATATATTTTTGTGGTGTAGAAGCACTTTAATAAGAAGTGATACTTTTAGCTGCAAATTCGATCCCCCAATAAATTTATTATTAACCAAATAAGGGTTGGTCACATAACAAAAAAATATCTATTCACGTTATATAATTTTTTGGTCTGTAAACATTGTAGTTTTGGGTCTGTCAACATCAGTTCTGGGCTATTTTTGGGCCAATATTGACAATATTTTTGATAATTGCCTGTTACTGGATACCAAGTTTTACTATTTTTGTAAATAAGCATCTCGAAATATCTTAAAATAATTGATACTAACGGGATATATGGTGGATAATAGGGGCTAAGAAAAAATATAATATTTATTATGAATGTACAAAAAAATTTCTTTTTACTTTTTTAATGAAATTTTTTATTTTTCAACCCCTATAAAAAAAAATCCAGACTGCCATCTTGACGGTAATTTGATTGGACTTGTCATTTCCATTTCTGTTGTGCACTCGTGGACGGATTCAGATTTCGATTCAGATTCGTCCATTGTAATGTGATTGTGTCCAGTCCATTTCTATTTGTATTCCTGTCAATTCCTCTTCTATGCCTTTGGCCATTTTTGTCCTCTCACATATAAAAAAAAGCTCAAAAAAAGTAAATAAAAAAAATTTAGAGCTATGGAAATGCTATGGATTCGGATATGTACCCGGTTTGGGTCCATCATCATTACCAGAGTACAGAATAAGAACTTTCAAATCGAAACGTCCAAAGTATGGACAATCTTGGGGGGTTGGTCACCACACTCGTAATGGTCTTTTCAAAACTTCTCCACCCCCTCCTACCACCCCCTTTTCTCCTGACCATCTTCTTTGTCGAATGTATTTATTTTAGGTTTATTTTTTTTAGGTTTACTAGAGTTTTTTTTTTTTTTTGGTATTCTTTTAGCAATGGTGCAAGTACAAATGGAATGATGGACATCGACTAATGTGAATATGGAAACCAAATGTAGGAGGGAGAAAAATTTGGATATAAAAAAATTGCAAAGCCTACAAACTGAATTGGACATTCTACTATGCACACACTAGCTCAGAATGTAATCATGAACGTATGGACTTGTTTCAGCTCCAAAATACGTGAATTTAGCGAAAAAAGAACGAAGAAAACTACCACATATACACACACACACACACACAGCATACCTCCTTGATTCCAAGCTGAAAGGCAAACTGAAGAGATCTAAGAAGAAAGCTGGCAACTTTTACTTTTTCTTAACATTCTCGTTGTTGTTGTTGTTGTTGTTGTTACTGGTTTTTTTTTTGTTACGTTTTTTATTTGCAATAAGAGGGTGCGTTCCATTAGAATGATTGAATTTATTCCATTTTGGATTGTATTCCATTCGAAGTTCATTTTTTTTTTTTGCTGGCTTTTTATCTTTTCAGGCATGTTTTCGAAGAGTATTTTTTTATGTACAATTTCTTTTTTGGGAAAAAAAAACTGTCAAATATTGGAACGGGGGAGGGGGGGGGGTGAATATGGAATGGTTGAAAGTAAGGCAGATTGAGAAGTTACCCAAACTAGTAGGTTGGGGTGGTTTCGACGTGTATTTTTTCATCAGTTTATACGAATTTATCCAAAGTAAAGTCATACAATGGTTAAGAATGATAATAGCAACGACGAGGGTTAAGTGAAAAGTGTAAACATCTATAATAAAAAAAAAAAAAAATACTAAAACTTTAAGATCCTCTGTAAAAGGAAAGAATAAAATATTTCTTGAATATAAATACAATTTTATATAGTAAGAAAAAATGAAAGTCCAGAAGAAAAAGGGAAACGAGAGACACCACCAAATGAAAATGTTAAAATTGCCAAGTCGCAGTTCTACTAATTTTTCCTTCTCTCGGATTGGAATTTATTTTGATATTTATTTCCATTTCCGTTCCGTTCGTTTATTTGTTTAATTTTCCACCTCTCTTCAAACTACTCCCCCCTTCCCCCTGTGCCAATGCTATCCACAAACCATCGATTTGGTCTTGCACAATTCTATTTGAGTAGACAATTTTGAGAAGGATCTAATATATACAAGGACTTTGTTAGTTTAGTTACGTTTTGTCCTTTTTAATATTTTCAGTCTATTTTAGTGTAAATGTCATTTGCTTCGTCCTTTTTTGGTATTCACTCAACTCTGCCCCTCGTTTCCACTATCACACTGGGCCACACTCGTATCCGTTTTTTTTTTGCTTCTCCAATATTGGAATACTTTTGGACACTAATGAATTCATAGCAAATATACAATTTAATATATTAACTAAGTTTACGTAGAGTATAAAAGAGAAGATAAAAGGATACCAAAAATGAAATTCAGAATTTCCAATTGGAAATAATAGTTAGAAAAAAATCCGAATCGTATTTGTTTTGTAGATGCTGGTGAAAAAAAGGAAAATGAGCTCTCTTAAAATAATATAAATAATGAAAGAGGGTACAATATAAAAAAAGATGAAAGGAGAGAAAAAAATAAAGAAAATGAATTGATTCGTAAAAGCATCGTAACATTTTCCGAATTTGAATTGCCAACTATTTATGCTCCAGAAGATTGTACGGGTGTCCAGTCCACGTTGTATTGGCAAGGATCACGTCAAGTTGAGAGGGTGTTGACAGTCGAGTTTGAGGGGGTAATTTCCATGTGACATAACCTTTTTTTATTTTTTCGGGGGATGCATGCCGTCGGGATGGGCTGAGGCCTAAGAGCAACCCTTAATCAAAGGACGAAAATAAATACAAGTGAGAATTTACATAAATCAATCAATCATTGGCATATTGGGATGGAATGGTTAGTGTAAGGACCTAAGGACTATGGTGTAAAGCAGGACCAAGTAAAAAATAGTGTTTTCGATACCATTTCGATAGGTTAGGGATGATGATGCTGGAGATCAAGGGGATGTCCGTCAATTTTTTTTTTTTTTTGGTGCCTTTTTGGTTTTTTTTTTTTATCTGGAACTGATGATAGGCTAGGCAACAGTCCATGAACACATGTTTCCGTCGAACGTGTCAAGTTGAACTCGGTTGGGACCATCGGACGGAGCCGTTAGTGTCTACGGCCAGTTAGGTGGCCAAGTACTTTCACTTATTTTGGGCATGAGTATGCATGAAATTCGAACAGAATGGCCAGAACGGAAAACGGTTGCCAACGAAGTCATCTCCAGTCCAGGACATCATTTTTCATCCATTTAAGTTGGTGTATTGCAGACGTGAACAAGAATAATGACGATTTTAGGAAACTTTGACTAACAATGAATGAACGGGAACAGGAACGGGAACGGGACCGGGGATCGAATCGAACTGAGCCGACGTTCTTTTGGGAGTTCTATGCAATCCTTGAAAAATCAAAATGAATTTTCTCACTTCGACTTCATTGAAAAGTTTACTTACACACTTAGTATGTTCTGTGATTGAATTCACCCTGATTTATGTCGAAAATAACATGATTGATTTTTTGGATATTTCTTTTTTTTTATTTGCTTATTTAACGAATTATAGTAAGTATAGTCTTTTATATGAAAAGAATTCATAAATATTCCTTTTAAATGTTGTCAAAGATTACTCGAAGTAGAAATGAGAAAATTAATGCTTATTTATTTATTTTGTATTTATGATAATCGAATGAGAATAGTTTAGATGCACTTTCGAAAATTGATAGAAAAGCTTATGTTCGTGGGAATTTTCATTTTGGTCAGTTTTAAATAAGTACAAAAATTGCTATAATATTTTGGTATGCAACTTTTTAATATAATTTTCGCTAAAAGTATTTATAATTTTGTAAACATTTTCTAGTAAAATTATTCAGTAAAATTTGTTTTGTGAAAAGTATTTACAATTTTGTAAAAAATTTCTAGCAAAATAGTCCAGTAAAATTTGTTTTGACCTTAAAAAAATCTTCCAATCAAGAAATAGAAATTGTCAAAAACACCATTTTTAAATTTGAAATTTTTCAAAATACAAAAAAAAATGTAGGATAAATTTTATAATAAAAATTTTCTGGTAGAAATAATTTAGTAAAAATGTTACTTGTAAAATTACTCGTATTTCTAGTAAAAATTGTCTGGCAAACATTTTCTTGTAAATATTTTTTGATTAAAATTCTCCTATTTTTATATTGTAATTATTTTCTAGTAAAAATTCTGTATATGAAATTTTTCTAGTAAATATTTTTCTTGTAGAATTTTTTTAAGTTAAAATTTTTCTAACCAACATTTTTTTATGTAGATTTTTCTTTATAGGAAAACGTATTTTTTTAGTAAACATTTTCGAGTAAAACTAAAATTTTCAAATAAAAAAATTTTCTTGCAGAAATTTCAAATTAGAAAAATTTATTTTCTGGTAATAATTTTTCAAGTTCAAATTTTTTTAGTAAAAGATTTCTGACTAAAATTGTCCAGAAAAACTTTTCTAGCAAAAAATTTTTTTTATGTAAATTGTGCAAGAACATTTGCACAAGTTTTCTATTAGAATTTTGTTTATAAACATTTTTCTTGCAGAAAATTTCCTTGTGAAAATTGTTCTAATAGAAAATTTCTTGTAAAACTTTTTCTGTCAGATATTTTCTTCTAAAAGGTATTCTAGAAGTTATTTTTGTAGTAAATATTTTTTAATAGAAATTTTGTAGTAACTAGCAGAAATTTGTCCAGTAAAAATTTTTGTTGGTAAACATTTCAAAGTAAAATGTTTTCTAATGAAAGATTTCTAAAAAAATTGTGCATTAAAAATTTTTTAATAAACGTTTGCTTTTGTGGTTATTAGCAAAGAAAATTTAATTTGAGAACCATTTTGTAGTAATTATTTTTTAATTTTAAATTTTCTAGCAAAAAGTCAACATTTTTTGGTAGTAATTTTCTAGTAAAAATCTTCGGGTAAGCATCTTCGGGTTAAGAGAATTTTTACTAGTAATTATTTATCAAGTTAAAATTTTTCTAGCAAAAAAGTTTTCTTATACAAATTTTAAATTAAATATTTTCTACCTAACATTTTCTAGTAAAAATTTTTCTAGTAGTATTTTTCTTATAAACATTTTTCTAGCAGAAATTTTCTTATAAACATTTTTCTAGCAGAAATATTCTAGCAAAAATTTTTCTAGCAAGAATTTTCTGTTAAGTATTTTCTAAAAACTCTTTTCTTCTTAAAGGTTTCTAATAAACTTTTTTTTATGTAAATTGTGCAAGAAAATTTTTTTAGAAGAGAATTTCTTGTAATTGTTTTTGAAGTTCAAAGTTGCTAGCAAAAAGTTTTTTAGTATAAATTTTGAATTCAACATTTTCTGTCAGTAATTTTCTAGTAAACATTTTTCTAGCAGAAATTTTCTGCTCAGCATTTTCTAGCAAATAGTTTTTAATGTCTAAAAAATAATGTTTTGAGAGAATGTTTACTAGTAATTATTTATCAAGTTAAAATTATTGTAGCAAAAAGTTTTCTAGTAAAAATTTTTCTAGCAAAAATTTTCTGGCAAGCATTTCCTAGAAACAATTTTCTTTTAAACGGTTTCTGATAAATTTGTTCATTAAAAATTTTCTAGCAAAAGTTTTGAATTAAATAAGTTCTAGTAGAACATTTCTAGCAAAAACTTTTTTGTGAAAGTTTTTCTAGCAGAAATTTTCTAGTCAATATTTTCTAGTAAAAAATTCCTGGTCAATATTTTACTTACACAAATTCTTCTAGAAAAATTTCTTTGGGAGACATTTTCTAGTCAAAATTTATCCGATGGAAATTTTCTGGCAAAAATATTTCTAGTAGATATTTACTATTAAAAATGTTGCCCGCAGCAATTTTCTTGTCCAAATTATTGAGAAAAAATTTTCTTGTAGACATTTTTAAGAAAATATGTTACTTATTATAAAATATTAGCAAAAATGTCTCTGTCCTGTTTTTTGGTAAAAATATAAAATGCAAAGAATTATTTTCATATAAAAAAATACGTACAGAAAATACTGAAGAAAAAAACTAATAAAGAATAAAAAACATTCCATAACTTCTAATCTAATAAATCTGATTTGAAATAGAAAAAAAAACACTTCAAATTTCTAAGACGGAACTCAAATTTATTGCAAGAAAATATTTCAAAGAATTTCAAAAGTTCAGAAAGGCATTTCCCTTGAAGTTGGAGGGAGAAAATGAACGAATAAAATAACCCCAAAAATGATGATAAACAAAAGTGTGCAAATCCACTTTCCTTCTCAATTTATATATTTTCTTAAAATTTCTTCCAAATAGGAGGGGGATAATTTTTCTTCACAATTTTCTGTCCTTTTTTCTATAGGAAATCTTTGTGTACTGGCCACCCTTTTGAACTAAGTCTGTTAATTCGCCCAGGGCCAATCGTACATTGAATAGAAAATTTATGGAAAAAAAGGAAAAAAGAATCGAATACAAAAACTCGCAAATTTAACAAAGTTTACAAGCGATTTAAAATCATTTTATCTCAACTTTGAGTCCTTATTTAGATAGAATTACAATTTTTCCTTCTTTTATAATGAAAGCAAAAAGATAAATAAATAAATGAGGGTGTTTGAGAAAGTGGGCTTTTCAATCATTTTGTTAGTTTTGGCTACAGAATAAAAGACTGAAGAAAAAAATTACATAACAGCAAAAAATCTGGCAAAAAAGTAAAATCCTAAAATACGGAAATAATAGTCGCTGAACAGTATCAAAAAAAATCCTAAGGGATAATCTCCAATATTAAATTCACTGAAGGATTTTCAATGTTGCTGATAAGTAAGGGTGGATGGAACCGTATTCAGTGATGTCTGGGAATATCCTCACAAATATAGGTACTCATATTCATTTTTCTGTTTATTTTGCTTGTTTCCATAAGCGTGCCTATGCAGTAAATGCTTTGTTTGCAAATTTATCCTAAAACTGTTATAAATAAAGTGTTTGTGCTATGTTCTAATGAGATTCCGATTAATATAATATGATTGTACCTTTGCTGAGGTTTTTCTTAGCATTAAACATTTTGCAGGTCAAAATTTTTGCCAGTAAACATTTTTGGTAGCAACTTTTTTCGCCATTCAAAATTTTTGTTAGGAAAAATGTTTGCTATTAAAAGATGTCGCCTTCGAAACCTTCACAAAACAAATGTTTATCAGCAAAACTTTATGCCAGTACAAATTTTTGGCAACAAATATTTTTGGCATTAACAATTTTTACTACAAAATATTTTTGGTGGTTAATAATTTGCCCGTCAATATTTCGATTGTTTGTCATTAAAAGTTGTGGCTTTAAAAAACCTTCACCACAGAAAAAATCTTTGCCATTAAAAGTTGTGGCTTTAAAGAACCTCCACCAAAAAAATGTTTAACAGCAAAAATTTGTGCTATGAAAAAGTTTTGCCGCCAAACATTTTCTGGCATTAACAACTTTTACAACAAAAAATTTATGCTAGTTAATAATTTGCCCATCAATATTTTTACCAGCATGAATTTTTGCCGATTAAGAGTTTTGACACCACAAACATTGTGCCAGTAAATATTTTGCAGGTCGAAATATTTGCCACTAAACATTTCTGGTAGGACAAATTTTTGTCATTGAAAGTTTGGGTCTTAAAACCCTTTACAAAAAAAGCTTAACAGCAAAAATTTGTGCCATCACAAAGTATTGCCGCCAAGCATTTTCTGTAATCAATATTTTTGTCATTAACCACATTTGCCACAATATTTTTTTGGCTACACAAAATGTTTGCTAGTTAATAATAATATTTATACCAGCATACATTTTTGGCAGTAAAGAGTTTTGCCACCACAAACATTGTGCCAGTAAATAACTTTGCTAATAAATAAAATTTATGCCAGTAAACATTTTTGGTAGCATCTTTTTTCGGCATTCGAAATTTTTTGTAGGAAAACTGTTTTCCATTAAATGGTTGGATCTTAAAAACCATCACCAAAAAAATATTTCTCAGTAAAATTTTATAATTTTTGCCAGAAAATGATTTTGGCAATAAAAACTTTCCGGTAAATATTGTTTCCAGCAACATTTTTTTGTAAAAGTTTTTGCCACTTTAAATTTTTGGCAGTAAACATTTTTTTAATAAAAGTTTTACAGTTCAGAAACTGAAAGAACATTACTTTTTTGGTAGTAGCTTTTACTAAAATAATGAATTTCAAATAAATCGTCACTTCTTAGTTATGCGGTAGAAGTTTGCTCCCTTTTAATCCACCACAGCCATTATGAGCGTGTATCTTTTACAATTTCTACTTCGTTCAATGCAATTTCGTTCTTAACGCTTTATTTGCCTACGTTTCAGGTCTCTTTCCGTTTCGTATTCATCTTGAGTGCTGGTGTATTTTCGGTAAATTGTAGCAAAATCAAAATTATGCTTGGATTATAATTCGGAACAGACACGTGAGGGTTGGTAAGTTAACCAATACTTTCCCAATGGGGAAGCAAGATAAAAAGGCAAAAGAAAGATCTTGCCTTCACTTGTTCGTGTGGGGTGCGTCACTCAACAGTCAAATCAATTCCGCATTCTTGTTGTCATGCGATGCGAAATCACTAGACAATCCCCAACTATCCACCCTTTGTTCAATTTGCTCTGCAATAACAGACACCATGATAGGTTCCCCTTTTCCGATTATGTTTGCGAACTAGTCGCAGTTCAATACTCTTGTTATCAATTGTAAGGAAATTCTTATCCTCCTCCGAGCAGCTTTTTTTCGAAATTGGAGTATGGATTCTCCATTTTTTTCAGTTGTATTACTTCTACTCCTTCATATTTACTCATATTTCTAATTTAGTTTCAATACAAATTATAATGTTTATTAAGTAATCAATATTATATGAAGACAGATTAGGGAAATCAAACAGAAAAATTGAAACCATGAAAATAATAATGTTTAATATTGACTTCCGAAAGGACAAAAGGTAAGAAAAGTTATTCATTTTAATTTGTTTCATATTTTCAAAAATATAAAAAAAATAATATTTAAAGAAAATCTTATTAGAAAAGTAGAAGCTATATCACTTTTGCGCATAATATTAACCAATGAGATAGTTTCTTACCAAAACTTCCAAACTTTTTCGAAATGAAAACTTTTAATGGAATAAATAATGATTAATAATGAACAATTTATTAAACAAAGACAAATAAGACAGGATCGGGAAAGTTTTTCTAAATTTTTCCTTGACTATTTTCATTTTAATTTTAAATTTAAAATTAAATTACTTTTTAAACTATATTAATATTATGTAATTTCCAAACAAATTAGGAATAAACTTTTTCAAGCATAAATTTGCAGTTAAAAATTGTTTTAGGTTAAAATTGGTTCAGTTAAAATTTTCAGTAAAAAATCGTAAAGCAACACCTTTTTTAAGAAAATTTTTTTCCGAAAAATGTGTTCAGGTAAAATTTGTTCTTCGAGAATTCGTTGCGAAAAAATGTTATTCGTAAAAATTCGTTCAGTTTAATTTGTTCTCTTAAAATTGGTTCAGTAAAAATTTGTTCTCTAAAAATTCGTTCAGTAAAAATTTGTTCTGTCAAATTTTCAGTAAAAAATCGTCCAGGGAAAATTTTTTCTTTACAAATTCATTCAGTTAGAATTCGTTTAGTAAAAATTCGTTGAGACAAAATATGCTCTCTTAAAATTCGTTTAGCCAAAATTTATTGTCTTAAAATTTGTTCATTAAAAATTCGTTCAATAAAAATTTGAGAAATTAAGATTTGTACAGTAAAAATATGTTCTTTAAAAATACGTTCCGTAAAATATTTTTCTATATAATTTGTTCGTCAAAAATACGTTTAGTAAATTTTCATCCAGTAAATATTTGTTTACTAAATATTTCTTAACTAAAAATTTGTTCTTTAAAAATTCGTTCGATTAGAATTCGTTCAGTAAAAATTAGCTCAGTAAAAAATCGTTCACTAAAAATTCGTTCAGTTAAAATTTCTTCTCTTAAAATTCGTTTAGGCAAAATTTGTTCAGTTAAAAATTGATTCGCGAAAATAAATTGTCCATTAAATATTTGTTCAGTAAAAACAAGTTCCGTAAAAGTAACAATTCGTTTAGTAAAAATTGGTTCTTTTACAATTTGTGTATCAAAAATTCTTTGGTCAAGAAAATTTTTTCGTAAAAAATTCGTTCAGTAAAAATTTGTTTGCGAAAAATTTTTTCAGTAAAAATTTGATCTGTTAAAATTCGTTCAGTAACAACCCGTTCAGTAAAAATTTGTTTAGTAAAAATTTGTTTGCACAAATGTTCGTTCAGTAAAAATTCGTTTAGTAAAAATTTGTTCTTTAAAAATTCGTTCAGTGCAAATTCGGTCAGTAAAAATTCGTTCACAAAAAATACGTTAACGTGCCCTGATTAAGCGACACTGAGAGTCTGTGCCTTGTACGTAATGGCCTCGAGTTCGAATCCTGGATGTGAGATACACAGGGTACCCTTTAGTTGCCACCAAATGGTATACTGCAGTACAAATGTTACTAAAAACGAGCTCCCAAAAAAAAATTGATCAGTAAAACTTTTCAATAAAAATTGCCAGTCAAAATTGTATTGAATTTTTTTTAAAATTTTAATTTTCCATGAACTAGTAATTTTTTATATATCAACCGACCATTTTGTCAGATCAATTTCAGGAAAGAGAAAGAGACAGTATTCTTAAAATAAAAAGCAACAGATTGTGTCAGAAGTTAGTGAGATATACTCTTAGTTTCTTGGTTCTATATCACATTCTCTTATCTTTAGAGTTTGCATAGAGGGTTGATATCAACGTAATCACACTGGTCACATTCATTCTTATTTATAAACTTCAAGATTTATAGGAGGCAGAGGGCGCTGGCAACGGGCGTATATTTAAGAATCGGTTAAAAGGGAAATTTTCTTCTGCTTACGACAACCCCAATTAAAGTTAACTTCATCGAAAGAGTACTGAATTTACGGCAAAAATTTTCTTCTGCCATCCAATTTTTTGTTGGTCTGTTTGAGTTTAGCCCATCATCACAAAGCTACCTCTCTAAAACACGCCCAATTTTAAAATTTACGACCAATAAAAAATAAAAGCTCGCCCTCTACACCGACCCCTAACAAAAACTTTGCATACACTTTGCCTGCCATTCATGACCGCTCTTGAAAAGCATTTGTTTATGTGCGGCGTTTGGATTAGTATAAGTAAGGCTTCTGCTCTTCCATACGAACATTTTGTAGATGATTTACAGTCTAGCTTGGAATTGAATTTGTTTACGTATTCCTAGTGTGTGTGTGTGTGTGTGTGCGTGTCCATGCGGATGTGTTTGTCTATGGGCATAAGTGAATGAATAGATGTCCGTGTGTGTATGGGGAGTATCCTGACACCGCCACGCGACCCCATGTCGGATATCTTCTATTCAGAAGAGTTTCGCTTTTTTGACTCATATTCACAACTCCCGCCTAACTGGGCATTTTCTACCCCTTCCTCCACAAGTCCTTATCGTGACACGTTAGGCCTTGCATGGCAGCTGCTACCTCCTTTATTTTACCTCATCTTTTTTTGTCGGAATACCATTTTCAAACCATCCCGAAGACAATTCTGAATTCAAATGGAACCCCACCGCCACCACCCAACACCAAGAAGCGACCACTGACGTAACGCTTGCGCAAAATTATTTTCAAGATTTTTATTTAAAATTGTGTGCGTTAAAAGGACCGTTCCATGCATACGAGAGAGTACCTTTAGCAGCCTCGTTGTTGGCTAGTCTGAATTCGATTTCAATTTAAAATTACATTCAAAGGACAAAAGGAGGACGATAATATATGTATATATAAACTAGTAGGGGATGGATAGATAGCTAAGCATGAATTTCACATTACTTTTAACTGGAGAACACTTCTTATACGCTCGTCGTCCCCTAGTTCACTTGTGCTATAGGAGTGCGCGCCCGAGATAGATCCACTAACGTATTCAACTGCGAATCAAAAATTTGAATTTATATTCACAACCCTCAGAATCGATGTTATCTAGGACGAGAGCGTATATAGTCGCGTCGAAATACTCCCTGGTTTACCACCCTGAACCGTGTGCACGTATCTTATTGCATCAAGGCTACCAGGACTGTACTATTTTTCCGGTAATATTTTTATTCTTCACCTTTTGGTATTTTTTGTCCTGAAATTTCACTCCCAAAATCCCATTTTCTCACTATCGTAAAAAGAAATAGTTTTTCCCGTTTCCTATGGCATCTTCAGTGAAAAACGTCTTCTTTAAAATTATTCAACAATACTAACGCCATCTATGCTATTGTAATTGGATGCACAATAAGGACGAATCAGAATTGGAATTTTGTGAACAAGAAAACGGAAAGAATAAATTTCGAAATTTTTCAATTCTGATTTGGTGTTTGTTCTTTTTGCTTTCGAATATTTTTTTTTCAACCCTTAACTCTGTCGTTTTTGTTGACATGTGCCACAAGGAAATGAAGATGGAATGATTTTGTCCTGCCGAAAAGAAGGGGGAAAACTGAACACGACAGAATAAATTTAGTGCCAATAAACAATCCTGTTTGTTTCCATTTCTTTCTATACACAATATCCTTTTTTGAATAAGGGTTGTATTTGAATAAAGGTTTTTCCAATAAGGGTTGATGCACATGTGAAAAGTTTATGAACAAAAGTAAACGTGGAAAAATATTCAAATACTTCAGAAAAAATAACAGTGGAAGAAGGGAAAAATTTTGAGAATAGTGGAAAATGGGGAAAAAGGATAATTGGAAAAAATCAGAAAAACTATGAAAAGATGAATGGAAAGTTTTGGAGTATTTCTGCTTCCTCCCCATCCTTGTTACTGTTGTCATTCTTACCATTTTCCTTACGTTATCGCACAACTATTCACGTTATAGTCTATAGTATTCCGTAATGTGTTGCTAGGATAAAGGAAAATCGGGGAAAATGCGTTTGCGACTAGGGTTGGATAGTGTGCAGACGTCGATCTCCGGTTTCTGGTCTCCGGTTTGCAGTTTTTAGTCAAACGCTCTGCATACGAACAACCGAAATGAACGTATTCCGGTCCACACTTTGAATGGGGGATGACAGAAATTGGGATTTTTCGTCCTTTCGGTTAGTTTTTGTTTGGTTTTTTTTTTTTTTTGGTTCGGTCAACTCCTCTTAACGTCGTATGCGAAATCATCTATGACAACAGGAAAATCGATTTTTCTATCCCACACATAAAATCAGATACGATTTTTTTCTCTCTTCTCCATCCCTGCGCGCGGTTGCATAAGGACCAGCCAGTAAAGATAAAACCAGCAAAATACAATAAAATTGTCCAGGGTGGGGGATAAAAACGAATAATAATAGTAATCGTAATAATAGTAATAGTAAAAAAAAACAACAGCAAAAATACCATTCTTTGTATCTTGTTCTTCTTATTTTTCGGCATGCAACAGCCAAATTGCATATAAAGGCGAGTTGAGTATAAAAGGTGGGGTTTTTTTTTATTCAAATATACCCCAAAACAATGGAGATTTTTTAAAGGAAGTGGAAGTTTCGTTGGTCATAGAGAAGGTGGAAAAAAATTCCTCTTCAGTTGCTGGGCTTGGAAATTCTCAAAGTCTGGTTTAGGAAAAACTCAGAAACGACGATGGAAGGATAGTAATTTGCTGTATGCATTGCCGATGCAGAATTGGGGATGACTACTTACAGAGATTATTTGTCATCTATATACATCCACATCCCCTCTCCCCCCAACCCAACAAAAGGACTGTGTTGACTTCGTAGCTGCTGACTGGCTGAATGGTTGGTTAGTTCGGTTACTGAATATTGCCTTGAATAGATTTGCTGCCACTGTACTCCTATTGTCTCATAGCTTTTGGGGATGACAATCTTCCGGCAAAATAATTATTTTTTTTCTTTTTGCCTCCAAAAAGTCGTATGCTGTCAACCCTCCAGTTACGTTACGATGTCATTTATTCTCGTTCGTGATTCGTTTTTCATCTTCATTTTAGTTGGAATATTCGCTCCCGAATACAATAGACGACACAATCCAAACGGGGTAAAAATCTTTCAGTTTCCATCATGTTCAATGGCAGTAATTCTGAATAAACTCGTAACTGCCAATGTTGCTATCATCGATGTTACAAGCAAATATTAACACCATATGCCGACGTCATCGAATTTTTGTGTATGCAATGTGCCGGCGATTGTGGTGGTGCAACGAAAAAAGCCAAATTACTTACTGTACGATTGGGGGGATGAAAATGCTTTTAGCGCCATTTTCTCTTTTAACCCTAATTTCTGTGTATACTCGGACGATATTATTTATGAGTGTGTCACGATCTATTGCCAGTAGTCAACTTATGGATACGAGGAGTTTCTTTTTCTTGAATAAAAGCAAAATATTTGAATTTTGTAGGTTTTATGATGACTCTTTAATAGTTGAAAAATACATTTTTTTTCGTTAACCATAGTTCTTTTATAATTATATTTCAAATTAAATCCATTTTATGATTTGGAAAGTACAGTCCTGCCTGCTGATAGCTGTCAAATATATTAGTTATCCAATATAACATTTGTCATTTTTTATTGTAGATCGGTTAACTAACGGACTATGCGTTGAAATTGCTAGTTAATAACTAACGGACTATGCGTGAAGAGGGCCATTTTCAATTTTCATATATGAGGCTCTGGAAAGCCACAAGTAATTATGGGGTAGCTATTATATCCGGGAAAAGTGACCATCTGGTGTGCGTTTTGGTCTGAAGGCGTCATTGTTCTGTATTTCTTTGAAAATAGGAGGAGAGATTTTCGACAGTGAAGGGGCCTATTTTTATATATCGGGCTCTGAAAAGCCACAAGTAATTATGGAGTAGCCACTATATCGGCAATAAGTGACTGTCTGGTATGCGTTTTAGTATGAAGGCTTCATTGTTCTGTATTTCTTTCAAAATAAGAGGAGAGATTTTCGTCAGTGAAGAGGGCCATTTTCAATTTTCATATATGAGGCTCTGGAAAGCCACAAGTAATTATGGGGTAGCTATTATATCCGGGAAAAGTGACCGTCTGGTGTGCGTTTTGGTCTGAAGGCGTCATTGTTCTGTATTTCTTTGAAATAAAGAGGAGAGATTTTCGTCAGTGAAAAGGGCTATTTTCATATATGGGGCTCTAGAAAGCCACAAGTAAAAATAGAGTAGCCACTGTATCGATGAAAAGTGACTGTCTAGTGTATTTCTTTGAAAATGGCGAAAAAAAGCTGTTACCGTCAATTTTGACGCATAATAACCAACGTGTAATAACCAAAATTTTAGATAGAACTGATGGGAGGAGTCAATTATAAAAATATGGCGCTAGATGGCGTTGCATTAGCTTTCCACCATCACCAATAGCGTGACAAGCAGGAATCCGAGTCTAAGTCATCTGAATCGATGAGATACAAACGTTTTAGCCGGGGCCTATCACATCAACATCGCCAGCATTTCTTAAACGTTCTGGCTAACACAATCGCTCCATCAAAGGCAGGTTATGTCTCCTCTTCTGGGGCCAATAATGATGCCATTGTACAATTTTCGTATAGAATCTTCCTTGCCCATATGGCGTAAGTACCCAATCCAACACAGCGTCTATGACCTCTTCGTTAAACAGACGAAACCTAAAGTATCCTTGTAGTATCTCACCCGTAACTAAGAGTTCGCAATGATTTTCGTCAAGCGCACTCGTTTCAGATAAATATATAAGAACTGGAAGGACAGTGAAAGGTTATTATTTAACGTGATTTTGTTGCCAATGCTTTAGACCACGAGTCGCCTACGACTATAGGGATCGAGATACGCTCAATCAACGCACTACCATTACTGGCAGTTAACAGATAGAATCAGTTACAAGCTGACTCTCCACCTGCTGGTGGCGAGGACTATCTAAACCTCTACTGTCATAAGCAGTATCAGTGCCCGAGATAAGTGCAATGCATTGCTACATTTGCCAGTTATCTCACACCTGCGATCAGAAGACCGTACCCGCGACATGGGTATTAACCACAACCACCACGTTGCTGCCAAATGGCGCCTCACCTCGATCGGGCACAGTATATTCTACTGTGGGGCTCCCGATCCCCGTGGTACTCATTTTTGTTTTAAGAGTACTTTGAACTGGAAGGACAGTACTCCAGTTTCGCGTCGCGGTTATCCAGTTCGATACTCTTGCCATGCCGTTCTGACTAACGCCATCGCTTTACCGAAGACAGAGCCGACCTCGTCTTCTGGGTTCATAAATAATGGCATTGTAGACTTTGTGAGCTTAATTCTATCCACAACCGGTCCAGAATCTTGTGGATAAATAGGCTTCGGAATCGTCCATCCCCATTTAGGGTGCCAAAAATTTTTCGAAAGATTCTCCTCTCGAAGGCGGATAAGATTTTTTGCTGGAAAAGCAAGTTTCTGAAGAATACATAAGGACTGGCAAGACAAGTGTCCTGTACAGTAGAAGCTTCGATTTTATGGTCCTAAAATAGGCTCTGTTAGATTCCAAGAGTTCGGGGGGGGGGGTGTCCGGATTTTTCTTATGCGTTGTTATCGCTTACAAACCTTTATCCTACATAGGACACCAATTCAAGTCTTACGAAGTTATAGCTCGTAACTCTGAGCGACGAGTTGTAGTAGGTCTTGATTTTGATAGATAATCCTGCCACTAAGTACTTTATTTTGCCTAAGATTTTTTGCTGTCAGCTCAATCTTGGTAAACGCCTCTCGTCAAATATTGCTGATCGGCATACACTATCGATATCGTCGGCGTGAGCTTCAAGCTGGGCTCACTTAATGAGAATGGTACTTATCATGCTAACCGCTGAGTCACGAATCACTCATCTCAATCCACAATTCAACAGAACGCAGCATATGCGTCTTTATGCCGAAGTCATTGTGGATGTTCAACTGTTTTAAAACTGATAAAGCTACTTTAATTATTCCTCGCATACTGGTTATGATCAGCCGAGTCAATGTTATTAATTTCTCTGAGATACGCTATGCTAGCGTAAACAGTTTTAAAAGCGATGAATAGCTGATGAGGCCTGAACTGTTACTGATTTTCGTGGAGTGAAGTCTCTCTGATAAGGGCCTAATAGGATAGCAGAGAATATCTTATAGATGGTAGCCAACAACGTTTAAACATTATTTTTGAAGTATGGGACAGATAGTGCCTAAGTGCCAATTGTGAGGTCTTGATTCAGTATCCCATATTTAGATCGTATAGAAAGTGGTATCTAGCAGCACCATGAAGCTGGGAATAGATACTAAAATTTTTGCGGACCATTGGCATATTAGGTATATTGAGTTGAATACCACAGGACTGATAAATAGGACCCAAATTTTTACTAAAAAGAAATTCAGAATTGAGTGCAGAAAATTATAAATAAGTTCTGAGTAGTTGTCATAATAACAATTTGGGGTGAACTATTCTATAAAATATTTAGTAAATTAAAAGATAATAAATTTTCATACAAGACTAACATATTAGGCAAATAGCACCAAAATTTCGGCATTTTTTTAAGGATAAGAATAACCTTCTTACCATCAATTTAAAGTCACCAAGCAAAAGAGACTTTTCGAGGGTACATTGACCATTTATCCAACAAACAAACCGAATTCGATCATGAAATGACAAAACTCAATTTCATCGTAATGGAAGGTCAAAGTGCACATGGGAAGAAAATCTCATAAAATATCCAAAAATATTCATGGTTAATCCTTGGGCAAATGTGAAAATTTTCCAACTATACCGAAATGAAAGCAACAACAAAACCAAAAAATAAGAACAAAAAGGAACTATCAAAATTTCATCTGACTGTGATTGTTATCAAAACGAGAATGTCTTCATGGTCTGAAAATACCACAACAACACCCTGTTCTGCATTGGAGATCTCATCAAAATCAGTAAATTCTCATATTCTGTATCGAATCGGAAAAATTTAGACATTGCCGCTGTTCGACTCTCGGAATATTCATACGAGTTCTTGGAAAGAAGACTGTTCAAATCATAGTCAGATAGAACCATGACCTCCATCCTCTCCTGTTTGTGGGTGCACTTTTATTTAATTCTGCTTTGCTGTGACTTTAAGCATCCCCTGGCACATTGTTGCCATTTCTCGTTTTATTAGATTTTTCCGATTTTTGCTGTGATTTTTATTATGGAAAAAATTGAAAAGCAATAATTTTCTCTATACAGAACGAAGGTTGAACGAAAAATATAAAAGTAATTATTCTAGAGCCTAGCCTATTTAATATTATATAAATTCTAACTTGTGAGAGCGTGTACTGTAAGTCGCTGTAAGAACGCGCGACCTGGATTTAGATTCTTTACTGAATGTTCACTTCACTGAGTATCTTTGCTCATTAATATTTTTCCCACTTTTTTTAAAGTATTTTTATAGTGAATTAACCAATCAAACGTGAAAAGGCTTTTTATTTTTATTATAATTCGATTTTTCTATTTTAATTAGGATTTGTTATGGTGACTGACTGTATTGTCATGGAAATCATTCGTACGTTTTCTAATAATTGTCAAAATGGCGATGATAATGAAGCAAAAAAAAAATCGTATCCTTCCAGATCGAAAATACCTCCGCCAACACTACAGACTTTGTTGTAAGGAACCTTTTTAGATTAACAATTATCAAAATATAAACAAAAAGTCTTATTGGAAGTATTGTAGCGGAATATGATGCGAATTTACTTAGTCCTTGTGATAATATAATAAGCGTCAGTCATTAATTATATTAATTTAACGATAAAAAAATTACGAATAATATTTTCACTTCTAATAGTAGATACAAATATGTGTACTATTAAAAAGATGTTATTTGCTTCAGTAGTTTTTAATTATTATTATTATTTCGAAATTATATTAACAGAAAAGTTGAGCGAACATTTCTAACAGAAGAAAGTCATTTTTCTGTGAAATATTAAAAAAATATTATCTTAAATTTTGGGGCAAAACATTTACCAAAAATGTTTATTAAATTTTTTACCGAAATATTTTTAAGTGTAAATTTTTACTTAATTGTACTGAAAATTTTGACCGAATATTTTTGCAAAAATTTTTAACTGAACATTTTTATAGAAACTTTTTACCCAAATTATTGACCGGAAATTTTTATGAACCATTTTTACAGGACATTTTTTACTAAATATATTCACCGAAAATTTTAACGAAGAAATTTGACGGAAAATTTGAACTCAAAATTTGTACCGAAAATATTGGTCGAAAATGTTTACCGAAACTATTTTCCGAAAATTTGTACCGAAACTTTTTACTGATATTATTTACTGAACATTTTTAATCGAAAACTTTCACCGAAATTTTTACCGAACATTTTAACGCAGAAATTTTATGGAAAATTTTAACACAAAATTTTTACCAAAACTATTGGCCGAAAATTGTTACCGAACATTTTTTACAAACATTATTTATCGAAAATTTTTACCAAAAACCGAAAATTATTTATCGAAATTTATAACCGAAAACTTTTACCGAAATTTTTATCGATCTTAAGCCAAAATTTTGCAAAAAAATTTTATCGAAAAATTTTAACCAAACATTTTTAACCGAAAACTTTTACCAAAACTTTTCACCGAAATTTTGCACCGAAAATTTTTACCCAAATTATTTACCAAAAATTGTATCAACATATTATTACCAAACTTATTTACCGAACATTTTTACCAAAATTTTATACCGAAATTTTTATCGAACATTTTCATTCGAAATTTTTAACTGAAAAAATTGTACGGAAAATTTTAACTCAAAATTTTTACCGAAAATATTGGTCGAAAATTTTTACCGAAATTATTTACCGAACATTTTTACCGAAATTATTTATCGAAATTTTTAACCGAAAACTTTTATCGATTTTAACCCAAAATTTTTACCGAAATTATTTACCGAACATTTTGTATCGAAAAATTTTAACCGAAACCTTTTACCGAAAGTTTTCATCGAAATTTTGTACCAAAATTTCTATTGGAAATTTTTTAACGAAAAAATTTTCGGAAAGTTTTAACCCAAAATTTATACCGACAATTTTTACTGAAAATTTTTACGGAAAATTTTTACCGAACATTTTTACCGAAATTATTTATCGAAATTTTTAACCGAAAACTTTTACCGAAATTATTTACCGAACATTTTGTATCGAAAAATTTTAATCGAAACCTTTTGCCGAAAGTTTTCATCGAAATTTTGTACCGAAATTTCTATCGGAAATTTTGTACCGAAATTTCTATCGGAAATTTTTTAACAAAAAAATTTTCGGAAAGTTTTAACCCAAAATTTTTACCGACAATTTTTATTGAACATTTTTACGGAAAATTTTTACCGAACATTTTTACCGAAATTATTTATCGAAATTTTTAACCGAAGTCTTTTACCGAAATTTTTATCGATTTCAACCCAAACTTTTTACCGAAATTATTTGCCTTAAATTATTTACCGAAAATTTTCATCAAAATTATTAACCGAATATTTTAATCAAAAGTTTTCACCTTCGATTTTTATCGGAAATTTTTTAACAAAGAAATTTTCGGAAAATTTTAACTCAAAATTTTTACCGGCAATTTTTACTTAACATTTTTACGGATAATTTTTACCGAACATTTTTACCAAAATTATTGACTGAACATTTTTAACTTAAATTCTTAATCGAACAATTTTACCCAAAATTCATAATAGAAAATTTTACGGAAATTTATTCCCAAATTTTTAATGAAAATTTATCATTTACAAAACCAAAAATGTGTATCGAACCTTTTTACCGAAAATTTTAACCGAACAGTTTCATCGAAAATTTTTAACGAAAATTTTACCTGATTACTTTTTAATAGAAAATTTAACTGAAAGTTTTACTGAAATATTTTACAGTACTGAAGATTTTTTTATAGGAAATTATGTTTTCAAGTGTTTGAATTCACCAACTTTCGTGAAATATTTGCATTTTTATCAACGTGACTCTACTTATGGAACCAAAAAATGCAAATACATTGAAATTATTATTATTTTTATCACTGAGACCCATCACTGACATCATCGTCGTCCTCATCATAATCATCATCAACATCATGACCATCAATATTGAAAGTATTGCCGGACATGATTTTATCGTCATTGAAAATATTTGGGGACCCATTGCTACTCAGCAGTCATCAGTACAGGGATGAATATCAAAAGGCATGAAAAAACGTAATAATAATAAATGTAAAAAAATTGACCGTACCAATACGAGTACAAATGGAAACTGTTTTGGGAGCCCCACGTTTGATTGGCACGTTTATGCATGCAATAAATAAATAAGTAAATTTATGGCGCATTTTATATTTATGAATGTACTTATCAGCAACAGAAGAGCAGCAGCAGCAGAACTGCGCCCTCATCCAGTGTGTACGTTCTACAATATCAACCCCCGATGAAATAGGCTCACCCACGGTGTTGTATGGGCATCTTCCTCCTCATCCTGGGCTATTCTAATATTTTCACAATAATTCTTGTTTTTTTTTGTTGCTTTTGGACTTTTATTTTTTATACATAATTTCGCAGTATTTTAGTTTCGTGTTTGAAGGCCATTGGTGCGAGCTCATCGCCGGCGATAACAGGCCTCGTGTCGGCTTCGGATGGTGTACTTCACTTCAACATCCCTTTGATCAGATATGCGAATGAGAATGAATATATTGGCTGACCTGCTTAGCACTTGGTGATGATGATGGTGGTGTGAATAGTGGTGGCCATCGAGATGATTGCTGTGCCAGCGACTGGTGGTTGGAAGCTGGTGCTCTCATGCTAATGTCTCACTCAATTCGATAGAATACCGTTTCCCAGCTATCGGTAAGTCCTTGCCAAACTATCCCCCTACGGCATCGGACTGTCCTTCAATATATCTTCACCCACACTCCATGGCAATA
This sequence comes from Atherix ibis, assembly GCA_958298945.1. Classification (NCBI taxonomy): domain Eukaryota; kingdom Metazoa; phylum Arthropoda; class Insecta; order Diptera; family Athericidae; genus Atherix; species Atherix ibis. The sequence goes on from OY282609.1 coordinate 82,183,728, forward strand.
AGTATTCGTTCTTTATCTTCCACCAATAATGTTATCAGTGACGATGGTGAGAGGCAATTTTTTTCCATGTTTTCATTCGTGAATATGTTGATACGGCAATATTCTTGGCTGTTTTGTATAAAATAGTAAATATAAGCAAAATAGCCGAGAAATAGAACGTTCAGTAAACATTATGATAGGATGTGGATAGTCGTTTTGGTTATCGTGAAAAAATTGTAACGCGCGCCAATCTTCTCGAGTATCACAATTCGGTCCATTCGAATTGTATACGAAAATGTCGAGGCCAGAACGAGGAGTACGTCCAATAAACCCGAGACCCTTGATTTTATTTTATTATCCAATTCATTATTATTATTGCCGTTTTTTTGTATTTATTTGGTATTTTTTTACTATCGAATATTGAATAAGACTTTTGCATTCCGATGGGGGTTTGCCATATTTTTCCGAGGTTTATCAAATAATTCTGGTCAGTCTTGGAGGGGTCGATCAGTTTGATAATTTGTCTAATGGCAGGGTTTGGATATTTGCAAAATGAAAATTGAACAATAATAATTTTACTCATAGTGAGTCCGTATTTTTATTATTATTTGTTGTTTATTAACTAACAAGTATACTTTCTAAATAATAACAAAAACAAAAACAAGTCTAGTGAGACACCTATTTTTCGGTGTTCTTAAAATGATACCAAACGGCTAAGAATATCAGAGTCGGTAGATTAGCTATTATTTCTTTTAATAATTAGTACTATGGAAATAATGGTTTTCTACAAAAAGGGGGTTAATTTTTTCCATAATTTCCTACTGTTTAATGATGTTTTCATTATCATTATTATGAACGAGGGTTCCGTCACGGTATTCTGAACTTCAGAACTCTAAAAGTTCGCACTTCAAGCATGTATTTTTGCATCGCTCCACCGAAGCTCGCCTTCTGGAACCACAAATGGAGACACTGTAGACTTTCCGAAAGAGATCATCCTCATCCATACGGATTAAGTGTCCAGCCCATCGTAGTCTGTTGAGATTAATTTTATCCACAACCGCTCAGTCCCGGTAATGCTCCAAGATGTCTGGGTGGTCGCGATTACGCTTCATCTTTATGTAAGGGATCGAAAATGCATCCTCTCGAACGCGAGCAAGAGTACGCAATGGTTTTTGCTGAGACCCCAAGGACTGGTCTTGTAGAGCAGAAGCTTCGATTTCCGAGCGAAATAATTAAGACTGACTGACATAGCCTCAGTTAGCTTCCAGTACCCACGAGCGTCTTTCTTCCTCCATATTCTTGCCGGCTACGACGCTTGACTTCAAATAGGAAAATTATTTAATCAATCTTGGAGGCTGACGCTGCCACCACGTCTTCGGCGTAAGCTTTGAGCTGGGTAGACTTAATGAGGATGTTATCCCTCATGCTTACCTCTGAGTAACAAATCACTTTTTCCAGCGCTAGATTACCGAGAACGCACGAAAATGTGTCTTATGATTAAGGGGCTTTTACTCTTCCTTGCATACAAGTCATGGTCAGCCCCCTAGTCAGTCTGATGAAATGATGAAATGATCAGACTGACTAGGGGGCTGACCATGAATGGTGTGAGAGGAAGTGTAAAAGCCGCTTAATCATTTTCAGTACCATTTAATATCCTCCATTATGACCATGACTTGCGTGAGAGAAAGTGTAAAAGCCGCTTAATCATTTTCAGAGCTATTTAGTATCCACAATGGCCTCCTAGTCAGTCTGATCAATTTTTCTGATATGCCGAATTCTCTCTCGTTGATGTGTTAAGTTTCACCCTGATTATGCTATCATAAGCAGCTTCAAAGTCGATGAGTAGATGGTGGATCAACATACTTTAAAGCCGCTTAACATAACATGGATGGGCTAATATCTTTTTCGCTGGAGTCAAGCCCTCTAATATATACCACTAATTTTTCGATTTATCCTGAAACGTGGATCATTAATTGATCCAAGTGATTCTTCAGTTTCCTCAACGCTTGTTAGCCGCAGCGAGTATTCTTCAACTTACGACACCTCCAACTCTTTATCTGATGTAATTCTCTATGTTAAAAAGTTCCAAATAAAATAAAATCAACCAAAACACCTCATATGAAGTGGTGAGAAGGGAAAAGGGTAGTTTGAAGAAAAAATTCCATTCTTTATCCGGCATAATTCACCAATTTCCATGCTGTCATAAAATAGAGCTCATAAATTTTTTAGCAATCCTCTTCCTACAATTTCGGTTGGTAATAAAAACGAAAACAAGAAAGAAAAACGACTGCAATCCGTTTAAGTCCTTTTTCGATCCCTTTTAACAACCATCAAAATACTACCCTACCCTTGTAAATAACCTCTGGTCCATCCCACCTCAACCACCCCTAACCATTCCACACGAATCTTTTCGGTATTTTATTTTTATTTTTACGAATAATCTTTTCACTTTCTAAGATATCCTCACTCAATTCTGTACTCTTTCCAACCTATCAGATTCTTGTTGTTTTCTCATCTTTAGTGTTAGTTTTTCTGCCTAGTCGAATTTCGTTTTCTCTTTCAAAAAGAGGCATTAAATTAATGCATAGAATAAGGGTAAAAAAATGCAAAGTAAAACCGAATAGCTGAGCTTTAATCCAATCAGCATAAAAAATGCGTCGATTTTTTTGGGTTTCCTTCGTTTTTTTTTTTATCATTCATACAAAAGACTAAGGCTAAGAACATAAAATTTACACCCACTTTTAGTTTTATTTTTCTCTTGTTGGTGGTATCTTTCGATGTTTTTAGTATTATTTTCATTTTTTACCAATTCCAAAACCTCTTTCCCCTCGTAACTCTGAAGTATGTAGAATGTGAACTGTTTCCTTCTCCGTTGGAATTTATACATCAACGTCGATCCCCCCGCCCCCCTTCTTTGTTGCTGATTTATTCTTGCCTATCTGCAAATCACCTGCCACCACCTCCTGTTTTGCGTAATGCTCGTAGAATTTCGAAGATTCTCTTGAATATTTTGCAGGTACTGCCACCAACATTTCCGTTATTCTCGAACGAAGTGATGGCCATTTCCCATCATCCATTACCCGTCGTCGGTTCATCACTCACACCTACCTTGCGCTCGTTACTTTTGCCATTTTTCTAATATAATTTTTACGCTTCCGATTCGTATTTGTGTGGGCTCACAGGATTGGGTATGTGTGTGTATATGCCTGAGTATCCTGACGACGGAAGGGTAGTTTGATGTCAGGAGTTTTTTTTATGCCCCTGTTTTTTTTACATATTTATGCACATACTCCCATATATCCAATTCCGTTATCCATTCTTTGTGTCCATTCTGCTTATAATCCTAAGCCGACATAAAATTGAGAATAAACAAGGGTTGAAATAGCAACAAGAGAAAAAAAATGAATGAAAAGAAAAACAACGAAAATCAAATGAAACGAAACAAAACAAATGTGACTACGGACGTGTGTACGCATATTCAAAGGACATCGTTTTTTGGTTTTTTGTTGTTGTTGTAGGGGTTAGAATTTTGTTTTGGTAGAAAGGTGTGAAGGGCTTTTGGGGCAGAGAAGTAAAAATATATTTTCCATAATCCAATCAGAAGGGAATGATTGGCAGAGACTTGTAAAAAAAAATCTTTTTAAGCCCGCATCAATTTTGGAATTCAATTTAAATTAAATTTTTTTATTTTTAAGAGAACGAAATTTGCAATTGTCTTGTTGAGTCCAAAAGAAAATAATTTTTTTTGGAAAAAAAAACAATTTTTTCTAGCGTAAGAAGAAATATTTTTTTTATCGTATAACCAATTTTGCTGAACGTAAAAAAGATCTGATATCGTAAAAGTAATTTCTTATTGAGTCCAAAAGAAAATAATTTTTTTTGGAAAAAGCTATTTTTTCTAGCGTTAAAAAGAAATATTTTTTTATCGTAAAACCAATTTTGTTGAACGTAAAACCATCTAATATTGTAAAAGTAATTTTTTTCTAGCGTAAAAAGAAATATTTTTTATCGTAAAACCAATTTTGTTGAACGTTAAAAAAATTTGATATCGTAAAATGCCATTTTTTCTAACGAAAAAGAAATATTTTTTTATCGTAAAACCAATTTTGCTGAACGTAAAAAAGATCTGATATCGTAAAAGTAATTTCTTATTGAGTCCAAAAGAAAATAATTTATTTTGGAAGAAGCAATTTTTTCTAGCGTTAAAAAGAAATATTTTTTTATCGTAAAACCAATTTTGTTGAACGTAAAACCATCTAATATCGTAAAAATAATTTTTTTCTAGCGTAAAAAGAAATATTTTTTATCGTTAAACCAATTTTGTTGAACGTTAAAAAAAATTGATATCGTAAAATGCCATTTTTTCTAACGAAAAAAAAATATTTTTTTATCATAAAACCAAATTTGTTGAACGTAAAAAAGATCTGATATCGTAACAGTAAATTCTTATTGAGTCCAAAAGAAAATAATTTTTTTTAGAAAACGATATTTTTTCTAGCGTTAAAAAGAAATATTTTTTTATCGTAAAACCAATTTTGTTGAACGTAAAACCATCTAATATTGTAAAAGTAATTTTTTTCTAGCGTAAAAAGAAATATTTTTTATCGTAAAACCAATTTTGTTGAACGTAAAAAAATCGGATATCGTAAAATGCCATTTTTTCTAACGAAAAAGGAATATTTTTGTATCGTAAAACTAATTTTGCTGAACGTACAAACATTTTTGATATCGTAAAAGTAATTTTTTATTGAGTCCAAAAGAAAATAATTTTTTTTGGAAAAAACAATTTTTTCTAGCGTAAAAATAAATATTTTTTATCGTGAAACCAATTTTGTTGAACGTAAAACCATCTTATATCGTAAATGTAATTTTTTTCTACCGTAAAAAGAAATATTTTTTTTCGTAAAACAAATTTTGTTGAACGTAAAAAAAAATTTGATATCGTAAAAGCCGTTTCTTCTAACGTAAAAATAAATATTTTTTATCGTAAAGCCAATTTTGCTAAACGTACGAAAAAAATCTGATATCGTATTTTTTTATTGAGTCTAGAGAAGAAAGTAATTTTTTATGTTAAAATAGCAATTTTTTCTAGCTTAAAAAAATTTCTTGTCCTTTTATCCTGATTAGGATAGCAATTATTCCATTCCTTGGTCTAGAGAAAAAAAAATTCTCTAAGCTCATCACAGGTCCTGATAATCGTAAAATGCTCTGAATTTTATTATTTTCCTTTGAAGTTTCCATATCTAAGAATATTCTCAATTTACCGATTAATAATAGATTTTTAGGAATGGTGTTATCATACCCAGGATAGCTATGCTTCCTGATGGGTGGTAAATGGCCAACGTTGATAACGACGATGATCCTGGCAATAATATTTGACGATAATTGTAATTGTAATGGCGATGATATGAGTGCATTTTTTTTTATATTTACTCGAGTAAATTTTTCATTTTTCGGTGCCTATCAAAGTTTTCGCATAGATACTTTCCGTATGTAAGATTAAATGGGATCGAAGAATAAACCGTACTTCCTCCATCAACAAATTTATTCGACCGTACAAGTTCTGAATAATAGAAATAGAATTCCATTATCCTTATCTCCAGCAACTTATCACTCTTCTATAATTTTTTTTTAAAAAGTGTTCATCTTAAAAAGTTATTGTCAACAACACATTACCTTCAGGAAAAATTTTGAACTTGTCGAAAATTAAAAAAAAAAACAAAAAACAGAGAGACAAAAAAAGGAAACTTTCACTTTCTATCTATTTGGATGGTGTTCTCAGTTAAAGGAAGGTATTGCTGACTCCTTAACAACGATACTACACTACTACTAACAACAACAATAACAAAATATATAAAAACTTATTTTTAGTCCTTGGAAGAGGAAAAAATATTTGCTCATTTTTTTTTCTTGTTCTTATTGAAGTAGTTTTTCCCTAAATGATAATGGAATGGTATCCTTTTTTTATTATTAAAGTATTGTCTCTAACGAAGTGACACACTCTCGTATAAGAGAAGGAAAAGGATAAAGTGAAGAAGGATCAAAATTAGACTGAAGAGGAAGAATAGGATAAGACCTAGGAGTGGTTATGAACATATGTTCTTATATAATCAATGTGTTCGTTCATTCCCTTGTCAATAATGGCATGATTGCCGGGTTAGTAGGTTTATCACCTAACAAGTATTTTGGTCCTCTTGTACACCCTTATTAAGGATGATGAGCAGCAATATTCTTTTTACGAAAATTTGGCATTCTGAATTTCTCAAAATTGGAATTTGGAAAAGCTTTGAATTTACGCTCGTGTAAACATTTTCACCCCCAACCCAAGCTCTTCAAAAATGACTGCCCCTTTTCGAAAATAAGCAATTCGATCCAATGACGAAAACGATTGGTCTAAAATCTCTAACAAGAAATAACATTACCCTAGGAAGGCTAACAAAAAAAAATATGCCTGAAAGATCAAAAAGTGTCTGTAAATTTGTATCGGTATAACCCAGAGTACAGAAATTAGAGGAAAAAGCAAAAAGGGGGGAGGAAGCAAATCAACTTGACGATAGCATACCAAATATCGAATACTCGAGAGATAAATATAAAGGAAGATATTGGAATAGGAAAATAAACACTTGAAAAGAAATGGAAACGAATTGAAAATATTCGAGAACAAAAAAAATAGAAAGTTGATAACAAAATTAGAAAAGGAATCAACATTGAATAAAAAATAGAAAAAAAAACACTATAGAAAAATAGCAAAGAATGTCCTAACGTTTGGGATAGAAAACGAAAGTGAAAATGTGCAAAGCGTAAAAAACTTTCACTTCGATTTTCACCAAATTAAAATTCTTCAAATAAAAAGGAGCTTTGGATTCGTCCATATTTTTTTTTCAATAGAAAAAAGAATTATAAGAAAAAATAAAGCAGAACCCAATTTGTTGCTCCTTTTTTTCTGCTTCGAAATCAAATAAAATCCAAATTGAAGAAGGCAAAATAATGTGCGTAAGTTTGGCCCACCACCTTCGCCATTTTGTTTCCTATTGAACGCAACAACTCACACCCATTGGCCTGCCGCCATTTTGTTTTTGTTTCTTTTCATTCGAGATTTCTTTGATTTCCCATCCACCCATTCCTATTGCTGTAAAAATGTTCAAAAATATATCGTTACCTTCTCCCATTCCCGCCACATTTTCAATAAATCGAATTCTAACTGACGAAAAGATGTTCGTGTTTATTTATAAGCAATTTTATTTCACTTTTAATCGAATTGATGGCATCCTCTTTACGTTAATCTTTATAATTTTTTTTCTCTCTCGAAAGTGGAATTTCCTAGAAGTAAAATCTCTTGTAATTAATTAAAAAATAGTATAGATTCCAATTTCGTAGGGTTTTTTTTCTGGATTGAGGGTCTTCTCGAAGATTTTTATATGCGAAATTTTTGATCAAGTGGTTTTTCTACTTATTCAATTTGAGTTTTGTGAAAAGTTTTATTCATTTTCAAATTGGATTTTTCATAATGACTTATTTTTAATTTTTTTTAAAGTAATCTTTTTTAATAAATATTATTAAAATTATATCTTCCAAATGAAATCAATTATTTTCCGATAATAAGAACATGAACTTTTGGATAAAAAGTAAACATTTTCACATCAAAAATTAATATTTTCGAATAAAAACTTAAAAAATTCCGATGAAAAAGAATATTTATGGATAAAAAATAAATGCTTACGTATAAAAATTAAACATTTCCGTATAAAAATTATTTTTGGATGAAACTAAATCATTTTTGATTCCAAAACGGAAAATTTTCGGATAAAAATAATTATTTTCGTAGGAAAACTAAACATTTTTTGACAAATCTAACAATTTTTGGATAAAATTTAAGCGTTTTCGGATAAAAAAAATCGATATTTGGTCTCAAACTGAATATTTTTGTATAAAAATCCAATATTTTTGGACAAGGCTAAACATGTACGGATAAACTCTAAACATTTTCGGATAAGAAAAATCAAAAAAATGAATATTTTCGTTGAAAAATCAAATACTTTTAGACGAAGTTAAAGGTTTGGATAAAAAATACATAATTTCGGATAAAAACTACATAATTTCCGAATAAAAGAAAACTAATTTTTGCTTTCAAACTGAATATTTTGCGATAAAAAATATTTTATATATAAACCAGACATTTTTTAAATGTTCCAGAATGAATATTTTCAGATAAGAACAAATATTTTCGTATAAAAGCCAAATATGTTTAGACGACTTTCAAAATATTCGGATAAACTGTTACGCTTTCAGATAAAACTAATTTTTTGACAAATATTTTCAGATAAAATCTAAGCATTTTCGTATAAATAAATCCGGTTTTTGCTTCAAAACTCAATATTTTCGTATAAAAATCAAATATTATTAGGCGAAGCTTAAGATGTTCGGATAAGAAATACATAATTTTGGATAAAAACTATATAATTTTGGAATGAAAAAAAAAACTAATTTTTTGGTTACAAACTAAAATTTTTATGATGAAAATCATTATTTTCTTATAAATAAAAGCAAATCATTTTTTATCCGGATAAAAAAAATTTTCTACAAAAACGTACACAATTTAGAAAATTACTATTGATTAATAAATTTGTACAAATTTCTGACAAAAGAAATAAAAGCAAATTAAAATTTATTGGATAAAAATTGAAGTTTGTCGGATAAAAATCTCCCTTCTAAAAATTAAATTATTTTCAAAAAAATTTCCTTTTTTTCTTCTGAACGTTTTCAAAAATAACAAATGCTTTTAGTAACAATAAAAATTTATGCGGATAATATGGTCAAATTAAGGATAAGAAGAAAATTTGTTAACAAATATTTAATTATTCTTTAAAAAAAAAATAATGAAAAATATAAACTTTACTGGAAGTTTTTATTATGATAAATGGCTTTAAGATAAAACGTGATAATTTCCGGATAAAAATATTCAACTTATTAAGTAAAAATTGAAAAATTTTAAAAGTAGTTTAGATAAAATTACAACACTTCCGGATAAAATAAGTGATCTTATTTAAAATTTCCTATTATCAAAATTAAGTAGGCTGTTTCCAAAAAAAATTTGCAAAATAAAATAAACAGTTTTTGGATAAAATTAATTCCTATTCGAATGAAAATTTATACACGAGCAATAAGTGAAATTTATTTTCATTATTCTTTGCTTAAATTTGGATATGAAGAAAATTATTTATAAAATTTTTTAAATTAAAAAAAAATGCTAGGCTTTTCGGATAAATGATTATCATTTTCGGATAAAAATATACTTTTCCAAGGATTTAATTTGCAATTAAAATAATTTTTTGATTTTGAGAAAAATATTCATTTGAACAGGGGATACTGCTTACAAGAAAAAAAATGTGCTCGAATCTAAGAAAAGAAATTTAGTACAAATTATTAGTAGTTCAAGAAGTACAGATTGAATACAGAATTAATTCTAAGGGCAGAACTAACATATTCTTTAATAGATTCTTGCTATCGAAATATTATTATTTCTATAAAAAATGACCATATTAAATATATTTTATAATTTCTTATATAAATATATCCGTAAGTCTAGGCAAGAAACTTTCTATTTACTGGCATTAATTTCTCCTAATTATATGGTTTTCCATTTTAATTGCTTCAACAGTATTTCTATTAACATTTAAAAGAAAATATAAATAATATTTGAAAGAAAATTATGTGTGCAATATTTATGGAAATTTTTAAGATAATAAATTGAATGAGATGAACTCTTTTATAATTAAATGCAAATATTCGTCTGGATAATAACACAAACCCATGCCATCATATACAAATCTGCTGATAAATTTAATTAATTTGAAAGAAAAATAAAGTTAAAAAAATTAATTAGAAATTGCATTAACACTTCAAATTTCATGTTAGCTTATAATAAAAAATCCAAAAACAATAGCGTCCAACAATAGAAATGCATTACCGTTGATGCATACTATACCATGAAAGCTTAATAAATAATAAACTTAATGGTATGAATATTAAGATGTGCACTAAATAAATACTCATAAAATCTGTTTTAGTTGCAGGTATCCTAACTGAAAAGATGACTAATAAAATCTTAACAAACTACAGACTAAAAGTGATGGTGTTATTGTGCAGTTATTGTGTGAATGAAGAATTTTCTGAATAAAATCATCCTTCTTAAATATTCATACACGCACTGTTCATTAATTAATCAAAGAAGAGCTTAGATAAACGCATTAACTCAGTAGGTTACTACGAGTATTTGTAGTAGAAAAAACAGGTTAGTGTATGTGGGAGGTTTTGGTTTATTTACCCACGGATTCATATACGGTTTGATGCTTTCATAAACATCAGGTAAAAATATAGTACGAATCTTGTTATTTTGCTTATGTGCGAAATTTGCACGCACTATGATTTTGAGGAATAAAAAAATAAAAAAATTACCCAAATATAAATCCAAATAAATTATGCAAATTTTTCAAACCAAATTTTTATACAAATCTGCTAAAAATTAAATTTTTTGATAATTTATAACTAATTATAGTAGAATTTTCTGTTACTAAAGCGCATTCTTCTATTTTAACTGAACGGCCTAAAAGTATACTAACAAAAATTCGAAATAGTCTCAAAGTCAAAATTGATTCCGTAAAAATTGTTTCAGTAAGAATTATTTCTTGTGAAAAATGTTTCAGTCAAAATTGTTTCAGTCAAAATAAAAGTCACTCCAAATTATTTTTGTAAGAATTTGGTTGTCAAAAATGTTTCTGTAAAAAAATTTTCTGTAAAAATTGCTTCAGTTAAAATTTATTCAGTAAAAATTGTTTTAGTCACAATTATTTCTTGTGAAAAATGTTTCAGTCAAAAGTGTTTCAGACAAAATTGTTTCAGTAAAAATTGTCTCAGTCAAAATTGTTTGAGTAAAAATTGTCTCAGTCAAAATTATTTCTGTGAAAATTATTTCAGTAAAAAGTATTTCAGGCAAAATTGTTTTAGTAAAAATTGTTTCAGCCAAAATATTTTGAGCAAACATTGTTTCAGTCAAAATTATTTCTGTGAAAATTGTTTCAGTTAAAATTGTTTCAGTCAAAATAATTTCAGTCAATATTATTTCTTGTGAAAAATGTTTCAGTCAAAATAATTTTAATAAAAGTTTGTTTCAGTCAAAATTGTTTGATTCAAAATTTTTTCTAAAGAAATTTTCTCAGTCAAAATTGTTTGAGTAAAAGTTGTTTCAGTAAAAATTATATCTGTGAAAATTGTTTCAGTCAAAAGTGTTTCAGACAAAATTGTTTTAGTAAAAATTGTCTCAGTCAAAATTGTTTGATTCAAAATTGTTTCAGTCAAAATTATTTCTGTGAAAATTGTTTCAGTCAAAAGTGTTTCAGACAAAATTGTTTTAGTAAAAATTGTCTCAGTCAAAATTGTTTGATTCAAATTTGTTTCAGCCAAAATTATTTCTGTGAAAATTGTTTCAGTCAAAAGTATTTCAGGCAAAATTATTTTAGTAAAAGTTGTTTCAGTCAAAATATTTTGAGTAAAAATTGGTTCAAGTCAAAATTATTTCTGTGAAAATTGTTTCAGTTAAAATTGTTTCATTCAAAATAGTTTCAGTCAAAATTTGTTCTGTAAAATCTGCTTCAGACAAAATTTATTTAGTAAAAATTGTTACAGTCAAAATTATTTTGTGTAAAAATTGTCTCAGCAGAAATTGTTTCAGTCAAAACTTATTCCGTAAAAATTGTTTCAGTCAAAACTGATTTCATAAAAATTGTTTCAGTAAAAATTGTTTGAGTCAAAATTTTTTCTACAGAAATTGTTTCAGTCAAAATTATTTCTGTGAAAATTGTTTCAGTTAAAATTGTTTCAGTCAAAAAAATTTCAGTCAATATTATTTCTTGTGAAAAATGTTTCAGTCAAAATAATTTAAATAAAAATTTGTTTCAGTCAAAATTGTTTGATGCAAAAGTTTTTCTAAAGAAATTGTCTCAGTCAAAATAGTTTCAGTAAAAATAGTTTCCGTAAAAAATTGTTCTGTAAAAACTGCTTCAGCCAAAATTTATTTAGTAAAAATTGTTACAGTCAAAATTATTTTGTGTAAAAATTATCTCAGCAGAAATTGTTTCAGTCAAAACTGATTCCATAAAAATTGTTTCAGTAAAAATTGTTTGAGTCAAAATTTTTTCTAAAGAAATTGTTCCAGTAAAAATTAGTTCAGCACAAATTTTCTCATAAAAATTGTTTCAGTAAAAATTGTTTGAGTCAAAATTTTTTCTAAAGAAATTGTTCCAGTAAAAATTAGTTCAGCACAAATTTTTTCAGTAAAATTGTATGTCAAAAATTGTATATCAAAATTGTCTGTCAAAATTTTTTCTATAGAAATTGTTTCAGTCAAAACTGATTCCGTAATTGTTTCAGTCAAAACTGATTCCATAAAATTGTTTAGTAAAAATTGTTTCAGTCATTATTGTCTCAGTTAAATATATTTCAGTAAAAATTGCTTTTTCTTCACTGAAATAATTTTAATTTATCCAAGAAAAAACAAACAATTTTTAACTAGTTTTTTATAGAATTTTTAAGCTCAAATAATTAAAAGTCAAGACAAACAAAATATTTTAAATAAATTTCTCTAGTTTGCAGGTAAATTATACACTCATCATCATTCACTATACACGAACGTATCCCTCTGCCTGCGATCAAATCTAGTACAATTTCATACTTTATTTTAGTACATTACAAGTGAATGTTTTATCCACATTGTAGTCTCTACTCACCCCCTATTCCAATTTATTAATTATTTCTATTCCGAATGTGTGAATAATGACTTCTATTTATTTTTATTCTCTGGGTTTTTTTTTATTTATATAATTTTTCTCCAATTAAAATTAATATTAGAAAAAAAGATACTTTTTTATATTATTAATAAAATAGAGAGAAAAAAAACTTTATATGCTTTATGCATATTTAACTACTGGTATAAATTTACGAATGGAATAGAAATCTGAATACAAACTATCGGTGACTGGTGGTTTTTCTAATAGAAATCCAGCCTTTAATAAATAATTTTACGTGACTTATAATTACGGTTAAAGTAAAAGAAAACGGATTAAGTTAGGAAAATAAATCATGCGAGAATTTTTAATTAATATTTTGTTTTGTTGATATTGCACGTAAAAATTGCCGCCATTGTCTCAGGTGTTAATCCTTTCAAAGCATATGCAATTCGGTTGGTCTAAAAGATGTGAACTCGTAATTATTAAAAATGAAAAAGAAAATAAGAAAAGAATATTTTTTTTTTATATATTAAATTAAATTGCATCAAAATTTAATCTATGCACTTTTGTTGAGGTGAAAGAAATCCACAACGTCTTATGGAAATTTTTTCTTTTACTCACGAACGGGGATGTGTACTCTCGTACAGCCTGCATAGGAAAACGAATATTTTCAATTTACTGGCGTCATCATTATTACTAACTTCACTAATTAATTGGTGAATATTTTAACTCGAATTACATATATTAGATAAATTTGCGATTTAATTAGGTTTTTTCGCCTCGATATTATCTGTACTAGTAGGCCTTTTTTAAACAGTTTACAACCTTAAAAAAAAACAGTAAATAAACAAGAACCTTCTCAGCTTATTTTTTGTATTCTTTAAGGTTATGTTCGCATGGAATAAATACTGTTACAGAAGGCACTCTAGCTACAGTATAATAAAATCTGGGCTATTCAGAAATAAAAGCGGAACTCATAAATGTAGGGAAAATTTAACAGCGCTACTCTAATACGAATATTCTTTTAAATTATTAGACAGAAAAATTTGAGTTTTAGTCTAGATTAAAATGGTATAAAATTGTATATTTTCAATCTATATTAAATATTATAAATAATATATTCTCTTTATTAGATAGACTATTCTGTTTTGCATAAACAACATCTTTAATTGGATATGTTAAATAAAGTTTGATATTATGAAAAATAATGACCAAGACCAGAATTATCCATTTTGTAGTTTAGAATATAGAATTATATAATTTAACTGATAGTAACTATATTTATTTATACAGAATTAATTTAATTAGTATACAATTTTCCATTTAATATACTGGAAAAATTTTGAAAAATTTTACTTTAAATTTTCTTAGCGATAAGGCTAAATTTTACATTTCACACTTAAATTTCTTCTGTGATGAGGCTCATTTCTCACTTGTTAAATATGCCATATGAAAACTTTCTGCATATGGAGCTCTGAAAAGCCACAAATAACTATAAAAATATATATCCCTTGTGTCCATGAAAAATGACTGTCTGATGTGCATTTTGTACCGAAGGTGCCATTGGCTTGTATGTATTTTAAAACGAAGAAGAACAGCTTTATGAGGAGAAATTTTCTTCAGTGATGAGGCTCATTTATCACTCAGTTTTCATCAGTGATGAGACTCATTTCTCACTTAATTTTCTATAGTGATGAAGCTCATTTCTTACTTACAAAATATGTCAATATGCAAAATTTCCATATATGGGGCTCTAAAAAGCCATAAATACATATAAAAAAGCCCTTGTATCCATGAGAAATTACTACGAGTATCTCTGTATTTCTTTAAAAACGAAGAAGAAGAGCTTTGGGAAAATTTTTCTCTGTGATGAGGATCATTTCTTATATAATTTTTTTAATTTTTAGGCGTATTTTCGCATATGGGGCTCTAAAAATGCCCTTGTATCCATGAAAAATGACTGTCTCAGTATATCTTTGAAAACAAAGAAGAAGAGCTTTAAGGAAGAATTTTCTTCGGTGATGAGGCTCATTTCTCACTCAGTGAATATATCATATAAAATTTTTTCGCATATGAGGGTCTAAAAAGCCACAAATAGATATAAAAAAGCCCTTGTATCCATGAAAAATGACTGTCTCTGTATTTCTTTCAAAACGAAGAAGAGCTTTAAAAGGAGAAATATTCTTAAGTGATGACGCGCATTTCTCACTTGGTGAATATGTCAACATGCAAATTTTTTTTATATAGGGCTCTTAAAAGCCACAAAGACATATAAAAAAGCCCTTGCATTCATGAAAAATAACTGTCTCAGTATTTAATTGAAAACAAAGAATAAGAGATCATTACCGTCAAATGGTAATTAACTTTTTTTTGGCTTTAACGATTATCATCAGAACTACATGTGGTTTAAAAAAAAAAGCACCATAAGCTGTAAATAATTCGAAAAATTTTAACTTATTGCACGAAAAGTGTCACGGACGCGCAATTTTGAGAGTTGGTAATGCCATTTGCCCGGCAAGATCGTCGTGCAATCTTCAAGTTTTAAAGCATTTAGAAACCAATATTTGTAAAGTATTGGGCGAATTACAGTCCGAAATGTGTGAAAAAGACATCAAAAATTACCTAAACAGGTATCGAGTCCTGCATAAAATCTTGTAGATGTCATATTTTATTACCACTTATGGATAATGGCAAGGCTTTTGTCACCAAAAGCTAAATTTTAAGTACATTTTAATAACAATAACTTAACTATATAAATCACAAATTGGATAATCCTTTACTATTAATACACCTTTCAGGCATTCTCCTGAATCAATCTTTTTAATTATCACAACGGCATCGTTGGATTTTTATTCTGCGATATGTGAATTTAAGGTTCTTTTTATTTTTAGATTTGAAATTATAATCCTCTAATAATCAAATCATAGTGAATAAATTTTTTATCAAAATTATGGCAAGATCTTGTTAGTTTGTTTAATTTTTTTTAAATGTATTTTTTAATGTTATTTATTTAGAAAACGTTGTCATATTAACTGCTTCACTCCAATTATAAATTTTGTTGTCATATTCAATGGATTTTACTTGTTTTGATTTTGATATTCGGTCGCCAATCAAATTAAAGCCAACACCAAGTATTTCTAAATATGATCAGAAAAGTTGACGCGGTAGCCCGGAGTGGGGTCGGCCTAATGTTTGTCGATTGGATAACCGCCTGTAATATATTATCTGAGAATGATTATGATTTTTACCACACTAGTCAGGTCCAGTTTGTCAGATAACTAACCAACCCAGTAGCTATTGAGCCATTCAGCGATCGAAGAGGCCATACTGGACGACAGTTTAAACTACAAGCGAGTCAGTTACAGTTGATTTCTTATTAGGCTTAGTGTCTCATTTAAGGAGTTTTATTTTACGTTTACCTACGTTTGAAGAATACTAAAATGTGCCCTACCTTATTGACTATATGTTCATGTAATATTGGCTAAATGCAGGTGGGCGAGAGATGGGAAGAAAATTGCCAAGAGGAAGAGTTTGGAAAAAAAAACTACTGTAAGAAGTCAACATTGAACCAAACACTGAACAACAACTGCTCCCATCAGCACACCAACAATTATAACTGCTGACAAATTAAGATATTTATTACCCGAATATACAATAGTTGCGGTAGAGAAGAGCCAAAGTACGACCATGTATCGTTGGGATAGACTTACTCTTAAGTGTCAAAGTGTATGTCCATTTGCAAAGTTAACTGAAATTGATTCCTTAAAATCACATCGCTTGGCTTAGAGTGGATCTCTTCATCGTCAACTAACACTATTAATCCTTCACGATTACATTAGCAATTTCTGTACAGAAACACCTCTCAGAGTATGTGAATTCATAAAAATGCCAGCAGTAAAAATTTTCGGGAAGACCTTCTCCTGTGATGGTCAATGAATATTTTCAAAAAATATGTTCACCAAAATCTAAGCAACTTTTTTCCAATAAAAAGTATTTGGCAAACGTTTTGGAAATAAAATTATTTTCCGTAAAAATTTTTGCTGACAAAAAATTGTTTCTGCTTAAAAAATTTTTGTCAGCAAAAATTAATATCGCTTTAAGTTGTTGCCAGCAAAAATTTTTAATAACTTAAAATTGTAACTAATTTTTGCTGCCAGCAATTTAAAAAAAATTTTTGGCAGTAATAAATTTTGTCAGCAAAAATTTATGTCAGCAAAATAAAGTCAGTAAGAATTTTTTGTGTGTGAAATTTTTTGTGTGTGAAATTTTTTGTGTGTGAAATTTTTGTTGTTAGTAAAATATTTCATCAGTGAAAATTGTTGGTAATTCAGTATTTTGTCAGCAAAATTATTTTCAGTAAACATTTTTGTCAACAACAATTTTTATTAGTGAAGGTTATAAACAGCAAAAAATTTTGATGGCGAAAATTGTTAGCAATACAAAATTTTGTCAGCAGATATTATTGTCAGCAAACATGTTTGTCACTAAAATATTTTAGTAAAAATTTCGTTAGCGAATATTTCTGTTAATGAAAATTGCTATCAGTGAAAAGAAAATGATTGTCAGTAAAAAATTAGTAAAAATTATTTTCAGTAAAAATTTGGTGTCAGCAAAAATTCATGTCAGTGTACAATTTTCTCAGTTAAAATTTCTATCAGGCAAAATTTTTGTCAGCAATAATTTTTCTTATAGGATTTTTGTGCAAATACTAATATTTGACAGTAAAAATTTGTTATCCGTAAAATTGTTTGTGAGTAAAAAAATTTATCCTCGAAAGTTTTTGTCAGTAAAATATTTTGACAGTAAATTTTTTGTAGTAAATATTTCTATCTGCAAAAATGTCCGTCAATAAAAAAAAAAATGTTTGTAACAATTTTAAGCAGCGAAAATTTATGTCAGTAAAAAATTTTGTCAGCAACATATTTTGCCAGTAGAATATTTTATTTTTGTCAGTAAATAGTTTTTTCAATAAAAAATTTAAAATTACTGTCAGTAAAATATTTTCTAAGTCATTTAAAATTTTATCAATCAAAGTTTGTTTTAGGTTAATAGTTTTTGTTATTAAATTTAATTTTTACTGAACAAATTATACAGCCAAAAATTTCATATTGCTGACAAACAATTTTACTGAAAAAAATGTTTACTGATAAAAAACAGTAGGTTTTACTGGAAAAAAATATTTACAACCAATAAAAAAATCTTGTCAGCTAGAATTGTTGGCAGCAACAATTTTCTCAGTTAATATTTGGACATAAAAAAAATTGAGGTAATTTTCCGTAAATCTTCTGTAATTTTTTAGAGCATTGATTAGGATCCCATTTTTAATTTTTAACAAAAAATTCTTTAAGGAGAAAAAGAGGATAAATAATTGTCAGTATGTATCAGGAAAACTGATCTGCGATGATAAACAGACGTTGGGTAGGTTGAAAGGTAGTTAGTAATACCTACTGGGCACTGGATACTAACGCACTCTTGGATACCGAATACTGGGAAATGGATACCATGAGATGGATGCTGTGGAGAACTGGTGAACAAAAAGTATTCGCAGGGCGTTTTAAACCGGTAACGAGAGAAGCCAATAAATGCGACAGGTAATCACGAGTACTCGTACCTTTCCGAAAGAGGTAGACTTTCAGGTGGAACAACCATAAAATATGCCGGATTATTTCGCTGCGTTCGTCGATTCCTGCTGCTTAGTCAAACCTTCTTTCGTTGGCAATTAGTTATGCGAGCGTACGTCTGTCAACGACAGCCTTGTAAACGGAAAGGATTTTGTATTAATTAAATTGCTCAGTGATAATTATTTAAAAATGTTTATACTCGAAAGGAAAAATGCAAAAATGAAAATAAAACGCACTCATGGAGGCTTGGATGGCTGGATGGATGCTGATGAGTCCAGTCCACTGGGTAAATATGCACAGCATTGGGCATACAAGGAGGAGCTCCTATTCAGAAAAACTGATAATGGGGATTCTATCAACAACTCGTAAATCGGACTGAAATCGAGTTTGTGATTTTTCCAACTCAAACAAACTATTTTCTTAACAATCGTAATCATCATCATTATTATAAAAATTGTTTTTTCTTGTGTTTTCCGATTGTTTATATTGCTTCTTTGTGTGATGTGTGTGTGTAAATAATACCAACTGGGAGTCGGGAATGGGGAGAATACGCAAACAAATTACAATGGATTGGAGAGACTTCAACTGAATTGGACCGAAACTGAACTGAATTGTAATGAATTGGAATCGAGATAAGACTAGGAAATTATTTTTTAAGTTCATTCAAGAATATTGTTTACTTTCTGAATGAATTTTGGCACAAAATCTTCTACGTTATCAACAAGTACTCAGGATTCGAGTAATTTTTAATACTGATTTGTGGACAAACTATCGCCATTAAAATGTCAAAAAATAATAAAAATTCACATTTAAGCTACGATTATTAAAATTTTTAGTATTTTTCTAATAAGAGTTCCAATTAACAATTTTTAATAAATATTTTTGAAACGAATTCGCAGTAAAATAAATTCGCAAAAAAAATTTACATTTAACAATTTTTATTTTTATTTAAAAATTTAAGTGGAATTTTTTCGTATACATTTTTCAGCAGAACTTTTTTCTAATAGAAAGTTTTGGTAGCAATTTTTTGCAAATCAATTTCCATTAAAAATATTTCCCTTAAAAATTTTCTTTAAAAATATTTTTTGTAAAAATCTTTTCAACAAAAACCTTCTCAGAAGCAATTTGAAAAGGAAATTTTTCGTAGAACTTTTAATCAGTCATTTTCTTTACTGATAAAAATTTTATTGATTAAATTTAGCTGACATAAATTGTAACTAACAAAAACTGTTATTGGCGATCCTTTTTTAGTGAGAAGCAATTTTGCTGACAATTAATTTTGCTGACAATTAATTTTGCTGACAATTATTTTTGCTGACCCAATTTTTTTTTGTTGATAATAATTTTCAATGATAAAAATGATTGCTGATAAAAAATTTGACTGATAAAAATTTTTTACTGGCAAACAATTTTGCTGACAATCAGTTTTAATTGAAAATTGTTTTATTGAAAAAAAATTTCACTAACAAATAAATTTACTGACAAAATATTTCGCCGACTACATTTTTTACTGACAAATAGTTTTTAATGAACAAATAATTTTACTAACATTTTGTACTGACAAAAATTATTTTCACTGATAAAAATTATTGCTGATAAAAAAATTTCCCGGCAAAAATTGTTAACGAACGATTTATTTTGCTGACAATAATTTTTCTTGTCAAATTTTTTTTCTGATAAACAGTTTTACTGGCAAATAATTGAACAAAGAACAATTTTACTCACAAACATTTTTACTAACAAATATTTTTACTGACAATTTTTAATAAAAAAAATATAATTTTAAATTTTTGTCAGAATTTTGGTAGACATTTTTAGTAGAAATTTTTCGTCAGAAATTATCACTAGACATTATTAATGAACATTTCCCATTACAATATTTTTTGTAAAAGTATTTTCAGCAATTTTTGGAAAATTTGTCCTTTAAAAAATTTTCTGTTAAAATTTTCAGTTAGAAATTCGAGCAATAAATCTGGGAAAATTTTCTTATAAAAAAAATTTGTTACTTCAATTTTCACAAAAAATTTTTATTTAACAATTTTTTGTATTGTTTTCAGACATTAATATATTCAGCAAATTTACTCTAAAGAAAAATCCATAAATTTTGGTCGCATTTTTCGTACAATGCAACAATTTTATTCAGCAGAAATTTTGAGTGAACATTTTTGTCTGAGAAAAATTTTATTGATAAAAATTTTATTGACTAAATTTGGCTGACATAAATTTTTGCTGGAAAAATTTTTAATTAACAAAAACTGTTACCAAAGAACATTTTTTAGTGACAAGCAATTTCAATTGTTACCAACAATATTTATTGCTGACAAAATATTTTACTAACAAAAAGTATTTTTACTGACATTTTTGTTACTCAAAGCAATTTTCCAAAAATTTTGCTGACAAAATATTTTGCTGTCAAAAATTTTTATTGGCAAAAATTATTTTGCTGCCAAAAGTTTTTACTGACAAATATTTTTAATGAGAAAACGGTAAAAACAGTTTTTCGGACAAAAACTGTTATTGACAAAAATAACATATTTACTGACAATTTTCAAAAAATTACAATCTTTTCAGTTTTTTTTTTTGAAATTTTTCTTAATCATTTTTGGTTGAAATTTTGATTAAAAGAAAATTTGTTTTTCCATTATTTTTATTGCAGTGAGATTATTTTTGGAAGAATTTTTTAGAAGTAGCTTTTTAGATTTTAATATTCAGTATAGAAAATTTCCTCCAATAAATGAGCAAGTAATCCAAATAAAAGTCCACTAGTTTGAGTTGTTTTGTAATTTTTGTTTGCAATTTTAAAATTATATCCACAAATAAGGCTTCAATTAAGAATATTCCATGTTCGATGCTTAAAAAACTTCGCTCAAAATTCTGAAAGTAATCCTTTTTTATCCAAAAAAAATAAATACAAAAAACGAACCGACCACGAACAAGTTCAAGCCGAATCGATGTTAACACGACAACGACCGTTTTGGAAATGGACGATTTACATAGACGCGGTAGCGTATTTAAATGAGAAAAACCACCCCCTAAATTTGATGGAATCCTAATTTGAATATGCGCACTCTTATTGGAAAGTATTAAAAATTCAATTTTATTCTGCACAGAACAGGAACACCCCAGGAAGTGAGAGGAACACTGTAGTTGTACCAAAATGAACGGCATTCTTGCGATGGACGATCTTCGTTAAGTTGCAATCAGTCTCCTACCCTTAACATTTGTTATGTTCAAACCCTTTTAACCCCTTTTTTTGAACATCTCATTTTTTATCCTCTTTTTTATTATTTGTATTTCCACAAAAAAAGGGGTACGATTTATGGTGGAATAACATTGTCAGCATCTAATCGGTTTGATGGGATATTTTTTGGGAAATTTTCATCACCGAAACGGACATTTTCAGATATCAACCTTGCGGATTTTTCCGAAACTATTTAAAATTGGGTTATTTTTTAGATTGAATATTGTTTTTATTTTTATTTTTTGACATTTGTTATCGATGCTTTTGATAGAATTATTTTTTTGTGACGGGTAGTTTTTACAGAAAGTTTTTTTAAAAAATTTACCTAAAATGTCTTCTAAAAAATTTTTTCTATTATTTTTGTTTTTATTGAAAGCATTTCAATCCCAAAAAAGTACGAAATAATTCTACGAGTTCTGCGGAAACATTTTAAGAAAGTTTACTTAAAAAGAAGGTTTTTTTTTAGTTTTGCTGGAAAGATTGAAGTTTTTTTAGGAAATTTTTATTCAGCAAATAAATAAAAATAAAAACTTTTCTACTTTTTTGATTATTATTCATTTTCTTCTGGATTGATGGATGACAGCAGCCGGTGGTAAGCAATTTTGTTCGATTCGGAAGAAAGACTGTAACCGGCAGCAATAACAACAAACAACAAATCCAATGATGATAGCACCAGCAAAAACACAAACAAATACTTTCGGTTTTATTATTTGCAGTATAGAAGAAGATGAAGATGATCCAGTAAGACCACTTAGAGTCATCAGAATCAAAAAATTCCCTTTGACTTTGCCGGTCTTGTAGACAAGACATGATAACTCGACTGCTTACGGATCGGATTGTTTATCGTTTGTAACTTACCGCAAATGGAGCACCAGGTTTGGAGAGTTGAACAGAAACCTGGGTCCCAGCTATCTTCGTATTCCGTATCCCGTAATTCGTAATCGGTCGCAATCGATGGCGTTTGTCATCGATTTTTCACAGCATCACGTCTGCAGGCTTATTTACTGTGCGTAACGCGGGGGCAACAATAATCGAAAACATCAAATCTAAACTGGAAGAGCCACACTCCTTTTCACTGGCATGGCATTCCTTACCAAACTATCGAAACGGTTTAGAAACCAGAAAGCCCGTCAACCAACAAACTACCTGGATTTGTCGATTTACTCATCTTTTACGAGTTGGAAGATCAAAAAAAGAAGATAAAAATATTCCCCCACCTTCCGTTTGATATTCAATTTTGTGCAGTTTCATTTTGGAATCCTTCTTCCAAAAGCTGACCGGTCTGGCATTCTTCTTTGAATAGGTCCGAATGCGACTACCAAATCTGAATGCACTTGAAAAAAACAACAATTCACCTAATTTGGAATTTATTTCACACTCATTGTTAAGGCATTGTTGACCCATTGAATTTTCTAATCCGTCATTTCATTTTATGAATCCGTATTAAAGCGATCAGCCATATTATGGGGCCCAAGGCTTCGACTTTAACGAATAATTGTCGGTTTTGTGTTGTGATTAATTTTATTTAATGGAAATTTCAATGACAACTACAACTTTTCAGTATGTAAATAATTACCATTAAATGCAATCGCAGAAATTGCGATTATTTGCATTCAACGTGCATTTCTGATCAATAAGAATTCCTTGCATAATATTTGCTTGAAGCTTGAATAAAAAACTTCTTTCAACATTTTATAAAAAGAAAAACTACGATTAATATTTAAATACTTTTAAATGACACTAATTAACTATCTTTTTTTTTAATTAATGAAACTAAAGTGAAAAAATCTATAAAAAAAAACCAGTTGAACATGCACCATACTCAATAGTGTAAATTCACTGTTGTTGTTGGTTGGTGGCTTATTAAAAACACCACAAATAATTCCAATTCAGACTATAAATGGGAATGTACCGAAGCTGTACACTCTGCAAACGTTAAATGAGTTGCTATTAGTATTTTTTCACGAAAGTTGTAAAAAATCTCCATTTTTGAGGTGATTACTTTAATTAGTTAGTTTTACTTCAGAAAATCTTTACTAACATTCACTCTGTCAAAAGTGTGGAAAATTTTTTTGAATTACAAAAGGTAAAAATGCTCGGTAAAAAACTACACTGAAAATTTACACTTAAAATATTTTGCCGAAATTTTCGGTCCAAGACAAAATTTTCAATGAACATTTTTAGGGCAATCGTTCTGTCTAAATTTCAGGGCAGATCTTTCTGGCAGAGATTTTTGTGAAAATTTTCGAGCAAATATTTCTGGCAACATTTTAAGGCGAATTTTTATGTAAAAAATTTCGGAAGAATTTTTGAGTAAAGTTTTTTCTCAAAATTTTCGAGTTTTTGTGTTTAAATTTTCGGGCACATATTTCTGGCAGAGTTTTTTGTCAAAATTTTTGAGGCAAATATGCTGTCACAATTTTCGCACAAATCTTTCTGTTAAAATTTTCCGGCAAATCTTCTGTCTAAATTTTTTAGCAAATCTTTCTGTCAAAATTTTGTGTTAAAATTTTCGAGGCAAACATGCTTTCAAAATGTTTGGGCAAATCTTTCTGTAAAAAAATTTTGTGGTAAAATATTCGGTCAAATCTTTCTGTCAAAATTTTTTGGTAAATCTTTCTGTCAAGATTTTGTGTTCAAATTTTTTAGGCAAACATGCTGTCAAAATTTTCGGGCAAATCTTTCTGTAAAAATTTTCGTGCCAAATCTTCTGTCAAATTTTTGTGGTAAAATATTCGGGCAAATCTCCTATAGAAATTCTGGTAAAGTTTTTGGCAATATTTTCAAGGCAAACATGTTGTCAAAATTTTCGAGCACTAATTTCTGCAAAAATTTTGTGTTTAAATTTTTGGTAACATATTTCTGGCAGAGTTATTGTCAAAATTTTCGGGTAATACTTTCTGTTTAAATTTTCAGGCACATCTTTCTCGCAGAGTTTTTGTCAATATTTTCGGCTAAATTTTCTGTCAAATTTTTGTGGTAAAATTTTCGGGCACATCTTGCTGGCAAACTTTTTGTCAAAATTTTCGGGCGAATCTTTCTGTCTAAATTTTTTTGGTAAATCTGTCAAATTTTTGTGGTAAAATATTCCGGCAAATCTTCTATCGAAATTTTCAGGCACATATTTCTGGCAAAGTTTTTTGTCAATATTTTCAGGCAAATTTTCTGTTACATTTTTATGGTAAAATTTTCGGGCACATCCTTCTGGCAAACTTTTTGTCAAAATTTTCGGGTATTACTTTCTGATAAAATTTTCGAGCAAACTTCTCTGTGTAAATTTTTCGGCCAAATCTTTCTATACCAATTTTTTGCCAAATCTTCTATCAAATATTTATGGTAAAATTTTCGGGCACATCCTTCTGGCAAACTTTTTATCAAAATTTTCGGGCAATACTTTCCGAAAAAATTTTTAGGCAAACTTTTCTGTCAAAATTTTTTGGCCAAGTCTTTCTATCACAATTTTTTGTTTAAATTTGGTGGCACTTCTTTCTGGAAGACTTTTTGTCAAAATTTTCGGGCAATACTTTCTGATAAGCTTTTCGACAATACTTTCTGTAAAAATTTTCGGTCAAATCTTTCTGTAAACATTTTCGAGTAAATTTTTTGTCAAATTTTTACGGTAAAATATTTGAGCACATCTTTTTGGCATAGTTTTTTGTCAAAATTTTCGATGCAAACATTGTTTTGGGAAAATTTTCGAGCGAATCTATTGTCAAAAATTTCCTTGTAAAATTTTTAAATAAATTTCTAAACCACATTTTCCATCAAAATGTTCTAATAAAATTTTCTAGCGAACTTTTCGGGCAAAATATGTTCAGGAAATAATTTTTTTAGGAAAAAGATTTTTGCCAATAAAATTTTAGACGTTTTTCTAAAACGTTACAAAATTTTTGATTTCCCTCCTCCATAAAATTGATCATGGAAATGTGGAGTACTTAATACAGTTCACCTAACAAAATCAGAATATTTTCCTCTTTTTAAAACTTAAAATTGACGCCGATCAGAACAGTGTCGATCGCAATGGAACGAGTAGGATTCCCATCTTCTGCTCGACGAAATTGTGCTAGTTTTTGCTGATTACCCATCCTATTGGAAGCCAAAGGAGCATATGTAAACTTGATAGAACCAAGAAGTTTTTAGAGCTACGAGCATGTTGAGGTTTTTATGTTTTCGCCAAAGATATTCATCATCCGTTCCTTCTTCAACCCCTAAAGATCTCCTCCTCCTCCTCATATTTTCTGATTGCATTCTGTTTCCATCTTCTAAGTCTGAGGACAGATCTTGACTGGATTCTGTTCTGCTATTCGTACAGCTCCCGTTCACATAGTTGCTTATGCTGGAATTTCATTTCAATTTATTCGTTTTGTCATTTTCTTCCCCATTATTTATTTATTCAATTTTTCTCTTTTATTTCTAAATTATTTTCTTAGATTTTATTTATTCGTTGAATTTTTTATATGCTCTTCTATAGAAATTTGAAATTTGGCTTTTACTTTTTGAATTTTTAATGAAATTTTATTTAAAAAGATCGCAGAGAATTGATAAGTGTTTAATTTTTATATGATTAATTTTACAGAATGAAAATTTAGAATAGAAAAATGTTGACAAAGTCATCGTCATTATAAACAGACTTGAAAAAAAATTTACCAACGAATGGAAAAGAAACGAAATGAATTTATTATAAATTTTCTATTTTTGTATGTTTGCTGCACGAATGGATTTTCGTAAAATTCACTCATTGATTCGCAGTGGTGCGACGGGTGCAAAAATACCAAATAAATAAACCAACTGCCGTCAGTGTTGTCACTTCTGTTCTTTTGGTCGTGATTCAATGCAATTCCATGTGAGCCATTTTGTTCCGTTCCTCATAACGTATTCCAAAAATAATGTTTAACATAATTTTGTAATCTGAATGCAAGCACACGAATACGAAATTGTGGAGACGCGAAAAAATTATTGGCTTCTTGGTCTGTACACCCTGCGGAAGCTGTGTCCAGCTTGCCCGCTATTCTGACCATTCTCACTTGTCTTGGCCACATCCGCCATACTCAAGAACTGCTCCTTCTTCAGTCGTAATGATGTCATTTCAATATACGATAACGTATACGATCGATGGTGCCCCCAACAAATGGAAAGTTTTGTGCGTGATGCAAAATTTATACAATTCCAAATGCCGCGATCTCGAATTATGTAAAGTGAAATAATTCTATTTGGAGAATTTTTCAATAAGAAACAATCGCCAGCAATGGCTGCTGTTCCCCTTCACAAGTGCAGCAGAATTACTCGTAGTACAATTATCGAAATGATCGTCCATCAAACGCAAAAACGAAGCGAAAAACAAGAACAACTCATTCAATATCATCTTCGCTATTAACGCAAATTAACCGATTCGATGGATTGCGTCAGTAGCAGCAGTCCAGTCCGCATACGAAAATTCCATTGATTTATCGGCATGCATAATTGTTGAATTGAATTCAAATTATGCACAACAGTTGCTGGGAATAATGAAGCGACTAGAAAAGTGCAGGTCCAATCATCCATCCATGGATACCAGCATCAGTAATATTGGCACTAACCAATTGGCATTCCGTTGGTGGAGCTAGCAGCGGGTCCACTATTTCGAAGAGTCCGGGCAACTGCATGCCATTTTATGTAATTTGTCCTCTTGGAAACGAGCAACGAGTTTCTCTAGCTCGTCAGTGGCCAGTGCCTAGTGGCTTGGCTTAGCAGCTATGATAAAAATCTCGATTGATGTGGCCTAAATACATAAAATCATATAACAGCATAACTAAAATTGCATCGCACCGGACTGAGGCTGATCCGAGCATATAAAAAATTAGCACAAATTCTGAATCGAAAACAAATCATGGCCATGGAAACGTGCAAATCGCTTTGCTTGTGCTGTCGATCAAAAGACGACTATCAGATGCGATAATGCCGATAGTGCCTACCAGAAAAGAGTGCTGAAAATGTGGATTCATATTCCGAATAGGCAGACACCTTCTACGAACTATTTGCGTGGACATATTTTAATTCAATTACTTTTTTTAATATATATATCTTTTTTTAAATAATGTCAAATTCAGTATTTAATATACGAAATGGTGACAGACTGGCATTTGACAATAAAGTGCATTACCGATCGGTTTAGCTGAGCTCCACTTGAGAATATCTGCAGTTAGGCGCTCATAAATATCCGTTCATGAATTTCCTATAAAAGAAATCAAAATTTACTATCAGCCAAAATGCATCATTATTCGCCAGCTGGTCGCATATTTATTAGTTCTATTAAAATATGAAAATTACTCGGTTTTTGCGGAAAATCAATGCAGGAAAAATCATGACGGCAATACTTGTAGATGATGAATGGGAAAATGTCGCAACGGAGTTGGTTGGGGTTTTCCTGAATAAGTTCCAAGATTTAATGTCACCTTACCACTTATGATTTCATGTACGAATTGATATTCAACAAATTGGAAATTTTCATTTGCAATTCTAAAATGGTCAGTAATAATTTTGTGCCAAAACAGGCAATTTTTGACAGAGCAAATTGTAAATCAAGAGGCGATTCGCATGAACAAAGTTGCCACAAAAGCAATTTTAACTAAAAATTCCTCCTTTACTGCGGAATTTTTACTCATAGGAGCAATTTTGACTGCAAAAAATTTAACTGAGATAATTTTTATTCAAACAATATTTATTGAAATTTTTTTGACGAAAGTAAATTTTTGTGGAAAAATTTTGCCTGAGAAAATTTTGACTCACACAATTTTGCTTAAAATAATTTTGCTGAAACAAATTTTATTGAAGAGATTTTTACCGAGCAATTTTTGTTTAAACAATTTTAATGGGAGTAATTGTTTGTGGAAATATTTTGACTGAGACAATTTTGGCTGAAACAATTTTGCGTGAAACAATTTTGCCTGGAAGAAAATTTATTGAAAAATTTTTGATAGATAATTTTTACTGTGCAATTTTTATTTAAACAATTTTGACTGAAGCAATTTTGACTAAAACAATTTTGATAGAAGCAATTTTGACTGAAACAATTTTTATTGAAACTATTTTGATTGAGACAGTTTTGACTGAGCAAATTTTATTTAAACGATTTTAACGGAAGTAATTTTTTGTGGAAGCAATTTCGCCTGAAACAAAATTTATTAAAAAATTTTATTAAATAAATTTTTGACTCGCAATTTTGACTGAGACAATTTTTATTTGGACAATATTGACTGAAACAATTTTTATTCAAACAATAGCGACTGAAACAAATTATTTTTAAACAATTTTGACTGAAATTATTTTGGATGAAAAAATTTTAACTGCAGCAAATTTGACGGAGACAATTTTGATGGAAACAATATTGAAATTTATTTTGAAGAAAGTAATTTTTCTAGAAATATTTTGACTGAAAAAAAATTTTGACTAAGACAATTTTTAATGAACTAATTTTAACTGCAACAATTTTGACGGAACAATTTTAATTGGAAAAATTTTAATTGGGACAATTTTAGTTGATAAAATTTTTACTAAAATAATTTTGATTGAAACAATCTTGCCTGAAACAAATTTGACTGAAACAATTTTGCCTGAAATAAATTTTATTGAAAAAATTTTGACTGAAATTATTTTGATTGAAAAAATTTTGACTAAGACAATTTTGACTGAGACAATTTTTATTCAAACGATTTTAATTAGGACATAACATTAAAAATTCTTGGTTGATAAAATTTTTACTAAAACATTTTTGACTGATAATATTGACTAAAACAATTTTTACAGAATAATTTTGACTGAAACAATTTTTAGCAAAACCATTTTTACTGAGCCAAGTTTTCTTACTAAAAGTTTAAGAGAATTTTTATTTAAAAAAAAAATTTGTTTCTCCGCACATTTTTGCGCCTAATTATGGGTGAGCACACTTAAAATGGCGCAAGTCCTTTAATTTCAATTTCATAGTCGTAAAAAGTATTATAATCGCAGTCAGCATTTGTATAGTCAATGGCCATTATTATTAGTACTATCGTGGGATGATTTTTGCAGCATCTCAAATTTTAGTATACGTCGATTTAGCCTCGTAAAAGCCTTTAATTATTTTCATCGAATTTAAAAATCACGAATTGCATTCCTTTCGAAAAACCGATTTTGAATCTGAATTTACCGCATAAATAAAATCATCTAAAATGGAAAAAAAAAGTGGGGAACAAAATGAAATTTTTATATTTATATGCGGTTCAATTATCGTATCTGCTACTGTTCGTATTATTAGATGACTTGAAGCCCCATCGATGAATATTATCAGCCCACGATGGGAATTCAAGACCACAATTCCTCGATGTTGGAATGATCGCTGATGAGTTACCGATCGCAACTGATGGAGCTATCGGACCAGTCGTCTCTATCGCATCCATACCCCCACATTATCCATCACTTCAATCAAGCCCCAAAAGGTACCCCTAAGAAGGTAATTGTTGTCTGCCCTGCAAACAAGTTCATTTCGCCTTATTTCGAGGGGCAATTATGACTTTTATTGCTGATTTAATATCGACAAGATCGCCACTGTAGCGCACATTAAATTCTGGCGCCATTCATAAAAACTCCAATGGAACGATGACTTTTTGAAGTTTTGAATCTTTTTTCTTTTAGGCGATTTTTTTTTAAGATCGCTTTGGACTCTCAGTTTTATTTCCATTTCTGATATCAGATTTTGTGGTCGAATATTAATAAAAATTAAATAAAATTATTGAAAGAGAAGATGGGAAGGGAGCGAATAAGAAAATGATTGGTAAAAAGGAAGAAGAAATTCTTGTTGCGAAGAGGAAATAAATCAAACTTAAACAAATCGAAAATGTGGCAGCGCTTGTGAGCGTGCGAGAGAGACTGTGTGGGGGCAAAAGAACAGAACGTTCCGATTGAGAATGGAACGGAATCGAAACGAATGGAATCATCTTCGGATTGAATGGATAAAAGATGATTAAGCTGATTTTAATGGATTTGATGGTCAAGTCGCTTATTAAATTGGAAAATAATACCACTTCGTTCGATGGTGCGGCGCACTTTGCCATACAATTTTGAATTTAAGCTTAACGATAAGCCCGAGCTGCAAGGATCAATTGGAACTAGTCATGGCATATAGTCTAAGTGATTGTTTGATCTTGACTCTCTTCAGAGGGCCACGATTAGAAGTCGACTGGACTGTACTTTAATGTCCAACTTCGTCTTTACGGTCTTTGGCTCTATTCTGTGATGGTGGTGTATCGCAGTACTCTGATCTGTGATAGCAAGCGTCATTTCCTCTCTTGAGGGCATTTTTCAATTTCGTTTTCGACCATCGATGATACCAGACGATTGCATGTGATTCTAGACGGATTTCAACTATCGTCTGACTGTACCAAAACAAAGCCTTCACAAAATCGTATAATTGCTCTTTCCGAAAAAAAGACCATCAGCAAAAGGTCGACTCTCGAATAATTACCATATACGAATCCTAGAGTAATTATAGGCATCGGCGAGTGCCAACAGTAAAGACATCATCCAAAAGACTCAAATTACCGAATCATAATATTTAGTTAGTTCTAATCTGCCAAAAAAAAGTCTTCTCCTTTCAGAAAATTTGATCAAAATTTCAAAAAAAAATATTTTTTCAAAAATCCTTTTTCATCTAAACTAATTTGCAGTAAAACAACGTTTACAAAATTGAAATGGCACCGAATCAAACGATTCCGAGATCAGGCAGATCTTAAATTTATTATTTAAAAAATAAATTTACTTAAATTCTTTAATATATTTTAATTTACAAAAGCTAATGGCAAAGCTACAGTTAAATCGTAGCACTTCATACCTTAAATGGCACATCAAATGGCATATAAAATGGCACAATATCCACTTTTCTTATTACAATTTTTTATTGTTTTCAGATCAAGTAGACTACCTGAGGTGTAATTTTTTTCAGCTCCTTATTTAAAAATGCTGAATCTAATGAATTTTTAGTTGAAATAGAAAGAAAAAAAACTCTGCGTGATCTCGTAGGTCTTGAGACAATTGAAGTGGATCGGATAAAAATGCATTTGGACTGGTTGGATTAGGAAAAATTTACCCAATTTGGAGTATACAATCTGCCATAATTATTTTGACATCGTTATTATTGTACAAAAGTCTTGATTAGATCCACAGGAGTTGTGCAAAAACAGGCCAAAGAGTTTAGAACTAACTGATTTGAGCGGAGATGGCCTGTAAATGGAATACGGATTAGTACAAAAATGCATAATATCGTCGCGTTCCTCTATAATGGCTTCATTTTGTATTTGCACAAGTCCAACTGCAAATCGCCACTGGACTGGAATAAATTTTTAAATAGAGCAAACTATTTAATATGAAAAAGCCACTCTGACTCTGGATGGTGATAGACGATCGGATAGGCTAGTAAAGGAGTGGCTGGAATCGTTGAATTCATAAATAATTCCGATGACGTTTTGCACAACTGCGATCAGTTCTCATTGCAGTCTAATGAGTGTAATTGTCAAACTCGAATTAATGTGTTTCCTGTCCGCACTTTGTTCACTGACTGAGTCCACTTTGGCGGTGCAGTTTCAATGTTAGGTTCCGATCTGTTCAGGTTCTCAGTTACCTTCTGATGTGGTCATAATTAGATGACGCATGAATTTTAATTAGTTTCCATTTTCCTTGGCTTTTTTCTTTAAATTTTATCAAAGAAATAGATAATCTCAAGGGTTGATAAGAATTGAGATGCTGAAAAGTCAAGCATGCATTATAACAGCAGGTATCAGAGTACCAGCTCTAAATTAATTCAGAATAACCAGAAATAAAATTCTATTTAGCAAAAAATTAAAATAAACTTTTTCATTAAAAATTTGCTCCGTAAAATAGTTTGTGTAAAAATGTTTTTGATTTCAATCAAAAATTATTTCAGCCAAATTGTTTCGGCAAAAATAGCTTCAACCAAAAGGTTTTCAATAAAAATTGTTTCAGTCAAAATTGTTCCATTAAAAATTGTTTCAGTCAAAATGTTTTCAATAGAAATTGTTTCAGTCAAAATTGTTCCACTAAAAATTGTGTCCATTTAAATTGTTTCAGTCGAAAATTGCTTCAGTCAAAATGTTTTCAGTCAAAATTGTTCCATTAAAAATTGTTTTAGTCAAAATTGTTTGGAAAAAGTTGTTTCAGTCAAAAATTACTTCAATCAAAACTGTTCCACTCAAAATTATGTCCGTCAAAATTGTTTCAGTCAATAATTGCTCCAGTCGAAAATGTTTCAGTCTGAATTGTTTCAGTCAAAATTGTTTCAGTTAAAATTATTTTGCAAAATTTGTTCAGTAAAAATTGTTTCCGTCAACATTTGTTCAGTCAAAATTGTTTTAGTCAAAATTGCTTCAGTTAAAATAGTTTCGGTGAAAATAGTTTCAGTCAAAATAGTTTTGGTGAAAATTGTTTCAGTCAAAATTAGTTCAGCAAAAATTGTTTTAGTCAAAGTTGACTTAGGAAAAATTGTTTCAGTGAAAATTGTTTCAAAAAAAAATGACGAAGTCAAAATTGTTTGGTAAAAATTGTTTTTCTAAATAATTTCAATAAAAGTTGTTCCAAGAAAAATTGTTTCAGCAAAAATCTGTTTTAGGAAAAATTGATTTAGTAAAAATATGTTCAACAAAAATAGTCCCAGTAAAAATTATTTCAGTAAACAATCTTTCTTCCAAAAAAAAAAAAATATGTTTTAAAAATGATTTCAGTAAACAATTCTTCCAAAAAAAAAAAAATGTTTTAAAAACTTATGTATGGCAGATAAAATTTACTTTCATTTGCTGCCTAGTGCCATCTGTTGGATTATTTCTTTACTGAAATTAGGGATATTATTTGATGTGCATTTTTTTGGGTGAGAGTCTTTATATAAATTTATTTTTTAGTTTTTGTTTGTTAATGTTTATATTCGTTAAAATTTTATAAATAATTTTTTTATATTTATTTATCTAAGGCAGGACAACAAATTTTCAATTTAAAAACGGAATTTATTCCCATATGGAAAAAAAATTTCCAACACTTTCCAAGCGGCGCGTAATTTTACCCCTCAAATGTTAAACACTTTCGATTTTGCATATAACAAAAGGGGTAGAAATAAAAAAAGGGTTACGTGTGTATGCTTCCTTTTGATAGTTTTTTTGTTCCATATATAAAAGCATCATAAAGAAAGGGGTTCGTTAAAAAATTGTACTGAGGTCAGCAGCTGTAAAAGTGCTCAGTTCGAAACGAAGTCTTCTAGGGTTAGTGCTAGTAGTTTTTTTTTTTAGACTATCGAGATTGGTTTACTTTTGGTTTTGTAAATAAATTAATTAAAAAAGTGGTAAATTTTTCAAGTTTAAAAAAAAATTATTTCTTTAGTAAAATTTCCCTTACTATAAGAAATTATGAATTTTTTAGGAACATTTTTATTCAACAAATGACAGTGAACTTAGTAGGACGTTTTTTTTTTCAAAAAAGAAGAGGCTAATAAGGATTAAAAAGGACATTAAAAGGGAAGGATGATGACACCAAAAATTTGCAAAATTATCATTAAACTGAAAAAAGAAAATTCTACATAAATGAAGAAGCAATGATTTGTCTGGACTGGCAAACCTCATCAAGTGCATCAAATCGTAGAAAAAGTGATTAATTATTTGGAAATTCATGTTTATGTCAGCTTTTTAGCATGTTGTTCAGAAATGATTAAATTTTTACTTTGCCTTTGTTTGTAGTGATTCTTCTGAGACTAATTAATTGTTTGCGCAATGGAAGTGTGGAACTGGCATGGACGCAACCGAGTAACTTTATGCTGTGCAAGGGCTTTCAAGCTATTGAAAACAAGAAAAAATTTGTACGAATTTGAAATTTAAATCATAATAAGACTGAAACATACTGAATCTATGTTTATAAGGCTAGAGTACAGAAGGTCTCTATACTCTCTAAACTCGTCAATGTTATTCTTAGACGATTCTTGGAATTATGGAATTTTTCTATTCCGTTCAAGGTGTGAGCATATGAAATTATTTAAAATTTTTTATTTATTCTATTTTCTTTTCAGAATTAATTTGAAGTATTTCAAAAGTTAAATTAAAAATACTTAAAATATTAGATAAGAAGTTGAAAGCTTTAGTTAAAAAATGATTTTCTTTTATTGGTAAATTGCCAGTCATATTAATAGAGTACCGCGGCAGCAGACTTTCTTTTTTAAGTGATTCTGGTTGACTGTTTGGGATAAAAAACTGATAAGCCAACCGCAGAGGAATAATTGGTTCATTAAATGGCATCGTTCTGGCACTAAAAATTAGAGAACAGACTCCAATCCAAGAGGAGTTATTAGTTCATCAAATGGCATAGTCATACTGGCACTAGAAATTATAGCACAAACTCTCTAACCGTCTTATAAAAAAATATAATACAACTGCAGAAGAGTAATTGGTTCATCTAATGGCTTTGTAGTCTGGCACGAGAAATTGAAGCACAGGCTCCAACCTGAGGGGAATTATTAGGCCATCAAATGGTACCATAGTCTTGGCACTAGAAATCGGATCACAAACACTCCAACCGTCTTATAAAAAAATGATAATGCCAACTGCAGAGGAGTTATTAGTTCACCTAATGGCATCGTAGTTATGGCACTAGAAATTAGAGCTCAGGATCCAACCTGAGGGGAATTATTAGGCCATCAAATGGCACCATAGTCTTGGCACTAGAAATCGGATCACAAACACTCCAACCGTCTTATCAAGAAATGATAATGCCAACTGCCGAGGAGTTATTAGTTCATCTAATGGCATCGTAGTCATGTCACTAGAAATTAGAGCTCAGGCTCCAATCTTAGAGGAATTATTAGGCCATCAAATGGCATCGCCATTCTGGCACTATAATTTGGAGGACAAGCTCTCCAACCGTCTTACTAAAAAAGTGATAACGCCAATCGCAGAGGAGTTATTATTTCCTCAAATGGCATCTTAGTCCTGTCACTACAAATTGGAGCTCAGGCCCCAACCTGAGAGGAATTATTAGGTCATCAAATGGCCTCGTCGTTCTGGCACTAGAATTTGGAGGATAAGCACTCCAACCGTCTTACAAAAAAAGTAATAATGCCAATTGCAGAGGAGTTATTAGTTCATCAAATGGCATCTTAGTCCTGTCACTACAAATTGGAGCTCAGGCCCCAACCTGAGAGGAATTATTAGGTCATCAAATGGCCTCGTCGTTCTGGCACTAGAATTTGGAGGATAAGCACTCCAAACGTCTTACAAAAAAAGTAGTAATGCCAATCGCAGAGGAGTTATTAGTTCATCAAATGGCATCTTAGTCCTGGCACTAGAAATTGGAGCTCAGGCCCCAACCTGAGAGGAATTATTAGATCGTCAAATGGCCTCATCGTTCTGGCACTAGAATTTGGAGGATAAGCACTCCAACCGTCTTACAAAAAAAGTAATAATGCCAATCGCAGAGGAGTTTTTAGTTCATCAAATGGCATCTTAGTCCTGTCACTACAAATTGGAGCTCAGGCCCCAACCTGAGAGGAATTATTAGGTCGTCAAGCGGCATCATCATTCTGGCACTATAATTTGGAGGACAAGCTCTCCAACCGTCTTACAAAAAAAGTGATAATGCCAATCGCAGAGGAGTTCTTAGTTCATTAAATGGCATCTTAGTCCTGGCACTACAAATTGGAGCTCAAGCTCCAACCAAAGAGGAATCATTAGGTCATCAAATGGCCTCGTCGTTTTGGCATTAGAAATCGGAGCACAAACTCTCGAATCGTTTTATATTAAAAACACAAAAATGCCAACCTCAGAGGAACTACAAATTGCAACACCTCTTCGAGAAAAGTATTAAACTTTTGTTAAGCAGGGCATACTTATCGTTACACACAGTTCCTACGACAATAGGCATTAGGATACGCTCAATCAGCGCAAAACAGAACTGCACTTGTTATGAATTTTGCCAGTTCAGCTGACTAGGTCAAGCTTTTTCAAATCCAACTTTCTGCACTTTTCTCGCCTTTAATTAATTCATGCCTCAGCTGCAGCATTCCATAGCCCTCTTCCACACCTTCTACTTTCAGCCAATCGGCTTCCTCTTTCGTCTTTCACTTCTGCTCTTTGGCCTCATTCGGTTCCTTTATTTACAAGCTTGTTACCCTAATTTTTGGTAGCCAGGTCTTCCTAAACTTCTACTATCATCAACACTGATAGCACCCGAGATATCTGGTATTCCGCACCCATGGTACCACCATTTGTTTTAAGGCTACATGATGGGTACTTCCACTCAGAGAACTACAGTAAGGAATCTAGTAAATTCCAGCCACTGCTAGGTCGGCTTAGGTCAGCAGGTTCGCAAATACCCAAAAAAACTTTTCGTATTTATCCCAGAAGAAACCCCCTTGCAAAATTTTAACCTATACAAAATTCTACCAAAACCATTAAAATGCTCAGTCCTTCGAAAATCTGGATCAAAATGCGTTCTAAAAAATCCCTTCCAAAGTAGTAAATGTCATGTTTTTTTAAAAGTATTTTTATTCAAGTTTAAATTAAAAGTCATTTGAAAAAAAAACTATACCTAATAAAACGGAATTAATTAAAAATCTAATTTTTCTAAGGGGGAATTTAGAAAATACTTAATTAAAAATATAAATTGTAATCAATTTATTATTTTGTTTCAAAAAAAAAAAAAAACCAAAATCAAATAACTTTTTTTCAACAATAATCCATGCGCGGATCAGTTTTCACATTCGTTTTAATGAAAGGTAAACGAAAATAGTTCAAAAATGTTTATTAAATAGTTGATAAAACTAAAAACAAAAAAAAAATCAACGATTAAGTACCTTTTAATAAGATCTAATAAAACTTTTAAATACCAAACGATTTACTAATTAATAAAAAAAAATCACATAAATTAACGTAATTAGATACAATTTAAAAATCATTGAAACATTAACAAGCCGATCACAGATTATATTCGGCCATGTTTAAAATGACATTCGTCGCGCTGTATTATTTCTGCGGTTCGCACGATCCCCAATATTACGATAATTTACTATAAATTTTATAAAAAGCCTAACGCATCCATTTATGAGTGAGATCTACGAGTACTCCATATGACAGATAGTAACAACGTGGCTAAGACAAGGTGTGGATAGTACCCCGAATATTATCGTTATTACTGCAATTCATAATAGATGGCGACACATTCGGTATACCGATCCGACTGACAAATGTACTGGCTTAAAATCTATTCACTATTGGAGCCTTAGTGTAACCATTAAGTTCGCAATAGTGACCAGATACTTTTTCCAGATACTCGTACAATACTGAACAGAGCGTATCTGATTATGCGAAAACTTTTGTTTGAAGGGGGTTTGGGTAGCAAACCCCATCAAAAATCATAAATAAGAT
Source organism: Atherix ibis (assembly GCA_958298945.1). Lineage (NCBI taxonomy): Eukaryota > Metazoa > Arthropoda > Insecta > Diptera > Athericidae > Atherix > Atherix ibis. Next base: position 82,221,769 of record OY282609.1, read on the forward strand.
TACTAGGATTATGCGGTGAAAGGGGATAGGAGGGAATGAGAGCCAAAGGAGTCATGTATAATTTTTTCTTTGCAAATTTTTCCATCAATTTTTTTTCCCCATTTGCCTCCATCTTATTATTCATAGAATATTTTATTCACCTTATAAGCGAACGAGCAGGTGTTGTAGGCCAACCATAGCTTGAAAGGTATATGGGCACGTATTTTTGTATGTACGAACATATATTCGCGTAATGAGAAAATGCGTAAATTATTAATTTTTAGTGAATGCGAACAGATGAAAACAGACAAAAAAAAATTGTTTTTCCAATCAATACCGTTGTACGATGTTGTACTATTTCGCATTGAACACTGCATATTTGTTCGAATTTTCAATATTTTTCTCTCGTTTCCATTGCAAATTAATTAATTCATTTTTTATTCAGACATCTTGTTAACTATTCGCATTTGAACGATTTCTATATAAAAATTTACTAGCTCTCTGATATCGTGTATATATGCTTGTACCCTCTTCGGTCGATTCATAAATATTGAAAACGATCTGATTTGATCCATAATGTTGGAATTATTAGAAAAATGTTGTTTTATTTTGTAATGTGTACCTCGGCCTGTAACGTGTATCAATTACCTGGAATTTCATAAGGTGACTACGACTGTGGTGGTGGCCTTGCCTCGCCTTACCTTTATGCGCTCATTAAATTTAAGGACTTTGACTTTTTATTCATGATCATAATTTATCAGAATTTCCATAAATCATTTCAAATTTACGATTGTCGAGAGAGAGTGCAGATACTGAGCAATTTCCAATTTTATATTCAAATACAAAATCGTTAAAACCAAAATTTGAGGTGGCATAATAAAACTTAAGTTGGAAAAAATTCGTCCTTAAATATTAAATGTTTCTACAAAAACTGTTAGGGACAAAATCTATTGAAAATATTGTAACTCAAACAATTTTTTTTTGACTGAAGCAATAATTTTAACTTAAACAATTTTTGATTGAGACAATTTTTTTAAAAAAATTTTGACGGAACAATTTTTACTAAATACATTTTTAACTGAAACATTTTTTACTGAATTTTTTTTTACTTAACAATGTTGAGTGAAACAAAGTTGACTGAAACAATTTTTGACTAAAAATATTTGCCAAACAATTTTGACTCGACCAATTTTGGATTGAAACAATTTTTAATAGAACAGTTTTGACTGAAACAATTCTTACTGAAAACATTTTGACTGTAACAATTTTGCTGAAATATTTTTGATTGAAGCAATTTTTTGACTGAAGTAATTTTTGATTGAAACAGTTTTTAATGGAACAATTTTTGACTGAAAAAATTTTTGACTAAAAATATTTTTACCAAACAATTTTTGATTGAAGCAATTTTTTGACTGAAATAATTTTTGACTGAAACAATTTTTAATGGAACATTTTTGGCTGAAGCAATTTTTTACTGGAACTAATTTTTACGAAACTATTCTTGACTGACACAGTTTTTAATGGAACAATTTTTGATTGAAGCAATTTTTACTGAAAACATATTTTCTGAAGGAATTTTAAACTGAAATAATTTTGACGCAACAATTTTTGACTGATAAAATTTTTACTGAACTCATTTTTTTCTAAAGCAATTTTTGGCAGAATCATTTTTTCTGTAAATATTTTTATTGAACCTATTTTTTCTGAAGCATTTTGGACTGAAAAAATTTTCAACCGAACATATTTTAACGGAAATTTTTTTGCATGAAACAATTTTTGACTGAAGATATTTTTGCCAAACATTTTTACTTAAACAAATTTTGATTGAAACGATTTTTAAAAAAAAAATTTGACTTAAGCAATTTTTACTTAATACATTTTTAACTGAAACATTTTTACTGAATTTTTTTTTGATTTAAACTAAAAATATTTGCCAAACAATTTAGACTCGAACAATTTTTGATTGAAACAATTTCTAATAGAACAGTTTTGACTGAAACAATTCTTACTGAAAACATTTTGACTGAAACAATTTTTGGCTGGGTCAATTTTTCCTGAAACAATTTTTTTCGAAAAAATTTGTACAACTTTGGCTGATACAACTTTTGACTGAACCAATCAGGACAAATAATTTTGACATTGTTTTGACTAACACAATTTTTAATAAAACAAATTTTGACTGAAGCAATTTTTGCCAAACAATCTTGACTAAAACAATTTTTGATTGAAACAATTTCTAATAGAACAGTTGTGACTGCAACAATTCTTACCGAAAACAGTTTCACTGAAACAATTTATGGCTGGGTCAATTTTTCCTAAAACAATTTTTTTCCAAAAAATTTGTAATTTTGCTGAAATGTTTTTGATTGAAGCTATTTTTTGAACGAAGTATTTTTTGACTGAAACAGTTTTTAATGGAACAATTTTTGGCTGAAGCAATTTTTCGCTGAAACAAATTTTATTCAAAAATTTAGACAAACAATTTTGAATCAAACAATTTTTGATTGAAACAATTTTTAATGGAACAATTTTTAATGAAAAAATTTGGATAAACAATTTTGACTGAAACTATTCTTGACTGACACAATTTTTAATGGAACAATTTTTGATTGAAGCAATTTTTAACTGAAATAATTTTGACTAAACAATTTTTGGCTTTAAACAATTTTTACTGAACTCATTTTTTTCTGAAGCAATTTTTGGCAGAATCATTTTTTCTGTAAATATTTTTATTGAACCTATTTTTTCTGAAGCATTTTGGACTGAACAAATTTTTAACCGAACATATTTTAACGGAAATTTTTTTGACTGTTTTAATGGATTAATTTTGGACTGAAGCAATTTTTAACTGAAACAAATTTTGGCTGAAACAATTTTAACTGAAAACATTTTGACTGAAACAATTTTTGACTGAAAATATTTTTTACTAAAAACATTTCAACTGAAACAATTTTTGGCTAAAATAATTTTAAGTGGAAAAATTTTTGATTGAAACAATTTTTGACTGAAATAAGTTTGAGTGAAAAATTTTTTGATTGAATCAATTTCGACTGAACCAATTTTTAATTGCTACAAATTTTGACTGAAACAATTTTTTTACTGAATAAATTTTTAATGTAACAATTTTCACTAAAGCAATTATTAAAAACAATTTTTATATTTACAAATATTTGCTGGTAAACATTTTTCTTGATAGAAATATATGCAAACAAAAGACGTTACTCATTAAAGAAGTTGCTGACAAAAATTTAAACTGAGTAAAATATTTGTTTACAAAAATTTTTACTGGGAACATTTGCTGACAAATTTTTGTTGTTGGTATTAATATGACGAAATTGTTAATAAATAAATTTCCATTTAACATTTTTTCCGATTTTGGTAAAACTTTTATTTCAAACTCTCTTCTTCTGGGTAAATTTGAAAGAATGCGTTTAGAAGATTTAATACTTTCTGATGGCTCTTGAAGCTACAAATGCAGACTACTAACTTTTCAAGTCTATTAATTTAGGATTTGCAAATAAAAAAACTTTTTTTTAGTTTGGTATAAATTAAATAGTAAAAAATTGATATAAAATCAATAGTAAGAAAATAAAGCTTAATGCTTTTAGTTGTGCTGATGCTATTGTACGCCGACCTAATTGAAAAATACCAATAAATGTGTCCAAGTAATATTGATGCAGTTTAAAAGTACAAATATTACCAGTGTTTTAATAGTTGAATATTAGAAATAAGAACGCGAATATCCTGCTGTGAAACCGCAATGACCATCGACTAATTAAGTAACTCTCAGTAAATTGTACGAAAACTAGCCGCAAACCGAAAGGAGATAGTCTCCAGTATTGGCAGTTGTAAGTAAGTTGATATGCCCACTTTGATGGATGAATAAGATGCCGTTTTACTCGAAGATTTATAATTGCCGCTAGTTAATCATTATTGAAAAAATCTGGTTATTACGTGAAGGTGGATGAGGAGAGAAATCTTTGAATTTTTATAGAAATAGAAACAATGATAGCCGATAGCACGGTTTTACCCGATGTTGTTGGAGAGCTCAACTCGTACGTGGATTGTGCCATTCATGCATAAGTGCGAGCGATATGAATGCGGTCCCAATTGCTAATTACCTTTTTTAGGATTTGCATAGTCATACAGAGAGAGGGAAGAACGCCAAGGAAACTATATTCAGAAACATGGAGCACTAACCAAGGCAAGGCAATAGCAATAGTTAAGGAGATCCAGACCACTTAGACAACTTCAAACAAAGTCACCCAATCGATCTAATCGTGGGAAAATTTATTAGCCTTTATTTTTTCTATTTTCTTTCTTCATCTAAACTATAATTTAATATCCAGTCAATTTTGTCATGATGATTTCACACAATTACGAGTACACCGTTTATTTCTGACGTTATAGATACTACCAACAACTGCCATCTCAGCGCTGTGCAAATTTTTTCTCTTCCTCGAGTGAATTTTTTAATTTTTTTTCCCTTAATACTCTTAGTTAAACCGTTGATTCGTCTATACTCGTAAATCAACTAATCTAAATTTGGTTCAATTACAAATAAATAGCAAAATGGCAATCCTCTTACAAGTAATACTCTGATAGTTTGTTAGTCATTGTGGAATTACAATTAGTAAAAAGCAAAAAAAGTTACCAATATGGAAATGTTACCAACAACTGCCGTGCAATAAAATCTGAGTAATACGAATTAATTTAAACAGTCAGGAAAAAAAATTATGATGGAAACCAGAATGAGCGATGAAAACATGAAATGATTAAATCTGAAAAGAAAAAAAATACTATGCTGAGATACGCTCATATATAAGCGCATAAATTAGATTATATTTTATAAGCAGAGACTTGAATATTAAAGCTTACATAAAAATGGTGCTATGCTAGTGTAAATCTAACAAGGGAAAAACTAACCAAATTCGGGTATTAGTTAAACATTAAAGCGGAAAGCAAAAATATGTACTCGTACATGAGAATATGGATGAAAATGAATTTTTAAATTCTCATAAAATACGATTTAAATTAGTGCGGACTTTTTCGCATTTATTAGCCTCTTAAAAAGTTAGTTACCCAAGAATTCACTTCAAAAAATTACGTTCAGTTGCGAGTTAAAAAAAACTGGGAAAAGCTTCAAATTCTCGTTCGGAAATTTTCATTTAAAAAAAATATATTAATTGAAATATAAACAAACAAAGTCGTTTTTTTAAACTATTTCAACAAAAGTTACGATAATTATTAATTTCGCTGTTACGAGCTGATAAAAGCGTTTAAAATAATTATAAAAAAAACTAACTGAACACAATTTTGATTGACAATATTTTAACTAAAACAATTCTGACTGAAATAATTTTTACTAAAAATAATTATGACTGAAACAACTTTGACTGAAACAATTTTGACTGAAACGTTTTGACTAAAACAATTTTGACTGAATTAATTTTGACTGAAACAAGTTTGACTGAAACAATTTTGACTGAAACGTTTTGGCTGAAACATTTTCTGCTGAAACAAGTTTGACTGAAACAAGTTTGACTGAAACAATTTTTACTGAAACAATTTGGGCTGAAACAATTTGGACTGAAACAATTTTGCCTGAATTAATTTTGACTGAAACAACTTTGACCGAAACATTTTTACTGAAAAAAGTTTGACTGAAACAATTTTTAATCAAAGAATTTTTACTGTACCAAGTCGACTGAAACATGTTCACTAAAACCATTATGACTGAAATAACTTCGACTGAAACAAGTTTGACTGAAACAATTTTGACTAAAACGTTTTGGTTAAAACATTTTCTGCTGAAGCAATTTTCACTTACACATTTTTCACTGAAACAAGTTTGACTGAAACAAATTTGAGTGAAACAAATTTGACTGAAACAATTGTGACTGAAACAACTTTGACTGAAACAAATTTGGGTGAAACAATTTTTAGTCAAAGAATTTTTACTGAACCAAGTCGACTGAAACAAGTCCACTAAAACAATTATGACTGAAGTAACTTTGACTGAAACAAGTTTGACTGAAACAATTTTGATAGAAACAAATTTGAGTGAAACAAATTTGAGTGGAACAATTTTTAAGAGAACAATTTTTATTGAAACAATTTTTTACGAATCAATTTTGGCTGAATCAATTTTGACTGAATGAAATTTTAATAAAGGAATTTTGACTGACACATTTTTGACTGAAGCAAGTTTGACTGAAACAATTTTGACAGAAACAAATTTGAGTGAAACAAATTTGAGTGAAACAATTTTTAAGAGAACAATTTTTATAGAAACAATTTTTATTGAAACAATTTTTTACGAATCAATTTTGGCTGAATCAATTTGGACTGAAACAAATTTGAGTGAAACAAATTTGAGTGAAACAATTTTTAATGGAACAATTTTTACTAAAATAATTTTGACTGAAACGTTTTGGTTAAATCATTTTCTGCTGAAAAATTTTTGACTGAAACAATTTTGACTGAAACAATTTTGACTGACACAAGTTTGACTGAAAAAAATTTGAGTGAAATAAATTTGAATGAAACAAATTTGAGTGAAACAATTTTTAATAGAACAATTTTTACTGAAATAATTTTTACTGAAATAATTTTGACTGAAACAATTTTTACTGAAGCAAGTTTGACTGAAACTATTTTGAATGCTTCAAGTTTGACTAAAGCCATTTTGACTGACACATTTTTGACGAAGCAATTTTGACTGAAACAAATTTGGTTGAAACAATTTTTAATGAAAGAGTTTATACTGAAACAATTTAAACTGAGACAATTTTGACTGAAACAATTTTTAGTGAAATAATTTTAACTGAAACAATTTTTCTGAAAAATTTTAAAAGAAACAAGTTTGACTGAACAATTTTTACTGTAAGAATTTTAACTGAAGCAAGTTTTGAACAAAACAGTTTGAATGACACAATTTTTACTGAACAAATTTTATATTGAAACTTTTTCACTGATTTTTAATGAAAATTTTTTCAGGAAGTTTATTTTTTTTAATTAAAAATGCTGAATTTAGAAACTGAAATTTTTTACAAAAAATGAATTTTGGAATAGCCAATACTTTGAAACTCTGGGAGTCGTAATGTAATGCCTCCTACATGAAAACTTCAAAATCTATCTGTGGTCCTTCATTCATAAGTGTCACAAATCTACCCTTTAAATTATAAACAATTTTATTAGAAATATTGGCCAAAAAATATAATTAAAGTCGAGTAGACATTTTTTTGAGTCATCTTAAAATGAAAAATTTAACTAGTTACAATTCACTTTTGATATTATTTTTCATTAATATTTTTTTTTTTTTTTAGGTAAACTTTCGACCTTCGGTAACAATTAGTGACAGTTTGAATAACTTACAAGAACTGAGATGGAATGTGAAGGAAATTTCCGACTGATGGCGTTGGTATTCGGAGCGGAATTTCTAAAACTCAAATTTTCTGTACAAAAATATTATCAAATATAAAAACAATTATTAAAAATAATCAAAAAATTCTTTAAATATAATAAAATGAAAATGGATGCTTTTTGGAAATGTTTGTATATTTTTATATCCATTAAATTTAATAAAAAAAACTACTTACATAAACTGTAATCAATTTTATAATCAATACCCTATAAATTTGTTGTTTTTTCCTCAGTTTACAAAATTATAAAAATAAATAGTTTTTCAATGGTTCTAATAGAAACACGATTACACAGAATTTTTTTCGGACCCACTATATCGTTTTAATTCCCTCAAATAGACTTTATTTAATTTACTACACTTTTTTCTATTTTGATTTTTCTCTTAGTTTTTATAAAAACATTTGATCTATTTTTTTAAATCTTCACAATAAAAAAAAAACAAATAAATTTACCGATGATTCTGTAATTAAATGCTCGTGTGCCAAAGGTTTATACACTCTGCCAAAGGGTCAGACAAATTTCTTCACCAAATTTATTAAGTATTTTTTTTGTGTCGATTTATTGACTGATTCTAGTAACGAATAAAAAGTCAAATCGGAATCTACCATGAAATTCGACTGAAAATGGTAAAATTTAGCTTGAAATTCATTGTTTTTTTTCATTTCTTATATTACTAAGAATATATTCCTGCTGTTTTTATAGTTGATTATTTAACTTCAACTGAGGGGCTTTTATGTAAATTGAGTCAAAATTTATGCAGTAAAAAATTTTTTGGATAAAAATTGTTGCAGTCAAAATTGTATCAGGAAAAATTGTTTAGGGCAAAATTATATCAGCAAAAATTCTTTCAGTAAAATTATGTCAGCGAAAATTGTTTCAGTCAAAATTGTAAAGAGAAAATTGTATTAGCAAAAATTATATCAGTCAAAATTGTATCAGTCAAAATTGTATTAGCAAAAACTGTTTAAGTTAAAATTGTTTCAGTCAAATTTATATTAGCGAAAATTGTTTCAGTCAAAATTGTATCAGCAAAAATGGTTTGGAAAATTTATATCAATGAAAATTGTTTCAGTCAAAATTGTAAAGAGAAAATTGTATCAGCAAACACTATATCAGTCAAAATTGTAGCAGCGAAAATTGTTTCAGTCAAATTTATATCAGCGAAAATTGTTCGGTCAAAATTGTATCAGCAAAAATTGTTTGGAAAATTTATATCAATGAAAATTTTTTCAGTTAAAATTGTAAAGAGAATTGTGACAGCGAAAATTGTTTCAGTCAAATTTATATCAGCGAAAATGGTTTCAGTCAAAATTGTTTCAGCAAAAATTGTTTGGAAAATTTATATCAATGAAAATTTTTTCAGTTAAAATTGTAAAGAGAAAATTGTATCAGCAAACATTATATCAGTCAAAATTGTAGCAGCGAAAATTGTTTCAGTCAAATTTATATCAGCGAAAATTGTTCGGTCAAAATTGTATCAGCAAAAATTGTTTGGAAAATTTATATCAATGAAAATTTTTTCAGTTAAAATTGTAAAGAGAAAATTGTGTCAGCAAAAATTATATCAGTCAAAATTGTGTCAGCGAAAAATGTTTCAGTCAAATTTATATCAGCGAAAATTGTTCAGTCAAAATTGTGTCAGCAAAAATTGTATCAGCAAAAATTGTTTCAGTTAAAATTGCTTCAGTTAAATTTTTATCAGCGAAAATTGTTTAAGTCAAAATTGTATCAGCAAAAATTGTTTCACTCAAAATTGTATAAAAAAAATTACTTCAGTAAATATCACTTTCATGCTAAGAAGTAACATTAATTAGCAGTTCAAAATTATTTTTAATTATTTTTCTTAATTTTACATAATTATTCCCGCAATAAATGTCATCAAACTCGATTCATTCTGTCACAACCAGTAACTGCTTCTAAAGTTTTAATTTCGAAAAGATCGTCTTCAATTTTGAATCGTCGACCAGACTCGGTAAGGTGAATCCTCCCTGCCTTAAAAAACTCCAATCCCATCACATAAAAAAAAATACCTAAAATACTTTTTGTATAATACATAAAAAGACCTAATCACAATCAACTTGCTTTATCAGAAAAAGGACAATTTTTTGTGCAATTCCATTTCGATCCCTTTCTTCGGCAGCCGGTATGCAGTTTTTGTGTCAATTTTCCATTTTTCTTTATTGATTATCATCCGTCCATTCGCTGGTGTTGCTTTGTCGGAGTTTTTGTTTGAAGTTACCATCCTCGCGATTGAATTCGGGATTATTCTTCTGATTAAACTCATCACAAGGGCGCTACCGTTAAAGGTAAAGGTACGCTGTCTACTCGCTACTTTGATAGCTGCCTTGACGATTCTGATGGACTTCCATCCATCAAAGTTGAAGCGGGATCACTGTTTTTTGCCCTCCCGAATCGATCGCATTCCATCCGTGGAGCATGCGAAAATATTATTTGAAATTTTTTCCTCAATTTAATATCGACAACTGATCTTAGTGTGGCTGTTATGGAGGATATCCCAACAGTGGCCTAAGCTCGACGGAATAGACCTAAAACTAGGCTGCTCTGGTTTTATTTTGTCTCGACGATATTCAAGAACACATTCCCAAAGTATTATTCTATGGTCCAGTTCCAGTTTCAACATTGGCGGAATTATTCAAAGCGAATGCAAAACAGTTTGTCAATGCAACATTCTTTGAATATTTTAAATTCTGAACTTGGCCCATTTAGGGGAATGCCAACATGATTCCAGAGCAATAGTCTACTTGGTATGTTTTCGTTAGTAAAAATTTAAATTAGATTTATTCTCAATAATGAATTAAAATTGTGAGGGTAAAAATTTCAAATATGTCCTCTCATTTGTTCAAAAGAAAAAAGTTGCAGAAACTTCCTTATCCGATAAGAAAGAAAAAAGAAACGAAATTTAGCAACCGAACACACTCTTAATTAATTTGTTGTTTATGCATGAAATAAATAGTTAAGTTTATAAAAGAAAAACTATTTAAAAATAAATTCTAAATTAACTGAAAAGAAATTTCCTCCTAGGTCGGGTGAATCCCTTACAGAAATTTCAATCTTCTTTCCGGCTTTCCCATCATCGGTGCGTTATCATTTTAGAAATCAATTTTTTTTTTTTCGTCAATTTCTCATATTCCATTACGATTGCGCCATTCCATTAGGGAAATTTTTTCATAATTTGATTAATGTAAATGTTAAAATCAGATTTTCGGTAGTGGCTATCTGACAAAATGTACACCATGTTCCGCACCTATTTTCCCATATATTCGGTGCTAGAGAAATTATAAGAAGTGCCAGAAAAAAAAAGAAACAGGAAAAATACAAATCAAAAGCAAATTAAAATTAAATTAAATGTTCCAAATGTGCGGGGAGTAGCGGCTTCCAAAATGTTCTGTGTATGGTCCTAGAAGAAGAATGCTTATCTGAGAAAAAATGCTTAAGAGTACGATGGAGCGGCTTGAACAGAAACCAATGTCCGATGGCCACATTCACTTGTAGAATGCGTCTTTTTACATGACTAGACTTTGGTACCCGGATTAAATCTACATCAGAATGTATTCGAACTAGTAAGTAAGGTGTGAACCATGATCTTATCATCGATAATTGCTTTTAAAAAATGTGTGAGAAGAGCGTACCGATAATTATGTAAATTCGCTTTTAAGATTAATGCGATAGATGGCGATTATGATGGCTATGGAAGAGATGGTAATGTGGACAGAGATGCATCCATCACTCGTGGAAGTCTTTGGAAATATTTTTTTTTTAAATACAATATAATCAATTATAGATGAACTCATTATCAAGAACCGTATAGAAAATTGTTCCAAATTGTTTGGATATTGTAGTATTTTTGGACAAAATATTTCGATGTTTTGTCAAAAAGTCAGAAAATTCTAAAAAAAATAATAAAATTACTGGTTTTTTATAAATTAAAAAATTCAACTACAAAAATCGAAACATTTTGTCATCATTTTGCTGACACAATATTGACTGAAAATATTTTTGCTGATATAATATTCGGTGACAATTTTGAATGGTACAATTTTTGCTGATACAATTTTAAATGAAACACTTTTTACTGACACAATTTTTACTGAAACAATTTTTGCTGACATAATTTTAACTCATACAATTTTGACTGGAACAATTTTTGCTGATATAATTTTGACTGAAATTTTTTTCTGATACAGTTTTGACTGATAAAATTTTGATTAAAACAATTTTAACTGATACAATTTTGACGGAGCAATTTTTCCCGATACACTTTTGATTGAAACAATTTTTGCTGACAATTTATACTGAAACAAGTTTTGCTGATATAATTTTTGTTGACACAATTTTTCCTGATACAATTTAAACTGACAAAATTTTAACTGAAACAATTTTTCTGATACGAATTTGACTGAAATAATTTTTGCTAATACAATTTTTGGTGACAATTTTGAATGGAACAATTTTTGCTGACACAATTTTTGCTGACATAATTTTTGCTGACATAATTTTAACTCATACAATTTTGACTGGAACAATTTTTGCTGATATAATTTTGACTGAAATTTTTTTCTGATACAGTTTTGACTGATAAAATTTTGACTAAAACAATTTTAACTGAACCAATTTTAACTGATACAATTTTGACGGAGCAATTTTTGCCGATACACTTTTGATTGAAACAATTTTTGCTGACAATTTATACTGAAACAAGTTTTGCTGATATAAATTTTGCTGACACAATTTTTCCTGACCCAATTTAAACTGACAAAATTTTAACTGAAACAATTTTTCTGATACGAATTTGACTGAAATAATTTTTGCTGGTACAATTTTTGGTGATAATTTTGAATGGAACAATTTTTGCTGACACAATTTTGGCTGATACAATTTTGACTGAAACAAATTTTGCTGATATAATTTTGACTGCAAATTTTTGCTGATACAATTTTGATTGAAACAATTTTTCCTGATAAAAGTTTGCTGACAATTTTTGCTGACACAGTTTTGATTGAGACTCTTTTTGCTGACACAATTTTGAATGAGACAATTTTTGCTGATACAATTTTTTAATTGAAACAGTTTTTACTGAAACACTTCTTGCTGACATAATTTTGACTGAGACAATTTTTTAATTGAAACAATTTTTGCTGACACAATTTTTACAAAAACAATTTTTGCTGATATAAATTTGACTGAAACAATTTTTGTTGATAAAATTTTGACTGGTAAAATTTTTCCTGACAATTTGCTGACAATTTGTGCTGACACAGTTTTGATTGAGACTCTTTTTGCTGACACAATTTTGAATGAGACAATTTTTGCTGATACAATTTTTTAATTGAAACAGTTTTTACTGAAACACTTCTTGCTGACATAATTTTGGCTGATACAATTTTTAATTGAAACAATTTTTGCTGACACAATTTTACAAAAACAATTTTTGCTGATAAAATTTTGACTGGTAAAATTTTTCCTGACAATTTTAACTAAAACTTTTTTTGCTGACACAATTCTGACTGATACAATTTTTGCTGACACAATTTTTGTTGACACAATTTTGACTGATACAATTTTAACTGAAAACAGATTTGACTGATACAATTTTGACTAAATTAATTTCACCAGAAAAAAAGTTTATTTAATTTTGACTAAAACAATTTCTACTAAAATTTTTTTAACTGAAACAGTTTTAACCAATTTTACCTCAAAAGTTTTTACTGAAAAAATTTTAATAGACATTTTTTTTTCTTTTGAATCTATTCTTTCAGTAAAAATGTTTACAAAAAAATTGTGATCGTCTTCATTATTCAAAATACTAAACTTGGAAATATTTTCAAATGCCAATAAAGGAATGCAGATTTGGTAAATGTGGCGACGAGTTCGAAATTAGCAAAAAATTCGATTCAAATGAGTCTGTATGCGGAAGACAACAATTGATCATTGACCAACCCGTTTCCGTTCCCCGCATCGGTATAAGGAATTTCGGCCCCTCCGCCAAAAATCAGTGATCTCCACTTACTAAGTGGCATCGAATTTTTCTGGCTTGTTCCCATATTCAGTTCCCTTTCGATTTGGCGGTAAATATCTGAAAAGCCTACAAGCAATTGGCAATTATTTTTATTGTTGTCTTAAATGTCGTCTTATTGTTACCTTTTCTGTCGATGCACATTTGAATTTGTCTTCCTTACACTTAACATGAATGAGTGATGCGCTTTTCTTGAGATCGAATAGTTTTTCAGACTAACTAAATACCAACTGGTCCATTTGCCAGACTCCCAGTATTAGCTGCGGTTCTTGATTAATCCAGTAAACGAGTATGGGTTTCTGTGAATATGCTGGATACCAGTTCAAAATTTGCAGCCTCAGTGAAACTAACTAACCAGATCTGGTGTAAGAAGTCAAGCAGCTCCAACCGCTAACCACTTTCCACCATTGTTCTTGGTCGTATTTAAATTTCCATTTCGAGTTTTGAGTTTGACATATTCCCCAGTTGAACTTGAACCGAACTGAAATGCATCTCGTTTTGTACACAGATTACCCCCTTGCTTCGTGGCACTTTGTTATTACTAATCTTATGAGATTCGTCGAGAATTAGTAGTTATGCGGTTGCAGGGAATCACAAGAATAGCAAATACAGCTACAAAATAACAACAGCAACTACAACAACAAAACAAAGTCTCTACGGATGACAGAGGCATAGGCGATCAGGCAAGTTTTTATGCTCGAGGCAGGAGCACAGAACGGGAGGAGGTGAAATGAGATGGCATGTTAATACGGAGTATGCAATTATCATTGTTATTAACTCGGAAATTAACTTTGGAAATGAAATTCCGTTTTTTTTTTAATTGACATCGAAGCTTGGAGAAGCGCCCGCAACCCGTGTCAACTCGAAGACTCTACGCGACTTTTTTCCATTCTTTTCCAAACGCTTTATTTCCCCTTCCTTTCATGAACTCTTTCATATTCCTGAACCCTTTTCTACCTTCCTGGATGGGAGAGATGTTGAATGTTCCCATCAAACCTGTGTGTTTATTAGAAGATCTTATGATTGTGCTTGGCAAATCTTCGAAACTGTAAGCTATTGGCGCACTTCAATGCACATTATGCAATTGGGAAGAAGAAAATTCAAGATTCGTCGCATGCGGCGCAAACGAATCATTCTATTGTGTCAATGGACGGTTGCATAGTGTATGGAATCGTAGTTGACTAAATGGACGCCGATCAAGTCACATTTTACTTGAATATGGCTAGTTGGCGGTAGATGATCAAACAAAGTTTGCTTAATTGGATGATTTAAGAATAAAACGTGAAATTTGCAAGAATTACGATTGGCGAAGAGACTCAGAGACTTACATAAAAACCAGCAGAGCTACACGATACAAAGTATCAAGTATCAAGTATAATTTTGTAGAAAATTGCCGGAGGGATGAAGTGTAAGGAGTACGAGATTATAAAAAATCATTTATGAATTTCTGGACCAAAAATTTAATGGACCTCTCATTGTATTCTATTCGTAAATTCATCCCAAAATTGGAAAAAAAACTTATAAATGGAAATCTTCAAAAATGTCATCGCATATTGTACAAAAACTATGGTCGAAAGTAATTTTCAGCTCAACAAAACTTATTTTGAGGTTAAGTGAGGCAAATTATTTGAGGTTATGTGTGCCAATATTTTAAGTTAGACAAAATGGCAAACGTAAGCTATTTTGATATAAATGCAAAAAAAAATAATAATGTCAAGAATAATAATTTGTTTGCATTTATATCAAAATTTTTAACATAAAATTTTTGATAAAATTAACTTTCCACTTTGAAGTAAAGGCTTGAAAAGGTGTTAGTTCATTTTAAAGATCAACAAAACATAATTTGACATTTCGATAAGGCAAATTGTTTGAGATTAGGCAGCTGTCAAAAAAAGTATTCAAACATGGCGGATTAAAAATCTACATTTTTTAATATTTCTTTTGTTCTTTTTCCTTGCAAACGTTATCATTCAAACATGGCGGATCACAACATTAAAAAAATATTTAAAAATTTTCTGTTTAAGTCGTACAACACCACATAACACACAGGTTTATTCAAATTTTTGTTTGTTAAGATTTGAGGTTATGCTGAATAACATTGTACATATTTGAGGTTAGATGATGATATTGAGCAGCTGTCAAAATTTGGTATGCCAAAAATTATTCAAACATGGCGGATCGAAATGAAGTTTTTTTTTATATATTTCTTTAGGGGTTTTACAGTAAATTGTTTACAAAAGAAATGAAATTTTTTTTATAGAAATAAATCGCCATTTTTTTAAGGTTATTTTTTACTTAGAAAAAAAAATAAGTAAAAATTGTTGATTTAAACAGAAGGTTTAATTTAATTCGTAATAAGGTATAGAAGATTGGTCAGTGGAGAATACCAAATTCCTCTGGTAGTCTCTGTCCTTGTTAAGATCGTTTGCGAAACAATTTGCTAATATTTACAAAATCTTTCTGTACAAAAACCTTTACTTTTCCGAATATCCCCTTCATAATATATTTAATTTAATCAAATGTGCCCTCCTGTTCTAAAAGAAGCTCAACCTCACTTTCCTTTATTAACAGTTTCCAGAGATCCGGCGCAAGATCTTCTACTACAAAAACTTGCCGATAAAACCCTTCATCGTCCAGTACAAATTTAGCATCTAATATTTCAAGTTTTATTAAGACAATAAACTGATTTAATGGTGAAACTTTTCTTGTGTCACGTCATATTGACTATCACTACTACATTCTGGGTAAGAAAATTAAAAGAATTGGCATATGACATATCACTCCTACCCACGATTCTCTCTTTGAAAGCGTTTCACATTCCCTTTGTTAATCCTGCAGCGTTCGCTCATCATTTCTAATTTTTTATAGAACTATACCTCTCGTAAAGCTTCTTAATCTTCTTTCATTATTACCTCATCCTCTTTTTAGACAATTCAAGGTAAAGAACACAAATATCTGCTCTCACTTCACTAACAATACGAACAATATCAAATAGAAATCTGGTCACTTCCATATGCTTTTAGTTGCCAACAAATGACCTCAAGATGGTGTCGCTATATGATAAGTACCCTGGCAGATGTCTTACGGACTTTATTTATAGTACAATACAATACAAATTCAGTCTAAGCTAATTTTATTTTAAGATTATGTGTGAAGTGTTATTTGAGGTTAAATGTACCAACTTTTGACGTTAAGAAACTGTCAAAAATGTTCTGTCAAAAATCATTTAAACATGGCTGATCAAAAAAAAAGATTTTATATTATTAAGAGTTTTTTCTTTGGCAAATTTTTTTTTTAAAAGTTTAAAAAAATGTATTTTAAAATTTAGCATTTGAGGTTAGGAAACCTGTCAAAGTCATATTGTCAAAAATCTTTCAACAATGGCGGATCCAAAATGGCGATCGTTTTTCTTTTGTTTCATTTTTACACTTTGTGGTTAGTTTAAACATAAAAATCATTTTTTTTTTCAAAATTTTTTAAAAATGCGTATTGGCCAGTGGGACTTTTGTATTAAATCGTTTTTCTTTTGTTTCATTTTTACACTTTGTGGTTAGTTTAAACATAAAAATCATTTTTTTTTTCAAAATTTTTTAAAAATGCATATTGGTAAGGTCTTTTGTATTAAACGCTCAAATCTAATCAATATCAACACCGAAAGAGCAAAAAGTCACTTGAAATTATTATTCAGTTGTGACGAGTGTAACGCTTTCCGTATTCACTATTCAAATAGTTTCAATTGGAATTTTAATTATGATCTCATCAACGTTAAAGATTTTCCAGAAAAAACACTCGTCGATTGTTCTATTGACATTGATGGAAGCAGTTGCAAGCACTCACTTTGTAGACGGAAGTGTCAGTACGAGTATAGGAAGAAATCGTGACATTCTGTCGTCCGTGGGGCTTTGTTGTTATTAATTATTGTTAGTCCAAATTTTTTATTAAAAATTTTCTTTTATTTTGAATAATTTTTTTTTCAAAAGAAGAATTTTCAATTGATCTCAAATCAAATAATTTTTTAATTATCTAATGGGTAATTAGTGCAGGGTTTTTAAAGAAGATATCAAAGAATCTTTAGCCTCAAAGTTGTTTCCGATCAAATTCAGAAATTTTATTCCAGGGTGTTTGTTTATAAAAATACCACGTAGACAGTAGTTGGACCACGTGGCAACCAGACTTTGACATGTCCGTAAAATCTGTGACTCAAAAATTTATTAACGAATTTTTAGATTCTTTGAGATTGAATCACTTAGCAAGGAGATTTGTGGATCAAGAAAGCCACAGAGAGAAGAAATTCTAACCAAGATGAATTGAAGAGCAAGGCGGCAATCCCTCAGAATTGGGATAATAGTAAAGAGGAGTTCACAGGACCTGCATAAAGGACGAAAAATGGAACCGGAAAGTAAAGCATGATTGGAGGAGTTTCAGTCCAATGTCAAAGAGATGCGAGGCTTGTCGTATGATATACTCATAGTGCTAAAACTGCCACCTAGCGGGTAATTGAAATAGTGTATCCTTTGCCGGATATAACCTCACGCCTTGGAACGCATTTTAGTTTAGCACTTTTATATTTTTAATTGACTGTGTCTGTTTATTGTCGGTATCTTTGGATTGGGACGCATTATAAAGAAGAGCAACCTATACTGGAGGGAGCTATGCGCCACAGTCGACATAAACCCATGGGTTAGGCTGTATCCGATAGTTATAGAGAAGCTAAAATGTTCTTCCATGGCGGCTCCTACCTGCTAGACAGAACTGTCACCAACTTGTTCCATCAGTCACCGGTGGGATCATTGAAAAGGAGATTGCCCGCTCGCAGTATGAAGGATGAACTTATCAGGGAATACAGAAAAATAATAAAAATATCCCAGGAATAGAAAAGCACCTAGCACGCCTTATGCTGATCCTTAAGGGACACAGGCAGAGTAGGAGTACCCTGTTGGCGACCGTGGTCGGGTTAATTCTGCTCTGTGCTGCATCAATTTGAACGGCTGGGCTAATTGAAGCAACCTACATACGTGGGGTTGTATCAGTCTATCGTGGGTGTGCATTGAGAGTAGGCTGCGCATTCCGAACGGTGACATACGAAGCCTTGTGTGTTGTAGGTGAAATGAGCGACAGGGGCTGAACCACTGGAGAAGTCGGCGTAATGCGGGAGAGTGCGATACGATGCTCATATGGAATAAAACAAGGAATCCAGGTGAAATCGATGGGATGCGGCTCTCGATGGCTGATGAACTCATCGTCTCGACCTCACAGCGGATACATCACTGTCTCATCCTCATGGTGGACTCATGGTGGATCGTCGCTTTGGTGTGATTGGCTACTAACTATTCCAATTCTTGACAGAACATGAATGTTTTCGGGGTTACCAATATCGCTCTAGATTGGATTATAGCACAATGTGCCCTTCTTGTGACGGGGTTGTAGAGAGCACGGAGCACGTGTTATGTTACAACACTCAATTCTGAGCGGAGAGACAGAAGTGTGTTGGCAGACCCCTGACGTCTGACAACGTCGTGTCGCCGATGCTGAACTCGGGAACATCTTGATGTTTCGCATCTGACGTATAACAAAAAAAAAAACTGTGTCGGATGTATCCCAAAATGGGGAAGCTTGTTGGGTAATGATGGGGCTTTTTATGAATTTCTTAGTAATTTGAAGAGTTTTTGTAAATTTTGTAATAGTTTTTCTTGATAACTATTTTTTTAATTTTCTGGTTAATTTTTGTTAAGTTTTCAATTATTTTTCCTTAAAATTTCATTTTTTGTTGTGAAATTCTTATTCACTCAGAATTTATATTGATTGTAATAATTTTTCTTTTGACAAACTTTTCCTCTCAAAATTTTTCTAAAAATCAATTTTTCCTTCGAAAAAATATCCTAGAAAAAATTTCTTTTCATTATTAAAGCAGTTTTTGTTGTTGTTGGAAGCAAGCAGAGTTTAACAATGAATTTTCTTTAAATTTTGATTTTATTTAAAAATAAAAGCCGAATCAGCAACCGTATACTGATTATGACTTTGACAAGTTTCGACGAAACGGAAAAGAGTCTGGAATCCTCAAAAGAAAACGGAAAATAAATTTTAAATCACCGCAGGGAAATCTTTTTATATAAGCGTTTGTGTACATTCGCTTTATTACCGCCCTCCGCCCTTCCACAATCAAACCAAATTTTCATACATAAAATGTTGGAGTTTTTCTTTATAATTTTTCCATTTTGACGCAAAACTCGGTTTTGTGTATTTTTTTTTTAACTGCTATTTTCCTTCCAAGTTTTCGGTTTTGTTTTGTCTTTTACCATCTTTTTCCCAATAGTTTTTGCTGGTGTTTTCTATGTGAAAGCTTAAAATTCATCCTGCCCAATTTTTTGTGTGTGTGAGGGGGGAGGGGGGGGTTGGTCTGTTGAATTTCTACACAAACAATAGGAAAATATGAATATTATGTTATGTATGAGAAATGAAATGGCAATAAAAAATTGCATAGAAAATAAAAATGGAGATGGTCATGTGCATATATCGTTTCTGAACGTGCTGGTATGTGAATATGGGATTGGGTAGGTGCTTTTCTTCGATGGCCAATGATATAAGTTGTGATTGTTGGTGAACTCCTTGAGATATTTTTCATTTTATTTTATCGAAATGGTTTTCCATAAGATATTGTGAAGAGTTGGTTATGGGGTAGCTTAAAAATCTGCTTATGAATAGGTGAATATTGTGATTGTAGATTCTATGTAAAGTAGAATATGTACGGAATTCTTGGTATAAATCACGGAAAGCCGAAAGTCTTTATTTCTTATCGTATACCAACCTACCACCTTACAGCAGTAATGATACCAGAACACTAGAGAACTTCAATAACAAGCAATGTTATGATGGTAATGGGACCGCCAAATGGAGACTGCAACAATGGGATGACTTTAGCAATGGTACCATCAATGGAATGAAGGGATGATAATAAGATGGTGCACATTATATATTACTTGGTCCATCCATACTTTGCTTATGGAAAATTCTTCAGTCGTTTTCAGATTTTTCATTGGGTGTTGTTACGCGCATGACATTTTAAAATATCATCTCCCTCATAATTTTTCATGGAAAATAAATAAAATGAAAATGAAAAAAAAATACTACTAACCCCCTCCTTCCTTCTCTAATCCTTCAAAAAAAAAAAAAAAGAACTGTAAATACAACATCGAACATAAGGAGGAATATGAAGCGAACCATTTATATATTCAGAAAATTTTTTATATATTCTTATTCATGCGCGAAGGAGTCATTCACTATCTGCTCCTTATGATAGATGAATATATTTTGTTTAGGGGTTGGTTAAAGGGGGTGATGAGGGGGATCTACGGTTGTGCTGGTTATATGTATATACAGTCATTATTTTTTTGTTCATATTCCATTGTAGTATATAGACTGTTTAGTTGTTTTTTTTTTTATTAAATATAAGATTTTCTCTCTTTCAGAAATTTTTTTTGTTTCATTCAATGATGTATTTTTTTAAATATTAAATTTCATAAAATAAAATTTTAAACTTAATCATTATTTATAATAATTCTTTTCCCCTCTGACAAGGTTAGGACTTTCTATACCGAAGGACCCCTTTGGACTGGGCAACACGACAAAGACGTACATAAAAAAATACTCATTTATAAAAAGCTTGACAATATTTGTAAATATTTTCTTCCTTTTTTTTTATTGTACTTTTTTACTTAAAAAAACATATTTAATTTCCATAAAAATTATATTAAGCTTGTTAATAAAATTGTGTTGCGATGTTTTAATAAAAACTTTATAATTTATTTTTCTGATGAATTTTTACAATAAAAAATAGCTAAAAGTAAAATTAACTGGATTTTTTTATCGATATAATATATTAGAAAAAAGTTTTGAAAACTTTGTTAATATTTTTTTTGCAGAATAATCATTTTGGGTTATTAATTTTTTATTATTTTAAAAATCATAAATAGTCGTACATAATTAAAGGCAACACTTTAAAAAATTAAATTTTACACATCTAAACAGAGATGTAGAAATGTTCATTTTGTTTTTATATACTTTTATTGAGACATTAAAGAATTTTTTTAAAATTTTTATAGGTGAAAATTATTAATTCATTAATTTGAGAACATTTAAAAAACAAAAAAAAATTATTTGTAATTTTTTGAAGGGTGAGAGGTTTATATTTTTATTTCAAAAAATTACTAAAGTAAAAATATCCACAATTAAAATTTTTCCAAAAAAAAAAATTTCATATAAAAAATTTCCAGAATTTTTGAAAAAAAATTTTTACGGCAAAAATATCCAGAGTCTAAATTTCTTGAATAAAAAGGTTAAAAGCAAATTTTCATTGAAAAATTTTAACCTTAAAAATTTTTACTGCAACAATTTTTACAGCAAATATTTTCACATTAAAAATTTCCACTGCAAAAATTTTCGGAGTGAAAATTTCCAGGGTAAAAATGTTCAAAGTGCTAATTTTATGTGTAAAAATGTTCAGAGCATAGTTTCCAGAGTAAAAATTTCAGGATTAAAAAATTCAAGAGCAAAAATGTTCAAAACACAATTTTTCACAGCAAAAATGTTCATGGAAACAATGTCCAGAGTCAAAATTTTTCGAATAAAAAGGTTAAAAGCATAATTTTACCGCAAAAATGCTTAACATAAAAAAATTGACTGCAAAAATTTTTAGATTGAAAATTTCCGGAGCAAAAATTTGCAGAAGGAAAATTTCCATGGTAAAAATGTTTAAATTGAAAATTTTATGAGTAAAAATGTTCACAGCGTAATTTCCAGAGTAAAAATTTCAAGATTAAAAAGTTCGAGAGCAAAAATGTTCAAAGCTAAATTTTTCACAGCAAAAATGTTCATGGAAAAAATATCCAAAGTCAAAATTTCTCGAATAAAAATGTTAATAGCAAATTTTCGCTATAAAAATGTTTACCTTAAAAATTTTCACTGCAACAATTTTTACAGCAAAAATTTTCACAGCAAAAATTTTTGGCGTGAAAATTTCCAGGGTAAAAATGTTCAAAGTGTAGATTTTATGAGTAAAAATGTTGAAAGTAAAATTTTTCACAGCGAAAATTTTCACATAAAAAATTTTACAGGAAACATTTTCAGATTAAAAATTTCTACAGTAAAAATATTCGGAGTGAAAATTTCCAGGGTAAAAATGTTCATAGCTAAATTTTGCACAACATTTTAAAAAAATTAACTACAAAAATTCACATAGGAAATATTTTTTGGAGTGAACATATTTAGAGTAAAGATTTTATGAGTAAAAATATTCACAGCGTAATTTCTAGAGTAAAAACTTCCCGAATAAAAAGTTGCAAAGTAAAAAATTTCAAAGCAAATTTTCACTGTAAAAATTTTTAATTTAAAAATTTTCACTGCAAAAATTTGCACATTAAAAATTTTAACAATAAATAATTCCCCTGCAATAATTTTCTAGGAGCCATAAAGATTTCTATACAAGGCTACATAGACAATGTAGGTGCAGAGTCCTAAATACTAATATAGTCCTGCTTGTGCTTTTATTAAGCAGCTTTTTCCGGTAAAAATCCAAACATACCCATTCATTAAGCTAACAGTGTCCTGGGTTAATATTATAAGAAAACCGAATAATGGAATAAACAAAAAATACCGACCGATTCAAGTCCTTCAGATTTGGCTTAGGAAATTTTTATCGTACAGTGTACCACGGTCAAGGTGTCTCCGGGCTAGTCATAAAGTTTCAACTTCTTCCCAAAAAGTCGCTAATATTCTTTTTCGATACAAAATATTAAGAATGTATTGTCTGATTTAATTAAAAACCAAACACTCTTTGTATAAACTTTTATTAAATACTATTAAAAAAAAAAAGAAAAACATATTTTTTTAATAATAATTAATTTTTTGAATTTATCATAAGTAAAATTGTCTTTAAAAAATAAGGAGAATTCCGAAATATTGATTAAGAGTAAAATTGGAAAAGTACTACACGTAAAAGCTCTGACAAACATGAAACCAACATAAAACGGTCCACCCCCTTGTTGGGCATTATATGCAAATGAGTTTGACGTACGCAAATCAGCAGCAGACATGACGCTCCGTAAAAGTATTCGTCTCGTTCTAACGTTCGCAACTTTCACGACGAGTGGAGAAATACAAATTCAACCAGACGAGATAAGAAATCGCAACGAAAAGCCACGAAAGCGAAATACAAAATAAAAAGCACGAGACATTATAGCAAAAAGGGAGAAGAACGACGAAAGAAAAAAAAAGTTCCATTCATAAATGTAGTGTGAGTGAGTGGCAAAAGCAGAAGCCACAAGAGTCAATGGAGCGGCAACGGACAAGAAAACAATTGAACTGGGCGTCCCCAAATCCCCACCTTACCGATCAAAAGGTTGCATTGATTGGAAACTGGTCTGGTATGGGGACTGTCGGTTGTTTGCCTCCCATTTGGAGTTCGTTTTCTTCGTGCTTTTCTCATTTCAATTTCTTTGCTATCATCAACTGAACGATGCTTCGAGAGATGTACATAAATATACGTCCATGTGTGCGAATATGTTGGCGTAGCACCAAAATGTGGGGGCTGACCATGCATATCAGAGAAAATGAAGTGTGAACTTATCCCGTTGTCAAAGCAGATTTAATACAATATTTTCTGGCTGTGTTCGATTCCGGCGGTTTTCCAAAGTAAAAAGCTGAGTTCTAATAAAAAGCTGGACTTGAAACTTAAAGAAAACGACCTTGCAGTTTAAAAGGAACTTCAAATTAAAACAGTACGACTTCAATGCTGCACAACAATCTCAACTGACCGCGAAAAATGGTAACGCGAATTTTTCTGGAGCATTGTTAGTACTTTGACGTTGCAGAATGCAGCGAATTTTCAGCTTTAAAGGTGTCAGCGGCTTCCCTAATGAATGCTTCTGGCGCCGCTGTCCGGTTGTTCGTGCGTTAAAATAAAGCTGCACTAACGCGCGTCCGACGCATCAACTTCGAAGCGCTGCAGTAACTTTTTGCTCAACTCTGTGGCGCTGAAGCAACGTTTGACGTTACGTTGATTTGAGCTTACAGTGCTCTGACGACGATGGATGCGTTGAGCAAGTGCGTTCGTGTTGCGTTGTTTGTGGTCAGCTTAGCAGTGCACCTGAGACTCAGAAAATAAACCGTCGTCGTGTGTGCGTGCACGTTCTTGAGAATGTAAATTTGCGCAAAACACAATTTATCTTATAGCGATTGATGTATTGGTCAGCGATAAGTTTTTGAGTAGTTTGGATATACGAGTTAGATTGTATGCGTGGGGAAGAGACAGCCAGGAAGAGTATGTGTGTGAGAAAGAGATAGAGAATAGGGGGAGATGTTGACTCCAATGGCAATTTATTATGTTGAACAATCGCCCATTCCCCACGATGGCATATCCGTAGCGTTCGTAACTCTTTGACGCGAGCTTTTTTCCCAGTTGTTACGCGTTGCAGGTAGACGCGGTTCGCGAGGTTCCGAAGGTTCCCGTGCAGGTAGGACCACTCACTCAATGGTGGTGGCCGATTGAATTGTTTACCCTTTACTGTTTTGATAGTCAGTGTTTTGATGTTTTAGTGTTTAGTGTTTTTGGTCTCGCGATTAGATTATTGGATGACTTATAAAATATCAAATCTTCATGAATGTGTGTGCTGCTCTGTGTTTGCGTTCTCCTGTTACGACGGCAATGCTGTGCATAGTATGGTATACCATCGGTCAGATCACGGGGCATTTTACATTTTTCGCGCTCTCCGTCGTGACTTTTGTTTTCTCTTTAACGACTCACCACCGGTAGTTAATCACACCACGGTCACAGGTAACTAATAAGATGTTCAGTAAGACTTTATAGGCCGGTGTATGCGCACCTCTTTACCACATACTTTTTCTTAAAAAGACGTCGACGAATATTTCGTTTCCCCAAAAAAGAAAAAAAAGGTAGACGCGCAGTAAAAAAGAAATCCTTCTAAACTATCATCAGATACATAACACAGTAAAAAAAAAGAAAGAAAAAAAAACGTCTACAAATTATTCGCAGTGTTTTCAATTTTTATGGCAAAAAAGTGTCCATCGAACATCCATCAAAGATTTTTTTTCGTCAAGTGTGTGTGTTTGTTTATATTCGCTTGTGAACGCGTTCTAATAGAAATTTTCTTTTTGCGATAGTCCTTTTTTCGGTGCAGCCAATTATATGGCACCTTTTCTTATCATCTTTAAGAGGGTGTTAGAGGTATTTTTCCGCTTCTTTATAAACTTAATTTTATTAAATTTTCGATAATTTCACAAATGATTATGAAAAATTTTTGCGCGTTTTTCATTTCGATTATTAATCCGCCGACGGGTAGACTGTGGTGTTGTTTTGTTGTTTGTACATCAATTAAAAGTGAATGAAGTTTTTTTTTTCTTCAAGAAAACATGACCTTCAAATTCATTGAATTTTATCAATTAGATTTTTTGGTATCCTTTAAGAAGGAGTCATTTCAGTGATATTTAAATTTAAAAAAAAAAACAAGGAACAAAACTTATTTAATTTTTGTGATTTGATTTTCATAATACAATGTGAAGTGTTGATAGTTTTGAATGAATTTTAAATGGATTAGAAATAAAATTCTTACTTATTTTTTAAAGAGAAACTAATCGAATTGAGAAAAAAAAAGAAAAGAAAAGTCAAGAAAAAATTAGCTTTAATAATAATAATAAAAAATTCTAGTTTTTATCGTTTAACAATAATTAGAAAAAAATATATATTTATTTTTATTATTTTGATGTTGCAATGATTGCATATACAAACAAAAAGTGACACTTGCTGTATTATTGAATAGATAAGAGAACGGAATCGTCTCAAGTTTTGGATTGAGACGGAATGTGGCCTATTTCAAGGTAGATAAACATTAAATGTCTTATTTTATTCTATAAGAGATTATTGATTTTATATTTTTCTTTTAAAATTCTGTATTAATATTTACATAAAAAGAAGTATTTGGTTGATTCAGTGATAAGCGCTGTTAAGTTTCGAAATTTTCAAAGAGTTTTTTTTTTAAGCTGTACGAAAACTTCCATAGTAATAATATTGATAGAAAAAATTTTCTATTAACTATTAATACTCCTTTTTATGTTATTTTCTATTTTTAAATTCACAAAATATTTGCAAAGTCTTCAAAATTCTATAAGATATCCTATCTTAACTAAAAAAAAGGGATACTTTTAGAGTTAGCATCCTATAATCGACGCACTCTTGTAGTTTATTAGGCATGCGCACATTTTTTATTTAAACAAAAATACTACAATAAAAGTTTCATTAAAAATTGTTTCACGAAAGAAAATTTTTAGCAGAAATATTCAATAAAAATTTGCAGTAACAAAAAAATATTCAATAAAAATTGTCAGTAAAAATATTTTCAGTACAAAACATTCAGTAAAGAATATCAAAAAGTGCTTAGTTCAAATTGTAAGTATTTCTCAGTAAAAATTTTCCAGCAATTATTTTTATCAAAAAGTACAAAGTAAAAAAGTGCCTTTTAAAATTTCCTTTTAAAAATTTATCCAAATTATTTTTTATAGTATTTTTCTAGCAGTAAAATTTTTTTGATAAAATTTTTTCTGGCAGTTATATATTTTTTTAAAAAAATTTCTAGCAGTTATATTTTTCGATAAATATTTTCTAGCAGTTAAATTTTTTTGATAAAATTTTTCTAGCAGTTAATTTTTTTTTATAAATGTTTGTAGTTGTTACTTTACGTAAAAGATTTCTCACATCAAACTTTTCGCAGAAATATTTTATTAGTAAAATAATTTTCCAACAATTTTTAATAAAAATGTTGCACTTAAAATTTTATTGTACAAATTTTCCAGCAATTAATAATTTGGAAAATGTTTTCTAACAATTATTTTTGACCACAAACTTTTAGCAAAAAATTTCCAGCCGAAATTTTAAAAAAACTTTTTCTAACAAAAATTTTACACGAAAACGTAAAATTTTTTTTTTGAAATTTCCAAATACAAATAAATTTAAATAACAGAAAATTATTAATAAATGGTTTCGATTTTATAATAAAAATTTACTAATACTGCAGCAATCGGAGTAATATTTGTATTTCTATTCACTCGAAAATGACGCAAACTACAAGTGTTAATTCTTGTCACTTTTAATTGAATATCACGGCAAGATTTCATGTTATTTAATACTGAATAGAGTAATGGACCTTTTTGGAGCGATACGAAACGTAAAATTCAACTGTTGAATAATGATAAATTTGCTATTTTCAAAACTACAGAATTTGGCGTAAGGTTCACTATCCTAGATGATGGAACATTGAAGATGGAGACAATCGACTAAAGGCTTTTTAGTTTAGAAACCAATCCAGCCAAAATTATTTCTCATTTACATTTAATTCTTATTGTACTGGTATGTACAAAAAAATATTAATCAGTACAGGATAAATAGAGCTAAAAATGTTACGAATATTCATACATGGAAAAAAAACGCCAAAAAAATACGAGCCAAACTGAAAAAGGAGCTGCACCGCCCAGTTCAGCGCACAATGAAGGAAAAAAACTACCGACGAAATTCTAATTAAAATGACAAGCGAAAAAATTCAGTTTCAATTAAAATCGATTCGAATACTAAAGAGGAAAAAAATGTACAAATCGTAGGGAAAAAAACTATTAACAACAAACTACCGCATTGTGATTAGATGGGTTTGCATGCCAGCAAGTCAATCCCACTTCTTTGCTTTTGAATATTTTTCCAACATCACCCGAATAGTCTGCTTTCATGTAGAAGAACGGCTGCCAGTGGCTTCCAATTGAAATCTACAAGAAAATTTTCATTGTAGAATTAAAAGCTATCAAATGATCAGCCCATAGTGCTGTATGCAAATAATAATCATCAAGATCGGAGCTGATCATCAATACGAGCACGATCACATGAGGAGCAATAACATTATTCGGACTCTGGACACTCATATGGTCAATTCAAAACCCCATCCTCTATATAAACTGGCCATCTTAACCAAGTAAATTTAGGCTATAAAGGCTTTCCATGATCACACCATCCGCACAGAGGCCAATATCTTCGCGCCTACCATATCCCTAGGGGGCCTAATAGCTCCCAGCTAGTTCGTCTGTCCGTTTAATTTACTATCTGGCTACCTGGTCTAGTGGAGTTCGATGTTTATCTACCTTAACTGAAGAGGTTTCGGACCACTACGCTATTAATTTTAGAAAATCAACTAGTCCCCCAGGTGAGCGGATAAAAGTCATCTTGAATCTTGAATGAATCAGTAAATGTGTGGTCAAAATTTTCGATGTGATTTATTTTTTCCGAATCGTGTGGTTTACCTTTATTGATATGATACGAGTACCATACATAAATGCAGTAAAAAAACAGTTTAAAGGGTTCAATAAAAACAGCTAACTAGAAAATAGATGCTAAAAACTTTTACTGACTAAATTTTAATGACATTTTAATTCTGACAAATTATAACTAAATATTTTTGATAGAAATTTTACTGAATCACTTTTACTGGACAATTTTTGCTAGAAAAATTTTGCAAAAGTTCGTAAAAAAACTATTTTTACTGGAAAATTTTCAAAAAATATTGTTAAAAAAGATCTGCTAGAAAATTTTCATTAATATATTTTTGCTGTAAATTTTTACTAGAAAATTTTGACTGTATAACTTTTACTAAAAAACTGCTAGAAAATTATCATTAAAAAATTTTGAACTAAAATATTTTTACAAAAAAAATTAATGCACAAAGAATATTCCCAAACTTAATTTTTGCTCCAAATTTTTTGCAAGAAAATCTTTACCGCACTTTTGTTTTTTGTAAACATTTTTTTACCAAAAATTTTTGCTAGCAAATTGTTTCTTTATAAAATTTGTTCTCTAAAATATTTTTACTAAAAAAATTTCTACTGTGAAGTCTTTGACGGAAGATTTGCTAGAAAATTGTTGTAAAAAAATATTTGGTGTCAAAAATTTTTGCTAAATGTTTGTCGTAAAAAAAAAATTCCTATAAAATGTTTATAAAAAAATTATTTCACTGTAAATTTTTACCAAAAAAGATCCTAACAGAAAAATTTTTCCAAGAAAACTTTTGCTGTAAGTTTTGTGCAAAATTTTTTAAGAGCACTATTTTTGCTAAATATTTTTTAATTGAAAATTTTTGCTGGGAAATTATTGCTTCACTGGAAAGCGTTGACGATTTTGACTTTGTTAACAAAAAATTTTTATCGGAAGGCTTTTGCTGGAAAATAAGTACAGAAAAATGTTCACTTAAAGAAAATTTTCCAAAAAAATATTTGATGGAAAATTCGAAAAAGTTTTTACTAGAAAAATTTTTTCCAAAAATTCCGAATTCCTTTCAAAAGTTTTTGCTCAATTAACTCTTCTAAAAAACTTCTCCTAGAATACTTCCACCGCGACATTTTTACTAGAAAAGATTTTATTATTAAAATTTCCACTGAATCGAAGTATTTCTAAAAATTTTTAGGAAATTTACTAAAAATTACCAGAAAAATTAGGGTCCTGAAAAAATAACCGAAAAATTTTTATTGAATTTTTTTCTTACAATTACTGCAGTTTTCCTACAAATCAATTACTGCAGTTTTTTATTGTATTTTTTCTTAAATTTAAAATTTATTTTTAAAAGATCAGTGCTCACCATCCCAAAGTTGATACCATCTTTTCTTACATATTAACTACTCTTTTCGGTTCAGTTTATTCTTGTAGTTACAGGTGGTTTTGCTAGAAAAATTTTACTGAATGGATTTTATTGTTAAAATTTCCACTGAATCAGAAAATATACTAAAATTTACCAGAAAAATTAGAGTCCTAAAAAAAGTAACAGAACAAATTTTATTGAAATTTTTTTTTACAATTACTGCAGTTTTTCTTCAAATTAATTTCTGCAGTTTTTTTATTGTATTTTTTTCTTAAATTAAACATTTATTTTTCAAAATCTGCTTTTCACAATCCCAAAGTTAATGCCATCTTTGGTTTCATATTAACTACACTTTTCGCTTTAATTTATTCTTGCAGTTACAGGTGGATTAATTTTTTTTTCTGTCTAATTCTCGAAGTAAAAAACTAATAATTTTGAATAATTTCTATAGCATTTCTCTTAATTTTTGTTCTTGGCCGATCTGTATCGACAGTCAGTTCAGTTCTTCTCTCAGTGCACAATCTTTATCCGTTAATGATTAAAAGCCAATACCGCTGATTCATTAATAGATCAAAAGGTCAAAAACAAATTGTGAAAAAAATGTTAACAAATTAACCAAAGATGAAGACGGTTTAGATTAAGATTAGTTAAACTACGGAAGAAAAAAATTACTAGAGAAATGGGCCTTCAGAGAAAGAGGAGCCAGCCGTAAAAAAAGGTGGTAGCCATTATGATGATCGTGGTTATCATAGCGGTTGGATTAGAAGAGTTCAATCAAAGCGTAAAAATAATAAACTTTTTAAAGTTGAATGAAAAAAAATGCAATTATTGAGATTGAAGTGTACACTTGTGTACACACCTACACGGGTGATTTGTTGGTTTTTTTTTCTATCGTCTTCATATCTTTTTTGTTTCTAACTAAAATATTTGGGGCCAAATATTCAGAAGCCGTTCACACACATTTTAAGATTGCTCTTAGTTAATCTTTATCGACGATATGTTTTCATATTGCTTGCTTTGTATCAGAAAATATTGTAGAATCATTTACGATCCAGAGTCTGTGTCAGTTCTTAGCCGGTTCGAAAAGAACACCTTCCGATTTTCAATTTTAGGTACCTTGGATACCTTTTGTTATATGCGCGCGCATTCGATCGAACAGATCCCACACATCTCATCAACCATCATTCCATCCCCGCACATTATTATTATTATTACGCATATTACGAAAATATTCCATTCTTTTTAACAGGAGGTGGGGGAGCGGCACTCTTATTTCTCGATCAGCCAAGAGACCTAACCTCAAACAGTGGTAGGACCTACGATCACACATCATCCATCAGTTGAATGAATAGAGAAGTGACTGTCAGGGCTGGTAGTCTAAGATTTTCAATTCGATCAATTTTTTTCGGTATTTAATTTCTTGAACGAATCTCTCCTTTTTTGTGGGTATTTTTTCGAAAGTTTTTTAAACCCCACAAAATCGTAGCTTACACACCTGGTAGTGATGGTCTATCAGTCCCTCCTCCTACCATTGATTATTATGAACATCTTCGATCGCAGTACAAGTGCTGGGCGAGTAAATGTAATTTTTCTTTTTGAATTTTTTTTTTTTGGTGTGTTATTTATTCAGTTTTTGTAAATCTTGTAATCGAATCGAAGATGATCGATTTACGGAGACCGTTAACACTCAATCTGATTGCCACTGACTCTTCTGTAGCGATTGCCGATCATCATCATCATCAGTGGCCCAATATCAATAGCATCGGGATCCCAGCATCGATAGGGGAATGTTGACGATGTGGTATAAATACACTGGGGGGGATATGAATAATTGGTTTAATGGGAATTAAATGTGCAAAGCTAGCATGGGGTCTGATCGGATGGAAAAGTCCATTTCGTTTGTGCGCACAGGTACAAAGCGGAGAGAAATTGCAAATTTAGGCGTAAATAGATCACTTACGAGGGTGGCGGGCATTCTTTGGGGGTAGAGTAGTCAAGTGCTGCTGGTGGCTCTTATACAAGAGATAACTCTCATCTAGGAGGGGGCCTAACACCTTCGGCCTCTTTTCTTTTTTGTAGTGCTGCGAATTAATATTTTCCTTTTCTTATTGGAAATCGATGACTGCGATTGGCTTTTGTGGGGCGTTTTGATTTTTCATGGATTTCGATTTGGACTTTTTATTCACAGATTTTCCTCTGCTAATGGACCAACTGATAAAGATTAGATGAGTGGGTGGTTAAATTGTTTTACAGTTACTGCCGATACGGATTTTACACTCACTTCAAATTGTTTAGTGTTCATTTCTGCTCCATTTTAAGTTTTTATTATTACAACATTTTTTTTGTTTGTTATTGGGGGATTTTTAACTTATTTTGCTGTTATTATACAACACAATCCAAAACCAATTCGATTGATTTCATTTTCCACCTTCCTTTCTACCCCAAGACGATTGTTTGCTTTATTGTTTGGTTTTTGTTTAATTTTTAGATCAATAAATTTTTTAGTATTTATTTTTCATAAAACTTTCTATTTAATCTGGTTTAGCAGTGGTTTTTGTTCAAGGAAAACTTATTCAAAAGTTGCGTTTTTACAAAAATAATTACAATATTGTAAATACTGAGAGGAGTGGCAAATATTTTTCAATAAAAGCTAGAAAAGGTAGGTGGTAGTCGTCCTCTGTTTCGTATAATCAACGAAATCGTTTCTCAGAAAATAAGAATAGAAGTTTTTAATGAAAATTTACTGCAATACGTTTTGTGTTCAAGATTTTTTCTAATCAATTCTAAATATAAAAAAAAACCTCTTGTAAAAAGGATATTTAAATAGTAAATATTTTTATTCAGTTTAAGAGAAGGCGAGTATTTTATGGTATCTCAAAATTAATTTTATTCAAAATGTGTGCTGCTGCAGAATTTCTCAAAATGTTAACAAAAAATTTTTAATCAAAAAATGTCTAAACGAAAACGAATAATTTCACTTCAAAAAATTTGTTGAGTAATTTTTGACTGAAACAGTTTTTATCGAAAAAATTTGACTTCAAAAATTTTGACTTCACCGAATTTGACAGAAACAATTTTTACTGTAAGAATTTGGACCGAAGCAATTTTTGCTGTAAGAATTTTAGCTGAAACAGTTTTACTTAAAAAAAATTTCACAGAAACAAATTTTGCTGAAGAAACAATTTTGACTAAATTAATTTTGACTGAAGAAATTTTTGACTGAAACTTTCTGCAGAAAATTGAACTGAAATAATTTTAACTGAAACGATTTTCACTGAAAGCTTTTACAAAAACAGTTGTGACTGAAACAATTTTTAATGAAGAAATTTTGATGGAAAAAAAAATTAACTGAAGAAATTTTGACTGAAATAATTTTGATTGAAGCAAATTTGACTGAGACAATTTGAACTGTAGAATTTTTGACAGAATAAATTCTGACTGACAACTTTTACTCAAACAATTTTCATTTAATCTGGAGCAATTTTGACTGAAACAATTTGTGCTGATAATTTTGACTGCCGAAATTTTGACTGATGGTTTTTACAGATACAATTTTGACTGAAACAATTTGTGCTGACACAATTTTGACTGATACAATTTTTGCTGTTACAATTTTTGCTGACACAATTATAACTGATGCAATTTTTAATGGTACAATTTTTGCTGATACAATTTTGACTGAAACAAATTGTGCTGATAATTTTGACTGCAGAAATTTTAACTGATGGTTTTTACAGATACAATTTTGACTGAAACAATTTATGCTGACACAATTTTGACTGATACAATTTTTGCTGTTACAATTTTTGCTGACACAATTATAACTGATACAATTTTTAATGGTACAATTTTTGCTGATACAATTTTGTTGAAACGATTTTAAATGAAAAAATTTTTGTGATACAATTTTTGCTGATACAATTTTGAGTGAAACAATTTTTGCTGATAATTTTGACTGTTTTTACTGAAAGTTTTTACAGAAACAATTTTTCTGATACAATTTTGACTGAAACAATTTTTGCTGACACAATTTTGACTGAAATAATTTTTATTGGAAAATATTTTTACTCAACCAATTTTTATAGAATCAATTTTTAATTTTATTTCGAATTTTATTAATAGAATATTTTTTTGCTTTTCATTAAATTTTATTTTAACATTTTCCATATTTTCATCTATTTCAGATTCAATAGGATATCCTAGCTATAAATTTCGAAAAGCCATTAAAATTTTGTAAAAGTGCAATAATTCCAATAATACTTTAGAATTGTTTTTATTGGAAATAGTTTTAAGAAAAATTATACGAAATAGTGGTTCAAAAGTTTTAAGCATATTTTGGTACTTATTTAAAAGAAAACTTACAAATTAAAGAAAAACCTATTATAAAATAGGTAAAAGACAGGAAACAAAGACCAAAATATACCAAGTTGCAAAATTATTTATGCATTTTTGCCTATGACCGATAATATTCGAAAGAAAATCAGTTTTCATCCTGATTATGCCGCTGCTGTTAGCCCCGCAAGATATATCGTACGGAATGTTACTTGATCATCATACGTGCAGAAGTAGAAGTAGTTTTAATCTGGAACAACAGCCGATCGATTTTACAATGTCGAAATATAGGGCGAGTAGCCCATCGGGGGCTGCAACGGTGTCGTCGGATCGTAATTATCAAAATAGTCGGCACTATTATCATAATCACAGTAGTCGAAATAATCATAGCCACAACAATCACTTCCATCTTCAATATCAGCACCAATATGAACAAGAGCAACGGGAGGAGCTTGACGAAACACAGGAGCACCAGCAGCAGTCGAAATCCGAAAGCCCCGAACGTTATCAGCCAAAAGTAGAACGCCAATCGCCACTAGACCACATCGAAGAGCACGGAAACGGTCACCGATATGACGATAGCCATAGACAAAAGCTTGGAAATTTAACTCATCCAAGTCCGCCACATTCGAATATTCCACTCTTACATGCTGGTTTCCATAGTCTCAGTATTCATCAGCAACTTCAGGAACAGTCCCAGCTACCAATAACTTTTCCATATCACGAAGAACTACCAAAACTCGGACAACAAATCAACAAAAGAATGGACGAGTCACACCGGGTGCACGACGTTGATGCACCATCGAAGTCGGTGTTCTACAGTCGCGGCTTAACCGTTCCTGCACGTAATAATCCCAAGAGGCTGTCCGAGGACGATTCCTACCATAGCGAAGTAGATGCTGACCAAGGTAAGTGGTGTCCAATCTATCAAAACCAGACATTTATGATTATGTATCGGTTCACGCCTGTCCTGTTCAGGAGTTCCCCTCAAAATAATGGGTTCGTGACACCCCCTCTTTCCACTCAGAAAAATATAAGAAACTAACAAAAATGAGTTACCAAAAAGCCATTAAAAGAAATGTGCCCAAAAAATGGTGTTTTTTTCAACAAGTTTAGTTTTGTTTGGAGTAACAACCCCAAATTGGTTGCCGCTTTAAGGAATACGATAAATTTACCCTTTTTGGAGAAATTTGAATTAATTTCCACGTTAAGTTTGCCTTAAATGCACTTTCAGTTGAAACAAATCAGTTTTTTGAGTTTTTTTCTAAATGTTTTGAATTTATAAGCTTTTTATGATATCACATCTCAAATATGAGCTATTAAAGCTCGCAAACCGTCACAACAACCTTTACGTTACGGCTTAGCTCCTTGTTAATGCTTTTTATTCGTATTCCTCTATTAAAAGTAGGACCCTTAATTAAGTAGTTTTTTTTATATGAAAATTATTTCGTCGTTTGATTTGCGGTAAAAATTTGCATGATTTTCCAAGTCGGCTGTGATAGCTTTCGACACCCTTACTTGAAAAGCCTTCGTATTTTAGCATAATTCGGTGAGTGAGAGAAGGGTGCGTATGCTGCGGTGTATTTTTATTTTTGACTAAGGAATTTTTATCGATTATCGTTTAGGACTCAAAAGCGACAGTGAGAACCTATTAAAACCTCAATTTTTTAGGTATTCCGAAGACCTAAGGGTCCTGGTGGAAGGAAGAAGTATCGGTTTACTTATATTGAATACGCCATTTGTGATTGATTCTTCTTTAAGGACTAAGAACCTTATTAACATGTTTTTTTTTATAGCAAAAGTCAGAGTAGGAAAGGAGGTGGAGAGGTGTCGGTGTGCTTATATATGATCCGCCATTTTTATCGATAATTTTTTAAACAGTAAAGACCTTATTAGCATGTGTTTTTTT
This sequence comes from Atherix ibis, assembly GCA_958298945.1. Lineage (NCBI taxonomy): Eukaryota > Metazoa > Arthropoda > Insecta > Diptera > Athericidae > Atherix > Atherix ibis. The sequence continues at coordinate 82,258,124 of OY282609.1, forward strand.
GAGCTATGCTTTAGACCTTGTCAAGTCCGAGTAGGACGGGAGGTGGAGAGGTGTCGGTTTGCTTATATTGAATCCGTCATTTTTATTGATAATTTTTTAACGAGTAAAAACCTTATTAGCATGTCTTTTTTTTGAGGTATGTTTTAGACCTTGTCAAGTCAGAGTAGGAAAGGAGGTGGAGAGGTTTCGGTTTGCTTATATTGAATCCGTCATTTTTATTGATAATTTTTTAACGAGTAAAGACCTTATTAGCATGTGTTTTTTTGAGCTATGCTTTAGATCTTGTTGAGTCAGAGTGGGAGGGGAGCTGGAGAGGTGTCAGTGTGTTTTTATATAATATAATCCGTCATTTCTATTAATTATTTTTTAACGAGTAAAGACCTTATCAGCGTGTGTTTTTTTGAGCTATGCTTTAGACCTTGTCGAGTCAGAGTGGGAGAGGAGCTGGAGAGGTGTCAGTGTGTTTTTATATTGTATAATCCGACATTTTTATTAATTATTTTTTAACGAGTAAAGACCTTATTAGCATGTGTGTTTTTTGAGCTATGCTTTACACCTTGTCGAGTCAGAGTAGGAGGGGAAGTGGAGAGGTGTCAGTGTGTTTTTATATTGTATAATCCGACATTTTTATTAATTATTTTTTAACGAGTAAAGACCTTATTAGCATGTGTGTTTTTTGAGCTATGCTTTACACCTTGTCGAGTCAGAGTAGGAGGGGAAGTGGAGAGGTGTCGGTTTGCTTATATTAAATCCGCCATTTGTGATTATCTTTTAAGGACTAAAGACCTTATTAACGTGTTTTTTTTAGGACAAATTTGTCGCTTCAAAACAAAAATTGAAGCGATAAATTTGTGCTTAAAAGGCCGTGGTGTGTAGAACAGTTTCTGAACATTTCTGAATGTCCACGACTGAACGTTCGACACGAATTCAGGTGTTACTCGGGACTTGCGGTAGCATTTTGACTTAGCCTAGTCCGGAAGTAAGTCTGGTTGCCACAATGTAGATTATGATGAATATAAATCAGTCCGATTGTTAGTCGAAGAGCAAACTCATTCCTTTCTATTACAGATTTTTTTAGAATATTCAAAATTATGCATATTAATTACTGTCAATAAATACTCGTAATTTTTAAGAAGAACTTTATGGAAATGATACAGAAACAACAATTTTTCTCTTTTATGACAATTGCTCATACTCATACCATCGGAAATTCCAATTTTCCTATGCATTATGGTTGAAGAAAAAAAACTCAATTTTAATTACAGATTAAAATTTATTACAATTATTCTACATTGTAGTATGAATATTTAACTTGTTAGTAGCTTAAGAAGTGATCGTCATTCTTTATATTAAAAGAAGAGGGAAAAAATTGCATGCAAAAATGTTGAAATTTTTTTCTATTTACAAATAATAATAAACCGAATAGTTTACCCTTTTTCCAAGACTATATTTACCCGGTTTTCTCTTCTTCTTCTTCTTCAGTTTCATATTCTTTTTGCCCTACCACTTTTGGCTTTGACTATATTTGCACATTAAATCGTTTCGTAAACGGGAATATTTTGTAGTAATTAATCGGCATAAATGGTAAAAGGGAGTTACTGCGGGCAACGACAAGGAATTCGACTAGTGCAAGGGTGTGTATAAGAATTGAAATGACCGTTTTTATCTAGTCCTACAGTCGAGTGCATACAAAGAGATTCAACCATAAAGAAAAGGGTATGCATTCGATATGGATAGCGGGATTAGCATATAATTAAAAATCGGAATGCGTTAATTAGATATCATTCAAGTACTAACAAAACGTTGGATATCATTCGAAAGAGAATAATTTCAATTTGTTATTAGAGATGCCTAGTGTATGAGGGACGAGAAGGCCGTCAAGATCATCATTATTTCGCAATTATTTCATCATTCTTTTAATACTAAAGAAAAAATTGCATTTTTATTGTTTTGGCTTCAATTTATTATTCAATAAATACTCTAGAGTTTAGAAAATCAATTTTGAAAATTTTAGGATCTAAAATTTTAGATCATAAAATTGATCCTAAATCAATTTTAGTATCTAAAATCTTACATCTTAAAATTTTTTAATCGTGTTGTAGTCTCAAGAAAGGAGAAGATTTAATTCGCTAAAGTATTCTCAATAAAAACGACAGTTTCAAAATAAATACACACCGACCCTCTTCCCCTTCCCCCTCAGAATTGCTATGTTTTGTGGATAGCCTAAAAATCAGATTTCAATAAGCTTTTACCATCAGTTTTTAATCATAGAAAAACAAACACTCCGATGCCTCTCCACATAATCCCCTTTCGCATTAAATTGTTGAGGTCTAACTTACCACTTAAAGAAATCGTTTTAATGCCGAACTACAACTTTCCTCTCCTTTCTCTACAAAATCCTACAATGTTACGGATGATATAGAAAAATTGATAGCAATCAAATTTTCACCGTAAATTTGGAGTCATAAAAGGACAATCAATAAAAATGGCAGACAATCAATATAAGCACGCCGGTAGCTCTCCACTATTCTTTTATGACCTCTCAGTTTTGTTTTCTATGCTTCTGAGTCTTTCAAATTATCTTTAATGTCGTCTTAGTTTTTTAAGGACCTTTTAGTTTTTTTAAAAAAGATATTCAAGTTATATTTTAAGACCTCTAAATTTTTTTCTATAATAAAATAAACCGGTAAGTTTAGTTTTCTATTCTTTTGAGAACCCAAAATTATATTTTTGGTAATATAACTTTTTTCTTAAACGCTGCAGTTTTTTCGCAGACTTTTCAGCTTTTAGTAGAGATCTTTAAACGTGCTCTCAATAATTGCAAGCTTAATTGTAAGACTTCTCAATTTTGTTTTCTATTCTTTCGAGTCTTTCAAACTATTTTTAATGTCGTCTTAGTATTTATTGAAAAGTTCTCAGTTTTATTTTGAGACCTTTAAGCTTTCATTTAAGAAATGCAAGTCCTATTTTGAGACCTCTAAATTTAAAAAAATAAGTCAGTTAAGTTTTCTATTTATTCGAGACCCCAAAATTATATATGTCACCTTAGTTTTTTAAGACCTCTTAGTTTTGTTGTTGAAAACTTCTCAGTTTTATTTTGAGACCTTTAAGCTTTCACTCAAGAAATTCAAATCCTATTTTGATACCTCTAAATTTAAAAAAAAAAGTCAGTTAAGTTTTCTATTCATTCGAGACCTCAAAATTATATTTTTGGTAATATAATTTTTTCTTAAACGCTGTAGTTTTTTCGAAGACTTTTCAATTTTTTTTGTTGAGAACAATTAGCGTGATTTTAGGAACTGTAAGTTTTATTTTAAGGCCTCTTAGTTCTTTCTATTTTATTTTAAGATCTATCAGTTAGTTTAGTCTATTATTTTTTGAGACCCCAAAATTATTCTTTTGTTTATCTTAGTTTTCTTCAAAACCTTCTGTTTTATTTTTAAAACCTTTAAGCTTTTACTTAAGAAAATCAAGTCTTTTTTTAAGACCTCTAATTTTTTTTATATTTAAGACCCAAAATTATATTTTTATATTTTTACTAATGTATTTTTTTTAACGTCTTAGTTTTTTTTGAAGACTTTAGCTTTGTTTAGAGACCTTTAAGCGTGCTCTCAAAAACTTGTTAGTTTTGTTGTCTATCCTTTCGTGTCTTTCAAATTATCCTTAATGTCATCTAAATTTTTTTAAGACCTTCTAGTTTTTTTCGAAAACTTCTCAGTTTTATTTTGAGACCTTTGAGCTTTTACTTAAGAAATTCAAGTCCTATATTAAGACCTCTAATTTGTTTTCTATATTAAAAAAAGACAGTCAGTTTAGCTTTCTATTCCTTCGAGACCCCAAAATTTAATTTTTATATTTTTGGTACTCTAATTTTTTTAAGATCTTTTATTTTTTAAAACTTCTCAGCTATTTGTGGAGACTTATTAGTTTTTCTTTCAGTATTTGTTTTATTTTTTCAAGACCTATCAGTATTCTTTTCTATTCTTTCGAGACCTCTACATAAAATTTATGATAATCGCAGTTTTTTTAAGACCTGCTGGATTATTTTTGGAGGCTTTTCTGTTTTCTCAAAAATATTCTAATTTTCTTATAAAAATCTCTAAATTTTCTTTTAGGACCACTGAGATTTCTCATCTATTCTTGCAATTATTAATCTCTATTAGCAATATTTAAGAATGAAGAAACTATACTTACTAAAAATTAATATTATAATAAATAAAACTTTTTTCTTCTTCATAAAATAGTAAAAAAAAATCTATTAAATTTTAAGAGGAAATTTTAAAAAACTCACAGTTTATTTAGAAGTAATTTCAGTTAATCTAGAAATTGATTAGGACCATTATTAACCATTAGTTTTGAATAAAAATTCCAAAATCCCAAAAGAAATATGGAAAAAAGTTCTTTTTATAATGCCAAAAAAAAAATAAACGTTGCCCATTTAGTCTGTTGGAAAAGGCAAAACTCCAAATTATCCAAAAAGAACTCCACTCGAAATAGAAAGAATAACAAATTATCAAAGAATGAAGAAAAATACCGATTGCCTTTGACCAACCGTTTGATTGGATTCGAATCAATGTTTATAATGTGTTGATTTGTTTGCTTATTACTACTTTTAGTAGACCGGAAAATGTAAATTGTCACGCAGCTTAGTAGAGACCTCAGAATTAATATCCGGAGGCTTTAAGAATATTCGGAATATTTTTTTCATGGTCGGCAAGGGGCTGGTAGAGAGTTTGAAGATTCAGTAATATTTACGAAAATGCATTTCTTACCGCTTGGGTGTGGATCAGATCAACTGAAGTCATCGTTTTGGCCAAAATAAGTGGCGAAATGAAGAAGAAAAAGCAACGAAAATATTTTAAGAAGATTTGTTGGCTGCGCGTGTACACTACTTTCCGGTAATGAAAAACCGAAAACCAAATGAGCCGCGGAAACCCGTTGGGCATCTGAGGAAATAATCAAATCGCCCCAGGGTAACCAACCCAGATTGGAAGCGTGGCAGACACGCAAACACGCACACACAATCTTTCTAATAGAAGAAACGGCAGTGGTCAGTCGGCAGCCGGTGATATGGTCCTAAGATTAGAAGTGGCTATCATCGATACGATGCGGATAACTAGAATTATCGAAAGGCATATAATGATCGAAGACGATTGTAGTTTTTATCGAAATTCACCTGCTGGTCACAATACCAACCAGATGATGGATAATGTCCAAAAGACTGTTCTGATAATAGAATGTGGGATGGGATTTTGGTGAAGGTATCACATCGAGGCGCGGTCTACAATGAATGAGTTTTTGATGTTCGGACAAGTTTCGAGTAGAATTTTATGAATGAAAATAATTCCGTCCGGTTGGTTTTACGGTTGTTATTAAATATGAACGCATGCTTAGATATTGTTTTTAATAGTTTTTTTTTAATGTTTTTAAAATTCAACCAAATTTTTTTTTGTTACGTTGGCATAATTTAAGAATTTAATATAATTTCTAAACCCGTTATCTAAAAAATGACTCAAACGATTTTTTTTTGTAGAGTAAATAAAAATGACACAAACAAGCCTCTGTTTTTGTTAAGGATTTTTCTAAGATTTCGTTTTTTTTTCAATTAAATTTTAATTTTTTTTTTTTGAGACCTTAAATAAGATAAGTTTTTTTTCTCGAAGATAAATTTGATTTGGAACTAAAGTTTTTTTTTTTTTTGGAAGAGCTCAATGTGATCAATCTCTTAAACAGTAGAAACATCGAGTTGCATTGGATTCCGGGTCATGTTGACATGCTGGGCTGATAGTTTGGCAGGAGAGGGTCTCTACAGGTCTGTGCTCTCTGGAATTAACCGATGAACTAATATCTGCTATTCTACCATTTCTTTGATTTTTAGCCTATATCCTAAGCAAATGCCACTTAACCCAGACTTTCTTTTCAAATAGGACTCCTTCCATTATAAAGCTTCTAGGCCCAACTATTTTCTCTTGTTACGAGGGTCGTTCAATAAGTCCTTAGAAAATCCGAGAAATTTCAGCTCGATCCATAGCATAGGTCAATTTCTATCGTCGATTAAAGTTAACGACATTTATTTGTGCATAACAATGGAAAAAAGCGAGTTTAGGGCTGTCATCAAACATCTCCATTTGAAAGGCTTAAGCCCGAAACAAATCAAAGCCGAGTTGGATGCAGTTCATGGCACATCTGCACCTGTGTTTGCGACGGTTTATAATTGGGTGAATGAATTTAAACGTGGCCGTTCATCCACAAAAGATGAACATCGTTCAGGACGCCCAGTTGAGGTATCTACTCCTGAAATCATCGACAAAATCCATGATCTGATTTTGAACGATCGGCGAATTAAAGTGCGCGAATTAGTTGAGGCCACGGGCATATCACAAGGTACAGTCGCTTCAATTTTGCATGAAAAATTGTCTGTGAAAAAAATTTCGGCAAAATGGGTGCCGCGTTTGCTCTCAGAGGAGAATAAGCGCAATCGTGCAGTGGACTCTGAGGCTATGTTGGCACTCAGAGTAATCGCAGTTCTGCCGAATTCCTTCGTCGATATGTCACTGTGGACGAAACCTGGATACACTACTACACTCCAGAAATGAAGAGACAGTCATCACGGTGGATTTTCAAGGGTGAACGGGCTACGAAGAAGGCAAAAACTGTGCCATCGGCCGGCAAGGTGATGGCCACGGTCTTTTGGGATTCGCAGGGCATCATTTTTATCGACTACTTGGAAAAAGGAAAAACAATAACAGGAGCGTATTACGCGTCGTTATTGCAACAGTTGAGCGAGGAAATCAAAGAGAAAAGCCCCCATCTGAAGAACAAAAAATCCTCTTGCATCAGGACAATGCGCGTGTGCACACCTGCGCTGTTTCCATGGCCAAAATTGTGGAATTGAGAATGGAATTGTTGCAGCATCCCGCTTATTCATCAGATTTGACCCCGAGTGACTATTTTCTTTTCCCCAATCTGAAGAAATGGCTTGGCGGACGACGGTTCACTTCCAACGAGGACGTCATTGCTCAAACGGATGAGTATTTTGCAGAACTTCCGAAATCCTATTTTTTGGACGGGATAAAAATTGTGGAAAAACGGTTGGAAAAGTGTATAGAGCTAAAAGTAGAGTTTGTTAAAAAATAAAAAACATTTTTTTAAAAAAACAGTTTTTTCATCTTTTTCTAAGGACTTATTGAACGACCCTCGTAGCTATCTTTTTAATTTTTATATTTAAAATAAATAAAAAGAACAACTTTTTATTGCTCTCCCTCCAACGAATATTCAGACCAGTTCTATTAGGTAAGCTGGTAATTCCAACTCACATGTAATATGAAGTTTCCAAATGGCCTCATAGTCATGGCGCTCCAAAATGGCCTCTGGTTCTTATCTCAGACAAGCTTTTTTTTAAGGAAAAAAACTTTTTAGAAGTTTATCAAATTATCTGTTGCTCTTTGATGACATTTAGATAGTGGGAATGGGGAAAGATGGCTACAGGTCCACCCAAAAGATACTTTCTTATAGCTGCGAATGGGACAATGAGTAAATAGGTACGATGAACTTTTGTGTGTTTTTTTTTTTATAGAAAAAATCTTTGTTAATAAATCAAAAATTTGGAGACATCTCTTATTCCAGACAAGAAATCTTTGATAAAAAAATCTTTAGTAGGGCAAAAAAAAAATTAGAAATTTGAAAATTCTACCAAAAATAAAACCTCCTAGAAAATGTCCACTCAAAGAAATCGTGTGCGTCTAGTAAGACCTCTCCTACAAAAAAAAATCATGGAAAATGTAACATTTTTACGAATACAAAAGTTACACCCTCCCTGCTGCCTCCCAGAGTTGTGGGAATAATTTTTGACAAAAACCAAAACCAAAAAAAAAACCAACAAAAAAAACATTGTACATAAAAATTGTCATTTACTTTAATGGGTCTCAGAATTGGATTGACTTTTGTGGGTCTATTTTTTTTTCGTGTTCTGATATTAAAAGTCTAACTTTTTTTTTTAATGGAATGTTGAATGAACGAAGAGGAATTCGGCCTTTGGCTAGTTAAGAATTAAAAACGAAAAAAAAAACTCTTCTATAACCCTTTCCTCCCCTCCCCCCCTTTCCACCTTCACACAAATACGTCAAATACCGACAATATTTTGAAATGCAAAATAATTACAATCGAATATAACAATGCGGCGTCGCTGTACATAAAACGTTAAGTTGAACTATTTCCGACAAAGAAGAACTCATTTTGAATCAGAAGTGAAAATACCAAAAATGAGTCACAAAAGTCGAATGCGTGGAGAGTGGAGATTTGAAGAGGAGTAAGGGTCAGTCTTAGATTTGGGAAATTACTGTCGAATAGAAGATTCGGTCGGAATTGGATAATTTCTTCTCGCATGCTCATCTATGAATGCTCGTGTTTAGTGAGAAGAGACGAAACAATCGGATTGGAGGTCTAGCGTTCCAAAGTCGAATAATCACCTTGTGCTGGACCGTGCATACCACCTTCGGTTGGTCCCGGATGCGACAGCAAGTCATTCTAGTCAGCCAAGCGCACTTCAAATTTCATTTCCCTATCGATCCAAAAGACGATTGATTTTGAGCTCTTCTAGACTGACGCAAAGCCAAATAAATCGATGGCTTGAGGTGATGACGTAGGTGGCAGTAGCGATCACAGCTACACAGCCGAACTGACGCTCTCTCTCGCAACGCTGAGACTCAATGTGCTGATGGCAATTGTGCAGGCTATAGCGATGACGGTAACAGTGGCGACTAACTCTTCGGTTTTGTTGTTCTTGCCCCCCTCCACGCAATCGGTTAACTCCCAAACAAGAGACTGACCTTTTTTTTTTGTCGTTATTCAAATTTTAATTTTGAGATCCCTCAAAAAATCAAATTAAGTTTTTGCTCTAATGTTGTTTTCAGAATTTTTTCCTCTTTATTCACGATAATTACATGTCAATTAGGCGGTTTCTTTTGTGTGTTTTATGCAACAAAAACACGCCACATAAGACGATGATTGAGGGTGGAGGTGAGGGTGAATCTTGGGAACAGACCATTTCGTATTTGAATATGTGTGGAGTCGATGCTAGTCCGTCTATTGTCTTGGCGTGTTGGAATCAGTTTTGGGTTTTTGGATTTTCGATGTTTGGTTTATCGTTGACGGTGTGCTTCCACAGCTTCCAGATACGAATACCCAAGGTAGGCAGACGGACTAGTTACTCGTAGTAGACAATCATTAATTTTTCTTCCCCCTAATGCTCGTCGCTATAGAAGTATGTACCTCTACACTATCTGATAGATACTACTACCTGGTAGCTGTGGTGGCCATCATCATCATCATCATTATTATCATCAGAAATCATCAAAAATCATTTCCATTCTAATTTTCTTTATCATCACTACTACTACAACTAATCAGCATCCAGCAGTGTCGATTCAACTTGTAAATGATGAGTTGCGCCGATGAGCAGTAAATAATTTCCCATCGAATTTTAATCAAATCGATTAGAACGCAATTTTTAAAAAAATTTTAAGTGTTGATAAACAGTCGCATTAAAAATAATTTTTTAATAGACAAAATTATTTAAAATTCATAAATTTTCATAATTTTTAGTTTATTTGCTTTTGACTTTTATGAAAAAACTATTAATAAGAAACCATCAATAAAGAATTTGGTTTTTGAGATTTTTATTTAGAAATTGATATTTTCGCAATTAATTTTACCCAGAATTTTTTCAAATTAAACTTTTTTCTAAATTATACTTATAATAACACCTTTTTTACTATTTGTAAGTAATTTAAAAAATTATATAAGTGGTAATTTTTATAGTTTTGTATTTTCAAATGGTTTTCTTTCATTTAATTTCTCTTTCGAATGGGAATTTTCGTACCAAATTTTTGGTTTCTTTAAAACACTTTTTGTTTCTTTCTTTTTCACTTTTAAACAAACAAAATGTTTTGTTATATTTAAAAAATCAATACTTACATTTCTTTTTTAATATTGAAAACTGTCGCCAAAAGGTTTCTGAAAAATTGAAGAAAAAAAATGTTCCTAAATTGTGTCTTTAAAAATAAAATGAAAATTGTTTGGTTAAAGAAAAAAAATACAAACTCACAAGAAATTAATTTAAAAAAGTTGTATTTTCATTTAAAAAATTTAAGAGTTAATCGAAAATTAAAAAAGAACTATTTAAGAGAATTTTTACAATTTTGCGAGCATTTTAGACTTTTATGCAAGTATTTTCGGAATTTAACGAAAACTGGTAAAATTTAACAATATTTTTTTTGCTGAATTTTGAGAGTATTTTTATAATTTTTCTTATAAAACAATTTTTATACTTTTTTAATATTAAAAAAAATTAAAATTTTACGAAAATTTTTAAATGTTTTTTAGAAATTGTTTTGGAAATTTGTGCAATTTTACGAGAATTTTTAAAATTTTGCTAAAATTTAACGCTTAAAATTTTAATAAAATTTTTATACAAAATTTAGAAGTTGCGTTTTTTTCAGAATTTTATAGAGAGTTTTTACAATTTTTTGTGTATTTTAGAATTTTTTGCAAGTATTTTTGGAATTTTACGGAAACTGGTGAAATTTAACAATCTTTTTTTGCTGAATTTTAAGAGTAATTTTAAAATTTTTATAATTTTTCTTGAATGTTTACAATTTTTATACTTTTTTAATATTAAAAAAAAATCAAATTTTATGAAAATTTTTAAATTTTTTTTAGAAATTGTTTTGGAAATTTGTGTAATTTTACGAGAATTTTTAAAATTTTACTGAAATTTAACGTTTAAAATTTTAATCAAATGTTTATACAAAATTTAGAAGTTAGAATAGAATTTTATAGTAATTCTTAAAAGTTTACTGCGAAAATGCTTACAATTTTTTGAATTTAACTAAAAATTAGATTCTACAAATTTTTTTTAGAGTTTTAGGCATTATTTAAAGTTTGAGAAAATTCTTAACATTTTACGATTTGCTTAGAAAAATTAGGATATTTTTGACACTTCTACGAGTATTTTTTGAATTTTACGAAAGTTTTTATAATTTAATGGAATATTTTAAATGCTACGAAAACTTCTAAATTTTACAAGAATTCTAACAATTTTACGAACATTTCTATTCGAGAATTTATGAAAATGTTTTTGAATCCAATGTATTTTTTTTGTGTTTTACAAGAATTTTAAATTTTACGAGTAATTTAGAATTTGACGAGAAATTTTACGAGCATTTTTCCACGTTTACGAGCACTTTTTAAAATTTACAAAAATTCTGACAATTTTACGAGCATTTTTAAAATTTTTGCAATTTTACGAGCATTTTTTTTTTACGAGTATCTTTGAATTTAGCGAGAATTTTTTGAATTTAATCGGATTTTTTGGAATTATAGGATAATTTTCATAATTGAATAAAGAATTTTAAATGTTACGAAAAATTTTAAATTTTCTGAGAAATTTGGAGATTACGACAATTTTAACAATTTTGAATTTATAAATTTTTTTTTTGTATTTTACGAGAAATTTTGTAATATTAAATGTTACGAAATATTTTGTATTTTATGACAAATTTTACAAGTTTACGAGAATTTAATGAGAATTTTTATAAATTTACGGGTACTTTTAGCATTTGAAAAATATTTTTAGAATTTAACAAGCATTGTAAAAGTATTTACTTAAAGTTTTATGATTTTAAAAGTTTTGGTATGAAAAATAATACTTTGGATGGTGTAAAAATTAGAAGCAAGATAAAATTTTCAAACAAAAAAGAACTTATTTTCTTAAACAATAAAAAATGGAAATAAATTTAAAAAAAGACCCCGGAATCCAAAACAAGGGATCTTCTTTCGAATTCTGAGATTGTTCCACCGAAATTGCTAAGAACTTAATTTGAGGCAACGAACAAATCTCCAAAACGAAGGCCAAAGCTACCTCTACACAAAATCATAGTTCCTACTAGAAATTTGAAAAAAAAAATATAATAAAATATTGTAGAAATTTCCACCTTTCTTTTCGATACTGTAATAAATGCTAATGCACAGACCCAATAAGTACCCAATTTTGCACGATTATCGAAATTGGAGTAATTTTATGGGTCACTGTTTATTGCCGCCAAATTAATTGGTCTCCATCCAATCCAGCCTAAAAAGTTATTGATTTTTTGCGCTCCATAAAAATTCCCCTCTTTTTTTTAAATCTTATTTTTACCCGGTTCATTTTTTTTGTTGCTATTGTTGGAGCTGGTTTTTTTTCTTCAAAATAATGACGTTTTTTTTAAGACCCCCAAAATTGACTATTATTCATCAAAAACTACTTGGAAATAATTTACATAATGTGTGCATAAATAAAGACTTTCTGTAATAATCATTAACTTTTTTTTGTTTGTAATTTTTTCTTTGCGGAAAAAGGGGGGAGCAGCAGGCATATTTTTTGTTTTTTTGTTTTGTTTTTTTTTTTTTGGTCAAAACTAATTGTTTGATAATTTGTTTTGGTTTTTGCATGCGTTTTTTGTACCAGTAATTTTCTAGTTAAATTTATTTTGTTTTGCTTCCCTTCTTTTATCTTTGCTTAGCCTGGAGAGTGGGAGGGGTTAGGTGGGAGGGGCGGGGGTTCGATAGTGTTGTGTGGCCATAGATTATTTGTAGTATCTACTATCTACTATCTACTATCGTGTGTGTATGTTAATATTTATAATCTATTCGAATTTGTCTGATATTTGGAAGATTGTGTTGTGTGCATTCCAAGATCGATCCTCGTCCCACCGGTCAGAATGGAGAAAACCAAAACAGATTTTTTCGTACCTTAAACGAAAAAAAAAAAATTCATAACTAGATAATAGATGTCTTTAGTCATAGACAAGCGGTTCGAAGAGGGGTTGTGGAGGGGTCTTTTTTTTTTTTTGGTAAGAGTTACGACGATCTAGTAGAGTTGAGAGAAGAAACGAAGCTGACCAGCTGTGTACTTAGCAGCGGCGTACATACACTTGTGGATTGATTGTGTAAGAGGGGATGATACGGGGTAGGGGTCGGGGGTCTAACAAAAAGTTAGAGGAGCCGCGTTAGTAGAGGTCGAATAGATTTGATGAAAAGATATAGATAGACGATGGGAGTGAGGAGACTGTGTGCACAATTGCAGGTCGGTCAAGGTGAACATTGATTTTTACGAATATTATACTGAGCACCGCACCGCACCATCGTCATATTTCTTCTAAGCTCTGCTTTGTCCGAAAAGTGTACAAAATCATGACGAGCAATGTCCGAATGTGTGTGCTTTAGCAGCTAAAACACAATTTTTACTTTTGATCATTCATTTTTTGTTGGTGATTTTTTTGTATAAATTTTTTTTTTCCTTTGCTAAGTACAGGCGGGGGTTGGTTAGGTCCGAGACATTAAAATGGGGGTCTGGTTAGGTTATATTATTTATTTTCATTCAAATTAAATTATTTTGTTTGTTTGGTTTTTTTTTATTGTCGAAAATGATTTTTCCTTTTCATCGAAATTCCATAGAAGTCGATAATAATAATGAGTATGCAAGAAAAGATCTCGCAACATTCAAATCAACTTTTAACTTAGTAATACCTCTGAGACATCGTATAGACTATGAATACATCATAGTTAAGGAAGATGGTGTTGTTGTTTTTTCTTTATTATATACAATATATAACATTTGTTGTTGGATTTTTATTCATTCCTTTTCTGTTAATTCTATCGTTCTATCGGCCACCATTTACAGTGTGGTATATCTTGAAATGTCTTCCTCCACTCTGTCTCTCGGTAGGTCGGTTTGATGATTAAAATTTCATTTTCATTTTTGAAAGGCAAATGAAGACGAAACAATTTTTTTTCCTATAGTCAAATTACTTCCCTTCTTATAATAAGAATTTCAATTTTTCTCTATTCTATGTTTTTTATTTCTAAATTTTTTTCCCCCTCTTACAACTCCTTGATTTTCTGTATTTTTTTTCTTTCACCGTTTTTTTTTTCTTCTTCAAAGTTATTAAAAATATTTGTTATATTGACTATAAGCTCTTAAATATATTTATTGTAGAATATTTAATGATCGATTCAATCGGCACAGTCTCTTTGGTCGTGAAGAGTTTTTGTATGTGCGTACATATGAGGTGAGGTAGGAAGGTAGGTAGGTAGGTATACACTACCGGACCCAAGAGGCTGCCTAGTCATTTTCTTCATTTCAACTATCAATTATGATGCGATCTATCAAAAATTTTTGACAGAAAAATACAAAGTTACAAATAGGAAAAAAAATTATTACCTTTTTTTTTTTGATTAAATAAGATTTGGTGGTTGTTTTTTTTTTGGGATTTTTTCAATGGGAGACAAAAAAAATGCCTTTTCTTTTGTGAATTTTATTTAAATATGAATTTGCATGAAATAACCAATAGTGTTTGACTGAAGTCTACTAAACAGTATAATTATGAAGAGTTCTGAAAATTATCGCTGTAGGGTTAAGGTAGTTTTATTAATTATAATAACCTGCATTTACAAGTGTGTATGTGCATATGTTAAAATTGGATTTTTTTTTTTTATATTTTAGGTGATTATTCTATGTAAAATTTGTGGTTCCATTACATTTTGGGTCTCAGAAAGTCTTCATTTTGGGTCGCATCGCTGAACAACATGTTGTCCTCTGAGAGGGCGAAGCGTTTTTGCTTCACGCCTGCGGTTCTTTAGCTCGCCTTCTGCAACCATAAATGGAGCCACTGTAAACTTTCCGAGCAGAAATAAATGGAGCCACTAAGTGTCGAAGCCCATCGCAGCCTTTTAAACTTAATTTTATTTAGAACCGAGTGGTTATGGTAATGCACTAAGATCCAATTGTTAAATGGACTCCGAGATCGGAATCGCTCATCCTCATGTAGGGTGCCAAAAATTCTTCGAAGGACCCTCTTCTCGACCGTGAACAAGAGTTCGCAATGGTTTTGCTCAGAACCCAACTATCCGAAAAATACATTAAGACTGGCAGAAGCTTCGACTGGTCAGAAATTTCGAGTGAAACATTATTTTAAAATTACCACAAATTTCGAATTTTAAATTTTCCTACAATTTTCCTAGCACAATCATTGACCTAAAAATTTTTACGTTTCCAAAAAAAACAACATTTTTTTCTCCACAATTCCAGAAATTCTTTCAATAATAATAAAAACTTAACTTTTACTTTAAGAGAAATTAAAAATAACATTGAATTTTAATGTTAAAAAAAAAATTAGAATAAAATTGAACTGTTTTGGGTCTTGAATAATTAAAATGGGAGCTCACCAAAATAAGGATCAAAAATAGAATATTTTTTGAATACATTTCGTTTCAAGACGACTCCTAAGATTATCACTTTCACCTGAGTTACCTTTTACTTTTATGAAAAGGAACTCTACCAGAAACGGAAAGCTGATCGAATAAATTGTTATACAAAATATGAACAGCAGTTGTTCAAGTCGGCGAATAGCAATCGATCATTTCTCGGATCCTTTCATTAGGTAACAGCGGCGAAAACCCATAAGATTACCTTAATGTTGAGCGTATGGAATATATATGCACATGAACACAGAAATACGGAACCATCCACAAGAAAAGAGAATCACCTAATTTCGAATCACTTCTTCCGAATCACCTGCCGCACTAATAATAAAGCAGTATGCGAATCCCTAGTCGAAAAAGGGCCAAACGATAACGATACATGAAAACATAAAAACAAAACCGACAAAAAAGAACAGGAACAAAGGAGGCAGCAAAAAAATAGGAGGACACAAATCAAAACTAAAACAACAAAAAAATTCATATTTTCTGAGCCCATAAAATATAATCTGTTCTCATGACCTTGCCGCAAGAAAAATGCCCACTTATGAGTGTCTTAAGATGCTTATTGAGAAAGAAAGAAAAAAACAATCCAAAGAAATAAAAGAGATTAAAAAAATGTTAAAGTAATAATAAAAATAATAGCAGAGAAGACAACAGCAGAAGCAACAATGGAGAGAATAACAAAAATGATCCAAATCGAAAATGATGCATTCAAGGATGGATCGGTTGTGGGCTCCTTTTTTTTGTTGTCCTGCGTAGCAAAAGAGATGGACATAGCAATGTAGCCTAAGTGCTTTTAAAAAGAAGGTTAAACCTTAAATTATGGACAGAAGGGAGAAGAGAAAGAGAAGAGGAAGCAGACGATAACATATTGTAAGTCGATTAGTTAGCTTATAAAGTAATCTTGCAAAACAACATCATTCCGTCTCTATCCAATATTACGAATGCAAAGAAGGACCACAGGTACAAAGGTAGAGTAACCTGCGCTTGTATGATCATTCAAATAAAACGCATAATCTGCATGGCTAGCCGCCAACGCCTCCTCTTAATTTTCATTCGGAAATTGGTTGTACGCGACCGTATGCAACTGATCAAAGGTGTGCCGGAGAGGTATAAGGGCAATCGAAATTGGCTAAGGTAATCTTACCTTTACCGGCACCGTGACAGGTAGGCTGATGTTTTCTGTTCTTGTTTATTAGTTCAGTTATGCTAGATGAACCCATCACTGCTGCGAAATATTTAACTGGCAAAGCCGAATCCACATACTGGCATGATGGTAGAGATGCCATTATGGGTATTGATACCGTTGGTACTCGTAAGTAAATACCGGAAGAATATCAGTCGGTCACTTACTATTTCGGTTATTTTTGCTAATGAATTTTATTTCGACTTTAAAAATGTTATCTTGAAGATTGGATGAGGTCCGTTTAATTTCATATTAATTCACAAAAAATCGTTTCTTTTCGATAGGAAAATTCTTGTTCTTAAATTTTTTGTAATTTCTTGTTAAAATTTAAAAAAAATAAAACTATTTTGTAGATGCCTAACAATAAAATCGTTTCGAAATAATTTTCCAAAGAAAATTGAGACCCTTAATTACTGTGAGCGCCAAGCTGACGCTCAGTAACAGTCAATATAGTTTAAGGCTTGAAAACACTTAACAAACCGTTTCGATAAATTGTAAAATTTCATTAAAAAAATCAAGACCCTAAAATTTTGAGGTCCGAAAAAACAACAGTCAATATAGTTTTGAACCTTAAAATTATTTTTGGAAATAAAACAATTCGCAATTTTTTTGATAAATTGTAAAATTTTTACAAAATAAGTCAGACCCCTAAATTTTAAGGTAACATATTTGGGCCCTAAAAATAAATAAACATCTTGAAAAAATAACAGTCAATACATTTTTGTGCCTTAAAATTATTTTGGAATCAAAACGCGTGTTAACCTTTTTTCAGAAATTGTCAAATTTTACGAAAATAATTCGCACCCCAAAAGTTGAAGGCTTAAAAAAATAATGAGCCTTTCAGAAAAAATAATAGTGAATTAAAGTTTGGGTCTTAAAATTGTGATGAAAATTAAAACGCTTCAAAAAACTTTTTGACAATATTTTAAGGTGCTAAAAAATAATAGAATTGCCAGCAAACAACAGTTAATATAGTTTTGGGCCTTAAAAATTATTTTGGAATTAAAACGCGTATTAACCTTTTTTGACAAATTGTAAAATTTTATGAAAATAGTTCAGACCCCAAAAATGTAAGGTCATAAAATATGATGAGCCTGCCAGAAATAATAATCGATAAAAGTTGGGGTCTTAAAATTTGTTATGGAAATTAAAAAGCTTCCCAAATTTACTTTGGCAACATTTTGAGGTCCTAAAAAATAATAGAATTGCCAGCAAAATAACAGTCCATATAGTTTTGGACCTTAAACGCATATGAAGCTTTTTTGACGAATTGTAAAATTTTACGAAAATAATTCAGACCCCAAAAATTTAAGGTCTTAAAAATAATGAGGAGCCTGTCAGAAATAATAATAGTCAATAAAAGTTTGTGTATTAAAATTGTTATGGAAATTAAAACGTTTCGCAAATTTTTTTTGACAATATTTTAAGGTCCTAAAAAAATAATAGAATTACCAGCAAAATAACAGTCAATATAGTTTTGGGCCTTAAAGGCATATTAACCATTTTTGGCAAATTGTAACATTTTACGAAAACAGATCAGACCTCTTAATTTTAAGACAACATTTAGGTCGTAAAAAATAATAAAACTGGTTTCAGGAAATTCTAATTAGGAGCTAATTTTAATATACAAAAGCCTAAAACTATAATATTTTGCGTATCTAGGCTATTTTAGGACCCTAAGCGAAATTAAATTTTTTTTAGCAACTTATTTGTTAATAATCTTATAAATTTACTGTTATTAAAAAATTAGTAATCTTCCATGATAAAGTCCAAAAATTAATAAATAATAATTCACAGCGCAAGGTCTCAATTCTGTACCGGTGTGACCCCATAAAACAATGAACAGCATTGTAAGAACCGTCAAAAATCGACCATTTCTATTGTATTTTCATAAAACTCAGTTCTGCAGCTGATTTTTTATTATCACTTATTTTTTACCATTTTGTTCTTGGGACCTCTAGCGTTCAGACTCGAATATTTCCAAGCTACAAAGTGCAACAAAATATTGTGACTTTTATAAGCACATCGTTAAATTTGAACTTTTCTACAATTTTAACGATTTTGAACTAATTTGATTCTTCTTCATCGACTTTAGAGTGTAGAAATGACGCAAAGAAGAGCTACTCGAGTAGCGAAAATTCGTTCTGCATCCAGCCGAGCACAGGTGTTAATCTTTATTCTGCAACTAATTATAAATTGAATATGAATTTTTACAAAGATGATGTGATTTTTATTTGTTTTTGGGCGCCAAAATTATCATAAGTGGCGAAAATACTACATTAGACGCTGACACAGTGAAAAATTTCTTATTAAAAATAAAATGGATTCCATTGAAATAGTGAAGATGTTGCGAAACAGGCACCGATCCACAAGTTCGATCTTCGAGAATCGGGCAATGCGACGTTAATGCATTTGTGCACGCATCTTAATTGATGATTTCATGTTGCAACAATTACACCAGCATTTCGGTGGACCTTTTGTTAACTGCAGCAGGTGACGTTGTAATTTCTCCTTTCAAATTTAAATTGCTACCAACTGGCTGATCTTCTTCAAATATGAAAGATGAATTTTTTTCTCTATTCTTTAGCATTTGTTTTAGGGATTTTCGAAAGTGATCTCTACTGATCGTCACTTGATTATCCAAAAATTTGACTAAAAAAATGTTCAAATCCAATTTCCAGCAACTGAATACTATGTATCACCTACGATAAAATTGTTTGTTGTTTGTTGTATAATTTTCTGCATTATCTTTTGAGATTCATTCCGGCTTGACTTTGTAGTTGTAGCATCCAATTCTGATGGTTAGTACGGAAATACAAAGGAAACGATGAGAGCCTTGCCCAATATCGATCCAACTGGGATACTTTGTAAAATGTTAATAAGAATACTGGACCGAATTCTGAACTTGACTCTCCATGCTATTATGATGATCACAGTGATCGTGGTGATCGTGGCGATGACGCTGATGGTGATCATTATTATTATCATGTGATGGTATCCCATTGAGAGAGGCTTTTGATCAAAATAATGAAATCATATTTTTATGTAGAAAAATCAATTTGTTCGGTAAATTTAGTTCCGTGCAGTTTTAGATTCGCTATACTTTATCTTATAAAGTGAATTGATGGCGATTATTTTTCGTAAGTATTTTAAGTGATCGAAGATTAGTAAGGTTTAGGGTTTGGGAAAAAAGAAAGATTTCAAGTATGTTTGGTAAGTTTTTCAATTTAAGCAAAGATCGGCTACCTAAATAAATCGGAGATTTTCCCAAATTTTTTTCTTTTAATTTGTTATCTAAATAATTATAGTAAATATTGGAAAATTCAAATTGAATATTTTTTTTCTGAAGTCTTTTTTTTATAAGAAAAGTGTTAAAAACTATTTTGGAAAATAAGTGAAAAATAATATTCAATAAATATTTTACACTTTTCAGATTTAAAATAAATTGAAAAGTTTTTGTGAGGGAATTGAGCATAAATTGTAGTCTTTATTTTTGACTGACTTACATAGTATCTCTCAGATATTTGAATAAATTGCAACGATATATACTGAATAACTGATTCCGATTGTAGACCAATTGTTGGTAGTGTAAAAAAAAATTCTTCATGAATAACTGATACAGTCTTCAGGAATCCAGCTGTATTATGGGTGCGAAGGTAAACGGCAACCATTACCGCTATATTGAGAAGAAAACAGCAGAAAAACGCAAATATTGCAGAAGCTCAGAGAATAAATAAAATACGTTGTTTATAGTTGTTTGATCAATAATATTCCCCTCCACAGATGAGGAGAATACTTCTCTTGCCAATTTCAAAATCGACTGCACCAATTCCAATAGCCAAGCGAGGAGTATTTTTATTTATATATTCCCTTGTTCTGTGTTTATTTAGAATTCAATAATAAACAATAATAAAAAATTCACTGCGGTATGATCAAAGGCAACGACTGATACTACCTATCCTTCGATGTAGATTTAACTGGGTAAGAAGCGAAATAGGTCCATCAACTCGATTCTTGGTACTCATAAGCGACTGCTGGCTGCACAGATCGATCGCTACATAAACTGATCGTTTTTTGCACTATTCTCGTGAATTTGGACTGATCGCTTCTGGAATTGATTATTACTTGGACTGATCGTTTTGAGATCTGCTAACCAGGTGGACTCATCCACTTTGAAGTGATTACTTCGGGGACTGATCATTTCCTGACCTGAATTCTTTTTGGACTGATCACTTCTGGGACTGATAACTTCTGGGAGTGATCACTTCTGGGAATGGTTCAGTACATGGAATGATCTTTTCTTGGGTTGACCACTTCTTGACTAATTGCTTTCTAGCTAATCAATTCCTGAACAAATAATTTCCTACCCAGCCTGATCACTTTTTAAACTGATTCTCTTTGAACTGATCCTTTCTTGCACTAATCACCTCCTCTTTAGACTGATCATGTCTTGGACTGATCACTTCTGTTATCAATGACTTTTTAATCCGATCAGTTCTTGGTATAATCACTTATTAAACTGGTCATATCTAGGATTGATCAGTTCTTGGACTGATTCTCTTTGAACTGATTACTTCTGGAAATGATCATTTCTGGGACTAATCAGTACTTGGAATGATCTCTTCTTGGGTTGACCACTTCTCGATCAATTTCTTTTCGGCTGATCACTTCCTGGAGTGATTAATTCTTGAAATGATTAGTTTCTGGACTGATCACTTGTTAGACTAACTCTATTTGAACTGATCACTTCTAATATCAATAATTCTTAGACTAATTCCAATTGGACGATCACTTAATTAAATCAATCACTTATTGGACTACTTACAACTGGAGTCCTCCTCTTTAAAGTGATTTTTTTGGACTGATCATGCCATGGACTAATCACTTCTGGTATCAATGACTTCTTGATCCGATAATTTCTTGGAATGATCCAAGATCCCCTTTGAACTAATCCAAGATCCCCTTTGAACTAATTACTTCTCCGAGTGATCACTTCTGGTACTGATCACTTCTGGGACTGATCAGTAATTGAAATTATCTTTTCTTGTGTTGACCACTTCTTAATTAATTTCTTTTCGGCTGGATTCACTTCTAGACTGATTAATTCTTGATATTATTACTTTTTGAACTGATCATGTCTTGGACTGATCACTTCTCGTACCAACCACTTCTTGGGACATTTTGTGAAAAATAATCGCCGTACACATATGATCTTATCTCACCTTATACCAACTACTTCTAGAACCGATTGCATCTTCAACTGATTTTTTTGCAAACTGATCACGCCAATTTCAAAATTCCAATTTTTTAGAAAGTATCTTCAAGCATAAGATTCAAAGTCTTTGAGAGTATCAGAGATACTTTTCCGAAATTATGCGTACATCAATTATGCGAATACGACGACGACTAGTTGTCTGCATATAAAAAAATCCAATTCTCTTTCGTGCATTCGTATTGCGGCATTTATTGTCATCGACGAAGAAAATTCTTTTCATTTTATATGCGAATATTGAGAATTTTTTTATGAAAATACTTTCGAAATTGTTCGTGGTCTCATCTTTTGCAACAGTGGAACAATTTTATAATTTTGTGTATTTTTTATTCCCTTTCAAATATTACGCCTAAAGATAAATATGTTTACTATCCTTAAAAGAGGATGTTTGTGATACCCAATGAACGACTGGCAATGTGGTGTACAAATAGAGCGATAGGAACGTGGGCCAATGAATTGGTGGTAATGGAAAATTTTATAAAAATACTATTAGAAATAATATTTAAATTTATTATTACTGCTGATTATCGATTTGTATACAAAACTGAGAAAGCCATACTAACAGATTCAGGCATGATCAGTATGAACTCCTATTTGATCTCAAAAATCCTATTACCCCGCTACACTCACTAAAGTACGTATCTTTTTATAGTGAATCTTATTTATTTCAAAATCCTCTGCGGATGAAAATTTTATTCGTTTCAGTCGTCGGCCAACGAATACGAAATGGGTTCGGTATGAACTCACCTTGTTGGATGCCCTGATAAGCGATTTACATCTCGTAGAATGGGTGGAGACCATCATGTGTCTTGTTGCGTGCCTGCATATTGGCCCAGCCGCGTCTCTTTATCATTTTAACATTTTTCCATAATCGACCATAGTAGAAATTTAATATTTTCGCAATTTAATATATTCACTATCAGAAGTCAGTTAAGGTCTTGGTTTATCCACCGGATTTTCTTGGATCATTTTCTTCGACCATCGACTGAATGTTGTTACCAAACATATTCGCATGTGCATATTTATTGGTTTTTTTTTTTTTTTTTTTATTGTTGTTTGTCCCAATAATGGTTGTCAGTACATGTTATTAGATATTATCAATCAAAAAGAGTTCAAAACGAATATTTTAGGAGTGATCCTATTTAGTACACTTAATTTTAAGGGGATTCTTACTAGAAAATTGAATTCTAGACAATCAAAAAAAAAACACAAATAAGGTCTTATCATAAAATTCATCAACAATTTAGGAAAATAATTTTAAAAATTTTCCAAGCCTAAAAATATTTAAAATTTTTTTTTAAAAAACTCGATTAAATGCTGGGAAAAACCCTTTAAAATGTTTTTGTTTATATTTTATTTAAAATTTTAATAGATTGAGCAAAATTTTAAAAATTATCCTGAACAAATTTTTCGCATATTTTTACTGGACATTTACAAAAATTTCTTTGGGAAAATTTATGGACCAATTTTCAATATCAAAAATAATTATTTGTGAATCTTTTGCTTTTGTTGGAATATATTTTTTCATAGAAAAGTTAATCTAAAGAGCTTTCCAAATGTCCACAGCACAATTTTTGATAAAAGTCAAAAACTCCCTTCAAAATAATTTTCAAAAACTATAAAATTTTTAGCTTTTAAAAGATTCAACAAAAAAATTACAAAAAGTATATTTTTTATATTTAAATAATTTTTGTAAAAAAAAAATTGAGCATCATCTAAAAATTTTTCAAGGCACAAGACAGTCCAAATTTCCCTAATTTTAAAAGTATTTTTTATATAAATTTTTTAATATTTCCTTTTTAAATTTGGAAAATTTTCTTTTTAAATTTGGCTTCATTTCAAATTTTCCCCTGCGATAATTATTTTGTAAGATCAATAATACGTGGACTAATTCCAATTGGACGAATTATCACTCATTATTTATGATTTCTAACTTCTTCTGTTTATGTAAAAAATTATTATTTTTATTAAAAATTTAAAAATATCAAAAATATTTTATGAAAAGAAAATTCCAATTGGACAATTTTTTCTTTTATGAAAACTGATCCGGGAAAAATAGACCCTAATTTTGGGAATTTATAAGAAATGAAAATTTTCCAGTTCCAAGTAATTTCCCCAATTTCTGATTGCTTTTTGATATTAAATATAAAAAAATATATACAATTTGGAGCTTGTCCTTTAAAATGTAGAATTAAATTCAAATTAGAGTAAAATTCAAATTAGTTTGAATTCCGTAGAGTAAAATTCGAATTAGGTCTAATCACGTTGAGTAAAATTTAAAAATAGGTCTGAACACACAGAGTAAAATTTAAATTAGGTCTCTAATCAAGTAAATTGAAATTTAAACGAGGTCTAATCCCATAAACTCAAATTCAAGTTAGGTCTTATCCCTTAGAATAAAGACCAAATTAGGTCAAATCACGTAGAGTAAAATAAAAATTAGGTCGAATTCCGTAGAGTAAAATTAAAATTAGGTCTAATCACACAGAGTAAAATTTAAATTAGGTCTCTAATAAAGTAGATTGAAATTTAAAGGAGGTCTAATCCCGTAAAGTCAAATTCAAATTAGGTCTGATCACTTAGAGTAAAATTCGAATTAGGTATAATCACGTTGAGTAAAATAAAAATTAGGTCTGACCACACAGAGTAAAATTTAAATTAGGTCTAATCACACAGAGTGAAATTAAAATTAGGTCTCTAATCAAGTAGATTGAAATTTAAACGAGGTCTAATCCCGTAAGGTCAAATTCAAATTAGGCCCGGTACCTTAGAGTAAAATAAAAATTAGGGCGAATTCCGTAGAGTAAAATTAAAATTAGGTCTGATCACGTATAGTGAAATTCAAATTAGGTCTAATCACACAGAGAAAAATTCAAATTAGGTCTAACCAAATTATTTTTAATACCATAATTTTTTTTGCTTTTTTTCTATTTATTGTCTTTGAATATTTTAAAAATCATTCTTTTGGACTTAACCCCAAACCTAATCCAACTAAAAATTTTGTAAAAACAAGAAACAAATAAAAGTAAAAGAAGAAAAGAAAATTACAAAAAACCGAAAGTTTATGTTATCAGTAATCACAAAAGTTGAATTAGTTGGTTTTCAGCGTCTGAGCAGATCTGCATTCAGTACGATCCGAATTTGAGTGGCTGGTGAGAATTGCCCCCCATGCGAACGAGTTTCGCCTATGGGGCCAAATGGCCAAGAAGACAAGCTGTAGTTGATGTGGAAGATGGTGTGTTACCGTTCAACGTAATCGATTTGAACACATCCGAGCTAATTCGTTCATTTCAAAAATAATCACATGCTTTGGGGAGGCATTATATTCTGTCTGGTAATGCGGACTATTCACATAGCTGGAGGGCGGAGCTTCCGAATTGAGGATCACTTCAGAAGATAAGAGAAAGCCCACAACGATGGGAAAAAATATCAGCCATCTACCAAGCTGGTCGATTTTACTTTTGCACGAGTCTACGTCAAAGTATTTGTGTCAGTCTTACTTACCCCTTAGTCCACCCTTCATCGACTTTTTCTTCTTTTATAAACAAAAACAGATGGATTTGCATCGTTTACTGGTCCATTTCGTGCAGCATCAACATCAAAACGCCTGATGTGAGAAGAGTCACAAATAACAGGAATAAGACAGCGAAGAGGAAATATTCCGTAAGACAAACAGCATCGATGCAATCCACGGTGATCCCCTCCTATCCGGACACAGACTGAGATGCATTTGCAGAAATGTTCGGTGCATCATGTTCATGTTAATCTGCATGCCAACATCACGAGTACAAATTTCCGAGACACAACCAGACTCGGTTCTATTGTAGATGGGCAGGCAGCTCTTCACGGTTGACTGGCTAGCAAAGATATGACGAGATCAAGGAATGAGTAATCGTCAGTCCCCGGCATGGGAAAGATAGCGCCAATATTCTCCATCGCCGGACTACACAACGGGGAGGTTGGAGGGCGGTGAATGATAGTGGTCAGTGGTGTAGGCAGCTCTCAAATCGGTCCGATTTTGTAAACAGAATAGCTGGTCCCTGGTATTGGTTGGACTCTCTTCTTTCGGATGAATCGGTGGCTTCTCAATCTGAATATAAGCAAATTGCCGATAAGAAAATCGGTTTTTTTCTTCTTCTATATTTACCCCCCAACCCCCTCCTGTTTTTACAGAATCACCTTTCCTTTATAAGAGGGAGTACTCGTACGTCGATGGAAATTATCTCGACAGACTTTGTAGTTGCAGAAACCAAGCTTTTATAAGGCCAACTACCGGTACCATCTTATACTAGGTGATGGCTAGTATAGTCTCAGTTGTTTAAATCTGATCTGTATGGGATTGTTATTATTTATACGATATTGCTAACTTCAATAAGAAAAAAGAGAAAATAAAATAAAACCGCCAAAAAAAAAAACGATACGACAGGTTAAGTTGGATTAAATTTGAATTTACGCTCAAGAAAAATGATTTTCAGTCTTTTGAAAATTGCATATTATCAATTGGAAATTTATTGCCATCTTATACGCTTATGAATGGGGTTGGTTTTCGAATTTACCTAAACCGAATTTTCATCGTCTCTGCCTTAAGAACGTTGCACTATCACAACGTTTACTGTTTAATTGGTATCTTTCTGATAGGTAAAAAGAATATTTAATTTATTGGTAAAAACTTCCCATAGTCTCAAAAAATCACTAATGATCGGTCATTCTTCAAGTTGAAATTGGTCCACACTTTTTTTGTTGTTGTTATATTCAAATATGATCTTTTGCAGCAGAGATTTGAATTTTTCCAACAAAAAAAAAAACATCTATGAAGATCTCAATGCCAGACTCATTTTTGAAAAGTGAAAATTAAAATCGTTTTTAAGAAGTCCATCCTAAAAGAACTGTAGTTATAATAATAATAATAATAATAATAATAATGATCATCATCGGGATGACTGTGTGATCATCAGTCTACCAACAATTTCTTACCAAACGATTCCAAATCTGAATGTGTACCTGGACCGGTGATAATGGGCTAGTGTTACTATAGAAATTAAATTCATAAATAATATTTGAATAGTGAGACAGATCGAAGGGGAGGTGGTGGATGCTCATTGGAAGGAGATGGAAGTCCATGCAAAGTGGCCGTATCCGATTGTGTAGCTCTGAGACCAAAGAACAAAATAAATCGAACCAAAATTTAAACAGAACCAAATCATCTGCATGCACAACTAGTCATTAGCATTTCCTTTTCCGAATCGCCCATTTTATTTATTCATTTTTTTTTCCGGTGCGACTATCATAAAAATTCATATAAATATGAAGGCGTCAGTCGGACCTTCAAATTGCTTTTTTTTTGCTTTGCCTTGTCTTTTTTTTGTATTTAATTTCGGTCCTTTTTCATGACACTAGCAACAAGGGAGAATTACCTGATAGCGTGGATGAGGTCAAAGAATGATATACACAAGACCATTGAGACCATTGTGACTACTACGACTACTGCTGCTGAGACCACAGAGATGATCATCGTCCGTCGGACTAAGACAATCATAAGTCAAAAATCTTAAAGCAGGTCTCCTATGCTCATGGGTGGCAGAATCCTAGAATGACCATTCTTTCTAGACTATTATTTTAGTAGGTAGAAAAAATTGTCTACATTTTAAATCATTTTTAAGGTACTAAAAAAAAGGGTCTTTACAGAAGAAAAAAAAATTATGCAAAAAAGGCCAAAATCGGAAATTAACAAAATTAGTTTCTTGTATTAATTACACAAAAATGGATGCCTTCAATTGACTATCTAAAAATCCTTAATAAGCTCTTCAGTTTTAAGGACCTTGATTGGAATAAAAACGATTTTTTTTTTATTCCATAAATTATGGACTTTGAGCTTTTTATTTAAGGAGATTCGGTTTTTCTTTGACTTTACATTAATTTTTATGATTTTATAAATTTTGTTAAAAATAATCTAAGACTTCATAAAATTGGTTTGTTTAGAAAATAGCAACATTTTATAAATCCTTGCCCATTTTGGGAATTAAAACTTTCCAAAACTGCTCAGCTTAGTTATTTTCTTTTTCTCAATAAAATATTCTGTTTTTTATTAAACATTGAGTTTTTTTTTCTTTTTTCAAAAAATAAATGTTAAAAATGTCATTAAAAAATTTCAAAAAATTGAAATTTCGGAATTTATCAAAAATTGATCACAAATTAGTGCTGCCAATTTCATGTGTTTTGTCTAAATTTTTCTAATCCATTTTTTTTTATGTGCAAATATAAGAAAACAAATTTTTTTTTAATTTTATTTCTAATTTTTTGAAATGTTTTTTTTTTTTTAAAAAAAATTTTAAATACAAAAAATTAGGGTCCCCTCCAAAAACTGCGTGGATATGAAAATTCGAATATGGACTCCTGTAGGCAGTGGCGATATTATTTTTTTAAACTAAATGTTAAAATTGCTTTTAAAACTTTAAAAAAAATAAAAAAAATGGAAATTGTCGAACATTTCTTTTTGCTAAATCAGTGCTGCCAATTTCGTCCTTTCTAAATTTTTCTAATCAATTTTTTGGTGCAGTTTTATTTTTTTTCTATTTTTTTTATTGTTTTCTATTTTATTTTATTTTTTTTAAAGGTTTTAATTTTTTTTTTAATAAAAATTTGATCCAAAAAGTTTAGACTCCGAAAACTGCGTGAAAATGAATATTTTGATATGTACTCGCGTAGGTCATTAATTTTTAATTGTTTTTTTTTTTTTGGTTTTAAAACTAAATGTTAAAACTGCTTTTACAAATTTTAAAAAATAAAAAAAAATTGGAAATAATTGAAAAATTTTATCGCAAAATCAGTGCTGCCAATTTCGTCTTTTCTAAATTTTTCTAATCAATTTTTTGATGCAGTTTTAAAATTTGAGTAAATTTTTTTCCTAATTTTTACTTTTTTATTATTTTTTTTTAAAGAAAATTTTATCCAAAAAAATTAGTGTCTCCAAAAACTGCGTGGAGACAAAAATTTTGATATGTGTTCATAATTTTCTTAACTTTTTTTTTTTTAATAAATGGTTAAATTGCCTACAGAAGTTTTAAAAAATAAATAAATATTAGAAATTATCAAAAAATTTGATCATAAAATCAGTGCTGCCAATTTCGTATTTTCTAAAGACAAAATTGGCAGTACTGATTTTTTCTTATGGTGCAATTTTAAGATTTGTGTAAATTGTTCAGTATTTTATTGTTTTTTTAAAAAGGTTTTTAATGCTTTTTTTTATAAACAAATTAAAATTAAAAAAAATATATAAATTCTCCAAAAACTGTGTGGAGACGAAAAATTTGATATGTGCTCGCGTAGGTCAGTGGGGATTTTTTGAACATTAATTTTTTTGGTAGACGAATACGAATTCACTTTCCTAATGCAATTTGTGAATTTTTTTATGCACTTTAAATTGGTTCCCTTAACAATAAAGGAAAATAGAATTTTTTCTTCCAAAAATTAGGTAAAAATACTAAAAGCAAATATCGAAATCCTTAGAATTCTAACATGCGAAAGATCCTTTTACACGATTAAGAATAAAGAATCTAATCAGGTTTCTAGAAAAATTGGAACAATTTTTTTTTGATTCAGATTTGAATGAATTTAATTCCAACTGTGATGTGAATTTTATCCTTTTAAGTATTTCCTGCCTCTCTGAATGTGGTCCAAGGAAAATACACTTTACTCTTGAACCTTTTAAAAAAAAACTAGATACACTCTCGGTACTGTGTTAGAGATTTGCTATGAGTTTGAGATTTTCTTCTTTTTTTTTTGTATAAATAGTAGGCCTTGAATAGTAGTCTTCTGGCTAAAAAAGCGATTTTTGATTTGTAAAAGATCAGGAAAAAAATTTCAGTAAATTGTAAAAATTGGTTTTTTTGAGGTTTTTTTGGGAGTAAAAACTCTTGACTTAATCCAGCATCTGATAATGTTAATCAAAATGATTTTGAAAGTTTGGAAGTAGAGAATAAACATTTTTATAGGTTCTACATTCAGTTTGGAAACCGTGGTTGGGAGCGCTGTTTGGGGAGACTTTTACTAACCCGTCTATCTGCAGAAGAAATTTTTTTCGAACAGTTGAACGGGCTTGAACAATGCTTTTTTTCTATTTATAAATGTAGCGGCCGACCACAATACAACTTCGTTTGCAGTTATTGAGGTCAATGGAACACATCTTCGGCTATCTACATTGTAGAGTTCAGGTTGGTCAATTCTACATTGTAGAATTGAGGTCAGTCTGTGATTTAACTTATGGAGTCTGCTCAGACAGAGCAGGTTTTTAATCTTGGAGCTTTTTGGGCAATCAATTATCCTGTATTCAACGGGATTTCAAATAGTCCGGCTCTCAATGCATTTCGACACTCAAAAATAGGAGTGTAGAGTTGTATTAGGTGGCACGGCATGTGGAAATAATGGGAAATGAATATGCTCAACAGTTGGCTGGAGAAACTCACCGGTGTCTTGTGCTCATAGATATTCCTAATCGGCCTCACCTACTAATAGAGTGGACCAACCAACCAGTCTTCTCAACAATCCTTACCGGCATTGTGGACACAAAAACAACCCAGAGCAGGGCATACTGCTCTCATCCATAACTTTCTTTTTTGGAAACCACACTCACCCTATCTGCCAACCCTGTGGCGTTCTACTAACTGTTCCACACATTTTGAGTGAAAGGACCTCCTAGATCCAATACGGAACAGGCAACGTCCACTCACACAGTATTTGTAGTCGCCAAGTGACCTCACGGTTGTGGTGCTATGGTAATTAAATGAGCTCTGGACTTATGGGGTTTTTTTTTTAAAATTTATTCTTACAAAAAAAATTATTTAAAAAAAAATGTCGAAAAATTTTCAATTTTTAGCATTTTAATATTTAAAATTTTAAGGATTTTTTTTACGCCAAATTTCTCGTAGATAGTTTTTGGTTTTATAAGCAAAAAAAAACCCAAAAAAATGTGATAATTTTATTTATGTTTGAACGCAAAAAAGGAGAAGAAAAAAAAACAATAAAATTAGCTACGCACATAAAAATAAATAACTCCTCAGTAATACACGATAATGAATAAAAAAAAAAACCGGAAAGAATTCTTTTTATTTCCGTTGAATAGAAAAACGGAATTGTTTAATCTACCCATCAGGATAAAAGTCCTTGTTGGACAATTGATTGAAATCGGAACGGTATGACTACCAATAGGGAATCACCATCACCAGTCCCTATTGGTAGTAGTCCACCCTCACTTTGAATAGTCCTTTTTTTTTCAAGCTCATAAATTTAGACAATCGAATTGTGTCATATTTTTACTAAAAGAATAGTTGGGCTAAAAAGGACGACGGGGGAACAAATGGGATTGGAAAAAAATAAAATTGAATGAATAAAAGTAATAAGAAAATTGATATGAATGGAAAAAGGATGAATAAAAAAAAATTCTCTATCATATCGCATCATATCAATATCGTTCTCGTATCGATATCCATTATTTTATATTCTTTTGTAGATCCTTTTGACCAGTCAATCATATTACAGATGGACTATTCTCTGAGACTGGTCGGCTCTAAATCAATTTAACTACAAGTTCTGGGGATGTATAGTTGGAAAAGGGGGGAGCGGGGAATTTACAGGAGCGGGAGAATATTTCAACATCCTTTTCGGCATATACATCATGTATAATTTGGATTTTCACTTTACGTACGTACAGTATCTGATTCTCGACTATTCCTAGTACTAAAAAATTAATCCTTAACACTGCGCATATGTACAGAAATTAAAAGCCAAGAAGCAACCCTAGACGCAGGGTATTGCTAACCTCGACACGGTTTAATTGCTAGATCATCATCCATCACTCGTTTAAGGTTAATTTTTCTATAATCATTTTTCTTTTACTACAATTATTTTTATTATTATTATTATTATTCTGATTACTATTATTATTGAGAAAAGTTATCGGATGAAGAGACCCTTAAAAGGAATCCATTTAACATAATTTTTTGCTTTGTCTATTTTCGATTCGATTTTTTCCCCCTCTCTAATACCTCTCCTGCCCCTCTCTTTCCTTTCAAGTATAAAGGTTTATTCCTTCTTCATTTCTTTTTTTTTTAAATGGAGGTAGAAAGTGTTTTCGAACAGAGAAAATAAGAGATTCACCTTCACTAGACGTTCCCACGTTCCTTGTAAAGATATCTGAAGCGATTACCACATTATTGGTAAAGCAAAGATCTCAAAAGGAATCTACCTAAACAAATTCCCATTTAAATTTTCCTTTCAACCATTCATACACAACACAACCGATCAAGGTGGATATTACCTGTTTCGATTTTTTTGCATAATATTCTCTCTTTTGTTATAAGCTATGAAATTGAAATTTTTTACCGAATCGACTATGATCGATTCTATTGGAATTTTTTATTGCCTGTTTAGTGAGTTGTTGTTTTCTTTGTTATTGAAGTGTATTTCTAGGGGGAAAAAAAACATAATATTGTAAAATGCGAAATATTTATTATTTTAATATGAAATTTCCTTTGAGTCTATGCAATTTGAAATTATTTTCTTTATTAGTTTTTAATCTTCTTTTCTAAGTGCGGAAAAATCCCTTTTCAATCCCAAAAAAAAATTTGTTCTTATTTGAAAAAAAAAATACTTTTTTTTGAAAACTTAAGAGCATCCTTTTCTTAACAAGATTTTTTTAAATAAATATCAGTTGATAGTGACTATTCCGAAATATCCCCTATTAAGGCTGGTGCTCCGCAAGGTAGTTTTCTTAGTCCACTGCTATACAATATTTACACTTTTGATATCCCAACTCATCGCAAAATTTTAACTGCTCAAAATATTCAAATACCTTTAAGCAATTTACAATACCGTATCTAAAATCTTTAAGACTAGGTGGAGAGTGATAGGAGTATAAGCTTAAATCCGCTGTTTGGTCATAGATGGCGTGAGTGAGCATATTAAGCTACCATGTGCACGCCATACTTTTTTTTATGAGTTTGACATCTGTCAACATTAACCAGTGCACATTGTTAGCAATTTCGTACAACAACATACATTTTTCCTTTGGTAATCATGTCTAGTTTTGTGCCAGAAAAAGAGCATACGTGGGAAGCTCTGCTTTTCTGCTTTAATTTGAAGAAATCGGCTGCCGAATCGCAACGAATGCTTATGGAGGTCTATGGTGATAGTGCTTTATCAGAAACAACGTGCCGAGATTGGTTTTGTCAGTTCAAAGACGGCAATTTTGACTTGTGGGACAAGAAGCGTGAAAATCGGCCTAGGAAGGTTGAGGACCATTAATTGCAGGCTCTTTTGGATAAAGACGATACCCAATCGCAAAAAATGCTCGCGGAGCAACTGGGTGTTACTCAACCAACCATTTCCATGCGTCTGCGTGCCAAGAAAAAATCGGAAAATGGGTGATCTTCCTGCATCGGATTATGACAAAAAAGAAAGTCGTTCCTCAACCAACCATTTCCATGCGTCTGCGTGGCAAGAACAGATCGGAAATGGGTGATCTTCCTGCTCGCCAGACAAAAAAGAAAGTCGTTCCTGCATCGGATTATGACAGGCTATGAAAAGTGGATATATTTCGAGAATCCTAAACGCAAGAAATCGTGGGTTGATCCCGGCCAACCATCAACATCTTCCCCAAGACCAAATCGCTTCGGACGGAAGGGAAGACGATGCTGTGCGTTTGGTGGGATCAGCAGGGTATCGTCTACTATGAGATGTTGAAACCTGGTAAAACTGTCAATGCCCACCGCTACCACCAACAACTGATCAAATTGCACTGTGCTCTTTGAAGAGCAAATTTCTTTGTTGATAATACGTCATCATGAAAAAATGACGTATTATCAACAAAGAAATGACAAGCTGATTTTCGTCCACGACAACGCACCACCTCCGAAACTACTTGGAGACACTCAACTGGGAGGTGCTACCCCACCCCGCTTATTCACCAGTCCTGGCCCCTTCCAACTACTACCTGTTTTCGTCGATGGGCCACGCGCTCTCTGAGCAGTACTTCGATTCTTACGAAGACGTCCGAAAATAACTTGATGAGTGGTTTGACTCGAAAGAGAGGGAATTTTGGCGTGGTATCCACAAATTCCTGAGAGATGGAAAAAATGTGTAGCTAGCAAGGGCAAGTACTCTGAATAAATTTGTTTTTGCTTTTTATGAAAAAAAACATGTGTTTTTTTGACCTATGATATTCAATCAAAAATCCTCCGAAAAAACCACAAAGTTATTCCTCGAGACGTAAATGTTCCATTTGCTCATAATTTATAAGTTTGCTCGTTATAAAAAGTTTCTTGTTGTATTTTGCTCGTTCAAATTCCAATTATCTTCCAACTTTAATACTGTTACTAAGGAACTCTCCTCTGTTATTTTCCTTGTAAATACCCATTGGTGTTCAAAGAGAAAAATGGATAAGAGATCCGTTGAAACATTAAAATGGCCTATGAGGTAGAAGAACAATAATAGAGGGTCCACTTCTGTCATAATAAGGTATTTGTCATAAATTCTGCTCGTTGCAATATTTATGTAATTATAGATAGTAAAGAAAATCCAAAAATGTATAGAAAAATTTGAAGTTAAAAAAATTTCAATTGATTTTCTTCAAATAAATGGTTTTAGGAACAATTTCTTTGTTTTATTTTTTTAAGTCAGTATTTATCTGCAGTGGCTTAAACTTATGTGTTTCTAAATTTAAGGTTGTGTTTTTCATTATTTTTTTTATTGTTTTTGGTTTAAATTTTGGTTTATTTAGATTAATCCAAAATTTATAATTCTTTCAATCATTAATTCATATTTCTCTCATTTATTTTCTAAATATTTTCATACAATCTATTTTTTTACTATTGTCGATTTCTAATGTTTTCATAAGAAAAATTATCTAAATAATAATTAAAACAAATCAGTACGAATAATAGTAGTAGATAAACAGTAAATGTGAACTAGATTTTTTTTTTTTTGTACGCACATTACGGCAATAGTCATAATTCGGTTAAGATTTTTAAGACCACTAATCTCATTAGTCATAATCAAATTGTAATCATTCATTTGAGCGGTGGAAATTTTATAAAAGCAATGAAAAAAATAGTCTTTATGGTAAAATATTATCAATCAGAATAAAATGTAACAACAATAACGTAAAATGTAAAAAAGCAATGAGCCAGAAAATGTGTGACAATTCAAAGATATTGTATTTTTTTTTAAAAATTATTCTTCCAATAAATCTTGACTTAAACAAATCATATTATTTAAATTTTTTAATAATTAAAAATAAATAGAAAACATTTTTAATAATATAAAAAACAAGCCAGAAAAATGGTACAAGAAATGCATTGTTAATCAACCCTAATCAATAAGAGATGGCATCACAATCAGGGTAAAATATTTAAATTTATGTCCGTAGTTGTAACTGCTAGGAAAGCCTGAAAATTTCAAATAAATTTTTTATATTTTTTTTTACTTAATTTTTAAAAAAATTTTTTGAGAGTAGCTCAATATTAAATTTTAAAAAATAGTTTTCACAATTTTATTAGGCATTTTATTATAAATTTAAAATTTTATTAGGCATTTGAAATTTGTGATTAGATTATTATTTTTTAGTAGCTTAATTTTTTCCACGTGCAAACAAAATAGGTAAAATTTGGAGTTTTAAAAAAAATTGTTGATACTTTTTCAATTTTTTAAGACATTGTCTTTAGTAGTAGCTCAATTTTATAATTAAAACGGACACTTTCTTCGCTAAAAACAAATAATTCAGAATTTAGAACATTTGAATTTTTTGTCTAAAATTACGGATTTATAATAATTTAAAAAAAAAATATAGGTAGTTTAATCTAACTTCTAAGAGTAGCCCAATTTAAAATAAAAAAAATATTCTACTAAAAAAAAAAATTTCAATTGCTAGCATTTAAATGGTTTGCTGAAAAAATTATGAAATTTCGAATTTTTAACAAGTTTTTTCCAATTTTTTTAGAAATTATTTTAAAAGTAGCTCAATTTTTTTTTTTTAAAAAAAACTTTTTCCCTCTGGAACCAAAAAAAAAAAATTGATTTTTTAATACTTTTATTTTTGTTTCTTCATTTAATTTTTTTTATATATTTTTTTCCAATTTTTTTATCTAAATTAACTTTTAAAGTAGCTCAATATTAAATGAAAAAATAAACGTTCTTTTTTTTGTCAAGTAATAAATTCGAATTTTTGTATGTAAAATTTCGACTTTAAAATAAAATTTTCAATTTTTTTGCTAATTTTAAGATATATTTTCAAAAGTAGCTCAATTTTACAATTTAAAATAACTATAAATCTAAAGTAAAACAATTAATTTTAGCCATTTCCTTTTTGTGTTTGTAGTTAGATTTTGAATTTTAAATAAATTTGCAATAATTTTCCTTTTAAATTTTTTTTTTTAAATTAATTTTAAAAGTAGCTCAATTTTTAATAAAATTAGTTCAACAGAAATAGATTTGAAAATAAGATAAATTTCGATTTTCAAATAAAGATTTTTTTCTTATATTTTTTAGAAAATTATTTTTAGTAGCTCAAATTAAGAAATTTAAAACTGAGCTACTAAAAATAATTTTCGTTTTAAATTTTGGATAAAAATTATTAAAATTATAAAAAGTTTCCAATTTAATTAAAAAGTATTTTTAAAAAGTAGCTCAATATTGAATAATACAAATGTTCCACTAGAAAGAAATAAATCGAAATTGTTAATATGCTTATTTTTGTATTGAAAATAAATAAGTAAAATATAGACTTATATTTGCAATAATTTTTTTTTTTATATTTTTTTTAACAGTAGCTCATTTTCTGGAAACAAAGAAAATGCAATATTTAGCATTTGAACTTTTTTTATCTATTTTTATTCAACAATATTTTTAAGAATAGCTTAATTTTAAATAGAAAAGCAAAATATTTCTGCTAGAAACAAATTAATTAAAAGTTTTTGCATTTCAATTGTTGCAACAAAAGTTAACAATTTTTCTATTAGTAAATTTTTTTTAACAGTACGTGTACTTTAAGTTTTATATAATTAACCTATGTTTTTCTGGATGTACTAATAAATGTTGTATAATTTTCAACCACATTTCATATAGTCTGACCACCTTTAACTTTATGATCTTTTTATCTGTTCTTTTTAAAAATTTCATTTCTGAATCGAATTTTTTTTCTTCAGTAAAATTGTGAATGAAGCTCATATTTTTTTCTAAATTTTTTAGTTAATTAATTATACATTGTAAGAATTAATAAAATAACAATTATTATTAGTCTCGGACGATATTTTTTTATGTTTTGTTTTTTATTTTTTATTTCTTAACAACACTTTGCATAATTACTTGTTATTTAAATGATTTTTTTAAGTTGTTTCTGTTAATTTTATGCATTTTTTTTCTGTTGTTAAAAAAATTTAATTTCTGGTTGAAAATTTTGTGATGTTGTTTTTCATATATTTTAATTTGATGTTTTTTTAAATTTTTTGTTGTTTGTTATTTTTGCATATTTAAAATTCCTTAACTGACAAGTTTATGGTAAGGTGTGAATTAACAGAATACGAATTGCTATTTTTGAATTTATTTTGCAATTAATTATAATCTTTTCTCTGTACTAAAGCAGCGGATTTCGTTTTGGTTCTGTTTTTCCATAATTTTCCATTTGGCTATTAATTACTGTGTCTTATGAATAAATAGTAGATACTTGAATATGCATAAAAGTAGCATAATTTATAAGATATTACAAAAATTGCTGCCCCATCAGATTTATTATGATTTTACCATATGAAAATGTAAAACAAGCAAAAGGAAATAATGAACCGAAAATGAGGAAGGTTTAGAGCAAAACATACCAGAGAAAAAAATATTGTTTCTTTCCGATTTTTTTTTTTGCTGTTTTAAGATATGTTGGACAGCGTTTCATTCAGAAATTATGGAAAATATTAACAATCAAATACCGAAAATGATCTAAAAACGCCATCATGCGTCATATGTAGATGAGGAAATGCAGTTGGAATTAAACGAATTCAAACTATTCGACCAACCAACCAACCCCAAAAAGATGCTCATTCATAATGCATGTTAATTTGGTTGGTTTTGTTTCAATTTTTTTTTAAATTTTGTTTTTAATTAAAAAAAACTATTTTAATCAGAATACGAATAAGATACAAGATATTAACATATTTATTGTAGTTGGGTTCCCTCTTGTTTTGGTGATATGGAAAATTGAAAAGAAACAATTTGAATATTCATAAAATGTCTAAGATAACGTGTCTGAATGAGTGCTTCTAGTAGAAGTTTGGATATATTTAAGGGGAAAACGAAATACTTTTTTGTGCATATTTAATGGATTAACCATCAGTTAAGTTGTGTGTGGTTTTTGATTTTTGTTCTTTTATGAATAACTCATTTTAAGTCATATCTTCTCATATGTAAAATTTTTTTACAAGATAAAATATTGCAGAAAATTTTTAATAATAATCGGAATGAATTAAAATAAAATTCACTACCTGAACAAGTGGAGATGATGGCGTAAAATTTGTTTTAGAAAAAAATACGAATATGAAAAGGTGACCCCTTGAAAAAAAAATTTCTTATATTTTAAAATTATTTGAATTTTTTTTAAGGGAAAAATATTGAAAAATTTCAGAAAATTACAAAAAAATTGTTAGAAACCAAAAAGCAATTTTAATAGTGATTTTCTTCTTGATTAAAATTTAGTTATTTTTCGAAAAAATCTATTTTATTTAAAGGAGTTTTCATTTTTTACTAAATCTTAGTTTCCGGGGGAAATAAAAAATTGCTAATAGTAAATTTTTCTTAAAACTCTCATGAAATTTTTCTGCAAAAGTTCACGAGATTTTTTCCTTAAACATAAATAGGGAATTTCTATTTTTTCTTCCCTAACAGTTATCTGTTTTTTCTGTTAACTTATATTTTTAATATGTTTAACTAAAAATAAATCTTCAAAAATAAAAATATACTATTTTTGTTAAAGAAATTGTATTTTTCAAAAAAAAGTCTCAAATAAGAATTCCTGTTTGTGAATAAATATTTATTTATTTTTATTTTATTTTTGAAAATAAAATTTTTTTAGCTTTAAATAAAATCCTGCATTTTTTCTGTTCTAAACCGAAAATTTAATTTTTTTAAGAACTTTTATTGCAGGAAAAAAATTTTAATATTGATTTTTTAACTTTTTTATTAAATAAATTTTGCTAACAAGTTTAGGAAATTTTACTTTTTTTGCAAAATTTCTTTTAAGCTTTAAAAAAATGAATGTTTTTTTTTCTCTATTCAAAAACTAAAAATTATGTTTTCCTGAATTTTCATTTTTTTTTCTTTGAATTTAAGGCAAATTAGTTTATAAAAATGAAAAAAAATGTTCACTTACAAAAAATTCCTTTCAGCTGAAAATAAAATTTTGAATTCTTTTCCGTTCAGGTTTCAGAACCAAGAACTTTGTTTCTCCTAAAAATTAGGAATTCAAAAAAAAAAATTTATCCCAAATTTTGGAGGAGTGCTTAAATTTATGGTAAATCAAAATTTTTTGGGTTAGAATAAATAAAAATTTCACTTCAAAATTACATATTTTAAAATATTGAAAATATTTTTAATAAATTCAGAATTTGATAATTTTTTAAAAAAAGTTTGAATTTAAAAGAAAAATTGGTGAAATTTATATGATTTTTTTAAAGAAACGGTTTTATAAAAGGATATTTTGCTAGCATAACAAAATAGTTCTTTCAAGTTAAAATAGGTAAAAACTAATATCAAAAATATCCTATTTACCAATAAACTTTTTTTTATATTATTCACACTAAAATATTTAAAGCCTTTTTTTTTTTTAAATCTCAGTTTTTAAAGCATCCGTTAGACTTTGGTGATTTTAGCGAAGAAGAAAAAAACGGAAAGTATCGACAAGAAAAATTATTAGAGAGTCTGCCATTTTTTATTGTTTGTGCTTTAAGGACTAAAAAGGAATGGAAGAAATTCTAATCATTTTCTTACAATAAAAATATTTTTTAAAGCATTTTACTTTATAAATTCCACTCAAAAAAGTTCTGTCTTTTTAAAAAAGATTATTTATCACTTAAAACTGCTTAAAAAATACAATTTTTTTTAAAAAATATTTCTTAATAAATTATTTTCTGCATAAAATGGGTAGAAAATAGTTAAAAATTATTTTTCATAAAAAAAGAATATTAAAAATTCGATTTTTTATTAAAAAAAAGAAATAAATAAAACCCCTTATTATAAGGGAAGAAGGTTATAATATAATTTTTTGTCAAAGAAAAAGGTTACAATAATTTTTTGCTAAAAATCCGTTAACTGTCATATAAGGGTACACAAACTTTCTTAATGGACTTACCCTTTGTCCTAGAAATATTCATTTTTTCAGTATTATTTTCTAGTTTATCACAAAATAAATGAGGGTAAATTTGAAAAATATTGTGTTTCCTTATTTTTGATGATTATTTCTCTTCTTTTTGTTAAACAGAAGGAAAAATCCTTTTTTTTTTAAAAAAATAACAAGAAAATTATGCTCACGGGTTACTATGTAGTGGAACATATTTTATTTTTAATATATAAAAATATTAAAACTAGAATATTTAAGAGGGAATATTTAGAGATATCTAAATTTTTACACTACCCATTTTTGTAAAAAAAAAAACACGAAAAATTAGGGGTAAAAAAGCCAAAAAATTTTACCTAAAACTGAAATTTTAGTAAGAAATTTTTTTATTCATTTTTTTGTCCTTTTTTTTTAAAAAAAAGGGTATTTGGTACCCCTTCCCGCTTTTTTTTCCAATAAATTATTGCCAATTTTAAATTGACAATAATTGATGAGATCAGGAAGTCCCTGTTTAAGTCTTTTTTTTGTAGAGTAATTTTTTTTTTAAACAGAAAATAAATCCTGTTTGTTATTATAAAATAACAAAAAAATTATGCTCACGGGTTACTATTAAAAGTAACCATAAGCCCCCCCCCTCCCCCCACGGCAAAATAATAATAAAAATATTTAAACTAGAATATTTAATTATATTTAAATTTTTACACCATCTTTTTTTGTAGAAAAAAAAAAATTAGGGTGAAAAATAGTAAAAAAAATTGTACGTCAAACCGAAATTATAGCAATAAATTCTTTTATTATTTCGTTCGTCCTTTTTTTTTTGAAAAAAAAGGGTATAAGGTACCCCTTCCCGCGTTTCTTTTAAAAAATATTATTGCCAATTTCCAATTGAAAATATTTCAGGAAGTACTTTTTTTGTAAAGCAATTTTTTTAATAAATTTTATGGAATCACAACTTTTTAAATATGAAAAATTTGGAAGAGAATTATTTATTTTCTTTTTATTTTAAGGTCCTTTTAAAGTAACATTAATACTGAAATATGTAAATGGTAACAGTTACAAATGATAACTCAGACCATTTGACCTCAATTAAAAGTTATCCCAAAAGACCCACTATTGCTAAAAGCAGCACACACTTAAGAGAGAATATTTTTTAGGATATTTAAAAATTGTCATTTTTTAAGACCTCAAAAAAAACCAAAGTGCAATTTTTTAAAAAAATAACAAAAATTAAATGAAATTTTTGTGAAATTGTTTTTTTTTTTTTTTAAACACTCCCATTTTGTGTTGATCCTTTTTTTGTCATAGTATTTTTTTGTAATATTTTAAACAGAAAATATTGAGGGAATTACCAAAAAAAAATTATTTTAGGTAGTGTCGATTTTCAAGGATATTAGAAAAAAGGCCTTTTTATCATCTGCATTTTAAAAAGGAAATTATTACAAGTAACTGGGAAAAAGGAGCATTGAATAAAAGTACATTGAAATGAATTGAGAAGAAAATGTTAAAATTTTTAATGTACTATTTTTTTTAAGGACCAACCAACGTTAGTTAATATGCCAGAGGCTCCTTTTTTGCCAGTAAAAATTAAAACCGCATTCACATTCGATTTTACAGCAAACAAGAAAAATTCATAACCAAATTGAAATTTTACAAAAAAATTGTATGAAAATGCGAAGCCTTTTCTGATAGGCTGTTCGAAATTTGGTGTTTATTTTTTATTTTTTCTACAAATACAAGTAAACAGGACCCATTGTGTATCCTTCTTAATGGATAAAATAAAATAAAATTTCCAACTCATCCTTAATGTTTTTATGGATTTTTGGTCTCGTGCTTGTCACGAATCAGATCCTCTGATAGTAACCCTACTTCTTGGCAAAGGATCTAAGGTGATAGGTAGCTCATAGCGACTGGATGGTAGCTAGGTCCCCTCGGTGCAAATACTGTTTTGGACGCAAGCGCGTACCACAAAATATAGAAAATATCGCGTCTAATCGAGTGTTTTGGTATTTTCCAACGAACAGACAACGGAATGGCATCCTTCAACATTGTAACGTTCTGTGTTCTGTTATGGAACGTGAACGATAACGAATCGCGGATAAGAAGGGAGGTATTTTTTTACTCTTTTTTTTGTTCTATAAAAACAAAAATGAAAAAAAAACAATTCCAAATCAAACACTTTTTTTAACGTCGGGATTTTTATTATTGGAATGAATTTACTTTTATCCCTTTTCGTAACTAATAAATTTGTAGTTAAACTACAACGAAGGTTGGTGGTGGTGGTGGTAGTTGCAGGCAGTACACATTGGGCAGATCGGTAGTAGGACTTCGCATATGACTACCGTGCTTCAGGTAAATAAACAGAACATTTTCGAAAAAGGGTAGACCTCTCATCTTTTCCTATCCTCTATTTTTACCCTATACCAGTCAGTTAGTTCAAGGATAAATCAATAGATCGGATCCGGTTCGATTTTTACACCGGTCGATGTTGTTTCAGATCTGATCAAAAGCGAAATAATAAAATTCGAACGTTAGTCCTAGAGAATTTTCTGCGTAAAGGTACGCGTGCTTATTTTCACTTTCCGCCACTGAACTTGGTTGTAGTATTGTGACGATATTGATCATGACAACAGCGGAAACACATGTACCGGTGCGTATCTGTAATCCTTTAGAGGGGTCCTTTTTGATTTTATTCAAACTGATCGATAGTAAAGTGTGCGTAACGTGTTCGATTTCAAAGCAAACATGCTGCACATTATCTAAAACGCGTTGATAAATGATCGACAAGGATCAGTTGGGAAAAAAGTGGAGAAGAAATAATGGTGAAGCTTGTTTTCTACCAAGAAAGGACTTTGGATGATTTAAAAGGATAAAAAGACAGTGAACTTATAAAGGTAAAAAGGGTGGAATGATATATGAGGCGTGTACTTATCAGGATGTTCTTTAATATATGGGCAGGAAGTACCAGAAAGTGTGTTTGTCTCGCGCCAAAAAAAAAAAAAAACAATTTACGACCAACTCGAACGTAACTGGTTCATTTGAGTAGGAAATCAACCAACAAAATAAACGATATTTTTTTTATTAGCCATCATTTAGGTTTTCTCTTAATTAATTCAGCTTTGTTTTTAAAAAAAAAATAAAAAAATATAAAATCGCATAAATTACAACATAAATAATAATAAAAACAATTTAAAATCGATTTCAATTATAAATTTACTAACATGTTTAAATGGTAAAATTCGATAAAATCTTGAATTTATTTGATGATAAAATTATGTCAATTTTTTTTTATTGGACCATATTTTGAGCAAAACCGGACCATTTTTAACCAAAAAGTTTCTCAATTTTTTTTTTAAACGGAAATTGTTAAATTTAACATTGAAAATTGTGAATTATTTTTATTGATTTTTGTTTTATTCCAAATCCTCTTTCTACTCCATTATCCACGACCACACCCAACCACCTCCCCCCCCCCCCCCTTCCACAATATTTATCAGTGATCATATTTTTTATGTTTGAGCTCTACCATAGAAGTCCCCTTGCCCACCTCCCCCTTTGACAATAAAACAAATTTTTGATAAAATTAAGCATAATTTAAGGATTAAATTTAATGGCCATTTTGGTAATAAATTAGGAAAATTTATGAATCCAAATAAGTACAATTTCAAGAACAAAATTAGAGAAAATTTTTAGATCAAAATTCAGAGAATTTTTTGATCCTTAATTAACGCAAAATTATACATTTTTTTGTTTGCAAATTAGTAAAGTTTTTAGACAGAAATTAATTTTTCAGGTTAATTTTTGTTATACAAATTAAAATAAATTTCAGATTAGAATTAATGAAACTAATTTCGCAGCAAAATCAATACAATTTTAAGATCAAAATTAAAGGATTTTTCGTATTTATTTTGTTAAAATTTTCGCAACGGTTATTATTAATTAATAAAATTCTTGGCCTAAAATTAGGTTATTTTTTTTATTCAAATTAAAATAAATTTAGTGAAATTGTTGCTGAGCAATAAATACAATATTTAGTCCGACATTAGGTAAATTGTTCAATTGAAATTAGTACAATTTTGGGCTTAAAATTATATCAATTTTTGGATAATATTTTCATTAACTTTTTAGTCCAAATTAAAAAAAAAACATAATTTTGGATTGAAATTTTTAAAATTTTTGGATACAAATCAGTATAGTTTAAAGAAAAAAAAATTAATAATATTTTTGGATCTAAATAAGCGTCATTTTGGCAGCAAAATTAATAAAAAATGTTTCTCGAAATTATATTAATTTTTTCATCTAAAATTTTTA
This sequence comes from Atherix ibis, assembly GCA_958298945.1. Classification (NCBI taxonomy): domain Eukaryota; kingdom Metazoa; phylum Arthropoda; class Insecta; order Diptera; family Athericidae; genus Atherix; species Atherix ibis. Next base: position 82,302,554 of record OY282609.1, read on the forward strand.
CGTCTAAATTAGCGTAATTTTCTCGAAATTATATTAATTTTAATAAAATGTTTACGTTTAAATAAGCGTAATTTTTGCAGTGAAAATTAAATAATTTTTTTAATAAAATTATATAAATTTTCTCATCTAAATTAATATAGTTTTTGGCTTAAAATTAGGTCAACTTTTTTCATCCCAATTAACATAATTTTTAGATTAAAATTGATTAAATATTTGGATTTAAGATAGCATTATTTTAAGATCTAAATTAGCACAATTTATCAGATGAAAATAAGTACAATTTTTTAACTCGAAATTGGGTTACTATTTTCTTCAAAATTAACATAGTTTTTGGCAAAAAATTAATTTTATTTCTGCAGCGAAAGGAATACAATTTTTGTCTCAAAATAAAGTTAAGATTTTAGTTCAAATTAATTAATTTTCTTTATTTAAAATTAATAAATAAATTTGCTTATTAATAAAATAGTGTATAGCTCAAAATTATCAAAAATTTGAGATAAAAATGAACACTATTTTTTTTTTTGGGACTAAAATAATATGAAGTTAGTACCAAAAACATAACCCGAAAAATAGAATGTTGTAAATACAAAAAAAAAACTTCAATACAATTTTAAGATATTAAATTATTAAGATAAAAATGTAAACACAACCCCCTAGCCCCCCCCCCCAGATATCTAAAAATTAATTGCTACAAAAATTGGTCAAAATAAGTCAAAATCACCACTTACAGTCATCCGACTTTGCTGTATTTTGAGTCAATTTTTTAAATTCAAGAAAATTAAGCTTATTTTGAAAATATTTCCTAGAAATTACTTTTTTTTTGGTAAATTTTCTGGTAACATATTTTTTAACTTTACGAACTTCTAAAGGAAACCTAAAATTTTTTTGCACATAAATACTTACAAATGAAAAACTCTAAAAAAAATGATCTAAAAATTTATAATATTTAACAAACAAAAAATTGGTATTTAGAAGAGCAAAAATAAATAATATCTTCCAACACTCCCTTTCCATTATTCTCTTATGCATCTTATAATACAATCTTCTAATTTTCTTATGCTATTAATACGTTTAAAGAAAAAAACGAAGCTAAATCCATTATCCACTTGACTCTTTAGCCCTAAAAAATTAAAATTACCAGTTAGAAAAAAACAGCACCAAACCAATAATAAACTACATAAAAAATTAGAAGAAAACAAGAAGCTTCAAATTTAATCATTTGCAAATATTTATTTTCAAACAATTTCCATTAATCAAAAATCCATTAAAAATATAAATTAGTGTAAATTTATTCTGCTGTGTTATAATTAACAGACACGATACAGAAAAAAAATTGGAATTATAATGGATACAAATATTAAACCTAATAACAATAATAATCATAATCGTAATCTTATTAAAATTACAAGCAGGAGAGAAAAAAAAACCAATGAAAAATGCTAAACATTCAAACGAAAATGAGGAAAAATGGAGAAGCAACACTCTCTCACAATATGAATATTTATTATTATTAATAAGGCGAGGAAACAATTTTTGATTGCAACTAAAATTATTTAAAATTAAAACAGAAGAAAAAATATGATCGAGAAAGAATGGCAAATTTGACATGCAATAATTACTAGAGTATAAACTGCACGAAAATGGCGGAATTTTAATGAGAACTGCACGAAAAAGGCAGTTCCGCCATCTTGCTTAGTAGAGTCTGAGGCGTCCATTAGACGATTTTTTTCAAATCATTTTTTTGCATTTATTTTTACTTGTTTTTCATTCTTTTTTTCTAAAATTAATATGCAAATGATGGTTAGCAGTTTGCATGTGCACTAAGTACATTGTGGATATAAGGTCTTGACATGCAAATTATTTTATTATTGGTGGTTTTTTTGTGAGTATAGCAGCTTTATTTAATTACTAATTGGTCGTTACTGGTATAGCTTTTAGTGATCACAACAAAAAATACAGGAAAAACAATTAATTTTTCATAAATTTTTATTTTTATTCAATTTTGCTTTTTGGGTAAAAATAAAATAATTTTTTTCCTCATTTCCCAATGAAAAAGGGTCAGTTTAATTTGTACTAAAGCGTTTTAGCTGAATATTTTTTTGGTTTAGTGTTCGTTGTTAGATCGCTTTACCAAGGATTAAATAAGAAATTATAGAAAAATACGAGGTCTGTTCAAAAAGTATCGCGAATTTTGTGTTTTTTTCGAAAATTATTTATTTTATCATGAATATCTATTTTGTCCCCTTTAAAGTAATCCCCACCAGATAATATACATCATGAATATCCAATCCTCGAAGCACTTCAAAAAATCATTTTTTGTGATCTTGTTTAGCTCCTCAATCGTAGCGTAGCGTCGTCCTTTCATGAGGCTCTTCAGTTTCGGGAAGAAGAAGAAAAAGTCACAGGGGGCCAGATCTAGGGAATACGGTGGCTGCGGCATTATTAATGTGTTGTTTTTGGCTTATAATTCGCGCACAAGCAACGATGCGTGAGCAGGGGTGTTATCATGGTGCAAAAGCCAATTTTTGGTCTTCCACAAATCCGGGCGTTTCTGGCGGATTGCTTCGCGCAACTTGAGCATAACTTGCAGGTAATATTCTTTATATTCTACCCTGTGGCAAGAACATTTGGTAAAATGTTCTACCCTGTGGTAAGAACTCATGATGCACTACGCCCTTGCAATCGAAGAAAACGGTAAGCAAAACCTCCACATTTTGTACCACCGATAAGCGTTGCTTCGGTCCAAGGTAGCTTTACCATATGCCACAGTCAACATTCGGAATGCGTCCGCGCAATTAATTTTGTTTTTCACACAAAATTTGATACAGATTCTTTTATCCATTTTTTGGAATCAGCTGTCAAAAATTAACTGAACATTCAAAATGGTCGAACTTGTCGGCATAAGTGAGAGACATAAGTACCAACATAACGCCACAAAAAATCGAAATTCGAGTATACGTAACCCGCGGAAATTCAAAATTCGCAATACTTTTTGAACAGACCTCGTACTTAATATCAAATTTTGTCTACTCAATAACAAATTATTAAAATTTCTTAAAAAGTCATCTTTGGGGTGGCCGGCTTTATTTTCATAAAATTCTAATTACTAAATGATAAATAATCTTACAACTGTCTTTTTTACTCCTTCAATAACTCAGCTCCCATCTAGGAAAATTAACTTTTTTGGCGTGTATGAAATTCTGCCCAAAAACCACCTCCCCCCTAACCCCTCTCGCAAAGGAACCCTTTGCCTTGGACCCTAACAAATTAATTATTTAATGATTAAAGGAAAATTTAAACTAAATTTTTGCTAATTTCTCCGAATATCTAATATAAACAAGGACTAGAATATTCCTTAATGCCGCTAGTAATTATAAGGTCCTAAAAGATGCTTTTTGCTACATTTTACCTAAAACTAAGGTTAACTATAGAGAAAAAATATCAATAATAACAGAACTTTTGGGCCATTAAATTGACAGGACTTTGATCCATTAAAATTACCAAAGACAAAAAGGCTGGGTCAATAATGAAAGTTTCTGGGTAAGAAAACCGAATTGGTCATACCGCATTTGCTCATGATTTCGTTTTCTGTAAGCACCCTCGTCTTTTGGGCCTTTTTTATGATGTCCAACTGTCCACCTAATCTAGAATTTATTTTTGAATAAAACTCATTCCGTTATTAAGCTCATAGCTTTCAAAAATTCCATATTCAAGTCCTCCTCTCTTTAATTTTTTTATGGCAATTTAGCAACCAGTTCCATTAGGTCAAATGCTCCCAATACCAACCCACACGAAACATGAAGTCATCCCAAATGTCCTCAAAGTCATCTCTTACATACAACAGCAAACCAAAGGAATCCTTCCCATTCCGCAACCAAACCCTTATTGTGTCTGCAACATTTATCAACAATTGATGTCGCTTCGGACACAAAAAAAACCACCGTTTATAAATGCAAATATACATTTTTTTATTATTTTATCAACTCATACTATAATATAATTCAACCAAAAAAAAATTATTTTGTACAATAAAATTCAATAAATCCAACAACCAAATGCCACCATGTTGCTAAGCTTCTTAAAAACCGGTAATGTTGCAGCAACATTTATGTTATCAACATTTGATTTTTTAAGCTTTTTTTCACGAATAATATCAATTGTCTACTCACAAATTTAGACTTTTTTAATAATATAAATCGGTTTTTTTATTCATATTCATATAGAATATATTATTCGATTTATGAAAAAAAATACTATAAATTAATTACATACAAAAATCAGTTAATAAACAACTTCTTTTAAATAAAAATTAACTCTCTTTATTTATGCAATATTTCCGCTGAATTTTTTAAATATTTATGCACTGATAAAAATTCAATTTATAATATATACTCTTGCCCATATGCAAAAAATAATCATATTATAAGTATGGAGAAAATACTCCACAAATAATAAGCAAAAAAAATTAATTTAAATTGTATTCAAAAGAAAAGAGAGAAAATTGAAGAAGGCAAAAAATATTCAATAACAACTAAGAAAATAAGTACCGTCGCCTGTTTCAAACTAAAATTCACCCTCCTTCCCTCACTCCACGCTAACAAATGAGTTTTTAATATTCATACTTAAGAGTATAAAATTATTATTTAATACAAAAATTTTTTTAAAAATAAAAACCAATAATAATAAAAAGAGGCACAAAAAGAAGGTGAAAAACTTATAAAAGAACCGACGTGTATATAATTTCACACTAAGTCGCGCATCTTCGAATGAATTATGATCGTTGGTCACGCGAAATTTTCCTTTAACATCCAAACTGATCCCCCTACCCCCCTCCCAACCCCTCGTAATGTACCTGGTGGTCTCATTCATATTGATAATATTGCATAAGAAAATATTTATCGAAACGAAATGCATTTAAAATAAATACTATAATTTTTTTTATTATTATAAAAGACAAGAAAAACCAACATTGTAATTTTATGTAAAAAAAAAGGTAAAGAAAAAATGATTTTTTACTCCTCATAAAATTATTATAAAAATTATTTTTAAAAAAATGCGTATAAAAATTTAAAAATAATACAAAAAACTATTTTTATAAAAAATTATTCAGCATATATTGAATGGTGATAAACAGAAAAGTTGCATAAACAAAACATATTTTGGTTTTTTTTTTTGGCAATTGTAAAAAAGGACATAATAAATGCAATTTCATATTTTTTTCACCAAACTGCAATAAAAACACACATAAAAAATGATCTTTTATAACATTAAAACTATCAGAAAAGCCGATATAATCAAATTAATAATATGATTATTAATAGAAGAATTCAGTTGAGTTCCAAAAAAAAAAAACCGTACAAAAAGGATCTAAAAAAATGAAGAGCAAATCCGGTCTGACCCGATCAAATCGTATCAGAACGCATCAAACCATATCGATTGCAATGTTGCTCAAAACTCCTGTTGCCGCCACTCTCAGTACAATCGCAGCCACAATTTGCTGGCTTCCATAACGACTACAGTCCGGCCCGCAACAAATCTTCGCATTTCACCAATAAACAAGAATAAAAGTTCAATAGTCCTCGTCCCAATTGCGCGTAGATCCTTTAAAAATTTACAAAAATGAACAAAAAAAAATTATTTTTTTGTGATTTGGTTTTTTTTTCTTCACTTTTCCTGTCAATTTCTTTTTCTTTTTTGCTAAATTCATCCTTTTTTCGTTTTTTTTTGGGAAAAAAAATCAGTTCTTTTTTATTTTTTTATTTTCAAGCAAGTAAAAGAGGAGAGAGAACATCTGCCATTTTTGAGTTGTTATTTTGTGTGTGTGTGCGTGTGTGTGTGTGTGTGCACTATTCCTGAATGCAGTTTCCAGTTTGAATTGGTCCCAAACGATTGATGAATTCAATTGAGTATTGTTAGCATGCATATAATTTTCTAATAGGGTCATTCGGCTATTGCCGCCACTGTTCACAATAGTTGCGTTTTCCCTAAATTTTTAGAACATTTTTCTGAATTTTTACATAAAATTATACGTTTGCACTCCTACAACTTTTGTGTATTCTGCCCATCCCTCCTGGTTGTCGAGCGTTTATCTTTTCAATCGACAATTGATTTCTCTTTTCCTCTTCATCGAAATTATCCAGGCAGTCTTCAACAAAATCCAGAAAATTGTTACACTTTTGATATTCAATTTGTCAGGATTTTTGTTTGTATGGAAAAGGGTCCTTTTGTGTTTCGTAACAAAAAATGGATAAAACACAAAAAAAATGATAGCATATGTAAAATTAAATATTTTATCACAAATGTTGAATTAATCAAATGGGAAATTTCAACAAGAATTATTTTCAGTAAAATTTAAAATTTTCAGTTGTAAAAATTTTAATTCAATAAAAATTGTAATTTTGAATATAAATAAAAAATGGGACAAAAAAAATGCAAATTTTTTTTGTCCCATTTTTTATTTTTATTCAAAATTACAAGGCTAAAATATTACAAAAAAAAAAGGAAGAGAAAATATTAAATAGAATCCGTTCTAAAATTTGGATGGTCCGGTTCAGTTTGTCTGCTTCTAAAAATTATTGGAATAAAATTTTTAACCTATAAAAAATACAGCAAATCATTTTTAATTGCTCGCGCAGTGATGAAGTTTATAGTTTATATAACATATTTTGAACTGCATCTGCAATTGCTCATCTTTGCACTTACAACATTTTTTATACAATTTTGATATATAAAAAGCAAGCAAAAAAACCATGTCTAAATTGCACCACTAAAATAATAATTTTATTTTTCGTAATTTTCCCACTTTTTCGTTAATATTAATTAAAATTGCAGGGTTGAAAAAATAAAAAAATTGTTTTAAAAAACGAATAAAATAAGCTATAAAATTGGGGGATGAGCAACAGCGACAAGTTAGCAGAATTTTTTTTTTTTCAAAACTAGTGGCTAAGGCGAAAATGACTTACTATCGACAACAAAATAAGGAGCTACCACAAAAATTAATCTAGAGTAGCGACGCACTAACAACTACGACACAACTAACAACACTACAACGTTAATCACAACAATTGACACCAAATTGCAACGAATTTAACCACGATCAGCAGACAACTAAGGAACTTCTCCACTCGCAAAGATCGATGGCTCCATATTAGCTCCCCCCTCTCTTATCAGAGCGTTCTTCGAGTAAATTTTCTCTTATCAAAACTGGCCATGGATTATTTTGTGTAGCACGTCTTTTTGTATAGAAATGCTTAGAATTTTTTTATTTTATTTTTAATTATTTTTTCATCATTTTTTAAGACAAGGTTTTAGGACCACTCAAAAGAGATTTAAAACTAAAGTTTTCAGTATAAAATAAAATTTTTAGTCTATAATAAAAGTTTTCAGTAGAAAAAAATTTCAGGAAAAAGAATTTTTTAAACTTTTTCAGTTAAAATATTTTCAATAAAAAACTGAGTTTTCAGTTAAAGTCAACTTCAGGGGAAAAAGTTTTCAGTTAAAAATATTTTCAGTTAAAAGCAATTTCAGGTAAAAAAGTTTTCAAGGAAAAATATTTTCAGCTAAAAATATTTTCAATAGAAACTAATTTTTCAGTTAAAAATATTTTCAGTTAAAAATAATTTCAGATAAAAAAGTTTTTAGCAGAAAATATTTTCAGTTATAAATACTGTCAGTTAAAAATAAAGCTCTCAGTAAAAATAACTCTCAGTTAAAAATATTATCTGTAAAAAATAGTTTTCAGTTAAAAATATGTTCAGTCAAAACTGAGTTTTCAGTTAAAAATACTTTCAGCTAAAAATCATTCAGCTTAAAAAAAATTTCGGTATAAAATATATTCAGTTAAAAATACTATCAGTTTAAATGAACCTCTCAGTAAAAACTACTCTCAGTTAAAAATATTTTCGGTAAAAAAAAAAGTTTTCAGTTAAACATATTTTCAGTAGAAAATAAAGTTTTCAATTACAAATATTTTCAGTTAAAAACTGAGTTTTCAATTAAAAATATTTTAGGTATGGTGAAAAATAAATTTTTCTGTTTAAAAAAATTTCAATTAAAAATATTTTCAGTTTAAAAGATTTTCAGTCAAAAACTGAATTTCGAGTTAAAAATATTTTCTGTAAAAAATTTATTTTTCAGTTAAAGAAAGTTTCAATTAATAGAAGTTTCAGTTAAAAAGATGGTTTAGTTAAAAATATAGTTTTCAGTTAAAAATAATTTCAGGTAAAAATAATTTCAATTAAAAAAAAAAAAATATTTTCAGTTAAAAATACTTTCAGCTAAAAATAATTTCAGATAAAAAAATTTTTAGCAGAAAATATTTTCAGTTATAAATACTGTCAGTTAAAAATAAAGCTCTCAGTAAAAAATATTTTCTGTAAAAAATAGTTTTCAGTTAAAAATATGTTCAGTCAAAACTGAGTTTTCAGTTAAAAATACTTTCAGCTAAAAATTATTCAGCTAAAAAAAAATTTCGGTATAAATTATATTCAGTTTAAAATTATGAGTTAAAAATACTATCAGTTAAAATGAAGCTCTCAGTAAAAATTACTCTCAGTTAAAAATATTTTCGGTAAAAAATATTTTTCAGGTAAAACAGTTTCGGTAAAAAATAAAGTTTTCAGTTAAAAATACTTTCAGTAGAAAATAAAATTTTCAGTTACAAATATTTTCAGTTAAAAACTCAGTTTTCAGTAAAAAATTTATTTTAAGTAAAAAATAAATTTTTCTGTTTAAAAAAATTTCAATTAAAAATATTTTCAGTTTAAAAGATTTTCAGTCAAAAACTGAATTTCGAGTTAAAAATATTTTCTGTTAAAAATAAATTTTTCAGTTAAAGAAACTTTCAATTAATAGAAGTTTTAGTTAAACATATTTTTAGTTTAAAATATAGTTTTCAGTTAAAAATAATTTCAAGTAAAAATAATTTCAATTAAAAAAAAAATACTTTCAGTTAAAAATAATATGAGCTAAAAAATACTGTTAATTGAAAATAAAACTGTCAGTGAAAATATTTTTGTCAGTTAAAAAAGAAATAGTTTTGTCAGTTAAAAATATGTCGGTAAAAGACAAAGTTTTCAGTTAAAAATACTTTCAGTTGATAAAAGTAACCGGAAAAATGAAGGTCTGCAGTTAAAAATATTTTCAGTAAAAACCAAATTTTCCGTAAGAAAAATGTTCATTAAAAAATATTTTAGGTAAAAATTTTTCACAGTAAATAAATTTAACTGAGGACATTTTTGGAAATAAAATTTTTAATTAGTAAATTTTCGTGCGAAAAACTCAAAAATGGTGAATGATTAATTCCTGCTTCTGAGGATTGTCTCACGCCGCCCCTAAATAATCCGATTTACATACTCGACACTCGCTCATCCAGATTAGGAAGTGTGGCTGGTTTGATTCAGTTTTCATTTTCTTTCAAATCAATTTTATTTGTGAACAGTCAGTACGCATTTTTATAGACACCCTTCAATACATCCAAAACCCTTTTTTATGTCCTTCTTTCTCCTTCGAATTGTATCACGAAAAATTCACATATCTCCGCCAGCGACAGAGCTGCGCACGGAATTCAAACCAAAAATAGAGGAAGGGTTGCATTACAAATTACCATGCGGGGGGTTGTAATAAAAAATTCTGATTTGAATATAAAATAGGCAGCGCAGTAAAATAGAAAACGGAAGTGGCAAAAAACGATAGAGCGTGTGCCCTCGAGAATGGACGAATTGAAAGGGTTGCCGTCATAAGCACGCGGTACGATTGGCTGTGATTTTCCATTTTGTTTCGAAATCTCGGATTGTGTCTTATCTGATTTGTTGCCGTGATAATGGGGAGGCGTCCCAGTTTAAAATTTCGATCGATTGCAAAGCAATTTCGTCAAATATTGTATGTTAGAGCGCTATTGTACAATAAAACATTACGAACAGCCCCCGAATTTACGTAAAAGCGAGACGGCATTTGGTGCTGGATTATCTGAATTCGAACAGGTGAGCTGCTGCAAAAGGTTCCCACGCGTTATTCTTAGATTTGAATTTTGAGTGTTGCAATTTTTTTTTTTATTTTCCTAAAATCTCCTTTTTCATGAATACATAAAATGAAGATAGGAAAAAATGGGGACAACCGATGATTTCTTCCTTTATTCAGAAATCAGCAAACAAATCGTATGAATGGCGATTTACTCTAGGCCTTCGGAAGGTAACAAACACAATTAATGGCAGGATTTTTTTTTGGCAGCAACCTGTCGATAATATTGAATAAGGAATATATGCCTTGCACAATAACTTTTTGTATGCACGAAAATAGCAAATTAAAAAGGATAGGGAATCATGCAATTTTCTGGTGCAGCTGGAAAGTGTGGGAACCTTTTAAAATAAATGTACGAATCCTGTTATAAGGACTCTACTCTGAATGCATAATATCCTCTTATTTAAAAATGATTACAGCGCAAAATTCTATTCTTGTTAAATTAAGAGGAAACTTTGAAAAAAAATTAAGAACAAATAAAAATTTGAAGAAAAGATGAACAGTTTTTCTATAAATATTTTTGCTTAAAAATTTTTTACTCTTTTAATATTTTAAAAAAAAATAACCAATATTAAAGAGAAAACCACAGAAAGAGAATATCTCAAAGAGAAAAAAAGTGGGTTGAAAGAGCTAGAAAATTACATAAGAAAAGAGAAAGAGAAAAAAATGTTAAATAGAACCAATTTTAAAATTTGGATGGTCCGATTCAGTTTATATGCTTCTAAAAATAAATTGCAATAAAAACTTAACTGGTAAAAAGCACGGTAAATCATTTTTAATTGCTCATGCAGTGATGATATATTTAAAATATTTTCTTGCAAAAAAAAAGTTCTCAGTAAAATAAAAAAAACAATTACTAAAAAATAAATTTTTCGTTTAAAAATTATTTTTACTAAAACATATTTTCACCAAAAATTATTTTTCGTTACAATAAAAATAAAGTTCTGAGTAGAAATTATCTCCAGTTAAATATATTTTGAGTTACAAACTCAGTTTTTAGTCATAAAAAATTTCAGTAAAAACTAAGTTTCAATTAAAAATATTTTCACTTAACAATATCGTCAGTAACAAAAAATTTCTGTTAAGAATCTTTTCAGTTAAAAAATAAAGTTTTCAATAAAAAATAATTTCCATAAAGAATATTTTCAATTAAAAAAAAATTCAGTTAAAAATATCTTCAGTTACAAACTGAGTGTTCAGTAATAAAAATTTTCACGCAAAATAAAACGTTCAATAAAAATGACGTTTTCAGTAAAAAAATTTCAGTAAAAACTCTCAATTAAAAATATAATTTTCAGTTAAAAAAAATATTTTCAGTTAAAACTGAGTTTTTCAATTAAAAATATTTTCACTTCAAAATATCGTCAGTAAAATAAATTTTCTGTTAAGACTAGTTTTCAATAAAAAATAGTTTCAGTAAAAAATATTTTCGGTTAAAAAACGTTCAGTTAAAAATAATAATTAAAAATAACTTCAGTTACAAATCGAGTTTTTAGTGAAAATAATTTCAGTAAAAAATATATTCAGTAAAAACCCTCAGTTAAATATATAATTTTCAGTTACGAATCTTTTCAATTACAAAATAAAGTTTTCAGCAAAAAATATTTTCAATAAAAAATAATTTTCGTAAAGAATATTTTCAATTAAAAAAATTCTTCAGTTAAAAATATCTTCAGTTAAAAACTGAGGTTTTAGTAAAAATAGTTTTAGGTAAAAATAAAATTTCCAGCAAAACTAAGGTTTCAGTAAATAAATTTTCAGTAAAAACCCTCAGTTAAAAACTATGTATTCAGTAAAAATAAAATGTTCACTTAAAAACTGAGTTCAATTAAAATATTTTCAGTGAAAATAAAATTTTCAGCAAGAAATAAAGGTTTCAGTAAGAACCCTCAGTTAAATATATAACTTTCAGTTCAAAAAAATTTCAGTTAAGAATCTTTTTAGTTAAAAAATAATTTCCGTATAGAATATTTTTCAGTTAAAAATAATAGTTAAAAATATGTTCAGTTAAAAATGAAAAAAAAATTGTTAGCAAGAATTAAGGTTTCAGTAAACAAATTTTCAGTAAAAACCCTCAGTTAAAAATATAATTTTCAATTAAAAATTAAATTTTCACTAAAAAAATTTTTCAGTAAAAAAATGTGCAGGTAAAATAACTTTCAGTAAAAAATATTTTCATATAAGAACATTTGCAGTTAAAAATACAATAGTTTCCGTAAAAATATTTTCAGTTAAAAATTTTTTTCAGTAAAGAAAACTTTCAGTTTTATTGACTTTTAAAGTTAAATTAAATTTTATGAAAATTCACATGTCAGCAAGGTGATTTTTTTTTTAAATTTCGTTCTGTTACCTGTTTGTTCCCAGGATGCGTCCGATTTTTAACGCAATGGCGGCTAATACTGTGATTATTGGGCTCAATAGTTTTCTGCCTTCTCAGGACAGTAAAAAAAATTTTCCGCTTGTATAACCAAGCATTGTAAAGGTTACCTTAAATGCGATAAAAATACCTGCCAACAATGTCCTTTCAATGGACGTCTTTGAAAGGATGTTAATGTAGTCTTTTTGAGTGCAAAACAGAGAAGAGTGATGGATTCCCACACTTTCCAGCTGCACCAGAAAATTGCGTGATTCCCTTTCCTTCTTAATTTGCTATTTTCGTGCATACAAAAAGTTATTCCACATTCAATAATATCGACAGGTACCCAACATCAGAAATTCTTCCCAAAAAAATCCTGACATTAATTGTGTTTGTTACCTTTCAAAAGCATACAGTAATCGGCATTCAGAAAAAAGGACTTGTTTGCTGACCAGAAAATTTTTTTTACTAAACATTTTTATTTTTTACTAATAATTTTTATTTACTGAAAATTTTTAACTGTGGAATAAATTTCTTTCACAAAATTCCTTAGCAACTGGATTAATCGTGAATGTGAAAATATATTTTCTTAAAGGACGAAATAAATAAATTCGAATCCTTGACGATTGTTTACTATCCACACTTGTCCAGCATTACAGTTTATCACCTTATTTTGCTAGCTCATAGTGCCGTGTTAATTTCCGAACTCTCATAAATCCACCCCCGTTAACGGGTCATACGAAAACTTTAAGTCTGCTCCTGTCTGTCTGTTTGTGTCTCTGGAACACGTTAAACGACCTAAAGTGTGCTTATTCACTAACATTAAATGATCTTTTATCGATTTTTTTTCCAGAATCAGCGGGAAGTAATATACTTTCCTGGAATGAACCACTTTCACTGGCCGTGTCTGGTAAATCGAAAGAAAATCATCACGACCAGCTTGAACAGAAACCGAAATTGAACCAGAAACACAAACAGACACAGAAACAGGAACCGAGTCAAGGGCAAACTCATCAAACAGCATTTCAGGAGCAACTTCTGTCTAAGGCCAACGATTCCGGTTCAGTTTCGTCATCGGCGACTCTTGTTAATATCGAAAATAGTTCTTTGGGTGTCAGGGCAATCACACACGATGATGATAATGAAAACGACACTTTGGAGAACGATAATCACCACAATTCCGAGACAAATGTCGCCCCCGAAATCGATGATGATGGTGACCAGGTGATGAAGAGTCCAAAAATGCTTATTGGGACCGACAGCCCATCGGCGAATTTAATGCGAAAAGTTCACAGAACCAAAAGTGGTACCAGTGCGGAAAGGAATCTCCTTTTCAGTGGTAAGTCAATCAATTTTTTTCCTATTTTGATTTTTTTTCTACATTTTTTGATGTGCAATAAATCCAAACAAAAAAAAATTCACTTGTTAATAATCCCTAATAACAATGAGATCCTGTGGTCAGTTGGCCGGTGCAATTTGCAAAGGTCAACTATTCATGACTGGAGCCTTTTAAAAAAATAATAATAATAATCGCAATAAAATACAAAGAAGATAAACTGTTTCCCCTTAAAAACTCACCCTTAGGGTATGTGAGATGTAACGAAAAAAATCATCGTTTATTATTTAACAGTGAATGACCGATAATATGACCGGTAGATGACCTAAGCGAAGGGTGCACCTTAATGTGAGGAGGGTTCGGAGGAATTCCTTTTTTTTTTTTTTGGCCATTTTTATATGGAAACTTTTGTGGCATAACAACACGGTTCGGGCGGAATTGAGTACATTTGCAATAAAGTAGGTTTTTTGGGGTGCACTTTGAATGGGAGTCTGGTGCACTAGAAATTCGAATAATCAATAAATGCACATTCGGTGCACGTATGTTGGTGTATTTGTACATTTTTGGTCATCGATGGCGAATGTTCGAAACGTACACTCTCCCCGTAAGTTCTCCGATTGATTTACGGTTGGTTTCGTTGTTTAGTAAGAGTCGGATTGGCCTCTCACTAATTAATTCCTCCTTATTGCAATGTAAACAACGCAACTGCATTTTGTTTTCAACTCCGAATTGATGCATTTTTCATCGAGTTCGATTTTTTCCTAATTTAATCGTGTAGAAAATTAAACTTTTACGGTCGCATATCAACAACAAGTGGGCAAAAAATAATTGCTGTCATCGACAACGAATACAAATTTTAGACCACCAAGGTTTATAGAAAACCGATAATTACAAGACAAAAGAACGCCAGAAGCCTTCAAGACGGCTAATAAATGAGAAGGTTTGGTGTTATTGAGATCTTTCCGCCTTTTTTTTTAGAGTCCAGAGAACTCGAGTTTTAGTTGGAAACGAAATTTAGACTTTCCCGTCGAGAAGTACTCAGGTCCCAATTTTCAAATCATCTACATTTGAGGTCATAATTTAGAGTCGAAATTTTGGAAATGTATACATTTAAGGTACAAAAAGTTTGCGGGTCCCAATTCCGGAATTATTTACTCTTGAGGTCATAATTTCAGAACTAATTTTATTTGGGGTCATATTTTAAGAGCTAATTTTATTTGGGATCATAATTTCAAGTACAAATTCTAGATTTTTAACAATTGAGGTCCCAAATACCTCTCAAAAAATTTTCATGTTTAGTTTTTGAGAGGTGTTTCGGATTTCAATTGTAAAAAGTCAATATTTGAGGTCAACACAATTTTCTCTAGTTTAACTACTTTCATATTAAATAAAAATGTCGGATTTAAATTCCGGACTATTTACATTTGAGGTCATTATTTAAAATCCAAATTTTGGAAATGTATAAATTTAAGTTAAAAAGTTTATTTTAACAAGAAATCCACAAAACCAGGTTAAAAAACATTGCGGGTCCCAATTACCGAATTATTTATATTTAACGTCAAAGGTAAAAGCTCGATTTGGTTTTTTGCTTAGAAAAAGTGCTGAGTCTAAATTCCACTATTGATAATATATATTATGTCAGAATTGCGGGTCCCAATTCCTGAATTATTTACTCTTGAGGTCATAGATTTAGAGTTAATTTTATTTGGGGTCATAATTTCAAGTGCAGATTCTAGACTTTTAACAATCAAGTTCCGAAATAGCTCTCAAAAAAATTTCATATTTATTTTTTGAGAGGTGTTTTGGACTTCAATTGTAAAAATGCAATATTTGAGGTCAACACAATTTTATCTAGTTTAACTAGTTTCATATTAAATAAAAATGTCGGATATAAATTCCGGACTATTTGAGGTCATTTTAAAAATGTATAAATTTGATGTTAAACATTCTATCCGACATTTTTTTATGTTTAAAGAACAATTTCCACTGTTGAGGTTTCGAGTCGTAATCGTAGACTATTTACATTTAAAGTCAGAAAGTCCTCCCAAAAAATTTCATACCTTATAAAAAGGCCAATATTTGAGGTCAAATGCGCAAACCTAAACAATTTTTTAACGTGGCATATTACTCCGTTTCATATTAAATAAAAATTTTGGCTACAAATTCTCCACTTTTTACATTTTGAGGTCATAACTTCGAGACCAAATTCTAGACCATTTGCATTTAAGATCATAATTTTGAGTTTAGACCCTCAAAAAATCTTCACATTTGAGGTCATAATTTCGAGTCCAAACTCTGAACATTCAAATTTAAGTCACAACAAAAAAATTTCGGGTCCAAATTTGACACCAAATGTACCACTAATTTCATGTTCATAAATCCTAGGTTCAAAAGTATTTTTTTCCAAAAATTTCAACAAAAAAGAATGGGTATCCGTCCGTTTTCTAGGAAAAATATTATTATCGAAACGGCGAAAAAATTAAACAAACTTTTCACACTTCTGATTACAAAAAAAAAACAAACAAAAAATCTTGGGCTGCACATAAAAATTTTGGAATGTGCTTAAAAATCTTGGGCTGTGCAGAAAAATCTTAGAATGCACAGAAAAATTTTTGGATGCACAGAAAAATTTTGGACTGTGCATAAAAATCTTGGAATGTACATAAAAATCTTGGAACGTACAGAAAATTTTTTCGATGCGCATAAAAATCTTGGGATACACAGAAAAATCTTGGGCTGCACAGAAAAACCTTGGAGTGTGCATAAAAATCTTGGAAGGTACTGACAAATCTTTGGCTGGACAGAAATATCTTGGGATGGATAGAAAAAATTTGGACTGCACATAAAAATTTTGAACTGTGCATAAAAATCTTAGGCTGCACAGAAAAATCTTGGAATGCACAGAAAATCTTTTGGATGCACAGGAAAATGTTGGACTGTGCATAAAAATCTTGGGCTGCACATAGAAATCTTGCAATGCACAGAAAAATCTTGGACTGTGCATAAAAATCTTGGGCGGCGCATAATTTTTTATAAATGGATAAAAAAATTGCAACTATTTTTCTGCTTGGGCTCAAGGACCACAGCCAATAACAACATGGAGGAAGAAATCCGCTCACAGCCAACGGAGTCTACTTCAGTCAGTCCAAATTGTTTTGCTCGAAAATTCTGGCCAAAGCATCGAAGCTTCTGCAATACAGGATACTAGGTTCTCTAGTCCTCATGTTTTCTCCAGTAACCGCCCAGTTGTTTATAAAAACAAGCTCAAAAGGTTGTGCAGAGCCAGCCGCTTAATCCATATGGTGAGAAAGATTTTTCCCGCAGAGTCTACAGTGGCTCCAATTATAATCACCTGGCTTAGACCAAACTCCCGGTTGTCACCCTTTGACCATAATGATAAATTTAAAAAAACGTTTTATTTTGAACACATCAGAAAAGAAGATGCCATTTTTCATAGCTTCGAAGAGATCGAAACGGCGAAAAAATTTAACGAACTTTTCACCCTTCTGATTACAAAAAAAAAATATTAATTCTGCAAAAATTTCGGAAAAAGTAACGAATTTTATCATGAATATTCCCATAAAAAGGAATACTTCAAAAATACATATTTGTGTAAACAGGCAGATTAGAAGGAAATTTTCTTTAAAAATATTCCATCCAAAATAGGGAAAGAAACCCCTTCAGAAACTAACAAAATCTCTTCCTTTTATATTTTAAATATTTTGCAAATAACATAAAAAATTCTTCAAAAAAAAAAAATGGACAATAAAAAAACTTTGAAAAAAATCCTTTTTTTCCATAGATTATCGAAAAAATAACGAACATTTTTACGTGAAAATCGTGAGAAAGTCCGTTACACAACCAAGCAAAGAGATTATTTTTCGCAAATTTCCAAAACGGCTTCGTTTGTTTTTCTTTCCTCAACCCAGCCAAAAGGCAAATCATCCCTTTCCAAAAAAATGTTAGATTTTTATTAGAAAATAAAGGAAAAAAAACCTTATCGTTTATGTTATTTAAGAGTTTTTTTCCCCATTCGCTATCATCACGTCAAATCGCAAGCCCCTATTTTTTTTCTCTCTATAAAATATTAAAAATTGTATAAACTAAAAACGTTCTATTAGGACACAAGAGCTATAAAAATCAACAAAAAAAATATATATTTAAAAAAAAACAGAACCGAATCTACGTCCTTATTGATCCTGGCCAAAAAAAAATCCGTTTTTACCTTATTCTCAGTAAAGAAGAAAAAAAACAACATTCAAAATATTCTAAAAATATGAAGGAATAAATATAAAAAAGAAGTGATCCTTGAAAAAGTTCGAGGGGTGAAAAAATTTCGTTAAAAAATGGAAAAATTATAACAAAAAATTATGTTCTCTTTCTGGTTTTTTTTCACAATTTTGTCGGTGTTTTTTTCTTCTATTACTATTTTTGCATGAAAGAGCAGAGAATTTATTGGCAGGGAATTGAGATTTAATTCAGAGATCCTTAAGGATAAGGTAGAAAAATGGTTCTGAATAAGGTACAATTGCGAATCCACAACAAAAACCTTCAAACATTTTGTAAGATTTCCATTCAGTTTGTTTTTTATTTTTTTGCTATAAAATCCAATGTTGATAACCGATTTCATTTTTAAGGATTTATAAAAATTATTTTCATCACCTCACCAATGTGATGATGAGATATTATCGAATTTTTTGAGCAAAATCCTTTTAAGACTTCTTGATTTAATGATCAAATGCAGAGTATTGATTTTGTGAAAAATTCCAGTTTTTATGGTTTTTTTTTTTTACTGGCCCTTCGAATTTCTGCTTGCTTACCAACCAAGTGCATACAATTTGAAATGCATTTTTGCCAAATTGACAAAAATTTACCTGAAAAATGATTTTTGCTTCCACCTTGGTTAATGTAGCCAACCAGCCAGTCAGCCAGTTCGTTATGCTATACGCTATTGCCTACAGTCACAATCCCCTTTTCCACTAACCGTGATTAATGATTTGGTTTTTCTTTCTATTTTGCGTTAGTAGTCCTTATTTTTATTCAATTCGGGGACTATCTCTATTCGAGGATGTTTTCTGTTATATAAGAGATCCTGCATATTTTCGATGGCGATTCCTTTGGTGTTTTTTTTTCTTCTTTTTTTCTGGGCAAAATTTTCTTAACAAAAATCTTGGAATTAAAAACAGAAAAAAAAAATTTCCTCTACAAAAATCATCCAAAGGACATGGTAATAAATTTCTGTTTTTTATTACCTTTGCCCAAAAAAGAAGATAAACCATTTAAATACTTTGAGTACAAAAAAAAACAATCCTTATAACTGAAAACAACAGCAAAGGTAGCCGTGAATTTTTTAAGAAACTTTTTGCTAAAGAACCGAAATATTTGAAAAGAAGAAATAAGGGAAGATTTATTGCGTATCCTTACCCTTAAAAAATTAACTCCTATTTGCATACGTGTGCATAAATTTACAGGAGTTCGTATATATGACTATAGGGCCTAGATGAGAAGTAGCTGATTTTTTCTATCTAGGGTCCATCTAGGATTTTTTAGTATGCATCCTTAATTTCACTTTCAATACCTTTGAAACCATAAGAAAAATTTCAATCACTTTTTATTACTTTGTATTTTAGGTCATCCTTCCTTTTTTTTGGAAAACTGAATATTTTTTTAAAGTACTTTACTGCGTCAGTTCTTGTAAATTTTAAGAAAAATCGTTTTTTTCTGTTTTTTTAAGAACGAAAACCAAAAAACGATGGTGTAATAAAAACAAAAAGTCATATTTTTTATGGTCTAACCAAGTAACTTTTGACCACTAAAAAAATGAAGTTATTTTATGGCACCTCCTCACCTTGACAGAAACAGAAGCGCCTCTTTTTTTTTGACTTTTGATTCTAGGAGAACGATAATAAACCGAAAATATATCAATAACAAAAAATAAAAAAAATTAAATGACTTTTACCTTTAAAAAGTAAATAAAAAATAAGAAAAGACATAAAATACTTTTATGGAATTTTATTGCCATATCTGAGAAAGAACGGCTTCTATACTATGTCCTTTGTGCCGTTGAAGTGACCGTTCCGGTATGGTAATCGTAATTTAACGGATCAGATGTTAAGTTTTTGAAGCATTTTATTTTGTATTTAAATTTTTTAATATTTAAATTTTTTACTTTTTTGCATTTTAATCAAACTTTTTATATCCTTGAGAGAGTTGAGCATCCCAGAAAAATTGATAACTCTTAGACTGACTAGGTTAACCGTGACTAGCATGAGAGGAAAAGTAAAAGCAGTGGAATCACTAACGTACAAAATGGTATCCAACAAGGAGACGCATTTTCGTACGTTTTCTTTAACGTGTCACTGGAAAAAAAATTTATGGGGCTCAGGGTAAAACATTAAATCTGCTATTATGTGTCGATCAGAAGAAGCTGTATGAGAGGCCTTTATCAAGATTGAACCGGTAGCGAGAAATCGTCGGCTGCACATAAAAATCTTTTACCGCACAGAAAAATCTTGGGCTGCACAGAAAAATGTTGGAATGCACTTTAAAATCTTGAGATGCACATAAAAATCTTGGGCGGCACATAAAAATCTTGGGCTACACAGAAAAATCTTGGGATGCGTAGAAAAATCTTGGGCTGCACTTAAAAATCTCGAGCGACACATAAAATTCTTGGGCTACACAGAAAAATCTTGGGATGGGCAGAAAAATCTTGGGATGCGCATAAAAATCTTGGGCTGCACGTAAAAATCTGGGGCTGCACATAAAAATCTTGGAACGCACAGAAATCATCTTGGCCTGCACAGAAAAACCTTGGGCGGTACATAAAAATCTGGGCCTGCACATAAAAATCTTGGGCGGCACATAAAAATCTTGGGCTACACAGAAAAATCTTGGGATGCGTAGAAAAATCTTGGGCTGCACTTAAAAATCTCGAGCGACACATAAAATTCTTGGGCTACACAGAAAAATCTTGGGATGGGCAGAAAAATCTTGGGATGCGCATAAAAATCTTGGGCTGCACGTAAAAATCTGGGGCTGCACATAAAAATCTTGGAACGCACAGAAATCATCTTGGCCTGCACAGAAAAACCTTGGGCGGTACATAAAAATCTGGGCCTGCACATAAAAATCTTGGGATGCGCAGAAAAATCTTGGGCTGCACATTAAAATCTTGGGCGGCAAATAAAAATCTGGGACTGTACAGAAAAATCTAGGGGTGCCCATAAAAATCTTGGACCGCGCAGAAAAATCTTGGAACGCACAGAAATCATCTTGGCCTGCACAGGAAAACTTTGGACGGTACATAAAAATCTAGGCGTGCACATAAAAATCTTGGGATGCGCATAAAATCTTGGACCGCACAGAAAAATCTTGGGCTGCACGTAAAATTCTGGGGCTGCACATAAAAATCTTGGAACGCACAGAAATCATCTTGGCCTGCACAGAAAAATCTTGGGCGGTACATAAAAGTCTGGGCATGCACAGAAAAATCAAGAATGAACCAGAAAAAAGTCTGCGCCTGCACAGAAAAATCAAGTTTATCAAGATTGAACCGGTAGCGAGAAATCGTGGGCTACAATAAAAATCTTGGGCTGCACAGAAAAATCTTGGAATGCACATAAAAATTTTTATCTGCGCATAAAAATCTTGGGCTGTGCATAAAAATCTCGGCACGCACAGAAAAATGTTTGGATGCACAGAAAAATCTTGGGCTGCGCATAAAAATCTTGGGCTGTAACTAAAAATCTTGGGCTCTACAGAAAAATCTTGGGCTGCGCAGAAAAATCTTGGACCGCACAGAAAATTTTTTTGGATGCACATAAAAATCTTGGTCTGCACCTAAAAATCTTGGGCTGCGCATAAAAATCTTGGGTTGCGTATATAAAAATCTTGATGTGTAATTAAAAATTTTTGGATGCACATAAAAATTCTGACCGTAACATCGAAGCTTCTGCAGTACCGGACACTAGGTCTCCAGTCCTCATGTTTTCTTTTGAAACTGTGGTTCTGAGCAAACGTTACCGTGACCACCCAGTTGTGGATAAAACTGAGCTCAAAAGGTTGTGCTGGGCCGGCCTCTTAATCTACAGTGTCTCTAATTTTGATAATCTGGTCTAGACTAGACTCCCAGTTATCACCCTTTGACGATGATGATAAATTAAAAAAACACCAGAAAATAAGATGCCATTTTTCCATAACTTCGATAAGATTAAGATTTTTTTTTAAAATTCCTTTTTTTCTCAAAATCTTTCGTACATAAAATAATTTTTCTCAAATTTTCCAAACTTTTATTTCCCCCAAAAATTTCCTATCTCGCATAAAAAAGTTAGCAACTTTCAAAATACCGCCACAATTTTCTCTCCAAATGCAAAATAAATAAAAATCACAGACAAAACAATTTGCCTGCCATTCAACCCTTCATTTTGGCACATTTTCTTTCCCATTTATTTAATATTAATCACATCGTCGACTCGAAAACACATTATTCGTTAAGCATCTGGTCATGGGATGCGAAACAATTTGAACAGTAATTCTTCTAATCATACCATCAGCAAGCATCGTTTTAGGTGTATTGGTGTGGCCACCTACTCGTCTATACATTCTCTAATTCTTAACATCCTTTGACTCCTTACATCCTCCCATGCATCATGATTTCAGTCATTGTCCACTATCGCCAGATTCGATTATTTTGTATTTTGATTCTATCGTGTAATAGACAAAAACTATTCCAACATTCACAATAGAGAGAAATCTCTTATTTGGAAAAGGATGTGAATCAAGTATACTCTGTTCAGAGTGCATATACAAAAGGAGTTTTCAATGGTCAATCTCTTATAGAGAGGGTGTTAATAGTAATTCAACTTAGAAAGATACCCTTTTTGATAATCGAAAAAAAAGGAGAGAAAAAACTTCTGAAAAATCTCAGATCCACAAGAATACGAAATTTTGAGCAACCAAGTACTTGTCCATAGGAAAAAAAATTCTAATTGAATAAGAAAACCAGTACTACTTGGGCAAAAAATAATCTAAAAACTTATTTTTAAAATTAACTATTTACGATGGCAATGGTAATTAGAAATTTGCATAAAAAAAAGGACTTTTTAGTTAATGTCGACGTTCACGGGAAAAAAATTAAATTACTCTATCCAAATCAGAAAAAGCCCCTTTGCCCTATAATCCCCCCTCCCCCCTCCCCCCGGGAATGTAGAAATCATTTCAAAGGTAGCTGCTTATCCTAGAAGCCACAAGCAAGTTCATCCCCCAACATTCTCGTCACCGACGTCCATCCAATCCTAAAAAGTGTCGAACGATTTTTTTTGCATTATTTCCATCTGCTCTGTTCACAAACGAATACAATCTCTTCGTTATGGTGAACCAGCCAGGAAAAGGACTTTATGAAAAATGGTATCCAACCAGCTCTACTTGCTGCATCCTGACTGCTTTGTTGCGCACCTTCTTCTTTCTCACAACGACGAACGAATCACAAGAAACTTGTTGAGGGGAGCATAAAACCGAAATTGCACTAAATTTACAACAATCGAGACAATGTAGTTTGGTCTGAAAACTAACACTTTACCACCCCCCCTCCACCCCTCTACAACCTATACTACACTATAAAATCACAAAAATTGTATAAATTCCACCCTCCTGCCCTCTCTCACAACAAAAGCACAAGAAATCTAATATGACATAAAGAAAATCAGATTTTGTCTTCTTCTCTTGTTCGTGGGACTTAAATTCTTTTGAAATATCCTTTTTTTTTTTGAGAAAAAAAAATTTACCCTCTTCTACTCCCACTCAATTATAGTAAGAAATTTTCATCCCTTTCTGTTTGCATCGTTCTCCTATTGTCTCATTCGGTTATCCGATAGTAAATCATAATCCACAAACGAGTGTCGCGCATTCAAATGAAATCCACAAAAAATGAATAAAATCCACCAGTTATAAAATAAGGAGAACAAAAAGGAAAAAAAAAGGATCTTCTAAGAGTTCTGTGCCCATAATAAAATTTCATACGCAAATCGCATATAATTTAAAAAGGCCACACCTACCTACCGTCCAGACGACAGGCACACATTTGCAGACAGTTTTATAGCCGGTTCCCTTTCTACCGTTTTGATATTGCTTGAAGGATTTCCATGTCCTTTTTCTACTGTGAGCATGTATGAGAGAATTTCCTTTCGGTATTTTAGATTTGTATGCGGTTGTGTTTCAGATCGTTTTGACTGTATTCACCCTTACAAGGCTGTGTGTTTATGAAGAATTTCTCCTTCCACAAATACTAAAGCACGATTGGTTTTGAGAATCCTCTTCACTGAGAACAGAATCCACATTTGTGACTCCCTTGACTGTTACACAAAAATGCTGCATGCACGGACAGGACAAAAACCTTTTATGCAAAGGACCAACTTTACTATTTTCCAATAAAATAACCTCGAGGGTGTATGCGTTAGAAATTTTTTTGCATATGTGTGCGCTTGTATTATTTCCCTGTATGCCTCTGCAGACCGAATTACTACTGGTTAGGCAGAATCTCGTATCCTTGCTATACATTTCTCCTTTTTCAAAAATCGTCAAGTGTACGAAGGATCAATCTTTGAGTGCCGTCGTCGATGTTGGCACCACCAAGACCGGACCGGCTCTAAAGAAAAATTTTTCCGTAAATTTTTTTTACTGTAAAATTCAACTCGGAATCATTTTGTAAAAAACTAACAAATTCCATTCATTCTTCTTATCACAACCTGTAAAGTGAATAATTATATTAATATGCGGTGTTGAAAATTCAAATAGTGTTTAAGAAAATTATTTATTAAAATTATCAACAAACAAGATAAAAAATTAATAATCAAAAAGAAATTTTACTAAAAATTGCGCAACATTTTCGGGAGATTGCCAATTTTTAGAAATCCTATCAAAAACACATAAAAAATTACTTGTGAAAAGTGAAGTCCTTAATTTGAAAGAAAATTTGCATGATTTTCTTGTGTTTAGTTGGAAATATTTTTATAAAAAAAAAATAATACTTTTAGAACAATAA
The DNA here is from genome assembly GCA_958298945.1 of Atherix ibis. NCBI lineage: Eukaryota > Metazoa > Arthropoda > Insecta > Diptera > Athericidae > Atherix > Atherix ibis. Next base: position 82,327,304 of record OY282609.1, read on the forward strand.
TTGTTTTTAACGAAATTCCAAGTGTTTTTGTGGAAAAGGTGCTTGTTAAAAAAAAAGTTTTATTAAAACAAAAACAAAAAAACAAAAAAAAATATTTTTAAAAAAAACGTCATGTGATCCTTTTTAGGTAAAAATTATAATTTCATGTCAACCTTAAATAAAAAAACAAGAAGAAAACAAAATCAAAGCAAAAGTTCTTAACTTAAAAAAAAGAAAAAGTTTAACAAAATTTTTAATTGAGAATAAAACTTAAAAAAAAGAACAAATTGCATAAAAGCAAAACTTTAATATTTTAAGGATAAAAAAAAAATTCGGGTTAAAAATTTTTAAATAAAAAAACAGAGCATCTTTAAAAAATATCCTTAATTTTAATGAAATTTTAATAGAACAAAAAAAAAGTTTCAGTTTTAGTCGAGTTCATATAGTTTTTTTTTTTGGTATTAGAGTAGAAAACATCTTCTTTTTTTGTGATGGGATGACTTTTATATAATTAAAAAAAAGGGATATTAAAAAAAAGGACAAAGAATTTAACTGTATTTTCAACAAAAAAAAGGACTTATTGGGAAAAATACTTTAAATTTCCCACTTTCAATTTGATAGAAAATACAAAAAAAAACCTAAATTAAAAAATATAGAAAACTTTTATTTGATAGAAAGTTTTTAAAAAAAAAGGACGAAGGCGTTTCTAAGAAATATAAGCGGCCCCATAGAAATATTCTTAAAAAAGGGAAGGCTTTTAGTTATTAAAAAAAAATCTTATGATCCATATAAGATACATCAAAACTTAAAGTAAATATCAAATTTTACAAAGGACATCTTTTTTTACAAACCAAAAAGGACACTTTTTCACAAACAAACCAAAAAAAAAAGTTCCTTTAAAAACTGAAATTTTTTAATTTTTTTAATTGAAATGTTTTAAAAAAAAAAAGTGTTTTAGTTTTTGATAAAAAAAATTTACTCATAAAAAGGATCACCTAAAAAAAATAAAAAATAAAAAGAAAACGAAAGGACAATTTTTAATTGCTAGAAAAATTGTTCAGAAAAGAACTCATAATTAATATTATTTATTGAACGTTTTTTGTTTGTTTGTTTTTTTTTTTTTTTTTAAATAAAGAGTGAATAAAAATAAACGTGGAACAATGGTAATGTCTGAGATACGATGGACCGGTAACCGTGACGAGGATAATAATAATTCCTTGAAACACGAGTTATTGAGGACACCGCCACCTGGACAGACACAAACAACCAAATGTACGGTATTTAAAATACAATAAGCATAAAATATTATAAAAAATAATAGTAATTATAATAATAATATAGAAAAAGGATCAAAATCTCCTCATCCCAATTATGTATAGATATTCTTTTGAGTGTATTATATAAGTCTTTAAGGATATTTAAGAGAATTGCGTAAAAATAGTCAAAATCAGTAAAGCTTGATTTTCGTTGAGATAGAATGAAAATAAAGAAACAAAAAAGGATATTCGAAGGGGCTCATGAAAAGGAAAACAAATATTTTGTAAATAAATATATATATAACATATATAGAGTCCTGCCAGTTATATATATATGAGATAGCGTAGTATGTACGTATGCAGGTCTGTAGGTCTTTGATTCTCGGTGATATTTACTACGGAGAAAGGATGTGTGGTAAATTTGTTTCTTTCTTTCTGTCTGTCTGGATTTGTCTGAACTCTGTCTGATTTTCGTCCTTAATGAAAGTTTTTCAGCTCCGTGCGTTGTACTTGTACACTTTCAAGTTCGTTTGCACAAGTATATATACAATACACAATATTATCGCATGACTTTGGATCGTATTTAGTCTGCCCAATGTCTGGAGCAATGCGACCATTACTATCATTATTATTATTATTATTATTATCATCAGTATCTCTTCTTCATCATCTCAAACAAGCGCGTCTTAACACCGGTTTTCACTAGTTGTTCTCTAGTCAATAATTTCACATACGTGTACACACCAAAAGGTACAAATAAGATTAATTCACTTCATTTCCTATGCCATAGTTTTTTCTCTCTTAACTCCTATCAGTGCCTGCCTGTTTTTATCAATTATCCTCTTTATTTAGAGAAAAGTTCTACACTTATTTTTAGTTCAAGAGGAAAATGAATTTTTTCACTTTTATCCTTTTCCACGAAAAGGGAGCTATTTTTATATGAGCGTATACGCCTGAACTTGTAAAGAGTCCTTGCTTATTCATATAGTATTTGTTCCTCAATTGTACGCACAGATTATAGTAATTAAGAACGAAGAAAAAGAAAAATTTGTACAAAACTTTCATTGAGAAAGGAAAATTCCAACTTTTCCTGTTCTAGACAAATCCTAAGACATCCTTGAGTATATTGTGTGATGTGTACTTATTTTTATATACTTAAGGTTTAACAAGATAAAAAAAAGGGCAATAATCTTTGATGTTTCGGTTGACCTCTTCTTCCGCAAATAACCGGCTAGCTGCTGGGTGCTGAGTGGTGGGCTACCCTATCGAATCTTGTTGTTGATATTTATTAAAAAATTAATAAGAATCCTATCAGATCCTTATTATACAATGTTTATTTAGTAATAAACTATCATTGATGGGTAAAGTACTCCCGTAGATTAGGTGTATTAAAAAAGTGTTTTTTTCTCACTTTTTATTTAATCCAATAAATATAATTTCCTTCGTTAGTTAAAGCTGGTTGCCAATCCCCTGGAAAAAAAAGTCCTCGCTTTTGGAGGCGGAATAAAAATACACTGTTGCCATTTGGACCCACTCAAAATTTTCGTACTCATTTCCATCAAGAATATTTTTGGAAGCGATCTGAAAAAAGGGTGATAGTCCTTTGGGGCAATATCAGGAAAATATGGGGAATGGGGTAGAATCTCCTAACCAAAGATGGACGTTTGCGTTGGATTTCTCTCTTCAAAATATCAAGTTGCGGTCCTCAGCATTAACCTTGCGGTCCTACCAACAACACGGCATAACCTTCTTCAGATGCACACCTGCTTTTGCTGTAGACGGCACAAAAGGAGAGCAAATAATAACGTTCTGCAAAGGGGGGGGGGGCACCTGGGGTACATAATAAAGTCCTCGGAACTAGTGGTTAAGAGCTCACAGTGGCTTAATTACCCAGAGCACGTCCACGCTGCCATACAAGTTTTTTTATTTTTTTATTTTGGAGTTCATAGAGTATACAATGTCTTAAATGGACTTTTTCTTCACTCATGTTAACAGTTCTAAAGGTTTAAGGACACTGACTAATATTCTACACATCATCTGCCATATGCTAATCTACCTGTTCAAGCCGGTTTCAGTCAGATCAGAATTCTTACCATGAACCGACAACGCATAGGAGTGTACGTATTCACAAACACTTAATATTTTGGTAAATTTGAATTAAACATTGTCCAACGGACTTTATTAATGCTTTCACTCCACACATGTACATAGAAAGATAAGACCCATTTCCACTTTCCATGAATTCTCCTCCTAAAAATGTTACCCCATCCCAGCCCCTGGCTCATAAAAAAAGCCCCTGGCAAATCTCCAAGAAAACTCTCGTATTTATTACCCTAACTTAGGCAATTTTCAATTATTAAAATGATATCCAAACCCAAAAAAAAACCACTTAATTTCCCATCCTCGTATCATCTTGTTACCAATTATCGGAACAATCTTTAAAAAAAACTCGCTTTAAAACGCCTTTACTCTTTCCTTAAAGATGTTAAAATTATCCCCGATAACCAAAATATGGCTTCCTATCAGAATACTCCACAATCTAGCAATATCATCGTGTTCTGCGTCCTCTCTTAAGCGAAAATAGTACTGTCCAGGCGTGCTCCTAGCTATATCGCACACCTTTGATCGAGTGTGGCATCCTCCAGAGAGCTTTCAACCGAATTTTCAAGTTACAATTAATACGGACCATTCCGATACATCCCCTATTACAGCTGGTATTCCTCAAGGTAGTAATTTTGGTACAATCCTATACGATATTTATACCTTTGACATCTCAACGAATACCATTCCAATATCAATCAAAATTGCTTTCAGAAATCACTACAATGCCAAATCAAAAATTTCTGAGACTGGTTTACAAGCTGGACGGTAAAAGCAATTGAGCAGAAGTGTGCTCATGTTAACTTCACTCTCTGAAAAAATACACCCACGCTCATCCCAATATACGAGGTCTGTTCAAAAAGTATCGCGTATTTTGAATTTACGCGGGTTACGTATGTTCGATTTTCGATTTTTTGTGGCGTTATGTTGGTATTCATGTCCTTCACTTATGCCGACAAGTTCGACCATTTTGAATGTTTAGTTAATTTTTGACAGCTGCTTTGCTTGCACGTGTTTTGGCTCGTGTTCGATTTGTGCTCAATTTCGACCAAAAACAGCATCGCATTAACATTGCTAAGGAGATGTTGGGGTCATAACTGGTGACGAATCATGGGTTTATACTTATGACGTGAAAACCAAAGCTCAATCATCCCAATGGAATCTGCCGCACAAGCCAAGACCGAAAAAACCACCAAGTTCGGTCGAATGTGAAGGTTTTGCTTACAGTTTTCTTCGATTGCAGGGGTGTGGTGCATCATGAATTATTGCCAGAGGGTAGAACGGTCAATTAGGAATATTACCTGCAAGTTATGGCGCAAGTTGCGCGAAGCAATTCGCCAGAAACGTCCGGATTTGTGGAAGAACAAAAATTGGCTTTTGCCATTTTTGGCCAAAAACAACACACTAATAATGACGCAGCAACCGTATTCCCCAGATCTGGCCCCCTGTAACTTTTTCTTATTCCCAAAACTGAAGAGCCCAATGTAAGGACGACGCTCCGCTACGATGAAATTTTATTTTTGGTAATTTTGCTCACCTTTTTTTCTTCTTTACATATTACAGTTATTAATAACTAATAAACTTCACTTAAAATCCAGTTGAATTTCCCAAAAAAGGCAAAAATTCAACAAAAAAATAACTCCCATCGTAAAATATTGTAGAAATAATTCTTAAACCAAGCGAATAGATATTGAGAAGAAATTTGTCGTATATGCCTTCAAAAGGGTTTACGCCATCGATATATGCATGCAAATACAACAACAGTGGTTTTTGCACCTGTAGTACGTGTGCCATCCATCATAAAAAAATATTGAATTTAAACAAATAACAAAAAATTAGTAAAGAATTGCAAATAAACCCCTTTTTATGGTATGAACACAATTATTGTCTTTATAAATGATGTTTCAGTCAAGTTTATTTTCTTACGAAACGACAAATAATGTGTATTCACTTAACTTATTTCTAATTTCAATTGCATCTGGCAAACAACAATCCTTCCACATAACAAAACGCATTGAACTTAGGGACTACCGAACTGCAATATCAAAACTAGATCTACTTAGGCGATAAAACAGTCGGAGTTTTGTCCATACCCATAAGACTATGAAGGGTTTGAAATTTTGACTGGATGCAGTTTTCAGTATCAGCGACAATTGAAGACGTTAAGAATTACTGCCAATTCAATTAAGAAGTTCAGTACGTGCGGCCTATGCACACCCAACCGATTGGGCTTTGTCACATCAGTTTTTATGTAACGCCAGACTTGCCGTCCACTCCTTGTCAACACCGATGCGGCAAAAACTCTCAACTCTCAAAAGAGATTTTACGCAAGCTGGCATATAAAAGAAGTAAGACAGAACGTGCTCACGTGAGAGTATAAATACTCGTGGTGAAAATGCCCACTCAATAACCAATAACCTAATTTTTATAGCTTAAATATTTTTTTATAATTTTCCATAAAATTTTTATAGTTTTTACAACTTTCACTAATATTTTTTTCATAAATTTCCTTTCATTTTGCATTTTTTTTTTACCATTTTAACCAAATATATTTAATTAAATTATTTAAACGCTGCAGGATTTTTCTAGCAAAGGTGCGAGGGCGTGTACACTTAAAAATAGACTTTTTTTATGAAAATTATCAATGCTTTTCATAAAACTAACTAAGAATTTAGAGATTTTCCATCATTTTGCTAAGGATTTTATCGGAATTTTCCTTGTCTTGAATTTTTTTCCATTAATTCCATTGCAAATTTATGGCACATTTTTTTTTTCTTCAAATTACTTACATTCAAATTTGTAGAACAATTTTATGATCGTAAAGGAAATATTTGTCATTATATTAGCAAAAAGGGAATAATATTTCCTATAGTAAAAAGGTTAGTTTTTTGTAATGCAAAAATAAACTAGAAGCGAAAAAACTCAGGGGAAAAGTTTTGTAGATCAAAGATCTCCAAACAACACCCCCGCATTACACTTACCCAAAATTGAATTATTCAATCACATAAAATATTCACTACTTTTTAAACTATTTTCTTAATAATTTAAAAAAAAAACTCAAATCACGCTATTATTTAATAGGAAAAATTAACGGCCATTTTTTGATGAAAGAATTGAGAGCAAATTGCGTATATGTGTCGGATGAAATATGTAGTGAACGGTAGCGCCAATTTTTGCTATAACCGCTCTTACGATGAAGTGTGATTATGACACAGGCTAAACAGAATAAAAAGCTTGGACAATTGTAAAAAAAAAGAATTGAAATGCCTTTAGATCCTTCTTTATTTTGTTTTGTTTTGAGGTAATTTTTGATGAATTTTTTGCACATTCTGGGATGTAATTCGGTGGTTTTGTGAAAAAAAAATTGTGTGTGTTTAAAAATAGAGTCACCCACGCATGAATAAACATACTAAAAGGCTTGGAAATTTATTAAAAAAATCTTGAATCCTCATTTATACTCTTTTGAGATTGTTTTTAATTTTATTTTCGCACATTTCGAGCTGTAATTCAACCGTTTTGCGATGAAAAAATTGAGTCACCAACGCATGTGTATGTACTGGCCGAAATACACGTATGCACTGAATGACAGCGAAAAAGTGAGTGATGACACACTCTAAACATAATAAGAAGCTTTGATATTTATTAAAAATTTTTTGAATCCTCATTTATGGTATGTCATTTTGAGTTATTTTTTTTGCATATTTCGGGTTGTAATTCGGCCGTTTTGTCATGAAAAAATTGAGACTCAACCACGACTCGAAATAAGTACGGAACGACACCGCCAATGTGAGTGATGACACACTCTAACAGAAAGAAAGAGACCTAGGATATTTATAAAGAAATATTTGAAACTCTTTTAGATCCTTATTAATTTTCTTTTGTTTTTTATATAATATTTGGTGACAGTTTTGTACATTTCGTGTTATAATTCGGCAGTGTTGTTATGAAAAAATTGAGAGTCACCCACGCATGTCCATGTATCGGCCAATGTGAGTGAAGACATACTTTAAACATAATAAAAAGCTTTGATATTTATAAACGTCTTTTTTAAATCCTAATTTATATTCTTTTGTTTTAACATAATTTTTAATGAATTTTGTGCACATTTTTTGGATGAAGTTCGGCCATTTTGTGATGAAAAAATTGAGACTTAACCACGCGTGTGTATATATCGACTAATGTGAGAAATCATACACTGTAAAGATACTAAAATGCTTGTACATATATTAACGATTTTTTGAATTCTTATTTATATTGTTTTGTTTTGAGGTAATATTTGATAACTTTTTCGCACATTTCGGACTGTACACATAAATTGATGAAAACATCAATTCGGCCGTTATTGATGAAAAAATCGACACTCAACCGTATCGACCGAAATAGACCCTGAACGGCAGTACAAATTTTTCATTTCACCCCAGAAAAATTATTGAAATAGAAACGTCAAATTGTAAGCTTTGATATCTGTCAACAACTCCTCATCATTACATTTGTGACATTTTATCGGCGTTATATATTTTTTTTGTGTATAAAAATGTCGAAATTTGAGCCAAATTGCATAGACTTTTACTTTTTGCCTTCAATTCGAAAAAATCTGTGGCTGAGGTGTGTCGAATGATTGTAGAAACTTATGGTGAGGCTTGTATTAGTGAGCCAAAAGTGTTGATTTCAATGTGGATGACATGGAGCGTCACGGATCGGTGAAAAAATTCGAAGATGCAGAATTGGAGGCATTTTTGGATAAAGATCCCTGTCAAACGCAACAAGAACTTGCAGATTTATTGGGCGTGACTCAATAAGCCATTTTCCATTGTTTGAAAGCCTTGCGAATGATCCAAAAGAAGGAAAATTGGGTGCTATACGAGTTGAAACTGTCTTTTAACTTGCAACCAGCTGCTCCAATGGTAAAAAAAGAAGGGTTTTCTGCATTGTATTGTGACTGACGATGAAAAAATGGATCTAGTACGATAATTCAAAGTGAAGAATATCGTGGGGGCGCCCCGGGTATGCATCAACATCGACGGCCAAGTCAAACATCCATGGCTCGAAGCTCATACTATGTATTTGGTGGGAACAGCTCGTCATGGTATATCATGATCTGTTGCAACCGGGTGAAACTATCGCAGAAGCTCGCTACCGAATACAACCGTTACGTTTGAGCCGAGCATTTAAGTAAAAAAAATAAAAATTAATAATAATAGCGAATATATTAAAACAAAAGCAAATATTTACAAAATTTGAGGTTAGATTATATGGAAATTACTGAAACCATCGCAGAAGCTCGCTACCGAATACAACCGTTACGTTTGAGCCAAGCATTGAAGTAAAAAAAAATAAAAAAAAATAATAATAGCGAATATATTAAAACAAAAGCAAATATTTACAAAATTTGAGTTAAATTATAAAATTTACTCTTCTTTTTATATTGAAAAGTGGTGAATCCTCAAAATTTTTACCAAATGTCATGAGAAATTTAATCTTTATTTTAAATCATTTTAAAAATATCTTAAAAAATTGGGTATTTATATAAAAACAAAATTTTTTTTAAAAAAACATTTCGAAATGTGAAAATTCTTCAAATCGAAGTACTTCGACCTCCAGACATTAGGACCGTCTAACTTTAGTCAGCAAGGACATTTTTATCAGTGCATATTTGACTGTGTGTGTGTGTTTTTTGTTTATTTTGATATTATCCTTTACTACAATTTTTATATATTGTAGTAATTTTCGTCAGAATCATTGATAAAATTCCATCCCATGTCATGCCATATGAAATAGTCAAAGTTAATCTAAGCACCTCCCCACATAAGAGTCACCCTGAAAATATTTGGCAAAATTTCTACGAATCTGTAGATGACATCAACTTTTACGACGTACCCAGTAAGAATCGATATTATCACAGTGGACACTGAACTTAATGAGAAAATACCCCAAATTCGAGTATATTCACACATTATGGTGGAGGGACAGAGACCGAGTTTTTCTCCCACATATACGCATGAATATTCACGAGACAACATTATCCCTTATTAGCTAACATCTGACCAACTCCATTAATTCTCAGTACACTCTGGTTTGTGTGGACATAATAAAAATGGCCATACGTGGGTGATTCTCTGCTATGCGGCTTCGATTCGTTATACGAGATTGTATGGACGTAAGGGTAGGTGTAAATTACCAACAGCTACAATCTGGACCAGACATTTATACATTTCAGCAGCAGTGTTTGGACACAGACTAAACAACGACAGTAACTCTTCTGACCCTGAAAACAGTAGCGAAACGACTAATGTCATCGATACGATCGATGAAAATAGATTTTCCAATGAATGCAACGCTTTGCATTAAACGTGAGTCTCAAAAACGTGAACGATGACCGATGTACCCAAATTAGAACTTTTTCTAATTTCGGCAGTGTCCCCTCGACCATCTCTCATCATTCCCAAAACGAACGCATTTTTGGCAAAAACTCAGAAGCCAGTAATAGTATCCCAGCCATGCAGGAGTACATAGCATATTTGTAAGGATATTTTTAGATTTTTATGTTTGGACTGCAGCCACGAGATAATGTCCGCAATAAATTACATTTGACACTCCACCCTCACATGTAGGCTGCCTGTATACGCACAGACAACGACCGACAGCGGACGTGTGGTCCAATTTATGTGGACGCGTGCACTTATATCAGCATTTCACATAATCATTTTCGGACAGGATAACCTGGTCTCAAGGATAACCCAATGTCTGCTGGAATAATGTTCGATGTGTTGGCTATTTTGTGACCGTTGCAATCGGACGCCGGATGTCTTATATGCCCAACCGATAACACAGAAGGCCCTACGATGGTAGACGCGAGACAAAAAAAAATCCGGCAACGGGTCCAGGTGGTCAATATATTGGTCAATGTGCAGTTCAGAAAATTCTCTACTATTCGTTATTCAAAGATTCTAGTTTGTAGCCAATCACCTCCACCGTTTCCATCCACTTCCTTACAGACTGTCGGGAATAATTTACCGCACAAATCACCGAGAACCGAGAACCCAGCACCAGCAACCGAGAACCAAGAACAGTTGGTCAGTCCTTTTAGGACTTTGTGATGATTATTCCGATTCTATTGTTCATCTTATCTTATTTTACTTTAAAATGTTCGACCATTTATTAATTGTGAATAGAGGTCCTACCCTGTTCAGTTTGAAGAGAATCAGAATAAATACCTTCTGCCACCTACACAAAACCAAGGCAACCGTTTACTGTATAGTAACTAGGGCCAGGAATATTTCAAATATGCTCGATAGATAATTAACACACTTTTACACTCTTCAATAAGGATAATAATCATAAATCTTTGGTGTTTTTTTTGGTTGTTTTATTGATGATATTCTAGGGGATGTGTTGTACTCGCTAAAAAAAATATTTTTTAACTGTTGTCCTATTTAATTACCTATCAACTGTTGGAGGTTTTTTTCTTTCAAAAAATTAATTTATTTTAAGGTAGAACGTCTTTTATGTTAATTGGAAATTTTTTCTATCGAATATTCATACTCGTACTAACTCACGAGGTCCTTTTACCATTAGTTCTAGAACTCTGACCAACCCTAATTATTTTTAACATTTTTTAGTATTTAATTTCGTAATTTAAAAAACATTTTAAATTAGAGAAAAAATTGGGCTAAAAATAAATCCTTCTTGATGGGGTTACCCTGGGGGGAAGGGAGGGGGTTATTAACTATAAAATATTAATTTTTGTTTTATAAAAAGTTTAAATAATTTTTTTTCTATTAAAAAAAAGGAAACATTTTTCTAATTATTTCTATTTGTTTCTATAAATTTCAGATATCAGTCGATTATCGGCAAGATCTTCATCACCTCTCCATTCGAATGGTAAGTGAATTTCACCTTTTTTCGCCCATCACTAATAAGTACACAATTCCCTAAACGATCTTATCTATTAATTCTCTTAAACTACCATCAAATAGCAAAAGTTTACTTTTAAAAAAAAACCCTATCCTCGTCACCCTATAGAAAAAAGGCAAAAAGAAATTAAGTGACTTTATCTCCGATCAAATCATTTATCTAATCACAAAATCGTCTTAAAGAAAGCAACAACAACAACACCAAAAAATCGAATAACAACGAAAGTGAATCGTGGCAACCCAGGACCAAAGGACGTACGATTTAAATCATCCTTTATGAAAACGTGTGCTATGTCAAAACACTCGAGCCATCATTATCGTCACCATCATCGCCTATTTAACCGGTGAACTCTCTGCCCTTGCCCTTATTCGTATTATGATCAAAAAGAGAAGAATTTATGGAGTAGAGAGAGAGAGAGAGAGAGAGGGTGAGGTAAAGAAAGAGGATGAATGATTCCTTGTGTGCACCTGGTTAGTTTTTGGGGATTACGTAAATAGTCGATTGTAACTGAAAAGAAAAGAAACCAAACGAAACGAAAACACAAAACATCAAAAGCAGAATGACAACATTTAGAAAAGAGAAAAATGTTGTTCCACCAATCGCTTGTTCTCCCCAACCTCCTTCCCTTTTTGGTAATACCAGAGAAGAAGATTGACGATGACTCAAATGCTAAAAGGACAAACCGGAAGAAAATGACTAAAAACCGGGTCAAATACTAGAAAAGTGAAAGCGAAAAAAAAGAACGAATACCCGAAAGGGTAAGGACCCTCGGGAAAGGGTTGTTCTGATTCGTGTTCTTTTTTACGATCTTAAATGATTTTTATCGTCTTAATAGTCGTGGCCATCCCCTACACTGTCTGTACTAAGCGAATCTGTTGAGTGTCAGCACGATTTGGATTTCGAGTTTGTTGGTTTCTATTTGCCTTTCAGTCTTCATCAATTCACTTCCGGATTTACACCATCGAAAGGTGTTAGATTAGGTGCTGCTCGTGCCGTACACGTTCCCGCAACATCAGCACCCAGGCTCGTTGAGGAATTTATCGGCATTTTATTAGTGGCTCGTGTACGTATTGATTGAAAGGAATGCTACTCGATGAAAGGGAATCTGGCGAGTTCGATGGAAGGGACAAGTCTTAAGATTCCTTCCTACCTAATAATTAGGCACTGCGCTTCTCTGAGCGGTATGCATGTGAATCGGCACCCAAGAATACCTTCAACAACGGAACTATGCCACCGGTTTACTGCGCAAAAATGAACAATCCAAAAATTATTGTTGATGAGTTTTAAAGTAAAATGTGTCCTGATTAGTTTCGGTGTTTTGGCTTTTGGAATTTGTTTAACACAAAAAAAGGACAATAAGTAACTACCGATAAATGTTAGTTAAAAAATTGAAAGGCTTTTGTTAATTTTTTTTTATTACGAGTAAATGAGGATTAAAATATTTTTACTGTAAAATTTCCTGCTGACAAACATTTTTACTGACAACAATTGTTGCTGACAACAATTTTGATGAACAGAAAAAGTTACAGACGAATATTTTTTCTGACTTAAACTTTAATTAATAAAAAAAATATTTTATAACAGCAGTTTTAAACGACAAAAAATTTTACTGGCCTCCATTTTTTCTGATAAAAATTGTTTCTGACAACAATTTTCGCTGACCATAATTTTAATTGCAATTTTTTTAGAAAAACAATTTTGTTTTCCAAAAAAAAATGTTTTATCAAAATTTTTTTATTGACCATCATTTTTACTGACAACAGTTCCTACTGACAACAATTTATATTAACAAAAAGTCCTAACTGTCTAAAAATTTTTGCTGACAAAACTTTTTTCACATTTTTGCTGACAACATTTTAATCGATTGATAAATATTTTTGCTGACAACAGATTAAATTGTTGACAGTTTCACTAATAGCAATTTTTGCTGACCCAAAAAATTTTAATAACCGTAATTTTTACTTATAAAAATTTTGGCTTGCAAAAAAATTTAATAAGGAAACTTTTTCTTACAGCAGATTTTAATGAAAACAATTTTTGCTGATAATAATTTTTACGACGCCTATTTTTACTGAAAATAAATTTTACTGACTAAAATTTTTGCTGTCAAAAATTTTAGGTATTGACAATTTTGAATGACAAAATTAAATTTTTACTGGCAACAATTTTTGCTTACAACTACTTCTGTTAACAAAAATGCCATGCTGATTTTGACAAAAAATTTGACTGATCAAAATTGCTACTGTTAAAAATATGAACTAAGAAAAATACAAATAAATTAAATTTTTTATTAACAGAAAATTTGATATAAAAACGTTTTTTGCTGACTCAAAATTTTACTGACCCCTGTTTTTGCTTATAAAAATGTGTACTTACAAAAAATTTAATTAACAAATTTTTTCTGATAGCAAGTCCTACTAATAACAATAAATTATGTCTAGAAACTTTTGCTGACAATAATTTTTATTAAGAAAAATTCCTTATTGACTAAAATTTTTACTGACTAAAATTTTTACAGTACAAAATTTTTTTGTCAATATTTTGCTGACAAAATTTTATTTGAAAAATAAAATTTTGCTGACTAAAATTTTTGTTGTTAAAAATTTATAGTAACAACAATTTTTAATGAACTAATTTTTGCTGACAAAATAATTTCACAAAAAAAATTTACTGACGCACATTTTTTACTGACGAACATTTTTTACTGACAGCATTTTCATTTTTACCGAAATATTTTTGATAAGAAATTGCTCAGAGAAAATCGTTCCCTTCAAAATCCTAACCATTCTCTGCTCTTTAATTTATTCAAGCAAAAAATAACACAAAAATAAAGGAAAGAATAAATTTTAATATTAAAATTTTCCACCATTTCGTTGCGGTGATTTCCATTTCGAATTCAACCCTCGCCCACGAAATATTCAAATTTTCACTGTTTTTGCCACAAAATCTTCGGTCAATCGGTACACAGTCTATTCTTTCCCTACAAATTTATGGACTTAACTCGTCATGGATTCGATTATGGGAAAAATTGAAACAGTCTTTTTGAAATTGGGAATATATTTGGTGTTAAGCGTACGAGAAAAGTGGGTGTTAGTGACCATTGGTCGGGTTATTCGCATTCGAAATTCATATTCATAGTCGGATTCGATTGCCGAGTTGGAGATTTACCCTTCAGAACACCATATTAAATTCTGCAGTTACTTAAATTTTTCATTCAAACGATGGGGTTTTTTTTTGGTTGACTTGTCGTATTCAAGAATATCCATCGTGGTCCAGTTATCCAGTGCTGAAGCCTTCCATCCCTAATGTTCCGTCCTGGGTTTCGCATTCGCAACAACACCGGACTTGCCCATCATCGTATTCAGATTTCTGATATTAAAATTTTGAATATTCTGAATTCGTATAAATTTCATATTCATCTCGTTGGTCAATGACAATATTCGGAGTGAGTATAAGCAGAAAGCAGCAAGCAGATGAGGTTGTTGGCTTAGAAAAATCGCTGACTGAACGTCAGGACCAGCCGGAATGGGGGTAAATAAATGGAAAATCTGTTCGGCATGCACGAGAACAGATTAAATGGCAATGGCAGATGGCTGATGGACTATTGGTCCTCAAAATTTTGATGGTAATATCAATCCTTTTGGCAAAATCGCATCTTTTTATTAGAAACGAAAATTGCAAATTCATGCAAATTGAATTACGAATACGAACGATAGGGAAAAAGGTGTTCCCATGCGCTTTCAGTCCAGTCTGGCCCTTTGAATATTGCCATTGTCATTTTAGGATAAGTACTTGGAGACCTACTGACAATCAGTTATTAAAATCAATTTATTTTTTGCGGTCTACGATAAGTCATTAATATTAAGTGAACAAACTATTTTTGTGGGAAAAAAACTGAAAAAAAACGATCATTTTTATAGCAAAAATTTCAATTTTTTTTTGGAAAAATATTTTCAAAATACATTCACTAATGAATTTTTATTAAAAACAAAAATTCAAAAATTCCGTTAAATACTTATTAAAAAAATTACTATTTTAACAAGATTTTGAAAAGCATTTTGGAGAAGTTTGAATAAATTTTACTGTGAAGTACGAGGTCTATTCAAAAAGTATCGCGAATTTTGGGTTATTTCAAAAATTATTTATTTTATCATGAATATCTATTTTGTCCCCTTCAAAGTAATCCCCACCAGACACTTGTGCCAACGTTTTTTCCAATTCTCAAAGCACTTCCAAAAATAATTTTTTGTGATCTTGTTCAGCTCCTCCTTCGATGCCATCTTTTTCTCCTCAATCGTAGCGTAGCGTCATCCTTTCATGGGGCTCTTCAGTTTCAGGAATAAGAAAAAGTCATAGGGGGCCAGATCTGGGGAATATGGTGGCTCCGGCATTATTAGTATATTATTTTTGTCTAAAAATTTGCGCACAAGCAACCATGCGTGAGCAGAGGCGTTATCATGGTGCAAAAGCCAATTTTGGTTCTTCCACAAATCCGGGCGTTTCTGGCGGATTGATTAATGCAACTTGCGCATAACTTGCAGGTAATATTCCTTATTGACCGTTCTGCCCTGCGGCAAGAACTCCTGATACACCACGCTCCTCCAATCGAAGAAAACTGTAAGCAAAACCTTCATATTCAACCGAACTTGGCGCGCTTTTTTCGACCCTCTAAAAACATTTTGTACCACCAATAAACGTTGCTTCGGTCCAAGGTAGCTTCACCGTATTCCACAGTCAACATTCTGAATGCGCCCGCGCAATTAATTTTTGTTTTTCACACAAAATTTGACACAGATTCTTTGATCCATTTTTTGGAATGGGCAAAAATCGAAGACGAGCCAAAACACGTGCAAGCAAAGCAGCTGTCAAAAATTAACTGAACATTCAAAACAACCGAAATTGTCGGCATAAATGAGAGACATAAGTACCAACATAACGCCACAAAAAATCGAAAATCGAATATACGTAACCCGCGGAAATTCAAAATTCGCGATACTTTTTGAACAGACATTAATTTGATTTTCTTAATTTTTTCGGTATAAAAGATTTTTTTAACGTGGTACTTTTGGGGGGAAAAAAAACATAAATTGTTTCTAAAATTGGCAAGCCCGACCCCTTCCCGCCCCCCTAAAGTATGAGAAAAATTTTCTCATAAAAAATATGTTCACAAAAAAATATCTACAAAAAAAAATTATTTTTAAAATTTTATCCTTAAAATGTTGTCTTCAAAAAATATCTACAAGGAAAATTATTTTTAAAATTTTATCCTTAAAATTTTAGTATCCTTTTCAGCATATCAATTATAATATGAAAAAAATTATAAATTCTTAAATGCGCTGCTCAAAAGATGAATCCCGGTTTGGCGTTCTATTAAGACCATTTTTTTTGCTTTATTATTGATTTGGCGTCAAAAAACTTCTTTCGTAAATTCTTTTTGGTATTATTTTCAAAATCAATTGTAAACATGAAAATTTACTCAGCTCCCCTGCATTTGTTTGAGGTCAACTTCAAGCGGTACCACATTTACCTTTCTCTAATAGCTAACATTCTACCAATAAAAGTTCCGACTTAAAAGGATCACTATAAAAAAAAGTGGTGGTAAATCCGCTTTGAAGTTTTTCTATCTAATGGAAAATGTTAAATAGAAAATGGAAAATAGTTAATGTAAAATAGAAAATGAGAAAATGTAAAATGTAAAATCGAAAATCGAAAATCGAAAATTTGCACACCCCTCAAAGGGTGAGATTATTTTTTTTCTATTAACTTTTTTCCCTTAAAAAACTAGCAAAAATGCATATTTTCAGAAGAAAACTTTATTCATGAATACTATTGTGGTGGGGGGGGGGGGGGGGGTGGAGAGGAGAGTGAAATAAAACTAACTAAATGTAAACACTTTTAAAATTGTACAAAAAAAAAAAAAAAAACTGAAAATATTCTGGAAAAAAAGGGTGCACCATGAAGAAGAAATTCATTCGACTATAAAATTGCTCCAGCTTCACTCTTCATACACGATTTTATTTTTATGAATAATGTCCGAGTTACATAGACAGGATCGTATATGAAAAAAAAAATTCCATCCTTTTTTGCATAAATGCTTAACCCTTACCGGCAAAACGATGGAGGTGGATGTGGTAATTTTTTTTTTTTTTTTTTGAATATTTTGGGGTCCAATCGGTACAAGGGAATGTTTTTAGAGTATCAACAGTATTCAGTTCTAGTTCCCATTCCATGGTTGACCATCGTCCTGGCCATCGCCATGGAATAGGGTAGGTCGGTGGGTTTATTACGCTTTCCAACTTTCCATTTAAGCAGTTCATTTCGAGTTCACAGAAGCATAAAATGGAAATGTTGTGTGATCTGCATATCAAACAGGTACACCATAATAGGACCATTCAATAGTCCTACAAAAAAATAGAATAAAAACGAATATTTAATAAGAGAGAAAGAGCGCAAAAAAACAAAACACATTTGAAAATCATGCAAAACGAAAAAGGACGATATTCTGAAAAATGGTTAAAAATCGGAGACGGTAAAATTCAAACGAGCACTGGACTCATGTGCATGTCCAAACATAACTGACCCATTAAAGTGGTTTGTACACAAAAAAAAAACCCTAAAAATGGAGAAAAAAAATACTGAACTAAATAAAAGGATACCATTGCTCGACATAAAATTTTCATAAATATTTGAATAAAAATTCATGCAAACGAACATATTTGATGTGATTGAGAATTCAGCTCGGAAATATGGAAAATTTCCCAACTTTTCCTTCTTTTTTTTTTATTGAAAAAACCTTTATTATGGTTATGCCATTTTCGAGGGAAAGAAAAACCTCCCTTATCCCATCACATATGCTAATATGCATGAATGATTTTTAAAAAAATTTCTTCCGTTTTTACCTTTCAGATGAAAATGACAGTGGCGACGAGAATGCGAGTGATCGATGCAAATCGCCAGCATTTATAAGTGACCATTCGTCATCAGCTTTAAATTTGGTAAGTCATATAAATTAGAAAATAATATTTTAAATAAACCAAATTAAATTGAATATAGAAAAAACGTAACAAATAATTATGAATAAATATTGAATAGAAAACGCCACTTTCACCGATTGCACACAGTATACCACCGCCAACGGCATGTACACCGCCACGCGTTCTACCCAATGTCCTCGGATCGCTTTTGATGCAGCGACCATTATCGTTGGCGGGACTAGCGAATTTGTCACCTTCAGACTTTGCCACATTTCAGCAGGCACTTCAGCAACAGGTGTCGATGCAGCAACAATTCCAAAGCTACATTGAAATGATGCGTAGCAGCTCGCTTAACATAAGCAAAGAGGATCCGGCTGCCCAAGTGACAACTGCACAATTCTTGCTACAGAATCAAGTGCAAGCTTTGACACAAGCTGCCCAACAGCTGCAGGCATTGCAGAAGCAACAGCAACAACAACAGCAGCTTAAGAGCAATATCACGTCAACACCGGTCACCAGCAGCCCCCTGCATAGTCCGGCAATTAGTCCGTGCCACCTGAATACGCCCATATCCTTTTCGAATAACAACAGCCACAATCAAACAACGCCGCCGAATACAGCAAGTCTGAATGTGGCCGGAATCCTCACGCCAAATACTCCCGGAAGTGGTGTTCATACCCCGCAAATGTCCAAGCATATGGCCGGTCTGCGACCAATGGAGCCATCGCCAGAGGAGACCACCGATCTAGAAGAGTTGGAACAGTTCGCAAAGACCTTCAAACAGCGACGCATCAAACTCGGCTTTACACAGGGTGACGTTGGCCTGGCCATGGGCAAATTGTATGGCAACGATTTCTCCCAAACTACCATATCACGTTTTGAGGCTTTGAATCTTAGCTTTAAGAATATGTGCAAATTAAAACCGCTTCTACAAAAATGGCTGGAAGATGCCGACCGATCCATATCAAATTCTGGCGGGTAAGTTTGAAAATATTTTCCCATTTAAACTATATTTTCCGAAACCAAAATAATAGTTTTTACTTTTAAAAAAATTTTATCAAATTTTGCTACCGGCAATTTTTACAGACAGTTTTTAGCGAAAATTTTTTCAGAAAATGTTTGCCGGCAATTTCAATGTAGATTTTTTACCAACAATTTTTAACGAAAATGTTTACCGAAATTTTTTACCAACAATTTTTAACGAAATTGTTAACAAAATATGTTTACCAACAATTTTTAACGAAATTTTTAACAAAAATTTATACCCAAATTTTTTACAGACGATTTTTATCAAAAATTTTTACCGAACATTTTTTAACAAATCTTTTACCGGAAATTTTTACCGAAAATTTTTGCCGACTATTATTAACGAAAATGTTTACCAAAACTTAGATTTTTACCAAAAATTTATACCATTAATTTTTACCGAAAGTTTTTATGAAAATTTTTACCAAAAGGTCTTACCGAATCTTGTCTACGAAATTTTTCCCTGGAAATTGTTATCGAAAATGTTTACTGAAAATATTTACCGAAACTTAATTGCGATAATTTTTACCGAAACTTCTTAGCAATAATTTTAACGAAAATTTATACCGAAAATTTTTGCAGACGTGTTTTACCGAAAAATTTAACTGAACATTTGTATTGAAAATGTTTACCGAAATTATTAAGTAAACATTTTTTTACCGAACATTTTTACCGAAAGTTCTTACCAAAAATTTTACTGACATTGTCATTGAAATATCTTACTGACAATTTTCCATAAAATTTTTACTGAAAATTTTCACAGAATATTTTTACCAAAAGTTTTCCCGGAAATAATCGGAAATTCAACTCGAAAAAAGTTGGAGAAAATTTTTTTATTAGTATGCTTTCATCAAAAAACGGAGCAAACATTTTTAATACACATTTTTCACTACAATTTTTGATGTTTTAACCAAAAATTTTTACCTAAACCTTTTCATAAAATTTCTCCAAAAGTATTTACCAATAAATTCTGCTGAAAATGCTTATCTACAATTTTTACCATAAATTTTTACTGAAACTTGTTTCCGGAAATTTAAGCAAATGAATTGTTATGTTCTTTTACGGGCTAGATTTTATTATTTTATTTTTGTTAAGAAAACTATTGCTTACAAAAGTCCTGCTAAAACTGGCACTAAAAATGTTCACTAAAAACTTAATTTACGATTTGTACTGAACTTTATTTCGTTTTAAATATTTTAAAATCATTTCAAATTTTTTTCCAATAAATTCAATCCGTTTGGATATTATTAAATTTTTTTCTTTTTAATTATATAAAAATTTCAATCAATCTAAAAAGTCTAAGTCTCACGCATTTACCTTCATTGTTTTATTCCGAATCAATAGAGTTTTTGATCCAAGCGCTCTCCAAACAACCGTAACGACCCCAGAAATAATTGGCCGCCGAAGAAAAAAACGCACCTCCATTGAGACAGCGGTCCGTGGAGCTCTAGAAAAAGCGTTTATGTTAAATCCAAAACCAACCAGCGAAGAGATTACCCAATTGGCCGATCAACTGTGCATGGAAAAAGAAGTGGTACGAGTTTGGTTTTGTAATCGACGTCAGAAAGAGAAACGAATCAATCCGGCCTTAGACAGTCCAACGGGTGCCAACGGTGGGAGTGAATCACCTTTCATGCTAATGCGTTAAAATCTGCCAATCGGCAATGTTGTTCATGACAGATCGGCGCAAACAAAATTTCGTACTTAATAAAAAAACAGAAACAACAACAACAAAATATTTTAAATAAATAACAGACAAAAAAAATACTGTTCTACTTTTATCCACAGAAAAAAAATTTAAAAAAAATAGCCCAGGTTCGTAATGATTTGGTTTTGTTTATAATTATTATTTTTTATCGATAACAATTTTTATAAATTTGTCATCTTATGAAGAAGACGTTATTTAGCATAATTAATATATATGAAAAAAAAAGAAAATAAAAAAAATTCGTAGCAAAGAGAAATCTTTTTAAATAAAGTCTGAGGTAGTGTTTTATTTATTTTTTAAATCAGTAAATAAGTAAAGTAGTGTATTAATAATAATAGTATAATAAATAAATTATATAAATATAAATAGAATAGAGAAAAACCATAATCTAAAATGTTTATTAATTGCGAAAAGTAAATTCACTAAAATGGTGGAGTTTTCAATTTAAAGTTGGCGGTTTATTTTTATTATTAATTCGAAAATGACCGACATTGCAGCATTTTATGGTAAAAAATTAGTGGAAAAGTTTTCTTTTTTTTCAAACTATTGAAATTAATCTGTTAATATTCGAATTAATTTATTTATAAAATTTTTTTTACCTACATTTCTATGAAGAGTTTTTCTTTTTAAATTTATATTTAAATATTTAAAAAAAAACACACACACACACACACACATTTTAAAAGAAAAGCAATATTTTTAGTAAAAAATAAACCTTTTTTTCTATAAATAATTATTATTTTTAAATCAACCAAAATCTTTTAATATAAAAAAAAAATGGGAAAAAATATTTTAAAAAATTAAAAGAAAAAGGAAAATTTTATTCGAAATGGGAAAGAGCATTAACAAACATGGTCAAATAATAGAAGGAGTGAAGGTACAGAAAAGAGAAAGTCCGATATTTTCTTAATAAACGATGGTGCGGGAACAAGATAGACTTATGAGAGGACGTTTGTCTTTTGCTCAAAAGATCGCTGCTCAATATTGAGGCTGAACGATGAGTATTCACTCACTCAGCTCTGAGTACTATTGTTACTGTTCTCTTGTAAGTATCTGCCTTCCTTCTTATACTCGCTGCTCATAAACGACCGGAGTATATACAGTGTAGTCCATAAAATGTGTAGCAACAAATTTAAATTTTTTAAAAAAATTAATTTTAATTTCTTTTTTCCTCTTTTTGTTTTGATAATTTAAATTTTTTTTTTTTTTTGGTTATTTAAAGAAAATAATACTTGTTAAATTTTATTTTTAATTTTTTTTTATTATTGAAATAACAATTAACAAAATTCTTTTTATTTTATTTAATTACAAAAAAAAAGACAAAACTATTTTTTGGAGAAAAAAATATTTTATAATTAATAATTTTTACAAAATGTCCATACTTTCTTTTTGATTATTGAAAATTAACTTTATGTTATTTGAAGGATGGCGGGGGGAGGGGGGGCTAAGGGGGTCATATCCTGTTCAATTTTTATTTAACTTTAAAATTTATTGTAGAACGAAAAAGATTTAGTTTCTATGTTTTCATAAATATCGCATTTATTACATTAAGAACAGTTATTTAACACATCGTGACATCTGTTGTAATACATTCGCATTAAGAGTAAAAATTGAGAATACTTTTTTTCGGTGTACTTTTAATCAAAATTAGTTATGGAAAATATTGAAAAATGAAATTTTCTCTTTTTTTTGTTATTTATTTTTATAAAAAGGGACCCATTTTTTTTTACAAATAAAAATACTTTTGTCTTTTTTTTTATTAATTAAAAATTATTTTATTTTTTATTTCAATATAAAAGAGAAGGAAAAAAAAACTTAAAAAAAAAAACAATTAAAAAAAAGAAACACTTTTTCACAAAAAATTTTTTTTCAAAATTATTTTACCATAAAATTTGCAAAATAGAAAATTACAAAAAAAAAACAACAATTTTACTTAAAAATAAAAATTGAAAATAAATAAACAAAGATTAAAATTAGAATAATAAAAAAAAAAAAAAAAAAAATTGTATAAAAATAAAGTAATTTTGAAATTTTATTGTAAAATTTTTATATGTATTTTGATGATACGTAATGATTATTATTTTTTTTTTTTTTTTAATTTAATTTTAAATTAATATTATTATGTAAAATTGTATAAAGATAATCGTTTTTATTAGAAATTTATTTATTAAAATATATCAACAAAAAAAAACAACAAAAGGTTATACTAATAATTAATACTAATAATAATAATAACACCTTAAAAATGAATTAAAAAATACAATTTTTTATTGGAATTTAATTTTGCAAATAAATACTAAAATTTAGTTTTTTTTTATCAATGTTATTATTATAATAATTATTAGGATTATTTTTAAAAGTTTTTTTTTTTACATCTACACATTATATTATAATATTATAAAGTAATTAAGATAAGAAATTAGTTAATAGTAAATAATTATTTCCAATAATAATAATTATTTTCATATTTTAGAGAATTTTTTTTTTACATCGAAATTTCTATAGAAAAAAATCAATTATTTTAATTCTAATAAAAATATGTACTTTGTGTCATTGTGTAATCACATTTCTCTTAATCACTTATCTCTAAAGCTCTCTCTTTATTATGTACCCCTTTCTAACATGTCATTCCCTTTTCCCAAACCTTTTTTCAGTTTTTCCTAAGTTTTCCACCTTTTCTAGTTTAGTATTAATTTTAATGTGCTAATTTTTAAGTATCAACAATTTATAAAATAAGTAAAAAAAAAACTTTTGTAATTGATTTTTTTTTCGTAATTTATATAAATAAGAATAGTTAATTTTTTTTTTTTGAAAAAGAAGAAAATTTGTAGAAAAACGGAAATATTGTAATTTTATAATAATGTAATTGTAATGTTTTTTGTTTTTTTTTTTGTTTTTCTATTTAATTGTATGTGTATGAATGACGAATAAATACTGTGATAAATATTTAAAGAATAAATAAAATGATAGTAAAAGATAAAAATCGGTTTCGGTTGTTTTATTAATAAATTTGAAAATATTTCGGACAGATAATAGGGTGAGTATACCATAGTGTTCGGTTTTTATTTGTAATAAGAGAAAAAAATAATTTTTTTAAAAATTTAATCATTTATAAAAATGTTTATCGTATTTTGGAAAAAATAATTTTATTGATTAAAATGCATAACTCTGAGCATGTGAATAAATAATAATTATCTAATATTATTTGGCTAGCAGATACAGAAAAAAATCACCAATCTTTATAAAAAGGTGGAACGAAACCTTAAAAAGGGTGAGTAAAAAGATTAATAAGTCCTAAGCTATATCAACAAGGACGTAGGAAAAAATATTTTTTCTAACTTAAAATTCGAAATAATTAACTTGCAGAACGTCACCAGATACAAAAAATTGGGTTGATTAAACACATTTTTTTTTAAAAAAAGATTAAAAACTGAAAAAAAATTTTAAGGGCCTTACGAATTTATGAGTCTGATTCACATAATTTTTTTTTTTCACTTTTCGATAGACACTTTTAAAATTGGAAATTTTTAAGAAAAGAAATAAATAAATTTTTTGTACTGAAAATTTTTAGAAAAAAAGTTTTTTTTTAATAAAAATTTTTTTTGAGTAAAACAAACAAGATTTTTTAACTGAGAAAATTTAAGAGAAATTTTTTTAAACTTCTTTTTTTTATAAAAGATTTTTTCACATTAAAATTCTTTCTATTAAAAACTGTTTTTTTGCTGGCTGAATTTTTCCCCATTTTTTTCTAATCGACAATATTTTGTTGCTCAATTTTTCTTTATTTTTTTTTTTAAGAAAATATTTTTAACCGGCAGATTATAATTTTTTAGCAGCAATTTTTTTTTGCATTCAAAATTTTTTTTCAAAAACAATATTTTTAGTAATTTCTTTTTTAAGCAAAATTTTTTTTGACATAAAAATATATTTTTTTAATGATGATTTCTAATAATTTTTTTATGAAAATGTACATTCTTAGTGCAACAAACAATACAGGACATTTAGCGATAACAGAAATAGACGAAAAAAATTTTTATGTAGACTAAAAACTTATTTATTGGCATTAATTGTCCAATGCCAATAAATAATTTTTTAGTTTCATTGCCCTTAATTTCGATTTTTTTAACCGAAATTTTATTTTAGAAAAACTTTTCACAAATTTTCTATTTTATTTTACAGGAAATTCTACTGAATCCTTTTTTTGCAGGCCATAATTTTTACTGGCAATTTTGCGGGATATTTTTTTAACTAAAATTTTATTTTATAAAAACTTTCCGCAGAATTTTTTTTTGGTAAAAATCATTTTTTTAAAAGACATTTTTTTCTGTTCCTTTTTTAGTGGCTGCTAAAAATGTCCGTTTTCAGTTTTTATCTTTTAACCTGCATTATTTTTTACTGGAAATTTTACTGAATCCTTTCAAAAAATTGAATGTTTTT
Source organism: Atherix ibis (assembly GCA_958298945.1). Taxonomy (NCBI): domain Eukaryota; kingdom Metazoa; phylum Arthropoda; class Insecta; order Diptera; family Athericidae; genus Atherix; species Atherix ibis. The sequence continues at coordinate 82,352,698 of OY282609.1, forward strand.
TCAAGAGAAGCAAACCCCTTTTCAAAAAAAAAAAAATGTTTTATTGGCACAAATTTTAAGTGGCAATTTTTCAAAACAATTTTAACTGAAATTTTATTTTAGAAAAACTTTTTCCAATTTTTTTTAAAGGACATTTTATTTCTGTGCCTTTTTTTGAGGCTGTAAAAATGTTTATTTAACATGCATTAGTTTCTAATGAGAAATTTTACTGAATTCTTTTTAAAAATAAATAATTTTTTTTAACAGACTAAACATTTTTTTATTGGCTATAATTTTAAATGGCAATTTTGCGGGATGTTTTTAACTAAAATTTTATTTTATAAATACTTTTTGAAATTTTTTTTAAAATTTTAAATCTTTTTTTAAAGGACATGTTTTTCTGTGCTTTTTATTGGCTGTCAAAAATATTGGTTTTTTTGTTTGTTTTTTTTCTTTTAACTTGAATTGTTTTTTATTGGAAATTTTACTGAATCCTTTTTAAATTAAAAAAATTCTTCTAAGAGAATCTAATCCCCTTTTGACTAAACAATTTTTCATTGCCGCTAATTTTAACTGACAATTTTGCGGGATTTTTTTATTTTAGAAAAACTTCTTCCAAATTTTCTTTTTTATTTAAAATTATTTTTTTTAAAGGACTTTTTTTCTGCCCTTTTTTTGGCCTGTCAAAAATATCTTTCTTTTTGGTTTTTTCTTCTAATATGCATTATTTTTTTACTGAATCCTTTTTTAAAATAAAATATTTTTAAGAGAAAATTTATTAAATATTTTCTATAAAAAAAAAGAAAAATGCTCCGAAAAGTATTTTTTTTATTAATGAAAATTTTCCCTTTTTTCAGAACTCAAAATGTTTACTTGAAAACAAAATTGAAAAAATTTCTTAAAAAAAAATATTTTTCAAAAAGGAAACCTCTTTTTTTGTCCCTTTTGAAAATTATTTTTTGATGATCCTTTTTTCTTAGTGCTTTGTTTTTTTTTTCTTAATTATTCAAAACTCTATTATTCTCACCGTAACACATGATACTCGTTTATAAAAAGCAAGAACGTTTAATATTCCCTAAGCTAATTTAGGTAAAAATCACTTGCAACTTATTTGTTGGAAATGAGTAAGAATCTCTATTCACATACACCTGACCATGTACAGTATCTGCTCCATAAAGTTTTAATCAATTTCAAATGGAAATTATTCCATAACAGAAAAACTCCATGAAATATTTCGCTCACGGTGGAATCGCATCAAATCGAAATGGTCCTCATAACAAGTAGAGACGCAACTTATTAATGAGAGCAACAACGTGCCGTGCCGAACAAAATTATTATTAGTTGGGATCCTCTATGGGGTAAGGAAGGTATGCTTCAGTCGGCTGTGGGGATACTTTGAATTGAAACTGAGTACAAAGTGGAAAGGGAGTTCCCTTCTCGAAGTAGTCATCATTTTCATTTTTATTATTATTCTTATATATTTTTCTTTTTTTGGGGTGAATATAAATAGACATAATCAGAAGGTGTGTATGTATATCCATATCCACAATTAAGAAAAGACAGGTTCTTCCTATAAATGAGTTGACGGGTTCTTACCATTTTTCAGGATCCAAAGTGTTCTTCTTCTTCTAAATCATGTCCTGCTATTCACGCTTTTAATGATATTCAACCCGTAAACTCGATGTCGTTTATCTTTTTAGTGACTGCACATTCACATAATAATTGCCAAACATGAACATGTCTATACGAATATGAGAAGCGGAATACCCTTTTGGAATATTATTGTTCGAGTGCCACCATAAAAGCCAATTTGTTCTTCGTCTTGTGCGTCTGGTTCTTTTTCCATCTTCGAGCAAAGCGAAGTAAATGAGCACGAAATCTCTAGACAAGAAACAATTCTTATCATATAAGAGCAAGTCCTTTATCGGGTACTACTTATCACCTACTTACCACCCCAATAGTCAGCGAATATTGTAACAATAAAAAAGGAGGCGAAAAATAACAAACCAAAAACAACTCTTCTCTCATCTCTCGGCAAAATTATTCGTTTTTCTTTACAAATTCTGATAATAACTATGGGCAACTTGTATAAACAGTGGTACACCCTAAAAAGATAGGAAAAAAAATAAATACGTTCACAGAGGGGTAGGGGGGAGGGGATGAGAAAAACCATCCCCCTACTGACCAGTAAGTACAAAACTCTGCCTTTTCTCATACCGAAAAATGTTTTGCAAAATAATCTCCTCACCAAAAACAGAAAAAAATTCCTGTTGTGTTAGGAGTGTGTTGGCTTTGTGCATGTATGTGTATAGTCAATATATGAAGAGCATTGTTGGCTAAGTAGTTTGCAATTATAAATATAAGAAAGTTAAGTAAAACGTGCAAAGAATATTACGATGGCCATCATCGTCACCAGCGCACACACCATCGTCGTCATCATCAAAGTCGCCGTTCTCATCGTCCTTATACTCATCCCCATCGTCATCATTATATAGTGTGCAGTATAAAAGAATTGCTCTAACCGAAGTAGTAGCTTTCATCTTTGCACAAAATATAAAAAAAAAAAATTACTCATCATAATAACCTAATGTGGATAAAAATGGTGAATACTCATAAGAGGATGTTACCCGTTACCGAAGCTGGATGACTGGACGGGCGAGAACTGGACTATATGATAGTCAGGATTCATGCTCGTAAGTAATGCAAGACGTTCAACAGATCCAAAACGAAACATGGAAAAAGTTTTCCAATTTTTATTCGAACGATGGCAACAGCGACGGCGACCGGCCATAATCTTTGCACAAACTAAAATTGATGTCATTGACTGATAACACAAAACTTTACCTTTTTAGTTGTTCATCTTTATTATTTGTATACAGAGAGACAAAAAAAATACCTTCCTCCAACCCCCCTCTTCTCCCCTTCTACCCCGTATATTACAGTATCCCATCGGCACTTATTAATTAAGAGAAATTTGGATTTTTTCTAAATCAAAAATCAGTTTTTAGAAAAAAATATTCGTTACACTATTTTTTGCACTTGTTTTAAAAACATTTTTTTTTGTTTTAGTGGAGAAAAAATTATTGTTTTTAATATTAATGAGAATTTTTAATCTTAGACTATTGATTTTTGGGAGGGGATACATATTTTTTTCTAACTCGAAATGGGGTTGATAGTGTTCCCAAGATCAGACAGAAAGTTTTAAGAAAAAACTCTATTGAAAAAGGACTCTTTTTTCAATTAGTTTTTTTTTTTGCTTAATACTTTTAAATAAATCTAAAAGTTATTATCCTTTGAAAATAATTTTATATAATTTTTTGCCCCCAAAAAAATATCCCTTTTATAGAAAATTTATTTTTATGAGCACTTATCAATTTTTAACAATGGCTACGCGCGTGTTTTGAAGACCTATTTTTTAGACCTAAAAACACATCAATTTTTAACAATGATTTTCTGACCTAAAAGCACTTATCAATTTTTACCAATGGTTTTCTGACCTAAAAGCATTTATCAATTTTTAACAATGGCTACGCGCGTTTCTAGAAGACCTATATTTCTGACCTAAGAGCACTTATCAATTTTTAGTAATGGTTTTCTGACCTAAAAGCATTTACCAATTTTTAACAGTGGTTTTCCTGACCTAAAAGCACTTACCAATTTTTAACAATGGTTTTCTGACCTAAAAGCACTCATCAATTTTTAACAATGGTTTTCTGACCTAAAAGCACTTATCAATTTTTAACAATGGCTGCACGCGTGCCTTGAAGACCTATTTTCCTGACCTATAATTCGATTGACACGTACCGTTTTAAAAGGTCAAAAGAAATGACGTGGAAGTAAACATACATTGGCGTTTGTCCATCTAATGAGAAATAGAAGATTCGAATAAATCTTGGGCCTGCTATCCCTTTAGTCTTCGATGAGTTTTTAGTCTTGGGGAAAGGCAACATTAAGATCATGTGGGAATTGACTATTTTGCGGAAAACCATGAATTCTAAGGACCGGTTTGGTAGAATCCGAAAGTCTCATTATTCCACAAGTCTAAATTGGTTTTATAATAACGTTGTTGATTAAAATTATGGTATAAATATTAGATGGGTTGACAAGGATATAAATAGTGATTGAGGGGCTGGGAAACTCAAGGAATCCTTTTTTCATACAAAAACTCTGTGATGAATAGAGGGACTTTTTCCTCGTAGAGCATCTAAATCGAAGAACCCTATTTTCTGAGTCATTCCAAAACTTCGCTGATGCGCAAAAACATTTTTTTTCAATCTTCCAAGAATTCACACAAAAGCTTCAATATCAACCGACAGAGTTTTCGAAACAAAAAAAGCCTTTATATTTCACTTATTAATTAGTTAAATTAACGGGAAAGCCTATATTTTTACTAACCTAAAGTGGCAAACGACCGAAACTCCCCAATTAAGACTAGATCCAAAACTTCCCAATTAAGACTAAAATAAAATAAATTTTTTCTATGAATTAACTAACAACCGTCCCCCGAGGTCCTTCCAAAAATTATTTCCAACATAAATATAGCGGAGGTTCTTCATAATTTCTTTACTATATAAACAAAATATGAGTAAAACACTCTTCGACAAACAATATTTTTAAGGGTCAAATTTTCTTCGTAGTACGTGCAAAAATGTCTTCTTCTCACCTACATTTTTTTTTCATAAAAAAGGGTTCACAAAATTTTTTTATTACTACGTAATTAAATAAGGAGACATACGAATTTATAGTAAATTTTTACTAAAATTGATTGAGTTTCAAATTTAGACCAGATCACCCTGTGAAGAAACTTTTCTTTCTGACCTAAAGATTTTTTGTGCAAAAAAAAATCACCTAATTAGACTGTGCTTCGTCTTTAAAAAAATACTTTAAAACGCATTAAATTAAAGTAGCACATAACAAAACAAATTCACTGAGACCTAAGGCTGGACCTACAAAGTTAGGTCACTCAAAAGTAATTGGAAAATTTAACTCTTTTTTGTGTTTTAACAATTTAACTATGAATCCTAAAGTTTTAGAGCATTTTTTTTCCTTGGTTACCGAAAAGTCCTTGTAGGACCTATGAATTTTTATCACCACATTATGATGTTGATACTCACAAAAAAATTATATCTTTAAACTTAAATTTAATTCACAAATGCTAAAATTTCCACATTCAAAATAAGTCGCCATATTGGGAACAATATTTCATGTGACCTAACTTTTGGCAACACCCTCCAAGACCTTCAAAAAGAGGCTAGGTCGGTTTAATTAAAGTCCATATGCTCTTAAGTAAAAAAAATTATAATTTAAAAGTTTGCCAAAATCCAAAAAAAATGCGTTGACATACAAACTTGTAGGTCTCAATAGCTGCGTATGGATTTTTAGGTCAGAAAATTTGTTGAAAAAGCTCACTTAGACCTACAAGATTAGACTGCGCCATATCTTTAAAAATCCTTTAAAACGCATTAAATTAAATTAGTACATAACAAAAAAAAATAATTTTCGTATCCAAAAAATTCAGTCAGACCTAAGGCTGGACTTACAAAATTAGGTCACTCAAAAGTGATAGATAATATAATTTTTTTTGTGTTTTAACAATTTAACCATGAATTTTAAAGTATTAGAGCACGTGGAGAGCATTTTTTTTGTTACCGAAAATTCACTCAAGACCTACGAATTTTGATCACCATATTCTGATCCCGATACTCAGAAAAAATTATATATATAAACTAAAAGTCAGTTCATAAATACTAAAATTTCCAAATTTAAAATAGGTCACCATATTAGGAACAATTTTTCATGTGACCTAATCTTTGACAACACCTTCCAAGACCTACAAACAAAATTAAAAATAGTCGGTTTAATTAAAATTCATATGCTCATAGGTAAACAAATTCTAAAAAACACGCTGACCTACAAACTTGTAGGTCTCAGTAACTAACTGCGCATGGAATTTTAGGTCAGATAATTTCTTTCTGATCTAAAACTCCATGCACAATTACTAGGACCTACAAATTTAAATAATTTATCTTTTGCACAAGATGTTTGTGATCTGTTGCAATTCTGAAAAAAATTTATTGCCTCCTTATTCTCATCTTCTTTCAATTAAAAATAAAAATCAGCAATAATTCAAAAATAAATGCTAAAAATTCATAATCATTTTGAGAATACGTTTAAGACAAAGAGTAAAAAAAATAAAAAAGTACATTTGCACAAGAGAGTTCCTTTTGAGATAATATCCAACAAACTTGGAGTATTAATATGATCAGAAGAAGTACCGTGTCATGCCATCAATTAAAACTTAATCGTTGTCATCTCATGTGTCTCATGATCAAATTTCACGCTTCCATTCACAATTCGCACTCGAAACACATCACATCACCGATCGTGCTATTATCATCTTCACTGATCACAAAACATCCTCACTCGATCGTTTTTGTCATCGTTATCACTATCGTCTGTCCCAGAGTCGCGTCACATCAGCGTTATGGCTTGGTTTGTGCAATTGCAGTTATCTGAGTTTAGTGTTGATTATGGGAAATAAGAAGCAGAAAGTTTTACCTGCCATTACGAGTGAAATTACCTTTAACTGATGTTCTTTACTGTTTCTAATAATTTCATAACAACAACACGACACAGCATTGCCAATATTCTAGTTTTATGCAATGTGACGCTTTCGGCATCATTTATGGTTTAAAATATTTTAATTCTATTGCATTTTATTTACCTAATCTTCCCAAATACCACCTTATCCACAGCTCTTCAGTAGCTAATTGCTTTCGTAATGATTGAGGCTGAAAAATTTTAAATTCAAAATTTCGCTTTTATCAATAGTAAAAAATCTTTTTACCCAAACAACATTAACAACCGATTGTAAAATCGTGCAAATTTTATTGAGGGTAGGGGGGCCTGGTGGGATTTGCATTTGCAATTGCCATAATCCTAATTAGAATAACGCAATATCTGCTGAAGACCCAAGCTTCGTGGGCAACCAACCAGCCGACGCCGGTTTGAGGATTGCTAATTCTTGTCGGGGCGAATGTCTCACACAGTCTAGCAAGTGTGACGGAATTTAATATTTCTCATCATCGTCTTGGATTGTAAGACATGCAAAATTGATATTAATTCACGGAATTTCAAAATTAGATGCAATATGCAAGTTTCCGACAAACATAACTAGAGGGGGGGAAAACGAACAAAGGAAGCGAAAACCAAATTAAAAACAATACAGCGTAGCCTCTAATTTGCGTAAACCAGTGACAGATTAGATGCAATTCAGTGCAGTTTATTTTTTATTCACTTCGCTTTCTATGCGGTTCGGTTTCAGTTGCATTCTTGTTGTTTGAATGCGTTCCGGCCCATCGTCAATATCACTGTACGCGGTGGTTCCCCCTCAACTACCCTCACAAAACGGTACAATCTTGTCACTGGGCACGATAAACTTTTTTAAATTTAATAATTTTTACACTCGTCGAGTGTTGGCCTGTCGCCTACCAAAGTCATCTCAATTAGCATCTACTGCACTGAGACGAAATTCAATCTGCGAACGCGATGTCAATGCCGATCATTATATGGGAATAAGATGAACAGGAGTAAGTAAATAAGACGAGGGCCAGCAGAGACCAACGAATGGGGTAGTTCATGCTAATTTCTCGAAAAAGCTGAATTGGTTTCTCTTCTATGCAATGCCGACAATTAATAGTCGTAGTTGTTTTTTCCAAAGCCTTCCTCAGCTGTAGGGAATTAATGAATTATGCTCTACTAGAGAAAAATACCCTCCAAACCGTCTATAGAATAGCCACGAAGATTAATTTCAATTAATTGCACTCAATCAGCGTTGACGAGTTTTTAATTGCACGCATTCGAATGTCATATGCGACTATCTTCAGTTTTGGTCTGTAAACATTTTAGCAGCTGGCTTAGCTTAGGTCTTATGTGGTATGGGAAGTTGCCGTCTTTTATTTAAAAGGAAATATGCAAAAACCGTGTAAATGCAAATTTGTTTTAATAATTTTTTTTCGATAGTAGGTGTTTAGTCAAAAATTTACCAAAAATCTCAAAAGAGCAATTTGATAGTTAAAAATTTATTTAAAAAAACTTAATTAAACAAAAGGGCAGATGTTAAAAGTTACTGACCGATTATTTCCTATTCCGATTTATACTATTTCCCATTCAGCAATTAATATTTTATTTAGAAGTTCAAATAAATTAAAAATTAACTAAATATTGAAATACGTAGTAACGAAAATAATAAATTCTAGTCCGGAAAAATTTTTTAGGCTCAAAATTTTGGCAACCTAACTGGTTGTGATTTAATTTCGTGTATAACTAATTTCAGTAGGTCAGTCTCAAAATTTTAATAACCTAACTGGCTGTGACCTAATTTCGTCTATAACTAATTTCAGTAGGTCAGTCTCAAAATTTTGGCAACCTAACTGGGTGTGACCTAATTTCGTGTATAACTAATTTCAGTAGGTCAGTCTCAAAATTTTAGCAACCTAACTGGCTGTGAACTAATTTCGTGTATGACTAATTTCAGTAGGTCAGTTTCAAAATTTTAGTAACCTAACTGGCTGTGACCTAATTTCGTGTATAACTAATTTCAGTAGGTCAGCCTCAAAATTTTAGCAACCTAACTGGCTGTGAACTAATTTCGTGTATGACTAATTTCAGTAGGTCAGTTTCAAAATTTTAGTAACCTAACTGGCTGTGACCTAATTTCGTGTATAACTAATTTCGACTTCGCACTCTGCATGGCGCCAATCGGAAGGTTAAAAAAATATTGACAGTTAAGATAGAATTTTGGAAAACTGAATGATTATGACCTTATTGCGTGTGCAAGAAAATTCGGACTTTAAATTATGAATGGCGCCAAACAGAAGATTAAGGCCGATGTTGAGCTATTTTCATTCGGAAAAAGTTATTTATGGTCAAAGTTGGTCAACTAGACTAAATTAGGAGCCTGAGAAATTGTGTCCTGATTTTTTGAGTAAAAAAATGTAAACTTCGCACTGTTGTGGGAAACTAATCAGAAGCTCAAGGATCATGGTGACCTATTTTCATTTAGAAAAAAATATTTGTGGTCAAAGTAAGTCAACCAGACTAAATTAGGAGCCTGAAAAATTATGTCCTAATATTTTGAGTAAAAAAATTTAGACTTCACACTTTTGTCGGGAGCTAATCAGAAGCTCAAGGATCATGCTGACTTATTTTCATTCAGAAAAATTTATTTGTGGACATAGTAAGTCAACCAGACTAAATTAGGCGCTTAAAAAAATTGTGACCTAATTTTTGGTGGAAAAAAATTTAGACTTCACACTTTTGTGGGAAGCTAATCAGAAGCTTAGCGCACATGTCGACCTAGTTTCATTCGGAAAAAGTAATTTAAAACCAAAGCAGGTCAACCAGACTAAATTAGGAGCCTGGAAAATGTTGACCTAATTTTTTGTGTAAAAAAGCTTACACTTCACACATTTGTGGGGTGCCAATCAGAAGGTCAGGCAGGACTCATGCCGACCTTTTTGGCATTCGGAAAATTTATTTATGGTCAGAGCAGGTCAACTAAACTAAATTTAGAGCTTGAAAAATTATGACCTAACATATTTGTAGGGTGCCAATCAGAAGGTTAGGGGTCATGTCGTCCTATTATTATTCATAAAAGATTATTTTTGGTCAACCAGACTAAATTAGAACCCTAAAAAATTGTGATTAGCTCATTTTTGTACAAAAAAAATTTAGATTTCACATATTTGTGGGGTACTAATCAAGGTTAAGAAGGACTCATGCTGACCTATTTGCATTCGGGAAAAAAAATTTGTGGTTAAATTAGATTAGAGTAAAAATTTGAAAACCTGGATAGTTGTGACCTAATTTTGCTTGAAGAAAATTTAAACTTTAAATGAAAATTTGGAAACCTTAATAGTTGTGACATAATTTCGAGGATAAAAAAATTTGGACTGCAACAATTGCGCATAGCGTCACTCGCAGAAAATTTATTGTAGACAAATTAGGTCAAAAATATTTTTTTTATGCAGGAAATTTATTTGTTGACAAAGTACTTCGGTCATATTAAAAATTTAGACGTCTGAAAAATTGTGACCCAATTTTATGAATAAGAAAATGCCAATCAGTAGATCTAGGCTTATGTTGACTTAGTTTTATACAGTAAAACAATTCTTTTCGGTCAAAGCAGGTTAGTCAGACTCTTAATTTAGAAGCCTTAAAAAATTATAACCTAATGTTTTTATTTTTTTTAAATGTTTGCCTTTAAACTTTTGCATGGCGGCAATTGAAAGATCTCAAACTCATTGCAAACCATTGTCACGTCGAAAAAACTATTATTTTAAAAATCACGTCCAAATCAATAACAAAAAATCAAGATGTTTGTCAATTAAACCTTTTCTGATAAACTATCTGTTTTCAAGTATTTTGCCATCAACTAAAATCAGATGACGTTAATAATTTTAATATGCAAATGCTTCTACGTATAATTTATGAAACTACTTTGTTATTAAGAAATTTTTCACTGTTTTCGAGGAACAAGAAATGAAAACCATTTTTTTTTGAAATATTAATTTCTATGCTGATAGGTCGCCAGTTTTACTATAAATTAATCCAAAGGTTCTAATGAACATTCCATGATTATTTCCAAGAGTTCATGTTTATCGCAAAACTACCTACCAACATTGTTGATATTGACTTATAGTATTTTTCAGAAGGTTAAAATACGTATAAAAATGATAATTCCGTAAATACGAGTACAATTTCTTATACGCTTTTTGTTTGTCTGAGTTCGTTTGATCCACTTTAGTTAGTAGCAGAATGTTGGGGATAGAAAATGTACAAATGCCATGGAACTGGGAATGGAATATGCTCCTCCCCTATTCGCCAGGGGACTCAATAAGATGAGCTATAAATATTCATAAATTTATCTGGCAACAAAAAAACTAGCAAATAAAAATTATTGGAGGGCTTTATACGTTTTGTATGCAGAGGAAAGGTCCAAGGATGCTTTTCTAGCAAATCGCAAGGAAAAAAAATACGATGATAAACTGAGACTCTGCCCTTGGATCGTAATTGTATTCAAGAAAAAGCAGAATAAATATAAGAAATCAAATAAGAATAAAGTGAGAGAAATTGTAATTTTTTTTCTTCTGCAGGTTACATGAGAATAAGTTGGTAAGGAGGACTGGGCAAGATTTGTTCGATTCGTTGAAATAAGAATTCGAATAAAATGTCAAGTCAATATTAGTTGGTTATCTCAGCTTTCTTAGTAGAATGAATATACCTCTTTGCAGAGGATCCACCTTCAGTTAATCTACTATTTTTAAAGATAATGTCGGAGGAGTGGAGTGGTTTGGGACTGTTTGAAGAGTTTTTTTTTTGCTGGGTATCACAGTTCTATGAATAAGAATAATAAGCACAAAGTTCATAAAGTCAACTTTATGCCAAAAATACGTAAATTTTAACATAAAACTGACTAAGGTTTACCAAACTCATTTAGTAAAAATACGTCCACTTAAGATTCGTTCAAACAAAATTTGTTCAGTAAAAATTTGCTTAGTCAAATTGATTGTCAGGAAAAATAATTATCAGTAAAAACCGCTGACAGCAGAAATTTTGTCAGCAAACATATTTGTCAGAAAAATCATTATCAGTAAAATTTGCTGTCGGTAACAGTCCGAAAAATTTGTTGTCAGTAAAAATTTTTATCAGTAAAAATAATTAGCAAAAACTGCTGTCAGCAAAAATATTTTAGGGTCGAAAATGCTGTTAGCAGATATTTTGTTAGTTAAAATATCTGACAGCAAAAATATTTGCCTGTAAAAATAATTATCAGTAAAAATTGCTGCCAGTGAAACAATGTGTCAGTAAAAATTTCTGTCAACTGAAATTTTGATAGTAAAAATTAGATTTTTGTCAGCAAAATTATTTATCAGTAAAAAAATTTTCAGCAAAAATGAGTATCAGTAAAAATTGCTGTCAGTAAAATAAAATTATCAGCAAAATTATTGTCTACAAAAATTTTGTCAGTCAAAATTAGATTTTTTGTAGCAAAAATGTTTGTCAGTAGAAATTTTGTCATTAAAAATTGTTATCAGTACAAATAATTATCAGTAAAAATTTGCTGTCAGCATAGTTATTTGTCAGTACAAATTGCTGCCAGCAGAAATTTGGTTAGTAAAAATTAGATTATCTCAATAACATTATTTGTCAGAAAAAATAATGGTCACTAAAAATTGCTGTCAGTGACACAATTTGTTATTAAAGTCACTAAAATTGTTGTCAGCAAAAATATAAGTAAGTGAAAACTTATATTGGTAAAAATATTTGTCCGCAAAAATATTTATCAATAAAAATGGTTGTCCGCAAAAATTTTGTTAGTAAAAATAAGATTTTTATCCGTAAAAATATTTGTCAGCAAAAACACTTGTCAGTAAAAATATTTGTCAGCAAAAATTGCTCAGCTGTCAGCAGAAATTTTTTTAATTAAAAATGAGATTTTTGTCAGTTAAGATTAAGTCTTCAGTAAAATTATTTGTCAGCAAAAATAATTATTAGTAAAAATTACTGTCAGTGAAACGATTTATCAATAAAAATGTTTGTCTCTGAAAATTGTTGTCAGCAAAATATAAGTAAGTAAAAATTAGATTTTCGTCAGCAAAAATATTTGATAGTAATAATTGCTGTCAGCGAAACAATTTGTCAGTAAAAATTGCTATCAGCAGAAATTTTGTTGGTAAAAATTATATTTTTGTCAGTTAAAATTTTTGTCAGCAAAAATACTTATCAGTAAAAATATTTGTCAGCAAAAATATTTGTCACTAAAAATTGCTGTCAGCAGAAATTTTTTTAGTTAAAATGAGATTTTTGTCAGTAAAGATTAAGTCTTCAGTAAAATTATTCGTCAGCAAAAATAATTATTAGTAAAAATTACTGTCAGTAAAACGGCTTATCAGTAAAAAGGTTTGTCACTAAAAATTGTTGTCAGCAAAAATATAAGTAAGTAAAAATTAGATTTTCGCCAGTAATTATGTTTGTAAGTTTGCTATTAGTGGAAATTTGGTTGGTAAAAATTATATTTTTGTCAGTAAAAATTTTTGTAAGCAAAAATAATTGTCAGTAAAAATTATTTTTAGTAAAACAATGTCAATAGAAATGTTTATCAGCAATAAAAAGTAAATTAAAATTTTTATCAGTAAAAATCTTTGTCAGCAAAAATTTTTGTCTTTAAAATTTGCTGTCAGTAAAACGATTTGCGAGTAAAAATATTTTTCAGCAAGAATATTTGTCAATAAAAATTGTTGTCAGCAGAAATTTCGTTTGTAAAAATTAAATTTTTGTCCGTAAAAATTTTTGTCAGCAAAAATATTTGTAAGAAAAAATAATTATAAGTAATAATTCTGTCATTTAAATTTAATTTGTGTAGAAATATTCTTAGTTAACAAGTCATCATTAAAATTTTTGTCAATAAAAGGAATTGTTTTTACTGTAAAAAACAAAATATTTTGACTGTATAGCAATTCCTCATATAAGTTAACGTTTTGAACTTAATTAAATAATCGTTCACTCTTTAATAATATTTATTTTGTGGACCACAAACTACCAATTTTCGCTACACAATCCGCACTTTGTTGTTCAAAACAAAACATGTAATTCGCGACCAAAAATATTTGCAATTCATTCATTCAACTACGAAAACATAATATTTAAGGTTCCCCGGTTGGTTTATTAGAGTAATTTTCTGAACGCATTAAAAATTCACAAGCTCCACCAATGGTTTTTTTTAAAAAAAAAAAAAAACACTTTATTTTTGTTGCTGATATTCTTGGCGAGCGCCACAATTATTTTCCAATCCCATTGCGAGTCCATCCTAGTCCCTGTTTCGGTTCACATCTGTCCACAGCTCCACAGCCCCACTGTTCCACGGTACAGTCACCAATTAATAATACAGTCTCGGATATCAGAACATGCCTTCGATAATATTTCATTTTGTCATTCGATACTAATTGATAGTTGTGAATGTTGATCGTAAATCATTGCTGCTTAATTTCGAGTCGATGTGAATTTCGTTTTGCTAGCTGGGCTCGTTCAGTTTTGTCTGCGGCTGGAACACTTCATTATGCAAATCGCTCTGGACACTGTACACCAGTTCGATTGGCACACGTTCGGATATTTTCACTATCGTAGACTGAGGTTTTCGTTTTATTTTTCTGTTTATTTAAAGAAAAAAAAAAACACCAGATAAATTCTAATTAAAATCATTTTAAATAATTGGAAAAGAAAATATTTCTAAGCTCAATGGAAGGAAACGGTCCCAATCCCCTTAGCAGAAGCAGAGTTTTCGTATTTGAAATTCATTCCGAAGTTAAAAGGATCAATTTGTCTGGTGTCAAGTCATGTGGAAAACCGCATAATACCGAATTTGTCTACACAATAAGAAATTATATCGAATAATTTCACAGTGCACCTGGTAATCGAAATGCGGGGGAAGATAATCGTGGACAATCGTAGAAACTACACAGTTACCAGTCTGCCCATGTGCGTTATTTACCGAAACCAGGATAAATGATAGAAATTTATGAATTATGCTTACACGTATTGTCATTGACTATTTAAATGGAAATTTTAACTGCATCGAAAATGCGTACTCTTCAAATTGACCGAGTAGAAAAGAAGGGAAAGCTTACAAAAGGTCTCACACTGAACGGGATATGACTGGTGGTCTTCAAAATCACAAGAATTAATAGGGATGAAAAAAAATCTTTTAAAACATTAAATTATCGTTTATTCTCTTCGTAAAAATTTAAGTGTTTAACCTTAAAATTTTTAGGGCTAAATTCAATTAAAAAGAAAATTGCAGTAAAATTTAAATTTTTTTTTTTTTTGGATTCGTGAGAGTAAATTTAAAAACAAAAAATAATTGGTAAAAAAATATTTTACTGACTAGAATGGAAAATTATCGGTGATAACAAGCGTTTGGAAACAATTACTTTGTCAATTTTTTATTGCTCGTTGAAAACCGAAATTAATTTGTGCTATTTTTGTGGGTAGAAGTCGATAAAGGAGACCAATTCGAAAAGCACGCAATACACAACATAAAACCACAAATAAGAAAATTTTCAAATCAATTATTTTTAGTTTCAATCAATTTTCTACTCACAAAATGGTAAAATGTCGAAATAATGCGTTTGATTAGTAGCGTTTGACGATAGCAGGTGCAATATGGAAAATATGAATTGAGACTGGTAAATTGTGGGAAAAAATTCGATTTTTTTCATGAGGTTTTGCCATTGCCACACTATGGATAAAAATAGTAAGTGGATCAAATGAAAAGTGTTGAAAAGGTAAGGTAATCGTGAATAAATTGTGCTTTAAGATAATTATTTCTAACATGCATGGTTCGATTTAATCGAATCGAAATTAATTTATTTGAAATTGTTGATTTTTACTAACTTTTATTGATTTATTTATAAATGAAAATAATATTGATGTATTAAAATCAGTTAAAATTGAGTTGTAAATAGAATCAATTTTACGCAAAATTATATCAAAGATTTACTGTCAGACAAAAAATACAAAAAAAAAACTCGCCTGAAGAAAACATGCTTTGTCAAATAGGATTATTTACAAATAATATTTTAACTGAAAACATCTTTTTCTGAAAAATTTTTTACTATAAAATTTTTATTGTCTAACATTTTTATTAATAAACATTTTTACTGACCACGATTTTTGCTGACAACAATTTTCAGTCACAAAGAAATTGACTGACATCATTTTTGCTAACTACAATTTGTGCTGACAGCGTTTTTACAGACTAAATTCTTGGTATTACCAATTTTTGCTGATAAATATTTTTACTGACAAATATATTAGCTGACAAATATTTTCGCTGACAACAATTTTTAATTTTTAAATATTTTTACTGACAAATATTTTTACTGCCAAAATTTTTACTGAAAACACATTCTGACAATAATTTTCAGTTACAAGCAAATTTACTGACAACATTTTTATTGCCCACAATTTTTGCTGACATTATTTTTACAGACGAAATTCTTGGTAGCAGCAATTGTTGCAGGTTAAAATTTTTTCTGACAAATATTTGCGCTGACAACAATTTTTGGTTGTAAAAATTTTCACTGACAAATATTTTCGTTGACAATAATTTTTAATTTTTAAATATTTTTACTAATAAATATTTTTACTTCCGACATTTTTACTGAAAACATTTTTTTTGGCTAGCATTTTTATTGACAAATTATTTTTGTTGACAACAGTTTTCAGTTACAAGCTAAATTGACAGACAACATTTTTATTGGCCACAGTTTTTGCTGGCAGCATTTTTACGGACCAAATTCTTGTTGGCAGCTATTGTTGCATGTAAAATTTTTTGCTGAGAATTATTTTCGCTGACAAAAATTTTTAATTGATTAATATTTTTACTGATAAATATTTTTAGTGACACAAATTTTTACAGAAAACATTCTTTTTTAAATATTTTTGCTCTCGACAATGTTTAGTTACAAGTAAATTTACTAACAACATTTTTACTAGCCACAATTTTTTCTGACAGCATTTTTACAGACGAAATTCTTGGTAGCAACAAATTAAGCTTATAAAAATTTTTACTAATACCAATTTTTAAAGTCGAAAATTTCCACTGATAAAAATTTTTACTGACAAACATTTTTACTAACAAAATCTTTACCTGACGATCATTTTTACTGAAAAATTTTTTTACTGTCAAACAATTTTACTGATAATGATATTTATTGACAAATTATTTACTAACAAATACTTTACTGATAAGAATTTTGTTTGGCAAAATTTTTACTGGACATTTTTTTTACTGGAAAGATTTTGTGCTAACAAATTTTTTGCTGCCAAAATTTAGATGAACCAATTTTTTACTAATAACAATTTTTGCTGATAAATTATTTTGCTGACAAAAATTTTTACTAGCAACGATTTTTTGCTGACAAACAAACAAAGGTTTTACTGACCTTAATAAATATGGCAAAATTTTTACTGAGAACAAATTTGGCTGACAACAATTTGGGCTGACAACAATTTTTCTGTCAATATTTTTACTGTCAATATTTTTACTGACCAACTTTTAACTAACAACAATTTTTATTAACAATCATTTTTACTGGTAAATTTTTTTACTGATAAAATTTTTGGTGGCAACAATTTTAACTGACAACAATTTTACTGATAAGTATTTTTTTTGGCAAAATTTTTGCTGGACATTTTTGTTACTAAAAATATTTTCTACTGACCAATTTTTCTGCTGATCACATTTTTAATGACAACAATTTTTACTGACGAATTTTTTGCTGACAAAATTTTGACGGTCCAATTTATTACCGACAACAATTTCTTCTGACAAATTATTTTACTGACCAATTGTTTACTAACCTTAATTATTAATGATAAAATTTTTGCTGACAATACTTTTTACTGTTAATATTTTTACTATCAATACTTTTACTGTCAATATGTTTACTGACTTATATTTTTACTAACGACAATTTTTTCTGGTAAAAATTTACACTGACGAACAAATTTACTGCCAAATTTTTTTACTGATATGATTTTTGCTGACAACAATTTTATTGACTAAAATTTTTTCTGACAAATTTAATTTTCTAAAAAAAAATTTTATTAACAAAGTTTTGACTGACCAATTTTTTTAAAAATCTATAAATAATGAAAAGTACAGAAGTTCATATTTGACAACTACAAATTTTCTCTTATTAGTTTTTATAAATAAATAATCAAGTTCATTTTTAAATTCATAAAAAAAAATTCAAAAATAAAAGAAAATCAATATTTTATACTTTTTCAAATATAAAAGTCCACTTTTAAAGTTAACAAAAAATAAAAACTATTACTTTTCTTCCATTCAATTTATAATATCGTAAATAAAAAAGAATTATGTTCATGATATCGTAATTATCTGAACGAAATGCAGAAAAAGAAAATAATTTTTATTATTTTTTATAAAGATTCTCTAGAAGAAGAAGTACTCATAGTGGTAATTTGCGGGCAATAAACAAGAACACAGCAAAGACCAGAACAATATTTTCCCCGTGAAGTCACTTTAATCATATGATTATTTCCAAACGTAATTATTTCATATTATTAAAATAATAACTCCTAAAACAGTTAATATATTTTATACTATTTATATTATTATTAAAATTATTTAAAAATTATTTACATTAGTCCAAATTGTCTTCATTTACACCACCTTACATACGTTATCAGATATTCGCGCATAACGACACGGTTACACTCAGATTGTCACTGGTAACTGTTCTAGTTTTGCATTTTTTCTAGAAATTTGTTATATTAAAATTATTTTTCTTTATTTAAAAAAAAAAATATGAAAATAAATTCACTCTGCTATAACCTAAAATTAATACTCATAACTAGTCATTAACGACACGCTAGTTAAACATTCTCGGCGTGGATCTTATTAACAATCGGTGTGGATAAGTTACATAAATGAACGGATAGTGAATGACAAATTTCAAATAATATTTACTTAAGAAAGTATTTTGTTATTTATGATAATGCCAGTAATGAGAATGCTTAAGGTTGAGCAAATTGACAGAAAAGAATAAAAATCACTGAAGAGTGATCGCATAACAAAACAATTTAACCAAAAACATATTCAGACCTTTGATATGGAAAGAGTCTAACGGATCCCTTTATTTTCACTATTAACTATTGAAATTTACTTAAATTTGATAGTCAAGTAGTTGTTGGGCCTAAATTTAACAGTCAACTGGGCGGAATGGAGGCATCTCACCCGCTACTTACTCGTTAGTGAGTTTAACAAACCGCGGTCTGTTTATTTTTTGACAATGTTTGACAAATCAATTAATTCAATTGGAATTTAATTTTGTTCTTTTCAATTTCTAATTTAACATATTTACACAAACTGATTAAAATTATTCTTTTTTTTCAGTAACTTCTTTTTTTTTTTTTTTTTTTTTTTAAAAAAAGCCTTTTACAAAAGGAAATAATGTCGAAAACTAGGTCAATGCACAGGAAAATAAAAATTAGAAAATCTACAAAAAATTTATTGTTAGAATCATAAAAAAATTAAAAATTAATTAAAATAGGATTTTCCAAAAACTCACCCTTTTATGGTCAATGACTGCTTGCAGATAAAAATATCGTATTTTATTTCTTATTAAAACAGAAACAATAACAAAACAAAATCTCCAAAAATTTTATTACATATTTTAATGAAATTTATTTTTCAAATATATCCGATAATTTAGATTAATAGAAATTATTATTGTGATAAATTGAAAAAAAAATATATTAGATAAAAAAAAACCAGAAAACATAATCAACGGAAATGGAAATAAACAATATCGAAAAATTTAAATTAGAACGCAAAAAAATTGAGAGCACACGGATCACACCTAGATGGCATAGCGGGCGATAGGTAGGTAGGTTGTGGGTCGTTCAGTTAACATCATCAAAACTTTTACTAAAACTATTAAAATGGAGTTTTTCGATTCTATTGCAAATTAAAAATGTATTAAAATAAATAAATTGGTTTTTTTCTTCTTGATTGGACATGAAATGATAACGTTTTCAAGAAATCGCAAACTGACCATCGACGAGATTTAACTGATAATTTTGTATATTTTTATCATTGAAAGTCAGGCGATTTTCAGCAAAAAATTTCACTGTTTATTCTCTCATTCATACTATTTAAGGTAATAAATAAATATTGTATATATATTTTTATTTGGTTTGTTATTCCTTAACAATTTTTAGCTAACCTATTTCCATTTTTTTTCCTATTACGTGTATCATAAATTGTTTTCTATCGATTTCTTGATATCGAAACTGATACACGCATTTATTGATAATGGGACTTTTTGAATATTTTCGAAAATATATCAATTTTAAAAATAGTACTTATTAATAATTTTTACTTGAAATGTATTATTTTGTATTATATTTTTAGAAATTAGAGAGTTTTTCTTTCATAATCTAATCTTTGGTTTAAAAAAATGGGTGCAACATTTTCCTTTTTATTTTTTCTTATAGACTTATTTTTAAGTATTCATTTTTTTTATAAGTTAATATGAAAGTTTGACAATATCAATTAGGTCATTAATAATTAAATTGTAAAAATATCTTTCACCTTTCAAAAGGGGCGAAAGGTGTTTTTTTATTTTTCAAATTGATATTGTAAAATAACAGATTTTTATCGTAACAAAATAATTTTACCAAATCAGTTTAGAAAATAATTAACTAATGACAAAATTTAATAGCAAAATGACATAAGTTTTATTTGTTAAAATAAAATATTAAAAAAATGATTATTTAGGCTACAAAAAAAAATTTAAGGTTTTTTTTTTGTAACAAAAACTGAATAAATTACAAAAACGGACCTTTTAGCATTTTTAAAAATTACTCAATTTTTTTTGGGTTAAAAATATATAATCAATTTTGTATAATAGATCACTAGGTGGCATTAAGATCAATGAATTAATTTGATTAAAAACTACCCTTAATTAAAATAACTGTTAAAACTGAAGAATAAATACAAATTATAAAATTCGAATATGATTAATATAAATAAGAAAAATAATTCAGCTTTCTACGAGGCCGCTAGATGGCATTCAGTTTTTTAAGCTCATAATTTATTTTTAGATAAATCTTTTTTTATACAAAACTTTTTATAAATTAAAGAAAATAAGAAACATTTTTAAGTTTTTGAAAGAATAACCCTTCTTTCAACTTAGCTGCTAGATGGCATTAAGATCGTTATGAAAATAATATAACTGATTAAACGCCTTTCGCAACAACAACAAAAATTCTAATGAAAATAAATTAAAAAAATTCATTTAATTTTCGATTCAAAAAATTCAAATATGGCTAATATTAAATAAAAATAAATTATCATTCTTTTGCTCAGGCTGCTAGATGGCGTTTAGATCATAAACGCATTAAACCAATTAATTAATTTCTAATAAATCGCACATTATCCAAAAATTTGTGAAACTAAAAATAAATACAATTTTTTATTATTTAATTTAAGACCCAATAAAATTAGAATTTATTTAATAACCAAATAAGAGAATTTTCCATCTTTCAACTTAAACGCTAGATGGCGTTAAGATCGTTGAGGAAATAAGCTAACTAATAGTTGTTTTTTCACAGAAAACGCTCTTCGTAAAAAAAATTTTAATTGAGAATAAATAGAAAAAATTCATTTAATGAACATCCGTTAGTTGGCGTTGAAATCGTAAAGGCAATAAACCATATTACTAATTTCAACATAAAATCCCTTTTTCCCCAGATAAAATGTTCAAAAATAAATATAAATAAAAATTTGTTACTTAATTTAGGGCCCAATAAAATTAGAGTTTATTTAATGACCAAATAAGAGAACTTTTCATCTTTCAACTTAACTGATAGATGGCGGTAAGATCATTGAGGAAATAAGCTAACTGATAGTTAAGAAAACTGATTTTCACAACAACAAAAATTTTAATTGAGAATAAATAGAAGAAATTCATTTAATTTTCGATTCAATAAAATTTATTGCTCTTATTATCTCAACGGTCGCTGGATAGTGCTCAGAACAAAAGGTCAATAAACCATTTACCTAATTTTAAAATTTAAAAAAATATTTAAAAATTGAAATAAATAAAAAAAATTATCTATTTAATGGCCAAAGGAGAAAATATTCATTCTTTCGTCTAGATCGTTAGCTAGCATTAAGATCGTTAAGTTTATAAACTAATTTATTATTTACACAAAAAAATATTTTCAGAAATAAAAATCGGATAAAAAATTTTATCAAATTTTTAAATTGAAATCTCCTTAATATCAAATAAGAAAAAATTAAGCTTGTTTTGATTAAGTTGCTAGATGTCATTAAGATCGTTAGGATAATAGAACAAACAATTTTCAAATAAAATGCCTTTTTTTTACAAAAATGTTCAAAATTAAATAAAATGAAAAGTAAATAAAAATTATTACTAAATTTAGGAACCAATTAAATTAGAATCTATAAAATATTAATAAAAAAGTAATTCTTCTTTTAAGCAATTAGCTGAAGAAAAAAATGCCTTCAACCAAAAAAGGCCGCTAAATGGCGTTAAAATCGTTGAGCATACAGACTATTTAGTAATTTTTTATATGAAAATATTTTCGCTTATATTAATTACTAAAAATAATTTAATATGAAAAATTATTTTATTTAATTGAATTAAGGACTCAATAAAATAAGAATCTAATTAATATTATGAAAAAAAATATATATTATAGATAATACCATCTATAATAAATTTCAATTGAGCCTACAAAAAATCTGCTGTCATCGCTCTCACCATTGGCAGTTACCTACCGTTGCACCAGCCTTATTACAAAAATTAGTACTGACTAAAATCCACATTTCTTCCATAAAGGCCGCTTTATTATAGATAATACCATCTATAATAAATTTCAATTGAGCCTACAATAAATCTGCTGTCATCGCTCTCACCATTGGCAGTTACCTACCGTTGCACCAGCCTTATTACAAAAATTAGTACTGACTAAAATCCACATTAAATACTCTGCCCCTGTTTTGATTACTTTCAATCCCAGAGCCGACAATTAGTTCAACAACTATTTTGTCAAAAAAAAACCAAACAAAATTATGAATGGCAACTAATATAATTGAAAAAAGAACAACGAAAAAAAATGTAAAAATCCTCACCCCTACCTAACCAAGAAAAGTAAAAATCAACAACAAAAAATAGTTCCCTATTCCCCTGAACAAAAAACCTACTATCAGCACACCAAGTAAAGAAAAAATAACATTTATTAATGCTACAAACAAAAATTTACATTGAGTTTGAAAAAGTATTAAAATATTTACAAAAAAAAAATCGTAAAAAAAATTAAAATTAGGAAGACACCAAAAAAAAAAGCAAATATGGTAAAAAAATCAAAAAAGATTAAAAAAATATGTATAAAACACAACCCCAAAAAATCTCTTCACACAACCCCGAACAACCATTTAAAAAAAAAGTATAAGAAAGGCCCCAGGATAAGTGAGGACAAAAATGTACACTGAAAAATATGCGAAGGCCAAAATCATCGATGCCTAAGTTGTATGCAAATCAAAAACGAAAAATCCAAAATTTGTAGCAAAACCGAAAATTCAAATTTTATACCAGCCGCTCAGTTTTGCAGAAAAAAGCAAGCAAATATTTTCCAATCTCTCTGAAAATTTATTTTTCTCTTTTAAAAGTGGTAATTTTTTAGAATATTTTTTTTTTTGAGTGTCATGTGCACTTTCAGGCAAAGCTCCCCTGATTTATATTATCTTGATTGAGAGGAGAATATTCATTCAGGATAAATTTTAGTGGGCATTTTTGAAAAAAAAATGTTAAAAAACTGCTGGTTTTTTTATTAAAATTAGTTTTTTTCTATGAAAATTACATAATTTTCAGACACTTCTTTTTTGACGTCATTGCGCACATTCTCGTACAACTTTCTTGGATAAAAATGTTTTTTCAGGATAAATTTTGGTACAGGAAAAATAAACCAGTAGAAATTTATGCAGAAAAATATTTTTTTAGAGAAAATGTTTGGAGTAAAAACTCCATTCCTTCCTCGTTATTGTTGGATCAAAATTATTAATGCTGTCATAAAAAAAAATTCTCATTGTGTAAGAAGAAATAAAGTTAAAAAAAAATATAAAACCAAAAATAATTTAGTAGGACAAAATTAAATTTTAGGAAAAAATGAAGAAAAAACAAAGAAAAAATATAAAAAAGTAAAAGAAAACTCAAAAAAAACAACAAAAAAAACACAAAATCCCTCCCGCTGCTCCCCGCAAATAACAAAAAACATCCAAAAACGTACTCCGAGAGTGGAAAAGAAAAAAAACCGTCCCCAAAAAATTTGTGTAAACAAAATAAATGAGAAAAAATCTAAAAATTTGTAGCAAAAATGTACAAAAATCCGATTTTTACACCAGGCGCTAAGTTTTTAGAAAATAAGAAGCAAATGTTTTCTCACTCTCTCTTTAAATTTGCTTTTCTCTATGAAAATGGCGGTTTTTTTCTATGGTATCGTTGTGCACTTTCAAACGAAGCTTCTCTGATCCATATTATCCTGATTGAGAGGAGAATATTCCTTCAGAAAAAATTTTAGTGTGTATTTTTGAGAAAAAAAGTATAAAATCAGCTGGTTTTTTTTCTTAAAATTTGTTTTCTTCTATGAAAATTACAATTTGTTCGGATACTTTTTGTATGATACTCGTTTTATTGCGCACACTTTCGCACAGCTTTCTTGATTCATATTATTTTGATTGGAAGAAAAATGTTCTTTCAGTATAAATGTTTGTGGGCAATTTTGAGAAAACTTTGACAATAATTCATCAAATTGAATCTTGAACTTCTAATCACGTCTTGAAGCCGAAATCACGTGCTTTTTTACCTTTGCCTTAAGAAAGCACTGTGGTTCAAATCTTACTGAGATATTGTCCTGTGCTAATTTGCAAAAACCACTTTTCCTTTCTGATATCCTCTGTCGCCAAATAGCCTTTAGTGTCGTGATGCTTAGAGCATATATATCAGTACTAATGTTACTTGTTATGATAACAAACAAACAAACAAAACCTGATTATTTTCTTTTGACCACAAGGTCTAAAGAACATTAAGGCGACATACTGACTAATTTTTTTATAAATTTTTCTATAAAATTTCAAAACTAAAATAAATACAAAAAATTAAAACTGAATCAAATTCCTAAACTGGCAAATATCAATTAAAGTAATTAATTTCTTATTCGAAAAGAGTTCATAAATAATGATTAATAATTTTTATCGAATAATTACTGTTACCGATCAAGCCTTAATCATAATTTAAGGTCACAATTTCTAAGCCTTTTTTTTTTAAATTTCTATAATATGAAAAAATTATTGTTTTTTTTTTGGGATTGTACCAGTAAAATTATATTAAATGGAATTTAAAGTAATTACACCACCAGAAGTAATCAAAAGAAAAGAAAAAGAAAAATTTCATGGTTCATTGAGATTAAAATTTCTTTGCTGTTCTTTCTCAATCCTTCATCAAAATCCACTCTATCACACGACTTGTACACTCGTACCTGTTAATAATATAAGCGCTAGTACATGTTTTTTTTTCTTCTCCCAATATTATCAACATTGTATTTACCTGTATGGGCATAGTCGATTTTAATATTTAAGAGTACCAATTTTAATTCGTTTCTAAACAGACTGAATATTAGGAGAGGCATTCGTACTCGTTTTCATTTCTTTTCCATATTCAACCGCTTATCAAGTAACGTCTGCTCAATCATTATTTTCCAATTCAATCTGAATCAAAATTAATCGTATAATAAGACAAAATCGAAATTCCTGCATTTAATAAAAAAAAATTTAAATAATATATAATAAAGAAAATTTTATACTAAGAATAAGAAATTATTTGACGAGAACGATTAGAAATGGTATTTAGCCTAGCAAACGTTCAGCGATCTTACCAATCGGAGTGTAGAGCGTTTTAGAGGTCCATCTGTGCACATGGACCTATTCAAGTTTTGTATGTCTAATGAAAGCCATCAGAAAAAAAGTAATTACACTAAACCGTACCTGCTTTTAGACACATTTATGAGGTCTGTGTTTTCATAGTTAATTTTCGTAAAATTCCCTTCTGGCTATCCTTGACACGCCGATTTTTTCATAATTATTGAAATATCATAAAAGACATCAATCAAATTTTTCTCTAATTCTCCCATTGAGGGAGGGATGAGGAATGCACTGGTTTTTTTTCATTAATCCAAACGTGCCGCTTCTCTGATCTCTTCCTTTTCCCCGCCATTTTCTTGGACTAATCATGGATATCGGTTTTGGATAGTCGTACCAGTTCTGGTCTAGTCAATGAAGAGTGAAGGATGGTCTTAAGTTTATCATCAATGAAAATGGATTGTCTTCAGAGAATCATAATCGAAATTATAGTAAATTTTTTGACTTTATTCATACTGTACAATTATACAAAAATTGTATTTAAACAAAAATACATAAAATAATTAAGGAACAGGCGCTCAAAACATTAATTTACTATTCGATACATTTAAAAGTTGTAGTATGAATGTGATTTTTTAGAAGAAAGTATTTAAGATCTAATTAAGTACTTTTATTTACAAAGAAAAATATTGATTGCTCTTATTTGTAGTTAAAAAAATGAACCTAAAATTTTTATGGAGGAAAAACTGCTCACTAAAAATTTATGGTTACAATTTTCGATAAAAATTTTATGTATGAATTTTCAGTCAAAATTTTCTATAAAAATTTTCAGTCAAAATTTTCTATAAAAATTTTCAGTCAAAATTTTTATACAATGACCCAAAAATGTTTCCTAAAAATTTTCGGTAAAAATGTTCGTTAAAAATTTTCAATAAAATTTATGGTAAAAATTTTTAGTAAAACTTTCGGTAAAATTTACTGTAAAAAGTTCGGTAATAATTTTCGGCAAAAATTGCCAGCTTTAATTTTCGGTAAAAATTTTCAATAAAAATTTTCAGTAAAAATTTATAGAAAAAGTTTTGGGTAAAAATTGTCAGCTTCATTTTTCGGTGACAAATTTTGGCAAAAATGTTTCCTAAAAATTTTCGGTAAAAATTTTCGTTAAAAATTTTCGGTAAAAATTTCTTGTAAAACTTTCGGTAAAATTTTGTATAAAATGTTCGGTAAAAATTGCTAGCTTTAATTTTCGGTAAACATTTTCAATAAAAATTTTCAGTAAAAATTTATAGAAAAAGTTTTGGGTAAAAATTTCAGCTTCATTTTTCGGTAACAATTTTGGGCAAAAATGTTTTCTAAAAATTTTCGGTAAAAATTTCTAGTAAAACTTTCGGTAAAATTTTGTATAAATTTTCGATCTAAATTGTCAGCTCAATTTTTCGGTAACAATTTTCGGTAAAGTTGTGGGCTAAAAATTTTCAAAAAAATTTTCGGTAAAAATTTTCAGTAAAACTTTCGGTAAAATTTTCAGTAAAATATTTAGTAAAAAGGATTGCTTAAAATTTTCGATAAATATTTTGGCTAAAAATGTTCGGTAATAATTTTTGGTAAACATTTTCGGTAAAAATTGTCAACTCATATTTTCGAAACAAAATTTTTGGCTGATATGTTCTGTAAAAATGTTTGTTTAAGATTCTCGATTGAAATTGTCGATAAAAATTTAATTTAATTTCGAACTCACCTGAGCTGATTAAGGCACTCCCAAATCTACAATTGTTAATGTTGAATATGAAGGCGGCTTTTCAACAAACTCTCATATTAGATAAAAAATTATTAAGAATAATTTTTGATAAATAGGAAAACTCATTTAATTTTTCTCAAATTATTACTTTGAAAATAAGGTAAATTGACCTCATGTTGTGAACTAATGCTCAATAAATAATCACTTGTACGTGTATGAAAATAATCATTTCTACTAGAAGCATGTACACTCAAATACACTATCACAAAGTAAATTTTTGTTACTATAATAATTCAACCTGAAAACGAAAACCTTACTACTTATTCAAAAACTGATCACGAAATTATCTAAAATACAAAAAGGCAAATAAATTATTCGAAAAAATTTATAAGAAAATAAATAAATGAAAAAAAAATCTCTACAAAAACCCAGAGAAAACTTCTCCTTATTTTCGAACGTCTAACGTTTTTTTTCATATTTCTGTTGTTCATAAAAATATTCATCGTTACACAATCTCGTATCATAGAAAAATGCAATTAAAAATAGATTAATTTTTTCCAAAGTCAATATTAAATTTTAGGCTACATACACGAACTCTTCTTTTTTTTCCTCAATATTATTATTTTTTGTGATTTTCTGGGGTCTTTCGTTATTCACATTTTTTCTTGTAAATAAAAACTAATATTAAAATTCAGATGATGGAAGTATTAAGGAAAAGTTTTGATTATGTTTTTAGTAGTGAAAAAAGTTTTACTTAAAAAAATGTTGTATTCGATCTCAAGGAGGGTTGAAGAGATGAACGCGATAATAATTGGGCATAGTCTGTTCAATGTTCATTCATTTAATTTGGGTTATGTTAAGGTAATTTCCAATAGATCAATAGGTGAGGCATTTTAACGAATAACAATTGGTCAACGTGTGAGTGTGTTTCCAGTAAATCGTTAGAGCCAGAAAATCGCCATCTTTTCTATTTACATGGTGTGCTGATGGATGCAAGTTAAAAAACTTTTTTATTGATGGTAAATAGTAACTCAAATCTAAATCTAATTGTAAGACAGTATGTGTATTCTTCTACAAAGCTCATTCCAAAAATTAATAATATTTAAGAAAAAAATAATTTCTGTCGAGAACTCAAAATTTCCTGTCAAAATTTCTTCTCAAAATTTGCATTCTTAATTGCCTGTCAAAATTTTTACTCAAAATTTCTGGTTAAAAATTGCTGTCTATAGTTTCAGTCAAAATTTTATGTCTAAATTTCCTGTCGAAAATGCTACCAAATTTTGCAGTTAAAAATTCCTATCAAAATTGCCTGTAAAAATTTCGTGACAAAAATTCTATCAAATTTTCAGTCAAAATTGTCAGTCATTCTGTCAAAAATTTTTTCAAAAAAAACTTTCACTCTAAACTTCATTCCAAAATTTCTTGTCAAAATTGTCGCTAAAAATTTTTCTGATAAAATTTTCTATCAAAATTTGCAGTTAAAATTGCCTGCCAAAATTTTCACTAACTGTCTGTCAAAATTTTCATCAAAATTTCCTGTCAACATTTTCTCTCAAAATTTTCCCCCAAAATTTTCGGTAAAAATGTTTACTCAAAAATTACAATTTGGCTCCAAATTTTCAATAAAGATTTTCTGGTAAAATGTTTACTCAAATTTTTCTAATAAAATTTCCTGTCAAAATTTTCTCATAAAATTTTCAGTTAAAATTTCCTGCCAGAATTTACCATCAAAATTTTCCGTTAAAATTTGCTGTCAAACTATTGCCTCAAAATTTTTACTCAAAATTGCCTGTCAAAATTTTCACTTAAACTTTCTGGCAAAATTTTCATTAAAATTTCCTATCGAAATTTTCTCTCAAAATTTCTTCATAAAATTTTCACTCACAAATTCCACTTAAAATTTTCACTCAAAATTTCGTTTCCAAATTTTCACTAAAGATTTCATATCAAGATTTTCAGCCAAAACTTTCACTCTAAAATTCATTCCAAAATTTCTTGTCAAAATTGTCACTCAAAATTTTTCTGATAAAATTTTCTATCAAAATTTGCAGTTAAAATTGCCTGTCAAAATTTTCACTTAAACTGTCTGTCAAAATTTTCATCAAAATTTCCTGTCAACATTTTCTCTCAAAATTTCCCCCCAAAATTTTCGGTAACAATTTTTACTCAAAAATTACAAATTCGTCTCCTAATTTGTAATACAGATTTTCTGGTAAAATTTTTACTCAAATTTTTCTAATAAAATTTCCTGTCAAAATTTTCTCATAAAATTTTCAGCCAAAATTTCATGTCAAAATTTCCTTGCAGAATTTACTATCAAAATTTTCCGTTAAAATTTGCTGTCAAACTATTGCCTCAAAATTTTTACTCAAGATTTCTGTCAAAATTTTCATTAAAATTTCCTGTCAAAATTTGCGCTCAAAATTTACTATCCAAATTTTCAGTTAAAATTGCCTGTCAAAATTTTCACTTAAGATTACCGTCAAAATTTCTAGTCAAAATTTCCAGGCAAAATTTTCACCAAAAATTTTTTTGTCATAATTTTCACTTCAAATTTATTGTCAAAAATTCCGGTCAAAATTTTCCTATCAAAATTTTTTCTCAAAATTGCCAGTTAAAATTTTCTCTCAAAATTTTATATAAAAATTTCCTATCAAAATTTGCACTTAAAATTTACTGTCGAAAATTCCTGTTAAAAGTTTTAATAAAAATATCTTCTCAAAAATGCATATTAAAATTTAATATCAAAATTTTCTGTCAAAATTTCCTGCCAGAATTTACTATCAAAATTTCTTTTAAAATTTGCTGTCAAAATTTGCTGTCAAAATTTGCTGTCAAACTATTGCCTCAAAATTTTCACTTAAAATTTTCACTCAAAATTTTCACTCAAAATTTTCTGTCAAAATGTCCACGCAAAATTTCTTGTCAACGTTTTCACTCTAAATTGCCTGTTAAATTTTCTGTTAATAACTACTGTCAAAATTTCATAGTGAAAATCTGCCGTCAAAAATTTCTGCCAAAATTTCCAGTCAAAATATTTTGTCAAAATTTTCCGTCAAACTTTCCTATCAAAATTATCAGTAAAAATTTTTTATCAAAATTTTCTGTCGAAATTTTCACCGCAAATTTTCACCCCAAATTTTCACTAAAAAATTTCACTCAAAATTTTCACCCAAAATTTTCTCTAAAAATGTTCACTCAAAATTTCCTGTTAAAATTTACTGTCAAATTTCCTGCCAAATTTCCTGTCAAATTTTTCACGCAAAATTTTCACTCTGAATTTTCTTTTCAAATTTCCACTCAAAACTTTCAGTATAAATTACATCGTGAATTGTTAAAATACAAAATTTTTCTTTAATTATTATTCATTTTAATCCCCAGCTACCTCCAAAGTAAATACAAAAATAATCACTACATTTTTCTCTTCAAAACATTTACATAACCACATAATTCCGTGCATAATCAATTCTGAAAAGGCTGCAATATTTCGCAATATTTTCTAAAAAATATAATTGGATCGTTATTCATATATAAGCTCAGACACCTGTACTCGTACATGTAAAGAAGCACGTATCTAACTGAGAACAACTCATTAGCATGTTGACATCAAGTACACTGCACCCCCGAAGTTCTGTAATCGTCACTCATGCAACTCTAAAGTCTCTTCGAACGCAGAAGAATTACAGGAAAACCAAAAACCAAAAACCAACGTTCTGTTGGAAAATTTTACAGTAGAAAAATAATAAATAATGCTACCGCAATGCACAGTCTTGCATTAATTAAGGCATGCAAGAAGAATTGCAAGAACAACAAAAATCCCGGAAGATGTTAAGCGTGAACTGAAATTAACTCTATCATTTTACGATGGCATAGAATAACTAAAGAAAAAATTACGACTATTTACAGCCTTGTAAGGTTAAATCGTAGACTTAGACCCCATACACCCCTCCGTTCGTTACCAAAGATTTGTACGTACAGCTAACAATGTCGTCATAGTTTCTTCCATCTTTTCTTTTAGGTAGAGTCTCTCGGCTTATAAATTTTGTTACTTGCAAGTACTTCACTCTCTGGAAAATGCACTTTTTTTTACGTATTCTTCGCTCAATTTCAATTTCGTGTTTGGATAGTCGCTAAAAATGCAAAAAAAAAAAAACCAAAAAAACAGTGCAATTAGATATCGCCAACAAAGCGTTTCGGTTCTTCGGCGCGATTGCGTTTTGCATAAAATATGAAATTTGATGATCGGATATACTCGCATAAGTGAGCCGAAAGAGGTTGTCACTAACAAACGCATAAAAAAACTAAAGAGAATCATCTCAACTCAGATTGGCAAAAGTATTTAAATCCAAATGCACTTTTTCCAGAAATGACAAGAAATAATAAAGATTCGAGCACGGAATGCAGCCGAATAATAAGAAAAATATGGAAATGACACGAAAGATCACAGCCACTTAAGCACATGACAATCGACTGATCACGCCAAGTCTTCGTAATTATATGCGGACATTTTTTTACCCCCCAACGTAACTGAAAGGCGTTGTGAAGCCTTTTTAACTACTATCCCATTTCCGAAGTCCGACAAATACCCAAAATGATCGCAACAAGAAGAGGGAACTCCTCTGCAAGCTACTGTCAATATGTTCATAAGACCTGAAATTGGGGTAGCCACACTTTAACAAACTTTCCAAAGCAGATCATGCCAGAGAGTAGCATGTGATGTACATCGGATTCTCGCTCCCTTGTTTTACTAATGCAAATTTTATTGCTTTTTAATGAATTTAATGGGAATTTAGCAAAAGTGCTTATTACCAACAAAACTAAACAGATACTAAAAGTGGCCTACAAAATTAACACTTTCCCCAATGTTCATGTACAAAATGGAATTTTATGAGACTAATCACAAGTAAGGGTATATAATTATGAGTAATTTTCATATAAATTGAAGGGGGATTTAAAAATGGGAGGGGATAATTACTGGATTTTGTTGGTTTTTCTTTGTCTAACTGAGAGAGGGGGATTTTTTTATAAAAATATTCGTAGCACGAGAAGAGGTCTGCGATAAGCTCTCGGAATGGATTTAATTTCTCTTTTTCCATATAGTCTCTATCCATAACATTTATGGACTTCTTGTGTATCTATTACCCCCGCAGAATAATAGGAACCTTCCCTTCTTGAAGAAAATGGTCCAATATTTTTTAGTAAAAAATTGTCCAATTGAAAATCGTTTTCCACAAAGTTCTTGTTTCAAAATCGGGCACAGATAAAAATTACTAGGGGGCTACGGTTGGGATAAATTTTGGAAAAAAAATCCTGCTCAACTTCTACGAGTATGGAGACTCCAAACAGTACTGTGAGATTCGCTTTCTGCTCTAAATTCAACCACCCAAATTCATCGCGAATCCCAACATACCACGGCCATAATCTTTCTACCCGAAGAGAAGACCTTAAACTTCTTTGGGAGGACCACTGGCCAACTACCCTCATTGATCTCTGGATTAAATTGATGAACCCAAATTTCATTTTCAGTTACAGTTTGGTAAATAATAATAAATGGTCCATTTGACACTCACTTTTGATAAGCTAAGCTTATCACGAAGCACATTATAAATGGTGCCAATAGATAGGCCCGCCACGTCAGGAGGTTTTCATTTCAAATTCCAACATCTCCAAGGATACAATTTGTAACATTTCCGAGATCGCCTCCACAGAGCTTTGAGGTCTTGAGAGCACCGAGCATCTTTTGAAAAAAACGGAACCTCCTTTGAACAAATGGCACATGACACACCACGTTTTGTTCGGCTAGCCCTGGTCGAGATTCCGAATTGTCGCAATTTGATGAAGGTTTGCGTCAGGGTCATGTGAGCATCCGAACAAATGCCCTCATGCAGTCCCTACTTCTTTTGATAGAAACGGAACCTCTTCTGAGCAGAAGGTAATTTAAAGCGGCTGAATCGGCCTGTACTGGGTTTTTCCCTTTTTCCTACCAATACTCCGACATGATTTTATAATTTTTACTCTTATAAGGAGAAGCTAATCCTAATCTCTGTGCTATTATTTATCCCCTATGCCCTTCACCAACTGCAGATGTCCTCGGTCTTTGGACCTCTAATGTGCAATGTTATGCATAACAAAATTCTAAACTCCATAACCCAAAGAATGTGAGAATTGTCACACATTTGGCGCTGTCGCCCTTAATGCCGAACCTTCGGAGACCCAGATAGAGTAGAACGATCTCGTTAGCGACCGTAGTCATATCGATCCAGTTCTATGCTGCTCTTGTATCAATCTAGCGTAGAACCGAATTGATGTTAGGCTACACATGACTTTGACCGAAATCATGGCAAACTAACAGAGAGAAGTCCGAGACACGCGTCAGCGCAATGCGATGTTTATGGGGAAGAAACAAAAGAATCCAGGCGATGGTGGCAAAGCTATTTAAATGCTCCCTTTTATGGTAGATGGACTCGCTGTCTCGTTCCGACGGTGGATCCACGGATTGATCGAAATCACAGTGATGTTGGCTACTTCCTAATCCAATTATTGACAGGATTTGGATATTTTCGGGTGTGCCAATAGCGCTTTAAATCATACAATGGCCCAATGTATCCTTTTTGCTACGGGAGAACATCGAAGCCCTGCTTTTGGACTCACAGACGCTTTGGGGTCCTGAAAGGACTTTGTCTGAACTTTTTCTATCTAGTAATCGAACAAAGTAATAGTTTCGGCCAATTCGTGTTCCACGAGTTAATTCCTGATGGTGGTTGGGTCTGGAAGTATAGAATTGTGATCCAGTCTGTTTGATTACTAGACAGAAATCTAAAAGTCCTGCGATCATTGAAATAATCCAAAAAAAAGACCTTTGACAACAGAATAAATTTCAGAAAAAATGAGTCACGATCATTTATGGTCGTTAAAGGAATTTTTATTGACGAAAGCTTTACTGTAGATATTTTCACTAAAAAAAATTTTACTGACGAAATTTTTACTGAGGAAATTTTTTCTAACAAAATTTTTATTGAGGAAATTTTCATTACTGAAATTGAAATTTTTACTGACGAAATTTTCACTGAGGAAATTTTCTCTAAAAAAATTTTTACTGAAGAAATTTTCACTAAAGAAATTTTTAATGAGGAAATTTTCCCTAATCAAATTTTAACTGACAAAATTTTCACTGGGGAAATTTCCACCAAAGAAATTTTTATTGAGGAAATTTTTACTGAGGAAATTTTTACTGACGAAATTTTGATCGAAGAAATTTTTACTATAGAAATTTTTACTGGCGAAATTTTTACTGAGGAAATATTCACTAAAAGAATTTTATTGAGGAAATTTTCATTACAGACATTTTTACTAGAGAAATTTTTATTGACAAAATTTTCACAGACAATAATTTCGCTGAGGAAATTTCACTAAAAAAAAATGTTTACGGAAGAAATTTTTACTGACGAAATTTTCACTACAGAAATTGTCTCTAAAAAAATGTTTACTGAAGAAATTTTCACTAAAGAAAATTTAATGAGGAAATTTTTCCTAATCAAATTTTAATTGACAAAATTTTCACCGAGGAAATTTCCACCAAAGAAATTTTTACTGAGGAAATTTTGATCGAAGAAATTTTTACTGGCGAAATTTTTACTGAGGAAATATTCACTGAAAAAATCTTCAGTTAGAAAAATTGTATTGAGGAAAATTTTTTTAAGGAAATTTTTACTGAGGAAATGTTTACTGAGAAATTTTTATTCGGGAAATTTTTCGCTGAGGGCATGTTCACAGGACAAAGTTTTATTTAGGATATTTCACTGAAGAACGGAATTTTTTAGCTACAGAAGAAATCATTCCTGAGTAAATTTTTACTAAAGAAATTAACTCTGACGAAATTTTAACAGAAATTCTAAGCAAAACGATTTTATTTCTAACTGAATTTCTGTTTGAGAACAATTTAATTTTTGCATTAGAAAATGTTCACTCAAAAATTAAATAAATCAACTTTTGGAGCATGACAATAACGGTGTGGGGACTTAAATGAAAATGTTTCAATCATGAAAGCTTTCCGCCGCTATCTTTATTGAGATTTTTCCGTCCATGGCAAAAATCCATTTTATTAAAATTCATCCAAATCCAATTCGGCTGAGCTTTGGAACGCCTCGAACGAAAACTTCAATCAGAATCATCCGAATTAGAATGTAAAACCGGCAACATGATTCCATTGTCTATGCTTCGATTATGTCTAACGGAGGGGCAGGGACAGAGGGGAAGCATGGGTGTACGTAAATTAACAGAGAACACCTTACCTCATTTACAACTTACCTCAAAAAATTAATCTTCGATGTGAAGTGAAAATTAAGAATTCTTATTCTTGGAGTGGTCATTTTTGACGATGTTCGGTAGTTTGGCGGTTCGACAGCTCCATGGTTCGGACTGTTGGCGGGTTCATCGGTTCGCAACTTGCTCCACCCACTCTCAAGGAAAATTAATGAGAGAATAATAGCATTTAAAGATCCTTGACTTAAGCGTAATAAGTTTGCTAGCTTCTAATTAAGATGTAAGTCAATTAGAGGGAAATTCCTCACCTGCGCTTCGATTATTTATGCTTTTGCGGTCGTTGGCGGTGCTGTTGTTGTTGCTATTATTTTCAGTAACATTTCCAAAGGCAAACTTGTCCGTGGTGGTGTCGGCGGGGAACTCGTAGTATTTGTAGCCAGTCAATTCCAAGTTGAATTGGCTCCATTCGATTCGATCCAGCGCTACTGGAGCTACTGCAAAATTTCTCGATAAGCTGTTTTTCGATACTACAACAATTTTAGTTTGATTTGATTTTTTTTTGTCCGATTGTGTTTAATTTTATTACATTTTTTCCTAATTCGTTCTTGAACACTTTCATTTCACGAAAACCTTTTTTTATTGTAGACGATAATATTAGACAGTATTTGCTGCAAACTTCAAATTTGTATCGATTTTTTTTTTGCCTTCTTATCGATTTGGAAATTTTCTTAAAATTTATTGTTTTTAGTCTGTTAGTACGGCTATTATTGCCATATTATAACAGGAGTTAATAATTTCTTCAATTTTTTAATGTGATTTTTTTTCGTTGCTTAGAGCCGAGTCGTGATCCACACCCTTTCTCAGTTAATTTTTTTTTTTTCATTATCATTGGATACGGTCGTTGAATTTGAAAAAAAAAATTAAAAATCTGCCAAAACGGCATGATTGATTTCGTACATTCCCGAAAAGGTTGATAGTTCAGAATTATGAACTTGAATAAATGTTCTGCTAATTCAAAATTAAAGGTAGACTTTTGATCAAGCATAATTAGAGTTTTTTCCATTCGGTAATTCTATCAAGATTTTAGCTACCGAAAAAGCATACAATTTAATAGACTCCAATCGTTGACTGTAATAGTTTATTTGAACAGAAAATTTGTACAGAATATTTCTACTGACATTAATGTCGACTGAAAATTGCTATTAAAAAATTTCGATTGGAAAATTCAGCTAAAATTTTCGCCAGAAAATTTCGACCAAACATTTCGATTGGAAACTTTGCCCAAAAATTTAGAATAAAAATTTCTGCTGAAAATATCTACTAAAAATTTCGACTATAATTTACAGCCAAATAAAAATTCCGAATAAAAATTTCAACAAAAAATTTCGACCAAAAATTTCGACTAAAAATTTCGACTGCAAATTTCGACCAAATATTTCAACTAACAATTTCTACCAAAAATTACCACCAAAAATTTCGACTAAAAATTTCTACTGCAAATTTCGACTAAAAATTTCGACCAAAATATCGACCAAAAATTTCCGACTGCAAATTTCTATTGAAAATTTTTACGGGAAATTTTAACCAACAATTTTGATTAAAAATTACATCAAAAAAGTTAGACTAAAAATTTGTACTGAAAATATCTACCAAAAATTTCGACAACATTTACGGACAAAAATTTCGACTAAATATTTCGACTATCAATTTGGATTGAAAATTTCGATTATAAATCCCTACCAAAAATTTCGAATAAAAATTTCGACCAAAAATTTCGACCAAAAATTTCGACCAAAAATTTCGACTGCAAATTTTTATTGATAATTTTTAGTGAAAATTTCAACTACAAGTTACGGCAAAAATTTCTACTAAAAATTCTGATTAATAATTAAGACCAAACATTTTAATTCTACCATTAATTTCGACCATTGATTTCGACTAAAAATTTTGACAGAAATTTTTCGATCAAAACTTTTGATTGGAAACTTCGACAAAAAATTTCGACTAAAAATTATGACTAAAAATGACGACCAAAAGTTTTCAGTAATAAGTTTGACCAAAAATTTCGACTTAACATTTCTACTGCAAATTTCGACTAAAAATTACGACCAAAAATTTGGACTAACAATTTCTACCAAAAATTTGGACTAACAATTTTTACCAAAAATTTCGACTCTAATTTAAGGCCAAAAATTTGGACTAACAATTTCTACCAAAAATTTCGATTGGAAACTTCGGCCACAAATTTCGACCAAAAATTATGATTAATAATTAGGACGAAAAATTTTAATTGAAAACAAAACATTAAGACAAAAAATTATGACAAAATGACGACCAAAAATTTTACCCTAAAATTTTTATTTCCACTTACGGCTACAAATTTCGATTGAAAATTTTTACAGAAAATTAGAATTTTCTTTGTTTAAATTTTCAGTTGCTGGAACACCTTTCGAGGTAGCTTCTTGTTTTTGATAATTTCATTAATCATGATAATTTTATGCCCATAATGATAAGCTTCGGAGATATTTTATTTTCTAGGATTTAATGGCAACAGTTTAAATACGACTTTTAGAAATAATTACGCTAATTTTATGTCTGCGACAACTCTGCACTCTGAAGCGGCATCAACTTTGATGGTGGTTTGATATCACATTCCGGGGTTTGTATAATTGGATCAGAATAAACTTACGTAAAAGGTCTCACAGGAGACATTAGATAATGATGTAAAATAAGAGAACTGACTGGATGAAGTGCTGCTGGGATAGAGAGGAGGAGACAAATGACACTCAGTCTCAGTGTTTGCTCGAAAGGTACTACTTTCAATGTTAAGAGAAGCCGCAATTGCTATAAAACGTGTTTTACATATTTGCCTTTTGTCTTTGCTGACATGTTCGAAAGGCAACTTCAAAATCAGAATCCGAATCTTGACTAGCATCTCTAAACCAATAGTTCCAATCCCGACTCCATGACTCGAAAAGTATCCAAAGCACAAGTCGAACTGTTGATGGCCATCCATTCAGGAGATGGCATTAATCCGATTCGCTGGAATATATTTACTTACAAAGAGTGCGCACACGCCGGCAATCCTTTCTTCCAGATTGCTTCCGAAACTCTCTGTAGAAAAAATGGAAAATTCACATACTCAGAGACGAGAGCGCAGACGGACCTTTACATAAACCTTTAAGAAAAAATGCGGCACAAATTCACTTTGTCTTATGCAGAAATAAAATATGCCTCGAATTGGTGCGACTCCTTAGGACAATGTCGATGGAAAGAGGCAAAAGACCAGAATCCTCTCGTGATTAAGAACAAAACAAATATCGCAAAAGGTCTAAAATTGATTTGAAAACAGTGATCGAAGTATGGCCGGCTACGAACGGCCGCCATTAGCAGTTCTACTACCACGGCCAAAGATGGGGTCTGATCCATTTGGATACGCTGCACTCTAACTAATTCTGGCCAATTTTATACATGCAAGTACCGCCGAGGAGGATCGCATGGAACAACTGAAAAGTGGAAAATCTGCGATGGTAGGTAGCGGCCGTGGACGCTGTCAACCAGTGCCAGCGCCAGCGCCAGTACCAGTGTCAGTGCCAGTGTCAGTTCCAGTGCGGTGGCCAGTCGCTGGATCAAAGAGGACGGCATCGTAAGATGTTTTGATGATGTCGCGGAAAAAACTCTTCAAAGTCAAATCAAGTCTTAACATTCAGATTCCTTCAGCGAGGAATACCTTCGGACAGGGCTTCCCTCCGCTATCTCTTCCCTGTTCGATTTCATTTCGAATTTTTTCTGCTTTTGTTTTTTCTTCCATCTCTGCTGTCCATTGTTTTTCTGATGCGTTTTTTGTGCACTCTTAGAACTTTTGCTCCCCTGATTATTCTGTATCGATCGATCTTGCATCGCATTCTATTAAACTTTGGCTTCAAAACGGACATTTCATCAAATCATATCGAATTGGAGAAGTTTCCACCATCATCTAATGATGGCTACCGTTTCAAGTGATGCTTGGGCGCAATAGTCGACTTTGGAGCTACCGCACGGATATGTAATTGCACCAGTGCTACCTACACCATCGCGACCATTTTGTACTTTTTCTATAAGACATCATTTTCTTACTCGACGATGGATGGATAATGAAAATGAAATTATTATTTTCGGAATCAAAGTAAAAACTGAAAAAAAATTAAGTTTTTACAATAAAAAAATTTTGTTACTTACCATAAATGATCGTGACTCATTTTTTCTGAAATTTATTCTACTTTCAAAGGTCTTTTTTTTTGATAATTTCAATTATCGCAGGACTTTTAGATTTCCTTAACAAAATTTTCCTTAATAAAATTTTTCTAACTAAAGATATTTTCAGTGAATATTTCCTCAGTAAAAATTTCGTCAATAAAAATTTCTTTGGTGGAAATATCCTCAGTGAAAATTTTGTCAATTAAAATTTGATTAGGGAAAATTTCCTCATTAAAAATTTCTTTAGTGAAAATTTCTTCCGTAAAAATTTTTTTTTAGTGAAAATTTCCTCAGCGAAATTATTGTCTGTGAAAATTTCGTCAATAAAAATTTCTTTAGTAAAAATTTCTGTAATGAAAACTTCCTCAATAAAAATAATTTTTAGAGAAAATTTCCTCAGTAAAAATTCCGTCAGTAAAAATTTCTTTAACGACCATAAATGATCGTGACTCATTTTTTCTGAAATTTATTCTGCTTTCAAAGGTCTTTTTTTTTGATAATTTCAATTATCGCAGGACTTTTAGATTTCCTTAACAAAATTTTCCTTAATAAAATTTTTCTAACTAAAGATATTTTCAGTGAATATTACCTCAGTAAAAATTTCCTCAATAAAAATTTCTTTGGTGGAAATATCCTCAGTGAAAATTTTGTCAATTAAAATTTGATTAGGGAAAATTTCCTCATTAAAAATTTCTTTAGTGAAAATTTCTTCCGTAAAAATTTTTTTTTAGTGAAAATTTCCTCAGCGAAATTATTGTCTGTGAAAATTTCGTCAATAAAAATTTCTTTAGTAAAAATTTCTGTAATGAAAACTTCCTCAATAAAAATAATTTTTAGAGAAAATTTCCTCAGTAAAAATTCCGTCAGTAAAAATTTCTTTAACGACCATAAATGATCGTGACTCATTTTTTCTGAAATTTATTCTGCTTTCAAAGGTCTTTTTTTTTGATAATTTCAATTATCGCAGGACTTTTAGATTTCCTTAAGAAAATTTTCCTTAATAAAATTTTTCTAACTAAAGATATTTTCAGTGAATATTTCCTCAGTAAAAATTTCGTCAATAAAAATTTCTTTGGTGGAAATATCCTCAGTGAAAATTTTGTCAATTAAAATTTGATTAGGGAAAATTTCCTCATTAAAAATTTCTTTAGTGAAAATTTCTTCCGTAAAAATTTTTTTTTAGTGAAAATTTCCTCAGCGAAATTATTGTCTGTGAAAATTTCGTCAATAAAAATTTCTTTAGTAAAAATTTCTGTAATGAAAACTTCCTCAATAAAAATAATTTTTAGAGAAAATTTCCTCAGTAAAAATTCCGTCAGTAAAAATTTCTTTAACGACCATAAATGATCGTGACTCATTTTTTCTGAAATTTATTCTGCTTTCAAAGGTCTTTTTTTTTGATAATTTCAATTATCGCAGGACTTTTAGATTTCCTTAACAAAATTTTCCTTAATAAAATTTTTCTAACTAAAGATATTTTCAGTGAATATTACCTCAGTAAAAATTTCCTCAATAAAAATTTCTTTGGTGGAAATATCCTCAGTGAAAATTTTGTCAATTAAAATTTCTTTAGTAAAAATTTCTGTAATGAAAATTTCCTCAATAAAAATTTTTTTAGAGAAAATTTCCTCAGTAGAAATTTCGTCAGTAAAAATTTCTTTTGTGAAAATTTCCTTAGTAAAAATTTCCACAGTAAAAATTTCTTTAGTAAAAATTCCCTCAGTAAAAATTGCTTTTAAAAAAAATCACTTTAGTGAAAATTTCCTTAGTTAAAAATTCTTTAGTAAACATTTTTTTACTAATAATTTTCTCAGTAAAAATTTCTTCAGTGAAAATTGCCTCAGTAAAAATTTCCTCATTTAAAATTTCTTTAGTGGAAATTTCCTCAGTAAAAGTTTCGTCAGCGAAAATTTCATCAATAAAAATTTCTTTGGTGAAAATTTCGTTAGTGAAAACTTCGTAAGTAAAAATTTCTTCCGTAAAAATTTCCTCTGTGAAAATATCCTCAGTGAAAATTTCGTCTGTAAAAATTTGATTAGTGAAAATTTTCTCGGTTGCAATATTTTTGGTGAAAAATTCCTCATTCAAAATTTTCTTAGTGAAAATTGCTTTTCTGCCGACATTTTTCTGAGCAAACAATATTTTTAGTTAACATTGGTTCAGCAAAAATTCGTACAATTTCAGGTAAAACTTTTTAAAGTACAAATGCTTTCGATAAAATTATTTTTAATAAAAACTTTAGCCTTAAAAAGTTTGCTTAATAAAAATGTTTTAGTCAATTTTTAATCAAAATAATTTTTACTCAAAATTTCAATACCAAATGTTTTTTTCAGTAAAAAAAAACGATTTTGAATAAAATCTTTTTTGGTAAATATTTTGTGTGTAACATAATTTAAGTTTAAATAAGAAAAGATGTCCGTAAAAAAAAGTTTCCAATAAAACTTTCCAATAAAAACTCAAAAATACACATCATCAGTTCATCTTTTCGTCCAAGTTAATTTCGGATGCCAAATATTATAATTTACTTCCCCCTTCATCCTAAAGGTTAATATTCTCTAATTCCTAACCCAAAGACCTGCGCTACACTCTGTCGTTCTTGTAGGCTGCCAAAGGCTCTAACACCATTCAACTGGTGCGGGGGACCATCTCTGAATGCTCGTAAATAAATGCTTTGCCATTTGCCGTTTGTTACATGTTGTTTGTGGCTTGTCGTTTGACGTTTGCCGCTCGCACACAGTACAAAGCAGAAAAATGTCATTCTTCAAAAATGCAGCAAAAACTGGTCAGCACTGAAAATGGTCAGCGGATTTGATTTGAAATGCCAGCCTTGTTTTGTTCGCAACTGAAATGCGATTTCGCTGTGGTTTTTTCTCCCTTTTTTTACTCTTTTTTTTTTGACTAAACTTTCTATCCAGCCTACCTGCGATCATATTAATGACGACGTTCTTGACGGCATTGATGACAATGCACAGAACTCGATGACAGACCCAACCATGATGCCGGTGCTAATTCCGTTCCTGATGCTCCTACTACTCGTGCTACGTTGGCTTCAAACGGCAGCTACTAAAATTTCTGAAATCTTTTACGCCCTTTCGATAAAAGGTCTTCGATGCAACCGATTTGCTTTCTGCTCGCCTGTGTGCTCATAGCGAAATTACTCAACACAAACTCTGATTGCTGTACATTCTATGGAATTGTTGTAGGTCCTTAGGGCCGTGGGGCTGCACTTTTCCCATCGCATCAATTTCTTTGTATGGAAACGCTCCCAGAAGCAATGCACGAACTGGTAACGCATTAAATTGTAAGTACGAGTACACCTAGGCATGTGAGGCTTAAATGATCATTTGTTCTTGATTCGAAACTACAAAAGGCGACTGGGGCTTAGCTGAAAAAGAGATTAGCTCACATCAGGCTGATAAAAATGTCAAATAAGAATAAACGCATTAATATTGCGTATCTGAAGATGCAGAAAAGGTTCTTCCAGAGCCGTGCTGCGGCCAATATCTTATGGACTAGTGGAAATAGTATCCACCAACGACGATGATTACTATTACTGCTCTGATACTACTTGTACTATTTCAATCTGTAGAAATTTAAATGCAGCACAATACATCAATCGTACAAATTGCTATACACCACGTCAAAAAGTAGCAGTTTTTCCTCGGCACTCGCAATACTCCATATTGTATTGTTCGCAGAGTTTTTCTTATCAGTCACGTTCACTTTATATATTGTTAAGAAGAAAAACTACTAAATTTAATTGAATAGGGAAAAAAAATCTTAACAAAAAGTGGGGACACATTTCCAATCCACTAATTATTGGTACTTAAAGATTTACGATCACGTACAACTACTGTTTTCCTTTTTTTTGGATAAAGATCGAAAAGCGC
Organism: Atherix ibis; assembly: GCA_958298945.1. Classification (NCBI taxonomy): domain Eukaryota; kingdom Metazoa; phylum Arthropoda; class Insecta; order Diptera; family Athericidae; genus Atherix; species Atherix ibis. The sequence goes on from OY282609.1 coordinate 82,396,334, forward strand.
AGTCTTCAATTAGTCTAGATTGTCTGGCACGTAAAACCAGTGAGGTGTCCACAGAGTAGACTAATTTGAAGACCCGTACGGGATTTCTTTTTTTACCGGATAGACTTATTGGTGGGAAATTTTTTGACAAAAGTTGATAAGCTGGTTAAAAAAACACGTAAAATTTTTGAATATTTTCATAAGAAAAATAAAACAACAAAAAAATATCAACGTAGAGGAGAGTTTGGGACCCATATTGGGTCAAAAAGTGGGTGTAACATCCCTTTTGTTATAATACACCCTAAAAAAATGGGCTTTGATGGCTTTTCCATACCAAATTAGACAAATCATAAAATTGTGTGCTGACATACGGTAGATTATTTAAGAAGACCATTTATTAAAAGTTAAGGAATAAAAGGGTTTTTAGACCCAACAAAATTAATTTTTTTTATTTTTAAAAGTTTTATAAAAATTGAGACTTAATAGCACCTTAAAAAGAAAACATTGCAAAATAATTCTAAACAACATGCATTGGTATAGAAAATAGTAGAGACCAATTTTCATTAGGACCCTAACTCAAACCGGAACCTTTCTTGCAATAACAAGTAATTTTTATAAAAACAACTTTGCTATTAATTTATGGTGCCAATTTTGAGACCATAAATTTAAGAAAATTTATGATTTTGCGAGTCTCATGTTTTTAGGACCTCAAATTCACACACAAAAAATGGCAAGTGACAAAATGGCGAACAAAGGGTATTTTTTGGAATAATTTCAAAAAAATATTTCAAAGTAAAATAGTATTTTTGGACCTCACAAAAATTGTATTTTACTGGTCTTAGAGACCCCTTGTCTTACTAAGGCGAGCGGTTTTGATGACTTTTCCATACCAAATTACACAAGTCATAAAATTGTGTGCTGACATACGGTAGAGTATTTAAGAAGACCATTTATTAAAAATTTAGGAATTAAGGGGTCTTTAGACGCAACAAAATTTAATTTTTTTATCTTTAAAAGTATTATAAAAATTGGGACTGAATAGCCCCTTAAAAAGAAACCATTTTAAAATATTTCTAAAGAAAATGCATTGGCATAGAAAATAGCAAAGAGAAAAATTCTCATTAGGACCCTAACTTGAACTGGATCCTTTTTTTCTATAATAAACAAATAATTTGAGAAAAAAAACACTTTGCTATAATTTTGTGGTGCCGATTTTGAGACCATAACTTTAAGAAAAGATATGATTTTGCGAGTGTCATGCTTTTAGGACCTCAAAGTGATACAAATGGCAAGTGAGAAAATGGTGGACAAAGGGTATTTTTTGGAATAATTTCAAAAAAATATTTCAATGTATTTGTTAATTGCTTCTACGTAAGACAAGGGGTCTCTAAGCCCAGTAAAATACAATTTTTGGACCCCAAATTAATCCAACCAACTAGAAATTAAGTTTTGACCCCAAATCAGTACAGAAATGGTCACTGTGATAATATTTTTGCACTGATAACAAAATAAAAGAAATTTAGTAGAATTAGTTCTTTGTAAATAGGATCGAAGAGGCCTTCTTTCAGTTTCCGTACGGACCTTAAATTAGTACAGAAACTGCAGCTTATTATTTTTTTTCTGAAATCGCGGCACAAGAAAATTTGTCTTAGTTTGTAAACTGCTCTTTTGAGAGAGCACAACTCAATAAAAAATAATCTTTAGACCCCAAAGTTAACTTATAATAAAATTTATATTTTTTGGACCCTTACTTTAAAGTATTCAATAAAGTTTTTGTAGAAAATATATTGGCCTCGAATGAGGTAATTTTGGTTGGGATCAGAATATCCAAACCGAATCCTGAACAGCTTTTGGGACCTTAATTTTGGTAAGAATGTCGACTGTGGTTTTTTTTACAGAAGGCCAATAAGTTGAGAAACAAATAATTCCTCATTGGCCAGTCTATTTATCTATCAGTGGCGCCTGCTGTTAAATTAGATTTGATTAGTAGGCAAGGCAATTTAAGAATTACGGCGGGCACTGAACGCAGGAGGGCTTCCCGCATTACCTTTCCCACACAATCCCAAAATACTCATATGACCTAGAACCCATCGCTGGCTGCTATTGAGAACTGCGTTAATTGCGTAGATTTGGATTTTTATCAAATTATGAAGCTCATTTGAAGCCTTCCAGCATCGCTATATCAATGCTATCCCCTTGAAAATTGTTCGCTTTTTATCGGCGGAAGCGTTGTTTCCACTTCAGCTCCTCGGAAGCACTCATTTGGATGTTACAGTCAGAACCAAAATTAAGTGTTTTTTATGGTAGCTTAGATGAAGAGGAGGGCTTAGAAACTGCAGGACTTACTTTTTCGACAAAAACTCATTGATGGAGATAGCCCTGTGACATGGGTTTTGTTGCAAATAAACCTCTTTTTTCAGACTCATAAGCTTTACTGTTACTAATGGTCTTATCTAACAAGATTCTTCCATCGGTCCAGATTTTCATCAGTTTTCAATATTGAAGGCTTCCCTCAGCGAGGTTCGTCTTCTGCTCTCGACAAAGAACGTTCCCCATAGGCTCGCTACAACTATTCGTTCGATTCCGCGCAAGGGGGCCTATTCTGGAACAAACGATCAAACTATAAACAATACCAGAACCCGCGGTCCTAAACCAGCCTAGCAGTTCCTTAGAAGTTACAAGGTTCCATGACTATAGCTCTTTGAGTAAGAGTACCCACCAAAAACTCGTAAATCAAACCTGGTACCACGGGGATCAGGGTGCACCATGCTGTTAAAACACATGAATTCTGACCACACAGATGAGATGCCTTTGGCTGAAACATGGTGGCTGTGGTTTATTACCTACATAGCGGGTACAGTCTTAGGCCTAGAGGTGAGGTATATCAGGATCCCGGGTACTATCACTGCAGATGATAGCAGCGGTTTAGGTAGAACCTGCTACCAACAGTTAGGCTGTCCTATCTGTTCTGGATTAGTGGTAAGACCAGATGGTGCCACCCAATGTAGGTGAAGCAACGAGGGGAGCGGGGTACAGGGTGAGACCACTCACCGAAAAGGGTTCGCTGAACTAACGAAATCAGGTCTGTTTTGCGTTCTAATTGGTCGTATCTCAATCCCTATGATCGTAGATGACCTGTAGTTTTAAGTTTAACGACTGATATGCCACGTAAATCAAAAGAAATATTTTCATTTTTCTTTTAAAAAAAAACTCAAATGAAAATAAACTTGTAAGGCTTGTTTCTTAAGCGAAACAGGGTCTTAAAAATTAATTCTTCGTTCATTTTCGTTCGGACTTTTCCGAAGCCCCACAAATCGCCTCCATTTTCGTTAAGATTTTTCCACAAATTTAACTAACAAAATGGCAACTATTCAATGCGAAAACTATTTTAGTTAAATTCAATAAAAATAACATAAATAAACAAAATTCCATTAAAATTTCCATTTGTTCATGATACAAAAAATTTGGGTACTTTTATTATTTCGACCACAATTCTAATCGACTGAATAATTATTAAATAAGAAATTATTTAAAGTAAAATCAGGAAGAGTATTTTTTTTTTTTTTGTGAATAAATTTTCTATAAATTTCATTTTTTTCATGTTGTTTGTCAAAAAATTATTTTGCATTTTCCCACGATCATTTCATCGTAAAATGTAGACATCGATTGATTAAAAATGGACAAACGGAACCATTTATTTATGTAAATTTGAAAAATTTTTGCATGTTTGGTGTTTGCGATCGAAAATTTTTATTCGAATATTTTCAAGATTATTGGCAAGGGGGGGTGACTCATGTGCGAATATCGGAATACGACCGACTGACCATCAGACTGTGGATATGTTTGTCTATAGCTCGGCGATGGGCTCTGATAGACAGACTACTTGTTGGATCGATAGGGACTCATTGGCCTATTGACGAACAAACACTCTCACCTATTCCACTGATTGATTAGTGGGCATGTACGACACTAGTGGGGAGGGGGGACTGGCGACATCGGGCCTAGACCCTCTACCAAGTTCAACAATCTGCACACTCCTCTATTTGCCTAGATCTCGATCGGATTGTGTTCCGTCCTAGTTTGACCAGTAAGCCGTTCTTAGAAAAATTTACTCCAAAAATATTTTCCCAGCAAACATTGCTTAGGTCGTATTAAATCCATAATATTTTTTTAACGCTAAATTGATTACTGCTATTATGATTATTATTATCACTTATTTTTTCGTATAATATTTTTAATCAATGTCCAGTTTGATAATATTTACCATAGAAGAAAAAAAAATTATAATAATACTTTTATGTCCAGCAAAGAATTTAGTTGAAAAGGAATAAAAAAACCTGAACTAAAAACTGTGTTATTTGAATAATTCCGGGGTGATCGAAGGTAGTTTTTTGCACTTTTCTATCAGAAATTGCTTTGTCATAGAAAAAACTCTTGTTGATAGAAGATTTAGAAAATTTTTTGAATTTATTTAAATTTTTGAAGAAATTTTCGGACTAACAAAAAATTTAGACCTTATGTCATAGTCAGCTTAGTTGTGTCAATAGTAAGAAAATTGTAAATATTTGCTGTGGAATAGAGGAAGTAGCCGTTCTTTGTTGAAACAAGTACTATTTTCGTAAAACTTGGAAGAAGTTATTGGAGTTTTAAGGATTTTTGACAACAATTTTTTTCTTTACCCAATGTTAGTTATAATAGTGACCCAGTTTTAGATTTTATTATCAATTTTACAGAATATTCAGAAATATTATAAGTCTTAAAAAATTGGCAAACCTAAAAAGAAGAGGATTTTTTTTTTGGTAACAAACATGTTAATAGTAAAAATTATTTTTAAAAAAACTTGAAGAAAAATTAATTTAAATATTTTCGATCTTATTGGTGTTTGTTTTTTTGGTAAAAACCTTTCTGTAAATATTTTTTTTGTAAGATTTGTTTTTGCAAAAATATGAGTTTTACTTGGGAAAGTTTTCTCTACTGACAAATATTTTTTGTGTCAGCAAAAACTTGTCGTTAAAATTTGTTGTCAGTAAAACTTTTTTAACTTTAAATACCACTTTTTCTAGCAAAAATCCTGTCACCACTTAAAATACCGTTTTTACTGCCAAAAATTTCGTCAGTAAAAATTGTGTCCGTAACAATTCTTTGTCAGATAAAATTTGTCAGTTAAAATCTTTCTACATATTTTTTGTGTAAGCAGAAATCTTGTCGGTAAAAATTGTTGTCAGTAAAACTTTTTTAACTTAAAATACTACTTTTTCTAGCAAAAACCCTGTCAGCAAAAATTTTGTCGGTGAAATGTTCAGCACTTAAAATACGGTTTTTACTGACAGAAATTTGGTCAGTAAATATTGTGTCAGTAACAATTCTTTGTCAGTAAAAATCTTTCTACATATTTTTTGTGTCAGCAAAAATCTTGTCGGTAAAAATTGTTGTCAGTAAAACTTTTTTAACTTAAAATACTACTTTTTCTAGCAAAAACCCTGTCAGCAAAAATTTTGTCGGTAAAATGTTTAGCACTTAAAATACCGTTTTTACTGCCAAAAATTTCGTCAGTAAAAATTGTGTCCGTAACAATTCTCTGTCAGCTAAAATTTGTCAGTTAAAATCTTTCTACATATTTTTGTGTCAGCAGAAATCTTCTCGGTAAAAATTGTTGTCAGTGAAACTTTTTTAACTTAAAATACTACTTTTTCTAGCAAAAAGTCTATCAGCAAAAATTTTTTCGGTAAAATGTTCAGCACTTAAAATACCGTTTTTACTGACAGAAATTTGGTCAGTAAATATTGTGTCAGTAACAATTCTTTGTCAGTAAAAATCTTTCTACATATTTTTTGTGTCAGCAAAAATCTTGTCGGTAAAAATTGTTGTCAGTAAAACTTTTTTAACTTAAAATACTACTTTTTCTAGCAAAAACCCTGTCAGCAAAAATTTTGTCGGTAAAATGTTTAGCACTTAAAATACCGTTTTTACTGCCAAAAATTTCGTCAGTAAAAATTGTGTCCGTAACAATTCTCTGTCAGCTAAAATTTGTCAGTTAAAATCTTTCTACATATTTTTGTGTCAGCAGAAATCTTCTCGGTAAAAATTGTTGTCAGTGAAACTTTTTTAACTTAAAATACTACTTTTTCTAGCAAAAAGTCTATCAGCAAAAATTTTTTCGGTAAAATGTTCAGCACTTAAAATACCGTTTTTACTGACAGAAATTTGGTCAGTAAATATTGTGTCAGTAACAATTCTTTGTCAGCTAAAATTTGTCAGTAAAAATCTTTCTACATATTTTTTGTGTAAGCAGAAATCTTATCGGTAAAAATTGTTGTCAGTAAAACTTTTTTAACTTAAAATACTACTTTCTCTAGCAAAAATCCTGTCAGAAAAAATTTCGTCAGTAAAATGTTCAGCACTAAAATTTTCATTTTTATTGACAGAAATTTGGTCATTTAAAATTGTGTCCATAACAATTCTTTGTCAGCTAAAATTTTGTCAGTAAAAATCTTTCCATTCAAAAGACGTCTTCAGTAAAATATTTTACAATATAAATTCTTTGTCAGCAAAAACTTTTGTTGGTCAGAATTTTATTACGGACAATTTTACAGCAAAAATACTTTGTCAGCAAAAATATGATTAGCAAAATTTTGTCAGTAAAAACGTTAGCATTTACAATTTTTCGTCAGCAAAAATCTTACCGGTAAAAATTTTGTCAGTAAAAATATTATCACATATATTTTTGGCAACAAATATTTTGTCAGTAAACAAATATTTACAGTTAAAATTATTTGTAAGCAAAAATTTGGCTAGTAAAATATTATCACTTAAATTGTCATCAGCAAAAATTTGCTCATCTGCAATAAAAAGTTTACAGTAAAAATTATTTGGCAACAGAAGTTGTCTCACTTAAATTTCCATTTTTTCCAGCTAAGAATCTTATCAGTAAACATTTTTCTACTTTTTACTCGTCTTCAATAAGAAAAATTACAGTAAAAATTTTTTCTCAGCAAAAATTTGTCCGTAAATTCTTTAAGCTAAAAAATTGTCTTAAGCAAAAAAAAAAATCTTTGCAGCGAATTTTTATCGATAAAGTAAAAAAAAAGTGTCAGCAACATTTTGATCGGAAGAAATTTTTGCCAATATAAATATATTCAGTAAGAATTTTTATCGATAAAAATCTTCTCACTAAAAATTCGTCTTTAATAAAAAAATATAAAGTAAAAAGTGTTTGTCAGCAAAAACTTTTTTCATCAGCAATGTTTTTAGAAAAATTCACTTATTTTTCCAATATTTTTGATATAAGAACATTTATGAGCAAATGTATTCTTAGTCAAATTATTCCAGCATAAATTTTCGATAGAAAACAATTTTTACCAGTCAACATTTTGGAAAGAAACGCTAAGCCATTATCGTCTTTGTATTCTAGGATTAATGTGCAAATTTCTTTTCAAAGAAGTCTCGATGGTCAAGTGTTTATAGCGGAAGCATTACTTCAATCCAACTCACTTTTTCCCATGATTGGTGAGCCCTTTTGCTTTTCCGAAGTGGATTTGAAGAAAAAAATTTGCCCCACAATGAGCCGCCAAAAACATTTTAATAAAAATTACAATTCTCAAATGAATACTAAATGCAAGAAATTTTAAGAAAGCAACCGAAACAAAAACCAAATGAAAAATTATCTCGTATCTCAGAAGCGTCTGAAAGAATTCCTTTTAGCTCCTCATTGAAGGGTTTTGTTTCTTATTTGTGGTGTGTTTTTGTATTTGTGCGGGTGTTTTTTTTCTTCTTCTTCATTTTTCTTCCATTTAGAAAAGAAGATGTTAAAACTTTTGAATAGAAACAGCTACTGATGATGATGATGATGATGAGAATGACGATAATGATTGGCGAAATTAAACTTTCAAAGAAGATACAAAGAGAGATATGACCATGGGAATGGAAAAGATATCGTCCCATTAGTAATCAATTGATTAATTAGTTAATTAAATTTGCCCGTAATCAATCACAATTTATAATGGAACTTGGCCAGTTTATTGGGGGAGGCAGGCAGGTGGTTCCTCTTCTCTATTGTTTTGTTTCGGTTTTCAGCTATTGTGATGAGTTTTCAGCACATTTGGAAAAGGAATTTTTCTTATTGTACAAGTGCAGTCATAAAAGTACGAATGAATATGAATCGGTATGTGCGCATAGAGATTCGTAAACGTTTCCATTTGGTGAGGCTTTCTCCTCCCTTTATGGGTGCTTCCCACACAACTGTTCAGACCCCCCCCCCCCCACCTCCCTTTCGATGATAATAAATTAGAAAACCACAAAAAGCTGCCTACGTTATTCGGCACATTGTCGCGAAAAAAAACCAAGCCAGTAATCCAAGGGAGATGGTCAGTAAAAAACAACGCAATCGGCATAATAGGAAATTCAATAATGTGAAAGGGAAATTCATAAGAGATAATACTGGTGACGGAGGATAGGGGGAGAATGGACACTTTTTTTTGTTATTTCGTAAAATTGCGGCTACCCATTAACATCCAATTAATTTATTAAGTGAATGGTATGTCGTGACATCTGACCATTAATTGCGGTAAATAGCAGATCGACTTACGGTTTTTTTATCGTCATCGACAATCACCCTCTCCGATCTAACAGCGCTTATATAAATGAACGAAGAAAATCTACCATTGCCGGCCATCATCAATAATCAATTCGACCAACTATTAGCTTCTGGCAAAGTTTACGAAAAATATTCTTAATTGATTACGGAAGGTGATAACTGCCTAACTCCTGGCCACTTGGATGGATCTCGACTTCCACCGATATATAATATGATGGGCTGAAAGGAAAATCATTTTTTAATAGATCATTTGATAGTCCATTTATTTGTGGTGGACAAAATTAATATGATAATCGATTCACTTAGTTAATAAAAATTTGATGATAAAATCAGTGAAGAAGTTATTGTTCGGCTATTTTAGCAAAGCGAAACACGAGACGCCCAATATTCGGTCTTACAACGAATCAGATTAAAAGGCATTGTACAAAATTTCACTATTTATGGAATTTTATATGAGATTTTTTCCAGAATTTTATTTCAAATTTCTTCAAATTTTGCTGACAAAAGTTTTCACTGCAAGTCATTTTGTTTGAAAAATTTATTGTCAAAGCATTTTTACTTACAAAACTTTTACTGAAACAATTTTTAGCTGAAGCAATTTTGACTAAAAAAATTTTTGCTGACAGAATTTTAACTGAAAGAATTTTTGCTGAAACTAATTTTATTGTTAATATTTTCACTCAATATTTTTGGCTGAAACAATTTTTGCTACAATATAAAAATTTTGACTGAAACAATTTTAAATGCAAGAATTTTGACCGAAGCAATTTTGACTAAAAAAATTTTTGCTTATAATATTTTGCGTAAAACAATTTTTACCAAAATAATTTTTGCTAAAAGAATTTTGTTTCAAGAAATTTTTACTGAACAAATTTTGCTGAAACAAGTTAACTCCAAGAATTTCTGTTGAAAATATTTTGACTCAAACAATTTTTAATAAAAAAATTTTGACTGAAACTATTTTAAATAAAAGAATTTTGACTGAAGCAATTTTTTCTGAAACAATTTTGACTAAACGATTTTTGCTGAAACAATTTTTCCTCTAAAAATTTTGACTGAAATAATTTTTCTTATAAAAATTTTGACAGAAACAATTTCAAATGCAAGAACTTTGACTGAAGCAAGTTATGCTGAAAAATTTTTGACAATTTTTGCTGAAAAAAAATTTTTATTGGAATTTTTGAGACTGAAACATTTTTGGCTGAAACAATTTTAACTGAACAAATTTTTACTGACAGAATTTAACTGAAAGAATTTTTGCTGAAACTTATTTTATTGACTGAAACAATTTTTTAAAAGAAAATTTTGACGGAACAATTTTTGCTATAAAAATTTTGACTGAAACAATTTTAAATGCAAGATTTTTGACTGAAGCAATTTTTGCTCAAAAATTTTCGATAAAAAATTCTGCTGAACAATTTTTGGCTGAAACCAATTTTATTGAAAAAATTTTCACTGAAACAATTTTAATTGAAGAAGTTTTGCCGGAAATTTTTATTCCATTTTTTTTACTGAAACAATTTTGACTAAAATAATTTTGACTAAATAATAAAAATTTGATGATAAAATCAGTAAAGAAGTAATTTTTCTTATAAAAATTTTGACTGAAACAATTTCAAATGCAAGAATTTTGACTGAAGCAACTTTTGCTGAAAAATTTTTGACAATTTTTGCTGAAAAAAAATTTTTATTGGATTTTTTGAGACTGAAACAATTTTGGCTGAAACAATTTTGGCTGAAACAATTTTAACTGAACAAATTTTTACTGACAGAATTTAACTGAAATAATTTTTGCTGAAACTTATTTTATTGACTGAAACAATTTTTTAAAAGAAAATTTTGACGGAAACAATTTTTGCTATAAAAATTTTGACTGAAACAATTTCAAATGCAAGATTTTTGACTGAAGCAATTTTTGCTCAAAAATTTTCGATAAACACTTCTTCTGAAAAATTTTTGGCTGAAACCAATTTTATTGAAAAAATTTTCACTGAAACAATTTTAATTGAAGAAGTTTTGCCGGAAATTTTTATTCCATTTTTTTTGACTGAAACAATTTTGACCAAAATAATTTTGACTAATAAATTTTTTGCTGAAAATTTTTTGCTAAAACAATTTCAAATGCAGGAATTTTTACTGACAGAATTTTAACTGAAAGAATTTTTGTTGAAACTAATGTTATCGAAAAAAGCTAACACAGTTTTTAGTGAAAGAATTTTGGCTGAAATAATTTTTGCTAAAAATATTTTGACTGAAACAATTTCAAATGCAGGAATTTTTGCTGGCAGAATTTTTGCTGAATGAGTTTTTGCTGAAAAGTTTTGTAATACTAGAAAAGTATATTTTGTCCGAGAACTTTGTCTCAAAAATCACAAAAACAAAAATATTTGTTTTATGTTAAAATGGATTTCTTTGTATACTCTTCGGACAAAAGATACTAACTTTAACGATTAAAAATTATATCAGCAACAGTAACGCGTGTAATTGCACTACGAATTGTGCTGGTAAAAATTAAAATACGCAATCTGAATCTTAGTAGCCAACGTAAGAAGAACAAAATCAACAGAAAATAAAGTTTAACATAAATAATAAAAAAAAACGCAAATAAATAACGCGCATTCCAGCTTCGGTTTAATCCGCAATTCTATTCACCTTCTGCTCTCGCAAAGGCCAAATCTACGTTGGTTGGTGTTCCTCAGCTGCATCCGATGTACTAGCTTCGGTTACACTGCAGTATTAAAATTACTCCGAGGATTGTGTGTGACATCCAATGAAATGCTTGCACGATTCGTTCAATTCCGTTTAGTTTTTGCTTGTTTTATTTGTAAAAACGCCAACGGCTACGGAGTATAGTTAAGATGTGGGGTCTCGCAACACAGCATCCAAAGTACCAATATCTCGACGACGGCCGGCATTATTCAAAGGCGGACAACTCCGCCTCTACCAATGCTATGGTGGCTAGCACCGATCTCTGACGGCAGTCCCAGCCCACATTCACGGCAATTTGCATATTCAATTGGCTCCAAGCAGCGTAGACCTGGACCGGACGCCCCGATCTGTGTCGGTTCGGTCGATGGCTGTGTATCTCAATCGAAGCACATGGCACGGCGTCAGAGTTGCGATTATTGTGCTGCCTTGCCCATGCGTCAATCTCATCTTCCCCAGCATCTGTACATACTCCACGCTTTAGCCAAACAAAATCTATACGCACATGGGCAGTAGGGCGATCACCTTTGTTTCATTGGAGAAGCCATAATGATTAGCGTCTGCTCTTAAAAAAAAATTACAAAAAGTTCAAGACTCGATAATCGTCGAAAAATGGAAATATTCCAATTACTAGAAATGCAAAAATTCATTTTCATCCATTTTGTCTTATGAGAGAAAAGTTCGTGGACACCAAACCATTTAGATATATTATTGGTGCTGAAAGCATCCAATTTTGATTAGTAATTTTATCGGAAGTTGAATTTTTTTGCTAAATTTTCAAACACCAAAAGATAATATGTGTTTGGAGATTCAGCATTCATATTAAACAATTATAACTTAACCATCAAATGCTAGAATTGAGCTATAAAAAAACTGTGCCCATATAGATCAGGTAACATTGCTGATTTATCACAACTAAGCGATTATATCTAATCTTATTGAACTGAGCTACTAAGACTCATCATTAATAGCTGATCTATTATAAATTGAGATATTTAAATCCATATTATTGATCCATTATAACTGAGCTACTAATATTTTAACTATAACTGATCTACTTTAACTGATCTATTTAAATAAAGCTACTATAACAGATCCATTTTAATTGAGCTACTATTACTGATCCACTCGTAATATGTTTACTATAATTAATCTACTTTTACTGAGCTACTTTAATTAAGTGTGATTATTGATGATTGAGCTACTATGGTATAACTGATATTTTTTGACTGAACTATGATAATTGAGCTATTATAACTGATCTACTACAACTAAGCTACTTTGATTGAGCTTTTATTGCTAATCTAATATAAGTTGAGCTATTATAACTAATAAAAATATATTGAGCTACTCAAATTAATATTTTATAACTAATCAACTATTATAATCGATTTAATACAACTGAACTATTATAGCTGAACCAAATTATATTTGAAGTACTAAAACTAATTCATTACAACTGATATCTCTTATCTAATGTAACTTATAATATTATAACTCATTCAATTATATTGGATTGTTCAGAAAGTAATTTTTATAAAACTTTAAGATGATTTTCATATAGTGAATTAATATTTTATTCAATTAAATATTGTCCAGTCTGATCCCATTCCCTTTTGCTGCCAAAAAACTGATCCAAGTAATTTTTGACCTCCTCATTTGAATTAAACATTTTACCATCTAAAAAATTTTGTAGAGACCGGTATATCCCATCCAAACTCTAAAAGCTTTCGCATAGTGGTCAAATGTGTATGTGGTTTCGCATTATCGTGTTGGAACACTATACCTTTCCTATTGACCCAATTCTGGCCTTTTTACTTTAAGTGAATCATTCAATTTCTTCAACTGATGACAGTAGACTTCAGAATTGATTGTTATGTTGCTCGGTAGAAGCTTAAAATAAACAATTCCTTTGAAATCCCACCAAACAGATAGCATAACCTTTTTTGATGAATATTTGCTTTCTAAGTGCTTTGAGTCGGTTCATATTTTCTACTCTAGGATCTTTTGCGCTTAATATTGTTGTAGACAACCCACGACTCGTCCACTGTGATGATACGCTTCAAAAATGGATTAATTTCTTGGCGTTTGAGAAACAATTCAGAAACGTCAACGCGACTATACAAATTTTTTTCCATAAGAAGATGAGAAACCCATATATCGAGCTTTGATATTAAACATAGCCTTTTCAAATGATTATCGAATTCGATTATTATTGTGTCTTCATAAGCAAACGAAATTACTTTCCGAACAACCCAATATTTAATAACCGATCGTTTATAAGTGAGCTATGATAGTTTAGCTAAAGATAATCAATCCACTAAAAACTGAGCTACCATTACGAATATACTTTAGCTGAATTGCTTAAATTTTATAAGTTTAAATTTCTAACAGAATCAATACAAACTGAGCTATTATAAATAAGTTACCAAAATTCTTCTAATTCTTAAAATGTTCAGAAAAAGTTGCTCAAAATGAGCTACTATCCTTGAAATTTAAATTTTGCTCTAACAAAAAATTTTTCACAATAAAAAAATAAGAATTCTTTATAATTAAATTGGGTTGAATATACTAAACTGGATAAATTAGAAGACCTTCGGCCAGCATTATTTTTGCAATTGTTGTAAATGCATAAGTAGTGGGAAATATATTTTTATTACTTCAAAATATTTTTATATAACAGTTAAACAAATTTTAAGAGACTCTTTTCAGCTTACCTGACACTAAAATCCTCCAGCTGTTCTATACTTTTTTTATTATTCCATCAAAAATGATGGGTAAATTTTTAGCCAAATTCCTTTTTGGTAATTATTTTTTTTTTGTTTTCTAAAAGAAAAGAATAAAAAATAAAATATATCAAATATTAATAGACATAATAAAAAAAATTATCAATTATTTAGTAGTCATTCTTAAATATACAATAAAAAATTATTTTAAAAAAAAATGGACGCAAATAGATTCAAGCATGTGCAATATGTCTAATAATTGGAAATTATCACAGTCGGAAATCGTTTGGTCAGATGGTGATCAGAACCTATTAAAAATGTTATATTTCATAATTTTTACAGATATAAATAACACCTACCCCAGCTATATATTATAGAATGCACTAAAATTGCTATAGAATATTTATTAACGAATAGCTTATACTAATTTTGTTAATATGTACTTTGTCATATGATTCATCAACGCACCACATTTGTACATAGTATTCCATTGAAATTGAACTTTTATTATTGATCAAAGACGAAATAAAAATTAATTATTTACTTGTTTAATTACACATTTAATAGCCAATAATGGCGATAATGCATTTCAAATGTCGTTGACAATTTACACAACGTTTGTGTTTGAAGAATACCATCGATGCCAATACACCAGACCTCCTCCGATAATATCGCTTACTATCCCATCGCAATTGTCTAATAACCACCAGTAACTATTTTATAGTATCGAATGCCCCTTCTTCCCCTTAAGATTATGGCATCAATAGTTTTCTATTAAATTATGTTCTCATTTACAGAAAATTTTCATTTGAAAATAATTATCGAGGCGACCAATTCATTTCAGTTTCTTTCAATTTTTATTAATTTCTTATTTTGTTGTTGGTATTTTGATTGAATTTTTTCCCAAAAACCATACTACAACTGCAACAGTTCCATAACGAAAATTAAAAAAAAAACCTCATTTTCCAATTACAGTTTATTATTAATTTTAGTATTTAACTACTTAATGAGGTCTACGAAAACAGATAATTCATTCCAATTAGTAGTTTTAGTTTCTAGATCCCACAATGTTGAATTTAATTATGCTTAGTTAAAGCTAAAGGGTGGGAAATCTTCAACGAACAGTAAGTAAATACAAGAATATCAAATGTTTGAGAGCGAATTAAAAATTTATAGAAATTCATTATAAACAGAAAAAGAAACGGTTTAATTTTGTATCGATAAGGCGATTTAATAAAAAATGGCATCAGATCACTTCGAAAAATCGCTGATCAAATGCAGATCTTTATTAGGCATTGTAATTTTTTAAAAAGTTTTTACTAAACGAATTTTGATTTAAACTAACTTTTACTGCAAGAGTTTTTACTGCAAGAATTTTAATTTTAACGAATTTTTACTGCAAGAATTTTTACTCCAAAAATTCTAATTGCAATAATTTTGATTTGAATGAATTTTTACTATCAAAATTTTGATTTGATGGAAAGTTAGAAAATTTTTACTGCAGTAATTTTAATTTTTTACTGCAGTAATTTTAATTTGAAGAAATTTTTACTGAAAGATTTTGTAGTGCAAAAATTTTAACAGCAATAATTTTGAATTGAAGGAATTTTTACTGCAAACATTTTTACTGACAGAATTTTTACTGCAAAAATTTTGATTTGAAGAAATTTTTACTGCAAGAATTTTAATTTGAAGGAGATTTTACTGCACGAATTTTCACTGCCAGAATTTTGACTAATAGAATTTTTTTACCGCAAAAATTTTAGCTGCAATAATTTTGAGTTGAAGGAATTTCAACTGCAATAATGTTGATTTGAACAAATGTTTACTACAAGAATTTTTACTACAATTACTTTTTCTGCAAGAACTTTGATTTAAAGGAATTTCTACTGCACGAATTTTTACTCCAAGGATTTTAACTGCAATAATTTTGATTTGAATGAATTTTTAATGTAAGAATTTTGATTTAAAGCAATTATACCACAATAATTTTTACTGCAACAATTTTGACTTGAAGAAAATTTTGCAGCACGAATTTTTACTGCAAGATTTTTTACTGCAAGAGTTTTAAATGCAAAAGTTTTAACTGCAATAATTTTCACTTGAAGGTATTTTTACTGTAAACATTTTTACTACAATAATTTTCACTCCAAGAATTTTAACTGCAAGAATTTTTTCTCCAAAAATTGTAACTGCAATAATTTTGATTTGATTGAATTTTAACTGCAAAAATTCTTACTACAATAATTTTCACTGCCAAAAATTCTTACTGCAATAATTCTTACTGCAATTATTTTTACTGCAAGAAGATTAAATGAAAACAGTTGTTCAATAAAAAATTTGAACTAATAATCTCAATAAAAAAAATTATATCTACAGAAGCTTCTGATAAAATCAACAATTTGTTTAATGAAATAATAAATATTGAAAAGTGTTGAGAAATTGTACTCTATGAAAATATGTCAAGAGAACTCTTCAAATCATTATCATACACGACCACAAAGGGCTTGGGCATTATTTCGTTCACCCCTTCCTTAGGTAATCGATTTCTCCTTGAATTGGTTTATATTTGAAAGTGATATTATTTCTGTAATTTCCAATAAGCAAATAGAATAAAAATTCTTTAACGTATTTACCATACCTGCTCATATCAATGATTAAACAACCTGCTTTCAATATTTATGACTTGTCGTCGTAATCATCATAATTCAATGAATTTTCCCTTCCGTTCCCACTCTCTTTTCCCGAATAGAAATAACAGCACTTGTGCATTTTATATTCAAAATTATTCATAGTTATAAAGAAAAAAAATTTATAAAAAGACAAACAACTTCACTCAGCTCTCGTATGGATGAATTTACAATTATCTATTCCGGAATTATTGAGAAATTATTTGTGCAGAGCCCAAATTAAGGTGATTTTCTTCTGAACAAATACATACTCATCAGGGTAAATAGGGAATATTACAGAAAAAACTTACGAATGATTAATTAATGACTTAAATTAAGGACAGCATAGCTTTACTTATGATTTCATCGAATGTGCCGATGACAAATACAATAAGTCAATCCAGTTCTTATCAGTTTATTTAAAAATTCTCCACGATTTGATATCGACTTTTTATATCATTTTAATCAGCTTCGATATTTCACTAATTAATAATGCTATAAAATTTATTAGAAATATAAATTTTTTTCGCATCGTTAAATAGAAAATTGCGTAAGTATTTGAATGGATTATCATAGAACACGTAGTTTTTGTCTATTTTTTTCTGACCTAAAATTTAAAAATTTCACAGAAACAAATTATACTAAATAGGAAATATTAGAAAAAATTTAACTACGCAAAGCCACCAATTCTGAGAAATTTTATTGTAAATATTATAGAAATATTCGTGCGAAAATTAAAATAATAATATTAGATATAAAGTTTCTTGACAAAAAAAAACTGCTAGAAAATTTTGATCATCATAGTTCTTTCTTTAAAAACTTTTCCAGTAAAAAATCTTTCAAGTAAAAATTTTATCAGAGCAATTTCTTGCCGTTAAAACATTTTCAGTAAATATTCTATTAGTTAAAACTCTTTCTGTGAACGTATTTTCAATAAAATGTTCATCTTAGAAAATTCATGCAGTTAAAATTTTTCGGTAAAAATTTTTCGCATCAAAAGTCTTTCTGTAAAATTTGCTATAGTTTACATAATTATTCAGTTAATTTGTTACAACAAAAAATAATTATTTCAGTTAATTTGTTTCAGCAAATATTCTTTTAGTTAAAATTCTTGCCATGCAAATTATTGCAGTTAAAATTTTTACAGTTAAAATTATTGCAGTTGAAATTATTTCAGTTAGATTGTTTCAGTAAAAATTCTTTCAGTTAAAATTATTGCCGTGAAAATTCTTGTGGTTGAAATTATTTCAGTTAAAATTCTTGCTGTAAAAATTCTTGCCGGAAAATGCTTGTAGTTAAAATTATTGCAGTTGAAATTATTTCAGTTAATTTGTTTCAGCAAAAATTCTCTCAGTTAAAATTCTTGCAGTAAAAATTCGTTAAATTATAATTCGTGCACCATATTTTCTGCGAAACATTTTTTCATAAAAAATCCTTCTTTCAGTTAAAACTCTTGCCGTGAAATTTTTTGCTGTAAAAATTCTTTCAATTAAAATTCTTGCAATAAAAATCCTTTCAGTTAAAATTCTTGTTGTTAAGTTTTTTTTTAATAAAAAGTTTGCAGTTTAAATGCTTGCAGTAAAAATTATTTCAGTTAACTTGTCTCAGCAAAAATTCTTGCAGTAAAAATCTTTGAAGTAAAAATTCGTACAGTAAAAATCCTTCAAGTAAAAATTCTTGCAGTTGAAATTATTGCAGTTGAAATTATTGCAGTTGAAATTATTGCAGTTGAAATTCTTGCAGTTAAAATTATTTCAGTTAATTTGTTTCACCAAAAATTCTTTCAGTTAAAATTCTTGCCGTGAAAATTCTTGCAGTTTAAATTTTTGCAGCATATTTTCTGTGAAACTTTATTTTATAAAAAAATACTTCATTAAAAATTTGCAAATTTATTTATCGTAAAGTCCTCATTATAAGAAAGTTTATCAGTTAAATATTGTCTTTTCGAATTTAATTTTTTATGAAAGAATTTTTACTAGAAATTTTTTATTATAAAATTTTTATTGAATAGAGTTTTTTTAATTAATCAACAGTTCACAAAAGATATATTTTTATTTATCAGCTCACGAAGGATATATTTTTATAGAACAAATTTTTTAAATTGTAACATTTTCGAATCTAAAAGTAAACATATCAACATTAAGTCAAAGGCGTTTTTTTTTTCTTAGATATTACTAAAGAAGAAAATTCCCAAGCAAATAAGTAAACAATCGCAAGTTGAGCTTAAAAATGAGGTCTTCTTAACATGTTATCAGCATTCCTCCATAATACACCTGATAACGTACATAATTTCCTTATAGACTCAGACAAATACAAATTTCTATACTTTTCGATGCTTTTAAAATATTGATCCGATAAAAATCGCATTTCGTAAAATTATACTATGTACTCGTACACGAGCAACTACATCCAAATTAATACATAAATTTTGAACAAATAATAAATAATCGTATTCGTATAGTCAATTATCTGATGTGAAAAGGTGTAAATGGTAATGAGAGGGAAAAAGGTGAACGGATTTTCATTTTTATTTACTCTTTTTTTTTACGACCGCACCTCAATTGCGTTTTATTTGAATAGAGTATGACTACATACTGACATTATTTACACTCTTATATAAGTACTTGTATACGAAATAATAATAATTTTTTTTTATTATTATTAATATTATTATTATTATTATTATTGTTATTGTGTAAAGTACTATGTCAGTTATGTAAATAATATACCAAATAAATATAGGAAAATAATCGAATGATTTTCAATTGAACATAAACAATATTGACTGTGTCATAGCTTGATATAAATTTGATTTATTTATTTAAATAGAATATTTGCTCATAGCTGAAAAAGAGTATAAAAAAAGAAGAAAAATAATTCAAAATTCATAGAAAAATGGCAAAGTGTAACGGCTAAGAATGGGGGATTGTCTGGTCGAAATTGGAACAAGTGACTTGGCCTGTTCAAACACTCGCTGGCACCAGACACCACCATTGCAAAAAAAAAAAAAAATTCTATGGTCATTAGCCCCTATCCCTCTCTCCGCCTCTCCTATCACAACAATCCCTAATCAATAACTGAGTACTAATTATTTAATCAAAAATTCAAATATTCTCAAAAACCTCACCCATTTCAATGGATCTGATTAGAATGTTTGCTGGTAAAGCGGCCATAAAATTCACTTTTTTGTGCACCTTATCGGAAATTATTTCAAAAATAAACTTTTTTCTTTCTTTCTCCAAAAATACTTCCAAATAGTACGCAATTTATATACCAAACATTTTATCAGGCAAACATTTTAATTAAATCGATTACTTGTGATCATCATAATTTCCATTGATTTCCATTTCGTCATTTCCTATTTAAAATAACTAAATTCATTTCGTTTGCTCTATTTTCTACTTAATTTACCCGCCTTAAAAATGATTCATGTTTTTTTTTTATTATTTAAAGAAATGAATTCAAATCTTATCAATTTTAAAACCAAAATAAAAAATAAAAATTGACATTTTGCTTATCATAAATTTGTTTGAGCTTATAAAATTTTCTTACTAGTTTTAACTGCTGTGTTTCGATATTAATAATTATTATAATTAGAAAGGGTTTTTTTTTCAACAACAAAGTTTTATCAATTTATATTTTTGTACATTTGATATAATTAATTAAGTTTAATTTTAAGTGAAGCAATTTTTTTTTGTAATATAAAAATGTCGAAAAGAAATTTAATTAATTAAAATTAACCGGAAGAGAGTTGAGGAGAAAAAAATATATTTTAATAATTGTATACACTTTTTCTAAACGAAAACTTTATTTTATACGTACTTAAAAAGTATTACAAAAAAAAGTATAAAAATTATACTAAAATAACTGATAACAATAATACGTAAGGTATAATTTAGGACCCACTAATCGAATTGTCTATTTTTTGGCAAAAACTAGCATATAATTTAATGAAAGTTCCCTTGATAGTGCTCATTTTTACAAACCCTTCAAAATACTGTATATTGCTTTTGTTGCAACAAATCGCAGTTAATTTATTGAAAGTTTCCTTTTCGTTGACTTAATTTTTATAGGCCCTTTAGTAGACCACTAGCTATACAGGCCGGCGTTCAATTTTAGTTTAGGACCCACATACTTAATTCTTTATTTTTTATGAACTGTATTGTTATTACACAAATAATTTATGAAAAGTTTATTTTAAAAAAAATAATATTTTAGGGCCTATAAAATTAAAATACTCTTATAAGACCGAAAACCAACTGTTTCACTGAAGACCTGGGTTTAGTCTAAATTTGGGACCCACGAAAATAGGTTTCTATTTTCCGGCAATAAATCACAGTTAATTTATTTTAATAAGATATTTATTAATTTCAAATTAGCAACTTTAGAACCTCACTAGACAATTTCTTTTTTAGAATTTTTACAGTCATTCTTAATTTGGGACCCACTGAACTAGATCTCCATTTTTTTAGAAATAAATCAGTTTTCTTCATTGAAAGTTTTCCTTATTGTATTATGATAACTTTTTTAGATCTTAAAAAATAAATTCCGTTCAATATAATTTTGGGACGCTCTAAAATAATTACATTTTCTTAACAAAAACTATGCATGCCATTAAACTGTAAACAGTCTGATTTTTTTATAAACCTTTAAAAATAAAAATGACAATTTGTAAACATTTTTTGCATCAAGTCTTTTTGTAAAATTTAGTTCAGCGAAAATTCTTGCAGTTAAGTTTTTTTTGTACTAAAAAAATTTTCATAAAAAACGCTTGCAGTAAAAAATATTTCAGTTAATTTGTTTCAGCAAAAATCCTTTCACTAAAAATTCTTGCAGTTGGAACAATTTCAGTTAAATTTAGTAAAAATTATTACCGCAAAAATTCTTGCAGTTAAAATTCTTGCAGTTGAAATTATTGCAGTTGAAATTACTGCAGTTAAATTGTTTCAGGAGAAATTCTTCAGTTAAAATTATTGCAGTTGAAATTGTTGCAGTTGAAATTATTGCAGTAAAAATTATTTCAGTTAATTTGTTTCAGCAAACATTTTTCAGTTAAAATTCTTGCAGTATAAAATATTTAAAAAAAAATGAAATTATTGCTGTTGAAATTACTGCAATTAAATTGTTTCAGGAAAAATTATTCAGTTAAAATTTTTGCAGTTAAAATTCTTGCAGTTAAAATTCTTGCAGTTCAAGTTATTGCAGTGAAAATTATTGCAGTATAAATTAATGCAGTTAAAATTATTGCCGTAAAAATTCTTGCAGTTAAAATTCTTGAAGTTGAAATTACTGCAGTTGAACGAAAAATATATCATTAAACTATAAACAGTCTGATTTTTTGGAGGACTTTAAAAATAAAAATGATATCAAAATCCTGCATTTAGTACCATATAAATTTAGGACCCACTGAACCAACTTTCCATTTTTGCACAAATAATTTGCAAAACAGTATTTCACAAATTTTCCTTGATGTTTTAGTATAGAATTTTTTATAGACCAAAACAATATGAGTGCCACTAAAGAACTGAGTTCAATAAAACTTTAGGACCCACTGAATTGAATTTCTTTTTTTTTTTGTTCTTCATAATCAATTTATTAAAAGTATCCTTGCATGTGTTGATTTTAGTTGATCTTTTAAAATAATGCTGACATTACAAATACTGTACTCTATAATAATTTAGGACCCACTGAACCATAGCGATATTCACTAGACCCTGAAAAAGCGATATTCAAGGTTTAATGACATTAATTATTTCGTTAAATACTTTTAACATAAATTTCGAGATCTTTATTATTAAAGCTAGAACATCGTCAGGCAATATCTTTGGATTTTAGTCTCTCAAACATACATAAAGTTTTTGTACCTATAGTAATATCCTAGCCTATTTTCTTATTCAAGTACCTATTAAGGTATCTCTCACTCACGCTAAGGTCTTAGTAGTAAATTATCTCAACCAGAAGAGAGTTTTAAAAGAGCTCTATTTATTTTAAAAATTACAAAGAATTTTTGCTTTAAAACCTCTTAAAAGAAGGTTTCGTAAATATTGATTTTCTTAATAGAAATGTATCAAAAAATTTAGGACCCTTAAGCCAAAGAACCAAATTTGTTGTCACTTTTTACTCACAGAAAAAAACTTCAAACAAATAGGAAAATCATCAAGAAGTTTTGAGGTCTCAAAATATCATCAAAAAGTCTTGAGGTCTCAAAATGTTCATTCAAATTTACATTACAACATTAATGTTAGACCTTATATAAAATTAAAAAATGCATGTTATTTTCAATGAAATATCAGAAAACAATTCATCTTTTTTGGATAACGTTTTTCTGAAGATATTTTTAAGAACATATAATGACACGCGTAATTTTCAACAACAAAAAAACAACATTATAAAAAGAAACACTGTAGAAAATGTAACTTATATTGAAGTAATTATTTTCTTGTAAAAAGAAATTAACAATGTTTTTTTTTAAAAAAAAAGAAAACTGTCAATAATTTCTATTAGATTCTAAGATGATATTCCCCAAGGACTCCATCATAATTATTGAAATGAAATTCCAACATGTCCCAACAGAACAAGAACCACAAAACAGGATATTGTACATTGTGTACAAGATTTAAATCTTAACTTAAAGCAATAATAATTATTAGACTTCTGTTAGCACCCCCCCCCCCTCTTGCCATGCCCATTAATTTGATTGCAAATAATTTTATTCACAATTTTTTCTCTCTCCTTGAATCTTTCGAATACTTAGAATGCCGGAATTGATTCGCGAGAAAAATTGAAATTGAAAATCTTTCACACAAAGTGCAGATCCCCAGCTTCCACAGAGCTTCTTATTGGTTGCGAGCGCAAAAACTGAACGCGACAAGTTGGCGAACACGAGAAAAATGCAGTCCGCATGGACTTGTAGTTGATAGTAGAGAACTGAGAACAGAATCTTCCGAAGACAGTTAAATCCATTCTTAAAAAGATTGTAAAAATAAAAAGAAATTTACCCGACGAGGGTGAGGGGAAAGTCGTGTCGAGATTGAAAGGGAAGGAAATATTTAAATGCCATTTGACTGTGAAACTTTTCTACCCTTTAATGGGTGAATGGACGAACGGATGGATCGATAGATAGATGGATGGATGGATGGATGGATGGATGGATGCATAAACATTACAAGAGAAACGAATGACTTCGAGATAAGTTTAAACAAATCGAAGACGACACAGCCTTTGGTAAAATGGGAGCACGGTTTGTATGCGCGCTGGTAATTTACAAAAAACTAGCAAGACAACTAAAATGGGTTCTTGATTAGTTTTTATTTCAATACGTAAGTGCGAGATATTTCCACTATCGAGACTATCTTTTCAATATTGTTACTTAGTATCGGATCTGAGATGGATTTTATATTGGCACAACGCTGATGTCCTTTGTTAGTGTGCAACATGGACGACGCGTCGAACAGTTACGCAGAACCTAACCACAAATGCTGTCGTCGTCCAGATAGTCTTGTATATTCTGGGTTTTTTTCTTTTTTGTACTTTTAAATCCCTTGAGTAGTCAACAATTTCTCAAATAGACACGCTACAAAAGGAAACAGTCACTTTGGCTCATAGGAATTAATTTTTCGATATGGAAATACGAGTGTTGAGTTGGCATTTTGTTAAGAACGACAGAAAATAATTCAATTACTTAACGTGTACTTAAGGTCATAGTTTTCAATTCTGCAAGAGAATTTTTCAAATACTTTACAAAATTAGTCCTGCACTTTGATTAATTTATAAGTCGTGCTCTAAGGAGTGATCAAAACGGAATATTAATGGTAATTTTCAATAAAAAAAAATGTTTTATAAAATTTTCTGGAAAAATGTTTACTGATAAAAAATTTCATTATTATCTGGTAAGAAACTTTTCAGAATAAATTTCCTGAAAAATTTCATTGGAAAATTTTTTTTTAGTAAAATTTAAGAAGAAAAAACTTTGTCAACTGGAAGTACGCATCAATGTTCTCCAGACGTCCCAGGCTTCGCACCGCAATCTTCCAGTTTGACATGTTTTTGGTTCCTACCTCGTTTTCTGGGATTATAAATGGAGTCATTATAGAGTTTCCGGGCAGGATCTTCCTCATCCATACGGAATAAGTATCTCGCCCACCGCAGCTTATGGAGCTTAATTTAATCCATAGTATCTCTGGCTAGTCGCGGTAACGCTCCAGGATTTTTGGGTGATAATGGTAATGCCTCCAAGATCTTTGGGTGGTTGTGGTAACATTTCGGAATCTTTGAGTGGTCGCAGTGACGCTCGAAGATCTCTGGGAGGTCCCGGTAAGGCTCAAGGATCTCAGGGTAATGCCTCCAAGACCACTGAATGGATGTGGTAATGCTCCGAAATCTCTGAGTGATCCCGGTAAGGCTCAAGTATCTCAGGATGATCACGGTAATTCCTCCAAGACCTCTGAGTGATTGTGGTAACGCTCCGAAATCTCCGAGTGGTCCCGGTAAGGCGGAAGGATCTCAGGTTGATCACGGTAATGCCTCCAAGATCTATGGATGATCGCGCTTATGCTTCAGGATCGCTGAGAGGTCCCGGTAAGGCTCAAGGATCTCAGGGTAATCAAGGTAATGCCTCCAAGACCTTCGAGTGATTGTGGTAACACTCCAGGATCTCTGGGAGGTTAAGGTAACGCCTCCAAGATGTCTCGATGATCGCGCTAATGCTCCAGGATCTCTGAGAAGTCCCAATAAGGCTCAAGGATCTCAGGGTGATCAGGGTTATGCCTCCAAGATCTCTGGGTGATTGTGGTAATGCGCCGGGATCTCTGAGTGGTCGCTCCAGGAATTCCGGAAGGTCTTGGTAAGGCTGAAGAGGCTCAGCGTGATCCCGATAAGACTTTTAAGATATCTGGGCGGTTGTGGAAAAGCTCCGGGATCTCTGAGCGGTTGCGGTAACTTTCCAGGATCTCTGCGTGAATGCGGTAACACTGCTAGGACCTCTGAGCGGTTGCGGTAACGTTTCAGTTTCTCTGGGAGGTCAAGGTAACGCTACTGGGTAGTCGTGGTAACACTATTGGGTTTCTGGACGGTTGAGGTAACGCTTATGTATTTCTGGATGGTCACGGTAACGCCTTACGCTCATATAGAGGGTCAAAAATGTTGTCTTAGGACACAAGTTTCCGATGAATCTATGAGGACTGGCAAAAGAAGTCTCTTGTACAGCAGAAGTGCCCATATTATGTTCGGAATTTTGGAGAGAAATAATTTAGACTGACTCAAGTAGACTCTGTTTGCTATCAGCAGCCGTGCACAGATTCCTTCCTCCATGCTGTTATCGGTTACGACCCTTAAAACGCCACTTAATAAAATTTGATTCTATCTGATAATGTTGTAGGGTCTAATAAAAATCATTTTAATTGAGTAAACATTACACGAGCACCATTTGATAAGTTTTAAAAGTGACTAGCTGTTCCCCAACAAATTTTTAAAATTTTTAAGTATTTCTTTAAAAAAATCTTTAAAAAAAAACTTCTGCTAATGAAAAATAAAAAACCGAAAAATATTGAAGCATTAAAGTTAAAAAGTAAAAAATTCTATAATCGATATTAACGAGATTTGCGCTCGTACGCTTCACATTGATAGGTAATAGCACATGTTTTAGTGCAATACCTTTCGTACAGAAGAAGTTTTTGATAATAAAGAGTTAGCCAGGTAGACGACAACAACGATGACGATGGCGTTGATTGCGCTGACGATGGAGAACGGGCTGAGGAGTTTAGAAGCATACGAAGTAGTCTAACAGTTAACTAGTCTCTGAAAAGATGAAGTTGGTTAATCCCAAAGAGATGGGTTAGTTTATGCACCAGTCATCGAACGTAGTAATAGCCATCGAGTTGGTTAAGGCCATACTCGTAACAACAGAAGAAGTTCGAGTCGACGACGAAGATTTTAATCGCTGGCCATCTTATCATTTCGATGATCTTTATTCCGGAGCAGTCAACTAAGGCAGGCAACATCCAATATTGCAAATGGGAATGCCACCATCACACCGTGCCATATTACAAAAGGAAAAGACCACAAAAAAAATTATGAAAAACCAAACGAAAAAACGACGATAATCGCTGATAACAAAAATAAATAAATTCGAAAAAAGGACGAAAAAGTGAATAATTTTTTTTTTGCCATACCAAATTGCCAATACCAGACATGCTGGCCAGGTAAGTAAAGGCGGAAAGGTAGCACTTCGTATACAGTCACTGAATGTGCTGTTCTTTTGCAGTTCAACTTGTCTTTTTTGTCTGCAATTTCGAAATATTGTACACTTCCTGGCAAAACGTGATATACTTGAGCATGCAAGAAATTGGATGATTTTCTATAATCCGTCCTTTAGTCAAGTCGCCTGAAGATTACTCCCCCCCCCCCTCCTATTTACTCCACATATGTGGCAGTAACGTTACCTCGGCAAGATCGCAACGGAAGCAGAATACCATACCACCACCTTATTATTTTCATGTTTTAATGAGACTAAACAACAACATTTACTGCCACAAAAACGAAATATAATTTTTTTTATCTCGTCATCTTATCAAAGCATAATAATACTACACAAAAAAAAGGAGACTATAAAAACTGTGGGGATAAAAAGACTTTTAACTTACTTAATAAATATTGTTTGATCACGTATCGATTGAAAAAGTTAAAATCACTCGTAAATAAAAGGACGAGTATGTACTGTGTTGTCAAAGATGCTGGCAGCCCCACACATTATGTGAGGTGGGACAGCTCTTATACTCGTTCGTCTATTGAGTAATTTCTCGTGAACAAAAAATATTTTTTCCAATCATATTTTTCATATTCATTATTTTGGTTTTTTATTTACAGTTTTCAAATGGAATATTTTCTCGCAAAAACTGTTTTAAACTCTATTGAAACCTCCCCCACTCCCCTTTTTATAAAGCAGAACTTCCACTTTTCCAAATGCGTTGAAAACTTTAATTTTAACAAAATTTTCGAATTTATTAGGCGCGATTTTAAAGAATTTTTGGATTTTTTTATACAATATCAAAATTAGTGTGAATATATTTTAGTTTTTTTTCTTTTTCTACTTGATGCTAAAAAATAAATCTTGTTGATTATAATTTCTAGTAACAATTGTTAGGTTTTTATAGCAATTTTTACTGAAGCAATTTTTAACTGAAACAATTTGTAAACCCAAGCAATTTTGGACTGAACAAATTTTCACTGAACAAATTTTCACTGGAAAAAATTTTTGGTTCAAAACATTTCTATTAAAACAAAAAGAAATCTACTAAAAAATTTTTAACTGAAAACATTTTAACTGAACAATTTTTAAATGAAGAATTTAAACTGAAAAAAAAAATTTGTCTTGCAATATTTTTACTGAAAAAAATATGTTTACTAAAAGAGTTTTGACTTAACAATAAAAGAATTTAAATGAAATAATTCAACTGAAAACATTTTGGATTGTAAGAATTTTTGACTGAACAAATTTTTACTGGAAAGTTTTACTGAGACAATTGTTACTGAAAATTTTGTGCCTTAAAAAATGTTAAGGCACAAACGAAAAACTTTTATTAGAAAAAAATGTTCACTAAAAAAGTAAATATTTTTATTAAAATAATTTTTAACTGCTACAAATTGTAAACTGAACAATTTTTGACAAGGAACATTTTTTCTATAAAAATAATTTTTACTGAAAGAGTTTTTACTGAATAATAATTGCTAAAGAAAATTTTTAACTGAACAAATTTTTATCTGAAGAATTTTTTACGGAAGAAATTTGAATACAAAAATTTAGGCTTAAAAAATTTTAGCTGAAAAGATTTTTTTTTAATTTAAAACTAAATTTTAACTGGAGAGTTTTTAACTGCACAATTTTTGACTAAAGAATTTTTTTTCAACTGACCAATATTTTGTAACTGAAGAAATTTTTTAAAAAAAAACTTTTGACGTAAAATTTTAGCAAAACATCATTTTGAAATGAACACTTTTTAACCGAAATAATTTTTGCTGAACAAATTTTTACTCACAACATTTTAACTAAACACAATTTATCGAAAATATAATAATTTTTTTTACCGAAAAAATTTTTACACAACAAATAATTTTACTGAACAAATTTTAAGGAAAATATTTTTGATAAAAAAATTTTATTGAAAATATTTAAACTTTTTATTACTGCAAAAATTTTAATTAACAACATTTTTTCCTGAAAAGTTTTCAATGAAAAATTTTTAATTGAAAAATTTTTACTGGACAAATTTTTGCTTCACGAATTTTTCCTGAAGAAATTTTTACTGAAGAAATTGTTGATTTCCTTCAGTAAAAATTTTTTCAGGAAAAAATTTTATTTAAGATATTTTTAATATAACCACTTTTACTAAAGAATTTTTATTGAAGTAAATTTTAATAAAGAAAATTTTATTGTTTTTACTGAAGAAATGTTTACTTTAAAAATGGTTGCTGAAGAAATTGTTGCTGACGAAATTTTTGGTAAAGAAATTTTTACTGAAGAAAATTTTGTTGTACAAATTTTTCCTAAGCAATTTTTTACTGAATAAATTATTTACTGATAAAATTTTTACTGAAGACATTTTATTATAACCACTTTTACTAAAGAATTTTTACTGAAGAAAATTTTAATAAAGAAAATTTTATTGTTTTTACTGAAAAAATTTTTACTTAAAAAATTGTTGCTGAAGGAATTGTTGCTGAAGAAATTTTTGCTAAAGAAATATTTACTGAAGAAAATTTTGCTGAAAAAAATGTTGCTGAAGAAAATTTTGCTAAAAAAAAATTTTACTGAAGAAAATTTTGCTGTAGAAATTTTTCCTGAGGAATTTTTTACTGAATAAATTATTTACTGATAAAATTTTTACTGAAGAAATTGTTGCTGAAGAAATTTTTGCTACAAAAATTTTTAGTGAAGAAAATTTTGCTAAAAAAATTTTTACTGAAGAAAATTTTACTGTAGAAATTATTTACTGATGAAATTTTTACTGAAGACATTTTACTATAACCGCTTTTGTTAAAGAATTTTTTTACGGAAAGAATTTTTACTAAAATATTTTTAATTGAAAATTTTTCACTTGAAAAACGTTTACTGAAAAATATTTCACTGCGAAAATTGTTATTGAACAGTTTTTATGGGAGAACTTTTTACTGAAAAATATTTACTATTAAAATTTGTATAGAAAGAGCTTTTACTGAACTGTAAAGAACTTCGAGTGAGACAATTAAGACTGAATTAATTTTTACTGAAAAAATTGTTGCTGAAGAAATTTTACTGAAGAAATTTTTGGTGAAGAAATTTTTGCTGAAAAATATTTTACTGAAGAAATTTTTGCTGAAAATTATTTTAAATGAAAAATTTGTAAACTAAAAAATTATTGACAAACGATTTTTACTGAGAAAATGTTTAACTGAATTTATGACCGAAACAAATTTTTACAGGAGAGATTTTTACTGGAAATAGTTTGCTGAACAAATTTTTAATAAAAAAAGGAATATTTGCTTTAAGAATTTTTACTGAAACAATTCATGAAAAGAAAAATTTTTGGATGTAAACATTTTTATAGAAAAACAAATTTTTTTTTCGAAAAAGGTACCTTCTCAAAAATGTTTACTGCAAAACTTTTAACGGCAAATATGTTAACCAAAAAAAAAAAAATTTTTATTGAAAAAATTTGAACTGAAAAAATTTTTAACTGGAACATTTTTTACTAGAAAAAAATTGTTGGGCTAGCAAAATTTCTACGTTACTTAAATATATTTTGTTATTAATATTTATCCTAAGAAAATCCAATTTATTAGAAGAATCCTCAACATTTTTAAAATAGAATAAATTTTAAGATTTCCGATAATTTATATGTTCAAACTTTAACTAGAATAGATACTTTTCTACAATATTTTAGCAAATCTACCAACAAAAAAAAACAACCTTTTATTTACTTAGGTTACTGGCAAATTCTGAACCAACATCGGATATGAAATTTTCCTATTCTGACCGTTTCAACAGTAAACAAATTTCAATTTTCTCACGATCGATCAGCTTGACGCTAGTTAGTCGTAAGATCTGGCCATTTATCAATAGTAGACAGCGATTCCAGTCTTCTTGTCTTCTCCTAAATATTCTGCAACAAGTTTTTATTACGATTCCGTCTAATTTACCTTCTTACGCATATGGACGACGAGTATATGACGTGGTCTGTACAACAGCCGATGATATAATATACAAACCAGACCATCCGAAGTTTGCACCGATACAGTCCATCTAAAACTGATCGTATCTGCGAGTGCACCTGATCTATCTATCTGGTCTTATCAGCAACAACAACAACAACAAAAAATTCATACAAAATCGTATACATGACATTGCATTTTGCATTTGATTTGTGCTTGTTTGGTGAGAAAAGGTGTATTCCAAATGAGTACAAGTGCATTTAGCAATGAAAAAAAAATTAACAGAAAGCAACAAACAAAACAAAAAAAATAGGCAAAATACTAGAAAAATGTAGGCATTGCAGGAGAAAAAAAACCTATTCAAACGGAATCCTACATGGAATAGAAATAATTCAATCCGCCATGCAGATATTCGTGGTGGTAACCAGTTGTCCTCCGCTCTCTGAATATCGGTCTCACTCGTCCCATCATTATTTCATATAATTTTCTTCAGTTGGTATTCATGTTTATTTTCGAATAATTATCATTGAATTCTCATAAGATGTCGATGACATTCGCCATTATCGCCCGACTCTTGTCAGAGTGTGTATTTATTGTTGGAAA
Organism: Atherix ibis; assembly: GCA_958298945.1. Classification (NCBI taxonomy): domain Eukaryota; kingdom Metazoa; phylum Arthropoda; class Insecta; order Diptera; family Athericidae; genus Atherix; species Atherix ibis. The sequence continues at coordinate 82,427,794 of OY282609.1, forward strand.
GATCTGCGTTTGGGAATAAAAACTACAAAAAAAAAATACCTCGACGCCAAGAGACTCCATCAGATCATAGGGAATCCATAGAATCCTCAATGTTGACGATCGGGCATGCATGTTAAGTGTACGAGGATGTTGCCGATAAATATGATTAAAAATTGATTTTATGCGCATATTCAACAATAATGTCTGCATACTTTTAAGGATACCATTGGAATGGGGAAAATTACGGCTGATACAGCAGAATTGATCACATTTCCACATAATGTAATGAAAGTGACTGAGGAGGGAGCACCCTTCTTAATCATCGCGTCCGGATCTCTGAATGTCGTCGCACTTTTTCTGATTTTTACTGAACAGAATAGAATAACCAAAAACAAGAAAATTATTGCATCCTTTAAACAACCCCCCCCCCCTCCCTACAAACACTATCGTTTGATAAAGATCAGCAAAGAACAGCATTTTCAGTTGAACAACTTTGCGCAAAATTGAATAATTCCAATTTTTGCGCATATTTATTCTTATTAGATAAAATTTTGTGGTTGTTTGATGGTGGGGTTGATGGGAAGAGGGGAAGAGGGGAAGAGAGGAAGATGGGAAGAGGGGGAGAACGCCATCGCTTTACACTTTTTTAAACCAAATTATAATAATCACAATATTCAGAATGTTGGCTGGCCAAGCTGATAAATCCAAAAATGTATCTCATTCATTAGCAAAGGACGACAAATATTATATAGACGGGCTCGCGCGAGCAAAAACTTGTCGCCAACATTAAGAACAGAATAAAATCCGGCAAATTTTGTCTTCTATTGTTTCAGAAAATTTCCTTTTCCAACGGAGAGACGCATTGATCGTCATCGAAAATCGCATAAAGACTATGGTTCCCCTCTCGAAGAAGATCTTAAAGTCATCCATCCACCAGCTTATACGATACGAAAAGCAAATCAATTAATTAAAATTTATCATCATTTGAAGATGAGGGCTTCGATCATATTAACGTCGATGATCGGGTTTTTTTTGCCGTCTTTTTTTTTACTATTGAACGTGTGGTTGCCTTTTATGGTTTTTTTTTTCTTTCGAAGATCACAAAACAGAATCCGTTTGGAATTGCCTGGAAGTAGACAGATGATCCTTCAATTAAGCTGAGAGAGACACCAACAGACCGTCGGTAATGTGAAATTTTACAAATTCAATGTAGAGGAGAGAATCACTGATCGTGGCTCTACGAAACCTGTCTCGACTCCCAACTCTGATCAGTTACAGCCACAATTTTTGTCAAGTCCAGTATTCCGTTCCAATGCGATCTGGAAGCTTTTCCGTACTAATACTCAAAACGGCCAGAACACTCTCAACACTCTACTCCTCACCGTACCACACCCCACCCCCCCCCCACTAACAGAACTCGAAATTCTTCGCTGCGTTCTTCACCAAAATCCCACTCGCTGACTTATTCATGAGTTTTTCATTGCCTTCCCAATTACAGAAGCATCTGTCCCGCTTCCAATAAAATCGCCTCTCACTAAATTTGATTAAATAATTTTACCCCCAAATAGGATAATTACTTATTTACCCTATCGAAAACGATAAGCGACGACACACAAGTATTATTAAACTTATCCAATCGAAAATTGTACAAATTGTTTAAGGCGAACTTTACTTATTTACGAGTAGTTTTTACATGCACTTTTCAGGGGGATTACCAAATCGTAAAGACACAAAATAATTTGTTCTGTTCAATTTGATAATTTTTCTTTTTTTTTTAATTTTTTGAATGATATCGTTTAGAACAATTAAATTTTAATCAATTATTGTTATTAATGGTTGGCATTCAAGTTAATTTATTTAAATTTATTAACATTGGAGGGGAGGGGGATTGTGGTCGTTCCCCCTTCGGAAGATTTTCTTCTCTTTCCGAAATTATCGTATTTTTTTTTTTGGTAACGACTTGGTTTTCTTCCTAATAATTTACGTAAATTATTTTGTGTTTGTTTTGTTTTTTATTTTTGTAATAAGTTTTCTTTGAAAATAAATTCAATTATTTAGATCATTTTAATTTGATAATTACACTATGCCATTAATAGGACATGACAAATTTTTATTAATTCAGACTGTTTAGAATGTAATTGAGGACAATATGCCTTTGAAAACTATCGTTTGCCGTCTTCCGAACGCACTGAAACGCATCGTTTAAATTAATGTGATACGACGCACGCGAAGTTGTTGGCGTACGGTCGGTTGCGGGGTACGCACAATTGTTTCTGCTCACAAAATGCTACGAACTGCGATGATCCGTTGCGGCGACTCATCAATTTTAGCGCACGCACGGTACACCGATCGCTGATTTAATCGCCGCGTTCATGATGATCGTTCGTGCATGTTTAATTTTTTTTCAGTAACAAAAAAAATATTTCCCTTTTTTTTAAAGCTATTTTCAAATAGGAAAAACGACATTTTTTCAAATAATATTTTTAATTTTTTATTTAATTAGTTTTAATCTAAAAATACCTCTCGTATTGATGATTTTGGCCTAAAACTAAGAAGGTAATTTTATCCTCAAGCTTTCGTCTTTGGATCACCCAAACTTGAGTTCATCAAATACCAACAAAAAAAAATTCTCTATTTTTATACTTTTACTTTTTTAAATGAAAAATTATTTATATTTTCTTATAAATTTTTTATCAATTTTGTTCGACAATTAAAAAATATTTTTTTTTTAGAAAATTGCTCTGTTTTCCCTTTTCTCCTTTTGTCCGGAATCGGGAGGAGGACCCTTGAAGAATTGTTGGCCCTCTATATGAGGATGATGCGCTACCGCGGCTGCCCAGAGATTCGGGAGCGTTACTGCGATCACCCAAAGATCTTGGAGCGTTAGTACGATCACCCAGAGACCATGGAGTGTTAACGCAAGCACTCAGAGACCATGGAGTGTTAACGCTAAAAGCATTAGCGCGATCACTATCAAAGTTCTGCAGATGTTACCAGAATCACCTAGAGATTCTAGAGCATTACCGCGAACTGTCAGAGATCCTGGAACATAAGCGTGACCACTCAGAGATTCCAGAGCGTTACTGCGATCACCCAGAGATTTTGCAGTTTTAGCGCGATCATGCAGAGCTCCGAAGGCTTTACCATGAATACCCAGAGATCCTGGAGCATTACCACAACTACCTAGGGATCCTGAAGAATTATTGCGACCTTCCAGAGATCCTGGAACATTACCGCGACTACTCAGAGATCTTGAAGTAATAGCGCGATCACCCAGAGCTCCGAAGGCTTTATCACAACCACCCAGAGATGCTGGAGAATTAGCGCGATCATCCAAAGAACTATAATCGTTACCACAACTACCCAGAGATCCTGGAGCGTTATCGCGACTTCCCTGAGATTCCAGAGCATTACTGCTACTGCTCAGAGATCCTGGAGTATTGCAACGATCACTTCGAGAACCTTAAGCGTGAACGCAAAATCGCAGGTATTTCGGAGCATTACTGCGATCACCCAGAAATGCTGGAGCATTACCGCGACCACTCCGAGATCCTTGAACGTTAGCGAGACCTCCCAGCGATCCCGGAGTATTACCGCCACCACCCAGAGATCCCGAAGCGTTACCGCAACATTCCAAATATTGCCCATACATCCTAGGACGTTAACGCTATCACTCGGATGTGGTTCAAATTAAGTTCAATCGGTTGCGGTGGTGTAAACACCTATTCCTGTCCGGAAAGTCTACAGCAGCTTCATTGCTGGCTCCAGAAGACGACATAGACCCTGCTTTTGGTGGAGTCATAACGACAAAAACACATGTAACTTTTTAATTTTATTATAAATTTTAGAAATTTTCGAAGAAATTTTATCAAATTCTTTTTCAATTTCTACCCTTTTTAGCTCTCCCTCTCACCCACAAACCCCTTTTTCCATCTGTACAATATTTTTTTTATTAAAATTGTAAATTTATTTACTTGTTTTTTCTATTGTTAAATTTTACAAATGAAAATCGGGGGAAAAAATTTGGATATTTGTCATTTTTTAAAATCAAAAAAGGACAAATCATCAAAATCTCCCTTGAATAATAATAAAATTATTTTTAAAAAAAATTAAGACCCAAACAATGATTGTTGAATTCTGATAGGGAAAACGATTAAATAGTGTAGGAAAGTGAACATTCCATTCAAGTTAAACGTTGGATTCTTAATGGTCAACTGCACACACTATGCACAGAAAAAAAAGGGAAAATAAGGAACTTGAATGGTCACGAAGATACTCGGTACCAGTTAATGGAGTGTTTTTAGGAAAAGCCGATTGCAGTACAGAACCGTCTTCAAGTAGAATTGCATTCGCGTGCGATTTCATTCATTCATGACAAACCATCGATTCCTCTTTTAAGTAATTGTGCGCCCAGATACGATACCAAAATCCCCCAACAAACGATTAACCACAGTCAGTAGTTACCTTCGCAGACTATGATCAGAAAGAAGCCCACCATCAGAAATAGAATCGAAAATTATCCATTGGAACAATACTTAAAATGCAACAAAACAAAAAATTTTAAGGGCCTTCACACTGATAAGCGTCATAAAATTTTCCTTAAAAACAAAAGATTAAATAAAATATTTCCAATAACAACAAAAAAATAAAAATCTACAAATCTTCAGAAAAATCTTAAAAGAGGACGCAGCACAGCACGCACATTGTCACTATCGATCGGGATTATAGGCAATTTAGAACCACTACGATTCGATGCATCTGGTGGTAGGACACACAACTGGGAGAAGTCCGAATATTTACTATACAAGCTAACGTGTCCGGGGACAAAAGCTTTAATCACAAAATAGAAGAAGAAAAATACTCAAACTATCAAAAGTGTAAAAATACTCCTGTTCTGATCATTAATAACATAAAATCCCATAAAATCCGGTATAAGCGATTGATAAAACTGAACACGGTGTCACGGAGGTGCTCGAAACATGCCCAAGTCGGAATCTGGCACATCTTCAACAAAAAAAAAACTCTTAATGCCAATTATCGGCACACTAAATATAACAAAGTGTCAAACCGACGGGCATTCTAGTGTATGCAGATTCGATGTAAATTAGGGGGGGTTTTTTATAAATTATTTTTTTTTTGTTTTTAGTATATTTTCTCTATGCCTCTTCGGTCGGTGATGGTGGATTTCAACCATCACCGACCCAAGGAGCTAGAGAAGGGGGCGCATTCAGTATGGAAAAAAAAACAGAAAATTCTTGAACGAGAATTCAACAAGATCCAAAGGAGTTTAGATCGTTTTCCCAATGAAAATAAAATATCTTCTGCCGAGCGTGGTGAAGATACATTCGACGATAGTTGAAGGTGGAATAATTACGTCACTGATAATATAGTATGGCCAGTGCCATATGGAATTGCCAGACAGTCAATATGAGCACAGACAGAGTTGGCCACTTAGTGCCATGACATATCATTAGGAATGGAGCACCATTACCAGCTAGAGAAGGAGCTGCTATAGTAGAAAATCTTTCAAGCATATTACGAGAGTATCCAAGCAGTCTGCCGAGAAATGGTGACTTTGAATTAAGTGAAAAAGAAGTTAAAAAACAAAACAAAACCGAAAACATTGAGTAACACTGGATCTTGTTGCACTCAAGTTTTCCGTATTCGTTGAGTGGAGAGAGAGGGTGGAACTGGGGCTCTTAGGCTATTCTCACCTACAAGTACTACGAGCCCACACAATATAGCAAATATTTGATTGCCGTTCAACAAAGTTGAAAAAGTATTAAAAACGCAGTGTGTGCTCGTTTACATGATCGGACCTGGACAACACAATATTCACAATATTCACAATATTCAGAGAATCCCCCCATTAGGTGCCCCATTCGAAATCAGATATGTCCGATTAAAATCGGATTTCTCACCTTGTGGTCGACCACAATTGCCTCCTGCATGGCTAGCCCAGTGGCAGCCAGGTAAGTTACGGTTCAGTTCGGTAGGAACGTCGATAGATATTTACCGATCTTTATGCACACACGCTAAACGTAATCAGTCTTTTTTGTTTTGTTTCTTCTCTTCTATCTGGATTTACCCACCAATATGCCATTCGATTTTTTCTTTTCTTTAATATGTTTTCTTTTAACTATTATTATTATTATTGAAAAGCCAGAAGAAGGGCTTATAGACATTATTGGAGAAGAAGAAGTGTTTTCACGCGCTTTTCGACTATCGAAACCGGCAAACGGCAAACGACTGGAATTTAATTCGTTTTTACAATTTTTGCCGTTTTCAATTTTTACCCATTCAATCGGTTTGGTAAAAATATACAAGATAAAATAACAACAACAACAACAAAAAAAAACAATCAACAGGAAGTAAGAGACAAAAATTGTCTTGCAGAATTTTAGACATTTTATTGCAGAAATAAATTAATTTTTTTTGGGAATTTATGCATTCTTTTCTGGAAGATATTCCTATTATTTTTGCACTATCAAAAGAGAAAAACATCAATTTTCTTTAGGATAAAAATAGTCTGTCAAAAATATTTAAAAAGAAATCGAAGAAATCCCAAATCGAATATACTTTTTGGAAACAGTCCGAAAAAATTTTTTTTTTTTTTTAAAGGGAATCCTAATAAAAAAGTTTAGGGGGATGGGAATTCTTGAACGAGGGGATTATGATCATCGCCGTATATAGCGAAGAAGATGCTGCGAAATATTGGAATATCGGGTATATAAATGTTATAGAGAATGGGTCCAAGTAGACTTCCCTATGGAACACCAGCCAATATCAAAGAGAGGAGTATTTTTAAGGAAGGAAGTGGCGGATAGTTCTTGAACGAAGGGATTAGTGTATGATTTGAGACACGGGCAAGGAACTATTTATAATGACATACAGGAATATCATGAACAAAAGGAGGCGTTGGATTTGAGACGGGAATTGGAAGGCTTACTAGGAAACCTAGAATTCTGATCCATAAGTCCAAATGGGTTTTCAGTAGGAGATTATATAAAAGTACCTTTGTCTAAGTACAGTTTTAGGCACCGAATTCCGGTGTGTTGTAGTATTTCACATGGGTAGCTTTAATTTTATTCTCCACCAGGTAAATCAATTTTGTGGGGGGTATGGATTTAGGTTCGGAGAGTTTCAAAAGCATATTGGGGACTTCGTTAGATGCAAGGCAGGCCTGACTTGCATCGAGTGAAAAAGAAGATGCTGAGATAGATTGGGATATCAGGTGTATAAATGTTGTAGAGGATGGGCCTATTAACAGTTCCCTGTGGAATACCAGCCAATATCGATTCGGTTACTTCTAGTCTGAATAAATCGTAAAAGATAGTAAATTTTTTTTGTTTTGGAAACTCTAAACAACTGTTGATGGTTTTTTGACAACCTTTTTTTCTGATTGAAAAGCACCTATTCGGAAGGAATCCAAAAAAATACAATATATTTTTTAAGGATATCCCAAGAAGATTTTCTGTTTTTTTGTTTTAAAAAGGAATTTGGACACAATTTTTTTTTGTCAAGAACTCCCCAAATTTTTTTTTTTTTCTTGTTAAAGTCGCAAATGTTTTCTTTACAAGAAATTGCAAAAAGATTTTTTTAAAAAATCCACAAAAAAAACAGTAATTTTTTTTCTAAAAAAGTCCTAAAAATTATTTTTTTCAAAGAATCTTAAAAGTCACAATTTTTTAAAAGAAATCGCAAAAAAAAAACATTTTTTCTTAGGAATTTTCAAACAAAATTTTTAGGAAGAATCCCAAAAATTAGATTTTTTTTAAAGAATCCCCAAAAGTAGATTTTTTTTGATATTTTTTGTGAAAAAAGTTCCAAAATTAATTTTTTTTAAAAAAGGAATTCCAAAATTAATTTTTAAGATATCGCAAATAAAAATATTTTTTTTTTGTAAAAGTCTTAAAAATTAGTTTTTTAAAGAAATCCCAAAAAAAACATTTTTTCTTAAAAATTTTCCAACAATTTTTTGGTTAAGAAAGTTCAAAAAATAATTTTTTTTAGAAACAATTACGAAAAAAATTTTAAATAAATCCCAAAAGAGGAAATTTATTTTTTATGAAAGTCCTTTCTTTCAAGGAATCTCAGAAAGCAAATTTTTCTTAAAGAAATCCCAAAAAAACACACTTTTTCCTAAGAAATTTTAGCCACAACTTCTTGGGAAGAATCCCCAAAATTAGATTTTTTTTCAAAGAATCCCGGAAAAGTACATAGTTTTGATGATTTTTGTGAAGAAAGTTCAAAAAATTATTTTTTTTAGAAGAAATTCTGAAAAGATTTTTAAAAAAAATCCCAAAAGAAAGGAATTTCTTTTCTGTAAAAGTCATAAAAATTACTTCTTTTCATGGAATTCCCGAAAGCACATTTATTCCAGAAAGCACATTTAAAAAATTATTTTTTTCTATGAAATTTCAGGCAGTATTTTTTTTAGGTAGCAAAAATGTTTTTTTAGAAAATATTCAAAAAATTAAATAAATTTTGCCAAAATTTTTAAGTCCAAAAATCCCAAAAATTTGTTTTTCTTTTTAAGAAGTTATCATTGCATTGCTTCAATTCAAATCACATTAGATGACTAGGCAGTAGGTACCGAACTCCGGTGTGTCGTGGTATTTCGCTGCCATTAAGGTACATGGAAGGACATGATTCACGGCAGAGAGTACAAGTTACATTCAATTTTATTTTTCACCTGGTAAACCAGTTCTGGGAGGTATGGATTTCGGTTTGGAGAATTTCGGAAGCTTATTGGGGATTTCGCTAGATACAAGGTAGGCCGTATCATTGGTCTGACTTGCATCTACCGAAAAAGAAGAAAATATTAAAAATGAAAAATGTACATTTTTCTTAGAAATTTTGTTTTAAATAGTTTATGTTGTAAGTACTTCTCAAAATTAACTTTTTTTTTGGAAAAAAGAATCCAATTACTATATATAATTTTTTATTTAAAAGAATTCCCACGAAAAACTTTGATATTAATCGATGGTCTGACCACCTTACAAAACCCATTACTCGTTATGCATTTCCATTAGTTTTCGATGTATAAGACCTCTTTAAGCAGGGCTCGTCTTCCCTATAGAAATCCCAAAAATTGAAATTTTTTTTTCAAACAAACAAATTTCTAAGAAATTACAAAAAAAAATTTTTGAGATTTTTTTTAAAAGACCTTAAACAGATTTTTTTTTTCACTAAAAAAAATTATACCAAAAAGAATCATTTTTTCCTAAGAAAGTTTAGGCAGTGTTTTTTAAGGAAGAATCCCAAAAAATTAGATTTTTTTTCAAAGAATTCCGAAATTGAGATTTTCATAATATTTTTTATGAAGAAAGTTCAAAAAATTAATTTTTTTTAACAAGGAATTCCAAAAAGATTTTTTAAAGAATCCCACATTTTTTGCTAGGAAATTTCAGACAGACACAATTTTTTAGGAAGAATTCCAAAAATTAGATTTTTTTAAAAGAATTCCAAAAAGTAGAGTTTTTTTTATAAAGTTCAAAAAATGATTTTTTTAAAGCAATTCCAAAAAGTAAAATTAATTATTTTTTCAAGGAATCTCAAAAGACAATTTTTTTTTTAAATACAATAAATCACAAAAAAACACATTTTTCTAAAGAAATTTCAGGCAGTATTTTTTTTAGGAAGAATCCCGAAAAGAACATTTTTTTAAATATTTTTAGTGATGAAAATTCAAAAAATGATTTTTTTTTTAGAAGGAATTCCAAAAAGTTTGTGTCAAAAGTAAATTTTTCCAAAAATGTTAAGTCCGCAAATCCCAAAAATTGATTTTCTTTTTTAAGGAGTTACCAATCGAATCACATTAAATGACAGCAATTTGCTTATTAAAATTATTGTGTTAAAATTATTAATTGCAGAATCAACAATTTATGAGGTGAGACAATATTTCCAAAGGTCCGAGAATCGTAAGAAACTACAAGGGGACATCTCCTATGACGGTTTCATTGAGTTCTGATAATTTGTCAAAAACCTTCCACTTTTCACCTTTGCCATTTTCGAAAATTAATTAATTTACCTTCCTTCTCATACGGGTTTATTAGCAAACAATTGATTAATCGTAAAATTTTGGTGATTTCAATATAACGTATAAAAATTTATTATTGAAATACAAACAAACCCAGAACAACATCCTCGAGATCTTTAAGGATTTGAATCAGACACGCTAGTACGATACTCTCGGCTCTTTAATCTGGTCTGAAGGATTCTTTGAAAACGAAAATTTCGGTTACAATGGAAATTTTCTGGGCATAACTTAAACAAATTTCACAGTTTGAGTGCAGCTAATGTATCCAAACCACGCGTATCCTCCCCCACCATTAACTGCCCCACAATAATTAACATTCGTCTTTACTACAAGTGTTTGACTAGCCATGAACTTGAATCGATTTCCCAGCGAAAATTAGGGAATTCTCCAATTTAGAAATGTGTAAGAGAATATCTCGGGTTGATGCTAAAATTCCACCCACGCGAAGTTGTTGGGGTTAACTTTTACGAAATTCTTTTGTGTGTGTGTGTGTATCAGTGGCCAATCTTGTACACAAACACTAGCCAATCGTCACAATCAAACTGATTAACCAAAAAAAAAATTATTTTACCAAAATACCTGCCCCCACCTTCAATAGGTAAGTTGATCCTTTTTTAAGTTCTATATAACTTCCGGTGATAAGCTTTATTTACAAAAATCGTTTTTTTTCTTTCTCTCTTATTTTGGATTTGTTCCAAAATAAGAGAGAAAGAAAAAAAAAAGCAAGGACTTTTCAGTTTTACCACACGTTAAAGATTATTTTTTGAAAAGGAGAAGATCTGAATGCTGGGGGACAGAAGGGATTTTTTTTAAATTTTTCATATTTGGGCCCAATTCTATCATTAACAACGTCAGCTTCGGTGGTATTTCCGCCGGTACTATCACGGGTATCGTCATCTCCAGCAGACCATTTTGTCCTTAGTAAAAATCCTTTCGATTAGAGAAAATAATTTTAGTATGTTTTTTCCTATTTTTTTTTGTGTTACTACTCAGTGTGTATGTGTGTTTCTGTGTGTGCGTCACCGTCGCACTTTCTGTCAAACGACTCTCATTATTTGTGACGTGTATCGATTAGCCGACGGAGTGTGCAATGTCGATTGGGCTGGTCTGGCAGCCAAAAACAGCAAATCGAATGCAGCCCTCCCCACCCCCAGTGGATGGATGAGAATGGGTAAGTAGACGGATGGGATCGATTGATTGTTTGGTTAGCTCGAAGGTAGAATATACGAACCGAAAAACCAAGTAAATAAATAAATAAATACGACTACGGGAACAGTAACGACCGACATTAGAGCTTATCCGAGTGTGGTGGAGACGTTAGTACGGATACTGGGTGGTAGGTAACTTATGGCAAAAGTGGATGATGTCTTGTGATAAAAGCCGAAAACAAGTGAACTGCGACCAAAAACAATCGTCATCGTAGACGTCGAGTAACAACAACAGTTACACAAGTGGAGCAAGTGGGAATTTAACTGGGGTCAAAGATAAGGGATGAGAGGTAAATCGGATACGTATACTATTGCTCTTATTTTTTTTTTTGGTACTGAAAATGATATCGTCTGATGCCAAGTGGAATGGGGGTAGGACTGTAATGTGTCGCTATTGATTCGATCGCACTTTTAGATGCCCAAGGTCATTGGAAATGATTAACAAATTAAAGCAACCGAATTACTACTTCTCGTAGACGCTGATGAACATACCGACTTAACAGGCTTAGGCTAAACGACGGGCGTACATTGGCATTATATACTTTGTACGATAACACGTCACAGCTAATCTTTGTTTTCCTATGTTCTAATATAGTGTCTATCCGTAATACTAGCAGCAAGAGTATTGGAGCTCCTCAGCAGAGCACACTTCCACTTCTCACACACTCCACATCCTGTACTTATGTAGGTAGACAGGAAATATACTAAAATATATACTAAATGAGACCAGCAAGCCCCTTAACCTTGGATATTTAGTAGTAGTGCTTGCAAAAATCCTGACCTAACGTAATATTGTTCCTATTGCCCCCCAATCAGCTTGTACAGCACGCACATTAAGCGATTTTTGGTAATCGTCGAGTGGATGGCGATGGCGACGGCGATGGAGATTTCTTCGATGTCCGATGTCCATGTCCAAGTGGATGTCGATGCCCATGACGATGACTGCCAATGATGATGATGATGATGATGATGGCTATGATGGCAGCGACGATGACGATAATTGCGAAACAAGTAACAGCACATCCATACGAACACGTACGAAATTTACTAAAATTCAGAGAATGTCGATGCCCCCATTCAGATTCGAATTGGGTACTTTTTTCCTCTGGCTTTTCCAGATCATACCAAATCGATGATGACGACGACGATGATGATACTACAGAATGAACACCTTAAATTAACACCTTAATTATTAAGAGATTATTTTTTTTTGGTAAATTTTCATGGGCTAAGAACTTTTTTTTTAAATTTTATACCAAAAAAGTGAATCATTTTTTTTTAACAAAAAAATTTTTTCCCATAAAAACTCTTATCATGATTTGATCAAAATAGAAGGCAATCAAATTTTGATAAGATGGAAAATTTAAAAATGCAAAATTTCATAAATGACTCATTGATTAATAGCCAAAAAAATTAATTTTTTTATAAAATTTTCTATATTTTCTTTCATGTTTTTTTTAAATAATGAGCAGAACGGATACACTCAGTGGGAGAGGGTGTAAGGGAAGGAAATGTTTTCCAAAATGATAGATGACTCACTGCAAACTAATGATTTTTAATAAAAAATATTGATTTAAACAAAATCAAATAGGATTTTATGTTAGTCATCATTTAACAATATTCTTTATCAAATATTAACGCAAAATTATTCCATTCAAAAGTTAATATGGCATTTTTAATAAAATACAAAAAAAAAAATAGAAAGAAACTTATAAGAATAAATTTTATAATTAAATCAATAATATTTCTCTCTTGAAATGACAATAGCAAATATTGTTAATTTATTCGTGCCTAAAAATAAATATTAAAAATGTTTAAAATAAAAAAAATTTATCATTCATATTCATACGACCACCCGCGGTCATTAACAATACATAATTTTTAGGTCACTAACTTCCTGAGGTCATGAATTTTCTGAGGATATTGAGTATTTGAGGACATAAGCCAACTGAGATTATCGTTCACCTAATCTCAAAGATCATTGTTTTGTGTTCATTAATCATCCTTAGGTCATGGATATGTGTAATCTGGGAACGCATAAGGTGTGATTACCTGAGGTCATGGATTGATCATGTGCCGTCATTGATCATCTGATGTCTTTGATCATTTGAGGTCTTTGATCGTTTGAGGTCTTTGAACATTTGAAGTCTTTGATAATTTGAGGTCTTTGATCATTTGAGGTCTTAAAAAATTTGAGGTCTTAGACCATCTGCTGTCACTAATCATCAGAGGTCACGGATCATTTTAGGTCATTGAACATCCGAGGTCACTTATAATCTGAGGTCTTTGTTTATCTGAGGTCACTGATTATCTAAGGTCATTAGATCGGTTGAGGTGTTTGATTATCTGAGGCCATGATCATCTGAGGTCACTGATCATCTGAGGTCAATAATCATCTGACGTCAAGGATCATTTGAGGTAATTGAACATCCGAGGTCACTTATAATCTGAAGTCTTTGTTTATCTGAGGTCACTGATTATCTAAGGTCATTAGATCGTTTGAGGTCTTTGATCATCTGAGGTCATTGATTAGCTAAGGTCATGGATCACCTGAGGTCTTTCACCGAGATCATTTGAGGTCTTTGATTATCTGAGGTCTTTTATTATTTAAGGTCTTTGATCGTTTGAGGTCTTTGATTATCTGAGGCCAATGATCATCTGAGGTCACTGATCATCTCAGGTCACTAATCATCTGACGTCGAGGATCATTTGAGGTCATTGAACATCCGAGGTCACTTATAATCTGAGTTCGGTGTTTATCTGAGGTCATTGATCATCTGAGGTCTTTGATCATCTGAGGTCTTTCATTATTTGAGGTCTTTGATCATCTGAGGTCCTTGATCATCTGAGGTCATCGACTATCTGAGGCTATGGATCATCTGAGGTCTTTGATCATTTGAGGTCTTTGAACATTTGAGGTCTTTAATAATTTGAGGTAATCGATCATCTAAGGTAATTAATTATCTGAGGTCACGGATCATTTTAGGTCATTGATTATCTGAGCTTTTTGATCTGAGGTCATCGATCATCTAAGGTCAATTGTCTTTGATTACCCGATCCCATGGATCACTATAGGCCATTGATGATCTGAAATCATTAACCACCTAAAATTATCGATCACCTAACGTGAAGGATGAACTGAGGTCATTGGTCAGCTGAGTTAATTGATCAATCTGACCTAAAATTCAAAATACCCTAAAATAGGTTAAAATATTGTAGAAAACAAAACTTATTCTATAGTTAACACTAAAATTAACACTTTTTATCAAACAAATTAGTTTGTAAACTGAACCCAGTTGTAGGAAAACTTTAAATTTATGTTAATAGTCATGAGGTCCTTTTTTTGACTATAAAATTAACTAATATAGATAAAAATAATACCCAAAGTTCACTTTAATAAATAATAAAGAAGAATAGATTAATAAAAATTGATTTATTCTCTATACCATAAATAAATATCGAATTTTTTTTAGACAACATTTACGACTTTTATTTTCAGAGCTTTTCTTTCTATATTCACCTCTAAAATTGTAACCATTTTCGTGTACATCCCCCCCCTCCTCCACATCCTTTTTTTTATATGAAAAATTTTTGTTCGAATCCAATCAAAATATTTATATAAAATTTGATTACTATTATTATTTCTTCCTTTCTGTTAGAATGGAATTTTTTTCTTCCCTTTTCCAATTTTGATATTTCATTCCAATTCTATTCGATTCGATTCCATTTCATTTTGAATTCAACCAATCATCATAAACTTATAAATATTTTCGTTTTAATTTCAATAACAATGCTAACCGATCATAAATATTTAAAATATAATTTTCGTCCAAAAACAAAATCTAAAACCAAAACAAATTCACTTGGCCAAAGTCCAGCTAAGAAAGTTGGAAATTTCAGTATATTCTTTTTACTCACTTTCATAAATATTTTCAACAAAAAAGAAATAAGTTCACTTTACTACACACCAGGTTAAGGGTGGGTTTATTGTTTATTTTTCGTTCCTAATCAGAAATCATTTTTTGGTAAAAATACAAGAGGTGAATTTATGTGTTTGTATAGTTGTGAAGAAGAAAAAAAAACACAATTAAACCTAATATTTACCCTTAAAACTTAATTGAAACGTTAAGCATTCATTCTTTACCACCCACCATCCCCAAATACATTTTGCTTTCATCGGTTAAAGGGCTACTGTAGGAAAATTTCTCTTCTCGATTATTTACTTCGGACTTTTGTTTCAACTTACAAAAGAAAAAACGAAACATTTACCGAAAAGTTAAGTTTTCTTAGACCAACCCCCTTCCCCAAAAATTTTCTGTACGAAAAGCAAGTAGCTTCCGCAGGGTATTAACAACGTTTTCCATATTGCAAAAGAAATCATGTTTCCTTGCCGGAAGTTCAAATTTTCATACATATCAAAGGGGATGAAATTTCATCTTTTTCTCCAAATACTCTCCATCCCTTACTGCTGGTGCTGGGTTTTTTTTTGAAATTATTTCTACTCCAATCGACAAAGAGAAAGGAGGATCTCCTATTAATGTACACAGTCACTAGTATTTATTGAAAAATTATTTTCATAAATCTGTAAAAAAAATGAATAATAATACAAAAACGAAACGAAGAAACTATCCTGTCCAAATACTTGATGGTATGGGGGGGGGGAGGGGGTAGTTTTGTGCAAAAAAGGAAATATCGAAAATTAATAGACAAAATAATAATCATCAAAATAAGGGTAGATAAATGAGCACAAACAACGTCAGTTATAAGGATGAAAATTTTGCGCTACTACCTCCAATATTTACTCCCCTACTCCTCGACCCATACCAAAAAAAAAAAAAAGAAGTGAAATAAAAACAATGAAAATATGAAAAATAAATAAACAAACCCAAAAAAAAAATAGCGAAACGACGCTAAGAAATATGATCGAATATCCTTTTTGGCAGGATAAAATGCATACGTTCAAATGCGTTGCAAATAAAATTTAAAAAAAAGAAGAAGAAAAATACAAAACATACGCCCATCCTTGGAAAGTGTAGAGAGCAGCGCGCAAAACATTTTAGAATCGAATCGAAAACAAACGGACGATCACGAAATGGATACATTTTTCTTTGTTTTTCTTTTTTCGTTTGGATAATTTTTTTCAATTTATGCTCTTCTTTATATTGACCCCTCCCCCGCAACAGCTACCCGTTCTGTTCATAGAAAAATGCGATTCCATCGCATCACATCGCATATTGAGTCAGTCATAATGGTCGGTACCAATTCCCCCCCCCCCTTCCCCAAATTTGACGGTCGACTACTAACTCCAGCTACCCTATTAAAACCGCCCCCGAAAAAAATTTCACCCACTTCAATGTATGCCACCCGTTTTTCATAACTAGCACCCCCCCTCCCCTCTCCGCAGAGAAACACCACCTCCTCAACCGACGAGCACCGTATGTGAGAGGGTGAATCCATCACACGGGACACCCAAAACACCACCATCCCCCAATTGTAACGTCGTGGCACAGCGGTATCAGCCCAATGCACGAATACTTAATAGGAAACGAACGACATGCGTCTCTGTGTACGCTTATGGCCTTATGTGGCTTGTTCGTTTGGGGGGGGACACATGCGCCAGACCATCCAATAAAAAACCGTTTTAGAAAATTCATAGGGAAATATGGGCAGAGGCATAAATCCAAGATCTGAGAATATTTTTTTATGTTTTAAGTCTTGTGAATCATATTTTTATGCTATCCGATAAATACGTAAATGCATATTTGAAAGTGGGTGTATGTGTGTGTGTGTGTGTGTGTGTGTCTGCGTAAGGATTTATTGTATAAGCTCGAAGCGACCGTCTCCCCTCTGTATGGGTGGGTTATTCTTACACAAGTATTCACACATTTACATTGTCAATGTGCCCGTGCTCCAACCCCAAACGTTTCTGACTATGTACACGACCGTTCCACTCGTACTGAAGCTCATAATGTGGGGGCGCTCTGGTTCCCATTCAATGCCTGTGGGGTAGGTAGTGTAGCTGGCACATTGTATTCGCGCACATTTACATATACGAGAACGGCTAAACTGGTTGGAAGCGACCATTCAAAGGCGAGAAAAAGAATAGCCACCATTGAATTAGGCATAAATAATGATGAGGGAAGGGGAGAGGGACAGGGGAGGGGAATGGGTGGTCGTCGTCAATTTCAAAAAAAAAATTCGTGAACAAACAAAAAACAAACTAAACAAAATAGAAGCATTTCGAATGTGTTGGTATGCTTATGTGCATAAGAAATTTTATATTTTGAATAAAAGGACGAGGGCAGCTTAACCAGGGTTGGTAGGTTACGTTTCGTCCGGTTTGCCTCCAGAATAGAAATCGAAACACAAAAAAAAAAACGTGGACAAAAGGAATCGCAGAGCCTGAGCGGAATCCAAATAGAACAGAACAGACCAGACGATTGTGAAGCTTTTAATATCTTCGGATACTTTTACAAGGAATTCTCCTTAAAAATTTCTTACATCTTCCCTCTTTTTTCAATAAATTTTTCCTTTTCTCTCTGCATTATTCCATACTCTATAACCCATATAACATTTTCTAGTAGATTTTTTATTAAGTTTTTCTTTCTTTCCCCATCTTAATACGAACAATTTTCCATCGTGATTATTTC
This sequence comes from Atherix ibis, assembly GCA_958298945.1. Taxonomy (NCBI): domain Eukaryota; kingdom Metazoa; phylum Arthropoda; class Insecta; order Diptera; family Athericidae; genus Atherix; species Atherix ibis. The sequence continues at coordinate 82,445,673 of OY282609.1, forward strand.
ACATTTTTATGTTGGTGGTTAGTATCGAAAATTGTGAATTCAAAATTATTATAGAAAACGAGATGGCCAAACGTTATGACTATGAACAGGAACAGGATGACTGTAGGAGAAATGAAATAAATTTCTTTAAAAACGATTATTGTTTCGAGGGAAAGTTACATGTATTGGTCAGGTATATACCATACAGGACACTATGTTCGAATGACATTATTCCAAAATCGAGAAAATCCCGCCCGTTGAATTTTCTTCTGCTCGTTCGTACAAAGGATATCTGCACATCCTCTCAGCAATGGTAGTAGTTCTACGAGTAGTGGATGGTTGAAAATATTCCTTTTTTTTATGCAAAATACAATATCCTTTTTGCCTGTGACATTTACATTAAACCAAATATGACTGGAAATTGTGTAACTAAGGCAGTATTTTCTGTTTTTTTTTAATTTGTTATTCTTTTCTCTCTCAAATTATTAATAAAATACGCAATGGATTATACAATTTTTACCAATAATTTAAATATGTTTGTTAATTGAATGGGAAAACATCACCTTTTCCATTGGGAAAATTTTTGCAGAGAATTTTACATTTCCTTAACATAAAGTTTTTTTTTAAAATAATTTTATCAATTTTTTTTTAGAATAACAAAAAAAATAATTACTAATAGGCAGAGTCCTCTTTAATTTGCAATTCAATAATTCTTCTTTTAATTATTTTCTTAAGAACTTATAGGCGGAAAAAATAAAACCGACAAAAATCTCGACTTTTTCTTGACCTTAAATCAATTACCAAAAAAAGAAAACTCCGAAAATCTTTATTAAAAATTTGCATTTAATGAAAAACAGTTTTTTTTCTTATTTATAGAAGAAGAAAACCGTTGACTAGTTTCTCTTAGATGACATAGATTTAGGAAGAAATTTTTCTAACATGACCAAAACTAAGATTTCTTCTTGAACCTAGAGTTATCCATTTTGCAGTTTGGAAAGTGAAGCGCGGTTTATTGAGAACTAATTATCATGAATATATATTATCAAAGTTTTAGGTTTAGATTTTTTTAGTTATTTAATCGATTTAGATTTTTAAATTTTCTTCAGCAAGATGAGGATCATTTCTTCCTCGGTGAATACATCGCTAAGCAAAATCACCATATACGGGGGCTTTGAGAACCCACAAGTGACTGTTGAAAAGCCATTGTAAATAGAGTGACTGTATGGGGTGCATTTTTATTTTCAATAGTCACTTGTGGGTTTTTAAAGCCCCTTATCACTATATACGGGGTCTTCAAGTGACTGTTGAAAAACCATTGTATCCGCAAAAAAGGTTACTGTATGGTGTGCATTTTTCTTTTCAACAGTCACTTGTGGGTTTTTAAAGCCCCTTATCACTATATACCTCTAAAAAGTAACTGTATGGGGTGCATTTTTGTCTGAAGCTGTCATTGGCCTATAGTGTTTTAAAACGAACAAAAAGAGAGCGTTAGCTATTAATTCTGAGGGCTATGAACGTATAATAACCGGTACTTCTTTTCAGTCCAAATCTTATAGATTTTTATTTGGACAATATGAGGCTTTAATAAAACAGTACCAAAAGATACACAACACAATGAAATTTGGCTTTATTTTAGGAAAAGTTCTTAAAACCCATACCTTCGAGATTTCCTAACATCAATTAGTATTCAAAAATATACAATTTGATGTCATTTGATTTTTTTTTTAGAAGTTTTTGTAAAATATCCTTTTTTTAGATATAATAGCTATTAAATATTAATAATAAAAAAATTGTTAAAAAGAAAAAAAGACGAAAACATAAAAAAAAAATCTAAAAAAATCGAAATTTTAAATTGAAAAAATAAACAAAAATTTTCAAAAGATTTTTAAAAATTAAAAATTTTTCTCGTTTTCCTAATATTAACTATTGATAATTTCTTTAATGAAAATATTTTTAAACTTTTCATGTGAAAGATAAAAAATTGTATTTTTTTCTAAAAATGTTCAATAAATAAAAAATACAAAATTTTTTGTTCTTATTAATTTATGATACCATCGATAAGATATTAAATTAAATTGACTACGATTAGCAATAAAGTTTATGAGATTCTAACAATAATAGAGAAAATTAAAAAAACCCAACTAAATAAATAAGGAAATAGTCGAACATTTGATATATAATAAAAGAAAGAGAACTAACATGTGAATGGCAATAAGCACGAAAAGCTTATAATAAACTTTCTTGAATACTGTGTGTATTTTATGCAAATGTAAATTTGGTGAAATTCCTTCCAAAAGGTAAAGGACGATCGTTCAGAGGTTTTTTATTAATTAAATAAAAGAGTTTAGAACAAATCGGGTATTAGGTTATTATTAAATCAAAATTATTTTTTGATAACTTTGAAAAAATAACAACAAAATTTACAATTAAAATTTTATATAAAAAAAAATCGCGAAGGTAAAATTATTGAATTTTGAAAATTTTTGTTTTGTAAATTTTCTAACCAACTCCTAACGACGCGTGGGGTAAGGATATTCAAATAGAAAACAAATAATAGAAAGAAAACTATGAAAATGTGAATTTGTGCATAAAAATGGACGACGAACAGCACAATATATACCATCAAATTAGGATGCATTTATTATTGGTGGTTTTATATTTTTCGATAAGACCTCATAAGAGTAAGGAGCAGGAGAGTATTTATTTTACAAAGTGCACAAATGATATGTGCACATAGTCTCTGTACTTGTGTGTACGTAGAGGTATGCAAACTAAATGGAGTGTTTTATGATGGCAATAGCAGAAGAACTAAAGCCCTACATACGGAAACGAACGTAGAGTCTATGAACAAAATATTCTCACTCACAACTACAGGCAGCAAGAGGTTTTTTTTAAATAAAAGTGTATTAGTAATTTTGGGGAGCTATATAGTTGGAATAGAGAAATTTTGTGAGAAACTCCTAAGTTAACTGGGTACTCAGAGAAACAAGACGAAAGAGCCGATAACGAACTGTCGAAACACACATCAGAACCTCGTCGCATTCGGCATATTCGTAGCGATACTGCGCACTACAAAACGCAATCATCCAATTGGCTGAACAGTGATGATCCCCACTACAAAAAAGGAATTTTTTATTTATTTGTTTTCTCGTATTTTCCCACTGCAATACACAATTTGTGGCTCCCCTTTTTTGCTTGTTTCTTGACTCGAATGTACACAGCCACAGAGCAGCAGCAGCTGCACACATACTTTCACTAACGCCATCTACAAAAGCACAACCGCTCACCGCATACCATCATCTGACATTGAACTGCACTGCCATCATCAGCAGCAAATGCTGAAGTGCTGCGCTAAAATCGCAGCAAGCAGTGCCTCGTATCGAAAACTTCAGCCTTACTGCAGTGCATCAAAGCAATTCGACAATGACTTTGGAAGTGCGTCACGTGGCGTTATCGTTGAACTTTGAAAAAATTGACGTTCTCTGAATTTTCTACACAAAAAATTTTGTAGTTTTTTTTTTTAAATTCTTTTATGATAAATTCAGAATTTGGGGGAGGGGGAAGTTTTGGAGAGAAATATTTTACACTAAATTTTAGACTAAAAATTATTGAAATTTGAGTTTATTTTGGAAAATTATACAAAATTTTTTAATTAAAATTTTTTTTAAATATTTTTTGAAGCTTTTTTTTGGGGTAATTTGTTTTCAAAATTTTACCAATTTTTATTCTCACATAATTTTGAGTTGACCGTCCTTTTTGCCAGTCATACAGTCTCAGAAAAGGTCCGTTTTCATATCGGTTTTTTTTTTGAAATTATTTTATGAGAACTTCCGAATTTGAAGGGGGGGGGGGGGAGATGGAAGGAAATATTTTCCACTAAATCTTAGACTAAAAATTATTGAAATTTTAGTTTAGTTTGGAAAATTATAGAAAATTTTCTATTTTAAATTTTTTTTAAATAATTTTTGAAGCTTATTTTTTGGGGGGAGGGGGGGTGTTAATCTTTTTCAAAATTTTATCAATTTTTATTCTCACATAGTTTTAAGTTGACCGTCCCCGTTTTGCCATTCATACAGTCTCAAAAAAGGCCCGTTTTCATATCGATTTTTTTTTTTTAGAATTATTTCCCTAACTCACCTTATTGGAGTTATCTGTAAAATTCTGGACTGTACAGACTGCATTCCCGTCGGTACTATCCCTACATTAACCATTCTTATTCCTATTCTATGCACCTCGTTTGTTTAGCTTTCATTGTATACCTCATCCAAGTTTTTATTCTTAGTTGCTTCTTTCACAAAGTGCAACAGAAAGGGGAGACATCAAATCCAACAACATCGAATGGCAATAGCAGATCGGACTCGGCATTTCTCTCTCACAATACATTTAAGCAATTTGTCAACCCCTTTCGCCCCTTTCGACCCCTCCCCACCTACTCGAATATTATTTTGTAGCAACATCAGTTTTTTCTCCAACTTGTACAATTTCGTTTTCGACGACATCGGGGAGAGAGACCCCCAACAAACTAGAGCGTTTGAGAAAACTCTGCCCTCGAATGCGATATAACCGAATCGAACTAAAGCTTCCTCGGCATCCTCGGGCTTCCTCAAATTCCTCAGCTTCTTTAGCGCCCAGAGGTTGTTCAGCTTCCTCAGTACATGTGCGTCGTGTCTTATATCGAGCGTGTATTCAGAGTCCGAATGGACAATTCCACGATCCAAACAGAATCGAAACGGATTTCGTGTTCGTAGAGCCAGTGGCCACTGTAGTGAGACGCATTTACTGTGTGTATACGGTTCGACGTTGCTCGTGCTTCTTCCGAAGCTTTTTCTGACTCCCACACACGAAGATGGCCAACAGAAGCACACACGATACCGGGACTCCCATATACGATACGATTCGTAATCATTCTCGTCGCAATCGCACGTGAATACTTACGAAAAATACTTACTGAGGGTCGCCGTAGTTTAAGCTCTTAAAAGTATGTTAGTATCCACGTTATGTATCCACGTACATAAATACAGGCGAACGAGAAACGAATAAAATTTGTTGTGTTGTTTATTTTTTAATACGTTTAGTCAAATTTTGATTGTCGGAATGATTGTACGTTTAAAGACCTCCTCTGACGAGGTCTCTCGGCTCTGATTCGCGGACATTGTACGTACGGTATTGACACACGGTGACGGTTACCAAAATTTTACTGTCAACTATCAACAAAAAAAAAATTTATTTATTTATTTACTGTGTGCTCTTTTTTCCAAAAATTAATTTCCGACAGGAACATTAATTAATCAACAAAAATATTGTGTGAATTTCGGTAAAATAAATATTTTTCGGCCATTTAATAATAAGAACTTTTTAGGCGGTTTTTTTAAAAAAAAAAAACGTTTTTCTTTTTAAATAACAGTTAATGGTAATTTTTATTATTACCGGTAAAAATAAGCACCATAATAATAACAATAATAGGAAAAAGAAAATGTGAGTACTTGCGAAAAGGATTCTTTTCAATTAAGTTCAGTGAACTGTCTACACAAACATAACCAGTTAAGCTTAATTAAATAGTGATTAATTTTGTAATTAAAAACACTAAATAAAATATAATAAATAATTTCTAAAAAAAAAAAAAAAAAGTGAATATTTTTTAATGTTTTTTTTCCTGCAAATAGGAAATAACTGAAAAAATTTTAAGACACAACAAATCAAAGTTTAGACTAAGAAGAAGAGTTTTTCTTTTATTAAAAGTTATTCTGTAAAAAAAAACCAATTCACATCATTAAATAATAGAAGAACTAAAAAATAAATAATTTCTATTTTTTATAGAAGAACTAAAAAATAAATAAACTATTAAAAATTTGCTTTTAAAACAATTTTTTTTATATTGAAAATAATTTCAATAAAAATAAAAATTCAACAAAAACAAAAAAGTTACTATAAAAATTGATTAAATATAAAATTTTTAAGATTTATTAATGTAGAAAAGAAAAAAAAAAGTAACCGTCTCATTTTAGAATAAAAATTTATTTTTAAAAAATAATTAATAGAAAAATTCGTGTATAAAGTGGTGTGAATAATGAAAAAATTGTCTTCTTTTAGACCTCGAACAAGCACCCGCCCCCTACCAACCATTTAAATTGTTCATTTTAACTTAAGTTCATTTATAAAAATATTTTTAAACATTTATGTCCAGAAATATTGTATAGTTAATAGTTAATATTTCTGTTAAAAATATACTCGGAAATTGAAAGGGCCAACACGAAATTTATGACAGAAAAGAAAGTTTTTTTGTTTTAAAAAAAAACGGCCAATTATGAGAGTAAGTTCTTAAAATATTTTTTCGGCATTTTTAAATATGATTACAAAAAAAATTTAAAATTTAAAATTTAAGAAAAACCACTAAAAGTACTACAAAAAATAATCATTTTTTTGTAGTAATTACGCAAAAAAAATGTTGCTATTAAAATTTTTTTTAAATGTTTCTAAAATTAAAAAATTTAATTTATTTTTGGTGAAAATTTTTCTCAAATAAAAAACTTCAATATTTTTTGGTTAAATATGATTTAACACTAATTTTTATGGGTCCTAAATTGGAATATTGAGGGTGTTTTTGATTAAAAACTAATTTTTATAGGTCCTAAATTGGAAAATTCAAGTTTTTTTTACTAACAGTAAGCTTATCCGTCAGTCATTGTTAAAATTCATATGAAAAGTATCCAAACATATTTGCGATAGATAAAACTACTGTGAAAAGGTTTTTGTTTTAAGTTATTTTTGAAGGTTTAAAAAAACAAAAGTCACCCAATTTTATAGACTCTTCAAAATCTCAATGAAAAATCTAAAAAATGCAAGGAAAAATTTCATAAAAATCACAAGGAAAACTTCAAAAAGCACAAGGAAAAATTTCATAAAAATCACAAGCACAACTTCAAAAAGCACAAGGAAAAAATCTAAAAATCACAAGGAAAAATCCATAAAAATCCCAAGAAAAAATCTAAAAATCCCAAGGAAAAATCCAAAAATTATCGCAAGAAATTTAAAAATACATAAGCACAAGGAAAATCTAAAAACCACAGTAAAAAATATAAAAATTCAAAAAACAAGGTAAAATGTTAAAATCACAAGGAAAAATCTAAAAAAAAAACACAAGGAAATATCTAAAACTACAAGAAAAAACTCAGAAAATCACAAGGAAAAATTAAAAAACCACAAGAAAAAATTCAAAAACCATAAGAAAAAATTTAAAAACTACAAGAAAAAATTCACAAACTACTGGAAAAAATCTAAATATTCAAAATACAAGAAAAAACTAAAAAATCACAAGAAAAAATTTAAAAACCACAAAAAAAATCTAAAAATTCAAAAAACAAGAAAAAATTTAAAAATCACAAGGAAAAATCCAAAAACCACAAGAAAAAATTTAAAAACGACAAGAAAAAAGTTAAAAATCACAGGGAAAAATCTAAATACTCAAAAAACAAGGAAAACTACAAGAAAAAATTTGAAAGAAAATTTTTTCCTAATTTTAAAACACAAAAATTTGAAGGGTCTTCTTTTCCTTCTACTGCAATATTTAGTTTTAAATTAATTAAAATAAAAGTCAAATTATGCAATATTTTTCGATAGGAAATTACAACAATCCCTTAGGAAGAAAAATAATTGTTCTAAACAACCAAAAAAAACACCCCCTAAAAGTATAACTATTCAATTAGGCAGAGCCCAGGAAAACTAAAAAAAGAAAAACCTTAACGCATTATTAAATATTTGTTTTTAAATTAATCGATAAAATTTTTACATCAAGCTCGTCTACTTGCGTTTTCTTTTTTTTTTAAAAAAAACATTCAAAAATAAGCTCTTATCAGTATCAGTTGAAAAAAAAGATACACAAGAGACCTGTAGAAAAATAAACTATGTAAATTATCAATAGTATTTTTACCTGTAGAAATTGGTCGTACATCAAACAAAGTTTTCGGGATAGAAACTTTGCTACAAAAGTGAACCATCTTTCGTTCGATATGGAAAATTTACTAGTACTAAAAAAAAAACAGAGAATAATTTAGTTTTCTATTTTTTCCATATCATTTTTAGATAAAAAGAAACACAAAAATCCACAATTTGATACAAATTCAAATGAGGTCATTTTTTAAGTTTAAAAACGCAAAAATCAGACGAGCCCAGTGAGGAACTTATTTAGTAAATTAATTATTATTACATCATTTAAAAGGTAAAGAACAAGTAGTACCATCGGCCTACAAACACAAGATTAGACAATTACCGCCAACTTCATAGGTCCAGAAAAAAAAATTAACATTGTTTTTGGCAAATAAATGCTTTCAAATTTCGTGTTGTTTTTACTTCAAATAAAATTAGAAAAAGAAAAAAAAAAAATTTCCATAAATTAGTAAAAAATGCAAAATAAATTCAACAACAAAAAAAAATAAGTTCTCGTTATCGTTAAAAAAAAATACTATGATAGGAAAATCATGTTCGAAATCTTATCGATAATTAGTTTGAAAATCAAAAAAAAAAAAACCTTTTCAAAAGCAACATCACAGAAAAAAAAGACACAAACCCACCTAACGAAAATTAGGTAATAAAAACAATGAAAAATTGTTAATTGTTTGTTTTAGATTGTAAAAAAAAATAAAGTACAATAATTTTTTCTGTTTGTTTGTATTGTTTTTTGCATAAAGAATTTTCGTTAAGTTCAATTTTATGTTAACCTAAATTACTAACTAATAAATAACATTAAAAATTCACTTTTTACCTCAACAACACTCTTGACAAGATGTTAATTATTTGGGATTTTTTTCTTTTATTTTTTTTGTTATCTTAAATAAAATTTGATTTTAATTTAATTTAAAAAAGAAAAAAAAAGTAAATAATAGTAAATAAATCAACAACAAAAAGTTTTATGCACGCTAAGTGATCATCGGCCATATTTAAAAATGGCGGTCAGCCATAATTAAAATGGCGGTTGTCTCTTTGTAACTGATGCCATTTTGAATATGAATTGTAATTTTTTTGAGGGTGGTTTTTCTTCTTTTTTTTGGCAATTCAAAATAGGTAAAAACTAGACACACTTTTTTTAATACTCATTGAAGGTAATAGTGATTATTAGGCGGCCATATTTGAATGTAGGATATTTCAAAGAATTATTAGGTTTCCCAACGGAAAACTAGTTAAAATCAAACTTAAAAGAAAAAGAAAAAACAAAAATAATAGGGCATTTGTAAGAGGTCTAAAGTTACAACATATTTTTTTAGGAAATTTTTAAAATCTTTTATCTTTTGAAAAAATATTGGAAAAATATTCAAAAAAATTTTTTTTAAAAAACTCAAGAAATTTTTATTTAAAAAACAAATTATTTCCTCAATAAAAATGAATTCCTCTATTCATCTGGAGTATTTTTTAATTATTTTTTCTGCAGAATTCTGTTATGAACAAATTTTTTTGAAGTAAGAAATTTTTTGGTTCTTAATCACTTAAAATATTTAAAAAAAAATCTTATAAGAAACGTTTGCATTTTAATTTTTTTTTTTTTTTTTAAAAATCACAATATAAAAAAAAGGAAATATTTAAAATATTATAGTTAAAAATAGATTCAATTAAAAAAAAATCGGAAAAAGAATAAAAAAAGAAAACCTGAAAAAATTGAAAATCTTGTAGAAAAAATTGTTTCTAAATTAACTAGAAGAGAAAAACAAGATGGTGGCCATTGACAAAGACTGAATATTGTAAATATAATTTAGGGGTTTTTTTTTCTTAGGTATTATATGTAAAAAACCACATTCTCTATGAATAAAAAATATTCCTACTGACAAATACAGACTGTTGCCGGCAGAGCATGGTTTAATTTTTGTGACCGCATGCAAGATATGAAATCCTAAACATCGGATTTTGGTTCTTTAAGTTCTTCAATTATTTGAGGTTTATTTACATTCAAGTAGCCCCATAAAAAAAATCGGGTGAACGCAAGACCCTGCGAAGAAAATTCAGAGTTTTTTTTTGAAATTATTCGTTCACCGATAATTTCACTCAGGAGGTCAAAAAATTTATAGCTGGACGTAAAAAAATTTCTAGGCATAGTCCTATTCAGGGCCCCCGTTCTCAAATAAATAGTAGTCAATAGCCCGTTCAGCCATAACACTGCACTAAATATTGCCTTGTTTGAAGATCCAATTGATTCCTTAGGATTCTAAGTACCACAAAAGCTGCAGTTTATTCATTGATAAACCCACAGATGATAAAGTGGTTCAAAAAGTATGGCTCATTAAAACCTTGTATAGAAAGATTTTTAAGCCGAGTTTCTGACGCAACACTCCGAATAAGTGTTGCGTCAGAAACTGGGTTGAGCACAAAGACCTCTTCTATCCCTTAAGTTATGCCATCAGTTTTTAAACCCTTCAGTTTTTCAATCTATAAACTTTGCATAAACTTTTATTTTTATAGTAACTAATATACTCTAGGTTTTTCAAAAAAATAACCTAGAGTATATTAGTTACTATAAAAATAAAAGTTTATGTATAAAGGCCATCCTTTATACATAAACTTTTATTTTTATAGTAACTAATATACTCTAGGTTATTTTTTTTTATAAATAAAATAAGAAATAAATAAAAATAAACTTACACAAAAGTGATTATGAAAATGAAAATTTTAAAAAAAATTTCGAAATTGTTAATAATTTTTGTGAATTAATTTCAGTGATTTTTAAAATATCAACTTAAGAAGGAAAAAAAAATGCACACTAAAAAATGATTAAAATAAAAAAAATTTGAAGAAGAAAAAAACAGGCAAAAATATAATTTTTTTAATAAAAAAAAAAAAACTAACAATTTTCACAGTGTATCTAAGGACTTGTGTGCATATGAGGCAGTATGCCGCTTATGATTGCACAACGGAATCAACAGCAAACCAACAAAAAATCCACACATATGTTTATTAATAATATTCTTGATCGAAATTCACCAGAAACCGGCGACGATATTAGCGCCAATGATGCTGATGTGTTAAATAGTGTAACGAACGGCATAAGCTTAGAGAAGGCCACCACCAAAGTGTATGTATCCGAAGCGACGGCAACAGCAATATTTACAACAACAGCAGAGACATCTACAGAAATAGCAACAGCAACAGTATCAGGAGGAGCAGCAGCAACAGTACCAGGAGCAGCATTAGTATCAGAAACGTCAGCATCGAAACCAACACCGACCGGTGCTGACCAACCATTAGACTTTACCATGTCAAAAGCAAAAACTAACCTTCCCAGTTATCTAAATAACAATTACAATAGACTGGGGAGCCATCATAATATTAGCCATAATAATAGTCTGGAAAATTTCCCTCAAGATCGGCATCCGATTAAAGAGGAAAACTGTCCACACGACGATAATGAGGACAGTGTCAACCATCCGAATATGAATAGTGCTAACGAAATGTTTCTTTCGAATAACAATAACAATAATAAGAATAAAAATATTAACATTAATAATAATAGTAAAAATAATAATAATAACAATACTAATAATAATAATAATAATAATAATAATAATAATAATAGCAATAATAGTAAAATTAAAAATAATAATAATAATAATAATAATAACGATAATGTAAATAAGAATAATATTAATAATAGTTTAAATATAATATCAGATGGTAAGGTGAACGTGACAATGTGCCCCAATGTTGGCGGTGTGAATTTCGATTCAAATTCGAACGCTAGGAACAATGCGATTTCAATCTATGCTAATGATAGTGATAGGTTACCGGCGAAAATTAGAAGGACTACTAGCGATGGTGGTGGTAATCATAGTGGCAGTGAGCACAATAGTGACGGAAATGACCATGAACATGGGGAGCGGGATGATGGGCAATCATTTAAGATGAACACAGGAAAAGAGGACGCTACCGAGGATCGAACAGGTGAGCTTATTGTGTGATTATTATTGATTTATTACAAAAAAATATATTTACATAATAAGAGTAGACGTTTTACTGTAGTAACTAAGAGCTTAGTTCCTACCCTCAATACCAGAGGGCGTTTTTGTGGTAAAATTATAGTTTTTAAGGAAAATTTTTAACAAAAGTTGCTCTACTGCAAAATTGAAAAATGTTCACCCCTGAAAAAAAAACAAAAATTCTGGCAAATTATCGAAAATAATTTTTTACCGAAACAATTTTCCTGAAATAATTTTTACCGAAAGAATTATTACTAAAAGTATTTTTACCGAAGATATTTTTACTGGAGAAAAGTTTTACTGAAAGAATATTTACCGCAAACATTTTAACTGAAAGAATTTTTACTAAAAGAATTTTTATTAAAAAAATTTATACTGAACGAAATTTTACCGAAAAATTTTCATTGAAAAGATTTTGAATTAATGAACTTTTAACAGAAAAAATTTGTAGTGAAAGAATTTTAAACGAAAAAAATGTTTACTAAAACAAAACAAAATGTTTACTAAAACAATTTTAATCAACAAAATGTTTGCTACAAGAATTTTTACTAGAACAACGAATTTTCACCGAAACAATTTTCACTGAACGAATTTTCATCAGCAAAAATTTTACTGAAAGAATTTTGATTCATAAAAAAAAAAATGTTTTACTGAAGGAATTTTTACTGCAAAATTTAGTACCGAAAACATTTTTACAGAAAAAATTTTTACTGAAAGAATTTTTATTGAAAAAATTTTTACCGCAAACGTTTTTACAGAAAATTTTTTTACCGCAAACATTTTAACTGAAAGATATTTTATTGAAAGAAATTTTACTAAATGAATTATTACCGCAAAAATTTTAACTGAAAGAATTTTGAGTGAACCAATTTTTACTGAAAGATTTTTTAAGGCAAAAATTTTTACTGAAAAAATTTTGAAACAAAGAATTTTTATCGATAAGGGTTTTACTGAACGATCTTTTACTGGGCAAATATCTACTGAACATATTTTCATGGAATGCATTTTTACCGCAAAAATTTGTGGAAAAAGAATTTTTACCGAAAAAATTTTATATAGAAAAAATTTTTATTGTAAAAGATTTTACTGCAAGAATTTTCATTAACAAAATGTATACTGAACGAAATTTTACCGATTAAAATTCTTTCAACAAAAATTTATCCGTTAAAAATTCTTTAATTTTTGAATTAATTTGGACAAAAATTCTTTTAATAAAATTTCGTTCAGTTTTTACTGAACGAAATTTTATTAAAAGAATTTTTGTTAAACAAATTTTTACAGAAAGAAATTTTACTTTGCCAAAAGAAAACTTTACTGAAAAAATTTTTACTGAAGGAATTTTTACCGAAAGAATTTTTACGGAAATACATTTTACTAAAAATTCTTCGAGCAACCAAAAAAAATTCTCCAATTTTTGATACGCACCCCTCAATCTAGCATTTAATCTACTGAACAGAATTAAATAAAAATAAACAATTTTTCTGGGCACACGTCTACCAACCACATACGTACAGACTTTGGGGGGGGGAAAACCCCTTCCGCATTCTCATATTTAGGCATACACTAAACGCTTCGATGATTATCACTTTGATATCTTAAAACGATTTTAGCACCCTTTCTACAAGGCATATCATTTTTTTCTCTTTCTTATTATTGATGTAGTCTCATTTCCCCCAATCCTAACCTAACTACACCACTTTCGCTAGAACATATTTTGATTATGTCCTCCTTTAAGTGAATCCACATCAACTAAATTCCAACTCTTTGATAGATCAATTCAGGATCAATGTAGGAACAAAACGGAAAAAGGGGTGCATAATTTAACTCCGACACAATCGACACGTTCCTTTTGAATCGAAAATGAGGCAATGAGGTAACCACGCGCCCCCAAAATCACATTTTTACGTACGTTGTTTCTTACAGATTACCTTCCATTCCATCGGCAGTTACTTGTTATCACGTTAGCGTCCCCCCAAGTTGTAATATGGATTTTCCCATCGTAATCAATTCCTTATATTTAACAATGTTTACATGAATTTTGAACAAAAAAAAACAATTGCATTTTAATTGACATAACATAATATGTACTGAGGTGTTATAAAAACTAGTTGATATTAACTTTATTGTATTAAATTAAGTTTTTTTTATTTTTAAATTACTGAAAACTTTTAAAAATACCATAAAAAAAAAATTTTTTTTAAGGGAACAATAAAAGAGAAATTTTTTTATTGTTATTTTTATAAAAAAAACCTCGATTCATCCTTTGCATCCCCTCGAAGTCTACCCAATCACACGCTCAAACCAGTAAACGAACAAATTTCGTTCGCTCCTCTCTGCTCCAAGAGAAGGTGTTACAATCCAAAACGCCTTGTGTTATTTTGTTTAGCTAATTGCAGGTGGTATGTAGTATGGATTAAATCGTAAATTTAGCAACAACAAAAAGATGGAAAAAATGAGAATGAAATTTGTGGTTGAAAGGTGGTGGAGAATGTGGTGGAGAATATGCTGGAGGCTGTGTTGTTTGGCATTATTTCCACAAAAAAGCTTCTTTACGTACGAATTCCAATTCATGAATGGAGAAAGCACAAGCATAAATAAAATTCATTAATGATTTCTTCAGAGAGAATATTTACTAGCCGTGATCGACTGGTAGAGGTGGGGGTCTCTACATGACCTCCACAAGACCACAACCATCAACCACGGCCATCAACACTAAGTCGAGGAGGAGTCTTCATCTCTCAGCTTTCGATGCCGCCACTATAAGCAGTTCAGTTAGAGTCGAAAAACCAAAATAAATACCAAAAAAAAAAAAATATCGTTTGTACATTCAAGACGTACGATAACAGGAAGACGATGTGCTTAAGACAAAATTACTGTCAAAACGAAAAAGAAAAAACCAAATTCAAATAAAACTCAACAACAACAAAAAATAATAAAAGAAAAAAAGCTCATTCTGGTCTGTTCCATTGAGAAAAATATCAAGTGTTGATAAGAAAATAATAACATTGAGTCGGTCTCCAATAAAATATTATTTATAGAAAAATTAAGCCAAAAATACTATTTTATCTTATTTTACTATTGTTATTGTATTTTTTTTTTGGTAAATTAATTTATAGTATTTTTGATATAGAAATTAAAATCTAATCTATGTTTTTGAAAAGTAGGTAATTAATCCGTTCGTATTTGGATGCAACGCAACAAAAAAAACCTGTTGATAACACCAGAGCCCGCCAAATATCCGTAGTTTGGGTGCAATCGTGCCCGACGGTGAATTAATGTCGCCCTAATTAACACCTGACTTTATGACTAATTCCGATATTACTCAAAAAAAACTAGAAAAGTTTTCCTTCCTCAAAACAATCAATTTTAATCACCTGCAGCAAACCAAAATCCCGATCACAGTAAACGCTTTTTGCAATTCCAATTAAATTACTTTCAGGTGTGCGCACCTAAAATAAACTCACTTAAAGTCCATCAAAAAATCACATTGATTTTCTTGACCGGAAATCAACTAATTCGTATATGAAATTTTCAATAATTTCCGATTATTGATTATTTTCCCATTTAATATTTCAATATTCAAATGCACATTTGACGATTGTTGAGGAGGCAACCAATACAAAATAGAGCAGTTACTAAATTACCATCGATCTACTTAAAAACAAAATCCATAAAAAACACACTAATTTTCCACTTTCACTGTGAAGAAAACAACATTTTTGATAATCGAAAAGTAAATAACTACGAACAACGCCTTAGCGCTTCACCGGAAGTTTCGTTTTTGTTTTTTTACAAATCATTTACGATTTAGTCGAGTTTTTCACTTCCCCTTTAAATAGTTTCTAAACTAAATACTACCAAAAAAAAAAAAAAAAGGTTTATGACTTTTTTTCGAATATATTTGCTTTGTTATTAAAAATAAATAGAAGAAAAAAAAACAAATTAGAACAAAGTAAATAAAAAAAAGTGCTCCCAAAAAGCAAAAATTAAAAATTTGCACAAACAATTTTCGACCAAAAACTTGTACTGAAAAAATTATTCCTCAAAAAAAAATTTAACTGAAGAAATTTTTTTCTAAAATAATTTCTATTTGTTGAAATTTTACGAAACCAAGATTTACCGATAAATGTTTACTGAAAGCGTTTTGACGGTAAGAATTTTTATCGACAAAATTTATGCCGTAAGAATTTTTACAGAAAAAATTTTAACTGAAAAAATTTTTACTTACTAAAAGTATTTTTACTGAACGAGATTTTTAATGAAAGAATTTTTATCGACAAAATATTTACCGAAAAAAAAATAATTTTCACTGGCAGAATTTTCAATGTTATATTAACGCAAAAATTTTACTTAAAGAATTATTACTGAAAAAAATAATTACTGAACGAAATTTTACGGAATGAGTTTTGACTGAAAAAATAGGAAGAATTTTTATGAAACGAATTTTCATCGATAAATGTGTACTAAAAGAATTTTGACTGAGAAAATTTTAACGAAAGAATTTTTACCGAAAAATATTTTACCTAAACAATTTTTAACGAAAGAATTTTTATTAAAAAAAATAACAATGAAAAAATTTTTACTGATGAAATTTTTACTAAACAAACTTTTACTGAACGAATTTTTACGAAAACAATTTTTACTGAACAAATTTTTGTCGGAAATTATTGCTTTGCAAAAAAAAATTGTTAGTGACCAAGTTTTCATTGAACGAATTTTTACTAAAAAAATTTTTACCAATAACATTGTTAATAAAAACAATTTAACTGAATGAATTTTTGCCAAAAAAATTTTCACTAATAGAAATTCGACTGAAAGAATTTTTACGAAACGAATTTGCATTGAAAGAATTTTTGAATTTTTACTTAACGAAATTTTACTGAAAAAATTTTTGCCGGAAACAATTTCACTGTAAGAATTTCTATTAGGAAAACTTTGGCTGAAAGAATTTTTACTGAACGAATTTTTACTTAACGAACTTTTACTGAACGAATTTTAACAAAAACTGTTTTTAGCGAACAAATTTTTATAGAAAAAATTATCAATTTGCAAAAAAAATTGTTGGTGACCAAATTTACATTGATCGAATTTTGACTAAAAGAATTTTAACTAAAAGAATTTTGTGGTAAGGAATTTTTGCCGAAAAAATTTTTACCAATAACATTTCAAATAAAAAAAATTTTAACTGAACGAATTTTTGGCAAAAAAGTTTTCGCTAATAGAAATATGACTGAAAAAACTTTGACTGAAAGAATTGTTGCCAGAAAAATGTTCACTGTAAGAATTTTTACTGAGAAAACTTTGGGTGAGAGAATTTTTACTGAACGAATTTTTACTGTAACAATTTTTACTGAACGAATTTTTACTGATAAAAGTTTTACTGAAATAATTTTTTCCGAAAAAATTTTCACTGTAAGAATTAATACTGAAAAAACTGAGAGTGAAAGAATTTTTACTGAATAAATTTTCACTGAAAGAATTTTTAGTAAAGGAATTTCTACTGAAAACTAACAGAAAACTTAAAAACTGAAAGAAACAGAAGATTTTTTTACATGATTAGTAATTATGATTATTTGTGCAAAAATAATTTTAATAAAACTTTTTGCAGCATATTTTTTTTTAAGCTCTTTTATTTTGTAAATTTTCTTTTATAAATAAATTCATAAAGAAAAAAAGCATAATTTGCAAACTGGTCCAGTTTATTTTGTTGGAGTGCTTAGAACCTGTGATGAAATTGACTTTAAGACCTTTTCATCGATTAAGGCTACACTAGCCTCGGCACTAATAAAAATTTCTTATCTCGTAATTGGATTAATGAGAATTCGTGCAGACTCTACCAAGAGTATAGGATTGACACGGTTCAGGAGTACATTCATCTGGTGTGTTGTTTTAACTTGGATTTTTTATGTGGATTCGACTTAAGATAACCACGGTAAGCAGTGGGAACAGTGGTTCTCATACAAACAATTCTGATTTTTCTCTATTCAAATATTATTTTTATACAATAAATAAATTAAGAGTCTTATTTTTGGTGAAATGAGTGGACCTTTGTAATTTTAATTTATGAATACTATTAGTTTGGATTCGTAAGAGAAATCATAACACATAATTGGAGACTAGATTAGAGCCAAACGGTAGGAAACTGTGAGCCAATCGAACACGACCGGGGCAACCAAAGGTGAAGTTGTGGTTCGAAAATTCATGAAAATGAACCACTGCCTATGATAGGTGAATAGAAAATGGTCAACAATCGATGATCGTTACTCACGTACTGCAGATGGAACGGCCAGGCCCGATCGACGGGATTACACAATGATCAATTATGCGTGAAATATGAAAATGACTTGGCCACATATACTTGGACGGTTATATGCGAGTAAATCCACAAAAACTATGCACTTACCGAGATAATCGTAAGGAAAACAAAATATATAAAAAAAAAACCAAAAACGATAATAGATCAGATGACCGGTGAAAAGAGAGAAGCCGAGTGATTATGACAACAACAAAAAAAAAGACGGTTTGAATATTCAAAAAGTACTCTTTGGGAAGAATCATTGGCCAGAAACGTTTAGAATATCTTGAATGCTTGTAGCCTTTCCCCTTCCGAATCTGTATCATCCACAAATCTTTTCAATAGTTACCATCGATGATGCCATATTAAACAGGGCCAAACGACTGAACACAGCAGAGCTTCACCTCCACATAATGGATGGATCAGTGAGGATGAGAAAAATCCAAGTTAATAAATGTGAGCGTAACGAACAAGATGAAGCGCGATCAATTTAAATATTGAACGCTTGAAAGTTTTGTAAGTTGAAAATTGTGTATTGTGAGACGATTATCTAAATTGCATACGAAATTTGTAATTATTTTAATTAAAAGTGTAATCTACAAAAAAAAAAAAAAGAAACAACAACAAAAAACAAGGAGGGAAAATTTGAAAAAAGAATATGGCCAACGAAAGAAGAATTGAAAATAATATTGGATGATGAGGGGTAGTGGAAAGAGGATGGACGATTTGGGGCATAAAAACAGAAGAAGGGAGGATGGATGATCAGTTATGATTTTCTGTTTATGCTCTTGTGGAAATTTGCTATTTGATCAATTTTCGTCCAGAGTTCATTCCAGACCGTGATGCTGTTGGTATGTTATTTGAGATGAACTCTCGCTCCTCGTAGAGAACTAATCCCATTTTTGCAGTACACGGATTTGCATTGAGGCAACGCCACACTTCTAAGGAGATTGCGCCAACAGTACAAGAGGATGTGATCGTATGCAAAGCTGATGATGCTTCGCGTATGAAGAGAAAGTTAAGAAATTAAACAAAAACGCAGATTGTCCAAATGGTTTGGCGTTGGAGAAAAATATGTTCATCCTCCCATTTCGATTCGCTCTTCACATCCCCTTGCACCGTTTACTGAAGAGTTGTCCAGTTTTGTTGGGGTTCCCTTCTGTTCACTTATTTATTATTAAATCAAAAAGTAGGTGCCAGCCTTCCTCTTCTGCTCGTACAAGACACACTTGAGAGTACATCACTGGATGCGTTTCGATTTGAACTTCTTCGCTTAGCCTTTGCCGGGATAGACTTCATTTCCAAATGAGAATAAAGAAAAGGCAAGGAAGCCGAACGTTTTCAAGGTGAACAATTTTCGTATGCAGATCTGATCGCAGAGCGTTCAGTGGTTGATTTTTACCCACATTCCATTTTGCCATATTTTTTCGTGAATTCTCTGCTTGTACTTGTTATGTTAAGGCATTTCCCATCCCATTTAATGTTGTGCTAAGAGAAGTCGATCGTTTGCGATTATCCTAAGTGATCTTGCGGTTGTTATTATTGGTGAGCATCTATTCCGCTGTGCACCTTACCTTATCTCGGTTGTAACGCAGGCTTCGGACCCATGAGAAACTTTATAAAGTCCACGATTACAAAGCATAGGCACCTGTACATTGTATGCGAAAAAAATATTTATGGGTTGGCTGGCATCCTATTATTTATGAATTTAAATTGATTAGTCTAGCAAATTAGTTTAGCTTGTCTATGAAGGTACAAAGTGCACTCGATTAAAATTGAGCAAGGCTCAGAAGTTATTTTTCTGACAATTTTTGGTAAATTTTTTTCATTCCCATTTAAGAAAAAATTAGTATTTCTAACATTTAAAGAAACTTTTTTTTTATTGCAAATTTGTAGTAATCTTCAGTAGAAATTCGTTCAGTAAAAAATTCGTTCAGTAAAAATTCAAAAATTTTGTGGCAAAAATTCGTACAGTAAAAATTTATTGAGTAAAAATTCTTTCAGTAAAAATTTGTTCACTAAAAATCATTCAGTCAAAATTTTGTATATAAAAATTCTTTCGGTAAATATTTTTTCGGTAAAATTTTTGTTGATAAAAATGATTTCAGTAAAAATTCTGCCAGTTAAATTTATTTCAGTAAAAAATTTAGTTTAGTAAAAATTCGTTCACTAAAAATTCGTTCAATAAAAATTTGTTCAGTAAAAATTCATTCACTAAAAAATCGTTCAGTAAAAAATTTTTTAGTAAAAATTTTGTATATAAAAATGTTTTCTTTCAGTAAATATTTTTTCGGTAAAATTTTTGTTGGTAAAAATTCTTTTAATCAAAATTCTGTCAGTTAAAATTCTTTCAGTCAAAATTCTGTCAGTTAAAATTAATTTAGTAAAAATTCTGTCAATAAAATTTTATTCGGTAAAAATTATTTCAATATAAATTTTTTTACCAAAAATTTGTCCAGTAAAAATTCGTGCAGTCAAAATTCAACCCGTACAAATTCTTTCGGTAAATATTTTTTCGATAAAATTTTTGGTTTACAAAAATTTTTTAATCAAAATTCTGTCAGTTAAAACTCCTACTGGAAAATTTTTTCACTTCAAATTCCTTTAGTAAAAATTCATTCAATAAAAATTCGTACAGTAAAAAATCAAAAAAATTTCACCAAAAATTCGTTCAGTAGATTTTTTTTTTGCAAAAATTTGTTTAGTGAAAATTTAAAAAATTTTTAGTAGGAATTCGTCTCTAAAAAATTCTTTCAGTAAATATTTTTTCGGTAAAATTTTTGTTGGTAAAAATTATTTTAGTAAAATTTTGTTCGGTGGAAATTTCTGCAGTCAAAATTCTTTCAGTAAAAATTAATTTAGTAAAAATTTATTTTGCAAAAATTCGTTTAGTAAAAATTTGCTGCGTAAAAATTTCTTCAGTAAAAATTATTTCAATTAAAATTCGTTTAGTAAAATTCTTTCAGTAAAAATTCGTTCAGTCGAACTTTGTTTGGTAAAAATTCTTTCAGCCAAAATTGTCTCAGTAAAAATTTGCAAAGCAAAAATTGATTTAGTAAAAAATCGTTCAATAGAAGAACTTTTTTCAGTAAAATCTTTTTTCAAAAAGTTCTCTTATAAAAACGTTGGTTTTCACAATTTTTTAATTATTGTGGATCTGTTTATAGTGCTCACTTGTTCAGATTATATCACATTTACCTAATAACCATTAAAAGTTTCTAATAAAATATTTTATTGCCCCCATTTCAAACCCTTTACCCTTTTACTTTTTGTGGATTTGCGAAGTCATTTTCGACCCTTTTGAAGTGGTTTACTTAATTCATAAAATAGTAATTCGAAAATGACTTCGCAAATCCACTCTTGTCACTATTATTACTAGTTTTTTTTTATTGGATATCACTTACTCTTCGTATGGATTTAATTAATTTACTTCGAATTTAATTTTTTGTTCTTTATTTTAATTAAAAGTTGAAGGAATAATGTTACTTTTTGTTAATTTAGTAATTCGATTTCTTTAGTTCCATTTTTGGCTGATATTATCCCATCGGATATGAAGTATTGATCAGAAACAAAAGTTTTGAAATTATTGTACGAACGAGTGGGTAGAAAAATTAATTACCTTGTAAAACTAGCGCCTGAGCCAGAAATGATACAATATTGAGTGAGTGTTTTAATAATTATGGAGATGGTATCCACACACAAAAAATTATGAAAAGTTGCCTGAGCCTAGAAAGGTGTACGAATTTAAGTGGATCTGAACTTTTATAAATATTTTAGTCCACACAATCTGGAAAATGAAATTTTTTAAGGAATACTTATTATTGGTATGAGACTTTGGGAGATTTTCCAATAAACCATTTCAATGAATCCATAACGGAGTACTTAAAAAATTTTAAAAATAGATAATTTTTTTTCTACCATATTTTATGGAATTTCAATTTCTTCACATGCATTTGCAGATTTCGCCGACATTAATTCTAAAGCCTGTAATTTATGTTTCTTTTTCCATGCCGTTATTATAATTAGCAATTATCTATCATTATACGTATTGGGTATTTAGTAGATGGAACTAATTCATACCGACTTTCTACCTGTTCAACGTCACTTAAAAATTGTTTAAATGAGAAATTTGTGCATGCACAAATAGGCTCGAAATGGGATTTTTTTCAGGTAAGAGAAAATTACAATTCATCTCACATACTTCTGTAAAAATGGTTCTAGTCCGAACAATATCCTCACCTATGACTTTCTTGCTTAGAAAAAAAGTGGTGTAACAAGGAAGATTTTTGTGGAAAAGGGAAAAAAATTATTCGGAAACTATAAAATTTACAACCAACGAAATTTTATTAAAAAAAATTTTAAAAATTGTTTTAGTCAAAATTTTTTTGCTGAAAATTTTTCAGCCCAAATTTTTTTAGTCCAATTTTTTTTAGTGTCAAAGTTTTTTCAATTAGAATCTTTTCAATTCATATCTTGTAGGTCCAAATTTTTTGTCCAAATATTTCAGTAAAAAAAATTTCAATTAATATTTATTCAGTAAACATTTTTTTAGTAAATATTTTTCAGTCCAAATTTTTTTGGTTAAAATTTTTTGTTTAAATTTTTTCGTTAAAAATTTTATTAGTCCAAATTTTTTTGACCAGAATTTTTTCAGTAAAAATCATTTTAGTAAGAACTTTTTCAGCAAAAAAAATGTGGACTAAAAAAAGTCCAAATTTCTTCGTTTAAATTTATTAGTCCAAATTTTTACGATTAAATTTTTTTTAATAAGAATTCTTTCAGCAAACACTTTTCAGGCTAAAATTAGTTCAAGGCAAATTTTTTACAGCCGAAATTTTTCTAGCGTAATTTTTTTTAGTCCAAATGTTTCGATACAAATTTGTTGGGTTAGAATTTTTTAGGCCAAACTGTTACTGTCAATAATTGTTTCAGTCTAAATTTTTTTACTCCAAACTTCACTGTCAAAATTATTCAGTCCAAATTTTTTTTGATAACAATTTTTACAGTGCAAATTTTTTTTAAAAACCAATTATTTTGGGTAAGAATCTTTTAAGTCCAAACTTTTCCGATTCAAATTGGTTCAGGCGAAATTTGTCCATTAAAAATTTATTTGCCCAAATTTTATTAGTCCAAATTTTTTTGACCAGAATTTTTTCAGTGAAAATCATTTCGAACATTTTCAGCAGAAAAAAGATGTCGACTAAAAAAAGTCCAAATTTCTTCGGTTAAGTTTATTAGTCCAAATTTTTTTTAATAAGAATTCTTTCAGCAAACACTTTCTAAAGTCCAAATTTTTCAGGCTAAAATTAGTTCAGGGCAAATTTTTTCGTTAAAAATTTTTCTGCCCAAATTTGTTTAGTTTATAATTTGTTTGGGCAACATTTTTTAAGTACAAATATTCAGTCCAAATTTTTTAGAGAAAACATTTTTGCAGCCGAAATTTTTCCAGCGTAATTTTTTAAGTAAACATATTTTGTTGCACAAACTTTTTAGTCCAAATTTGTTGGGTCAGAATTTTTTTAGGGCAAACTGTTACTGTCAAAATTGTTTCAGTCTAAATTTTTTTACTCCAAACTTCACTGTCAAAATTGTTCAGTCCAAATTTTTTTTGATAACAATTTTTACAGTGCAATTTTTTTTTTTAAACCAATTATTTTGGGTAAGAATTTTTTAGGTTCAAACTTTTCCGATTCAAATTGGTTCAGGCGAAATTTGTCCATTAAAAATTTATTTGCCCAAACTTTTTAGTCCAAATTTTTCGGTTAAAATTATTTTTTCAGTTAAAATTTTTTTAGTAAGAATTCTTTCAGCAACCATTTTTTTAGTCCAAATTTTTTGGTAAGAATTTTTACATTGAAAATTTTTTCAAATCAAATATTTTCGGTAAGAATTTTTTTAGTCCAAATTAGTCAGGCTAAATTTTTTCAGTCAAAATTTTTCGGTCCAAATTTGTTGGGTCAGAATTTTTTCAGTGTAAACTGTTAATGTCAAAATTGTTCAGACCAAATTTCTTAAGATCAAATTTTTTCAGTATATATATTTTTTTGTTTTGGCAAGCATTTTTGTAGTCCAAATATTTTAAGCACAAATACTCAGTACAAATTTTTTAAGTGAAAACGTTTTTGCAGTCGAATATTTTCCAGCGAAAATTTTTTCAGTAAACATATTTTGTTGCACAAACTTTTTAGTCCAAATTCTTTCGGGAAAAACTGTTTTTCAGCACAATTTTTCTTCGTGAAAATATTTCCAGTAATGGTTTTTTGAAGAAGGATTTTTAAGTGATACTTTTAGTCAGTAAAACTGTTCTCACCCAAATTTTTATTTATTTATAATAATTTTTCTAATAAAATTTATATGAGAAAATATTTTCCAATTAAAAAAGCCCGTAACTAACTGGTCAGCCTAAAGTTTATTCATGTTTTTCTTTAATATAAATTTATAAATTTTCATTTTCTTCAATTACAATTTCAGTTGATAAATTTTCTATTTCGTAACTACTAACATTAAAAATTACCCTGTTTTGTACAAATCTAAAATCAAATTAAAAATTAAAAAAAAAAATTAATAATAATAATAAAAAAAACCAAATTATTTGTATCAGTAGAAAATTGTTCGATTGAAAACAAATTTCGTCAACATGAATTTTTAATAATAATAACGATAACCAAAAAATTTCACTCCATTTTTTATTTGATTTCAAATTACATTTCATAATGACAGGAAATAGTGTATATTGCGTGCAGACGACGACTGCTAGATTTCGTTTTTTTCCCCTAATCAAGTATGAAAATGCCATGCACGAAAAGGCCAATGAATTATAATCCAACTCGAGTTATAAAAAAATCAACAATAAAATTTCAAAAATCAGTAAATTATTATTTATTGATGGATTTTTATATGCATAGATTTTGTGACATTTCAAATAATGTGACAGTTTGAACTATCGCCATTTTTTCTTATGGTCTATTGCTGCTGTCAAATTAATTAACAAAATGGCGACTATTAATATGGAAATTTTTATTTGTTTTATTTTAGTTTTTTGTACAAAGAAATTAATTATAAGAAAAAAAAACTAAATTAAATTTTACGAAAATAAGCACAAACACGAAATTTCAATAAAAATGGTCTCATTAAAGGTGCAAATAAGATACACGTAAACTTGTACCTACTATAACTATGCAAATATTAATTTCTCTATTCGCTGTGTAACAAGAAGAATAACCACCAAAAACAAATATGAGAATATGTATAATAATAATACATAAAAATCGAGCCCATGTTAATGGATTGGAAAAAATTGATCGATCGAAAAAAGGATTAGCAAATTTCCATATGGGGCTACACGTTAATATGGCTAATAACTCTTGATTTCTGGAGAAGCAAATAAAATTGCCAGTACCACTAAATGAAATGAGGAGGGGCAGCCGGCAGGAATTCAGATAACACTACAAAAGGCACAATATTTGGGATTCAAAACGACTGAAATGGGCTGTAACTGAAGGCGGACAACACCAAACTCTGAACGTAAAACGTTCAAATACTCGAGGGCAAAAAGGAATGAATTCTTCTGAAATGTTTGCAATAACAATTCAACAAACTACTTTAATAGGTGGTTAGCTTTCGACAGATTTTATTGTAAATCGAGATACACAAAAATTTAATTAACTAACACAATTGCAATTAACTTCTTCCCTTCACCACCTTCCGCCATTCAACATTTCTATTCGAAACGCCTTTTAGAAGTCTTCCCTTATTTCTTACTGAATTTTAGTTTGTTTTCGATTTGTTTTTTTTTCTTCCTTCTTTCTTCTGTTTATTTTTCTGTAATGTTCTCCTTTTTTTCATATACTATTCAGCAGGATCCTTTTTTCTTACACAGACAGACAACAAAATTAAATGGCCAAATGAGAAAGAGAACTTTCGTTTGCTCTCTGTTTTGATAAACGTTAACCGCTTGCTTATCCACGACCCTTCTCAATGGTCTCACTCATTGCTTTTACTCTACAACCCCCATTAAGACTGATAAGACTATTCGCTTATAATCATCCCCTCAAACGATTTACCATACGATCTGCATATACAATCAGATGGCGCGTTCCATTTATATCCGGACGTGTGCCCCTTCGATTCTCACATATGGACGGGATACTCTCACCATCAGGATTTGTAACTGTCCCAAACACTTGCACAACACAACATACATAATTGCACAAATATAAAAGTTCTTCTTTGATTTGTACTCATTTCCTATTTTGCATCCCCTTACTTTTAGTCCCTTAGTTTCATCGAATTCTCTGTACACCCTCAGTTCCGACGCCGTATAGGATGATGGCGTTCTTTCTATTCATAGACTTACCCCCTCGTCTGTGTTATTAATTAGCATCCGCGAATTTATTGATTGTTTGCTGCGCCAACAATAGAACCAAATGTCGAATGTAAATAGGGGTTGATAGGTGAATGGATGATGATGGGTGGGTAAGTAGTAATAATGGCGCATGCGAATTCTTATGCAGTCTGTCTCGCTGCTAGACGGTAGAGAAACCTCATTAATTGCGCGACCCATCTCTCTATGCTCATCGTCACTTTATAAATACACAAACACTAATATCGGAAAATCTCCATAGATACTCTCATACCAATCTAGACGAGTGGAATTATGGAAAAATCCTTGCCACGAAGAATGAGCTAAGCTTTAATGTCGACAGATACTGACATTTAAAGAAATTAAATACCAAAAAAAAAGAAAAAAAAACTATTCCGTTATCTTATTATGAACCCTGGGTGCAATTTTTACTGTTTAAGGAATGAAAACGAAGAAGGATAATAAGAAAAAAATAGGAGGTAGTAAAATTTGTATAGAACTTAAATATTCACATTATTGCAGTTTTCTTTGAAATACTAACAATTTTATGTGGCTTTCGAGCTGGCAACACTTGTTAATCCTGATGTGAATAAATCCTACGACTTTTAGCCACGATAAGCATCCTGTTTTTGTTCGATTCGTTAATTTTTGACGAACTCGACTTCGTTGCTTTCATATTTCCGTTAATCCTATATACACTCGGTATCTTGCCGCACCCCCCCCCCCTCCCACTCTCCCGTGAGAATCCTTTTTATTCTTGCAATTTTAATGACAACAAAATGTGACGTTTTTAATTAAGGCAAAAACATGCTCGTATATTTAATGAGCTTTTTATAGATTATAAATTTACAGAGTTTCGATTTTTCCTTTTTATTACCATCTGTATTGGATGTTTGTACTTTTGCTAAATGTTAAAGGAGAAAGCAAGCAGGTTTTCGCTAAAGAGAATTTTATAGTTGGTAATCTGGTAATACTTTTTTTCATCTTAATAAGGATTCGGCCTATTTTGAACTGACATTTTTCTTATTATTTTTAATAAATAATTTTAAATCAAAAAATCTATTTTATTTTAAATTGTGATCTTTATTTTTATGAGTGCTCTCATAAAAAGCAATTTTCTTTTCTTCTTCTTTTTCTACCTCTTTTTCTTCTTCATCTTCTTCTTCTTCTTCTTCTTCTTCTTCTGCTTTTTCTTCTTATTCTTCTTTTTCTTCTTCTTCGTCTTCTTTTTCTTCTTCTTCTTCTTCTTATTCGCCTTCTTCTTCTTTTTCTTCTTTTTTTCTTCTTATTCTTCTTCGTCGTCTTCTTCTTCTTCTTTTTCTTTTTCTTACTTCTCCGTCTTCTTCTTCTTCTTCTCCTTCTTCTTATTCTTCTTCTTCTTTTTCTTTTTCTTCTTCTTCCTTTCTTCTTCTCCGTCTTCTTCTTCTTCTTCTCCTTCTTCTTATTCTTCTTCGTCTTCTTCTTCTTTTCTTCTTCTTCTTTTTGAGCACTACAACCCTGCGTGGGCTTGGACTTGCTTTAATACTTGTCCACATTTATCCTATCGATCGCTTTCTGCTTCCAACTGTTGACTCCGATGAGTGGTGGCTCCCAGAAAACTGAGCAATCCTGTGGTACCCAAACCCGATGGAAACAGGGTCAGTAACAGGCGAGAGAGGAGAAAACAAGCTTACATTTAAGAAGAAAAAACTTGTTATGAAAGCCTTAAACGAATCTCTGATTGGTCACTATTTTGATCACTCATAAAAGAAGAATCGAATTCTTGTTACTAATTTTTTTTTCACCTTGTCTCCATATCCGAAATTCTATATCCCCTTTCCAAAAATTCTATCTAAATGCATTTTTTTAAAAGATATTTAAATAAAATTTTCACTAAAGTCTTTGGAGCCTTTACTAAGTTAGGGTGCATGGTGACGGCTACGGACATCCTGCGAGTACGATATTAATAAGTCGAATTCTTGTTACTAATTTTTTTTTCACCTTGTCTCCATATCCGAAATTCTATATCCCCTTTCCAAAAATTCTATCTAAATGCATTTTTTTAAAAGATATTTAAATAAAATTTTCACTAAAGTCTTTGGAGCCTTTACTAAGTTAGGGTGCATGGTGACGGCTACGGACATCCTGCGAGTACGATATTAATAAGTCTTTTGTCATCGTCATCATCAATAGCACAACAGCCGTGAGTTCGGTCTAGGTTGCTAAATCAAAGAACTGGAGATGTCCCAGCTTCTCGGTATTGTATTCCAGTTCGGCACTGCCAGCAAATTTTTCCCGTCTTGACTAACTCTGTCTTTCCAGTAAAGGCAAGTTCTAACACGTCTGCTGGAATCATATATGAAGTCACTGTAGACCATCCTCATCCAAACGGATTATGTGTCCAACTCACCGGCACCGGTCCAGGATTTCATAGTTAAATAGGCTCCGGAATCGGCCGTCCTCATGTAGCGGTCCAAAAATTCTTCGAGGAATCCTCCTCTCGATTGCGGACAAGAGTTCTCAGTGGTTTTTGCTTAGTTACCAAGTTTCCGAAGAATGCATGAGGACTGGTAAAACTCCATCTTGATGAAGACCTCTAGTACAGCTCCTTTTGATCGATGTAATCGTCGTATGCAAAAGGCTAGGCAGACGTACCGCGGATAACATCCCTCATGCCTATCCCTGAGTTACGAATCACCTTATTTCCGGTGCCAGGTCTCCTTATTAGGAACCGTTAGTCACGATCTGGGATGCCAAACTTTCTTACGGATGTGTAAAATTTTACCCTACCGCCAATTTCTCTGGAGTAAAACCTCTCTGGTATGGACCAACAATTTTTTGTACAATGGGCCTATCCTGCCTGGTACGAAAGCGAAATATATCTTATACTTCCAAATATGAAATGTTTTTTTAAAATATATTATTATCGAGCCCAAATAGATTCAATGGATAGAGGAAAAGATTTTCATTTTGTTAATTAATAGAGTCTCAATCAACTCTGCAATTTATTTCAGCTTCGAGCAGTTCTCTCCTTCCCATTGCCTTATATTCGCTTACCTAGCCCGGACACTATACTCCTTCTCAAAGCAATATCTGGTCTACTTCTTTCGAGCCCATCTTACAGCACATTTTCTCTAAGCACCATTCTCGCTCACCTCCACCGAGTCTAAATATTTTATCACACACTCCCTCCGAGCACTATATCCGCTCTACTCCTCTGAGCACTATATGCGCTTACCACTAAATCCGCTCACCTCCTCCGAATATCATATCCGCTTATCTCCCCCGAGCCCTTAATCCGCTCACCTCCTCCGAATATTATATTCGCTCACCCTCCAGAGCCCTTAATTCACTTACCTCTTTCGATCATTATAACCACTTACCTCTACCGACCACTATAGCCGCTTACTTCCTCCAAGCGCAATGTTCGCTCACATCCTCCAAGCACTATATCTGCTCACTTCCTCCAAAGTAATATATACGCTTACCTTCTTCGAGCACTTTATCCCTTCACCTCCTTCAAAGACTATTTGCTCATCGCCACGGAGTCTATTTTATCATACACATCCGCCGAGCACCATATCCGCTCACCTCTCCCGAGCACTTTATCTGGATTTTCACCAAGCACTTTATCCATTCATCTCACTTTATCCGCTTACCTGCTCCGAGAACCATTCTCACTCAACTCCACCCAGTCTATTTGACCAAACACCTCGTCCGAGAGCAATAACCGGTCACCTCCTCCGAACATTATATCCGCTCACCTCACCCGAGTACAAAATCGTCTCACCTCCTCTGATCACTAACAGCTTACCTCCCCCGAGTCCAAAATCCACTCACCTCCTCCGATCACTATAACCGCTCACCTTCTTCGAGTTCAAAATCAGATCCCCTCAACCAAGCACTATATCCGATCACATCCTCCGAGCATTATATCCGGTCACTTCCCTCCGAATTCTAAATTCACTCACCTCCTCCAAGCACCATTCTCACTCAACTCCACTGAGTCTTTTTGACTACACACCTCCACCGAGCACCATATCCGCTCATCTCCACCGAACATTATATCCTCTTACATCCCCCAAACCTAAATCCGCTTACCTCCTCCGAGCACTATAACCGCTTGCTTCCTTCGAGCACTATATTCGATCACCTCTACAGAACATTATATCCGCTCATCTCCCACCGAATCCTAAATCCCACTACCTCCTCCAAGCACTATATGAGATCCCCTCAACCGACCACTATATCCGCCCACCTCCCCTGGATCCTCAATGAATACATCTACCTCCACCAAGCACTATATTCTCTCACCTCCTTGCTTCTCAATAATTTCCATCGATTTTCTTATTTCAATCCAACATTACGTACTCGTTTGGGTGGTGGCTTGAAAGAGGAAAATCGTAAAAAGTAATTCTCCGACTCTACCCTATCTCTCGGTTTGCTTTGTTACATTCTTCGTTATTATATAACTGAATTATTTTTAACAAAGTGTTTGTTTGCTGTATCGCCGCAATAATATTTTTCAAATTTTAACATTATAAAATCCTTTTTTATTCAATTTAATTTTTAAAAGCGAACAACAAAATATTGGATTCATTTCTTGCCCAAAAGTATCGAAATTTTTTGTTTCTCTCCAAAAATTATCTCGCAAATATCATCCATCTGCCATCACCGAAAAGAAAACAATGCCAAGGACCATTTTAACTAGAATTTTCCTTATCCTGAACATGATGCAATTTAACCAAACATCCTAATAATAATAATTGAGCAAAAAAAAATCAGTCAACGCCTATTACTTCTTAATTAAATTCCTTTTCGATATCCCAGCCCATTAGAAAAATTCTGAAAAGTAAATTCTTAACAAATTCATAAAAAATTCTATATCAAAAAAGAAATTACAAAGCCTTCCAAAGGATAATGATACCAAGAAAGAGTTTTTATTAAAATCTTCCTTTTTTCTTATATTTTTTCAAGATGAAAAAGGATATTGCACAAAAAATTACAGATGAAAAAATATGTATTGGAACCGAGGCATGAGGAACGATTTTTTCTTTTTTTTTCTCTTGTAAAAACGGCGAAAGTAATTTGAACGTTAAAGTGAAACCCGAAAAAAAAAGAATTCAAAAACCGAAAATCTTAAAAAGAAACTGAAATTAAGATGGACCGAAAAATGTTGAATACAAAAATTCGAATCCTTTTTACTATTTGTCCAGATTGAATCCTTTTAGCCTGAAGTCTCTATTGTTGCCGTTTTTTTTATGATTAAAGCAGGCATCAAGCATCAAGACCAGTCAGTATTAGTGTCAGAATCGCGGTATCAGCAGATTGCAATAATTTTCCTTTTAAAAAGATTTTTTTTTCTTATTTTATAAAAAATAATAAAGTCGGTTTTTTGGTTAATCGTGTTCGTACCAAGAACATCTCAATACGAGTTGCATTAAAAGAGAAGAATCGAAAATCTTATACAGTTTTAGATTACGTTCTTAACGTCAGTATGAAGAGAAAAATCAAGAAAAAAAAGCAAACACCAAAAGGAAGATCACCACCAATAGCACCTTTACAGCCACCCCATCTAAACAAGGCGATAGGCTTAAGAGACTCAACAAAGCAGAAAACTGCACTGCACAAGATTTACTTTCTTTCGTTTCAAGACGTGGGTTTTAGCTCAATTTGGCTTTCATCCTTTCTCCTATTTACACTTTCGAATCTTTAACTCTTTTTAATCACATTTTGCGTATTGTGTGCTCAAGAATTTACCATTCCTCACTACTCATACCTGAAAAGCAAGCAGTCTGACCGAAAGCGTAAAATGATATCCTTTTACTTTTATTAAAGGAAAATTTCAAACGATTACGTCTGCCTACGCCTAGGCGAACCGAAACGATTACTGAACTCTACAATTTGTATTTAAGCCGTCTTGTTCCTTCAGACTGCAAGGAATGGTTCCTTGCGGAAGGTATTCTCCTTAAACATATAAGGAGTCCTTCTTTGATATTTAATTCCTCAGCTGCTGTTGTAAAATGCCAATGAAATCAAAGCGGAAAGGATTTACCAACTGGTTGTGTCCTGACATTGTGCGTACTTGCGCAATCCATCGACCGCGCTCTATTGTCACAAAGGGTAAGGATATATAACCATCCTGTTGTAAGTATTGTAAAGCCAACCCCTTCGTAATCGAGCGCGAATACGTTAAACGTTCATTTACGTTTGATAAATGATAGGATGGAGGTTGGTCGTAATTCAGCCACCTACCAGCACGGGACCTCATCTTCTTTCGTACGCAATTCAAAACCGATAACAATTTGAAAATAATCACAGGGACAACGTTGATGATAATTTCACCGCCCTTTAAAAATCTATCATCATCGAGGGGATGGATGTGTCTACTAAACAACAGAAAGTAGCCTCGACTAAGGAAAACTCTTATAGGCCGCATAAGATTCAATCTGCTCTTGATTGGCACGTGATTACTAAGCACACTTATTGTCATAATCCTTTTCTGATAAGGATAACTCAGTAAATTGGCATCCAATCGAAAATTGTGCATTCGAAATTTGCTGAATTAACTAAAAATGTTGGTACAATATTTCCCAAGCATTGAACGTTTCGACAAATTTTTACTAGAAAATTTTTCCTAAAAAAATTTTTTTTCTAATAAAAAGTTTTTTTTTACTAGAAATTTTTTACTAGAAAATTTTTACTGGAAATGTTTACTAGAATTTTTTTTTCTAGCAAATTTTAACTGAAAATTTTTATTTGAAAATTTTTTTTACTGAAAAATGTTTACTCAAAAATTCTTAGTTTCCAATTTTTACTAGACAATTTTTTACTGACAATTTTTACTAGACAATTTTTATTGAACATTTTTACTAGAAAATGTTCATCGCAAATTTTTACTAGACAATTTTTACTGAACATTTTTACTAAAAAATGTTTACTGAAAAATTTTACTGGGAAATTTTTAATAAAAAATTTGTACTGAAAATTTGTACTCGAAAATTTTTACTGGAAATTTTTACTAGAATTTTTTACTGCAAAAAATGTAATTTCTTACCGAAAATTTTTACTATAAATCTTTTCTAGAAATTGTTTACTGTAAATCTTCTAAGAATATAATACTCGTAAATTATTTAAATACTGCAGGATTTTTCTGAATTTTACACAATTTCTGGAATTCTGTAAAGGTGGGGGGGGGGGGGGGGGGCGTCTACACTTAAAAATAAGCTTTTTTATGAAAATTATCAATGCTTTTCATAAAACTAACTAGAATTTAGAGTTTTTTCATCATTTTGCTAAGGATTTTATCGGAACTTTCCTTGTCTTGAATTTTTTTTCTTTAATTTCATTGCAAATTTACAATTTGGTAGCGCCAACGTGAGTAATGACACACTCTAAACTTAATAAAAATATTTGATATTTATTAAAGAATTCTTGAATGCTAATTTATATCCTTTCACACATTTCCGGTTGTAATTCGGCTGTTTTCACACATTTCGGCTGATTTTTTCACACACTTCCGGCTGTAATTTGGCTGTTTTGTGATTAAAAAATTGAGACTCAACCACGCGTGTATACGAGGTCTGTTCAAAAAGTATTGTGAATTTTGAATTTCCGCGGGCTACGTACATTCGATTTTTGATTTTTTTTTGTGACATTATGTTGGTACTCATGTATCTCACTTATGCCGACAACTTCGATCATTTTGAATGTTCAGTTAATATTTGACAGCTGCTTTGCTTGCACGTGTTTTGGCTCGTCTTCGATTTTTGCCCATTCCAAAAAATGGATCAAAAAATCTGTTTCGGGAACAAGAAAAAGTCAGCTGCGGCAATACTAGTGTGTTGTTTTTGGCTAAAAATTCGCGCACAAGCAACGATGCGTGAGCAGGGGCGTTATCAGGGTGCAAAAGCCAATTTTTGTTCTTCCACAAATCCGGGCGTTTCTGGCGGATTGCTTCGCGCAACTTGTGCATAACTTGCAGGTAATATTCTTTATTGACCGTTCTACCCTGTGGTAGGCATGAGTACCAACATAATACCACAAAAAATCGAAAAACGAATGTACGCAAGCCGCGGAAATTAAAAAATTCGCAATACTTTTTGAACAGACCTCGTATATATTGGCCAATGTCAGAGATAATACGTTGTAAAGATACTAAAAGGATTGGTTGTCGCAATAAAAGATTTTTTAGATCCTCATTTATATCCTTTTGAGATACTTTTTAGTATTTTTTTCGCACATGTAATTCGGCCGTTTTGTCATGAAAAAATTGAGACTTAACCACGCGTGTGTATATATCGGCTAATGTGAGAGATAATACACTATACACAAACACATACTAAAATGAATATTTATTAAAGATTTTTTGAATCCTCATTTATATCCTGTTACTTTGAGGTAATTTTTAATGACTTTTCCGCACATTCGGGCTGTAAATTGTCCGTTTTATGATGAAAAAATTGAGTTTTAATTCGGCCGTTATTGATGAAAAAATCGAGACTCAACCGTATCGACCGAAATATGCCCTGAACGGCAGTGCAAATTTTTCATTTCACTCCAGAAAAATTATTGGAACAGAAACGTCAAATCGTAAGCTTTGGCATCTGTCAAAAACTCTACAATTCGAAAAAAAGGCGCATCGAATGATTGTAAGAACTTATGGTGAGGCTTGTATTAGTGAGCCAAAAATGGTGATTTCAATGTGGAAGACAAGGAATGTCCCGAAAGCTTGGAAACGCAGAATGGGACGCATTCCTGGATGAAGGTTCATGTGAAACGCAACAAAAACTTGTAGATTCATTGAGCTTGACTCAAGAAGCCATTTCCCATCTTTTGAAAGCTTTGCGAGTGATCCTAAAGCAGGGAAATTGGGTGCAATACGAGTTAAACCCGAGAGTCGGTGAACTGCGTTTTTTTACGTGCGAACAGCTGCTGCAATGGTAAAAACGGAAGGGCTTTCTACATCGTATTGTGACTGGCGATGAAGCTTGGATCTATTACGATAATTCAAAGTGATGTAAACCGTAAGGAGCGCCGCCGTTATATTATGAGTTGTTGCAATCGGGTGAAACCATCGCAGCAAAAGCTCGCTACCGAATACAACCGTTGCGTTTGACCGGAGCATTGAAAAAAAAAGCTTCCACTATACTCCCAAAATGAAATAATCCAATAAAAAATTAATAATAATAGCGAAAATATCAAAACAAAAGGAAATATTTACAAAATTTAAGGTTAGATTATATGGAAAAAATGATTTTCAAAAAAAGTTTACTCTTCTTTTTATATTGAAAAGTGGTGCATCCTCAAAATTTTTCCCAAATGTCACGAAAAACTTAAGCTTTTTTGAAAAATAATTTTAAAAAATCTTAAAAAATTGGCTATTTTTAAAAAAAAAAGAAAATTTATTAAAAAAACATTTGGAAATGAAGTATTTACATGTGTGTACATTTATTGGATTTTTTTTTTTAGAAAAACTTGCATTTAATTTGAATACTTAATCGATTTGATAAGCTTTTTGATGACTGTCTTTTTTGTAGCGATAGTAATTATTTCTTGGGATCGTTCACAACAGCTCTTAACATGTTCGGTTTCTGTTTATTTTACGAATTTATCTGATTTTCAATAAACTAATTCACTATAATTATTTCTGTGCAAATTCATCGTAATGTGTGCACATTTTTATGGAATGGGCACAAATCTCAGTCGGAGATCTTAATGGTCTACAGATAGCATAGCCCCAATCGCCCCCGACCGGTAAATATAATACTTGCTTGAATGCAGTTCTCTAATTAGACCTGCTTCGATTTACTTAAGTTCACTTTAAAGTAAGCAAAATTATATTGCCAGTTTCTTGTAAGTAATTCTTTTTTTTTTTTAAATAATAACTCTAATTTTACCATCACCAATTCTACTTTTTTTTATAAATTTTAGTCGCTGTCCTTTCTGAAATATCTCAAATATTTCCTCAAAAACTCCTTCGAAAACTTCTAAAAATTGCCATTTAACCACTGGAAAATAATATCATGCAAGAATTTTGATTCTCGGGACAAAGACTTGGTGGGATTCATTAGCCCCAGTTACGAGTAGCATGACTACTTTAGATATAAATACAGACCCATCCATCCATCCAAGCTTTTGAGACTATCCTTATCCACAAATCTAATCAGATAACGAGAGAATAAGATCATCTCTATTGTAAAATCTATCTTGAAGACTAGATAAAACCGAAGATGGCCTTTATAGATTCATAAAACGCACAATGCATGTAAAAAGAGTTTGTGCTTTTTAACCATCATACTTCGTATGTCCAGATTGTGTTTGAAAGGCACTCATGACGTCGTGAGTAAAACTTTTTCTGAACAGAACAAAAGAAAAAAAAGATCACGAGACAGAGAAGAGGAAGGTCATGTACATGAGGTGCCAAAATATTTAGGAAAAACCTTATTTACTGCACTTGCACTTGCACTTCTACCTCTAAATAAGATGCAACTAAATTAAGAAATGAAAAATGAGAGAAGATGCGGAGCACCCTCCTAATCCATCCTCAGCTTAACTAGAACTATTAAGAGCGAAGATGTTACTGGCCTTAATGATGATCGTGAGTTACTGGAAATCGCCACCAAAATGAATGCAGTTTCGGCCCAGCGGTGAGGTTGTACGCATACCCACCGCAAATAGCAGTGCCCCAAAGTCCCACAAAAGTGATTGCAGTCCCGTCTGGTTGACTGTTACTCTTGCTGCTGCGTTTGCCACCGATTTGCACTTTAAAAAAATGCGCGGGTGTACGAAAGCGCCTTCGATGCGTTCAGCACAGCAAGTGCACAGAATAATCCATTCATATTGGGCTAATTATGAGAAATCGTGTGCAGTAAATTTTTTTGTGCTGTCACTTTTTCTCCTTCTGTCCCGCTTTTTTATTTTTTATTATTTATTTTCATGTTTACCGATGATGTTATACTCACTCGTAAATGTGTACTAGTGTACATGCAATCACTGTTCATCAGGTAGAAAATGGCCACAAAGAGAACTGCACTAATTAGCTTTGGTGTCTTTAACATTTATTGTTTTATATTTAAGCGAAGTGGCTTGATGATGATGTGGATGATGATGGTGGTGGTGGTGCAGATTACGGTTGCGATTATGATAGGCTATTATATGTTAAACAGCATATTTTAAAATTGTTTTATCGCAATTTCAAAACAAATGCACGCTATTGGAATGGAACCAGGATATTCGGAACACAAATTAGAAAATTTTTACTGAATATTTTTACTACAATAGAAAATGTTTACCAGAAAATTTTTAATAGAACATTTTTACTAGAACTGGTTTACTAGAAAGTTTTTATTAGAAAATATTTACTAAAAATTTGTACTAGAAAATTTTTACTACAAAATTTATACTACGAAATTTTTATTGAAAAATTTTACTAGAAAATTTGTATACCAGGAAAATTTTGCTGAAAATTTTAACCGAAAATTTTTACTAAAAAATTTTTGCTAAAATTTGTTCTAGAAAATTTTTACTGAACATTTTTACTAGAAAATTTTTATTAAACATTTTTACTAGAAAATTTTTACTGAAATTTTTTAACTAGAAAATTTTTACTACATAATTTTTATTAGAAAATGTTTACTTGAAAACATTTACTAGAAAACTTACTAGAAAATTTTTACTAGAAATTTTTACTAGAAAACTTTTGCTAGAAAATTTTTACTAGAACATTTTTAATAGACAATTTATGCTAAACAATTTTTACTGAAAAATGTTTACTAAAAATTTTTACTAAAACTTTCACTGAAAATTTTTACAAGAAAGTTTTTAGTTGAAAATTTTTACTGAAAATATTTACTTGAAAATTTTTACTAGAACATTTTTACTGGAAATTTTTACTAGAAAACTTTTAATAGAGAATTTTTACTAGAAAACTTTTACTAAAAATTTCTACTGGAACATTTTTACTGAAAATTTTTACTAGAAAATTTTTACTAGACCAGTTTTACTGGAAATATTTACTGGAAAATTGTGTACAGCATCTTTAAAATTGTTTTACTGCAATTTCAAAGCAAATACACGCTTTTGGAATGTAATTAGGACAGTCGGGACACAAATTGTTCTGAAATTATGGATATAGTGTCTTGTAAAAATTTCTAGACTGTCCACTACAAAAGTTTAAGCTTTGCCTATTTTTCCAAAAAAT
Source organism: Atherix ibis (assembly GCA_958298945.1). Taxonomy (NCBI): domain Eukaryota; kingdom Metazoa; phylum Arthropoda; class Insecta; order Diptera; family Athericidae; genus Atherix; species Atherix ibis. The sequence goes on from OY282609.1 coordinate 82,484,444, forward strand.
TTAAATATAATTTTGGACAGTTTTTTTTTGCTTCACTATAGAGAAAAGCCATGTAATGATTTTGAAAAATTTTCTTAAAGAACCAATCACCGTTCAAGCATAAAATACTTCAGAATAAGGACATTACGTAATTGCATCTATTTTCCGCCCACAATTTTGAATCATTCAAATTGGCATGAACGATAAAAGGAGCGAATACGACAGATTTGAAATTGTGCAATAGAAAAAGACAAAATCAAAAGCAGAGAAAGTCCTTGTTGCTCGATTAGCTACTCCCCAGGGTGTTTTTCAGTTTAAAATTTTTCAGGGGTTGAATTCCATTTTAACTGGTTTCTATGCATGGTGGCTTCTAAAGAATTTCTACCAACCCTAAATGGTGTTTTTTTTTTTTGACAAAGGCAAATCGACTTTTCTGTGTGTATGACATTTTTGAGGTTTTTCATCTTTTTAAAGATATTTTTCCAACAGGTACAGATTTTTCCGTATCATCGTTAATGTAGAAGAATTTCAACAAAACTAAATTATCCCGTTTACGGTCAAACATTTCTGATTGGAATTTTAAGTGTTATTCTTATTTGTAATTTTAACATAATCTAAGCGGACGCACTTAAGAATAATGCTTTTATTAATGATATAAAAAGGGGGGAGGGAAACTTCAAATAAGATCGGATAATTTATAATAAACAATATTTTTGAAGCGTTTTTCGTATTTTTTTCTGTAGTCTTTTTTATTATATTTCGTTTAAGAAGAGATTGTAAAAAAATTTGGGATCAAGTTTTATCGATAGCATCACGTAATGAGAAGAGGAACAAAATAGCGAGCTGGATTTAGAAGTTTTACAAAATCTACCATATTCCCGGTGAATATTGCATTTTCGTATTATCATCTATTAAGGATCTTGGAGGATTCGTTTCGAAACAGAAAATTTTGATCTTAAAATTTTTTACTAGAAAATGTTTGCTAGAAAATTTCTACTGAAAATTTTGACTAGAAAATTTTTACTGGAAATTTTTATTGAAAATTTTAATACCAGCCAATTTTTATTAAAAATTTCAACTAGAAAATTTTTGCGAGAAGGTTTTTACTGATAATGTTTACTAGAAAATTTTTAATAGAAAATTTTTACTGAAAATTTCTAAAAGAAAACTTTTACTGAAAATTTTGACTAGAAAATACTATATTTACTGAAAATTTTTCTTACGAAACTTTTAATAGACAATTTTTACTAGAAATTTTTTACTAGAAAATTTTTACCGAAAATTTTTACTCAAATTTTTGGTAGAAAATTTTTACTGAAAATTTTTACTAGAAAATTTTTACTGAAAATTTTTACTACAAAATTTTTAATATACAATTTTTAGTAGAAAATTTTTACTAGAAAATATTTACTAGAAAATTTTGAATAGAAAATTTGTACTAGAAAATTTTCACCGAAAATTTTTACTCAAATTTTTGGTAAAAAATTTATACTGAAAATTTTTACTACAAAATTTTTACTGAAAATTTTCACTACAAAATTTTTACTGAAAATTTTTACTACAAAATTTTTACTGAAAATTTTTACTACAAAATTTTTACTGAAAATTTTTACTACAAAATTTTTACGGAAAATTTTTACTACAAAATGTTTACTGAAAATTTTTACTACAAAATTTTTAATAGAAAATTTATACTGAAAATTTTTACTAGAAAATTTTTACTAATTTATGAAAAAAGATAATAAATAAAAATGGAAATTATCTCACAGAAAAATAGTGTTTTTTTTACTGTATTTCGTGCTAAAAAAAAAGGTCACTTCTTTTCGTTTAAGCTAATATCCCGAAATCCTGAGGACAAGAAAACTTCTCAGGATTCCTCTTCGGAACCAAACTCTGTGGTATTGAACGTAATCTCTTTCATACCCAAAACGAATGCCACCTAATCCAGAATTTCTTTTTTTTTTTAAAAAGAGTTCTTTACATTATGGAGCTCGTCAGCCCAACCCTCCATCCCCCATTCCTTTTCCAAACCACCTCTTTTTAATTTTCTAAAACAATCAAATTTTCTCCACCAAATGTAACAATCTTTAATTACATCCCATCAACGTTAACTACAGTAAAATCGTTTTAAAACTATTAAAAAATATTTTTTCATATTTTCGAACCGTTTATCCTGCAGAAATAAAAACGTTAATTGAAAATACCGTAAAAATTCTACAAAATTTTCTCAATACAAAAATATCGAAGACAATTAATTTTTGGTATCATATTCCGAACTTATTCCAATAGTAATAAAATCAATAAACAAAACAAAAAATAAGAAAAAATAAGAAAAAAGAAAATAAGGAACTTTTCCATATGCTCTTAACAGCAAAGTCTATAATTACTTATAAATCTATTTTTCTTATTGATTACAGATAAATTTTGGCTAGACAACAGCAAGCGACAATGGCACACATCATTTCCGATCTTAGCTGGATCATCGGCCCCATCACCACCAGTAACACTCACACCAGCACAGATACCATTATCTACTGTTGTTCAATATTCCCATCAACATAATCAGCATCAGCATCAGCATCAACATCAGCACCAACATCAGCGTCAGCATCATCAAATACAGCAAACGAACCGAAAACAACTACCGCCAATTAACTTTGGTCAAAATCAATCTGAATATTCATATCAGAAACAGGAGCAACAACCGCAAGGCTCTCGATATAATCAGAAATCGAGTCCAAAACTACTACAACGAGCCACGTCATCGCCATCATTATCGCCATCATTAACATCATCGCCGTCTTCGTCGCCGTCGCCGCCGCCACCGCTGCCCGTATCCAAGTCTATGACTGCACCCTCACCGCTGCCTCCGATCCCAATGTCAGTTTCGGAATTTTCCCATCTACTATCATCATCAGAATCGACGACAGTGCGAATGACAACTCCACTCACATCTTCATCGGCATTGTTTGGCACCAAAATAACCCCACACAATATAACACCGCCGCTATCACCACCCTTGACCGCCAATCCGGCCACCTTGTTGCGAAGTCCTTACCTACTGCCATCAGCAACACCATCTTCCACCTCATCTGACAGAATCAATGCCAATCATCATCCAAATCTCAGTCAGCAGTTGCCTGTGCCTACCACCTATAAAAGTTCAACGCCACCGACAACTTATATTAATTCGTTACCGAAACCAGTGAACAGTCTGTCGTTCAGCAGTATTGGTTCTAATTTGCCATTCCACGATATGATGCTATACCAGCAGCTTCAGCAACACCAGCAACAACAGCTTCAGCAACACCAGCAACAGCAACAGCGACAGTCGTCAAAACAAAAATCTGCATCCCCACAGCCGCAACAACACCACCCGAAACCTGTCCAATCAACGCAGCTTGTCGATAACAGCCCAGCAAGTTCACTCCACTTTCTCCACCAGACCCTGCAAGAGCAAAATCACATCACAACCTCGACATATCCACCGATAATCGGCAGCATTTCTAATTCCTCATCGTCGTCGGCCGTTACACAAATTGCGTCCTCGTCGGCTCTGGCTTCATTGGCCAGCATCGGTATGAGTGCATGCGCCGGTGTGGGAGCACCAATTCTATCGCCCTTATCGCAGACCTCCCCACGGAATGACACATCAAAGCCAGGTGGTGACAACTTTTCGCCACCGACATTCAATAGTCTGGCGACGATTTCCCCAACTTTGATAAGCTCCGAGCATGAAAAAAGCCTTTTGGCGTCGCATTTTCACGAACGGGATCGTCTCATTCGGGAACATCAGCTGGAGCAACAGAAGCACAGACTGGAAATGAAACACTCCAACAATTCCGTAACGGCGACCATTAAGAAGAATGAACACGAACGCATTAAAGGTGACCAGAACGAGCCGATGCTATTTCCCACCGAAAGTCGGACGCCTCGTCGTCACAACATCAAAATCGAGGGTGAGTGTTAGATGTAAGCAAAATTATATTAAAAGCTTCCCAAATACACGAAATCGGAACGTCTGCAATGAGACGCTGCCCATGAACATTTGTAGAGTCCTTTTATTAACTATCAACAACAACAACAACAACAAAAAACTCCAGAACACACAATACTGACGACGGTAATGGATTGAGTTTTGTACCCCCGAACAGAACAAAAAAAAAAATGTAGATTAAAATATTCAACAAGGGTAAGAATTCGTTAATGGAGACTAAAGAAAAAAAATCCTTTCTCGTTTTCTGTTGGAGAAAAGTGGATACAAAATACTAACGAATAGTTTACCGCACCATTAGAGAAAGGGTTGCTAACCCCAAAATTTTTTTCCCATCTGGAACAACAAAGGCTTAACAAAAACAAAAAATTTAAAATTCAAAACACAGTTTTTCAATTTCCTGTTACGTACTACACAAAAGGATCAGTTTTGCTTTCATATTTTCTGAATATATTCCGGAAACTTTGAAAATCGAAAATATTTGCAGCAATTGGCGAATGGGCCTAAACTTAAACAGTGTGTGCTCTTTATGACCCTCCAACTGATGCGATAGGAGTTTACTTAGTTCGGTTTGAAAATGTCCTTTGTGGATTTATTTCCCTTTTCATTTCTTTCTTTTTTTTCCTGCTGAATGTATCACCTTTTAAGTGCAGTCTCGCAAAGGGTTCATTTTAAAATGCAAATTAAGAATTTTCCTAAACAAACTTTCGTCCTTTGACCTGTGAATAAAATATGGCGTTAGGATTGCCTGTACTCTGAAAGATAAAAAGTTTTAGGGGTAGTTTTTAATATTTGCTTTTGTTGAGAGAAATAGTTTGCTAACCAACTGAAAGAAAATAATTTTTACTTCTTTAAAAAAGTGGAGGTCCTTAAAAATTTGTCTGTGGTGGAAATGGGATTTTATTTTGAGATGATAATAGTAAAGGCGATATTTTTGGTGGCAGAAATAGGGGCTGTGTGAGATGCTCACTTTGCAATTTCTTACTAAATAAGTAAGGGTCATAGGATTTTTTATGGTGAGTTTTCTTTAATTTTAGAGACTGGTGAGTTTTCTAAATTTCTGTTGTGAATATTAATAAGATAAGCAGATTCTGTCGAAAATTCATTGAAGAAGAGATCTTTAGAAAATTCTGTGGTGAAAATAGGTTTGGGAATATTTTTTTTTCAATTACAGAGGAATTGTTAGAATTAAAAAAGTGGTAAAGTGGAGATCAATAAAATTTGTCTGTGGTGAAAATGGGATATTATTTCCAGACGAAAATAGGAAAGGGCATATTTTTGCTGGTAAAAATAGGGGCTGTGTGAGAGGCTGACTTTGAAATTTCTTACCAAATAAGTAAGGGTTATAGGATTTTTTGTGGTGAGTTTTCTTTGATTTTATAGAGTGGTGAGTTTTCTAAATTTCTGTGGTGAATAAGACAAAAGTGGTGAGTTTTTTAAATTTCGATGGTGAATATTAATAAGATAAGCAGTTTCTGTCAAAAATTCATTAAAGAAGAGACCTTTAGAATATTCTGTGGTGAAAATAGGGTTGGGAATATTTTTTTCAATTAAAGAGGTATGGTTAGAATTAAAAAAGAGGCATTCGATATTTTTGTGGTGAATATTTCAATTGGTCGAATTTTGTTGAAATTATTTGTCTCGAATATATATTAGATAATATTTCGGTGGTGATCAATAATTTGTTTTAAGTCCTTGTGGTGAATATTGGCATTAATAGATTTTTTTATATATTGAGCAAAGTAGAGGTTTCTTAGAACTTTTGTAATGAAAGTAAGTTCGGAACTTTTTTCTCCTAATATTGACGCAAAAAAAATGACGTTTTATGGTAAAAATTACGGTTTTAGGATTTCATATTAGAAATTTCTAATCGATTAGGTGTTATTAAATATTTTCATGATAATTTCTCAAAGAAGAGGCCATTAGAAATTTCTGTGATATACTATAGAGGGTAGTAAAAAGGTAAAAATGTTAACAAACTAGAGGTCAATAGAAATATTTGTGGTGAATGCGGTTTTGGGAATTTTGTCTTAACGCTGACTTTAAAATAGAAAGCAATATTATGCAATAAATTCGATATTTTTTTAGTAAATTTTCGTTAAATTTTGAGCCTGAAAATATAAGACAGATATTTTAGTAGTCAAAATAGTGATAAGCAAAATGTCTTTCAAGTATCAAGGCATTCAGGGGTCTGAAAAATATTAAACCGATATTTTTGTGGTGAATATTTGAGGATTAGTTGATGATTCTTACCAATATTTAAAAAAGTAGTGGATACTAAAACTGTTTTGGATATTGGTAATTTTTGTTTGAATTATAATTTTGAAATAAAAATTGGAATTGCTTGCAGGGAAATAATTTTTTTTTGATTTTTTTAAACTGCTTGTAGAAAGAATTCTGGTTTTTTTTTGATTTTTTTCTAAATTTTATATCAAAAATACGTTATAAGAAATTTTTGTGGTGAATATTGGAATGGGGAGTTTTTTTTTTAATTTTAAGCGTAGAACTGAACCAATTTTTTTTCTAGTGAATATATTCAAATATTGGTGAATGTTTTTCTTATTTTTTTGTTATAATTGCAAAAAGGTTAAAAAAAATTGGTGGTGACTTTTTTTTTTACTAAAAATAGCATTTTTTGTGGTGAATATTGGAATGGGGAGGATTTTTTTTTATTTTTGAGCACAGAAGAACTGTACCAATTTTTTTTCTAGTGAATATATTCAAGTATTGGTGACTGTTTTTCTCTTATTTTTTTTTGGTGAAAATATCATTTGGTAAATTTTGTTGTTTTTTTTTTTTAATTTTAAATCTAGAATTTGTCAGACCATATATATTGATTGCTGTGGTCAAAATAGAAGTCTACATATTTATTGGTGAACAAAAATATAGCTGCAAACTAAGACACTACGACGAGGTGTTACAGAAATCTAATAAGACTCATTTTTTTTACACGCATTTTATTTTTTTCTGTTATCCTCTTGGAAGCAGATTTTATCGACAGTACGAAAATCATATCTTTTCACGTGTTTTCTAATTTTGGGGATCAGAGAAATAGTCACACGAATTTCGATCACCTAGAATAGAGGGGAGAGGGGTACTGGGAAACCACAGAAATCCCTTTTTTAGACAATGAACGCTTGACGGAGATGACCGCGTGACAGGGGACATTATTATGGTGGAGCAACCACGTGTCTGTAAAGTCCAATCAGACGCAAAGAGCTCTTTTTTTCTAAATATTTCAAAGACTCTGATTTTAATGGACCGTTAAACCTCTTAAGAACCCTCACTCCTTCCACATTTTCATCAATTTTCAATGTTGATGGCATTTCTATAGGAGCGAAAAGTCCGCAGTCGATGGGACTTTTCACTCTTATAAAAACGCCTCAAACTAGAGAGATCCTAAGTACTGACAATAGAAAATATTGTGTTAATTTTGAAAAATAATTTTTTTTAAACAAAATAAAAATAATTAAAAGAGTGCTAATTTTTTAAAACAACTAAAAAAAATAATAATATATCAAAAAACAATCGCTTTTATAAACCACCCTTCAAAAAATAGCAACAAAAAAAACGAAGGGGGAACCACTCTAACGAATTTTCCAAGGTAATAACATGTAATCTCAACAAAACTAACACCACTTATTGTCTGTTTATAGTCTCAAGTTCATTTTTTACACAATGATAAATAGTCCAACAAAAAAAAAACTAAAAACACTTTTTTCAATCAGCATACTTGAAAAATAGACATTTTAGAAATGCTACTAAATCTGAATAAAAAGCACATTCTGGTGGGGAGAAGATCATCTATCGGATAATATATATGAAAATACGTAAAATTGCTTCAAGGCTTAAGAAAGGTCAAGCAAATAAATAGACCTCTGAACAAGTTGAACTATGGGGGGGGAAGGGGGCGAACGAAATGACAAAAAAATAAATGAGAATCTAAAAATCCAAAATCCAATAAAATCACTTTGCAGGATGATAAATCCTTTAGCACATATGTTGGCTAGATGGTGTGTCCCCCTTTTTGGATACATTTTTTTTTTTGTTTATCGTCATCCAAAACGGTGTACTCTCAACTCTAAGATATATTGTATATTCGAGATGGGTTATAAACAGTATTAATAGCAGCAACAGGAGATATTCTATTTGTCCACCCCTTTCATAAAGCCAATAAACAGAAGAAGAAAAAAATAAGGAAAACAAAAATGGGGACAGGCTATTTTCCGGTAAACACATAATAAAATGAATGCCAATACATATGTCCCCATGGGCAAAATGACCAGATATGTGTACACATAAAAATGAAAAAAAAAGAAAATATTTCCAAAATAAAACAGGATAAAAAAAGGGTTGCTCAAGGATTTCAAGGACTTTCTTCTCCCCATCGAATTTGTGAAATTTCCCACTTTTCACAACTTTCCCAAAATCAGGAAGAAATTTGGACTTTCGGGGTGACATGGTATAAATTATTGCTGGCCCGAAATCTTCCAAAAAAAGATAAAAAGAAAACAGGACGAAAAAAGGAAAAAGTTTCGAACAAGTTTTTCTTTATTTTTGTTTCATCCAGAGAAGGGTAACACGACCCTAATCTCTGGTGTAATAGACAAAGTAGTTTTTATTCCTGTTTTTATAATAGAAAAAAAAACCGTTGAATATTCACGGATAAAAATGGGATGGAAATTTTCTTGTAAAATAATTGAGAAAATTTCTCAACTATTAAAGAAAGAAAAACTAGTAGAATTAATAAAAAGAACCGTGAGAAAGTTCGTTAAAATGATTGCGCATTCAAATCCGAAACGAACGAAAACAGAATATTTACCCCGAAAGAATAAAAAAAAGGCCTGTCCTTTTCTGCATCCTCGCATATTCCGACCCTTGTTTCGAATGCATACACAAATTGCATCAAAATCATTTCTATCGTCACCATTTCTTTCTTTTTTTTTTGGTGCATTTCTTCTTTGCACAATTTCAGATGCGAATTAGAAGTGAAAAAGAAAAAAACCAGTGTTGAGGTAAAGAGGAGATTTTTTGGGAAAACAGGATCAAATCAAGTTTTTCTCAAAAAAAAATGGACGATTCGAAGTAATATGAATTTTTTTGGTAATTCGAATTTTTTATGTGTTTTCTTCTTTTTCACCTTCTTGAACCGAGAATGAATAAGGAAAAAACCCAACAACATATACTCATAAATGCATGATTGGTTTCTCTTCGTAGACGAATACGAATTCACTTCCCTAATGCAATTTATGCATTTTTTTATGCACTTTAAAATGGTTCCCTTAACAATAAAAAGGAGACGAGAATTTTTTATTCCAAAAATTAGGTAAAAATACTAAAAGCAAATATTGAATTCCTTAGAATTCTCACATGCGAAAGATCCTTTTACACGATTAAGGATAAAGAATCTAATCAGGTCATATGTAGTTTTATAATGATTATTGGATAGGTTTTTTTTTTGTTCATCGCCTGATTTATAGAAAAATTGGAACAAGTTTTTTTTGTTTTTTTTTTGGTTCATATTTGAATGAATTTAATTCCAACTGCGATGTGAATTTAATCCTTTTGAGTATTTCCTGTCGCTCTGAAATATGGTCCAAGGAAAATACACTTTACTTTTGAGCCTTTTGAAAGAAAAAAACTAAATTTTGGGGTAAAAAAATCTATTTCCAAAATAATCAAGAATAATCACTGGTAAAGTCTCGGTACTTTGTTGAAACTTGGCCTTAAATAGTTTACTTGGGTTAGTTTTCTGGGTTAGAAAAAAACTAAGCAGAAGCAAGATCGGAAAAAAATTTCAGTAAATCGTAAAAATTGTTTTTTTTTTGTGTTTTTTTTTGGGAGTAAAATTTCTTAACTTAATCCAGCATCTGATAAGGTTGATCAAAATGATTATTACGATTGGTTAAAATTTTTTCCGATCTTCTACTTCAAAATTGGAGATCGCGGTTGGGAGCAATGTTTGGGAAGGGTTTTTTTCGAACAGTTGTGATAAGTTCGAGGAATGCCTATTTTTAATTACGGATGCGGCGGCCGACCTCAATACAACCGACCTCTTTTGCAGTTATCGAAGTCAATAACAGCCATCTTCAGTGACCTACATTGTGCAGTCCTGTCTATACAGGGCAGCTCCTTACTCTTGAGAACTTTGGATAATAAAGACGATTGTGGGGAATTACTATCGGTTCTTTAAGTCTTAGAAGCCGGGCCTGAAGTCTTAGAGGCCTTACCCTGTACTCACCGAGAGTCAAGACAGCTCTCAAATAACTTGGAACTCAAAAATAAAAGTGCCGAGTTGTGTGGGGTTCCGGAGTTTCTGTGAATTAGAGGAAGTGAACGCGTTAATCAAGTCAACTCTTCTCCGGTGTTCTGTCCTCAGACTTACCCCTAATCTGGCGCACCTACTACGAAAAAAAAAATGGCAATAAAAATTAGAAATACCGACTGAACTAATTGTGAGATATTTTTATTATCTCACAGACCATATAAAAAATCCAGTCTACTCAATATGATTGCTGAAATTCTGGATACGAAAACTATTCAAAAATGCGTCACAAAATTTAACTAAATCTAACTAATGTAGACTAGCTTCGTATGCAGAGGTCTTAAGTTCAAGTCCAGCTCTTAAAAATAAAATACCAATCAAAAAAATATTTTTTTTCTTCAAATATTAACGATAAGTTTATAAAACGTCTATTAAGCAGAGGGCCTCCGAAATTTAAGAGTCTGTATGAGGTCATACGATAAAATTATTTTGAGAACTTGTTATTATTATTTTTCTAAATTCATCTGAAATTTAGATAGAAATTCAGAGATAGTCATTTAATGAAAGGAAGCCCCTGAAATCGCTTTATCAGAGACTATAAAGCCCCAAAATCGCTTTAAAAAATAAAGCTTTTTAAAATAAGTAAAACCTGCTTAACTTTTTAATAAGATTTTAAAATAAGTAAAACCTGCTTAACTATGGTTCACTAGTAATTTGGAGCCAAAGCTTGAGCGCATCCAGTCTACGTACCTTAACTAGGCACTCCTAAAAATAAGGTATTCTCTTCGAGTGTACGCATACCCAAACTAGAGAACCTGCGTAATTTAGGAACAATGCTAGGACCCACTCCTTTCTAAGCCAAAATAGAAAATTTCACTAAATTTCAAATGTAGAAATTATGCGAAAAGTACTGCTTTCCATATACTATCGGTCAGATAAGAAAATCGTTTGTGTCGTACCGTTTTTATCACATGGTTAGGTACCCTAATTAAGGACCCCTATCAATTTGGGATGACAACTTGGGTGCATACAGTTAAAGTACCTAAACAAGAGACCCCTACAAATTTTATATCGAACTACGGCTTATCCTAAATTGTTAGCGGTCTCTAGTTAAGGCATGTACCCCAACTAGAGACACTCTATCATTCGGGACCCATGCTATGACCCAATCATTTCTAATCCAAGATATTTACATAATTTCAAAAACGGAAAAATTTTATTTCTACAATTTCTGCTTTTTATATACTGTCAATCGTTTAAAAATCTTTGTTTTTTGCCTTTTTGAACACATGGTTGAATACCCTAATTAGAGACCCCTAGCAATTTGGAATACTAACTTGGGTACCTAAACAGTAGACCCCTAAAAATTTTACATCCAACTATGGTTTATGCTAAATTTTTATGGACTTCTAGTTAAGGTATGTACCTCAACTAGAGATCCTCTATCATTCGGGACCCATGCTATGACCCAATCATTTCATAGCTAAGATATTCACTAATTTTTAAAAGCGGAAAAATTTTATTTTTACATTGCCTGCAATTAAGATTGCTTTCCATATACTGTCGATCGTTTAAAAAATTTCTTTGTGTTGTTACTTTTTTAACACATAGTTAATTTCGTCAACTAGAGACCCCTAAAAATTTGGGATGCTATCCTAAGTGTACCAAGTCAACGTATCTAAATTAGAGACCCCCAAAGACTTGGCATCCACTTTTGGCACACGTAGTGTATGTACCTCAATTAGAGATCCTTTGCTATTCGGGACCCATGCTATGACCCACTTATTTCTTAGCTATGACCCACTCATAAAATTTTATTTTTACAATTTCTGCGATTAAGACTGATTTCCATATACTGTCGGTCGTTTAAAAAAGTTTCTTTATTTTTTGCCTTTATGAACACATGGTTAAGTACCTTAACTAGAGACCCCTAGCAATTTGGGATGCTATCCTACGTACACCAAGTCAACATACCTAAAGTAGAGCCCCTAAAAAACTTGGCATCTACTTTTGGTCCACGCAGTTCACGTAACTGAACTAGAGAACCTTTATTATTCGGGACCATCGGTATGACCCACAAATGAAATAATTTCCAAAACGTAAATTTTTTTCCAAAATTCTGCTGTTCAACAAAAATTGGATCCCCTAATTTTTTTTGCCTATTCAATAATACGTCTACGCGCACCTTACCTAGGGACCCCACGTTTTGGTAATTTTAATTTGTTTGCCGTGTGCACAGGCATTCTCGTATATGAACTCGCCTAAATTCTATCGTGCACATTTTTCTCAAATGCCAAATTCTACTGTTGACCATGAAATATTCACGTGATAAGCTGGTGGAATCGAGGGTAATCAAGTTCTTCTATTCGTTGTGGTTTTCAATGCCTGAAAAATATTTCTTCCAACGAAATGTTAGTTCTGCTCGTCTTTGGAGGAGTTTCAAGCTGTTTTGGCCAAGAGTAGTTACTTACCCAATAAAGATATTTGTATACGCTTAGATCTGCTCTGGTTACTTTCATGAATTTCTCGAACGTGGAGTATGTCGGCTCTCCTCTTTATTGGTATTGGTGGTTTTGATTAGCTTCGGATTCGATTTGCAAATAAAATCAGAATCACTAAAGGAATAAATTTATCTTGTCCGCGCTGCTGTTGTCAGTTTTTGGCAAATCGACAAAAACCTAGGGCGGTAAGGCAGAAAAAACTTTTATCGTCCTTTAGTCTATCTTATCCGTGGAAGAATACCACAATTCAAAGAATCAGGGACAATTCCTCGGACTCGGCTACGTACATGGTACATGTTAGTAAATGAATGAGAGAACCTCTTAGGAATTACGTTTGTTTGTCTGTCTGTTACTATTATCGAAGGAGTCTGCTTTCATCGAATATCCTTTCTCTGTCCCCATTTGCCTTAGCCCTACCTTGCCATGGACATAAATTCCTTAAATTCAGAAGATTTATTCGTAAGGACGATATGTGTGTGTACACGTCAATGTTTCTCTATTGATTTTTATCATTAAACTCTTATAACTCTATTTATTCGTACGAATTGTCAGCTTTAATCGTTATTGCGCTATTCGTAATTGTTAGCTTAATTTGAAAGAAAATTTATAAATTATTGACTTAATTTTAGTAGGGAAAAAAATGTTGACTGTATTCTCCTTTCGCTTTGGGAAAATTAACAAAAAAAATGGTCAATTTTTCGAATTTACTTAAAGCCAACTAATTAAAATAGTAAAATTTTATCTAACAAAAAGGCCATCAAAATTTGAATAGCAAATTGATTATTAAAAATTGCTATAAGAAATTGATGCTAAAAAATTGGTATAAAAAATTAGATATTGCATAAGAAATTGGTATAAAAAAATTGGTTAAAAAAAAGATACTCAATTAAAAATCGGCATTAAAAAAATAATATTTCAAAAATTTGTAAAAGAAAATTCCTGAAAATAATTAAAGAAATATTGAAATAGAAAACTAGTGTTTAGAAATTCCCACAAGGAATTAATGTAAAAAAAGGTTATAAAAAAAATTGTTCTGGTATAATTCAAAAAGAAGAAATATATTGTATTAAAAAATTGGTATTACAAAATTAGTATAAAAAATAGGATTTCAAAACTTGATTCAACAAAGTTGGTTTAAAAAAGAGACATCAAAAAATAAGATATAAAAAATTCGGTACAAAAATTTAGTATAAAACATAAGATTTTAAAAAATTGGTATAAAACAATAGGTCTAAAAATAGGACATAAAAATTGGAATAGAAAACTAATTATTAAAAATGGTCATAAGAAATTGGTGTAAAAAAAAATTAGTATGACAATATTGGTATAAAAAATATTTAAAAAATTTTACGACCAAATCAGTGTTGAAAAAAGATATTAAAAAATTGATATCATAAAATTGGTATAAAAAATATTATTTTAAAAATTGTTTCAATCAAGTTAGTTTAAAAAAAAGACTTTTAAAAATTTCGTATCACAAAATTGGTATAAAAATAATAATTTCAAAAAACCTATCACCCAAAATCGTAACAGGTAACAGACATACAAAATTAGCATAATGAAAAGAACTGGTATAAAGACATTGGTATAAAAAATAATACATCAAAAGTTAGTATAGCAAAATGTTTTTTTGCAAATTGCTATAAGAAAATGGTATAAAAAATATTGTTATGACAAAATTGGTATAAAAAGGAGATATTTGAAAAATTGATATAATAAAATGGGATAAACATAATATTTCAAAAATTGCTACAAATTTTCGTCACCCCCAATTGCTATATTTTTATACCAATTGTTCTATACCAGTTTTCTGTAGCAATTCAGCTGAAATTGCTACAGGAAACTGGTATAAAAAAATTGGTATAAAAAATTATCACACCTTTTTTTAAATATTTCAATAAATTTTATACTGTAATAAAAAATCTATTTAATTTTTTTTTTTTTCAATTTTATATTTAAAAAGGAAACCTAGTAAATATTTGAAAATTAATCAATTCTTAAAAATAAAAATATCGACAATATACTAAAAATCTATTGTCGATATTTTTATTTTTAAGAATTGATTAATTTTCAAATATTTACTAGGTTTCCTTTTTAAAGGAAATATACTAAAAATCTAGTATATACTGAAAATCTATCTAAAATTATGGTATAATAACAGCAAAATTAGTAGTAAAAAAAGTATATTAAAAAACTAATATAAAAATTAGTATAGAAAAACAATAATTATGATGAAAATTATTTAAAAAATAAGTTTTTTTGAAAAATAGGTATAGGAAAATATTTTCGGCAAATTACTCTATAAGAATCTAGTATAAAATATTGGTATAAAAAAATTTATATTAAAAAAATTGCTATAAAAAATTATTATAAAGAAAACGATATTTATGAACGGTATAAGAAATTGGTTAAAAAAAACAAGATTTTGAAAAGTTGGTACAGCAAAATATTTTCAGCAAATAGCTATATAAAAAACTGGTATAAAAAATTGGTACTATATAAAAAACTGGTATAAAAATAAAAAAAAATTGAAACATATCATAATTTTTGTCATAAAAAATTGACATAAGAAACTATCAACCAAAATTGCTACAGGAAACTTGGTATAAAAAAAATTGGTATAAAAAATTGGAATATTCGAATAAGTCGATGACTATCGAATTTTAGTAGGAACACAATTCCTATTGTAATTGGATTTAATTTGGTAGCTGACGAAATTCGTTATTTTTTGACAGTATTTGCAGTACAGTTTTTCTATTTCGCTCGGAATTGTGTTTCCTACCATATAGAATCGTAAACAGTCGTCACACATACACATTTGTTGAGTAACAATTGGTTCCCGATGCCATACTATATGCACATAAAATTTAAGTAAAAAATCTGTGCACAACCCAATAATCGCGTTTGTATTGAAACGAAATTCGTA
Source organism: Atherix ibis (assembly GCA_958298945.1). Taxonomy (NCBI): domain Eukaryota; kingdom Metazoa; phylum Arthropoda; class Insecta; order Diptera; family Athericidae; genus Atherix; species Atherix ibis. Next base: position 82,500,109 of record OY282609.1, read on the forward strand.
CAACAAGCCACACCCTCCTCCATTTCGTTGCATTCTCAACAATCACAAATTTTACACAAAATTCCCCTTTTTTAACATATGGACACTGTATATGTGTACATTTGTTATTACTGTTTGATTTATATGAACATATATCCTATATATATTGTATATATAAAAAAAAGGGAAGTTTTTCAGTTGCTTTTTTAATAATTTCGATTCATTTTTAAAAATACGTTCCACAATTCTTTCCCTCTTCAGTGAATGGTTTTTGGTTTATCATATACCACACTTACCTACTACACCCCCTCCGATTAAGTTTTATTACAAATTCCTAAAAACGAACACATTATCTAATTATTAATAAATATTTTTATTTGTTGTTTTTTTTTTTGCAAAAACGAATTATTTTTAATTGTAAATTTCCATTTCCAAGTCAGAAATGTGAAAAATTGTATGATTTTTAATTGAATGCAAATAATTAGATTAGTTTGGGTTCGTAGAAAAACTGAAGCGCTCAGATTTAAATTGAATTAAAAGTTATCATATTCCTCTCTATGCAAAACTTACAATGCAAAAACAAAGGCAAAAGTGGAAACATTTTATCATTTCAATTTGATTAGAGGGGGAACTTTTTTCCAGTCCAGAAACAATAATATTTTTCGCATCATTTTCTTCTGTTCGCGCGAATATAAAACTAATTTTCCCAAGGACAATTTTTTTTTATTTTTATAAAATCGATGACTACCGATTGTTTGGGGAGAGTATCGTGTGTCTATCTTTCAGTACTCTGAAAAACATACACAAGAACACTTCGAGACGGTTGGGATTAGATCAGACGGAAAGGTTGGTATCTTACCTCTCTTACTTATGATCAAAATTAATTCTCGAAGATAGTAGTAAGTCTTCCAAAAAAATATTCCGTTGGTGTCATAACTACTGATCATATTGCATGAATTTAATTCAGTACGTTTATAGTGGAGGGGGTTGTGTCATCAACGGCTAATAAACGTAACGTTCGGAAGAGTGTTTTGGAATTTAGTTTACATTTAAATCTCGTTGTTAAAGGGTGATTTTGTAGAGGCATTCGAGTGCAATTTAATTGTATGCGAAAAATAAAATTTTCAATATTAACTAACAATAATTAAATTTAAAAAATTTAAATTTATTTAAATTAAATTAAGAAAAAAAAAACTATAAATAATACTATTTGGAAATTTGAAATTTTTTTTAAAAAAAATATGTGATTGTGATTGACAGCAGTAGTAGTAGTAGTAGCTAAAGAGTGATAAACTATAATAACTATTTTTAAGTGAAAATTGAAATTATTTTCGATTTTTTTCTTTTGGCAAATGTGTGTTTTGGTGTGATGTTATTAAAATTGGTTTTTAATTTTAATTGAAAATAATAATAAGAGTTATTGAAAAAATAAAATGATGTTATATCAAGTTATTTGGGATGATAAATGTGAAAATAATAACAATTCTTTGGATACGTTAGAACGTAACATTTTGGATACACCACCGGCTGATAAATGTAAAAGTTTTTAATTATTTCTATTAAATATTATTATTTTTTTTTTATTTTTCTTATGAACAAAAATTTACTAACTACATCCGGATTTTTTTAAAAATAACGAGTAAATTTTGTATATTTTGTTGTGATGGTGGTTGCGTTGATATAATTTATGAGTGAAATTATGATTAAATATCAAAAACATTACAAATTATAACTCTGGTTTTTGTAATGTTTTTGATACAATATTTTAATTAATTAATTTTGATTTAAAACCGTTTTAAGTAAATTTTTATTTTAATTTGTAATTTATTCTTTTTTTTTTTTAATGAAGTGATTTTTTCTTTTTTTGGAATTGACATTTTTTATTTGATTTGATTTGGAATTTCCTTCTTAGCTGAGTTTTTAATTAAATAAAATTAAATTAAATTCATTGCTTTTAATGCATAAATTCTTGTTAATTGTTTATCAATTCTCTTTTCTGGTTTTTTCTTTTATTTAATATTCTATTAAATTTGATTAAAGTTGTTGTCTCTTTACATGCTTGCAATTTCAAATTCTTTTTACTTGAGTTTAAATAACGTCCCCGTTTTGAGCTAAGCCATAACGCTTAGCGTTTAATACATGCCCCACACGATTAGAGTGTGTATTAGTTAAATTATTTTTAATTAAATTAAATACTTTACTATTGAGGGTAAATATTTTTTTTTTCTTATTGATTTACCTACGAAAAATGTGTATTACTGGAAATTATTTTTTTAAAAGAACTTAAATGATTTAAATAAATTTGAGAATTTTATTTTTATGTAGTTTTAATAATTTTTACTTAAGATTAATTATTTTTTAATAAAATTAGATTTTTTTAATCTTTTAAGTCTAATTTTTTGTTGATTTACTTCGTTTTTTTGTTTGGTTTTTTAAAGTATTTAAATTATTTTAAATTATAGTAAATTGGTTTTTTTTTCTCTTTCGAGTCTAATTTTTTTTTGATGTAGTTTTAATAATTTTTACGTAAGATTAATTATTTTTATTCGTACTAGTTTTTTTTTAGCTTTTTAGTCTAATTTTTTTTTGTTGATTTATTTGTAAATTTTTTTAATTGAGATTAATTTTTTTTTAAATTTAATGTATTTTTTTTTAAAAAAAAACCTATTTTAAAATGTCCCTTTTTTTTGGGCCAAATATTTTGTGTTTTATTTCGTTTAATTTTTTTAAATTTAAGAATTTTACTTTTAAATCGGAATTTTCTTAAAATTTTCCTTCAATTATTTACTAAATCGCTTTTTATATATTTTTTTAAAAAGTATTTAAATTTTTTTTATTTAACTTTGATTTTTAGATTTTGTCTAATTTTTTTGTTGATTTATTTTTAATAATTTTTACGTGAGATTCATTATTTTTAAAAATCAACCTTAAAATATATTTGAAAAAAAAAACGGATTTTGTAAATTGGTTTTTTTTTCTTCGAGTCTAATTTTACTTTTTTTTTATTTAGTTTTAATATTTTTTACTTGAAATCAATTATTTTTAATTATATTTAATTTTTTTTTAGAATTACTTTTCATAATTTTTAATTCTTTTTATTAACCATAAGTATATTTGAAAAAAAAACGTATTTTTAAATGCGCTTTTGCGCCAAATATTTTGTGTTTTATTTCGTTTACTTCTTTTTTTTTAAAAGAAAATTTTAATTGATTTTTGAATAAATTTAAGAACTTTACTTTTTTTTAGAATTTTCTTTCAATTATTTACTAAATGACGTTTTTTTTTAAGTACATATTAAATTATTTTTATATAACTTTTATTAATTTTAAACATTTTAGTCTATTTTTTTTATTTATTGTTAATAATTTTTACTTGAGATTAATTATTTTTTTTTAAAAAAACGGATTTTTAAATGCTATTCTTTTAAACCAAAATATTTCGTGTTTAATTTCGTTTAATTCTTTTTTTTTCGAAGGAATTTAAATTATTTTTAATTACAATAAATTTTTTGGTCTATATTTTATTAAAATTAACCTTAAAGAGTATATTTGAAAAAAAGACGATTTTTAAATGCCTTTCTTTTGGACCAAATATCGATTAATTTTTGTTTTCAAGAGAATTTTTTAGTGTTCTTTTTTTTTCTTTCGAGTCTAAATTGTTTTTTATTTTGATTTAATTTTCACTTAAACCAAATTTAAAAAAAAATATATTTACCATAATTGAGTATATATAATCATTTTTAGCAGAGTTTTGAGTGCTCTTCTTTTGCACCAAAAACATTTTAACTTTCAATGCTTCTTTACTTGCGGTTTGAGTTTGATACGAATAATTTCAATAAATATTTTTATTAAATTTGTATTTTATTCCTTATTTTAGTCACAAAATTTTTAAAAAATAATTTGTATTAATACAATTATAAAATGCTTTGCAATTTTTTTTTAAGACTATATATAATTTTTAATCAAATTTAAATCTTTTAAAAAAGTCTGTTTTTTTTTGCATGTAGAATTCTCTTGATTTTTAATTCTTTTTCGTTGATTTTTTAATTTTAATTTTAGGATTTTTTAAATTTTATTTTTTTTTAGATTGTTTAGTATAGTTTTTTTTTGGTTTACTTTTAATAATTTTTTCTCTTCTTGATTTTTAATTCCTTTTCGTTGATTTTTTAATTTTAATTTTAGGATTTTAAATGAGCCTCATTGATAAAAAAATATATTTCGTCTAAAAAATCAGCAAAAACGCAAAACTTGTGTACCCTAGTAAATACACCACTTTTGCAGAAAGTTTTTGCAATTTTCTATTGATTGCATTAAAAGATACTCAATTTGGCAAACTTAAAACTAAATAAAAATACCACTTTGGATGAAATTTTCTTTTTAACAATTGTCAAATAATGGGGCTGTATTTTCCAAACCACAAAATGGATTTGTCATCAATAAATTAAAACACACCATATCTCATCTACTCAATAAATATCCTTTCTCATTTCTAATAAAATTAAAATTTTTACCAACATCCTTTTTTTTGTTGTTGTAAAATTGATCGTATTTTCTTATTAATAATCTCTTAAATAAAGAATAAAGTAAAAAAACGCAATCACAAAAAAAATATATGAAAAATTCCAAAAAGCCTAAACACATAAAATTGTCAGTTCCTTTTTTTTTTATAATAAAAAGTGCAATAAAATAAAATGCATAACATTTTTTTTTTATGTAGTTTTGTGTAATTTTTCTTTAGTTGAAATATTGTTAATGGAGAAAATCTTTTATACTGTCTCGAATGTGGAAGATTTTAAGGATAATTCAGGCGCTAGATTTTATAGCCGTCTCTGTATTTGTAGTCATTTTCTTTTCGAAAAAAATATTTTTGTTGACATTGCTGGTCTTTTTATTACCATCACCACACCACACCACTTGTTGTATTCAAAATTTTTATTCTCATTATTATAATTTCATATATAATATATTTAGTCCTTCTCTAAAAAGCAGCAAAAAAAAAACTCCCTGTGCTTGGCCAATCAAAACTTATCAGGCTTTTACAACAATAATAAAAATCTACAAATCACCCGAAAAAAATGCCTACTAATGACAAGTTGCACCTTTTTTCCTTTGATTTTTCCCTTCCATCTTCTTTATCATTACATCTCCTTTTAAAGGACGAAATAAAAATTATGTGTGCACTGCCTCCCGCATACGTTGTTCTAGCTATGCGCACACATGTTGCTTGCTGTTCGTCCCCTGCAGTATTGGTTGAATTCTGTCTTTCGCAAAGACTAATAGAAAATAATAGTCCTTTATTGCCAGAATGCAATTCGTATCATCACATTAAAGGACAACAGTCTACCAACTGTCTTCGTTTTTTACGGTTTCGTTGAACAAAACGAAAATCGAAATATCCAAAATTTAAGAAAACAAGTAACCTAAAAATTCCAAAAAAAAACTAGCATAAATTTTTTCAAAAAGAACACGGAAAAAAAGGACGGAAAATGGAGAAAAAAAATTCTAAAACCAGGAAGATCCTGTATATTCTTCTTCTTATTATTATTATATGCTCTCATACCTTGATTTTTATTTATTCCTTTTAATACACGTGGACTTGCATATACCTCCTTTGACTCGGCAGGATTTTTTCTTCTTCTTTTTTTTTTGCCTTCCTTTTTGCCCACACAGCATATACACCTTTTGGAATTTATTATCATCGTTCTAGTCATAGTCCTTGTTTTGTGAAAATTCAGGTAAATTTTTGAAATTTGAATATCGACTTGGGATTTTTTTTTATATTTTAAATAAGAAAAAAAATCATTACCAAATTATGGAAGGACTTGCCATTGTGAATTTTAGTTGCTGTTTCTGCTGCTGCTGCTGCATCCTTGTTGCTGTTGTTAATATTTGTTTGGCGTCCAGGATCTTTTGCATGTGAACCATTCAGTATTTGTAAGTTTTTTTTTACTTTTTTTGTTGCTGCCTTTTAAGTTTTCGTCCTTTATCAATTTTGGATTTTTTTTTTTGAAAATTTAAAATGTTCAAAATGTAAATTGTAACACGATATGGTGTTTTAGGGATTAAATTATCCTAGTTCTTTTTTTTTTGTTGGGGTTCTTTTTCCTATTTCTGATATGCATATTTATTATATGGTAATTTTGTGCGTGTGTGTGTATTTTCCTATAATTTTTTTTCGGTTTTTTTTTGTATTTTTTTTTTAAATTGGTTTTTTCTTTTTTTTGTTTAAAAAAAAATTCAAATTCATGGCAATTCAAATAAAGAAAAAAAAAAGGATCATTAACGGTTCAAAATCCGTACAGGTGATTATTATTTTTAAGGATATTTCTACGAAAAATCCACTTAAGGTATTAGAATGTGATTTTCATCGCTTTTTCATAGTTTTTTCTCCATTTTTTTGTTGTTGTTGCTTTTTTAAATTAAGGACCTTCGTTGTTTTTTTGTTTTTTTTTAAATATATATTGTACGTGTTAAATGGCAAAAATGTATTTTCGAGCAAGTCACTAAATAAAATTAATGCTTTTTTTTTGTCCGTAAAACCCATAATAATTTACTCTTAATTTTGGTGTTGTTTTTTTTTTAGTCCCTTTTTGTTCGTATAAAATGTAAAGTTGCAAGTAAAAAAAATATTTTATGTATATATGGGATGGGTTAAAAAAATGTATACGTATTCGGGGTGGTATATATTAAAATTACTATTAAGGATACAGATAAGAGAATTACGAATGAGCTGATGATCGACTGACTGAATATATAACTAACCAAATGGCAAATGGAAATTTTGGGGAAAATCTTTAATCACCTCGGAATGGGTAGAGGGGGGGATGTAGGGGTAAAAGGCCTGATGGAAAAGGCACGCGTTAATGTATATAAAAAAAACTGGATTTTTATTTACGAAAAAAAAAACAAGTAAAAAATTATCCCAGCACAACTTAGCTGACTCAAGTAGTTATTGTCCTTGGAGAAGTCCTTTTTTTCTTTTTTATTATATAGTTGAGAGTAATGGTCACAGAATTGAAATAAAAAATAAAGAAGTCAAAACATTATTTCACTCGTACACATACGATATTATGGCTATTCAAAATATTATATATCGAAAATAATAGTTCGAATGAAATACGGTACGTACAAATAAAAAAAAAAGGACGAACCCAGCTACCATTTGGACCGTGTGGAACACCACCATCACTACTACTTCTACAACACCAACCCCTCGTGGTGCAAATGTCCAGAGAAAATAGCAATACACAAAATAATCTATGAACAGGACATTATCCTACCATACTAATCCTCTCGAGGGAGCTATAAATTTAATGGACTCCCAAAAAGGCAAATAATGTTCAAAAGAAGAAAAAGAAAAAAAAACCGAATAAATAAATAAGGACAACGAAGAGATGAAAAAAACGCCGAATGATTCTCATTCACAAAAGAAGAAATGAAAATGAAGTACAACACACAAAAAAAATCTAAATATGGAGAGAATTTTGCGATGGACATATTTCTGAGCCTTACCCCCTTCAACTCCCTTCCCCATTCCCCATCATCCCAACACATTCCCATTCGTCCCTTTATTTTTTGTCCAGCAGAAAATCCATTAATGTGAAAATTCGTTGGCAATTTTCGTGGATTTTTGTTTATGTGAAAGAGCTCAGTTGGTCCATACATCAAATGGAAATTTACTTCGAGGATCACACGATTGAATAAATGGCCCCCTCAGAAATTGGTACTGCTATTGTATCCCCTTTTACTATGGTGCAAAAGACAGAGAGAAAAAAATGCCATACAATAAATTTTCAAAGAAAAGAAAAACTTCAATCGTTAAATTAAGGGAGCGATTAAAATAAGTTTACTTTGCATGGAAAATTATCTGAAAAAAAGGATATGAGATTTTCGGTTAATATCCTTTGGAAATATATTCACAGTTAGTGGTCAGTTATTGTTTTTTTTCTCCTCCATTAGAATTATTTTAGACAAGAACATTTCGAGTGTGCTTGTCTAAAATTATTCTAAAGTTAGTCCTTTTCCATTATCCTGTTTCTTGGTTGTTTTTTTTTTTGTTTAAACATCCTTTCTTGGAATAATTTCCATTGGAAATTTTCAAGTCTCTCTTTAAACTATCCAAAAACTCTTGTTCGATTGAGATGTGTTTTCTTGTCCCCTTTTCTCCCCGACCATCCCTAACACCCGAAGGGATATCCATTTTTAAAGAATTTTCTTTTGCCCAATAGAGTTGGGGGGGGGGTCTTCTTTTTTGCATAAATGTTTTTTTTCTTTTTACCGAAAAGATGTTCTTCGTTGGCATAATCATCCCCATTCGATAAAAGTTCTCTTTGCATAATGCTCATATATGGAGTTGGCTAGAAAATTGATTATGCACAAATGTGGCACACGAGAGACATTCCAAATGCATACTTCCGGAATGGTAAAAGACCTACGAGAGCATCGTTCCTTAGTGCTGCAAGGACATGATGGTAGCGATGCTCAACTCTGACATGTTGCACGACGATAGTAATCGTAATGGACACATTCAAGTTGAAAATTCTAAGGTAATGAATTTTTAGGCAACTAAACTAGCTTTTTGGTTATCGAAATTGGGCCATTAGTCCAGCAGAGCCATGTCGTATTTATTTACTGTAAACTCTTTAACTTCTCAATTGGTTCGAATTTCCAATATCTCTTGTACGTGATGATTGTATGCAGAATTCTTTAAAAGAAAATTTAAACTTAAAAGAAAATTTAAACTCTACGGAATAGTTCTAAGACGATTTCCTAAGGATTTTTTTAAAATCAATAATTTTATTCATTATGAATGTTTTTTTTGGGGTCTAAAAAATGTAGGTCTGAAATTTTTCATATTTTTGAATTCTACTGTGATCATATTATACAATAAAAATTTGATGCTTTTGAGAAAATTTCGCATAATTTTTGGGTTTTTTTTAAGACCCCAAAAAACCTATAGAGCTGATGGTGCTTGAAATTGAATATCAACAGTTTTTTAGTTTTGAATAATTGCAATTATTTCAAGTCCAAAATTTTATGAGATTTTGTATTTTCTCAAGAGTTACAGTTAATAATTTTTGAGACCTTAAAAATAATTTGTTGACTATCGAATGGAATCATTAGAGGGTCCCTAATATTTTTTGAAGTCTAACATAACATCTGAAAAACTTGCGAAATACTTGTCATAAAGTGTAGTTTCGTTTTTTAATTGTTTGTTCAGAAATTTTTTATGTCGAGACCCTATACATTTTATTGGTTTAAAACAAACTTAAAATTTAATATTTGTCCTATCGAATAAATTATTCTGATATATTTTTGAAAGTTTTATTTTGCAATTTAAGAATTTTGGTATTGAAATTTTGAAATTTTTTTATATAATTTTAGACGAAATTTTTAAGACCTTAAATGTAATTTGTTGAATGTCGCAATGGAAGCATTTTGACTACCGACTTGATTGATTTTTTTTATTTATATAATGACCCCACGAGTGGATCGTAGAGGCGACAAATTTTCGGACATTTAACTTTTGCGTCTACTTATCTAATTATTATAGCCTCCAAAGAAATTTATTGTAGGACCACTAACCCAAGATTTTATTATCAAATTTCTTCTAATTTGTATGAATTTGGGACACCCCGACAAAAAATTGAACAATCTTTGATAAAATTCAAATTTTTTATATTTTTTCAAAAATACTTGTTTGACAATTTATTTTGAGATCTTAAAAATAATTTGTTGAATATCAAATGGAAGCATTAGAAAGTCTCTAATAATTTTTTAAAGTCTAACACAACATCTAAGTAATGACCCCCCTCTTTAAGTGAATTTGAGTAAAAACTTATGTCAATTTTGCAATCTTTTTAAATAGAAATTATTGAAGGTCCTAAACTGATAATTTTATTATCAAATCAATTCTTATTTGTAAAAATTTAAGAAAAGGTAGCGAAATATTTTTCATAAACTGTAGTTTCGTTTTTAATTGTTTGTTTAGACTATTTTTTTTGAGACCCTCTACATTTTTTTGGTTTAAAACGGACTTAAAATTTAGTATTTTCCCTATCAAAAACAATAATTTTGATATACCATATTTTTGAAAGTTGTTTCATTTTGCAATTTAGGCATTTTGGTTTTGAAAATTTTTTTATAAAATTTTTGACGAAATTTTTAAGACCTAAAAAGTAATTTGTTGAATGTCGGAATGGTTACAAACTTGATTGATTTTTTTTTATTTATATAATGACCATACGAGTGTATTGTAAATGCGGAAAATTTTCAGACCTTTAAGTTTTGAGTCTACTTAAATTTTCGGACCTAAAACTTTCGAGTTTTAGGTCCGAAAATTTAAGTGGGACCCCTTAAAAAAAAATGACCAGTTTTTGATGAAATTCAATTTTTTATATTTAATTTTTTTTATGATAATTTATTTTTAGACCTTAAAAATAATTTGTTGAATGGCAATTATTTAAAAAAAATGGACTTCATAAATAGGGTCTTTAATTTGCTAATATTTCTTTATGATCTTACTTCTACATAATGATCTTACAAGTGAATGGTCAATGCAGCAATTTTTGGATCTATTTTTTTTAACAATTTTTAATTTAACTCTTGTATAATTTTTTCGGCCTCGAAAGAAATTGATTACAGGTTTTAACCGGCAACATTTTACTACCGACTGACTTGATTCTAATTTCTAAATGTTTAAGACCCCCTCTAAATAAAAAGCAATTTGTTGTAGGTGTTTTTTAAATTTTATTTTAAAAAAAAAATTTTTGAGACCTTAGAAAATTTTAATTTTTTAAACTAAAGTTTTTTCTATCGAATTAATTAGTCTGACATATTTTTGGTAATTTAGAATTTATTTTGGACATTTTTTGTTCAGCTAGTTTTTAACAAAAAGATTTTGTTTTTTTCTTCTCTTTCAGATCTCAGTCGAATATCACATTCACCATCATCGCCACCATCAAGAGGTGAGTTGAAAAAATGTCAATTTTTTTTTTATTATTTAAAAAGAAGCTAGTTAGTCCTAATTTGATAGGACACCATAAATCCTATAGAAATAAATGCAAAATAACTGGAAACACGATCAGATCAATATGAAAAAACATTTTAGTTTTGTGAGGTTACCAAAAAAAAAAACTAGGCATAAATGCAAATAACAGAAAAATGAGCAAAGAAACCAAATTTGCTCTTAATCCTCTTTAGCAATTGTCAAAACACACGTCAAGGATTAGAAAAAGAATATAACGTCAAAAATATGAAAGGGAAAAAGAAGAAATCTGCACATCCTCAGGTATGAGGTCTGACACGATCGAATTATGAACTCGTGCTTAACATTCCATGTTAAAATTATAGTCTTGGCGTAAGGATATGGTTTTTTTTGGGTTGCGGCGGTCTCTTACAACAAAAGGAAATTCCTCTTCCGTCTTCATAGCTATAGTAGTAGTGCCTACTGAAAGGGTTGTTGCTCGCATAATTTATGTTTATTCGTCTTGAATAAGGAAGACACAAAGCCCTACTCAACATTAGATTAGGTAACACTATCGCTACTCGAATCGCCAAGGAGAAATGTTTCTTTGGATTCGTGCCACTGGAAAAAAAAATTCCTTAACATACGTGCACGCATGCCTAAGGTTTTGTCCTGTCTGTTTATCCTTTCAATCTATAGAATTGTATATTTGATGATACCCTTGACGGATCATTAAGATTACACCACACAAAAAAAGGATCTTTAAATTGAATAAAAACAATTCGATCTTGTATGAAGCATTAAAAAAACCCTTTCTGTGCTCGACACGAGACAAAATGCGGCGTTTTATTAGCGAGTTTAGCATAAAAAAGGGTATTTATTAGCGATATGAATTCTATTAAACTCGGTTTTTGAATATTAAATGTCATTTCCTTTTGTGGTAAAGAAAGTTGAGAATTGCTTGATGATATAAAAGATGGAAAATTTAATTTAGATATTTTTGCTTTAATAAAAAATTAAAGGACTTTTTTTTGGGAAGTACTAATAGACAAATTCTGAAAATAATGTCTAAAAAAACTATCATGAAAATTAAGGACATTTTTTTTAGAAATTCAAATTGTATGCGAAGTATTACATAACTCCTTTATGGCATGCTGCGTTCAGCCAGCCCTGCTATATCCTTTTTGCTCATGCCTTCATACCCTCAAGTCAATTCCAACTTTATGGCAAGCTGCTTTTAATTGACTCATGCCTTCAGGCCCTCAAGTCAATTCCGACTTTATGGCAGGCTGCATCTAATTGACTCATGCCTTCAGACCCTTAAGTCAATTCCAACTTTATAGCAAGCTGCTTTTAATTGACTCATGCCTTCAGACCCTCAAGTCAATTCCAACTTTATGGCAAGCAGCTTATAATTGACTATTGCCTTCAGGCCCTCAAGTCGATTCCAACTTTATGGCAAGCTGCTTATAATTGACTAATGCCTTCAGACCCTCAAGTCAATTCCAACTTTATGGCAAGCTGCTTTTAATTGACTCATGCCTTCAGACCCTCAAGTCAATTCCAACTTTATGGCAAGCAGCTTATAATTGACTAATGCCTTCAGACCCTAAAGTCGATTCCAACTTAATGGCAAGCTGATTCTAATTGACTCATGCCTTCAGACCCTCAAGTCAATTCTAACTTTATGGCAAGCTGCTTTTAATTAACTCATGCCTTCAGACCCTCAAGTCAATTCCGACTTAATGGCAAGCAGCTTATAATTGACTAATGCCTTCAGATCCTCAGGTCAATTCCAACTTTGTGGCAAGCTGACTCCTACCATACCCTTTTTTCGAGCCCAGCGTTTGTGCATCCATCTGGTCTCATCAACTGATCCCTCATCAGCACTTTTAAGACAATATCTGCGACCTGGATGTTAACCACAGACGCATTTCACCCTAAATCGGACTTGACGTGATCAACCACCGTGGACCACTCGAACCCTGTGGCACCACTAATATTTGTTTCAAGAGTACTTTGGTATGTACTCCCACTGAAAGTGCTACGGTAAGGAACCTTGTTAATCCTAGGCACCGCTTAGACAGATCAGGTTCGCTAAGCCCGAAGGCACTTCTGGTATCGACCAATCTTTCACCCAGTAATTGCGGAAATATTTTTTTTGTTCAATTGTTTTTTCTATTTTACCTTTAAAAAAACCGCATTCTTTTCCAAAAATATATACCACATTTATTCCCAGTAAAAGTTTTTCTAAACTTTAACCCATAAAAAAAAATTTCCAATTTGATTACGCAAACGTCGAAATTTTATTCTTACAAAAATATTTTATTAAAAATATCCTGTAACAAATTTATTGTCACAAGCAAAGATGTCCTTGCTTTTGCCCCCTTTTATTTTATAACCACTCACTACCCACCATCTACATTCGAGTATATATTATCATCTACTATCAATCATAATAAAATTCCATGCTACCCGGTAAAAAACGACCACCTAAGGCAACAGGTAGCAAGTTAATTTGTCACTGAATATGCACAAAACTGTTTACCATACGATTATTGCTGATACGAATCAATTTTCACCCCTGTTTCTAACCCCATTTGAATATGTTCACACACGATAAATTATTCAAATGCCTACCTCTAATGGTAGGCAATTTTTTACATCCCCTCGAATTGGCTCTGAACTCGCATTGTTCAGGTGTGAAGAGTAACCACTTGAAATGAATTTTATTTAAATTTCACGGCACTGCAAACAGGCCACTTGAAAATGTGAATAATAAAAAAAATTTCGGTTGACGACTAATCAATGCGAATGTACGGACGCGAACGCAAATAAGAGGGTCTCAATTACGTGTTCGTCTTCTAAGGGTGTTCAGTCGGAAAAGGGTTTCACCAGGTAAGGTATACAGAGTCACTTCATCAAACATTTAAATTACATACCAAACCGATTATTGGGCCGGATGCATATTACAGGCTTATTAATTCAGTGATATTTAAATTATCGCTATTGGTGGATTGGGGTTGTTTTTTTTTTAATTTTTTTATTTTGGTTTCGTTTTTTAAAATGATATTCATCGAAAAAAAATTTTAGGGTTGATATAAATTGTTACCATCAAAAGTGAAAGGGTTCATTTGATATTCAAAGGGTGAACGTTAGTTTTTAAATACTTCTCCTCTATTATGTAGATTAATTGGAGTTAATAATGCATTCAAAAAAAAATAATATACTGCTTGTTTATGGATGGAATTGATTGGGTGTTATTATCTTGTTTATTTTTTTGTTGTTGTAAATTGACAATGATAAAGAAAAATTTTTAACAAATTAGTTATGCGCACAGGTTGTCCCATCTTTTTAAAATGGAGTTGTTAGAATTAAGAATTCATTTTTAAATGATTAAATATTAGAAAAATGATGTGGGATGTGAGAAGATATTTTTTTTTGTAAATATTGTATTTATAAAAAAAATCCATTTAGACAAAAAAAGCGATTAAATTTGGCAAAATTAATTTCCAAATTTGATCGTGGTTAGACCGCCATTTTTTATTTTACACTCCGCCATTTTAATTATGAATATTCAACTACATTCTGCATGCGCGCCATCTAGTGGTAATTACCAACACCGATTTAATTTTTTTTTGTCGCGAGTATTTTGTTCTTGCACTCTTTTTGCTGTGATGTTTTTGTACACTTTTTGTTGTTATGAGGTTTTTTTGTTTCTTATTTTTACTGTGATTTTTTTTTTACTGAATATATTCTTAGTTTGGGTATATTTTTTTTGCATATTTTTTGATTTTTTTATGAGAGTTTTTTTTGCATAATTTATTGGAAATTCTCTTTTCATTTTGATTTTTTGCATATTTTTTTGATGTTTTTAGGCTTTTTTCATATTTTTTGGGGTTGTGAGGTTCTTTAGCATTTTTCTTTTGCTGTGCACTTTTTTTTATATTTTTTTTTCAATAGGGTTTCTCTTTATTTAATTATTTTTGTTGTGTGTTTTTGTAAAGTTGTTCTGCTTTGAAAATTTTTACCTTATATTTTTGTTTTGAGGTTTTCGCACACTTTTTACTTTTTGTTGTTGTGAGGTTGCTGTACCTTATTTTTACTGTGGTTTTTTTAATACTAAATATATTCTTAATTTGGCTATTTTTTTGCATATTTTTTGATGTGAGTTTTTTTTTTGCATAATTTATTGGAAATTCTTTTTTCATTTGGATTTTTGCATATTTTCTGGTGTTTTGAGACTTTTTGTATATTTTTTTGCTGTTGTGAGGTTCTATCTAAACGTTTTTGCTGTGCGCTTTAGTAAAGTTTTTTTTTGATTTGGAATTTTTTTAGCTGATATTTTTGTTGTGAGGTTGCTGTAGCTTGTTTTTTGTGTGGCTTTTTTTTTTACTGAATATATACTTGGTTTGGGCTTTTTATTTGAATATTTGTTGATGTTGTTGAGAGGTTTCTTTTTGGGTATTTTTTGATGTTGTTATAAGGTTTTTCTTTGAGTAATTTTGTTCAGAATTTATTGCAAAACGTAACTCATAACTTTAATTGATTAAATACTATTCTCAGCAAATTAGTGCCAATTTAATAAAGTTAAAAAAAAGATTTGGAAAAATTTTGTTTTATAATAAATTATTTTCGCAATACAAAAAATCAATTTTTTTTATAAAAATATTCTCATTTTTTTCTGAAATGTAAAATTGTTTGTAAAATAAATACGTTTTTACCAAAAAAAATTTAGTTTTTACCAAATAAATATTATTTTTAATATAATTTTTTGTAAAAAGAACTCACACTGATTATTTCTGCATCTAAAAACAAATTTTATGAAATGTGCACGAAATATTTAGATTTATTTGAATTTTTTTTGTTTAATAATATATTAAAATTATTTAATTGTAGTGAAAATATTTAAAAAATTTGTCAAATTAAAAAATCCATACAACTGTATTGTAAAAAATTTTTTTGTAACTATTCATCTAGAAATTTTTAATAGAAATTCATTATTTATCTTGTAGCAAATTTTTGTTTTGTAAATAATTCTAACAATAAAATAAAAGTGAACATAAATTTAGGATTTAATAAAACCTAAGCGGCAAAGTTCAATTATTGTTGGGAAAGAAAATCGCATAAATAACGTAATTTCTATCCATCCCAGAAAAAAATAAAATAAAGAAAAAATACACACAAAAAAAGCTGTACAGGATTAAAAACCATAAAACCCGATTTAAATGCTAAAAAGTTAATTTAAAATTATCTCTTGGTTATGGACACCACCGCCATTTGCCATTTACCATCACATTTGCCACAGTGTTGTACTACGATCCGCTTATCCTTTTTATATTTGTACCTCGAAAAATTACTGAACAAATTAAGGACATCTGCGCTTTCCAAAAGTAACGATTCTTTTCAATATTTTTCTCTTCAATTTGCCCTTTTTACTACAATATACTTCGTATTATTATGTACCACTTTGGTATTCTCGTCAGCGTTTAACATACACACACTCTGCCGGCAATCTCCATAACTAAGGGCACTCATATTTACATGAATTTCCATTGCAAAAGAGTGCATTTCAAATTATTACACATCGTACAATAGCTGCAATATAATCATGAACCCATAATTTATCAATTTGGATCGGTGATTATTGTTAGGATGTTATTTTTTTTCAAGCTATATTTTGGCGTTTTTATGATTTTTGCCTTAATCACGAAATTTCATTTTGTTTCTATTTTCTTGTTATTGTATGCATGTTGTCTCTTTCGTTTAAGTAAAAAATAATATTCATAAAAACTTTAAAGAAAAAAAATAAAACAGTCCCACTTATAGGGTTAGTTGAATGCATCATTTTTATGGCGGCCTTATAGGATGATCTATAATGGAGAGAAAAAAAATCAAAACTACAAAATCACGATGGTTGTTGGTTGGCTGGTAGTAGTCAAATTTGAAACGCTCAGGGGGAAATGCAAAAAATCAACTCTCGCCAAAAGTAGCAGCAGGGCACTCACTCTAGTAGAAAAAAAAACCCTGTAAGGGGTTCCAATTCTGCACACACCCTTCCTAGCCGGGCTGATCATTGGCATTTGGCATCGTACATAAATTTAAAATACAAATTTTTTGATAATATAACAACCGCTGGTGTTTTCTTTCTCCTCGTTTTTATCGCGTTGACTTTGTTAAAGAGAATTTTTAAAAAAAAATTCCCTCCTGTCTGCATTTTAACTATGCGCGTTATTTTTTTTTTCTGTCTACAGCCTTTCATAGACTGGAAGGGTAGTTTTTAAGGGTTAAATTTGATTGGCTCGTGTTTTTCACTGATTTTCATATGCTTGCGTTATTGCTTATTGCTATGATGTTTTTCCTGATAAGAATATCCTTTTTCGTATGTAAAAATTGCATAACAAAAAAAAAACGCCGAAGGGTGGATGCATTTAATTCGTAGAACTCTACATGCACGTATAATGACGCATTTTTCTTTATGAGAAATGAAATGCATTTTAAAGAATATTATCAAAGGATAAGGGATGAGGACACAAACTGTGGTAACATTTTTCTCGCTGATTGACTCAATTGCAATGAGAAATGGCGGCAGGGGGCTGTCAAAAATAATTGCAATTTTCTCAAATCATTTTTGACTCTTATGACTTTTACAATTTTCCTATTAATTTACTTCAAGAAAATATAATTCTTTTGTGAGATTATATGTTGTATGAGAATGTTGAAAAAGAAAGGTTAGAGAGAATAAAAATACCTGGAAAAAGTAGGTCATGTCCAAGCTGGTTTGGCTTCCAACGTGATTCGGTCGTAGTTATCGAAGCTTCTTTGTTTTTATCGCTTCGCCCTTTAATTTAAAAAAGATAAAAATTATTGATTATGATTATAGGCGATTTTCTAGGAAAAACAATAAATTTTCTAAAATTATTTATAATTTACTCACTTTTTAAATTATTTTCATAATCAACTCCATTGATTGCTGTCAGCCATTGTTTATGTCCGTCATTTTTCGGACGCCATTTTTTGCAGTGTATGCAAATTTCAGGTTGTAATTTTTTAAAGTTTTCTATAATCAAATCAACGTAAATAATAATAACAAAGTAACTAAAAACAAAATTTTAAATATTTCGAATTTTGAATTTTAAAATGGCTTCTTAGTTTTTTTTTAAAAGAAACTTTGGATCTAGCCCACTTTCATGTTGGGGATAAAAAAAATGATTAGCTAACAAAACAACATTTCGATATGTATTGGATTTTATACGAAGTAGAATCACAGTAGCGTGTGGCAGTCGTCCTAGTTTAAAGTGAAAAATCTCGATTCCAAAATTAAGAATTGTTTAAATTTGAAATTCAAAATGGCTTCTGACCTAATTCTAAGTGGCTTCTGACCTAATTCTAAGTGGCTTCTGACCTAATTCAAAATGACTTCTGACCTAATTCAAAATGAGATCTGACCTAATTCAAAGTGGCTTCTGACCTCATTCGAAATGGCTTCTGATGTAATTTTAAATGGATTATGACCTAATTAAGAATGGCTTCTGATCTAGTTGAAAATGGCTTCTGCCTAATTCAAAATGACTTCTGACCTAATTCAAAATGAGATCTGACCTAATTCAAAGTGGCTTCTGACCTCATTCGAAATGGCTTCTGATGTAATTTAAAATGGATTATGACCTAATTAAGAATGGCTTCTGATATAGTTGAAAATGGCTTCTGACCTAATTTAAAATGGCTCTGATCTAATTGAAAAGGGCTTCTGACGTAATTCAAAATAGTTTCTGACCTAATTAGAACTGACGTCTGACCTATTTGAAAATGGCTTCTGGCCTAATTCGAAATGGCTTCAGCCCTAATTCGAAATGGCTTCAGGCCTAATTCGAAATGGCGTCTGACCTAATTCAAAATAGCTTCTGAACTAATTTAAATTGGCTTCTGATCTAATTCAAAATGACTTGTGGTGTAATTCAAAATGGCTTCTGACCTAATTTAAAATGGCTTCTGACCTAATTTAAAATGGCTTTAAATGTCATATTAAAATCGTATAATAATATGAGACCCCCCTCCCCTTCCCCTCCATAAAAAAAATAAAATTTAACTAAAAGTTAAACTTTTTAATAATAATGGGGAAAAAAACAGTAAAAGTGAAATTTTGAAAATATTTTCGCTTTTAAAAAAAATTACTAAAAATTAATTGAGCATACCACGACGGGTAATAATATTAATATTAATCGAAATTTTTGACATTATATATGATGAATTAAAAGAGAAAAAGTGGCAACAAGAAATTAGCACACCCGAATGGGTGGATGAGTTTTTTTTAGCAACAGCATAAGTAACATAAAATAGCCGATTACACAATAAACTAGTTAGGGTGGTAAACGAGAATCAATCATACAGTTTGGATAGCCCAAAGGATGGGTAAAGGCAACAGTAACACTACTTCCAATTTATTCTTCACTATCAGTAATAATAAAAAAATAATTTATTGGATATTTAACCCTTATTTGTTGTCCGATAATCACAAATCGCCATCAATTGGCATCCAATAATAGAATAGCGAATAAGTGAAATATGAATGTGGGTAGTTGCATACTGCATACCTCTTATACAATATATTTGAAAATTTGATATGTTAAGGGTTGAAACCGGATGGCTAAATGGTGTTCGCAGTCAGTCTTCGGATATTCTAATATTCTTAGGAAGCCAACTGCTTGGATAATAGTTGACACTTGGACATAATTCTTATTGAAATTATGACTGCATGTTAGTTGTATGATGAATAAAGGGGGTTGGTTGTTCGCACTACTATGTAGTAATCAATCATGTAATTTTCAAATTTGATTTTTTTTGGCTGTCTTTAGAATTTTTCTCTTTGTTTAGGAACTATTACCCACCTTCGCCAGCATTCTTAAAAAGTCGCTTGTTTATCTTTTGTATAACATTTCAGATTTAAAAGTGTGTCCTGGCGTACACCCCTTTTAGGTTGTTTTTTTTTTTAAAAGGGAGGAATTTTTTTTGTTATGAATCTTAATATTATTAATATAATTAATCTAATTTAATGAAGAGTAATTTTTTAAGCGTAGGACTAAAGGAGGTGGTGGAACTCTGAAAATACAATTTTGGCTTTTTTAAAAATTAAGTTCTGAGAGGATTTTTCTGTTAATGTTTGTTAATTGCTATTGACTTAATATATTGAAGTAAAGTTTTTTTTAAATGGAAAAAAGTAAAGGAAGTAAATTTTAATGGAAAAAGTACAGTACGAAGTGTTGGTTAGTCAAAATGGCAATCAGTTCCAGTTCGCGGCGAAACTGATGGTAATTCTCAGCGCGCAGCAACAAAGCCTGTTAGCCCGAGTACACGGCAAAAATGTCGGTCAGACCCAGTGCAAGGCGAGAATGACAGTCAGCTCTAGTATAAGGCACAAATACAGACAGTCCTGGTACATGGCGAAAATGTCTATCAATTCTAGTAAAGGGCGAAAATGCCTGTCATTGCCAGTGTACGGTGAAAATATCAGTCAATTCCAGTACATAGCCAAAATAACGGTCAGTCCCAGAATACGGCGAAAATTCCGGTCGGTTCCAGTACACGGCGAATAAGGCCGTTAGCCCTAGTACACGGCAGAGTGCCGATTAGTCATAGAGCACAGCGAAAATGCCGCTCACTTCAAGTTCGCAGTGAAAATAATGGTCAAATTGTTTGTGGCAAAAATGCCTGTTAGTCACAGTACACGGCGAACATACCGGTCAGTTTAAGTTCGCGGCGAAAATAATGGTCAGTTCCAGTTTGCGGCGAAAATACCTGTTAGTCCACAGTACACGGCGTACATAGCGATCAGTCCTAGTACATGATGAAAATGCCGGTCAATTCAATTTCGCGGCGAAAATAATGGTCAATTTGTTTGCGGCGAAAATACCTGTTAGTCACAGTATACGGCAAAAATACCGGTCAGTTCGAGTTCGCGGCGACAATAATGGTCAATTCCAGTTTGCGGCGAAAATACCGCTCAGTCATAGTACATATATGGCGAAAATGGCGTTTAGTCCCAGTGCACGGCGAAAATATCAGTCAGTTCCAGTTCGTGGAGAAAATACCCAAAAAAATGAAAAATTTGATTCCAAACGCAATTGGAAAAATTAAATTCACGATTAGTTCCAGTAGTTCGACTTTTCTTTCACTTTTAATTCTCAGACATTTGATTCGTCCGGTTCGGATTTGAAAAGTACGGCGAAAAGTTGAAATGTAATTTGCTTACTGCTCTTAATATTATCAATAATTGAGAGGCGGTTGGATATATTATGAATTTTTTAAAGAAATAAATTCTTACGACCAAACGAGTGTCAAAAAATATTATTTTTTTCTTTTGATGAAATCTGATCAGATCTTATTTTTACTGATATAAACAGTGGTGATAGTCAAATAATTGCTAATTAAATCGAATTTCAATTCAAAAAGACTGCAGCCTCAGTCAATAATTACAAAATCTCTTTTTATTAAGAATGGCAAAAAATGTTCTTTTTTTGTAAATATTTTATGACTCCCCCATCCGTAAACAGCTACTGCAACAACGAAACTCTTTAAATTGAATCCGAACAGCCACAAAATCGAATTTAAATAGTAAAATAAAATAGAAAAAAAAATTTTAAGGGTAGAAAAATGGAAAGTAATTTTTTTCTATCATGACAACGATTGAACATTGTCCATTTTTATGTTATTTTCTCATTAATTTATTTTGTTATTGTACACGGATGAATCCACTTTAGTCGTTATTGTGGGGTAAAGGGGATGGGAAAATCATTCTTGACTTAACTTGAATTGCGTTTGAATTTTCGTTGACCATCACATCATCGGTTAGTTTTCTGTGTATATCCAGACCAACTCCATCGAATCTGGCCTGTGGGAGCTGGCGTGCAATCCTGTGGACATGTTGATAAGCCCAATATATCCATTCAACTGGAAGATTGAATAAAATTTGCGTTCTTGAGATATAGTCGAGTTAACCTCTTCTGCTTCGTCCACTTGCTCTTCACATTATCAACTTAAGATACACAACAACATATTGTACGCCAGATACACACTGGTTGCTGGTTTCTATTATAGCATTTTTTTTCTTTCTTCTCGTCAATATTTTATTTATTTGGCGGCTGTTTTTTTTCCTATTTGACTTCAATTTTTCATTTGTGATATACGCCCTTTTTGGTACTGCTAAAATCTGGTTTACTTTTTACTAACCAGATACGAAGGAGTCGTCCTTTCTTCCCCACATAAAAACCTTTTTTCTTCATCGGATATTGAATGTCAAAACATCGATATGTGCATACAAAAAGCATAAAGAAAGAATAGAAAAAAAGGCAAAAAGGTTTTGGGATAGGAGAAAGTAGGGGGTGAATATCCATCATCACCACTGCCACCACCACTCTTGAATTTCTATTCATTTGGTTGAGCACGGACATATGGAAAGCGGCTATCTGAAAAGATTCAATTCCGCTTACTGGCTGCTCACCCAAACAATTCTGATTCGGAACTCCCTCTAGAATCATCCTCTAGTCTTAAAAATCAAATCATGGGGTTGAATAAAAATGTGCGTTTATTTAAAAAGCTGGGACAAAATCAAAGTGGACTCTTCTATAACAATTTTTTTTTTGGTTTATTCTCTTTTGGATGGTAAAGAAAAACTTTGCTTAAATAGAAGGACGGAAGACACTTTACTCTATTCCGTCGATAAACGTTCGTTCTCTTGAAGAAAAAAAAATCATCAAAGGAATGGAAATTCATTTAACGATAACTACCAACCCCTCTAAAATTCAATTAATTTTTAATGCTTTTATATAAAAAAAAATGTGCCTTCTGTTTTCATTTGTTTTGCTCACGTATATATTCTTGCAGATGATTTGGATAGTAATGATGAGGAGTTTAGTGACCGGGGTGAATCCTTTACGCCACCAACGGTGGTTGGAGGAAGTGTAGGAATTGTAGATCGTAAAGGAGACTATGATGGTACGACTGGGCAGATATTAAATCTAACACAAGATATGGTGACGAAACGTTCAACATCACCAGTTGTGACTTCACCGTCTCCTACGCGCAGTAAATTCCGATCGCAGAAAGATGCCCAAGAACGTCTGCATGGTCGATCATCATATAATCGGCATCGATATCAGTCGCATCAGTTGGAACAGCAGCGCAAAGACCTTTTACCGGAGTTTCAGCAACCAAAGCCGCCATACGACGATGAAATTGGCGATGAAAAGGATTGGAAGACACCACCTTCCATTCAGAATAGTCGCCATCATTCTCAACAACACTCAACACATTATCAGTATCAGGATATCCAAAACCAATCGTCACCAAATTTAAGTGCGACACTTGCCGCACTACGAAATCCACTTGGACCGCTTTTGCTGCAGAATCAACTGAGTTTTGGTACGCTGAGTCCTCAGGATATCCAACAAGTACTGCAGGTGCAACTTCAGAACTATTTGGAATTAATGCGCAGCTCAACACCTAATCAAGATCATCTTAGCAATCTCATGTCGCCTGAACTGAATACCAATTCGCATGCGTCTACCACGCAGTTTATTCTGCAAAACTCACTGCAAGCGATGGCGCAAGTCGCCCAGCAGCAATTTCAAACGCTACAAAAACAGCAGCACATGAAAGGCCAAATGTCGTCAACACCTCTCGGGGGCTCGCCTCTGCGAAGTCCTTCGTTGAGTCCTTGCAGCAATTCCACACCACAACCTCTTTTGGGTAGCAGACAACAAACCACACCGCCGAACTCGACAAATATGAGCGTTGGTGGTATGCTGACACCCACGACGCCGGGAACACACACGCCACAAATGTCGAAACACATTTCAATGCCGCGCAATATGGAGCCATCGCCAGAGGAGACGACTGACCTCGAAGAATTGGAACAATTTGCCAAAACGTTCAAACAGCGGCGCATCAAGCTCGGTTTCACTCAGGGTGACGTTGGTCTGGCCATGGGTAAACTGTACGGAAACGATTTCTCACAAACAACAATATCACGGTTCGAAGCGTTGAATCTCAGCTTCAAAAATATGTGCAAACTGAAGCCACTGCTCCAAAAATGGCTCGAGGACGCTGATACGAGTATTTCGAAGCCTGGTGGGTAAGTTAATTTTTTGTGATGGCATTCCACCAAGAAGAAAAAAAAACATATATTGGGGAATATCGTCACTCAGACATTTTTCAAAAACTTTTTCTTTTTTTTAAAAATAAAGATCAAACGATTTTTATTAATTTTTTGTTTTATTTTCTTTTCTGGATTAGTATTTATGGCTCAAGTGTATTATCGAACCCGTTAACTACACCCGAAACGATCGGTCGCCGAAGAAAGAAGCGCACATCAATAGAGACAACTGTGCGTGGAGCTCTTGAGAAAGCGTTTTTAATAAATCCGAAGCCAACCAGCGAGGAGATAACGAATCTGGCGGATCAGCTGTGCATGGAAAAGGAGGTGGTGAGAGTTTGGTTCTGCAATCGACGGCAAAAGGAGAAGCGAATCAATCCGCCTGGAACGCTTGATAGTCCGACGAGCATTGGCAGTAGTAGTGCTAATCTGTTCTGTTTACCATCGCTGGGTAATGGTATCGGTGGTGGAGGTGGGAGTGGAGGAAATGGTAATGGACCAGCAGGTATTAACGACTCAATTGGTAGCGGAATATGTGCTCTAAACATGTCCAGTAATTCAGTAAACGATCTATCATCACCCCATCACCACTACAGTCGACTGCCGCCGATCAAACACGAATGACCCTCACCATGGTGTATCAACGAGTACACACCGAATTTTTTAACGTCCGTAAACATCAACCAACATCACCATCGTCTCGATCACATTCCTACTACCACCGAGTTCGCTAGTAATGGACAACATCCTCCATCAAACACACACGTCCATTTGCAGTCGCACCTTAATTCACAGCTAAACTCACGTGAACATCAACCACCCCCACCGTCATCTTCAGCATCATCATCACTACAACCACCACCATTACCGCCGCCATCAACGATACTACAAACACCACATCTACCACCACCCCTACCACCTCCTAACCAATTGCAATTACCGCCATTGCAATCCTCACAATCTCAACTGAATATGCACATGCGTTTTATGGAATAAAAACCAAAAAAAAAAAAAAAAAAAAACACAAAAGCGAAGAAAAAACATTAGCGCTGTAAAATAAAAACAAAACAAAATATTCAGAATAAATTTAGTATTAAAAAAAAAAAACTTTAAAAAAAATTGATTATCAAAAAAAAAATGGATTTTTAAAAAAGGAAGAACAATAAAAACAACATAAAAAAATAGTTTATTGTAAATCAGTAACTGCAACAAAATGGATTTAAGAACAGTTTTAAGTAAAAATAAAAAAAATAAAAAATAAAGTAAAAATAAAAAAAAACTTTATTTTGATTTTCAATAAAAAAATGAGAAAAATTATTTTTTTATTTAACAGAAATTTTTTTTCAAAATTAACAGAATAAAATTTGAAAAATTTCATCTTGAAAAAATAGTTTTTAATATTTAAAAAAAAAAACTGATTTTTATATTAGCAATGAAGTTTGTTTTATTTTTTATTGCATCTGTGTTTTTTTTTATGAATTAATAAGAAAATGTTCAAATTAAAATGTAAAATCTTAAAAAGTTTTATATGCAAAATTAAACCATAAAAAAATTGCAAAAAAAGTTAACATTTTCTTAAAAGAAATTGTTTTTTTTTTTTAAATGGCGCACAATTTCTTTTAAATAAAATTTAATGAAATTTAGAAGCAAAACATAAAAATATTTTTATTACAAATACACAAAAAAAAAATTGAAATGTCAAAAAATTTGACCAAAATAATTTTTTTTTATAGGGAAAACTGTTTTTACTATAATTGGTAAAAAAAAAATCAAATAAACTATAACGAATTTATATATATATATAATTAATTAAAAAGGAAATTAACAAAATATATCGTTTAGTATTTATAGAAGTTTTAAAAAAAAAATTAAAAAAAAACCATTATAATCGTAGATAAATAAAATAATTAATTAAAGAAAAAAAGGGTAAATAAAATGAAGAAAAATTTTTTTTTTAAAAAAAGATGGCGGTTTTGGTGTATTCTTCTTTTATTGAGTTATATGCAAACGGTATGAAGATGTCGCTGTGTTACGGTGAGAAGAAAAAATGGCACAAAAAAAGCTCCTCAGAAGAGAAAAGATTGAGAAAAATTCAAAAAGATGAATTTATTGAAAAAAAAAATAAAAAACTATCAGCTTATTGATCATTAGAAATAAAAACAAAAATAAAAAGTAAAATTAAAATAATAAATAAAAACCAAAATATCCATTATATTCTTCTGCCTGTTTTGTACATAGATAATAAATAAATAATATTACACACATATTTAATGATAAATTGGATGAATAATAAAAAAAAAAACCAGTTAAAAAAAATGTATACGAATTTTAATTAGAGAGAAGAAAATATTTAATAAAAATAAATCGAAAATTATAACCTTAAAAACTTATATTAATACTAAAAATACACACACTCAAACAAAACAACAACAACAACAAAAAGAAAAAATGAAAATAAAAAAAATATTTTAGGGGAAAAAATAGTAAATTTTTTTCTCATTTTAAATTTGTACGAGTGCAGAGAGCTTTTTAGGCGGAGAGCTTTCGTGTTACTCTTGTCAGTCAACTGATCAAGATCAAGTGCGGTAAATGTTGATCAGAAACAAAAAGATATTGCCAGCAACATGTTGCGAATATCACCACCGGTAAGTAAATTTATTGCCAGAAGTTGAATTTTGGTGTCTGTTTGGGTTTTTTTACATATCATCGCATGAAAAAATGTGAATTTTTAATTAATTTTTTTTTTAAATTATTTTTTAGTTTTCATTGGTGGTTTTTAATGTTGTCCATTTTTTTTTGATAATAAAAAACGTTTTTTATTGGTGGTATTTTTCTTACTATAATTTTTTGAAATTAATCAATTGGAAATTTTTTTAATTTGAATTTTTCTTTTATACTAATTTCGATTTGTCTTAAATTACAAAAACAAAAAGATTTTCTTCTTTTTTTCTTCTTCAAATAAATAAGACATAAACAATACCAGAAATTATATATAAAAAGAAAAAAAATTATTTATATTCGTCCAAAATTTTCGAAGTAAATTTCATAAAAAATCATATCAAAATATTATATAATATTTATACACATATATAAATATAGAGTAAAAAAAAAACATTTAAAAAAATTAAATGAAAATATTAAAAGAAAAAATAATAAGTAAACTTGAAAAAAAAGTAATTTTTTGAATGATTGTATTTATTGTTGTAGACAAACAAACAAACAAAAAAATGATGCTAATTAAATTTTACTCTATTTAATCATTTATTTTTAATTAAAAATAGTTTAAAAATAATAAACGAGTACGTGTAGATTTGATAAGAAATAAACTTAAAAACAAAATAATAATGTGTGGGTGTGTGTGTGTATCGTTGTTGATGGTGTGTCCTGTTTAAAATCAGCACAGACTCCTCCTTATTAAAAAATGGACTCGAAAAATAATTAAAATGATGAAAAACAAGCAGAGGGGAGGAGGAGGCAGGGGTATTTTATAAAATTGAAATAAAAAAATTATTTAAAAAAAAAAATACCCAATCGTATTTATACTAAAGACTTAAATAAATAAGTAAGCTTATTTTTAGTAAAAGAGAAAAGTAACTACAAAAAAATCAGAAAGAATATTTGAATTCAATTCCTTTGAGGTAATTTAAAAAAAAGGAAAGAAAAAAACTTTTTGGAAAAAAATTGATAGAATTTTTTAAATATATTTACTATTTTTTTTTCTTTATATTTTTTTTTATTTTATAGCAATTATTTCCATAAAATGAATTGGACTTAAGTTTATGATTTTTTATTTTATTTATTTTTTTTGTAATTGTAAATTCGCAATAAAAAAATATGTGAAGAAAAGAAATTTATTTTTAAGCTAAACAATATTTTATAAATAAATAAAAATGAATAATTGAGCAAGTAAAAAAAAAAAATCATACTACACTAAAAACTAATATCAATAAACTCGAGTGAGTAGTAAACTAAAATGAAAACGAATTTATTTTATTAATTATTTTTTAATTGTAAAAAAATAGTATTTAAAGAAAAAAAATGAAAAAAACTGTATTGAATTTATATTTTTTATTAATTTTTAGTTTAAAAAACAAAAGTTGAAGGAAAAGATATGACAAGAAGAGAATATTTTATAAGAATACTAAAATAAATTATAAATAAATGAAAAATTAATTTAAATACATACACACAAAGGAAAAAAAACGAATTATAAAAAAAATTGAAATGTTTTATTTTAATTAAATGATAATATCGGAAATAAAATGAAATTGTATAAGTAAAAATAATATTTGAGAAATTTTATTTAACGAGAAGGGAAGAAGGACTCTATTTTCATAAAAGGTTATTATTATTATTGTTAGATTTTCGGACTTTTATAGTGTGTTCAATTTGTTTACTTTCAAGGGAATTTTTTTCTTATTTCCCCCTTTCAGACTGCTTAAATTGCACAACCCCCAACACGTCGGCGTTAAATTCTGAGCTCTTGATTTGGAGTTATCAAAAAATACCAAATGGAAATTTTTTCGCTATAAACAAAATTTTTCAGTCGAAATTTTTGCAGGAAAAATTTATCAGTAAATTTATTTTTCCAGTAACACTTCTAGTGTGTAAAAATTTGTTTAATCCAAATATTTTTGTCCGAATTTTTTTAGTCCAAATATTTTTGTCCGTATTTTTTGCAAAATTTTTGGTAAAAAATTTTTAGTTCAGATTTTTTCAACAGAATTTTTCAGTCCAGATTTTTTCAATGAAAATTCTTTCAATTCGAAATTTTTTAGTCCAAATTTTTATAGTAAAAATTCTTCAGTAAAATTTTCGTCTAAAAATTTCAATCCAAATTTTTTTTAGTAAAATTTCTTTCAGTAAAATTTTTTTCCTTAAAAATTTGTTTAGTCCAAATTTTTGCAGTAAGAATGTTTTTAGTCCAAATTTTTTCAGTAAATTTTTTTCGATAAAACTGCAAAATTTTCGATAAAAAATGTTAGTCCAAATTGTTTAAACAAAATTATGTTTAGTCCAAATATTTTCAGTGCAATTTTTTTGTGTAAAATTTTTTTCCATAAAAATTTGTAAGTCCAAATTTTTTGTTTAAAAATTTCTCAGTCCAAATTTGTTCAGTAAAAATACTTTTGATCCAAAATTCTTTAGTTCCAAATTTGTGCAGTAAATCTTCAAATAATTTACAGGAAACAATTTTTCAGTCTATATTTTTTTAGGCGAAATTTTTTATAGTAAAAGTTTCAGTAAAATTTTTCAGTCCAAATTTGTTCGGTGAAATTTTGTTAACCTAAAATTTTTGTCGCTAATTTTTTTAAGAAAATTTTTTTATTTAAATCACGTACAAATTTTTTATTCTAAATTTGTTACAGTAAAAATTTTTCAGTCCAAATTAATTTTTTACAACAAAAATCTTTTTCAGTCCAAATTAATTTTTTACAGTCCAAATTTTCTACAGTAAAATATTTTTAGTCCAAATTTTTTGACTAAAAATTCATTCAGTACAAATTTTTCATTATAAATTGTTTACAGAAAAAATGTCTCAGTCGAAATGTGTTCAGTAAAAATTCTTTCAATCCAAATTTTTTACAGTTAAAAACTTTTTAGCCCAAATTATTTACAATAAAATTTTTTCAATCCAAATTTTTTGACTAAAAATTCTTTTAGTCCAAAATGTTCTCACCAAACATTTTTCCACTAACAGTTTTCTTTTGGATTATTTTTTTCAGTAAAAATTTTTCACAAAATGTTACTTTTACCAAAAACAGAAATTTTAACAGAAATTTAAGAGAAAAAAAAATAATAGAAAAAATGTTTCTCAATTGAAAATAATCATGTCTAAATGTCATCCATTTGCAGCTTAATTTATTGAAATTTTTATTTTTCTATTACATGCCATAAAATCCTGATTGTTTCTTAGTCCGTAACATAATCTTCAGAAAGGATACGGAATGGCAACACATGCGACAACATTTTGAATGTAATTTTTTTCTCTATCCTCGACACTGATTTCTTCTTCTCCACTTATTTATTGATGTCAACAATAACTTTATACTGTGTACAAGAATAAGGACAAGAATAAATCGGATGGCTGACAGTTTATAACTCATAGTTTTGACGACAACTACTCCAATAAGGAACCCTCCAAATTGCCATGTCGAAACCCTTTTTCATCGAGTATATTTTCTTTTTTTAAAAAAAGGCCTATCCAAAAATTGTTTTTTGTAAAAAGAAAATGTTTGTCTATAATAATCATAACTAGAATTGTTGTGTACCAAGTGAAGCGAGGCGTAAAGGACTTACAAAAGTAATAAGGGTGCTAACATACCACCAGTTAACAGTTTAAGGTTAAAACAACAGAGTCCGACTATAATTCAATTGTCGTCACATTGTACTGACGTTTATTTATGAATGAATCGAGATGGAGGGTAGGAGGAAGACACCGTTTGCCAGAAACGAAAATGACATTGGTCACTGCTCCTATGACGGGTACGCACGAGTATTAGTCCCTTTGGAAAAACTTCTAAAGGACATTTTTAGTAAGAAGTCATCCAGCCAACCTGTTACCCCAGCACTTGTACTTTTACCTTCCGGGAATATGAAAATGACGGCGTATCAGTATTTTCAGCTTCTTTTTTCTAAACAACAACAGTTCATTGTTTAGTGACCAGCAATCAAAGGAAGGACTCTATTTAAGGAAAAAAATTTAGTTTCGCTATTTGGTAAGGACATGTGAGAGGGTCTGTTCCTCATTTTTTGAGCAAATCATTTGCGATTGGAATACTTCCACTTTTAACAATTGCTCTGATATAATTTTTTTGTTGTTGTTAAAATTTTTTTTATTCCTTTAATAGTTAAATCGAAATAATAATAGTAAACAAAATAGAAGCCATATTGTTGGTGGAGTAGAAAAATACGGAAAAAAAACTCAAATAATCAGCAAGCAGTTCAGATTGTTATCGGAAGGAAAGGATTGTGATTATGATTATTAGGTGAGTCCTTGAATTTTGAATTTTCGTTGGCAAACTTCTAATTCCGTAAATCCCCTCATGGTACTTTAAGGGTGGTTGCCAGAGATTGGAAAGTGGTTTTTTGGGTGGTATTAAAACTACCCACTTGAGTCCGTGTACCCTTTTGCACCCACGATGAAGCCAAAATGCCTATTCAGATAACGACTCTCGTGTGTGTTTGTATTTTTTTGTATTTTTGTGTATTGTGTAAGCAATCAAAATATTTGCAATCCGATGAATGAAAATCTCTAAGGCCCATACACAGCCAGTTGAAGTGAATTGAGCTTTGGCACGCGTGCCTCTGGCGATAATAACATCCGTAAAGGAAATGGAGTTAACTGACGACCATCAATATACCCGTTTCTCCTTCCACCTCTCTCCGATTCTAAACATTATCGTAATTTTTTTTTAGCTCCTAAAGGATACCAATTACTTTTTCCTAGATGGTTGGTGTTCAGCATTTCTCTAGCCGTCACCACTGTCATCGTGTGTCGTTCTATTCTGCCAACCTCGTTATTCTGGTCGTTATCCTTTCCCGTTCGTATCACACAAATCGTTATTACATGGTAAATAGCCTAATAAAAAGAAGGGGTTGTGAAATTAAAATGTCCTCAACCAAAGCACGAGCCAAAAAAAATATACAACAATTTTTTTTTCTGTCAAACAAAAGCATCCGCCGGAATAGGGTGTACCAGGAAGTAAGAGGAAGTTCTCGAGCACATATGAGAAAAGTGAAAGTAAAAAAACAACAAAAATGATCGAACAAATCCACCCTTTTTATTTACTTTTTTTTTTTTTTGGTAATTTTGCACTATAAAATTTTAAACTTCAATTAATGTTTTTTCAATTTTTTAGATTAAAAAATTTTTTTTTCTATAAATTCAATATGAAAATTACTGAATTCAATTAAAATTAAAGGTGGAACTGGACAGGCGTTTAAGATTATTATCAGCAATTTTTTTTTCAAATCCACAAAGAACAATAAGAACTAAAAATTTAAGGGCCACAAAAATTTACAAAAAATATTAGGAACTAGAAATTTTAAAGCCTCGAAAACTTTCAAAAAAAACATTAAGAATTAAAAATTTTAGGGTCTCAAAAATATTCAAAAAATATTAGGAACTGAAAATTGTTCCTAAACAGAAAAGGGCAATTACCCTTGTACTCAGGATAATTGCCTTTTTCAGTAAGCCAACCTTTTACGATTGTTCTTATAAAAAAACTGTCTGCATATTTATAAAAAAAATCTGTTCAGCTCCACAAATGGTTTCATAGCCGTGGTATAATTAATGGCATCTAGCTATTGCCTCAGAGACCGTACCAAATTACCTCCAATTTTAAAAATTATAATAACAAAAAAAACTGAAAAAATATTGTAATTAAAAGTCTTAACTAACTTGTACTTCAACCAACCCTCCCCACACCCCTCCGTGGAAAATTTTCAAAAATTTTCGGAATAAAAACCAAAATAAAATTTTTGCTATGAAAAATATTTTAGACAAAAAAAAAATTTTTTTAGTACAAATTTTTTATGTAAAAATGTTTTTGTCGAAATTTTTTCAGTGTAAAATTTTAATCCAAATTTTTCAGTATAATTTTTCCCGTACAAATTTTTTCAGTGAAAGTTCTTCAGTCCGAATTTTTTTCCGTGAACATTTTTCAGTAAAAATTTTTTCTATCTTTTAGTTATAAAAATTTTTTGGTCCAAATTTTTTCAGTAAAAATTGTTTAGTCTAAATTTTTTCAGTTAAAATTGTTTAGTCTAAATTTTTTCAGTTTAATTTTTTAATTCCAAATTATTTAGTCAAAATTTTTCTAATATAAATTTTTCAGCCCAATTTTTTTCAGCAATCATTTTTCGGTCCAAACTTTTTCAGCGAAAATTTTTTGGTTGAAATTTTTTCAGTAAAAATTGTTTATTTTTTCACTAAAATTGTTTAGTCCAAATTTTTTCAGTATAATTTTTTTATTTCAAATTTTTTCAGTAAAAATGTTTTACTCCAAATTTTTTCAGCAAACATTCCTCAATCCAAATTTTTTTCAGTGAACATTGTTCAGTAAAAATTCATTCAATCCAAAATAATTTTGTCCACATTTTTGCCGTAGAAACGTTTTGGTTCAAATTTTTTCAGTAAAAATTGTTTAGTCTAAATTTTTTCAGTTAAAATTGTTTAGTCTAAATTTTTTCAGTTTAATTTTTTAATTCCAAATTATTTAGTCAAAATTTTTCTAATATAAATTTTTCAGCCCAATTTTTTTCAGCAATCATTTTTCGGTCCAAACTTTTTCAGTGAAAATTTTTTGGTTGAAATTTTTTCAGTAAAAATTGTTTATTTTTTCACTAAAATTGTTTAGTCCAAATTTTTTCAGTATAATTTTTTTATTTCAAATTTTTTCAGTAAAAATGTTTTACTCCAAATTTTTTCAGCAAACATTCCTCAATCCAAATTTTTTTCAGTGAACATTGTTCAGTAAAAATTCATTCAATCCAAAATAATTTTGTCCACATTTTTGCCGTAGAAACGTTTTGGTTCAAATTTTTTCAGTAAAAATTGTTTAATCCGAATTCATTAAAAATATTTCACTCCAAATTTTTTCAGCAAACATTTTTTAGTCCAAATTGTTGAGTCCAAATTTTTTCGTGAATCTTTTTCTGTGCAAAATTGTTCAGTGAAAATTCTTTCAATCTTTTTAATGTAAAAATTTTTCGGCCCAAATTTTTTCAGTAAAAATTGTTTAGTCCAAATTATTTCAGTAAAATTTCTCTATTCCCAATTTTTTCAGTAAAAATGTTGCACTCCAAATTTTTTCAGTCCAAATTTTTTCAGTGAAAATTCATTCAATCCAAAATATTTTAGTCCAAATTTTTGCCGTAGAAATGTTTCGGTCTTAATTTTTACAATAAAAATTCTTTAATCCGAATTCAGTAAAAATGTTTTAATCCAAATCAACTAATTAATCCATAGCTTGCCACCCCGCCCTCTCGCTACCCTTTGCCAAACAATTTAAAAAATAAAAACAAAATTAAAAATTAGTAAGGAATAAGAAATAAAATACTTTTGAAATTAGAAAAAAGGGGAATGGTTTTAACAAAAAAAAAATCCAAATTAACCTTAAACCACCCTCCTCCCCCTTAAGCAATTGACCAAAATTATTATCAGAAAATTTTCCAAATCGAATCGAATGCAAATTGCTGATTAAATTGATAGGCGAGGACTCGGAAAAGCTCCGCCTACTTGAATATTCCTCTGATGTATATATTTTTAAAAGTGTTCGTGCGTATAAGAAGCAAAAAAAAACTGCCCCTTCCTACTTGGTTAAAAATGAAAGAAAAATCCACCCCCTTAAAAATTTCTGCTTTTGTTGATTCTTTCAATTTTTAAATTTCTTCTTTTTTGTTGTTGAATTTTCTTCATTTTTTGTTTTTTTTGTTTGCCTTGATTCCATTTGTATTTTAGCCAAAAAACCAACTCTATTCGTTGATTGTACGTAACATAAGGGCGCTCCTTCGTCCCCAATTTACTTGATGGCACCACCCTCATAACGTCTGCCGCCGCATTCATCACATAACCTCATTACATTGATTCGTTTCGACTTTTACTGATTCAAATCGCGTCAAATCAAGCTCAATCACACTACCACCTAATATATCGAACAACACCCCCTGCCCCCCCATATATTTGGTCACGAGTCCTTTTTTCTCTGTGTTTTTCTTCTTTTTTTTGTTAGAACATTAAACTGAGTCCATATCAAAGTCAAATTCAGTTTTCAGTCTTAAAGTGAAGTACGGAAAATTGACAAAAATCAAGATGGGGTAGGGGACATTGCGAACTAAGATTTCTATCGAAATAAGGGAAGGTCCTCTCAAAAGCCTAACACGAAGTTTGTACAAGTTTTTTTCATTTTTTCTTACTTCCTATTTGAAATTTGAAATTTCTTTTCTTTTTTTTTTGATCCTTTATCCTTTTTTTCCTTTATTTTTATTAATATTATTATTAACATTATTTTTTGTTGATTTTGATTTTATTTTAGCAAATAGAACTTTTGCTTATCTACCTTGAGAATGAGGGTCGTTTCGATTTATTTTCTTTTCGAAATTTTTCACAAGTTTTCCCTTTTCTTCGATTCTGGTTGTTGTTAATAGTTCCTTACGTTGAAATCAGCTTGTAGAGTTAAATGTGGTTGACGAATTCAACTTATACTCGCGTACCGTTTGTAGGGGTGTATTTTTTTTTTAGTGAGGAGCACATGTAAAAATACTATTACACGTGCTCTTTTGATAGTACAAAAACCATCCCCTGATATAGATGGAGCTGGTAGAACCTACCTTTTCCATTCTATTGAAATAGGATTCTTTGTTGTTAGCTGTTTTCGTTAACTCAAAGCAATTCTGAATCAAGGACCTTTCCATTTAAATTGAATTGTACTGCCAGCCCCCCTCCCCTTACTCCCATCCCATCGGCTATTATGACGGTTTGCAGGCAGTTCCAAGGAGCAATTACGACTACAAACGACGATGGATAGTTACGTTGATGAGTATGTGTAACAATAACGATAAGGGATGATAAGAAACCATTTCGAAATGATGGAACATACAGACAATCATCATCCCTTACACCTAAAAGATTTTTTTTTTCGAATAGAAAATTTTTTACTTAAAAATTACCTAAAACGAACTTGAATACGAATAGCGCCCCAGACCAGCATTCAGGATTTGGGTTGGTTCGCAGCATAAATTCGTTTACATGAAATCCTGGAAATCCTTCAAATCAGTTTTCTCCTTTTTGGGATTTTTGGTTCTTTGTTTGTTTTTTTTTTTGCTTATGCCTGGACAATCGTACACTCTCGTCTGTTTTATTCCTGATTATTGGTACGTAGCAAAATACTCAAGATTTTAGGTTAAATTTGATGTTGATTTGAGATCTTGTATCTGATTCTGACTGCTGCCAACCACCACTCAAATTTCACTGATACACAAACTTTACTAGTTTTTTTTTCTACTCCAAAGTTTAAAATACCGAAAATTCAAGAAAATCAAACACCCAAAAAAATGGGTGCAAATTATGCTGGTCGCCATTTTCGAATCACTGAAAATTCTCTTATCGCAAGAGAACAGGGATTAGACAATTTTTAAAAAAATAATTTTTATTTAAACGGACCGGACAGAAAAGTTGGAAAAAAATATTGAATTTAATGTAATGAAATATTGAAAAAGATATGCTGCAAATGAGATGGTGGAAAGAGGGGAACGGAAAAAGGACGAAGTGAAAATTTTTTTAATAAGTCTGACTTGGATCGACCTAAATCAAAATTTTATCAATATTTAATTAAGGGAAGTGTTTTTGTTTTGTTATAGTACGAAGGAAATTATCGAGAAAAAAAGTGTGTGACTTTAAACCCCCCCTATTTCTCCCATGGAACCACCATCAGCCGTTCACTTCGTGGGGCAGTTCTTCTGATGGATTGCCACTACTTCTTCTGATGGATTGCGATTGTTGTCGCAAAGACGTCGATAGCGTCCTAAGCCGTACGCGAGTCCACCAGCAGAGCCACGATATTCTCTGGCGTCAGGAGCCTGTCAACACACTTCTGTGCATTCTCTCTTTCCGCTCCAGATCGGGTGCAGTAAAAGAAAACGTGTTCCACGGTCTCCTCCATCCCGTCAATAAAAGGGTACATTGGGCTATAGCCCAATTTTAAGCGGTACTGGTAAGCCCGAAAGCATCCGGGTCCCGTCAACAAGTGGGACAAGTAGTAGCCAATCTCACCAAAGCTTTGAACCCTTCATGGATGAAAAGGTGAGCCCATATGCTATCGAAAGCAGCATACTAACGGCTTCGCTACCGCCGCTTGGATTCCTTCTTTTCTTCCAACTGAGTATTGTATCGCACCCTACCGCGTTATTCCGACTTTTCCGGTGATACAGCCTTTGTCGCGCCTCCGAAAGAATTTCGATCCGTATCATTTCGGTCACAGCATACACGGCCTCGTGTGACACAGTTCGGAATGCGCTCCTACGACCGACTGAGACAACTCCACGTATGCAGGTTGCTCTAATCAGCGCATCCACCTTAATCGGTGCCGCTTCTAGGCCCGCTCTACTCTGCCTAAGTCTGTTGGCCATACCCTGCACTCGAGCTTAGTGTCAAGTCGGCCAAGAGATTTTTACAATTTTCCGGTTTCAGCCAATCACCCAGACGAGTTGGGTTCTTCAAGAAGTAGAATAAAAAAGAAAATAAAAAAATTCGGAAAAAAAGGAGGACACGAAAATTTGGAGCTGAATTTCTCTCGTTAGTAGGTGCCTCAAATTACCAGGAAGTGAACGTCGAGGTTTATGTTATCGCGCAGTACTTTATGGAACCGCTTATCCACCTTTTACCCTCGATGGCTTTACGTGCAATTCTGACGACCAAATCAAAAGCATCTAAAGTGGAGTTTGCACTACTGAAGCCATATCAACCTTCAGACAAGCCTCTCCTCTGCCGTTCGGTTCATTCCTCCAATCGATTGCATAAAACACGTTCGAGGATTTGGCCCCTCCATGTTTAGAAGACAGGGGATGAATAGAAGTATTTAAGGGGAGAATTAGAAATTTCCTTCCTTCTGTACAGGAACTTCTCAGATCAATCATCCTCCAAATTTGCATACTAAAGAGTAATCCGTTATGCAGTTCGAAAAGTGCAGCACTGTCATTTGGCAGCTAAAAAATATAAATGCTCATCTGAGGTAGCGATTATTTAGCAAAAAGTTTGGCATTTTATTTTATAGATCGTTTAGCTATTAAGCAGCGCTGTTAGAATTAAGCAGAAGACACGCCGATTGGGTTCTGAAAGAACAGTCTTTGGATGCTGATTTGTTTAAAGAAAATTTTCAACAGCAATGAGGCGCACTTGTCACTCGGTAATGAGGCTTTGAACATCTACAAAGCCATTGTATCCACAAAAAGAAACTATTTGTATCCACAAAAGTTCCACAATCCACAAAAGTTCCATACAAAGCCATTGTATCCACAAAAAGAAACTATTTGTATCCACAAAAGTTCCACGTCATATTTTGGCTTTATTGCATGGAAAAGCTACCAGGACACGTAAGAATGTCAATTGACCTTTAGAATCCTACGATTTGATAGCATTGAATTTTTTCTTATTAGACTATACAAAAATTTGTATTTTCGCAGGTAATTATCCAACTTTAGAGCAATTAAAAACCTGCACTCGTCAATGCAATGTTCGAATTACAGTCCGAACAGGACGAAAAAGTTATCGAAAATTACCTCAAATGGATCGAATTCTTCAACGTTTCTCGTAACAGACATTTAAAAGATGTTATACTTCATTTAAAATGGCAATATCCAACCAATATAGTAAAATTATAATTTAAAGGACTAATTGGAGAGCACCTTTATTTTTAAGTTCTAACAAAGCATTTATAAAAAAATCGGTCCTTATTTATTTTTGTTTTACCATTTCCCCAATACCCTATCTCACCACCACCCCTCCACCCCTTCATCCATTACATTTTATCTAAGAACTTTAAGTCATCTCTTAACTAAAATTTTACCTTCCCATTTTTTAGTTCGTTAAATTTTCTCCTCAATTATTTGTCCACCTTTTCCCTAATCATTATTTACCTTTAATCGAATTTAAAATGAACAAAAAAAAAAAAACAAATCACAGAAACTACCTCCCTCCCTTCCTTAGTATATAAATGGAAGAGACGTTTTTTTTCAGACTATTTTAAGCCGCCTCTCCCGCTAACCCCTTTCGTGAAATCAAATTTTTTTTTATAGTGGAAAACTTTTTGTTTCTTAAGTTTTCCAAAACGTTGCTTAAATTCTTCAATGTAAAATCTTTCAAGTTTCAGGACTTCTGAATTTGAAAACTTTCACTTTTCTACTATCAACTAGCCCCCCAGATGATGGCCAACCAGGATACTTTTTACTATTTCCTTATACACGTTCCTAAAGAACCTCTCCAAAGAGAAAAAAAATTCCCTTTAATCTTTTTCAATTCGGCTTTGTTTACAAAGTGAAGAATACCATCACTGAAGGATATTTTACAGGATTCAATTTTTCTTTTTTGTCTAGTTATAGCAACCCTAATGAAAAGACTTTAACTGGGGTGTCACAACCATTTATGTGGGCGTCGTCGTCATTCTATATTAGATTTCGGGTAAAAAAAAAATTATACTTTTTCTCTATAAAAAGTATAATTGCGTTAAACACTTGACGAATTTCGTAATGAAATAACAAACGGCAAAATGGGGGGCGGGGGTAAACCACTTTGTTCAATTATATTCTAGGATAAAAAGAAATAAAAAACATTTCATAAAGTTTGAATGTGTAGAAAAGGATTTTTTGAAAGAAATTTTCCTATTAAAAAAAAATTGAAATTAATTTTATAAATTAGAAAAAAAAATTACTATTTGAAAATTATTTTGTTGTTGTTTTTGTCCTTTTTGGGGTCAAGAGTCATAGCCGATAACAACATGGAGGATGAAATCCGCGCACGTCTGCTGCGAGACAACAAATCCTACTTCAGTCAAGCAAAATTATTTCGCTCGAAAATTCTGACAATAGCAAATCTTCGGAAGATCCTGAATGCATTCAACAAGGGTTTAGTGTGAAGGGGGAGAGGGGTGGGGGAGGGGGGTCGATTTCGGTACACCTAATCTGCATGGACGCGGAAGGTCTACAGTGGGTCTGTTTATGGTCCAAGAACACTAGGTAAATCCTGCCTCCAGTAGAGCAGCGTCGTTTGTCAGAACCCTGAAAAAATGATGGTAGTATCGAACTGAAAGAGCAGGGCGCTAAGGCGGGAGAGGGGAACGCGGAACGTCTATATTAGGTCCGTTTATGGTCCCAGAACACGAGGTAGATGCTGCCTTCAGTAGAGCAGCGTCGTTTCTCAGAACCCTGAAAACATGCTGGGACTATCGAACTGAAAGACCTCGGCGCGAAGCCAGCACATCTGGCGTTCTTTGGTTCAGCTGATCTAGATCGGACTCCCAGTTAATGATGATGACTAATATTTCGTGTTAAAAATTCTTGAATTAATACATGAGGATGGACAATTCCGATACCGGAAACTATTTAACAATGAGATCCTAAAGCGTTCCATGGTGGTTCTGTTGTGAAGGGGGAGAGGGATACGCGGAAGATCTACATTGGGTCCATTTATGGTTTGTGATTGATGCGGATTTTGGGCTGAAGACATCATCGGAGCATCCTTTTTCGAAAATGCAGCTGGGTCAGTCAATAACAGTTAATGGTGATCGCTATCGTGACACGATAGTCCAGTTTTTTCGTGCCTAAATTGGAAGATATCGATGTGGGCGACATGTGGTTTTAACAAGACGGTACCATATACCATAAAGCCCGACAAATAATTCAATTACGTTTTTTAAACGATTTTTTTCTTATAAAAAATATTCGCAAAAAAAATTTAAAAATTCCAAAAAAATATTTGCAATTGTTTTTCCATGTTTTATTTATTTTCATTTTTTTTTTTTTCGTAGAGAAAGTTACTCTTTTTTTGAGATATTTTTAAATAACTTTTTTTTGTGTGCACTATTTTCAATTAAGAACATCTTTTCACAAAAATTGCCACAAATTTAATAAAAATAGTAGGAAAAAAAACCAAATCTCTTAAATTTAAAAAGAAAACCGTATTTTTTTTATTCGAAGAAAATTAATGATTCTATTTGTTGATGATGGGCAAACATCAAAGAAAGTCGTTTTGAAATCATACATAAAAATAAAGAAACAAACAAAAAAAAAAAGACGGTATGGAAAATATAATATAACAAAAAAAAAAAACTGAAGAAAATAAATAGAAACGATTACAACAGGAAAAAAATCTATTTAAGTAAATAAGAAAAAAGATAAAGAAAAGAATAAAAAACAGAATTAAAAGGACGAGAACGGAAAAAATGACGGTATAGGCAATTGAGGCAGAAAAATGGAAAATTCTAAACGATTGCTACGAGTTAACAGAAAGTCTTTAATCTTGTTTTGTATATACAATATATGCATTCAAAAAGGAGGCTCCACCAACCGGAGGTGGAGGGTTGGGATAGCATAACACGTTTCGCCATTAAATTTTGCTCAAATATAAGCAAAACGTTGTGGGTGGGTGTGGACTTCTTTTTCGAATTCTGCTTGTACTGTTGGTGGTGAAGTCTTCTTCATTCAATTTCATCATCTTCGCACAAACAAAAACACCATCAGAAGAAAAAAAAATCAGAAAGCAAAGGAGGTAAGCAGACATATTGCTTCGTATTCGTATGTACGAGTATATTGTCGTTTTCTGTTTATATAATATAGAAAGGACCACTGAATTGAATAATGATTTCTATTTAAATGAAAGGCAAAGCATAGACGAATAAAAATGATTGTTTGCAGGAGCAAAAAAAAATACATTATACCAAAAAAATACGAATGAAAATTACAAATGCGAGCACAAAAAGAAAAAAAAGGAAAAAATTCGTAACCTAAAAATAAATGCGAACAAATTATGGAAAAAACAAAACGTATTTTGCAAAAAAAAAATAATAGTCTTGTAAATGTTTAAAATAAAAATTAAATATTTTCAATTTTTTTACTAGGCAAAAGAATTTTTCAATTAAATTGCCTCAGTTTTTTGGGGCACTTCATCTTTTCACATAATAATAATAATGGTAAAATGGAAAAATTATCCTAAAATATATTAGGAAGCATACGCACAAAAAAAATAATTATTATATTAAAAAAAAAGGAGTTTTTTCTTACAAAATAAATATATCGATCTATTATAGGGAGAAGGGCGAACGCATAAAAGGAAAAAAATTGGAATTCATTCCCTAACAAAAATATGGGATTGGTCACAAAATAACCAATAAAATTTGAGAAACATTTACAAATATTTACTATTTGATTAGTAAGAAATTGACTAAATAACATGAAAATATATATAATATATAAAAAAAAAGAAATTCAATTGTTTGTATAAATAATGAATTTTGCGATGAAAAACGGACTGGACCGGATTGGACTGTACTGGACCGGACTGGACCTGTACTGGACTGGACTGGATTGAAATGAATTTGCTCGAAAAATAAATAAAAAAAATTTTATATCGATAGGATGGAAAATTAAATTTATAAAAAATGAAAACCAACATCAATAGAAAGTGTATAAAATGTTAACGAATATTAAGTTATTTGTTGAAAAAAAAACTGCCCTTATCAAAAGTTATTTGTTAAACAAATCATAAAAAAAATTGAACAGAAATTATATGAACACAAAAATGCTTATAAACATTTGCCATATTTCGTATAAAAGGAAAAATGATTTTTTTTTAAAAAATATCTTTAGTATAATCGAAAAAAGGAAACTTATCTCTTTAAGATTTTTAGAGAAAAAGATAAAAACCTCTAAGATTTTTGTAAAAATAATTGAGGTTTTCTTGTCAACATTTCTTTATGAATTACTGTGATCAAACGTTTTAACTGAATTTCTTATTGAATAATATTACAAAATTAACTAATAAATTAACAAGAATTTTTCTATATCAAATAATTTGAATAGTTTTGATTAATAATTAATGGTTCTCATCGAAAAAAACAGTTAACAAAATATCTCACAGCATAAAAATTTACGATGGCGACCATTTTTTTTTTTTTAAAGTTCCAAACCTTTATGCAGTACGGACAACATCCAATAAGTGCAAGTCGCAAACCATCTAGTAAAATTCCAATCAATTTTTCCAACAATTCCTATCTCACCACCAGAGTATATTTGACAGTTCTACGCACATGTAATTATAGTTTGTTATTTAAAAACAATGCTGGTACTGGGTTGACAGTCGTCGAATATTTATTAAAATTTAAAATGGTAAATTACTTTGAGTTAATAGAAAATGTTTAATTAATAAAAAATAAAAACAAATGACTACATTTTTTGAATTTTATATATTTTAGGGTAAAGATAAACAAAATCGTAAAATTAAAAAACAACGTGTAGCACAATTGAAACGTTTACTAAAGCCGACAGACAATCGAATTAAAAAAGAATTACGAGCCGAATCGAAAAAATTGAAAAATAAAATCGATCCACATGAAATAAAAGTACGCGAAGTACCACAGGCCAGTTCAGCATTATTCTTTCAATACAATACACAACTGGGACCACCATACCATATAATTCTCGATACGAATTTCATTAACTTTAGTATTCGGAGTAAATTGGATATAATGCAGAATTTAATGGATTGTCTATATGCCAAATGTATTCCGTACATAACAGATTGTGTATTGGCTGAAATTGAAAAACTTGGCGCTCGACATAAGTTGGCTTTACGAATAATAAAAGATCCACGATTTGAAAGATTGCCATGTATGCACAAGGGTACATACGCTGATGACTGTATTATCCATAAGGTGACACAACACAAATGCTATATTGTGGCGACTAACGATAAGGAACTGAAGAATCGGATACGAAAAATACCAGGAGTGCCAATTATGTATGTAGCTCAGAAAAAGTACGCAATCGAAAGGATGCCCGAGGCCTACGGAACCAAAATGTAGTTCTGCTATTGCCGTTACAAGTTCTATCATTCTTCATAGACAATAAACAATTTATATTAAAGATGAGATAATCTTTTTTGCGTGATCTTTTTTATTGATAATCTAAGATGTGGTTTTTTTCTTTAAAATCTAAAGTGTGGTTTTTTTCGCGACACCCCAAGATGTGGTATTTTTCTCGAAAATCTAAGATGTGGTTTTTTTCGTGACAGTCGAAGATGTAGCTTTTTTCTCGACAATCTAAAATGTGGTATTTTTCTCGACAATCTAAGATGTGGTCTTTTTCTCGACAATCTAAGATGTGGTCTTTTTCTTGACAACCCAACATGTGGGTTTTTTCTTTAAAATCTAGTGTGGTCTTTTTTCGTGACAACC
Source organism: Atherix ibis (assembly GCA_958298945.1). Taxonomy (NCBI): domain Eukaryota; kingdom Metazoa; phylum Arthropoda; class Insecta; order Diptera; family Athericidae; genus Atherix; species Atherix ibis. Next base: position 82,544,149 of record OY282609.1, read on the forward strand.
GAAGATATGGTTTTTTTCCTTTAAAATCTAGTGTGGTCTTTTTTCGTGACAAACCCAAGATGTGGTCTTTTTTATATTGACAATCAAAGATGTTTTTTTTTCTTTAAAATTCAAGATTTGATCTGTTTTCCTAAAAATCTAAAATGCGGAAAGGCCAGGAATTGTAATACGATTCATGCCAAAACGGTTCTAGGACGTGGTGGAACCATCAATCTCGACCCCAAACAACAATTAATTAAACAATTTCAATTTGTCATTTATTTTGAGAATTATTATCGATAATTAATTTATTAATACAATAGAAACAATGACAATAATACATTACCATTAAAAATGTGTTCGTGTGATTGTGTTTTAATCTAAGTTTGTTTTTAGTTGTGAAAACAAGCAAACAAATAAATGTTCTTGGAATCTATTAAAAAAAAAAAAAAAGAAGATAATTTCATCAAGAGCCGAAATGCATTAATGAGAGATGATGACGACAGTGAAGAGTTCAGCTGTGGGAATAATTGAATTTAATTTAATCGAACGAGTTCACCTGTAAACATGAAGAAGAAAATATATTTAATAACTTTGTTAATACAAGAAAAAGAATGACGTCGTCTTCTGATCGACTCAAACACTTACAATATCGTCAATTTTCAGAATAGATCTGACCGTTTCGGAAGCTAGAGTGATTGCCGATGTGCTCACCAGGAGCGGTTGGACAACATTCTCTGCCAGCATGTCCGTAATTGCACCTTTACGGATATTTATGCCAGCATTCTTATCGCCTTGTGCATGACGATTTCTCAATTCGGTAACAGTTGAGATCGCGTTAAGACCGGCATTTTCGGCCAGAGTCGATGGAATTACTTCTAAAGCTTCGGCGAACGCCCTAAAGCAGTAGGCATCAACACCTTCAAGTGTTTGAGAATAAGCAGCCAAACGCTGTGCCATTTCGATCTCAGGTGCGCCACCACCAGCGATTTGAGCTCGCTTCTTAACCAAACAGCGAACGACACACAGTGCATCGTGTAAAGAACGTTCGGCCTCCTCCAGAACGAGTTTATTCGATCCTCGCACAATAATCGAAATAGTTCGACCAGGATTTTGAATTCCCGTGATTTTCACAAATTTATTTGTACCGCTAGTCATCTCCTCGACAAGTTCTGCATGCACCAAATTTGCAGCCAAGAAATGATCCAAGGAAGCAATGGGCCTGCAATTTAGTGTACGGCAAACAAATTCAATGTCCTCACGTTCAACATTCCTGACGACCAAAACTTTGATTTTGTCTAGGAAATGTTGTGCCAAATCCGAGAGATCATCCCTAAAGAAAGAAAAAAAACACCAAATCAGATAAAATAGATAAGAAAAAATTCTTTTTAATTCGGTTTTTTTTTTACCTAAGAATTGACTTTTGTATTAAAAGAACATTACAACCCGCCTTTTTGATTTGTTTAACAATATTCAATATATAAGCTCGTTCTTCCTTCAATACACGGTCCATTGCTGCATAATCCGATACGACTACACTGTAATCCATCTATTTTCGTAAATTAATAACGAAACGTCAAACGTTAATGCCAACTTCATATAATTTTCTTTAACTTACATCGGTTTTTGGTGCTGATATACAAAATTGTATTAGACCAATTTTGGCTTTTTCGATTTTCTTCGGTGCATTAGTTCCCGATGAGCGACTAGTAAATATAAGACCATCGATTAATTCCGTATCTTCTGTAGTTCCGCCCAAACTTTTGATAAGTTTGATATTTTTCAAGTCGATATTCGATTCATTTCCAGGTTCGGTAACTTTAAGTACTGCATCTACGGCAATCGGTGCTAATAGACTGCTCTGTTGTGAGACAACTTTCGAATTGAGTGCAGTCGATGCACTTTTAATTAAAGTTTCACGATCGCTCAATTCGATTGGCTGTGCCATATCGACAAGGATTTCGACAGCCTTCTTGCCGCAACGTTGGAATGACTCTGAAATCGCTGTTGGATGAATACCCTTTTGCAAAAGTTTCTCTGCCGCTTCGAGCAGAGCACCCGCAATAACAACAACCGATGTAGTTCCGTCACCGGCCTCAACATCTTGTGCCTTCGACAATTCAACCAACATTTTTGCTGCCGGATGGACAACATTCATTTGCTTAAGAATAGTAGCACCGTCATTTGTGATCGTCACCTCGCCATTTCCTGCCTGAATCATTTTATCCATACCGCGTGGACCTAAACTGGTACGAATAGCATCGGCAACAGCTAAATATAAAAACAAATTCACCAAGAAAAAAAGAAAAAAAATTAACCAAATTCGAATATAACCTCAAACATGATTCATTGAAATTTCCAGCAAAACCTTCTATTCACAATTGCACCCCCAAAAAACAACTGCTAATAGAATCGATATTTTACCATAGAACATTCTAGAAAATTCCAAATTTTCTTTGCACTCGATTGAGTACATCTATGAAATATTCCAATTATTATAAAAAATAATAATTAATCACCTCTTGCCGCATTAATATTACTCGTCCTAACATCGTCCGGTTTACTTTTATCCTTAAATGTTGAACTTCTTGGTTTTGTCAAAATTTGACCAGCTTTCGGTGCCATCGTTATTATATTTGTTAATTATGATTTCTTTTCGAATTTTATTATCAATTTATTAACGATGCTAACGGATTATATCGAACACTTTTCTAAACGATTGCTTAGATTTGCCGGCTTATGGGAACAAAACTCATTCATTCATTTACAGCACATATGAATGGCAACTACTGTCAACTTGAAAATACAATCCAGTGAACTGAAAACTGCTAGAATTTTACAAATGTTGCAACAACAACAACTTTTGCCATCAAATAAAACATAAATTCCGCTTGGTTTTTCTTTTAAGATTTCAAATTATATTTTTATTTTTATTATTATTATTATTATATTTATTTATTTACAATAGTTCGAAGACCATTTCTACAATTAAATAAATTCAAAATAACGTATACAATAGAAAATTTGTGTTGAACATAATTATTAATCATATTTTTTTTGTTGAAAATTAAACTAAATTTGATTCACATTTTAATTCGTTTGGGACAATTCATTAAATACTTTAATTTGTTGGTTTCTTAATTTGATTTTTAAAACTCATTTACAATAAATATTCAATTTTACAAATAGTTTGTAAATTTTGTATGAACAAATACAATATATTAAATTCTGCTTTAAGACAAACTTCTTTTATACGATTTTGATTTCAAAATTAATTCTCTTTTTATACGATTTATTTTGATTTAATACAATGGATCCAAAGTCTAAGAAGAAAAATTTACTTTAATGCAATTTACTAAGAATTTCCCTAAATTTTATAACCGCCACATTTAATTTTGTCTGTTTTGTCTGCATTTTGTGTTTGTTGTTTAAATACCTTTTTGATATTTATAAAATTTCATAAAAATTATTACGTTTATTCAATTAAATACGAGGTCTGTTAAAAAAGTATCGTGAATTTTGTGTTTTTTTTCAAAAATTATTTATTTATTCATGAATATCTCTCCTTCAAAGTAATATTGTCCCCTTCAAAGTAATCCCCACCAGATATTATACACCTGCGCCAACGTTTTTTCCAATCCACGAAGCACTTCAAAAAATCATTTTTTGTGATTTTGTTCAGCTCCTCCTTCGATGGCGTCTTAATCTCCTCAATCGTAGCGTAGCGTCGTCGTTTCATGTGACTCTTCACTTTCGGGAACAAGAAAAACTCACAGGCGGCCAGATTTAGGCAATATGGTGGCTGCGGCATTATTAATTTTTGCTCTTCCACAAATCCGGGCGTTTAACTTACAGTTTGTTTTGCGCAACTTACGCATAAATCCGGGCGTTTAACTGATTGCTTTGCGCAACTTACGCATAACTTACAGGTAATATTCCTTATTGACCGTTCTACCCTGCGGCAAGAACTCTTGATGCACCACGCCCTTGCAATCGAAGAAAACTGTAAGCAAAACCTTCACATTTGACCGAACTTGGCGCGCTTTTTTCGGCGTTGGCTCGTGCGGTAGCTTCCATTGGGATGATTGAGCTTTGGTTTCCACGTCATAACCATGATTCGTCACCAGTTATGACCATTTGGAGTAAATTTGGGTCGTCGCGGACAGAGTCCAACAGCTCCTTAGCAATGTTAATGCGATGCTGTTTTTGGTCGAAAATGAGCAAAAATCGAGAACGAGCCAAAACACGTGCAAGCAAAGCAGCTGTTAAAAATTAACTGAACATTCAAAATGGCCGAACTTGTCGGCATAAGTGAGAGACATGAGTACCAACATAACGCCACAAAAAATCGAAAATCGAATATACGTAACCCGCGAACATTCAAAATTCGCGATATTTTTTGAACAGACCTCATATTGTCCAGTCTGATCCAATACCCTTTGCCATCGTTCTGGCAGTAGCATGATTCCACGCTTATAAAATATTTGTTCTTTGCTCGCTAATAACTGATCCAAGTAATTTTTGACCTCCTCATTTGAACAAACGTTTTACCATCTAAAAAATTTTGGAGAGACCGGTATATCCCATCCAAGCTCTGAGAGCTTTTGCCGAGTGGTCAAACTTGTATGTGGTTTCGCATTATCCTGTTGGAAATTTAATCTCTCAACAATCTCACGAATTGTTATTCGCCGGTTTGCATCGGCCTTTATTGTGTCTTCATCAGCTTCAACTGGCCTTCCAGAACCTGGTGCATCTTCGAGATTAAGTGAGCGGCAGTGCCAGTTTTGGCACTGGCGCGCACTTAATACATCTTCTCCATATATATCGGATAATTTTTTTCTTGCTTGAACAGAATTTTTATCTTTTCTATAGTAAAAAAGTAAAATATGCCGAAAATGCTGTTTTTCACTTTTCATATTTAAAAGGGTATCAACCAAAAACTACTGTGCAGAATCAATCGAATTTTTTCACAAGCAGGCCTTGCTATGCCAGCTGTCAAAATACATATGATTATGCGGCTTAAGTATGAAGTTGGTTGTGAAAAATACAACTAAATCTTCTGTTGGGAAAAAACTAAATTACTTTCCGTAAACGAATAAAATAAAATTCGAATAAAATAAAATTCATACATAAAAAATTCGTAAGTTTTATAGTTTTAAAACTTTTGTTTTATTAATTATAAGTGAAATATTTATCGATAGCCCTTACACATAATGTTTTACATAATTTACCTATAAGAAAAGCGAAAGGGAAAAAGATCTTTTTAAGAAAGGGAAAACGGATATTTAAAAATTCAAATTTTAGATCGCCTTGCAAATGGTGGATTAGGGTTCAACGTATGTCGGAAACATCATTTTGGTGTACATGAAGCTACCCGTAAGAACTATCAATAAAAACGAAGTTGCTTTTAGAACGTCAGTATGTTCTGGAACAAAGTAAATGCTAAATTATCATCAAACACAAGAGATATTGTCAATGAGAAAATGGAAAAAGCTCCTGGGGTGAATGTGGAGGATAGAAGATAAATCGCAATGAAGAGTACCAGTAGACGGAAATTAAGCAAACAGGGTTAAAGAAATGAAACCAGGCACTTCAGTTGAATTAAAGAAAAAGTATGAATTGGATGACAGGTTTTCTCAAAAGACGTCTTCGTCACAATAATTGCATCTACAATTAAATCGGCTGCTAAAATAATTGAAGATGGAGACTACACTTCCTGATCAAGTTTGGCATGCAGATGAAATGGTTTTTTTTGGAAAAGAATGCCGATCAGAACTTACGTAGCAAAAGCGCAGAAAAGGGCTGGTGGTTTCATGGTAGCTAAGGGTCGTATGATTTTGTTTTTTTGCTTTAACGCTTCAGGAGATTGTATATTCGAACCATAAAACCACGTTCTATGTTGTAAATCGAACCCTAAAACTACGTTCAATGAAAGATGTAGAGTTGATTAAATTGCCAGTTCACTGGAGAGCAAACAATAAAACTTGCATGACCACAGATATCTTTACTGAATAGTTTAATAAATATATCGTCGCAGAAGGTAGACGCTATATGAACCTCAAGGGTCTCGAATTTAAAGTTCTTTTGATTATAGACAAGCTGATTATCGCTGAATTGAGACCATCAACTTTGAATGCATGTTGATGAAAAAAATAGAGGTTATCCTTGAGACTCCTGACCTCAAAGAACGTAGTGATATAGATGAAGAAGACACTGTGCTATATGCAGATTAAAGAATTGGCCAGTAAATTAGGTAATCACTTTGTTAAACATGATCCTAATGAGGAAGGAGCTTGGAAATTTCAACATGATCGGAAGTCATGAATGTCCTTTTACAGAAAATTATATCGGGTGAATTTTTTGCTGTTTGGTTTTTTATGTTTTTATTTTTGACAGATCACACCTGATATTTTACGTGTGTCAAAATCAAAAATGCTCAACTGTCATTGCCATTTTATCATAAGAAGACTTACACCCAAGCAACTCTTACAAATTATTGAATTTTACTATCGAAATTCATGCTCTGTGAAAAATATATTCCGTGCACTTCGATCATTTTATGTTCGTCGTAATCGACCTACTGAGCAAGCAATTCAAGGCATAGTCACAAAAATTTTGCACTTATTTTACTCTATTCGACGTTAAACCCTACCAACACGTGTGCCAAGAGTGCGTACACATGAAAACATTGCTGCCGTAGCGTCCCTATGTTGATGAAGACCGCAATTTATCCAATCGTCGCCGTTCACAGCAATTGGGATTGTGTTACTGGACTATGTGGAAGATTCTACGCAAGGATCTTGGTCTGAAAGCGTATAAAATAGAGCTCGTGCAAGAACTGAAGCCGAACGATCTGACAAAATTAAGGAAAAATTCGTTTATTTACCAAAAATTACGTTCAGCGACGAAGCTCATTTCTGCTTGAATGGGTATGTGAATAAGCAAAATTGTCGCATTCGGTCTGATGTACAACCACAGGCAAAACAAAAACTGGCATTGCACACAGAAAAATACCCCCAGTAGGTGGAATCATCGGTCCGTATTTCTTTAGAGATGACGCTGGCCGCAACGTTACCGTCAATGGCGCCCGCTATTGCTCGAGGACTTTTTTTTTGCTCAAAATACAAGAAATGCATCTGGTTGAAATGTGGTTTCTTAAAGACGGTGCTACATGCCGCACAGCACGTGAAAGAATGGACATATTGTAAGATGAGCGCGGTGAGCAATTTATCTCACGTTTCGGACCGGTGAGTTGGCCGTCCAGACTATTTTTTATGGGACTACATGAAGTCACTCGTCTATACCGCTAAACCAGGAACACTTGTAGCCTTGCAAGACAATATTACACGTATTATTAGCGAGATACCAGCTGAGATGCTCGAAAAAGTGGTTCAAAATTGCATTTTTCGCATGGAGAGAGTAAATGGCTAGCATTAATTTATCGATTCAAATAAAAATTTCATACAATCTGTGTTTTTTTTGTTGGGAAATTTGAAAACCAAACTTAAAAATTCACTCAAAATTTTTTTAATTCCAAAAGATCATTAATATTCATTTTAACCCACTTAATTCCAAACAAAAATATAATTTTAACCTGACAGAAGGCAACAAGCGCCTCAATTTTGTAGTCTTTTTGAAGAATTTTAAAACACGCCATTCTCCATGAAGTGGTAGCAAACCGAAATGCTTGCATACTTTTTCCGTTTTTTTTAAAATTTTAAATGGTTTATGAACAAGTAAAGTATAAATTAATACATTTTATAAATTAATAGTTTTATTTTTCACGCCAATAAAGAGGATGTTTTTATTTCCGGAAAGGAAGTTTGTTGTGAAAGGTATTATTTTGCAAGTGTGTGCGTTCTTACGAATGTATTTTTGAAAAAATCTGGACCGAATTTTTGTGTAGAGGGTTATCCCAGTTCTTTTACAATCTAAGGTTTTTGGACTTTTGCAATAATAACGTGTCTTCGAACATGGTGTGTCCTGCAGAAATGAAAGAGGCAAGCGGGTCTTTTAAAAAATATATGCCGCAGCAGACTGATATATGAAAATTATGTTAGTTTATTCAAAATACTCTTCTTATACTGATTAAATACTAGTTTTTCAAATATTTTAAACGCAATAGAAATCATGATACTGGAAAACACCAAATTTTCCACACAACAATTTATTATTGATTAAAAATATTTTAACCAATTAATTCACAAAAAGAATTTAATTCTTATTATATATATTTATATCCTTTTTTTTTAAACAAATTTAAAATTTTTATCTTTAATACATCGATATTGATTAATTTTAAACTTTTTTTTTAATTAATAACAACAAATTTTGTAATCAGATTTTAATATATGATGTCATCTACTGAATAATAAACAAAAAATTCATTAAATCTAGAAGTAAAATCCAAACAAATTACTAATACTATAAATCATTAAAAATAACTCTTTTAAAATACATTATTTTTAATTTATTTTCTAAATAAAATTCTTTAAAAATATTATTAAAAATAATCTAGTTAATTTCTTGAAACTTAGATGTCTCTAGTGTTGTAAAACTGCAGTAAAGAATATACAAAATCTATTGAAAATATGTTACTCACGCCAAGAAATTCCATTTGGTGGCAGTTAAGTAGTTGTTGTTATTGTTGTAATGAATATTTTTCTGACGTCATCACTATTTGACAACCGAATTAGAGCTTAATGTGTCAAACAATTTGTTGGTAGTGAATCAAAATCGATTCACATATGTTAGAGGGGTGCCTCCTCCTAAACGGTTTGTCTTTTTCCTATATTTTCCTTGTGATTATTTAATTTTCGTTCGAATGTGAATAGAATAAGTGTGCCTCGACTTGAGGAATTATATTAATTGTGATATGGTGTGAATTATTATTAAAGTTGACAGAAATTAACTTAAGTAAATATTTGTAGAATTATTTTTTAGTTAAAAAAAAATTACAGCCGCTCTTAAAATATTCGAGTGTAAGTGTTTTTTTTCTTTATTAATAAAAAAAAATAAAAAATTGCGCAAGACGTAACATTCGCCGGTTCTTTCTCTCTGGAAGTGTTGGAGCTTATGTCAACTGGATAAAAACGGTGCGTGTGGGGTGGGTATGCATGCATGCATGTTTGTTCAATAAGTAATAATCAGTTTAATCGAATTTAGTTTTGTAATAGGAGAATTTATTTGGTGTTTTTTTTTGAAAAAATATTTTTTTTAACTCTTATTCATTGGCCGGTGGTCACAATTTTCTTTTATCAAAAATTGTTACTTGAGATTGTGTGCTATCAAATGTACACGTTCGAATTTTGTTCATTTTATCTGTGCGCTACTACAGCACGTCACAATAATAAATTCATCTAAAATGTGCTAAATTTCATATATCTAATTAACACTCTATTTGCAGTATTCGGAACGTAAACAGAATAACTTTTCTGTCAGCATAATCCTAATTGTATGAGTGATTATCGCAATTGCATATGAAAAATCGACATCCGGAGACTTTCTTCTGGTGGTGGTGAATTGATCGTATCCTCCCCCCGTTGTACTGAATTTGTTATTTGGCATAAAAAAAAAACAAGAATTGAAACAATGTCGGCCGGTAGTACTGGATCTGCAATATTGCCAAAATGGCAGTTGGCCGTTATTCTTGGGGCACCAATAGCTATCGGATTGGGCTATTTGTTATATAGGCGAACATCTAGCATTGACGACAGCACACCCGGCAAGGGTAAGAAGAAATCGTTAGCATCGTTAAAAGACAAATCAATATCAATCGATGGTAAAGATGATATTTCCGAAAGAGATGTTTCCGAAGCAAGTAGAAAACTGATAAATTCAGCAGAGGATGAGCCGATTCCATTGAAACGTGCACAAATATACAAAAACGAAGGAAACATTTGTTTTCGAAAGGGCAAATACGACGAGGCTATTGAACTGTACGACAAAGCAATCGAAGCGTGTCCCGAAGAGAATAAAATGGATTTGGCAATATTCTATCAAAATCGTGCAGCTGCTTATGAAATGTTAAAGAAATGGAATCAAGTGAAAGCGGATTGTTCGAAATCGTTGGAATATAATCCCAAATATGTTAAAGCATATTTTCGACGAGCAAAAGCACACGAGAACACTAAAGATTTAATCGATTGTTTGGACGACATCACAGCCACATGTATTTTAGAAGTATTCCAAAATCATAATTCGATTATGTTTGCGGATCGTATACTAAAGCAAACGGGTCAGAATGATGCCGCTGAGGGTATGAAGAAACGTATACCGAGATTGCCTTCGAAATATTTTGTAAAGACGTATTTCCGTGGATTCGCTAGCGATCCGATCAAGAAAATTATTATTGCCAGTTCTGAGCCAACAGGATTTGTCCGTGCTAAAATGGCATTTGATAGCGAGAACTATGATGATATTGTGCAGGCATGCACCGAAGAGATTGAATCGAGCGAATCAGAGTCACAATATAAAATTGAGGCAATGCTGTTACGTGGAACAATGAATTTGCTATTATCAAATTTTGTTGAAGGTCAACAAGATTTAGATGCAATCATTAAAAATCGTAAGTTAATTTTTATTATTTTTTAAATCTCTTTTAAATATTTTCATAAATTCCAACTAGTTTTGCACATTTAGCGAATGACGGATCAAACCTGACCAAAAACAAATACTTATCAAAAGTTTTAACGCTTATGAATTTGCTCAATTTTTTTTGAAGTGAAATCAATATCTTCAATTAAGCAAGAATTGCCAGTGACCATTAATATGGTTTCCGTAGCAATACACTTGATATTTAAAAGGCATTTGAAAGATTTTAGCCTACGGTTCGACGGTTGCATTCTGAAATGGATTAGAAGCAACCTTTCGAACCGGTCAATACAAGTTGTTTTTGATGGTTTCAAGTCTGCAGTCCATTAAAAAAAAAATGCTGGTGTACCACAAGGCTTCGTTCTATCTGCGACTCTTTTTCTAATTTCGTATCTGTTACTATTTCTATTCCAATGCACTTTTTTTTACTGATGACAGTAATCTGAGTTTTTGGTACTCATTTCCTGTATCATGCCGTTACTTTTGGGCCGTTAAATTTCGTCATAGACAGTATATTATATGCGGCCGGAAGAATAGACTCTATTTTCTGTGTCTAAAGCGAAACTTAAATCTCCAGCTGCTGAAATGCAGCAAACTTTTTGGGGGGTTTCTTTAGGAAACGGGATCTTGCCAATATATACAAAACCTACATTGGCCTCAAGGGGGATTATAATTCCCATTTATGGGGCAGGCGCTTCTAAAACATCTTAATCTGGATGGGATACAAAATCAAACGATTTAAGTTAAGAGGTGACAGAAAATAGTACGGTGTCATTAGAACGGCGCCGTAATATCACCTCTTTGGCCACATTTTATCGTATCTACTATAAAAAGTATATTGATCGTTCCGTCAAGGATGCACAATTGTTTATCCTGCATCCCCCTTTTCGGAATTGCTCTAGCGAATTATCCCATCTCCTAACACTTTCCACAAAATATGATAAGAATATTCAAAATGCCTTTTAGCGCAAGTGCTTTATAAAATAAAAAATAAAAAAAAACCAGAAGGTATCATCGGAAATGTTTTTAAATTTCCAATATTTGATATGATATCCCTGCGAGACAATTTTTTATCACCACATCCGTGAGATATTCTAAAAAAGGCGGTGTTTATCGCTGTTTTTTTTTGCAATTTGGATAGATCACCACAATTGATCACCTTTTATTATGCTTTTTCTGTGGTGGGTCAACGTAACTTTCAACGATTGGGTTGCCAAGAAAAAAAAAGAAGAAAATTTTCTTCATTACCTATTCCAGATCGAACTGAAGAAATGTGCAAAACTACGCATCCCAAACGGTATAGGAGCGCACATAGATTAACATACACATAAAAAAAAATATTCTCCCAATCATACATTTTCATTTTTATTGTATATAAAAGATATAAGATAGAAAATTCTAATGAAGGAAAATTTTGTTTGAACATTTTTTTTTTTTAGCTGAAGCTGATATAAATATTCGTGTGAATGCCTTAATTAAACGAGCATCGCTGTTTGTACAAATTGATGAGAAAGACTTGGGTATGGCCGATTTTAAAGAGGCTGAAGAATTGGATCCGAAAAATCCAGACATTTACCATCAACGTGCGCAAATTTACACCCTGTTAGAGGAGCTTGACCAGGCACTGAATGAATACGAGAAAGCTGTAAAACTAGCACCAGAAAATGGTATTGCCTATGCACAGAAATGCTATGCCGAATATCGGATTGCATTTATGTCACAAGATGCATCAAGACTAATGACTGTTATGAATGATTTCAAGAATGCTGTAGAAAAGTATCCAACATGCGTTGAATGCTATAGTATAATGGCAAGAGTGTTAGGTGATCAGGGTCAATTCGATCAGGCGGAAGTATTTTACGAGAAAGCTATTGAACTAGCACCAGATAATGCTAACCTCTTAGTACATCGTGGCATTATGCAACTACAATGGACTGCCGATGTTGATAAAGCTATTGAATTTATGAATCGTGCCATTGATATTGATCAAAAATGTGAGCTAGCCTATGAGACATTGGGTACAATCGAAGTGCAACGTGCCAATTTGTATAGAGCTGTTGAACTCTTCGAAAAAGCTATCATGTGCGCTAAGAATCAAATCGAAATGGCACATTTATATGCCTTAAGGAATGCGACAGTTGCACAAATTAATGTTACACAGAAACTAGGAATCGATATAAGCTCAATGACACAGGCTGTACCAAATTTTACATAATAAAAAATTTATTCCAATATAATATGGAAGCCTATAAACAACAAAAACATAGATGATTGGTTTTTTTTCATTTTATACCAAACCGTATCCAAATTGCTTTAAAAGAAAAGAATTACTTTTGGTTTTATTTTTGCTATATTTTTCTTGTTATTATAAATTTATGTTCTATTATAATTCCCCCCTTCCCCTCTTTCTCCCCTTTTCTAACTATTCAAATAATTGTTACCATTTCTGTTGATATTTATTTATTAATTAATTTGTTTTTTATTTTTATGTTTGTTATTTTTATTTAAAAAAATTATTTATTTTGCCGTTATCTTCTCCACCTAATAGAAAAGATGGATAATCTATTATAGCCTCTTTAATCTGATTAGTTTATTATATTGTAATATAAATTAAGCCGAAAAAATTGATGATGAAAGATAAAATTTTGCTTTAATGGAAAATGAAAAACTAGAAGAATAAATAAATTTGATTTCGTTAAAAACAATTCAAATGCATTTTGGATGAAATATCTTTTATTATTATCTTTTAGATTTGTTCGTTTTTATATTCTTAGAAAAAATTACAAATTACAGAAAGAAACGAATATGATCTAGCCTAGGCCCTACCACAGAGTATTTAGTGTCGTAAATAAGATTTGCTCGATTTTACCAGGTGTATAAGCTTAAATCCGCTGTTTGGTCATAGATGGCGTGAGTGAGCGTATTAAGCTACCATGGGCACGCCATACTTTTTTTTATGAGTTTGACATCTGTCAACATTAATCAGTGTACATTGTTAGCAACTTCGTAGAACAACATACATTTTTCTTTTGGTAATCATGTCTAGTTTTGTGCCAAAAAAAAGAGCATATGCGAGAAGCTCTGCTTTTCTGCTTCAATTTGAAGAAATCAGCTGCCGAATCGCATCGAATGCCTATGGTGACAGTGCTTTATCAGAAACAATGTGTCGAGATTGGTTACGTCTGTTCAAAGACGGCAATTTTGACTTGTGGGACAAGAAGCGTAAAAATCGGCCTAGGAAGGTTGAGGACCATCAATTGCAGGCTCTTTAGGACGAAGACTATACCCAATCGTAAAATATGCTCGCGGAGCAATTGGGTGTTACTCAACCAGCCATTTCCATGCATCTGCGTGCCATGGGGAAGATTGAAAAGATCGGAAAATAGGTGCCGCCTATCGTTCAGAAGGAGCGAGCCAAAACACATGCAAAATCTTGCTCGCCAGACAAAAAAGAAATTCGTTCCTGCATCGGATTGTGACAGGCGATGAAAAGTGAATATATTTCGAGAATCCTAAACGTAAGAAATTGTAGGTTGATCCCGGACAACCATCAACATCTTCCCCAAAACTAAATCGCTTTGGACGAAAGACGATGCTGTGCGTTTGGTGGGATCAGCAGGGTTTATCAACAAAGACATGACAAGCTGGTTTTCCTCCACGACAACGCACCATCGCCCAAGTCAAAAATGGTCCGAAACTACTTGGAGACACTCAACCTGACCCCTTCCGACTACCACCTGATTTCGTCGATGGGCCACGCGCTCGCTGAACAGCACTTCGATTCTTACGAAGACGTCCGAAAATGGCTTGATGAGTGGTTTGCCTCGAAAGAGAAGGTATTTTTTGGCGTGGTATCCACAAATTGCCCGAGAGATGGGAAACATGTGTAGCTAGCGAGAGCAAGTGCTTTGAATAAATTTGTTTTTGCTTTCTATAAAAAAATGTGTTTTTTTTTACAAAAACAGCGGATTTAATCTTATACACCTGGTGTATTTTTTCACGTTATGAAAAGAGAATTTTACAACAAAAATTATATTTTCTTACTAATAAAAATTACTTAAAAACTAAATACATTAAAAAAAAATATGAAAATTAGATTTTTGTAAGAAAAAAAAAAGTGCATTAAATTTTCATTTTCATTTTTATTTTTCTATCACTTTTTGTTTTCTATTTATTTTATTTTTATTCACTTTGATTTCTTTTGCTAGTTTTTTGGTTCTTTTCGCAGTGTTTCCCAAAAATGAAACACAGCCAAAAGTATCTCTCTCGTATCACTTCCGTTCACTCTGCTCTGGAATAGTTTCATTTTGTGTACTTTTTTCGAAAATTTGAATTTCGAAACACTTTTGCCATTCCATCAAATAGAGTTAATTTTATGATCTAAATTATTTATACATACTTAAAAATATATTTTTATTTACAAGCAAATCTAATGAATTTGGATGATCGAATTCTCATGATTTGCTGGGAAGTTTCTTCTCTTTGGTTTCGCCCAGCTCTTCGGGTGATTTGTTCATTTGTAATGGATTATTCCAGGGCTGAACCTCACCGGATGCGAAGAATGCATAAACCAAACTGGTCAGTATTAGAACAGCGAATGCTACCCAAAATACCAAACGCCATTCTAAGAGTGCCGCCTGTAAATTAACACAAATAATTATTATTGAAAATCGAAAAAAAAAGTTCACAATAAATTTAACAAAAAACTTTTGCTTACATTTGGTGTCATCAGTCCAACGATAAGTGGTACTAGAATACCTGTAATTGCTCCAATACCATTGACGATAGCCATTATCGTGCCAGCGTAATTTGGGCTCAAATCGAGTGGGTTCACCTTCATTCCAGGATAGAAGGTGCCCATTAGTCCCATGGCGATTGTGAAAAGTCCCACAACCAACATTCGATCACAACCAGCATATGAGGCTCCAACAATAAATATCGCAGGGCCAACAGCAGCTGTAGAATTATTTTTTTTGTAAAAAAAATACGGGGGAATTTATTGGAAAAACTGGCTTTTCAAGAAAAATTACTAATGGAAAAGATCGCCGAGTATTTACATACCTATTGTTGTGAAGATCTTTCTGGATGCTGTTATTCCGATATAATCTTTCGATATGAGATAATCGCCGAGAACCCCGCTCGATATCGAAACGATCCACATGACTGCATACGGTAATGATGAGAATAGACCATTGTCCTTGATTGGGAAAAGGAGTACGTCACTCATGTACTTTGGTAAATCGGTTACCATAATGAAGAAGCCCCAGTCATGGCCAATTTGTGCACAAATAAGTGCTAATATCGGAATGCTTGTCATAATCGCTTTCCACGGGACAGGCGGTAAATTCTTATCGCGCTCCAACGATCCAATTTCCTTTTTCAAGTATTCCTTTTCTGAATCTTTCATGAACGGATGAGATTCCGGATCGCTATAGCAAAGAAGTGACTGTAAAAAAGAAATTAATTATTTTTAACAGGCAATCCCTTCCCCTTCGATAAACTAATCCTAAATAATAATTGAGATTTTTTATAATTGATTCCAAATATTACATTAAACTTTATCGAAAAGAAATCAGAGAGGCCAGGGAAACAGATCAGATGTTCTCTCTGTGGCAGTCGATGGAAAATTGCCGGAATATAGCCAACAGATCTTATGATAGCATAGTCAGGGTAAAACTTTACACATCCATGACGGAGAGTTAGGAATCCCAGAAAGATCAATTGGACTGACTAGGCTCACCATGACTAGTGTAAGAGGAGGAGTAAAAGCAGCTGAATCATTTTCAGAGCAATTTCACATCCATAATGATCTCCGGTAAGAGACGCATTTTCGTGAGTTCTCTTTAACCTGGCCCGGAAAAAGTGATTCGCGACTCAGAGATAATCATAGGGGATGCCATCCTCATTAAATCTGCTCAGCTTTAAGCATGCGCCCACGACATCGACATTATGTGTCAATCAGAAAGATCTGTACGAAAAGCCAGAAGCGGCGGCGTCCAAGACAAGAACAATTAGCACCAGTTATATACTGAGAGGATATTATAGCTTTGAAAGAGTTCTGTTGTACAGGACGAGCAGTGGGGAGAGATCATACAGGATCATGAAAGGGGTCTCACAGGGCTCGGTTCTCGGCCTTCTGTTGTGGAATGTGATGTGTGATGGTATTCTCAGGCTCCATATCCTAGAGAAGGCGCTGTTGGTGACTGTGGCCGGGTCAATTCTGCTGTATGCTTCACCAATTTGGGCGGATGGGTTGATTCGAGCTATATACATACATGCGTAGCATTGTCTCCGTCTACCATAGGAGCGCACTGAAGGCAATTTATGTTTTGGACGGAATGATACCGATCGAAATACTCACAGATGAATGACAGGGGCTGTGCCGTCGGATAGGTCGGAGTAACGCGATGATGCGATTCGAGGCTCGCACCGAAAAAATGAGTCTAGGAGGAAGTGGCAAAGTCGTTAGGATACTGCCCCCAATGGCATATGGACTCACCGTCTCGTCTCACCTCGGAGAAATGGTGATGTTGGTCGATCGAAATTTTTGACAGGATACGCATGTTTTCGGGCTTACTAATACCGCCGTAAATCAGATTCTAGTCCAATGTGCCCGTCGTGTGGCGGGATGGTGGAAAGCGCAGAGCATGTGTTCTTTTACTGCGCGAAAAGAGAAGTGCACTGGCGTACCCCTGACACCGGAGAATGTATTGGCCCTGCTGTGGGACTCGAAAACGGCTTGGGAGGTTGTCAAAGTCTTCGCGACAACAGTCCTAAAAAGACTACGCCTGGATGAGCGTGAAAGAAAACGATAGTAATAATTAACCAGAGTAGTGATTTCGATCAATTCCTGTCCCACGAGGTAATGCCTGACGGCGTTTCCGTAGCAACATATAAAAATCTGACCAATTCGGTTTTATTGGGTTTATGTCACACACAATGTCTTCCGCCATACTATTATCAAAAAAAAAAACCTTTGAAAGAGTTAAATTATTTTTCTACTTGGGGTCAAGGGTCGCTGTCGATAACAATATGGAGGAAAAAATTCTGACCATAACTTCGAAGCTTCTGCTGCACAAGACACTAGTTTTGCCAGTCCTTGTGTATTCTTCGGAAAATTGGGTTCTCAGCAAAAAGGATCCCTCCAAATTTGTTTCCCATTTAACGATGAAATTCATGAGGATGGGCGATTCCGGAGCCTATTTAACGATGAAATTCTAAAGCTTTACAACAACCGCTCGCTTGTGGATAAAATTAGGTTCAATAGGCTGCGATGGGCTGGACACTTAGTCCCTATGGATGACAATGAATGGAGTTACTGTGCCTGGAAAGTCTACAGTGACTCCATTTATGGTTCCAGAGGACGAGATGGTTCCAGGGGACGAGGTGTGAGCGACAGCGTCAGTCTGGATGCTAAAAACATGATGGAAGTGTCGAACTGGAATTCTTTAATTCAGCAGAACTAGACCAGACTTCCGATTGTCGCGCCGTAAATTATAATGAGGAAAAACAAACAAACGAAATTGAATTCGAATCCAAGAAAAAAATCCACTCTGTTTTGCGAAAAAAAAGTAAAATACGAAAAATTTTGTTTTATTTTTTAAAGTAGAAAAAAAAGTTTACTTACGAAAATGACAAACCAAAATATTCCAAGACCACCAAAAAAGTAGAATACGCTGCCCCAATCCTTGGTGGCATGAATCAAAAGACCCGATATGGCAGTACCTAATATGGTACCGACTTGTCCGCCTCCAAACACGAGTGAACCGATTTTGCTGCGTTCTTTCGATGGGGTCCATGTAGCTAAGAGTGCACTGAGCGCCGGGAATGTTGTACCTTCACCCAAACCCATCAGGACCCGCAGTACTATTAATGCCACATGACCACCCATATTTATTGCAAATGGCGTAATTAAGGTGAAGATCGCTGTCGATAAGATGCCTAAGCTTAGCGTCCATTTTCCACCGAATCTCTCTGCTAGCATTCCGCCTGGCAAATGTGTTATTACGTATCCCCAATAGAACGAGGATAGAATAAGACCTTGCAGTTCTTCATCCCATTCAAATTCTCCGCTTGACTGGAAGAGGAATGCAATCGTTAGCGTTTAAAGAGTTTAATTTTCTTATACACAATATGAATACGTACCGTTTCAGTTTCACCACCAAAATCATCAGCCGAACATTCTAGTTCACTAACTTTCATTAAAGACATGGTCTCGTTTTTCTTTTTCACCATGTACGTTATTGCTACCGACAAGCATATTCGCATCGTGTACGCATTCGTAATTGCCAAAAAGCCCATCAACGCCAAAATGTATCGTTGCGGTAAAATACAACCTAATGTGAAAAATAATCATAGAAAAACAATTGAAAAAATTATAAATCTTATTTAGTTTTTTGTTAATTTAATATTTATAAAAATAATTTTTCAAAATAAATTTTTCTCCAACAATTCAAATAAAAAGAAAATTTAACAACAGATGCACGCAGCTAATTTAGAAAATAAAAAATTCGCATTCTCACTTCGTTAAAGCGCAGGAAATCACGTACGCACTACAGCTACTGCAGAATATTTAGCGCAGGTCTAAACCAGAGCTGACGCACAGTGTGAAAACAGCACGGATCACGTTTGTTTTCGGAAATGAAACGTGCGTGCGATGTCATCTCATCTGGTTTTACTCCAAAAGCGTTTAGATTTAACGTTTCATCGGTTTTTATTTTTTTGCATTATTTAAGTACAACTCATAAAATTTAGTAAAAAACAAAAAAAAACTGGAAGAAAAGAACAACGCCAAACGGGATTTTTTCGTTGTAAAGAAATCGAAGCGCACCGCATATTGGAGAGCTTTTACCGCCGCACATTGAAGAGCTTTTATGGCTGGCATGCGTTAATGAGTAAAATAACCGCAAATAACTGAGATTCGAATGACGGGTTTTCCTCTCTGCTTTTCTCTGTTCACGATCGTTTTTTAATTTATTTATATTTTTAATTATTTTTAAATAATAATTAACAAATATTTTTCGAGTTCTTCTGGAAAATAGTTTTAATTGTATAACAAAAAAAAGGAATCGTAAAATACGAACTCGAAGTTTGCAACAAAAACAAAAACTGCAGCCTATAAGATAAATTTATGCACTTTGTGGAGCGGGAAATTTAAAAAAATTTCCACGTGTTCATCAGATAACTTGAATATTTATAATGTTAAAATATTTTACCCAAATTTTTAAGGTTTTTTTTTTATTTAAAAGTGTTTCTTTTTGTTTGTTATTGTTTTTTGCTCCCTCGCAGTTTTCCTTACTTTTGGAATGTAAAGTCACTGAATGAAACTTGATGAAAATGCCACATGATGGCGTTACTAGTCAATATGCATTTTCAATATAAATAAAGTGTTTTAAAAAAAATCATTTAAAATTCTAAAAAAAAATTAAAAAGAGTAAATTTTAAAAAATTTAAAAAATTTTCTAAAAAAAAAGATTTTTACGAAAAAAATTTGAATTAAAAAAATATTCAAATTTTATAAGAAAAAGGAAAAAATTCTCAATTGGATATAATTCTTTTAAAAATTCAATTTTAAACATGTGACGGGGTCTGAAAAATTTGAAATTGGATATAATTCTTTGAAAAATTCAATGTTCTAAAGAATTCTGAGTCCTCAAAAGGAGAATTGATAATTTTCGATTCTCTCATAAACATGAGATCAATAAGCGCTAACACTTTTTCAATTTTTAAGACCACCAAATAGTTTTTTTTTTATAAAAAGAGCTTACAAATTAAAGCTCCTTTTATGAAAAAGAAAATTTCGGAAAATATGTGAGAGGGTCTGAAAAATTTAAAATTGAAAAATTCAATTTTTTGAAGAATCCGCAAAAGGAGAATTGATAATTTTCGATTCTCTCATAATCATGAGATCAATAAGCGCTAACACCATCTTGCGGATGTTAATAAAACCAAGCTTCTAAATTGGCAGTTTGACGTTTGTAGAGGTCGCTATTATTTATTGATAGTTTTAAAAACTCTAGAATACCAAGCTCGTAGGTAATCGTGAATATCGCGATTTGTTTTTGGAAAAGGCTAGACGAAAAATTAAATTATTATTCAGTTAACTATATTTCAAACGACGATGGAAAAAAATAAACAGCGTTTCTTTTAAAATCAGTCACAAATTATTACCGCGTAGAATAAGAAATTTTTCTTTATCACAAATCAGAATCCAAAATTTATAATTTTTCAGTTACAAAATCGATTTTATTGTTTTTTTTTCTTTCAATTAATTTTTTTGAAATAAAATTGATGGTCATTCGGATTAAATGGTCAATCAAAGAAGAACGAACAATTCATGAAATTTTCAAATTAACTAATCTAAAAAAATGTTACTTATCTTATTTATAAGTCATTTTAATAATAATAATAGTGTAGCAATTGTTAAGGCTTTAAATAAATACGAAATTATCTTTTGATAATTAAAAAGCTAAGCTGATTGGAGTTCTGTAGAAGATTTTTTTTTAGAAAAAAGAAAACATATCTTACGAAGAATAATATATCAATAATAGTGATAAATATTAAAATAATGTTTAATTATTGATTACAAGGAAAAATGATCGACATGAACTTATCCTCGTTGATTAATGGACTAATGGTTGTCTGATATTGAAAATTAACGTAGTTTTCAAGAAATTCTAAGCCTTGATAAGACAATGGGACGGGCTTGATTAGAGTTGAGATTGTAAGCTAGGATTTAGATAAAATATTTGAAACAACATGTCATATTATTTGTTTTTTTATTTGGTTTTCGCTATTATGGATCTACCTACGTATTTCTTTTGTTTTATAAATAAAAAAAAACACATTTTCAGATCAATTTTTAAGTTAAGAAAGTTTAACGGATAATTCTATAGCGCCATCTGTTAGCTGGTAGCGAAATTAAAAAAGTATTAAAACATCGATCACATTTACTTAGAAATTATTTCTTAAAATGTGAGACTTTTTTTTACCTCTTCATTCATATATCGAATTTGTGAGATTGATTTCTGCCGAATTCTCTAGATCGGTAAATGTTTCCCAACGTTTGTTGTGAAAGTGTGTTGTGCTTCGAGTTGAAGATGAAATCTAATTTATTTCGAGCTTATAAGCTTATCATATATAAGTTATATGAAATTAATACATTAAAAATATAAAACCTTATTTGCAAATCAATTTTAAGTTCAGAGTTTTTAACTGATATTTCTATGGCGCCATCTGTAGCGAAACTAGACAAAATCGAAAATTTCACTTTTCTTGAGCACGTATTTTTCCCCCTTTTTTTTTAAGGAAAAAGACAGTTTTTTATAAAGTTTAATTATTTTATTTGGAAAATAATAAAAACTTTTATGATTTCTACACTTGTACGGCGGGGCGGTGATTATTGCCGAGATAAAATGTTGTTTCGTCAAAATGAAATCAGAAAAAAAGGAATGATAAATATTTTTAAAAAAACTGAAAATAGTAGCAAAGATAAATCTTGTTTTTACAAGTAGAAAAATTACTAAGTTTTACTTGAAATACTTTTTGTTTGGTTTTTAAAATGCGCAGATTTTTATTGCGCCATCTGTTAGTTGGTAGCGAAACTAGAAAAAATATCGAAAATTTCCACTTAAGCTCTGGATTTTTTCTTCTTTTTTTTTTAGAAAAAGACAGATTTTCATAAAATTTAATTATTTTTTTTAATTTCATATTTTCTATAATATAAAAATTGTTAGTTTTAATCAATAATAATAATAATTTAAATGAAATCCATAGAAAAATAGGAAGATAATAGAGTATTTTTTTGTTTTGCTATCCTTTCTAACAAATACGAAGTGAGTTTTTTTAGGTCTTACCAAACTCTCGTTGATTATGAAAAATATTTTCACCTAAAATTGTATTTGAGAAGAAAGAAAACATGAATTTTTCTTTTATTATACCTGATAAAGCACAATAATACACATCGATTATGATATATTGCAGTTTGTTTTATTGTTGTTGCTTTGTAATGCAAGTTGATTAGAGTAATAAATCGATTAACCTACTCGTATTTTATTGATAAATCATTAACTTTAGTACAGTATTGTAAATAAATTTTAATCAACGTCGTATAAAAAGAGTAATAAATAATTCATTAGCTTTTGGTGTAATAGGAATTAATTGTCCATCGAAAATGATTAAATTTATATGGAATTCTGGAAACTTTTTTGATTATATTATTCAGTATCAAGCAGATAATTTTTTTTAATTATGGAAATTTTTGTTGATTAAAATAATTTTTTGTTGTTGTAATTATGGTCTTTTTTACGGATGCATGTGAAAATTTCACGTGCAATCAATTTTTATATTGACAAAAGGATCATAAAATGGTTTTAGTTTTTTTTTATATATATTTATTTTTTTGGTGAATTTCTAAAATAAACAAAGTTGAACATTTATTATTTTTCTTGAAAATTGGTGAAAATTGCAATGTGGGGAATAATCTTTGTTCTTGGGAGGCCTTGAATATCGAAAACTTTTCCGGCGAGAAGCAGTGGAAGACGAACCTTACTCAAGGAGGCTTTCAACATTGAAAACTGATGAAAATATGAAACGACTGAAAGCTGTTGTGAGGTTAGAGTGTCGATTAACATTAAAGTCCTTGGAAGATTCACTGCGATGCTCCACTATGACAACTACCGTTGTCATACGGTCATCTTCATCAACTAGTTTTTGTCGGAAATAGGTAATCTGTAATTCATCAAGCTCTTCTCTTTTCATTCCCCTGATCTAAACGCGTGTGACTTTTGATCTTGCGAGTTTCCCAAGATTAAAAAAAGTATGAAAGGATGTTATCTGCGTGATGTTAATAACACCGAAAGGATTGTGACTGAAGAGCTGAAAGCGATTCCAGTGAATACTCAAAAAAGAATAACGAAAGAGATGAGATCGATTCCAGGTGAAGACTTCCAGCACTGCTGTGCAGAGTCTTAAACAACACCTCCGCCGATGTAAAGGACCTCTTTCATGGTACGGTCAGGAACGACTAAAAAAAGTAACCAAAGCAATGAGGTCGATTTCAGTTGACGCCTTCCAGCACTGTTACGAAGAGTTTTAACAACGCCTTCGCCGATGAAAAGGACCTCATCTCTGGTGCGTTTAGGAACACCAAAAAAGAGTAACCAAAGAGATGAGGCGATTGCAGTTGAAGCTTTCCAGGACTACTACGAAGGGTCTTAAACAATGCCTCTGCCGATGTGAAGAACCTCATGGCTGGTGCGGTCAGGAACGCCTAAAAAAGAGTAACCAAAGAGATGGGGGCAATTCCCGTTGATGAGTTCCAGCACTGCTATGAAATGTGTAAATGACGCCTACGCCGATTTTAAGGACCTCCTTCTTGGTGCTATCGGGAATATCCAAAAAAGAATAACCAAAGAGATGAGGGCGATTCCAATTGATGCCTTCCAGGACTGCTACGAAGGATCTTTAACAACGCCTGCGCCGATTTTAAGGACCTCACCCCTGGTACTTTCGGGAACACCTAAAAAAGAATAACCAAGGAGTTAAGGTCGATTTCAGTTGGTGGCTTCCAGCACTGTTACGAAGAGTGGTAACAATGCCTCCGCCGATTTTGAGGACCTCATCCCTGGTGCTTTCGGGAACACCCAAAACAGAGTAACCAAAGAGATGAGTGCAATGTCAGTTGATGCCTTCTAGGACTGCTACGAAGGGTCTTATACAACACCTCCGCCGATGTAAAGGACCGCATCCCTGGTGCGGTCAGGCACGCATAAAAAATAGTAATAAAAGAGATGAGGGCGATTGCAGTTGAAACCTTCCAGGACTGCTACAAAGGGTCTTAAACAACACCTCCGCCGATATAAAGGACCTGGTGCTATCGGGAACATTTGAAAAAGAGTAACTACAGAGATGACGGTAATTCTAGTTGAAGCTTTCAAGCACTGCTATGAAGAGTGGTAAACCAATGCCTCCGCCGACACATTATCTGGTGAAATAACGCCTCTAAAGATGGCGACTACTTTGAAAAGTACCCAAAATTACTCTGATTTTTTTTTTAAATCCTTCTTTTTTAATTTTTAATAAATTAAAAAATATTCTTTAAGAAAATGATAGAAAATTTTCATAAAATTCATTTCATAGTAAAATTTCTTTTTAAAAGAAACAAAATTTCCTAACATAATCTCTACAAATCCGTTTTTGTGTTTTGATGGAAAACTTGCTACTTGATACAAACTAAAGTTATTTTAAGTGATACTATTCGTAATTAGTAAAGAAATCATACAGAAATCTATAATAATATCCCCTCTTTAAGTGTGTTAAATACTCAGTAAACACACTTGAAATAAATGTAAACTCTTATCAGGTACTGACGCTTTTTATGGAATCTATTGAAACTGTGGTAAAATGGTAATAATTTTTACCTTGTAATAGTTATTTACAAACATGTACATACTTTCAATTAATGTTTAGGTGTGTCTGACGTAATTTTTACAAATTTTTTTTCAATTTAATTTCAATTTTTCGAAACACATATTTGTAATCTAGAAGCCTAGAAATACTTACCACCTGAAGTAATCAGAAATAATTACTGTAAACAACAATACTTTTTTTTTTGTTATTTTCTAATAAAACTGACTACTTGTAGTAAGTAATTTTATGTTTATTTTTTTTATTGCTATTAGTTTATATTTTTGTGAAATTTTTATTATTTTATTTGGAAAATAATAAAAACTTTTATGATTTCTACACTTGTATGGCGGGGCGGTAATTATTGCCGAGATTAAATGGCGTTTCGTTCAAAATGAAATCAGAAAAAAAGGAATGATAAATATTTAAAAAAAAAAATGAAAATAGTAGCAAAGATAAATCTTGTTTTTACACGTAGAAAAACTACTAAGTTTTATTTGAAATTTTTGTTTTTTTTTTGTTTTTAAAATGCGCAGATTTTCCTTCTTCTTTGCTTTCAAAGAATTTTTAATAAAATCCTTTTAGTTTTTAATTTTATTTAGAAATAAATAAAAAAAAATTAAAATATTCTACATATTAAATTTTTTCTTTTTCAAAATAATAATGCCCGAAATTGTGATCAAAATGGTTGAGTTTATGTAGTCACTAAAACCTTACAATAGCAGCGCAGAACTCTGGCGTTTGTGTCACCCTCCATCTTATCCGTTGTATTTAAAATGACTTATCTGTTGTTAAACATAAAACCACGAGTTGCCTCGTCAATAGAGAGTTTGAGTTACGTTCAATCAACGCACCACCATTACTGGCAGTTTACAGTCAGTAGCCAGTTATAAGCTGATTACTCTAACTGTATGTGACGAGGCCTATCTAAACCTCTACTGTCGTAAGCAGCGCCCAAGGTAATTACTGGAGATCATACCCGCGATATGGGTAGTAACTACACCCACCACGTTGCTGCCTTAGGCGACTCACCATTTGTCGGGCACAGTGTGTTTTAACACCATGGGGCATACCGATCCCTGTAGTACCAATTTTTGTTTTAAGAGTACTTCGAACCTTGTAAATTCCTAAGCACCGCTAAGCCAGCTCAGGTACGCGGGTTTGCCAAAACCCGAAAGTACAACCGGAATTGCCTTGGCCTTTCACCCGGTCAAAGCAACCTAGCGTGCCATTTACACACTCATTCACGCACCATCCTCGCTCTTCTCTCAAAATCACCATTCACTACAATTCCACATGCACCTATGTAACGCAAATCCCCGTACAGACCACTCTCGATGAGAAGGTGCTTGACACTCTCCTCAGCCGCCGTACAAGGGCATCTGACCTCCGCAAACACTCCACGCCCGTACAGGAACCCATTCATACCGCCATGTCCCGCGAGTAAATACCCAAGAAACAGACCAAATTCAAAATCACACGCACATGTGCGTCCATCTGTCATTCACACTCTCATTCCATCGACGTTGCCATATTTTATACATTCTATTAAGGACCAGTACAAGCCGCAGGCGTGGACTATGATCCTGAACTTCTTCATTCGTAACCAGACAACCAGCGAGCGGAATGCCCCACCGTAGACGGTAGTGAATGCTTCCACGCAGCACCTCTAGGTCCCATAAAATTTCTACCCGGTTGACACGGTTCTACATACATTCAAATATACATACTAAGCCAGACGGTGTACAAAATTTATGCCTACGCTTGCATACTGGTAATGCATAATGTCACCCCATACATATGACGCATTCGTAGCACTCATGGAATCTGTGGTGGAATGTAAGCAAAAACATGTGTGCAAGCTGAGACAACCAAACAGAATTTTTTATTAAATGGCCGACACGAAAGTTCTTGCAAGAGTCGATTCTTTTGAGGTAATTTTTTAATGACCGAACAGACTTTTTGGTAAATTGCCGACACGAGACACAGAATTTACTGCTCAAAAACAATCTTTAACGTAACATTATAAGAAAATGTCCAATTGTGTCAAATCGCATGATCTTGACGGCTAATGACATATTCAAACCTCGAAAATAAGCGTCCTGGAAACTAGTTAAGCCAAAATTTGCCATGTTTTGTGCCTTGTGGTATGGTTTTATTAAAATACAATCAAATTAACCTCTTCACGATCAATAAAAGTTACTGGGTGATGCACAAATAGCTGATATGGTAATTTTTTGAAGATGAACGTGGTCAAGCAACAATCGTCAATCAGGAACGTTATTGGACTATGATAACCAAATTTCATATAAAAAAAATTGTAATTTTGACTGGTCTCCGCGTTTGACTAATTGGACGCAACCTGTGACTTAAAATACATCAACAAGCCAAGCAGCCTATACGAACTTAAAGCTAACATCCGCTAGGAAATAGCGGCCATATTAGTCGAAACACTTGGAAATGTGATGGAAAAATACCGTAAAACGAGCACTTTCCGCCATTCGAGCTCAGGCCGACCACTTGTGCAATATCATATTTAAGAAGTGATCATAACAAATCTCTTTGGAAACAAATAATTCCATCTAATAGGGATCATCCCGTATTATTAACTATCGAAACTTTATTGGATTTGCAACTATCGTTAGTACCTTGTAACGACATCTTGCATTGCAATCTAGAAGATAGTAACGCCATCTCTGAGTATGTTCGCTATAATTTCTAAAGTGAACATATTTGAGAGTTCGTTGTCTTTTGGCAAAAATATTAGTAATTACTTCTTTTTTTATATTAATTCATTCATTATTATTTAGAATATAAAAAGCATACTACTAAGAATAGTAAACTAAGTAGTTGAATAACTTCCTCAAAAAAAGGACTATTTAACATTAATTAGCTAGTCATAAAAATATCTAATAAAATTTCTTCCATAAATTTTTTTTCTTCAAATATATTTCATATTGCATAATTTATTAGTTGCGAAAAAAAATATAAATTATATTTGCATACTCCTTTTCTCTCCCCACTCTTCTCTTGTTTATTTATATTTTTTCCAATTAATTGATTGTCAGTTTAATTTGTACTTTTTTTGTTGGTTTATTTTGTAAATTACATAATTATGCACATTAATAAAATTTGGTTTAATTTTTTTTGACATTATATTTATTTACTTGTGCTTTATGATGAAATAAAATGATTAAATGTAGAAAATTAAGTCAATACGCATAGAAATATTTTATGTACTTTTGTGTTACAATTAACTGCCATTCAAAGGTAAATCTCTACGTTGCTGTATATTTATATATGAGTACGGATTATAATCATAAAGTAATTTGAATATTGTGAAAGAAATAAAGTGATTTTGCAGAGTAAAAAATTTTAAATAAAAGATTTTGTTTTCTATAAAACTGATGGTGATAAGTACAATATTTGTCAGGAAATTGTTGTCATTTTTGTGTCAAAATATCTATTTATCCACATGTGTATGCAAATTTATTTCGTTTGAATTTGCAATTTGATTTTATTAAAAAAAAAACAACAAAAAATTACATATTTTTGCAAACAAAAAAAAATATATGCCAAATTTGAAAAATTTACTTAAATTTTTTACCAATTAGATTCTCAAAAAATTTTACCAAATTTGGTATACAATTTGTAAAGCCAATTGAACTGGAAAAGAAATTTTTCTTTAAGATTTATTGAAAAAATTTATAATAAAAGATTTTTACAAGAAAAGTTTTAAATGAAAAAAAAATAAAACATCAAATAATTTTTTCCTGAAAGAATTTTTACTGAAAAAATTTGGACTACAAAAATCTAGACTAAAAAATGTCGGCCGAAAAATATTGGGCCAAAAAAATTTTGACTGAAAAAATTTGGGCTGCAAAAACTTGGACTGAAAAATTTTGGACTAAAAAAAAGTTAGACTGAACCAATTTCGACCGAAAAAATTTAGATTAAATAAAAATTTGGGCCGAAAAAATTTGGACTAAAAAAATTGGGGCCGAAAAAACTTGGACTGAAAAAATTTGGTATGGAATATTTTTTACTAAAAATATTTTTTTTGAAAGAATTTTTACTGGAAAAATTTGGACTAAACAAATGTAAACTGAAAAATGTAGATTAAAAACAAATTTACACTGAAAAAATTAGGACTAAAAAAAATTTGGGCCGAAAAAACTTGGTCTGAAAATTTGGGCTAACATAAATTGGACTGGAAATTTTTTTACTGAAACTTGGACTGAAATACTTGGTCAAAAACTTGGACTGAAATAATTTAGGCTAAAAATATTTTCAGTTAAAAATTATTGTTGAAAGAATTTTTGCTGAAAAAACTT
This sequence comes from Atherix ibis, assembly GCA_958298945.1. Lineage (NCBI taxonomy): Eukaryota > Metazoa > Arthropoda > Insecta > Diptera > Athericidae > Atherix > Atherix ibis. The sequence continues at coordinate 82,573,461 of OY282609.1, forward strand.
GGACTGAAAAAATTTGAGCCGAACAAATTTTGAGTGGAAAAATTTCGACAGAAAAAATGTAGACTGAAAAATTTTGGTCAAGATATTTTGGACTGGAAAAAAAATTTACTCAGAGAACAATTTTGTTATCGAAATTTTTTTTTACTGCAAACAGTTTTTTTATTCGAAATTGTCACTTATAATATTTTATCTTTTAAATAATGAACTGTTGGATCTCTTAATTAAATAGAAATGTATAATTTTATTACCTGCGATATCTTATAATTACCAAAATCTATCATTAAATATAAATTACTAAGCATCTCGTTTACTAAAAAAAAAAAAATTCACGTGCACATACAATATATTATCGTATTTACTACGATTAAATATGAGAAATAAAATTATAGTTAATACAATGAAAAATCAAGATTCACAGGAAATAATATGGAAAATGGCTAGAATAAAATAGTACATTTCGGGTAAAAAAGCACATTCGAAGAAAAAAAATTGTCAACAAACAATTATGTTAGCATTTGTCCCTGCCACCTGTACATAAAACGTGCATCTGAACTGATTAAATTCTTCACATAGAGTAGTAATTATTATTATTAAGATTTTTTCATGATTTTATTAAATTTTCATTTTTGCAATGATTAGTACAATTGAGTGACATTGAACTTGAAAATATTATAATTCTTTTGTTTGTCATAGTTTCATTTTTAAATAATTAATTTTTTTTTATTCTTAAGAAATTTTTAACCTCAAGAAAATGTTTTGACCTTAACATAGAACAGATGTTTTTACATTGACTTAAAGTTTGATGAAATAGGATGAAGAGTAAACAATTTTTTTTGGAAGTATTTTAAATATCGGGTGTTAGTGGTAGACGGCACAAACCACAAAACACAACAAATTTTTGCTCTATTGGACGAAAAGTTCCTAGGACGCTTAATTGTGAGATTTCGTGATGTCAATAAGCACCACAGATCGGGCGATTTGATGCAGTTCGACTTTTTTCTTGTACAATTTTACGGAAGGTCAATTAATCCTCAAAATTTAACACCATTTAAAAATCAACACCGGTTAAGTAATGACGAAATTATTAAAAATTTGCATTTAAAAAAATCGAGTCCTTTTGTGGCATACATTTAAATATTATTTTATTGTATTCATAATGGCCTATGAATATAATAAAATAAAAATCGCATCAAAATGAGAATTTTAAATATATTTTATATACCAGGTGTATAAGCTTAAATCCGCTGTTTGGTCATAGATGGCCATGGGCACGCCATACTTTTTTTCTATGAGTTTGACATCTGTCAACATTAATCAGTGCACATTGTCAGCAATTTCGTACAACAACATACATTTTTCCTTTGGTAATCATGTTTAGTTTTGTGCCAGAAAAAGACCATATGCGGGAAACTCTGCGTTTCTGCTTCAATTTGAAGAAATTGGCTGCCAAATCGCAACAAATGCTTATGGAAGCCTATGGTGACAGTGCTTTATCGGAAACAACGTGTCGAGATTGGTTTCGTCGGTTCAAAGATGGCAATTTTGACTTGTGGGACAAGAAGCGTGAAAATCGGCCTAGGAAGGTTAAGGACTATCAATTGCAGGCTCTTTTGGACGAAGACGATACCCAATCGCAAAAAATGCTCGCGGAGCAATTGGGTGTTACTCAACCAGCCATTTCCATGCGTCTGCGTGCAATGGGGAAGATTGAAAAGATCGGAAAATGGGTGCCGCATGAATTGAAGGATAGGCAGATGGAGAGACGCCAAAACACATGCGAAGTCTTGCTCGCCAGACAAAAAAGACATTCATTCCTGCATCGGATTATGACAGGCGATGAAATGTGAATATATTTCGAGAATCCTAAACGTAAGAAATCGTGGGTTGATCCCGGCCAACCATCAACATCTTCCCCAAGACCAAATCGCTTTGGACAGAAGACGATGCTGTGCGTTTAGTGGGATCAGCAGGGTATTGTCTACTATGAGATGTTGAAACCTGGTGAAACTGTCAATGCTCACCGCTACCACCAACAACTGATCAAATTGCACCGTGCTGACAAGCTGATTTTCCTCCACGACAACGTCAAAAATGGTCCGAAACTACTTGGAGACACTCAACTGCGAGGTGCTACCCCACCTCGCTTATTCACCAGACCTAACCCCTTCCAACTACCATCTGTTTTCGTCGATGGACCACGCGCTCACTGAGCAGCACTTCAATTCTTACGAAGACGTCCGGAAAATAGCTTGATGAGTGGTTTGCCTCGAAAAGGAAGGAATTTTTTTGGCGTGGTATCCAAAAATTGCCCGAGAGATGGGAAAAATGTGTTGCTAGTGAGGGAAATTACTTTGAATAAATTTGTTTTTGCTTTCTATAAAAATAATATGTGTTTTTTTGACTAAAAAACAGTGGATTTAAGCTCGAAACACAAATTGGATTAAATTGGTTGAATTTTCTCACGTTAAATTTCAGCTTTAAATGAAATTTGTTTACAGCGGTTTTGAATTTTGTGCTAAGAGTGAGAGTGCATAGGATAACATAAGAGAAAATACGAGCGAGTTAGTAAAGGCACAAAATGCGTATTGGATGTAATTGTTCTTATGATTTAGTATGGATCTAAACCTAGTCAATTCTGCCATTTCGCCTTTTGTCTTGTGCTTCTCTATTTTTAAAAAAAAGTATTTTTTTCTTAAGTTTAAATCTTATAATTTTTTAAATTTATAATCATTTTCAATTTATTACATATAAAAATAAAACAACAAATATATTCTTAAATAATATTGTTTATTGAAAAAATATATTTTTAAAAGAAAATTAATATTAAAAAACGAAAAAAATTAATAATAAATAGAAAATAGGGGAATTTTTTTGGATTAAAAAAGAAAAATTAATTGGAGAAATATCAGAAAATACTATTTCTTTTTTGTATAATATTAAACTTAAAAAGTATTTAATTATTTCAATAAATTCCAAAAAAAAAAAACAATAAATTCCGAATTTTTTTGTTGCAAAGTCCTCTTAATTGGCTTCTTCTTTTTTTTTGCCGGGAACTATTCTTAGATATTTCTCAGGGTTTTCTAAACTATTATTAAATATTTTCCAGATCTTATTTTGGGTCCATATCTTTTTAAAAACGTTATTACCACTTGGTAGAAAATACAGAATTTCCAGAAATATGTCCCATTAGAATTGAAGTTCCACAGGCTAGTATCATTGGTCCTATTTTTTGCACTGAAATTTCTTAACAACAAAAAAATACTATCGCACAAAAAATTAAAAGTAATATAAAACGAATCGAATCGACCGATAGAGATTGTTGCAATTTATCGAAAGTGTGCAATAAATATTAACAATTCATATTTTCACCTGAATTTCGTATACAGTTTCATTTTTTTTTGTGTACAATAAAAGTGAGCTTCTATTGACTCAAGGTAAAAGCATATTCGGTTGAGTAATTATCAACATAAATCCGAGACGGTGTATTTTAGGTAAATTAGGCAGACAATTGGGCAAAGAAAAGAATTATTAGAAATGAAGTTAATTTTATTTTCAAAACATGTTGTTTTCTAAATAATTTTTTTTTCGATTTGCAAACGTGACCATTTCTATAGTAAAAAGAATATCTTTGTACAGATACAGGTATTCACATAAAATAAGGCGGGAAGGGGGAGGTGACTTGGTAAATAAATTTGCTTTCTTCCGAAAAGCTTTCAACTAACATATTAAAATAAGAAACCATTTTCCCAATAAATACGATAGAAAAGAGCAATTAGAAAAAGTTTATTTAATCAAATCTACAATCGCCAATTTATAAAATTTATTTTCATATAACAATTTTTTTATTTTGTCGTTTCTTTTTTGGTAATTTTTGGTATTTTAGAAAGGTTACATAAATTTTTTTAGAGTTCGAAAGTGTAACACATGAAATTGGCTCAGTTTACTTTCTATTTTACTAATTATAAATTATCACAAGTTTTTATCTAAATAGGACTGTGTGTGTTCAGTATTGATTCTATTAGGTTTTATGTAATTTAAAAACAAATTTGATAAAAAACATTTTTAATAATAAAAAATATTGCATAAAAAAATGGTGAACAAATTTTTAGGTCCCAAAAAATTTTTATTTAAAATATTTTTACCAAGAAAATTTTTAATGAAAAAATTTTTACCAAGAAAATTTTTAGTGAAAAAATGTTTACCAAGAAAATTTTTAGTGAAAAAATTTTTACCAAGAAAATTTTTAGTGAAAATAATATCAATAAAATTTTATATTTTTCCAGTAAAAAATAATGAAAAACAAATATACTTTTTACCAATAATTTTAGTAAAAACAACTAAATATTTTTAGTTCAAACTTAAATTGCCAGCAAATATATTTTTTATTTAAAAATACCTAACTAACATTAAAAACATTTTTTTTCTTCAAATATTAAAAGTAGAAATTTTCTTAAATACTTTAATAAAAAGAAGACACTATAAGAAACAATAAAAAATAGAAATCGAATCAATATGAATAATTTTTCCTGTCCTTAATCCGGATTATCATAATATATCTCGTTTTTTTCTATTTTAAAACTAAAATCCGTTTTCTTATTCGTTCAATTTTTAGATTTATTATAGAAATTTTTAATATAATTTTTTTTTTAAAAATTTAACACGAAAAGGTTTATTATGGTTTTTTTCTTCTTCTTTTTGCTTTTGTTAAAAATGCTAAAAAAAAACTTTTTGGCCAACGAAAACTAGTGAGGCTACCATAAGGAAACATTTAGTGAAAAAATTGCATAAAAGTGACCATTTCCGGTTTGAATTCCAATAAATTATCAACAATAGAAGTAATAGTAACTATTTAAAAAAATTTTCTTCTTAAGATTGTTGTCGTATGTTAATTAGGAAGCAGCGAAAAAGAATTTTGCTAATATAAGTTCACAATAGCATAAGCACATGGTGATTTGTTGACAATAGCAGTTAAATTCATTGAATTGAAGATTTTGTAAATATTTTACAGAAGGTACAAGGTATGATGTAAAAAAATCAAAATTCAAAACAAAACAAAGGAAAAAACACGTAAAATATGTAAACTGTACCGTTGCGAATGCGTGAATAACTCTTATCGAATTCACATTCGTTTATGGCCGCCGGACCCCTAAACGGAAATCATTGCCGCTTTCAATTTATTATTTCTTAAGCGTACGCGATATGAGTTCGATAATTAATTAAATCATAAAATAATTAATCAGTTATTACTCTTTGTTTATAAATATTTTTATTAATGTTCGTTCACATTGTTCTGTATTATATTTAGCTTAGGAGCAAATGAAAAAATTGCTAGGGAATTTTTCCAACAAAAACATTTGACAGGTTTAAGTTATTCATGATGAGGAACTAGTAAAAATACGAAGAAGAAGTCAATCGATGGCCGCCTCTTTATGCACGGCTTTGAACTGCCATTTCGAAGGCTGTGAGGCCATTTACGTTAAGCGTGTCCATGATATGCTTTTAAGGTGATAGTTAAGCAACCATTTATTAAGTGATGTAAACGAAACGCTTCCCAATTAAATAATAACAATAAAAAAAACAAACACAAATAATTATTTTGCCATTTCATTAAAAATAATTTCGTCTTTCTTATATTATCTTGGGAAAAATCATAAACGATTCTAAAATATTTTTTATAAGTATTAATAGTACGAACCTAGTTTACAATTCTCGTTTATTTATATTTAAAAACTTCAAGTATAATTTTATTAAAAAAAAATTTTTTATCTAAAAAATGTATAGAATTATTTAAAAATTTTTACGAAAATAATTTTCATTAACAGTAAAAGAGCTTCTTAGAAGAAATTTCAATCAGTAAAAATATTTGTTGGTAAAAACGGATGTCAGTAAATATTTTTTTAGTGAAATTTTGTTACTGAAATTTTTGTCACCAATATTCTTGTTCGTAAATATTTTTTTTTAAATTTTGTCAGTAGAATTTCTTGTCAGCAAAAATTCTTGTCAGTAAAATTATTTGACAGTAAAAATTGTCAGAAAAAATATTTGTTGGTAGAATTTTTAGCCAGTACAACTTCTTGTCAGTAAAAATTCTTTGTCAGTTAAAATTAAAAATTTCTGTCAGTAAATATTTTTGTCACTAAAATTCTTGTCAGTAACAATTTTTGTTAGTAAATATTTTGTAAGTTAAATATTTGTCAGTAAATATTTTGTCAGTGAAAATTTTTTTTTTTTTTTAATTTTTTCAGAATTTTTTGCGAAAAATACTTGTCAGTAAAAATTCTTGTCACAAAATTATTTGACAATAAAACTTGTCAGCAAAAATTCTAGTCAGTAAAAAATTAGTTAGTAAAAATTCTTTATCAGTAAATGCATTTGTCAGTTAAAATTATTTGTCAGTAAAAATATTCGTCAACCAAAATTTTGTCATTTGAATTCTTTGTCATCAAAGATTTTTTTAAATAAAAAAACTTGTCAGTTAAAATTTCGTCAGTTAAAATTTTTGTGAGCACACATTTTTTCATTAACCATGTTTATCCGTAAAAATTCCAATCAGTAAAAATTTGCCTGTCTGCAAAATATGGCAGCAAAAATACTGCCAGTAAAAATGTTTTTTTATTTATATCATACAAAATTTTGTAGACAAAAAAAATTCCTACTTTGAAAATTTGACCAAATAACGAATAATTTGTTAATGATGGGCTTGTTCATCTATACTTTCCGAAAGTATTAAAAAGTGCATTGCCCTCAACAATACCTTTTCAGGTAGTCATACTGCCTCACCGCATATGCACGTTCGTTATCCCCAAAAAATTAATCAAAATGCACAAAAAAATCGATCTCTTTCGATATTTGACCAGCATTTCATAAAATGTTGATGCATTCCCAGCATTGTTGATCAAATTATTTGGAGTAGAATGATTCGGAAAATTATGGATAATTGTAGGCTTACTGACATAAAACAAAACTTGGAGCGCATAAAACTGGTTTTTTATATTGTTGGTTTATTATCATTCAAAATTATGCAAATTACATGCGGAATCGTTTCTTCTCCAATCAATTTTGATGAAAATTTTACAAAGGCTCACCTGATAACACAGAAGACCTGCCCACGTACGTTAGGTGTTTTTTTTTCTTTATTTTTTTTTTAATTATTTAATTTGGTTCAACGATAAATTTTTACATTTTCCTTTAAGTTTATTGCCTTTTTTGTATTTATTTTTATTTTGTTTTCGTTTATCTTTTCGATGTGCTACTCTCTTTATAGTTTCGCGAAGTAGCGGAGTAGAGTGGAAAAGAGTAGAATAGTGGAAGGAAGCGCAAGGTCTGCGAGTAACTTTGACATTTTTTATTGCTGGGGCAAAAAAAAACGAAAAATAAAATAAAAAATTTAAAAAGAAAACATAAACGCCAACATTAAAAACTTCGGCATAAAGCGACTGGCCGACATTGAAATTTTAGATTGCATTTTAACGCTAGTATGAACTTATGCAATTCAAGGTGCATATTTGTACGATTGCAATGATTTAACTATTTTATTTTTTTCTCTCTCTTCCAATCTACATACTTATGCTCATATATATTTATACAAGATTATTTAACAAGGTAGAGTAAATGACATATGAATTTAATTTTATCAAATAAATAGTTTTTCTCACCATGCTTTCTATTATAACCAAACCAAAATTGATAGTTTATTTTCTGAAGTAATTAAATTGGAAACAATTTTTATAATTGACTAAATTCCTCTATAAACAAATAAACAATTCCATAAACAAAATACGAAATTCAATTAACTTTTAACAACATTATTTTAAACTTAAAAAATATCGTTTTTTTTTTTATTAAAATAAAATAACAGGACTTTTTTTTTTAGAAAAACAATTTTTTTTTTACTTAGAAAATAAAAATAAATTTTTATAGATAAAAAAATGTATTCGTATTTTGTAAATAAAAATCTTCAATAAAAAAATGTTTCTTCCAGAAAAGTGTCCACGAAATTTTTTTGTTAAAACTTTTCAGTAGAAATTTTCAGTAGAAATTTTCAGTAAAAATTTTAGTTAGCAAATATTTTGTAAGTTAAATATTTCTCAAGAAAATAATTTCGTAGTTAAAATTTTATCAGTAAAAATTATCAGTGAAAATTGTCAGTAAAAATCTTCAGTAAAAAATGTTTTTTCATGATAGAAAAATGTTAACGAACATTTTTTTGTTTAAACTTTTCAGTAGAAATTTTCAGTAAATATTTTCAATAAAAATCGTCAGTAGAAATGTTCAGTAAAAAATTTCAGTAAAAATTATCAGTGAAAATTGTTAGTAAAAATTTTAGTTAGCAAATATTTTGTAAATATTTCTCAGTAAATAATTTCGTAGCCAAAATTTTGTCAGTAAAATTGTCAACAAAAATTTTCTAGTAAAAATGTTCACTAACAATTTTCAGTAAAAATTGTCAGTGAAAAGTCTCTAGTAAAAATTTTCAGTAAAAAATGTCAGTGAAAATTTTCGGTAAAAATTTTTAGTCAAAATTTTCAGTAAAAGTTTTCTAGTAAAAATGTTCAGTAAAAATTTTCTAGTAAAAATTTTATGTAAAAATTGTCAGTGAAAAATTTTAGTTAAAATCTTCCGTAAAAATTGTCAGTGAAAAATTTTAGTCAAAATGTCAGTAAAAGTTTTCAGTAAAAATTTTCTATTAAAAATGTTCATTAAAAATTTGCAGTAAAAATTATCTGTGAAATTGTAGTTAAAATTTTGCGGTAGAAATTTTCTATTAAAACTGTTTAGTAAAAATTTTCTATTAAAAATTTTCAGTAAAAACTGTCATTAAAAATTATCAGTGAAATTTGTTTCTAAAAATTTTCTTTAAAAATTTTAACAAAAAATTATCTATAAAAAGTTTTAGTGAAAAAAATACATTAAAAAAATTGTTCATTAAAAAATTCAGTACAAAAATATATTATTAAATATTTCTCTGTTAAAAAATATGAAAAAGAAAATTTTTAGTAAATATTTTTAATATAAAAACATTTTTTTTTAAAATTTTCTTATCTAAATACAAAAAACTATATTTATTAAAATTAAGTTTTTAGTAAACTAAAATTCTTCTTAAGCAAATTTTCTGGTCTAAATATTTATTCAGTCCAGAAAAATGAAAGTTTTTTTTTCAATATTAAATTTTTAATAGAAAAACTTCACCAACTTTCAGTAAAAATTGAATTTCATACAAAATGTACAGAAAACGAGCATACATTTTTTTATGGTCACTTTGATTAGATTTGTTTTTGTAAAAATATATCAAATTCATTTTGAACATTTTTTTTTTAGAATTAAATGTATGTTGAAGGATTTGAATTAAAATAATTTTCTAAGAAAACTTTTGAAGGATTATAAGTTGAGAATTAACCAATTATTCGTAAAGTGAATTCAAAAAAAAAATTCTTTTAATTAATTTCATAAATTTAGCTTCAAGTGTTTAAAACAAATAATTTATAAAACTATTAAAAAAATGATGATGTGATAAAAGTTGATTTTAAATAATTTTTTACAGAAAAGATTTTACAATTTTTGAAAAAAAAATTGAATTATTGAATTTATAAAGTGTTTATTTCCTTATATCATTTCTGGAATATATTTTATTAGGATTTTGACACAAATTTTGAAGAGTTTTGCTGGGAAAAATATACAAATTTGAGTTAATTGGTTTTAATCACTTTTAACAGAAAATAATTCATTTACAAAATCATTCTGCACATACAAAATATTTATAAATTATAAAAATCTTCATTTTATACAATTTGATTTTAAAAATAATAAAAAGATTTTTTTTAAATTTTATTTCCTTAACAATTATTTTTATGTTCCTAAAAAATTTTTCCTTCTTTAAAACTCACATTTTGCTGCTATTCTTCGCCATCCTGTTAACATTTTTACTAATTTTTTAAATACACTTAATTTATTAAAATTTACAAAAAAAAATTCAAACAAACAAAACAAATTTACTATTTCAATAATATTTTACTAACTCAAAAATAATGAATTGTATTTAATTTTAAAAACAAAACAATAATTAATAAACTTAATATTTAAGCACAAAAATTTAATAATATTTTTGTTTGTTTTTTGTTTGTTCACAAAAAAACTTTACATAGAAAAATTTATTTACAAATGAATTTTCACTTATTTGAAAAAATAATCAGTGATTAGTAACTAAAAAATCAAATAGCAAATAATAAATAGTCAACGGAAATAAGGGCGGACTCCTTTCAATTAAGCAAAAAAAAAAAAAACACCACACAAATATCCTTTTTATCTGGCAATGATTTTATCTTAAATTGATTTTCTTCTTTTTTTAAAAATAATTTTTCCAATTTTTTGAAAATTAATATTTTGTGAATTAACCAAAAGTTTTTAGGTTATTTTAACTTAACGACAACAAAAAAATCGTATTTTTATGGGTTTTAAGTTTTTACAATTTTTTTTTTAGTTTTTTTTTAAAAGTTTATTTTTTTTTGTTTTTAAAAAATTAAATTGAATTTTATATAAAAAAAATTTTTTTTAATGTATAGTTTTTGTTATTTTTTTAAAATTTTAATTTAAAAACTGCACTTATTTATTTTAAGAAAAAACGTTTAATTAGAGTAGAAATAATTGACGTTATTTTCTTTATAATTTTTCAATTGGAAAAAGAAGAAACTTTTTAAAAACCGAACGGAGCACCCCTTTCCAATAGGTAACGTCTTTTTCAATAAGAGTGAAAATGGCCGAGTGTGCCGCTTTTATACTGGCCGCCCATCCATCATCAGTAGAGCTGTGCACTTGTTCTGCTGCTCTTTAATGTTCGGCAAAGCATATTAAAAAAAAACGGGCCCGATATCAGTTTTGCCTGTACAACCACAGAAAAACCCACACATTCTCATAGAGATTTGCACAAAACCTCAAGAGTACCGTGACAGTGCGCAGTTTTATGCAACTCAATGTGTTTATCAAGAGAAGTTACGGGGGGAATCTACAAGTAAAAAATCCAAGCCTTGGAAATGTAGTGTGACATTAAAACTACCAACACTAGCTGGAGAGAAAAAACTATTTCACAAACACCACTTTCCCTATCGTCATACAAAAACTTACTCTCACAAATACCATTGCGCTTTTGAGGGTAGAGTGTAGTCCAGTTTTGAACATAATCGATTTCAGTAAATCGGGAGCGCTCATCTGTTTTCAATCAATTAAAAAAAAATTCAAAATAAAAAAAAACGAAAGAAAATTTATTTTCCCACACATCCACACAGTTGCATTTGTAGTAAACTTTTTCTTGTAAATTCATTCACAAATCATTCATGAATAATTAAATGCGTTACGATCATACCTTTGCATACTTTTGTGCTCGTTCACTTGTCAAAAAAATTGGAAAATGACAACAAAAAAAATACTTCATCGCGACAAGACGTCAAATAAAAATCGCCATTTTTTTTTTATTTTAAAATTCATTAAATGTTTATTATCTTTTGATCCTTAAAAGATAATAAAAAAATAAGAAATATTTTAATAATAATATGAAAAATATTTTGAAGTGATTTAATTTTCGAACTTGTTTATGGAAATTTCTTTTAGTAGTTTTTTTTTAATTTCAAATATAATTTTTTTTTAAATTTTGTGTTTATTTTATTTAAATTTAATAACATTAAAAATTAAGCTCAATAACACTTTTAATTTGAAGTTTAAAAAAAAAGTTGTTTAAATAAAGATATTTTCAGTAAAAAAAAATTGTGAATAATTATTTTGGTCTCTTAAAATGTTGGTCAGCAAAAATTTTTGTAAGTTCAGCAAAAATTTTATTCAGTAAAATTTTTGATTAGTAAATTTTATTACCAGTAAAAATTTTTTAATAGCCAAAATTTACGTTAATAAAAATTATGGGTAATAAAAATGTTCATCTCCAAAAATTTTTGTCAGTAAAAATTTTTGTCAGTAAATACTTTGATCAGTAAAAATTGTAGTCAGTGAACATTTTAGTGTTCAATTTTTTTTCTCAGTATTAATATTGGTCCCCAAAAGTTTCGGTCTGTAAAAAATGTTTGCCAGTAAATTTTTTTTTCAGTAAAAATTCTTGTCAGTAAAAGTTTTTATCAGTAAAAATATCGGTCCCCAAAGATTTTTGGTCAGCAAAACTTCATTCGGTATAAATTTTCGTAAATAAAATTTGATTCTAATTAAATTTTCATCAGTTAAAATTGTGGTCTCCAAAAATTTCGTTCCGTAAAAATTATTCTCAATAAAAATTTATGTCTGTCAAAATTATGATCACCAAAAGTTTTTGTCAGTAAAAATTTTGGTCTCCAAAAATTTCGTTCATCAATAAAATTTTTTCCAGTAATAAATATTGTCAGTTCAACTTTAAGTAAATAAAAAAAAATTTCAGTAAAACTTTTTAAAGTCAAAATATTTGTTAGTTAAAATTATAGTCAGCAAAAATAGTTGTCAGTAAAAGTTTTGGCAGCAGATATTTTGATCAGTAAAAATTATTGTCAGTAAAAATTTTCGTTAGTAAAAATTTATGTTTGTCGAAATTATGATCACCAACAATTTTTGTCAGTAAAAATGTTGGTCTTCAAAAATTTCGGACCGTAAAAATTTTGGCAAATAAAAACGTTTATCAATAAAATTTTTAATCCGTAAGAATTCTTTTCCTAAAAATGTTAGTCAGCAGAAATTTTAGTAAATAAAATTTTTTTCAGTAAATATTGTCAGCCAAATTTATTCTCTAGCAAAATTTTTCTTGTCTTTACCAATTTTATTTAATATTTTTGTTTGTAAAATTTTTGTTAGTCAAAAATTTTGTCAGTCAAAATTTTGGGCTCCAAAAATTTCGATCTGTAAAAATTTTGGTCTGCAAACATTTTGTCAGTAAAACTTTAATCGATCAAAGTTCTTGTCAGTGAAAATTTTGGTCAGCAAAAATTTTAGTGAATAAATCTTTTTCTGATTAAGTCAGTAAACAATTTTTAAGTATCTTTTTCATTTATTTTTCTTTTCCAATAAATAGCTTTCAGTAAAAATTTGCTGCCTAAAAATGCTAGATTTTTTTTTGTTTGATTTCTGAGCAAATATTTTCATCAGCAAGTTTAGTAAAATTCCGCTTCTATTGTAATTTGTACTTTGTGCCTTAGTGAAAATTCTTAGGCAAGAAAAAAGGTATCTAATCTCGATGCTGATTATTTAAATAAACTACGTACGTAAGTAGGTAACGAACTGCAGGCTCATAACGGTGGTCATACCTACGAGTATCTTGTTATCAGTGTACGATTAGCTGTTGCTATTATCAGAGCTGCTATCGTTATCGATTTAATTCTACCACAACAAGCTCTACAACTCACCTGGATAGGTTATATACCACAATTGGAATTAACAACTTTTTATCAATGGCTTGCTTGGATTTGGAAAACACGTTGTAATAGTTTTTATTTAATTTACAAATAAGAAAACACCAATTAGTGTAGGAACAGTACAAGTGCAGTAACCGTTTGGCGAGACGAGAAGCGCACAGTGGACATCTTAGAAACCAGTACACAATAAGCTAATATTATTACTAAAACCAGCATTATTTATCCGTCGAGATACCCGAAGGTATTAGTACTATTTACTTTTGAGTCGTTAGTTTAAAAAAAAATATTTCCCCAAAGCCAACACTGTTACTAAATGCAATATTTTTTATTTTTCATCATATTTACTAGAATCGTTTTGCGTGGCTAAGTAAGTTATCGTAAAACTAGAAAATTCGATTTTTTTCGAACAATAAATAACATTTCTTGAGGACTCCCACGAAACTCCTAAACCTGCTTTGAAGGAATTTTTTTATTATTTTTTAAGAAAAACCACTTCAACATTTTAAGATATCAAAAAAAAATTGTTTATACAAATAAAAACTCATTCAAGTGTTATTATCTTAAGACCTTAAAACTAATTCATTTTTATTTGAGGACAATTGAAAATATTTTGCATTTTTGGCTTATTAGCCGGCATCACGCAGGGATAACGACAAAAATTGATTGATGGGCACCAGAGTAATTTGAGTCGAACCATATTTTCGTCGAAGGTTATTTTTGCTTTGACGTACATAATTTTTTTTTTTAAATATTTGTAATTTTGGTATTTTTGAAAAAAAAAACAATTTAAATAAAATTTAAGAATAATGTATTTAGAAATATTTTTATTAATAATAAATTTACTTTAAAAAATGTCCACAATGAAAATTTTTCTTAAAAAGTGCAATTTTTTAAGTTTTTCTTTTCAATAGATTTTTTCCAGTAAATTTATTCCAGTTAATTTTGTTTAGTCCAATTCTTTTAAGAAATTTTTTTCTGGTACATTTTTTTCAGTTAATTTTTTTTTAATACATTTTTTTCAGTTAATTTTTTTTCAGTAAATATTTTTTAATAAATTTTTTTAGTAAATTTTTTCAGCAAATATTTTTTATTAAATTTTGGTCAGTTTATTTTTTCCAGCAAATATTTTCTAGTAAATTAATAGTTTTTTTTAGTAAACTTTTGACAGTAAACTTATTCCAGTTAACTTTGTTCAGTCAACTTTTTTTACGAAATTTTTTTCTGGTACATTTCTTTCAGTAAATTTTTTTTAGTACATTTTTTCAAGTTTACTTTTTTCAGTAAAAATACTGGTCAGTTAAAATTTTTGTCAGCAAAAATTACTGGCAGCGAAAATTTTTATACGTCAGCATTTTTTTTCTAGTAAATTTTTTTTAGGAGATTTTTTCTAGTACACTTTTTTCAGTTTATTTTTTTCAGTAAACATTTTCTAGTAAAATTTTTTTCATGTAAATTTCTTTGTAATTTTTTTCTAGTAAATTTTTTGTTCGTCATTTTTTTCTAGACATTTTTTGCGGTAAGAAAATGTTTGTCAGTAAATTTTTTTTAGTAAAAATTCTTGTCAGTGATTTTTTTGCAGTAACAAAAATTGTTCCAAAAATTACTCAGTGGCCGAGAATTTTTCCAATCTTACGCTTTTATTAATATTTGAAATAAAAATCAAAATATTTATTTTATTTATTCTAGGGAAAAAAAATTCATAAAATTATCAAAATTCGGTGTGAAATATTCCATTTTTCTTGTTGTTATTCTCAGTAAATTTGATTGTCAGTCAACACATTGAAGAAAGCCGACTTACACTCCACAATGGCCCGGTGAACTTGAATTACTGGCAATTTTGTTTATTTGCACGAGCCCCCATTGTATTGTACATTATAGTAGCACTTTGGATACATTCACGTGACTTTGACTGTTTTGAGGAATTCACCTGAGTACTCGTGAATCAATTTGTTTGTACAATTAAAAAATTTACACCTGATTATTAGTGAAATATGAAAAAATACACAAAAACATGAAATTATCTTTAAAAAATACCTCTTTAACCATATCTTGTTATTTTTGTAGATTTTTTCTCATTTATTATTTACGATTTTTATCTTTCGACACAATCGTCAATGCATTCATATTACCTGTACGCACCGCTTGGGTATGGTTGGTTGCTGGGAGCTAAATCACTAAGAGTTTTTGGAGTTCGTTTTGCGATGGTTTTTTCGTTATGCAATTAATTGGTTCCAGTTGAATGGACACAAAACTTCAACTTATAAACGTTTGAAATAACTAAAATTAATTTTTTTATTAGATTTGCAAATAATTTTGGGCTATTATTATTCAATCGAATTTCTTTTCTTGCAGATAATGTTATAATTTTCCATGGTACGCGACTATTTCGATACAAGAAATTTCGCTTTACTACTTAAGAAATATAATTTTTACTAAATTTTAAATTTCATTATTTTTATTATTGCAAATAATTTGTTAAAACCGACACACACACACACACAGTCAATTGGAGAGTATCGCCGACGATCTAAGGACCCTATACTCTTGATCAAGATCTGCCATTGTGTCCATGACATTAAAAATTGTAAAAAAAATTACATTCTAAAAGTCAATATACTAAATTCCGAATGATCTACAGTTTATAATCTTGGTTATAAGGCCACACCAAAAAAAAAAATTCTTCTAAATCTGGACGCACTATGGTACCTGCACACCTTATAAGTCCAATGTGGAAATATTTGGCTTTTATTGGCGACAGGATTGAGGGCAAAAAATGAATGAAAAATATTCGAACAATGATGGGAAAGGGATTGGGCTATAAAAACACCTTTCCCATCATCAAAAATGATGTTCTCCGGGCAATGATCTTAAATTTTTGTAGACATTAAAAAACTGCAGCAAAGAATTAACAGAACCTTGTTCGGTCAAACTTGTTATCCCATTTGTGTGACAAGTCATTTTTAAGAATTTTCCTTCTATGAAAAATGACTGGATAAAAATAAATTAATATTTTTTAAATTACTTCAAAAAATTAAAGAAAAAGTTGGTTTTTCTACGAAAGCATTTAATAAGCAAATTACATAGTGAATATTAGTTTTTTTTAGCAAAACTTTAAGGAAGACAAATTTTAAAAGGGAATATTTGAAATAATTTTTTTTTTAAATTATTGTTAGTTAAAAAATTTTTAGCTAAAATTTTGTCAGCGAAAATATTTTCATTTAAAAATTTTCCAATAAATATTTTCTATTTTTTATATATTTTATTTCAATAAATTATTTTGTTAGCCGAAATTCGTGTCAGTAAAATTTGTTGTCAGTAAAAAAATTTTGTCAGTAAACATTTTTATCAGTGCAATTTTTTGTCAGTTGATATTTTGTTAGTAAAAATATTGGTCAGTTTAAATTTTTGTCAGCAAAGAATTTTGTGAGTAAAATAATTAGTCATCAGAAATTCGTGTCAGCATAATTTGTTGTCAGCAAAAAAAAATGTCAGTAAAAAATTTTGTCAGGTAAAATTTTTTATCAATAAAATTTCTACTTAAAAAATTTTCCCTGATAAAAATGTCAATAAAAATTTTTGTCAATAAAAAATGCTTATCAGTAAAAATGTAAGTAAAAATTTGTTTCAGCAAATATTTTTATTAATAGAAGCTTTTGTCAGCAAAACAAAAAAAATTTTGTCAGTAAACATTTTTATCAGGGCAATTTTTGTCAGTAAAATATTTTTATCAGTGCAATTTTTTGTCAGTTGATATTTTGTTAGTAAAAATATTGGTCAGTTTAAATTTTTGTCAGCAAAGAATTTTGTGAGTAAAATACTTAGTCATCAGAAATTCGTGTCAGCACAATTTGTTGTCAGCAAAAAAAAATGTCAGTAAAAAATTTTGTCAGGTAAAATTTTTTATCAATAAAATTTCTACTTAAAAAATTTTCCCTGATAAAAATGTCAATAAAAATTTTTGTCAATAAAAAATGCTTATCAGTAAAAATGTAAGTAAAAATTTGTTTCAGCAAATATTTTTATTAATAGAAGCTTTTGTCAGCAAAACAAAAAAAATTTTGTCAGTAAACATTTTTATCAGGGCAATTTTTGTCAGTAAAATATTTTTATCAGTGCAATTTTTTGTCAGTTGATATTTTGTTAGTAAAAATATTGGTCAGTTTAAATTTTTGTCAGCAAAGAATTTTGTGAGTAAAATACTTAGTCATCAGAAATTCGTGTCAGCACAATTTGTTGTCAGCAAAAAAAAATGTCAGTAAAAAATTTTGTCAGGTAAAATTTTTTATCAATAAAATTTCTACTTAAAAAATTTTCCCTGATAAAAATGTCAATAAAAATTTTTGTCAATAAAAAATGCTTATCAGTAAAAATGTAAGTAAAAATTTGTTTCAGCAAATATTTTTATTAATAGAAGCTTTTGTCAGCAAAAATTGTTGGCAGCAAAAATTTTTATAAGTCAGTATTTTTTTAGTAAAATTTTTGGTCCCAAAGAATTTTGTCATTAAAACTTTTTTTTAGTAAAAAATTTTGTTAATAATTATTTTTGTTGTTAAAAATATTTGTCAGCTAAAACTTTTGTCAACGAACATTTTTATCAATAGAATTTTTTGTCAGCGATTATTCAATAAAAAATTTTGTCGGTAATATATTTTATCAGCAGTAATTTGTGTTAGTAAAAATTATTATCAGTAAAAAAATTTATCAGTAAAAATTGTTGTCAGTTAAAATTTTTGTCAATTGAAAATGTTGTCAGTAAAAACTTTTGTTAATAAAGATTGTTGTCAGTAAAAGTTCTTGTAAGTAAAAATACTGCTCCATTAAAAACGTTTATGCAAAAATTTTGTTGGTAAAGAATTTCGTCAGCAAAAACTTTTGTCAGCAGTAATTCGTGTCAGTAAAAATTTTATCACTAATATTTTCATCAGTAAAATGTTTGTCAATAAAAATTAGTATCTGTAAAAATGTTTGTCAGTAAAAATTTTGATCAGCAAAATTTTTTCCAACAAATCTTTTTCCAGTTATTGCTAAGATTATAATTTTCGAATAGATTATTTCTATACAACTTTTAAGACTATAATATATTCATGCGAATAGAAATAAAATTTTATAAATATTTCTGTTAGGACCTTGGCATAATGGCATGTTACCTTAGCTCTCGTATAGTTTCGATCTTCACATAGTTTCGATCTCGTATAGGAGAGCAAGTTGTAAATAAAAGTTTCACTAATATTAACGATTTTATTTACTTTCTATCCTTCGTCATCATAACAATTTTTGATGGGCTTTTTTACAATCAACGTCTGACCATCGAAATAACAGCAATAACACTTTTGCATATAAATTCATTTCTGATCATTCAGTGTGACAAAAAAAGACCGACACTTCCATAAGGAAACGTGCTGATCTTTTTATAATATGTTTTTTTTTTAGTTTCGTTTTATTTTTGGTAGGTTTTAGCTCTGCGTCATTGTAAAAAATTATTTATTGCACTCAAGAGGCTCCCCCTCAACAAATGTTGTGTGTCCTCGCAAATGTCAACCGGAAAAAATTTCTATTCGTTCAGCGTGTATGAATAACGAACGACTTGTAGTAGATGAGTTCTCGTCAATAACACAACACAATAACCAAAATCGATACAATCGTCTGAAATTACTCGATTTGAATTTAAATATCATGCAAAAAAATATCAACAACAATAATAATAGTAACGATGATAAAATTACATATTCCGAGTGCGTAAAATAAAACAATTGAAGTGTTTTGAACCGAACTGAACTTTTTGTTCCGGAAAAAAAGGAGACAGTATCGGCACTGGAACGGGGAAATAAGTGAGTAGGAAAATCTGAAACCATACCGTAACCTTCACTTAATTAATGCTATCGGCATGAACATATTTTTTAACTTACTTGATTACGTCCGAATTTTATGAAATTTTCTAAATAAATTATAATTTTTTGCATCCAAATAGTCATAATTATTTTTTTTTAAATCACTAAAATTTGTGTAATTTTTAATAAAAATATTAACCTTCGATTAACCTGATGGAATGATCAGTCTTGATCTACGGTATTTATATATGAAACACAATATCCACCAAATGACGTTAGTTCTGGAATAGTTGTCCCAAAAGAAGAGTTGAATGGTCTCTACTTACAAGATCTCGCCAGCCGTTTGACGTTGTTGTTCCATTAGACAATGCAACCAAGGATCTTCGTTCGTAATAGGGTTTCTCGCATTGTGTGACAAGTGGTGAAGTCTTTTTAAAAGCATATTTTATCCAAGTCCGTATTATCGAAATCAGGATGGATTAATTTGGGTCTATCTCACCGCCATCATTTTCGAAGAAGAACGGTCTACGCCAGCTCCAAAATCGGTGTGGATGCATAGATTATTCTTGAATGACGTTATAAAAATCAATCATTACCCTTGTTGCTTTAATTTAGAAAATTCGGGTAGCACAAATATATATAAAATTACAGCCTAGAGAATATTTTACATTTCCGAAAATGGTCTCTGACGTTTAGTTCCTGTGTTTCAATTGAATGGTGTAGACCTTTTGTCAAAATTCGCTGAGTGGTGCTATAGGATCTTCAGTCCCTGCGGTGGGATGATAGGCATAATCCAACCTATCATTCCAATAATTGTCAGTGACTAACAGGTATCTATCAGTGGATATCCTATGTTAACCCACATGCAATTGCAAAATACAAATAGGATATTAAGGACGTGGTGCGGTTCATAGGATAAAAATCTAACAGTGCTTTGAATGTGCGATATATTTTCAATCAAGCGACCTATACGAAGATCGGGCTCTGGACTACACTTTCTTTCACAGCATCAATATTTTCAACCAAGTGACCTATACGAAGATCGGGGCTTGGGCCACACTTCCTTTTGACAATAGAAATATTTTCAGCCAAGAAACCTGTACGAAGATCGGGGTTTGGGCCACACTTCCTTCGACAGTAGAAATATTTTCGACCAAAGGATCAGAGCCTAAGCTACACTTTCTTGGACAGCAGGAATATTTTCGGCCAAAGGACCTGTACGAATGTCAATACCTGGACTACACTTTCTTTCAGAGCAGCAATATTTTCGGCCAAGCAACCTGTGCGAAGGTTGAGGCCTCCTGGGCTACACTTTCTCTTAGAGCACGAATATTTTCGGGCGAACGACATTGGGGCTTGGGACACTTTTTCTTCCACAGCACCAATGATTTCGGCCAAGCAACCTGTGCGAATGTTGTCTTAGATAACCGGTTATGGTCGACCGAAAAAATTATGCAATGCGCCAAATGCATTTCGCTGCAAAACCGGATTAGCTAATGAGAAAAACGGCACACTAAATGGTGTGATTTGCCATAGGAGGGAGAAGAATGATAAAAAAATCCGCACGACTCGGTCTCTTTTTTCTTAAAAAAGAAAACTAAATTTTTAAAAAATTCTCAAAATTTAAATACAAAAAAAAATTTCGATAATATTAGGGGTACTTTCCACATCTACCCAGAAGTACCAAGGGTGCAAAGGGGAATGATCAATAGCTGGCGATTGCTTTCTCCCTTCAATACGACGTCTTCGTTCTTTGTTGGGTTGTCGGTTTTTTATTTTTTTTTTCAATTATATTCTTTGCCACGTAAACCGTGACTGATTTTTTTTCCCTTTTAACTTTATTAATTTATCCATTTTTTTCTTCTCTTCCTCTACCTCTTGTGCAAGTTTCTACACAATTCCATTGGGAACCATTTACTCTGCGGAGGTTTCCCAAGTAAAATATAAATCACTTAACCGGCATGATAAATGTATTCTGGAAAAGAATCCGCCAACCCCCCTTCCCCTGTCATCTAACCTATACTGCCAATATACTTCACGGTCAAAACCAAGTTTGCCTCCCCACCCCGATAACGAAGAAAAGTTATCTCTCCTTTCGTCCGAACTTAAATTAGAGAACATAACACTTTACAATACAATACAATATTTTTAAAATTACAAATTATTCTAATTCATTTATTACTGATTATTCGCTTCATTAGTTATTTTTAAAAAATATTGTTTTTTTCTATTATAAAACCACAAAAGTACGAATGCATAGACTATGAAAATACATACACAAAAATATAATTTTTTTATTGAAAAGTAAAGCATTTTATTTTTATTAAAGAACTATTTGATCTTTATCGAAATTCATTCAGCCATAAAATATTCAATATGAAAATTATCTAAGCAGTAAACCAAGCAAAAAAAAAGAAGCAACAAAGATTGAGGTTATTTAAAAGACATTAAATGAGGTAACAAATTCATTATAATAAATTTTTCATATTATCTTTATATATAAGATACTAATCAAATTTATCGGAAATAATAAAAAAACTAATTTTTTTCTGGCGGAAAAACCAGGTACTATAAAAAATTTCATTTTCCTGACTGTGAATAAAAAATCGGCACCTTTGTTTGGACTTTGAAAATTTAATATTTAATATTTAAAAAATATTAAAAAAACGTAACCTTACATATTTCTCTTGCGTTTCTTTTCAATAATCATTATTGATTTATTTATGAATAATTGATTATTGATAAATTCTCTTATTGAGTGGATAGAAAAATTTTCAAAAATTATTTATTAGAAAAATTTGTTCAAGTATAATTTAATCTTAAAAATTTATTAGAATTATTATCATAAATATATAAGATAAAATTTTTATTTGATAATATTAATTTTTTTGTTGTTACTTTGAGTACCTGTAATAGTGTTTTTTTTTTTGAAGCAAATTTAATTTTAATAAAAGACATGACTCATCATGACATGGATAAGATAATTTCAATAATTTTTTTGTGCGCCAATAAAACAATAATTTTTTTAGCAATTGTTTTTTAATATTAAAAAATCTTAATAAAAAAAGGATTAATTTGAGTAAGTTTTCTTTTAATTTACAAATTGTGTCTGGTATCACTAAACGCCTTGGCAGTACTGCAGACTTTTTCTTAGAAGTTTCAACCTCCTCTGATAAGTCTAGATGACCCAACGAAGAAGTTTTTAAGTCTGTCGATTAACGGGGTAAGATCATTGGGGTAACTTTGAAATGAACAATATAAGACCATCGATGAACATTGAACTCTTTGAAAGGTTCATAAAAAGGGTCTACATGTCACAAAACACTATATGACAACACCTCCTGTCACACAAGGAACATGGGTTATACGTAGGCTACTATATATATTTCTGGCCTAGGCAACACTAAGTGTTGCCAGGTGCGATCTGACATTTCCATTGGAAAGTTTGACATTTTTTAGCATAAACGTACTCAGAACGTTTTGACGTACGACTATCATTTGTGTTGTTTACAGTGACTTGAAAAAATCAATTTGGCAAAAAAATGGAATTAACTCGTGAACATTTTCGTGCGATCATTTTTCACAACTTTCGACGTGGATTATCACGACAAGAGTGCATCGATGAACTTAAATCTTTGTATGGCTATGAAGCACCATCCTATAGCACTGTGAAAAACTGGTACAACGAATTCAATCGTGGCCGACGCTCGCTCAAAGACGAATTCCGTGAAGGTCGTCCAAAAACAGCCGTTGTTCCAGAAAACATCGATGCCGTACGTGAACTGATAATGCAAGACCGTCATGTGACATACCGTGAGATAGAGGCATGCCTAGGCATTTCTCCCACCAGCATACATTCGATATTGCATGAACACCTGGCCGTAAAAAAGGTTTGTTCTCGTTGGATCCCGCACAATTTGACAATCGCTCAAAAAAAGGCTCGTGTGGATTGGTGTAAAGAAATGCTGAAAAAATACGATCGCGGTGCTTCAAAAGACGTTTATAAGATCGTCACAGGTGACGAATCATGGATCTATGCGTATGAGCCCGAAACAAAACAGCAATCGACCGTGTGGGTCTTCCAAGACGAGTCAAATCCAACGAAAGTTGTTCGTGGAAGAAGCACTTCGAAGCAAATGGTCGCTTGTTTCTTTGGCAAAACTGGTCATGTGGCGACTGTTCCGCTTGTGCAACGTAGGACGGTCAATTCTGAGTGGTACACCACCATTTGTTTGCCTGAAGTCTTCGGAGAAATTCGAAAAACGAACAAGAGAAGTCGAATCATTGTGCACCATGACAATGCGAGCTCTCACACATCGGCTCAAACCAGCGCCTTTTTGACCGGACAAAACGTCGAATTGATGGGTCATCCTCCGTACAGCCCTGACTTGGCACCCAATGACTTTCAACGATTTTCGTCGCCAGAAGATGCTGTTGAAGCATTCAAAAACCATGTTTTGGAGGTGTCTCAATCGGAGTGGAAAAAGTGCTTCGAAAATTGGTTTGAGCGCATGCAAAAGTGTATAAATCTTGATGGAGAATATTTTGAAAAACAATAAAACCTTTTTCGTTGATAAATATTCGCATTTTCATTATTAGGCCAGAAATATATATAGTAGCCCACGTATTCCTTATCAAGAGCATAAGTTTTTCAGTCGCAATAAGAATTTTTTGAGTACCAAGAAGCAGTGGAAGACGAGCATCGCTCAGGGAAGCTTCCAACTTTGAAAGCAGATGAACATATGGAATTTATTTATTTCAACTAATTCCAGCTACCTATTCAACTAATTTTAGTCTGTGTGGCTTTTTTTCCGATCCTCAAGATGAAAAAATACGTGAAAGAGCTTTGTTTTTGTACTATTGATAATATCCCCCCGCAAGGATGTCATTTATTGGTGAATGATCCAACTATAAGATTTATACCAGAAGTGACCCACGGGTCTTGGCGAACCGGCGGCACCTGATTTGGTCAAACAGTGCCAAAGAAATAACAAGGTTCCTTACCGTAGCTCTTTGAGTGATCAGAACTGACTGGTTGAGCCTTCGACCAAAACGTGGTGGCTGTAGCTAAATAACTTAGATCTAGAAGTGGGGGTTTAGTTTTAGGACTAGAGTTGGACAGGTTTAGGTAGGCTTTGCTACCAACAATAAGGCTAATTAGCTTGTAACTGGTGACTGACAGCACCGGTTCTCCCTATTATCGATGTAGCTGGTTCAGAGGTGGGACCAGATTGTGGTACAAATATGCGTGGACTAGCGATGCGAGCGGTCTACATGTTGAGACCTGGTCTACCGAAATCCATAATAGGACTGGTCTGTAGGCGACCCATGATATTATGTCTAACAATAGATATATCACGTTAAAAATAAAATAATTATTCTATCGATAACATCCAAAGAAGTGCAACCGTAGAGCTGAAAGCGATTCTAGTAAAGTTCTTCTAGCCCTAAAAAGAAGAACAGAAACAACGCCTCCTCTGATGTAAGGGACGTCATTCTTGGCGTTGTCGATAACATCCAAAGAAGTGCAACCGAAGAGCTGAGGAAGATTATAGTTGAAGCCTTCCAGTAATGTTCCGAAGAGTGGAAACAACAGCTTCGTTGATGTAAGAGATGCTTTATCCCTGGTGTTGTCGATAACACCGAAAGGAGAGTTGAAGGCGTTTTTAGTTGAAGCCTTTTAGTCCTGCAAAAAAGAATGGAAACAATGCCTCCACTGATGTAAGGGATATCATTACTGGAGCTGTCGATAACATCCAAAGGAATACAACCGTAGAGCTGAGAGCAATTCTAGTAAAAGCCTTCCAGCCCTGAAAAGAAGAACAGAAACAAAGCCTCCACTGATGTAAGGGACGGCATTTCTGGCGCTATCGATAACATCCAAAGAAGTGCAACCGTAGATCTGAAAGCGATTCTAATCAAATCCCTTCCATCCATCAGAGCTGAATGCGATTCTCGTTAAAACCTTCCAACCCTACAAAGAAGAACAGAAACAAAGCCTCCACTGATATAAGGGACGTCATTCCTGATGCTGATCCAAAGGAGTGTAATCAAGGAGATGAAGGCGATTCCAGCTATGAGGAGTCAAAACAATGCCTCTGCCAATTTATATTAGCCCATAGGGAACTATAGAATAATATTTTTGTAAAAAAATAAAATAAAATTGTTGAAAAAAAAAAAGTCTCCTTACTTTTCTGCTACATATCGTAAAGAAAAAAAATCACCAACTTTAATTTTTTAATTTATCATTTTAAGTTCAAATCCAGCTTATAAATTTAGTCAAGGTGTCTTTGACTATCGCTAAATGACCTAATTTAATACGGTACTTGAGAACCTTTACAGTTTAATGAGGCTACATCACTTGAGACCATACAAATGCTATACAAAAAGATCATAAAAGAAAAAACAATAGTTTTTATTTAATTAACTTATTTGTATTGTATTTCTCCTATAATTATAGGCTATACTTTAAAGCGATAACCTTTGCACAATTATACTAATTATTTATTATATTAATTACTGACAATATAAAAGTATATTATCAAAAATAATAATAACCTGCTTGTTCATATTATCTGTAATAATCTATTTACACAGTATTGGAGCAGAAAGCAAAAAAAAAAAAACCATTTTTTATATTTAAGCACGCGATTTATACCTAATCAGACATGAGTGCGACCTTCATAGTTTCTTTATCGATAAAAAAATTTGACGATATCTTTTTTAATTAAATGAAATTTAAATTGATTATGAGTAACCTTGACTTTAAAATTTCAATCATATTTCCATTTAAAACAATTTTAGACTCATATCAGTGTAATATTGATATTATCAATACTACCAACTAATGATGAAGTCGCTTTATTATCCTCTGCGGATTTGTAGATGTTGCTCTAGTCAATTTTGTTGAAGAGTGCCATGCCCCCTATAACCACTTCTATGGATAAGACCTTGACTAGTGTAGAGTTCCTTCTCCATGATCCTCTTCAATTTAGACTAATTTAAAACAATGTTTTAAAGATTTTTACGCTGGAGTTCCACAAGGAAGTCTAATCGGTCCCACTCTTTACAACAAATTAAATTTGTTTTTTTTTTATCAATATTCGTAATTTTCCCAAAAAAAGCTCAAAATTACCAAAAAACTTATGAAAATACGTATTTTTAAAAAAAAAACATTTTCTTTTTTTTCAAATATAAAAGATACTAAAAATATTATACAGATAGTTTTCACAAAATATTTTTAATATAATTTGATTGCGTTTTAAAGATTTTTACGCTGGAGTTCCACAAGGAAGTCTAATCGGTCCCACTTTTTACAACAAATTATACTTGTTTTTTTTCTCAATATTCGTAGTATTTGGTTGCCAATTATTTTTTAGAAGGAGGTCTAAGGGTCAGAGGTGTAACCCCAAATTTATCAAGGGAATAGTGAAGCTGGGTGATGGTATCTTTATTTTTTGAGGTTACTTCTCTGTACAAGGTATTGTTATTTTTCCCAAAAAAAGCTCAAAATTATCAAAAAATTTATGAAAATACGTATTTTTTAAAAAAAAAACATTTTGTTTTTTGTCAAATATAAAAGATACTAAAAATATCAATAGATATTTTTTACAAAATATTTTTAATTTAATTTGAATGGGTTTTAAAGATTTTTACGCTAGAGTTCCACAAGGAAGTCTAATCGGTCCCACTATTTACAACAAATTATATTTGTTTTTTTTTTATCAATATTCGTAGTATTTGGTTGCCATTTATTTTTTAAAAGGAGGTTGAGGGGTCAGAGGTGTAACCCCGGATTTATGAAGGGAATAGTGAAACTAGGTGATGGTATCTTTATTTTTTGAGGTTACTTCTCTGTACAAGGTATTGTTATTTTCCCAAAAAAAACTCAAAATTATCAAAAACTTTATGAAAATACGTATTTTTAAAAAAAAACATTTTGTTTTTTTGTCAAATATAAAAGATACTAAAAATATTAGATAGATAGTTTTTACAAAATATTTTTAATATAATTTGATTGGGTTTTAAAGATTTTTACGCTAGAGTTCCACAAGGAAGTCTAATCGGTCCCACTCTTTACAACAAATTATATTTGTTTTTTTTTATCAATATTCGTAGTATTTGGTTGCCATTTATTTTTTAAAAGGAGGTTGAGGGGTCAGAGGTGTAACCCCAAATTTATCAAGGGAATAGTGAAGCTAGGTGATGGTATCTTTAATTTTTGAGGTTACTTCTCTGTACAAGGTATTGTTATTTTTCCCAAAAAAAGCTCAAAATTATCAAAAAATTTATGAAAGTACGTATTTTAAAAAAGAATATTTTGTTTTTTTTTCAAAAATAAAAGCTTTTTTTTTTATTTATGATATATGGTTTTTTTTTTAGGTTACTTCTCTGTACAACAAGATATTGGCTCAATTCATCGTATAGAAGGTGGAATGAGATCCGATGACTACAAAACTATTTTGCAGAAAACCATGCTTACTAATGCAGCTAATTTTGAGTTAATTACTCCAAACATACCCCTAAGTTGGTAAAAGCTTAGCTTGGAGAACGAAGCACCAACGTTTTTAAATAGCCATCATAGTCCCCAGCCTCAACTCCATTGAAAACTCTTGGGAAACGTTAAAAAGAAGAGAAGAAAAAAAACCTCTTAAGGACTTCCACATGGAAATATTCTAGGTCTCACTCTCTACCAAATTTATCAAAAATTGTTAGTCCTTAAAAGGCCTAGTTAAATGTGAATAATTCCAACAGTTATTAATTTAGTTTCTTAAGTTTTTCTATTAGAGTTCCACATGGAAGTATTATAGGTCCCATTCTCTACAATAAATATGTGTACATTATTTCTGATAAATTTCATTTTGCATAAAAAACTTTATGAAATGTTGTTGTTAGTTCTTAAGGGTTACAAAAAATTAAGACAAAAATAAACGTAAATTATTTCTCCAACAAAAAAAAAGGATATCATAAAATTCCTTAAAAATTATAATCTGCTCCCTACTCCAAAATTAAATATTTTCTTTATATGGTTTTTTTTCTTGCTTTAAACAAATCATTTTTGTTTTTTTGTTGCAAATTTTTTGAAAAAAATAATATAAATAAAACCAATAAAAAGAAACTGCATATAATTTATTTAGTACGCCACCCATAGTGTCGTTGGTCAAACTGCGTATAAGATATACCCTCGGGGCTATAATTTATGATCTTGTCAATCTCGAAACTAGAGCAATCAACCTAATCGAAAAGAAACTGTACATATTGCTGATAATAAAAACTAGTGTATCGGGATTTAAGACGCACCACATACGCACTTATACACACACAAACTCCGCTGCAATTAATTGGCCAGAATCTGATGGAAACTACAAATCGATACATATACGATATGTGTTGCCCCACAAACTCCTCCTGAACAGAATGTGTTAAGGTAGAAACCTACGCGTAGCTAGCTGGTCGAGCCTCCAAGTCTAGCGTGGAAGGAAAAAAATCCATCATCATGAATGTGGCAAACTCTTGTTTTGGAGAGTAGCTCTTTTATAGAAGCGAAACTAGATTTTTTTCCCATTAAACATTTAGGCTCAGTGCTACTGTATACGATTGTGTAAACCTCATCAAGTATGTAGTGGGGTGGAGGGGTGGGGGGGGTGTATTGATGGCAGTTTGATTTATGAACGCACGTGAATTTTCATTCATCAACAGCTTGTCGCTATTCAACTTTGTAATGAATGAGCGTGAAAGTTATTAGCCACATTTTACTTAAAATATCCCCAATACGCTTAAATTGATCTTACATTGATTATATCGTAAGTGAGCGGTTTTCTAATAAAAAAATTGTTTAGTTGGTGTTCCACAATGAAGTTTTCTAGCTCTGACTCTCTACAAGACATTACAAAAACGAAGTTTTTTTAATTCTTTTTTTTAAGAATATAAAACGTATTAAGACAATAAAAATTTTTATAAATTCCATTAGTTTTACCGGACAACACTTTCAAAACAATTAATTATTCTCAAAAATGATAAGCACATTTGAATTATCTCGACTATATTTTAGGCATTTTAAACTTTTCAAAGTTTCTCAAATTTTAACCTTGAAGCCAAGTAGTTTTCCAGATTTTTATGTTGTAGTTCCACAAGGTAGTATTCTCAGTCCGCCTCTCTACAAAACATACATGAACAAAATAAAAAAATACTTTGCATATGTTTTAAAACTTTCACACCATTTTTTAATCAAAGTTTGTCAAATTTTGAAGTTCCACAAGGCAATCGGTCCGATTCTCTATACTACATTCTTAACCAAAATCTTTTAAAACAGGTTTCCCGTGATTTTAAACTTTTCAAAAAAAATTGATCCTATTTTTATGTCGAAACTGATTCATTTTTGAAATTTTTATATTGGAGTTCCACAAGGCAGTATTTTCGATCCGATTCTCTACAAAAATGATATTCGAAATTTTCTATATTTCTTCTGCCTAATAAATTCTATTTAATATTCTCGATATATTGCGTCCTCTCTTGAGCGTAAGAGATACTGACCAGGAGTATTCCTAGAAATATCACATGCCTTTGATGTAGCCATTCTAACTAATACCGTAACTATTACTGCTACCTAAGCGGAGGATAGTTTAAGAGGTCGAAAGTGAAGGGAAATTATCAGAAGAGTGCCTATGTTAGCTTTATCCTTTGAGAAAATTCCTAGATTCATACAAATGTACCATAATGCCAATATCTATCTACCAAAAGATTAAAAGGACTTGATTAAAAGGAATAAGGTTAACTCGGTACTGTACTGTGAGCAACTCGAGAGATTACGCCAAGCGATTAAGAGAAAACGGCCAAAATTAATCAATAGGACCGTTGTCGTCTTTCCACCACGATAAGGCTAGACCACACACATTTTTGATGACTCGTCAAAAATTAAGTGAGCTTGCCCAGGAAGTTTTGATGCATCCACCATATAGCCCAGGCTTGTTTTGATCTCAGCAGAACACTTTTAATGCCCGAAAAATTGCGACACATTTTCGATAATAATGGTGAATATTTGGTTAGAATAAATTGTTTCCAACACTCTGATTTAAACGTCTCTATTTTACTTAAAAAACGCTACGAACTTTTTCGGCTGACCAATATTTTAGTCGAATCAGTTTTTTAACCAGAAATCATAGAAATTCTATACTTTCCTCCCCTAAAAATTGCGAAACCTTGTCGATAATAATGAAGAATATTTGGTTGGAATAAATTGATTTCAAACACTCTGATTTAAACGTATCTATTTTATTCAAAAAACGCCACGAAGTTTTTCGACGGATCAATATTTTAGTCGAATCAGTTTTTCAATCAGAAATCACAGAAATTCTATACTTTCCTGCCCTAAAAAATTGCGAAACATTTTCGATAATAATGAAGAATATTTGGTTGAAATAAATTGTTTTTAACACTCTGATTTAAGCGTCTCTATTTTACTCAAAAAACGCCACAAACTTTTTCGACTGACCAATATTTTAGTCGAATCAGTTTTTCAATCAGAAATCACAGAAATTCTATACTTTCCTGCCCTAAAAAATTGCGAAACATTTTCGATAATAATGAAGAATATTTGGTTGAAATAAATCGTTTTTAACACTCTGATTTAAGCGTCTCTATTTTACTCAAAAAACGCCACAAACTTTTTCGACTGACCAATATTTTAGTCGAATCAGTTTTTCAATCAGAAATCACAGAAATTCTATACTTTCCTGCCCTAAAAATTGCGAAACATTTTCGATAATAATGAAGAATATTTGATTGAAATAAATTGTTTTTAACACTCTGATTTTGGCGTTTCTATTTCACTCAAAAAACGCCACGAACTTTTTCGACTGACCAATATTTTCTGAGAATTTTAGGATTTTTCAATCTTTTTCGAAGGAGTTTTTTTTCTGAATACATTTGTAAAATATTTTAAATGCGGTTGTTGAAATATTACGATGAAAATGAGAAAAAGAAAACTTTCTTTTGATTAGAAAAATGCATTTATTATTTAACCAATCAAACAATAATAATAATAATAATAATAAATAATGATTAATGTTGAAAATTGATAAACAACCCATAAATATTGGTATTTCACCAAAATTCATTATTGATTTTCATCAAGATTCAATAATAATAATAATAATAAGTCAACTCACATTTTTTATAACAACATTGATGACGATACCTTCCCGACTGTAATAAATATTCAGTTTCTCCTTTAGTTAACGCCATTCTATCGTTTCATTCTTTAATTAAATAACATTTTTTTTAACTCAATAAAATTGATATATTTTAGTTTATTTTTGTACTATAGAAGAAGAAAAAAAACCATACAAATTACACACTTTATTTGAAATAAAATATGTACAATTCCAAGTGTAGTGGCAGACTGTATTTTGCCTAAGAATTTTTGTCAAGCAATCGTAATTCTTGGTACAGTACTGGATTCTGTTATCAGTGAAAAAAAAATACAAATAGTTTTCTTATATTTATAAATACAGTTTATATATATGTATGTGATGTGTGTTTGTATGTAAATTAATAAAAGATCGCTATTTAACTATAAATAAATGCATTTAAATGGAATGATCTGAATATTCTCCTAGTCGGATTTGTGTATTCAAAATGCAATTACGGTGTTCGTATTCGAAGAAGAAAAAAAATTGTTGAATTGCAGTTCTACAAATAAACAAATTTACAAAATTATTATTCTCATTTTGTTAAGCTATTAAAATGTTCATTATTAATTAGTTTGGGGTTGGATTGTATTGATAAATAGTAATAAAAATTAATTAAATTTATCGGGGGTGAAAAAAAAACAAAAATAAATTATTAGGATACACGTATTAAATATAAATAAAAACTATTTTTTTTAAATAAATCACATTTTACTATTATTATTAATTTTATAATCAAAGTTGAATTATTAATAAAAAAGAAAACCAAATGTTTATGTACAGTCTTGAACAAAAATTTCAATAATTTTCGTGATATCGTTTTTTTTTTTTTAAAAACTGACTTGACAAAAAGATGACAATTTTTATTATTTTGCATTTTAAACCAAATTGTTTGTTGTTAAATTCGATAAATTTACCATCTAT
The DNA here is from genome assembly GCA_958298945.1 of Atherix ibis. Lineage (NCBI taxonomy): Eukaryota > Metazoa > Arthropoda > Insecta > Diptera > Athericidae > Atherix > Atherix ibis. Next base: position 82,605,774 of record OY282609.1, read on the forward strand.
CCAATAGGAAAAAAGGTATTTTTGACAGATGATTTCAGCCATGTTGGTTTTCTCTTTTTTTTTATACAAACTTTTGACAAATTGAGTCTGTTAATATTTGACATTTGTCACATCACAAACTTAATTTTTGTTAATTTCTCTAGTAAAAATGAAGATATCAACATACAGAAAAAAAGAAATTCCCGGCTTCCTCATTCCGCTGAATGACCAGTAATTCTTTATAAAACACTTCATTTTCTGAAACCAAAAACTTCCTATTAAATGTTATTAATAATATAATTGTTTATATAAATACTTCAAAAAACATAAAAACTACACTTTCACTTGTACTTTCCGATAAGAAAAAACAACAAAAATATGCAAGCATTTCGGTATGCTGCCACCACTTTCATGGAGAATGGCGTGTTTAAAAACTCTCCGAAAACCTACAAAATTGAGGCGCTTCATATTTAATTGATTTTTACTAAATAAATAATAAACCTAAAATACAAATCCATTTTCATATCAAAAGATTGTAGAGAAAATATTCTTTGGAATAAGGGAATTAAAATTAATTTCAAAAAAATTTTATAACGAAAACTAGATGTCAGTGGGTGTGAAAACCTATATAAAATAAGAAAATCTACATAAAAGTATGCTAGTTTTACTATTTATCACCGTTTCTGCATTAATTAAACCAATTAATTAATTATTAATTAAATTAATTAAGGCCAAATAAGCCTGTTAATATTTGACATTTGTCAAGTTCATAATTTCTGATTGAACGATTTCCTAAACAAGCAACATTGTTATATATCGACGAATTAAAATTAACAATGTAATCTGAAAAAGTGATTTTTTCACTTATTGTGAATTAAAATCCTCAATGCAATCTAATTGTGCATTTGGGAATATGATTCTGGGAATCTTAGATCAAAGAAGATTAAAAAGAATAATCTAAAGTTGGAGCTGTCAAAACTGACAGATGATTCGGAACTTTTTCTAGCTAAAATTCGAAGGGATGGTTTGTACTGAAATATGCAAAAAAGATGACAGAATAGAGGGGATTATACTGTGTATTAGAAAATATTTATGATTTGCCCCTAAAATCACAAATAATTTCTAATACGAAAGTTTTCATGTCCCTAAAAAAAATGAGTTTTTAGGTGAGCGTGTGTAGAAAATGTGTTAACGTTAATATCATATACACGTATGAAAAGGCTCACATTTACTATCCATCTACCATTTAGTAAACAACTTTTCGATAATTATAATTTAGTTTGTAGATTTTAACAAAGCATTCTGAGGATTCTGATAACATATAAGTATAGTTGTATTATTTGAAAATATTGCTCTAAAAATATTCGTGGCTGTAGACTTATTTGAAGTAAAAATATTGCAAAGTATGGGACCAATAACACTACACTTAGGAACACCAGCGTTTTACTTAGAATAATTAAGAATAAAAATTTTAACAATAGTAAAATGATTGGACAAAGAAAAAGAAATTGGTTAAAAAATACAAATATTTTAAAATGAATAAAACTTGAAATTCTGTTCGGCACTTCATCATCAAACACCCCACCCCCATTCCTATAAATTTAAATTAACGTTAAACTTCTTTTTCTATCAAAGACAATAACCATAAAAAAAAATCGAAAAATCTAATGAAAATTGTGCTTTCGCCCACTAGATGTCAATACGGTTTGTTTTGTTATGGTCCAGCAGCGCCACGGAAAGTTTACATACGAACTAAATAAGAAGTGACTGAAACAAAGTGAAACTTTCGCTGTACTGTTTGTTGTTGTGTGTCCGCTTGCATGAAAATTCGTCCAAATCTACTTTAAATGGAATTAAAAACAGCAATAAATAGTTAGAAGTGTTCAAAAAGAGTTCCGCTAATCTATACGGATAGCTGGTAATTTGAAGAAATGAAGCAACAAATGGAATTAAGGACGATTACGTACAGGATAGCTGCTGTCACAGTGACAGTTTGACTGTGAATAAAAATCTTACGCTTAGCAGAATTTTTGTTATTTTCGTTGTTTTTTGCGGTGGTTGGAAACGTCGGATCTTAATTGTAAATAAAAATCACGCGGACTACAACATATCATCCTGTTTGGGGCAAAAAATCTCAAATGGAATTAGTTTGCGAGGATTTGGGGATTCCCAAGACTCATGTGCAGGCTGCGAAAAATTCCAATGATCGTTTCTTTGTCGTCGTTCATAAGGTGAGAGGAATTGAAATTCGTTTGTGCTTGGTCGGGGAACTTTGTTGAGTAATCCAATCACTAAGCATAACGTTTGGTAATTTTCGATAAGAATCCAAAGTAAATCTGATTGTTTTTTTTTCTCTTTTCTGTTGTTATTTTCAAGTCGTGGCTTAAATGTCTGGAACAACAGCAGCAAATCCAAAAATTCCCAGTACACCCGAACTGTGATAAGTATTCGGCCAGCGATTTGGGACATGCTTGGACGAGGGTGTGCTTACACATCTACAAAAAGTACACACATAAAGTGATACCGTTGCCGCGTAGTAAAACAGATGTCGATGATGATATGCCACTAACATTTTCGCAAATCGTTTCGTACGTGTCGAACAGTAATTATAAGAATGGCTGGAAAGAGGCATACAAGAAGTATGGCGACGCTCAAATAAGATTCGGACGACAGACGGGTGGGTCTGGTGGTTCCCCAGGGTATAGCAGTGCATCTGGCGGTAGAAAAATCGATTCGAGCGTTAATCTGGTGCCGTACGATATCGTACTCCGAGAACTCATACAACGAATGTTCGGCTGTTGCATAATCAATTTGAAACTGGATCGAGTCGAATCGCCTACTGGCACGCCAACAATTGTTCCCGAAGCAGGTGGTCATACGAATTTGCTGCCAGCGTTGGCTGCTATCGAAACAAGCTCACATATCTCAGTAATTTTTTATCCGCCAACTATCGAGACCAGCCTCTATGACTGCATAACCTACAGTCCGGCAATACTCAATCAATCGTACAACAAGCACCTATTTTTGATATACCAACTCTTTCAGCTGATTCGATTCTTGCACGATCGTGGCTTGGTGATTGGAGATATCAGACTGCACGATATTTACTTGCGTGATAGTTTGTGGATGAATGTTATTCCACGGCTCGAATCGAATGTTACTACTTTTGAAGTGGGCGATACGCCAACCGATGAGTTCTCGGAGAGTGGTAAATTCGACCTGAAATTCGCATACGACATGCAACAGTTCACACTGCGGGAATACAGTGAGATGTGGTGTAATGGTCAGCTATCGAATTTCGACTATTTAACAATCCTAAACAACGTGTCTGGACGGCGTATTGGCTGTCCTGACTATCATCACATTATGCCTTGGGTGACTGATTTTGCCCAAAGAAACGGCATGAATTGGCGGGACTTGTCCAAATCGAAATATCGCATCAACAAGGGTGATCCGCAACTCGATTTAATGTTCACTCCGTCGAGTGGAAACGAAATCCCACATCATGTTTCCGATTTTCTTTCCGAAATAACCTATTTTGTTTACATGGCACGTAGGACTCCACAGAAAGTACTATGCCAACACGTTCGTCCCATTTGGGTACCGGCAGAATATCCAGTATCAATTCAGCGACTGCAGGAATGGACGCCAGACGAATGCATACCAGAATTCTATTCTGATCCGATGATTTTCAAAAGTATTCACGAAGATCTACCGGATTTAGAGTTACCAGTATGGGCCACCTGCCCAGAAGATTTCATTGCCAAACACAGAGAAGCACTAGAGAGTCAGTATGTATCGGAAAGACTCCATCAGTGGATCGATTTAAATTTTGGGTAATTTACAAGTTCACAGTTTATCGGGGTTTCTGTTTAATGTTAGCCATTATAAAATTGTTGATAATTTTAGGTATAAATTGGCTGGTAACGCAGCTATAAGGGCTAAAAATGTCTGCTTACCGCTTGTGGATCAGCATAAAAATCTATGTCAGCGTGGAATAGTACAATTGTTTGCACATCCGCATCCGGCACGTCGTTTTCCATCAGTTTGGTTTGGAAAGGTTCCACCTAGAATATCGACAACGGAGCAAAAACGTCGGATGACACGCAGTTCAGAGGATTTGCCCAGTGCATCAACGATAACAAGTGAGGCAGAGACTAATTATGGTTCCCCATCGAAAAATATCCTTCTTAGTCCGAAAACAAGTCATACCACAGTAAAATCGCCAATTTCGGATGAGATGAGCGCACCGAACATGGAGCGATCGACTAGCTATCATACGAGCGTACAGAAATCATCAAACACAATTCAATTGCCGAAAGACTATAATCCGTGCATCCAACTTAGCAGTCTAGAGACAATGGAAATATTTTTCGGAAAAACATTCCCTAACCAAAAGATGGATCGCTGTCACGATGAGAAAATGGCTCGCAACGATTTGATGTTCGATGATACCTCTGACAATTCGTTTACGAATAAGATCTTTTTGGAAAATTTCGAAGCTGGTCTAATGAAGGATGACAAACGTTTACACAACATGAAATATAAAAATTTGATAGTCCGCAATACGACAAGAAATTTCAAACAGTTGATGTCGGATAAAAGAGCCCGTGATCTTCAAGTGATGGGCTGCATTATCGTTGAACTGTTCCTCATGAATAAACTGCGTCCACTGACTGCGTACTGTGATGGGCAGAATTTTGAAAATCGTCTCACATCGTGCCGCACCATCGCGAAAAATAACATCCACGAGCTACCAAAATGTGTTCAAGAATCGGTGAAACTATTTCTCAGTATTAACAAGGAGGACGATTCTCGTGTGATCACGGAAGCTGGTTTGCCCAGTCCGTCAGCACATCAGACACTGCAACCAGTCCTGAACAATTCCATTCTACCATTTCCTGTGAAGTATATAAAAACGTACGCTTTAATCCGGGCACTGCACAATTTCGATTTGGTATCGAATTTCCTTTCACTGAACACATTTTTCGAATGCGATGGTAGTGACTGCTTAAAGTACGAAAGCATGGACCGGAAGCGAGTTGTGTTCGGACGGAAGATAGCTGAATGCAAGGTGATGGCTTGCTGCATTCATATTCAGGGACTTTTGGAGCCTTGCGGATACGAACAGTTTAATTCGGTTGAGTTGATTCTGAAGCATGTGATTGATCTGCTTAAATGTGAAGAGACATCGATTCTGGCCGCTTGGTTCATTTTCGATGGCATAGCCGCTGCGCTTGGAACAAAAGCAACACAAAAACATCTGCTAGAGCCGATTTTATGCTTGTACGATGCCGAACCTGAAGATCGTCGAAATAAGCTGTCCTCGTTCAGTGAATCGTGTCCGTCAATTAAATTCGCAACTAGTTCCTCGTTCAAGAGTCGCAAATCAGTCAAATTATACCATCACAGCTTCCTTTTACGTTTGATCGTTCGATTTGGTCTTAAGTGCTTCTTGGATAATTTCGTATCGACGCTGGTTGAAGCTGTCGGCGGCTACAAAGAACCTGAAGAATCAACTGGTTTCCATTATCATGGGAATAAATCGCTTGAGTGTAGGAAATCGCGTTCTGGAAATCTGAAATTCTGCTGTAATGACGAATCAGAAAATTCAATGACGCTCATATCGCCCGAACACACAGAAATGGTGTCTGACAAAACCATCTCGCCGGACTCGTCTACTCGACAGGGAATGGATGAGGTTTTCTCGTTCGACATGGAAACCGACGAAAGTATCAATAAAAGTGCTTCTTACACTGAACCGGATATTAAATCGATCGAGTCGCTCGAGTTGAACCTAAACCATTCGAATGCGGAGGAAGCAACCGAAGAGGGTGAAAATTTCCCACCATTAGAAGAAATAATTTATGGCGTTGCCGATGAAAGCGGTTCGATTATCTCGTCCGAGGAGGATAAAGTGTCCATAAAAAGTCAAATGGAAAAAACTGATCCGAAATCACCAACAATAGCAATTCCTAGCGCATTTCGGCGCAGCTACGAGTTGAGTACAATTGACTGTGAAATTGGAAGCAAGAAAAGTCTCGACTCAATCGATCTGGAGACGAGCATTGCCGATCGTGATAGGTCCAGGCAAAAGGCGACAACCGCCGAGCCGAATGATTCAATGCAAGCGTCTGAAATCTCTCGAATTTCGGAGACGAAAAACGCGAAAAATAATCGAATTTCCGAAATGGCAACTGAGAGTCTGATTTGGCTATCCCATAGATTAGGACCGGTGCTTACAGCACGGTATCTCACTCGGAATCTATTAAAAATGCTGACGCTCTGCTATGTCGGACAAGAGAATCTATTGCCCGATGCCCACGATAACGAGGCAGAAGAGAATTTAAATTATTTCACAATAGCCGATTCAGGTGTGGTCGGCGATCGGAATGCTGCCCGAGTTTTGGAGTGCCTTATATCGATTGCTGGTAATTAAGTACTTTGAAAAAAAATCAAATTTATCAACTAATAATTCCATTTTCTTTTCTTTTTTGTGCAATTTCAGCTCTCTTTGGTGAACAATTTATTTTGCTGCAATATTTACCACATATTACGGAGCTAATAGCGCTTTGCAAGAAACGGATTACGGCAAGTTTGGAAGGCGCACTAATTAGCTCATTGCAGTTGCTCAAATATTTGGTGCCGTATCTAAATGACAGCACCATCATGGAACAATTACAGGTAAACACTTTTGATTTGAAAGAAAATCTTGGGAGAAATTTCTAATAATCTCCCAATTGTGTAGGACACGTTACTGCGGTGCATCATTCATCCAGTGATACGTTTGCTTGGTTCTTGTCGGTGTCTAATGCCGAACGGATTTTTAGCCAGAAGCGTTCTTGCCAGAAAATTACTGGATGCCATTTATGTGCTATCCGTCCGTATTGGTCCGGAAATGTCCAAAGAGCATTTGTGCGTTCCGGCCTTACAAAGGTTCTTTTTGATATTCGATAAAGCGTACGGAATCTTGGATAACTTCCGAGGTGGTGTACAAGATGAAACGTTGCCCAGCAACGATTTCAATTGGAATAATTTCTCCGATGATTCCAATTTTGTGGAAATCAGTCGTGATGGAAAAATGAAAGAGTGGAAAATTCAAGGTTCAGTGATAGTTCAAGCGAAACAGTCCACAGAGACCAGCTCCAATGAGAGTGTAACGCCACCACCACCACTATCCGATACAAGCACTACAGCAAATGCAACCTTACAATTAAGAGACCGTGCACTCGAAGAGATCCGCGATGTATTCACACCGAATTTGGCACACTGTTCATATCTTGCCTTCCTAAAGTATTTGGGTGAGTTTATCATGTCGAAAACTGTGATCAATTTGAATCTGCTATTGAACTTATGTCACGAATATGAACAGCCAAACTATTCGGCTAAAGATAAAGATAAAAAATCGAACACTTGTTCAGATGGTGGTCGGAATATAAATCAATCAGATGAGATTACTAGCTCGAACACTTTTGGCACTTCGGTAATCGGCAATCGTATTGAAGTTCCAACTGTTAAGGAGAAACATGAAATGGGACCAATGGAAGTTCTTGATATGGTCGCTTATAAACTGGAACAGGTAATAAGAGATATTCTTAAAAATGATATTATTGTATTAAAAAGAAGAAGAAAAAAACAAAACCGGAGAAATGTGGACATTTTTAAGAAAATCACTGCCAAAATTCTCTGTTATGAAAAAAAGACTGTGTGGAATAAAACCAATAAAAATCAACTAATAAATTAGGATGAATTTATTCATTAATTTAACTTAGTTAGGCGAAAAAAAATTTAAATCAATATAAAACGGTTTTTTTATGCGAATTACGCTAATTTATATGAAAAACGGGAAAGTTGTCCGGAGCATAATTGAAGTGCTCCAACAAATTTTATAAACCAACAACGTAGTTATTATTATTTTTTTTTTAAATATGTATTTATAAAGAACTTGGGTTGAGAGAATAGAAAAAAAAATATATAAAACAGAATAAATAAAATGAGAAAAGAACAATAAGGGAGGAAAGAAAACGTTAAACTGCATTACCAACCTTTGTGTGAAGGTCTAAACTGCATAACCGACACCTGATGGTAAATGCTCCGAAAATTCATGTTTCTTTTTGCTTATAATTTTTATTTAATAATAAATTTTTCTTAGTTATTTTCCCAAAATGCATTCTTAAATTTGAACAAAATTTCATCGATTTATTATCAGTTGATTGGTATTTTTTCTTTAATTTTTAATAAAATAAAAAAATCTGAACATTTTCTCCTCCTAATTTTTGAGAATACAATTTTCAACTTGTTTTTTGTTTTGTTTCAATAATTTCTTACCAGATGAATGCGGTACGTCATTTGCGTGGAAATTGGCTTGCATATTGGGAACATGAAATTGGCCGATCAGATAAAGATCATCATTTAAATTTGAAACAAATTAAATTGCAAACATTTGCTGGTCATACGAATTCTGTACGGTCAATTTTATGTTTGGATAATGAGAATAGTTTTATGTCAGCCTCAAAGGATAAAACTGTAAAATTGTGGTCATTACGAAGCGAAGGTGATGGAAAGAAAATGTCTTCATGCCAGTATACGTATACAAATCATAAAAAATCTGTACATTCATTGGCATTTTTGGAATCGTTACGTTTGACGGTGTCATGCGATTCTGGAGTACATTTATGGGATCCATTTGTTGGTAATGTGATATGGCAATTGGACTCGCAAACACCCGGAAAATATAGTCCAGTTAGTGTTGTACAAACTTATCCATCGCCAAGTCCACTCGTTATTGCTGGTACATCTGATTCAACGGTGAAAATAATCGATTGTCGAATATCAAGTTATGTGAATGAATGGAAGGTAAAACAGAATTTTCATTTTATTTATAAAGAAAATAAATAAAAAAAATTATCTTTTGATTATAGATAACATCCACGCCTGGTCATACGGTCCGGACATTGGCATGTTCACCTTCTGGCCATTGGATAGCTGTTGGTCTATCTTCTGGGTTAATTTCAATATTAGACGGCCGAACCGGAATTGTACTGCAATCATGTAGAGCTACCGATGGTGAACTCTTACAAATGATTGCATTGAACGATCAGCAAGTTATCAGTTCAAGTTTGGATCATAACATTGCTGTTTGGCATGTTAACGATGTGAATCAGCAATTCCAATTGAAGTAAGTTTTCCTTAACAATAGTGGTTACGTGCGGGTCTGCTTTTTAAAAAGAGACTTTTCACAAATTAATCCTATTCCTTAAAAAATAAATAGAAAATAAAGAAATCATGCAAATTATTTTAGACAACCATCCGAGCCAGCACATTGTTTGCAATTAAACGGAAACGAGCTTATCTTTGCAACGCCAGCAAATCGCATCGGAATCTATTCAAATTTATCAATAGGCGAACGTACTTATTCAATAACAAAACTTCGCTCCGAAACACTGAGAGGAGTTTTAACTAGCTTAACCGTACTACCTTTAAATCGAATGCTATTAGCCGGAAACGATAGTGGAAATATTGTTTTGCTTTGTTGAAATTTGTTATTACCCATTCCAATTTCCATTCATCCATAATGTAGTTAAGTCTACAGTCAATTCTCCATTCAATTATATAAAATTTGTTAAGAATTTTTTTTTAGAAAAATCATCATCATTAGTAAAATATAAAAAAAACCGATACTAATTGCTCATAGAAAATATGGTAATTCGATATTAATTATGAAAATAATAAGAAAATATTGGAAAATAATTTTCCATTTTATAAAAAGAAAAAAAAAAAAAATAAGAAAATGAAAAGAAAAAATAATAGAAGCAAAATAAATGATAAAAAGCAAATATGAATTTATATTTTAGAATTAGTAACTAGGCAAATATAATTTTGATTTATTATTTTCTTTATTCATTTTCTCATTTTTGTTTAATTTTTTTTCTTCAAATTATTACGATAGTTTTTATATTTATTCTTATTCATATTATCATTATTATTATTATTGTTATTTTCCAGAAGACCAAAAGTGTGATATATCAAATTCAGTATAAAATACAATTGAAAGATGACAATTGTATGTAAAGTAAATACTAATATTATTATTATTTCTATTATAATTAAGAGTAATGGGAAATTTTATATTAATTTTCTAAGATAACCAAAATTTCAACAACAAAAAAACTGAAAAATGAATATTCAATTCACACTCACTCAATTTACTATACAAAAAATAAAAGAAAAGAAAATATTTGTAATTATTAGAAATTTAAAAAAAAAAAATTCAAATGCAAAAAGAAAGAAAGAAAAAAAGAATCGACCAAAAATTATCATCACCCCCAAAGAATGCCAAAAACATTCCTTCAATTATTATAAATATAAAAAAAAACATAAGAAAACAAGAACCAAAAAATTAAAGACAAAAAAAGAAACAATTATTTAAAAAGAATAAAAGTATTTAAAAAAACTTGTTATAAAAATTAATAAAAAATATTTTTTTGTTGTAAGCGAATCGAATGGGAAGCGTTAGAGTGATTGATTGCTGGTAATTTCAAATAAGACAATCGGTAAAAATATCTGACATAATTAAGGGAACTTTATTTTTAATATATTTTTTTTCTGACGAATTGGTGGAAATATTAGCTAAGATTGTTATTGAACGTTTTGGTGGAGAGGAGCTGATAAGATCATTAGTAACAAAATTTCAATTCAAATTTGAAGTAAAAAAGATACAAAGTATGAGGATCAGGAAGATACTCAGAATGAGAAGCAGGAAGATGTTCAGAATGGGGATCAGCAAGATACTCAGAATGAGAATAAAAAAGATACTCAGAATGAGGATCAGAAAGATACTCAGAATGAGGATCAGAAAGATACTCAGAATGAGGATCAGGAAGATACTCAGAATGAGGATCATAAAAATACTCAGAATGAGGATCAGTAAGATACTCAGAATGAGGATAAAAAAGATACTCAGAATGAGGATCAGTAAGATACTCAGAATGAGGATCAGAAAGATACTCAGAATGAGGATCAAAAAGATACTCGAAATAAGAATCAGAAAGATACACAGAATGAGGATCAGAAAGATACTCAGAATGAGGATCAGTAAGATACTCAGAATGAGGATCAGTAAGATACTCAGAATGAGGATCAGTAAGATACTCAGAATGAGGATCAGAAAGATACTCAGAATGAGGATCAGTAAGATACTCGAAATAAGAATCAGAAAGATACACAGAATGAGGAGCAGGAAGATACTCAGAATGAGGATCAGTTAGATACTCAAAAAAGGGATCAGTAAGATACTCAGAATGAGCATCACAAAGAATGAGGATCAGAAAGATACTCAGAATGAGGATCAAAAAGACACTCAGAATGAGGATCAGTAAGATACTCAGAATGAGGATCAGGAAGACACTTAGAATGAGGAGAAGAAAGATACTCAGAATGAGGATCATAAAAATACTCAGAATGAGGATCAGTAAGATACTCAGAATGAGGATCAGTAAGATACTCAGAATGAGGATCAGAAAGACACTCAGAATGAGGATCAAAAAGATACTCGAAATAAGAATCAGAAAGATACACAGAATGAGGAGCAGGAAGATACTCAGAATGAGGATCATAAAAATACTCAGAATGAGGATCAGTAAGATACTCAGAATGAGGATCAGTAAGATACTCAGAATGAGGATCAGTAAGATACTCAGAATGAGGATCAGAAAGATACTCAGAATGAGGATCAAAAAGATACTCGAAATAAGAATCAGAAAGATACACAGAATGAGGAGCAGGAAGATACTCAGAATGAGGATCATAAAAATACTCAGAATGAGGATCAGTAAGATACTCAGAATGAGGATCAGTAAGATACTCAGAATGAGGATCAGAAAGATACTCAGAATGAGGATCAGGAAGATACTCAGAATGAGGATCATAAAAATACTCAGAATGAGTATCAGTAAGATACTCAGAATGAGGATCAGTAAGATACTCAGAATGAGGATCAGAAAGATACTCGAAATAAGAATCAGAAAGATACACAGAATGAGAAGCAGGAAGATATTCAGAATGGGGATCAGCAAGATACTCAGAATGAGGATAAAAAAGATACTCAGAATGAGGATCAGAAAGATACTCAGAATGAGGATCAGAAAGATACTCAGAATGAGGATCAGAAAGATACTCAGAATGAGGATCAGAAAGATACTCAGAATGAGGATCAGAAAGATACTCAGAATGAGGATCGGAAAGATACTCAGAATGAGGATCAGAAAGATACTCGAAATAAGAATCAGAAAGATACACAGAATGAGGAGCAGGAAGATACTCAGAATGAGGATCAGTTAGATACTCAAAAAAGGGATCAGTAAGATACTCAGAATGAGCATCACAAAGAATGAGGATCAGAAAGATACTCAGAATGAGGATCAGAAAGATACTCAGAATGAGGATCAGTAAGATACTCAGAATGAGGATCAGGAAGACACTTAGAATGAGGAGAAGAAAGATACTTAAAATGGGGGAGGGGGGAAGATATTCAGAATGAGAATCGGAAAGATACTCGGAATGAGTATCAGAAAGATACTCTGAATGAAGATCAGTAAGATACTCAGAATGAGAAGCAGGAAGATGTTCAGAATGGGGATCAGCAAGATACTCAGAATGAGGATCAGAAAGATACTCAGAATGAGGATCAAAAAGGTACTCGAAATAAGAATCAGAAAGATACACAGAATGAGGAGCAGGAAGATACTCAGAATGAGGATCATAAAAATACTCAGAATGAGGATCAGTAAGATACTCAGAATGAGGATCAGTAAGATACTCAGAATGAGGATCAGAAAGACACTCAGAATGAGGATCAAAAAGATACTCGAAATAAGAATCAGAAAGATACACAGAATGAGGAGCAGGAAGATACTCAGAATGAGGATCATAAAAATACTCAGAATGAGGATCAGTAAGATACTCAGAATGAGGATCAGGAAGATACTCAGAATGAGGATCATAAAAATACTCAGAATGAGGATCAGTAAGATACTCAGAATGAGGATAAAAAAGATACTCAGAATGAGGATCAGAAAGATACTCAGAATGAGGATCAGAAAGATACTCAGAATGAGGATCAGAAAGATACTCAGAATGAGGATCAGAAAGATACTCAGAATGAGGATCAGAAAGATACTCAGAATGAGGATCGGAAAGATACTCAGAATGAGGATCAGAAAGATACTCGAAATAAGAATCAGAAAGATACACAGAATGAGGAGCAGGAAGATACTCAGAATGAGGATCAGTAAGATACTCAAAAAAGGGATCAGTAAGATACTCAGAATGAGCATCACAAAGAATGAGGATCAGAAAGATACTCAGAATGAGGATCAGAAAGAATGAGAACTTTTCAGCTGAGCAGTGAATTTTATTTGGTAATTTATCTGGTCCTTTTTATTTGTAGCCTTATAAATAAAATGGACCACATCGATTAACAACAAAAGGTGAATTCTTCTCTATTCTGGGGCCCCTTGAGTCGAAAAAATCCTCTCCAATTTAATTTTCTGTAACTAATTAATCTACTACAAAAAGTAAAAAAACCTCTTACTTTTCATTTTACACGAAACGTGAACACCCAAATTGCGCTGGGTTCGCAGCCTTTAAGCACAAGTCTCGAGCACTTTACACAAAAATACTCTACTGCTTTTTAATTCAGGAAAAAACTGATGATAAGTATTAGCCATAATTTTTCAGAAATAATTTAAAAAAAATCTATATCAGGCTTAAAGGGATATTGGGTTTAAAACGTAGACTAGGGTTATGTGGCCATCATGAAGATTTATTTTGTCTGGGAGGAATAGTTTTAATTATTCTCCCATTTGAGCAGAATCCAATTAATCGGTGAGAATATATCATAACATTTATTGTGGCGTGCGTCGAGTTGAAGGATAAATCTTTAAGGAAGTAAGGTTATGTCTCTGGCTATCACCAAGAATAACGTTCTGTACCCATCATTTCTAAGTAACGTTTCATTTACGAGAGAGCTATAAGAAAAAAATGTCTACTCTCTTTTTTTAGTTGTGATGTGCAAAAATTCCTGGAGTCCAGAAAAAGCTTGTTTGTTCCCTTAAAACAATTGAAATAATCCATTTGTACCATGAAATATTGCCAATCGGTTCAAATTTCATTTTTATTTGTCGTTTAATTAATAAAAAACTTATTATTCATTAATAATAAGAAAGAGGGTATTTTAACCCAACCCAAATCGGAATTAATTAAATTATTTTTTAACAAATTGCAAAATTTACAGTTTATACAAATGCGGGCAAATTGGTCGGAAGTAGATGTGCATGCATCATCATATACTAAAAATGGCACGAAAACAAGTCAAGATAATAGATGTGTTGGGGCTGCGGAGGGGCAAGGGGAGAGGATGAAAATCTGCATCGTATGCGCCTCAAGAAGAGTCTGTATGCGATGTGCTATTTTTTGATAATATTCCGTGTACTCAAACTATTGCACAATCCGTATTAACTCGTTCGGAACCTCCTTGCCCTCTTCCATAAACTAAAAAGCAATGGTTGAGAAAACAAGTTTTTTCTTGTGAGGGGTAAGGAGGGGGCCGGTGCACATAAAACCAAAACATCACGAAAATATAATATGTGTGGTGGGGCCCCGTCATCATTTTGGCGTCGTCGCTGTTGGTTGAACTCAAAATGATTGAAAATAAAATTAAAAACAAAACACAAAAAAATGATAAGAAAAAAAAAAGTAAACGAGCTTTGGCACGAATGAATCGAAAAATGCAACCGTTCAAGATGCGTTTTTGCCTTTTATTATGGGATACATTTTGTTTTTGTTTTTGTTTTTTTTCTTTTATGATTATTATTCTTTGTAAATACACGAGTGCAGTGAGTGTATTACAAAAGCAACAAAATTCGATAAAAGATGGAGAAGAAAAAAAAATAAAAATAAAAACGAATTTCTCGTTAACAACAATTTCGTATCTTGGGTGAAATCGATTTTGTACAAAATGCAATGTTAAAAGACGTCAGCAAAGAATCTTTTGCAGTTTTATGTTCGCTTGGTAAAAAATAGGATTTGCAGAGGACCAATCCCGGGTACACAGGTAAATATTTATTATATTTGCAAGAAAACGAATAATTTTTGGAATGGAAAAGGGGTGTAACGGAAGGTTAAGCGAGATTGTGAAAAACTTGCAATTTTTTCAAATCTGAAAAAGGGATCATTTTATCTGCAAACGAAAAACTTTCTATGCAACTGCAATGTGGCTACTACGTCTGATGGCGGCTAGAAATCCTCGACTTTGTCCTGTTTCTGCATCGCGTCAAGGTCGAGGAGATAACAAATCAAGAGTGATTGTTTGGTTGGTGCCGATGACGACGAAAAGGAGCCGTGTGTGGGGGTGTGATGCAGCTGAGCCCCGACCAAGCCCAAGTTCAACAATCTCACACGACGACGGTGAGTCAAACAAACAATAACATTCGTTGCGTTTGGTGCACACGAGAGCAACGGAGACGGCGCATGACAGTAGCACAGGCAAGCGAATAAGTATTTGACTGCCAAGGTCACAATCGCGTGGAAGTGTGCTGAATCGAACGAGGAACGTACACACTGCCCGTCGGTGCCGTGCACAGTCATACGAACAACACAAATTCCATCGTCCGTGGTGTTGTCGGTCGTCGAAGCACAAGCGAAACGAACCAATAGCAGCATAGCACCACAGCTGATACGAAAACGCTGAAGAATCCTCGCTATGCGCCGGAGGGGCACTACGGAATGCGGTACGGCACAACCAAATCCCATTTGCCCTGATCGGAATTCCGAGAATTCTAAAATTAACACCAGGCAACCAGAAGTGATAGCAGCACGCTAATCAGCCACAGGGAATATGGAACGCCTGCATTGGTGAAGAGAAAATAAAACTTGTTTCAATATAAAATATACACGCACACCTGCGAACTTTCAATTCATAAAATCGAAGGGGCGTACGTACGTCATCCCAAAGAAATTTTACACACACATGCTTTCAATGCTGATTGATGGGTTGGTACAGGGTAAGTAGAGTAAATTTAATTTAGCGCAAACAAACACCAACAACAAGCGCAGAGTAAATTTTTACTATTCTTTGTCGTCCAAAAGTGTGTGTGCTGTCGTCTATTTTTCCCTCAAAATAAATGCTATGAGGAGAGCGCACAGTAAAAACCCATTTTTACTGAGCGAATAAACATGAATACAGTCAAAACTTCTATTTCTCTTCAATAATTTGTACAGTTAATAATAATCAAAAATGAGAACAAATCATTGGCACAGTAGGCAGTAAAATTGATTTAATACAATATTTTTTTTCCTAAGGATTTAAAATAATCAAAAGTGCCGTCATCATCCTTTTAGCAGTTTTATACCATTTTTTTTTTATTTAAATACAGTAATTCATATTTTCTTTCGTAGAAGTGTTCAATATATTTTTGATAATTTTCCATAAAAAAATATATTAATTCCAGGTTCATATAGATCGTATTTAAATATTTAAAATTACAAATAATAAATAATATAATAGACAACATTAAAATAATTAATAATACAAAAAAAAATTAATTGTAAATAAAGAAACATTAAATTTTGAGGGTTATACCGATTTTATCGGAGACTGTGAAGAGGGAATTGTTCAAAATTGACTTGTGCATATACGCACACCAATTAACAATATTTGTTAGTTTACTCATCGAAAGACTCGCTCTAATTCATTCTCAATTGTCAGCTGTGTGGCATTGAAATTATTTTCTCATCGCTCGCACCATATAGCCCCATTTCAATCATTCTTTAACGGTCTTTTGTGCACGCACGTGAAATCGTTCGTCTTTGCTGCACTCTATTCATAGAAACACTCTATTCCGTCGATTTCTCAATTTTCTGTCAACTGATTGGTTAGGAATTTATATTGAGAGCGACAAAGAGGCAGTGCTTATTAATGAAAGGAGAATTCAGTCATAGCCTAGAAAAAACCATCCATCCTACACATGGGTGTACGAGAGAGCAACACACAACGATAGTAAACCAGCCGATAGCATAGAGACAAACGATAGTAAAAAAAAATAGCCTCCCATTATTGGAATGCTTTGGTTCTCTTCTTTGTTCCGTACACGATTGAAGAGAAGCCGTTTTGTACGTGCTGGCAGTGCTGCGGCCCTGTTCGCAAACGATTAAATTCAGTTTAATCATCACCACTATGCAAATTACGAGATAATCCGAGATTTTTAACAAAATATTCTGCAATTTCTATTATATCCCATTACACGAGCCAATGCAGACGCTCCTCTCAATTTCAATTGGTGCCGTTTTCCATCTAATTCGCCAACAGGAGGAAGACGCGACGCTATTATTAATAGCGTCCGTTATTATCATCGGGTGTTGTTGTTGCTGTTTTGTTTCGGTAGCGTCTTGACTCGTTGGATGAATTCGACCAGAGTTGGAGGATTCGAAATCGTAGGCAAACAGTTTTCATAGCCGGCAAGATTGCCCAAGTACGACACACACTAATGCCGCCAAACGATTCAACTAGTCACACACAACTCTGTTTACACGAGCATATGAGAAAAACTAGGTTGAATTTGTGATTGGCTATGATGAAGACCGTAAAAACTAAGCGCTCCGTTGGCGGATAGACACACATCAAACACCATCTCCCAGGAGATATTGGAGAGGTAGTAGTGGTACGACCGATAAAGAGCTTCAGAGCAACCAATCCAAGCAAGGTACACATACGGGAATAAATCAAAGAATTTCTAATGCTTTTCGTCTATGCTCGAACTACGGTGAATCCGATCTAAATCCGGGTGGAAGTTGTCTAAAACCTTTAGTAGCCGACCTGCTTGTTTATGTGAAATTATGCAACCCTAATAAAAATGTTTGTTAGAATTTGGATGTAGGGAACAAATCTTGGTTGAGCAACATGGGTACCGAGTTTGGTAACGATTGGACACAAAAGTGCTCTTTCTCCTCCGACGATGAGTCGGCCCGCTATGCAAAAGCAACAAACGTATTTCTCCGGCAACTGTGTGCCTGTGGCTGTGTTTGGCGTCTTTTGTATTATTTTCGAAGCAGTTTTTTGTGTTCGACTCAGTCGAATTGCACACGTACGTACACATCGTTACTTTCATGAACAATACTTTCAGAGCACCAAGCGCGGAATGAATGTACGGAACGGAGTGTCGTAAACGAAAAGGCGCCGTAATGTTGATAGAGGAACGAATGTTTCTTGACTTGCGACTATCTGCTGCTTGCCTGATCTCGCGTTCAACTTTCTGGACGACTGAGATTGAATTGAATCGAATTGTCAAACCTGTCTGTCTTTCTGTCTGGGCTGCTAATCTGCCTGTCTATCTAGCCAAACCGGCAAACGTCACTTTCATCGACAATTCCGCCAGCAGCTCAGACGACTCGTCAAACAAAGGCCAAAACCGATGGCCTCGGTCGACTTATCGAAGTGCACGGACGTTCTGTGTAATTCGGTCACAGCAACGTTTCCTCTTCTACCATCGACAACCGCATCCAAAGTAGGGCATCGCAGGGCATTACCGCTCATCATTCAACAGATCCCAGCCACGTCCGTGTTCACACAGCCAAAGAGAAAAGAAGAATTTTTCCTCACAACTTCTTAATTTGTGCGAAATGTGACACTCAACACCAGGCTACCATAAATTGTGGAGGCAAACTCTTCTCTTGTTCGACGTTACTTGAGTACAGCCATTCCACAGCTCCGTCTCGAACGGTTGCTCTACGCTGTTGCACAACACGCAGAAACGAACCGCATCAACGGCGGTTCGCTTCATTCAATGTTGAAAATAAACGCCGTCAATTGACTGACTCTCCCTCCAACCACTCCAAACCACATCATCCGTCTGCCTTGCTGCCGATTGTGTCACACTGAACTGATTATTACGTTTGTTGTTTTAATTCAATTGTGATGAAAGAAAATTGGTTCCTTATTTAATTTCGCCATTTTAATAAAACTCTATTGACAATCAGCTAGACAATACACCTGTACACGCGACAGCGTTGCACAACCAGGAAGAACAACAGCAACAAACTTAACTCTTTCTTTCAAACACTACTTTTGCACTAGGCTTCCAGAATTCTAGCACGACAATAACAGTCGATGGCGTCTGATGCCAGCAATTAACATTCGAACATGTGTGTAACCGACGCACAATACGATTTATACCAAATACACATTGTTTTTCTTCACAAACACAGCCAAAGTGAACCAATTTAAAATACTTTATACTACAGGGTGGGTGGGTAATCAATCCATTTGCAATAAAACACAAACAATTTCGGATTTTTATTTCCAATAATAAATTAGATTTTATTAATTCAAATAATATACAAATTTATATAAAATTCAAGACAAATTATACATAATCTATTTAAAAAAAGCAACAATTGACAAAAATTGAAAATAGCTCAAAAATTAAAAGTCCAAAAAATCAAATACTTATTAATAAAGAGCGCCTCAAAAAAAAATTGAAAATATCTTCAAAATTATTAAAAAATAATATAAAATATGGAAAACTATTAAAAAAACAGTTTTTTTATTTAATAGGTAATAAAAACCACAAAAAATGTTAAAAAATAAAAAATAAAAACCTCAAAATTAACATTAAAAAATTAAAACAGAATTAAATAAATTTTTTTTATAAATGAAAATTTTCTTAAAAGTAATCTTTTCTAACAAAAAAAAAATTGTGAATAAATGAAATTAAAATCGTGCAAAACTTTTTGATCACCCTCTCATACATGCTGGTGTCACAATGTATGCGATGGAATCGACTGTCAACGTTCGTTGGCGATAATGTTACTTGCTCAGTTTTATGGTCGACTAGTAGAATCGGCGCTTACATTTCATAATGAAACGGCCAACTAAGCAAATGAGAGCGCGACAGGTGCTCGTATTTTATTTATTCTGTCACTTGACGATGTGTTTATAGGTCGTCGCTAATGCACATCGATTGGAAAAATTGCAAACAAGACGGGACAGACGATCATGCCATTTCTGTCTGTTCCATGCGCAAAGTGTATGCACTGGCAACAGTAGACGGGCAAGCAAGTGGAACGGTCGGTGCATGCAAGGCGAGTAGCTTGATTTACTTCTCAGCCGCGGCTAGTCGTCATTTGATAACCGACGAGAAGTAATAAACTTAGTTGGTGTGAGAGTGAACGAGTAATACATCTCGTGCGAGCAATAGTGATGGAAAATGTGTATTTGAGAGTGAAGGAAAATATGTGTGTGAAACGAGTGGAACGAGTATCGTTCTAACAGAAGTATGGGCCGTCGAGATTGTAGTGCGGAAGGGGCCCAGACACAGAATTTCCACATAAACGAACGCTGAAAGGCCAACGAAGTCCTCAAGGGAAATTGAAAATCGGTTGGCAATGAAGGTAATCACGTTCGAGGTTGTTTCATTGGCAGTGAACTTCGAATTTTCGCCTCTCAAGGATCCACGAAAGCGAAAAACTGTCTCAAGGTAACCAACCTTGAGTCGTCCAATGTCGGCCATGGACACGGAACATCGCAGCCATGGCCGCGTTTTCGTCGATTGCGAGTAGAACAGCCCACGTTCCATTCTCATTAGTCGTTCAGCATTTCGTGCTCCGTATGCCGAGTTCTCTCCTCAACGACAACGTTTTGCTTATCGGGGGAAACGTATGCTCTCCCTTCCATTCGCGACCGCACTCACTCCATCTCTTTAAGTCTTTTCCTCGTTGCTTTGTGAATGTTTACGACTACGTCTGTTCGTACATGTCCATACACACAACGAACGCGTTCTTAATCGTTCTTGGGCGGTGGCTGAGGCTGACGTCATCCCCTCGTCTTAGCTGAGTTGCTTTTTCGTACAGATTCGGTTGCGTAGGTGTATGCGTGGCTAAATTCTTTTGAATGCGAGATCACAGGTTGGAATTCATGGCACTCGAGAGGGAAGTATTTCGGTTCTGGCCTCGCATACCAATCACGTCAGACGAATAGTGGCGACGGGACATTATCGTCTTGTACTGATTCTGTTGCGAATATGGCCACTAAGAATAGACGCAGCGCAACGAAAGTGGAAGTGAGGGCGGATAACTTAATGGTGCGAATGGATGACTAACAACGGACTTAAGGAAATTATTGCAAATCGTCGGAGATGCGATCGACTCCGCCCCGCTTTAATGAATGGTCAGCTCTATGGTCAGTCTAGGACGAGATTTAGCTGGCACGTCATTGAGTGGGTGTTGAAATTGGCGAGTCTTTGCCATCCGGAATTGTCTTTTTCTTATCGCATGCGGTCAGCACCGGCCCACAAATGATTTTTCTTAACAGGCGAACAAAAATTCTAGAAGGTGAACTTCTGCTCCATCAACAAAGAATTCCCCCAACAAAAAACAAAAAAAAAAAACTTTCACACTTTTTCACGTTCGGATTTTCTTTTCTTCTCAGTTTTTCTCTTTTCGTAATGTGTTTTTTTATTCTTCATTCTTTCGGATTGATTCTCGTTTCAAAAATGAACTTCTTCAAGTACCAAAGATGCGCGTTCTGACTTCTTTTGGGTCGGTAGCACCGTGAATATTAAATGATGCCGATGAGCAGAGAGGAGAACCATTCTTCCGGCACCGGGAATTTCTCGATGAAACCAAAGTGGGAATATCTGTTGAATAAATAGAAAAATAAAAGAGAAAAATTTCGGTAAGTTTTTATTATTTTAATTTACATTTTAATCTTCTTGGTTACAGTTGCGATTGTGTAGGAATTTTTATTTATTTACTAAAAAATGAGGTGTGGGTGTGTAAGTAAGAAAACTGGGAGATTTTTAATATTGTAGTTTGAAGGGGGTAAGGGCGATATCAGTTTTACTTTGCCTTCTTTTCCGGTTCACCACCGCGTAGTTAAAGTTTTGTGATTTTTTATTTATTCTTCTTGTAAAATATTTCATTTTTTTCTTTTGTTTAAAAAAAACAACTTACTTTTTAGACGGAAAAGAATAATAGTAACAAAATTCTTTGGAAAAACCGCCAAAATTGGTGAAAAGTTTAATTGAAAGCTTAAAAAAAAATATTAAAATTATAAACTGGGCTGAAATGTATCTATGAACTTCTCTATGTGTTTATATAAGATAATTTGCTTGCAGAAAGACACCTTTTGGGAACCCAAAAAAGGTATAATCATTTTCCTGGAAATTTTTATTGAAATTTTTTTGTAGAAATTTTTATTGAAAATTTTTGCTAAATATTTTTACTGAAAATTTATACTGATTTTTTTTTGAAATTTTTACTAGATATTTTGACTGCAAATTGTATCTAAAATTTTTTACTATAAATTTTTACTGAACATTTTTACTGAAAAAGAAAATCTAAATTTTTTTTCTAAACATTTTTACTTAAAAAATGTAAAAAATTTCTAAAAAAATGAAAATGTTTTACTGAAAATTTTCACGGAACAGTTTTACTGAAAATTTTTACTTAATATTTTTACCGAACATTTTTACTGAATATTTTTAATAAATATTTTAACTGAAAATTGTATCTAAAATTTTTTACTAAAAAATTTTACTTAATATATAATATTTACCGAACTGTTTTGCTAAATATTTTTACGGAACATTTTTACTAAAAACTTTTACTAAATATTTTGACTGAAAATTGTATTTAATTTTGAAATTTGTATTTCAGTTAAAATTTTTTATTGAACATTTTTACTGGAAAATATAAAATTTATTACTCAACATTTTTACTGAAAAAGAAAATTAAAAAAAAATGTAAAATTTTTTACTGAAAATTTGCACCGAACAGTTTTCCTATAAATTTTTACTTAATATTTTTACCGAACATTTTTACTTAATATTTTTATTGAACATTTTTGCTGAAAATTTTTACTAAATATTTTGACTGAAAATTGTATCTAAAATTTTTACTGAACATTTTTACTGAAAAAGAAAATTTAAAAGAAAATCGAAATTTTTTTTCTAAACATTTTTACTGAAAAAGAAAATTTAAAAAAAATGAAAATGTTTTACTGAAAATTTTTAGTTAATATTTTTACCGAACATTTTTACTGAATATTTTTATTCAACAGTTTTACTAAAAATTTATATTGAACATTTTTAATAGATATTTTAACTGAAAATTGTATCTTTAATTTTTTACTGAATATTTTTACTGAACATTTTTATTGAAAATTTTTAATTACTATATTTACCGAATATTTGTACTAAAAATTTATACTAAAAGAAAATTGTCTTTAAAATTTTTTACTTAATATATTTACCGAACTGTTTTGCTAAATATCTTTACGGAACATTTTTACTAAATATTTTGACTGAAAATTGTATTTAATTTTGAAAATTGTATTTCAGTTAAAATTTTTTACTGAACATTTTTACTGGAAAATATAAAATTTGTTACTAAACATTTTTACTGAAAAAGAAAATTAAAAAAAATATAAAATTTGTTACTTAACATTTTTACTGAAAAAGAAAATTTAAAAAAAATCTAAACTTTTTTTACTGAACATTTTTACTAAATATTTTGACTGAAAATTGTATCTAAAATTTTTTGCTGAACATTTTTACTGAAAAAGAAAATCTAAAAATGTTTTCTAAATATTTTTACTGAAAAAAAAAATTTTAAAAAATCTGAATTTTTTTTCTGAACATTTTTATTGCAAAAGAAAATTTAAAAAAAATATAAAAATTTTTACTGAAAAAGACAATTTAAAAAAACTTCAAATTGTTTATTGAACATTTTATTGAAAATTTTCACCGAACAATTTTCCTAAAAATGTTTACTTAATATTTTTGTTGAACATTTTTACTGAATATTTTTACGGAAAATTTTTACTTAATATTTTTACCGAACATTTTTGCTGAATATTTTTAATGAACATTTTTACTAAATATTTTGACTAAAAATGTTCACTTAAAATTTATAATGAAAACTTGTTTACTGAAAATTCTTTACTAAAAATTTTTACTGAAAATTTGTACAGTTACTAAAAAAATCCCACCTACACCCTATAGCAAAATATAACTTTTTTTATCAGAAAATTTTGTTAGTCAAAAATCACACATTATTTTTCAAGGATTAATTTCAGAACAATTTCATTAACAAGTGTCAGAGTATAAGAAAAAATCTAAAAAAAAAACAAATAATTTTCGTTAAAAAAAAAACCAATTTTTACATAAAAGTGTTTTTTCCGATTTTCACGCATGATACACCCTGTCTGCGCTGTAAAATTAAAGATAAAAAGTGAAGAAAACAAGAACGAGCATTTCCTATGCGAATGAAAAAGACAAAGAATTGGTTGAGAAAGAAGCCAAATCAGCTGCTGCTGGTGTAGTAAATAGCTTAAAATACTCGATCCGCGCTTTCACACGTACACAACGCGAAGAATATGTGTACACGCAAAACCAAGTAAAGAGCACATCTGTTCCGACCTGTTTGTAGCGTGTATTGAATGGAGGGTAAAATGTTTGAGTGTGCGTTAACTGCGCTGTCGCTCCGGCACTTGTGGCTGACTGGGAACAAACCAGTGCGCCGCTCTCACAAACCAAAACTGCCGGTTTCCCTGCTCTCAGTCATGCTTGCCTAGTAGAAAAGAGGGAAGCAAAACTGTTTTGGCGGGTTCAATGTTGTTATTGTTTTTCATCTTCGTTGGCGATGGCGTCCGTAGTACACGCCCGTGGCTGGACGGCTATTTCGTTCAAGGTCAGTCGCAAAAATTGCCCAACAAAATCGAACGTGGATGAAAATCACGCTACGCTCCACTTTGCTAATGACAGTCAGACCAGACGATTGTCTATACCCACCGTGCATGTAACAAAGACACGAACAGGAAGTGCGGCGCTTCTCTTTCTGAGGCAGCTAATGGCGACTGTCGACTAAACAACGACGGCCACCACGTCTATACAATTTCTTATCAGGAGCCCATGCTCTACAGCTGGTAATCCAATCGACTCTCACGTTCCGCCTTGTTCCTATTTGACTTTCTTTCACATTCCCTTATTTCTCATATACACCAGCGCAAACACGCTCAAAGCTATCGAATCACTATGGCTGCGTGTGACGACATTTTGAAGCGTACAATCCGTTAGTGTGAGAGAGTAAGAAATATAAGAGAATTAATACGAGCGTGCATGCTAGTTTTAGGTGGGAATTGATGGTCGTGTGTGGATTCGAAAGTTTGAATGGAATTTATGCCGACGCGGTATTGTTGTATGCGCACACTTACGTTCCGTTTTACGAAAATTAAGAGTGATCAGCATCATCACAACTACTACCGCAACATCGTAAAACCGTAATAGCGTAAAAACAGCTGAGCGGCTTTTCGGCCATAGTTGGGTACATCGTTGTTTCACCGGCCAATCAGTCTATTCGCTGTGTGTTGTGTGAGTAGCTGTGGCGTGTACATGTTTAAAGAAAACACCGCAATTAAATTTCACATTGGCTTATGCGGCATTTGAATAAGCGAAGGTGTGTGTGTGCAATTTTGTATATGATTAGTCAATTTGTACTCGCTCGCACAATTTCTCTATCTCAGTTGTTCTCAGTGAGAAACTAGGCCATCTCTCACCAACCGTAAATGGTGGGTGGTGTTGGGCACGATATTGTTTTGTTTTATTTTTATTTGTATTATTTTGTTTTGTTTTGTTTTCATTGAACCACAACTTTTTGCATTAAAAAAACCAGAAGATAATCAAATAACAATCAACAACAACAACAACGACCAGCAATAAGAAAAAAACACTGATTTTCATAATTTGCGTATTAAACTTATTTACTTAAATATCTTAAATCCTTTTTTAAATTTGAAAAAAAACCTTTGCACGATAAAACGACGGGCCTTCCTTTCCTATAAATTAGTATAAATACGAAAAAAAAATTTCGGATTGGAGAAATTATTGCTTTAATATTAATTTTTTTTTGTCGATGGTCGAAATGTGCAAATTTCCATACTATTAACCCAATAACGATTAGTTTCGTTTGGTGTTCAACCTCGACTAAACAACACTCAGAAACGATGAAAACTGACGTAGTGGTTGCTTAGTCGCCATTGCATGAACGGTGGTGTATGCAAAAATAGTAGGCACCAAGCAAAAATAGAAAGAAAAATATTTTCGGAACAAGAAAACAACAACAACAAAACCGAAAGTAAATGAGACGATTGAGTTGTCAATGCTTAAGTGAGCGAGAGATGCCCGGAACGGAATATACGCACTCACGTTTGTTATCATAATACTCTGTCTCTCTCGCTTTGAGACTCTCCTACCTCCTTCGTGGAAGGAACACAGTTCCGACCTTAGATTACAGAAGAACTGGGATAGGCCTCTACACAAAAATTGTGGCCGAATTTGGTTGCCAATACATTCCGTAAGAAGGTACACACATGCAAAATAACAGAAACAGCGTAAATCATTGGGGGCCAATTTTAAACTTCAGTTTTTCGATTAAAGCGGTTCGTTTAAAACCATTTTTTCTTAGTTTAAAACCATGTGATGTTAGTAGCTGTATTCCATTGGGCAAATTTTACTACTCGCAAGTACTTGGGAGTAGATGATGCCCAATGGAACGCAGAGTTTACTGACAGAAGTACCATAAAATATAACTTCAACAACAATACTGAGTTTATTCAGCTTGTCAACGTAAAATGAAGTGAATGTGTTTCGTACAACCTTTGAATTTGATAAATATTACATAATGTCTAAAAATTGGACCTACCACCTTGATCAAAAAGTGTGGCGCTCCCATCGTTCCGATTTGAGTTCTGTTTTTTCTTGTTCAGTTGGTACATCTGTTGTTGATATTCCCTCTAAATCTTAGCGTCATAGCTTGACATTTGCTTAAGTTACGTAGCCAAGAGTACATCTATCTCTGTGTGTGTTGGCGATTTTTTACAATTTTAGAAATGGATTTAAATTTGCAACAACGAACTTGTATTAAATTTTGCGTAAAAAATGGATTTAATGGTGCGCGAACGTTGGAAATGTTGGAAAAGTGTTTCGGCAACGATTCTCTAAAGAAAACGGTTTACCAGTGGCACGAGCTGTTCAAAAGTGGTCGTGAGTCAATCAAAGAAGATGAACACAATAGCATACCATCGACATCGAAAACCGACGAAAACATTGATAAAGTAAAAGAAATGTTGGTCAAAAACCGCAAATTAACCATCAGAGAGATAGCGGAGGACTTGAACATTGCCTATGGATCCGTCCAAGACATTTTGGTTAATGATTTGGGTTTCCGTCGTGTAGCAGCAAAGTTGGTTCCAAAAGACCTCAATTTCATGTAAAACAGAGGCCGTGTTGACGTCGCAAAAGACATGATTTGCGAGGCTGAAACCGATCCCACATTCATCAAAAGGATCATTACTGGAGACGAGACGTGCGTTAATGAGTACGAAACGCAATCCAGACATCAGGCAAGTGAATGGCGTTCACCAAATGAGCCGAGACCAAAAAAACCACATCGTTTTCAGTCAAAAAAGAAGGGAATGCTCACGGGTTTCATGGATTACAACGGTGTAGTGCATCATGAATTTTTGCCAGTCGATGGAGATTACTTTGAAGGGGACAATATAGATTTAGATGAATAAACTTGTATTTTTAATTTACTGAATAAATTCCGGTAACTTTTTGATCAAGGTGGTATAACGAGGGTAAAGCATTAATAAATGTTTATGCCAATCGAAAAGAGGATTATTTCAAAACGAGAGATAAGAAACATTTCTGGGAAAACATATTTACAAATGCGAAAGACAGATTATTACAAGTTTATTCATCTAAATCTATATTGTCTCCTCAAAGTAATCCCCATCGACTTTAACGCACTTATGCCAGCGCTTGATCCAATCCTCGAAACATTTTTTATATTCGGTTTTCGGTATGTCCATCAGTGCTTCCTGTGATTTTTCCATTACTTCCTCTCGGCTGTTGAAACGCGTTCCCCGTAATGGTTTTTTTAACTCGATTGAACAGAAAGAAGTCACAGGGAGTCAATTTTTGTTGGCATTTTTGCGAAAAATTTGACAAAAATTCATAGAATTTCTTTGAAAATTGGTTTTTTTTCCAATAAAAATGGCGGTTTTTTAGGAGTTTCTTTTTATAGTGTCATTGCGCACACTAACATACAACTTTTCTGACCCATAAAATACTGATCGGAAGAATAGTGTCCTTTCAGGATAAATTTTTGTTGGTGTTTTTGCAGAAAAATTGTGTTTTTTCTCTAAAAATTTATTATTTCCTATAAAAAATTACAATTTTTTTATCCATATTTTTTCAAGATCCTTATGCAAAGACCAAGGATAATATTTTGCAATACTTTTTTTAATCCTATATAGCAAATTATTATATATAATTTGTCATTGAAAAATTTCAATGAAAAAATAACAAAAAATATTTTTTCACTGCTTGTTTAAATTTATTTTTAGTCCTGAAAAGGACCAGTTTTTAAAAAAAAATTTTAATAGTGTCCTCTCACGAGGACTTACCTAAAAATATCTGGATATGTTTGGTCCTGATATGTGCAATATTTTCAGTACAGGATAAAATTTCATTGAGAGTTTTCGGCAAACACGAAACGGAACCTTTGCAAAAATCGTCACTTTGTATTGTTCATTCCATTTGAGAAGCATCATTAATAATTGTGAGTAATTAACAAAAAAGAGGAGAAAAATTAGAGCATCGAAAGTGATGAAAGAAAAAGAAGCTGTCAGAACATCAACGGTCGAAAATGGGGGAGTGAGTGCAGTGTGCAAGTTAGAACCTTACATATGTTCTCTCTGGAAGCACCGTTCGTGATCATCTGCCATATCGTCAAAGAAAAAATAAATAATTTCGGAAAAATATTTACCGCTTCTGAAGGGTTAGTAACAAGCGTGTGAGTTTCCGTAAAAGAACAGAAAAAATGTCAGGGGTAGTAAAGTCAATATTCGGTAGATAAAATACGAAAAACTAAATAGGGAACAATTATAAATTAAATAAAGTTTAAATACTGCTTTGCAAAGGAGAAAAAATTATACATTTTGTCATAGAAATTTCTAGAATTGTTATTTCATCTACAACAAAAAAATTCAATAGAAAATTTTTAAAGCAAAAATTTCAAAATTGATTAAGGCAATCTAAAAAGTGATAAGCACTTTTTAGATTGCCTTAGCACCAATTCGAATAGGTTAGAACTCACTACGAAACCACCAAATTTTGGATCTCCTTATTACTTCAAAAAATTAGAAGAAAAACTAAACTCCAAAAAAAGAAAAATACTACCTTGAATTTATTCAGAAAATTAAAAATACAAGTTTATTCATCTAAAACTATATTGTCCCCTTCAAAGTAGTCCCCATCGACTTTAACACACTTATGCCACGTAGGGGACGTAACCCCGTCTTGTTGGAACCAGATGTTGTCAAGATCAACTTCTTCCAATTTCGGCCAAAAAAGTTGGTTATCATCGATCTATACCGCTCTCCATTGACAGTAACGGTGTTACCAGCTTCATTTCGAAAGAAGTACGGACCGATGATTCCACCAGACCAAAAACCTCACCAAACTGTCAATTTAGGTGAATGTAATGGGTGTTCATGAATAATTGGTGGATTTTCTTCGCACCAGAATCGACAGTTTTGTTTATTTACCGCACCACTCAGATGAAAGTGAGCCTCATCGGAGAAGATGATTTTCTTAAAAAAATCGTTATCGTCTTCAAGTTGTTCCAAGACAAAATCAGCAAATTCACGACGTTTACGGTGGTCCAATGGCTTCAGTTCTTCAATGATAACAATTTTATACGGATGCCAACCCAAATCCTTTTTCAAAATCCGCCAGGTTGTGGTTTGAGTTCTCAGTCCCAATTCTTGAGAACGTCTTGGAATCGACAAATTGCGGTCTTCAGCAACACTTACCTGAACGGCAGCAATATTTTCATTACTTCGAGCGGTTCTTTGTCTTATTGGCACTTGAACATTATGTAAAGAAAATGTACGCTCAAAATTTTCAACAATTCGACGAATAGCGAGCACAATTGGACGATTATTACGACCATAAAATGGCAAAAGCGCACGAAAAGTTGCAGTTGGAGAACGATTATTTTGATAAAAAATTGAATAATTTGTAAACGTTGTTCTTGCGTATATCTCTCCATGATGAAATTGTAAACATTACTGAATACAATGAAAAAAAAGACATATTACAAATGGCCGAAACTTCACTTAGAAATCATATCACTCTTATTGGAAAACTCTATATATGAAAAATTCAAACCAAAAATCCTTCCCCCCCACCTCAGCAACAAAAAAAAAAATTGAAATAAAAATCAGCATTTATTAATGCTATTAAAAATAATTTACATTGAGTAAGAAAGAAAAAGTAAAAAAACGTTTTTGAAAAAAAAAAAAAAAAAATTTAAAAAAAATTGAAAAAAAATAATTTGACATTAAAAAAAATTCTAGGAAAAAAAAAACAGAAAAACAAAAAAAAAGTATTAAAAAAACATTTGATAAACTAACCCCTCCCCTTCACCGCATATAATAAAAAACAAATATGCAAAAATCCAAAGAAAAAAATCCGACAAATCCAAAATTTGAACGAAAAATCGTTCTGTACTTTCAGGCAAAGTTTCTCCAATCCATATTATTCAGTTCATTTTAATTATCAATGTTATTAAAAAAATTTATATTAAGTAGGAAAGAAAAAGTAGAAAAATATTCTTAAAAATAAAAAATTAAAAGACAACACAAAGATCATCAAGGAAGACAACACAAAGAAAAAAAATCGGTACCTAAAGATATGCAAAAATCCAAACCAAAAAACTCCGGACAAATCCAAAATTTGAAGGAAAAATGCACGAAAATCGAAATTTTACACCAGGCGACCAGTTTTCTCAAAAAGTAGGAGGCAAAAATTATTATTACACTCACGCCACTTAGCATTAAAATTTGGTTTTCACTATGAAAATGGCGTTCTTTTAGAGATTTTTTTGATGGTATCGTTGTAAACTTTTAGGCGAAGCTTATCCGATCCATGTTGTCCTGTTTAAAAGAAAAATGTCCTTTCAGGATAAATTTTTGTGTGCAATTTATAGAAAATATTGCATAAAATTTGTCGTTTTTGTCTTTTAAAATTTGTTTTTCACTTTTTTTTTTAAAATGATGTCATTGCGCACACTTAGGCGAAGTTTTTCTTACCCAGAGTATCCTGAACGGAAGGAGAATGTCCATTCAGGATAAATTTTTGTAAGCTCTTTTGCGATATTATGGCAAAATTTCGCAAAATTTCTTTTCACATTTGTTGTTAAATTATTTCATAACAAATAAAAACTAGAAAAAAAGAGAAAAAAAAAGAATTAACACAGAATCTCGTATGGCTGCATCATTTGCATTCCCAATTGTTGGTTTTTTGGTAGTTTCGACAGTAGTTGTATCCACAATTGTTGTTTTTAAAGATGTTGTAGCAGTAAAACTATATCCACTTTTCTCAAAAGTCACGATTGAAAACATCTTAACTCTCGGTAGATGGGACTTACCATATTTCTCAAATACGATGGAAATGCGTATAATGTCATCTTTTTGTTATTAGCAGAAAAGTCCTTTAGTTTTCTGTTAAATTGCGCTTACCGCTAAACACAAACTGAGGTTGAGCATTAAGGCATTTCGGTGTCTATGTCAGTGACTGAGCAAGTTTATAGCTGGGCTCTTCAAGAAAACCCGATCTTCTAATATATACCAATGAAAGAAGATTTGAAAACGTTCTAAAACTTTTATTTTTTAATATATACATAATATATATTTATTTAGTATATAGGGTGGTCCATCTAGCGGTTCCATTTTGAACTACTATTTATTTCATTTTTAACACTCTAGTAAATGTCAACACGAATTGACAGATCAGAATTTTATGAAATGGTAATCCATACGCTTGAAGAAAAATGGGAAATATTAAGAACTTACTTCCAAAGTGGTGAGTCTCCATCAAATGTGAATGCCATCACGTGAATTTATGGGCAAATTCCAAAGTGGTGAGTCTTCATCATAAGATCGAATGCCATCACGTGAATTTATGGGCAAATTCGTGAAGCGAGTTCGCGAAACTGGTTTGTTGGTTGCCAAAGCAACTCGTTCGCGCTCTAAGACAGTGCGTACGACCGAGAATATTGCCGCCGTTGCTGAAAATGTCAGTGAGCATCCATCAACACCAACTCGTCACCGTTCTCAGGAATTGAACATTTCTCGCACTTCTCTGTTGAGAATTTTGCACAAAGACCTCGGTATGAAAGCTTACAAAGTTCAATTAGTCCAACAGCTAAAGCCGCATTCGGTTTGCCCAATAGGCTCAAGATCAATTGACCGAAGATGAGCATTTTTACCGAAAAATCATCTTTTCGGATGAGGCTCATTTCCACCACGGTGGGTATGTCAACAAACAAAATTGTCGCATCTGGGGCTCAGAAAATCCATATGTCACCATGGAAAAGCCGATGCATTTCGGATTTTGGAGTGGAGGCATCATTGGCCCGTGTTTCTTCGAAGTGGAAGCATCATTGGCTATCGTGTCATGCTCAATGAATTTTTGTTCCCAAAAGTTGAAGATAATGGCATGGACGATATTTGATTTGAACAGGACGGGGCCACTTGCCACACAGCCAATGCAACAATCCAACTTTTGGGCACTGCTTTCGAAAATCGAATAATCAGCCGAAATTCTGATATCAATTGGTCGCCTCGGAGCTGTGATTTAAGCCCGTTAGATTATTTTATGTGGGGAGCCGTTAAGGATAAATGTTACGCAAACCATTCAAAGACAATTGTGGTCTTGAAACACGAAATCAAACTTGCCATTGAAGAGATACCGGCTCGGGCAATCGAAATGTACTGAAAAATTGGGTCGAGCGAATGGGGTACAGTAACGCCAGCCGTGGCAGTCATTTAAATGATGTTGTGTTTCATTCTTAAATTTCAAGGTTCAATCTTTTTAATAAAACCGGAAATTTGAAAAAACATACACTAGTTTTTTTTTATTTACTTTTAAAATGGAACTTCTAAATGGTCCACCCTGTATTTGACTTTCGTTACGACAATATGATCTAAACTAACTCTGGAGTATTTATACAAATTTCCTAACATTAGAATATTCCTTGTACATAAGCTATGAATGTATATAAGCAGCATTGCATAGAGATGCACTTCTCAAGGACTATAAAATATGGATAAGATTAAGTTATACGGAAATTCACATTCCTAAAATTGTGTGAACACAAATTGTCCCACAGAATGATAAGTGCACGGATTGCACTTATCCCCATACGGAAATTTATCATTTTGAAGAAATTTATATTCAGAACTCTTAAACTTATCCTAAGGAGTTCTATCGTAATCGTTTCACTTGAAACTAAAAATACTTAGCCTGAGTAAAATCAGACTGAAGAAATTCATTTGTTATCGATTTTTCCCATAGCACACGTGCACTTCCTGAAGGTAATTCATATTTCAAGTGCGGGCGTAGTAACATTTCATTCATAAACTCATCAATGATCGTAAATTTAATGGGTTGGCATCATACAGTCATTATTAGTGAACCATGTACGAGGTCTGTTCAAAAAGTATAGCTAATTTTGAATTTCCGCAGGTTACGTATATTCGATTTTCGATTGTTTTTGCGGCGTTATGTTGGTACTCATGTCTCTCACTTATGCCAACAAGTTCGAGCATTTTGAATGTTCAGCTGCTTTGCTTGCACGTGTTTTGGCTCGTCTTCGATTTTTGCCCATTCCAAAAATGGATCAAAAAATCTGTTTCGAGAACAACAAAAAGTCACAAGCAACGCGCGAATTTTTGGTGCAAAAGCCAATTTTTGTTCTTCCACAATACCGGGCGTTTCTTTCGAATTTCTTCGCGCAACTTACGCATAACTTGCACCATGATGCACCACGCCCCTGCAATCGAAGAAAACTGTAAGCAAAACCTTCACATTCGACCGAATTTGGCGCGCTTTTTTCGGTCTTGGCTCGTGCGGCAGCTGCCATTGGGATGATTGAGCTTTGGTTTCCACGTCATAACTATAAACCCATGAGTCGTCACCAGTTATGACCCTCTGGAGCGAATTTGGGTCGTCGCGGACAGAGTTCAACAGCTCCTCAGTAATGTTAATGCGATGCTATTTTTGGTCGAAATTGAGCAATTTTGGTACGAATTTCGCGGCGACCCGTCTCACGCCAAATCATTGGTAAAAATCGAATGGCACAACCCAATCGATATGTGGTGATTCGACGATTGGCCAATACTATTTTCTTCACTTCATCAATGTTTTCGTCTGTTGTTGACGTGCTTAAGCATCCGGCACGCTTTTCGTCGTTCACATCTTCTCAGCCTTCTGAGAACATTTTGTACCACCGATAAACGTTGCTTCGGTCCAAGGTAGGTAGCTTCACCATATGCCACAGTCAACATTCGGAATGCGTCCGCGCAATTAATTTGGTTTTTCATACAAAATTTGATACAGATTCTTTGATCCATTTTTTGTAATGGGCAAAAATCGAAGACGAGCCAAAACACGTGCAAGCAAAGCATCTGTCAAAAATTAACTGAACATTCAAAATGCTCGAACTTGTTGGCATAAGCAGGGGCGTGGTGCATCAGGAGTTCTTGCCACAAGGTAGAACGGTCAATAAGGAATATTACCTGCAAGTTATGCGTAAGTTGCGCGAAGCAATCGGCCAGAAACGCCCGGTTTTGTGAAGGAACAAAAATTGGCTTTTACCATTTTTTTTTACCAACACACTAATAATGACGCAGCCACCATATTCCCCAGATTTGGCCCCCTGTGACTTTTTCTTGTTTCCGAAACTGAACAGCTCCATGAAACGATGACGCTACGCTACGATTGAGGAGATAAAGACGGGCATCGAAGGAGGGTCTGAACAAGATCACAAAAAATGATATTTTGAAGTGCTTCGAGGATTGGAAAAAACGTTGGCACAAGTGTATAATATCTGGTGGGGATTACTTTTTAAGAGGATAAAATAGATATTCATGAATAAATAAATAATTTTTGAAAAAAACACAAAATTCGCGACACTTTTTGAACAGACCTCGTATGTTTAGTTTCGATTGAGCAAAAACACTTCAAAAAGTTTCGAACAACAAATAAAAATGCATTTTTTTTTAAATTATTATTATTATTATTATTAATATTATTATTTTATTTATTTGTTTTTTTTTTCTTCTTTTTTTTCATTTCTTCAATAGATTTAATTGTTTTCTTTTTTTATAATAATTAAATTTTTCTTATTTTGTTGTTAAATTTAAATTTTTTTGTAATTATTTTCATTTAAATTATCATCAAATTATCATAATAATATTTATAATTATATATATATATATATAAATACAATATATATATATATATATGTGTATGTATGTATGTATATATTTTAATTATATTGAGTTGATTTGTACTTTCTAGGTAGAAATTGATTTTTTTTTGTTTTTTTCTTTAAAAAAAAAAGATTTATTTACTCAAATTTTATAGTACTTACTTACTTATAAATAGAATTTTTATAATAATTTCTTTTTTTAATCTAGATCTTTTTTATACTAGATTTTCTTATATTTTTTGTTTTCTTTCTGAAATAGATTTTGTGTTACAGGCTTTGTTGTTTCTCTTTTGTTTTTTTTTTTCCTAATTACCCGGTTTTGTTTTTTTCCTATTTCCGGTTTTTGTTTTTCAATTTGAGTTTTGTGTTATGTTAAAAAAAATTTTAATAATTTAATTTAGAAAAAAAAAAGTTTCTTTTCTTTTCTTCGATCGACAAAATTAATGTTTTCCTTTTTTCATACTCCTTTTAATTAAATAAAAAATGCCTATTTTATTAAAAAAAATACTTCTTTTCCATGCGGCAGGCAGGGTTGGTATTTCTCTAAAATTTAATGTTCCTTTTTTCTTGTTTTTGTTCAATTTATTTTTATTTTTATTTCATTTTCAAAGAAGATTTCACTACTTCTTAACAATTAACCAAAAGGATAAAAACTATTTGCTTTCTTTTTTTCAATTTTTTCTTACTTAATTTTTGTTTTTAAGATTTTTTTTTTTTGTAAAATTATTTCGAAAAGGAAAGAAGAATTTTTTTTTATAAAAATTAAAATTAAAAAAAAAAATTCCCAAATAATTTGTTTTTTTTTTCAAATTTTTTTTATTTAAATTTGATTTTTTTTGTTGTTTTTTGCAATTTCCTTTTTAAATTAGTTTTTTTTCTTTACTTATTTAAATTAACATACAATATATATATACATATATATATATATATTTTTTAAATAGTAGTATTAGTACATTACTTGCAGTAGAATAAGTATTTTATCAGCTGTTACACACGAATTGTTTTAATTTTCATTTCAATTTTTTTTTTCGTTTACTTTAATTATTTTTTTCACCAAAAACTATGGTATGACATGTAAAAATAAACAAAAAAAATCCCAAAAAAAAAAATAATTCAGTAATTTTTTTAAATTTCTGAATTTGTCATTGGTGACCAAAAAAAACCCTACAACAGTAGTAATAATGATTGTTCTCGTAAATACGCAATTTTCGCATACCACACAATAGCAGCAGCAGCAGCAGCAGCAGCAGCAGCTAAGTTTGTCAGAGTAAGTCAGTCAGTCAGTAAGTCGATAGTGCAGTGTGTTTTTTTCTCTTCTCTTTCTTGTTTTTTAATTGATTTTTCACCTTTTAATTACTTTTTTTCAAAATTTTTTTATTCATTTTATTGAAATTTATTCATAATTTTAAAAAAAATTTGATTTTTATTTATAATTTGTCACATTTTTCTTTTATTTTTATTTTGTTGAAAATTTGAATATATTTTTCTTTTTTTTAAAGTATTTTATTAATTTTTGTTTTCTTCAAAAAATTTTCATGAATTTTTTTTTTTTTTTTTTTGAATAAATATTATATTAATATATGCACCTCTACTTTTAAGTACTTTATTTTTTTATTATAATAAATAGTATCTTATGAAAAAAGTATGCTTAAAATTTAATAAATTTTCTTTTCTCTTCTTTTTATTTGATTTTGGTTTGATTATTTTTTGTCCGTCCATTTTTTTTACCTTCTATTTGAAAAATGTTTTCTATTTTTATTTAATTTTTAAACCTGTTCTTTTTTTTGCGTTTTCTTTGAATTAAATCTTTTAATTTTTTCGCGTTTTCTTTGAATTTTTTATTCAAAAAAACCTTTTCTAAAAAAATTACAATTTAGTAATTTTTTTGATTTTTAAGGATTTTTTTTTAGATTTTTCTACCCTTACCTTTGATTAGGATAATCTTCCTTTTTTTGTCCTGAAAAAGATTAATTTTCTTGTTTTTCCTTTTTTTTACCTTTTTTACTTTTTTTTTTTGCTATAACTTTAAATATTTTTAAAGGTTTTTCTATATAATTTTTTTTGCTTTTTGTGATTTTTATTAATTTTTTTCCGTTTATATTATTGTAGAATAGAAGAAAAACAAACAATTTGTACATGAATTTAAATATATTATAATATTTTTTGTTGTTGGATATTATATGAATAAATATGTATGTATGTATGTATGTATGTATGTATGTAGTAGGGTATGTGTAGGGTCTCCTGAAGTCGTATGTGAATGTAAATTTTTACCCCTTCAACTATTTGTTGATGTAATTTTAAGTTTTTTTTTTTTTTTTGAAATTTAATAACGCAAAAAAACCCGTTTTTTTAAAGTAAGATTTTAAGTCTATTATTAAGTTTGTTTTTATTATTATTATTATTATTTTTATACAATATTATTATTAGGAGATTAATTTTATTTTTTACCTGTAATTTGATAATTTATGTACAAGAAAGAAATACGGCAATATCCAGATTTTATGGCAAAAAAATCTATAATAACTGGGCAGAAAAATATTGAAGTGGAAGTAAACACTCAGTACCCAACTGGTCTTTTACTAGATAACGAAAGAGCCTCCAAGTTCAATATCGTAAGATCACATAGGTCTTAAGAACAAATATTACAACCCCAAAATCGTTATCGTAAGTCCAGATGGGTTTCAGAAACTGACATGACCCAAAAGTTGAATATCCCAAGACCAAATGATATGAAAAATTTAAAGTTTTTAAGAACTGACATAAACAAATCTAAAGTTCAATAGCGTAAGTCCAAATGGGCTTTTAAGAATTATTATTTGGACGCCAAAGATCAAT
Organism: Atherix ibis; assembly: GCA_958298945.1. Lineage (NCBI taxonomy): Eukaryota > Metazoa > Arthropoda > Insecta > Diptera > Athericidae > Atherix > Atherix ibis. The sequence continues at coordinate 82,643,988 of OY282609.1, forward strand.
ATTGTAAGTCCAGACAGATTTTAGAAACTGACATGAAGAACCCGGAGTTGAATATCGTAAGTTCAGATTGGTTTTAAGAACTAACATGAAAAATCTAAAGTTCAATAGCGTAAGTCCGGTGGGCTTTTAAGAATTATTATTAGGACGCCAAAGATCAATATCGTAAGTCAGATGAATTTTAGAAAATGATATAAAGAACCGAAAGTTGAATATCGTAAGTCCAGATGGGCTTTTAAGAATTATTATTATGACCCCAAAGATCAATATTGTAAGTCAGACGGATTTAAGAAAATGACATAAAAAATCTAAACTTGAATAGCGTATCTATTTGGGCTTCTGAGAATTATTATTAGGATCCCGAAGATCAATATCATAAGACCAGATGCGCTTTTAAGAACTAATATTTGGCCCCAAAGTTGAATATCGTAAGTCCAGACGGGCTTTTAAGTGACATAAAAAATCTAAAGTTCAATAACGTAAGTCCAATTTGGGCTTTTAAGAATTATTATCCCCAAAGATCAATATCGTAAGTCCAGATAGGCTTTTAATAGCATAAAAAATCTAAAGTTCAATATCGTTAGTCCAGATGGGTTTTGAAAATGTCTCTTAAAAATTAAATAATAATTGTTCTTTATTGTATGTGAATTAAGCTTAAGTCTTTTCAATCTTGTGTAAGGGTCCCAACTGATTCATACCATACTTTTCAACGTGGTGAAATCATATTACCATGGTTGTTTTCAGCAGAATGTGAAGGTAATATGAATACTTTTGCGCTCACTTATATTTTTTCTCCATTTTGTAAGACAGTTTTATATATTTTTTTTTTAATATTTAAACGAACTCTAATTTTAGCAGTATTTTATACGTAAAATTTGTTGTAATAGTATTCTTCCGAAAAGGTCCCTGTTCTAGTATTATCCACATAGGAGACTGTATATTATAATAGTAGGCCAAAAATACTACATTAAGGAGGATTTTTCTGAATATTTAGTATTAACTGATACTTGGAAAATTACGTTGATAAAAATATGATTTTAAAATAAAAAGTTTTTGATAGAAAGGAAGAAATAGAATTTACATAGCAGTCTATGGATTAAAGAATTGTGATTTGTCTATAAAAAAAAACACCCGGAAAGTAGTATTTACGTTCCGCAAAAGACACTTTTCATTTAAATAGTTTTTAAAAATATTTTTTATATTTCCAAATAATGCCTCAGATAATTAAAAAAAAAATGATGTTGATTTTTACCGAAGATTTTTTCTATACAAAAAATTCCCCAAAAAAAATATTTGCTTTTGGAAAAAGTTCAGCTAAAAAAATTTGCTTAACAAAACTGTTTTTGACGAAGATTTTTTCGTACAACTTTTGAAAAAAGTTTAAAATAGAAAAAAATTTAACGAAACTTTTAATGCAAAAAAATGTTGATTTTTAGCTAAAAATCTTGTATACAAAAAATTTCCCAAAAAAACTATGTGGTCTTGAAAAATTATTAATATTTTTAAAAAAATTGAACGAAACTTTTTATGAAAAAAAAATTCTGTTTTTCCGTACAAAAAAATTTCCCATAAAAATGTTATTTGGAAAAAGTTCAGTTAAAAAAATTTGTGTAACAAAACTTTTAAACTCTTAAAAATTACACGTTTTTACCAAAGATTTTTTTAGACAAAAAAATTCCCCAAAAAAATTTATGCTTTTAAAAAAAGGTTCATATTAAAAAAAAAATTTAACGAAACTTTTTAAGCAAAAAAAAATGTTTTTCCGTATAAAAAATTCCCTAAACGAAATGCTTGCTTTAGAAAAAGTTCTTCATTTTGATCGGTTTTTTATCGAAGATTTATACGTAAAAAAAATTTCCTATCAAAAATATTTGCTTTTGGAAAAAATTCAACTAAAAAAATTTTTTTTTTCTAAATATTTTCACTCTTAAAAATTGCAGGTTTTTACCAAAGATTTTTTTTGTACAAAATATTTCCCATAAAAATGTTTGTTGCCCTTCGAAAAAAACTCCAGCAAAAAAAAAATATTTTTAATGAAAAATTTTTACTGAAAAATCGTTTTTTTTACCAAAGATATTTTTATACGAAAAAAAAAATGCTCATAAAATTTTGTTGCTTTTAAAGAAAGATGTATTTTTATACAAGAAAATATTCACTAAAACTATTGTTTTTCCAGAAGTTATTTTTTCCAAAAAAAGGGAAGCTTTTTATGGATTTAATTTTGCTTCTTATAATAATAATAATAATAATAATAATAATCGTCATTAGATTGGCTAAAAATAATAGACTTTTTATCTTATTTGAATATTTAAGGTTTATTAGAGTTAAAAATTAAAGTTTTTTTTCCACCAAAAAAAATTAATAAATAAAAAATAATTTCTTTTCTTCACATACACATACGCATACCACACATATATCATAAGTAATTATTGTTGTTGTTGTTGTTTTCGTTTTATTTATCGGTTTGCTTACATAATTTTCTTCTTCTATATTTTCATTTTTATATATTAATTGCTAAATATTTACAAATCTTAATATTTATTTAAAAAAAAAAAAACTTTGATGTAATGTTGTGTAATTAATGAATAAATTGTTTTTGTTAGAGTTTATTAAATTTTTGAAATGTTTTCATTTCAAAATGAATTTTTCCTCTTCTTTTTGCCTTCTTTTCATAATTATTTTTCATAATTGTTTTAATTTTTTTTTGTTTTGTTTTGTTTTAATACAAATACACTACGAACTATTTTTGAATAAAATATCGACATAGCTTTTCCTCATATCGATTAAAATTAATAAAATTAATTATTTATATATTCCTACCTTAGTTAAATACTATTAATATTAATTATTTTATATTTCTAAATACATGAATTTTGTAAGAATTAAATTAATTTCTAATTATTTCTTTCTTCTTTTTTTATTTTAATCTTATTTTGTTTTGTGTTTTTTTTTTGTTTTTAAATTTTTTCTTTTTAAACAAATTAATTATTGGCATTGTTAACATAGTTTTAAAAAATTACAAAAAAAATATATAATAAATTTTTTACATTTTTATTTTAGTTTTTCTGTTTTTCTTTTAAGTTCAAATTTAATTGAAATAAAAACGCAATCAAAATAAGATTTTGTGAGACTCATAAAAGGCAATTTTCGTTTGTTTTCTCCTCTGTTTTCTCTATTAAAGAAAAATATTCATTAAAAGAAATGTTTTTTTTAAACAAAAAATCAGTAAATAATTTTATTTTGATTATTTCCTAAAATCACATTAATTTTTCTTTTTGTTGTTGCAAATTACATTCCGTTTTTTCCTTTCTCTTAATTAATTATAATCTTTTTTGTTTTATTAAAATTTTGGGTTAGCTTCTAAGAAAAACTATTTCCGTTTTTTTTGCATTTATAATAAATACGAATGAAAATTGCTGGGAAATCAAAATTTTACCACTAAATTTGAGAAAGGAAGTTAATTTCACCACAGTTCACCATACTTCCAAATTCACCTCTGTTCTCTTTTTCTTCTTTATTTTCTCAATTAATTAATAAATTAAAAAACCGAAAAAAAAATAGAATATTTTTCACAAATTTTCTTTTTTAAATTCTAAATTAAGTTTATTTTGTTTTATTAAAGAAAAAAATATTTTTTTTCAATAAAACAATTTTTTAGTGTGAAAATTTTTACCGGTAAAAAGTTTTTTATACTAAACAATTTTTAGTGAGATTTTTTTTAATCATTAAGAGTTTGACTAAAAATTTTACTGTAAAAATGCTTTTTTTTAGAAGTAAATTAAAAAAATAAAAAATAAAATTTACAGTAAACAAAATTTTTTTTGCAAATTAATTCAAAATAATTAAATTTCTCTTAGAAAAAAACTTATTTTTAAAAAATAATTACCCAAAAAAACGTTTTTTTTGCTTATAAATTGTACTTTTTTTAGTACAATTTTTTTTTTAAATAAAAAACATGCTGTTTTTACGGACCAATTGTTTTTTTTTAAAAAAATATTTATACATTTTTTTTTTTTTTTAAAAAATTTCTAAAAAAAATTTAACTTTTTTCATCGGTTTTGTTTTAGGTTTTATTTTATAGAAAAAATATATTTGTCTCAGAAGAACTTTTAACGACCAAAATTTTGAGAAAAAAAAATTTACTTTATTAAAAAACCAAAATATTTTTCCGTAAAAATAAATAATTTTTAACAAAAAATGTTTTTTTAATGAGAAATTACTTTTTTTTACAATAATTGCCTTTTGAAAAAAAACCGTACAAAATAAACGTTTTTCTTTAAAAAAAATTTAACTTAATCTTTTTCCGATAACAATTTTTTGTTTCTTAAATTTTGTTTATTTTGTTACCAAAAAAAAAAAAAGTGAAATTCACGCAACTTTTTTGCTGTATTTATTTTTATTTCAAATAATTTGACAAAAAAAAAAAACATTTTTACAACACTAACAAAAAACAATGATTTCACTGGAAATATTTCTAACTACATAAATTGTACTAAAAAAATATTTCCATTGTAAAATCTTTTTACCTTAAAAAAAAAGAAGAATTTTTTAACGTTTAAAAACCAATTTTTAATAATAATTGTTTTTTTTTGTTTTATAAAAAATAGTACCAAAAAAAAACTAAAATTATTAAAAAAAAAAAATTCGAAAAAAAAACCTTTTTTCTTGTTATTTTAACGAATATTTTTTATTCTAATATTTCTGAAAATATTTTTTTTTTACTGGAAAATTTTCCAAAAAAAAAAATGAAAAAAAAAATTATTTAGAAGAAAAAAAAATGATTCTTATTCGAAAGTTTTTATTGAACACATTCTCTGTTTTTAACAATTTTTTTTTATTAGAAAAAAAAAATTTTCACCTTAGCATATTTAAAAAAAAAATATTTTTTTTAACCAATTTCATCATTTTTATTTGAATTTTTAATTAAACAAAATATTCAATTAATTTTAATTTATATGCCTCTTAATTTTGTTTTTAAAGCAATTTCACTTAAAAATACAAAAAAAAATTAATATTGTTTTTTTCCCCATTTTGAAGTTATATTAAAACAAATGAAAAAATTAATTTCTTTTAAAAAATCGTACAAAAAAAAATGCAAAAAAAATAGAAAAACAAATGAAGTTTGTACAAAAAAACAATTTAACTATGCTTATTATTGTTACATACAATAAATATCTAAAATAAAAAAAAAACTAATAAATATCAAGTCAAATGAAACTAAAAAAAAAACGTGACAAAAAACAAGACCGTAAATAACTTAAAACTAGATTAATTTTTTTTTTTATATATTTTTATGTACAGTACAATTTTTGTACCATTTTTCTTATATGCTTTACGTTTATTATTTTTATTATTAATTCTATTTTGTATAATTTTTTTTTTTGAAATTTGTATTTTTTTTTATTTTTAAATATATTTACCTTAAGATTTTTGTTGTTGTTGTTTGAAATCTTTTTTTTTCCTTGAATTAGTTTTATTGATTCTATTTGAATTATTAATAATTCTTTTCCGTTTTTTTTTCTTTAATAATAACAAACAAGATGGAACAACAACAACAAACAAACAAAATCAAAACACAAACTAACAATTATAAGGAAAAATGGGGAAAATTACTTGTAGATATTAAATTATAAAAAATAAAAGAACATTTTTTTATCAAAAAAAAAAAATACTCTTTAAGCCTCGTTATAGTTTCTTATTTTTAATTTTATTTTTCTACTTTTCTTTTGTATATGTTTTTTTTTTTTATCATATAATTTATTAAGTCCTCCTAAGTAAGACTCTGGATGGGAAATGTCAGATTTTTTGTAACTTTTTCTTAAGTTTTTATTTGAAATTATTTTCATTTTTGATTATTAATTCTATTATAATTATTATTACTGTTATTATTTATTAATAATAGTTGTAGCATTTCATTTTTTTTTTAAATTTATTTATTTTTGCTTAAATAAATGGCGTTTGTTGAAAATGGGACTGACCAGTAAAATCAGTCGTTTTGTACTTCGTTTAAAACCTTACAACAGCAACTTGTTTTTGGATCAATTTCCATTAATGCCACGCAGTGATTTGCCCAATGGTGGTGGTTGGCTAATCAAATTCACAATAAGTTATTTTTTCTTCTTCTTGTAACTCTAATTATTTTCTTTTTTTCTACTCTATTTTCTTATTTTCGTTAATTTTTTTCGCAATTAAATTATTAAAAAAAATAAATAATAATTGAAAATATTTAAAAAAGTTTTTATACAGAATTATCCATTTTGTGATTTGGAAAATACAGCCATGTTTTTTGACAGCTGTCCAATATGTTTCGGTGACATTTTTGTTTAGTTTAGTATTTGTCATTTTATAGTACGGATCCTTTTAATATGGAACAACGCGTTTATTAATTGTAAAAAAAAGAACGTTCTATAAAAGTCTATTGTATGGCCACAAAATTTTGTTTCGAATGAAATTCTCTTTAGTGGTGAGGCTCAATAAGCCTCTGAAAGTCCACAAATGACTGCGGAGAAGCCATTGTAACTGCAAAAAGTGATTGTCTAGTGCGCTTTTTGGTCTGAGCTTGAAGATTTTTATCTGGACCATGTGTGGTTATCACAAAACGGCGCCACAAGCGACACAACATAACACGATTTTTTTTGTAATTCTAATTATTTTCTTTTTCTCTACTATAAATTTATTTGCTAGTAACTGATTAAAAAAAAATAATTGAAAATATTTAAAAAAGTTTTATACAGAATTATCCATTTTGTGGTTTGGAAAATACAGCCATGTTTTTTGACAGCTGTTAAATATGTTTTGGTGACATTTTTGTTTAGTTTAGGGTTTTTGCCATTTAATTAGTATGGATCCTTTTAATACGGAACAACGCGTTTATTAATTGTAAAAAAAGAACGTTCTACAAAAGTGATGATTCTATTGTATGGCCACAAAATTTTGGTTCGAATAAAATTCTCTTTAGTGGTGAGGCTCAATAAGCCTCTGAAAGTCCACAAATGACTGCGGAGAAGCCATTGTAACTGCAAAAAGTGATTGTCTAGTGCGCTTTTTGGTCTAAAGTTGTCAGAAATGATCTATTTTGGTCTGAGCTTGAAGATTTTTATCTGAACCATGTGTGGTTCTCACTAACGGCGCCACAAGCCATACAACAAAACACATTTTGGTTTTTTCTGCGTGAAAAATTTCCAAGAAGCATAATTTTGGGATTTGGTGATGTCAATTAATTTTTAAGCAATTTGACGCCGTTGGTGTTTTTCTTGTGACAATCTCCAAATTTCAGAGCATTTAAAAAACAGCATTCGTTAAGAAATTGACAAATTACAGTTTGAAATGTGCGAAAAAATCAATAATAAATTACCTCAAAAGAAGTCTTGCGGCGGCCATCTGAATGATGTTATATTTCATGCATAATGGCAAGGTCCTGAATTTTATATATAATTTATTTAACTTTACTTTCTAAATGCACAAATTGGACAAATCTTTATGTAAAAAAAACAACACAATAGTTAAAAAAAAATTGGTCCAAATTAAAAAAAAACTAAAAATCTTATTTCTTGATTTCCTCACAAATTTCATCATTTTAATGGTAATTTTTTAAATAATTATAATAACAATAATAACAGTAATAACATTATTGTTATTAACAAAACTAATACACATACACACACTTACACACTTACACAATTAGCTTAGCATTCATTTAAATAAAGCCATTAAGTATTAATGATTGATTGTGTCCTTATCCAATTAACTATTGTGTAATTTGCAAATTTATACGCGCACTTATTCGAAGAATTTTTAATCGAAAATGTACTTTTTTTAATTTACTCTAAAAAATACCATTTTTTTTTTAAATTTATGCCGAAAATTAACTCTTTTTAATTTATACAAAAAACAGTAAACGTTCTTAATTTATTTTAAAAAATTAATAAAAATTCTTGAATTTATACCAAAACAATGGACACTTTTTAAAATTTATACCAAAAAAATTAACTCTTATTAATTTATACTAAAAAAAAATACTTTTTTAAATTATACCAAAAAAATTGATTTTCTTTTAATTTATACCAAAAAAAATTAACTTCCTTTTAATTTATACCAAAATTAGTAAACGTTCTTAATTTATTTAAAAATTAATAAAAATTCTTGAATTTTTACCAAAAAAAAAAATTTTTTAAAATTTAAAAAAAAAAAAATTAAAAGAATTTTTACCTTTTTCAATTTATACCTAATATAAAAGAAGATATTGAATTTTGCTATGAAAAAGTAGGCAATTTTATTTATAGCGAAATAAGTGTCATTTTTGCTTTTGCAGAAAACAGTATATATTTTCGTTTAATAAAAATAGGAGACTTGCTTTGATTTGTAACAAATGTAGTCGGATGCACTTTTGTTATACGAAAAGTTAGATACTTTTTTCATAATCCCAAAGAAGACAAGATTTTTCTTTTTATTTATACCAGACTTAACTTTAATATGTTAATCAAAATTTAACATTTTTCTTTAAAAAAAAAACACCTTTTTTGGTTTATACTAATTAAAAAAAATATATAATATATTTTACGTTATACCATTAAAATTTTTTTTTTATTAAATTCATATTGTAAAAAAAGGTGTTTTTTGTTTATTCCAAAAATAGAAAATATTATTTGGTTTTAAATCGAAAAGGAGTATTTCTAAATATACTTTTTTTTTATACCAAACAATAAAAGGCATCTATCTGTCGACAAAAAAAATCTTTTGTGTGCATTTTTTTTGGTATTTGAAAACTTTAAAAATTAGACCTTCTTTTTAAAAAAAAAATATATATATTAGGCAATTTTTTTTTATACCAGATTTTTAAAATTTTTTTCCGTTTTAACATAAAAATCACGCATTTTCGGTTTATGTAAAAAAAAAAACTCAATATTTTTGGCTCTTATTAAAAAATACATGCTTTGTACGATTTAAAGGGTATTTTAAAAAAAGTTTCTATTTAATTTTATACCAGATAAAAAAATTCTTCGAACAAATTGGGATATTAATTTTTTCTTTTTGTCCTAATCGTCATAAATTTTTCTTATTTTTGTGTATTTCTATTTTTTTAAAATATCTTCTTTTTTTTATATTATATAGTAATTAGCCAAAAGTTTACAAAACAAAACTCATAATGATAGTAAAAACTGTATAAACATGAATGTTTGTGTAAAATTTCCTTAATTTTTTTTATTTTTTTTTATATTAAAAATTATCATTATTATTATTGTATTACTATAATTTGTTGTGTTGTGTATAATAATAATAATAATAACAATGATAATAATAGTAGTAGTAGCTGTGTGAATAATGTAGTAGTCACAGATAAGTTGATTCACCTGTAAAAGGACACATAAACATAAAAATATCATAAGCAAAAAAAAAAATACAATAAAAAATAATTTCGAAAAAACGACGAATATTTTGTAGAAATTATTAAAAAATAAATAACATTAAAAAGAAAACAATTAAAACAATTTTTTTTTAGTAAAAAACCAGTTAATAAAAATTTCGTAAAAAAAAACAAGAATTCGGAAAAGCTATGTTTTTGTGTCCTCGCTTAATATTAAAACACATAAATTCCGACAATAAAAAATTACATAATTAAAAAAATATTTTTTGCCTTTATTTTCATATATAATCGAAAAATATATAAGCAAAAATATTAAATTTGAAAAGCGATGATGTATGGATGATTTCGTATTTTTTTTTTATCAAATGATTTTTGTAGTGGCTGACCAGTGATAGTGGCTGACAATGGTTTTATAACTTTAATAATAAAAATTTATTGATAAAATAATAATAGATTATTTTTTACTTTTATGATATTTATTTTGATTGTTTTTTTTTAAAATGTGAAATTGAAATTTTGGAGAAAAAGGGGATCACCATCGACAATGTACAAGAAGCCAAATTAAGAAAGCGTAAAAAGTGAAAAATGTACGCAAAATAATAGGCAAAATAGATATAAATGGAAAAAGTTTTAAAAGTTAAAATTATAGATTGTAGAGAAGAAGAAAAAAATACTGGAAACCAATTGCAAAAAAAGCACCATGAAATTTATTGTTAATTATATAGTAAAGGCAGAAATAATAGCAGTTTTGCATTAAACTAGTCAAAACAGAATCTTTATAAAAAGTATCATAAAAGAAAATTATCTAATATTTTTGTATCCTTGCCAATATCTGTCAAGGATTGGAAATTTCCACAACCAAACCACAATTAAATTACTACCAAAGGTAAGAAAATTATTAAGCAATAAAAAATTGTATTTAAAAAATTACAATAAATAATTTTATTTTTGCATAAAACAAACTCTTTAGTTTTTTCCTTACTCATTTTTAATAAAAAAAATAAAATTTTTTTTTTTGCATATTTTTATGTTATTTATAAAAATTATCACAGAATAAAAATAGTTGGAAAAAAACATTTGTTAGTATATCATGTTTAGGGGTATTTTTATCATAATAAGGGATGTTTTCCTATTAAGTTTAGGGGTATTTTCCTGCCTAGTTGAGAGTAATTTCCTCGAGTTGGGGGTTTTCCCGTCACATTTCCTATCAAATTGAGGGTGTTTTCCTGTCAAGTTGAGGGTGTTTTCCTGTCCCGTTGAGGGTGTTTTCCTGTGAAATTGAGGGTATTTTTCTGTCCCGTTGAGGGTATTTTCCTGTAACGTTGAGGGTGTTTTCCTGTTCCGTTGAGGATATTTTCCTGTCAAGTTGAGGATATTTTTCTGTCAAGTTGAAAATATTTAATCTGACAAGTTTAAGATATTTTTCTGTCCCGTTGAGGATGTTTTCCTATAAAGTGGAGGGTATTTTCCTGTCAAATAGAGGGTATTTTCCTGTCAAGTTGAAAATATTTCTCTGTTCAGATGTGGATTCTTCCTGTCAAAATAGGGGTATTTTCTTGTCGAGTTGAGAGTAACTTTCTGTCTAAATTGACGTATTTTTCTGTCAAGTTTAAGGATTATTTCCTATCGGATTGAGAGTATTTTCCTCTCAAGTTACAATTATTTTTCTATCAAGTGCTATGATGTTAAATTGGGGGAGTTTTCCTGTCATATTATGAGCAATTTTCCTATCAAGTTGAGGGTGTTTTTCTGTCAAGTTGAAAATATTTAATCCTGAGTAGTTGAAGGTGTTTTTCTGGCAAGTTGAAGGTATTTTCCTATTCCATTGAGGGTGTTAAGTTTAGGGTGTTTTTTGTCAAGTTGAAGGTTTTTTTCTTTTAAGTTGAAGGTATTTTCCTGTAACGTTGACAATGTTTTGCTGTCAAGTTGAGGAAATGTTCCTGTCGAGTAACAGTACTTACTCTGTGAATTTTTGATCCGTTTTTGTAAGTGACTGTCGATTACCCATCATTTCAATACCAACAAATATCAGGGAAAAATTATTTTTTTTCTTGCTAGTTCCAGCGCCATCTACTTTCCTCTTTCAAATGCGAAAAAAATGTTGTTCTATGAATTCGTGTCGAGTAAGAGTATTTACCTATCAAATTGAGAATAGTCTCACCCGACAGTTGAGGGTATTTTCCTTTCAAATTGAGTTTATTTTTGCAAGAAGTTAAGGGTATTTCTAAATAAGGTGTGTTTTCAACATAATTTGGGGTATTTTCCCCACCAAGTTAAGTGTAGTTTTCCCAATGAAGGCTATTTTCATCATATTTATCTAAATTAGGGTTATTTATATAAAAATTTCGGGTATTTTACTGCCACGTTAAGGTTGTAAAGATGCTTTGTTGATATGAATAATCAAATTTACTAAAAGAATGATAAGAATTTTAACAAACAAAAAATGAGATTTTGAATAATACTTTTTTAATTTTTAGTATTTTTGCTGGTAGTTGATATCCACAAAATTACTTTTTTGTTTGTAGTTGGTATTTACAAAATTTATTACTTTTTTAAAGAAAAATTTTGAAAATTTAATTGATAGAAAATCTGAAAAATTTGAATAGAAATTAATTGAATAAAAAATAAAAATAGAAAAAAAAACGATTTGTTTCGTTTGAACATCATTTTTTATCTGTTAACGATAGTGATTCTGATAGATCACCGCTTTCCGATAATAAGCGACGATATCGTCCAATCATATCACATTGGTTTGACGATAAGGATTCACCACCTAATTTTCAGTTTGTCCCATAAAAAGTATATTATTTCGTCCAGTTTTAGTTGGTGCATAATTTGTAGTTTTTTTTTAATTGTTCGTTCAGATTTTTATTATTTATTTATAGTTCGTTCCAGTTTTAATACAAAAATAAAATTAAATGAAAATAAATGGCGAAATATTATTTAACGTAAAATGTTATTCAAATCGTTAGTGACAAAAAATAACGAGTTTTTTTTTATACATAATAAAATTTCGTAATTTAACGAAATTTAAAAACAAAAAGAATTTGTTTTTGGTAACAAAAAAAAATAGTTTTATCGATATTTTTTTTAATTTGGGGTTATTTTTTTATAATTTCAAAGTCAGGCATTTTATATTGTTTTAAATTTATAGAAGGTTTTTGTTTCGTGCAAAACCCATTTTCGTTAAGTAAAAAAATCAATTTTAAAAATTTAAATTTTTTATATTTTTTTAAGTTTTATTTTTATTGCGAAAAAAATCAATTTTTTAAGTTTTGTTCGATTATTTTTTTCGCCCAAAAAAATAATTTTCATTAGGTTTCGTTGAGTTTTATTTTTTGTTGCATTTAAAGCAATCATTTTATGTTTATAACAATTTAGTAGTGATTTTTACATAGTTTTGGATGTAAAACCATTTTCGTTAAGTTTCGTTAAGTTTTTTTTTTTTGTTGGTAATAATAAATTTTTTTTTCAATTATATTATTTTCATTTTTATAAAAAATCACAATTTTATTTTGTTTTTTTTTTGTTTTGTTTGATTGTTTATTGTTTAATTTTATTTATTTTTATTTATATTTTTACCAAAGTTCATAAGAAATGTTATCGAGATTTTAAAAAATGGATAACAAAACAACAACAAGTTTTTACGTGTACCAAAGTTAATTGAAGGAGATAACACAACAAACATCAAGAAGATTGGGCAGCATGTAAAAAAAACAAAGATGAAATTAATTATAATTAAATGAAAATTATTAGAACATGTAAAAATACATTAACAAATATAATTAATATATTTTCTTTTTCGTTATATATATAAATATATAAAAATTCAAAAATATTTTATTTAAATATGCTATTACACACGAGTACATACTATGTTCGTAGTACCCCACACTATAGATTATCAATTTTTTAGTTATTCAGTGATTTTTAAAAATTTTCTTCTGATAATTTCTTTTTTCGTTTTTTTTTTTAGAATTACTTTTTCCGATGATTTTTTTTTGTGATATTTTTTTTACATTTCTTTTCGGTAATTTCTTTTAAAATTGACTTTCAGGCGATTTTTTTTTTTAAAAAATCAGTTTTGGTGAAGACCAACCGTCGCCGTTCACAGCAATTTGGATTGTGTTACTCGACTATGTGGAAGATTTTACGAAAGCATCTTGGTCTGAAAACGCTTTCGTAAAATATTCCTTTGAAGGAGATAGTCCTAGCGTCAAAATTTTCGGTGAGTGGGCCTTAGAACAGCTTATGACAAATCAGTTTTTTTAACAAAAAATTGCATTCAGCGCCGAAGCTCATTTCTGGTTGAATGGGTATATGAATAACCAAAATTATCGTATTTTGTCTGATGAACAACCACAGGCAAAACAAGAACTGCCATTGCACCCAGGAAAATGCCCTCAGTAGATGGAATCATCGGTCCATATTTCTCTAAAGATCAATGGCGCCCGCTATCGCTCGAAGAATTCAACCATTTTTTTTTGCCAAAAATGCAAGAAATACATCTGGTCGACATGTGGTTTTAAAAAGACAGCCTACATTTCACAAAGCACGTGAAACAATGGACATATTGAGAGATGAGTTCGGTGTGCAATTTATTGCACGTATCAGACCGGTGAGTTGGCCGCCTAGATCGTGCGAATTGATACCTCTAGTCGTTTTTTATGGGACTACGTGAATTCACTCCAGCATCACTTGCAGCTTTGGAAGACAACATGACACGTGTTATTAGCAAGATACCAACCGAGATGCTCAAAATTGGACCTCTCACATGGATCACTTAAAACGTAGGTCATGGCCAACATTTACATAAAATAATCTCTAAAAAGTAAATGCCAACCGTTGATTTATCAATTTAAATAAAAATTGCATACACTTTTCCAACCAAATACTTAATAAATCACCCGTTAATTCAACTCGCGTAAATTGTGCGTGCATCAATCAGACTGATCGTGAAATACACAAATTTTGTTTGCGGCGAACCTGAACAGTCTCATCCACGCGCGTATATTAACTATACTGTCAAAAGCACGGCGTAATCTAAGCGTTTTCTCTTTCTCTTTGCGCTACTCTCTACTATTTATTACTTCGTATCATATTCAGTTGCCATTTCAATGCGCTCTTTTCTGTTATCATAACAATTGGAATCTATGCAATAAGAAAAAATGAGACAAAAAGAAATAATTTTCTCTTTTTTGAACACGTTTTTAATTACTCTCCCTTTCAAGATTTGTTTTGTTTTTTTTTCTATCTCTTCTCAATTTTAAGTTTTTACGTAGCCATTTTTTCTTTTAAATTTTTTCGTTTTAATTTTTTGTAGTTTTAATTGGGATTTTTTTTTTTAAATCACCAAACTATATTATTAATTATAAATATTTTCCCAAATGTTTGTTTTATTGTTGTTTTTTATGAAATTCTCGTTTTTTTTTGTACCCTTAATTGTTATTAGTATTTATAATTTGTTTTTTGTTTTTATTTTTGTTGTTGCCTACAATTATCCGTACGTGTACATGTATGTATGTGTATGAATATATTTTTATATAGAGCAATAAAATTATTAATAATATTTATACCTAGAGAAGTACTTATCCATAAATAATATGATTGTATAGAATTTACATATATTTGAATCCATGGATTTTTATCCATCAATTTTTCTCTAATCACATGCATTAATAATACAAATCTTCGTTTAAAATTGAAAATGAAGAATTCTTTTAATTGTTTAGTCCTAAAATATTTGGTTTTTTTTGTTTTTTTTTTGTTTTACATGTATTTTATAT
Organism: Atherix ibis; assembly: GCA_958298945.1. Lineage (NCBI taxonomy): Eukaryota > Metazoa > Arthropoda > Insecta > Diptera > Athericidae > Atherix > Atherix ibis. Next base: position 82,659,135 of record OY282609.1, read on the forward strand.
AAATTTTCAAAAATAAATCCAATAAAATCATTTTTGTTGTCATTTTTTTTAATGTTATATCTACACAAGAGTACTTATTGTATTTTAGTAAAAATTAAAAAAAAAAACACAAACAGCAAAGCAGAAAAAAAAACAAATTTATCGAAAAAAAAAATTAAAAACAATTTTTTATTGTACCAATTTTGAAACTGTCATATTTTTAAATTGTTAAAAAAAATAAAGTTGGCAAACATGAGAAAAATAAATATTTTTTTTGGGGGGAAAAATTTTATTTTATTTTTGAATGAGTTTTTATAGGTTAAAAAAACAAATTTGTATGCAAATAAAACTGAATTTTTTTATTTAAAAAAAAACACCATTTTTTGTTTTGAAAAACCAATTTTTTTTTTTGATAAGAAAAAGAGGAAATTGTGCAAAATTAAATGGAAAAAAAATATATAAACTTTTTTAATTTATAATTATTTTTTGTTGTTTTTTTCTCTAAATTTAAAAGTTGTTTTAAAAAAAAAAATATAATAAACAAACAAAAAAAAAACATATGCCATCAAAACGGACGGACACATTTGTGGATAATTTGTTAGTAATTTTAGAGCGCTTTCAGTCCTTCGTTGCCTAGAAACAAAATAGAATAGAATATCGATGAAAAAAAATTATTTTTTTAATATTCATTTTTTAAGAATTTTTTTTTGTTTAATTTAATGTGTGCTTGGATTTTAAATTTTTTTTTGTCGGAAAAAATAGGTTCTATAAAGTTTAAAAATAGTTTTTTTTAATTAAGTTCTAATTTTCATTTATTTTAATTTTGATTTTTTTTTTTAGAGTAAGATTATTTTATTGTGTTTTTTTTAAACCCTAAATTTTTATATGTTCGCATATTTTTATTTATATTTTTATTTTTACTATTATTATTTATTGTTATTATTTTTTGTTGTCAAGAATTTTTTCAATTTTTACTTTTTATTAATTAATTTATTTTGTTGCTATTTTTGTTGAAAATAATTTAGTTAATTTATAAGGAAACTAAAGTTTTTTTTTTTTTTTAAATTCAAATCAATTAAAATTAAATAAAATTCAAATCAATTAAAAATAAATTTTGAGAATATAAAAACAAAAGTGCAATTTCAACCTATCAAAAAAAAAATTAATTGATTTAAAATTACATTTGGGGGAACATTCTAACTATTTGGATAAAAAAATTTGTATTTAATAAGCATTTCTAATAGTATTATGGTACACGTATTATGTTATATCGAAATTTAAAAAGAAAATAATTGAAAAATTGCAGCTCTTCAAATATACAAAAACCAAAAAAAAAAAGTAAACAAAATCAAATGGAATAATGGGTTATTCATTTTGTGGTTCGGCAAGTACAGTGCTGTCATTTTGACAGCTGTCACTTATAAATATATGTCATTAAAATTAATAAGGGATGCCATTTTCAAATATGCATCGTTTAACCTCTAAATAAAACGCTAAAATTTTAAGAATATTTTACAAGAATTGTGATTTTGCCATATCCACTGTTTGTGCCTTTTCAAACAAAATTTTCTTCAGCAATGAGGCTCAATTCTCACCCAATGAATACGTGGGCTCTGAAAACCCCCAAGTGACTATGAACAAGCCATTATATTTTCAATAAAAAGGGTCTGATGTGCATTTTGGTCTGAAGGTTTGAATTTCTGTACGCCATGGTCACATGATCAGCAATTTTAATCTGGACCATGTGCGGTTTGAAGAAGATGGCACCATAAGCCTCACAACAAAACAAATTTTAATTTTATTGCACAAAAAGTTCACAGGACATGCGATTTGATGCTGTTGGACATTTTCTTGTGGAGCTACGTGAAAGATCCCGTCTACGTAGATAATCCTGGACCTTTCTATCTATTTCCGTCGTAATATTCCTTTCGGAACACGGGTACTTTTTTTTACAAATGTTCGGTTTTACGATAATTTTTTTTTCTTCCTATTTTCGCCCAGATTGGTCCGGTGCCATCATGTCCATTTCCGGTTGTTGTCTTTTACCAACACTGATTTTTATCCACGACTGGGTTATCCTTCCTAAAAACTAGTATTTCCGCACTTTTTGTTGTTGTTAGGAAATGATAACGGGATAAGTAAATTAAAGCGAAATGGAAATTAAAGTAGTTTTGGAAATTAGCTTAGGACAATGCCTCAAAGGGATCCTTAACCTTAAGAGCATTTTAAAATTAACATCCGCCAATTAATGATCACATTTACAGTCCGAAATGTGCGAAAAAGTTCTTCAAAAATTACCTCAGAACGATCGAGTCCAACAAGAACTCTCGTTCATATAGAACGGCAAATTCCCCAACAATATAATTTCTCAAAATCTGAATTTTAAGTATTTTTATTTAATTTAATTTAATTTTGCCAAAATATAAATTTGGATAATCCTTTATTATAATAATAATTTCCTCTTCTAATTGTGCATTACTATTTGTAAATTTTCTAAACAATTTTTACTATAATTCAATCTTTTATTTTAAATAACACACTAAAAATTAAATTAACAAAAAAAAACAAATTTTTGAATTAACAAAAAAACTCACATAAAAACTACAAAGAACTTATTTGAAACTAAAAACCAGCAAACAACAGAATTTTAAAATAAAAATGCCCAAAAATTTAGGATCACACCACCACAAGCCACTTTACAAATTGCATTGTTGCCAAAATCTGCTTAATGCCAATTTCTACTTACTTAGCTGTTGTAAGGTTTATACTGAAGTGAACTGATCCGAAAGATTAAAAGAAAAAAATATGTTCAAAAAAAATTATAAAAAACGCAACAACAAAAACAGTTTTTTAACAAAAGAAAAAAAATCCACAAACTGAGTAATTTGTCTATTTTCATCCACAAAAACGTACCCAAACAAAACAAATAAAAACTCATTCTTAGAAGCGACATAAAAACTCATAAATCTCTTAAGGTATGGAAATAATTTAAAACAATTTATTCTAAAATTTTAAGAAAATAGTGAATTTTTGTGATCCGTTTTTGTAAGTCACTGTTGATAACCCTGCACAACGCCATCTTTACATTTTCCCATCATTTCAATATCAACAAATGTCAAGGAAAAAAAAAATTTTTTTTCTTACTAATTCCAGCGCCATCTACTTTCGACTTTCAAATGCGAAAAAAAAATCTCGTTCTATGAATTACTTTAAATTCCATTTCCAAATGGCACAACAAGAAATCGATGGAAGTAAATAAATAAGAAAAAAATAAATTCAGAGATTCTTACTGGCATCCAATATTTTCAATTGAAATTCTCTGAATTTGACAGTTTTCAACTTAATCCAGATCCCTCTAGCGGGCAACCAAAAAAACTATGTCGATTGTCTTCTTTGCCGAACATTAGGCAAGACGCCATTTTTATGAATGGACTTTTTACTTTTCGTTTCTTTACAATTCGAACTGACGACCATCGAGCTACTGGCACTGGCTACGTTTAGGGAATTCCCATCGCTTACCTGTTGCGTATTACCTGGTACAGTAACAGATTTTGGCTTTTTAGTAAATTTCAGTTTAAAATTGGGGCTCTTTAGAAATGACTGTTTTGTACTAGAACTTTTGACAACATTGCCCAGTCCTGATTTGTTAGTACTCGTAGTTGTCGGTTGTAGGAAATTTTTACATGAGCCTTTTTTACTATTACTATTACTGTTACTGTTTTTCTTACTGTTACTACTACTACTACTACTGCTTATACTTATACTAATACTAGTGCTAGTGATGATTGTTTTTGGAATATCTTTGCTTTCTTGGTTCTGGTGAAGTAAATTTTTGCTTTTGGTGGGATTTTTCTCCGGCTTCGATTGATTTCGATTTCGATGATCGTCGCCCAGCTTCGATAACGACGCACTAGACGCTATCGATTTGTTCTTCTCGATCCATCGTGACATTGTTCGGAAAATTACATTATCCGAAGCTGACGGTGATAATAACGACGATAATCGTGATAGTTTCTTATTCGTTGGCAACGATACAATCGATGGGGTTGATGAGACTGGCGAAAGTGTTGGCATTCCGGTAGCCGAGGGTGATGGTGATAATGACGGCGATAACGAAGCTGACTGCACTAGGGGCAGCGACATCTGTGGCGCCACTGGACTTTTGATATCCAAACACAAAGCGAGACAATCCGGTTTTGTTTTAACCACTTTTGTAATCGCCACACTAGGACGAATCTCTATAAGAAAATATTAAATATATCCAAAAAAAAATCCAATTTATATCAAATCCTTTTTATATTATTCTTGTTATTTCTATTTTTCTATTATTAGTCGGTTAAGTTGGCTTTTGGTTATTCTATGTTGTTTTTTTTTTTTTTTTTTTGGTTTTAGTGGCGTTAATTCAAATCCATTTTCCTCTTACATCCACAAAAAAAAAACACAATTTTGTTACGGTTGGTTTATGTGTCGGTAAGCAAAAATCATCAAAAATCCACTCAAAAAAATTAGTTTTTTTTAAATACGGTGGGGTGGCGTGGTTTGGGGTAGGAAGGAAGTTGTTAAGATGTAATTTTTGTTGTTATTTTTCTTGTTATCCTCTCTTGTTTCCCAGTCCATTTCCAAATTTTGTATCGCAAAACATTCCCACAACTTCACCAAAAAAAGAATTATCCAAAGTAATCAAAAAAAAAAAATTTTTTTTGTGCCAAATAAAAATTTTAATTAAAAAAATTTTAAAATTTGACAAATTTTCTTAAATTTTCAAAATTTCTTCCACTCACTAATAGATGGCACTGAAGTTTCACATTTAAACATAACCGAAACGGTTTTTACTACAACAGTTCTAGTTATGGAACTTTAAAAACATAAACAAAAGTAATTAGTTTTTGAAACTTTATCCTCTCCAAATATATATGTCAAAAAAGGGCATTTCTCCAACAAAAAAATCACTCCTATGCTTTGAAGAATACACCCGTGAGAACAGCATTTTTCCAATAAAAGTGATAAGATTTCTAAGTGACGTTTCGGCCATTTGTAATATGTCATGATCTGTAATTTTTTATTCATTGTATTCAGTAATGTTTACAATTTCATCATGGAGAGATATACGCAAGAATAACGTTTACAAATTATTCAATTTTATTATCAAAATAATTGTTCTCCAATTGAAACTTTTCGTGCGCTCACTTTCATCTGAGTGGCGCGGTAAATAAGCAAAACTGTCGATTCTGGTGCGAAGAAAATCCACCAATTATTCATGAACACCCATTACATTCACCTAAATTGACAGTTTGGTGAGGTTTTTGGTCTGGTGGAATCATCGGTTCGTACTTCTTTCGAAATGAAGCTGGTAACACCGTTACTGTCAATGGAGAGCGGTATAGATCGATGATAACCAACTTTTTATGGCCGAAATTGGAAGAAGTTGATCTTGACAACATCTGATTCCAACAAGACGGGACTAAGTGCCACACAGCACGTGCAACAACCGAATTATTGCGAGAAAAGTTTGGAGATTCGATTATTTGAAGAAATTGTGTAATTGAATGGCCTCCAAGAAGTTGTTATTTAACACCATTAGACTATTTCTTGTGAGGTTATTTGAAGTCATTGGTCTTAAGCAATAAACCAGACTCTCTTCAAGCTTTAAAAGTCAATATTGAACGTGCTATTCATGACATACGACTTGATTTAGTGGAAAAAGTGCTCGAAAATTGGGTGCATCGAATTCGTTCCTGCAAAAGAAGTCGTGGAGCCCATTTGAATGACGTTTTATTCAGAACTTAATTGTATCGATTGTACTTCACATTAAATAAAAAACATTCGAATTTCCTTAACAATTAGTGTGTTTTTTTTTTAAAAGAAAACCTTATATAAAAGTAAATAGTTTCTTGAAATTTTCTAAATAGTTTCTTGAAATTAAAAAATAATAAAAATATTTCTAGTCAAGATCCTTTCTTATCTGCACTAGTTGTTTAAACCAAAATAAAATTGAAATGTAAGAAAAAAAATCATAACAAAGAAAAATAAGGGACCAGAACTATTATAAGAAAATTATAAGAAAAGACCCTTAAAAACCATTGAAAATAAGAAAAATATTATTAATATTTAAGAAAGAAGCAAATGACATCAAAAAAAGTCATCGAACAAGGAGTTAAAAGATGAACTGCAGTAAACAAAAAAATTGATAGTATTCCCCCTTCCCCCCTCCCCAGCTCTAAAATGAGTCTTGATTTTACTCTTTTATTCTTTTCTATTAACCTAAAAAACACTATTGAAGGAGAAAAAAAAGGTAAAAGTAGAAAAAAATTAACCTTAATACCAAAACTACCTTTTCTTGGAAAGGGTTAATAAATAAATTATTTTTCATTAGTAGTTTTTTTTTAAAGTCATTGAACAAGGAAATAAGCGAAACACTTAAGCCTATTTGAACAAGCACGCTTTTGTCGTCAGAATTTGTATAAAAAAATTCTCTTCTATAAAGAAATTTTTCAACATAAAATTTAATCCTTTTTAGGTGATTTTGAAAAAAAAATTGCCTAGGAAAATTTTACAAAACAATTTTTTTGGGGTTATTTTTATGGAAACTGATTTACGAAAATTTGGAAACGGATTTTTTTTGGGAAATTTTCAAAGGGATATTTGTCGTGGTAAATTTTGTAAGAGGAATTTTTGTGGTAATTTTATGAGGAAATATTTTATTGGAGTAGTTTTGAAGAAAACTAATTTATAAAAATTTTGGAACGGATTTTTTGTTGGAAAATTTTTGAAATGACTTTTTTTGTGAATTTTTTGCATGAATTTTTTTGGGGTAGTTTTTAAAGGAAATATTTTATTGGGGTAATTTTTATGAAAACTTATTTACGACAAATTTGAATATTTTAAGAGAAATTTTTTGTGGTATTTTTTAAGGGAAATATTTTGCTGGGATAATTTTTATGGAAACTTATTTACGAAAGTATTGGAACGGATTTTTTGTTGGGAAATTTTTCAAAAGTATATTTTTTGTGGTAAATTTTTAGGAGGAATTTGTTATAATTTTTTAAAGAAATATTTTGTTAAGGTAATTTTTATGGAAACTTATTTGCAAAAATTTCGGAATGGATTTTTTGTTGGGAAATTTTTAAAAGGATATTTTTCGTGAATTTTTTGGAGGAATTTTTTTGGGGTAGTTTTTAAAAAAAATAATTTTGTTGGGATAATTTTGAAGAAAACTTATTTACGACAATTTTTAATTTTGTAAGAGAAATTTTTTGTGGTAATTTTATGAGGAAACATTTTGCTGTGATAATTTTAGAGAAAACTTATTTACGAAAATTTAGAAACGAATTTTTTTTAGAGAAATTTTTAAAAGAACAATTTTTGTGGTAAATTTTGTAAGAGGAATTTTTTTGGGGTAGTTTTAAAAGAAAATATTTTTATGAAACCTTTTTTACGAGAATTCTGAATTCTGGAGAATTTTTTGCTGGAAATTTTAAAAGGAAATATTTTGTTGGAGTAATTTTTATGGAAACTTATTTAAGAAAATTTTTGGAACAGATTTTTGTTGGGAAATTTGTAAAAGGATAGTTTTCGTGGTATATTTTGTAAGAGGAGTATTTTTGGGGTAGTTTTTAAAGAAAATATTTTGTTGGAAAATTTTTAAAATTCCTTTTTTTGTGAATTTTTTGGAGGAATTTTTTTTGGGGTAGTTTTTAAAGAAAATATTTTGTTGAAAAATTTTTAAAATGACTTTTTTGGATGAATTTTTTTGGGGTAGTTTTTAAAGGAAATAATTTGTTGGGGTAATTTTAAAGAAAATTTATTTACGAAAATTTAGAAACGGGTTTTTATTGGAAAATATTTTCAAGAGTAATTTTTTTTACGTAAATGTATTGTTGGGGTATTTTTAAGGGAAATTTATTTTTGATTTATTATTGCAGCACTTTTGTGTGATAATTATTTTTGAATGATATCTTTTTAAGGATCACTTATAAGAGATTTAAAGGATTTTTGTGAATTTTTTAAAAAGTAATTTGGTTTTTTCATTTCTAAATAAAAATTCACGGCAAATTTTCCAGAAGAAGCTTTTCTATGTAGTTTTTTTTTCAGGCAAATTTTCTAAAGCAATTTTTGTTGTCATTTAAAAAAAAAACATTTTCCTTCGTAATTTTTTAAAAATGATTTTCTTTTGATAATTTTCTATTGAGAAGATTTTTGTTGGGGTTATTTCCCGCAATTTTTTCCTTGTAATTTTTCTAAAATAGATTTTTTAAGGAAATTTTTTTTTTGATACACTAATTTTTGGTAATTTTTAAAGGAAGCAAACATTTGTGGTAATTTTTTTCGTGTCAAATTTTTTCTTTAATAGAATTTCTGGGCTTATTTTAAAAAGTAGTTTTCCTTTAAGTAATTTTTATAGATTTTTTTTGATAAAATTTTTTTTCGTTGTAATTTTTAAAGCGGATTTTCTTCTGATAAAGATTTTCTCGTTTTAATTTTTTAGGAGTAATTTTTTGGGGTATTTTTTATGGAAAAGACTTATTTTTATGAAATTTTTCAGAGGATTTCTCTTACAGCTTTTTTTTACGTAAATATTTGTTTACGCTTTTTTTTATACGATAATTTTGTGGTAATTTTTTAGGAGCAAAATTTTTGTGATATATTTTTTTATAGGATTTTTTCAGGTTGCTTTAAAAGCAAGCTTTTTTATATCTTTTGTGGCAAGGTAATTTTTTTCGAAGAATTTTTCGTTTTTAAGCCATTTTTTTAAAAAAAATTATTTTAAATTTTTAATTTTTTTTAACGCCAATTTTAAAAAGTATTTTTTTCTGGTATTTGTTAAATAGATTTTTTTTGGGTTTCTTTTAAAGAGAATTTTTACCAGGATTTTTTGTTTATATTTGGTAAAAAAAAGTTGTTTAAGGTAATTTTTTTAAAGAATATCTTATATTTTTAAAAAAATGTTTTTGTTTTGCAAAATTTTAAAAAATTGTAATTTTTTGTTGTTTTTTTTAATAAAAAAAAATGTTTTTTTTCAATAATTGAAATTTTTTCTGTTTGTATTTTTTACAAAATTATTGACTAAATCCAAAAGAAGAGTAAAATTTTGTAACTACAACTCCCCCATCCCCCCCTCCTACCTACTTTTCACACTGACATTTTCCCATCATGCCTGTTTAAATATGAATAAGCGTTCTGCGGTTAACATTAAAAAATAAGTAAAAAGCAACAAAATAAAAAAATGAAATTGAAAAAAAATAATAAAAAATAGAAAAAAAAGAGGAAATAAAACAAATAAAAATAAACACATTTTATTAATTATATTAATTTTCTATTGTTATTATATATATATATATATGTATATCTGTCTCTCTTTCTCTTTCTCTCTCTGTGTGTCCCTCTCTGTCTGTTTTTATTTCTATCTCGCTCTTTTCGCCTTGTATTTTTTTTTAATTTTGAAAACTTATTTTTTATCTATTTTTTTTTTTTTTGGTGATGATTTTCTAATTTTTCTTAAATTTTTTATTAGTTTTTTCTTTGATTTTCTACTTTCTACTTTATTGTATTTTTTTTTCTTCTCATGACTGTGTGTTTGCACATGATTTTTTCTCAAATTATAATTATTATTTTTTTTCCTTTCTGTAAATTACGAATTAAACTATTTTTTTTTTAAATATTATTTAGTATTTTTTCAATGAAAAATAAAACTAAAACAATAATAATAATAATAATAATGATAATAAAAAAAATGTACAAAAATATACAGAAAATAATACAAATCAAAATTAAAAATACATAAACAAAAAAATTTATCACTATTTTTTCCATTTTTTTTTTTTGGAGAAAATTTTATAAATAAAAAAGCGGCAAATCATTAAATTTGAATTTGAATTTAAATTCAAAAAATGGAATAAGAAAAAAATTGTTCTTTATGAGGTAGCTTATATACGACGATTGGGTCTGGCTGGGACCTCCTCTTCCTCTCTTCGGCATTTTTCTTCTCAATTTTCAATCATTTTTTTTTCTCTTAAGTTTCAAATTTTTCTCAACATCAAAAATTGGAATTTTTTTTTTCGTATTTAATTATTACGAAAAAAGAAAATTTTCTTTTTGAAGTTAAGAAATTTTTGTTTATATCAATTTTTACTATACGGTTGGTAGTGCTGGTATTGGGAAGTAGACATTGATGCTCTTCGCATTGATTCTGAATTGTCACAATTTCTCGGATTATCCGCGGCCAATGGTGTTTGTTGTGTTCGATATTGATGGAGGAGAGCATCATTAGCTGAGAATCGTCGATTTTGTGTGTTTTTTTGAATTGTCTGGAATTTCTGGACAAATCCTTCGGAACTGAACACATCATCATCATCCACCAAACGGTCTTCACAATCTTCATCATTGGATGTTGAAAGTCTTTTTTCCGAAAGGATTTCTTCTGATTTTAACAATTTTTCACAATTTATTGACGATGGAGTTATGCTTTCGATACTATTTGGACATGTCGTTTTGGACACGCTAGTAATACCATGGCTTCCACGAACATGCGTCTGATTTTCAACTAAATTCACCTCGGCCACCTCACCCGAAAAACCAATCGCAGCCGATTCAACTGGCTTGGCTATTACCAAATGGCTCGATGGACAATCACTTATACTCTTCTCCTTTCCTCCCAATGCTGAGTAACATTTCTCGGAGAATTTGTGTATTTTTGAAAGTTTCTTATCACAATGAATATACCTCGCCGTTTTGCCGGGGGGGCTAACACTCTTGCACGGTGACGTACCAAAACTGAGTTGTGTATCACATAATGACGAATAGTAATCGACATTTTCCGGTATTGCCAAATTTTTCTCCTTATCGATTTTGATCGAAGAACTCATCGGTGTACCGCGATTATCACCAACACCACCACCACCACCATCGCTAGTAGTGCAAATTTCAACGCCACAAGTACTATTACTACTACCACAGACCATGATCAATGGTTTGGTATTTTGGCGTAACTTTACCGATTTCGATAGAGTTTCACACAAATCCGGATCGGAACGCATATTGGACAACCAACGCATCCGTTTGAAAAAATTCCGATTTTTATTCCCACTAACGTTTTTATCCATAACCGATTTAATATTCGATGATTTCGTATGCTTACCACTCACGACGACAACACCACCACTACTACCAGCACCACCGCTACCATTACCACCATTGGTAGTGGTGCCAATTGTGGAGAATTTATCCGATCTTAATTTACGTGCCACTGCAAATGGTTTAAAGGATTTTTTTGTATTTTTATTTTTGTTCCTTTCAAATTTAAAACAAAATCGATCGATTGTTTTTATCCGTTTTGGCATATCAATAATGATGGTGGTGGTGGTAGTGGTGGTTGTGTTGTTTTCTATTCGGGATTTTTCATTTCCTTCCATTAATTGTGATATTTCAGGGAATTTAAATTTTTCCATTAACATTAATGGCGGCAATTTGGATGATGGTGAATTTTTTTCAAACTCTTTTTTATCATTTTCTGATAATGGATTTTGAAGATTTTCTATTTGAGGGAAATTTTTCGAATATTTCTTCAGTTCTGAAAAATTTCCCTTTTCAAATTGTGGAGATTTTTTCGAAATTTCCTTTTCTTTTGGGAAATTTTCATCGAATTTCTCAAATTCACAATTTTTTTTTGATATTTTCCCAGTTTCCGGTATTTTTTCATCAAATTTCCCTTTTTCCAAGGGAATTTCTGATATTTTCTCTTTTTGTGGGGAATTTTCTAAGGTGACAGAATCTTTTTCAAATGTCGTCTTTGCTTCTGCGCCCAATTTTCGACATATTTCTTCTCGTTTTTTTACAAATTTCCCAACATGGTTTTTTGCCAATTTTTCCATTTCCAAAGATGAATTTTCTATAACTTTTTCAATTTTATTGGATTTTATTTCAAGTACTTTAGAAGATTTCTCCTCTTCATTCTCGCCAAAATTTTCACCCATTATTAAGTTTTTCTCCATCTCATTCTCATCCTCGTCCACAGATACAATTTTCTTTAATGCCATTGCTACATTTAACAATTTCTCATTATTATCACCTTCAACATCATTTATCGATAATATCTTATTACTAATAGAAGAATTTAAATTTAAATTTTTAGAAATATTAATATTAGGAGAATTTTGACTATTATCATTACTATTACTGGTATTACTATTATTATTATTATTATTATTATTATTATTATTATTATTATTATTATTATTAATATTATTATTATTAATATTATTATTACTATTACTGTTGTTGCTATTGGTTTTGTTATTTTTATCATTACTATTCTTATTATTACTTATATTTAAAGAACTACTAATAATAAGATTATCAGTATTTTTACAAGCACTATCGTTACTACAAATAATTTTATTATCATTATTACTGTTATTATTATTATTATTACTACCGGAAATAGTAAAATTAGAAGACCTACTACTACTACTACTACTACTACTACTATTCATTAAAGAAGAAGAAGAATTAATAAAAACTCGATCGTTTTTATCAAATAATTTATCATCACCATCGTCGTGATTATAATTTTTTTGATAATCGTTTAATTTTTTTTGATCATCATCATCATCATCATCATCATTATCATTATCATTATTATCATTATTATTATTATTATGATGATGATCTTGATGAGTTGTTTTCCTATCATATTTCTGATCATAATCAATTTTATTATTAATATTTTTATTAAGATTGATAGTAGCAATATTGTTATCATTTTTATTAATATTATCGTTATTTTCATCATCATCCATTGCCATCATCCGCATCGTATTATTAATATTATTTTTAAATTTCATAATAGACTCACCAGATTCCCAGTCTTCGCCAATTGTTGATGCATTACTACTATTACTACTGCTGGCACTACTGCTACTGCTGCTGCTGGTGGTGCTGCTGGTGCTAGTGCTGGTGCTGCTGTTGCTGCCGCTGCTGCTGCTATTACTAGTGTTACTGCTGTTGCCGCTTTTACTATTACTGCTATTTCTGTTACTATTACTGTGACTCTGACTCTGATTCTGATTCTGACTGATGTCATTTTGACTGATGTCCCTTTTCATTTTATTACTACTATTACTGTTGCTATTATTAGTACTATTTATGTTGCTATTGCTGTTACTGTTAGTGTTACTGTTGCTGTTGCTATTATTACTGTTGCTATTTTTACTTTTACTTTTACTGCCTGCTACTAGAATGTTACTGCTGCCACATATCATTTTGCTGCCGCTATTATTATTACTACAATTGTTGATATTATTGCAATTGGCGCTGCCAATACAATTAGTTGTACTATTGCTGCTGCTACTGTTCGATCGTGAAACATCTGGACTACTAACGGACGGTGTCTGCTCAATTTGATTATGAATATCATCATTCTTCTCATATAAAATTCTATCATTTGGCAATGCAATCATACTAACATCATCTGATCGAAGCTGTTGCTGTTGTTGTTGTTTTGAAATTTGTTTTTTTGCCGAATTGAAATGTGAATGCCTGTGTGGATGTGAATGTTGATGTTTAGGCTGTTGTTGTTGCTGCTGTTGTTGTTGTTGTTGCTGCTGTTGTTGCTGCTGTTGTTGTTGTTGTTGCTGTTGCTGCTGATTTTGATAATTTTGCTTTTTATGCTGTTTACTGTGATGATGATGATGACTATTACTAATGCTGCCATCGGAAGTAGTTTGTAATTCCATTTGTTGATGATGGTGTATTGGAGGCGGTGGTTGTGGAGGTTGTAATTTTATTTGTTGCATCGCCGCTGTTGAATTTTGCGCACATTCAAGATATTGTATTTGACCAATTTCATTTTGTGTACTATTCGAATAGTCTCTGTTTATGCTGTGGTGGTTTTGTTGGTGTTGATATTGTTGTGATGGTTGGATTTGGTGGAATTGTTGTTGTTGTTGCTGTTGCTGATGATGTTGTGTTGGCGATTGTAACAGTAATGATTGTTGATCCTTTTGTTTCAACTGCAATTGCATTTGTAATTGTTGCTGTTGCTGTTGCTGATGCTGTTGTAATTGTGATGGAGACAGCACATTTTGATAATTGTGATTGTTATAATTTTGCTTTCGATTATGCACAGTATTACAGTCATTAGCAATTGAATTTGCTGTTATCAGACTACCACTACAACCACCGCCACTACTACTGCCCCAGCCAGCACTTGTTGCGGTGGTACAACTTCCGCTATGACGTTGATGAGTGCTATTTTGATTTTTACTAATCCATTCATCGTCCATCACAATCGATGGTGGTGCACTTAATGTTTGCTGTGCCAAAATCGGATCGAGCGCCATCATATCAAGAGTTACCGGCTTATTATTTATGAAATTATTCGAAAGCGGCCGAGAATAATGCACATGGTTTTGATTTGTCTGCAACGCTTGCACTAACTGCGGCTGCTGTTGGTGTTGTTGCTGCTGCTGTTGTAATTGTTGTTGTTGCTGCAGATGCATTGCACCATGCGTTACCACCTGATGATTACTATGAGAATTTTCACTGCCATGTAAATGTTCTCGGATCGGTTTGATCTTTTTAAGAACTAGTTGCACCTACAAACAGAGTAAAAAAAATATCAATTATATACTGTTTTTTTTATTCTTATTTTTCTTTTATCAAAGGGAAATTGAAAGAATTTGAATAGAGTGAATTTTTTGTTGTTATTGTAAAATATACAATGACACAAGAACTTACATTAAAATCACTTGGATACATTTTATGCTCTTTATCCTTATGCGCATCGTCAAGTTCTGGTTTTGATAGTATATAAACGAATTTTATATCTTCTCCGTCAGCTATACGAGCTATTGACCAAAACAAACAAAACAAAAAAAAAACAAAATTAATTAATAATTAATATAAGATTAATAATAATCAATCTTTACAATTAATTATTATAACTTAATATGGTATATAATATATGAAGAAAAACAATTACCAGATTCATCACATACGAAATATGTATTAAACCAAAAATGGAAATTTTTCTCCTTTTTACGCATAATTTTATGAAAAATTTCTACTTTCACATCACCAGAAAGGATAACGTTGCTATTACTTAAATCTATACTTAGAGTTTTTCGAAAATCTATTGTGAATGTTAAATTATTCTGGAAGAAGAAAAAAAACAGAACAAATTAATAGTAAACGGAAAATTCAGAAAATGTCTTCTCATCATACCTGAAATTTATCCGATTTCTGTGGATCTTGTGTAGTATTGCTTATATTACAATAAACTGGGCCCTGATTGTGTATGGAAACTGGTGATGAAAATTTTATTTCACAAATCTGCAAGTAAATTACAAGAAATCATCAAATTAAATGAAAATGGATAATTTCGAAAGAAATCAAATTCAATAGAAATAAAATGATAATTTTACGAAGACGTTGATTTTCACTTAAAAAAAAAAAATAGAGACTCCCTTTTGAAAATAGGAGCTTGGACTCACTTGTATAATATGCTTTTCATAACGACCCCTACACTGTATTAATTTTGAATAATAATCAACATAACGCCTTTGGGACGGTATCGTAACACCCTTTCTGTCCCTGGTTCTCTTCTCATCATAATATGCCAGGACATCTTCTGCTGTACTTTTAAAACTGCTATGCAGTAAATAACAGCAAATCATAGTACCTGTTTTCGATTAAAAATTAACAAAACAAAAAAAATAAGCACATCATTTTTATTGATGACAAATATTTTCTCAAAATTTACCAGTTCGACCCTTTCCAGCTTTACAGTGAACTGCGGCTACATTTTTCTTATCGGCTTTTAACCACCGATTAACATCATCACAGAAATTTTGTATTAATTCTATTGTTGGCGGATTATGATCATCGAATGGATATTTTTCAACCATCTACAAACAAATAATAACAAGAAAAATTTTTTTACGTTCTTATAAAATTAATTAAAAATACAAAAAGAACAAAAAATCTCAATTTTCTTATCACAATAATTAACCTTTTTAATTGTCGAGAAAACTTACAACATACATTCGTACGTAAATTAGTATTTTTGTGGTAGTTTTTTTTTATTTATTTATTAAAATATTTTTCTTATTATATTTATGAATATCCGATGGGAAATAAATAACAAAAATACTAATAAGAGGAAAAATCTTTTTTAACGTAAACGCCATCACCACTGATGATGATGCCTTCTTAAATTATGTCAACTGTCAAATTGAATATTTCAACATGGCGGCATGATGTGTTAATAATGTTGAAAATTACCAGGTGTATAAGCTTAAATCCGCAGTTTTTTTAGTCAAAAAACACATGTTTTTTTTTCATAGAAAGCAAAAACAAATTTATTCAAAGTAATTGCCCTCGCTAGTTACACATTTTTCCCATCTTTCGGGCAATTTGTGGATACCGCGCCAAAAAAAATTCCATCTCTTTCGAGGCAAACCACTCATTAAGCCATTTTCGGACGTTTTCGTAACAATCGAAGTGCTGCTCAGCGAGCGCGTGGCCCATCGGAGAAAACTGGTGGTAGTCGGAAGGGGCCAGGTCTGGTGAATAAGCGGGGTGGGGTAGCACGTCCCAGTTGAGTGTCTCCAAGTAGTTTCGGACCATTTTTGACGTGTACGATGGTTCGTTGTCGTGGAGGAAAATCAGCTTGTCATGTCTTTGCTGATAATCCGTCCTTTTTTCACGCAGAGCACGGTGCAATTTGATCAGTTGTTGGTGGTAGCGTTGGGCATTGACAGTTTCACCAGGTTTCACTATGCATCGTTTTCCGTCCGAAGCGATTTGTTCTTGGAGAAGATGTTGATGGTTGGCCGGGATCAGCCCACGATTTCCTGCGTTCAGGATTCTCGAAATATATCCAATTTTCATCGCCTGTCACAATCCGATGCAGGAACATTACCACTTAGCCAGTGCACAATTTTATAAAAACTGATCGTTGACATAAAATCAATTTGAGATGAATTTGCTTTGAGCTGATTTAAAATTATCATCAAATTAAATGAGAAAAACAAAATTAATTTACGACTATTTCTCTTCTCTTTTAAATAATCCCTTCGATTGCGTAACTTTTTATTCATTCATAAAAAAGAAGAAATTTTATTTAATAAATAAAAACAGAAAAAAATACGAATTGGGAAAATCTTTGATAATCGATAAAATTGCATGAAATTCAACAAAATTTCACAGAATCGATGGTAAGTCATATACGAGATACGATGGTAAGTAATGTTCTGTCAATCCGATTAATTGTTGCATCATTTAAAATTCATTTTTATTTTTTCCATTATTTTTGAATAATTTTTCTTCTTCAAGCCGGCGGAATACATTTATGCACATTGTAATAATCGGCGGCGTATGTTTGCACATATGTGTGTTCTTAGTGTCCATACTATTTTCTAATTAATCGAATTCAAATATCCTCCTTTATTTTTTAACAAACCCCCCCCCCCCCCCACACACACACATGTACAAATAATTATCATTAACAAAATAAAAAACAAAGCCAAAAAAATTTTAAATAAAAAATTTTTAAAAAAAATTCCTAATAAACAAAAATTTGTGATAAAAAGAAGAGAAAAGTGAAGAGAATTTTATTCCAGTTATCTCTTTTGATCAAAATCCACTTACACCATGAAATTTGTTTATATCGTAACTGCGCTCTGAACACAAATTGTAAATTTTATAATGGCCCCGATGATTCTCTTCGAAAAATTGAAAAACGTCGTCAATGTGATTTCTGTACATTCCTTCGATCTTTTCGGCCGGATAGCCCATCGCAATAACATTTTCGCAAATATCTGAAAAATAAGAGAAGAGAAGAGAAATGAGAAATTATAAATTTGACAAAAGGTAAAAATATTTTTGCATAGAAAAGCGTTAAAAATCTACCAAAAGAGTCAACGGAATTTGAGTGGATGTATGTCAAAAAGAAGAGAAACAAAAAACACTCTACAATTTTTTTCTAGAAATCGAAATTAAAAATTGATTTTTTTATTTTTTTATTAAATAGTTCACAATAAATTGTATTTTTTTTTTGTATTATCTGTCGTACGAAATGAAATAATGATTCATAAATATTGCCAGTTATTTTTTTTGGTGTTTTAATGATATAATTTTGAAATATTTTTAAACATTATCGCAACCACATTAATTGCAATAAAAAAAATATTTTTGAGAAGAAAGAAAATTTTTTTGATAAATTCTTTTCGATAATTAAGCAGGAATTTAATATCATACAAAAAAAAATGAGGACAAGTAAAAAGCTTGAAAATGTTTATTAATAATTATTTTTTCTACTGCAATTTTTAGTGAGACATTTTACTGCAGTTTTTTTTACGTTATAACGAAATTTACTATGCAATTTGTGCTAAAAATTTTACTGAGAATTTTACGAAATGTTTAACTGTTACGGGATTTTTGGGTTAAATTTTTTTAATAAATTAAATTTCAGTAAATTTATTAAAAAAATTTCACATAAAAAACTATTTTTCGAAATTTTTACTATACAAAATTTCACATAAAAAAACTATTTTAATTGGAAATTTTTATTACAGTTTTAATGGATTTTTTTTTTAAAATAATATCTTCAAATTTTTATAAGCGAATATTTACTGAAAAGACATTTGAACGGAATTTTTTACTGCAATTTTACTGGCAATTTTCAACGAAATTTTTTAGTACATTTTTTACCGAAAACTTTTATTGCACTTTTTGATGAAAATTTTTCCTAAAAATTTATGTGACCATTTTTTTACTGTTACTATTGCTGACAATTTATATTTTCAGTAGCAAATTTTTTGAACGAATTTCTTTACTGCAAATTTAAAGAAATTTTTTATTGCAATTTTTACTGCACATTTTTATAGCAATTTTTAGTGAATATTTTTCCTGTAAAAATTTTTTCTGTAAATTTTTATTGACAATTTATAAGAATTTTTTTAATGGAATTTTTCCAACAATTTTTAGAGAAAATTTTTTACTGAACATTTTTACTGCAATTTTTACAATAAAAAGTTTTACTGCAAAATTTTGTTGGTTATTTTTACTGCAAATTATTTACGATTTTTACAGCACTTTTTACTAATATAAAAAATAAATTGTATGCGGAAATTTTTTACTGAAATTCTTTAACGAATTTTTTTACTACAAATTTAAAGAAATTTTTTATAGCAATTTTTAGTGAACATTTTTCTAGTAAAAATTTTTTTTTATTGCAAGTTTTACTTAATATTTTTACTATAATTTTTAATGAAAATTTTTATCGTAACTTTATAAAAAAAAAAAATTTAGCTGTAATTTTTATTGATAAATTTTTGCTATTCTATAATTAGCAGTTAAGAATTTTACTGCAATTTTAAGGAAATTTTTAATTTTATTTTTTTTCTTCTTAATTTTTGCTGCAAGTTTTTCTGTAATTTTTATTGATAAATTTTAACGAAATATTTAGCTGCAATTTTCACGAAAACAAAAAGAAAATTTATATCTAAACACAAAGAGGGAGAAACGAAATCATTTTTTAAAGAAAATTTTACAAATTTGGTTAGATTTACCCACTAGTTCTGTGAGGATGAGGCGTTTTAATTTTCTTTAAAAAAATTCTTTACCATTTTTCTTTTAGTTCTCTTTTTTGTTTATTTATTATAAAGAAATTCAATTAGAATTTGTTAAATTGGCAAAATTTATTTTGAAAGGAAAAAATAAAAAGAGAAATTATCTAAAATTCCGATTCATCATATTTTGGCAGCGCAGATATAAATAATTTCTAGATATAAAACTTAAAAATTACAATTGAAAATCCAAAAACAAAACGTTGTTGAAAATTTTATTTAATTTTGAAAAAAAAACTCCACTTACACTTAAGCTCTGATATTATTAGCTCTCATTGTTATTTTTATTATTAATAATATTACTGATAATAAATAATATTTAATCGATTTCTAGTTGAAGAAAAACTTTTTAGTTAATATTTCGTTATCTGCAAAAGATTTCATATTTAAAATGGCAACGGACTCGATGAATTTTCATTTAAATGGCATTTTCTGAAGAGACTCTATGGTTAAGAAAGATTGGAAGAGAATACGAAAGTAGGGGGTGGCGGCGGCAGAGATATGAAGCTAGCGACAGATAAAGATAAAAATGGCAACACTCAGAGTACCGGTCTGTTAGGGTCCTCGCGCCACCAACCCACCCCCGACGAACACAAACCAAACCAAACCAAACCAATTCAAACCAAAACCGATTAAACGTGTGCACATACCATACACGCTCCAAAATAATCTACACCAAGTGGAACTGGTATAATTATGTTATACGAGTCTGTGTCTGTGCCTGTGTTGACTTATTTAACGAGTCGAATATTAATTGCCGCCGATAACTTATCAATGCATTCTTTGGCTTCCATAATTCCGATATTTTTCATCGTTTTTTCGGTATGCATTTTTTTTTTTTTTTAATAAAGTACGTATCGCGGTTTGATCAAAGGTGATTATTTATATTTTTTATGAATTTTTACTCTTGGAATAAATCATTTTTTGAAGAATATTCTAGAAAGAAAAAAACGCTGCACGTATAAACGGTATTCAGTTTGGGTTTGTGTGGAAAATTTTATATTTTTCGCCAAAATGGGGTAAGTCTGGCACAGAAAAAAGAAGTTTCAATTTTGTGGACATAGTCCATCTAAGAGATTAAGAAAGAAAGTCCTGCCAAATATTCTCACATTTTTTTAATATTACGTAAAAATTGACTATTTCGTAGTCTGCTGCTTATCGATAAATTCTCTAGGTCCGGGGATGCGATCGTTTTATGACCCATTAAAAATGCTATTATTTCGATTGCGATAAAAAATATTTTTTACTGATTATTTTTTTACAGCAATTTTCACGAAAGACAATCATTAAAATTTTTTAAAGCAGTTTTTTTGTTGAATTTTTTTTATTGTTAAATTTTTACTAAATACTTTACTGCAATTTGTACAGAACATTTTTATTCACAATATTTAACAGAATTATTGCAATAATTTTTACTAAATACTTTTATCAAATAATTTTACCGACAATTTTTATTGAAACTTTTACTTAAAATTTGTTCTGAAATTCTTGTAATCGAAAAATATTGTTCGAAATTTTTTACTGCCGAATATATTTAATTTTTACTGATTTTTTTTATTAATAATTTTTTTTTCTGAAATTGTTTAATGGAATTTTACAGCCATTTTTTGACTGAACATTTTTACTAACAAATTATTTACCAACAAATTTAACTGGAAATTTTAACAGCAATTTTTAGTGTAATTTTAATTTAATTTTTTCTAGAATTTTTTAATAGAATTTTTCCAGCAATTTTTACCGAAAATTTTTTACTGAACATTTTAACTGCAATTTTTATAATAAAATGTTTTACTGCAAAATTTTGCTAGCAATTTTTTTTGCAAATTATTTAAGATTTTTACAGCACTTTTTACTGCCATAGAAAAAAATGTATGCGGAAATTTTTTAATGAAATTTTACAGTAATTTTTATTGAAGGTTTTTTTTCCAGACTCTTTTCATTGAACATTTTTGCTATTGTATAATTTTAATTGACAATTTTTCATTGAACATTTTTGCAGTAAAAATATTTACGCAAAATTTATATTCAAGAAATTTTACAGAAAATTTTGTTAGAGAATTATCTTTAATGTTTTTTTGTGGTAATTTATTTTACTGAAATTATTTAATTTTTAGTTAGCAATTTTTTGTGGTAATTTATTTTACTGAAATTATTTAACGGAATTTAACAGCACTTTTTACTGACATAGAAAAAAAGTGTATGCCAAAATTTTTGAATACAATTTTACAGCAATTTTTAAAAAAAAAATATTTTACAGACAATTTTTATTGCGATTTATTATAGTAAACATATTTATTGCAAATATTTTATTCAAGAGTCTTACTGCAATTTTTTAAACTGAAAATTATCGTGAATTTTTACAGCAGTTTTTTTCTGGCAATTTTTCTACTGTAATTATTTAACAGATTTTTATGGCAATTTTTACTGCATATTAAATTTTTTATATAATTTTCTTGCAGTAAAATTATTTATTATAAATTTTTTTTAAAGTTTTTTACCACAAATTTTGTAGGAAATTTTTACTGTAAATTATACTTTTTTTACAGTAATTTTGTCTTGAAATATTTTTTAATTTACTGTGAATTTTTACTGAAATCATTTACAGTTAATTTTTCACTGAATATTTCTACTGCAATTTTGACTGAAAATTGTAACTAAGTTAATATTACTGTAATTTTACCAAATAATTTTATTGCACTATTTGCTGCAATTATTATTTTTATATTCATTGCATTTGTTATTTTTATTGAGAGTTTTTATAGTTAAAAATGTTTATTGTAGAAATTTTATTGAAGATTTTTATTTTGCTGGAAATTTTTATTGCAAATTATTTAGAATTTTTACTCAAATAGGAAAAAAATGTATGCCAACTTTTTTTAATACAATTTTATAGCAATTTTTTAAAAAAAACTTTTTTTACAGACAATTTTTATTGCGATTTTTTATAGTAAACATATTTATTGCAAATATTTTATTCAAGAGTCTTACTGCAATTTTTTAAACTGCAAATTATCGTGGATTTTTACAGCAGTTTTTTTCTGGCAATTTTTACTGAGAATTTTTTATGTAATTTTTATAGCATATAAAATATTTTATATAATTTTCTTATAGTAAAATTATTTATAATTTTTTTTTTAGTTTTTTTACCGCAAATTTTGTCGGAAATTTTTACTGCAAATTATCCTTTTTTTTACAGTAATTTTGTCTAGCAATTTATTTTAATTTACTGTGAATTTTTACTGAAAATATTAACAGTTAATTTTTCAGTGAATATTTTTACTGAAAATTATAACCAACAAATTTTACTGTAATTTTACCAAATAATTTTATTGCACTATTTGCTGCAATTATTATTTTTATATTCATTGCATTTGTTATTTTTATTGTGAGTTTTTATAGTTAAAAATGTTTATTGTAGAAATTTTACTCATTGCATTTGTTATTTTTATTGAAAGTTTTTATAGTTAAAAATGTTTATTATAGAAATTTTAGTGAAGATTTTTATTTTGCTGGAAATTATTTTGAAGATTCTTATTTTGCTGGAAATTTTTATCGCAAATGATTTATCATTTTTTCTAACAAATTTTAACAGAATTTTTAAATTGTAATTTTTTATTTACGAATTTTTGCAGTAAAATTGTTCATTTAAGATTTTTTACTACAAAACATTTATTTTGCTTTTTTTTTTACTACAAATTATCAGCAAATAAATAAAATTTTTATGGACGATAATAAATTTATAATTTTAAAACAAAATTTAAAAAAATAATGAAAATTATACCATTAATTCTTAAAATTAAAAAAATTTACTTTTATTTTTGTGATACTTACATGCTAAATCCAAATTGAATCCATTTTCCGTATATCGGATACGTTGTTTACTGACTACGTTTCTGATCACATTTGTCATCAAAGATAATGTATTAGCCATTTTTTTTTATTTAAAAAAAAAAAAAAAAAAAAAAAAAAAAAAAAAAAAAAAAAAACTCTCTTACATTAATTTTAATTAATTAATTAATCACTTATGATTATTATTAATTATTTTTAATTATATATGATCACTTTTATACTTTTCCATTGATTTGTTTTGCTGTTATTCGTCATTGATTTTTTTTTTACTTTATTGATTTTATTTGCGATTATTTTTATATTCCTGGTTTGTCTATTGGTTTTTGTTTACTAATTTTTCAATAATTTTTTTTTTACTTTACTTCTATCTGTGGATTTGTGTTCGTTTTTATTATTTTTAAGTTTTGATATAAATATAAAAAATAAATAAATTCTCATATTATATTATTAATTAAGACGATTTTTTTAGTTATCATTATTATTATTAATATTTATGTTTAAACATTTGTTGTATTAAATAATTTTTTTTTAAATTATCACTTAAATTTTTTTTTATTACCTTTTTTATTTCTGTATTATTATTATTATTATTTTTTTAAATTACTTTCACTGATTTTTCTTTATTTATAATTATTTTTTTTTTTATAAAAAATTTAATTGAAAATTGCAAAGAACTTATTTATTCCTAATTAATTATTTATAATAATTACTTTTATTGTTAATTATATTCTCATTTCTCTCTATCTTCTTCGGAGTTTTCCTCTCACACTCATTTATTAATTTAATCATTTTTATTATAATATATATATATATATATATTTTTAATTTATTAAAAAATTGCCATTTTTTTTTTAAATTTTATTATTAATTTTTTGTATTTATTTTTGAGAATTTTTTTAAATTTAACATATACACCACTCTCATATATACGAGATTATTTAAGCACTTTTTTCTCTCTCTCTCATTCGTTAGTTGGATATACACAATAAAATAGTTTTTCTCTATGAATTTTCGTTTTTTAATTCAAATTAATTTATTATCTGCAAATAAAATATTTTATTAATATTTACTCTTTTTTTTTTATTATTATTAATTAATTTATGATTGATTACTTCTAATGTATTATTATTTATTCTATTTGTTTTCTCTTATAATTCCTCTATTTTTATTTTAATTAATTACAAACGCACAAACGAAAAAATATTAATAAAATTTAAAATAAAATAAAGAAAAGAGAAGATTGGAAAATATGGAATTATGCATCCAAATTTGAAAGAGTAAAGAGAATTTATATCAAAAGTCATTTTAAACTAATTCTACCACTCAGTTTCAAGAGAGAATGAATATTTTTAAAGTGAGAATATGTAGAATTCATGAGGAATGCAAGAACGACTATGATGAGTAAGTAAGTATACTCGTATATGATAGAAGGTTAAACTAGAAAGAGAAAACAAGTTTAATTGGTATGCACACAAGCGCACATCTATTTTTTTGTCAACAAAAAAAAACAACGAAAATCTCTTTAAATTGCTCTCTTTTTTACCGAAATTTAGAGGTTTTTTTTTATTTTATAGAAAATTTGAATTTTCTCCGCCAATTTTCGGGGTTGTTTAAATTTAAAAAAAAAAAGTTTTTTTTTTCCGCCAATTTTCGGGGTTGTTTAAATTTTTTTTTAATAGAAAATTTGGTTTTTTTCTCCGCCAATTTTCGGGGTTGTTTAAATTTTTTTTAATAGAAAATTATTTTTTCTCCCTAATTTTCAGGATTGTTAAAATTTTTTTAAAAAAATGTTTACCCCTTTTTTATCAATTAAGTTTTCTTTTATTATTATTTTTATTTTTTTTTTCTGTCAGTTTTCCCTGTTTTAAAAATAATTATAATTTCAAAATAAAATCTCCTTCTTTCATCATTATTTTTTCTCTTTTATGATTGTTTGATTCTTTTCTTTTTAATTTTAACGAACGCTCTCTTATATAACATTTTATATTAAATAATTTACTATATCTAATTAGTAAATATTTATTTTTTAAGGTTTTTTTTGTAATTTATTTTTTGCAATAAAAAAAAAATTTTTCTTCTAAATATTAATTTTTTTTAAAAATATTTTAATACAATATTTTCTAAAAATTTTGGTCTTCTTCTTCTCCTTCTTTTTAACTAATATTCTCTCTTAATTAATTATTATTATTGTAGAACATTATTTCCATTTTTCCTTTTTTCATTGTTCTTTTTCTTTTAGGCTTTTTTTTTTACTTAACAAATTTTAAAATATCAAAACTTTATTAAAAAAAAAACAAAAAAAAATTAATTTATAAAAACTACAAAAAATTATTTTTTAGGTTTTTCATATATTTTTTTTTAGTAAAATAAATATATAAAATTTTATTACAATACTATTCACAGTTTCTTTGTTGATATTATTTAAATATGTTTTTTTTATCTAAACAATTTTTATACCACTGATATAATTGATTTAGAAAATAAAATTTAAACTTCGATTAAAATTATATAGTCTGTTTTTTATCACAAAAATAAAGAAAAACTTTTTATTAATCAATATTTTTATATTTGATTAATTTTAATATAGCCTTTAATAATAATAATAATAATAATAATAATAGTTATCAATCATATATAAAAATTTATAATAATAATTAAAAATGATCTTAGTTAAAATTTGAATGTTTCTTCTTTTATTTCTTTTTTGTTTTATTTTAATAACTTCTAATCGTTTGAGAATAGTTGTTTTTTTTTTGAACACTCGCGACAAGTTAACATTTTTTTATGTGGTCTATAGTTTTTTTTTGTATTGATAGTTATTGCAATATGACAGGTATTAATTTTCAATACCAATAAACCTGATGACAATAATGATAGATGGCGTTGAATATCACAAAGAAAAATTTTTCGATTTTAATAAAAATTCGTTATTTTTTTTTATTATTACTATCAATAATAATAATAGTAATATTGAAAATATGAATATTGATAGAAATTGTAATGATTTTAACGAGAAATGCGACGACGATTACTGTGACGATGTTGGTTGGCAATGTCAGCGGCGGCGGCGGGAACAATTGCAGCTGGGAATGCGTTTCTATTGAAAATGATTTGGCCGGTAACAAAAATGCCAATGACAGCGATAGCGCCAGCGATAATGACGCGAACTCCAGCAATAGCGACAGCGACAGCGACAGCACTAATGATAACAATTGCGATTGTAGTAGACGACAATGGCAATGGCGGTGACGACGTCTGTGCAAACGACACTGACACCGGCTCTAGCTATAGCAGCGGCTGGTGGTACTGCAGCAGCAACTTGCGACTGCAACGACAACTATAACCTCAACGAAAATAAACAAGTGCAACTCACGCACGGCAAATTGAACTTTTGCTGCGGTTGCGGTTGTGGTTGCGACTCTATAATTGTCGTTCGAGCAACACGAATACCAACGAAAACGAAAGTAGTACTTTTTCTTTATACAATTTTTCTCCTTTCAACCTCCCCCCCCCCCTCCAAAAAAAAACAAAAACTTTTCTACTTTGTCTCACTTTTCCTCATCTGGTTTTTATTCGACTTTGCGTACTTTTAGAGTTCTTGTAAAGCTCTCCCGTTTAAAATTGCTCACTTCGAAGCTTTTCGATTACTGTTCGTTGTCATTGCACTAATGAGGAGGCTATTCTTCTTCGTATCGACGACCAAAAATCACTACTCTCTCTTCTTGAATGTGTTCATGTTTATTCACTTTAGATAAACAGACGGGAGAGGCGGAAACCAAAATTTCTCTTCTTTGACAATTACGCCCCTCGCCCAAGAAGGCTTACGACATCAAAAAATAACAACAACGAAAAAACGTGTGAAGAAAAAAGAGATAGCAAACAGAGTGTGCCTATGTGACTATGCATAGAACAAGGAATGTAGTATGCATGTTTGTTAGGAAGTGAAGTAAGTAGCAAGTGCACCCAAAAAGCTTTCGATCTTTTTTTCTTTCTTCTGTCACATCTACCGATCTGGGTATGGTTGTCTCACTTATTCTTATGTAATTTAAGCCACTGTGCTCTATAACAACACTTTTGCACCTTCAACAAAAATGCACTCTGAAGAAACGTCCTTTTTCCTATGTTGAAACTTTCTCTTCCTCTTCCTCTTCCAACAGCTTCTTTATATTCTCCTTTTTCCTATTATTAATCATATTTTTGTTAAGCTTTCCACTCAAACGATTTATTTGGAAAATTTAGCAAAGCTTTTTAAATTTTTTTTTTTAAATTTGGAACTTTTTTTTTAAAAAAATTTCAAATTTTTGAATTGTTTTTTTTTTTACTGTTAGAATCAGAACTTTACTGACATTTTTAATTGGAATTTCGTTGATATCGTCGTTAGTACATCTGTAAAAAAAATTAAATAAAACAAACAAAAAATTAGCATTTTTTTGGAAGGTTTTTATTAAAGAAAAAAAAAACCTAAAATTTACAATTGGAGAAAAGAATTTTTCTTTTTTTTTATTATTACTATTAATTTTCACAAAAAAATTTTTTTAATTTATCAAAGAAATTATAAAATAAAAATCATTGAAAATAAATTTGATAAAAACCTACACAACATAATACTGACATACCATACATTCCTGTACCTCTAGCCCACCCCCCTCACCAACCCATAACCAGCTCCTTTCAACTACCCAAAACAGCAAATATAAAAAGCCAAATTCTAAATTGAAATTTCAATAAAATTATCTTAAAAATTATAAATTAATAAAAAGGAAAAAAATGGTGACCAATAAAAAAGAGAGCTTTTTTTTATGATAACATTCATTAGTAAAAAGTTATAATTGTTTTTTTTTTTTTTATAAAAGAAAATAAGAAAAAAGGAATTAATTAATCATGGACAAAAAATTAGATTATGAATAAAAAAATTGGAGTGTAATTATTATTATTATTATGTTAGTGCTTTGGAAAGAATAATTGTGGGGGGGGGGGGGCAATAGTGCAGTGTGTGGTTTGTGAGTTGTTAGTATATTTATTCACTTTGGGGATGTGCTCATCATCTGTCTGTGTAGGTGTAGGTAAATACATATTCGTGCACATAAATAAATACTTGCAAGCATTTATGATAAGCGCAAATATTATGCATTTTTGCAACAAATACTGACTTTAAACAACAGCAACAAAAATGTCGAATAATAATGTTTATTACAAATGCCAACTTACACTTAACAAAACAGAGCTTATTATTATTGGCTATTTTCAGTCTTTGGTTCTTCTCCAATAATTTTGCTATAAATTTTTTCAAGACAGTAAGTGTAAACAGATTCATTCTTACAACTACGATGGAAAGTCTATATTTTCCCATATTAATTATCAATAAAACCACGTTTTTTTTTAAATGAAAATATACACCATCGATTTTAGACCAGAAACTGAAACTGACAGATTTTAGACCAGAAATTTAGAAAAAAAATTTAACACCTAAAATCAAAAACGACCTTTTTATTTTAATGAAAATTAAGTGGATTTTTATTTATTTTTAGGGTAGAGCAATTTTTTTTCTTCTCTATAAAAACTTCACCCATAAACCCCTAAATGAATTTTGGTACGAAATTTTAGCCATGCTTTTTAGCTTCTAGAGTATACCACAAAAAAATAAGGTCATTTTTAGTACAAAAAATTGTAACTTTTTTAGTACAAGAAATTGTAGAGTTCTTAGATCAAAAAATTGTCGTCTTTTAAGTGCAGAAAATTAACATCCTCTTAGGTACTAAAAATTGTCGTCTTTTAAGCAGATTCATTCTTACAACCACGATGGAAACACTATATTTTCCCATATTAATTATCAATAAAACCACGTTTTTTTAAATGAAAATATATACCATCGCTGTTAGACCAGAAACTGACAGATTTTAGACCAGAAATTTAGAAAAAAATTAAACACTTAAAATCAAAAACGGCCTTTTTATTTTAATGAAAATTAAGTGTATTTTTACTTTTTTTAGGGTAGTGCAATTTTTTTTTCTTCTCTATAAAAGCTTCACCCATAAACTCCTAAATGAATTTTAGTACAAAATTTTAATCATGCTTTTTATCTTTTAAGTATAAAAAATTGCTACTTTTTAGTTGAAAAATCATCTTTTTTTTAATTCGAAAATTGTTTGTTTTTGTACTAAAAGTGTAGCTTTTTAATACAAAAAATTATCGCTTTTTTTAGTACAAAAAATTGTTGTCTTTTTAATACAAAAAATTGTATTTTTAGGTACTAAAAATTGTCGTTTTTTTAGTTCGAAAATTGTTTGTTTTAGTACTAAAACTGTAACTTTTTAATACAAAAAATTATCGTTTTTTATGTATAAAAAATTGCTGCTTTTTAGTTGAAAAATTATCATTTTTTAGTACAAAAAATTGTCGTCTTTTATATACAAAAAAAAAATTGTATTTTTAGATACAAACAATTTTTGTTATTTTGGATCGAAAATTGTTTGTTTTAGTACTAAAACTGTAGCTTTTTAATACAAACAATTATCGTTTTTTTAAGTATAAAAAACTGCTGCATTTTAGTTGAAAAATTATCGTTTTTTAAGCAAAAAAAAATTATCTTCTTTTGAATACAAAAAAAAAAATTGCATTTTTGGGTACTAAATTTTGACGTTTTTATGGTTCGAAATTTGTTTGTCTAAATGAATTTTGGTACTAAATTTTATCCATGCTTTTAAGCTTTTAGAGTAATCACAGAAAAAAAGAGGTCATTTTTCTTATCCCAAAAATGTAGAAATCTTTTTTCAACAAAAAAAAAAAACAACTCCGAATCAATTAAATCTCGAATAAAATTTCGAAAACTATTATTTTTTTCTTTTAAAAAATTCTTTTTTTATTTAGCTTATCAAATAATATGATTATAAATAAGATTAAAAGATTAATATTAAAAATGAAATAAGAACAAACGATAATAATAAATAATGGTTTTTTTTCTTTCTTTTTCTTATAATTTTTATATATAATTAATAATCAGAATTAATAATTTTTTTTTTATCAAAATCAACACTTAAATTTTATTTGGTTTTGATTAAAGTGAAAATTAAGAAAAATTTACTAATTATTAAAATAGCTTAAGTAGATTTTTATATAAGAAAGAATTTTATTTTCTCGAAAACTAAAATTACAATATATAAAAACAAATTTTATTTGAGATGTATTGCTTGGATCTTACCATTATTGGTACAAATTGATCCTTTTCGAGGTAATTTTAATGAAGTTTTCGTAGATTTCTGTGTGTGTAATTCGGTCATTACAGAGTCGTATTCAAACTTAGATAATAGATAGAAATTTAAAGTAATGATAAAAAATTCTATTTTTGGATTATTTCCATAAGTATTTTAGAATTAATTATTAGATTATCAAAAAAAAAAATTATTTTGATAATTTTTATGCAAAAGAAAAAAAAAAGGATTCCAAAAAAATTACTTAAGAGTTAAGATAAGAAATAATCAAATCGGATTTGGATAAGAAAATAATTAATTTGGTTTGATTAGTTTTAAAAATTATAAAAATTTTTTTTTTTTTTTGGTATTCTACTAAGGGAATAAAAGTTTGGTGGTCAATTTATAAAAAAAAAAAAAAAAAATTTCCTTCATCAATATTTTTATTATTATTATTAAAATTTTTATTACCATAATTGAAGACATCGCTGCAAAAAGGAGGCAGCTCCATTTTTTGGCGATTTTTTTTTCTCCAGTGGATATAAAGTATTCCAAAGCTGCTCTATCCATCAGTGGCTGCCTTAATTCACTGCGGAACTATAAAGGATATGTAGATGGCCCCTTATTGAATCCATCGTTTTTGCACTAAATGAACATGCATGATAAATGCTTGCAATAGTTTATAATTTCATATCAATGAGAAACGTGGCTATGACGTTCAGTAATGGATGAATGGACGGGATGAATTACTGATAATTTCACAATTTCCTGCAATAATTCATAATTTCATCATCCAATGTGAAATGTGACTTTGACGAATAGTCCGATTCGTCAGTCAGTCAGATCATTGGCAGATTAAGGTCTTATTCCATGTAAATTGCAGCAGATTGTTTTATAGTTTTTTTTTAAAATGTCGAATAGCAAAAGTCCAAGCGAACAGTTTGACGATTCGGACAGAGATCCTGATTTTTGTCCCGATGACCCGGAAGCTACTGTTAAACGATTTTCTGTGTTTAATTTAAGTGCTCAAATTTCATCAATGGTCCAAAGTGATTCTGAAGATGACCATACGGACCAGGAACAAACAGTTGCGAATAAAAAAGTTGCCAAGAAACGAGTAAGCAAGTGGGAAAGAAATATTGCGAAGAGAAGGAAAGCTGAAGGAAAATCGTATATCGGCATTAAAAATAAAGAAAAATGTGTAAAAAGTGAAAGGAAAACCGGCCAAGACTGCAACTGTAAATTAAAATGTTGCCAAAAAATAACTGACATTGCCAAACAAAATACCTTCACATTATTTAATAAAATTGGTAACAAAGAGAAACAGGACATATTTTTAGGCGGGTAAAAATACATGCCGCAAATTTATAGTAGTTCCAGTTTCCCAAGATATGATTTTAGATTTCACTGGTCATTTTAAAGGGGCTTTCAAAACAACCGTTTCAAACAAAAGGAAACAAAATTTTGGATATCTTCCTACCGTGTCCATGGCGTATACAGCAAAAGGCGTAGAATGCAGCAGTGTTGCCTCTGCCTTACTAAAGGACTTGTTTATCCTTCAGAAACATGGCGTTACGTTCTTCTACTCTGGGCCGTTACCACTGAAGCGCCCCAAATATCTATGTGTACATGTCCGAGAACTCGCAGCAAAATATGTGCCCCCAGACTGTATGTGATTTTATGACCAGCTGAAGAGCCAAGAAGAAGAGCAAACTTTTGGCCACGAAGAAGATAGCTTAACAAACTAATATTTTTTATATTATTATCTATCCAAGTTTCCAAGAGGAGTAATTTAAGAGTATATTATGTATTAAGTAATAGAGCTTAACTCCACATATGAATAAAGTAAATAAATCCACAGAATTCGTAATGATACAGTTTTTTGCTTCTCCTAAAAAAATTGGTAAAATGGAGCTGCCTCCTTTTTGCAGCGTTGTCTTCAATTATTGGCTGTTTTTTTTTTTGAATAAAAACTATATTTCATTATCGATATTTGAAATTCCAGAAAAGTCAAATTGATTTTATATTCTGAAATAGAAATTGTTTGCAAATAATTTTCAGTAATTCCTACCCACAAAGAAAAAAAATTAATCAAAAAAAGTTTCTTCCATTCAACAATCTTTATTGCCAATTTTACATTATACTCCCCCCTACTCCGCTCCCAAACGAAAAGTACAAATCGAGAAAAAAATTCCAATAACCTTAAATCAAACAACCTCAGTTAGGAAAATTAATCTAAAAAAGAAAAGAAAATAATAAACTCTCCTCCATATTGACTGCATAAGTAACGCACATACTAGCATATTTATACCAACATTTATACCAGAAAGTTTACATCACACGCACACACACAAACAAACTTTTGACCAACTTCATGCCATCATCCATAATAGGAGACGCATGCCCTCACGTACGCGGGCACA
Source organism: Atherix ibis (assembly GCA_958298945.1). Taxonomy (NCBI): domain Eukaryota; kingdom Metazoa; phylum Arthropoda; class Insecta; order Diptera; family Athericidae; genus Atherix; species Atherix ibis. The sequence continues at coordinate 82,692,198 of OY282609.1, forward strand.
ATGTTTTTCTTTTTTTTCACCCCATTATTTTTGTTGTTGTTATTTTTTTAATATAAATTATTTGTATTGCTACGTATAATAAGTCCATGGAAGCTTTTTTTAAATTTCTTTTTTAATTGTTTTAATTTTTTGCTGGTTTTTGTTTATTGTCCAATCAATTAATTAATAATACGTCTTTCAAAAAGGTTGCACTTAAAAATAATTAAACAAAGCATAAAAAAAATTATTGTATTTTTAAATAAAGTCGAATCTTTAGTAAAAAAAAAATTATCGTATTTTTAGGTACTAAAAATTGTTGTTTTTTTAGATCGAAAATAGTTTGTTTTAGTACAAAAACTGTAACTTTTTAATACAAATAATTATCGCTTTTTAAGTATAAAACACTGCTGCATTTTAGTTGAAAAATTATCGTTTTTTTAAGTACGAAAATTGTTTGTTTTAGTACTAAAAGTGTAACTTTTTAATACAAACAATTATCGCTTTTTTAAGTATAAAAAATTGCTGCTTTTTAGTTGAACAATTATCGTTTTTTTAGTTCGAAAATAGTTTGTTTTAGTACTAAAAGTGTAACTTTTTAATACAAAAAATTATCGTTCTTTTATGTATAAAAAACTGCTACATTTTAATTGAAGAATTATCGTTTTTTAAGCAAGAAAAAATGATCGTATTTTGAATATAAAAAAAATGTATTTTTAGGTACTAAAAATTGTCGTTTTTCTGGTTCGAAAATTGTTTGTCTTAGTAATAAAACTGTAGCTTTTTCGATACAAAAATTAGCTTGTTTAATACAATAAACTGTAAGATTTTTAATACAAAGAAGTAAAGCTTTTTTAAGTACTAAAACCTGCTACTATTTAGTTTAAAAATATTCGAATCTTCAGTACAAAAAAATTTTGTACTAAAGATTCGAATAATTGTTGTTTTTTTAGTTCGAAAATTGTTTGTTTTAATAAAAAAATTGTTGTCTTTTTAAGTAATTGAAATTGTCTTTTAAAGTTGTCGTTCTTTTAGTTCGAAAATTGTCCTCGTCTTCGTAGTATAAAACATTGTCGCATTTTAGGTACAAAAAATTGTCGTCTTTTATACAAATATGTTCGCCGTTTTAATACAAAAAATTGTCATCTTTTTAGGCAAAAAAAATTGTTGTTCTTTAGTACGAAATTTCCTTTTTCTTTCGTACAAAAAAAATACGAAATATAGTTTGGTTTTAATATAGTTGTCCTTTTTTTATATAAAGCATTATCGTTTTTTTAGTTCGAAAACTGTCGTCTTTTTAGTATACAAAAAAAATTGTAGGGTTTTTAGTACAAAAAGTTGTAGCGTTTTTAGATCAAAAAATTGTCTTATTTTAAGTGCAGAAAATTATCATCCTTTTAGGTACTAAAAATTTTCGTCTTTAAGTTAAGAAAGTTAGCGTCTTTTTTTCTAGTACAAAAATTGTCGTCTTTTTAGTTTAAAAATATTGTAATGTTATTAAATCAAAAAATTGTCGACTTCTGAGTATAAAAAATGTCGTCTTTTTATTACAAAATATTGACGTTTTTTTAGTACAAAAAATTATCGGCCTTTATTAACAAAAAATTGTCGTTTGTTTTTTTGTTTAAAAAAGTATTACCTTTTAGCATGAAAACTGGCGCCTGTTTAGATCAAAAAAATGTCCATCTTTTTAGTACAGAAAATTTGTTTCTTTTAGTTCCAAAGTGGCTGCCTTTTTAGTACAAAAATGTCCAATATTTAAAAAATTAAAATGCTCAAAAATCATTTTCAAATTATAGATAAACATTTCTTTTGTTTTTTACGGAGAAAAAGGGAATAATAAGAGCAAAGAAAAATGTTTTCGTAAAATTCATTTAATTGAAAAACACTTCTTTTATTTTAAAAAACATTTTGCCCTCTTTTTAATTGGATGAATTGTACCAAAAGCCCAAATTTTTTTTTAAGAAAAATGTATTTAAAAAATCCTTTTTCGTAAAAGAAAATTGCTTTTATTTAAAAACATATTGATTTTGTATTTGAATCATTCAAATTTTGGACCAATAAATCTATAAATATTACAGCATCAAAAAAGCGCAGAGAAAAAGTTTAAATGGTAATAAAAAAATATATAAAAATCATAAAAATTGAAAAAGAAAAATTATTAAAAACCCGGCAGAATATTTAAAAGTTGTAAAACAAAAGAAAAACAGAACAAAAGAGAAAGTAGGGATAAAACGTTCTCTTCTGTCAATAAACAAGGGATTCATGGACGCATGCCTCGAATACAAATACACAAAAACACATACACATGCCCACAACTGTTCTAAAAATTGAAGAAGAAAAAAACAATTCTTTACACATTCGGATAGGCAATAATATATTATAATGGTGTAAGTATTTGTGTTTGTGTATTTATAGCAGCTATTTTATTTGTGTTTGTATTTTACATCAATAATTTCAAAAAGAAAGGAAACATTTCGATATGGTTTTTATTACATATTTTTCTTATTTTCCACTTATTATTTCCTTTTCATGCTTAGGAATTTATTTTTAATTCGGGAAAATCGTTGAAATTTAATTTTTAATGCAGAAAAAAAAACATTTGAAAGGAGCAAAAGTTATAATTTTAATTGAGAAAAAAAAATTTCAAAAAAAAACAAGGGCAATTTTAATTAATTATTAAAATTTTCATTAAAATTATATTATTAATTTTCATTGCAAATAAAAACGAAAATAATTCCATTCAACTAGAAAGATAATATTGAAAATCAATAAAGAAAAGTGAAAGTAAAATAATTCCTCTCCAAAAAAAAAAAAAAGAGAATTTCTTCTGCCAAAAGTTTAGTTAATTTTTGTCAATTTCTCACGTTTATATTTTTTTTATCGTATTTTTTTAAAGAATCAAATCATTTTAGAGAAAATAAAAGAAAATTTAGCTGAATTAAATATTAAGGCATTAAAAAGGCTACCTTTTCTCCTCCAACCAATCACAACCAACCAACCAGCAACCAACGACCAATCAAACGAGAAGAATTACAAAGGAAAGCTTTTTTTTGACAGTCAGGAAAAAGCTATTTTTTTTCTCCTGGCGACGCATGTCCGCACCACACGCATACGCAATTTTAATGTGTAATATTTACTCTTAAGTTTTTTCTAAATTTTCTTTTATTTTTGCTTAAAATTTCTATTATATTTAAAATAAATTTTATAAGGAAACTTTCCCCTTATTTCTATCTTTGTTTTACTTGTTGGAACATTGTTTTTTTTTTCTTTTTATAAAATATTTTTATTTTCAGATTATTTAAAACTATAGTTTAATAAAAATTCAATTCAATTTAGATGAAAAAGCGAAAAATTTCAAAAAGTTTTCCTTAACAAAAGAAAAAAACCAACCTAAAAAATTACCTTCAATTACCGGCAAAATTACAAAGAAAAGCTTCTTTTTTGACAGGAACAATTTTCGCAATGACGCATGTCTCTCGCACACACTCCCATACACTTATGCACTTACACATTATCGAATAGTTTCGCATATATAATATTTAAAAATACGTACGTGTATATATACGCATAAACACAATGAATTTATTGCATTTTCTTTAATATTTCTTTTTTCTATTATTTTTATTATTTTTCTAATTCATTGGTTTATTTTTTTTTTAATTCTATTTCTTAAAAAAGGTTAAAAAATTTTAATTCTTTTACAAATCGTTATAATTAAAATTATTCGAAAGAAATAACAAAAATAAAATGAAATTTTCAACAAAATATAACTTTTAAAGCAGAAGGGACAAATATTTAAAAAATGTGAAAATTTTAACAAAATAACAACTGTTTAAATAGAAGAAAATATTAGTACAAAAAAATTCTAATAAAACTACATCAAATTCAATAGAAAATGGCGAAAAATTTAATAAAAACTGACAACAAAATTCAATGAAAAATTGTGATAAAATCAATAAAATTAGCCAAAAATTCCAAAAAAAATGGGAAAAATTCAATAAAAACTGGCGAAAAATTCAATAAAAAATAACAAAAAATTCAATAAAAACTGGCATTAAAATTCAATAAAAATTGATAACAAAATTCAATAAAAAGTGGCAAAAAGATTCAATAGAAAATGGCCAAAAATTCAATAAAAATGGTGAAAAATTCAGTAAAAACTGGCATTAAAATTCAATAAAAACTGACAACAAAATTCAATAAAAACGGGCATAAAGATTCATTAAAAATCGGCAAAAATATCAATAAAAAATGGCCAAAAATTCAATAGCAAATGGCAAAAAAATTCAGTAAAAATGGCGAAAAATTCAATAAAAACTGACAAAAAAATTCAATAAAACTGGCAAAAAATCAATAAAAAATGACGAAAATTTCAATAAAAAATTTTAAAAATTTCAACAAAAGATGGCGAAAATTCCATAAAAGTGGCAAAAAGATTCAATAGAAAATGGCGAAAATTCCATAAAAAATGATAACAAAATTCAATAAAAACTGGCAAAAAAATTCAGTAGAAAATGGCGAAAAATTCAATAAAAAATGGCAACAAAATTTAATAAGGAATGCCAAAAAAAAAATAATTACACTGACAAAAAATTTAAAAAAAATTCAATACAAAATGGCAAAAAATTCAATAAAAAATGGTGAAAAATTCCATAAAAAATGGCCAAAAATTCAATAATAAATGGCAAAAAAAAATCAATAATCCATGGCGAAAAATTAAAAAAAAGTTGTAAAAAATTTAACAAAAAAATGGTGAAAAATTCCATAAAAAATTCAACAAAAAATGCCGAAAAATTCCATAAAAAATTGCGAAAAAATTCAATAAAAAATAGGATTTACGAAAATTTTATTTGAAAAAAAAAGAAGAAAACAAATGATTAAATTTACCTATAAAAGGTTAAATATTTTTATAAATAATAAAACAAATTCTACATCGAATAAAATTTACAAATAAATTTGAAAAATTAAAAATTTCTCAAAATATAAGAAAACATTATATTTATTAAAAAGAAATTCAATTAAAAAAGATTTTTGAACTTTGTTGTACATTTTTATTCCTAAAAAATTTTTATGTCAAAAAAATAGAAATTTTTCTGGAATAAAAATGTACAACGAAGTTTAAGAAATTGTGGAACGAAAAAAATTCATTCTTTGAAAATCAAAAAAAAAATTCCATTTTCATTATCTTAAAAAATGAATTTGGTTTAAAATTTATAAAAGTAAAAATCACGTTTAATTGTTTTTTTTTTGTTGTTATTCTTTTAAAACCGGCAGAAGAAATACTAGAGAAAAAAAGCTCACCTCAAATTCATACTTGAATCTCGTAACTCTCATATACACACTAACTCACTCATCCACAATATAAGAAACACGGCACACGTCACATCTACAGGCCAAAACGTCCGAATTCCATCGAGTACAAGTTTTTGTCAGGTTCACAAACCCATGCGCAAATCAGCTCAATCAAGTGCATGCACTGACAATTGAACACCACCACAAAGCTCCCTCTCATAACTCACAATGTATACTGGCTACATGGCCACTTACACACCAATTCAATTTTCGATAATCATGCACGTATTATGACAAAGATGTATGTACCAAAAAAAGTAATTATTTTAATAGGAAAATTTGTATAAATTTTTACTTTTTACAGAATAGTTAAAATTAAAAAAAAATTATTGTAAAAAAAAATATGTTTCTTTAAAAAAATAAATAACAGATAAAAATTTTCTTACAAATAAAAAGTAAACTAACAGCGTCTAAATTTAAGGGAAAATCCTCAAATTTTATTTCCATGCGCGTCAATTATATACACATACACCTACGCGTACACGTGCATTATTGAATGTTAATAAATAAATTCCAAAGCATAAACGTCTCTTTTTAGCGTTTCTCTTTAGTTCTTCTTGTCTTCTATTTCTCTCTCTCTCTCTCTCTGTCATTCTCCAATATAAATTTTGAATTTCTGTCATTTCATCTTCTTCTAATTCTCTCAAATTAAATTGAGTTTTTTTTCCTCTTTTAACTTTTTGAGCACCATTTACTAATGGGATTGATTAATTGTAAATGCAAATTTCACTCTCTTCAGCGTTAAAAATTAGTTTTTTTCTTAATTCATTTTCTTAACAAAAAAAAAGGAAATTTTCTATAAAACAATAAAAAAAAACGTAAATAATATTCAAAAAAAAAAAAAATTAAAAAGAGTTACGAAAATTCTCTCTATTAATTAGTCACTAATAATTAAACTCTCATTTTCTCTATCTCTCTTATAATAATATTAACGCAAGAATTTCCTCTTTACTATATTGGTTTTGCTGTTGTTTTATTAATATTCATTTTCCCTTCTTTTTTTCCTTTTTTAACAAAATACGATAAAGAATGAGCAATAATAATAATAATCATTTTCACACTTAGCAACAATATACATTTATAAATATTGGATTTAATATAATAATCGTAGGAATAGGAATGTCAAGCATAAAGAGAACGAGAGAAAAACTAGACTCTACTTGATGGATACACACCATTAACCACATGGAGATGTTCTATGTCCGATTATGTACAATTTGAATATGGAGAATTATTAAATGTATGCGCGTTCATGCAAAGGTAAAAATTTGGTAAGTTGGAAAAGCCCGTATAGGTTTGTTGGAGGCCCATGTAAAATGAGTTTATTTTCGTACGGAGGTTTAGGGTTATTAGTATATATATGAGAATATATAATTATTATTAGTGGTCGGGGCCGCAGAAAGTATTTGAAAAAGCTCGTTTTTTTTACAATTTTTAATATTTACTTGAATTTTTACTTTTTCAATTAAAAAAAAACCAAATGAAAAATTTGTAATATTCGAAAATGTTTTTTTTTTTAAATTCATTTTTTACTATTAAAATTTATAATTTTTTAAGGCAAAATTTTGTAGAATATTATTTTTTTAAATAAAAACTAAATAAATAATTTATAAATTTTTATTATTTATTTTAATAAATATATTTTCCCAATTTTTTTATAATATATGTGATTTTTTTTTTGTAAATTTTAAATTTATTGTTTTTTTATTATTTCATGATGTTTAAATTAATTATTATTCTTTTATTATTTATATATTATTGTATTTAATTAGTTATTGTGAATTTTTATTTATAAATTTGTTTTTATTTTTTTTCATATTGTTTGTTATTTTATCAGTTTTTTTTCTTATATAATTTTTGAATATTTTTTACATTTAAATTTTATAAGAAAGACGAATTTCTAATTTTTAGTATTTGAAAAATATTGAAATTTTTAATAATTTTCAGTTTTTCATTGTTTGTAATCGTCTTTTTCGCTTTTAAGACAAACAAAGCATATAAAAAGATATGCTTTTTCTTAAAATTAATTTTCTCGATAAGTTGCAGTTTTGTATTTTTAATGAATTTATTTTTTGCATTCAAAAAATATTTGGAATCTTTTAATAATTTTTAGTTTTGTATTTATTTTATAATTTTTTTCGTTTATTTAAAAACCATTGAAACTTTTAAGAATTTTTTTTCTTTAATTTGAAACATATGTATATTTGAATTTTTATAAATTTTAAATTTTTAGTAATTTTTTTCTTTGCCTTAAAAAAATATTTAATATTTTAATCATATTAAGATTTGTATTTAAGAAAAATGAATTTTCTCAATAAGTTTTGGTTTTGTACTTTCAATAATTTTAAGTTAAGTATTTTTTATAATTTTTTTTCTTGCCTTAAAAAAAATTTTGGAATTCGTAATATTTTCAAAATTTGCTTCCAAAAAAAAATATTTTTTTAATAAATTTTGGAATTTGTAATATTTTTTTAAAATTTGCTTCAAAAAAATAATATTTTTTTAATGTATTTTTAATAATTTTATTTGTTGTAAAATTGAAAAATATTTAAATCTTTAATAATTTTAAGTTTCGTATTTTAAAAAATTTGTTTTTCTTTACATTCAAAAAAACATTGCAATTTTTATTAATTTTTAGTGTTGTATTTTTGATAATTCTTTTTAATTTTTAATAGAAATTTTTTTCTCAGCAACATAAAAACAGTTTTGTCATATTTTTTTCGTGCAAAATATTCAATTTTTTTGCGAAGCAATTTTATACTTTTAGTAAATTATTTATTTGTAATTTTGATCATTTTTAGTAATTGTTTTTTTTATAATCTATAGAAAATTTAAATAATAATTTGCCTTTTTTTTTAAGTTTGTTTTTGGTGCTCTTTTCAAATCGAAAAGATTTTTTAAATAATTTCAAATTCTAAACTCTTCGATTTAGAATTATTTAAACCAAAAAAAAAACGCTCTGAGAGAGATTTCCAAAAAATACGGGAGTACACCGCACAGAACGAGAGAGTGAGAGAGAAAAGGGAAACGAAATCCGTTATAGAGAAAATCAATTTTCCTTTGTCTTACTTCTATACACACGCACGTAAACAAGGGCATACACAAACCCCTCCACAAGTAAATAGAAGCTCGCATACGTAAGGTTTTCCATTTTCCATGAAAGAAAAACAATTTCGATTTTGTAACATCCTAAAACCGCTGCCACGATAAATATTCTAAAACGAAAGAGTATTCAAGGCGTTTTGACGGAAACGGAAAGAAACATCGAAAAGAGAGAAAATTGCGATTATGTGAGGATGTGTATGTGTGTGTTTGTGTTTGCGTTTGTAAATGCAATTAGGCAGAGGTGAAATATGGATACTGATTGGGGAAAGGAAAATTTGAATGACGTATGCAGTAAGCGAACAGTAATCAACAACAACAAAAAAAACAGAAACAAATATCAAATAAATAAGTTGCCCTGGGAAAAAATTAGATCAATGAAAAAATTTAATCTAAACACTACTCGATTTTTTGTATGCTCTTATATTTTTAGAAATTTCCCCCCAAAAAAGCGCGATTACTTAATTTTTTTTTTTGCCTATTGTTTGGGTTTGAATAAGAGTTATCTATTTAAGGCATAGAAAATACTGGCTGCCCTGCTATCTGACAGCTGTCAAAGATATACACATATGTGTATGCCATCCAATGTAGATGACAGATCGAAATGAAATTTTTAAGAAAAAAAAATGCTTCTCATCATTTGTCTTACCGTGAATTTCGATAAAACATGTTTAGTAAACTGGATTATTTATTACTGGATCAATATAGTCTGCGTTTCTACGTACATAAATCCTAAGATGTTGTTAATAGGGAACCCTTACTGAGGGTAGTTATTCTGAGCCACACTTGGGACATATTCAGTACTTTTTCTTTAAAATCAACAGAAACGTCATTTGTTCTATTAAAAAATTAAAATAAGTATTTAAACAATGAAAAAAAAACAAGGGAAAATTATTTAAAAAAACTAAGAATTTTTACAAAAAAAAAAGAATTTTTTTGTTTTATTCAAAAAAAATATTAAATTTTAAACGAAAAAAAAAATACTGTAATGAAAAATAAGATTTAAGCAAAATAAATCGTTTTTTGACAAACAAAATTAAAATTTTAATTAAATAAAAAAAAATGTTTTAAATAAAAAATTGATTTTAAATAAAATATAACAATTTTCCATAAAGAAAATATTAAAATTGCACCAAAAAATAATAATTCTAGTAAAATAAATTGAAAAGGAAAATTGTTGAGAATCACTGTTGTTCTGAACATTTTTCAGGTTCTGAAAATTGTGTAATCTGAAAGTTTCTCTTTGGCTGTATCTCTTTAATATTTACACTATCAATCAGCAGATGGGATACAAGCAGAAGAGCACGGAACATGTTTGCACGAGCAAATAAGGCTCTCTCACTTGAGTTTTCTTACACTTTTCTCGAAGCTGCTTGCATGTATATACATGTGAAACAGTGAGAAAGAGAGAAAGACAAATAGAGGTAAAAAGGAAACTATTTAGAATGGTACGCAGAATTGACAACTTTCAGTGAGAGAGGCTCAGTAAGACGTCACGTCAATTATCCTATTTCTCTTTCACCATTTCTGTCTCTCTTCCCTTTCCATTCTACTCAATTCTCTTTGAAAAGCAGCAATCATTCTTTTTCCTGTTTTTCTTTCGTAAAAAAATTTCCAGTTTTTATTTTTTTATAATTTTCACACATACACTTATAAATATTTTCATTCATTTATTTTGACAAAAAAAAGAAAAAAACTCGTTGAGCTGGAACGGGAAATAAAATTTAAAACAAATTCAAATATGAATTATTTGCTTTTCTTTTTTCCATTTGCACGGCATTTAATAAAAAACGACACCAAAAAAAATTACACAAAACATTACGAAAATAGCAACATAATTTGGGGAATAAGGAAAAGAAAATACCCGACCACATAGGGGGAGAAATAAGGGATAAAAAAACAATGCAAAAAAGAGATCAAAACCGTCAAGGTTTTGTGAAGCCATACACACAAAATGACAGGCCGTCGTTTTAAAAAAAAAATTTCGATTTTCATGAAATTGTTGGGATTTTTTCGTTTAAGTGACCATTTTCGTAAGGGAAAAATTGATTTTTTGTTGTTGTTTCGATTTACAAAGAAAAAAATTTCCTACTTTAGAATGGAACGGAATCGACGCTTTTATTAAAAGCTAAAAACCGATGATATTTAACATCAACTAAATCTCCACTCAGCCTTTTGTACTAAATTTCTGAAATCTTGCGATTTACACATGACAAACTCGGTGTATCGGAATGAATTCCGAGACATTGCGGTTTTGTTATTCAACTACTGACAGCGGGATTATGTTCTCTTTGTGAAGGTCCTGTCCGTATCGTGTTTCTGTTAAGCGCAGAACACAATTCCAAAGAGAATGAGTAACTCAAATACAATTGCAACAAATAAGGAAACGTCATCTGATCAGTTTTATCCTCTTATATATGTTTTTCTTGCCTTTGATTTCTATTTCAACAATGCTGCCACATATCAAAACACTGAATTTGTGTGTGGCAGTTACTGCGACTTCTTTTACTGGACATTTTGACTAGAAATTTTTACTGCAAATTTTGACTAGAAACTTTTAAAGAAAATTTTGACTGGAAATTATGATTGAAATTTTTACTGGAAATTTTTAATGAATATTCTTACTGGAAATTTTAAAAGAAAATTTTTACTGTAAATTATTATAGAAAACTTTTACTAGAAATTATTATGGAAAATTTTTACGGCAAATTTTTATGGAAAATTTAACTGCAAATTTTATAGAAAATTTTTACTAGAAATGGTTATAGAAAATTTTTGCTAAACATTTTTATAGAAAAAATGTATTAAAAAAAAATTTATATAGTAAACATATTCATTAAAAAAAATTTTAATGAATATGTTTACTGAAAATTTTTAATATAAATTATTATGGAATATTTTTACTGAAAATGTTTACTGAAAATTTTTATAGAAAATTTTTACTAGATTATAGAAAATTTTTACTGGAAATTTTTATAGAAAACTTTAAACGGAAATTTTTTATTAGAAATTTGTACTAGAAATTATTATGGAAAATTTTTGCTAGAAATTATTATGGAAAATTTTTACTAGAAATTATTATGGAAAATTTTTATTAGAAATTATTATGGAAAATTTTTACCAAAAATTATTATGGAAAATTTTTACGCCAAATTTTTATGGAAAATCTTTACTGCAAACTTTTATAGAAAATGTGTACTGCAAACTTTTATAGAATATGTTTACTAGAAATTATTATGAAAAATTTTATAGATTTTTTCATAGAATATGTTTACTAGAAATTTTTTACTGAAAATTTGTATAGCACATTTTAGTGAAAATTTTTACAGAAAATTTTTATAGAAAATTTATACTGGAAATTTTTAACAAATATTTTTACTGGAAATTTTTATAGAAAATTTTTACTGCACATTTTTTTAAGAAATTTTTATGAAAAATATTTTACAGGGAATTTTCGCTAAAATTTTTATAGGACATTTTTCATGAAGGTTTCAACAGAAAATTTTTATTAAAAATATATAATAAATGCTTTAATTAAAAATATTTACCAACAAGGTTTGCGTAAAATTTAAAAAAAAAATATTATCACAAACCTAAAAAAAAAAAATAACGCAATTTTCTTGCAAAAAGATTTTTTTTAACATATTTTTTTTTCAAACTAAAAAATTTCACTAATGTTGAAAAAAAAAAAATTTGCAAATAATATTCACACACAAACAAATAATAATAATAATAATAATAAGGAATTTGGTTAATAAAATTAATTTTTATAAATAAGAGAAACTATTTTGATTTTACTTATTATGGTTTAGTAGGAAAAATAAATGGACATTTTAGTATGGATTGATGAAATCAAGAAAGGACAAAACTTAAAATCGACAGGATTGCCATATACACTGCCATTGTAGATACAACAGAGTGACAGGCGTAGAAAAGCCAGAGAGACAGAGAGAGAAAGCAACTCTCTCAGCGATGTACAAGAAAATAAAAAAATTAAAAGCAGAAAAAAAAACAAGAGGTTCCTCTCTTATTCCCCATTCCATCTGATACAGAAATTCAAATTAGTATGAGTTCAAAAAAATTATGGCCTCCACTCTTCTTCTACTGCGTTTCTAATGCACTGCATCTCAGTAAAAAAAAAAAAAAAAAAAAATTGTAAAAAAACTAAAGAAAATCGAAAGAAATTCCGCAAAATTCATTTATTTACTAATTATTATTTTACGTTTTTTTTTTGGTTAAAAATTTTAAGTTTTTCATAATTTTTCCTTCCAGTTGCAAATGGCGTGCATGTGTTCTCTTCTCTATTATCTGTTTCTCTCCTTGTCTCGTTCACTCAGCGAATTTTTTTTTTTTTTGTCACAGTCGTACCAAATTCTACTATTATCAACGATTGATTTTTTATAAAATAAAAAAATGCCTTTTTCTTCTCTTTCAGTTAATTCTTCTATCTCTTTTCATATTATTTTATACCATTTGAATACCTACTATCTCTTTTCAACAATTTTAATTAAAAATTATCCAATTTGTTATAAGAAAAAAAAAAAACAAATTTTTAATAGAATTAATATTGTTTACTATTTTTTTTTCGTACAAATTTATTCCAAGTTAAAAAAAAATTTGTGAATAATTTATTATAAAATTATGTTTTGCTCTCTTTCGCACTTTTAGAATATTAATGGAAGAAAAAACCATCAAATATTGTATGCAATGCACGATGATAATCTGACCTTGATGCCATCTCCATACCGATTCTCTCAACACAAATCGCGCTAGTATACACACTGAATCTCACTCACATTATTTTCAATCATCCTCTCTTGCCCCGAGCATTGCAATCGAATAACCAGAAACTGACTTGGCCAGAAATCTCACTCACTGTACATATAACACACACAAACACAAACTGAACTTATTTCAGACAAGCCACACACCGGACTATATACGAGATTTGAGGAACAGCCATAAACTGTGCGCGGCGCACATAACCACATACGCACACACACAACCGTTTTTCTTTCTATGCCGCTATAAACTCAATGCACATTATCTCGCTTCGTTTTATAGTAAAAAAAAAAATTATTATTTTAAATTATAGTAAAAATTGTTATAAAAAAAATACCATTGATAAGCAAAAATTGATAAATAAATAAATACAAGGAAATTAATGTATTTAAAGAAATTGTAATATTTAAAAAATAAAAAACACCAAAAACAAATATAATCTTGTGAGAATTTCTTAAAAGAAAAAAAATGTCTTAGAACAGCTTGATTTTCACTTTTTCCTTTTTCTCTTGACTCTTATAATTATAAATTTTTTTTACAATTAGATGGAAAAATAATTAATAATTAATAAGCACGCGTACAGCAATAATGATTAAATATGCAAGTTTACATTTAGATTAAATTTTTAATAATTTTTATTTATTAGTAAAAAAAAATAGATTATGTGCAATTTTGTTTTAATGAATTTTTAAATATGAAGTGAAAAAAAATCAAATTCTTAAAAAGAAAAGCAATTTTTTTTTGTATAAAAATTAAATAATTAAAATTTTGAAATTTTAAAAATAATAAATTTAGAAGATTTTTCTTAAAGAAATTTATCGCAAGAATCTTAGTAAGAGAAAAAAGAAACTAAATTCATAATTAATTAAAAAAAATATAAACAAATTTTATTTTATTTTTGGTTTTTTTTTTAAAGTGATTTTTTTTTTCTTTTTTATTTTTATTGGAAAAAATAAATAAAAATAAAATCTTTTTTTTCCTTTTTTTTGTTATACTCTTTACATCAAACAGGACAACATGAAATAAAAAGTAATTAATGAAAAGCCCAACCATAAAAAGTGTAAAAACATATTCTTAACTTTATTCTTATTTACAAAACATAATTAAAAAAAAAAATTTTTTTAAATAATTTGAAATTCCTATAAGGAATCAAATAAAAATTATAATTTAGTTTTTCTTTTCAACAAAAAATTTTATAATTAAAACAATTTCCAAAAAAAAAAAAAATTCTATATTTTTTTTTTCCCTCCCGACTACGTAATTATTTCTTCCTCGTGCTCTCGTGCTGTTGTTTTTCAATGCCCATATATCTATCTATATTATAAGGGGTAAATATCCACCTCACACGCATACGCACACACCCCCACTCGAATTAACCCACATGCAAATACATCACATCACACCATGCACCATCTTCACGAAAATGTCAAACTTTTTGGAAAACATTGCTTGCTTTTCATTTCACCTTTTTCACCACATAATTTATCAGCATTTCCATTTCCAACACATCTTCTTCTTCTTCTTCTTCATCACCTTTTCCATCCATCATTCCATTAAGCTCAATCGGCAATGTTGTCTTTCTTTCTCATACTCAAACAACACACTCTCTCTATTAAATATTACGATTCTCAATGTTTTTCTCTCCTACCAATTTCAATGCGTTCCACCACCTTCGTTTCTCTTCTAATAAAAATATTCCAACAACAATTTATTTGTTGTCTACCATTCGCACATATACACTGAAGCATCCACGCGCGCGCTGCTTTTCACACATAATCTGACATTTTATTCATCTTCACCACCACCACCACTACTACTACTACTACTACTTTACATTCTGCTTCAAACTCGTATCTACTTTTGAGAGCTCTTCAAACAAAAAAACAACAACAAAAAAATCATATTCAACATTTTTTCTTATATTTGCCCACTTTTTTTTATATATTTTTTAATATTTTCATTTATTTGCTTTTCTTTTTTCGCTAATATAAATATTTTTTTTCTTCTTAAAAAACAACCCTCCTCCTCCTGTGCCCTTTTTCTAATTTTTTCCTCTCTCTCGTTTTCTTTTAGTTCTTCTCCCCCTTCTGCTAGTTTTTCTTATATCAAAAAATCTACTATAATTAATACTATATTCTCTTCTCACACTTCTTCTTCTTTCATCCGCTCTCTTATTCATACACAAAATTGCATACGTGCATGTATGCAATTTTGTAGTATTTCTAATACTAAATCCCCTTAACTTGCCTGATACACGATTATTACACCAATGTATGCAAATAATTATTTATTAGGAATCGTCCTATTTCTGCTGTTACACTACTTAAAAAAAAACTCCGCGCACGAACACACACGCAAATCTCAAAACACACTCAAATTAAAAATTTAAACTAGTGCTCACGCTCGTGTTGCTGCTTCTTCTTCTTCTTTTTCCTCTTTTCCTTTTTTTCCTTTTTTCATTGCCGTATTATTCGTTCATATGCTCTTCTGTTTTGTGTCGATTTTTCTCACAGCTGGTACCACTACTATTCACAAACACTATCGCTAAGTTTACTCAACTATACACACACACACACTCTTTTCTTATTTACTAAACGTACTCTGAAATACTAACACTTTATTATCCATCCGTGGTGATATTGTTGCTAATGCGACTTTTGCGCTGTTTGCTTCCACCATTTTCATCTTCTCTCTCTCATATTTCTATTCCTTTTCCAACTTCTAATTGATTTTCTATTTTTTTTTTACTCTTTCTTCTTTTTCGCCTTTCAACCACTACCAACACAAACACTCTACTAACACTTTTCAATCTGCTTTAGCTGTGCGCCCGACTGACTGACTGACGACTGCTGCTGCTGCTGCTACTACTACTGCTGCTGGTGGTGGTACTTCTCTTTTCATCCCTCCCTCTCAATACATTTTTAACTCTTTCTTCGTTTGTTCAACAATTTCTATCAATTTTCAATAAATTTTCTCTTTATTTTCGTTTGTAGCTATAGTATCATTTTTTATTATAATTATTTCCAATTCAATCCCTTTTTTTTATTTCTTCTCTTGTTATTAAACTTTTTTTTTATTTATTTTAATTATTATTAATATGATTTTTTTTGTTTATTTTATAAATATGAATTCACTTCTATTTTCTTTTTATTCTTTTCGGATCTTTTTCTTTCTTTATATACAAATTATTATAGATTAATATATATCTAGAACTGTACACATTTATTAGATACACACTCTCTTATATTAAAACTTAATATTTTTTTTTCCTATTTTTCGAAACATGTACGAGAAAAGCTTAAAATATATAATAAATGCGCACCTATGTACTTATATATAATATCGATACAATTTGCTCATCTATTCTCATATATATATAATAATATAATACTATTCCACTTTCATGTATATATGCGAATATGTATAGCCGATTATATTGAAGATGAAAAAAATAAGAAAAAAAACAGAATTGAGAAAAAGGGAAAATTTCATTTTCTTTCCCTTCTTTTTTTTTTTTAATTCACTTTTTTTTTCTATCAAATAATTATATACGAATTGAACAATGAATAGTTTTTTTCTTAATTACCAAATATTCATCTAACCGACATTTCGTTATAATTTTTTAACAAAAACGATGATTTATGTTAAATATGAAATTTTCTAAATCCGATTAAATTTTCCACCGCAAATTGCAATCACTATGCTGGAAGAACTGACAGAAAAATTCTTTTGCACAAAACTACATACAAATGGCGTCCATCATTCTAGCGCACATATACTTGTGTGTAAAAATACTGCTAGCGCTGTTCAGATATTCAATTCACCACAGCACATTATTTGTGCCTCAATTTATAAATTCAACACTAGCATACAAATCATACTAATAAAAGCTATTCTAACAACATTAATACTGACAAACTAATCAAACACTAACACAAAATTATATATTTAATGTATACTCAACAAACTCAACACGTTCGGATATACTCACCTCATTCTCAACAAACGTACACACACTTCGACCAATCCAAATTCAACTCACTCATCTATTTCCTATTGCATACATACATTTAAAAACACACTCTTTTAAAAATCGACTAAATGTCAAAATGACCTATAAAATTGAGTAAATGGCGCCTGCCGATAACTCACGTCAAAAAAGGTAGAGTTAAGAACCACCCCACCTCCCCCCACTCCTTTCAAACTTGAATCCTGCTGTTTTCTATTATTTTTAATCGAAATTATTGAAGAAAAATTTCGGTAAATTAAGAAAACCACAATAAAAACAATAGAAGTTTTTTTCCTATTCTAGAAAAAAAGAAGAAAAGAAAATACTTTTTTCCTTAAATTTTTATTTATTCCAATAGCATTGTTAAGGTGTTGCCCGATGGAGGGTTATTAATTGACAAATGAGAACATACAAATTTTTCCATATGGTTTTTTTTTTATAAAAAAAATTTCCCTTGAATAAATTTGAAATTGTTTTTTTTTTTTTTTGCTAGATATTTTAACCCAAAAACTTACACGAACAATTTTAATTGAAAAGATTTTATTTATTACGAAAAAAAACTTTTTACTTGCAAAGTGATATTTTAATTAAAATATAATTTTTACATTTTTCATTTGAATTTTTTTTTTTAAATTAATAGGAAAAATTTGTACCGAAATAAAATAATTTATCGAAAAGAGGTTTTATTAACAAAGTTTTTTAAATTAAAATATGGTTACTTAAAATTGTTACCGAGAAATATTGGGAATCCAAAAAGAACAACCTAGAAAGTGTTACTGAAATAATTTTCCGAAAATTCTAATTTGTCACTGGAACATTTAACTATTTTTTTTTTTGCTGAAAATTTGTATTAAGAGATTGTTTTTATACTTTTATTATTTTGTAACATTTTGTATTGGCGATTTTTCTATAACAATTTTAAATAAAAATTATTTTTCGACATTTTTTTCCTAAAAAAAAAAAATTTTAACGAAAAGAACGCTACTACTGACATTTTTTAAAGCAAATCAATTTGTGCAACAATAAAAAAGAACAATTTTAGTAATTTTCTTTAAAAAAAAACATCTACAAAATTAATTATCCTCTATTAAGGACTTGATTAACTAACAGAAATTTATGAAAAAAACTTCCTTTCAAGAAAAGTTTACGATTCATCAAAAAAAAATTAGGTTAAAAATAAAAACAAATTTCATAAAATTTTTAAGTGTTTTATCTCTTTTTTTTAACCGTCATAACAAAAACAAAAAAAAAAACTTGATAAAAAATAAATAATGAGAAATTAGAGTAAAATGCAACTGTGAATTTTTGTTGTCTGTGTACACGCGTATACATTTTCATATCGAATAACCAAATGCGTAATATTGTTGTGCCATTTTATTTAAATTCTACTCTTAATTAATAAATAAAATGCCAGCCATAATATCATCTAAATTTTAACAATTTCATAAACTTATCTTAGATTTAACTTAATAAGTCGGTAAAATACAACAGTACATATAGGCTTACAAATCAAGGATTTTTTTTGGCATTTTCCTAATACCATCTCACGGCTAAATTTATACTAAAATTCTAAGAGTTTCATTCTAAAATGTGTTTAGTCAAGCTCGATTCGATTATCGTATGTGAGAGTGCCAGTGTGCAATTTAGATTCTTTCATTTTATTATAGGAAGTGATCAGATCGTCCATTGATATGGATAAGAACTTTTCATTTTCTGTCAATACACTACTTTTGCCGTCTGTAACCGAGATCATTTCTGGATTCGATCGCATAAATTCTCGCATTCGATAAACTGAGGCATGTCGACACAACTCTCTCAGATCTGAACCAGAAAAACCGTTTGTTATTTTCGCCAAACGATTCAGATTAACATCGTCGGCTATCTTTTCGGTTTCAAGGATTAAACGTAAAATTCGAATGCGTTGCTCTTCGCTTGGCAATGCAACATGAAACTGTGATGGCATACGTCGAATGATTGCTTTGTCCAAATCTTGTGGCCGATTTGTAGCTCCCATCACAATAACTGTTGAGCCAGATTCACTATTCAAACCATCCCAAAGCATCATGAATTGAGTTTTCATCATTGCTGTTGCTTCATGATCGTTTGTGTTACGAGAACGTAGAAATGAATCAATTTCATCGATAAAAATTATACACGGTTGAATTTTGATCGCTAATGAAAAAACTGCCGATGCTAATTTCTGTGATTCACCATACCTACAAGAGTATTTTTTTTAAATAATTTAATTTGTTTTTTTTTTTTTTGACAATAATCCGAAAAATATATAAAACAAAAATTTACCATTTATCGGTTAACATAGCAACATCGAGATTTATGAATCTCATACCAGCCTCTTTGGCAGTAGCTTTTGCAATTAAAGTTTTACCACAACCAGGCGGTCCGTGTAAAAGTACACCTTTAGGAGCTCGCCATAATTGCGAATTTGAGAAAATGTCTTTATGCTGTACCGGCAGCACTACAGATTCTCGCAGTTCCTGAATCAACGAATCCAATCCGGCAATGTCTTTCCAGCTTACTGAAATATCTTCGGGAACAACCAAATGTGAAGCGATCATCATTTCGTAGTCGCTCAAATTTTCAATGTTCACCTTGAATTCACTCTCTTCAGCCAATCTGAAAATTTTTCATTTCTTTGTTAGATATTTTTAATAAACCAAAAGAAAAGAAAAAATCAATTCTTTATGTGCGAAATGTCACTTTCAACAAAATTAGGTTAGGATTCCCATGCATGCAAAATTTAATATCAAATTTACCTTTTCAACTGCATTTCAGCTCGAACTCTAGCCTTTTTCTTATTTTTATTAGTCGGATCGATTTGATTGAGCATCCATTTCACTGAATAATATGTTGCAATCGATGCTATCGATAATCGCAAAAATAATTGCAAAATTTCGTTGCGGCTTATTTGCGACGTTGAAAAATCAAAATTCACCATCGCTTAATTGATATATCATCGATTATTTCGTCACCTCTAGAATTTCTAGTTAACACAGTTAAATGTCGAATGTTTTAACAAAATAAATAACAAGGAGATTTAATCGAAACACGTCACAATATTTACTAACCGAATTTTAAATGCGATCGTGGACAATTTCTCTCTTCCAATTAAATATTTTGCTGGCAGTCCGTCACGATTATACAATAAAACACATGAACTTGTTTAATGAGTAAATATCGAACGAGAGTATGGAATTCCAGCTGTCTTCTTCTTATTCTCTAATAAGAATAGACCTCTCCAAACAAAAGTTATTCTTATCTGGCAATTGATGTTATTAGTTTGGTAACATTGTTGGTTTGCAAATGTCCAATATGCCTTGTTTATTTTTTTGTTAAAAATTTTACAGATAAATTCAATGATTTTTTTTAAAAATAGCACCTGGGAGAAAAATTATTTATTATTTGCTATTTGTTAGAATTGATTTTAATGCGAAATCCATTATTTATGTTGGTACACGTGCATTCACAGTACAGTAAGCGCCAAAGTAAATTTTTCTAAAAATTTTTAAAGTCAATTCAAGTAGTTGTCTTATTTTTGTGTGAATTTTAAACGTTTTCTTTAACAGAAAAAAAAGAGTAAAATATACAATGACAATTTTTGGCATAAATATTTAAAATTTAATAATCGTACAACAAGAAACAATATAGAAAACTGTGAATTTAATAAACAAAAAAAATGTTATTGGAAAATAGGGTTTTTGGAGAAAATGTTTAAAAGTTCATCAAAGAAATTTTTTATAAAAACAAGATTTTTAGAACTTGAAATTTATTTTGTAATTTTTTAACACATAAGTTTATGTTAGTTTAATAAAAATTATTTGCTTTTAAAATAAAAATTTCGTATATTTAATAAAGATTTTAATATTTTATAGCTTCATAACATGTTGTTATTTAAATAAGAAACACCGAGAGTGATAATTTTATTACTTAACGGCTATTTATCATCTACGGATCTATAACTGTATTCATTTTGATATAGGCTGTTCAATATTTATACAAGAACATCGACTTTTAAACACAGCCCTCTTTTGAGTATTTCCTTAAATACACACCTAAACGCTGGCTCGTTAATAAACTTAGGTTAAAAAATACCTGTATAGGCCCGTATACAAAAGCGACCGGAATTCGTACTGATTGCATACAAATTTGGTAGATTTTTTTATGTAGACATGACACTCATTGATATCTAGTTTTCCAATCTTCTCGTATTAAATGCAATTGAATTATTATTTATTTTGTAAATAACAAGCGTGTAAATTCTCCATGAAAATGCATGCATACTTTTGTTGTTTTTAAAGTTGTTATTTTGGCACTTATCGGATAGTGCAAGTGAAAGTGTAGTTTTTTTAAGTTTTTTGAAGTATTTACGAAAAATTAAGTATTTACATAAATTGTTTTATTGTTAATGACATTTAATAGGAAGTTTTTATTTCAGAAAATGAAGTGTTTTATATAAATGGTTGGTTGGTAATTCAGCGGAATGAGGAACGCGGGAATTTTTTTCTTTCGGCAAGTTGACATTATCATTTTTACTAGAGAAATTAACAAAAATTTAATTATAATATTTTTAAATGGCTTTTAATAATTCATTTTGTCCAAAAAGTGGTTTAAAAGTGAAAAGTTCGTTATTGAAGAAAAGTAAACAAATGTGATGTTGACAGTTCAATGTTTACCAGAAAATAGTTCAATGCCGGCGTACGTAAAGTGTGTGTAAGAAAATTTTATGGAACGAATTTTTTTAATAGTGCAAGAAATACTTTAATGTTTTTGTGTAAACGAAATTTGCAAGAGACGGCGTAATTTACGGATCTACTGCATATCGTAGAGCCTACGAGGCCTTCACGGCTCTACGAAATGCAATAGATGAAGCTGTAAACCAAAAATTTTAAGCTTTTCTGTAATCTGGTTTTCGACGAACTGTCTATTCGAGAAAAAATCGGATGGAATGGATCCAATTCGTACGGGTACGTCGATTTAGGATATGGATCCGTATCCAATGTTAAGGCTACTACACATATTTTAGTATTAAGCTTGTTTTGCGTAAATAAAAATTGGAAGCTACCAGTCGGTTACTTCCCTATAGCTTCCATTAATCCTCATCAGAAAGTTAATTTCAATTTTACTTTTACAATGGATAGCAGAAATACAAAAATTGAAATATGATTAAATTAGTTCACACTTACCTTCGCGGAAAACTCTCCAATTATGGGTGCGAATTACAACGTAATTCATTGGAAATATTTGGTAGCCTTGCAAAAGCTGCAGGACTTAGAAGGTTTTGCATTTAGTTAACAAAATTAGGAAAGCGCATATATATTTCGGCAGGAAGAAAATGATAGTACTGTCTAACCACACAAATCCTTAGTAAGTCGGTGGCAGATGCTATTGATTTTGGTAGGGAAGAATTTAAATTGGACGAATTCAAAGGCAGTGAGTGGGTACTACCACTTTTATTCGAAATTTGAATGACATTTTCGTGTCTTTTGGGTACAAAAGAGTTTTCTATCTTCGCGAAATAATAGTAAAATATTAGAATTGGCCACGCATGCCATTGAATACATTTTTTAATTGAATTTAAATGTACTGGGTCTATTTAAATTATCATTTTAAATCACAAATACACATTTATATTATGTAGAAGTTTTAAATATCTACAAATGCTCGTTTAACATTAAAATTTATATTTGCTAAGTTGCGGTGTGATTTAATTTCAACATAATACTCTAATTTAATTCTGTTTTGCATTTTTGGAGTGAATTCTTACGAAATGTATTGCCAACAAAATTTGAAGCAAGTCCACTTTGTTACGTATATTCGATTTTCGATTTTTTATGTCGTTATGTTGGTACTTATGTCTCTCACTTATGCCGACAAGTTCGGCCATTTTGAATGTTCAGTTAATTTTTAACCGCTGCTTTGCTTGCACGTGTTTTGGCTCGTCTTCGATTTTTGCCCAATTTCGACCAAAAACAGCATCGCATTAACATTGCTAAAGAGCTGTTGGACTCTGTCCGCGACGACCCAAATTTGCACCAGAGGGTCATAACTGGTGACGAATTATGGGTTTATGGTTATGACGTGGAAACCAAAGCTCAATCATCCCAATGGAAACTGCCGCACGAGCCAAGACCGAAAAAAGCGCCAAGTTCGGTCGAATGTGAAGGTTTTGCTTACAGTTTTGTTCGATTGCAGGGGTGTGGTGTATCATACCACAGGGTAGAACGGTCAATAAGGAATATTACCTGCAAGTTATGCGCAAGTTGCGCGAAGCAATCTGCCAGAAACGCCCGGATTTGTGGAGGAACAAAAATTGGCTTTTCTCATTTTTGGCCAAAAACAACACACTAATAATGCCCAGATCTGGCCCCATGCGACTTTTTCTTCTTCCCGAAAGACGGCAACGAAGAAGGAGCTGAACCAGATCACAAAAAATGATTTTTTGAAGTGCTTTGAGGATTGGAAAAAATGTTGGCGCAAGTGTATAATATCTGGTGGGGATTATTTTGTAGGGGACAAAATAGATATTCATGAACAAATAAATAATTTATGAAAAAACACAAAATTCGCGATATTTTTTGAACAGACCTCTTATATTTGGAAAAAATAGTTTTTCTAAAAAATGACATTTTATGAAAAAGAATTTCGCAAATAACCGAAAAACAAGAATTTTTATAAAAAGTTTTTCTGTAAGAAATTTGTTTTCTAGTGGTATTCCTGTTCATATGGTAGCACACATATATTTTGTCCAAAAGAATTGAAAAACAGGAATTTTTAAAATGTTTTCCTGATTAAATTTTTCTATAAAACAAATTTTCCATTTATTGAATTTTTATTATCAATATAAGGAGCACATAAATTTTTTACACAAAAAACTGAAAAACAGAAGTCTTTAAACTGTTTCCCTTATAAAATGTTTGAATAAAAAGTGCACCTTCTCAAACATAGATTAAAGAATAACTGAATAGCCAAAAAAACGTCAGATTTTCGTTTATGTATACGCAATTTTCTAGCCGAATTATCTCAACAGCGGCGAGAAATCGTAACGCTTGCATACTTTTGTGTAGATTTTTTTTATATAGATATGACACCCACTGACATCTAGTTTTCGTAATAGGAATTTATTGAATTGCAACAAAAACATAATTAATATTCATTTTAACTCACTTTTAATATTATTAATATTTATTGCATCAAGGTTATACAGAACCTATTACAAGGGCTCCTAGGGCGCCTTAATTTTGTACATATTTTGGTGTTTAGCATAATACAATTTAATAGATAGAATCTCGTATCTTATAGTTTGCACTTCATTTGGCACATATTGCATGTGTAGGTAGAGTGGCAGATTTAACATTAAAAGTTATTCGAACAGTAAGAAAGATCTTGTTTTTAGGCAGCAAGTGATAAACTTATATAACTTTTTACAATTCTGTTCTGAATCTATTAGAAATAAGTCATGGTACAAGTTTTGTGAAAGACAATCGATTCTAAAATCCGTGTAAACTGGGCATTCCCAGATAAAGTGTTCCAGTGACTCGGTCACATTGTTACTGCAGAGCGTGCATAGTTCGGTTGTTGGGAAACTGTATTTGTTATTTTTGAACTTGATATAAATTCTTTCAAAACTCGAGAGCCTCAATTGGGCTAGAATTCGTGTGCAGTGAATGAGAATATTTAGGGATAGGTATTTCTTACAGTAAGGAACGTCAAGGTTTTTTATGAGCTTGTATGTTGGGTTGTAGCTCGAGTTTCGAGTTCTGTGTACGTCTTCGTTGTGTGTGTGGGTTATCAGTGCCTCGCGGAGGTTGCTCCAGCCGAGTTGGCCCAGGATTTGATTTTCCCATATTGCTTCCCATCCCAGTTCCGAAAAGTGTTGGTGCATGAGAGAGGCCCAGTTGTATTTAACAATATTATTAGGTGACCTTTCCTGTAGTAGTTGTCTTTTTAGACAAATCTTGGGGTATCCTTGATTCTCCATGTTTTTGACCCTGAACCAAAATTTGGAAGCCCTCATCAGTACGTTGTCGCTCAGTCTCGTCATGCCAGTTTCAATGCGGAGCATGTATCCTGGTGTGTTTCGTGGCTGTTCTAGTACACTACGAAGGTAGTTGTTTTGGACTTTGTCTAGATCTTCTTTATGCCGCAGTCCCCAAATACCGGAGCCGTAAAGTAAAGTAGAGGACACCACTCCATCGAAAAGTTTGTTTCTTGATTCCCACGAAGATATTTTGGCCGCCATGTACGTCTTCCGTTGAAGAGGCCCGATGTGTTGAAGGGGACTCCGAGGTAGGTATATCTCTTGACAATCTCCAGTGGTTTTCCACGGTATTTTATTCGTCTGTAGGTCTTGGCTCTTCCTGCTTTTTGACAAATAAGAATTTTGGTCTTCGAAGTGTTGACCTCCAGGTGGTTGAGTTCACAGTACTCGGAGAGGGTATCCAACATGTATTGAAGTTCGATGATAGATTTCGCCATAAGCACCAGGTCGTCAGCAAAAAGAAGCTGAGACCTCTGCTGAGAAAAAAGGACACCAAGTCGTGTAAGACGAGCGAGAATAGTAGGGGGCTGATTTTAACTCACTTACTACAAGCAAAAATATAATTTAAACACAAAATAAGGCAGCATTTATTTTTTTTCCAATCTTTTAGTATTAAATGAAATTGTATTTTAGGTTTATTATTTATTTTGTAAATATCAATCAAATATCTAACGACTCAATTTATGTAGACTTTCGGAAAGTTTTAATAAAAAACGCCATTTTCCATGAAAGTTGTGGTAGCATACCAAAATGCTTGCATACTTTTGTTTATATTTAAATACTTATCGCGAAGTGAAAGTTTATGTGCGGTTTTATTAAATTTTAAATAATTTTACGAACAAGTCAGTATAAATTTATATATTTGCATAAATATTTTTATTCTTCACTACAGCAAATAGGAAGTTTCTTTTTTAGAATACAAAGTGTTTCGTGAATGGTTATTTTGCAAGTGTGTGTTTTCTTTGGACAGAATTTTTGTGTAGAAGCCTATTCAGTTCTTCTATAACCTAAGTTCTGAATGGAATTCTTGTTTATATGGCAGCACACAACACATAAGCTTCCTTTTAAAGCATGACGTAATCGCATTCGCAAATATCAGCTGGCAATGTTAAAAATTTCAGTTATCATTCGATTATTGGGAAAGAGGAGAACCGTGTGGGAACGGATTAAAAAAATACCACCCCTTTATGCAATACGCCCAAGAGCATCGATTATGCAACATACCCCATTGACACCTTTTTTATTACAAATGCACATTTACAGATAATAAACCCACGGGGACATACGGAATATTCAGTTTTATTTTCAATACAATTTATTACGTTACGTAACCGATTGATCTTCTTTTGTGAATGAGAATATTTTCTATCCTATTTTAAGCGTTGGCTTAACCAGGAAGTCGAAATAAAAAATATCGCCAAAAATTTAAAGAAAAGTTAATACATTTTGTGGTGGTTGTTAGAGGTTGTGTGCTTAAGAAGATATGGGGGGGGGGTGTTGCAGGTTAAATTGTCAATAAAAACAAATTTCTTTCTTAAATTCTATTTCTGTATTTTTATTTTATTAATTTTCTTTTTGTTTTTGTTTTTTTTTTAAACATTATTATCCTGTCTATCTGTTATTTTTCTTTGCTTCTGTTCTTTTTTTGCTTATTTGTTGTTTTGTTTTTTGTTTTTGATTTTTCCCATCTAAAGTTTAGTGATGATAATTTCCACAAAAAATTTCTCTTTACTTATGAAAATTTTTGTTCTGCCTTTTTTTATAATAATAATAATAGTAGTACGTCCAACGCGATCGTTATTATTT
Organism: Atherix ibis; assembly: GCA_958298945.1. NCBI lineage: Eukaryota > Metazoa > Arthropoda > Insecta > Diptera > Athericidae > Atherix > Atherix ibis. Next base: position 82,719,284 of record OY282609.1, read on the forward strand.
TCTCATTAACATTTAATTAACATATTATTTTTTTTATTTTTATTATTTGTCTAATAACAGAAGAGAGGAGAGGTCGAGGAGATGAGGTGGTAGGTTGTTGTGTGTTATCCTTTTTTTGTTTAAATTGAAATCTGCTTTTTCTTTTGATATTATTTTTTCTCTCCTCTCTCCAACTGCTTTGATGTTCTTTTTTTTTATTTTGGATTTTTTATTTGATGATGAGATGATAACACGAATCTCATAATATTATTAATATATATGCGATATATGCACACACAAAAAATAAAAATAAAAATTGGTTGTAACGAATATAATTAAATTCAAAAGTATTGAATTTAATCCTTGGTTTGCATGTATTTGATGAGATCAATAACACGATTGGAATAGCCATATTCGTTGTCATACCATGAAATGAGCTTAACGAAAGTATCGGACAATTGGATACCGGCTAGGGCATCAAAGATTGATGAATGGGTATCGCCGATGAAATCAGATGAGACGACTTCGTCTTCGGTATAGCCGAGAATGCCCTTGAGTGGACCTTCGGCAGCTTCCTTCACCTTCTGTTTGATGACATCGTAGCTTGCTGGCTTGCCAAGACGGCAGGTCAAATCGACAACGGATACATTGGCGACTGGGACACGGAATGCCATACCAGTGAGCTTTCCGTTCAACGATGGAATAACTTTTCCAACAGCTTTGGCTGCACCAGTTGAAGCTGGGATGATGTTTTGGGCAGCACCACGGCCGTCGCGCCACAATTTTCCAGATGGGCCATCGACTGTCTTCTGTGTAGCGGTGGTAGCATGGACAGTTGTCATGAGGCCCTCAACAATTTCAAAGTTGTCGTGGATGACTTTGGCAAGTGGAGCCAAACAGTTGGTTGTGCAACTTGCGTTCGAGACAACAGTCATTTTTGGATCGTACGCTTCCAAGTTAACACCACACACGAACATTGGTGCATCGGCCGATGGGGCTGAAATGATAACCTTCTTGGCACCACCAGCAAAATGGGCTGATGCCTTTTCAATGGTAGTGAAAACACCAGTCGATTCAACAACATATTTAGCGCCAGCGCTACCCCAGTTGATGGCTTTGGGGTCACGTTCACTGAATACGGCAATTTTATTTCCGTTCACAACCAAATTGTTACCATCAGCAGCAACGGTACCCTTGAAGCGACCGTGTGTCGAATCGTATTTGAACAAGTATACCATGTAGTCAACACCAATGAAGGGATCGTTAACAGCCACTACTTTGGCACCCTTTTCGATGGCTGCACGCAATACCAAACGTCCAATACGTCCGAAACCATTAATACCAATATCAGTCATGATGATGATTTAGAGTTTTTCTTTTTATTCAGTTGAAAAAAGCTTCTTGCAAAATCTAGAAGAGAAAATTTTTCTTATCAATATTTTTTTCGTACTTAATTTTTTTTATTATGATTTTAATAATTTTAAAAGGAATTTTTTTCAATCTACTACGTTTTTATTTTGAACCGAAATAACTTTTTTTTTCTCAATTACCAAAATTTGAATTTGAAAAAAAAACAAAAATTCTAATAACGATATTTATGTCGTCCCCTGTCACGGGAACTATCAAAACCTACTAAAACAAGTTTTTTTTTTTTTGGATTGAGATCATTTTCGGTCAGTTTTTTTTTTTAATACTTTCAAAATTATTTTATGAATTTTTTTGACTCCAAAACAAAAAACAATAAAAATTAATCTATAACGATAATTAAAAAAATCCCGCCTCCCCTCTCCAAAAAATTATATGGCACCAAAACCGATTTTTTTAGTGTCCAAAATTGAATTTTGCCCCCCTTTTTTTTTTTACTGTTCAGAGAGTACAAAATTCATTTGTGCAAGATTGTGTCCATTTGTTTCAATATAAAAAAAAAATTATTCTATTTTGTTGTCGTCAAGTGTATTTTACACCATATTCCCCTCACTCTCCATTGCCACCCCTCCCCACCCGCAGAATATTAATTAGAAATAGAAAAATTTCTTATGCAATAATCACAAAAGTTGACCTTTTAAATCTGTGACGTGCAAATAACTAAGATTTATTTTTGCCGGAAAATGTCAAAGAATTCTGCTTTTGAATTTATTCACCTCACTTACTACTGTGAGCGAAAATGGTGAAATTTTTCTTACTCTTTTGTACTCTCACTCATCTTTCGCTAAACTGTATCTTTTCTTTCTTATTTGGTGTTGTTCGATTTCTCTGTGTCTCTTTCCAACCAAAGATAGTAAATGAATGAATGAATGAAACGAGAAATATAATCACTCAGAAATTGGGTGGAGAGGAACAAATAAAAGAAACTCGAAACCGGCCGCTTCGATACACCATCGCCGCCTATCTTATCAAAAGTGCATTTGAATATCATTTGAAATTTCGAATGGTCTCTCCTTGTTCCCTTCTCACTCAATTTTGGTTTCTCTTCATTCCTAATCGTCGAAAGATTTTTAAAAATAAAATCCATAAAAAAAAACTACTAGTTTGGGTATTCGTTTTTAATTTGAACAAAATTAGCTTCTTTAATTAACGGAAAAAAAATAGTAGTCACAAAATAATATTAAAATTAAGATAAAATTAGGATTTTCTTTTTAAGCGCGAATATGCACATTCCGATTAGAAGATGGCGGCAGCAGTAACAGCGATACCATAGCAGATTTCGTTTTTGGGGGACAAATCGTTCTTTACTATCTGGCAAGGTCAAAAAGGTCGAATGTATTACGTTAGGACGAAAGCGATTTTTCGACGAAAAAAAAAATACTTTTTACTTTTTCTTTTTTTTGCACTTATTTAAGAATTCTTACTAATCTCGAATAGAATAAAGGAGACTTAACTTTAATTTTTTTATAATAAATATAAGAAAAAGAAGAGAAACGAACAAAAACTGCACTTATTCGCGATATCAATGTGGCGGTGTCGTCAGAATTTTACGGCTACACCGGAAAAAAAAATAATTTCAAAATTTTTTTTATTTTTTCTTAAAAAAAACGGTTCTTTTTACACACATGAAAAACAAAAAAAAAACGCACTCTCTTTTCGAATATTTCACATTTAAATTGGTATAAAGAAAGAAGAGAAAAAAATACGATTTTTAATTAATAAATACACTATATTTTTTCTCTCTCTTCTTCTTTTGTAAATAAAAATTCAATTAATTGCTAATATATTAAAATATGTTGTGTATTTTAATAAAATAATAATTATTTTCGATATTAAATTAAAAAGAATTTTCTCAAGTACAATACTCACAGAGGAAATTGTCCAAGGAAAATGCAGCACGTCTTATATCACCAATCTCTACTAGACGAGTGTCAGTCAAATCAAGGGCAAAAGCACAAAACTTTTCCAAATCGTTCATTCTCAGTTCTTCACGTATACACTTATCGAAAAAAATTCCCCGCATTTTTACCCATACCACTACTAACACCCATGTTTATATTTCCATATAAAGTACTTTTCTCCCGTTTCATCTTATACAATTGGTTATAATTTTGTACTAGTTTTATTGTTCGTTCAAAATATGGCCGAATAATAAAAAGTTCGAGACTCGTTTGATATTTGAGCATGAAACTTTGGTCACGTGGCATACATTTTACCAATCGTAGCGTACGGCAGTAAAAGTTACGAATTTTTATCGAAACTTACAAAAGCGGAAGAAATTCAAAGAGTAATAATCAAAGAATACGGAATAGATTTTTGCCATGTAGAATGTCACGTAGGATAGACAGAGAGATGGGAGTGGGTATTTTTTTTTTGTGCGCAAGTCAAAAAGATACTTAAGAGTGTGTGTGTGTGTGTGGGTGATAGGGTAGAGAGGATTTGATTGAACGAAACATTATTTATTGCCAGATAGTGAAATTTTTAAAAGTTCTTCTTTTACTCTTTCATTTTTCTCTTTTATCAACTATTTGGCTTGTTTCTTTAAAGAATTTTTTTTTCTTCTTTTTTTTTTTGTTGAATAAAATTTTCTATAAATTGTTCTGAGTTTTAGGGTACATTTTTTCTTAATTAATCAATAATTCGGCCCATCGTCATTTGTATAAGTAAGGGCATAATAGACACCACTTCTCTGTATTAAAGTTAATTGACCTCTTGTCCTTCAGAATGAGTGAAAGTAAATCCGATTCGGGTGACATTTTTGCCTTTATTTTGACTTTCTAACAAAAATAATAATTGTTCTGTTGTAAAATAAAAAAAAAATATATTATAAAAATTTTGTTAGAAACAGTTTTGATAGTTGGTATGGTGAGCGTGAGGGAGTGGAGAGGGGGTGATTGGTTCTTTGGGGTGAGTTTTTTGGGTTTTTAATATTTTAAAGAGAAGTGAAATGAGAGAAAACTATTTTTCGTCAAGTTTTTATACATTGATTTTTGATCAAATAAAATTATTTAATGGAAAAAAACGAACAAAATTTATTAAATTATTTATTTATTTCAATAATTAAATATATTTATGTGATTTTTGCAACCATATGTGTGTGTGTGTGTATTTATGTCAAAAATTAAGGGGAAAATTTTTTAAGGTAGAAAAATTCCTAATAATAATAAAAAAAATATGTTCTATTTATTTTTGGGTGTTTTTCTCTTTATTTTTATTTGAAAAATTTCTAGGGATTATGTAAAAAGTTAAATGAGGAAAATTTTACTATTCTTCTTCATTATCACACCATAATTTGATGATTCTTTTGTAGGTGTTGTTTTTATACGATTTTTTCTTACAATAAAATTAGAAAATAATAGCTTTTACTAAATTTATAAGCATTTTTATTTTTGTTTTTGGTAATTTTTACACAGGTAAATGTATCAGTAGATGATATAAATTTACACAGGTTTTATAAAATTATTATCTAATTACTCACAAAAAAGCTGAATTTTGTTGGGGGGGGGGGGGGGGGTTGGTTGGGGTTGGAAATCAATTATTAAAAATAAATTTTAAAACTGAAACAATAAATCTGGAAATATTAACTCCTGTTCTTGTTGAGTTTTTTTAGGCTCCACGTTCCTAAGTACGAGGTCTGTTCAAAAAGTATCGCAGAATTTTGAATTTCCGCGGGTTAAGTATATTCGATTTTCGATTTGTTTTGTGGCGTCATGTTGGTACTCATGTTTCTCACTTAAGCCGACAAGTTCGGCCATGTTCAGTTAATTTTTGACAGCTGCTTTGCTTGCACGTTTTTTGGCTCATCTTCGATTTTTGCCCATTCCAAAAAATGGATCAAAAAATATGTTTCGGCAACAAGAAAGAGTCACAGGGGACCAGATCTGGGGAATACGGTGGCTGCGGCATTATTAGTGTGTTGTTTTTGGCCAAAAATTCACGCACAAGCAACGATGCGTGAGCAGGGGTGTTATCATGGTGCAAAAGCCAATTTTTGTTCTTTCACAAATCCGGGCGGTTCTGGCGAATTGCTTCACGAAACTTTCGCATAACTTGCAGGTCATATTCCTTATTGACCGTTCTACCCTGTTGCAAGAGCTTATGATGCACCACGCCCCTGCAATCGAAGAAAACTGTAAGCAAAACCTTCACATTCGACGTCCGGCACGCTTTTCGTCGTTCACATCTCGGCCCTCTGAGAATATTTTGTACCACCGATAAACGTTGCTTCGGTCCAAGGTAGCTTCACCATATGCCACAGTCAACATTCGGAATGCGTCCGCGCAATTAATTTTGTTTCTCACACAAAACTTGATACAGATTCTTTGATTCATTTTTTGGAATGGGCAAAAACCGAAGACGAGCCAAAAAAACCGTGCAAGCAAAGCAGCTGTCAAAAATTAACTGAAAATTCAAAATGGCCGAACTTATCGGTATAAGTGAGAGACATGAGTACCAACATAATGCCACAAAAAATCGAAAATCGAATATACGTAACTCGCGGAAATTCAAAATTCGCGATACTTTTTGTACAGTCCTCGTATAAATATGAACACACGTTGCTTTATGTGCGTTCCAGACGTAGACGGGGTATTTAATAACACCTCTTTTATGTAATGGAGTTGAAGTCCCCACGATTAGCTGGATTAGGGCCATGCTCCTTAGCCGCAATATAGCAGCTAAATTGGGAAATGATTCAGTGACTATTAGAGCCGTTAAGAGTTGTTTACAAGAAGGCGCTACTATAACCTCCACTTTGGCCACTTGTCATTGATGAACTTGAATTTTTAAGCTTATGCTGATGACCTGGTCGTGATGATTAGGAGGAAATATGAAGAAAAAATTTTGGGTTAAGATGAATGCATCTGAACTGGTGTTCTCTACTGAAATCAAATATCTACTGGGCATTCCGGACAAAAAATTGACCTGGAACTCACACCTTACCAGTGTTACTGATAGAGCAACTAGAATCATTTTGGCTTGGTATAGGCTCTTTGGTAAAATCTGGGGTCTGAAATCACAAATGATACACTGGTTCTCATTCGGTGGCCTAAGGCTGAACAACGTACTGCCCAAGCAACCGTCCGTAAAGTTTAAAGACTGGCATGCTTGGGTATTACAGGCGCCCTAAGAACATGCCGCACGAGAGCTTTTCAAGTTCTTTTGGACCTGCTACCTTTGCAATTGTATATTAAAAAGGAAGCGACTAAAGCGGCTCTCACGTTAGGAAATTCCAAAACCTTTAAACCAAGCAACCTATTTAGACATCTTAAGATCGCATTGGCCCTAAAAGAATACCAGGACGGCAACTATTTCTTGGACGCAATGCTGAGGACACAAACTTAACTTGGATGATGGGAGGGAGGGCGTTACTCGAAGAAGTGATCCTCATATTTTGCACAGACGGTTCTGGACGGATATAGCGGCCTTATTACCGTCTATCTAAGAACTTTGGTAAATCCCCATTAAAATTTTAGGCAGTATTACATGCAATCGAGATTTGTGCTAGAGAGGGTATCAGAAACAACTTACGTAACGCAAAGATCTATATCGTCTCAGACAGCTCTTGTCTCATCTGATGTCCAATCCAAGCTAGTTTGGGATATTCTCACGGTCCTAAATCAACTGGTTAGATACAACAAAGTAACTTTGTTGTGTGTGCCAGGTTATGAGGGTATTGAGGGTAACGGACTAGCATACAAACTTACCTAAAAGGGAGCAGAACCTTCTGTGACTATCAAAAGGGTCACTTGGGTTCAATTATAAAATCCTGGTAATGCATGGTAGTTCTTGAACTCAACAAACTAGACCTAAGGCTTCTCACTGGCTAACAATCTGTCGTATTTTTCTCCGAAGAGGATGAAACGCTTGTGCATCTACTCTGCGATTGCAATGCCATTGCACGCTAGAGACTTTGGCATCTTGGTTTGGGATTCCTTGATCCCTAAGAGATTTCCCGGTTTAAAAAAAAAAATATTCTGAAAGGTCATCCTTCTTCTAATCAGGATAATATGGATTAGAAAAGCTTTTCTAAGTATGCGTAATGACAAAAAACAAATTTAAAGGAAAAAATTTTATATACTCGAATTTTTGTAAATTTTTCGCAAAACCGCTCACAAAAATTTATTCTGAAAAGACGTTATTCTTTCGATCAGTATAATTTAAATTGAAGAAGCTTTGGTTGAAAGCGTACAGTGATACCATACAAAAAATTTCAAATAAACCACCATATTTATAGAAGAAAAAAAAACAAATTTTTATAGCAAATTTTATGAATTTTTGACAAGTTTCTTGCAAAAGCTCCTACAAAAAATTATCCTGAAAGGACATTCTTCTTTTGAATAAGGTAATATAGATCGGAGAAGCTTTGCCTGAAAGCGTACAATGATATCATCAAAAAAATTTCAAATAAACCGTCATATTTATAGAAAAGCACAAATTTTTATTACAAATTTGATGAATTTTTAATGAATTTTTTGCAAAAGCTCCTACAAAAATTTATCTTGAGAGGACATTCTTCTTCCATTCAGGATACTATAAATAACGAAAGCTTCGCCTAAATGTGTGCAATGACATCTAGAAATTTTTTTTTTTAAAAACACCATTTTCATGGAAAAAAATAAATTTCAAAAGACAAAAATTACAAATTTTATGCAATATTTTCTATAATTTGCACACAAAAATTTATCCTGAAAGGACATTCTTCTTTTGAACAGGATAACATGGATCGGAGAAGCTTGGCCTAAAAGTGCACAATGATACCAAAAAAATTCGCCATTTTCATAGTGAAAAACAAATTTTAATGAAAAGTGGCGTGAGTGTAATAATTTTTGCTTCCTATTTTCTGAGAAAACTGGTCGCCTGGTGTAAAAGTTGGATTTGCGTGAATTTTTGCTTTCAAATTTTGGACTTGTCCGGGGTTTTTTTGGTTTGGATTCTTGCATATCTTTAGGGGCCGATTTATTTCCTTTGTGCGCTCTTTCTTGATGATGCCCTCTCTCTCTTTAGTGGTTTTTTGTCATATGCGCGAAAGAGGGCGTTTAGCAAATGTGTTTTTTAATACTTTTTTTTAAATGTTTTTCTTTGTTTTATTTTTTCCCTAAAATATAATTTTTTTTCTATTATATTTTAGTTTTCTTATATTTTATTTTATTTTTTTTTCAAGAAAATTTTTCAACTTTTTCTTTCTTACTCAATGTAAATTTTTTTAAATAGCGTTAATAAATTTAATAGCTCATTTCTTATTTAAATTTTTTCTTTAAGTTGGCGAGATGGTGGAGAAGGAATTTTGGTTTGGATTTTGCACGAATTCGATTTTTTTGCCTTTACATAAAATTTTTGGGGTAGTATTTTTTCCTTTCTATCTTGGAGCATTTTCTTCACTGTTCTGAGTTCTGTGGCTAGCAACAATTTTTCTTATCAACAACATCAATGAATAAAAAATCTTGAAGAAAAGTTTAAATTTTAAGTAAAAATTTTACTGGCAGATAGAAAGGATGCAGGATGGTTTTATTTTCTTGAAGATAAGTTGAAAGCAAAGGGCAATATTTTGTATTAAATCTTCAGGAGAATTATTTTATTTTAAAAATTATTATAAATTTATAAATTTTTTAATATTTATTTTAAATTTTTTTATTGTCATCACGTTTAAACTAATTTTAGTTTCATTTTTCTTCTAATTTGTTCAATTAATAAGATACCCAAAATTTGATGATTTCCTAGTAAGTTCAAACCTATTCGAGTTAGTGTTTGTACTCGCAACAAATATTCGCCATACTATAAGTTGGCGAATTGAGAGAAAACTCTCAATGACATTTTATCCTGTACTGAAAATATTGCTCATATCCGCATCAAACATACGCAAACATTTTTGGCAATATCCTTACTATAGAACAATTTCAAAATTTCTTTTCAGGACTAAAAATAAATTTAAACAAGGAGTAAACAAATATTTTATGCTATTTTTTTACGGCAATTTTTTATAATTTTTTTTAAAAGTGATAATAATTTTCCATAAGGGATTAAAAAAAATATTGTCCTTGGTCTGTGCAAGGATCTCATTAAAAAATATGCATAATAAATTGTAATTTTTTATAGGACAAAATAAATTTGAAGAGAAAAAAAAACAATTTTTCTGGAAAAAACACTAACAAAAATTTATTCTGCTAGGACATTCTTTTTTCGATCAGGACATTATGAGACAAAAAAGATGTATATATGTGCGCCCAATAACACCATAGAAATAAACTAAAAAAAACTGTCATTTATAAAATAAAAAACAAATTTTTAATGAATTTTTGCAAAATTTTTCTCAAAATCGCCCATAAAAATTTATCCTGAAAGGACATTCTTAATCCAATCAGTATATTAAAGATTAGAGAAGCTGTATGTAAGTATGCGCAATGACACCATAAAAAAAAAAACTAAAAAAATGCCATTTTTATAAAAAAAAACAAATTTTTAAAAAAATTTTATAAATTTTTTTCAAAATTTTTGCAAAAACCACAAACAAAAATTTATCCTGAGAGGACATTCTTAATCCGATCAGGATAATATGTATTGGAGAAGCTTCGCCTAAATGCGTTCAATGCTAACATAAGAAAAAATTTCAAAAAAAAAACCATTTTCATAGTGAAAAACAACTTTTTACTTTTAGGAAAACTGAGCGCCTGGTGTAAAATCTGATTTTCAACAATTTTTGCAATAAATAATTTTTCGGATTTTTCGTTTTTGATTTTGCATATACTTAGGCGACGATTATGTCTGCTTTCGCATACTTTTCAGAGTAAAATTTTTTTCCTGTCTATCCTTGGTGGAGCCTTTTCGTCGGATTTTTTTTGATATCTAAAAAGGGTGAGGGGGTTAAAAGAGGGGTTCGTAAAGAAATTTTTTTAATTTTTTTTTTTTAATTTTCCTTTACTTTTTTTGGTATTTAATTTTTTTACTCATTTTTTTTTTAATAATATTTTTGTACTTTTTTCTCACTCAATGTAAATTTTTGTTAATAGCATTAATAAATGCTGTTTTTTTTATTATTTCAATTTTTTTTATATATTTGGTTGGGGATAGTGGTTGTAAGTGTAAGTAATATTTTGCGGTAACATAAATTTTTATTGAATTTTTTTTTGTTTTTTTTTCTGGATTTTTATTATTACATATTTTTTGCTGTAGTATTTTTTGTCTCCCTTTCTTCTTTTGGAGCATTGTCTCTGATGTTGTTGACTTTTAATATCAAGAATAAAATTGCACAATTCCCAAGACATTGTCGAAACTCTCTAATTAAGGAGGAAATTCAAAAATTATGATAACGAAAAAAAAAACGTCTAAAATCTTTAATTTCAAGAAGGATATTTAAGAACTCATAAAAATTAATATTGAGACTCCTCGTCTTTCATTATTTAGATAATATAAAAAACGGAGATAATTTTCTTTTTGTTGAATTTGTTAATTTTCACCACAAAACATAATACAACCGTGGTGAAAATTAATAATTATATTTGCCTCAACGGGCAACGAGAAGTTTTCATGAGGCAGTAACTTTAATCATTTCGAATTTAAAAGAAAAATAATTTTCAACAAAAATTTTTATGGCAAATTTTAACTGAGAATTTTTTATGGGAAATTTTTACTGAACATTTTTATGTAAAATGTTTATGCGAAAACTTTAATCGAGAAAAATTCTGTACAAAAAATTTTATAGACAATTTTTATAGTAAATATTTTATTGAAAATTTTTGAACTGAGAATTTTTATGGAAAATTTTAACCGAAAATGCTCTCCAAAAAATTTTATTAACAATTTTTATAGCAAATTTTCATTGAAAACTTTTTATTTGGAATTTTTATGCAAAATTTTCTTTAAAAAATTGTAGACAATTTTTCTAGAAAGTTTTTTCTGAAAATTTAATATAAAAAAAAAAAGAATTTAACGGAGCCCCAATTTTGAAAGGACAATCACCAAAATCACCTAACATATTTAGGGACCACTACTTACACACCCTTCCTCCCAATAAGCCAACCACCACCAAAGTATACTTAAATAAAAAGTGAATAAAATTAACCATTAAAAAAATAATTAAACTACAAATTTTCTCCAATTAATTATTAATTTTTTTTTTTTTTTATTCTCTTCTCTTTATAATAATTTTATTCAATCAATTTTTTTAACACAAATAAAATACACGTTTTTTTTTTTCTATAAGTAAATAAATAAATATTAATTTTTCTTTTTGTATTTTTTTTTCTCTCCTGAATAATCCGAAGTGTTATTTTTTTTTTTTTACTAATCAAGAGTTAATTTTTTTAAAAAAAAGTAAAAAATTCTTTTTAAATAAAAATAAAAAATGACAAAATTAGCAAATTCTTTTTGTAAACTATTTATATACTTCTACAGCCAAATAATTACTAATAGATTATTTAATTAATCAATTAAATACTTAAGTTTAAGATTAAATATCTAATTTTAATTGATTTTCCTGTTTTTAAATATTTTTTTGCTTTATAATTTATTTTCTTAACTTTTCTAATAAATTTTTTATTGCTTATGATGATAAGGACTTGTCCGAATTTTCTTGTTAAAAAAAATTTCTTTCCTTTCTGCAAATATTTGTTAAATTAATCCAATTTTCATCCGTTTTATTTTTAAATTCAATTTTATATACTAAAAATATTATAGTTGTTATATGTTTTTAATTTTAATGAATTTTCACTCGTTTTTGTTTCTGTTATTTTTTAATTTTTTATTTTTTTATAATAATTAACTTGCCATCAATCCATTTAAATAAAAAAAAAAACGGAGCCGCTATCAATTAAAAAAGAATATTTGCTGCCATTATAATAAAGTATAGTAAATTCTCCTTCAAGTTGCTTAATAACAAAAAATTATAAAATAAAATTTAATAAATTCTTTCACAATAAAATACGTAAAAATAATTTACACACGAAAAAAAAAACCAACAAATTCTTATTTTGCATTGATAAAGTGTATAAAAAATCTTTTCATTTATAATTAGTTTAATTGTTATTAAATTTATTTTTTTTGTGAATACATTTTTTTTTAATTTTAAATTTAATGAATACACACTAACACTAGTCGTAGCTGGAGATAGAGAGAGAGAGAGAGCGACAGAGGCAATTCTACAATAAAAATAGTTTTTCTTCTTTCTTTAATTAGATAATTTTTTTTTTTTTTAATTTTTAATGATAACAATTTAATTTATTTTTCTTATCGTTTATTTTCGTTAAATAGATAATCTTTCTACAATTCTACTCGTATTTTGATCAACTTTTATTTTATTTTAGTAATAAATCTACAATTTTCCAAGTAGAAAACTTACTGACTTGTTCTCAATAAGTTCACATTTTATAATATTAATTTTTTGTTTAAAAGTCAAATTTATTATAATTTATTTTAGGTAATTTTAATTTTGTATTTTAGTTCCATAGTATATATATGGAATATTATGCTCGTAAATGTTGCCATAAAAATATATATTTTAAAAAGAGAAAAATCAAAAATCTACTCACGAATTTATAATTTATAAATGTGGTTAAAAAAAAAATTATTGAATTAAAGTTTATTAAATTCAAAATGGAGATAATTTTTTTCTTTTTGAAATTTGTTGATTTTCACCACAAAACAAAATACAACCGAGGTGAAAATTAATAATTATATTTGCCTCAACGGGCAACGAGAAGTTGTCATCTGTCAAAACGAGATCACAACAATGGTAAAAGAGGCGGTTACTTTAACCATTTCGAATTTAAAAGAAAAATAATTATCAACAAAAATTTTTATGGCCAATTTTAACTGAGAATTTTTTATGGCAAATTTTTACTTAACATTTTCATGGAAAATTTTTATGCGAAAATTTTAATTGAGAATAATTTTCTCCAAAAAATTTTATGAACAATTTTTATGCCAATTTTAACTGAGAATTTTTTATGGGAAATTTTTACTGAACATTTTTATGTAAAATTTTTATGTAAAATTTTGATGCGAAAATTTTAATTGAGAATAATTTACTCCAAAAAATTTTATGGACAATTTTTATGGCCAATTTTAACTGAGAATTTTGTATGGGAATTTTTTACTAAACATTTTTATGTAAAATTTTGATGCGAAAATTTTAATTGAGAATAATTTTCTCCAAAAAATTTTATGGACAATTTTTATAGTAAATTTTTACTGAAAATTTCCATGAAGCATTTTTATTGAAAATTTTCAACTGAGAAATTTAATGGGAAATTTTTACGCAAAATTTCAACTGAGAAAATTTATGGGAAATTTTAACCGAAAATGCGATCCAAAAAATTTTAAGGACAATTTTTTTATGGCAAATTTTCATTGAAAACTTTAACTGAGAATTTTTATTTGGAATTTTTATGCAAAATTCTCTTTAAAAAATTGTAGACAATATTTCTAGAAATTCTTTTCTGAAAATTTGCACTCAAAATTATTTTTATGAACAATTTTTATGTAAAATTTTGATGCGAAAATTTTAATTGAGAATAATTTTCTCCAAAAAATTGTATGGACAAAGAAATTTAATGGGAAATTTTTACGCAAAATTTCAACTGAGAAAATTTATGGGAAATTTTAACCGAAAATGCGATCCAAAAAATTTTAAGGACAATTTTTTTATGGCAAATTTTCATTGAAAACTTTAACTGAGAATTTTTATTTGGAATTTTTATGCAAAATTCTCTTTAAAAAATTGTAGACAATATTTCTAGAAATTCTTTTCTGAAAATTTGCACTCAAAATTATTTTTATGAACAATTTTTATGTAAAATTTTGATGCGAAAATTTTAATTGAGAATAATTTTCTCCAAAAAATTGTATGGACAATTTTTATAGTAAATTTTTACTGAAAATTTCCATGAAGCATTTTTATTGAAAATTTTCAACTGAGAAATTTAATGGGAAATTTTTACGCAAAATTTCAACTGAGAAAATTTATGGGAAATTTTAACCGAAAATGCGATCCAAAAAATTTTATGGACAATTTTTTTATGGCAAATTTTCATTGAAAACTTTAACTGAGAATTTTTATTTGGAATTTTTATGCAAAATTCTCTTTAAAAAATTGTAGACAATATTTCTAGAAATTCTTTTCTGAAAATTTGCACTCACAATTATTTTTATGGACAATTTTTATGGGCAAATTTCTATGTAAAATTTTGATGCGAAAATTTTAATTGAGAATAATTTTCTCCAAAAAATTGTATGGACAATTTTTATAGTAAATTTTTACTGAAAATTTCCATGAAGCATTTTTATTGAAAATTTTCAACTGAGAAATTTAATGGGACATTTTTACGCAAAATTTCAACTGAGAAAATTTATGGGAAATTTTAACCGAAAATGCGATCCAAAAAATTCTAAGGACAATTTTTTTATGGTAAATTTTCATTGAAAACTTTAACTGAGAATTTTTATTTGGAATTTTTATGCAAAATTCTCTTTAAAAAATTGTAGACAATATTTCTAGAAATTCTTTTCTGAAAATTTGCACTCAAAATTATTTTTATTGTTTTTACCAAACAATTTTAAAGGAAATTCTTACCGACAATTTTATAGGAAACATTTTTTTAAAGGAAATTTTTACCACATTTTTTTTAAGGAAATTCTTACAGACAATTTTTATTGGAACATTTTTTTTTAGAACAAATTTTTACCACATTTTTTTTAAGGAAATTCTTACCGACAATTTTATTGGAAAAATTTTTTTAGAGGAAATTTTTACCAAACAATTTTAAAGGAAATTCTAACCGAGAATTTTTATTGGAACATTTTTTTTTAGAACAAATTTTTACCACATTTTTTCGGGAAATTCTTAGCGAGAATTTTTATAGAAAAATTTTTTTAGAGTACATTTTTTCAGGAAATTCTTACCGACAATTTTTATGGGAAAATTTTTTTAGACCAAATTTTTACCAAACAATTTTACAGGAAATTCTAACCGACAATTTTTTTTAGAGGAAATTGTGACCACATTTTTTTAGGAAATTTTTACTGACAATTTTTAGAGGGAACTTTTTACGAAACATTTTTACAAAAAATTCTTACGGACAATTTTATAGGGAACATTTTTTTTAGAACAAATTTTGACCACATTTTTTTAGGAAATTCTTACCAATAATTTTTATTGGAAATTTATTTTTTAGAACAAATTTTTACCACATTTTTTCAGGAACTTCTTACCGATAATTTTTATATGAAAATTTTTTAGAATAAATTTTTTCCAAACATTTTTATAGAAAATTCTTACCGATAATTTTTATAGGAAATTTCTTTTAAAGCACATTTTTCAGGAAATTCTTACCAACAATTTTTATAGGAAAATTATTTTGGAGTAAATTTTTTCCAAACATTTCTTACAGGAAATTCTTACCCAAAATTTTTATAGGAAAATTATTTTAGAGCACATTTTTACAGAAAATTCTTACCGATAAGTTTTGGAGAAAATTTTAACAGAAAAAATTTGCTTAAACTTTTTAATGGACAATTTTTATAAAAAAGTTTTTATGGACAATTTTTATAGAAAATTCGTACCTAAACTTATATTTATGGTAAATTTGCACTGAAGATTTTTATAGAAAATTTTACTCACCAAAAATTTTGTATGGCAATTTTTTTTTATGGCAGAACATTTTTATAAAAATTCTAACTTAAACATTTTTATGGTAAATTTTTCCATTAAAAAAAATATATTATGGTTAATTTTTACCGACAATTTTAATAACAATTCTTACCGAAAATATTTTTTATGGTAAATTTTCTACCAAACAATTTTATGAGAAATTTTTAACGTAAATTTTTTAAAGGAAATTTTCTTGAAAATTTTTTAAACCAAATCCATCCTCTCTCAACATAATAATTATTATTTTCCTACTAATTAACAACAAATTAAAACGAAAATCAAAATATTGGGAATAGAAATTAAAAACTTAAAAAAACGACACAAATAATTTGACAAAAATGGTGTTAGATAAACAATCTCTTTTGTAATATAAAAAAACACACACGCACCCACGCACAAAAAGCAAAATAAAAATTAAATTAAAAATAAAAAAATAAATAAATCGCAAATAAAAAACCATATTTAATTAAGTTTTTTTCCCATTTTGAATTTATGTTGTGTTGTGTTAAAAAAAATAGTTATTTTTTCACTGAACTTGTTTTTCTCTTAAACATTTTGTATTTTATTTTTTTTTGTTAAATTTTAATTAATATTTAAAAAAATTACTTTTAACTTAGAACTATTGAAAATTTATTAGAATTTATCTTTTTGCGTGAAAGCCTTTTCCACCTTCACACATTTTTTGTTCGTTGGTTTCTGCTTTCGTTTCATTGACTTTATTAGCTGATTTTTTAGTTTTTTTTAAATTATTTTTTTAGTTATTTCCTTAAAAATATTTTTATTTTAGCTGTCATCAATGAGTGTGTGTGTGTGTATGCATTTTTTTTATGTAAACTTGTATGCAAAATAATGGCTGAGAACACATAAAAATCTCTATTATCCTTTTTTTTGTAATATTTTTTTCATTGTCATCTTTTTTCAAGTGTTTTTTTTCTGTTTACTTTGAATTTTTTGATTAATTAACAAGTACATATCTACACATACATAACACACTTTGTAAGAGAATAAAAAATTTCTCTTATTGTATAACTTGTTGTAGAGGTGCATCGAAATGTGCTGGAACCGTTCCGAGGGCATCAGCGCTTGTTCTTTCCGTGTTGCAGTTCTGACGATCCAAAAATCAATTTTTTTTTTTAAGTTTTACAAATATTTATAAAAAAAAACCAAATAGAATGTTTTTTAAAAAAGAAAAAAAATTGCAACTCAAAAATTTTTTATTGCACATTTGCTAGAAATTTTTACAGCAAATTTGATGGAAATTTTTACTGCAATTTTACTGGAAATTTTTACAGCAAATTTGATTAAAAATTTTTACTGCAAATTTTCCGTGAATTTTTCCAGCTGAAAATTTATACTGGAAATTTGCTGGAAATTTGGTGCAAATTTGTACTGCAAATGTGCTGGAAATTTTTACTGCAAACTTGGTGGAAATTTTTACTGCGAATTTGCTGGAAATTTTTACTGCAAATTTGCTAGAAATTGTTTACTGCAAATTTGGTGGAAATTTTTACTGCAATTTTACTAGAAATTTTTACTGCAAATTTGCTAGAAATTTTTACTGCAAATTTGCTAGAAATTTTTACTGCAAATTTGCTGGAAATTTTTACTGAAAATTTGCTGGAAAATTTTTACTGCAAAATTGCTGTAAATTTTTACTGAAAATTTGCTAGAAATTTTCCGTGAATTTTTCCAGCAAATTTGCTGGAAAATTTTTACTTTCCAGCAAATTTGCAGAAAATGAGGTCGATGCAAGAGGATTATTTTGATAATTTTTTTTGCTTAATCTAAAAAAGTAAAAGCGACTTACCGTCGGCTTGACACGATACGTATCAACACATTCAACTTTCAGTGGTATATTCTCGACTTCAAAATTAAAACCGTTTGTACGGACAACCAAGAGTGTATGCAGTGGAACATTGATGTATGGCACTTGATCTGTAATAGCCGAAAATTGAATAAAATAACATAAGCAAAAATCTTTTATGCACGTACCTGGTTTCGTTCCCGCAAAATAGGCCATAATACATCGGAGCACAGCCTGGTGGGACACAACCAGCACTTGCGTCTTGCACAGCAGAGCCTGGATGACACTATCGACACGTTGCAGCAAATCCAAATACGACTCTCCATGCGGGTATCGATATTTGAACTTATCCTGATCCCGCCAGGCGAACTCCTGCGGGAAGCGCTCTTGGATCTCTTCGTAAGTTAGGCCTTCACAAATACCCTGAAAGGTTGATCCGCCACAGAACAAAAAAGAAAAACAAGAAAAATGTTCAATTAAAAAAAAAAAATTTCCCGTTTCACCTAACAAGTATTAGTGCGAAAGCATTTTAATTTTTATTCAATAGTCGATAAGTAATACTAACAAAAAAAAAAAAAACGTTGTGCAAACAAGAAAAAAAATGAAAAAAAAATTATATAGAAACAAACAAGAAAATGAATAGAAATGTGGAAAGAAATTTGTTATACTGTAATTTTCATGTTTTCTCTTTACTTTTACATACGTTAATTGTACGAGTCGAATGCAATTGCAAAAAAATTCATTGATAAAAAATCATTTTTTTTTCATTTTTGATAAAATTACGATTGCGTACAGCATTGATTTCGTTCAAATCGTTTACAGACGTTTTGGGTCCGGGAATATCCTTCACCGTTTGATGAGTGCGCCGAAACTCGGATGTCCAAATCTGAAAGAACCGAAAAGAAATACGAAAAATTGTAATTGCTTGGATGGGCATTTTTTCGTTGTTGAATTTTTTATTGAATTTACCAATTTTGGTCCGGGTAAATTGTCAGGATTTTCGAGGAATAGACGAGTCAGACGTTCGGCATATTTTCTTCCACGTGATGATAAGTCAGAATCTCCTCCAATTCGCCCAAGGATGTTAAATTCCGATTCGCCGTGCTGTAATGGGCAATTTTTTTTGTGGATTAATGTTGATGGAAATTGCAAATTTGTAGGAAATTTTCTATCAAAAATTTACTAGAAATTTTCTATTAAAAATTTACTGGAAATTTTCTATTTAAATTTACTAGAAATTTTCTATTAAAAATTTACTGGAAACTTTCTATTAAAAATTTACTGGAAATTTTCTATTAAAAATTTACTGGAAATTTTCTATTAAAAATTTACTGGAAATTTCTATTGAAAATTTACTGGAAATTTTCTATTAAAAATTTACTGGAAATTTTCTATTAAAAATTCACTAGAAATTTTCTATTAAAAATTTACTAGAAATTTTCTATTAAAAATTTACTACAAATTTTCTATTAAAAATTTACTACAAATTTTCTATTAAAAATTTACTAGAAATTTTTTATTAAAAATTTACTAGAAATTTTTTATTAAAAATTTACTAGAAATTTTCTATTAAAAATTTACTAGAAATTTTCTATTGAAAATTTACTGGAAATTTTCTATTGAAAATTTACTGGAAATTTTCTATTGAAAATTTACTGGAAATTTTCTATTGAAAATTTACTGGAAATTTTCTATTGAAAATTTACTGGAAATTTTCTATTGAAAATTTACTGGAAATTTTCTATTGAAAATTTACTGGAAATTTTCTATTGAAAATTTACTGGAAATTTTCTATTGAAAATTTACTGGAAATTTTCTATTGAAAATTTACTGGAAATTTTCTATTGAAAATTTACTGGAAATTTTCTATTGAAAATTTACTGGAAATTTTCTATTGAAAATTTACTGGAAATTTTCTATTGAAAATTTACTGGAAATTTTCTATTGAAAATTTACTGGAAATTTTCTATTAAAAATTTACTGGAAATTTTCTATTAAAAATTTACTGGAAATTTTCTATTAAAAATTTACTGGAAATTTTCTATTAAAAATTTACTGGAAATTTTCTATTAAAAATTTACTGGAAATTTTCTATTAAAAATTTACTGGAAATTTTCTATTAAAAATTTACTGGAAATTTTCTATTTAAAATTTACTGGAAATTTTCTATTAAAAATTTACTGGAAATTTTCTATTAAAAATTTACTGGAAATTTTCTATTGCAAATTTACTAGAAATTTTCTATTAAAAATTTACTGGAAATTTTCTATTAAAAATTTACTGGAAATTTTCTATTAAAAATTTACTGGAAATTTTCTATTAAAAATTTACTGGAAATTTTCTATTGAAAATATACTGGAAATTTTCTATTAAAAATTTACTGGAAATTTTCTATTAAAAATTTACTGGAAATTTTCTATTGAAAATTTACTGGAAATTTGCTATTTACTGGAAATTTGCTATTAAAAATTTACTGGAAATTTGCTATTAAAAATTTACTGGAAATTTTCTATTAAAAATTTACTGGAAATTTTCTATTGCAAATTTACTAGAAATTTTCTATTAAAAATTTACTGGAAATTTTCTATTGAAAATTTACTGGAAATTTTCTATTGAAAATTTACTGGAAATTTTCTATTGAAAATTTACTGGAAATTTTCTATTGAAAATTTACTGGAAATTTTCTATTGAAAATTTACTGGAAATTTTCTATTGAAAATTTACTGGAAATTTTCTATTGAAAATTTACTGGAAATTTTCTATTGAAAATTTACTGGAAATTTTCTATTAAAAATTTACTGGAAATTTTCTATTAAAAATTTACTGGAAATTTTCTATTAAAAATTTACTGGAAATTTTCTATTAAAAATTTACTGGAAATTTTCTATTAAAAATTTACTGGAAATTTTCTATTAAAAATTTACTGGAAATTTTCTATTTAAAATTTACTGGAAATTTTCTATTAAAAATTTACTGGAAATTTTCTATTAAAAATTTACTGGAAATTTTCTATTGCAAATTTACTAGAAATTTTCTATTAAAAATTTACTGGAAATTTTCTATTAAAAATTTACTGGAAATTTTCTATTAAAAATTTACTGGAAATTTTCTATTGAAAATATACTGGAAATTTTCTATTAAAAATTTACTGGAAATTTTCTATTAAAAATTTACTGGAAATTTTCTATTGAAAATTTACTGGAAATTTGCTATTGAAAATTTACTGGAAATTTGCTATTAAAAATTTACTGGAAATTTGCTATTAAAAATTTACTGGAAATTTTCTATTAAAAATTTACTGGAAATTTTCTATTGCAAATTTACTAGAAATTTTCTATTAAAAATTTACTGGAAATTTTCTATTAAAAATTTACTGGAATTTTTCTATTAAAAATTTACTGGAAATTTTCTATTGAAAATTTACTGGAAATTTTCTATTGAAAATTTACTGGAAATTTTCTATTGAAAATTTACTGGAAATTTTCTATTGAAAATTTACTGGAAATTTTCTATTGAAAATTTACTGGAAATTTTCTATTGAAAATTTGCTGGAAATTTTCTATTAAAAATTTACTAGAAATTTTCTATTTAAATTTACTAGAAATTTTCTATTAAAAATTTACTAGAAATTTTCTATTGAAAATTTACTGGAAATTTTTTATTAAAAATTTACTGGAAATTTTCTATTAAAAATTTACTGGAAATTTTCTATTGAAAATATACTGGAAATTTTCTATTAAAAATTTACTGGAAATTTTCTATTAAAAATTTACTGGAAATTTTCTATTGAAAATTTACTGGAAATTTGCTATTTACTGGAAATTTGCTATTAAAAATTTACTGGAAATTTGCTATTAAAAATTTACTGGAAATTTTCTATTGAAAATTTACTGGAAATTTTCTATTGAAAATTTACTGGAAATTTTCTATTGAAAATTTACTGGAAATTTTCTATTAAAAATTTACTAGAAATTTTCTATTTAAATTTACTAGAAATTTTCTATTAAAAATTTACTAGAAATTTTCTATTGAAAATTTACTGGAAATTTTTTATTAAAAATTTACTGGAAATTTTCTATTAAAAATTTACTGGAAATTTTCTATTAAAAATTTACTGGAAATTTCTATTGAAAATTTATTGGTTATTTTCTATTGAAAATTTACTGGAAATTTTCTATTGAAAATTTACTGGAAATTTTCTATTGAAAATTTACTGGAAATTTTCTATTGAAAATTTACTGGAAATTTTCTATTGAAAATTTACTGGAAATTTTCTATTGAAAATTTACTGGAAATTTTCTATTGAAAATTTACTGGAAATTTTCTATTGAAAATTTACTGGAAATTTTTACAGAAAGTTCGGTAGTAGTTTTTACAGCAAATTTGCTATAAACAGTAAATCTTTAACAAAATTTAATTCCACATTTTTAATCTTAAACTTTTTCTCATAAATTTTAATTTTCGATTTTTATAAATATTTGTTTTTTTTTAAAATTATAGCAATATTCAACTTACTCGACTAACGTAGAACACCTGATCGTGTATAACTGGATGCGAAAGTACACCCAGAATTGCTGTTTGAAGGGCGCCTCGGACACCACGTGCTGTAACCGAGTGTGAAAATATATCTTCCGAATTGTTTACAGTGATTAAGGGACTCTCAATGGCAGTACAGGGTTCATATTTGGAAGAGCACTGTTGTAGCTGCAGTAAAAATTAAAAAAAAACAACAAAACAAATGAAAACAAATTCAACAAAGTTTGAATCTGATCTCAATTTTTACCTTGTCTTTAAACACCGTCACCCAGTCGATGTTATTGTCGATTTTCTTATAAAATCTCACCATTTCCTTAATATTACTATTGACACTTTTTTCATCACAGTCAAATTCCACAAGTAAGTGGTGATAAATGCGATCACTACAAAATGCAGCAACAAATTGACGCGATTGACGCGTTAAATGCATTCCGTCAATAATCTGCGAATGTTCATTTTATATTTTTACAATTTAATCTATTTAAAAGGTTGGCTAGCTCGAAACACAAAAGAAAAATCTAATTAGACACTTACAGCTATAAAATTTCCATCGCGAAACCAATTTGTTATTGTGGTCAATGTTTCTTCATTAGCGTCACCATCAACTGCGAAAACTTAAAATAAAAAAAAAATTGCATTTAAAAGGCAAAAAGGTAAGAAAAGCAACGAGCAAAAATTGGTGTGCAAAATGGAGGATAATGGCGACCCCTGCGGTATTCCATATCGGTTATAAGAAAAAGTGGGTAATAAGGGCGTTGGAAATTTTCCAACAGAAATGTGGATGGTTAAAAAATCCCTTAATCGGCATTATGATTATTTGAAATTTTCAATTATTTTTACATTCAACAAAATTCTTTAACACTCAAAATCTATGCGAGACAACAGCCACTAAATTTTGGTATAAAAAATTTAATCAGAGTTCAATTTTTGAGATTTTGCATTTTTTAACTGTCATGTAAGAATTGGCAATTGTCACCCCTAATCGTCATTATTATTATTAGGAATTTTTTTATTTTTTTTTTTTATTATTCATTACGTTTCACATTTCTATCCGCGACAAAAACCAACAATTTTGGTATAAAATTTATTTCGAACTCTGTTCTTTAAGATTCAAAAATTTTTACCTTTTGAAATTGTCATGGAGCAGAGATGAATTTGATTAGGCGGTGGTGTGGGTGGTAAAAAAAACCTTTAATGGGTATTATTCGACCACAACCAATAATTTTGGTATAAAATTTATTCCGTATTCTATTTTTTAAGATTCAATAGTGTCTACCTTTTGAAATTGTCACCGAGGAGAGGTGAATTTAATTATGCGGTAGTGTGGGTGGTAAAAAAACCTTCAACGGGCATTATTCGGCCACAACCAACAATTTTGGTATAAAATTTATTCCGTATTCCATTTTACAAGATTCAAGAATGTCTACCTTTTGAAATTATCACCGAGGAGAGGTGAATTTAATTATGCGGTTATGTGGGTAGTAAAAAAAACCTTTAATGGGCATTATTCGACCACAACCAACAATTTTGGTATAACATTTTTTTCGAACTCTATTTTTTCAGATTATAATAATTTTTGCCTTTTGAAATTATCACCGAGGAGAGGTGAATTTAATTATGCAGTAGTGTTTGGGTGATAAAAAACCTTCAACGGGCATTATTCGACCACAACTAACAATTTTGGTATAAAATTTTTTTTCGAACTCTGTTCTTTAAGTTTCGAAAATTTTTCCCTTTTGAAATTGTCGCCGAGGAGAGGTGAATTTGATTAGGCAGTGGTGTACGTGGTAAAAAAAAACCTTTAACGAGCAGACATTGTTAACCAAAATTCGTTAAGATTAACAATCTATCCGAGACAACAACCAACACTTTTGGTATAAAATTTGTTTTGAACTTTATTTTTTCAGATTAAAAAAATTGTTGCCTTTTGAAATTGGTTAGGAACTGCGTTGGGTAGAAAACAAAACCCTCAAGTGGCATTATTTAAAATTATTTGTTTTTTTTAAATAATAAAAACAATTTGCTAGACGTCACATCAATTTTCCTATATAAAATTTCTTCGTATTCCATTTTTAGACCTTTTGAAATGATCACCGAGCAAAGCTGAATTTCATTAGACAACAGTGTTTTTATTCGATATTTTCATTTTTTTTTAAAAATAAAACAAATAAAATTTA
Source organism: Atherix ibis (assembly GCA_958298945.1). Taxonomy (NCBI): domain Eukaryota; kingdom Metazoa; phylum Arthropoda; class Insecta; order Diptera; family Athericidae; genus Atherix; species Atherix ibis. The sequence continues at coordinate 82,743,846 of OY282609.1, forward strand.
TTGAAAATCAATAATAGAAAAAAAAACCATAAATTCATATTAATCTAAAGAGTTTTTAAAAAAGAAAAAAAAAGAGAAAACTCTCTGAGGGGGCACCCGGGTTTGAACCGGGGACCTCTCGATCTGCAGTCGAATGCTCTACCACTGAGCTATACCCCCATCGTGATTGAATTATACCAGTTATCAGGTTTTATTCGTTGTCCAAAGAAAATTCAATATAGAAAATTCCATATTCGCTCTAACAAAAAGTCAGCTCTGATAATAAATTGTCTTTTGATAATGTGAACAATGGAATGATAAAAAAAAAGAAGAAAGAAATTCTATTCAAAACTGTTATCATTTAGAAATATTTTCGAATATAATATGGAAAAGAATAGTTACGATATATAGAAGGGGGTATAGCTCAGTGGTAGAGCATTCGACTGCAGATCGAGAGGTCCCCGGTTCAAACCCGGGTGCCCCCTAAAATAACCTCAAATAAAAAAGAGGGTTGTGCACGACTAATTCTTTTTTGTTGTTGTTGAAGAGAGCAAGCAAATTCACTCACCTTTAGCCAATTCACCTTTCCAGTGTAAATGTCTAGCAATTTTGTGTGCCGCAAACGATTTACCACGGCATGGCAGGCCTACGATGGTAACCACTAAAGGGGCACGTAATGCACATGGAAGTTCGGCTGGATGGAGTGGTAGCAACAAGCTTGTTGTGCCATTATCTGTAAATAAACAAAAACAAAAATAAAAATAAATCAATAAAAATAAATTGTTAAGAAAATAATAATCACAATCAAGAGTAATACAGATTTTGTTGGTTTTTTGTCAATTTCATCGAATAGTTTTGTCAAATTGAAGGTCGAATTTTTAGAGGTCATTATCAGACCAAAATAAGTATTGTCATTTGTTATGAACAGAATAGGAAGAATGGTCGCAATTGATGATGAAGGAAGATTATGATTTATTTAAACAATTTCTATTAATTCTTATTTATTTCCATTCTACACCATATATCGTTACTATCCGAATTTACCATAATTTCTCAATAAATTAGATGAAAAGTAAATAATAAATAGAAAAAAAAGAGTAAATAAACAATATTCATAATACCTTCGTTTCCGAATAGGCAATTTTTAATGGCGTGCATCCTTTTTGCTTTTTGGTTTTGTTTTTAAATTTTTTTTTTTTTAAGGAACAACTTTTATACTCTTATTAATTTTGGTATTTTTTTTTGTATCACTTTAAATTTTATTTCCTCATTTTTTCACTAACACATTTTTTTTTTTTTTTTGTATTTTTTCAAATCGAATTTATTTTTACCGGTAATTATTACTTATCACCGTTAAATAATATTATTATTATTTGCAATCATTTCAATCACAATCGAAATAATGTTGAATTTCTATTTTTTTTTCATGTTTTCATCAAAATCTCCTCCCAAAATTGTTTATATACGAAAAAAGAACAGAATAGAACCGCCGACCAATATCATGCCATGGTGTTGGCCAACTTTTTGCAAACTGACTGATTATGAATTGTGAAATATTCGTCTTATAAGAAATTTGTTTTATAAAAATTTAAGAACGTGACATACACCAAAGAAGATAAAAAAAGAAGAATAAAAAAGGCCAACTTGATCGGTTCAATCGGGTGTGTGAGAATTTGTCAACAAATATGAAGTCAGTAGTGGGTTTTTGGATTGTGAACTAAAAATACTTCGTAAATATTAGCAGTTTCGATAGTTTCAGTTCGATACGGATCGGGTTTTGGTTTGTTCCTTTTTTTCCTTTTTTGCCTGGTTCCACCGATTGGTGGAAGGGAAAATTATATTTGCTCAAATATGAACAATAACAACACCAATACCAACATCAACACCAAAAACACTAAGAATAATAATAATAATAATAATAAAAAGAAATTTTCAGAAAAGGAATCGCACAAAACACTTGACAACGGCACTGATGATGATAATAGTAGGCAACTGATTATAGTAAGAACAAGGGGGCTTGTGCCGAAGTAAACAAAACTCCTTCAACAGCAGTGGTAGATGTTGTGACGCACACCATTCATAAACAGTGCAAAAATCCCAAACGCACAGCGCACTTATGTAAACATTTTTCGAATTCCTTAAAAATGGTCTCCTCCAGAAAGGATGGAGTCACTTTCTTTGTGTACACACACACACACACACACACACAGAGGGTCGAAAACATCACCATCAACTGTCCATTTTAGTGATGCACATACGAAGAAGATCCGCACTCGAATACTGACCCAACAATCCGAACAGAGCACCCGTTACGGTACGATTTGTACGCGTCTGTCGGAGCGGGCACATCCATAACTGCCGCCTTTTCGGTGCCACTCACTGGCCTGGCCTTATTGCCATCAAAACCGGAGAGGAGAAAGTTTGTGTATTTCCGTGATTTTCCGATTTACGAACTTTTCGAGTTTGCGCGGAAATTTTCCCAAAACAACCAAAACACAACCACAACTGGACCAACACGAAATGGAAACGGGGAAAAATAAAATAAATCAAAAATATCGAAACAAATAAAAATTTGATGATTTTCTTTTTTTTCTTAAATAAATTTCATTCACTCTCATTTTTTCCCATTAAAACGAACCGAACTGATTGGCGGTGGCATTTTTCTTCCTACCAAAGTCCAAAAATGCCAATTAATTCTTAAGCTCTCTGGACGGACTATTAATAAATCGAACTGAACCGAACTGAATTGTGAACATTTTTTATTTTTGTCTATTCCAGTCCAGGTGGGAAGAGGAACGCTTTTTGCCAAGAACCTATCCCAATCGGATAAGGAAAAACACTTCACTACGCGAAACCTTTTAACGCCATCTCTGCCCTGCACTGTCCTTCCTCTCTGTCATAAAGAAAAAGAAAAATTAAAACCAATTTCCCCTCACACTTTTCCCCCTCCTCACACAGACTTCTATCGTAATATTCCCCACTCCACGATTTACCAAAAAAAAAACTAAATATTAAATGGTGAGCTTTTTTGGTAAAAAGCTCTTCTTCGCGTACTGTTTGCAGCTTTTTCTGCATGTTCACATTCAACATGGTGGCTTTGAAAATAAGGGGAATTGCATGACCGTTTCTGGCACTTTAATTTCTTTGCAAACACATGCCACCCATTAAAGGCTGCCCTCTGGCACGGTGCCCATACGAACCCCTCGTCCGACCATTCACATTCGCATTTGCATTTGCATTCGAAACTGAGTCTTTTTGCGTTGTAAAAATGAAAGTGAAAGTTCCGAAGCTGTTGACGTTTGCCCGCCATCATGGCCAGCCAACAGTGGCAGCACCAAAAAAGCATGCATGCACGTTGCCGCTCGAATTCAATTCACATTCGTACACACACAAAAAAAAAAGTTTCCATTTCATTTTAAAATGTTTTTATTTTTTTATTTTTTTGTTGTTTCTGCTTCGATATATTTTTTGTAAAAAATTTTATTAATTTTTTTATTGTTGCAATTTTCGTTTGTATTTCGTTTTTGTTGTCATAAAGAGACCAAAAAATAAAAATAATAAAAAAAAAACCACTCCAACCTGAGGGATGAATTATTGTGAATATTTTCTTTTTTTCTTCATATTATTTGCTTTTTCGATCATTTTTCTTTTTAATTTAAAAATGCATTTCGATAATTTTACATTTTTTCGCGATTATTTTGAATTTATATTCTTTGCGTTAATTTAGATCTGAAGAAGTGTGTATCGCGTCTTCTTTATGCTGTGTTTTTAATTTTTAAGAGATAATGAAAAGAAATTTTTCAACTTCTTAATTTAGAATCAATTAAAATTTATAAGTTTTAAAATGAAAATTAGTTATACTTTCAATACGGAAAAATGTAAATTTTGATATAATAATTTTAACTGTAAGAGTTTTTACTGTAGAATTTTTTTTCTAGAAGATTTTTACACGTGAAAGTTTTTATTGAAAGCATTTTTGATGGAATAATTTTTACTCAATGAATTTTAACTGCAAGAATTGTTACTACAAGAAATTTAACTTATTGAATTTTAACTGAAAGAATTTTTACTACAAGAAATTTAACTTAATGAATTTTAACTGCAAGAATTTTTACTACCAGAAATTTAACTTAATAAATTTTAACTGAAACAATTTTAACTGCGAGAATTTTTACTACCAGAAATTTATCTTAATGAATTTTAACTGAAAGAATTTTTACTGCAAGAACTTTTACTACAAGAAATTTAACTTAATGATTTTAACTGCAATAATTTTTACTGTAAGCATTTTTTCTACCAGAAATTTTACTAAATGAATTTTAACTGCAAGAATTTTTACTGCAATAACTTTTACGACAAGAAATTTAACTTAATGAATTTTAACTGAAGGAATTGTTACTGTAAGCATTTTTTCTTGTAGAAACTTTACTTAATGAATTTTAACTGCAAGAATTGTTTTCTGTCAGAAATTTAACTTAATGAATTTTAACTACAAGAATTTTTTTTTGGGAATTTAATTTTTGCTTAAAATAAATTAAGGTAAATTTTTGATTATAAGAATTTTGAATAATTTTCTTACTTTTTTTTAGGATTTTTGTTAAAACTTACTTTTTGTTGTTGAAAAAATTCCTTTTTTTTGGGGGGAGAAACTTTTTTGTTTATTTTTATTTATTTTTTGTTAGAAAAAAAAAACTAGTTTTTTGTTGGAAAAATAATATCTTTCGTGGCCAGTAAAACTGCTACTCTAGAAGTCAGCCAGTGGTTTTTAAACGTTTTCCTCTTTCAAGAAGAAATTATAATTTTTATTGATTTTTTTTATCATAATTTGATAAAAGCAGAATAACAAAATAATTATTGAAAAATAAACTTTTCTATTTTTTTTGTTAAGAAAAGTAATTTTTTTAAATTTTTTCTTTGTGTTTTTAGATTTAAAAAAAACCAGTTTTTTTTATATTATTTTATGGGTTGTCTCATAGAAAATTGAATTTTGTTTATTAAACCTTTTTGCAAAATCTTTCTTTTTTTTGGAGTCAGTGACTCTTAAACTACTATTGGAGGCAGTGGTTCTCAAACGTTTTCTATTTTCATCAAAAGTAATTGAAATTTTCAATTATTTTCTAATTTCGTTTTTTTCTTTATTAAGTTTATTAAAATTATTATTGTAAATGAACATGATTACTAAAATGAGATAATTAATAAACCGAAAATTATTGCAGAATAAAAAAATGTTTATTTTTCTAAATTGGGTTTTTATGTAAAATGGATTTTTATGCTCTTTTCCAAAAAGACTGATAACAAAACTATGACTTTTTACTTACTCAAATCAAATCATTTTTTATAAGATTTGAAAAATGTTTTTAATCGAATTCAAAACAAAAAAACCAAGAATTTTATTAATAAAACAGTTATTTTCGAGTTAGGAATGGAGTTTATTTTGCGATTTGATGACATAAATTTTCGTATTTATTGATAATTTTTTTTATATTCTGATTAGAAAATCGAATATTTATTATAATTATTATTTTGAATATTAAGTTTTGTTTTTTATTTTTTTATTTTTGATTAGAAAGTGTAATATTTTATAATAAAAAAGAAAATTCTCTAGATAAGAATAATCAGCAGTTTTTGTTGTTTTATTTTGTTGGTATCTGAAAAGGGAGTAGAAAAAAATGTAAAAGAATTTATGCTCTTATATAAAAAATTATCATAAAATTCCGAAAGTTTTATGTTTTTTTTCGGGACAGGCGGAGGGGAGGAAGCTATCAATTTTGAAAATAGTCACTAACGGATTTATTTATTCACCAATTTTTTTTATGCTCAAAAACTTTATACTTATCAGTCGCAGAGATAATAATAATAAAAAAAATATAGTTTCAAATGCGTTCAAGAATCTCAACTTGAATAAATAATTTACTGGGCAAATAGAATTTGTAAAATATTCACTCAGAATTGATTTCAATAATCGCCAAAATTATTAATTCAATGATCAAATTTTTTAATATAGCAAAGATATAAATAAATTTATTAAATTGTTATTAGAAATAATTTAATAACGTTTAGATTTGGGGTTGTTGAGATCTTTATATTCTGAAGAAGTGTATCTTGCCTCTTCTTTATAGTGTGCTTTTTATTTTTTGTTAATTTTTAAGAGATTATTTATAGAAATTTTTTAACTTTTTAATTGGAACCAATTAAAATTTATTAGTTTTAAAACGAAAATTAGTTGTGCTTTTAATAAGGGGAAAATTTCAGTTTAGATATAATAATTTTAAATAAAATTTTTTACAGTTTTTACTGTAGAAATTTTTTACTGGAAGAATTTTTATTAAAAAAAAATTAAACTTAATGTATTTTTATTGTAAGAGTCTTTACTGCAAGAAATCCAAGTTAATGAATTTTTACTGTAAGAATTTTTAATGTCAGAAGTTCAACTGCAAGAATTTTTACTGTAAGAATTGTTTTCTGCCAGAAATTGCATTTAATAAATTTTTACTGTAAGAATTTTTACTGACAGAAGTTTAACTTAATAAATTTTTACTGTAAGAATTTTTATTGCCAGAAATACAACTTAATGAATTTTAATTGCAAGAAGTTTTACTGTAAGAATTTTTACTGACAGAAATTTAACTTAATGAATTTTTACTGTAAGAACTTTTACTGCTAGAAATTTAACTGCAAGAATTTTTACTGTAAGAAATACAACTTAATGAATTTTAACTGCAAGAGTTTTTACTGTAGACATTTTTTACTAGAAGAATTTTTAACGTGAAAGTTTTTACTAAAAGCATTTTTGATGGAATCATTTTTACTCAAAAAGTTTTTACTAAAAAAAATTAAACTGAAAGAATTTTAACTGCCAGAAATCCAGCTTAATGAATTTTAACTGAAAGAATTTTTACTGTAAGAATTTTTACTAGAAAAAATTTAACTTAATGAATTTTAACTACAAGAATTATTACTACCAGAAATTTAACCTAATGAATTTTAACTGAAAGAATTTTTACTACAAGAAATTTAACTTAATGAATTTTAACTGCAAGAATTTTTACTGTAAGAATTTTTTCTGGCAGAAATTTAACTTAATGAATTTTAACTGAAAGAATTTTAACTGCAAGAATTTTTAATACCAGAAATTTAACTGAAACAATTTTAACTGTGAGAATTTTTACTACAAGAAATTCAACTAAATGAATTTTAACTGAAAAAATTTTTACTGACAGAATTTTTATTGAAAGAATGTTTAATGAAATAATTTTTACTGTAAGAATTTTTAGTGCCACAAAACCAGCTTAATGAATATTAACTGAAAGAATTTTAACCGGAAACACTTTTATCGGTTAAAATTCTTTCAGTTAAAATTCATTAAGTTAAAATTCTTATAGTACAAATTAACTGTACGAATTTTTACTGGAGAAATTTTTGATGACAGAATTTTTACTGAAAGACTTTTAACTGAAAGTATTTTTACTGAAAGTAGTTATACTAAAACTATTTTTACTGAAAGTAATTTTACTGAGATTATTTTTAGTGAAAAAATTTTTGCTGCAAGAATTTTTGATGAAAGAATTTTTTATGAAAGTATTTTTACTGAGAGAATTTTTAATGAGATCATTTTTAGTGAAAGAATTTTTGCTGAAACCATTTTAATAGGAAGAAATTTTTGGCGAACAAATTTTTACTGAAGGTATTTTGATCGAAAGAAATTTTACTGTAGACAATTTTGATGAAAACTGCAGAAATTCTTTACTGTATGTATTGTTACCCAAAGAATAATGTCGTTAGCGTACTGGCCTACCATCCAAGTGATCGTGGATTCGAATCCCACCGGAGGCATGATCCTCCGCTAATTCACAAAAAATCCCTTTTCCTTTATCGCCAAATGGCTTTTATTGTCGTGGAGCTCAGAATATACATTTCAATAATAATGAAATGATCACAAACAAATAAAAACTGTATTCAATTTTTTTTTACATAAGAAAATAACTATTAATTAGTGTACTTGGCGTGTTATATCATATCATATCGAATTAGATGGCAGTAAATATTATAAATAAAACCAAAAACGTTAACCCAACGAATTGACAAACAAGAAAATTTATAATAAAATTTTTGAAATCCACAAAAAAAAATGAGGAAAAACAATCACTTCCCCAGCAATAATTGAAGACAAAACCAATTTGGAGAAAAACCCCTTCCAACATGACAAGATCGACAGTCTAACCTGAACCTGACAACTTCCACTTCCACCTTCCACCTTCAGACCTTAACTAAATTAGTTAAAACGTTGGTGATTTGTATTCAAAAATGGAGTGTGCGTTTTTTTGTTATTTCTTAGCGAAGGGGAGTCCAATATAAATTGTGCTTTTAAGGGGAATCGGGCACTACCTTAAAATGAAGCCTACCAAAGCGCCTACAATGTGCACTTCTCCTAAAATTAATTTCTCCACTGTTCGAGATAAATTTTGTTTGTTGTAATTTTTTTAAAAAAATTATTCAAGTTGGAAGGTTTTACACCAACGACAGCTTAAGTTGAAGTCTGACAAAGCCCAAACTGAAGTGGTTCGGATTGAATTGATCGTAACTCAAGTCTAAAGTGACTGAAGTGGAGATTTATTCCAAGCCCCAATGTAACCGAGGTTAAATAAAATCTCAACCAAAGATAGCTTATGCTGACGAGGTGCTTTTGACTGAAGTCACATTGGTTCGGTTGCCCAGATTAGTAAGCTATCGTCGTTTCCATTGTGAGGCCTTCTGACTAGTACGGAATAAACTTCTTCAGTTACACTTGCTACGATCGTTGGCCAGTTAGTTAGTTGTACGAGATTCGTCAAGCAATTGAGAAGTGAACAAAAGAAGTGATTTCTTTCAGTTAAAAAATAAAAAAAAATCATCATTTTTGCACGCATCAATCGATCAAATCTTATCCGGTACACAAAAAAGTCTTTTTATTCAGAAAAAAAAACAACCAAACCAAAAATAAATATTCAAATATCGAACAAAAAAGGAATAATAATAAAAATCAAAGAAAATCAATCAGAATTTAAATAAAATAGAGTAAAATGAAATAGTTTTTTTTTTTTTCTTAAAAATTGCAACGCTTTTTATTTTCGAATAAAATCGCAAATTTTTAACGCGCTATTTAACATTTTTATCGAGAAAAAAAAGAAGAAGAACAAGAAAAGAAGAGAGAATAATTATAAGAAGAAGAAGATAAGAAGGCACAGAACCACAAAGCTTTAGGAAGGACAGAAGAACAAAAAAAAAACGTGCCCAAGATTCAGTTCACCACGAATTAATACGGATCAGTTCAGTTTAGTTTGCAATAATTTTTTTAAAAAGTGTTTAATTTTTTTTCCTAGAGTGAAATTTTTTATTTTTTTTTTTATTTTAGTGTACAAATATTTACAGCTCTATTGATCTAGAATTGAAATAATATTTTAATCAAAAAAATTTAGATAAAAATAAAATAAAGAAAAGCACGTAAAATTAATTGAAGACAATTTTTTCCCATCGGAAAATTTGCCTTCTTTTGGGCAAAGAAAGCATTAAAAAAATTTACCGTACAAAAAATATTAAAAAAATATAAAAAATTTGCCTTCTTTTCATTTTTTTTAGTTTAGTTTAGTTTTTTTTTTGGTATAAAAATGTACTTATTTGGTCTAAAGTTGAAATGAGCACGTTTGTTTGGTATAAAAAAGTATTCACAAACAACTGACTTTGAACGATTTTAGTTATTTTTTTTTTTGTTTTTAACTCTTTTTTTTAGTCTGTTCTTTTTCTATAAAAAATTTTTTTTATCATAATTTTTTAGGAAAATTTTCATATTTTTAAATAAAAAAATAAAAAATACCAAAACAAAATTGAAATAATTTTGGGAACTTTTTTTTTTAATTTTATTTTTAATTTTTTTATAAAAAGTTTTTTTTGAAAAAATAATTTTATTTTAAGCGTTTTTTCTTATTGTTTTTTTTTCTTTCTTTTAAATAAGTTTTTTGTGTAAATTTTTAATTAAGAGTAAATATTTTTTTTATTAAAAAAGGAAAAATAAATATTATTTTTGGGGGATTTTCTTTTGTTAAACATTTTTTCAAGTGATCCCCCCCCCCCTTTTTTTTATTGTAACAAAAACCCTTTTAAAAAAAAAAAGTATAAAAACAACAAAAAAGTAAGCAATTTGTTTCGAGGTTTTTTTTAGCAATTTTTCAATTTGTTTCAAAGTTTTCAATTTTTTTTGAAAATATTTATAATAATTTTTTTTCCTATATTTCTAATAATTTTAATAAATTTTTTATGTTTTTTTTTCAAGTACAGCTTTTTAAAAAGAAAATTGAAGAGAAATAGTTTTTTTTATTTCAAATAAAAACAAAATAGAAGAAAAAAATTCCTTAAAAGAAAAAAGTTTTCCAAAAAAAAAAATTCAAAAAAAAACTAAACAAAACGAAAAAATTATTTAAAAAAAAAACTTTAAAAATAATAATTTTTTTTAAAAAAAATATCCCAAAAAATAGGGTAGTTTATTGAATAAAAAAAGAATGAACAAAATAGGCAAAATTTAACATTAAAAATAAAACTGCAATAAAAAATTTGTGTTCTTTGAAGTGATTTGCAGAAAAAATTCTTATACAAAAACTATTATTTTTTTTTAAGTTCTTTACAAAAATAAAAATAATAAAAAATAAAGTTTTTACAAAAATAAATTAAAAAAATTGAAAGGAAAAATATTAAAACTTCCCAAAAAGTTAAATAAAAGCAAGGGAAAAAAAATAAGGAATTTTACAAAAAACAGCAACGAGGATTTTCTCAAAAGGTAAATACGAACTTTTTGCTTTTAAAGTTAAAAAATTGTAATATTTGCTAAAATTTCTTTCTTGGTTTTTTTTTTGATTTGTGGGTAATTTTTTTTTATAAAAATTTCCAACTAAATTTTAAGTGATTTTATTTGTTTGTTGAACTTTGAATGAATTTTTGTGCGTCTTTTTTTAATGGGCAAACAGTAAAAAATTAATTCTAATTTTTAATATTTTTGATGGGCTAATAGTATCAACAAATTGAATTTTTATGGGACATGAAATTATTCTGGGACATGAAATTATAGTCTGATAATAAAGTCTAAAAATTTCAGACTTTACTGTAAGTCCAAATTGGTACCGGAAAGTAGCATTTCCATGAGTTAACGTACTTAAGATGTTTGCTAGTTTCTATTTTTTTTATTATTATTGAAATTGATTAAAGTCAATCGCAACTGCGGAAATAAATGCTTTTATTTCTGGGATTAAGTTAAGAGAGATTCCTATCGTGTATGGTTCTAGGTAGTGTGTTTGTCCAGACTCTTTGGTACCGAACACAGACTCCAATGTTACCAAGCAAGACGATGGATGGTAAAAAGCAAACAAGCACCGATAATGCTCCAATGTTTTTATGAGTCTTCCATCATTTCCCCCACAGTAGCATTGGAACAATTTTTCTTCTTCTTCTATTGTATTTTTATTAGTCCCTCAGACGAACGAGAATCTCTTCTGGTCTTCTAGAACCTATGCTTTTTCCCGTTGACTTTTCAATTTTGTAAGATTTTTAGTTCATTGACACTAAAAAGTGTGTGCGTACGCACATAAAATGCCCCATAAACGATGGCAGAAAAATCATCTTTCCTTTTTCTTATTTATAATAAGATTTTCGAATTTTAAGAACTCTTAATTATTTTGTTGTTTTTTTAAATTAACAATTTTGTATATTTCAAGGAAATTTGGTTTTTTGCTTATGTCACAAAAGTTTAACTTTTCGTATTATTTAGTGTAATTTTTTAAAAATTTAATAAAAAATTTTTTGACAATTCTTTTGTTGAATTTTTTGAATTTTTTTCAATTTTGGTTTTTTTGAATTTGGAAAAATGTATTTTCTTTTATTGTGTTTTTTTTTGTTTTTTTTGTTGCTTTTTTTGTTTTAAAATTAAAATTTTGTTTTTAGATTTTAATTCTTTACAAATTTTTAACTTTTTGATTCATAAATTCTCGAATTGTAGCAATTTTGCGAAGTTTTTATTGCAAATTACTTTAATTTTTCTAATTTTTTTTAAAATTTTTATTCTTTTAATTTTGTAAATTTTTTCATTTAAATTTTGAGATTGCTTTAAATATTTTTTTTTTTATTTATTTTGCTATGAATTTTTTAGATTTAAAATTTTTTTTTACAAAATTATTTTTTTTTGATTTTTTTTTCTCATTTGAAATTTTTTATTTTTAAGTTTTTTTTTTACTTTTTTTTATTTTTTAGTTTTAAATCTCGAGAAATTCCATTTTTTTATTTTTAAATTTGAAATTTTGAAAATTTTTCTTTCAATTGTGAATTTTTATTTTTGGTTTAAAATTTTTTTGAAGGGTTAATTTTTTAAATTTTTAAATTTTTAATTCATAAATTTTGGGAATTTTTAAAGTTTTAACTTCAGAATTGTTCTATTTTAATGCTATCGCATGGTTGATTTAATTGCGTCCTCTCTGGATCCGAAAGAGCACTGTCCAAGGCGTGTTCGTAGATATATCATATGCTTTTGATTGAGTGTGACACCCTGGATTGCTCTGGAAACTCAAGAGCTTCATTCCCTCCACATATAATCTTATTTTAAAATCATATCTTTTCCAATGTCACTTCCAAATAGCTATTAACACAAGAAATTCTGAAATATACTCTATTACAGCTGGTGTCCCTCAAGGTAGTATTCTTGGTCCACTCCTATACAATATTTACACCTTCGATATCTCAAGTAATTCCAAAACTTTAACCGCTGCTATCTATGCGGACAATACCGATATTCTTGAATTCCATACCAATATCCAAATAGCCTCAAAATACCTGCAATGCCATAGGAAAAATCTCCAAGACTGGTTCTAAGAGGTGGAGAGTGAAGGTAAATAAGTTATTTACCTTTACCATCTGCAGAGGAGCCACCCATTTCTATATACCATCAAAGATAGATTAATTCTATCTGAAACTAAACCTAGATAAACGATATACTTGGAATCCTAATAAGAAATAAAAAAGACAAACTTAACAGACGCTATCGACTACCACTTAGACTACTAGACAATAGATCAAAATTGACATTAAAAAAAAAGCAAATTTTAAAACCGATCTGGACATACACATACGGTCTTGAACTCTGCGGTTCTACTAAGCCTTGCAATTCTTTTTTAATCTAATCTCTTTTATTCAAAATCCTCCGAAAAATTTCTGATGCTCCAACAAAGTTATTCGTTGTCACCAAAAGTTCCTTTCGGTTATAATTTATAAGGTTGCTCGTTATAAAAAGTTTTTTTGTTGCATATTGCTCGTTATAAAAAGTTTCATTACCAATTATCGTATCAAAATAGGAAAAATCTCCCCTGTTACTTTTCCCCCTAACACTCATCGGCGTTTAAAGAGAAACTGACCCAAAGATTACTTGACGCGTTAACATTTCTCGTTTTATGGGTGTTTACTCTTACATGTCCCTCGCCTTTTATTCATGTGTCTGTCTCGTCATAAAATCTACTTGTTACAAAGTTTTTTGAAATAGTAAATACCAAAAAAAAAAGATTAAAATATAATTTTTAAATTTGAATTTTTTAACTTTTTAAATTTTTTATCAGTTGTGAATTTTTTAAATTTTTTCCAATTTTTCTAATTAAAATTTTTGATTTTTTCAATTTTTCTAATTTAAGTTTTTGAATTTTTAAATTCTTGAATTTTTAATCATTTTAATTTTGCATTTTTGAATTTCGATATGGCAACAATATTACTGTTACTAGTTTTAACTTTTGGCTTTTTCTATTTGAAAAGTTTTAGTTTTATTAAAAAAATTTCTAAAATTTTAAATTTTGATATTTTTTAGAATTTTTAAAAATCTTTAAATTTTTGTTTGTTCTAATTGAAATTTTTTACTGAAATTTTGTAAATTTTTAACTTTATCAATTTGAAAATATCAAATGCCGGATTCTGCAAATTCAGTTAAAAAATTTCCATCGTAATAATTTCTACCGTGCCGTGCTGTCTGCTTAAGCTTTTTTCTTCCCCAACCACCACGGTCGTATGAGAATTCTTCCCAAAAAAAAACAACAAAACGCATTCATTCACAATCACTCAAAAAATGCCGACTTTTTAAGCTTATTAAATTAAACAATATGCCATGTCAGATAATTTATTATTATTTATGATGAATAGAATGATTGTTGAGTGTCAACAGCCGCGCAAAAATTATTTTTCAAACAAAAAAAAATAGCGTCACTTAATTTTTGTTGAAAATGATTTTTTTATTTAATTTTTTTTTTGTAGGGGTTTCTAAACTATTATGAAAATTATTCCAAGTACTTAACTTTTTTTGTTGTTGGATGATTTCATTTAATCGCCAATTATTCGGTTGGATTGAACTGACAAAATGTGACTTTTATATACAAAAAGAGAACATTTCTTAATGGTCGTCTGATGAGATTTCGATAAAAAAAAAGTAGTTTTATTTATAATGAAAAATTATTATTCTCAGAAATTACCCATTACACCTTCATTGCCGGATGTTGTTGTATCTGCGGGCATACATGATTTTCGATTGTTTTTATCGGACGTACAAAATCAGAATCAGAATCAGAATCAGAATCACCTTCAATCATCCCCAAACAACTGATCTGTCTTTTTTTTTTTATTTATGGATTTTTGGCATAATTAATCACTTTAACTGAATTGTGGGTGTTTCGGTTCGTTGTTGTTGGTTATATTATTTATTAAAGAAATAACGACTAAATTATTGCAAACTCATTTCTGGTGTAAATTAATATAATTTGTGACTTTCAGATTAATTTCTTCAAAGAGGATTCGGCTTATTTTTCTTCAAATTATCTATTTTCATATCATTTCTGATTATTATTCACATTTATTAGTGACCAGAACAGCTCATGGATAATTATTCATAAGTAATTTTCAATTAGAGAAAAATTTTCGTATTTTTTTTTTTAACTAATTTTTAAAAACTTTTTCCGAAAATTTTCCATTTAAAAAAAAATGTTTTCTTAAATTTTTTTTGAGCAATGCAAAATAAAAAAAGAGGCTGCCTTTAAAAGGGGATTTATGAACGAAATTGCACTAAAACCAATTTTATCTTTAGCAAACTATGTGAAAAATCTTTTAAAATTTTTTTTTAGTAAAGTTCAAGTCTTGAGAAAAATTCCTTTTTGACCCTTAAAAATCTTTTCCAAAGTAACCATTATCATCAGTAAATTTTCTAAAAAATTACTATAAAAACTTTTTGAGTAAAAATTTCCTACAAAAATATAATTTCAGAATGAAAATATTTCTGAAAAAAGTACTGCCAGTCAAAAGGGAATTTTTGAATAAAATTCCTTCAAATACTTATAATAATAAAAATCTAAATAAAAGGGACTTTTTTTTAAAAAAAAAGCGTGGTTGAGTCAAACTCAAGTCTTGAAAAAAATTCTTTAAGAAATATTGGCTAAAAAATCTTTTAAAAATACAGTCAGAAAAATTCCCAAAAAAATTTTCAGAGTAAAAATATTTCTGAAAAAAAGTACTGCCAGCCAAAAAAGAATTTTTGAAAAGAATTCCTTTAAATACTTATAATACTAAAAATCTAAATAAAAGGGAAATTCTTTAAAAAACCTTGTTGAGTAAAATTCTAGTCTTCCTAAAAAACCAATTAAAAAAAAAATTTTTTTCAGAACAAAAAAAATTTCATAAAAAACAAAATAAAAAAAAATTTCAAAAAAAAATATTTTCAGAACAAAAATTTTTGAAAAAAAGTACAGCCACATGAAAGGAATTTTTTGAATGAAATTCAATAGATTTTCAAATATTTTCTTTTCTTCCAAAAATAGAATTTTTTAGGTTTTGTTTTTCAGTTAAATTTAAAAAAAATGAATAACAGTTTATTCTTTTTTTTTTATTTTTGTTTATCTAAAAATTTGTTGGTAATAATTTTTTTGAAGAAAAATTATAAGATTTTTTTTGATCGTTTTTCAAAATTACTACTTTTTATTTTCATATTTTCTTTTACTCACTGAAAAGTGTTTTTTTTAAAGAACTTTTCATATTTACTTAAATATTTTTTCGTATTTTTTTTTGTGTGTACTTTTAGAAATTTAAAAGGTTTTTTTTTCGTAAAAAACAATTTAATTAGTTTTCAGTTTTTTTTTTGTTCTTAAAAAAATTCTTTTTGAAAATAAATGGAATTTGTTAAAAGCAATTTAAATGAATTTTCTCGCCCGTTCAAAGTAGTTTTTTTCCTCCATTTTCTTTTCTTTATTATTGAAATAGGAACTCTTAAACAAAACTCTTCAAAGTTCTTTGACGTTAGAATGACATTCACGCTTTTATGAATAAATTTAGTAATTTTTTTTTGGAAAAATATTTAAAACGAAAATAATTTATTTTTCCTATAAATATTTTCAATATTTTCTCTTAAATATGTCATAATTTTAAATAAATAATTTTTTTTAAACTAAAAATTCAAAGAAAAAAAAACTATTCACAATTTAATATTTGATAAAATCACGTTAGTTAAAGTAGGAAATTCCGTTGATAGCAAAATAGTTACACTTTCTTTGTTGAAAGTAATTAATTTCACTAATTGAACTATTTTCTGCTCATAAATAATAATGAATATTAGAAAAATATCGCTTAACAATTAGAAGAAAAAATAATTTAACATTAAACGAAGAATATTCAAAAAATTCTATTTATTCATAAGTATTGTTTGTGAACTCTTTTACTTTTAAATTGAGCTAAATATTTACAAAAAAAACAAACAATAATTTGTTGTAAAATATTAAAATTTCTAATAATAAAAACCCATTAACGAGACAGATAAGTTTTTAAGTACAATTTAAACTTTCTACTCCCCTCAGCATGCCGAGAAATGTAAATAAATTCACCGCACGCGCCAATGTGTTCACTTATTGTTAGTACACTGCCATCTGTGTTAATCAAACTCAAACGATACAAACACGGTTGTGTGTTCGTTCTCATTAACCAGAAAAATTAATTTTTTACATTTATTTTTGTATAGTTTTTTCTTTTTCTTTTTATTATGTAATAAAAATAATTTTTCGAAAATGTTCCATTTTTTAAATTTATTTTTATTTTACTTAAAAAATAAAAAAAAAAAAACTTGCCCATTTTTTCTTTAATTCTATTCTAAGTGAGTTTGAAGAATTTTAAAAATTCTCCTTGTACACAAATTCATAGTCTGCCTGTACTCGACTATGAGCCAAAGTAACAAGAGCTGTTTCGTATTGTATTTATTCTTTTTCTGAGTATTCAAATGCAATTCATTGAACAATTTAACCTTATTTATTGTTAAAAGTATTGAATTTCTACAAAAAATTCTTGTGGATGACATTCAAAAAGTTCTACTTGAGTTTATCAACAACAACAAGAAAATATTAATAACAATAATAATAAAAATTCCCCTTAAAAACATTTATAAATAATGATAAGAGTTGGCATATGTTCGAGTGTGTATGAAAAATATGTTAAAAAACTTATTTAGAAGAGGTTAAAAATTTTGTAAAAAAAAAAAAATTTAATTGCATTGGAACAGAAAATAGCTGCCAGTAAAATGGAATTTCGGAAAAATAACCTTGACAATATATAACTAGCAGAAGATATTAATTTAAAAAAGATATTTAGAAAAATTTTTCAAGACAATTTTTAGTGATAATTCCCAAAAAAAGTTTTGAGTAAATTCTCAAAAAAAATTTTAACTCAAAATACTCAAAAAAATAAATAAATTGGGAAATTTCAGAAATATTTTTTTAGACCAACATAATCTACAAAAAAATGACAATTAGCGAAAAGGGGATTTTTGAATAAAATCCCTGAGAAAACTTATTATAAATGTAATTTTTTTTTTTAATTAAAAAAAAAATTCAAGCCTTGAAAAAGATTCTTAAAAAAAATTGACTGCGTAAAAAATTCTTAAACATTTTGCAAAAATTTCCTAAAAAAAAATTTTTCGATTAAAAACTTGGACAGAAACTTTGTTAAGTAAAAATTTATTATAAAATATTTCAAAATATTGAACTATCAGTAAAAAAATTTATTATAAAAAATTTCAAAATATTGAACTACCAGTAAAAAAATTTCCCAAAAAAAGGAATTACCAGTCAAAAGGGAATTTTTGAATAAAATCGCCGCAAATACAGCCACTGTGCACTGATCTAAAGAAAACTTAATTAAAAACTATCTTAGAAAAATTGACTAAGTTAAAATTAACAAAAAATCTCCGAAAATAGTACTGTCAGTTAGAGGGGATTTTTAAAGAATGAAATTTCTGCAAATACTTATAACACTAAAAAAAGAGGGAAATTCTTAAAAAAAAATTTCAGTAAATTTCTACTCTTGAAACAAATTCCTTAAAAAGTTTTAACTCAAAATTCTCAGAAAAAAAAAATAAATTTGGAAGTTTCCGAAATATTTTTAAAGCAACAAAATCTACAAAAAAAATGACAGCCAGTCAAAAGGGGATTTTTGAATAAAATCCCTGAGAAAACTTATATTAAAGCTGATTTTTTTAAAATTTTCTAATGCGATTTTTTTAATTAAAATATTAAGAATTTTTGAGTAAAATTCACGGATTGAAAAAAAATTTATTGAGTAAAAAATTCCCTAAAAAAAAACTATCTTAAAAAAAATTGACCAAGTATAAATTCTCGAAAAAGTTTTGAGTGAATTTTCTAAAAAAATTGTAACTAAAAATTATCAGGAAAAATATTTTTATTGTAAAAAATCACTTTAAAAAGCACTGCCAGTTAGAGGGGATTTTTGAATAAAATTTCTGCAAATACTTTTAAAACTAAAAATCTTTTTAAAAAAATAAGAAAAAATATTTTAAAAACATTGCGTAAAAGTTAGGTGTTAACAAAATTTCTTGCAAAAAAATGTTGATTAAAAATTTTCTGAGTTTTTAGTAAATTTTCTGAACCATTTTGTAAAAAAAAAATCACATAAAAACTATTTTAGAGTGAAAATATATTCAGTAAATTTCTAGTCTTGGCAAAAAATTTCCTTTAAAAATACCATAAAAAAAATGTTCAGAAAATTTCCCAAAAAAAAAATTTTACTAAAAATTCTCCTAAAAACTGTTTGACCAAAAATTTCCCAAAAATGCGTAACTAAAAATTTCAAAATATTTTTTGAGCAAAAACAAATTAAAAGAAAATTTTGAATAAAAAAAAAATCCCAACAAAAATATTTTCAGATCAAAAAATGTTCAAAAAAAAAGTACTGCCACATAAAATGAATTTTTTGAATGAAATTCCCAAAAATACTTTTAATAAAGTTTTGACTAAAAATTCCCATAAAAAAATTTGCTGGATAAAAGTACAGGCTTTTGTTTTTGAATAAAAAAAAAATGGGAATCAAAAGGGATTTTTGAATAGAAAAATTCCCTTTCCCAATAAGAGAAGACTTTTTAATTAAAATTCTCACAAATATGATATGAATAATTTTTTCCCTATAACTAAGCACTTAAAAAAAAACAGAAAAAAATCTTATAAATTTACAAAATCCAATTTTTCTTTATATAATAATTTTTTGCCAATTAATTTTTTTTTATGCCCCTGAATTGATTTATTAATCAACAAATTTTATCAAAAGCAAAAAAAGAGTATTTGCATAAAATTTCATATCCTTTTAATATATTTAACGAGTTGGAGCTCCTTCTTAGCCATATCGATGGAGCCATTTACCTTCTTCTTTTCCTCTGTTTAGGTGGGAAAAAACTATTTTCAACTAAGTGAATGTCTCCTCTGACCGATAGTAAGAAGAAAAAAACAAACAACAACTTATAATCTCTTATGCATAAAAACACAAGATAAAAAAAACTATATTTTACATATAAAAGGAAAGTGAATTAAAAACACAAAATACAAATTAAAGTTTTCCAAATAAACGAATCTACGTTCGGATTATTTTTCCTGTGTGTATATGTGTTTTCGTCGACAACAAAATCGAAAGCAACAACTTTCTTGTCAGCGCCATTACACGCACACACGATTTAAGCAAAAATTGAAGCCACTAAAAAAACAAAACTATTCCAACAACAAATACAGAAACGGAAACGTTAAATTATTTTTATATTATAATTTTTCGAATAAATTATATTGAAATTATGTGTCTTCGTATTTTGTTAAGTTACGCTTCATTTGCATAAATTGATAAATTCATATTAAAAAAGGTTTTTGATCTTTGATAAAAAAAAATACAATTTAATAAATTTCAGTTCATAGATGAGTTCAATTTAGATCCTGTACGGTCAGTAAAAACAAAGAAGAAGAGGAAAACACTAAATTTATAGGAAAACAAAAACCAAACAAATTTGTTTTGATTCAAATTGAAGCCAATATTGTGGTTTGTATCCAAAAAAACTTTATAATAACGAAATAATGTTTCACTGACCTGATGCATTTGCATATCACATCAGTATTCTGGTTAACAATTTTATTTTTTTTCAAAGAATTCATCCTTTTCTCAACTTTAGAGAAAAATAAAAATTCAATAATTTTGCTTAATTTTGCCCCTGCACCCCACATTAAAAAAAACAGCGTAAAAGCAAAGAGTACCGAAAAAATACGAATTCAACTGATTTTTCGACTTTCCTTTAAGCGTGAATTCAATGCCTTATATGTCCCCAACTCCCCCTAGAAAAAATTAAGTAAAAATATGTAATTCAATTACAATCGGACGCGATCGTATATCACCTAACCACCTGAGCTGAATAATATTTCACTGACCTGATGCCATTTGCATATCACATCAGTATTCAGGGTAATAATTTAAATTTTTTCCAAAGAATTCATCCTTCTCTCAACAATAGAGAAAAATAAAAATTCAATAATTTTGCTTAATTTTGCCCCTGTACCCCGTCCCTCAAAAATGATAACGTAAAAGCAAAAAGTACCGAAAAAATACAAATTCAGCTGATTTTTCGACTTTTTTTAAAATGTGGTTTAAAAAAATTCAATAAATTCAATTGAATAGGAAAAAGCTCCTCTCGAATAACATAATATATAGTAAATACCCCTTTGCCCCCCACCCCCCTACTCTAGGACAACAAGTTAAAAAAGCATCCAAATTTTTTTTCTGAAACTGGCATTTCGTTCAAATCGATCAAATGGCGAAATGGCGTAACTAAAAAAAATAATTACGCAATTTCAGAAAATATATATAAAAAAAGCAGAAGCACAAAAAAAAATGCTGACACCTAAAAATGCAACTAACGAAAAAAGAAATGCCAACAACGAATATCTTCCTGTGTTCGGTTTGACTTGAATTAAAATGAAATTGTAAAAAGACAGAAAGGAAGGGACAACGAAAACGAATTTTTTATATGCCCCCAGCAAATATAAATAAATAATTAATAAATAGGAAAGAAAATAGATGAAGAGAAGAAATAAATTCGAAACCCGATTGAATAAGGCAAAAAAGTAGAAAGATACAAAATGATTGCTGAATTGCTGAATAGAGTTTGCAGAGCAGCGTTTTTTTTCTGCATCGCGTATAACGTCGCCGATCGGATGATCTTTTCCAATCTGGTCACGATTGACAATTTATTGTGCTTAGCTTATTGTTGAGACTAGCTAGGTGGCAGCATATGCCACTATGGAGAAATTTCACTAACTCACTCTGAGAGCGTCTTTCATCTGAATGTGGCCAATGGAAGGCGGCAATAATGGCCATTTAAAATTCAATACAAATACAAATCGGAAAATATTCAATGCTGTTCGAAATTTTTGAAAACTTGTTCCATGCCACGAATTAATTATGGGATAAATGAAAAGCGAAGGAAATAAATGTGCCATCCGATCATATGCGGGGTTATTTTCAAAAAAAAAATTCTATTTCGCTTTTCCTTTAATTACAAGCGAACTTGTAATGGAAACGAATCTGATCGATTATAGCTGATGTTATAATAAAAGTTAATCAAATCAAAAATTTCTATACCGGTCGGACTGTAGGTTCAGGTGAAGTTGTTCGTGATATTTTGTTTGGTTTCTTAAGCTCATATAATGATGACCGTTAAGTGGAAAACAGGCTTACATTCACATATTCGCAATTTATTTATTTTTTTATTTATTTATTTATGATGGCAACATATCGAAAAGCAACAACTCACTTCCGCTTAGTACTGTAGGCCGTTTTACTATTGCTTGTAGAGATGATGATGATGGTGATCATCATCATCGTTGTCGTCGTCGATATGACCAGAATGTGAACTTAGTCCTAAGACCAGTTTAACCAAGTTTCACTATTCAAAACTATACTTTAGATATTATAATAATTATTATTTATATCGGACGTATTTAAATTGACTTCAGTTCAATATTTTGAGAGAAAAAAAATTTCAGAAAATATTTGCCAAAGAGAAGTGAGTGATAGGAGGGGCGGGGGGTAATTGGTAAGGAAGCTATGAGTTTATGGTAAATTTATATGATAATAGGAAAAAAATCAGTAAAATTTCAATAAAAATTAAATCTTGGAAAGAAAATGAGTGAAAAAATGGTTTGTAAAAAGTTTAAAATTATTTTCTAATCGAAACTCCGGTAAAAAAAAAGATTGCTTTCAAATATGTCAAAGGAAAGATACCCAAAATTATTTTGAAAAGTAATAATTTGAATATAAATCTTGTAAAACGAAAAGTTCTTTGAAGAAGATGAAGAGGAGGAAGAAGATGAAGAAGAGGCAATTATGGTGTTGAAAGTCTTTATGGATTATGCTAATGTAAGTTGAGGAAGATAAGAAAGATGAAGAAGATGAAGTTAATGAAAAAGAGGAAGATGAAGAAGATGAGGCAGATGAAGAAAAGGAAATTATGGCGTTGAAGCTTTGCATAGCTTATGCTAATGTAAGTCGTATCTGAAAAAGATGAAGAAGAGGAAAAAGATGAAGATGAAAAAAATAAGAGGAAGATGAGGAAGATAATGAAGAGGAGCAAGAAGACGAAGAAGATGAGAAAAATGAAGAACATGAAAAAGAGAAAGATGAAGAAGATGAAGAAAATGGAGGAAAGGAAGATGAAGAAGAGAAAAAAGATGAAGAAGATGAAAAAAATAAGAGGAAGATGATGAGCAAAATGATGAATAAGAGCAAGAAGATGAAGAAGATGCAATTATGGCATTGAAGCTTTGCATAGCTTATGCTAATGTGAATGGAGTCGTACCTGAAAAAGATGAAGAAGAAGAAGAACATAAAGAAGAGGAAGAAGATGAAGAAGATAAGAAAGATGAAGAAGATGGAGAAGAAAAGAGTGAGCCTGAGAGAATGTTCTATGCATGAAGTGGCCCAAGCAAGAAATCAAAGAAGAATGCGTTCTAGTTAGCTTGCTTGGCAAAATCCTTTATATATGATAGGTCCACGTAATATCTGTTTGTCTACGCATGGCCAAAGGTGTTAAGTGGAATTTGATTAGTAGATGCGGCAAGTTTGGATTTTCATTGGGAACAAGATATCACGCTTCGATATTTGGAGAGATTAATTGCAGTCTCATGGAAAGGGGAACTTCTATAAAGAAATACTCCACACTTTAAATTGCTATGTTCGCCGCCTACAAGCTGGATAACAGCAGAAGTATGGATTCACCCAATCCTTCCAACAATTCAAGGAAAAGTTTCCTATAAGTGGGTGAATTGGTGTTTGCCTTTTTGTCACTATTTAATGTCGTATACAAACCCTCAACTACGCTCCCAACCAAAAATTTCAAATCCGGGTATGGCAGACCCCTTTCGAAACTAAGAGAAAAGTGCAAAATTTTTTTTCTAACCTAAATTAATTGCGCTTTTTTCACAGATAATTTTTTTCTCGATTTTATAGGAAAAAAATACCAAAAAAAAAAATTAATCTAATTTGTTATTTTTGCGAGATAAAAAAAAATAATTATTAAATTTTTATTTTTAATTTCCAACAAATTGTATTGTTAGGCTTTTTAGGGTCTAAGTTTTTATGAAGATAATTTTGAATGTAATTAAAAATATGAATTACAAAAAAAAAAATTAAGGTTAACGATGGGAATTTTTCAAACACCAAAAAAAAAAATAATAATAATAAAAATGGAGCAATTATTAAGATTTTGTCTACTATTATAAGATGCCTGAATAAAAAGTAAATAATCCAAAGAAATTAGGTGAATTTTTTTTTTCTATGCAAAATAATTGAAAATAATTCAAAAGAAGTGTGTCCACACATAAAAATGAACAAATTCGTAGGTAACAAACAATAGTGATTAATTTCGGTGTCTATTTTGGTTTTTGTCCACAAATCTACTATCTTTCGACATTATTATATGTTTTTTGTCTTTTCTAATTAATATCTTTATTTACATGGGAATTTAATTCAATTGAAATTTGTTTTTATAATTTTATTAATTCGATAATAAATTCTGCCTTTTTTTTATTCGTATTGTTTTAATCTTGATTTTGGTTGGTTGGTATTTTTTTTTGTGTTAGTTAATTTTTATTTAATTACAATATAGTTTTTTTTTCTTCTGTCTCCCCTAATGTGCATTTAGATTTTTCGTAATAATTCAATTTTGCAATTCTTTTTAAGGTGACTTATTGTGTCAAGGTTTTTTGGACAACAAACAAAGTTCATTTCAAATTGAGAACTTTTCCAAATTGATTGCATTATTTTTAACTCATAATAAAAATCAGAGGAGAGAGAGAGAGAGAGAGAGAGAGAGAAAGAGAGGGAGACGGAAACAGAAAATATATAATAATAAATAATAGTAATAATTTCATTATAAGTTTTGCTTCTGAAAATTTAACCAATTCAATTATTGTATACGGTGTGTGTTTGTGGGTATTTTCCCATATTTTCGTGTTTTTTTCTTTCTTTCAAGGATAAATAGTTTTTCTCAGTTCTCAAAGTTTTTGAAAATTCAATTAACCAAAAAAAAAAATACTATATTAAATCGATTACGCATTGTTAACAACCACCAAATTAGCGCCATTGTATCAGAAGAGAAGAACTGATAATCGTTCGGTAATGATTCGTAATCGTTCGACGGCAATGCCCTCTGCATTAAACCAATCCGAACTATAGCATAAACGTAGCGATGATCACCTATCATTATTGACAATTATTATTATTAATTTGAAGAAGAAGAAGAAAAAAACCACAACAAAAACTAAATTCAATGAAGATTCGTTTTTTTTTTTTGTTGGCAAATTATTTTTATTTTTATTTAATTTTTTTTAATGTTAATCTTTTTAAGCCGATTAATTTTTTTGTTTTTTTGTTTAATTGTCAAATTTTTAGCACAGCGGCGGCGGTCATGGTTAAAAATTATGAAATTATAAAAATTATTGTCGATAATCATTTGTGTTGAAAAGCAGATTCATTTGTGAAATCATTTTCGTATTAAACTTTAAATCTTTGAAAAATTTATAATACATTTGAAAATTTTTTTTCACGCAATAAAATTATGATTTTTTTTCTTTGTAAAAAAGGGCAGATTTTTAAAAAAAAAAACTACTTTGCATCCGGTTTGATAAAGAAAAAAACAAAATTAAATATACAAAAAAATGTATCGTCTGTGTTGCAAATTTATTGGTAATAATAATAATATTTGTCGCTCCAACAGCTTTTTTTAAATTTTAAAAATAAAATAATCAATCTACAAAAAAAATCATGTTTTTTTGGACAAACAATTTTTTGTTGGAATTTTTGTTATTATTTTCTTTTAAAGTCAAAAGCGCATCAATAATTCTGTTAATAAGTTCAGAATTTTTCAAGCTAAATGCTTTTAAAAAATTATTAAAAATAAAAAAACAAAGCAAAAATCTAAGAAAATTTTTTTTTTCGTACTTATCGAGTTTATCGAGAAGAGTATAAATTCTTCTCGATAAATTCATTAAAAGTTTAAAAATTTTTTGTATCGAATTAATAAAAAAAAAAAAACAATTTGCTCTTATCAGGAATTACAAGAAAAAAGCATCAGAAAATAATAAAATGAAAAATAATAAATTCAACGGTTGTCAAAGGGTCTCCTTTTTGTACTCTAGTATTTACTAGCAGAACTAAATTCTTTTCATGTCATAACCTTTTAAGTAACAACTTTTTTAATTATTTTTTTTTTTTAAATTAAATTTTCATGTCATTGATGGATAATAATAGCAGTTGACCGGCACATAATATTTTTTAGTCATAATAATTATATTTTTAATTATAAAAATAAAATAATCCATTTATAATAAAAACAACAAAAAAATTCTTTACCAAAAATTCATTTTTTTTGGCTCAAATAGTGTTTTTTTTTTGTTATTTTTTTTTTTAAAGTCAAAAACGCAATACAATTTTGCTAAAAAGTTGGGAATTTTTCAATTTGAATACTTTTGAAAATTTGGTTAAAAAATTAAATTAAAATTTTGATACAAAAAAATTTATGCAAACACAAACTTTTCGAAAAAAAAAATAATCAACAAAAAAAAATAACACTGTTTTTTTTTAATAACAAACACGTGGTTGGTACTCATAGCCACGTGTATATTATGAGTTTCTAGGGATTTTTTTTTTACTGGTAAATAATTAATTTTCTTTTTACTAAATATATTCTTTGAGAAAAATTAACGCAATCAATTTTTTTTCTAGAAAAAATTTCGAAATTCAAGCAAAAAAAAAAAAAAACAAAAAAAGATATTTTTCCACAAGTTCAAAAGAAAAGAGACTCAGTTTTCCACTATTGTCCGCATGAGTTTTTTATCGGCGCTGCAATAGGTTAGAATTAATTTCTACTTAGATTCTAAAAGCGGTTTTTTTGACAGTTGATTATATGCTCGCACCCAAAACTGACAGTTCATCCGCATCAACAAAGAAACATACAAAAATTATCAACCGAATTAAAAATAAAGCATAAAAGTATTAATGGAATACAGATAAGAAGAAGAAGAAGAAGAAGCAAAGGAGAAAAAAACAAATTGAAATTTCTCTTTAGATTAATTTTTTTAAATGTTTATTTAGTTTTAATGATAACCAATACTTTCGCTATAATGAATAATTCGGTTGATAAGAATTAAAACCAAGAAAAGGGAGCTAAAAAAAAAGGATATGGAATTGAGGAAAAAAATATTTTTGTTATCAAACAGTACATAATGAATTTGTTAGTTTAGAAAATTTTCCGAAACGATTTAGGCGATGGCCAGTCAGTCAGTCACAGTCACTTACGAGTTGCTTGATAGTCGATCGCATTGATTTTTGTGGCGTTTTGAATTTGAATTTAATTTAAATTTAGTGTAAAAAGTGTGAAAATAATTTTATTTACTGATTTTTTTTTTAAATTTAACAAAATTATAAATAATTAACATATTTAACATTAAGTGTTTGATTTTTTAATAAATTTAATTAATAAAAACTGTGGAAAATTGATTAATTGGTGAAATTGTTTTCCTCAAAATAATTTAAAATATTAGCAAAAAATTATTCATTAATTATTTTTTTGTGGAAGTTTACAAAAGTACTTTGGAAAATTCTTCGATTTAGGAAAACTTAAAAAAGTATTTTTACTTTTTAGTTGAAAACTAATTTTTCACCCACAGAGAAGATATCTAAAAATGATTTCTTAATTTTAACAAAATCTATTTGACTAAAAATGATTATGTTACATACAAATAATAGAAATAAAGACTGTTTTCCTTAAAGAAAGGACTAGTTTTTCCCTTTTTGGAAGAAAAATCTGCTTTTCATCTACAAAAGATCTATTCACCTGCAAGCAATTTATTGATCTGAAAATTTTCTCTTCACCAAAAACAAAAACTGAAACGATTATGCACAAAATATCTCTTCATCTACAAACGAACGCTAGACCTCAGTAGGAGCTTCTTTACCCTACAAACGATCTATCTTCACCTGAAAAGCAATCTTTCTTTATCTAAAAACAATATCTCTTCGTCTGAAAATATTGTTCTTCACCTAAAAAGATCCTCGATCGCCTAAAAACTATATCTTCACCAGAAAAAAGATTCCTTTTTACGTAAACAAAAAATTTCCATCACCTAAAAACGCTCCTCTTCATCTAAACGCGATTATTTTCACCTAAAAAATTACTCTTCATCTAAACCTGATCTATGTATCTTCACCTAAAAATAATTTTTTCTTCACCAAAAAAGAGATTGTCTTCATATAAATATATTTTTATATATTTAAAAAATTGACATCTGTATCTAGAAAAATGATCTTGTTACCAACAAACGATCAGACACAAAATCTCTCTTCACCTAAAAACGATATCTTCACTTACAAAAAATATTACTTTATCTAAAAACAATTTTCCTCCATCTAAAAAATCTTTACCGAAAAAGGATCTTTCTCCACCAAAAAGCGACCTTTCTTCACTAAAAAGTATCTCCCTTCACCTAAAAGAAATCTTTTTCACCTAAAAACAATCTCTCTTCACCTAAAATTATTCTTTCTTCACCTGAAAACGATCTATCTTCACCCAAAAAGTGATTTTTCTTCACCCAGAAAGGACTATCTTCAATTTAAAAAGGATCCCTGGTTACCGTAATATGTTCCTCTTCTGTTAAAAACGATCTGCTTTACCTTAAAAATGTTCTTTATCTAAAAACTATCTAACTTCACCTAGAAGCCATTTTTCTTCACTAAAAAATATCCTGCTTCACTTAAAAACTATATCTTCTCACCTAAAATTCATCTCTCTTCATCTAGAAATTATCTATCTTCACCTAAGAGCGATCTGTCTTCACAAAAAAACATATTTATCTTCACCTAAAAGCGATTTTTCTTCACTAAAAAATATCCTGCTTCACCTAAAAAATATATTCACTTAAAAACGATCTCTTTTCATTTCAAAACTATCTATCTTCAACTAAAAGCGATCTTTCTTCACCCAAAAAGGACTCTTCTCCTAAATATTATGTCTTTACCAAAAAAAAAGAACTCTACTCCCCTGAAAGCGACCTCTACACCTGAAATCGACACCTTTTCTCCTAAAAATAATATTCATGTACTTAAATACGATCTTGCTTCATCTAAAAACGATCTCTTCATTTGCCATTCTATTTTTTTCTCTTTAAATAATTGTACTGGACTTTAGAGACTTTTTAGCAATGATTTGATTGCTAAAGTAATTTATAAGATTTTATAACTAAAGAAAAAAACCTATCAACACGATCACTGCCGATCGATACAATAATTGTACTCATACATAAGTGCTCGTAGTCGTAGGTTCGTGAGTAAAAACCTTGAGCACACCCTGTTTTGAATTACTTAAAGTTGAAATGTCGTGTTCACGTTTCCGTGGGGGATGTGTTTTTTTCTTCTTCTTCTTCTTCTATTAATATATAAGTAAAGATGATTAAGGTTTTTTGTCTATCACATTTTTCCGCTTTATAGTCTATAAAATTAAAACATTTTTTCACTTAATAGAGTGAATTTTGTTTAGTATATTTTCCTTTGCAAACTTAACTCTGCTATAGTTAATAGTCTATTCTTGAAAATTTGTTAAGAAGAGGGGGGGGGGGGGGGGGGTTGAAATGGTAAATGGAAAAGTCCTCGAAAGATTGTATTTGTGAAAATATTGGAAGAATAATTTGTTGAATTTCTCGTTAAATTGCATTTCTATTTTCATAAATATAATTTTTACAATAAAAAAAAACAATATTATTATTGACATTTGTAAAAATTTTAAGAAACAAAAAAATATGAAATGAGGAAGAATTATTTGAGTACGACTCTAGTGAGTGGATCAAGACTTTACTATTGTTATGATTTATAGACGTAAATATTTGCTAGATGAAAATAATAGAAAAAATTAGGCCGTGGGCGATGCAGAGGTTGGTGGATATCTTCTTCGTATCGTTTTGGTATGACCAACCTTGAACTGAATAAAAATTTTATGCAAAGAAAAAAAATTAAAGATATAAATTTTTATGCATGAGAAAAAATATTTTTGATGACGCAAAGTAGAAATATTATTTAGGTATAAAAAAGTATATTTTTCAGATCAGCAGAAAGTTGGATATAAAAACTATTTTTCTAGATCTTTTTTGAATTTTCTTCTCTTTTAGTTTCAACAAAAAAAGAACAATTGTGAGAACAAAAAAAAACCAAACAATAAAAATAGTTTTTAAAAAAATGATACTAATTATTAGCATCTAGATAAGAGCAAATCAGACCCAAAGAAAAAATTGCTGGCAGTATTTTGCAATGGAGTTGTTTGAATATGATAGGTCGCTATCAGCCCCAAAATATTATTCTTATGTGAATCGTAAATATTTTCGAATTATAACAAAATCTAGTTTGTTGTGGAATTTTTCCTTAACTTAGACCTTAGAATGTAGAAACTAAAATTATTTTTTCACAGCTCCGTCCCTTTTACCATAATAAAGGTGGCAGTATTTTTGGATACTACGCAATTTGCTTTTATGGAATGCTAGACTTTATTTATTCACTAATCTTAGTATAATATTAGACCTTAGAATTTAACAAACTGACCTTTTTATTGAAGCGTCTCGCCTGCTTTGGTAGCCAAGATATCAGTAAATATTGGTAATAAAAATATTGAAATTTATGAACAACTAACCCCCTTAATATTGCCACTGTTCTTTTCTTAGACCTTAGAATTTAAGGACTTGGACTATTTTTAAGACCATAACTTTTTCTAGCCTATCCAAGATATGAGTATTTTTTAACGCTACTAAAATTGCGTTTATGTAGACTTTTGACATAGAATTGTTACTACTGAGCTTATACCCCAAAGACTTCGCATTGACGCTGAGCTTATGTTAGACCTTAGAATTTGGGAATTTTTTTTTATTGTAGCATTCTTTTTTTTTGTTGGAGCATTCTTACTTAGCCAAGATATCGGTAATTTTTGATGCTATAAAAGTTATTTGTGTAAGTGCTAAACTTCGTGTTATCAATGATCTTCTATTAGATCTTAGAATTTTGAGGAATTCTCTTTCGAGCGTAGCCGAGAAATACGTATTTTTTGATGCTACTAAAATTGCCTTCATGGAATACTAGACTTTTGACATAGTACTTTTGTTACTACTGAGCGTATTCCAAAGACTATTTATTGCCACTGAGCTTATATTAGACCTTAGAATTTGGGAATATTTTTAGCATATCTTTTTTTTTTGCTTAACTAAGATATCAGTAATTTTTGATTCTATAAAAGTTACTTTTATGTAGTATTAGAGTTTTTGTTAACCACTGATCTGATATTAGACCTTAGAATTCAGGGTTTTTTCTAAGGTCTAATATCAGATAGTTTAGATTAAATTTTCTAACCCATCACCCTTTCTAGTCTATCTAATAAAACAGCATCCTTTAGAAATACAAGAACTTCTCTTGTTGAATTCTAAAATTATTATTTATATTGCCCCATGGATGGTTTTAGTGCTAAACTCATATTAGACCTTAGAATTTAGTAATCTGAACTATTTTTGAAGAATTTCTGTTTGAAGTCTAGCCGACGTATTATTTTTTTTTTATATGTTATGAAAATTACTATTTTATTAAGAACACGATTTTAAGTTTACCAATAAACCTTTATTAGACCTTAGAATTTTTGAACCTAAAATAATTCTCTCTAAAATCTTGCCATGGTAAGTATAGGTATTTTTTTATGCAACAAATATTGCCATTATGGAATTCGAGAATTCTAATAAAGACTTTGTATTAATAGTGTCTTAGGCCTGGTATTATGGCAAATCTCACATTAGACCTTAGAAATTTTACTTCCCTTTTAGTACAGTCATTTTGAAAAAGTTTTATTTTGTTTAAAAAAAAAATCAACGATAATCAACCACTACAGATTAGCTAGCATAAACATTGTTGACAAATAATACAAATCTTTGAACCCAAATAAAAATAGAGAATTAAATTTCACTCAAAAAAAAAAAATACGACAATTTCTGTTATCTTTCTTCGATTCTATCGTTATCAGTAAAAACATTATCCTCCCTTGGACGATAAAGAAACATTTTCACCCACACCTTCTCATACATTATCAATATTATTATCGATTGTTATTATTATTTATTCATTTAAAAATTGTATTATCGCCTTTCGATATGAGGTCTTAACTTAATAAGAAATTACGAGTAATTCAACTGAAGGTCTCCAATTATGACCACAATAATTACTAGACCAAAAAAAAATAAAAGAAAAACAAAAATAAATGAAATTTTACTATTAATTATTCACAATTGGCAAATGCAAGTTACTATCATTAATCGTGTACAAATATTTGTCTAGCATTCGTACGTGTATTTATTGAAATTTTCCCCAAGTTAACTAGTTTATATTGTACGTGCTGGAAAGTTCAAAAAATAAATCGAAGAAAAGAAAATATTAAATAATTTACAATTGTGCGCACCTTCATTGTTAGTAATTTGTTCGATGTAAAAACTCTTAGTAAAGGTGCGATAAGATAGTCAGTCAGTCAAGCTGGTCCGTTGGTGGGGAATAGAAAACCGTCCGATGGATGATTACTATGCGAATTCGTTTCAATTTTTTTTAAATTCTGTTTCGAAGTATCGATGTAATGTCTGATTAATAATTCTATTGCATATTTTTTACATATTTTATTTTTT
The DNA here is from genome assembly GCA_958298945.1 of Atherix ibis. Taxonomy (NCBI): domain Eukaryota; kingdom Metazoa; phylum Arthropoda; class Insecta; order Diptera; family Athericidae; genus Atherix; species Atherix ibis. Next base: position 82,776,413 of record OY282609.1, read on the forward strand.
CACTTTTTTTTTGTACTGATTTTCTCGACATTTCATTGTTAGTCGACGCCTTTGAAGTCAAGTTTTTTTCTTAATACGGAATTTCTTTCCAGTCATCTTCAATTTTTTAGTGAGAATATTTATTATTTTTAATTTTATATTTGTTCCCCTAAATTGTTTGGTCATTTTTTTTGGTATACATGAGTGCGCAAAGTGGTTAAAAAGAATGGGGTCAGGATGACATTTGAAAATGTGCGCCAAAGTGCGGACGCAAACATAAGCTTAGACATGAAATTCTCTCTCAACCATATTTGGGGTTGGATATTTGACATACAATACATCAGTACAATTTTAGCTCCTTTTAATTCCGTTTTTATATATAATAATATTATCCAATTGACAGAATGTGTAGCATTAAAAATATTAAAAGGAAATTTAAATACAGAGTTTTGCAGTATGTTTACTTGATAAGAAAAAATTTTTAGACCTTTTTTAGATGTTTTTCTTTTAAATAATAATAGAAGTTTTTTTTCAGAATTATAAATTAAATGTGTTTTTTTTTTGCTGGTAAATACCATATAAGATTTCCGTGTGTTAAATTGAAGATTTTTGACAATTTTTTAAATTTTCGACGATTTTTTTTAATTTGTAGAAATTAAAGATTTTAGACCATTTTTAGAGGTTTTTAGACCATAAATTTTAGACAATTATGATGTTTTTTTTAGTTCCAAGCGTACTTTGAGTAATTTTGATGTTTTTATTTATTTTTAGTTATAAATTTTAGACCATTTCTTTTCTTTAGACTATCAATAAAGATTTTAGACCATTTTTTAATATTTTTTTTTTTAAATTGAAAATTTTGGACTATTTTTTTAATAGATTTTAGACCTTATTTTTTAGTAGATTTTAGACCATTTTTTTATTCGATTTTAGAACATATTTTTTAGTAGATTTTAGACCATTTTTAGTATTTTTTTTGTTGGTTTCAGGAGTATTTTGAGTACCCTGAAAAATATAGTCTAAAATCTATATTTTTAATAGATTTTAGACCATATTTTTAATAGATTTTAGATCATTTTTTTATTCGATTTTAGAACATATTTTTTAGTAGATTTTAGACCATTTTGAGTATTTTTTTTGTTGGTTTCAGGAGTATTTTTAGTACCCTGAAAAATATGGTCTAAAATCTATTTTTTTAATAGATTTTAGAACATATTTTTAATAGATTTCAGGCCATTTTTTTATTCGATTTTAGACCATATTTTTTAGATTTTTTTTTGTTGGTTTCAGGAGTATTTGGACTAATTTCGATGTTTTCATTTTTTTTTATTATAAATTTAAGACCATTTTTTTCTTTAGACCATCAGAAAAGATTTTAGACAATTTTTTATAGATTTTATATTTTGTAAAATAAAAAAGATTTTAGACAATTATGGTTCCAAGCGTACTTTGAGTAATTTCGATGTTTTTATTTTTTTACTTATAAATTTTCGACCATTTTTTTTTTGTTAGACCACCACTAAAAACTTTAGACCATTTGTTATAGCTCCTTTTTTTAAATTAAAGAATTTAGACAAATTTATAATCGAATTTTCGATGAATTTTTTAAAAGATTTTAGACAATTTTTTAGAAATTTTATATATCCTATTTTAAATTAAAAATTTTAGACCATTTTTTTAAATTTTGTTATTTTTTTCTTGAAATTTCCTACCTTTTTTTGTGGGAATTTTTCAAATTACTGTTTTTAGTCAAATAGTTTCCTTGTCCGAAATTGTAAATTTTTCCGACAAGGAAACCATTAACCAAAAAGATTTTGGACCTTCTCTTTTAAGAAAATTTTCTTAAATTTGGTTTTTAAAGCCTATTTGAAGGGAAATCTTTAAAAATATTTCTCCTCTACCAAAAAAAAAAACCAACACAAAATTATGGAATTCTTGAATTATTTATTTATTTACCAAAAAAAAATATTTTGGAAAAATATAAAATTTTGTCCATCAATAAAAATAAGATAAAAGAAAAAAATTATTGAAAAAAAAACAATTTCTTTAAACCCCATAATTTTCGCAAAAAATATTTCTACCGATTTCTATAAATTTCTTTAAAAAAATATCATCAATTATTATTAAGAAGAAAATAATACGTCAAACAACCTGAATAAATATAAAATGAATCAAAATAAAAGTAAAAAAAGAAAAATTTAACAGGAAACATAAAAATATCAGTTTTTATTTTATAGCACTTTTGACCCAAAATCTTTTGTTTTTTTCATAACCTTTTCTTTTAGACCAATAAATCACAAATTAGACCAATATAAATTACATAAATTAGACTAGCCAGAAAATATGATCTAATACAAAATAAAAATAGCAGAAAAAAATTAATCGTATTTTTTTCAAATAGTTTTTAAAGAATATTTTTTTGTAAAGCTTAATTTTTTATTGTTAAGAAATAAAAGAACACAAAAAAACCTAGTAAGCCACATTAACTACTTAATGTCTCTGTAATTTCATTCAATTACTAAATTTTCTATTTTTGTTTGGTTCTCATTATACGAGATAAATATCAAAATTTTCCTCCAGTTTTCTATCAAGATTACACAATTGAACATTTTTATTTCATCGCTTCTGGAGCTGTAATCAAATCATAATTGTGCATTTATTAACTAAAGAAAAAAAAGAAGAATTTTTCTACGAAAATTATGTTGTGGTTTTTTTTTGTGCCTTTATGGTTTTGAAATAGAAAATCTTCAATAATCACATAGAAGACGCAAAATATTTGCAATCGAATTGAATTTATCCGCTTTGATGGTCATGTTCAGACACCTACAATTTGAATATTCGCGCTCATAATTTGCTATAATTTTATGGTTTTTTTCTTCAATATAAATAATTATTTTATAAATAATAAGATTGGATAAATAACAGCAAAATACAGAAATTGATATTTAATCAAGCACAGGAAATTGAAAGAATTATTTAAAAAAAGAAGAAGAAGAAACCAAACAAAAAATGGCAATTGTGATTATTTAGCATTTTTTGTTGTTGATTCTTTTGTAAGTAAGCCTTTGATTTGAGGCTATGAAAATATTTCGACGTTCTTGTTTTTCTTACACTTCTAATATTCTTTTTTTTGAGGCTTCCAATAAAATCGAGTGTATCAAAAAATTGAAAATTGAGTTTTTTATGAAACTTTTTTTTCTCACTATATTGCGTTCTGGGGACTTTTTTTTTGAGCAGTAAAGCGTAATTTTATAGTGTTGTGCGGCTGGTGGCGCTGTTTTGCTGAAACCACACATGGTCTAATTAAAATTTTCAAGTTCAGGCTGAAAAAAATTGAACGGTAACAATCTCTTCTCTTTTTCTAACCGTAGACAATTACTTTTCATGGATACAAGGGCTTCCTCAAAGTTACTTGTGGATTTTTAGAGCCTCATCGTTGAAGAAAATTTTATTCGAAAAATCAGTATTCAACGGCAATTGTTCCAGCATCAAAAGTTCTAACAATATTAACGCCTTGATCGCCATGGTTAAAATTTTTAACTAAACAAATGGCACCCTGAATGACATATGCTTGACAGTTGTCAACAAATAGAACGTGTCACCTTTCCGTGTCACAAAAACGGTAATGCTTTCTTGGAAGGCCTCAATTTAATTCAAAATTATTATTTCAAAAATCAAAAAGAGATGCTCTGAGTAATTTTCCAAACTTTTGGTATTGTGAACAAATTCAATTTAAACAATTTTGGGTCTTAAATAATTATGGTAATTGGGGGATATGGGGAACGGGGTGATTGTAGTAAAAGTACTTTTCAAAATGATCACAAAAATTATTATCTCCCCTGGATAAGAGGAAAATACAATTTTGGCGATAATTTCTAAGAGTACACTTGTACTAAAAACATTAACTACCATCAGGACTATTATAACACCAGCTCGGTTCGAACCCAACCCAAAAATTTCCTTATGCAAGAGTATAATTCTTGTTTTTTTCTTCTTTTTTTTAAAAAGTTAAGCTCGTCTTTTTTAAAAGTTAAACTCTTGTTAAAATATTTTAATATAAATTATAACGAAGAAAAAAAAATGCTCACTATAACAATAAAATACACAACATTTCATATTACGTATTTTAGTGAAAGTAAAAATATTGTATTATTAATAATAAAAAAAAAATAAAATAAAAAAAAAACAAAGTTTAAATAATTTTACACCATCACCACTTGATAAAAATTGAATTTGTTTTTTTTTTCCTGCTTTTGGCAGAAGTGGTTTTGTTGGTGGTGGTATTTGGTATAAGCCAATAGTAAAAGTATTGCAAATTTATGATTTTGTAGTTTCTGTTGTCATTACTATTATTATTATTATTATTATTACTCTTATAAAGCTTATATTATTATTACTATTGTCATTATACTAAGTAGTTTGGCACTAAAAATGCAAAAAAACTAAAATCGTTCAATGGTGAAAGGAATATTTTTTGTGTTGTTGTTGTTGTCAAGACTCTATACGGAATTTTTCCATTTACCTTTGGAATAATTTTCATTTTTAATTATTCAATTAATAAAAAAAAATAAAAAAATTTAAATATTTATATTGCAAAACGATAAAATAATAACAAATTTTGAAAAGGAGATTAAAAAAAAGGCAATTTAGTTACTTTGGAAATTTTGTGTGGTAGAAAAAATTAAGTATCACCTCCCATTCTTCTTTAAAAGGAATTTAGCGCAGAAATAATTGAAAGGGAAATTTTAAAAGAAGAAGAAGAAAAGGTGAAAAATGGTCATCGCTTTTCTCCTATTTATCTTTTTTTTCTTCTTCCTCTTCTTCTTGTTCTTTTTTAATTAAGTATCTCCCATTCTTCTCTAAACGAATTAAGCGCAGAAATAATTGAAAGGGAAATTTTAGAAGAAAAAAAGGATAAAAATGGTCATCGTTTTTCTCCTATTCCTGTTTTTCTTCTTCTTCTTCTTCCACTTTTTCTTCTTCTTTTTTAATTAAGTATCTCCCATTCTTCTCTAAACGAATTAAGCGCAGAAATAATTGAAAGGGAAATTTTAGAAGAAAAAAAGGATAAAAATGGTCATGGTTTTTCTCCTATTCCTGTTTTTCTTCTTCTTCTTCTTCTTCTTCTTCTTCTTCTTTTTCTTCTTCTTTTTCTTCTTCTTTTTAAATTGAGTACCTCCCATTCTTCTCTAAAAGAATTTAGCACATAAATAATTGAACAGAAAATTTAAGAATAGGAGAAAAATGCCCATTATTTTTCTCCTATTCCGTTTTTTCTTCTTGTTCTTCTTCTTCTTCTTCTTCTTCTTCTTCTTTTTAAATTAAGTTCCTCCCATTCTTCTGTAAAGGAATATAGCGCAGAAATAATTGAAAGGACAATTTTTGAAGAAGAAAGGGAGAAAAATTGCCTTTTTTTTTTTTTTCTTTTTCTTAAATAAAGTACCTCCCATTCTTCTTTTAAAGAATTTAACGCAGAAATAATTGAAAGTGAAATTTTAAAAGAAGAAGAAGAAAAGGAGAAAAAGGGCTTTTTTCTCTTCTTCTTCTTCTTCTTTTAAAATTAAGTACATTCCATACTTTTCTAAAGGAATTTAGCGCATAAATAATGCGGAAATTTAAGAAGAAGAAGAAAAGGAGAAAACCGGAAATTTAATAAGAAGAAGAAAAGAACAAAATGGCTATCGTTGATGGTGGACACGATAAAAACACGTGACTTTTTCGGCCATTTTCTACTTTTTTTTTGAAGTTTTTGATAGAAACTTAAAATTGATAAAACCAAAAACCAAAAAATTCCATTTTTCGAGGAATAATAACAGAAATATTTTGTTTGTTTGTTAATAATTATAATAATATTAATAAATTGATAGCTTTACTTTCTTCCTAATCATGACATTTACGCACGCACACACACACACAAAACGATGATATTTAAATTTAAACGCACATAAAAAAAAGTTAAATAAAAATTAGATAAAAATGAAAGTCTTTTTTTATTGTTTATATTCATTTTTTTGGTTTTATTTTTTCTTTTTTTTTTTGATTTATAATTTCTTCTTTGTTTAATTCGTTTTTTTTTAGATTTTTTTTTTGTTTTCGTACAAAAGAAAAATTTAAAATTCCGAAATTATATGGGAATTTTTATTGATATAAAATGAAACGATTAACACACATACTTAAAAATTAATAAATATGTTAAAATATAAAATTTATATTTCGGAAGGTAAACACTTTTTCACATTCCCAACCCAAAAAAAAAAAAAATGTAAAGAATTTTTTTTTATATTTTATAAAAGGGAATTAATTTGTATTTGTTCAACTAAAGGATTTAAAAAAAAAAACCACAATAAATACAAAACAAAAATTGACAGTTAAGAAAGTCCAAATTAAAGCGCCCCCATGCGAGTATGTGTATGAACTACACTTATCTTGTTGACATTTATTGGCATTTTTGCCAAAAACTAATACTCATACTTTCTCTTTCATTCTTATTGTTTGAATTGGTTGACATTTTGTTTTCGCGCTAACAAATTGTAGGATACAGTGGCATACAAAACTATGCATAGAAAAAAATGTTCACTATTTTCTAGTTAATTTTAAATGAATAAAAATTTTGAATGAATGAAATTAAATTTGCATAAAATAATTGAATATTAATTAATTTATGTTTTTTTTTTATATTTCTTGATTTGCATTGCCTATTAAAGAGAAAATTATATGGAAATTTTTTTTTAATAGGAAATAAAAATATTTGTCTAGTAATTTTTAGCTTTCTTTTAATATCAGTGAAGGTTTTTTCAATTTGTTTCTTCACCAAAAATTTATTATTAAACAATATTGTATGATAAGTTCTCATATTATTTTGAGAATTTTTAAGTTTTAGTTAAAGAGAAATTTAGAAAAACTTCAAAAAGTTAAATGGAAATTTTCTGACACAAAATCGTTTCCCCTTAAAGAAGAGAAAAATACAGAAAAGAAAGGGAAATTTATAAACCATTTTAAAAATGACACAGGCTTTTTGAGTCCCTAAAACAATGGAAAATTTTCCAAAAACGTCATTTTTTTCATTTTTTGACAAATTATTTCCAATCTCTACAAATCAGATCAAATCAGATAACTTTTTTTTAACAACATTAATAAACTGAAAGTGAAAAGGAAAAATTGCAAAAAATTTGTACCCTCAGTTAATGATATTTAAATTTCACACTTAATATCGAATATAAATAAGATTTCATTGATTAATTCAGCCGTTTTGAAAAAACTATCCACAATTTAAAAGAAGAATTGACTTCTCATTTTTAATAATGAAATTTCTCCAATTAAAAATAAAAAAAAAATAAAAACAGGAAAAATTATAAAGAAAAACAAAAGAGATCAAACTACACAAAAATAATGACCAGTTGATTAATGTTAAACAATAAGTTCAATACGCCACCGTATATAAAGTTTCCGGTTTTTTTTATTTATCCGTATATAAAGTATTTTTTCTTGTCATTATTTATTTTTTTTATTTATCCGTTATGTTGATGAGCAAAAAAAAACCAACTAAAATTAAGCATAATACGAATTGTGTTAATAATAATTTCCCATGATTTAGTATCGTTTAATTTATAAAATTTTGCGGAAATCAAATTAATTTTGATAAATTAGTAAATGTTATAGGGAAATTTTTACAAGAAAACTATTTGAAATAAAAAAAAAAACAAAAACCAAATTAAAAGCGATAAGAAAACTTAATGAGAAATGAGGCAATAGAGAAATTGGCGAAAAAATTTTTGAAAAAAGAAAAATGGCGATGACAATTTTGATTTTTCTTCTTCAAAACTTTTACAAGCATGTTCTATTTATCTATTTCCCTTTCTAACATTCTTTCCGAAACATGCAGACCTATTTACAAATAGATTATAATTACATTTGTCCGCTGTAGCTATCCTAATGTTGTTTTTCGTGCAGTTTTCGTGCGGTGCCACACTTTGATCAATAGGAGAGGCGGACATAATGTCCATGTTGGGTTGTTGTTTTTGACTAATATGAGTATTTATCCACAATTGTTTTTTCCTTCCAAAAGCTTGTATTGATATTTACATAATTCTGATAGCTGATTGTTTTTTCAGGTGTTTTTTTCCGCACTTTTATGTTAAGGAATAGATAACGGTATAATGAAATTAGAGAAGAATAGAAGTTAAAGTTATGCTTTTTTTGCGAATTAGCGTAGGATCATGCCGCAACGGGATTTGGATGGTAGTCTAGCGCGCTAATGACTGTGCTACCGAAAAATATTTTCATTGAAAATTATTGTATTATTTTTCCACAATTTTGTGTGGAATTTATCCGATTGTAAATGGGGAAAATTTAAGGCCATTTGACAGCTGTGAAATTTGAGAGCCTAAGAGAAGGGTATTTTTTTAAGAATTAGAGCTATTTGACAGCTGTGAAATTTGAGACCCTAAGGAAAAGGTCTTCTTTATGATTTAAAGGTCCATTTGGTAGCTGGAAGAATTGAGACACTAAGAAAAATATCTTTTTGACGAACTAAAGAGCCATTTGACAGCTGTGAAATTTGAGACCCTGAGCAACAGGTCTTCTTTATGAATTAAAGGTCCATTTGGCAGCTGTGAGATTTTAGACCCTAAGAAAAAGGTTTTCTTTATGAATTAAAGGTCCATTTGGCAGCTGTGAGATTTGAGACCCTAACGAAAAGGTCTTCTCTATAAATTAAAGGTCCATTTGGCAGCTGAGAGATTTGAGACCCTAAGGAAAAGGTCTTCTTTATGAATTAAAGGTCCATTTGGCAGCTGTGAGATTTGAGACCCTAAGAAAAAGGTTTTCTTTATGAATTAAAGGTCCATTTGGCGGCTGTGAGATTTGAGACCCTAAGGAAAAGGTTGTCTTTATGAATTAAAGGGTCATTTGACAGCTGCGAGGTTTGAGACCCTAAAAAAAGGTTTTATTTATGAATTAAAGATCCTTTTGGCAGCTGTGAGATTTGAGACCCTAAGGAAAAGGTCTTCTTTATGAATTAAAGGTCCATTTGGCAGCTGTGAGATTTGAGACCCTAAGAAAAAGGTTTTCTTTATGAATTAAAGGTCCATTTGGCGGCTGTGAGATTTGAGACCCTAAGGAAAAGGTTGTCTTTATGAATTAAAGGGTCATTTGACAGCTGCGAGGTTTGATACTTTAAGCAAAAGGTCTTCTTTATGATTTTAAGGGACATTTGGCAGCTGTGAGATTTGAGACCCTAAGGAAAAGGTTGTCAATATGAATTAAAGGGTCATTTGACAGCTGCGAGGTTTGAGACCCTAAAAGAAGGTTTTATTTATGAATTAAAGATCCTTTTGGCAGCTGTGAGATTTGAGACCCTAAGGAAAAGGTCTTCTTTATGAATTAAAGGTCCATTTAAAAGCTGTTAGATTTGAAACCCTAAGGAATGACATTTTTTTATGAATTACAGGATCATATGACAGCTGCGAGACTTTGTAAATTTGATTTATTGCCAATTTTAGGTCCGCAACAATTAAAAATTTTAAGGTCTAAAAAAAGAACCATTTAATTATGTTGGGTAAAAATTAATGAAAAAAAACCTATCTAGGGTCTGTTATAAAAATTGAATAAAATAAATAAAAATAGACCCAAAAAAATAGGGTCTAAAAAGTCCAAAATGGTGGATAATACAAACATTTTGAAATTGGAATTTTAAATAATTTTTTTAAAGTGTAAATTTGATAACCGAAAATCTCAGAAAACAATTTTAAATATTTCGATTGTTCGAGTTCCGAGTTGAACATAACCTCAACAAGTACAAATGCAAATAATTTTCGACAAACCCAGAAACCCATTTTTCTGTTTTTTTTGGTGGTTGCACTAATTTTACATTAAATTTGTTTGATTGCACATTTTCTCTGGTTTCATTCTCGGACACAAAATTTGCAAATAATAGAAAGTCCCGCCATTTTTTAAAAGCATCTTATGCAATAAGATGACATAAAAATCAATTACAAAAGTTTTGTTAGTAATTTTGTTAATCTCAATTTTATAGGACATAATTTTTTAAGGGTATAAGTGAGAAAGCAAAAAAATAAAAGGTCAACTTTTATTGTGGTTTTTATTTTCTTTAAAGAACTTCTAATTTTTTCCTAATAAATAATATTTTTGCTATTACTGTCATTTATACTGTTTCAAATAATTTTCTTATTTACAAATTGATATAATCGGACTTTTTGTTATTTGAGGTCCTAAAAATTGAAATAATCGAAATTCAAATTATCGTGACATTTTTCGATGCGAACAACTATCACGATTTTTATTAGTCGACAGTACTCCCCTTTCCCCCCTCCTCTTTTTTCAGAGCAATTTCTTGTACTATTGAAAGAAACAAAACTGAATACATTAGAAATTGCCAAATTAAAATAAGAAATTAAAAAAAAAAAACAAATTACATACAAATTTGCTGGTAAATTTACAAGACGAACTTTAAAGTTGGGAACGACTATAAAAATTTTGATATAAAGCGTGTATGCCATCAAACTGATTATTAGAAATTTTTCTCTTTGTTTTAAGTTTTTTTCTATTAAAAGAGAAAAAAAGCCCGCCTAAACTTGGTAAATACGATTACGATTACGATTGAATTTGAATGAAACTTTAAAATGGGCGACCTCAGTTCGTTCGTAATTTTCCACGTGCGGCACATGATAATAAAATCGACTTGTGGATATGGAATACTTAAATTTCAACATAGAAACCGGCCCCCAAACCCATTTACCCCCCTTAGGAGTTCTGTTGTTCGTTTTCAATTTTAGTTTTGCGGTTTCAGTTTCAGTTTCAATTTTCATTTTCAGTTTCAGTTTCAATTTTCATTTTCATTTTCATTTTCATTGCAATTTAAAATTTTACATGGTACTTACTGTCTATCGTAATGAGGTGATTTATTTTATTTTTTTTTTAAGTAAAAAGTACACCGAAATAAAACGGGGGAAAAGGGGGAGGCAATTTGATTGGAAAATCCTCTAAATGGCAAATTAATTTGCTTTTATTAGATTGGAAAATCCTCTAAAAGGCAAATTAATATCAGTTTTTAGTATAAAAAAATAAACAAAGTAAATTTTTCTAAAATAAAAATAAATATTTAGTTTATCAATGCACTCGCAAGAGGGTAGTCTAATCAATTTTGGTGACATTCCGCACTGACAATTCAGTTTAGAAAATAATGAAAACGAAAAAAACTGAACGTAATCAAATTCATTTCTGCACAGGCAAATTATAGGGAAAAAAATATTCCATTTTATATTAGGTTCCTCCCTTCCTCTTCCCCCCAACTATCCCCCCTCACTCGGAAAACCAAACAACCAACCAACATTTTACGATTAGGCATTTTTGTGTATGATTAAAATGAAGAAGAAAAAAGATTGATTTATCGGATTTTCCTTTCTAAGAGCACATAAATTCATAATTGAAATTTGATTAAAAAAGGCGGCAAAAAAAATATTAAAATTTTCGAAATCCACGAAAAAAAAATGAAAGCAGAGAAGAAAAACAAGAAAATTTAAACAAATTCAATAATAATCAACTAGAATTGATCAAAAACATTTGAAAAAATCATCAATCAATCAAACCAATCAGTTTCTAGTCTCTATGCAGTATGAGAGCTTCGATTCTCATGTTAATGCCTCTTCATAGCAAAATTTTGAACTGTCAAAATTTTCTTTGCAGCGGCCATTGTGCAGCCATTTTTTTTTTAAGACAATTTTTTCGTAAATTATATATTTTTTTAAAGAAATTTTATAGGAAATTAATTTTTGACGTTAAAGTTTTCTATTTTTTTATTTTAACAAAAAAAACAAAAAACAAAATGGCTGCCTTTTTTGATTTTTGTCGTTGTGACCATTTTCTGTCAGATTATTTGCAGCGGTTTTAGAAAACAGATTTTTTTCTCTTTTTAAATTGAAAATAATTTATTTTTTGTTTTAATTTTTAAGGAATTTAAAAAAAACAGACTAAACATAAACAGTTATTTTTCGAATAATATTTAATAGTAAAAGAAAATAAAAATAGACGAAAGAGGAGGAAAATTTTCAAATGCATTGTGGGTGATAAAATTTATGCAAAACTAAAACGACCAAAGGAAAAACATCTAATTTATCATCTCAAATATGGTGGAATATCGACAAAAAGGGGAATATTTTCAACTTTTGTCCCCTCTTGTAATTTGCAAATATGATAAATAATCACAATCGTCTGGCAGGTGGTAGACACACATAACACGAATGTTCAGAGTAGAAAGAAAGAAACTTTGTGTGTTGATAGATAATTTTCGCTTTGAACTTTTTCCAATTTCATTTTAGAAAGTGACTCTATCCGTCATTTCTGAGCTTATCTCGATTCTTTTTCTTTCTTTTATTTTTTTTCAAGATGGAAATTTTTCCAATAATTTTGCTTAAAAAAGATGAAGTCGCCGATATGCAGAGAATGAATTAATGACAGTATTTTGGACTATAGGCTACTTCCTGCTTATTTTTCTGCTTTAAATTTTTTGCATCTCATAAAACCACCTCTTAAGTGTGGCGGCAGGTTTAATAATTAGTAGAGTACAAGCCTTCGCACGAGAGTTGACATCTTTACTTGTATTATTAACTTAAGTGTCAGGCGAGATAGTAATCGGAGGATTTGTCATAACATATTATAGCTCATGTCCAGAAATGATTAAATCGGTAGGAATAGCCACTAACGAGTTGGTTTGCGCATGGTTACCCTCGACCGCCAGCTACTTATGCCCAGACCGATGGTTGGATGCCAGTTAAATCATATTAATCAGCATTGCATGCCGGCCGCAATTTACTCTTACACGCGCTCCTCCTCCTGCATGCCATTTAGACCACACGATTGCGATTACACAAAATCAAGTTGGAACGAAACCGAAAGTGAGAAGACCAAATCGAAAATGAACGTATTCGCATCGCAGTACATTTTTTTTTCAAGCACAAAAAAAAAAAAAATAACTAATAAATAAACAAACGGTTTCGAAAGTTCCTTGAACTTTTCCAGATCTTAACGTACAAAACTAAGTCGACTATTTTTTTTTCTCTCTCAATAAAATCACTTCCTAAACAGATCAAAAGTGATTTATTAATTAAATATCAATTCAGAATGTTGAGCTTTTCAATAAAAGTGAAATAAAAATTTTCTAAGAACCTTAATAAAATTGTGAGAGGAAAATTTGTGATTGGCTCGTACAAGGGAAAAAAAACCAATTTTATTGTCGATCGGCACTTAATATTTGGAGGATTTTGCGAACTTGAGAGGTTTTCGAAAGTATTGATTCGTAGGGTTTTTTTTGTTGATAGAATTGTGTCAAAATATTTTTAACGAATTGGACTCGAAAAATGAAAGCTTTTTATTTAAAAAAAATCCAAAACAATTCCCTTTCGAGTGTTATTGTTCATATGAGATGAATTAATTGAAAATCCCCGGAAGCTGTGATGGTAAATTCATATTTTTTGTTTGGGAATTGATATTACCTTTTTAAGACCTTCGCTTATACTTTTGATTATTGACCCTCACCTTTAATTGCTCGCCCAAAGAAACTAAAAACGGTAATTGAATCGATAACAAGATGTTTTTGAATAGTGCCTCTCGATTACTAAAGGTCCTACGCAATTCCACGGTTTATTTTAAAAAGTTTAGGGTCTGAAACAATTTTTTTTAATAAAGGTCCTACGAAAAGTTGTTTTCAATGTTTGGGGTCTAGAATAAAAATATGCTGGTTAATTAGACTTTCAAATAAAACTATTTCATTATTTATTTTATATTATTTTTAAGGTCCGAAATATATTTTTTTAATAGCATTTAAAGTTTAAAGGTTCCAAGCCAAAAATTTGAGTCGCTAAAGGTCTGAATTTATTATTTCTCTCAATAGATTTTATGATCCGAAATATTTTTAAGGGTTCGAAATAAAAAAAAAATATTTTCACTTTGAAACAATATATTTTGTTGTTTGAGACCCTAAAAATAGGATTTTATTGTGGAATTGGGGTGTAAGTCCAATTTTTTTACTATTTGAGTTGCAAAATTAGGGATTTTATTATGAATTCTGTTATTTGGAATCTGGTTTATTTTAAAATAATATTTAAATATCCTGTTTTGTATAAAAAAAGTCATTGCCAATTTGGGGTCTGCAGTAAAACACAACTGAGGTCATCCGGTGGCAAGCGACAATTTTTCGGTACCATTTTGAAAATGCTGAGGTTTTTGGATACAATAAATTAATTGCCGCAACAAAAAAATTGTTTAGGGTCCGAAATATTGATATTAATAATTTAGGGTCTGAAGCAAAAAATGAATATTATTTTTAGGGTCCGAAATAGATTTTTTATCGGCTTTTAAGGTTTAAGCGTTTAAAGCAAAAAAATTGAGTATTTTTTTTTTTCAACAGATTTTATGATCCGAAATATTTTTAAGGGTCTGAAAATAGACAAAAATCGCTAATTTACACCCCGAAATAATTTAATTTTGTTCGAGACCCTACAAAATAGGATTTTATTGTGGAATTAGAGCCCGAATCCAATTTTTTTACTATTTGAGGTCCAGAATTGGGACCCTCAAATAGTAAAGACATTGGATTTGGATCCTAATATTGTTATTTGGGATACAGTTAGTTTTAAAACAATATTTAAATATACAAAAATATATAAAAAAATCATTGCCAATCATTGACAAGCGACAATTTTTCGGTACCTTTTCGACAATGGTGAGATTTTTCGATATAAGAAATTAATTACCGCAACAACAAAAAATTTTGTTATTTAAGGTCTGAAATTACAAACAAATATTATCTAGGGTCTTAAATAGACATTTTGTTATTAAAGCTGAAAAAAAGTTAATTAGATTGTTAAAAATGAAGACTTCGCAAGAAAAATTTCAATGTTTTTAAGACCTCCCCAAATAAAAAAATAAATTGGATTTTTGAGTTCCATCCACCGAATCAGAAATAATAAGCCTCACCTCTGACTCGGTGGATACGTTAATAAGCACAATGTTCGTTTATGGGGCTCTGAAAATCCACAAGTGACTATGAAGAAGCTTCTGTCTTTATGTGAATTTTGATCTGAACGCGAAATGCTTAAAATAGAACAGTTTAAGGGCCTAAATTCTAAGACATAAGATCAGTGACAACAAAAAATATGTCAGAAGTCTACCGTTCCATAAAAATAAAATTTGTATTGTCCAAAAATACTGCACTCTTGACTATATATAAAAAATTTCCTTTAGTTTTTTAAATTCTAACGTCTAAGTTGAGAGAAAAAAACACGTTGTTTTTCATTTTGCAAAGCAAAAACTATTGGAACAACATCCTTCTCCCCTCAAAATTGACAGTTGTAAAATTTCTAAAACTTTTGTTTAAAAAAAATACGAGCAACTGACAAAATAAATTAATTATCGCTGCTTGCATACAACATCAATTAGCTAAGCCGCGCAACAGCAATGATGACACATGCGCCATTAGCGACTATCGCAATCGTGCACTAATAGCAAAGACACTAACCAAACTAAGTGTTGATAACAATGATCAGAACCCTCGTGTAACTTTTTTTTGCATAATTTTCTTTTCTTTGCCATTTTTTTTTCTTTTAATTAATTAAAATTATATTTTCTAAAAACAAACAAAAAAAGAATTGCTGCAACACTAATTAAAATTCATTTAATTAAGAAATTTCGTTTTATCTTTTCGTTTATTTTTATCTCAATTGTCTATAATAAACATAAAATGGCATATAACAAAAAGCTTTTGTATCAAAAAAATAAATGATGATGTAAAAAATGCACAATTAACCGAAAAAGTTAAGTAAAAAAAATACAACAACAAAAAAGGTAGACAACATAAAAATAAAATAAAGAAATTCATAAAAACGAAGGAAAAATCTCTGTTGACATTGTTGCACTCAGTCACAGTGTAGATTTGGTCTAATGGTGAGAAATTAATAGGAGGAAAAAAATCACTTATTTTCTGTCATTCTGTGTGCTTGTGAAAAATTACAAATCTCTAACATTAACATAAAACTAGTGAGACTTGTGTGTACTCTCAACAATCAACAACAACAAGAAAAAAATTGACTAAAAAATATTACAAGAAAATTGCACCATTCTTGAACGATTGCTTAAATGCTCTTTAAAACAGAAGATTTTTCTGTGCTTTTACTTGTAGTTTTGTTGCAATATTCACAATTTTCAAAAAAAGGTTGGGAACAATTTTTCCATAAATGAATGACAATTTAAAAAAAAAAAAGGAGAGGGGAAAGGGGGTACGGGTTTGGAATTAACAAAAAAAAAACGATTAAACAAATCATCTGAAAACAAGGGAGAAACTTTTTCAATTGTCCACGAATTTTTACAAAAAATGAATTTTTTACATCTTTTTCTTCTTCATGTTGTTGGAACTTTTTTTTATCAGAAATAAATATGATAAAAATGAAAAAGAAAAGCAGAAAGAAAGGAATACAAATAATGAGGTCCCAAAATCATTAATTAATTGTCTTCTGGGACGTGGCCATAGAGTCTTTTTTTTGTGGTTTCTTGCTCCAACTTTGCCCTCCTTTCCCCACTCCTTTTAGGTATTATAATGATTTGGTTTTTTTAATGCTTTTTAGCATATTATGTCCATATTCCAGTCAATAACACAGTCACAATAGAAAGTTTTTAGGCAAAAAAGAAAAATCGTTCATAATTTTTCTGTGAGAAGCGACAATTTTTTGGATACAAAAAAAAAATAATTCCCAAACGATATCGTTTTAAAAAAATTAAAAAATAATTTTTTCCCCTCATAGTAAAGTTATGAAAACTTAAGTAAAAAATCATATTCAAGACTCCATTTTTTTTTTGGTGTATAAAAATTTGCAACAACAACAAAAAAAACATGAAAACCCCCCTTTTTAATTAATAGTTAATGTTATGCCTTAAAAAATATTTATATTAAATTTCGTTTAGGAAAATTTGTAAATTTTCGCACGTTAATTTTTTGGAAAAATTTTTAATTATTGGGCAACAATCTCTTTTTTTTTCCGCTGTGTGCTTTTTCTGTTAGCCTGATCATCATTTTTAAATTTGGCTTAATAAGATCACTGCAAGAAACAAACTATTGATGATGGTGCAAAAAAAAAGCAATACAAAAAATTGTATCCTAAAAAGTTCAATTGGAAAAGCTCCGATCATTTAAATAAAACTAGTTTTTCTATTGCTTAAATTTTAAGGTAAAAATCCCTTCACAATTTTCGATTGTATTTTTATTTTTTCTTTCACTTTTCTGGGTGTTTAGTTCTGCAAGGGCCTAAATTCAAATTAAATGCGAGTCAACATTTTATAATATTTGTACGAAAGAAATTCGATTAGGTTTTTTTGTTCCCCCCATTACAAAACCGTTGTTTGCGAATACGCACTTTTCTTAAATAATACTGAGAAAGAAAATATATCCAAATAAAAAAATATAAAAACAAAGAACAAAATCTGCACGAAAATGAGAGAAAAGCTTTACAATCGAAAGTAAAATTTACGATTTTTGTTTCTTTGCAAAATCATTTAAATTGTGTTTTTTTTTTTTTTTTTTTGGAAGAGGCCGATTAGAAAAGGAAATTAGCCATTAAAGTGTGTAATTTATTTAATACTATAATGAGGAGGTATTATTTTATTTCCCCCCTTTTAAAAAAAAAAAGTTTAGATTGAATTGTTGTGATTATGTGGTGTGTATTCTTTTTTAAGTGTTTTGTTTAGAAAATGAATTGAGAAAAAAACCGGCGAAATATTTTTTTTAAAGCATATTTTCTATTTTCTAAAAATGTTGGGAAAAAATTATGGTTTTTTTATTGTAAATATAAAAAATAAACAAATTTTTATTAATATTTTAATATTTTTATTGTATGAAATTTGAGTGAATTATAAAAATAAATTGTTTTTCATTAAAATATGAGAGCAAAAAGGCTTTTAGCATAAATATTTGATAGACTCAAAAATGGTTTAAGCATAAATTTTTGATAGGTTAAAAATGCTTTAAGCATACAAATTTGTATGTTTGCTATGTGTAAATTTTTAATGGGTAAAAAATGCCCTAAGCATATATATTCGATACGCTCAAAAATGCTTTATGCAGAAAAATTGCTTGAAGCAAAAAATTTGACTGGTTAATAAATGCTTTAAGCATAAATATTTGATAGGATAAAAAATGCTTTAAGCATAAATATTTGAGTGGTTTAAAATGCTATAAGTGTAAATTTTTAATGGGTTAAAAATGCATTAAGCATAAATATACAATACGCTCAAAAATGCTTTAAGCAGAAAAATTGCTTAAAGCCAAAAAAATTGATTGTTAAAAAAATGCTTTAAGCATAAATATTTGACAAGTAAAAAATTGCTGAAAGCATAAAAATTTAACTAGTTGAAAAATGCTTTAAGCATAAATATTCGATACGCTCAAAAATGCTTTAAGCATAAAAATTTTTTAAGCAAAAAAATTTGACTGGTAAAAAATGCTTTGAGCATAAATATTTAATAGGCTCAAAATTGCTTTAAGCACAAATATTGATAGGCTCAAATACGCCTTAAGCATAAAAATTTGACAGGTAAAAACTTGTTTTAAGCATAAAAATTTGAGTGGTTAAAAAATGCTTTAACCACAAATATTGATAAGCTGAAAAATGCT
Source organism: Atherix ibis (assembly GCA_958298945.1). Classification (NCBI taxonomy): domain Eukaryota; kingdom Metazoa; phylum Arthropoda; class Insecta; order Diptera; family Athericidae; genus Atherix; species Atherix ibis. The sequence goes on from OY282609.1 coordinate 82,795,068, forward strand.
TGAAGCATAAATATTGGATAGAGTAAGAAATGCTTTAAACATAACTATTTGATATGCTCAAAATTGCTTTAAGCACAAACATTTGCCAAATACTGATAGGCACAAAAATCCTTTAAGCACAAAAATTTGCCAAATACTGATAGGCTCAAAAAAGCTTTAAGCATCAAACCATACAAATTTGACAGGTAAAAAATTGCTTAAAGCATGAAAATTTGACTGGGTAAAAAATTGCTTAAAGCATAAAAATTTTAATGGGTAAAAAATGATTTGATCGTAAATTTTTGACTAGTAAAAAATACTTTAAGCCAAAAATTTCTAATTATTCCATTTTAAAGAACATCCTTAAATTTTTGCAAATTCCCTTAGAATTTACTTTTTTTTTTGTAAATAAAGGATTTTTTTTTAAGAGAAACGTTTTGATCAGAATTTTTTTCGGGTCTTATCTAGCGATAAACAGTCAAAAAATCATCAAAATTCCATTTTAAAAAACAATTTAATCAAATATCAAGTACTGCGCGAAATTTTCGAAATTTTTCATGTCAAGTTTTTTTTTTCAATAAGTTTTTCTAATATTTTTATTCTTTCGCAATCAAAGCATTTTTTGTTTTTATTTTTTTTAAACAAAACTTATTTAAAGAAATTTAATCAAATAAAAAAGTACTGCGCGAAATTTTTGATGACAGATTTTTTGATAACTTTTTTAAAAATATTTTCCTTCTTTTGCATTCAAAATATTTTTACTTGTTGTTTTCTTAAAATAATAATTCGAAATAAAAGGGAAAAAATAATTTAGGCACAATTTTGGAGATAATTTTGATCAAGTAGTGCGCGAAATTTTTGACGACAAGTTTTTTCATATTTTTCTTCTTTTGAATTTAAAATAAAATACAGACAGGCAAACGGCAATAAGCAAACCGGAATCCAGAAAACTGTCAAATGTCAAACACTGCACGAAATTTTTGCCGACCGAAAGTTTATATGAATTTTTTAACATTTTTCTTCTTTGTCATTTGAAATATTTTTACTCAGCGTTTTCTGGAAAAATTAGTTCAACCATAAAAGGCATACAATTATTTAGAATCCATTTTGGTAAAAAAAAAGATGCAAACATAAAGTACTGCGCGAAATTTTTGGTTAAAGTTTTTTTTGATGACATACTTTTTGATATTTTTCTTTTGAATTTTTAAAAAATTAAGCACAGATATTTGATCAGTCCTGAAGGAGATAGCTAGCAGACAAACGGCAATAAGCAACCCGGAATCTATTTTTTAAAAACTGTCAAATGTCAAATACTGCGCGAAATTTTTTGCGACAGACTTTTATATGAATTTTTAAATATTTTTCTTCTTTGTCATTCAAAATATTTTTATTTATTATGTTCTGGTAAAATTAGTTTAACGATAAAAGGCAAAAAATTAATTAGAATACATTTTGGTAAAAAAAAATATAAAGTACTGCACGAAATTTTTGTTTACATTTTTTGTGATTACAGATTTTTTAATATTTTTCTTCTGTTGAATTTAAACAAAATTTTAGCATAGATATTTGATTAGTTTTGAAGTAGAAAGCTTACAGACAAACGGCAACAAGCAACACGATTTCATTTTGGAAAACCTCTCAAATATCAAATAGTGCGCGAAATTTTTGATAATAGTTTTTTTTTATCAAAATTTTTTTTTTACATTTTTTAAAAAAAATTATTTGAGAGATAAACATCAATAAATCAAATCAGCAGAATCCAATATTGGAAAGGCTGTTATTGGACAGAAATGTCAAGAACTGCGCGAAATTTTTGATGACAGGTTTTTTAATAGTTTTTTTTTCATTATTTTTATTTGTGGGGTTTTTTTTACTAAAAAAAATATATCAAATTTATTCAAATAAAATTAATTTGAAATAATATAGGTACTTACATAAGCTTTGGATCTCTCTGAGCAATTTTTGTAGTTGTTCAAATACAAATTTTCTACAATTAATTCAGAAGCAGAACTTTTAAGTTTGGGTGATTTCCATTAAAGTTTCTTTTAAGAAAAAATTAATAATCTACTTTTTTTTCCCGAACAAAGAAACTTTTTTAATTAAAATTGTATGAATCTGATTACATTATGTAAAGTGTGTAATTTATTTCTAATTCAACCTTCTTGGTCGACATTCGTTTTGTAATAATTAAACCTTTAATTAAGTAATAAGTACAAAAAATGATTAATATTTTTGGAACACAAAAGAAGACGATGCAATTTTTTTCTTTTAATCTCTCTAATCCATTTACAATACCTTACAAATTATTACTTAAGATCACCAAAGATTCTATTATAACTTTAAGGTTTCAAGGCATATAATTCGACTTAAATTATTTTGTAATTAGTAAGTTTCTTACAAAATCGTCAGTAGTTACTGTTGGAATGAAGAAAGATTACAATTAACATAATTTTATGAGAATTTTATGATTTTACCAATTAGATTAAAATGGTTTTTTGTTGTACTTTGCATATTAAATTTTCTTTCTTTCTTCTTTTTTGTTGTTGATAAATCCTAGTGAAAATTACACCATCAATAAAATGTAATTTAGCAATTGTTGTGACATATTTTCGAAATATTATCTAAAAATGTTAACCTTCGCCAAGAAATCTAAAACTTTGGCTCATTTTGAACCCGATCGCAAGGTTAATTTCAAAAATACCGCCAAAAATGATCATGAACAATTATTGGTTATTTTGCATATTTTTAGGGGTTACATTTTTGAAATTTCCTCCTTGCATTTCCTTGAAAAGTTCATAAAAATAAACAGGAAATTGAACTTTTACAAGGAGATTATTTTTATAGAAACTTTTTCTTTAACAGAGAGAGAGAAAGAAGTGGTAATTTTTCACCATCAAATTATGTAAATTCGATTCCATCGAAATTACCTTCTAAATCGAAAAATCCAAAGAAAAAAAAACCATTTTTTTTAATCTTCTTTCTTTCGTATGTACACAGAGTCATTAATTCAATATTAAATAGCATTAAATACTCGTACTTAGTCGAAAAACGCCCCCCAAATCGGATTTTGTTCAATTGATCGATTGATTGTCTATTTTTCTTTGGTTTTATTTAGCATAAAATCTGTAATAAAAAAAAGGGAAAAAACCCCAATGTTTTTCGTACATTTTCAACTCAACATCCGCCCCGAAAAAATAATTCTTTACGAATAAAAAACTTTTCAAAACAACAACCGTGTACATGTGCGTATTAAAGTGGATTTAAAATAAACCGAAACAAATAATCCACTTCCTTGTTTTTTTTGGATAGAAACAAATAAGGAAAAAAAACGAAATGTGAATTTTTTGGACTTCATTTACGAAAAGACCCCATTTGAACAAAAAAAAAAACAAAAACTTTTTTCCAAATTTCATGGACTCTTTTTTTCACGTTTCACATATGATGGGGGTTGGCATGTGCTTCTGTGTCTTTGAATTTTAACACAATTTTTATGATAAAAGGAAACTAGATAAAACAGTCTTTCGAAAAATATTATTTTTTTCTAGTTTATTTACAATAAAGAAATTGTTAGTAATTAAACGAGTTTACAAATAAATAGAAAGGGTTTTTATGGATTGAAAGTGGCTGATAGAATTATTGTGTTTATTAAGAAAAAGGAGGTGGAAGAGAAGAGGGTAGAGAAGAGAATTGGTTAAATATTAAACAACCTACCTCCCCGTTCCCCTCATACCTTTTCTCAGAAAATAATATATAACATATTTTTAATTGAAGTTTTTTCGAATATCTTTACTCAAAAAATTTCCTACAGAAAATGAATTCGTTTGGTCTAAAGATAAAAAATCGTAAATTTCGTAAAAAATTATATTAATTAAAATATTGTTTTTTTTTATAAAAGATGTGCTATATTTAATGTTGCATTTAAACACTTTAAACAAAAAACCATTTTAAAAAAGAAAAAAAAATTTTGGTATAAAATTTGGTATAAAATCGATTGATTTTTTTCTTTAACTTAGAACGTTTAATGCAAAATTAAATATGGCTAATCTTTTGTAAAAGAAACAAAAATTGGTTTTTTTTATTTGATATTCACACTTTTTTAAAAGAAGTATTTTATAGAAAAACAAAATTTGGTATAAAATTTGGTATAAAGTCAGATCAATATTTTTCCTTGAACTTGGTTTTTTTTTCACAAAAGAATTAAACCATTTAATTTGCTATTAAAGGCTTTTTAAAATTATTATTTGACAGAAACAGAAATTTTCGTATAAAATTTGGTATAAAATCAGATCGACTTTTTTCTTTAACTTATTTTTTTTAAATGCAAAAATTGGTTTTTTTTATTTGATATTCACACTTTTTTAAAAGAAGTATTTTATAGAAAAACAGAATTTGGTATAAAATTTCGTATAAAGTCAGATCAATATTTTTCCTTGAACTTGGTTTTTTTTTCACAAAAGAATTAATCCATTTAAATTGTTTTTTAAGGCTTTTTAAAATTATTATTTGACAGAAACATAAATTTTCGTATAAAATTTGGTATAAAATCAGATCGACTTTTTTCTTTAACTTATTTTTTTAAAATGCAAAAATTGGCTTTTTTTATTAGATATTCACACTTTTTTGAAAGAAGTTTTTTATAGAAAAACAGAATTTGGTATAAAATTTGGTATAAAGTCAGATCAATATTTTTCCTTGAATCATTTTGCAGAAAAAAATATTCTTTTAAAAAGAATCATTTTGCAGAAAAAAATATTCTGGAATAAAATTTGGTATAAAATTAGATAAATATTTATTCTTAAAATTTTAGTTTTATTTAAAAAAAAAAAATTTTTTTCTTAATTTTATATTCAATTGTTTTTGAAAAAATAGCTTTACCAAAAAAAATATTTTGGTATAAAATTTAGTATAAAATCAACAATTTTTTTTCCAAATTTTTGGTTTTTTTTTACAAAAGAATTTCTCTTTTTTATTTTGTGATCAAGCCTTTTCAAAAGAAGCATTTTATGGAGAAAAAAGTTGTTGGTATAAAATTTCGTATAAAATCAGATCAATTAATTTCTTAAAATTTATTTCTTTTTTCTACGAGAAAATAGATTTTATTTCAAAATTAAAAAAACAATTTTTTCTTGTATTTTAATAAGCGACAAAATGAATATTCAATAAATCGAAGAAAAATAAACTAAGTAAGCCAAAATCAGAATTTAATAAACCAAAAAATAAAAAATTCGTATAAACTTTGACAGTTGACTTTTATCTAAAAAAAAAAAAATAACGAGGAAAAAATCTAGTGAAAAACCTATGTTCCAACATAAACAAAATGAAATTGAAACGAAACCATTCGATCGATCGTGTGGTGGGACACTCGAATTACAAAGGCATTCACTCACTCATGCAAAGAAAATATTTATCAGAAAAATAGAAAAATAGAAAATAATAACACGCAATAATAATAGAAGTTCACAAGCATGAATGGTGGGTGAATAATGCCCATTTAAGTTGGATAGGAAACAGAATGAATAGGAACGGAGAATGTTTGTATGGTGGTGAAAAGTCAAAATGCCAAACTGGTTGTTGCTGCTTAACCTAGCCATAAGTGCACTCATTGTGCACACTTTTCCACACACCCACTCTCCAATACACACAAAACAATCAGAGGGCTTATAATACGAGTAAAAACCTATTCAATATTTGATATAATTAAAGGTGAAAAATTGTTTAAAATTAACAAAAGAAATTGTGGAAATGTTAAATTTGTGGAAACAAAAATTGGGCGCATTTGAACTTAAGTCAAACAGTGCCATCTATGAGAAAGAGAACGAAACAAACAAAAATTATGATTTAATCGAGCGATTTTGTTCGATTTTTAGTAACATTTATAATGAGCACTCTAGCTGGATTTGAACTCAGACGCCGACTTTTCGAGTCTCGCTAAATCAGAGCAAACATTTCAAAATTTTTGTTCCGGTATTTGTTCTCTTATAATATTTTTATTTTAAAACTAAGACTTGATTTTGAGAACAACTACTTTAGACCAAATAGAAAGAATATCGTCGAAATTGTTTGGCTTAAGTTATGGCAAAGAAACCAGTTTTTCATACTTCGTTACGCGATCTCACAACAACGTTATCCGAAGGCAAAAGAGTGTGTTGGTTAAACGGCCAAGGCGAAAGGGGCAGAGGAAAACAGAGACAATGTTTAGATTAAAGTAGTTTTGTTTCTGAATATCGAACGGAGTCCTATTATTATTGTTGGTCGATTAATGGAGTCGGGATCGATTCTAGTTTAAAAACAAAAAGTCGGGACGCCGACAAACGATGATGATTGGTTTGGTTTTCTTTGTTTGGTGACTTAAAACCGTTTTGGACCTTTTCAATATTGATGTTAAGACGCTTGTAGCTATTTAAGATATTTTATTTAAAAAAAAGATAAACCATACAAAATTGCAAATGATATGTTTACGTGAATGTATTTGGGATAAAAGAGTGGAATATGTTTGCATAACCTCAGATCGCGTACATTTTTGTATGGTCCCAATCCAGGCAACACATACAAAAAAGTACGTTCGTTGGTGGATAAGTTGTTTGATGAAGTAAAGAAAAACGCGTATCCCTTGCTCAGTTGTCTCTACTCTTATGTCATGGGAAACCTACAGTACCAGAGATGCTTGAAGCAACTTCCAAACCCATCTACGATCATTGAATTTTGTAGGAAATCTCAAATTCTGAACAATAATTGCACAACACACCGAAAATTCATATGCTCAGCTCCCACATGATTTTGCAAAGTGCATTCGACAAAAATAAAGTGTACATCGGCAAAAAAAAAAAACAAAATGAAAGATCAGAACCGCCATTGATTACGTCAGCAGTTATCGATAAACGTAAGCTAGAAAAGAAAAGAAAAAACAACCAATACACTTCCAAGTGAGAGATGAATGGATGACTCTCGCATATTGTATTGAAGGAGCAACTTAGAAGCGATCCGATTAGATCGCCTCTATGTAAATTGATCAGTTGCGATCAGCGCCCAAGATCCGCGCACGCAAAAGCTGGGTTTTTTTCCCTTTTAGATTTTGTTTTTGTTGCTGCAAAAACGAAAAATAGTCTAAAAATGCTTATATGGTATATAATTTCATGGGTGAAGGGAAGGCGGAAGGCAGTGAAATATTCAAAACTGCCGATCTTCAAACTCGGCATGATCGTATCTTTGTTCATGTTTGTCCGGGACTGCTGGAACAATTGACTTTAATGCATTCAGCATAATTGGATTCAAATAATCAGTCTCTATCGCGTAATGGATCTACCATCATTATTTGATCATTTTTCAATTATTAACTTCTCGTACGATCATGGATTCATTTACAATCATTTTCGACTTGTGCATATTCTCTTCGTCATTTGTTCGAATGTAATTTTTTTTTCTATTTTTTTTCTTGTTGCAAAGCATTAAAAAAAGTACCCGGAAATGTACAATAGATATTTTCGCTAAAAGTCATTGGTTATTAAGATCCTTTTCTATTATTGGTTTTTTTCTTTCTTCTTCTATAATATAATTAAATTTATTATAATTGGCAAAACGTTCAGTAAATTCGTTATTGTAAGATCTCTTCTTGACAGTTCTTTAAAGAAAATATTCCTAAGTAAAAACTTGGAATAAAGAAATTATGAAGAAAAAAATATTAAATATATTTTTTTTAAAGGATAAAATTTGGCCATTTAAAAATTATCTTAAAATTTTACACCATACAAAAAATCAAGTCTTTTTAATCGATAAAGTTCAAATTAAAAAAAAGTACTATAAATTTGCCGATAGGTGGAGTTAGAATCGTTTGGTTTGAGCACGTGGCGCCATCACAACTGCACGTGGTATTTTTCTAAACATACGTAGTGCTACCGTCGTTAAATTGAATACACGTGATTTTTTCATGCTAACTTGACATGGCGCTGCAATCGGTTAATGGTGGTCTTCTTAAACAAAACGTGGCGCTGCTGTCGTTTAATTGGGAAATTTTTTTCCTTTAAGTTGTAATTCTCCAAAAACACGTGATTTTTTTTTCTATTATTCAATGGCGCTGCCATCGTTTAATTCTGTTCTTTTTCCTTTCTGGGTAGTTTTCTAGACACAAGTGATTTTTTTTTCAATTTCTCATTGAAAAAGAAAGAGCAAAATTGAACACTACAGGCGTTCAATTTTGCTCTTTCCTTTTTTACGTGGCATTTTTTAAATAAATTTGATTGTTTTGTTACAACAGGTGGCGTACCAATCGATACCTAGTGGTCTTCTTAAACGTAGTCATTTTTATCAAATATGTTAATTTTTTTTGCTAACAAAACGTGGCGCTACAGTCGTTTAATTAGGATTTTTGTCCGTTACAGTGTAATTCCCAGAATCTACTTGATTTTTTTTTGCAATTTCAAGGAGCTGTCATTGTTTAATTCTGTTGTAGTTCTCTAAGAACATGTGATTATCTTTTTTTGTGTTACTAAACGTATCACTGCCATCGTTAAATTTTGCTCTTTTGCCTTTACGCGGTAATTCTCTAAGTGCACGTGATTTTTTTATAACTACATATGGGGTAACAATCGCTTAATAGTAACCTTTTTCCTTAAAGGACTGTTTTTTTTTTAATGCAAGTTAAATTTTCCCAACAACACAAGACGCTACAATCGATTATTTGCCGTTTTTTTTTCATCCCAGATCTTATTCTCCAAATACACGTAATTTTTGTGTATCTTAGAATGCATTTTGCTTAGCATACATGTGGGATACTCTCTTTCAAAAACACGTGCGTGGCACTACCATTGTTAAGATAAAATTTCTTTTTTGTCCGTTGAAATTTTTCAGTTTATTTTTCTACACAAACATAAACAAATTTCCGATTATAATCTCAAAGCCATTTACTTCTCAAACAACACGTATAATAATAGTCATAATAAAAAAAAACTTATGTGACAGAGAAAAGAAAAATATTAAAATTAGGAGGGGGGGAATCTATTGAAAATTATGCTTTACTCCTAAATTTATACTAAATATAAAAAACGAGCAAAATATTTAATATGGAATCATCATCAAAAAATGAAAACTTTTATATTCGTTGTTTTGGTATTTTTTTTATTTTCTTTTTTTATTATTATTTCGATAAAAAGTCAACCGATTTGTTATAATGATTATTAGCAAAATTATACAATCCAGTCTCCATGATAATTCCGTTGATCATATTAATTTCCATTGCGCTTGAGTTCGCCAACATAAATTTTGAACGCACTCATTAAGAAAGGAAAGTAACTCAGCAGTAGAGATCGTTTCTTTTTCTTCGTCAAATATTTTTACCATACAAATTTAAGAGGTTTAGTTTTACTTAAATATTTATATATATTAAAATTGAAATTTTTATATTAATAGCGAAAAGTATTTAGTCACGATTAAAAGGGAAATTTTTTAACAATTGTCAAAATAAAAATACACAAATAAATTTTCGAAAGTTTACAAAACAACCTTCCCCTCCCCCCTGATAACATGAACAAGAGAGGTGACATTAGCCAAGATTCCATTATCAATCAACAAAAAAAAAACTAACTAAGAATTTTATCTTCTTCATTTTTTTTTGGTATTTAACTACTATTTACCATTTTCATAATAGATTTTTCTACAACACATTTAAGATAAATTGAAATTATATAATTTTACGTGTTTTGTTATTTTTATTGTTGTTTATAATTTTTTGCGTCTAAAATAGACATAACTGAGATGACGATAAGAAAAGACATAAAACAAATTTTACTTTTTATCTGAGACATTTTATCAAATAATTATCTCGGTAATAGTAATAAAGAAATTTTTAGAGAATGAAAAAATTTATTAGAAAAACGTGAAAAAACTCAACGAATTATATTCGATCAATTGCGATGATGTCTCGTAATCCAGTTCAACTTTTATTGTTGACAGCATATTACGTTTGGCAGCGGTAATGTCAGTTTCGTGCTGTTCGTGCACTTTGATTTTATGCAATTCGATCGAGTACAGATCGAATGACGATGTTGTGGTGGCATTTAGAGCCGACAAAGCGTTAAGGGCATAACCACAACCAATGCGGTAGCGTTGGTCGGGATTGAATCGGACGCAACAAGGACAGGCGTTGTGTTCTTTACAAAAAAAAAATGCAATCGGATTTTATCGACAAGGTTCTGAACAGTTAGTCATAGCTTACTTAAAAGAAGCATTGAGAAATGAAAAGTATTTGCTGGTCAATTTAAATGCACTTTACTAGCAGAATCGGAAGAGGGAATATACTTAATAAGAAAACAATGCAAGTTGGGAGCATTTTCATATTATTCTAAAATTACTATTGATAAAAAAATGCAATTAATTAACCGAAATAAGATAATCTTATGTACAATGAATTGCTATAAAAATAACTCAATACCACCCATTTTAACTGCATTGTACTATCATCTTAATATTGCCATAAAAAAATCGAATTAGTCTAAAATCAATAATGTGTTTTGAGTATATTTTTTAAAAGTAATTAAATATTCACAAAAAAAAACTAAAATCAAATAAATTAATTCAGATAAAATTATTCGCTATAAAAAAAACTGGTAACACTAACGCATTGAGTTATGGCCATAAAAATTAGATTTCGTTCAACTTTGGGGTATTTTTTTTTATTTTAAAATGTTATTATTTTTATAAAAAGAAACAAATAAAAATTATTTGTTTTTACAGAAATTTAGAAAGAATTATTTGCTATAAAATTTAAAAAGAATTATTTGCTATAAAATTTAAAAAGAATTATTTGCTAGAAAAATTTATTTACTGTAAGAAAGTCCCAAATAATCTCTTACTAATCGCAGGGTGTCATCGGTGAAAAATATTGCCATAAAAAATATTATTGCACAAAAAAAATTCTTTATTAGAAAATATATATATTTTTTGAATTTGCTATAAAAATTGCTATCGAAAGTTTAAAACAGGAGTGAACAATTTAATTGATCTCATGGAGAAATAAATCTTTTAAAAAAATGGGCCGAAATTCGTCAATTATTTCTTAAGTCAAAATTTCCTAAAAAATCTTAAATTTTCTATAAAGAAAAATTGTATATTGCCATAAAAAATCGGATTTGTCCAAATTTGCAATATTTTCTTGTTTATTTTTTTAAAAGAACTGAAGTTTCTTAAGTAAAAAATTATAAAACAGTTTTTAATAAAAATTTATTCTGAAAATATAATTTTATAGAAATTGCTATAAAAATTTTAATATTACCATGAAAATATCGCATTCGCACTATAAAAAAATAGATCTTAAAAGAAAGTTTTAAGACTTGCAGTTAAAAAAAATCCGAAAATTTTTAAATTTGCTATAAAAAATCGAATTTTCCCATACAGTTTTCGGATTAGTCAAAATATAAAAAAAATTATGAAGCTAAATATTTAAAATGGAATGGAATTTTTAGAAATTTTTTTTAAACAAATACTTTTGAATTAAATCTTAAAATTTAAAAATTTACTATAAAAAATAATTTTTCAAATTTGCTATAAAAAATTTTGTTACCGTAAAAAATTAAAAAAAAAACAAAACTATTTGCTATAAACAAAAAATCTTGAACAGAAAGTGGAAATTTTTAATTTTTTATACAGAATTTTTTAAAAAGTAAAAAAAAAAAATCACTATAAAAATTTGTCAAAATTTTTTCATTTTGCTACAAAAAACAAGTAACTTTTTTAAATAAGAAATTTAAATCGTAAGAATGTGTGATAGTTTTCAATAATTTAAAGAATTACTATAAAAATTTTACTATTACCATAAAAAATTGAATTCGCACCAAAAAATTTCCCAAACTTTTAAATTTGCTATAAAAATTTGAAATTTTTTCAATAGAAATTTGGATTGCCCAAAATATAAATTTTTTTTAGTAAAGTTTTTAAAATGAAACGGAATTTTATAAAAAAAAATATATTAGATCAACAATTTCTAATAAACAAATCTTAAATAAAAAATTTATTAGGAATTTTAAAACATTATTTTTTATTGTAGTAAAAATAAATTTACTACAATAAAAAATAATGTTTTAAAATTCCTAATAAATATTGCTATAAAATTTTTAATGTTACAATAAAAAATTCAAAATGAAATGGATAAAAAGTTTGCTTTAAAAAATTTCCTAAATGTTTTTCATTTGATTATAAAAAAAAAACTAAATTTTTTTGAATTCACTTTAAATTGAAAGAAATTTTGAATTTTTTTTAAAAAATCTTTTTGAATTGCTATAAAATTTTTATGTTGCCATAAAAAAAACGAAATCTGTAAAATATGCTATATTTTATCAATAATGTTTGAATGACACCGAATTTGATGTAAAAATTCTTAAAATTTTTGAATTTACTATAAAAACACGTTTTTTAATTCGCTATAAAATAATCTGAACACTTATTATAAACTTATTGAATTTACCATAAAAACTGTAAAATTTTTGAACTTCTGTTAATATTTTAATATTGCCATAATAAATAGGATTGGTTAAAAAATGTAGGATAATTTTTGATAACATTTCATAAAAAAAGAACTGCTATAAATATACCAAAAGTATTTTTATAGTACCATAAAAAATTAAAAAGTTTCACCTTAAAAATTTGAATGGATCTATAGAAAAATAGAACCCTTTGGACGAATTTATAAAATATTTCAAGACCTTTTTTATACAATAAAATATTTCAAGATAAAAATGATATAAAAATTAATATTTTATATAAATAAAATAAAAGCTTAAAAATGAAAAAAAGAATTATAAAAACCAACGACCCTGATACAAATACTTTTCAATCAATGCTATTTTTTAATTCATTTTTTTTTCATATATAAAAATAAGAAAAATTGCAATAAAATCAAATTTTCCTAGAAATTGCATTAATGCGAAAAAAAATAAAGAAAAATATTTGCACGCAACATTTAATTAGTAAATTGTTATATTAAATATTTGCTATTATTTTTTATGTTAATTATTATTAATAGTATTTGTTTGTTTTTTTTTGTTTGGTTTGCTTTGGTATTTTTTGTTTCTAATTAAATAAAATAAGTTTTTCTATAAATCGAAGTTAAAAAGAAACAAAAAAAACTATGATTTCTTTGGATTTTTCTATTTTTTTTTTATAAGGTTCCATTCACTTCTATAATATTTTTTTTTTGTTTAATTAAATAATTTATTAATTATTAAAACCGAAAGATGGGAATATAATTCATCATATCATACAACAACATTTTTTTTTTGCAATTTCCTATTAAGATTATTGCAACCAATAACAAAAAAAATTAACCTTTAAAATAAGTACTTAACATACTAACGCCAAAGTCTAATGAAATTTACTATAAAAAAATGATTTTTTTTTAAATTTGTTATCGAAAAATGAATTAAGGTCATCCGAAAATTTGTAAACATAAAATTGTGAGCAACATCCTTTTTTTTTGTAGCGAATTGCAACTAACATTGATCTTTCGTTAAGTTTTTGTTTTACTAAATCTGATCTTCCTCAGTCGTATCTTCAGCTACCTTCGACCATGAGAACATATTATGAACATTAATTTTTACATAAAAAGCAATAGAAGATGAAGTACAGAAGAAGAACTTGAGGATTTTATAGAATTTTCCATCCGATTCTTAATTAAAACACATTAAATAAGAGATTATCCTTGATTTGGAGTTGAGTTGGTTTGCTTTCAAGAATTACAATATTTTCCCTTTGTCGATACAATCTTTTCTAAAGAACAGAAAATACCAACAAAAAAAAACTACTGCACGAACAGTTATTTTTTAGAATTTATTTCTCTAATTAATATATCAAGGTTTACATTTTAGTATTTACAACTTAATTTATTCACCTATTTTTCTACAGTCTGCTTTTGGTTGTTGTAAGAAATCATTTTTTTTTCTGCGCTATTATTAATTTGTCTTTGCAATAGTTCAGCATAAAATCTTTTTTTTTCTCGTTTTTTAATTAATTCACTAAGAGTGGCAATAATTTTCGAATGGAATAATTACTATTTTAGAGGTTCATGAACATTTTTAGTCATGCTGAAAACAAGAATGTTGTATTTTGATGCAATTAAATTTTAAATAAGTTAAATGGTCGATTGAGGGGCAGGGAAAGAGGGGTGTCTCGAATAATTAAAAAAAAACCCTGCAAAGTATTGTATGATACTAGAATGTACAGGCACTGTTTTAGTTATAAATAAATTCAATTCTTTTTTTCATCTTCTTCAATTTATATGATATTTTGTTCGTTAAGTTTTGATTTCGTTTGTTTAATTAGTAATTTCGCAAAACCCCCTCTCCCCACCACAGAAGATTAATGTCGGAAATAAAAATTATATGCAATTATCAAAACAAAACAAAAAAATAAAAAATTATTATACTATTCAACAATATTTGACCTTATCAATACAACGTAGATATTCTTAACGAAGAAAAAAAAATGCTATTTTAATGAAATTTAGTTCCTCTTTTAAACTGAAAAGATTTCTTAACCTTTTATTAAAGTAAAGGTAAAAAAAAATTGTAAAACTACTCGAATAATTGTAATTAATAATAAATAATATTATCATATAAACTGAACGAACAAGAACGAAATTGATTTATTAACATTTAGAAAGTTTCCAACATTTCCGTCTACAGAAAATTATTAATTTATCTACAAACGATTACTTATTATTTAAATCAATAATAAATAAGAAAACGAACAGTTTAAGTGAAAAGCACATGGAAAATTTTTTATCAAAATAAAAAAAAATGGCGACTGAAGAGAATTTGTTGCACTATCTTTGTTCTATTGGGAATTGAGAAACAGCCTTAATACTCGTATTAATGGCGATCAGCCAATACTGTCGCTCTTTATCTGGCGGTGAGATTAAACACTTGTTTTTTTATCGTGTCAGTTTTTAACATTTCTTCACTCTTTTCTTTTGTTTAAAATAATAATTGTTTTATGGGGTTTTTAAAAAAAAAATGAGAAACAAATAAACTAAAATAAAAATATGATAAAATATAATCAAAAAATAAATACTCGTTAAGAATTTATTTGTAATTTCCGATTAATGGAAAATAAACCCTTTTTCAGTTTTGATATTTTGTATTTTAAAAATAAACTCATAAAAATATTGATAATAATATTTAATTGTTATTATTATTTTTTGCCTTTGATACGATTTCTGACTAATTTCAAGCGAAATAGGGTTCGTTCGGAAACAAAAATTCCAAAGACAAGATAAGAAATGGATTTTTTCGTCTTTTATTTTGTTTTTTATTAATTTTTTTTTGCACAATTTTCAATGTTTTGTTGATTTTGCAAATATTAGGAAGTGAGGGAAGAAGGGAAATGTGAGCAGTAAATTTGCTATTTTATTCTAAAAAAATAATAGAAAACAGTAAATTTTTCTGATACTTGATAGGACGTCCTAAAGACATTTTTAGTTGCTCGTAGAGTAATTGGTAAAATGATCGAATGGTAAAATGCAGTCTTAAGAATATTTAGAAACAAAAACTGGTCCAACAGCGAACGATCGAATGGTAAAATGCAGTCTTAAGAATATTTAGAAACAAAAACTGGTCCAACAGCGAACCCCTTTTATTGCCATTAAAAATAACCACACACATAAATTCTTTTTTTCGAAAAGGAGTCTTCGAAGAAAAAAAAACAATATTTTCCATAAAATTTCAATTTCAAATTATCGATTTTCGCAAATCAAAATATTGTAAAAAAAAATTCTCTTTTCTCGCAAAAAAATCCTTCGGAAAAACACAATTTCTTTAAACAAAACAAAAATTTCCATAAAATTTGCCGTTAAAATTATTGATTTTCGAAAATCAAAATTCTATTTACGCACAAATATTTGTCAGCAAAAAAAAAATTCAAAAAAAGCCTTAAAAAAGCAATTTTTTAAAACAAAAAAAAATGATATTTTTCATAAAATTTCAAGTTAAAATGATCGTTTTCGAAAACTAAAAAAAAACCACAATTTTTTTCCGAAAAAAAACCTTTGAAAAAAATCAATATTTTTTAAAAAAAAATTAGAGATAAAATTATCGATTTTCGAAAATCAAAATAATGTAAAAAAAATTAATTACTTTTTCTCGCAAATACTGTCCAGTAAAGACCTTCCAAAAAAAGCCTTCGAAAAAAACACAATTTCTTTAAACCAAAAAAAAAATATTATTTTCCATAAAATTTCAAATTCAAATTATCGATTTTCGAAAACCAAAATAATGGGGAAAAAAATACATTCTATTTTCTCGCAAATACTTTTCAGCAAAAAAAATTCCTTCCGAAAAAACACAATTTCTTTAAAGAAAAACAAAATTAATATTTTCCAAAAAATTGCATGTGAAAATTATCAAGCTTCGGCAGAAATTACACAGATGGCGTTGCCATAAAAGAAATTTTGACAGAAATCATTGAACACAACCTATTTCCGTGACTAAAACCATTAATCTTCGACAATCGTTTGCTATAAAAGTAGGCATTTTAGCCAATTACAAAAAGGAAAAGAAAAACCGAAAATAGTTTGAAAATCAGTTAATGGAAAATAGATAAATTCTCTTAAACTCATCTAAAGTGCAGATAAATCCAAAGCTAACTGGTATTATTGATATTTATTATTGCTTTGCAAATAAAACTGTCAACCCGGAAAAAGTTAATCTTCGAAGGTAGTTTATAGTGCATAAAAGCTATGCGAGTGGGTATCTCGGCTCTAACCTAGAGAAAAAACCGAGACTATAAAAATTGTAGAGAAAAAGAAATCGAAGAGAATAGAGCAACCCCGACGAATTGATTCCACTCACAATTGCACTTCTTGCAAGGTGCAGTAATAACAACGGCAGTCGTAGTTCAGCTGCAAAAATGCGATTGACGATGAAGTTGGTAGCGATTGTGACGCTGATAACATGGATTATGGCAATGGCGATGATGGGGTGACAGTTACATGCCGCAAGTTGTTTTTTTCCTCCTGTTTTTGCTTTATTAGTTTTCTTGGTATGGCTTACGGAGACCTCGTTTAGTCTTTCTTCCGATCCTGAGTTTGAGTGACTTGATAGCTTCTCGTTTATTTTCTAAGGCCTATTGTTCAACTTTGTTGCGAAAATATGCGATGCCAACACACAAAAGAAAATTGAATAAAAACAAAAATTGATATATTCAAGATAGCATATTTAATTCTGTCAACGATGAATTATGCCCTTTTTTATTTGTTAGCAGAAGCTGTCTTGCCGTTGGAGTATTTGTGAAACAGTACACAGTAAATAATTCTATTATCATGACATATTAGGTTCCTCTTATTTTCTGATGTTTTTTTTTTCGTTTATTTATAAATTACAATAAGAATAGGAGATCACAAAAACACATTTCTGATTGGCGTTACCTTCAATAAAACTAACGCATTTCGAACAATAAATTGCAAAAGAATGCGGGAAGAGAACAAAAACTAAAGACATCTTTGAACAAAAGAAGTTTTCCCGGACGATTATATTTTGATATTAATTGACAGATAGAAACGGTTTTCGTCTTTGCATATAATTCGTTGAATGGAAAAATTCCAAAATGGCCGTTTGCAATGGGAAAAGGGAGTTTTTTTCAGACATATTTTCAATGGAATGTGAATCGAATTATGTGGATTGTGGGATATGAGTTTATAAAATATGTACTAAGAGTGAGAAAAGAAATAAAATTATTTTTAACTTTTACTGATCAGAATAAGTCTGATGGAAAATATTTGCTTGGAAAAGTCTGATGGAAAAAAGTTGCTAGAAAAATTTCGATGGAAATAATTTGCACCTAAATATTTGTTAGAAAATATCTGCTGGAAAATATTTGGTAGAAAATATATGCTGGAAAATAAATATTTGCTAGAAAATATCTGCTGGAAAATATTTGCTGGAAAATATCTGCCGGAAAATATATGCAAGAAAATATCTGCTGGAAAATATTTGCTAGAAAATATCTGTTGGAAAATATCTGCTAGAAAATATCTGCTAGAAATTATTTGGAAGAAAATATCTGGTGGAAAATATTTGCTAGAAAATATATGCTAGAAAATATCTGCTAGAAAATATTTGCTAGGAAATATCTGCTGGAAAATATATGCTGAAAAATATCTGCTGGAAAATAAAAATTTGATGGAAAAAGTTTGCTAGAAAATATCTGCTAGGAAATATCTGCTGGAAAATATTTGCTAGAAAATATATGCTGGAAAATGATTGCCGGAAAATATTTACTACAAAATATCTACTAGAAAATATTTGCTACAAAATATTTGCTGGAAAATATTTGCTAAAAAATATCTGCGAGAAAAAATATGCTAGGAAATTTCTAGAGAATTGTTGATGTATAATTTTGGCGAAATTTCTACGACAATTTCTTACGGTAATTTTCAGCGACAATTTTCTAGCAGTGGATTTTTACTGTAAATTTTTAAACTCAATTTTAACAATAAATTTTTGTTGAAAAATATTGGCTAAAAAACACTTTTTGAAAAATTTTGATTAGAAATTTTTTTTGTAAAGAACTTTTACAGCAAATTTTTATTGCAAAATTTTTGCTAGAAAATTTTTTTCGAAACAGTGGAGCTACGAAAAAATTGTTTTTAATTTTCTTTTTTTGCCAAAAAACACTAGAAAATATTTACCAAAGACTCTGTGCAAAACTTTTACTGCTAAATTGTAGGAAATTCTTCCGGTTGAAGCGAACTGCCTAATTTTTGGACAATGTGTCATAAGCGATGGAGTAATATTTTTTAGCAACCAATTATTTTTTATGAATTTTCACTTAAAAAAGAAAAGAAAAAGAAAATAAGTCCAAGTATCAGTGACAAAGTATTAAAAGACAGGCATTGTTCTGAATTCGTCGGTTTCGTTTCTTTCAATTTCAGTAACCATTTTGACTTAACGTTGACTTAACTTTTTATTGGAGGCTTTTGTCCCTTGTTTTGTGTGGTATTCATCTTTGTTTGTTTACTTTTTCTGCTCTCAGTCTCAGTGTTTTTGGTATGTGCACACTTGCACTCGACTACGAAAGTTTCTTTTTGCTTTTTGTAAAATAATCAAAAGGACAATAAAAGTCTGTGGCGCCCCCGCATACATTGAACTTGTTCAGTTCAGATCAATACGCCACTTGTTGTGGTTTCTTAACTATTTTTTTTTTAAATTATAAAGGCGAAAAAAAACCTGTTTATATTTATGTGAACAGTGAACTTTTTGTGAACTGATCGTGTGAATAATGCCTGTCTGCGGTTTTCACTTCGAAAATGATGTGATCTGTTTCGTAAATGCTCAGGTGTTCTGGTTTGGGAAACGTTGTCAAAGTCGAGCTTTGAGCAACAATTTAAATACCACAACAAAATCTCCCAATTCCTTGATTGTTTTTTGTTCCCATACGTTCTGGATGATTTCAATTTTTCTACGAAATTTCAAAATTCCCAACTCAATTTAGTTAATTATTATTGTTAATTGTCGTCTCTTTGATAATATTTTTATGGCGATTTGAAGTTGGTAAATATTATTTCAAGAATTTCTATTAGTTTTTAATATTTAGTGTAATTTTTTTTTTTAAATTGCATGGGAAAATTCTAAAGCTTTTGTGGATAATTTTTTCTACAAAATCTTGTTAGTCAAACGTTTTTCTTTTTTTACTGAAATTTGATTGTGCAAATAATTCATTTAATATTCTTTATTGTGAATAAAATAATTTTTATAGAAAATTTTGTCCAAAGCTTTTATCGCGAGTTTTTCGCTGAGCAAATATTTTTTTTGATTAATTTTTGTCAGTAAAAATTAATCGAAAAAATTTCCAACGAAATTTTTTTATTGTGAATTTTTTTTAAAATTCATTTTTACTGATTAATTATTATGAATTTCGAAAAAAAAACTTGGTTAATTTATAAGAATTTAGTTTGATTGGAAATTATTCAACAAATTTTTTATAAAATTTTCTTTTAATAATTTTTTTTGGTAAATTTTGGGAAAAATTTTGAAAAATTTACGGACATTTTTATTGTGAATTTCTTTATGGAACAATTTTTTGTGAATTTTTCGATTATTTTTGCCGAAAATGGTTGATAAAATTGTTATTGTTAATTGTTTATGTATTTTTTACTAACAGTGGTTAGGTGTCAAAATTATTGTGAATTTCCTCAATTTTGTTATTAGAAACTGTTTGCAAATTTTTCCGGTAGGGTTTTTGTTACTTTTCGAAGCAGTGCCGCCGAAAGAATGAATTTTTAAATATTTTTTTTTTACTGAACATGTTGAGAACCTTTTTTTATTATGAATTTACTTAATCATTTTACGAAAAACTGTTTGCAAAATTTTCCAGTGAATTTTCTGGAAGCAATTTTTGTGAATTTTCGGATCACTTCCGCCAAAAGTCTCGAAAAAAATTGATTTTATAAATTTTTAAAAAATTATTTACTGAAAATGTTGAGGAGCTTTTTTAATTGTGCATTTCCTGAATTTTTTTTACTAGAAACTGCAAATTTTTCCGGTAGGATTTTTGTGACTTTTCGGATCAGTCCGTCGAAAGAATGAATTTTAAAATATTTTTTTTTTACTGAACATGTTGAGGACCTTTTTTAATTGTGAATTTACTTAATATTTTTACCAAAAACTGTTCGCAAAATTTTCCAGTGAATATTCTTGAAGCAAATTTTGTGAATTTTCGGATCACTTCCGCTGACGGTCTCGGAAAAAATTGATTTTATGAATTTTTAAATTTTTTTTTTACTGAACATGTTGAGAAGGTTTTTTATTGTGAATTTCCTTAATATTTTTTTACTAAAAACTGTTTGCAAAATTTTCCGGTGGATTTTTTGGAAGCAATTTTTTGTGACTTTTCTGATTAGTTCCGCCAAAAGTGGTGGAAAAATTGGGTTTTTCTTTTAATTAAAAAATTCTTTTTACTGAAACTGTCAAAGAGAATTTTTATTATTTAATTATTGTAGATTTTATTGAAAATTATTCACAAAACTTTTCTGTAAATTTTGCAGCAGTTTTGGGCAAAAATTTCTATTACTTCTTTTTTTTTGAATTGTTTCGTTCAAAAAATAATACAAAATTTTGCAAATATTTTTACTCACTAATTTTTAAAAAAATTTTGCCAAAAAAATTTATAGTATTTTTTAAGTTTAAAGAAGTTGCATTAAAATTTATAGTGTCGGGAAAAATTATATAAATTTTAATGCAGACAAAATTTATTGTGTCGGGAAAAGAACGATTTTTAAGAAAGTTTTTAGCGCGATCAGTTTTATTTAAGAAATTTAAAAAAAATAAAATTAAAAAAAACGGTGAATTTTCCTTTAAAAAAAAAATTTTGAATATTGTGATTTTTTTTTTTGTATAATTTATTGTAGATGCAAATTTTATAGACAAAAAAAATGGAAATTTGTTGAAAAAAAAATTCTTTTAATTAAATTTTACTTAAAAATTTTAGAATTCTTTTTTTATTTAAAAGAAAACTGGCAATATTCATAAATAAATACTGAATGACTTGAAGAATGGATAATTTTCTAGTACAGACATTTTATGAGTACTTTTCACTTGAGTACTTTTCACTTTAAAGGTGAGATTTACGCCCCTCCGTTTACCCTTTCCCCTTTCTCCCTTTTCCCTGTCTTATTTGTCGATTCACGTGTCCGTTCTTAGACTTTACGATATGGCCTATTTTCCACCCAAAACACCCAATATCCAATTGTTTTGAGAAAAATTCTCTTCAAAGCCTCACACTCAAATTGAATAACCCACCTGCTGACATTGACGAACCACCAATTGTTATCAGTATTTAAAAGTACAATTCAGTGTAAACTTTCTCCCATCGAACTTAAAGACAAAAGAATAAATTGTTATCGATTGAAGTCAAAATTCTGCTGTTCAAACAGTCCAACGACCAACATCTCAACGACTGCAATAACTTTCGACGCCTTTCGAACTGATGATGATAATTGGGAATTTTATATTTTTTTTTTACATCCATTAATTTATGGTAATTCCCCTTTTTTTAAATCGAATCCATTATAAATAACCACCACAAAAAAAAAAAACAAAAAACAACAAAACAACAACAAAAATTTTTGGCATTCAAATTTTAGGGGATGTCTGAGAGATTATTACAATTTGGAAGATGTTATCGGAATAGTAAAGACTTAATTTATCTTCTTTTTTTCTGTTTTTGTTATTGCTTTTGGTTTTTAGGTTCAACAATTTCATTTTTCCAATTTATCAGGTTTCAAGGTTAACCGAGGTTTCAAGGCACACGTTCAAGTTCATTCAATTTATAGTCCGATTTCGGTAGAAAATGATACCAAGCGCTAACAAATTATACTTATTTAAAAAATAATTAATCAGAAGGGGAAAAAAAATAACTAAAAGACGAAAAGACTAGAATACGATATCAGCTAAATATGGCGTACCAAAAAAAAAAGAAGATATTCCAATTATTAAAAGAAAATGAAAAAAAAAACTAAAGATCAACTTCACTTTTTCGTATTCCCAGCAATAAATTCCTGAGCACCATTTTTTTTTGCGCCATAAAAATTTCTTTCAATTTGTTTTTTATTTTCCTGTTCAATATTATATTTATTCACTTATTCAAAATTTGCATATTCTTAACAAACATATAAAAAAAAGAACCGAACAAAAAACTCAAACAATCTCAAGAATACCCAAAATGGCAAAAATCGATTCAGTTTTTATAGCACAATAAACACAATAAAACCGCTGTAAAAATACTCAGAATTCCGATCAAGTTCAAACAACAACATTTGTCATCGGCTGCGTTCTGTTTGTTTTGCTTTGCTTCTCTGTCGCTCTCTTACTCAACCCCTTTTCGCATTGCACGAGCGATAATTTTGACGTTTAAGAAATCAATTTTAATACCGCCATTTTTTTTTTATAGAAAATAACGCCATCTTGTATCATAAAACCTAATCGAGTCAAGTATTTTGATTTGTATGCATTTTTATGCGTTTTTCGTTTTTAATTTTTCTTTTGTTTATATTTAAATATGCAATTTTTTTATGCGACCATAAAAAATATCCAATAAATTTTCAAAATACAAAACGAACAAAGAACATTTTTTTGACTTTTGAAATTATAATCGGACTCTGTAGAATTTTAAAAATTTTCCCTGGAATTGAAATGAAATTTTTGCAATGTTTCTATTGTGTTTAATTTTTTTTTATAGTGTGTTAACATAATGTGTACATTAATAAATGTTGTTGTTTTTTTTTAAATTCTTTTATTTCTAATAATTTAAACAATAAACGCAGCCAGGAAAATAGAAGAAACCAAAGAACAAACTGACAGTAAAAATGGAATAATAAGAAACATTTTGATAAAAAATCAAGTTGAATTTTGCTTTTTTAAATTTCAAATCTCCAAGATTATAACAATTCTGGGAATATTAAAATTTTTGCAATATTGCCTTGCGTTGTTCATATTTTTTTTTTAAATTGTAATTTAACTGGTCACAATATATTAATTATTTTCGAGACTATGTGGAGAAAAAAAAATTAAATAATTTAAAATAAAATTGAGACAAAAAGAAAATATGAACAAATTTAATTTTTAAAATTAAGTTTGTGCATTTTTTGGGTAAGAAAACAGTCTCAAATGGGAAGCATTGCCAGAAACAAAAATGCTCCATTGTAATTGTTGAGGAACATTTTTCCGTGTTGCCGAAACATTTTTTTTTTTTTAATATTTTTTTGATGAGATTTTTTAGTGGAAATTTCAATTTCTTTTAAGGGAAAAATTCTAACGGAAGAATATTTTTTACCTGTTCAAATTTTTATTTAAAAAATTGTGCGGTAAAAATTTTACCGAAAAAATTTTTACTAATAAAATTTTCATCAAAAATCTTTGCTACAAAAAATTGATAGTAAAAAAATGCTTGCTAAGAAATCATGGCTGGAACATTTTTGTTGGAATTTTTTTGTTGTCAAGTTTTTGCCATAAAGTTTCTGTAAAGTTTTTGTTATCCAGTTTCTGGTAGAACTTTTTTTTAGGCAATTTTTAATGGAAAATGAACATTTTTATTAGAATATCTTTTATTTAAAAATGTTTCCTGAAAGTTTTAGAAAGAAAAAAAAACTGCTAGAAAAATTAAGCAACAGTTTCTCGCTGGAAAAGATTTTTACTGCAGTTTCTTTGCCAGAAAATTTATTTTATTTACTGTAGCAGAACAAATTTTATTTCAAAACGAATTTTTTTACTGAACAGAAAAAATTTGGTTCAAAAATATTAACTGCAAAATTTTTACAGAAGTTTTTTATTCAAAAAAATTAGCTGAAAAATTTTTGCTGTCAAGTTTCTGCAAGAAATTTTTTCTAGGCAATTTTCAATTGAAAATAAAAAATTTTATTTCAATTTTTTTTATGCCAAATGTTTGGTGAGAGTTTTACAAGAAAAAAAAACTGCTAGAAAAATTAAGCATCAATTTCTGGCTGGAAATTTTTTCCTTGACGATTTTTACTGCAGTTTCTTTGCCAGAAAATTTATTTCATTTACTGTAGCAGAAAAAAATTAATTTCAAAACGAATTTTTTTACTGAACAAAAAAAATTGGTTCAAAAATATTTACTGCAAAATTTTTAGTTTTTTATTCAAAAAAATTAACTGAAAAATTTTTGCTGTCAAGTTTCTGCTACAAATTTTTTCTAGGCAATTTTCAATTGAAAATAAAAAAGTTTATTTCAATTTTTTTATGCCAAATGTTTGGTGAGAGTTTTACAAGAAAAAAAACTGTTAGAAAAATTAAGCATCAATTTCTGACTGGACATTTTTTCCTTGAAGATTTTTACTGCAGTATCTTTGCCAGAAAATTTATTTCATTTACTGTAGCAGAAAAAAATTAATTTCAAAACGAATTTTTTTACTGAACAAAAAAAATTGGTTCAAAAATATTTACTGCAAAATTTTTAGTTTTTTATTCAAAAAAATTAACTGAAAAATTTTTGCTGTCAAGTTTCTGCTAGAAATTTTTTCTAGGCAATTTCCAATTGAAAATAAAAAATTTTATTTCAATTTTTTTTATGCCAAATGTTTGCTGAGAGTTTTACAAGAAAAAAAAACTGCTAGAAAAAGTAAGCACCAATTTCTGGCTGGAAATTTTTTCTTTGAAGATTTTTAATGCAGTTTCTTTGTCAGAAAATTTAATTTATTTACTGTACCAGAAAAAATTTCATTTCAAAACGAATTTTTTTACTGAACAGAAAAAATTTGGTTCAAAAATATTTACTGCAAAATTTTTACAGAAGTTTTTTATTCAAAAAAATTAGCTGAAAAATTTTTGCTGTCAAGTTTCTGCAAGAAATTTTTTCTAGGCAATTTTCAATTGAAAATAAAAAATTTTATTTCAATTTTTTTTATGCCAAATGTTTGGTGAGAGCTTTACAAGAAAAAAAAACTGCTAGAAAAATTAAGCATCAATTTCTGGCTGGAAATTTTTTCCTTGACGATTTTTACTGCAGTTTCTTTGCCAGAAAATTTATTTCATTTACTGTAGCAGAAAAAATTTCATTTCAAAACGAATTTTTTTACTGAACAAAAAAAATTGTTTAAAAAATATTTACTGCAAAATTTTTAGTTTTTTATTCAAAAAAATTAACTGAAAAATTTTTGCTGTCAAGTTTCTGCTAGAAATTTTTTCTAGGCAATTTTCAATTGAAAAAATAAGAAAATATTTTGTTTGTAAAATTGTCAGCAGAAAACTATTAATTTCAAAACGAATTTTTTCCCTAACAAAGAATTTTGTTCAAAAATATTTACTGCTCAATTTTTGCTGTAAAATTTTTACAGAAGTTTTTAAACAAAAGCATTAACTCGAAAATTTTAAACGGAACATTTGTTAATTTCAAAAGTACATTTTTAGTGAACAAAAAGTTTTGCTAGAAAATATTTACTGCCTAATTTTTACTATAAAATTTTTACAGCAGTTTTTTTAGATATTTTATAATAGGAAATGTTTTTTTTTGGTAAAATCCTAGTTTTTGCTAGAAAATGTTTTGTGCAAAATTTTTTTAAGAGATTTTTTGGACAATTTTTGGTATACAATTATTGCTATATAAATTTTACTATAAGAAGTTTCTCAAAAAAAATGTTGAACTGGAAAAAAGTTTGGAAATTTTTACAAATACATTATTTAATCGATTTTGGTGGACATTTTATAAAAGTTAATATTTTCCCTTCTAAAATAATAACACGCTTTTGTCAAATGCAAATTAATATTAAATAATATAACAGCTGACATAATGCACTGCAAAAAATATATTTTTTTAAATTAAAAAAACAAAAACAAAAAGACGAGGCACTAATAGCGAAGACCATCTTTAATGAATTTTCCGTTGAAGTCAAAGTTTGACTTTCCAATTGGTGGTTGCTAAACGAATTCTTCGTTTTTTCATTGATTTTTTTTTTGAATATATATTTTTTTTTCTCCACATTGTGGATTATTGCTCCACTTTGTTGGCCGTAATATGGTAACTAACTTTACATAATTAGACCTTGTTTGTCCGTGTACGCTATTATGGTGATTATGCAAAACCGACAAAAACAAAACCGCCAAACGTTGATGTCTTCTCTTCTTCCGTTGCTACTCCATCCCAACCACCCCCAACTTCCAACATCGAACTGATAATCGTGTCGACATATTAACGAGACGACATTTGCAAATCGTCCGCACGATTGTCCTCCAATTCGAATTTTTCGCTACACCACCGCCCCGCAATCGAATTGGTCGTGTGCCTTATGACGAAAGCGCAGAATTTTCAATTGTTTATCAATTAAATTGGATCAGAATGCATTTAACGAAGTGTTTACAGACATTTGCCAAAGCATCACATCAG
The DNA here is from genome assembly GCA_958298945.1 of Atherix ibis. Lineage (NCBI taxonomy): Eukaryota > Metazoa > Arthropoda > Insecta > Diptera > Athericidae > Atherix > Atherix ibis. Next base: position 82,821,921 of record OY282609.1, read on the forward strand.
ATCCATTCCTGCAACCAGCAGAATTTCATTCCGAGTCCGTGTCTTTTGGCAAAAGGTACACACCAAAAGTGGGCAGAATTCGTGCTTCGAGAATATCATCTTTCGTTCTGGACTGTCGATCAGTTTTGACTGTTTGGCATTCTCTATTCACTCACGGTTTTGTGTAATTAAAATAAGTTTCGAATTTACTTATTTGAACAAAAAAAAAACCTTTTAATAACAAAAACAAATCGATTATAACAAAAGTAATTTTTGTTCTTCAATTTTCAGAATAGACGAAAACCAAATCAACCAACAAAAAGGAGAAGTGAACTTTGAGTGTGTGCCAAAAAAAAGGAGTTCATTCGAGTTGAAGAAAATAAGCGCAGATATTACAAAATACCACCAAATTTAGGATACGAACTAAAGCGACGATGACTTACCCCAAAGGACCACCGAAATGCTCTGTGATAGTAGCTTTAATATTCGCTATTCTGACATTTTCTCAAATAAAACAAAATGCAGCGTTGGACAACGGATTGGCGAGGACACCCCCAATGGGATGGTTATCGTGGGAACGGTTCCGTTGTAATACAGATTGTGAAGGCGATCCAGATAATTGTATAAGGTGAGTGAGCTAGACTATCTTTTTTTGCTAGTTTTCCAAAATTACATTCGTGAAACAAGAAAACGTGACACCGCCAAAATTGGATTAGGGTCCTAATAATTTTCAAAGAGGTCTTCATATTTTGTGAGGCAAAACAATTTTTTTTTGTGACACTGAAAAAATTGACCATTGGAATTGGGGTCCCTGAAATTTTCTAAGAGGTCCTAATTTTCTTTGAGTCAGAAAACTAATTTCAAAAAAAATCGAACGTTGGAATTGGGGTACCCATAATTTTTTAGGAGTTTATATTTTCTGGGAGACAAAAAATTTATTTTGTGAGTTATTTCGATAAATTTTAAACACGTGAATTGAGGCCCAAATAATTTTTAAAGAGATTCTATTTTTTATAAATAAAATACTTATGAATTCACGTGGACACTTGGAATTTTTTACTTTTCGAAAAGTTGTCGTCCTAAAGATCTTTTAGACCCGTAAGGATTTACTTAGTTAAGACCCCTAAACACGAAAATTAGTGAGATTGACTGTTGTTTTGAGTACTTTTCAAAATGGATTTGTAGACAAATCTTAATTATTATGAGTGGTAAAAATTATATGTAGGTTTTGGGGTCCCAAATAATTTTTAAGAGGTTCTAATTTTCTGTGAGCCAAAAAACCAATTCCAAAAAAAATTCTAACATTGGAATTAGGGTCCTCATAATTTTTTAGGAGTTCCTATTTTCTGGAAGACAAAAAAAAATTTTTTGTGAGTGATTTCGAACACGTGAATTGTGGTCCTAATAATTTTCCAAGATATCCTAATTTTTTTTCAATTAAATATTCATGAATTCACGTGGACACTTGGAATTTTTTACTTTTCGAAAAGTTGTCGTCCTAAAGATCTTTTAGACCCGTAAGGATTTACTCAGTTAAGACCCCTAAATACGAAAATTAGTGAGCTAGACTATTTTTTTAGTACGTTTCCGAAATTACATTTGTGAAACAAAAAACAATTTGACTGTGACTGACACCTCAAAATTTTAATGGGGTCCTAATAATTTTCAAAAAGGTCCTAATATTTTGTGGGACAAAAATTTTTTTGTGAGTGACTGACAAAAATTGAACGTAGGTTTTGGGGTCCCAATAATTTTGCAAGAGTTTCTATTTTGTGTAAGACAAAAAAATATATTTTGTGTGTGGCACCGACAATAATCGAGCATCTAAATTGAGGTCTTAATAATTTTCATGGAGGTCTTAATTTTTTATAAATTTAATACTCATAAATTTACGTGGACACTTGGAATTTTTTGCTCTTTAAGATTTTGACATTCTGAAGATCTTTTGTATTCGCATGTATTTACTTAGTTAAGACCCCCGAAAACCTAAAACAAGTGAGCGATACTATTTTTTTTGTATTATATTTTCAAATTACATTTTTGGAACTAATAAAAAATTACAACAAAAAAAAATATTGTAAGTGACACCGCGAAAAAATCGAACGTGTGAATTGGGGTCCTAATAATTTTCAAAGACATCCTAATTTTTTTATAAATTAAACAATTATGAATTTCCTCTTTGGGAGGTTGATGTTTTCAAGATCTTTTGGACTCGCAAGGATTTACACAGCTAAGACCTCTAAAACGTAAAATTGATTAACAGAATTTTCTTCCTGTCAGCCCTAAATTTTTTTATAAGCTAGAAAAATAAATTCTTAAACAGAGACCCCCAAAAACAATACGATAAAAATATAGTAGCGCAAACTAAAAAAAAAAATATTTTTTAACTGAACAGTGTGCGAGTGTGGGTGGATTGTGGTATTATGGAATGCTGCCATAACAAGCCTAATGGACACTGTAAATTTTCGTAATTTTCAATTTCATATTGCAAAAAAAAATCTTTTTTATCTTCTCAGTTTCGGTTTTTTTTTTGTTTTGTAAAAACATATTTTTCTTTCCGAAAAAAAAAACGATTTTTTTTTGTGAAGCTTCGAACGTAAAAATCTTCCAACAGAAGAAAAAAAAATCATCGTTTTCGTAAGAGCAGTAAAATTTCGCTAGTCCATCACTGTTATTGGATTTTAATCGAGTTGTTAAAATTAACGATAGTACAGTGAAGGTAGTCCGTCTATGGGCCCATATGCCTCGTGAGTGAACGTTTCAATATAAAAATCAACGTACACTCGTTAAAGAGCGATTGAATGGCATAGCCTCATTTAATAAATTCGGTTGTATCGTATTCGTACAGGCTTGATTTTTCTAGGCCTCTGGTACTAAGGTAAAAGGTAAAGGTACACACTCACTCCGGTCTAGAGTGGAGTAGGTTTTGACCTGACCTAGCCCGGATCCGATCAAGTAGATGTTAGATCGTTTATGCAATCAGAGTACGAATACAATAACTAAAAATAAAAAATAAAAATATTCCTCATGTGCTTCGGGACCATTTAGCCACGATTTCCATAGTGTTCGGAGTAAGATCATCAGGCAGGCGATCGATCGACAGATGATATTTATCTCTTTTGATGGACGTTTATTAATTTTTCTTCCATTCTTATTTTTTTTCGTCTGCTCCAACGCGCAACTTTATTTCTAGTCGATTTTTTTTTCCTTCCCGCTGTCTACACCTCACTTACAAATAGTTCGGTTTTTTTTCAATCGAATTCAACAAAATTGATCTGAACTGTTTTGGGAACACTACACCACACCACACCACACCAAACTGATCATTACTTGGTTCTTTATCTTTTCTTGTATTTTATTTTTTTCTTCTTCTGATTAATCTTCAAAATATTCGCATTTTTCCGTTTGTAATAATTCAAGGGCATCAATAAATTCGCCTTAACCTATTTGGATATTAAAATAAGAAGAAAAAAAATGGTTTTTATTTTTCTAAAAGCGAAAATAAGATCAAAAATGTGTCAAAGTTGAAAATACTAAAAAGAACGTGGCCATGAATAAGAAGTAGAAGGGAAAAAATTTGAAACGAAAGAAAAAACAAAATGGAAACCCTTTCAAAAAAAAAAGAAGAAAATAATTAGAAAAATAAGTAAGGCGGTCGTTATCTTTGAAAAGGTGTATTTTTCAACTTAAAGCTGAAGAAAAGTTTAATAGCGCAGGAGAGAACTCTTCTAACTCAAGAAGAAGAAAAGAGGAACTAATAAAGAGCTCGAAATGAGTGTGACAACAAAAGAGAGCACTATTTTACCTCTTTCTACTAGGATTAGTTCGTCCTATCAACACCGCCCGCACACATATTAAGAAGAACTGAAAGTTTTGATAAAAGTCATAAAAGCTTTTCGATATAATTTGTTGGTATTTAAATTTTTTTCTAAATTATTTTTTATTAATAATCAAAACAGGCCCAAAAAAAAAAAGTTGCAATTTTCTAAGGAGAGGCTTAGCAATTTTCGTAAAAGTTCAAGAGAGCAATCGTGATCAGCCTTGATTCGATATTGATTACGAATGCACGATGACGTGTTGACTGCAAAAAAGAAAATGAGAGGACAGGAGAACAGCATGCGGTTTTGTGTGATGAAAAATTGGAAAATTTTCGTGTTCCGCTGGGCTAGGTAATCTGATAAGCGAGAGGATATAAAAAATTTCTCACCAAAAGCTTTTACTAATGAAAAAAAAAAACAATCACTAATTGATTCGTGCATTTTTCTAATAGTACGCAAATTAATTAAAAGGAATTTTTTTTACTGGAAATTTTCACTCGCTTTTTTACTCAAAAATTTCCTACTAAAATTTTTACTGGGAATATTTACTAAAAAATTTTTAGTGGACATTTTCAAGTGGAAAATTTTAGTGAAAAATTGTTTTTGGAAGGAAAATTTTAATTGAAAACTTTTACGAAAATTTTTAATCAAAATTTTCACACGAAATTTGCGTTGGAATTTTTTCCGGAAATAGCATTTTTTTTTCACTGGAAATATTATCTTGGCAGGAAATTTTGATTAGAATTTTTAACTAAAAAATTTCACTGAAAATCTTAGCAGACAATTTTTTCTAAAAACTTTTACTGGAATTTTAACTGAAAATTTTGATTGATAAATTTTTATTGGGAATTTTGAGTTGAAAATTTCACTGGAAAGGTTTGCAAGAAATTTTTATTAGAATTTTTATCGGAATTTTTACTGAAAATTTACATTGGCCATTTTTACAAGAATTTTTATTATTGGAAATATTTATTGTTAAATTTTTCTGGAAATTTTAAACTGATAAATTTTACTAAAATTTGTGCAGACATTTTCACTGGAATTTGAGCTGGAAATATTTACGATAAATTTTCATTGGAAATCTTGGCAAGTAATTTTGATTGGAAATTATTCATTGAAAATTTTTATTCGAATTTTACTGTAGTTTTTGCAGAGCATGTAACTGAAAATTTGTATATGAATTTTCACTGGAATTTTTACTGGAAATTTTTACTAGCAAATATGCAAAAATTTCACTGAAATAAGAAATTTTTATTGGGAATTTTGATGCGAATATTCAGCTGAAAATTTCACTGGAAAGCTTTGCAGGAAATTTTCATTAGAATTTTTACTTGAAATATTAATTAGCAGTTCGTACTGGAATTTTTGCTGGAAATTTATTTTTATGGAAATTTTAAACTGATAAATTTTACTGAAAATTTGTACAGAAATTTTTTACTTGAAATTTGGACAGAAATTTTTACTGGAAATTTGGACAGAAATTGTCACTGGAAATTTGGACAGAAATTTTGACTGGAAATTTAGGCAGGAATTTGCACTGGAAATTTGTACAGAAATTTTCACTGGAAATTTGGACAGAAAATTTTTCACTGGAAATTTGGACAGAAATTTTCACTGTAAATTTGGACATAAATTTTCACTGCAAATTTGGACAGGAATTTTCACTGTAAACTAGTCCAGAAATTTTCACTACAATTTTTACGTGGAAAACTTATTGGAATTTTTTAATAAAAATTTCAAACTGACAAATTCTACTGGAAATATTGACAGAAAATCTTTACCCAAAAACATTTACTGGAATTTTAACTGAAAATTTTGGCTGCGATTTTTACTAAAAAGATTTACCAGAAATTTTGAACTAAAAATTTTTGATTGAAATTTTAAGTAGACTTTTCACTGGAATTTTTTAGTTTTTTTCTTTAACTGAATTTGTAATGAAATTTGCAGTTGAAATTTTGGTTGAAATTTTTTGCTGGAAATTTTTAATTTTTACTGGCAATTTTTTTTTGCTTTAAAAATGTCCGATAAAAATTGTGCAAAAATTCTATTTGAAATCTTTGTAAGATATTTTTAATCAATGACAAATATTTTAAGGTAATTTTTAAAAAGAATCAATTTTTACAAAGAATAATAACAAAAATTAAGTTAATTTTTTTTGCTACCAATTTATGGGCTATTTGATAATTTCAAGAAAACTTATGAAATTACCGTTTTTATAAGGTATTTTTGAAGTAAGAACGAATTAATCAAAAATAAAGTAATTAACAAAATTGGCTTCCAAAAAAATGTTATCGTAAGAAAGTAAAGACCAAAAAAAAATAATATTAAGAAAAAAAAGAGGAGAATAAAATTAAATAAAATATAGAAAAAAAGCTCAAAAGGAAATCAAATAAAATCTGACCGACAAAATAATACAAGACAAAACTTGATAAAATAATTTCCCTCAACGGTCGTGATCTACCCAAAAGAGCAGAAATTTTGTTTTTCTTTTTTCTTTTTTTTTTTTGGTATTTTCGTTGTTATTTTACTTTATTTTATTTTGCGTTCATACATTTTTTTTATTTCTGTTAATTACTAATTTGTCTACCTAAGCTAGTCAAAAAAAAGGTGTAAAAATAATTGCAATAATCAAAATTTTCCACTATTAAAGTTTATGTTTTTTCGTCAAATTAATTTGTGGTTTCGTAGGTTCTTTTTTTTAAGGGGGTTAAGGGGATTTCAGCAATTTTTTAGTAGCTTCTCGTACAAATTTTTTGTTATTTACTTTTTTGTTGTCCATTTTTATTATTGTTAGATCATATCTTAACGCATACGCACGCGTAAATATTGTATTTACATCCCTCTGGCGGAAAGGTTGTAATTTAATCGAATTCGTTTCGGGAAGACCAGAAAAAACGAATCCCGGATGTGCATGCTTGTTCACTTTCGATTGATTCGTAATAATTTCACAGTTAAACTTGAACAACTTTCATTATCATCAGCAGAGAAAAAAAATGAATTAATTAGTGCTGGCAACACTACACCGTTAACAGTGGCACTAAAGGTGCTATTTTGCCATCTTAATGAGTCAAGAATAGAATTGAGAAATGGGAGTCTCCTCCAACCCGTCTATGTGGCAATACTAATCTACAAAAACCCCCCCAATAAGCCTTTCTATCATCAAAATTGCATAACAAAACGAAAAAATGGCACATTGTTTTTTTTTTTGTTGAACATTAAAGAGGGTTTGGGGTTGGGGCTCAGCGTTCCAAACTACTTTTGTCAATTTTCGTTTATTATAGAAAGGAATTTTCCATTGGAAATACGCTAAAGACAGTAAATTGAATAAAATCAGAGATGGCATCTTCGAAAGGTTGGGATGACGAGATGGAATTTTAAAAGAAAAATGTAAAGCCGAAAAAGGGGAAGAGGAGGAGTATCTGCTATGAATAGAAACGAAGGATCAGTTGGAAGTGCGCCGCCTGCCTTTCTCTTAAGTGCATATTATTAAGAAAAACGTTCGATATTTCAATTGCTTTCATCACCAGATGGCAGGCGGTTCTGTAGAGAGTGGCCATCACCGATAATCGTCGACGATAATGGGCCATGTGATCGGTGGTAATAAAAATAAATTAAAATGTACTCCAGCAATTATCGAGGATTATTAGTCGGCCATATTATTGGATATTAAGATGAGTGGTTGGATCATCTGATCTCACTTTCGATAGCCGTAATTAAATTGTGATAATTTCAACTTTTTCCAATTTGGTTTTGTTTTGTTTTTTCTTCATCGTATTATGTTGATTTCTTTCATGATAAATAAAGGATGGAGTGCAGAGTACACAGTGCAATGTGATATATGAAAGGTGTACTGTGACACACACTAACTATCGCAAACAGTCACAATCAAATTCAGGTGCAACATCTTCAATCGCATCACAGTTAATGTTGTCGATTGCGCAAGAATAGTAACTGCAAAAAATTATCACACGGAAGACCTCTGCCATCATTTTTTCCATAATTCGTTGCGTTTTTGTTTACACAGCGAAAGCTTTTTGCCTTTGCCATAATCATGATCAGGTAGAATGATGATGATGGTTTCAATTTTGCATTTTTGCGTTAATAGTTCAGGTTTTTCTTCTGCTTTAAATTACATTTGCTTCGTACTCGACTCGATCCCCCCATTGTATTATGTAAGTTTCGTAATGGACTCATTATTATCATTACTCAGAATAATATGTGCAGTAGCATTTATGAAAGGAATTTTCGCATTAATAGACGGTTTTAAAGGCAAGTTTTTCATTAAATTTTGAATGGTTTTTTTTTTAACGCAAATAAATTAAAAATTTTACAAAAGATTTTTAAAACTTTCATTCGAAATAATTACATTTGGTGTCTGGAATATTATAGTGGAAATTTTAATGGGAAAATTTCAAAGATAAAATTTTAAAGGGAAAATTTTAAGAGAAAATTTCACAGACAATTTTTGAGAAAAAAATTCACCGAAATTTTTTGGGAAAAAATTCACCGAACATTTTTTGGGAAAAAATTCACTAAAAATTTGTTGGAAAAAAATTCATTGAATCTTTTTTCTTGAGGAAAAATTCACCGAAAATTTTTGGGAAAAAATTCACCAAACATTTTTTGGAAAAAATTCACCGAACATTTTTGTGGAAATATTCAACGAACATTTTTGAAGTAAAATTTAACGAAAATTTTGAAAGAAAACTTTCTCCGAATAATATTTTTGGGAGAGAGAAAATTCTCTCAAGTTTCATAGACAATTTTAAGAGGAAAATTCACCGAAAATTTTTTGGGGTTAAATTCACCGAAAATGTTTGCGGAAAAATTCACATACAATTTTAAGGGAAAATTTCACTCAAAAATGTTTAGTGGAATTATTTTGAGGGAAAATTTTAAAATCAATTTTTAATGAAAATATCACCGAAAATTTTTAACGAAAAAATGCACCGAACATTTTTGTGGAAAAATTCACCGGAAATTTTTGAAGTAAAAGTCATTTCGGGGGGAAATTTGGATGTCAATTTTGAGAGCAAATTGCACAGATATTTTTCACGCACAATTTTCGGTGGAAAATTTTTGTGCAAAAATTCAAGGAAAATTTTTGAAGAAAAATTCACCGAAAATTTTTGCGACAAATTTCACAAAAAATTTTTAATGGCAATTAATTTGAGAGAAAATTTTAAAGTCAATTTTTAATGAAAATTTCACAGAAATTGTTGGGGAAATTTCATCGAAAGCGTTTGGTTGAAAATTTACAATAGTTTCCGGGCGAAAATTCCCAAAAATTTCTTCCTACGGAGAATTCTGAGGGAAATTTTTAGTAGCAAATTGCAGACAATTTTAAGGAAAAAAGTTCACCGACAATTTTTGGTGTAAAATTCTTCAAAAAAAAATTCACATAAAAAAAATTAAGGGAAATTTCGCAAAAAGATTTCATGTCAAATTTCACAGAAAATTTTAACAAAAAATTTCACGGACAGTTTTAAAGGAAAAATGTTATAGAAAAACTATTTAGTTGATAATTTCGGAGACATTTCACCGAAAATTTTTGGGAAAAAATTCACCAAATAGTTTTTGGAAATAAATTCACCGAACATTTTTGAAGTAAAATTCAACGAAACTTTCTACGAATAATTTTTAAGGAGAAGTTTTGAGAAAAAATTTCACAGACAATTTTGAGACCAAAGTTTCATAGACAATTTTAAAAGGAAAATTCAAAGAAAATATTGTGAAAAAATTCATTGAAAATTTTTTGGGGTAAAATTCACCGAAAATGTTTGCGAAAAAATTCACATACAATTTTAAGGGAAAGGGTTGGGAAAAAATTCACCAAGAGTGTTTGGGAAAATGCACCGAAAGTTTTCGCGGTGTAATTCACGCACAATTTTTGGTGGAAAATTCAAGGAAAATTTTTGAAGAAAAATTCACTGAACATTTTTGCGGAAAATTTCACAAAAAATTTTTAATGGCAATTAATTTGAGAGAAAATTTTAAAGTCAATTTTTAATGATAATTTCACAGAAATTGTTGGGGAAATTTCATCGAAAGCTTTTGGTGGAAAATTTAAAATAGTTTTCGGGGGAAAATTCACCAAAAATGTTTGCGAAAAAAATTCATCTAAAATTTTTGGAAAAAAAATTCACAGACAATTTAAGAGAAAATTTCACCGAAAATTTTAATGGAAAAAATCATGGAACAATTTTTAAAGAACACTTCCTACGGAGAATTTTTGGGGGAAATTTCGGAGCCAATTTTGAATTGTACTTGGTAATTTCTAAGACAAAATTCGATTAATAATTATCAGAAACCTTCTAACTTAATTTTCTACAAAACAGCATAATTTATGATTAGAAAATATTTTGAAAAAAAAAATTAAAATTAATTAAAAAAGAGGGTTTGTCTTTGGACCGTATCATTATAGAAATTTACATCAATTTTCCTACAATCGTCATTGAGTGCACTTAAATTTGTTAGATAATTTTTAACGACCTTAACATTTTCATCAATTTTAACTTCAGTTTTTTTTTACCAGCAAACAAAAATAATAATAGCTATTCTCTATTAGTAGTAATCTATATTTTTTAGGACAAAGATGCACTTCCTTTTTTCAAGTTTCAATGGTAAAAAAAAAAGACCACTCAAAAGACTTCAGAAAAAAAAACAGAAACTGAACCTTAAATAAAGTGTATTAATTACCGTCAATTATGTTATTGACCATGAAATGAACTGTGAAAAATCAAATATAACCAATTTGGGTGGGTAGCCATTACCCATAAAATTTTCATGATTGTTGAACTTAAAGAAAATTACTTACCAAAAAAAAAAAAAAAAAACTACAAAAGACAATTCAATAAAAACTTAACCCAGAATGAAAAATAATTTAAAAAAAAAAAAAAACTACTCTTGAACTTAAGGTAAGCAAAATAATTCCATTTGCGAGAAAATTAAACTCCCATTTTCGTTGCATTGTTAAATCGAATTTTCTCTTATTATTATTATTAGTGCTTTTTACCTTCAAAATGATCTCTAAGAAAACATTGCAATTTTACAATCAATAAAAAAAAACTTTTCAGTTAATTGAAAAAAAATTATCAAATACAAATTGCCATCTGCATATAAAAGGTTACAAAAAATAATTGTTATCACACTGCATCTGGCAACTCTATTTCGTTGACGTTTTTGCGCTGTTGCCAAATAAAAACACATCCCAATTATGGTCGAGTACTCAAAATTGGCTTCATGTGGCAACAGCGCAAAAATTCTGATTATTTTAAAAAAAAAAAATGCGTTTAAGTTGAAAAGTCAAAAATTGGGTTTAGGTCAAAAGACTTTTAGGCTCCATCAAAATATAAGTTTTTATTTAATTTTTAAGAGCTCTGAAAAGCCAACTGAATAAAGTGAATTGAATAAAATAAATAAGCTGTTGTCGACTTGAAGAATATAAACATTAAGAAAAGTCTTAGAAAAAAAGGCTACCAATCTAATATCAGTCATACAAACATGCAGAAGAAAAAACTGAGAAAAATAAAAACGTGAAATTGAAATGTTTTTCGTAACGTATTGAGGAAAAAAACTTACTGTGACTTAAGATTTTCACGGTTAAAATACGATTAAAACTTGCAGTAACGAACAAACAACAAATAAATAATAAAGAATTAATTAATTTTAAAAGTAAAAAGTAAAATAGAAATAAAATACCAAAAAAAAAAAAAAAAAAAACTTATTTGAAAGGAGCAGAAAATGTCAAAATTGCACTGACAAGAACAGGAGAGCAGAGACTTAATACGACTTTTGTTAAGGGTGTGTTCACATTTGAAATTTTCTTATTACTTAACTTTTTTTTTGTTGTTGTTAAGCTTTGCTTCTGTCCAATCTGACCGAATTCGGTTGTCGTTATTTCGTTTTCATTTGATTTGAACACACACACTCGACAGGCGACGAGGATTTTAATGTTAACGAAATAATAATCGGCGCTCGCGGCGATTTATACTGAAAAGTTAAAGTTTTTTTCCCTTCTTCTTCTTCTTCTTATTTGCTTTTCTTTTGGTTATTTAATAAAATTGATTTATTATTTAATATTTAAATTTCTTTCTCTTCGATTTTGATAGAATTGATTTTTTTTTCTTTGCAATTTTTTTCTTATACAATTTTGATAAAAATCTCATCGAATTTCAAAATTTTTATTTTTTGCTGGAATTCTTTAATGGAAATTTTATTATTGACTGGAAAATTATACATTGGAAAAATATTTGCTATAAATCATGTTTAAAAGAAAAATATTTACTGGAAAAATATTCGTGGAAAATTTTTACCGTAAATTTTTATCATAACTTTTCCCTGTACATATTTACTATAATTATTTAACAAAATGTTTTGCTGAAATTTTTACTGTAATTACTATATTTTTAATGTAAAATTTTACCGTCAATTTTCACCTTAATTTTTACTGTAAATTTTTTTTGGAAATGTTTTCCAAAAATTTTTGCTGCAAATTTTCTTGCTAAGTTTTACTGTAGTTTTCCTGTAACTTTTTATCGTAACTTTTTCCTCTAATTTTTTACTGCAATTTTTTCTGCATTTTTACTGTAATTTTTACCGCAAATGTTTACTGCAATTTGTTACGTAATTTTCTAACGTACATTTTTGGTGATCTTGCAAATTTTTACCGTGAATTTTTTTTGCAAACATTTTCTTGTAAATTTTTATAGTAACTTTTCCCTGTAATTTTTTACTGTAAATTTTAACTGCAAATTTTTACTGTACTTTTTACTGTACATTTTACCGCAGATTTCTGCTGTAATTTTTACTGTCATTTTTTACTGTAATTTTTCTATAAGTTTTTATTGTAAATTTTTATCGCGAATTTTTAGTGTAAAATTTTACCGCAAATTTTTACTGTAATTTTTTACCGCAAATTTTTACTGTAATTTTTACAGCAGATTTTTACTGTAATTTTTATTGTAAAATTTTCCTGTAATTTTTTTTTGTACATTTTTACCGCAAATTTTTACTGCAATTTTTACCGCAAATTTTTATTGTAATTTTTAACCGAAAATTTTTACTGTAAATTTTTACCGCAGATTTTTACTGTAATTTTTACCGCAGATTTTTAATGCAATTTTTTAACCGCAAATTTTTACAGCAGATTTTACTGCAATTTTCATCGCAAATTTTTACTCTAAATCTTGCAAAATTTTAGCGCGAATATTTTTTGTAGGTTTTCTTGAAAAGGACTTCTTCCTGTAAATTTTAACGCAGATTTTTACTGTAATTTTTTACCGTCAATTTTTGCTGTACATTTTTACGGCAAATTTTTAGTGTAAATTTTTACCGCAAATTTTTATTCTTAATTATTACTGCAAATTTTTTTTGCAAGTTTTTATTGTTCTTGGAATCGAAAAGTTAAGCTACAAACTTTCGCTAGAAAAATGTTTACTCAAAAAATGTTTACTAAAAAAATATTGCGTGAAATACATTTTCAATGGGAAAATTTGATTTTATTCGAATTCTTTACTGGAAATTTTTACAGAAAATTATTAAATGAACATTTTTACGAAGCCTTTAAATTAAAATTTTCATAGAAACTTTTTTGAAATATTTTTTCTTTTCTTTGCGATAAAAACAAAAAACTATTTCAATGACAGAAAAATAAAACTGAAAAACCAAAAAGCAGCATAAATATTAGTATTATTATTATTGTTTTTTTTTTGTTTTGGGCAAAAACCTACAATTTGATTAAAAACTGAACGAGTATTTATGAAAGTCACCAACCATTACACGTAACTAATTCGGTATATGCCAATTAAAACAAGCACCGAAAAGCAAATAAAAACTTAATCATAAATAAAACAATCTGTCTTATTTTCTTAATAAATTGTTAACAATTTATTTTACTACTAAATTTTGAGAGTTTATTAAATGAAAAGCTAATCAAGTCAGTCGTACTAAAAAAAAAACCGAAGATATTTAACAACTCAAAAAAGAGAAGACAAAAATATGCCCACGTCATGTGCACTGTCCGTCAATTTTCAGTAGTCGTTTATGTCACACGTCCAGTGGGGGATTTGGTGACTATTTTTTTTTAAATTAAACTAATACTAAAAATATAAAAATAAACCACCAACACTGAGCTTATGATTGATTTGTTGTTATTTTTATTTTTCTCAAGAGGAATTAATCAAATAAATTACAAAAAAATTCACTTAATACCCATCCAAATGGCGATCTAATATTTTTTTTAATGTAATTTTTGTGATTTATTTTAAAGGAAAAAAAACTATTCGTTACAAAAATTAATTTAAAAGAAAAAAAACCGTGTTTTTCTGGTCAAAGTTTTGTCAATTTTTGGGACCTGATTTCTTAAAGTCAGCGAAATCCTTGAAGTGAGTAATTCCAAAAGGACTTCTTTTAATAATTTTTTTGTTGAGAAGATCTTAAGGCCATTTATACAAAAAGCTTAATCGGTATTCGCCGAATATTGGTTTCAGGTTGTTTGTCGTTTGTATTCTGTGGTCAGGTGACTGGGAGGATTGACCAAAGTGGTCCAAAGTGGACTTCTCATCAAATCTGCTCTACTATCGCTTAACCATTGTGCTCTCATATAGTATGTGTTCTCAGCCCAATGTAATAATAAATCGTTTAGAGTCTGTAGATCGTATTCAAGTGGAGGCCTGGCTTGGCCTGATCTGGTGTGGCATTTCAAGTACAAGCAGAACAAGCAATGCCGTACAATCGCATATGATCGCAATTATTAACCAAACAGTACGCGGCGGATTGCTTAATGTCATGGGAAACCACAAATTGTTCTGGTTTTATTCGATTCCATGGGTTTTGGCTTTATGCTTTGGAAATTCAGTTGGGAAATGCGGCGTTAGACCGATCTCAACGATGCATCCATCCATCCATTTACCTTTTGCTATTATGTTAACTATACTCTCGGATTAATTCAAATCCACTTATTAATTTGTGAACAAAACGAGTAGATTTTTATGCAATAGACGATTTTCTTCAACTGAACTTTATGTTTTTTGCCTTCAATTAATAATTATTAACCAATCAGATACGAAGTTAGATGGCACAACCGAACCACTTCAAGTGGTTCTATTTTAATTTATTTTATTAGTTTTATACAAGTTTAATATGCAAATAGTCTCTGCACTGTGATTTATTGCAAATTTCTGTTAACTTAATTTCTTTAATAATAAATAAAATGAAATTTTTTCTCTTCCAACACAAAATGGGCAGTATTGAGAAAAGTTGTCATTATTTTTTATGTCAGAATAATAAAAAAATAATAATAATAATAATAATAAAAATTATAAGAGGGGTGGGGGGGAGGAGCTGGTACTGGGAAGCTCAAATTTCAAGTAATCACATTTTTATAATAAATTAATAAATATTAACAAGAAAAACCTTCGTTGAAATTCAAGCTGAAAATGGGCAAATGAAATTTGTTCGAATTGGATTTTTTTTCTAATTAAAAACAACAACAAAAAATACCACTGCTCTTATTAGTAGTGGTTTATTTTTTTTGAGAAAATTATCAATCAATTATAAATGATTTTGTATGAAATAATAGTCTCAGAATGGAATGGTCAGTTTTATAAGAAAATAGGAAGAAAAGAAAAACTGCCCGTCACAAATGTGAAAATTTGTGAGAAAAATTACAGGGAAAAAGAGGCGGAAAAATATTGCCTATCAATGGGCTGATGCTGATTTAGAGACGAACGAGTCTTTCTTTGTCCTTTTTTCACTCAACACATCAGAGCAGAGCAGAGCGACTGTTGAACACCCCAACTGGATTGCATACCGTTTAGGCGAAACGAAAACAAACACGTTGAACACACCACTTTTCGTTGTTGATGCATTTCGTGGCAACAATCAATGTTGATCACGAATATTGTTGACTGAAATGTGAAATTTTCATTTTTGCTATTTTTTTTCTCCATTTTTTTTTATTAATTGTTACTTTTTTGGTACAGGCTTTATTAAAAAACAAATTTTTTTTTCTTCCAGTGAGCAACTTTTCCGTACCATGTCAGATTTGGTCGTTTCTGAAGGTTACGCAGCCGCTGGTTATGAGTACATAAACGTTGATGATTGTTGGCTGGAGAAGTCTAGAGGACCCCAAGGTCAGTTGGTGCCTGATCGAAAGCGATTCCCAAGTGGAATGAAAGCACTATCGAATCATGTAAGAAAAAATTATATTTTTATAAAGTTTTCATAGATAAAAGTGAGGGGGGTGAGGGGAGGGGGTGTGTCGTAGGGACTAATGATTTTCTTACTTTTTTATCGTAAAAAAATTTTTTATTTGTCACAGAAATAAAATCTTTTTTAAAGCAAACTCTTTTTTTTATAGAGCGCAGTCGTTGTAACTGCAAGAATTTAATTAGTGAAAATATGTTTGCTGGTAAAAAGAAAATTGTATAGCACAATTTTTTATTGCAGAATTTTTTAGAAAAAAATGTGTTTTTATTCTGAAAAGTATTTTTGGATGGAAAAATTTCTGTGCTTAACAAATTATTGCAATCAGTTTACTGCAAACAATTTGCACACCAATATTTTTGCAATAAAATTTTTAACAGCAAATATTTTTACTGTAAGAATTTTTATAGCAAATACTTTTACTGCAAATATTTTTACTGTAAGAATTTTTATACCAAAAAAAAATTTACAGCAAAAATTGACTGCAAGAATTGTAAGAATTTTCACAGCAAATATTTTTACTTTAAGAATTTTTATAGCCAAGAAAATTTTTACAGCAAATATTTTTACCGTAACAATTGTAAGAATTTTTACAGCAAATATTTTTACTGTAAGAAATTTGTACGGCAAATATTTTTATAGCACAAATTTTTACAGCAAATATTTTTACTGTAAGAAATTTTTACACCAAATATTTTCAGCACAAATATTTACAGCAAATATTTTTACTGCAAATATTTTTACTGTAAGAATTTTTATAGCCAAGAAAATTTTTACAGCAAATATTTTTACTGCAAGAATTGTAAGAATTTTTACAGCAAATTTATTTTTAGGCAAATAAAAAAAATATTTTACAGCAAACAATTTTACAGCAGAAATTTGTACAGTAAACATTTTTGCCACAACATTTTTTTTGCTGGAAAAAAATTGTTAGTTACAAGTAAAAGTTGTTAAACGAAAAAATAAAACTGCTAGAAAAATTTTGCTTCAAATATCAACTGCTAGAAATTTTTTTAAATTATAGAATTTTTACTGTAAAATAGTATTTTTTCTATTGGATAATTAATTGTTGGTAAAAAGAGTGGAAAATTATAGAAAATTAGTTTGACTAGGAAAATTTTTACCAAAATCACTTCAGTTGGAAAAATATTTTGTTAATAATCGCTGGTTTTCCTTTCAGATTCATGGACGAGGCCTTAAATTTGGCATTTACGAAGATTTCGGCAATTACACCTGCGCTGGATATCCAGGAATCATTGGATACTTGCGAACGGATGCCGAACAGTTTGCTGCTTGGGATGTTGACTACGTGAAATTGGATGGTTGCTATTCATTGCCCATCGACATGGATTCCGGGTACCCAGAGTTTGGACGCCATCTGAATAATACAGGCCGACCCATGATCTACTCGTGCAGTTGGCCAGTGTACCAAATTTACGCTGGAATCACGCCGAATTACAGTTCGATCATTCAGCACTGCAACTTGTGGCGTAACTACGATGATATTCAGGATTCGTGGGCATCTGTGGAGAGCATTATCGACTATTACGGGAACAATCAGGATGTGATAGCGGCAAACGCTGGTCCGGGACATTGGAACGATCCTGACATGGTTTGTTGATGGAATTTTTTTAGCGTAACGTTTTTAATCAAATTCAAATCCACACAGTTGATCATCGGAAACTTTGGACTCAGCTACGAACAATCGAAGACACAAATGGCCTTGTGGGCAATAATGGCAGCGCCACTACTCATGTCAGTGGATTTGCGTACAATCCGACCCGAATTCAAGGCAATCTTACAAAATCGCAAGATAATCGCCGTCGACCAAGATCCCTTAGGCATTCAAGGACGACGAATTTACAAGCACAAAGGCATCGAAATCTGGTCGAGACCGATTGCCCCAATCTACCAGACTTACTACTCGTATGCCATTGCGTTTGTCAATCGGCGAACAGATGGCACCCCATCCGATGTTGCTGTTACGCTTCGCGAGCTTGGCCTTACATCACCGTCTGGCTACAGAGTTGAGGTATGTTCCGCACAAACGGTTTACGATCAAATTTAAGCATTTTTTTACTTTTAGGACTTGTACGAAGATGTCGACTATGGAATTCTTAGTCCACAAACAAAAATCAAAGTGAAAGTAAATCCATCCGGAGTGGTTATCCTTCGTGCTGACGTACAACCGGAACGATTCTCAAGAACACCATACAATCCCTTATCATATTTCCATGTTAAATAAGTTTTGTAAATTTCAAGTTTTTCGTAAATTTTTAGTTTTCCTATTTTTCGAGTAGACAGAGTAATTAAAACTAAATAAATTAAGAAAATTAGTAGGTGACCCAATTTTTAAGGAGTTTGTAAGGAAGAATTTTTTCCCCCTAAAGAAATTTCCTTTTTCGTTCTTATTTCAGTTAAAAAAAAAAAACTATCAATAAATTTGTTGATGGCTCTTCTTCGAAAAAAAATTTTAGTTTTGGTTTTTAAGTGTTTTTACTTTTATTTATTGAGAGAAAAAGTTCAGTTTAGAAATGAGCCACACTCTCTAATTTGTATGTTCAATTTTATTTCTAAAAAAAATTAAATAATTGCGAAACTTCCTATAAAAATAGCCCCCAAACGGATAAACATCCTTTTAGTCTTAATTGTAGGATTTTTTTTTCTATCGGCAATTTGTGTTCACGAAAAATTAACTAAAAATAGAACTTTTCATATGAAAATTCACAGAACAAATTGCAGATCATAGAAAATATTAAAGTTTATTTTGAATTACAAAATAGTAAATTATTAATAATATTAAATAGTAATTCTTATGTGTAAATGTACCTTTTGAAATAATCAAGAAAAGAAATGAATAAAAATATTTTAAAAAAATTAATTAAGACGCAGTGTTTTTTTTCTATTTTTTTGTTGTTGAATAATTTAGGGGAAAAAAAATATTTTGGGTGTAAAAGTATCGGCAGAATATTTTTTTTTTATTAAACTAGACAGCCGGAAATTCTTTATTTTTAAAGTAGAAATTTTGCCGAAAGAATAGTTTTGGTAAAAAATGTTTTCCGGAAATTTTACAAAAACAAAAGAATTTTTTTTAATTAATTCCAAAATAAAAAAAATAACCAAAAATGTTAGTAAAAAAATGAACAAAACATTGTCAGTAAAAAAATTTTTCGGTAAAATTATTTTCGGTAAAAATTCTTTCGTTGAAAATACGATATTTTCGGTAAAAATTCGTTCGGTGAAAATTCGTTCGGTAAAAAAATTTTCAGTAAAAATTATGTTTGATGAAAATCCGGTCGGTAAAATTTTTTTCGGTGAAAATATTTTCGGTAAAAATTGTTTCGTTAAAAATAAGATATTTTCGGTAAAAATTCTTTCAGTGAAAATATTTTCATATAACTTTCGATAAAATCATTTTCGGTAAAAATTAGTTGGTTGGAAATACAAAATTTTCGGTAAAAATTCTTTCGGTCAAAATTTTGGTGAAAATATTTTCGGTAAAAAATTTTCAGTTAAAATATTTTCGGTCAAAATTCTTCCGTTGAAAATACGATATTTTCGGTAAAAATTCTTTCGTTGAAAATAAAATATTTTCGGTAAAAATTCTTTCAGTGAAAATATTTTCATATAAATTTTGAAAAAATTATTTATTTTCGGTAAAAATTCTTTCGTTGAAAATACGATATTTTCGGTAAAAATTCTTTCGGTCAAAATTTAGTTTAGTGAAAATATTTTCGGTAACAAATTTTCAGTTAAAACATTTTTGGTAAAATTTTTTTCGGTAAAAATTCTTTCGTTGAAAATACTATATTTTCGGTAAAAATTCGATCGGTGAAAATTCGTTCGGTAAAAAAATTTTCAGGAAAAAAATTTTCAGTAAAAATTATTTCGGTAAAATTATTTTCGGTAAAAATTCTTTCGTTGAAAATACGATATTTTCGGTAAAAATTCTTTCAGTGAAAATATTTTCATATAAATTTTCATATACTCATTTTCGGTAAAAATTCTTTCGTTGGAAATACAAAATTTTCGGTAAAAATTCTTTCGGTCAAAATTTAGTTTGGTGAAAATATTTTCGATAACAAATTTTCAGTTAAAATATTTTCGGTAAAATTATTTTCAGTCAAAATTCTTCCGTTGAAAATACGATATTTTCGGTAAAACTTCTTTCGATAAAAGTTCATTTGGTAAAAACATTTTTGGTAAAATTATTTTCGGTCAAAATTCTTCCGTTGAAAATACGACATTTTCGGTAAAATTCTTTCGGTGAAAATTCGTTCGGTAAAAATATTTTCGGTAAAATTATTTTCGGCAAAAATTATTTCGTTGAAAATACGATATTTTCGGTAAATATAATTTCGGTTAAAAAAACTTTCGATAAAAATTCTTTCAGTAAAAATATGTTCGATAAAATTTTAGGAAAAAATGATTTTAATACAAATATTTTTGGTAAAATCATTTTCGGTCAAATTAATTTTATTTAGTTAAATCAGTCTTTAATATATTTTTTTTGTAACTTTAATTAAGAAAAAAGAACAAAAACTTTGGGTGTTAAAGTATGGGTCGATACTAAAAAACTTCTTTTTTACATGGAACGAAAATAATTTTAAATTCACAATTTTACCGAAAAATTTACAAAATAATTTTGGGAAAAAATTGTTCCCGAAAATTTTACTAACAAAAATATTTTTTAATTAATTACAGAAAGAATATTTGTCAGTAGAACAATTTCTGTTGACATTTTTTATCGTCCAAAATTTACGGTAAAATATTTTTGGTAAATATTTTTGTTAAAGAATATTAAAGGTAACTTTATGATATTTATTTAAAAATTACGAGATTAAATAAAAAACAAATAAAAAGATTTTTTCAAGATGTGAAAATTATTCAGAATTCAAATAATTACAAATTCACAAAGAGAATATAATAAACCCAATGGGAAGGAAGCCATGGCCGTGAATAATGCATAACATAGTTTACTGTGAATTCTTATTCGAATCTATTGCATTGCGATTAGTTTGTGTTTCCGTCTCTTTTGGCCATGCTTCTTGCATCCGCTGAGCCACGCTTAACGCAATCGACTTTGATGCCATTGAACTGTGCGATGACGTTCGGTTTCCACCAGCTCACAACGCATACGAAATTTTTTGGCGAATTTGTGTGGTTCTGTGCATGTGTGCATCGCAGGGGAAACATTGACACTGCAGCAGAGAGAACATTTTTCAAGTAGTTAGAAAGAGACAGTAAATACTGTTCTAATAAAAATTCCTCTTCGACTGCACAGTAGCGCCACACTTCAAACTTTACTGAAGCGTTATTACAGTGCACAGAGTACGACGTTTCCCCGATTTACTCTGTGCAAAGGAAAACGAAAAGAGCCGGTGCTGCGCTTGCACTGTCAAATTTATCAATAAAATAAATTATTTAAAGATTTTCAATTCGAATTTTGAATCGTAAACAATTTTTTTAAAATTTTTTTTTTAGAAAATATATGCAAAAATATAATTTTTTTAAATATTGTTCTTTAAATAATTTAATAATTTTTGATAAACATTATTCGGTCAAAATTTGTGGATAATATTGATTAAAAACTTACGATAAAAGTCATTTTTACCCTCCATTTTTTTTTACAGAAACAATTATCAAAAACTTTTGACGGAATTTTTAGGAAAAATTTACAATAAGTTTTTTTCTAAATAAAAATTGATAAAAATATTTGGTTATATAATTTACGATAAAAATATTCGATTAAAATTTACGATAAAAACATTTGGTAAAAATTTACGATAAATATATTTGGTAAAAATTTACGATAAAAATATTTGATTTAAATTTACGATAACACATTTTAGGAAAAATTTACAAAAAAATTTTGCTTTTTAAAAGGCAAAAATAGTACATAAGAATTTAGATATTTTTTAAAACTTGTCCGGAAAAAAATGTTTGTTAAAAAGTTACGATAAAAAAATTTACGTTTCAAGTTCTTGGAAAAAAATGGTGAATAAAAATTGCCACAATTATTTGATTTAAATTTACGATAAAAACATTTAGTAAAAATTTACGAAAAATATATTTTGTAAAAATTTACGATAAAAAAATTTGATTTAAATTTACGATAACACATTTTAGGAAAAATTTACAAAAAAGTTTTGTTATTTAAAAGGCAAAAATAGTACATAAAAATTTACTAAAAAATATTTTTAAAACATTTCCGGAAGAAAATTTTGGTTAAAAAGTTACGATAAAAAAATTTAAGTTTTTGGGAAAAAATGGTGAATAAAAATTGCCAAAATTACTTGATTAAAATTTACGGTAAAAACATTTGGTAAAAATTTACAGTAAAAATGTTTGGTAAAAATTTACGATAAAAATATTTGATTTAAATTTACAACACATTTTAGGAAAAATTTACAGAAAAGTTTTGTAATTTAAAGGCAAAAATAGCACACAAAAATTGATAAAAATATTTGATTAAAATTTACGATAAAAATATTTGGTAAAAATTTACGATAAGAATTTTTTGCTTAACTTTACGAGAAAAACGATTGATAAGAAATTTTCGCTAAAATTTTTCAGTATGCAAAAATGTTCAGCAAACATTTTTAATAGAAATGAAAACTGTTAAAAAAAGAAGGGGGATGGTGTGAGTCTCAGCTAAACGAAGTCTCAACTATATCCTAAATAGCAAATAAACCAAACTCGAATATTTACGCCAATTTTCACTTTAACTCCCGCCAAAAGTGTACATAATCGTATGTACACTTTTCTTCTTTCTGAAATTAATAATAAACACACTTACTTAGCCTCAACTTTAATTTTTTTACGATTGTGAATGTATGCCTTGGCATGTACTCTGATTATTATTATCGGTATTCTCTCATTTCTAGCAAGAACAGAACGTTTATTTTCCTATCTACTTTTACAAATTTTTATCAGTCTATCTGTCGATCTTTTCTTAAAATTCACTATAAACTATTCTTCCCATTATCTCTTTTTATCTCATTTAATTTATAGTCAAAATGAGAGTATACACGTTTAATTACGAAACCAATGCACGTCCGCCAGTTTTTCTGTGTCCGACTATGAGTCTCAGTATACCGCATGCGTAGATAATTCGAAATGTGATGAAGCTATTTTTATTTCTTGTTGACGAACTTTTTATTCTTATTCTTAACATTATTTTTAGATCAAAAAAGAAAATAGATCTAACGTCCGCCTTATTACAAACTCATCTCATCTCACACACAGTCTTTATTATTTGCAGTTTTTTTTTAAAGTTAATTTTTTTTCTCAATTAAATCAATTTTGGTATTTTTTCTTTTGAATTTAGCATAGTAAAAAATGCAACAACAAAATTTAATGTTTGATAGTTCCGCATTTTATTATTCATTCAAAGGGTTATCGTGGGCATATTTTCTAAGTAAATATTATTAAGAAAAATATAATTTATAATTTTTCTTAACAATACGTTAATTTTTTTAAAGAAAAATTGCGAAGAAATCATAATTAATGCTATTTTTGCATTCATAATTGTCTCTGATCACCCGCCATATTTATTCAAAATGGCGTCATCGGCAGCCATTAATGCACCTAACAATTATTAAATGGCGGCCAACTTATCGATTAATTCATTCATTTGTGAATGGAGTTTATTTATTCAAATTACTTTTATTAATAAAAAATAATAACAATAATTTTCTCTTGTAGCTTTCACAACCTTTTTAAATATTGAATTGGTTTTTTTCTGAACAGTTTGCTTTTTCCTGGTCTAGACGGACTTTGATCCAAAATTATTTTTATTTATTGTCTTATAAAATAATTGCTTACCATGATTTATTGTTTGGTTTATTCAATATTTATTAAAAATTCTAATTGCATGAACATTGGAAATATTCCAAAGAGATTGTACGGTATGTGAGTGGGTTTCGTGTGAGATTCTGCATAGAAAATGTTTCAAGGAAAACTGTTTAAAAAAAATTCACAATAATCATTATTGCAATGATAATGAAAGAAAACTTTCAAATTATAAAATAATAAAAATTTCCTTTCTTTAGACCTTAAGTGTCATATTTTTTAATAATAAACCGTTTTTAAGGCCATCATCATATCTTAATTAACGACAAGCAATTATGCATCTTTTAAACGAATTGATTTCTTTTAATATTCTTTTTTTTTAATTGCAAACTATGCATAAATGTGAATGGATTTTTAAATATTCAATTAAAATTGTGTCCTCACATGTCTGCTGACGTGTTTTCTTCTTTTTATTTACTAAGTTTTATTCTAGAATAAGGAAAACTTCAATAAAAAACAATAACAAGGAAACGTGACTGGCTTAACGATTTGTAATTGAATACAAATTTAGATAAAGTTATTTTATTAGTTCGTTTTAATCATCGAATAGGTTTTCCTCTTTATCAAAGTCTATATTATAAACAAACAAAATCTATAAGTAGGCAGACATTGGAGAGAGCAAAAAAAACCTATAATAACAAATAAACAATTTAGAGTACAGTAAATATTTTGATACTTAAATCTTCCAAATTTACTTTTATCGCTGATAATATGAAGGGAAAAAAATCTAACTATTATCAAACAGTAAATATTTTAATTTTTTAATAATTGCGTCTTATTTTCATTTTTAGTCAGAGAAAAAACTATTGAGTTTTGATAAGAAAATTGATTAGAATGAATTTTTTAGAAATTTGTTGTCAATTATTAGTACAGTCGGAATTTTCAGTAAAAAAAAAACAAAATTTAGTAAAAATTTGCCCGAAAAATCTGCAGTAAAAATTTGTATAAAAAATTTGCAGTGAAAATTTGAAAGAAAAATTTACAGCAGAAATTTTGCAGGAAAACTTTACAATAAAATTTGAATGATATTTTTACAGCAGTAATTTGGTAAAAAAAATTGCCGTAAAAAGTTGCAGCAAAAATTAAAAGCAGAAATTTCCAGAAAAACTACAATAAAAAAACACACAAAAATTTACAGTAAAAATCTGTATGAAAAATTTACAGCAGAAATTTGCTAGAGAAAAAAAATTGCGAGAAAAATTTACAGTAGAAATTTCCAGGAAAAATTTATATGAAAATATTACAATAAAATTTACAGCAAAAATTTCCAGGAAAACTGCAATAAAAAATTGCAAAAAAAATGTACAGTAAAAATTTGTGTGAAAAATTTACAGCAGAAACTTGCTAGGAAAAAAAAAGCACAAAAAATTTGAAAGAAAAATTTACAGCAGTAATTTCCAGGCAAACTTCACAATAAAAATTTACCATGAAAATTTACAGCAGAAATTTACAATTAAAATTTGTATGAAAAAACTACAATAATTTCCTGTAAAAATTCCCAGCAAAAATGAACAGTAAAAATTTGTACGAAAAATGTACAGGAGAAATTTGCAAGAAAAATTTATAGCAGAAATTTCCAGGAAAACAACAATAAAATTTTCCTGTAAACATTTTTAGCAAAAATTTACAATTAAAATTTGTATGAAAAAATTACAATAAAAATTTACAGCAGAAATTTGCTGGAAAATTTTATAGGAAAAATTTGTATTTAAATATTACAGCAGAAATTTGCAGGAAAACTTTACAAGAAAAATTTGCTAGAAAAATAAACGGCAAAAATTTCCAGCAGAAATTTGCTGAAAAAATTTGCAGGAAAAAATTACAACAAAAATTCACAGCAGAGATTTCCAGGAAAACTACATAAAAAAATTGCAATAAAAATTTGCACGAAAAATTTGTATGAAAAAACTACAATAATTTCCTGTAAAAATTCCCAACAAAAATGTACAGTAAAAATTTGCTGGAAAAATTTCCTAGAAAAATTTGCAAGAAAAATGCACGGGAGAAATTTGCTAGAAAAATTTACAAGAAAAGTATTCAGTAAACCTTTACAGCAAAAATTTACAGTAAAAATTTGCTAGGAAAAGTTGTATGTTTTATGAAAACATAACAATAAAATTTTACTGTAAACATTTTTAGCAAAAATTTACAATTAAAATTTGTATGAAAAAATTAAGATAAAAATGTACAGCAGAAATTTGCTGGAAAAATTTCCTAGAAAAATTTGCAAGAAAAATGCACGGGAGAAATTTGCTAGAAAAATTTACAAGAAAAGTATTCAGTAAACCTTTACAGCAAAAATTTACAGTACAAATTTGCTAGGAAAAGTTGTATGAAAATTTACAGGAAAAATATTCAGTAAAAATTTACAATGAAAAGTTACAGCAGAAATTTGCTGGAAAAAATTGCAGTAAAAATTTGCAGGAAAAAAACTATTCACAAAACAACGAAAATCCAAAGCAGTATTAACCCCAGGAAATGATAATTTTTTGCTAATCCTAAAAAAGTCCTCGCTTTCGCGCAATAATAATTAATTGGCTTTGCAAATTCTCAGCAGTAACAAATTATGAAAAAATTATCAATTGGGTAATAACATTGAAAAATATCATTTTTAGTTAAATATTTTTGAAAAATCGGCATTGCAAAAAAAAAATTAAAGAAAATAAAAAATAACAAACAAAAAAAGACTTGAGTAGAAAATCACGTTTATTGATTAGAATTTTTTAAGTAAATATTTTTAGATATTTTCTATCAAATAATTTCCAGGTGCGAAAATGTGAACGATATTTTTCTGTTTATTTTCAAGTTGGTTTTATTTGTTATTTATTATAGAAATAATTAGTTTGTTATTCAATTATTTGCGTACATACTTGGAAAATTGAAAAATAAGAACCCTTGACAGGAATGCTGATTAATGACCGCTTTAATCAAAATTGCTTTAGGAAAATAAATGATCGAAAATACCAGAAGACTTCGAGGTTAGAATATTTTTTTGAGATAACGAAAGGTTCTTTATTGGTCCAAAGGAGGCAGTCGGTTATGCACCGTAATATAAAAACCATTAAATCTTAAAAATGAGAATTCGTACAAAATACAAACAAACAAAAATTCACAATATTTTTTTTTGTAATTATTTACCAACAAAGCCTTCGGGTCTTAATTGGAGACCTTGTCAATTTGTATAATAAAATATGGGCAAAACGACAAAATGAAAGCGAAAAAAAGTGATCTCGTTTAAATCTGGTTCACTCGTTGAGTTACTCATCATTTTGCTCTCCGTCTCACTGTTTTGAGATTTAAATAAAAAAAAATTATCATAATTAGCATAAATTCAGAAGGTGTTATTTATCAATGAAAAAATAATTATTTAATACTAAGTCAATTAGAAGATTTTTTTTATAAATAATTTACCATTTAACAAGCCACCATAATTCCATATTGGATCATTTGAACATTTCTTTAGCATGAAGTTTGCTGCAATTGCCTTTGTTGATGTGAGGGGTTGTTTCAAATTTGGCATCGATTTGTAAGGGAATTAGTTTTTCCAGGAAATAAAATTCTTCTTCAATGAGGAAAAGGAGTAAATCCTAATTAATTTCCCTTCAGCAAAATGTGTGGAAATCAGTGCAACATGTCAGAAATTTGCTTTTAAATTGGAAAGATGACAAAAAAAGGAATTTTTTTTTATAAAAAGGGAAATTTTTTTTAAAATTTTTTCCTAATGGGATTTTTTTTTTGGGGAATTTTTCGTTAATGTTTTTAACTGCGCTTTTTTTTACGAAAAAATGCCCCTAGAAATTTTTATATTTTTAGAGGGATTCTTTTATGTTGTTCCTTTTCTTAGGATTTTGTTTGTATTATACCCTCTCTCACAGGGACATTTTTTATATTTTCCCTTTTTTAGACATTTTTTGTTTTCGTCTTTTTAAGGGAATACTTTTTTATATTTTTCCCTTTCTTAGGGAATTTTTATTATTTCTTTTCACAGGGCAATTTTTTGGAATATTGCCCTTCCTTAGAGGAATTTTTTGATATTGTTCCTTTTCTTAGAAATTTTTTTTTGTATTAGTTCCTTTCACAGGGAAATTTTTTATATTTTCCTTTTTTCGGACATGTTTTCTTTTAGCCTTCTTAAGGGAATATCTTTTATATTTTTCCCTTTCATAGGGAAATTTTTTGAAATAATTGTAATTTTTAAAGGAATTTTTTGATGTTGTTCCTTTTCTTAGGGAATTAATTCATATTTTTTACATTTTTTGAGGATTTTTTTATTTTTTGCCTTCATTCAAGTTTTTTTTTAAATATTTTCTCTTCGCCTGGGAATTTTTTTATATTTTTCCCTTTTTTCGGAATTTTTTATTTTTGTCTTTTTAAGCAAATATTTTTTATATTTTTTTATTCCTTAGGAATTTTTTGTACAATTCAATTTCACAGGGAAATTTTTTGTATTATTTCCTTTCACAGGGAAATTTTTAGTATTATTGTTTTTTTTTAGAGGAATTTTTTGATGTTGTTTTTTTTCTCAGGGAATTATTTTATATTTTTCCTATTTCTTGTGGAATTTTTTATTTTTCCCCTCAGTTAAGGTTTTTTTTAAATATTTTTTCTTCGTCTAGGAATTTATAGCAATTTTCTTATTTAAATTTTCCCCCTTCTTAGGGAATTTTTTCTCTAAATTTTTCCCTTAGGGAATTTTTTCAATTGTTACTTTTCTTAGGGAATTTTTGTTATATATTTCCCTCCATTAATAATTTTATTTCTCTTTTTGCCTTTCTTAGGGGAAAATTTGTAATATTTTCCTAGTTTTCAGACGATTTTTTTAGTATAGTTTCCCTTTCGTTAGAGATTTTTTTTCGGTACTCTTTTATTGTGGAAATTGTTCTATTCTTATAAAATTAACAATGCGGCAATTGTTTATAGAACGTGAAAGCCATTTGAAAATTGGTACATAGTATAGAGTAATCAGAGAGAACTTAGAGGTCCAAAAGTCTACTTTCTAATTAGTAAATTATTATTCACGATGTGAGCGTGGAGCGCTTTAAGAGACAGTTGAGATTTCCCAGACTGATTTTTATTTTGTGATCAATTTAAAAAATCAAAATCGCGTCTATAACGCGATTGAGCATTGTTTCCTTGGTCTTTGGAATTTGTCTACTTTTATCATGTGAATTGTTAGTGATCTCTAATTGTGCATACGTAAATTTAGCAATGGGTTACTTATCCTCTCTTTCACCTCGTTCTCCCAAACACAGAATAGTAAGTTTCCGTACACTGACATAGCCAATGTTCAGTGTCAATTTAGCTAAACTCAGCTGTTTATACATTAACAGGCAGACGCCGAGTTACGGAACACTGTCAGAGGGGAAAGGGGGATACTTTGGAGACAAACAGAAAGTGCAGCGACAAGCCTTCTAAGCGCACTTTTGCAATTGCGCTAATAATACACACTTCAAATGAACAAGTCAGTTTAATTCCCAGTATTTGTAGGAACTAGAGTTGTTGATAGCCTCAAAGACCTTTTTAAGGTCTACTGAATAATTCCATATTCGCAATAATAATAATTACAATGTCAACTGGGCGTTTTCATTTTTAATCGATAGGCAATACTAACTTCACAGCACCTTTAATACAACAACAACCCACCACCTCCCTTGCCAAGACAAAATAATCAATCTGATACTTTTAAAGTCTCGTGTTATTTTTATAAACTCTTTCTAGACTGAGTTATTAATAAAAGCCCGTAATGTCATTAGCTTGCCGCTCGCTCGCCACTTCTGACAATGACGTCTGTTCCTTCAAAACCGAAGATAAAAGTACTCGTGTCGGACGCATGCATACTGCGATGGCGCTGGTGGCAGTGCGACGATGATGGTCAGTTCAAAGTCCAAAGTGCTCGAAACCAAATATTTTTACTCAACCAAATAAACAAGAGCAGCAATAATCGGAGTGGTTTTTCTTTATTTTTGCTGCCGCTGTTTATAAAGTATTTTTAAAATATATTATTTCAAAACAGAAACTACCTCTCACCCTGTCAAAAACCAACAAAATTACTTCCCACCTACACCCTTCATCCAGATCGAATTTATTCAAAAATTCGACTTTGATCAAGAATCTTCTTTAATAAATGACAAAAAAAAAATAATAAAATTTGTATTTTATATTAAAAGTAAAAAAAATAGAAAGAAAAGAAAAACCAATAAAAGTGACAGAAAAAAAATGATAAAAGATCAAAATGCTGCGTCATTTGGAAAATGCTGCTCGTGATTTTTGCAATTTTATCCACAAATCAAATTCAATTGAATGTCATCCAAAAATTTAGCACAAAATAAATGATTTTTAAAATAAAAATAAAAAACAAGTGAAAAAAAGAGAAATTTTAATAAAATAAAAGAGAAATAATAAATTACGCAAAAAAGAGACGAGTTAAAACGAACAAGAAAATTAGGTGAGTGAGTCGGGTTGAGTTTGTTATGATTTTTTGTACTTTGCAAAAGAAAAACTATTTTTTTTCTCTCTTTTTATTGACAAAATAAAAACTAAAATTTTTACAATTTAGGAATTTTGTTATTGGTTTTTTCCCATATTTTCATAGAAGAAATGGGATTAATTCAAAACTCAAAATGATGTCGCCTCAATTATGCGATGAATATAATAAATTGAGTTTTCTCCTAGTTTTGACATACGCCAAAATGACAGCGCAATTTGTCAGTAGAAATTTTTCAGTTAAAGTTTTCTGTTAAAATTTATCAGTCAAAATTTGTCAATAAAAATTGGCAGTAAAAATTATCAGTAAAATTTATCAGTCAAACTTTGCCAGAAAAAATTGTCAGTAAAATTTTGTTAGCAAAAATTTTGTCAGTAAAATTTATCAGTAAAAATTTGTCAGTAAAAATCGTTAGTAAAAATTTGTCAGTTAAAATTTATCACTAAAAATTTGTCAGTAAAAATTTGTCAATGAAAATTGTCAGTAAAAATTGTCAGTAAAAATTATCAGTAAAATTTATCAATAAAAATTTGTCAATGAAAATTGTCAGTAAAAATTGTCAGTAAAAATTTATCAATAAATATTTGTCATTAGAAATTTGTCAGTAAAAATTGTCAGTAAAAATTTATCAATAAATATTTGTCATTAGAAATTTGTCAGTAAAAATTGTCAGTAAAAATTGATCATTAAAAATTGATCATTAAATATTTGGCAGTAAAAATTGTCAGTAAAAATTGATCATTAAAAATTGATCATTAAATATTTGGCAGTAAAAATTTTCTGTAAAAATTGTCAGTAAAAATATCCTGCAAAAATTTGACAGAAAAAATAATCATTAAAAATTTGTTAGAAAAAATGTCAATAAAATTTGTCATTTGTCAGTAAAAATTTTCTATAAAAATTTTCTGTTAAAATTGGCAATAAAATTTGTCATTAAAAATTTGTCAGTAAAAGTTCGCCAGTAAAAATTTGTGTAGTAAAATTTTGATTTTTTTTTATTCTCCCTTCTTAAAAGTTGTTTGAAAGCGTGAATTCTATCTTATCGGACCATGCTCTTATATGGTCTTCGCGTTATGTTTTTAGCTAAAAAAATAATTATAGCAAAATTGGAGTTATTGAAATAAATCAATTTAAAAAAAATGTATCGCACGTCACAGACAGTAGATATATATTATTTGGAAATTTTTAGCATGCGGATGTAAAAAGGTTCGCCGCCACTGCCATAGAACAAGACGAACGAAGGCAACGCAAAAAGAATACGAGCGAGGAAGATGGAAGAAATGTTATTGACAGATAAAATTTTACAGGGTGATAAGTTTCTACTTTTTTTCAGTTATTTTTTAAAAATAATTTCTTTCATTCTCTTATTTTCTTGTGAAAGCGTTTTGGCAAATTGTCAAAGAAAAATTTAATTTTTCAAAATTATTTTCATATTTTTTTCTTTTTTAGATTATCTAATTTTTTTTTGATTCATTTTATTTTTCACATTTGTTTAATAAACACTCATTTTATAATAAAATCCAATTTTTTTGTTTATTCAATTCCTGTCGTTTGTGAGTCAGAAATTATTTCCAGCAAAAAATAAGAAACATTTTCGAATAATAGAATTTTTTTTACTGTCGCACATCTAATAACAAATTTGATGGGAGTTTTTTTTTGCGTATTGTAGGAAAAATATTTAAGATTATTATTTTTGCCATTTTTTTCATTTTATTTTTATTAAAATATGTCAACAGTCGAAATTTAAATGATTTTTGCGAACAGATGACATCTTTTATTATTGATTGATGAAATGGAAATTAACAATTCATTAACCCTTGTTTAAGTTTATAAGCGATAAGAATTTGCATAAAATTAATTAAAGAAAATATTCTGGGACTTTTCAATATTTTATGTTACAGATGAGATAGCACGAATCCCAAATAATTGCACATTTAAATTTAATAGAAATTACTACGAATATAGTCCTTCTTATACGATTAATTTTTTTGTTATTCCGGTATTTTTGTACAGTGGTTTTTACTACAATTAAGAAGGCTTTAATGACTATAGAAAATTTTCATATAATTTCTCTCTGTCAATGAGTCAAATTTCCCAAATTCAACAAAGAACAATTATTTTGAATTATAGCAGAAAAAGCTCAAAATAATTTAAATAGATCAGGCTAATAGTCTTGAAATTATGATGATTCGTATCTATTTTGGGATTATTCATATTTGCTAGAATTTATTTTTATTTTATTATGCATTTGGTCACAAACAAACCAAAATTATTGCTGTTGATCTATTTTTAGATAAGTGAAAGTGTTTCAGTCACATTGCCATTTGTCCTTTTACTCTGTTCATTTTGCTATTAATTTTTGTCCTTTTTGAAGATAAAACAAAACTTAAATTTTATATAAATTAGAAGGGAAGAAGAATTGCTTTTGAAAAAAAAACAAATCATTTTTGCTTAAAACAAAAACAATTGCTCTGCTTGAAAATAATTTTTGTTCAAAGTAAAAACATCTAATATGATAAAAATCATTTTTGTTTAAAGAAAAATCATTTTTTAATAATCCAAAAAAAAATTATGCTTAAAAAATTATTTTTGCTTAAAGCAAAACATTTGCTTTGCTTGAAAATAATTTTTATTCCAAGCAAAAATATTTCATCTGCATAGATATGGGTTTTGCTTAAAACATTTTCTCTGCCTAAAAATCATGTTTGCTTAAAGCAAAGACATTTAATCTGCCCAAAAATCATTTTCGTTTGAAACAAGAACGTTTGATCTGTCCCGAAAATTATTTTTGTTTAGAGCCAAAACATTTTTTCTGCCCAGAATATTATTTTGGTTTAAAACAAAATATTTTGTCTGCCTAAAAACTATTTTTGTTTAAAGCAAAAACAGCTAATCTGCTAAAATCCAATTTTGTTTAAAGAAGAACCATTTTTGATTAAAACAAAATTGAAAAAGGCCCAAAAATTATTTTTGTTTAAAGAAAAAACAAAACAAAATAAAAAAAGGCCCAAAAATTATTTTTGCTTAAAGTAAAAACATTTGCTCGCCCAAAAATTATTTTTGCTTAAAGCAAAAACATTTGCTCTGCTTGAAAATAACTTTTGTTCAGAGCAAACACATGTTATCTGCCTAAAAATCGTTTTTGTTTAAAGAAAAATCACTTTTGATTAAAACAAAAAAAATTATGCCCAAAAATTATTTTTGCCTAAAGCAAAAGCATTTGCTCTGCTTGAAAATAATTTTTGTTCGAAGCAAAAATATTTTATCTGCATAATAATGGGTTTTGCTTAAAATATTTTCTCTGCCTAAAAATCATGTTTGCTTAAAGCAAAAACATTTAATCTTCCCAAAAATCGTTTTTGTTTGAAACAAAAACATTTGATCTGCCCCGAAAATTATTTTTGTGTAGAGCAAAAGCATTTTAGCTGCCTAAAAAGCATTCTTTTTAAAACAAAAACATTTTCTCTGCCTAAAAATTATTTTTGTTTAAAGCATAAACATTTGCTCCACTTGAAAATAATTTTTGTCTAAAGTATTGTAAAAGCATTTAATCTGCCCTAAATATCATTTTTGCTTAATGCAAAAGCATTTTATGTGCCTAAAAATTATTTTTGATTAAAACAAAAATATTTTATTTGCCTAAAAAGTCAGTTTTGCTTAAAGCAAAATTTTAACCAATTAAATATTTTATTAGGAAAATTATGATAACTTCAATCATAAAAGATTTTATTTTGTTTATTGATTCAAAATCTTCAGTTGCAAATTGTTTTTCGTACAGAAATTTTTACAAACTTTTTACTCTATCAACGTTCTTTCGAAATGTTCAACAATTGCGTCCAGAATTTATTTATGAAAACTAATATAAAATATTTAAATAATTTTTATCTAGCCTATCCACAATATAAGGATGAGTTGTAATAAAAAGCAAAAAAATATCCCATAAAAATTAACACGTGCTATCTATTAAAACAGTGAAAAAAGGAGGGTATTTTTTAGTTGAACCGATTGAGTAGATTTTTTTTTAATATTTAAAAATAAAATTATTCGTGACAAAAACTAAAAAAATTCTATTCTAACATAAAGGAAAGAATTTTGTGAAAATTCGCTGTATTATCAAAAGTTAAGAAAAATACAATTTTTTGCTATTAAATTTTTGTCGAACCGATAAGAAAAAATTGTCAAAAAAAATTCAAGTTCGATATAATTTCACGCAGAGGCCCGACTCTTATCGATAACAACACAGTCAACCACAAAAATAAAGACAACCAACTGTAATAACAAAATTCCGAATGACGTCACTAACTTAAGCTAAAAGGAAGAAAATAAGAGAAAAAAGCAACAAAAAAGAGAGGCAACGAACAGAAAGACAATAAAAAAAACATTTTTTTATAGTAAAATGTCAAAAGTCGTCAATTTGAGTACGCATGCAAAATAGCTGCGACGCGCTACTGTGTCGTTGACTACGTGACAATCGAAATGAATGCCTACAAGAAAGATATGGTATAATGGGAAATTAATGGATTCGTGTATGCGTAACATCGCATGGGTGTCCACATGGAGATGCACAAGGCCATGTGCTGTACACCAATTTTCTTGTTCTTACTTTTCAGCATATTAGCTCGTGAACAAGAGAGAAAGAGAAAATCTGAATTTCATGCCATTCTAAATGAGGAATTATTTATTATTAAGGATTTCTTTTTTTTTCAGATAATATTCTGATAATATTAAACAAATTCCTTTGAAAAATTTAAGCCGAATTCAAAGATAGAAAATTACAAAAAAATAAAATTAATAATTTTTTTCTCAGCCCCCCAAAAGTGGGTGTGAGTATTTTTATGCGGTTCCTCTACAGATCCAAAACTTACACGTGTATTTAAGCACGAATACCATGAAAATTGTTTTATTTTCTATCTCTTTTTTTCTGTCAAATACTCTCAAAAATGTCCCAAAAAAATTAAGTACAAAAAAAACGTAATTCAATCAATAATGTTTAGAGTTTTACTCAATCTACCTTAATTTATGATGAAGTTGGCCCCTCTAAAAGGGGCACATACCTAGCCATATTATTTTTTTTCTGTTATCGTATTTCTACTCGTATTTTTGTTGATAAATTCAAAAATATATTTTAACATAAAATTCGGTTTTCTTATCTATTTTGGTTATTAAATATTGTGACTGTTAACATTTTAACAAGACGTAATCAATCGAACGAATGTAATCATTTTAATTTGATTGGTTTTTTTTTGGTTTTTTTTTAAATAAATTAAATTTCAAAAATTATTTTCTAATTATTGCAGCTTATTTATTTGTGAAATCATTCAATTAATATCAATAAATAAAATATTAAATAACAAAAAAATTATTGCGATAAGCGTTTAATTTGATATTGGGAATAATTTTTTGGCAATGTTTTTTTTTTTGAGGTATTTTTGTTGTTGTTATTTTCTTGTGTGCATACCGTCAATAGTAACAAACATTGGCAATAAAAATTTTGGTATTTAAAAGTAATAAAACGATAAGAAAGGTTTTACTTATATTCGAAATTAATGCTCTCACTTGAACCTAAAAGATTGAAAAAAGGCTGTCCCAAAAAAACTTCCAATCATCGTAACATGACCTAACAAAAGTGCCTAGAAACTTAAAATGAACCAAAATTGTGAAAGAAGTTTTTGTAAATAATCAAAATTGATCTTATTGAAAACTCAAATGCTCAATTTGCAACAACAAAAAATGTGTCCCAATATTTTTGACAAACATCCCAAAATTTTAATTTTGTTTAACAAAAGAAACGATTTTGTTTTTTTTTTAGGAGGGGTTTGAAACTATATTTGTAAAGGTTGCTCTGTTTTCCTTCTGATTGTCCTCTAATAGTTTGTCCTAAAAACAAATATGTCCCAAAATGTTAAGGAAAACCACAAAAAAATGGTCTAACCTAAAACGTAAAACAAATCGAATAAAAAACAAGTTAACAGCAAGAAAATAATTTTTTAAAAGTAAAAATTGATCTAATTGAGACCGTGGATGATCAAATATCAAGAAAAAAAAATGTCTCAAAATTTTTGACACACACATATACCCAAAATTTAAATTTTTTTTAACAAAACTATTTGTTTTTTTAGGAGGGGTCTGAAACTATTTTTGTAAAGGTTCCTCTGTTTTTCTTTTTGACATTCCTATAAGACTTTGTCCCAAAAAATAATATGTATGTCCCAAAATGTTTAGGAAACCCACAAAAACATTTCTCTAACCTAAAATCAAATAAAAACAGATTATCAGCGAGAATATAATTTTTTAATAGTAAAAATTGATCTTATTGAGACCGCGGATGATCAATTTGGAAGTAAAAAAAATGTCCCAAAATGGCCGAAAATTTTTCACAAGTGTCCCAAAATTTAAATTTTGTTTAACAAAACACGATTTGGTTTTTTTTTTTTGAAGGGGTCTGAAACTATTTTTGTAAAGGTTCCACTGTTTTTCTTGTTGATCCTTTTTTTAAGAGTTTGTCCCCAAAAAATGAAAATGTCCCAAAATATTTAGAAAAACCACAAAAAAAATGTTCTAATCTAAAATCGAATAAAAACAGATTAGCAGTAAGAAAAGAAGTTTTTAATTAATAAAAATTTATCCTATTGAGACCGTGGATGATCAATTTGCAAGTAAAAAAAATGTCCCAAAATGTCCGAATATTGTTCACAAGTGTCTCAAAATTTTAATTTTGTTTAACAAAACAAACGATTCAGTTTGTTTTGCTTGGAGGGGTCTGAAACTATTTCTGTAAAGGTTCCTCTGTTTTTCTTGTTGATTCTTTTTTTAAGAGTTTGTGCTAGAAAAAATAAAATGTTCCCAAATATTCGAAAAATAAAAAAAAAATTTCTAAAATGTACCTACTAATATTATTTTTGTTTTAGATTTGAAATTATTTTTGATAATTGCCGTCTTAACCCACAATAAAAACACTAAAATCAAGAAGTCATAATTTAGTTTTGTAAAAAAATTTGTCTGGAAAGTGTTGCCCCAAATTTTTTGACAAGATTGACAAAATGTCGGCTTAACCTTAAAGCAATCATGAAAATACTAAAATGGTTGGTTTTTAATGTTTGTTTTTATTTTCCACTACCAATTTTCGATTCTTATATTTTTTCAATGGTTTGAAAATTACTTTCAAAATACCCCTTAAAATGTACTTCCTACTGAACAAAAAGTAATAGCTTATGTTCAAGCCACCAACTAGCAAAAACTATACGCAAGTCAAACAGGTTAATGAGGTTAATGTGAAAAAGAAACCAAAAATCAAATCAGTACAAACAAAGAAGAAACAAATTAAATAAATAGTAAATATCAATTTGCATTGCACAATAATAGAATCGATAGGAAGATAGTAGGCAACAAAAATTTATTTAAGTAAACGAAAAAATAAAAATAAATTCATAGAAACAATTAAAAACAAATTATCATTAACAAAAGTACAATTGAATTGGCAAAAGAAATTTATTTTCTAATCGCTTAAATAACCGAACGCAAGTAAATAAATGCCATGCGGCACTCGAAACAAACAAAAACTAGCTTGCAAGAGAAAATTCGATTCGTAAATTTGGGTTGACGTAGACAATAATTTGTAGTGGAATTTATTTTTGAACTACTTAAATTAACAAAGCTCAGGTGAACAATTTTTTTTGCGAATTATTGGCTACGTCAAGTTGTTTGTTCCTCCAATTTCGGGTGACCTATTTAACTAATGTAAACCAAATAGAATTTTGAATTATCAAATTTCCCATGAGAGTATTTTTTCATCTTTAAATCTGAATTATAGAAAAATTCTTTTTTTAAAAAATTATAGAAAAATTTTACAGAAAATTTTTATAGACGAAATTTGCATGGGAAAATTTTATAGAAAATTTGAAGGGGAAAATTCTATAGAAATTTTGTAGGGTAAAATTTTATAGAAAATTTGTAGGGGAAAATTTTGTAGAAAATTAATAGGGGAAAATTGTATAGAAAATTTGTAGGGGAACATTTTTATAGAAAATTTTACAGACAAATTATAGGAAAATTTTACAGACAATATTTATGGGAAAATTTTATTGAAAATTTGAAGGGGAAAATTTTATAGGAAAATTTATAGAAAATTTTATAGAAAATTTTTATGGGAAAAGATTATAGAAAATTTTTAGGGGAAAATTTTATAGAAAATTTTAAGGGGAAAACTTTATAGCACATTTTAGAGGAAAATTTTGTAGAAAATTTTTAGGGGCAAATTTTATAGCAAATTTTAGAGGAAAATTTTGTGGAAAATTTTTATGGGAAAATTTTAAAGAAAATTTGACGGGGAAAATTTTTAGAAAATTTGTTAATGAACATTTTATAGAAAATTTTTATGGGAAAATTTTATAGCAAATTTTAGAGGAAAATTTTGTAGAAAATTTGTATGGGAAAATTTTATAGAAAATTTTTATGGGTAAATTTTATAGAAAATTTGTAGGGGAAAAGATTATAGAAAATGTTTAGGGGAAAATTTTATAGAAAATTTTAAGGGGAAAATTTTATTTTGTAGAAACTTTTGTTTTAGGGGCAAATTTTAATAGATAAATTTTACAAATAATTTTTATAGGAAAATTTTACAGACAATTTTTATGGGAAAATTTTACAGACAAATTCTGTTTATAAAATTTTCTTTATAAAAATGTTCTATAAAATTTTTTTTATGTAAAAATTTTATAGAACATTTTTATAAAGAAAATTGTAATGGACAATTTTAAGGGGGACATTGTATAGAAAATTTGTAGGGGAAAACTTTTATAAGAAATATTACAGAAAGTATTACGGAAAATTTTTACAGAAATAAATATAGTTACTTAAAGTAATTTATGTACATTTCGAGGAATGAAAAACAAACAAACCAAACCAAAAATTGCATTTATACAGCGATTTAGGTATTTGTAAAATTTATTTTGTACTAATTTGTAAGTATTACTCATACAATTTCTTATATAATCAAAATCAAGTTTATGGAAAATATTTACACAAAATTTCCCATCAAGTATTCGCTAATCGTTTATCAATTTTTTTATTTATGGCATATTTTCTAATATTTAAATACAGTCACTCTCGTATGATTTTTCATAAAATCTTATCTGTAAAATTTCAATTCATTTGTCGCCGATTAATTAAATCGGAAATATTTTAATTGGTAATAACTACAAAAATATTCATAATAACAATCAAAATACATAATTATAAATACAAATTCTAATATTAGCAAAAATACCAAATGGAAAATTCCCACAAATAATTTCCAATAATTTATTTATTTACATTTATACTAAACCCACACTTATCAACAAGGTCTCATAACTGTTCGTGCATGTGTAATGATGCAGTGAATTCTGTCAAACTAATCATAAACAATAAACTGACGTTTATCAGATCACACGAAAAAAATATTTTATAAGCCAATAAGCCATTCAATCAATATTAATTATTGTATTATAAGCTATACCGGATATTGTCTGGTCGTATTTAAGATAATTTATTACTCAAAAAAATTACAATTTTTATAATAGATTTTCCGTTTTTTCTTTAATCAGTAAGAACGAAAACTTATCTTAATCACCCGAATAAAAGAAAAGTACATTTTTTGCCCACTAGTGTAGCGATACCAAAAAATGTGCTGTTTATACTGAAACGTTTCCGGGTTCAAGACAAGATCACCTATTGGCCCTCTAGTGCTAGGCACCTATAATCACCCTTTTAGTACCTATTGTATATTATCCCACAGATGGCCATTCTGCATTTGAGCTCGGGAAAAATCAGTAAATCCTGATTTTTTCAAATATTTTACGAATAATTTTGTAAAAAATATTGCTTCATTGCAATCAATAATTTTTGCATTGCGATTAGGCCAATGCCAATTCGATTGCCATGAATTGTGATAAAAATGGCTACAATCCAATTTTTGATTACACTGAAAATTGCATTAAACTTCGTCAGGTACATAATTACAAAATAGTATCTGTTGCGTATTTGGGACTTGACTATTTCTTGTCCTATTGTTTAATCAACAAATGAACCTATTTCGAGATTAATCACTGTTGATGTATGCTTTAAGAACAAATAAATTCTAAAAGAAATAAAGAGAAATCACACTTTAGGTCATCGATTTACGTTGACAATTTCAGTGAATACGCTTCCCTTTATCAAAAACAACAAGAAAATGTTCACAATTCGAGGATGAGACGGAAATAAACAAAGTGCAATGGGTAACGTGCCAAGTTAGTAATTTTAGATAAAGTGCTTTGTTTTTGTTTTTTTTTCTAAGCATACAATTTAGTTATGAATATTTTTTATACACCTAAAATGTCTGTGCATTTGCTAATTAACGTATGCATTCGTATAAATATTTTCTATGAAGTTTTTCTCAGGTGATGACTGATAAGGTCTTATCGGAAAACAAAACAGAAAACAGTAAATTATGTTCAAAAAACAAAATCACCATAAGATTGTACCAGCCAAAAAAAACCATTAAAATTTAATGATCATTTTCTGTTTAATAATCAACAATATTTATTTACTTACGTAATCATTGAAATAGTAAAAAATATTTTCTTAACAAATTAAGTATTGAAAATTAGGAAAAAGTATTAAAACAAATAACAGAGCATAATTAAAATATACACGCGTTCAGTATACGCCTTTTTTGGTATAAAATTTTAATTACATTTTTTTGTTGGTAATTATTGAATGACGTTCAATTATTATTTTTTATTAATTTCCATTATATTATTCTTTTCAGATTCAGAACATTTCGGTACAAAATAAATTTTGATACAAAATAAAAAAAAATAGGCATTTTGGTATGAAATTTAGAAAATTCATTCTGGTATAAAATAAAAAAAGGTATTTTGGTATAAAATATACAAAAGTTATTTTGTACTTAAAAATAAAGAAATTTTGGCATAAAATGTAAAAATCACATTTTGGTATAAAAAATATAAAAAAATTAACTTTGCCATAAAATATATAAAAAAGATATTTTGGTATGAAATATAAAAAAAGGCATTTTGGTGTAAAATATAAATAAGTAATTTTAGTATAAAATAAATGAGAATTGGCATTTGGTTATAAAATATACAAAAGTTATTTTGTACTTAAAAATAAAGAAATTTTGGTATAAAATGTAAAAATGGCATTTTGCTATAAAATATAAAAAAGTAATTTTGGAATAAAATATATAAAAAAGACTACTGGTATAAAAAATGTAAAAATGACATTTTGGTATAAAATATAAAAAAGTAATTTTGGTATAAAATATATAAAAATTGGCATTTTGGTATAAACTATATAAAAGGAAGGCATTTTGGTATAAAATATACAACAGTCATTTTGTACTTAAAAATTAAGAAATCTTGGCATAAAATGGTATTTTGGTATAAAATATAAAAAAGTAATTTTGGAATAAAATATAAAAAAAAAATTGGTACGAAATATAAAAAAGTCATTTTGGTATAAAATAAATAAAAGGCATGTTGGTATAAAATATATAAAAAAAATGTAATTTTGGTATAAAATATAAAAAAGTAATTTTGGTAAAAAAATATATAAAAATAGGCATTTTGGTATAAGATATAAACAAGTTATTGTGGTATAAAAATAGAAAGCGCATTTTTGAATATAAAAAAGGAATTTTGGCATAACATATTAAAAAAAACTTTATTGATATAAAATATAAAAAAAGCATTTTGGTGTACAATATAAATAAGTAATTGTGGTATAAAATATATAAAAATTGTCATTTTAGTATAAAATATATAAAAAAGGGCATTTTGGTATAAAATATAAAAAAGTAATTTTGGTAAAAAATATATAAAAATAGTTATTTTGGTATTAAATATAAGAAGGTCATTGTGCTATAAAAAAAAGAAAACGCATTTTTGAATAAAAAATAGAAAAGCAATTTTGGTATAAAAAGTAGAAAATGAATTTCGGTATAAAATATAAAAAGATATTTTGGTATAAAATATAAAAGTCATTTTGGTATAAAATATAAAATGGCTATTTGGTATAAAATATAAAAACGGCATTTTGGTATCAAATATACAAAAGTTATTCTGGACTAAAAAATAAATGAATTTTGGCATGAAATGTAAAAGTTCATTTTGGTATATAAAAGTCTTTCTGGTATAAAATATAAAAATGACATTTTGGTATAAAAAATAAAAAAGTCATTTTAGTATAAAACATAAAACGGCATTTTAGTATAAAATTTAAGAAAAAATCATTATGTTATGATACCCATTTAGCTATTTACAGAAATATATTTAAAATTTAAATTGTTTCTCCTGAATTTAAAAAAAAACACCCCCTTCCCCCTTTCTATTTTAATGAACACGAAGACACACAGCCAATCAAATACGATGACATGACCTTTTCCCAGAGATAACGTCAAAGACGAGACATACCGAACAAAAAATGCTACGCTCGTTAATAAAACTTATATTATTCTGCCAATTGAGAAAGATTCTAAATAAAATAAAAAAAAAATTATATCATCGAGAAGAATGACGTCAATTTTGTTTATTCAACATTTAATTTGATGATGTCTACAGACAGAAAAAATTCATTTTGACGGAACTATCCCCCATCTACCCCAAGAAATCAAATATGCTCATATGTACAGCAAAATTTAATATGAACACTTGCACACACAAAAATATGTGCAAATTTTAGCGCGTGGCAGATGATAAATAATTAATTTTTTTCTTCTCGAAAAATATATATTATCAATGGAGGAGAAGGCGGGAATTGATGGACCGTTTTCTTCTTATCAATTTCAGATTTTCTTATTCAAAAACTCATTCAATATTTAATTTAAGCGAGACTTTTTTTTTAACAAATAGACAAATTCATAAAAGATAAGCAATTAAGCTAAATATTAAATTAAATAAAATTATTCTTTTGTCAATTCATATGTTTGTGCAGACAATATTATAGTAATTTCGGTGGCAGCTGCCTACAGCACCTTCCAGGAGGAACCGCGTACAACTGACATTTGTCGGTGACAGTTGACTACAGCCCCGTCTAGGAGGAACCGCACACAACTAACATTTTTCAGTGGTAGTTGCCTATAGCCCCTTCTAGGAGGAACTGCGCACAACTGACATTTTTCAGTGGCAGCAGCCTACAGCGCCTTCCAGTAGGAACCGCGTACAACTGACATTTGTCGGTGGCAGTTGCCTACAGCCCCTTCTAGGAGGAACCGCGCACAACTGACATTTTTCAGTGGCAGTTGCCTATAGCCCCTTCCAGTAGGAACCACGCACAACTGACATTTTTCAGTGGCAGCTGCCTACAGCCCCTTCTAGGAGGAACCGCGCACAACTGACATTTTTCAGTGGCAGTTGCCTATAGCCCCTTCCAGTACGAACCACGCACAACTGACATTTTTCAGTGGTAGTTGCCTACAGCCCCTTCTAGGAGGAACCGCGCACAACTGACATTTTTCAGTGGCAGTTGCCTATAGCCCCTTCCAGTAGGAACCACGCACAACTGACATTTTTCAGTGGCAGCTGCCTGCAGCCCCTTCCAGTAGAAACCGCGCACAACTGACATTTCTCAGATCAAACCACTTTCGAATCAATCTTGCAAAATAGCCGAAATTAAAAATGTATATCTCAATACAAAAATAAATATTTTTGTCAATTTTTCTTATATATCAAAAGCAAAAGATTTTCATTTTTTTCTACCAAAAAAAAACCGCAAAAAGCCTTGACAAACAACATAAAACTACAATTATGACAGATGACATTTGAACAAAATTCGTAATCTCCCGGTTTGGATTTTAAATAAAAATGCCAACTTTATTTTTAGAGTTTCATAAAAATAAGACAACAACATTATTTGTATTGAGGAAATATTTTAAGAATAAAATAATCTAAAATATCATAAAAACAAAATAGGTAAACTAAAAAAGAAAATAAACATTGAGAAATCAAGAAAATCAGGTGTTCGAGTACCTGAGTGATCAGTCACTTTAGAGAAGGAGTTGAAAAAGAAAATGCAAAACTTGATCAATAAAAAGACACACACACTCAAAATTACAACTAAAAGAAAAAAAATCAGTGCAGTATTTTAGAGGAAAAAAATTAAGAAAAAATCGACAATTTGACGTTTTACTAATTGGCGTTGAAAAGAGTACGAAAATCTCAACGGAGGTAATCGGAAAGGCTGCGAAATAGGATAAGAAAAGTAAATACCAACAAAAACAAAGAAACTTGATATTTTTTCTCGTTCTTTCCAGTTTTGTGTTCATTTTCTCGAACCGGTCTGACTGACTGGCTGAAATGTTCGGAAATTTTTTGTTTGTTGCTGGATTTGGGGGCTCGGCTTTGCATGTGTGTACGAAAATGGAACGAGATGGAAGTGGATGCGCTACAAAGAAGAAATA
Organism: Atherix ibis; assembly: GCA_958298945.1. Taxonomy (NCBI): domain Eukaryota; kingdom Metazoa; phylum Arthropoda; class Insecta; order Diptera; family Athericidae; genus Atherix; species Atherix ibis. The sequence continues at coordinate 82,866,703 of OY282609.1, forward strand.
ATGAAAAAACAAAAAACAGAAAGCTAGAAAGAGAAGCTAAATCAATTGAAATGTCAAAAAGCCACTGAAACTGATTAATTCCTCTGCGGTTGAGTACAGTCGTGTTGAACAGTTTTAAATTTCTGTGAGTTAGGAAATGCTAAAGGTTTTCTTTTGATTTTTCCAAAAATTGCTATAATTTTTAAAGGGAAATTTTCTGAATTTCTTAAAAAATTATAGAATTTTTTTAATTAAACTTTTAGGAAATTTTCATTAACGACCTTTTGAAATAACTGCATTAAAATTGGTCTAATACCGTCGAAAAGTTTTATACCATTTTTGGGGAATTTCTTTTAATTTCTTTAAAATAATTAAGCAAATTTTTATTACAATATTTAGCAAATTTTCAATGAACAGTCATTTAAAACTGCCATAAGATTAATCTACTGCCTTGAAATTTTAGTTTAAATTCGTCGAAAAATTTATACCATTTTTAGAAAAATTTATTTACTTCTTAAAACGTAGTTAAAGACCTTTTTATTATAATTTTTCAAAAAAAATCTCGATGAACGGTCACTTAAAAATGCTATAAAATTAATCAACTGCCTTGGAAATTGGTCCAATATCGTCGAAAATTTTTATAAAATTTTTAGGGAAATTTTTATAACTTCTCTAAAATAATTAAAGATTTTACTATTATAATTTTTTAAAAAAATTTCGGTGAACAATCTTTCAAAACTGCCATAAGATTAAGCACTGCCTTAAAATTGGTCTAATACCGTCGAAAAGTTTTATACCATTTTTGGGGAATTTTTTTTAACTTCTCTAAAATAACTTAATAATTTTTTATTATAATATTTAGCAAATTTTCTGTGAAGTCATTTCAAACTGCATTGAAAATTGGTCTAAATTCGTCGAAAAATGTATACCATTTTTAGACAAATTTATTTACTTCTTAAAAAGTGGTTAAAAACCTTTGTATTATAATTTTTCAGAAAATTATCGGTGACCGGTCTTTTAAAAATGCCATAAAATTGGTCTACTACCTTAAAATTAGACCAAGTTTTATCAAAAATTTATACCATTTTTATTAAAAAAATATGAATTTCTTTTTAGACAATTTTAGGTGCACGGTCTTTTAAAAAATGCAATAAAATTGGTTCCCCTTCAAATTGAGCCAATTTCGTCGACAATTTTTATACCATTTTTATAGAAATTTCCGAAATTCCAGCATTTTTTCAAGTGTTTTTTTGGTGTAGGATTTTTTTGAGATTATCAAAAAGAATTTTTTTTTTTAAATTTGCCTGGAAGTTTTTATAATTTGTGTCATCGATGAAAGAATGGTTTTTCTCTTAAATACACTTTTTGAGAATTTCTGATAAATGCAAATAACTTTTATGCAAAATAAAAAATTTCTTATTATTCAAAAATAATTGTTTCCAAAAAAATGACAACTTTTAAAATACTTCATTTTTTATTAACAAAAAAAAACTATTTTATGAAAATTAAATAAAATATTTTTAAACTAAAATAAGGAAGTCAAAAAAATATATAAAAAAAATACATTTAAAAAAAAAAAATTAAAATTTTCAATTAATGACACTGGAACGAGTACAAACAACCTTCCACAAGGCTAGGCTTTTGATCCCATCTTACAAGTTTCTGTACAGTTTTCATATTGTCAGTGCCAGACGTTTTTTCTTACGATTAAATACTCTCTCAATAATAATATTAATAATAACAACAACAAAGCTGGTTTATTGATAATATCATACACACCTAAAAAAAATTAAAGCATTTTTTATCATTTCTGTCATACTAGTAGGATTTGTGATTACTTAAAAAAAATTCACAATCTATACGGAAATACGTTCATCTAATTTGTTGATCTGATGCAATCATGAAAAATTGTTACAATTTTAAAGGAAAAGAAACCAATCATATTTGAAGGGTCTAAAAATAATTATTTAAATTCCTACTAAATAAAAAACCAGCATTAAAAAATTGAGCGTTTTGAAGGCGAAACAATTTTTATTCAAATGGGGTTATTGTCGCATGGAAGCAAAAATTAACCAAACAACCGTGAACTTAAAATTATTGCTACTGATATAAAAGGTTAGTGCCATATTTAAGTAAGAAAAAAAATCATTTTTTATTTAATAAGAAAAAAAAATATTTAAAATAAAATCAAGAAAAAAATTCAAACAAAATCTGTCTGGTCAACTATAAAAATGAAGGTCTAACCGGCCATTAGTAAGTTTGTGTATGGAGCTCAAGTCCAAAGTTCGGAAAAAAATTAACGGAATGAGAGGAGAGAAAATTTCAATCAAAACACACACGACCAGTCATTTTGTAAGAGTAAACGGAGCAGAGTCTGTCAGCCTTCGTTCTCAGCTGCAAATAATTTCAATATTTTCATCGTTAACTACACATTTAAATTAATTCATTTTATTTTCTATCTACTAAACTATATTTCTCCAGTTTCAAAAAAAAATTGCCTAATTTTAAATTTTTAGTTTTCGTGCAGTTTTGAAATGTTTTCCATAATTTTTGTTTTTTTTTTCGTGCAAAGTTTTTTGGGCTTTTATTCAAAACTGTACGTTAAAGGATCCAAATTTAACCCCTTAGTCATAGGGTCTTAATTTAAGACACTAAATCCGAATTTTAATTTTTTTAAGTTTTCGTTCAGTTTTGAATTTTTTTCCATAATTTTTGTTTTTTTATGTGATATTTTATTTATTTAAAAATCTAAAGGTCCTAATCAAAAATCTTATTTTAGGGCTCTAATTTAAGACCCTAAATCTTAGGGTCCTAATAAATTATTCAATATTTTTGTGTTTTTATTCAAAACTCTAAGTCAAAGGGTCCAAATTTTACCCCTTAGTCATAGGGTCTTAATTTGAGACACTAAAACCTAATTTTAATTTTTTTTAGTTTTCGTGCAGTTTTGAATTTTTTCTCCTCATTTTTTATTATGTGAATTTTTATTTTTTTTTTTAAATTCAAAGGTCGTAATCAAAAATCTTATTTTAGGATCCTAATTTGAGACCGTAAATCTTAGGGTCCTAATTAATTATTCAAATTTTTTGTGTTTTTATTCAAAACTCTAAGTCAAAGGGTCCTAATTTAACTCCAAATTTCCGGGGTTCCTAAATTAAATCCTCACATTATAGGGTCCTAATACAAAATATTATAAAAACCAAAAATAAAATATAAAAAAAATTACACGATTTTGAATAAACAAATTATATTATTTTCAATTTTTATTTTTCGTGCAGATTGAAAATTTTTGTTTTTGTATTCTTTAAATCGAAATTCGAGCTTAGGGTTCTAGTTAAAAAATATATGTTTAAGGTCCTAATTTAAGATCTTAAATAATTTTTTTTAAACAAAAACCTTAGAACTTAGAACAAAAAAAGAAATTTTAATTTTTCGTGCAGTTTTGAAAATTTATTTTTATATTCTTTTCAAATGAAGAAAATTCTAGAAATGTTGAACTGTTAAATATCTTAAGATTCTAATTGAAAAGATAATTTTATAATCCTCACTAAAGACCTTAAGTCTATGAGCCTTATTGAAAAAAAATAAAAAATTAAATCAAGAAAATCTTCCAAAAAAAGGCATAATTTTAGAAACCTAATTTTTAAGGTTCTAATTTAAGATCCAATGTCTTAGGGTCTTAACTAAAAAATAGAAAAACCAAGGGTACTTTAACCAAATTTAAAATAAAACAAAGCGAAAATATGAACCAAAAAATAATCTTTTTGACATTCTTTTCGAATTTTATAAAATCTATTTTTGCAGGCATTCAATTTTTGTTGTTGCAAAAGCGAGCAGGATAGACAGAGAAGATGGATTAATGTTCAAAGTCTTTGAATTTTAGTTTAAAGTAATTTTCTTTCGAAGTCTTCCATATTATTTTTAATTTATAACAAAAGAAAAATTGAATATTTTTCCCATTTTAAATTTACGGCAAAAGATTTTTATTGAAAAAGATAAAAACAGGAAACAACTTTTTCGTTTATCCCTAAAAATTCAAAAACAGTAATAAACGAAGAAAAATTACAATAATATAAAAATTATGCCTACGAGGGTAGAAAACAATCCTGACAAAAAGATAAGGGCACGAAAAACCTTCAGTAAAGTAAACCCAGAGAGAAATACACTTGATATGGTAAGACCAAATTGGCTGAAAGCAAGAGACAACTTGGACTTACCATATCACATGTATTTTTTATTTATTTCTTTAATGAAATGAAAGAGTTTTGAGCCATTTTGGACTAATCATTTTAGAGACTGGGACCTCTTTTTATTCTCATAAATTTATTGTAGACCAAAAGTTTTCATATGAGTTTAATCAAATGAAAAGACAACAAAAACTGTATAACTCGAGAAAAAAAATATTCACTATCATTTCTTCATTTTCGTAATTAATTTTATTCGAAAATTAATTAAGCGTAAAAAATGGATAAAAATAAATAATTTCAATTTTCTTCTACTCACTGTTTGCGGTCGACTGCATAATATCCGACTTCTTAGTATCCTCGGAGACAGCGTTAATTTTATTTGAATTTCCACAAACGGCAATTGGGGCCATTTCGGTTAATTTACGTTTCTTATTTGACCGATGGTCACAGCAGTTATTATCGTTGTTTAACTATTAATGATTCCGATAGAAAAGAGGATTTAAAATTTTTATTTATATTTTTTTAAATATATATAATTATAGATAATTTTTATAAGAGTTTATTTTTTAACGAACGTTGAACTAACTAATCGAAACACATTCCACATTTCACAGATAAATTATAATAAATAATTAATCAATTAATTGAGAAATAAATAAAATAGTAAAATAATGTGTGTTTTTTTATGAATATTTTTTCAATAATTCTTTTTCGCGTAGCTTAAGTGGGAGTTCGGTCAAATTTCGTACGGTTTCACTGATCAATTGTCAGTCAACACGTTTGAGTTAATTGGAAATTTTGTCCACACGACAACCGATAGTGACAAAAAAAAGATAAAAAACGTAAACAGAAAAAAAAAGAATATTAAAAAAAATGGAAATTATTCCGACACAAAAACTGCGCGAATGATCCGGCTGTCTGATGTGATGTTTTCGTCGTATTGAGCGCGCTCTTAAGTTCGCTCACTCTCTCTTTGTTCTTTTCTATACGTTATACACCGTCCGTGGTGTGATTGGAAATTTGCCAAAGGACAAAAAAAAACACCGAAAATTTGTAAAATTTTTATAAAAGTCGGTTTGGTTTTTTAATATTTTAAAATTATTTTTCTTTGTTTAATTTTGCGAATTTTAATTAATTTTGCGAATTTTTCTTGAATAAATTTTTATTTTTTTGGGAGCCAAAACTTATTTTTAAGAAACCAAAAATATTATTTTCACAGTTATTTAAATACTGTAGGTCCGAAAAAAATTATAAAAGCAAAAATAAACTTAAGTCTTATCAAAAATAAGTTTTGTTGTAATTTTCTAATTAATTTTTTTTTTGGTAAATATGGAAATAATTTTCAGGTAAGAATTTTAATTACTATTTTTTTGATAATAATAATTTAGAACCTTAAATATCAGGGTCCAATTTTTAAAAAATGCGAAGTACTACATAAAAATAATTCTTCATATTAAAAAAATTGTTTTTCTGTTTTAGCTGACATTTTATTAGGAAAAAAATCCAAAAGTTCTAATTTAAGACCTTAAATCTAATGTGCGAATTTAAAAATTGCGAAATTCTATATCAAAAATGAGTGTTAATATTAAAAAAAAGTTCTTGTTTTTTAAGCTGACATTTTATTTAGAAAAAACTCTCAAGGTCCTAATTTAAGACCTTAAATCTAAGGTTCAGAATTTAAAAATTGCGAAATGCTACATCACAAAAGAGGGTTCATATTAAAAAAATTGTTTTTCTGTTTTAGCTGACATTTTATTTAGAAAACATTCCAAAGGTTCTTATTTCAGACAATCTTAGAGTCAGAATTTAAAAATTGCGAAATTCTATATCAAAAATGAGTGTTAATATTAAAAAAAATGTTCTTGTTTTTTAAGCTAATATTTTATTTAGAAAAAACTCTGAAGGTCCTAATTTAAGACCCTAAATCTTAGGGTCAGAATTTAAAAATTGCAAAATACTATATCAAAAATGAGTGTTAATATTTAAAAAAAAGTTCTTGTTTTTTAAGCTGACATTTTATTTAGAAAAAACTCTGAAGGTCCTAATTTAAGACCTTAAATTTTAGGGTCAGAATTTAAAAATTGCGAAATGCTACATCACAAAAGAGTGTTAATATTTAAAAAATTGTTTTGTCTGTTTTAGCTGAAGTTTTATTTAGAAAAAAATCCAAGGGTCCTAATTTAAGACCCTAAATCTTAGGGTCAGAATTTAAAAATTTCGAATACTACATCAAAAATGAGTGTTAATATTAAAAAAAATGTTCTTGTTTTTTAAGCTGACATTTTATTTAGAAAAAACTCTGAAGGTTCTAATTTAAGACCTTAAATCTTAGGGTCAGAATTTTAAAATTGCGAAATGCTACATCACAAAAGAGTGTTAATATTAAAAAAATTGTTCTTGTTTTTTGAGCTGACATTTTATTTAGAAAAAACTCTGAAGGTCTTAATGTAAGACGAAATTTTAAGGTCCTAATTTAATTCCCTAAATCTTAGGGTCCGAAATTATAAAGTTCAAAATGAGTGTTCCTATTTTGAACAAAAAAAACAGTTTTTTATTTAAAAAAAAATGTGTAAATAATTTTTAAAAAAATATGCTTTATTTTGTTCAAAAAAAAATTTTTTTCGGACCAAAACAGAAACACTTTTCAGAATAATAAAAAAAATGCATTTGCAATAAAACTTACACAATTTATTAAAAGAACGGTTGTTTTTCCACTAAAAATTATAACAATAAAAACAAGCCCCGACAAAACTGCAACTATGGCAACACTAAGAAAATTAGAATTAAATTAAGGCACAGTAAAAAAAATATTATAAATTAAAAAAGGTTCTTTTTTTTATTTTTACTCACTGCGATAACAAAGTTTACACGATTTTTTCGACTGTTTTTTTTTCGGAAAAAAATTATTCAAATTTTAGCCAAGACTTGACCCAAATTAGGTTAGGATTCGGTATCGGTATTGTGTGTTCTGGATTGCTTATTGACGATAGAACGCTTATTTATAGTCTTCGGTAATAGTTTGTACCAGTTTATAGGTTAACAAAAATAAATAAATTTCATATGCGAAAAAATATATAATAAATTGAAAATAGGCAAAACTCAAATCCATTCAAATTGTAAATAAATGAAACACTAACAAATCCCACATAAACTTCTCGAATAAATAATTGAACAAAAAAACTAGATTTTTATGCTTTTAAGAAGATAAATTAAATAAAAACGATCGATTTGGAATAGTCTAAAAAGGAGAGTTCACAAAAATGATCAGATGATGTATGCCTAATAAAACTTTGCACGTCCCTCATACCATTTGTTCTAGTCCGTTTCGATGCTGTTGATCCATCAACAAACAGCAAGGTTCGATTACAATTGTAACAATTGTTGGTACAATTAATACTTAAAAAAGCCAGCTTAATTTATTGTTAACTATTATGATTATTATTATTATTTGATATTTATGAACTTTTCCTCCAAAAAACTTGTTCACAAAAAATGTCCGACTTTTTATTATTATTATTATTATAAGAATACACGTGTTTAAACGATTTGTTTTTTTTATAAAAAAAAAACAAACAAAAAACAATTAGTTATTTTTCCATTAAAGAAATGATATTAAAAATACCGATCGAACTGGTAATTTATATGACGAGAAAAAAAAACGAATACACCAAAAATGTTAACACTAACCTCACTTTTTCCCGTACTTTTAACTTTAAATAATAAAATAAAAAAAATTCAACTTTTTTCTATTTTTACTTCTGAATATTTTTATAAAACTTTTATGGTAGTTTTTTTTTTTTTTAAAGAAAACTGCTATTATTTAGTCTACATTGCACTTTAAAACAAAATAATTATGCGGTAAATAAAAGAATTTCTCGTAAAACTAACCCCACTTTTGTTTTAAACTTGATAAACGGAAAAATACCAAAAAAATCTCTTCTTTTAGCGTTAAAATGTTTTTACGGAAACACTATTTTAAGTGTTGTTGTCGTTTTTTAAAGTAAATTATCAAACGAATTTCTGTCGTTTTTTATTAATAATAACTATTTTTTTTTTGTAATGTGATTGCAATATGATTTTTAGTTTTTTTTTGTTGACAAAACTTTTAACTTATTGCGGAAGAAACGCTGATTAAAGCGCAAAATACATAAAACCAACTTGACAACGAAACAGTTTCCCAAGCAAAGACTTTATTTTATTGATGGAGGCAGCAGCAGCAACAGAAACAGATATTGTATATTAGTGTAGGTGAAATCGAAATTGTTGTCTCACTTTGGCAAATGGACTGTGTCAGCTTGAATAGGTCAAGTGCTCAGAGATTATGAAATCTCGTTACGAGATAGACTCTGTGTGAGGGGAAGTGAGAAATCGAGTGTGAGAAAAAGAATAAGAGGATGTGTAGGAATTGGATCAGATGGCACTGTGTGTATTGTCTCGTTAAAGGGGTACGTACTCACTCAAAAATGCGCGCTTGAGGAGGAAATTTGAACAGCTGAGATTCAGTTGCGCTCTTCTGCAAGTTTATCGAAACTTTATGCAACCACTTTACCTTGGATGGGCGAAAGAGAGATAGAAACACGCATTTACACATCGAAAAGGTTTGGTTAAATCGACAGCAAAAACAACTGCGCGCCAATGTGTTTGTGTTTGTGTTTGTGCTTTATTTTAAGCCGCGTTCATTTAAAAAAAGAAAAAAAACGTACAATTTTTTGTGACTGACTCTGAGGTTGTGATAAGGAAAGAAAGAGTGGCACTGTGTACGATGAGGAAACTCATCTGTTGCTGATGTTGGTTTTTGTGTGTGTGTGTGTGGGCGCGAGTTGTGTATCTATCAAGCGTGATGGAAGAGGCTTGTCCCGCTATCGGTGCACTGTGATTGGCCGTCGCAATTGACAGCAGATTTGGCGGGAAGTGTTACGTAAAACAGGAAAATAAAGGGTTTTCGAATAAGGGTGATATAATTTCTTTTTTTTTTAAAAACACACACACTAATTGTTAAGGAAATTCAAATGTTTTTTATTTAATATGAAGTACAATCGATACAGTTAGAAATTGTTATTTAACGTGACCTGGTTGTCCAAACCTCAAGCCGCCTACGACTATAGGGATTGAGATACGCTCAATCAACGCACCACCATTACTGGCAGTTAGCAGTTAGTAGTCAGTTACAAGCCGACCACTCCACCTGCTGGTGGCGAAAACTATCTAAACCTTTACTGTCATTAGCAGTGACAGTGCCCGAGATAATTAGAAGATGGAATTTGCCAGTTACCTCCCACCTGCGGTCCGGAGACCATACCCGTGACATCGGCATAACCACAGCCACCACGTTGCTGCCAAAGGCGCCTCACCTCAATCGGGCACAGTGTATTCCACTGTGGGGCTCCCGATTCCCGTGGTACTAATTTTTGTTTTAAGCGTACTTTGGTTTGTACTCCGCTCATTGAGCTACGGTCAGGAATCTGTACAATCGATACAATTAAGTTCTGAATAAAACGTCATTCAAATGGCTTCCAATTTTTCGAGCACTTTTTCCACTAAATCAAGTCGTATGTCATGAATAGCACGTTCAATATTGACTTCTAAAGCTTTAAGTGAGTCTGGTTTATTGCTAAAGACCAATGACTTCATGGTGTTAAATCACAACTTCTTGGACGCCAATCAATGTCACAATTTCTTGAAATAATCGAATCTCCAAAACTTTTCTCGCAATAATTCGGTTGTTTCACGTGCTGTGTGGCATGTAGCCCCGTCTTGTTGGAACCAGATGTTGTCAAGATCAACTCCTTCCAATTTCGGCCATAAAAAGTAGGCTATCATCGATCTATACCGCTCTCCATTGACAGTAACGGTGTTACCAGCTTTATTTCGAAAGAAGTACTGACCGATGATTCCACCAGACCAAAAACCACACCAAACTGTCAATTTAGGTGAATGAAATGGACGTTCATGAATAATTTGTGGATTTTCTTCGCAACAGAATCGACAGTTTTGTTTATTTACCGCACCACTCAGATGAAAGTGAGCGCACGAAAAGTTGCAATTGAAGAACGATTATTTTGATAATAAAATTGAATAATTTGTAAACGTTGTTCTTGCGTATATCTCTCCATGATGAAATTGTAAACATTACTGAATACAATGAATAATAGACAGATCATGACATATTACAAATGGCCGAAACGTCACTTAGAAATCATATTACTCTTATTGGAAAATCCTATATTTTGTTTCAATTTAAATATTTTGGTTTTACTCTTGTTTTTTTTTAGAATGTTTCTGAATAAAAAATTTAGCATTTCTTTTTCTATTTTAGTAAATTGTATATTTTAATGAGGGAAATTAATTTTCTTTTTTCTTACCAAGAATTATTAGAAAAATAGGGGTTTTTTTTTGGTTAATTTTTAAATGTTTTTTCCTTCAATTTTTTTAAAGTAAATACTCACAAGTTAGTTAATTTTATAGAAATTTACAATTTTTATGATGTTCTAGTCTTTTTTTAAAATTTAGTTAAGATTTTTATTAAATATTTTTATAGTGAAACTTCTATTTTATTTATAAAGAAATTATAAGTAAAATCCAATTTCTATAAATTTATTCTCTTCGAAAGCAGTTTTTAATATATAGAATTTTTAGAGACCAATTTTAATATAAAATTTTTAGATACTATTTTTAAAATTCACTATTTTTTTTTAAAAGAAAAAGAAAAAAAACACCATAAAATTAGTTTCAACAATTTTTTTGTGGTTACATTTTTTTTTATATTATAAGAAAAAAAAACGGGAAAATAAAAAAAAAATATTTTGATAAATCTCATATTTTATGAGATCATATAATAAAATCCATGAAAATGTTGCATATCCACAGGCTTCTTAAATAAGTCAAAGTAAATTTGACAGCGCGCGAAAAACTTTGAAATAACCAAAAGACATAACCTCAACAATTATTTGACAAATTTGTTGTTTTTTTTTTGATTAGAAAAGCCAAAAATGTCAAAACCACCGTTGAATCGACGCTCGTCAAAAGGGGCAATCCGGAAGGAGCTTGTACGAAATGTTGAAATTCCGATAACGTCTAAAGGGTATCGCCGGCCAACAATAACAAAAGTATCGGTTTCCACTAGACCAGCAACAGAAAATAAAGAAAATAACAATCGTGTACAGCTGCTACAGGAGGAGGAGGCTCGACAAGATCGTGTCATGCCACAAAAACGTTGTACATCCAAATTCAAACAACCAGAACTGAATACTACGCTGGAATTGGCAAAAACACTAGAAAAATTAAAAACTATTACGCCGAAACGGCTAACAAATGAATCAGAGTTGACACCACGATCGAAAGCCATCGTTGTCCAAGAGGTAAGTAAGATCAAAGATAAAACTTCGTATTTATTCAAATTTGAAAATTCTTGCAGGTAACAAAACGTCTAAACTTCCATCCCAATACGGAAATTTACAAGAATCTCATTCCAATAAACGTGAACGATTCCCTCCTGATTCCGGCAGATCGTAAACCGTTGAGGAAAAAATATCAATTCAAGCGTAGCACCGATCCGGTTCCAGAACTTTCTGATTTTCTTACTCCAATTAAACCGTGGAAGGTAATATTGCCATTGCCGCCAATCTACAGTTATAATAGCACATTTTTAAAAAATTCCGAATCTGACGGCATTAAAAGGTGTTTTGATCAAATTCTTGAATTGCACTTAAATCACCATCCAGACGAGCAGTGAATCTCAAAAAACTCATAATTTTTTTAATTCGAAAATCATTAAAAATTTAATTCAATAAAAACATTTGTGTTTTTTTTTCTTATTTTATTTTGTTTTTCTGAGAGAATATTCACTTTATTTTTCAATAAATATATATCTTATAGACAAGTTAAAACATTAACGTACACAGTTTCAATTGAATTTCGCGTTTTTCATTTTTTTTTCTTTTGCATTTCCGCCATTTTATTTATAATATTAATTATAATAATATAAGTAATAATATATATATATATATATATATATATATTTATTTATGTATTTAAAGAGTCTGTTCTTTTATTTATAATATATATTTTATTTTTATTTGTTTTCAATTTAAATTTCTTTTCATAATAATTTTATTACGAACTGGTTTACTTTATTTTTGTCTTAACTGTAGTCTTCGATCGTCGATCTGTAATGACAGTTCACCATCCATGTGGTATGCGTGTTTGATTCTCATCATGTTCCACTATTTAGTTCGTAGCTCAATTAGAATTCTGTTTCGTTCCATTCAGTTTGATTTACTTTTAAATATTAGTAGTAATAAAAAAATTCTTATTTAAAAATAGTTTTTCTTTCATTATTCTTGATTTGACTATAAAAGTTAAATTATATGGAAATATCAGACAAATGTCAATTCAGGTTCCACTCAATTTCTTTACTTCCATTTTGTTATTGGTTCGACTAAGTCCATAATTAGAATTTCATTCAAATTCACTTTAAATCAATTCATTTTTTTTGTTAATGATATATTAAAAAAAATATAAAATTATTTCTGTTCATTCTGATAATTAATTTCCATCGTTCCCCCAAATTATTGACAATTTTTTATTTTATTCTTTATACTTATACTCTGAAAATTAAATTAATCTTTTTTTTTTTAAATTATTAACAATAAACAATTTTCCTTTTTCCTAGTGTTTTTTTTTCCTACATATAATTTCCGGTTAGTTCCATATATTTTTAAAAAAAAAAGTCCCGTTCTACTCGATATATTAGACTTTTGTTCATGCCGGTTCAGTTCCGTTCTTATTTGTTCAATAAACAACACTTAAAAACTACATTTTTTTTATAATTAATAATTAATTTCTTCTGCTATTTGCATTGTTTAATATTTTTCGTAATAAAGACAAAAATACTCTTCCTTCATTTGTACTCCCCCCTCTTCTTAATTACCAATAATATTACCACGTTTCTTAATCCAATATTATCAATTTCATTTTGATATCCGTTCCTAAAATTAATTACAATTTCGCCATTTTCTCTTCAGTAACGGAAATTGTTTAAATTCCATTTTAAAATTAACAACACTTAAAAGCTACTTTTTTTTAATAATAATTTCTTTTTGTCAATTATTCAAATTGAAATTTCTTCTCATAAATTTTCTTTTTTCAATAATAAATTTTTTTTATACCATAATAGATAATATATGTATAGATATAGATATTAATACATATTTATATATATATATATTTAGATTGTTAGCTAAAAGTTTATCTACATGTAAAATTTTTTTTTTTATACAAGTTCTTATTTTCTTGTTGTTTTTTGTGAAAATAATTCTATTTAATTCTCATTTTCAATATTGATTTTTTTATAGAATTTTAAATAAAAACAAGAAAATGCACTAGTAGCATTTAAATTAATTTTTCCAAACTTAAAAAAGGGTTTAACTTAAAAAAAAAAGTTTTTAACCTCAAAAATATATTTAACCTCAAACGAGTTTTTAACCTCAACTACATGCCTTTAACCTCAAAATAAATGTTTTTACCTTCAAGAAAAATGTTTTTAATCTTATAAAATTGTCTTTAAATTATTTTTAAAGTTTTTAACCTTTCAAAAAATGTTCTTAATCTTCAAAAGTATTTTTCACCCTAAAAAAAATGTTTTTAACCACAAACAAATGTGTTAAACCTCAAAAAAATATTTCTAATCCAAATAAAATGTTTTTAACCTTAAAAAAATGCGGGTAATTTAAAATAAATGTTTTTACCTTTAAAAAAAAATGTTATTAATCTTATAAACTTGTCTTTCACCTTAAAAATTATTTTTAATGTTTAAGATTAAGAACATTTTTGAAAGGTTATTAAAGGTTTATATCTTAAAAAAAATGTTTTTAACCTTAAAAAAATGCTTTTAATCTGAAAAATATCTCTTATCCAAATACAATGTTTTTAAAGTTTAAAATGTTCTTAATCTTCAAAATGTTTTTTCACAAAAAATGCTTTTAACATTAAAAAATTAATTTTAATAATGAAAAAATGTTTTAACCTCAAAAAAATGCTGTTTACCTTAAAATAAATGTTTTTACCTTAAAAAAATGCTTTTAATCTTATAAAATTGTCTTTCACCTTAAAAATTATTTTTAATGTTTATAACCTTTCAAAAAATGGACTTAATCTTAAAAAATGTTTTTCACCTTAAAAAAAAATGTTTTTAACCTCAAACAAATGTGTTTAACCTCAAAAAATATTTCTAATCCAAATAAAATGTTTTTAGGTTAAAAACTTTAGTTTAAAAAATAATTCTTAATCTTCAAAATGTTTTTCACCCTAAAAATAAATGTTTCTAAATTTAAAAAAAATGCTTTTAATATTAAAAGATTGTTTTTAACAATTAAAAAATGGTTTTAACCTTAAAAAAATGCGTTAAGCCCAAAATAAAAATTTTTAATCTTAAATCAAAAAAAAAAAATGTTTCTGCCCTAAAAAAATGTTCGTTATTTACAAATCGTTTTTAACCTTAAAAAAATGTACTTAACCTCAAACAAATGTTGCTAAAAAACGTTTTTAACCTACAAAAAATCTGCGTTTAACCTAAAATAAATGTTTTTTTAGCCTTAAAAATTGTTTTTGGCCTTAAAAAAATATCTATGATTTTAATAATAATATTAATAAAATCTGCCCTCTAACCTTCCTTACCTAAAAAAAAATCCCTCCTTAAAAAATCTTATAACATTATCAAATTTTGTGCTCTTAACCTAAAAAAAAACGCAATCCTAATCTTAAAAAAAAATTCCCTTAACCTCAAAACAAGGAGCTCGTCCTTAACTTAAAAATTTCTTGATAATATTTGTGCACGAGAAATTGTATTTATTGTTTCATTATTTAATTTATTAGATTTATTTATGCAGAGGGTGACAGAGATGCGGTAGAGATACATTTATCCCTTTTCGATTATTTTGTGCTTTTTTTTAAAAGTTTTGCTATTTAATTTTTTGTTTTTTTTGCCTTGATTTAATTGTAGCAGAGAATTCCCTACTCTTCACATAAAAATAACATCTAAACAAATAGATTTTGGCTTTATAAAACTCGAAAGACATCGTTTTTCAATTTTTAGAGAAGACAATCTTTTAATCCTTCATAATTCATAATATAAAAGTAATTTTCTTTTCAAAAAATTCAAAAATTAGAAAAAATATAAGTTTGAAAATAGAAGAAAAAAATTCAAAATAACATTTCTAAAAGGCATTCTATTCCATTCCATTCATTGGACGTAAAAGAAATCTTTTTATTTTTAATAAATACAAAATAAATTTTTAAAAAATAAATACAATTTTCATAATTGATAAGAAATTAAATATGTAAAAAAAAATACAATAATCAAATGCAAATTTATAAGATAATAAAAGAAAAAATCAATTAGGAAAATTGATAAAAAATATTCGAAAATATTAAAGCAAAATATTTTTAACAAATTGTGTGTGTGTGGAAATGTGTTTTTTTTTTGTACAAAATAGAATGGAAGGGAGAGAGGGATGGGTATGTGGGCTTGGTGATTGTAAACTAATTTCAATTAAAATTAATACAAACAATAAATAGCAAAATCGAATTAACGTAAAATTGTTCTGTACTGCAACCGCTCAGCACCGTTCTCACATCCGTTCATCATATATGAATTCACGTCAAGTTGTCTGCCTGTTTCTGTCGATAAATTCTGTTCAAAAATTCTTTGTTATATTTTCCAATTCATTTTTGCATTTTATCTATACATAAATGACTTTTATAAAAAAAAAATATTTCTCTGACTATTCCCTTATTTTCATTTCTTCTTTTAGAAACAAAACACAATTTCTTGAAAATAAATTTTATGAAATATTTCAATAAAATTTTGTTTCTTACAAAATTTCATGGTTTTTTTTTAAATTGAATTTTATTTTCTTCAAATTTTCCTTTTTTTATTTCTACTTAAAATGTTCTTTTTTTCTTGTGTTAATTTAAAATTTACAAATTTTTTGTTTTGCGTGTAAAAAGAGAGAAAATTTTTCAGAGAAATTTTATAAATAGTAATTTTTGTTATACAAATAAAAAAAAAAAAAAGGTTTTTGTAAATTTTCTTTTGCACATTCATTTCTTATAAAAAGAAATTTGTTTTTTTTTCAAATAATTTTTTTTCTTGTTATTTGGACATTTTTCTTTAAATTTCATAACATTTTATTTCGATTAATAAAATTTTACAAACACTATAAAATCTTTATCTCTTATTTCTTCTCTTAAAAGATTAACAATTCTACCCATTTAACTTGGACATTATCATCAGCTTGAATTTGTTTTGTTTTTCGTTTTTTTTAAGGGGAATTCTATAATTTTGCCGTTTCCCCTTCTCCATATATCTTCTCTTACTTTCTTATATAAAAAAAGTATGGCTTCATTTTCAATTTCGTCTTTTAACTTTTAACATTTTATTCCTTATCATTTTCGTTCTCTTTTCTTTCATTGTGCTTAAATAAATAAAGCCAAAACAAAAAAAAAATTTTTTCATTTTTGACTATAAAAAAAAAAATTTCCCTTATTTTCTTGTTTTGCGTTTTTGTTCTTTTTAATTTCAATTTTAATTTTTTCAATTAATAATTAAGAAATTTTATCTTATATTGATTTCACTAAATTATAATTATTTGCCTTAATTTTCTTTCAGTTTTAATAACTATTTTTTATTTTTTTTAGGTTCTTAAGGAAAACACAAGAATATAAGATATTTTCCCAATTATTAAAAGAAAAACAAAAACCAAAAACCAAAAAGAAATTAACAAAAATGAGAAAAAAGGAAACAAAAAAAAAAGAAACCAAAAACAAAAATACGACAAATATAAAATTATCGATTTTTAGTTAAACGATCATTAAATGATTATCAAACGAAGACAGTGTATTGCCAAAATGTTGGATGTTTTCAAGAGATTTTATTACGCCACCATGAGAACATGACCAATGGTGAACAGGACTCGTCAATATCGGAAAATAGTATCCATGAAATTGTTTGTAATATTATTAAAATTGTGAATATTATCGATAGATCGATAATTTTATTATTATTTGGAATGATGACGAACATTCTTTCCATTTGATTTTTATCATAAATTCCATCATCGGTATTTGTTTGTTTATTGATAATCTCTGTTGCAATATCGAATGATGCTGGTGAAGTTGGCAACGATTGTTGTTGTTTGAATGAAGATGAGAATTCGGATAATTTTTGACAGGTCACAATTTGTTTACATTTGTTGTTGTTGCTTGATTGTAATTGGTTCGCGTTGTTAATTTGACAATTTTTGACAGTTACTATAGTGCCGCCATTTTGATTGTTATTATTAGCATTGTTGACATTATTTTTGATTCTACAGTAGCGGTTGTTGTTAATACTGCCTTTGCTGTCACTATTACTGCTGCAGTGATTATTGCCATTCTCAATGTTCTCGTTAATATTTCCATTTACAATATACAATTTTCCATCTTCATTAGCCTTTTTATTATTGTTATTCTCTTGTGGCAGACATTTTTCTTTCTTTTCTTTTTGTGGAACTTTTCCATTTTCATTTTTATTAATTTTATTTATATTTGTAATCAAACTCTTATCATTTTTATGGAAATTTTTATCATTTTTCTTATAATTTTGATTAAAAAACTGCATTTTATAATTATAATTGTAATTTTCTTTTTCATCAATTTGATAATTATCAAATGTTATATTACAGTTGTCTTGATTTTGACACAATTTCCAAATATTTTCATCTGATAACGAAAAGGATAATGTTGATAGTGATGATGATGGTGGAATTATCGACGATGACGACAACAATAATGATTGCTGCCATAACGAAGTTGTTAATTGTGAATAAAACTTTTCAATATAATTGTTTGATGCCTTCAGAAATACAGTCGGTATAATGGTTGAATTATTGTTGGTATTTAGAATTTTTTGCGATAAACATTTTCGTTTTGGTAAAATGCAATTTTTCATATTGAAAATCGATGATATTGTTGTTGTTGATGATGATCGTAACGCTGACGGTGGTGGTGATGATGCTGCTGTTATTGTTGCCAATTGTTTTGAAGAAAAATTATTCAAATTATTCGATAATAGATAATTTTTAACTGGAGTTGTTGGTACTGAACGTATTTGAATTTGATTTTGATTATAACTTCGATTTTGTAGGAAATTTTGTTTTAAATTTGAATATTGATTTGGATTTTTATTTAGGATTGGAATTGAAATGTTTTTTGTGGGGATTTTTTGTGTAGGAGGCTGATGGGGGGGTGTATTGTTATTAACCCTAGCATTGGCAAGGGTTTGAACCTGCAACCCTCAGCTTGGGAATTTACAATAGTGGGCATAAGTGAGATCGTATGATTGGAATCGGCAATATTGTATATCGCGTCTTTGCCAATCGCCAATTTTATTGGCATGATCCAATTCACGTGATGCAGTATAAGCGGGAGAAGACTAAAAAGAGAACAACATTTTTAATAGAAAAATTATCATATTTCAAATCGAATCTTACCTTATTAGCAAATATGGTAACAATGAACTTTCCCGGCTGGAATGTCTCAATAACACGATTAATGAGATCACAATAGTTGGAAGATGCAACATTACTCTCGAAGCTAACATACGAAAATTCCGGCTCCGGAGTTATATGAATTGTCATGTAACAACCCTTAAAGAAAAATAACATTAAATTGAAAATATTACATAAAAATATGGAACAATAAAATAAAATTGGTTGAGGGCGAGGGGGGGAGGTTGTGGGGTAGGGGGAAATTATTTAATTAATTAATATTTGTAGTGGAACATTTAAAAAAAAAATTGTGTACATAAAAAAAATTCTAAAATAACTCAAAAAATTTTAACTAAATTGTGAAAAAAATTATTTTCAAAATTCGGAAAAAACTACAAGAAAATTGGGGGGAAAAAACAAAATTTTTTTTTTAAAAAATAATAAAAATTCCTATTTTTGTGAAATTAAAATAAAATTGAACAGAAAAAATTAAAACAGATTATTTCCTTTTTAAATTGTGCTTTTTTTAGACGCTATTTTCGATGATTTTTTTTTTGACTTGTTTTAATTTTAAGCAAAGTGAATTTTATTTTTATGGTAAGCAAAAATTTTTTAATAAACTTTTTATTAAAAATCAACAAATAACAATAAAAAAACAAACAACAACAACAACTTACTTGTGGATATTCTCCAGAAATCTTTTTTTTTCAATTTTATGCACAAAATATTAAGAAGAAAAAACAATTAATATAAATTTTTATATTTATTTGTATTATAAAAAAAAACCAGTATTAATAAAAAACCCCATATAATCATTTTTTTTTTAAATTGTACAAACACAAAAAAGTTGATATGAGAAATTATGCAATTGAGACCCTCTTCTTTTTTGTTAGAGATTTCGTTTGTTCAATTTTTCAATTTTGAAATTTGTATAAAAAAATATTCCTTAAAAAAAAGACCTCAATTGAATAATTTCCCTTCAGTGAAAAAGACATTTTCTTTTAGTAATATGACAACGACCATAATTTTATTAGTTAATAAATATAAGGAGAGCTCTCTACTTACATTTTTTGCAATTCCATTCATAGAATAGCCGCATGGCTCAAATAGATAATCATCGATAGCCATTCCTGGAATTAGCTTATTTATTCCAGATTTCTGTGAACGACAAAAGAAAGTTTTAAAACAAATTTATTAACAGAATATCGATTGAAAATACGTTTAACCGATTCGAAATAACTCATCATTTCGATTGCCATCTATTGACACCAAATCAGAATGACTTGATTAATAATAATTGACTGCCATCTGCCGGCACATGAGAACAGCTAATAATAACTCACCTCAGTAGCCTCTCTGGCTTTAGAGCAATCGTCTTTAGTAAAAGTCGACATTATTTGTGGATCAAGCTCCGTCATTAATATCTCAATTGTTTGATCCGGTTCGAGCGATTGCACTCTATCAATTTGTCGTCTCTGAATTTCCTCTCCCCCGCGGCTCAACGTATACAAATACCAACAGTCGCGGTTAACAGAACCCAAGCAATATGCTCTGCCATCGTCAAAGAATGAATCCAACAATGCTACCTCCTCTTCGAAACCGCGATGGGGAGAGACCTTAAAAATAAAATACAAAAAAAAAATTCATATTTCACAAATCACCACCCATTCAAAATGTCGTTAATTTTTGAAAACTTAAAAACGAAATTTATATTTATAATAACGTTTATGTTTATTTACTCTATAAAAAATGTCCCTAAAAATAAATATTACTTTGGATACTCAAAAGAGTAGTTGTCCTTTTTTTTTGTTTTATAAAATATTTAACCCCTAGTAAAGCGGAGATTGTCTCAAATTTTGTCTCTACTGTACTTAAATTGTTTTAGGATTTTTTTTGTTAGCTTGAATTGGTGTATTTCAAAAATACGAAAATATCCTAAATTTTTTTTTGAACACAAAATAGGCCAAAAATTTATGAAAACAAATAAAAGGATATGTGTTTTTCTAAGCTAAAAATTCGCTGTGTTATAGAAAAACATCATTGTGGCAAAATTATATGGCATAAGAACCTTTAGAGACCCTAGATTCCGGGCACATGGTCTAAAAATCAAAGACCTTGTAGATTCCGGCACACAAGACCTAATATCTCTGGTTTACGGCTTGAAAGACCTTTAATGCAAATTACTTATTGTAGTTTAGACATTTTATATTGGGCTTTGAGATCATAACGACCTTTAGCCATTTGGCATATAACCTAGGACCCTAAAGATCTTATAGACCTCGAGCACATGGATTAAAAAGTTCTTGTAAGCCTTATATTTCCGGTACATAGCTGGAAGACCTTCAATTAAAAGCACTTAGTTTAGAGAGACCTTTTATAGCAGGCATGGGGCTTTAAGGTCTTAAAGACCTCAGCCATTGAATGTATGCTTAAAATAACTGAGATATCGAGCACATTGCTTGAATACCATAAAGACCTTATAAAGATATACGGTACATAGCTTAAGGTCCTAACACAACCGGTACATAATTTAAAGACCTTATAGTACTCGGATATATGACTTAAAGACCTTAAATCTAAGACACACGGGCTCAAAATTAAAGACCTTGAGATCTCCGGCACATGGCTATAAGATATTAAAGACCTCAAACGTCGGACAAATGGTTGAATGAGATCTCGAACACGTTGCTTAATATTTTAATTATATATCCGGTACAAGGCTTAAGGTCCTAACAAAACCGGTACATGGTTTAAAGACCTTATAGTACTGGGGTACGTAGCTTAAAGACCTTAAATCTAAGATACACGGGCTCAAAATTAAAGACCTTATAAATCTCGGGCACATGGCTATAAGATATTAAAGGCCTCAAACGTCGGACAAATACTTGAAAGAACTGAGATCTCTCGCACATTGCTGCATATTACATAACTTAAATACCTTATAAAAATATCCCGTATATGGCTTAAGGTCCTAACAAATCCGGTATATGACTTAAAGACCTTATAGTACTCGGGTAAAAGCATTAAAAATTTGAAATCTTAGATGCGGTCTCAAAATTAAAGATTTTTAAAGTCTCGGGCATATGTTTTTAAGCCATAATAAATCGTAAAAACATTAAGGGCCTAATAAATGTCGAGTACAAGGATTAAAGTCAAAGATCTTGACATGACCTTAAAATTAAAGATATTATAGGTGTCGGAAACTTGGTATAAGTACTTTAAGAGACTTTTTAAAGACCTCAGATATTGGGAGAACACAGTTTAAAGACTTAAACTGTGTGGATTCCTTACAGGACTTATAGATTCTGAGCACGTGGCTTAAAAATACGAAAAATCTTCGATCTTGGGTACTTTCTTCAAAGATCTTAGATTTAAATTTAAAAAAAAAAAATTTTAATAAAAAAGAAAATCAGCAAAAATTTAATACTAAAAAAAGAAAAAAAAATAAAGTTTTTTTTCCTGTACCTGCAATTCAGGACGCTTAAAGTTCTTCCTTGAATAGAAGAGCTCCTCAATCTCGGTGTAGCCAATTTGCTCAGCCATAGCGAGCAGTGGTTCCAAACATTGTAATGGAGTTGTTGTGCCGCAAGTTTTTAATATCCAACGGCTTTTCGATACGAACATGCTACTCTCACTGCAAAAGACAAAAAACAAAAAAAACACCAAAAGAAAAATCATTATTACTAAATATTATCAATAAATTCAGTTTGCCTTAATTGAAATTGATTGAATTGATTACGAATGAATGAATCGTCAAACAAAAATTAATAAAATAAATAAACAACAACTGATCCAGTTTGTGAAGGTGACTTTTTCAATTGAATTTCAATGAATAACAACAAATGAGCGGAAGAATATGTCAAAATAAACAAAACTCAAATCAAATTCGGTCCATTATTATTTTTAAATGATGAGATTCTGCTTTGTTATTTCGTGGACGTCATTTTGCAGGCTCTTCTGCCACGTCACAGCCAACCGCAGTAGGAGAACCAGTGCTTCTCAAACTATTATCCCAAAAATTTATTACGTTCGAACGTGAATAAAACCATTATTTTTTTAGTAAATAAATTTTGAATTTTTTAAAAGATTTTTCCTTAAAAAGTGTAAAGCCAGACACTATTTTTCATGATAGATTTTTTTTTTGTTCGATTAATTTTTAAAGTGTAGAAAGTATTTGTAAAAAGTACAGAAAAAAGGGGAAAAAACTCTTGCCTTTTAGGAGAATCTTAAAAAAATTAAAACCTCCAACCACTCTACACTCCCTTTATAGAAAAGTCCTTTCACTTTTTATTCGATTCCATTTATTCCTGTCGACTTTCCCTTTTCCAACAACTATTCCATTTGTCCTTCCGGCCCCATTTCCATGATAATCTTCACATAACCTTCAATTTCTACTTTCTTCCACTTTCATGCTTTTTAAATGTCATGTTCGTGCGCGCTTGATTTTCATTAATTTTTCTTTCACTATTTTTTTTCCCAATGTTCTTTTGTATCATCAGAAAAGAAGGGGAAAGTTCAAAGTCATTGAAGAAATTCTACAATTTTTTTTTTAAATCGAAAGAGAAAAAAAATTGGTTGGCTAAATTCCAAATAAAAATTATTATTCCTCTCAACCAAAAAAAAAAAAAATCTCTCGCATCCGTAAGGGTATTTTAGATATTACGCTGCCAAAAAATATAACATTTCACATACGTACACACATAAATAAGAATGTACATTTTGGCTCTTGTCCTCTCAAGTATGTAATGCCTCTTTGATCCAGGGTAGCTAGAGGGGAAGTACGTATAAAATACCTCAGAACTGCTATATTTTTATTTAAAAATAAAATTTTAATTAAAAATAGCAGATCTTATTTTAAAAAAATGGAGAAAATTTCCAAACAAAAAAATCTTCCCTAAAGAAAAGGGAAATTTTTTCAAAATAATTTTTTGAATATTTTTCTTTATTTAAAGAATATTTTCCTCAATTAATTTTTTTAAAAAAAACTAATAAAAAGTTGGTAGTATAATTTAGTAAAAATAATCTAAAAGAAAAAAGTACAAAATTCTAGGAAATTTCATAAAAACTGACGAAGATCTTAAAGACCTCAGATATCGGGCACATGCCCTAGGAACCCTTAAGAGATTTTATAGATCTCTGGCGCATAGCTTGGAGATATTTAATTTTAAGAATATTGTTCTGAAATCCTTTGTATCGAGCTTTGAAGAACTTTAGGACCTCAAACATCAGGCAAATGATCTAAACATTGGAGACCTTATAAAACTCGAGCACATGCACATGGCTCTTAAGCTCTTACGGGCCTTACAAATCTCAAGCACATGGCTTTTAAGCTCTTATGGACCTTATAATTATCGAGCACATGCCTTAAGGTCAAATGATCTTAACATTGAAGACCTTATAAAACTCCAGAACATGCACATGACTTTTAAGCTCTTACAGACCTCATAAATCTCAAGCACATGGCTTTTAAGCTCTTACGGACCTTATAATTATCGGGCACATGCTTTAAGGTCCTAAGATATCCAGTACATTGTCTTAAGACCTTAAAATCTCGGATACCAGAATTACAGATCTTAAATTTGAGACACTTAAAAACCTTATAGATCTCTGGCGCATAGCTTGGAGACCTTTAATTTTAAGAATAGTCTTTGGAAATCCTTTCTATCGAGCACATGACTTTAAGATCTTTAAGACCTCAAACATCAGGCAAATGATCTAAAAATTAAAAAATCTTATAAATCTCAAGCACGTCTTTTAGGACACATGCCTTAAGGTCCTAAGATATCCAGTACATTGTCTTAAGACCTTAAAATCTCGGATACCAGGATTACAGATCTTAAATCTGAGACACTTAGAAACCTTATAGTCCTCGAACACCTAAAGCCTCATAACTCCGGTTATCTTTAATTTCAGGGATTAAGTTTAGATCCTTTACATTTGGCACATGGCTCAGACATCGGGTCAACAATTTAAGACCCAATAGATCTCAAGCACATGTATAGCTCATAGGGTCCTATAGAACTTATATCTCGAATTTATGGATTAAACCCCTTTGGACCTTTTCAGAACGGGCACATGGCTTTAAGATCTAAAAATCACGGCCTAAAACTAAAAAAACCTTATAGGTCTGGGGCACAATTTAAAAAACAAAATGAAAAAGGATAATTTTAGAGAAATTTCCATACAAAAAAACCGAAATAAACGAAAAATGAGTCAATTGAAAGGATAAAACGGCCAGTGTTTTTTAAAAGTTTTATTTAAACAAATTAAACCGTTTAATATTTGAAAAAAAGAAAACATCAGAACCCACCCACACTCCCCATCTTTATACAATTTGAGTTTATTTTTCACAACTATTCATAAATTAGAAGCATCTATTTTGATTTTTGTTTTGATTTTTATTTACGAAAAGAAAAAAAACATTTTTTTTTCATATCAACAACAAAAGTTGCAGCAAAACAAAAAGTAAAAGCAAAAAGTTGGGGGGAAAAAAACTTTAGTTGGCACATTATCAAAATACAAACTGTTGTGAAAACATTCAAAAAAAAAAAGAGCGGCTAAAAATACTACCCCAACAAAATACGTCAAATTATTCAGAAGCATATGCTGCTTGGCTTCTTAATGTCAAAAATCAAACAAAATAAGAAAAAATTTCCCAAAAATAAAATTGCAAAAAAAGAAGAAAACTCAATATATTTTACTCTTTAAATTTTGTATAAAATTTTTTTTAAAGGGTGCTTGAGAGGGCAGGGAGTTTGGTCGGCGTCAAAGAGAACGTGTTTTACCATTTCATTTTTGAGGGGATATTTTGGCACAATTAAACATCTATAATTTCCCACTATCCCCAGTCCAACCATCGAAAACACACACAACGCAGTACAGGTGGGTTTTCTCAGCTGACATGGGATTTTGTGTGTATTTGGAATATTTTCGATTTTAGCGTTTACGTCAAAACACAATATTTTCATTAATATTGGCAATTTGCTATTTTTCTCTTCTTTTTTTCTAATTTAATAAAAAAAAAAAAAATGGCAAAAACATGCAAAAAAATTATGAAATTAAAGAGTAAAAATTTTCATCGTCCTTGAAGATAATTTTAAGGCAAAATTGGCGTGTGTACAAACGATTTTCGGCCATTTCCTTAACGCAGTGCTTCTGATAGTGTGGGGCGTGCATTCCCAAATCATTAAATGCCAGAGAATATAAAGTATTTTCTCGATAATATCTTTACTCGTAAAATGCTGGTGATGAAAGGGAATTGGGGTGTAAAATGGTGTTATATAAAAGCTTTGTAATAATTTTTGAATGTATGACTTTCTTAAAAAGTAATTAAATTGCAATTGCAGAAAAGAAATTAAATTTAGAAACATGATTGCTTATGAAAAATATTTACAACCACAACAAAAAGCAGCTCTTGTTCATTTCTAACTATTATTATTTATATGAACACCTCCATTTTGTTTAGTGTTCGTGTGACGCTATGTGTGCATGTCATAATTTTTAACAGATAGGATGGGAAATATTCTAAATAGCAAGTTTTATGTAGGGTAAATTTTCCTAAATTCTTTTTAAACAAGTTAAATTTTATTACACAAACACAATTGTTTTTAGTAAAATTAAATGTACAGACAATTTTTTTTTTAATTAAAAATTTTTCAAGAAAAAAAGGGAAATTTCTTGAGTAAAAAATTCATGGAAACTTTTTGTTCAATAAAATTTATTGAAGAAAAAAAAGGGAAATTTTTTGTAACTATTTTTTCTGAAGGAATACTTTTTTGTTGTTGAAATTTGTTCTACAATAAAATTAATTGAAGCAAAAGGAAGGGACATTTTTCTAAAGGACTTAATTTTTCTGAATTTCCTAAAAAAACTGAAGGCGAGTGGGAGAAATTATAATTTTGAATTTTGATCAGAAAATTTCTTATGCATTTTTTTCTAAACAAAATTTATTTGAGAAAAAAATGAGAAATCTTTCTTAAAAATTTTTCCTGAAGGGATATTTTACGGAATTTCAATTTTTCAGCTACAAAATGTGAAGGGTAATTTTAGAGAAACTTTCATTTTGACCATGAAAATATGTTGTAAGTTTTTTCTAGACTAAAATTTATCAAAGGAAACAAGGGAAATTTTTAATTAACAATTTTATATGAAGGGATATTTTAGGATATTTCCGTTTTTCCACTATAAAGGATGAAGGGTAATGGGAGAAATTATAATTTTGACCATACAAATTTGTTGTGAATTTTTTCTACATAAAAATTTATTAAATAAAAAAAAGGGAAATTTTTTCTAAGCCATACTTTCTGAAGGGATATTCTAGAAAACTTTACTGTTTCCATTACACAAGGTGAAGGGGAATGGAAGAAATTATGATTTTGAAGATAATGGAATTTTTTGTCATTTTTTTGTAGATAAAACTTTATTAAATAAAAAAAAGGGAAATTTTTTCTGAGGGGATATTTTAAGGAATGCCATCTACTTCCACTACAAAAGGTTAAGAATAATGGAAGGAATTATAATTTTGACCATAAAATTTGTTTGTGCATTTTTTCTAGAATAAAATTTATCAAAGAAAAAAAGGGAAATTTATCTAAACAATTCTTTCTGAAGGGATATTCTAGAAAATTTTATTTTGTTCCACTACAAAAGGTAAAGGATAATGGGAGAAATTATAATTTTGACCATAAAAATTGTTTGTGAATTTTTTTTAGAACAAAATTTATCAAAGAAAAAAAGAGAAATTTTTCGAAACAATTCTTTCTGAAGGGATATTCTAGAAAATTTCACTTTTTCCCACTACGAAAGGTTAAGAATAATGGAAGGAAATATAATTTTAACCAGAAAATTTGTTTGTGAATTTTTCGAGAGAAAAATTTATTAAAGAAAAAAAAGGAAAATTTGTTCTGAACAATTCTTTCTGAAGGGATTTTTTAGGGAATACAACATTTAAGGTGAATAATTTTCTTTTTTTCCACTACGAAAGGTTAAGAATAATGGAAGAATATATAAATTTTAATTATGAAAATTTGTTGTTTTTTCTAGAAAAAAATTTATCAAAGAAAAAAAAGGAAATTTTTTCTGAAGGTATATTTTAGGTAATTTCACTTTTTAAACTACAAAAGGTGAAGGGTAATGGTAGAAATTATAATTTTGATGATAATAGAATTTTTCCTACAATAAAATTTCTTCAAGAATAAAAAGGGAAATTTTTAATTTTTTGCTTAACCCATGTTCAAATTCTTATCATATTTTGTGCTTAATTTTTTCTTTATGCCAAAAAAAAGCTTATAATCAAAGCCACAAAATCATAAAACAAATAATATTGATAAAAAAATTAAGAAAACTGCATTTACAAATCAAAATTACAATCCGAACAAATACATCGGTCAGACCATTTAATTAGAGATAATCAAAGTGCAAAAGTCAATTGATTTGTTAGGGAAAATTGTGCTCGCTAGCGAAAAAGAAGAGAAAGCGATCCCTCAGCTTGTTTCTGGGCAAAGTTCAAACGAATGTCATCTCCATGAGACTTCGGAATGGAAGCACAGTCGAATGGAAACACGAGTGCCTCTGAACTGTCTCATCATCAGCACAATGGATTCAGAACTCTAGAGCGCACGTCAAGTTCAGAGAACCTTCAGTTTATATTCGGTTGCTAGGTGCAGTCTCCAAACCCCCAAAAACCACCAAATACATACACTTTACTTTGCACAACAGTAAACTTTCTTCCACAAAATACGACCATTTTACTCATTTTGATGGCAATGAACCAATTTGACCTTTCTTGACTTTATTCCAATTTCGGTGCGAGTATTCCACCAGGGAATGGAGATCTTGATTTATGACCATTTCCTCAAGCATCGAACAATGCTTTTATCATCGATTAAATCTAATTTTCAGTTCATTTTTAACAGAAACTCGTCAATTGTGATCAAAAATTAGAAATTTTATGTAAATCTGATTACAGCAAGGCGAGACAAAGTTCATTTTCGTGCTAGGATCATTTCCAATTTTTTATGAAATTTTTATGGTGGGAATCTCTTACATGGATGCATGCATGCAACGAAACCGCAGTTATACATTTTACTATATCAAAGGTCAATTTTCAATGTTACAATTTGTTTAAAAGGCGATAGAAGTGATGTGGGACAGCTTTTCTATGCTATGTCAGCGGGTCAGATTCAACACGAACAATACGGAACAAAGAGAATGTTTTTACATAATAGCATTTTACACGAAAACCGCAAATTCAACGATATTTCCCTAAAAGCACGAAGAAGCAATGTTCTTACCGGAAATAGACATTTTACACATTTCTATGTAAAAAAAAAGTTAGGTTATCACCAACAACGTTGAGATTTTTGCACAAACCCTTCACGTTCATTTTAATATTAGAAAATATTAAAAAAAAAAAACATTTTGAATATTTCGTACCTCTTCTTTTTTTTAAAAAGTTACATTCTTAACGTGATAAAAAAAACTATTTTTAATAAAAATAAACACGTTCGGAATTTTTTTTGCCCTAAAAAAAAAATTATGTACAAAAAATTTACAAAACGGAAATTACAATAAAAAATTCCCAATTATTCAGAAACTTTGAAGGCATTTATGTACTTTTTTTTTATAAAATTCATTAAAATATGAGAAATTTTCGAAAATAAAAAAAAAACAGATTTTAAGATTTTCTTATAATTTTCTTTTAAAATCTTAAAAACTAAGCAAAATTTTATTTAAAAAAAAGCCGTTGTAGAAATTTAATAATGATTCTAGAAAATCCATACAAGCTTTGCCAATTTTTTTGGTTTTTTTTTTAAATTAGTAAATTTCAGTTAGAAATTTCTTCAACGGTTTTTTGTCTAAATTAATTAGAAAAAAAAACAACGAGAATTCCATTTTTTTTAAAAAATCATTAAAATATGAGAAATTTTCGAAAATAAAAAAAAACAAATTTCCAGATTTTCTTACATTTATCTTTTAAAATCTTCCAAAAATAGGCAAAATTCTCTTTTAAAAAAAGCCGTTGTAGAAATTTAAAAATGATTCTAGAAAATCCATACAAGCTTTACCAATTCTTTGGTTGTTTTTTTTAAATTAGAAAATTTCAGTTAGAAATTTTTAAATTAGAAAAATTTTCTTCAATGGATTTTTTGTCTAATTAATTAGAAAAAAAACCAACGAGAATTCCATTTTTTTAAAAAATTCATTAAGAAATTTTCGAAAATAGAAAAAAACAAATTTCTAGATTTTCTTAAAATTTTTTTTAAAACCTTACAAAAATAGGCAAAATTTTATTAAAAAAAAGCTTTTGTAGACATTTAAAAATGATTCTAGAAAATCCATACAAGCTTTAGCAATTTTTTGGTTTTTTTTTTTAAATTAGAAAATTTCAGTTAGAAATTTTTAAATTAGAAAATTTTCTTTCAATGGATTTTTTGTCTAATTAATTAGAAAAAAAACCAACGAGAATTCCATTTTTTTAAAAATGTCTAAGAATTTTTCGAAAATAAAAAAAAAACAAATTTCTAGATTTTCTTAAAATTTTTTTTAAAATCTTACAAAAATAGGCAAAATTTTAATTAAAAAAAAGCTTCTGTAGACATTTAAAAATGATTCTAGAAAATCCATACAAGCTTTGCCAATTTTTTGGTTTTTTTTTTTAAATTATAAAATTTCAGTTAAATTTCTACACCGGTTTTTGCCTAATTTAATTAGAAAAAAAGCAAGAAGAATTCCATTTTTTTTTTAAAATTGATTTGGTGTGAGAAATTTTCGAAAAAAAAAAATTCCAGATTTTCTTATAAGTTTTTTTTATAATCTTACAAAAATCGGCAAAATTCTATTTAAAAAAAACCTTTGTAGAAATTTAATAAATTTCTCGAAAATCCATACAAGCTTTGCCAATTTTTTGGTGTTTTTTTTTTAAAAAAAACTTTGGTTCAGTTAAATTTCTTCAATAAAATTATATAAAATTATTAGAAAAAAGGGGCTTCATTTGAAAATTTTCCGAAAGATATTCTGGGAAAAATTCAAATTTCTTAAAAAATCAGTTAAAAATAAATTATAGCAATTTTTTTCCATTTTAATAAAATAATAATAAAAAGAAAATGTCAAAAATTATTTTTATCCGCTACTGTTGATATAAAATAAAAAAATTTGTTGATGAGTACGAAATGAGAGCAGGCAGGCAAAGGAATTGGATAGGCAGAAAAAATAAATGAAACAAAAAATTAAGAAAGAGTAAACTCACCTTAGTACGTACGCATCAATAAACTCATTCCTGGAGAAGCTGATAATTTCGCATCTCACAGACTTCAGGAGAGCGTCCCACATTGACCTATTAAAAAAAAACGAAAAATTATTTTTTAAAAATTTATACAAATTTTTGCGAGTATTAGAAAAAAAAGAAAAAAAAAGAGAGTGCGCATGATAGAGAGCGAAAACGAAAACGAAAAAGAGGAATACATTCAGAATGTTTGCATAATAATTTAAGAAAAGTAATTTCCGTGTTTATTTTGAGAAATTGTCAACAACTTTCTTCCCTTAGTCACAATAAGAAAATTTCACCTCTTCCACTGGTGCTGGTGGTGGGATTATTCGTCGATAATGGCAATGAGTGTTATTATTACTGCCAATAGAACATAATCAATCATAACATACAACATTTAAGGTGAAATAATTTGTATTTAATTTTTCTAATCTTTGACAGAAGAGAACCAATACTAACTAATCAAATATAAAAAATTGCCCATTCCTTCACAAACACACCCACTGCTTTACCAACAACAAAAAAATGTTCTCGCACGTATTATGTTAATACAAGTATTAACCGAAAAAGAGAAAAACATTTTTTGAATAGAAACCTGTTGTGTGCGATTGCGAACGAACTACGAGTATTTACCTTCTTTTATTCTCTTCTAACGCTCACCCCTCTTCACTGATTGTGCAATTTCACCAAATTTTTATTTACAGGCACTTAGAATCTATCGTTGGCCACCATATGTGTACGTGAGATTCTAAGTGCTCGGTGGCGAAGAGGGCAGTATCAAGGCAGAAAATCGATTATTTTCGTTTTCTTTTCATTCGTTTTCCCACACTTTTATTTGTTTTCTCTTTTTTTAATTTACTATCATTTTTTTTCCTTCTTCTATGATTAACAAAAGTGCACACATGCAAGCTAACTCGTATGAAATCATACATTTTTGCACGATTTTCTTACTCGTCGTACGTACGTAATTCGATCGATGCTTTTCTATTCTTTTTCTTTTTTGTTTCTTTAATTTTATTCTACAATAAAAAACATTGTTAGTCATAAAAAGAAATTATTTTATAAACAAAACAAAAGAAAAAACTAACAAATTTTGAGTAATTTTCCATAGCTTTTGTGTTTGCATATTTTTTGTATGGGATCGGAGAAGGTACAGGTTTAATCAAAAATTCCAAGTATTTTTTTCAAAAACAATATTTTATCCTTTCAAACAATTGTAAAAAAAAAACTTTTTTTTTATAAATATTATTTTGAAATTTGAATTTTTGTTTTATATGTAATTATTTTGAAAGATTTTAGAAAAATTAAAAAAAAAAATTTTTTAAAAAACTTTTTAAAAAAAAACTGGTTTTTTTTCATCGCTAAAATTATAATTTCTAGTAATTATTTAAAGAAATTTTAAAAAGAATTATTTAATTCCATAATTTTAAAACAGTAAATTTTTTCCACAGTTAATTTTTTACAGTAAATTTTTTTTACAGTGAATGTTTTAATAGTAAATTTTTTACACAGTACATTTTTTTATGGTAAATATTTTTGAAAGATTTTAAAAAAAATTAAAAAATAAATAATTTAAAAAAAAATTTATGGCAAAATTTTAATTTCTAGTAATTATTTAAAGAAATTTTAAAAAAAATTATTTAATTCCATAATTTTAAAACAGTAAATTTTTTCCACAGTTAATTTTTTAACATTAAATTTTTTTATAGTTAATGTTTTTATAGTAAATTTTTTACACATTAATATTTTTATAGTAAACTATTTACAGTAAATTTATTGTACATTTTTTTAGAGTAAATTTTTGTACAGTTAATTTTTACAATAAATTTTACAGTAAATTTTTGCAATTTTTAACCATAAATTTTGATTAAAAATGTTTTTACAGTAAATTTTTAATGTAAATTCTCGCTGAATTTTTAATATAAATTTTTATTGTACATTTTTTTAAGATAAATTTTTATTGTAATTTTTTTAGAGTAAATTTTTGCAGTAAATTTTTTTTAATAGTAAATTTTATAGTAAATTTTTTACAATTTGGTACTATAAATTTTTTCAGTAAATTTCTACAGTAAGTTTTTATAGTAAATTTGTTTACAAAAAATTTTTACAGTAAAAAAAAATTGCAAAATTTTGCTATGCATTTTGATTGTTTTAGAGTAAATTTTTAAGTACATTTTTTTTACTATAAATTTTAACTAATCAAATATAAAAAATTGCCCATTCCTTCACACACACACCCACAGTTTTCTTCGTAACGAGTTTTCTTCTTCAGGAAAAATTTTACTGTAGACAGAATAGTTTACAGAATGTAAACTATTTTTCTGAAAATATTTCCGCAATATTTATTTTTAATTTATTGATCTACTGAAAAAAAAATCTAAAAATTTGCAATCATAAAATTAGTAAAAAAACAGAAAACATAAGTAAAAACAGATGACAGGCCAATTAAATTTCATTAAGAAATCGAAACACAATAAAAGCCCATCATCACCTGTGCTCAAGTATATATAAACACGTTTTTTCCGGTAACGTTATATTTTATGGCAAATTAAGAATTTTACATAATCACAAGTTTTAATTTCAGTAAAAAAAAAAGAAAAAAACTTTTAAAATTTTTTCCAGATGGCAAGTTTTATGGGTCATCTTTTTAGAAATTATGTAAATTTATTTGTATTGAAAACGTTACGAAGAAAACTCGTTCTTATTAAAGCACAACCTGTTAATCAACTACTACCTGACCAGCAGAATACCTGTTGTGCCAACCCCGCCGCGCTCATGCGAGCTGAGGGAAGTAAATTTATCGAAGTTCCTTGATCTTGACATTGATTAGAAAACGTTCTCGTTTCGTTCGAAATTTATAGCACTAAGAATAAGCTGAACTTATACAATAGGAAAAAGTAGAAATGCAAGAAAAATCGATGAAATCCAATAAGACAACCATGATTACAGGTTTTTGTCGGGTAGCCTGATAACTTAATGTGCTGAAGTTGATTGGGTAGGAGAACAAAAAGAGTGAGAAACGCTTAATTAAGCAAAAGATAAAATAAGTAAGCTTACAAAAAGACCATTAACAGGTGTGAGTCTTTTCATGAACTCGTCGAAGAGACGCTCCTTGAACGGAGCCCCGCTCCACCATTGCAAATATCTTGAGACCTCGAAACTCAAAGTACTCACGTACGGAGACTCTTTCGTGGCTTGCTAACCAATAAAAATAGATACGATGCCGGCCGGCCGGTTTTTCGAAGCTGAAGTGATGTTCACCTTGAACAAATTAAATCTTCTCCTACACGTTTGAAGATCTTCTCGCCTACGCACATAAAATTGTCTTCAAGGTCTATTTTTAAACATCGAAAATAAACAAAACAAAATTGGAGAACATAGAAAACTACGTAAGAACATAATCGGCTGACCATTTTAATTATATTCCAATTTGTAAGCTTTTCCCACGAGATTCTTTTGACTGTTTACAAATTGTTCTGGCCTTCAAAAAGCCTTTGTTGTTGACGAAAGCGAAAGTCATGTTTTAGGAGTGTTCTCCTCTCTTATCTTTTAGGCTTTTTCTTTGGTTAAGTCGGGTTTGTTTTTATTAGAGTGAGAAATGTTTTTGTAACGAAATAAACCTATAAATAGGTACTACGACCTTGAACTTGAAACTAGATTTACTGCGTCTTCCGGAAGGTATTGAAGTGCTTTTTATGGGAAAATTTCCTTAAGTGCTTTTAAAGAATAATTTTAACAAAGCAGTGCATTAAAAATATTTCTATAATTTTGCTATAAAAAATTTGACCGCAAATTTTTATGGGAAATTTTTTGGGCAAATTTCACTGACTGCCAATAAGGGAACAACTTTCCTTAAAACTTTTATAGCAGAATATAGACAAATTTTTTTTAGGAATTTTTCACTAACTGTTTTTAAAAAAATAATTTTACTGAAACATTTTATAGCAAAATTATAGGAAAGTTTTGCGAAATTCTCCTAACAATTTTTATGGGATAATTTTAGAAAAATTTTAATAGCAAAATTATAGGAAAATTTAACCAAAAATGTGAATGAACAAAATTTCGCAGACAATTATTATGGGGTAATTTTCCAAAAAAATTTATGGAGAATTTTTCTCCTTTTAAGAAATAATTTTAACAAAGCATTGCATTAAAAATATTTCCATAATTTTGCTATAAAAAATTTGACTGCATATTTTTTGGGAAAATTTCACTGATCGCCAATAAGGAATAATTTCCTTTAAAACTTTTGTAGCAGAATTATAGGAAAATTTGATAAAAAATGTGAATGAACAAAATTTCGCAGACAATTATTATGGGATGATTTTACAAAAATCTTATGGGGAATTTTATTGGTGACAATTTTAATGGAAAACAAATTTTTTTGTAAATGATTTTTTTTCAAATGAAAAAATTGTATGTAAAAACTTATTTTTATGAAGAAATTTAACTAACTGCTATCAAGGAATAATTTTCCTTAAAAGTTTTATAGCACAATCATAAAAAAAATTTACCAAAAAACGTGTAGAAAAATTTTCCTAACAAAATTTAATGGAAAAAAAATTTATGAGAAACTTCTACTGACAAATTTTTAAGTTAAATTTTATGAACATTTTTTTCAATTTTACATAATTAATTTGCACACAATCAAAAATAGCTAAATTCTTAAGAAAATGCAATTTGATAAACTTTTTTGAATTAAAATAAGAACCACATAAATTGTCGGTTTATAAATCAACGCTTACATTGATTATTTTCCCATTATTTCCGACGTGATAAAAAAAAAAAGATCACCCACCACCAGACGAAGGACTATGTATTATGGGTCAGTTAATGGCTCCTGGTATCATCTCGAATATCAATTATAAAAGTTAATTGAATCCCCTCCAAACAAATGTTGACATACAAACTCTGTATACTGATTGTGACTATTGAACTAGACTAGAGATAATTTCGGAGAATCTTCCAAGTTTAATGGACTTTTAGATGAACGAACCTGTTTATCGGTCAATAGTCGATTGTTTCGGAAATTGATTATTTGAGGTTATTTTTGTCGAAATTACAATATTCTACCATATTTAATCTCATTATACGATCAATTATCAGCATAATTTTTATTAACTTAAATTTATCAGCAACACGGACATTAAAGTTTCAAAGACAACCTATTTAATTAGATAATTTCTAGATAAAATAATAGCCCAGATAAGATAAAATTATTATTTGATTGGTGATTATTTTTTCACTACATTTGTTTACCTTTTATATTTTTCCAAGGTTTTGTATTATCTTTCGATGCTGTCATAATACTAACTAGACAATTACTGCATTTTTTAGGTCCCTACTATCTACAAATACTATCTTTGGTCTAAATGAGACAGTAAAACGATAGTAAAAAAAATAGAGTTAAAAATATGTGACGTGTACAAAACGACGGGTTTTATTGTTGTTGTTTTTTTCCTCTTAAATTTAAATATCAAAAATTCTGTTACTGCAAAAAAATTTGTTAATAATTTGATTGGTAAATTTTTAAAAAGAAAAAAAAATCCACTACAAAATTTTATTCTTTATTTTTTTACATTTTGAGTAAAATTTTCACTGTAAATTTGAAAAGAATTTTTATAGAAAATCAAAAATATTTTTACTAAAAAGTTTAGGACAATATTCGTACTGATTATTTTGAGAAAATATTTTACGTGAATTTAATTCGGACATAAATTCTCCACAAACTATTGCTCAAAAATATACCAAATATTTCAGTATACATATTTTATTAAATAGGACGTATTATTCTGGAAATTTTAAGACAATTCTTAAAAATTGGGACAACATTTTGGAAAAGGATAAAATTTTTATTGATGCCTTGTCCAGGAGTTCTGTATGATTGGTTGACTCATAAAAAATTTTGGGACATTTTTCCTAAAATTTTTTGGACAATATATTTACCGAAATTTTTTTTATCAAAAAAATTTTGCAAATAAGTGTTCACAAAAAAATAATTTTGAATTAAAATTTTGGGACAAAAAATATTTGGTCAATAAATCATATTTACTAAAATTTGTGACTTTTTTTATATGAACCTTTTTTTTCTAATCAATATTTTTGTGACAAAGAAACTTTTGAATTAATTGGGACATAAATTCTCCATAAAATATTGCTTAAAAATATACCAAATATTTCAGTATACATATTTTATTAAATTGGACGTATTATCATGGATTATTTAAGACAATTCTGAAAAATTGGGACAACTTTACCGCAAAGAATTTGAAAAAGGATTAAGTTTTTATTGAAAATTCCTAATGCTTGTGGAGGAGTACTGAATGATTGGTTGACTGACACAAAAATTTTGGGACATTTTTCCTAAAATTTTTTGGACAATATATTTACGGAAATTTTTTTTTATCAAAAAAAATTTCCAATTAAGTGTTCACAAAAAAATAATTTTGAATTATTTTAAACTAAAATTTGTTACTTTTTTTATATCAACCTTTTTTTTCTAATCAATATTTTTATGATAAAGAAATATTTGAATTAATTTGATTAGTTTTGATTTGAAAATTTTCTTTTTAAGAGTTTTGATTTAATTGGTGGCAGAAATGTGGTTTAGATATTATCGTTCTTATCATAACGTTGAATGTATGTGATTGTTTAAAATAACTAATTATTAAAAAGATAAATAATTATTTTTTGTGAAATTTTTTAAATGATACTAGATTGTTGTCATTGTTATAATTCAAAGTACTCGTATGTACTCCATAAAAAAATACTAGTTGCTCGTTTCAAATTAGTCATAAATGCAAATGATAATGAGACATTGCTTATTTGATTTTATTTCTTAAGAAATATTATTTTTCATTGTGAAATATTTGTTTTTTTTCAAAACAAATATTTAATAACACTATAAAATTGAATATCAATAAAAGAAGTTCTTAGGAATTTTAATTGATATTAGTATGATTACCTAGAAATGAATAATATTTGTTTTATGAAATTTTCAATACAATGCAAATAGGCACAATTTTAAGAAACCGAAAAAAATTACAGTTTTTTATGGAATTTTATATCATTTTCTTGTTGCCATAAAAAAAGATGAATTCAGTGACTATTTATATTTTAAGGAAGCGTTTTCAAATCTAAATTTCAAAATTTTTGTTCCTAGGGAATTTGACTTTTTTATGGTAAAAAATTATACCACAAAAAACACGTGCTATAATTTTTTATAACACGTGTTTTTTTGGTTTATTTTCCTTTTTTTTCCTATACGCAAACAAAACATTTAAAAAAATCTTATTTTTAAATTGTTTAATAGTTTTATATCATTATTTTGTTGCCATAAAAAAGATGGCTCTAGTATTGTAATTTAATGACGCATTTTCAAATCTAAATTTTAATTTTTGTATTTAGGGTATTTTTGATTTTTTAACATATAAATTTTTTTATGGGAAAAAATTAAACCATAAAAATCACGTGCTATAATTATTCATAGCATGTGTCTTTTTATTTATTTTGCTTGTTTTCTTATATGCAAACAAAACATTTAAAAATACAATTTCTATAGCACGTTTTTTTTGCCCTTTTTTGGTTTTTTTTAAATATGTAAATAATTATACCATAAAAAACACTTGCTTTAATTTTTTATAGCACGTGTTTTTTGCCTTATTTTGGTATTTTTTTTAATACAGAAATATTTTTTTTTAGATGCTCATTTTTTATAACAATATAAATATATAAAAATTTCATTTTTTTATAGCATGTGTTTTTTGTGTTTTTATTTTATAAACAGAAAAAAAAAATTCCTTTTTATTTCTTTTAGTAAAAAAGAGCTTAAATAAAAATAAAGATTAAAACTTTTTATGGGAAACTTTTTAGTAGCAGCACGAAATCTTTTTTTTTAAATTTTGTTTGGTTTTGTGTTTTATGGTAATTTTGTTGTTTTTTATAGCAAATGTTTTTTTTTAAATTTAATTTTGTTTATATTTTGAAATTTTTATTTCTTTTAGATTTTTTGTAATCTCAAAAAATTGGATTAAATTTAAATTACCAATTTTATATGTTTTTAAGGATTTTCTTTAAATTTTTTTATACAATAGTTTATATTGTTTGTTGTTTTATTTTATTTGGAAAATCAATATTCTTAAAGTTTCTTTAACAGAAAAGCATATTTTTTAAATATTTTTTTTATTTTTAATTAAATAAAATTTATGATTATATTTTTTAAACGGAATTTTTATTCTCTTTATTTTAGAGGATTTTAATTCAACTATTTTTACGTACAATATTGTTAAGTTTTGCGCATCTTATAAAATATATCCTTTACTGTAACTGGCATATAAGCACATGACGTGGTTAAATGGGAAGCAATTTTGCTTCTTTCTTTTTTTTAGAGCTGGAAGAGAATATGAAGAGAGAAAAAAAAACAAAAGAGAACAAACTGAATTTTACGAAAAGGCAGAAAAAAAAGGATAAAAGAGAAAATAGAAGACATTTTTTTAAGCACGAATAAACAAACTTAAACACGAATCGATGAATGGCCGAAGGAAGACGAAGGAGGAACGAAAACAAAATAAGCTCATCGTCATCAGAGAAATATAGCAAGAGAAAAACAAAGCAAGCAGTATAACGTTCTCTTTTATCCCCTCTGTCAGCCAATCAACAACAAACACAATCAATAATGCCACCATTTTTCGGAGTGAAATTCGATTTTGAATGCGGACACACTTATTTACGAATAATAAGAAGACAAAAATAGCAAATTGCCAAGGACTCTCTTCAAGGACGTTTAAATAAAATAGAATTGACTGATTCAGAAGTAATTAATTAATTGCGAATAAAAGAAATTGTATAGAAAATATCGAATTAATAGTTTTTAAAAAGAAATCTTTTAAGTTCAGCCCAGTTGACACATGAAAGGAAGCTTAACTGCAACCACTTCCCATAGAAGCTGATAAGTAATGCGAATTGGAAGGTGTTCAAATTCTGATGCCAGCAAACACCAAAAGAAAAAAAAAACTCATGTTACAAAAAAAGGGAAGAATCAAAGAATTCAAATATGAGTCCTTAAAGACCTAACAGATAGTGGAAAACTACCAAAAAAAATTAAGAGATTCAAACATCAAGACCTTCTGGACCAGGTTTACCAACTCACTTGCAAGGCTGAAAAGGAATTTTAGGAGAAAAGAGTATCCCCAGCAATTTTCCTAAATGTTGCGCAGGCTTTAGATAAGGTCTGCCATGAAGGACTTTAATTACAAGCTGCATAGAGATCCACTGAAACAATTTTCCGAGACGCCAATATCATACATATCAGAGGGGAAATTTAGGGTCAGATACGGAAACGAATTCTCAGACCTAAAGAAAATCAAGGCTGGGGTACTGCAAGGCTGCTAACTTGACTCTATTCCACATTTGCAGATGATACTCTTACATGAAACCATGATATATAACCGGTCCTTTATGTGAGCAACAACATACGTCGACTAAAAAGGACTAAGCCGCTACGAATTGGTAGAGTAACCACTGCTAAAACAATTATTTCCTCTAAAGAATTAACCTTACCAAGTTCCAAATGGGATAATAATAAAAAAAAGGCACAGCGAAACTGCAGTCATTAATTGATCTAATTAAGATTGGTGTCAGGGAAAATGTTTTAATGAGTTATTATTAGTGACTTTGGCAAAAAAAAAATTCTTATTCGGGATATAATTTTATAATTTTTTTTAATTTTTAATAATTTCCATTATATTTTTTTTTACTTAATTATTATAGAGTTTTTACCTGTAAAAAAAACTATCACCTTCAGTAATTATTTTTAATGGAAATATTTCCTTCTGAAATCATTTTTACTAAAAAAAATTGTTAAATATTTTTTGCACTAAAAAGAATTATACAAAATACAGAAAAGAAAACTTATAATTTGGCGTATAAATGAAAAACCGCCGTTTTCCAACAGATGGCGCCAGCAGTAAATGCTAGTCTAAAATATCGGCTCAGAAACGTCAAATCGTAAGCTTAGATATATTTGTTTGTCAACAACTTCACATCATTACATGTGTGACTTTTTAACGGTGTTAAATAATTTTTTGTGTGTGAAAATATCGAAATTTGAGGCAAATAAGCGTCATTTGCGAGAGGTTTTGATTTTTTTGCTTTCAAATTGACAAAATTTGCGACTAATGGGCGTTGAATGATTGTAGAAACTTATACTGAGACTTGTATTAGTGAGAAAAAGTATCTCGAATGGTTCCAACGCTTCAAAAGTGGTGATTTCTACGTGTAAGACAAGGAGCTCCTCGGACCGGTGAAAAAGTTTGAAGACGCAAAATGAAAGGCATTACTGGATGAAGATTCATGTCAAACGCAACACTAACTGGCAGATTTATTGGGTGGTACTCAACAAGACATTTCCTATCATTTGAAAGCCTTGGGAATGATCCAAAACCAAGGAAATTGGGTGCCATATACGCGTTGAAGCCGAGAGACGTCAAACGGCTTTTTTTTCGCGTGCAAACAGTTGCTCCAACTGTAAAAAAGGAAGGGTTTTCTGTATTTTATTGTGACCGGCGAAGAAAAGTGGATCCATTATGATAATCCAAAGTGAAGAAAATCGTACGACCAGCTCGGCATGGTATATTATGAGCTGTTGCAACCGAGTGAGACCATCGCAGGAGCTCGCTACCGAACACAACCGATGCGTTTAAACCGAGCATTGAAGGAAAAAAGGCCACAATACGAGCAAAGACACGACAACGCTCTGCCACATGTTGCTAAGGTGGTTAATTGTCGAGTATTCTGACAATTAACCAATCGCCACCGGTGTCCCTCAGGGTAGCATCCAAGGTTCAATTCTTTGTAGAACATTTACACTTTCCACAGCTACCACTATTTTACAAAAACACATCAACCATCTTAAAGGGAAGCCTGTTTAAAAAACTGGAAAGTAAAGTTTGATAAGCTTCCTTTTTTTTGGAACTGAAAAATATGAAATTTTCCTTTTTTTGGGAATTGGAAAAAAATTTTGGAAATTTTTTTCCAAAAAAAAAATTCTGCCATTTCAAGAAAAATCTTTAAATAGTTTTAATAAAATTTTATTAAAACTATTTTAATTTAAAATGAACTTTTTTAAAAGACATATTAAAAAATGAAATAAAATAAAAATTAGCAAAAATCGCTTCGAAAATAATGTCTAAAAAAAAGGAATCATCTTCGAAAAACCGGCTCTGAACTTTGTAAGAGCGGCGCTTTGATTTTATGGTGAAATTTTTATTTGCATGAAAAACAAAACTTCAATTTAAAGAGATCAGAAAAGCCGGTTGGTTACACACCCATTCGACGAAAGGAAAGGTACAGCAAACCATACAATAACTGCTATTGGTCGCCAAATACAAAAGATTGTGTCCCAGTGTACAAGAGAAATGGGGAAAGGCTCTATACAAACGCCAGTTGGGAGATAATCAAGATGAAATTGTACCAATTAGAAGCCAAGGGAAGCTTCTCGAATATTCTAGAAAAACACATAGGCAAGCGTTGGACTGCAAACGAAATAGGGGAACAGTGAGAACAAGTGGAACAGTACGCAAAAACAAAACACAACCAACCAACACCCCCAAACCTACAGCGCAAAAAAAATTTACACTACAAACCTTAATAGTGTCCCCTGCTAAGATCTCCTTTCGAACTAAATCGTTGTCATTTTTTTAAATATTTCGAATTAAATTCTTTGTACAAAATTCCTTTCTCTTTGGATGCGGAATTAGGGGAGCAAACGCCTAGGCAACAGTAGTAATACTAACGCACACAACTATCATTGCACATGCACTCAGCCAACTTGGGAATACCTAAAAAAAAAAGAAAAAAAACCCGGGATACCATCAGTTTTTTTTTCTGTAAATTGGAGCCCAAAAATACCGAAACGGAATGATTATATTTGCGCAAACGCCAACATTCAAATATTATAACTTATTACACAAAGGGGAAAGGGGAAAGGGGGACGATTAGATGTAAGCAAAGAAATTTGGTAAAATGTAGAAAAAGATGATAAAAAGAATGTAATTAAATTTACATATCCTTAGAAGGTATTCATAACAATGAATATGAAAATGAGGATGAGGGGGCTTAATTTAAGAGCAGGGACGAAGGTGGAAAATAAAACGTCAATCATTGGCTGGGAGATAATAAATAAAAAACACTCCGAAATGATAACAAGTCTTTCTCTTCTGTCTTTTGCTACTCACTCACTAATCGTATTTTATTCTCTTTTTCGGATTTCCTCCCCACTCTTTCGAAGCTCCCAAGTACGCATTGTGAAATCATTTATTTTTGTTTTTTATTTTTTTTTATTTACCAAAACAATATTTATCTTTTTCTCTTTTTTTTTTTTATTTTCGAAAAAATTCTGCCGCGATAAAAATAAACCAAAAGAATTTTATTGTCTCCTCTTCGTACCAAAGCAGTGATATTTTGTTTTACATAAAAGAGAGTGAGTACTTGTAGCTTAAGAACAGTCTCTCTTTTTCCTTCAGTTTTTCTTCTCAACTTTTTCTTTGGCAAAGCACATTATTGACGGAGAGACGAAAAAAAAAGGAAAGAACAGCGACAAATGACATTCGAGATGACAGATGAGTATTTTGATGACGTGTCAAAATATTTACATTGGTTTTTGGTGTGTACGAGGTCTGTTCGCGTATTTTGAATTTCCGCGGGTTACATATATTCGATTTTCGATTTTTTGTGGCGTTATGTTGGTACTCATGTGTCCCACTTATACCGACAAGTTCGGCCATTTCGAATATTCAGTTAATTTTTGACAGCTGCTTTGCTTGCAAGTGTTTCGGTTCGTCTTCGATTTTTGCTCAATTAATTTCGACCAAAAACAGCATCGTATTAACACCGAATCCTAAGCTGTTGGACTCTGTCCTCGACGACTTATATTTGCTCCAGAGGGTCATAACTGGTAACGAATCATGGGTTTATGGTTATGACGTGGAAACCAAAGCTCAATCATCCCAATGGAAGCTGCCGCACGAGCCAAGACAGAAAAAAGCGTGCCAAGTTCGGTCGAATGTGAAGGAATTTTGCTTACAGTTTTCTTCGATTGTAGGGGCTTGGTGCATCATGAGTTCTTGCCACAGGATAAAACGGTCAATAAAGAATATTACCTGCAAGTTATACGCAAGTTGCGCGAAGCAATCCGCCATAAACGCCCGGATTTGTGGAAGAACAACAATAATTTTTTATATATTTTTTTTTTTGCTCATTAAAAGCAGTAATTTTAAACGTGAAATTTTTGGAAATGAATTTTTCCTTCTTAAAATAATGGGAAATTTTCATATTAAAAAAAAATCTCGAATTTTTAATAAAAAAAAAAAAATTAAAAAAAAAAAAAATAATAACGTATAAAATAATTTTAGATGAATAAAAATAGACAATTTTTTTTTAAAATTAATTTCTGGTTAATAAATAAATAATCGCGGATTTTTTTCTAAAGAAAAAATGAAAAAATATTTTTCTAAAAAATATGATTTTCTGATAAAAACTAACGAATTAAATGACAAAA
This sequence comes from Atherix ibis, assembly GCA_958298945.1. Taxonomy (NCBI): domain Eukaryota; kingdom Metazoa; phylum Arthropoda; class Insecta; order Diptera; family Athericidae; genus Atherix; species Atherix ibis. The sequence goes on from OY282609.1 coordinate 82,911,214, forward strand.
TTTTATCTAATACAAAATTAGTAATAATTTTAACAAATATCGTAGAGAAAAATTTAATTAAAAATTTCTTGGAATAATTTTCAAAGAAAAAAATACTGTAAATTTAGAAGAAATCATTTTTTTATTGCAACTTATCGAGCACTTGTTCCAATTTTCGGTCGTAATAATCGGCCAAGTGTGTTATCTATTCTTTGAACTGTGGAAAATTTTAGTTCATCTTCGGTTCTGTAAACTGACCAGAAGCAGCCATTTAAATGATATTATTTATCAGAGTATTATTGTATCGGTTTATACTTCAAAAGAAAATAATTAATTTTGCTGTGCCACATTTATTTTTTGTTTTATTTGGGAAAAAACCACATATCACTCTTATTGTATAACGAAATTCAAAAAATTTTGCCTGAGCTGAGGCTCAACTTTATGTCGATTTGATACGTCAATAAACAAAATTGTGATATAAGGGGCTTTAAAAACCCACAAGTTACTGTGCGGAAGCTATTGTATCTGCGAAAAATAACTGTCCGTCGTCCATTTTGGTCTGAAGATGTTTTTGGCCCGTACTTCTTTCATAATGTAGAAATAAAGACCGTTTAACGTTGATTCTGATCACTATAGCCGAGTTTTTTTTTTGGCTCAACTTACGCCAAGATTTTACTCTGAAACATATGTTGTTTCAACAAAACGGCGCCACAAATAACACGACACAAAGAATTTTATATAACACAACAAAAACAACAACAAAAAAAACCTAAAAACAAATTAGAAAGAAAATCCCCGATTATTTTTTTTTCTCATTCAAAAATTAGAAATTCAGAAAAAATGAGCAAAATAAGCAAAAAAAAATGCGGTCAACCCCAATTCATAATAAACCGCAAGAAAAAACTACGAAAACCAAAATTAATATTTCGATTAGAAAACGTTACATTCACCGATGTCGCGTAAAAGTAAAGTGCGTAATGGGTAAATGGGGGTTCATGCGTAAGGGTAGGGGTATTTATAGTTTATAGGATATTTAGTGAATTTATTTTACATACACTCTCTATGCGCAATAATACCGTACTTATTCTAAAGCTTAGATTAAATTTCCCCATTTCTAAACGTCAAATTTCCCCTTTTCTTGCGTTTCTAACAGTCTAATATATGCGCGAACATTCACGCACTTTGCGCGTGAATAGAATTGTGCAGGTTCATTGCTAACAAATTTTGTGTATGTGTATTTGACGATCAGTCTACTAATCAAAGTGTAATCGCGTGAATGAACATCTGCAAGAATAATTAACTGCGACACACGCGCAATTTAGGTAAGCAAAAAGAAATTTTAACATATTTTGTTCGCGTGATGGTCTGTGTATTTTTTATTGATGCATTTTTTATTTACTCTTTATTATGAATGACGTTTTCACATTCATTTATTTATTTTGATTATTTGAATTCGTTTATTCATTTTAGTATAAATATTATATTTTTATTTTTAAATTTAATTCAATAATATTTCATAATTAAAATTTACATTGTTAACTTTTTATTTATAAATTTAGTAGCGAACGACTGACAAATGCGAAAATAAACGACGTGCAAATGATGAGTTCCCAACGATCTACGAGCAAGCACGAGCAATCGTCTACGCGCAATCATCGTGTACTCACACGATCAGTGTGATCGTCTATTAGACACACGGCGTAATCTAAGCTTAATTGCTTTGAATTGTGTTTTTTTTTTTTTAAATTAGGAAAAAAGCAACAAATCATATTCGGAAAAGCCTTAAGCCTACAAAAAATACAAAAAAAATTCAAATTTACCTGGGAATCTTTCGTAGATCAGCATTTTTATTTGATGGATTCGGTGCAAACCAAATTTCTAATAATTTCTCAACACCTTCGAAATAACTCAAGCCACTGTTTATGTTCTCATTTTCCGCCATGGTAAAAATAAAATAAGAAACTAACAACAAAATAAAACTGCACAAATACTTTCCACGATTGTTGCACTTATTATTTTCCGTTTCTTTTTTTTCCTTTCAAAATTATTGTTATTATTTAACTGTCAATTGTTAATTATTTATTATTTTTTGTTTTTAATGAATTTTCTTTCTTTTGATTGAAAACAGTTTAAACGTCTTACTAATATTAGAACGAGAAAAAATGATTTAGTTTTAGTTTTTTTTATTATTACAAAATATCAGTAAATATTAAACTTTTTTAGTTTGTTTTTTTGGGTACATAATTAAATGATTAAAAAAATTATTGTCAATAATCTGGTACACATAAAAATCAAGTTACGATAAAGAAAAAGAGAAGAGAATAAGGTACAAAGAGAAAAACCAAATCAACAACCAATAGGAATCCAAGTGTCAATTGGAAATTCTGACAGCACAGCGTTCAGTTCAATAGGCAAACTATTTTTTTCAATTCAGAATAATATTAATTTTTGATTTATAAAATTGACGAAAAAGTGAGAGAATTTTGGCAAATTTTTGTTTTTTTTCCTTTACTAAAAAAAATGTATGGTAAATTGTTTATGAGCAAAATTCGTAATAATTTTAAGAGTGAATAAATGTTCTAAAAAAAATTTATTGAAGAAAAGGAAGAAAAAAAATTTCGGAAAAACTGTACTAAAAAAAAATGTTACGAAAAAATTACGCCAAAAAAACTATGTAAATTTGCAATAATTTTAAAGAAAACAAATGTTCTAAAAAAAATTCACAATAAAATCGAAGACAACAAATTTTCTAAAATACTGTACTAAAAATATTTGGATATTTATCCAAAAAAAACTATAGAAATTTTCAATAATATTAAAGGGGAGAAAATGTTCTAAAAAAAATTCACAATAAAATCGAAGAAAACAAATTTAAGGAAAACAAGTCCTAAAAAAGACTTTTAGGAAAACAAGTCCTAAAAAATTCTAAAAAATATTTACGAAAAAAATATCAAAAAAAAAACTATAGAAATTTGTAATAATTTTAAAGGAAAAAAAATGTTCTAAGAAAAATTCACAATAAAATTAAAGGAATCAAATTATCTAAAAGACAATTTTCGATAAATACTGTACTAAAAAAATGTTCTAAAAAAATTGCACAACAAAATAGAAGAAAATAAAAACTGTACTAAAAATACTCTAAAAAATTTTTACAAAAAAATTATCAAAAAAAACAATAGAAATTCCCAAATTTTTAGAGGGGAATAAATTTACTAACAAATATTTCACAATAATATTAAAGAAAGTAAATTTTCTATAAAACTGTACTAAAAAATATTCAAAACAACGATAGAAATTTGCAATAATTTTAGGGGAAAATATGTTCTAAAAAAATGCACAATAAAATTGAAGGAAGCAAATTGTCTAAATAAAATTAAAGGAATATTGTACTAAACAAATGTTCTAAAAAAAATTCGCAACAAAATGAAAGAAAACAAATTTTTCCAAAAGAAAAACTGTTCTAAATTATATTCACAAAAATGAAATATCCAAAAAAAAACGATAGAAATTTCCAATAATTTTAAGGGGAAAAAGTTTACTAAAAAAATTCACAATAAAATAGAAATAAAATTTTCGAAAAAAAAAATTAGCAATAATTTTAGGGAAAAATATGTTCTAAAAAATGCACAATTAAATTGAAGGAAGCACATTATCGAAAAGATAATTTTTGAAAAATACTGTACTAAAAAAATATTCTAAAAAAAACGACAGAAATTTCTAATAATTTTAAGCGGAAAAAATTTATTAAAAAATAATTCACAATAATATTAAAGAAAGTCAATTCTTCAACAAAAAACACGTTCTGAAAAATAAACCACAAGAAATCAAATTTTCGAAAAAGTTCTGTACTAAAAAATACACATTTTAGCCAAACAACAAACGATCCAACAAAAAAAAAACCTTATTTTTTCAAGGTTTTTTTAATTTCCCTATTTTTTGGTTCTTTCCCATTTTCAAATTAAAAAATTTCACAAACAATATTAAAATACGAGCTAATATAAAATTAAAGAAAGTAAATTGTCTAAAAAACTGTATTAAAAATATACTAAAAAATATTCAAAACAACGATAGAAATTTGCAATAATTTTAAGGGGAAATATGTTCTAAAAAAATGCACAATTAAATTGAAGGAAGCAAATTATCTAAAAGATAAGTTTTGGAAAATACTGTACTAAAAAAATGTTCTAAAAAAACGACAAACATTTGTAATAATTTTTAGAGGGAAAAATTTACTTAAAAAATAATTAACAATAATATTTAAAAAATAAAATTGTCTAAAATACAATTTTTGAAAAATGCTGTAATAAAAAAAAAAAGAAATCAATTTGCAATTATTTTAAATCAAAAAAAAATATTCTAAAAAAAATTCAGAATAAAATCAAAAACAAATTTTTGAAAAAACTACTAAAAATTAACTACTCAATTTGTAATTAATTTAAATAAAAAAAAACTGTACAAAAATTATTTCCGAAAATTAAAAAACAAAATTTGCAATAATTTAAGGGATAAAATACGTTCTGAAAAATAATTCACAAGAAATCAAATTTTCAAGAAAGTTTTGTTCTAAAAAACCCACTTAAAAATTTTTTAGCCAAAAAATAAACAATAAAATTAGAGAAAAATTGTCCAAAAAAATTTTTAGAAACATTTAAAATAATTTTTAAAAAAATCTTTACAAAAATTCACAATTAATCATTATTTTTTCAAATTATCTTGGGTTGCCCTTATTTTTTGGTTCTTTCCCATTTTCAAATTAAAAAATTTCACAAACAATAAATAAATACGAGCTAGAATATATTGTAGATGTTAGTGCTGATGCATCATGTATGGGCTTATATATATAGTTGCGCAAGTATGCAACACATTTGCATAAAGAAATGTACATTGGGGAAAATGAGAAAAAAATTGCATCGAATTTAATAATAACCAAGCCAGTTTCTTTTTATTATTGTTATTATTCATATGAAGGATATTACATGTGTGCACACATTATCGTATATAAATATAACAGCGGTAATAAGATTGTCCCATCAGCAGCGACCAACGCACAGTCATACTTTTGCCAAAAAATTTAATTCTCACATAACATCTCCCTAACGTCTGTTTGTGTGTGCGATTGTGAATTACATAAAATCAAATCAGTACTTTTTGTTTTTGTTATTATTTTATTCTCTTAATTCAATTTCTCACTATTCCTATTGAAAATTTCCCCATCTTTTTTTTAAACAATAATTTTTATTTCTTTTCTTATGATTTAAATTCTGTTACACAAACTTGGAGGGGGGCAAGGGGAGGACTTATATTTAAACAAAATGAAAAACAAGAAGGAAAACGAATACTTTTTCTACTCTTTTAATTCAATTTGAACCAGAAATTTTCTGTAGTTAGAGAAATAAAGAAAAAAGGAACAAAATTAAAAAAAAACAACCACAATTTCCTCTTCTTCCTATTTGGTCCTTTCACTTACACACATCCATAAATGATAATCACTAACACGTCATTTTAAAAATACCTGTTTGTAAATTTTCTAATTTGAAACAAATTTTCTAATATTTTACAAACTTTTCAAATTTTATAATTTTCTTTAAGTAAATATGCACACATCATTTTATATATGGAAGGACATAAGTTCAAAAAATACCAATGGATGTGGTGGATGGATGCATTTGTAGTGCGCATAAAAAATTAATTCAATTGTTTTTGATCCCAACTTTTTTTTTCTCTTTTAATTATTTTATCGATTTTTTTTTTTACTTCTATTAATGAAATTGTTTAACAAACAGAAAATTATATATCAAAATAACCTTCAAAAAAAACTTTAACGAAAGTAAAATTCTATAAAAATTAAATTTGCAATAATAACAAAAACTATAAAAATAAGTGGTGCGCACAGGTAAAAGGAAGGTAGATGTGTTAACAAAAAAAAACAGGTAAAAACAAATGAATTCAATTAAAAAGAAAAAAACGAAAACCAAATTTCTCTGCACTTTTTATGAGCGGATATATATTTTTTCTGGAAAAGTTGAATCAAGTTTTTTGGGTCTATTTCCCTGCTCCCATTATTAGCTGTAAACAAGAACGAAATTCTCGGAGTGGAAATTTCCCATAAAATTGAAAATCGAAAGCGAAACAAAAAAAAAACGGAACAAGAACAAGAAACCAAAATGATTTGGTAATAATTTAATCTGAAATGGATTTTTTTTTCGTCGTTTGTTTTTTTTTTTTTTTACCATCAACCTATTAAGTAGTCTTTATTAAATATTATTTCAATTATTTCTAAACAAATATTATTAATTACATTTTCAATAATTATTTATATCTTATACGATTTGTTGTTATATTTTTATGACGATTTTTCTATATAAAAAGTGGCCGCGAGAGAGAGGACCGATATTATCGCACTCGAGAGAAAAACCTTTGCAACGTATCACTTCTCAATTCTTAACAAAAACTGAATACAAATATTCTCATCGCTTCCGTCTTGCCAAAACCCTTCTTCGGGACAAAACACAACCGTCGGTATTTAGAATAGTCTGTCGTTTATCGGAAGAAATTCGGTGTGTGTTCTCAGTCTCGCTCTCGCACACAAAATAGGTATACAGTTCCGACTGCCAATAAAGAAAACTGAAGCCATCTAAACTTTAAAACCTTCACTGTTCTAAGGGATTGCCCAAACAAATTCGACTTTTTATCGTCAAATGATATCTAAAAATTTCTAGTTCAACCACTGACGTACATATAAGTGTTTTGTTTTATGACAATCTCATTATTTAACTAATGAAATTATATTAAAAATAAATTAATTAATTACATATTATTTTTAATTATAATAAAAAAAATGAATAAAACATCATTTAGATAGAAAAAAATTTTATTACAATTGTATTTAAACGGTTTATTTGGACGATATTCTTAAATTTTCGACAGTATTTGCAGTTTGGCCATTGTCGTCACTCTTTGCCAATCGGAATAAATCGTTTCTGGTAACTCGTGATAAGCACACATGCGCATTTTGCCGGTTTTTTAAAATAGTGTGGCCGCATGTCAAATTGCAATGTCAAATTGCAAATTCTCTATGGCTATCCTTTTTACTCACATGGGTTTTCGATTTTGCAAGTCAGATGACAGTCATAATCGAAACATTTGGCAAATTCGAAATGATTCCTTTCAAATTTGTTTGTCTCTCTTTCACTACTTTGTTGAACTTTTCAACTTTTCTTCTCGATATGGCATTACTAATTATAGTAATATTCAAAAAGAAATATTAAAAATTTGTACAATTTTTATTAAATCTTTTCTATTTAAAAATATAATAAAGGATTTCTTTTTACAAAACAATTTATTTTTCTAAATTTCCCAATTGAAAAAAAATTTAATTTTTATGCTCAAACCTTTTTTGTATTTGAACGAAATATTGCATATTTATTTCTCTGTTGAATCATAAAGTAGAAATATGTGCAATAGATCACTATATTATGTATGCTAAAAGAATTATTTCAATAATTTTCGCCGAAAAATTATGTTTAAACTTTAATATTTTGATTTTCGAAAATCAAAAGTATTCTTTTTGCATTTATTCAAACAATTTCCCCCTCTAAGTAATAAATTTTATTAATTTCCACCAAAAAATTATATTAAAACTTTCAGTTTAAATTTTATTTTTCGATTTTCGAAATTTCAAAAATATTCCTTTTTGCGTTTATTCAAACAAGTTTCCGCTCTAAGTAAATAAATTTTGTTCGACTTTTTCTTACTGCTAAGAAAATTATTTTTGATTATGGCGATTTTCAAAGAACATTTAATTTTCTTTAATCATGTGTGAAAATTATAAAATTATTTTGGAGCTTTTAAATTCGAAATTTAACATTTGGAAAATTTCAATAAACAAATTTAAAAAGATTTTTTTATTTGCCAATTGAAAAATTTTAATTTTATGCTCAAAACTTTTTCGTATTTTAACGAAAAAATGCATTTTCTTTTTTGTCTATTTAAGAATAAAATGGAATTAGGTGCAATAAATCAATTTTTGTATGTTAGAATAATTATTTTATTAATTTCCACCAAAAAATTATATTTATAAAATTCAGTTTAAATTTTATTTTTCGATTTTCGAAATTTCAAAAATATTCCTTTTTGCATTTATTCAAACAAGTTTCCGCTCTAAGTAAATAAATTTTGTTCGACTTTTTCTTACTGCTAAGAAAATTATTTTTGATTATGGCGATTTTCGAAGAACATTTAATTTTCTTTAATCATGAGTGAAAATTATCAAATTTTTGTTGGAACTTTTAAATTCGAAATTTAACATTTGGCAAATTTCAATAAACAAGTTTAACAAGATTTTTCTATTTGCCAATTGAAAAATTTTAATTTTATGCTCAAAACTTTTTCGTATTTTAACGAAAAAATGCATTTTTTCTTTTGTTTATTTAAGAATAAAATGGAATTAGGTGCAATAAATCATTTTTTGTGAATGTTAAAAGAATTATTTTATTAATTTCCAACAAAAAATAATATTAAAACTTTCAGTTTAAAATTTATTTTTCGATTTTCGAAAACCATAAAATATTCCTTTTTGCATTTATTCAAACAAGTTCCCGGCTCCAAGTAAATAAATTTTGTTCGACTTTTTCTGTGTTAAGAAAATTATTTTTGATTTTTGAGATTTTTGAAGAACATTTAATTTTCTTTAATTATGTGTGAAAATTATTAAATTTTTTTTTTGGAATTTTAAATTCGAAATTTAGGATTTGAAAAATTTCATTAAACAAATTTACACAAAAAGACAATTTAATAAATAATAAAATTTCTTAACATTTAAATAGACTTTTTTCGATGTTTCTGCTTTGATTTTAAAATGTTTGCATTACAATTTTTAGAAGAATAAATCAGATCTGAATTGCTGTTCAACAACTTTTATTCTAGTAATAATTTTTCCTATTTCTAAAGAAAAAAACAACAATTTCCCGCCACAAAAGCGAATAAAAAATAATTATGGTAAGAATTTTCAATATAAAAAATGAAAATTCCTTTTTCTTGCACAAATAAAAACTACACAAAAACAACAGTTTTTTTTTCATAATAATTTTGGCGTATATTTTTATCAAATTTGTTTTAATAATAAACTGACCCCCCCCCCCCCCCTCCTCTCCGGATAATAATATTTATAATTTTAAATTCAAAAGTAAAAACGGGGAAAAAAATGAGTATAATATTAGTAATTGTTCAATTAAATACAACATCTTAATTGGATATGGAGTGTTAAGTGTCCGTTCTAATAATTGCTGTTTAGTTGGAAGGTTGGAATGGTGGTACCCATCCACCGAATGTTTTTTCCAATTCTCTGGCAACAGCAATACAATGACTGTCACGATTTCGTGTTGCCACAACTTGAATACCTAAAGGAATACCATTTGAATTTAGGCCCATTGGTATCTATAAATGAAAGAATAGAGAAAAATGTGATAAAATTAGAAAAGAAAAAAAAAATCCATTCCACATACCTGAGTTGCTGGTACTTGAAGAACATTAAAAATACTGAAATAGCTAGTATCGTACATTTTAAAATAGGGGAAATAATGGAACGGAGCAGCATGCGGTGAACTGTGGTATAATAGGATACCGTCGTCGCCTAGCAATTCGGTAAGTTCCTCATCACATTTCCGTGTGAGTTCACGCATTTTCTTCGCATCTTCTTTTGGCAACATTCCATCGATCAGTCCATAAATTGAGGCCATTGTAAAATCACTTTTGCCAGCTAATTTTTTCGCCAATTCAACGAAAAGATTTGGTCGAACACCATTACCTAAAGTTATTAGATAATCGGACGGTTCCTGTGACATCCAATAACGCCACATACGCAATGATTGTTCAATTCCATGTAAACTGACTAGTTCTACTTTTTGGCCAGTTAATTCGGAAATATGCTCAACAGCTCTAACGGAAGAAAATATTAATTTGCATGAGATTTTTTTATCTTAATTTTGCACATTTTTTTTATACTTGGTAAGTGTTGATTGTAATTCGCCCGAAACTGGACTAGTTCTTAAATCGTTGTTTTGTTTTATATAATAATATTTTAGACGTTTAACATCGACAGTTGCATCCAATTTTAATTTGGCACTATTTGTCGGTCCAACGAGTACCTTGTTGGTAGAACATAAGGGAACTTTTGTTAAATGTGAAATTTTTTTTTACAAGAAACTAAAGAAATTCACTTTAAACAATGGTAATAAATCGATGGCATGTCGTGCAATCGGTCCAGCACAGACCATTGTTGAAGTCTCTTTTCCCGTACGCAAAGTACAACCTCTCGTATTGACTAAGCCAACGGTTGGTTTATGTCCAAAAACTCCACAACAAAATGCCGGAATACGAATCGATCCTCCAATATCAGTTCCTAATTCATATATAGAGAATCAGATTGGTAATTAGAATTGAAATTTTTAAAAGAATCTGAACATACCAATTCCGAAAGCATTTCCACATGATGCGACCAATGCTGCTTCTCCTCCGGACGAGCCACCTACTGTCCTTCGAGTATCGTACGGATTATTTGTCTGACCGATGATGAAATTTCTCGACTCACACCACATATTAACTTCCGGAATATTACTGGTCGCTATAATAACAGCGCCGGCCTCTTTCATTAAACGTACACACTCAGCATCCTCTTTCGATTTGATATTCTTCCTCGATTTTAACCCTAACGTATGAAGTTTATCTTTAACAGATGTTGAATCTTTCGTTGAGAAAGGTAGGCCTAAGAATAATTTTTCTGAAAATTCATCTTCGGAGATTTGCCCTTTAGCGATACGCTCATCAATTGCCTTTGCCTCGTCCAAAGCCTCCATAAATGGACCATCAACAACAGCATTCAGAATCGGATTGATTTGATTAATCCTGTCGATGTACGCCTTAACAAGATCGTACGATTTAAGTTTCTTCTGTCGGATCATTTCAGCCAGTTCAGTGGCACTTTTCATTATGTATTCTTCATCTTTAACTATTGGCGGACAAATTGTCTTTTCTCCCCAATATTTCTCCAAACAAATCTCGACTATTTTATCAAAGATCAAATGGAAAAGAAAAACGACTTGTTTAAATATATTCCAAAATATTCCTATTGCTTTTTTATTCCTAATTCGTCTTCGTTCTCTCTGTGAACATTTACAAAAAAAAAAAAAAGAAACGATCAAAGGTCATCCGAACAAAAAAAAATGATATCTTTCGAAAAATATAAAAATTATTTTCTTTCATGGATGAATAATAATTAAAAGTTTTCTACCTTCCGGCTTTCACGTTCTTCTGAGCTTCCCCCATCACCTCCACGCCTGGAACTATGATGTTTACTCATAATTTCGGTGATTTTTCTATTAATAATTTTCAGATGTTCTCTTTCTTCGAATAGTAATTATCATTTATCTTTTATTTGCACAATTTCGCAAACTTATCAGAATTAAGTGCGATGTCACCCAACCAGTGACATTTGCTGAGATTATATTTTTTTCTCTGTCTTACATAAAAACAAGAATAACCTGTTAAACACAAGTGAAGTAGGCCGCAATTGTGATTATCTGCACTGTTTATGATAATGACAGGTGCTGCGCATGCATAGTCAAGTGTGGACGTGGTGCGTTTATACTATACCAATTGTTCGCCAACAGAAAACCACTCACACAGTTTGCACGAGTACGACTGCCAACAAAATCAAATTGAATTTGATCGTTAAAAAAAAAAAAACACATCAATTTTAATATTATTTAAAAATACAATAAAATTTTCTGTTTTTTTCCAATATTTATTTCCCCATAGTACAAAAGGATACATTCAAATAGTACGTTGCCTTTATTCCAACGCAAACGATTTTCTTTGCAGCTCAGTTGTTAATCCCGAGTTTTAAATGGTGGAACCCAGCCATGGAATCTATTTTCGATCTCTTCAGCAACAGCAAAACAATGTCGATCTCGATATCTTGTAGCGACCACTTGTAATCCCAAAGGCAATCCGGACGCATTCAAACCAAGTGGAACCTAAAAACAAATAAACAAAATTATTTTTTTAATAGAGAATTTCAAATGAAAAAAAAAAGGAGTTAGAAGAAATATTTCTATTTAAGCTCTCATACCTGTGTAGCTGGTACTTTGAGTACATTGAAAATGTTAAAATACGAAAACGAAAACAATTTCACAAGCCCAAAATAATGGAATTGTGGTGGTTTTGGTGCGCTTGGATATAAAAGTACACCATCATTACCCAAAATTCTATTCAATTCCTCTTCGCATTCTTGGGTCATATTTTCAATATCTTTACCATCACCAAATGATAATTTCGAAGTAATCAATCCATAAATAGCAGCCAATGTGAAATCACTTTTTCCGATTAGTTTTTTACAAATTTCAATAAAAAGATTTGGTGGTGTGCCATTGCCTAAAATATTTGGTAAATCATCGGGTTCTTTCGATATCCAATATAGCCACATTTTGAACGCTTTATCCAGATGGGGTAATTTTATCTCCTCAATAGAATTGCCAGTTATTTCCGAAAAATGATTTCGAACACTAAAATTGAAAAGTTTTTCTTATTTTATCAAAACAATTAATTAATTATAAGCCTTACTTGTACATAGCCGATTGTAAATCTTCACATACTGGACTTGTTGTTAAATTGTCCACTTGTGATATGAAATAATATTTTAATCTTTTAATATTAACTTTTTCGTCAAGTTTCAATTTAGCATAATCGGATTTATTTGCAAGAATCTGCAAAATCAAAAAAACAAAAAAACAACATTATTAAAAGTCCATTTTTAAATTTCGGTAAAAAAAAAGAACTACAATTCAATACCTTCATTACTAAAGATAAATCTTGGGCATATCTTGATATTGGGCCAACAACTTCCATCGTATCTGGATCGGTTCCGGTACGGAAATTGCATCCTCGAACATTAACAGTACCCGCAGTTGGCTTATGACCAAATAGACCGCACGAAAATGCCGGAATTCGTATTGATCCGCCAATATCTGAACCTGAAGAATAAGAAAACAAAAAAAATAATAAAACCCAATAATTTTCAGTATTTCCTTTTTGTTTTTTTTTGTAATATTTACGCAAACTTAGCGAAAAAAAAAAAAATACCGAAAAATATCGAAACCACTTTGGGAAAATATTTTTTAATTAAACTAAATACCAGCATTCGATAAATTAATTATAATCTTTTAAGAGGTAACGAAATTTTCATAATATAAAAATAAGGAGTTTATTAACGAAGGGGGTAGGAGGGGAGGAGGGGAGGTAAAAGAAATAATTTTTATTATCAAAAAAAAAAAAGATTATATAATCGAAAAATTCGTCATTTTTCGTGATATCAAAAACAACTATACACTCTGGACTTGTTAGAATTGAGTTTATTCAATTCTTTTTTTTTCAGCTTTCGTTTTTTATATCAAAATCGAAAACAAATTTCCAAATATCTACAATATAAATTTTTTTCCCCCTGATAAGACGCGCAAAACTTAATATAATCAGTAATAAAGTGTAAAGAAAAAAGAAAGAAAGAAAAAAAAAGAGCCATTTTTTTTTCTTGCCTCCAAAAATTATTTGAATTTTTCGAAAATATTTTCAATAAAATGTAAAAAAAAAAATGAAGGTTTTGTCATTCATACCGATTCCAATTGGTGATCCGCAGGCTGATATTAGACTACCTTCACCGCCTGATGATCCGCCGGCAGTTCTTCGGGTGTCGTAGGGATTATTGGTTTGACCAAATAGGGAATTTCGAGTTTCGGCCCACATGCTAGCTTCTGGGACATTTGTTGTTGCTATAATTATAGCACCGGCCGCTCTCATCAGTCGTACACATTCCGAATCTTCGTCGGATTTGCAATTTTTACGTGATATCAAACCCAAAGTGTATAGTTTATCACGGACTGCATTGGCTTCTTTCGTTGTGAATGGCACACCCAAAAGTGGTTTCTCCGAGAATTCCTGTTCAGAAACATATCCCTTAGCAATACGATCGTCCAATTCGGCCGCTTGTTCGAGAGCCTCCTTAAATGGTCCATCGACGACCGCATTCAAGATCGGATTCACCTCTTTGATACGATCGAAATATGCCTGAACGATCGTTAAAGATGTTAAACGTTTCGTACGAATCAATTCGGCCAATTCGGTAGCACTTTTTTTAATAAAATCTGATTTGCCATCGATCGGTGGACATGTTCTTTTCGGACCCAAAAACCATCCCAAAATCAATGATAAAATACTATCGAGAATTAAATGGCCAAATATGATTAATGTAATCAATAAATTCCGAAGTTTTCCGCACATGATTTTTTTTCCGCACACAAATCAAAGAAATTTAGAATTTTTTTTTAATTTTTCTTATTAAAAACAATATGTAATAATAATTATTAAATTATCGAAAAAATAACGCAAATTAACATAGAACCGGCAAAATGTTGAATAAAAAAAAAAACCAATTAATTCACACCAATTCACACTGCAGCAACAAATGGCAACGATGCCTCCTACCTCTTACAGTGGGAAAGATCGTACAAGTGTGGTCAGTGGGGCACATTTGGAATAGGTTTTATAGTGAACGATTGAACGTAACGCACACAGTCTCCTCTTATCAGCAAGAGCGCATATATAACAGTAATATAGGACAATTAAGAGAGGGAGAGAACGGGATAAAAGTATTGAATGCGTTTTATTTAATTGCACAATAAAAGCCCGATCAAAAATTTAGAGTCAATACCGATAAGAACTGGCCGCTAAAGGAAAGAAATTTTCTTATTGCCCCGAAAAAAAACATCTCAATTTTTTCGCAATATTTCTTAATTGATCGTTATTATTTGGTACTGCAAGAATAATATTACCCATGTTCCCTTAGGGAATGAATAAGAAATTAAAATGTTTCTCTTTCGAGAGTACAAGAAGAAAAGTTGCGATAATAAAAAAAAAATACTGTCGATTATGAACTGCTAGAAAACGAGTTGCACTGGAAAAAATCCCAATAAAAGATCAATTTTTTTGGAATAATATTACCCACGTTTCCTTAGGGAATAAGAAATTAAAACGTTTCTCTTTCGAGACTACAAAAAAAATAATTGCGATAATAAAAAAAAATTGCTGTAGGTTATGGACTGCTAGAAAACAAGTTGCACTGGAAAAAATCCCAATAAAAGATCAATTTTTTTGGAATAATATTACCCACGTTTCCTTAGCGAATAAGAAATTAAAACGTGTCTCTTTCTAGAGTTCACAAAGAAAAATTTTGCTATAATAAAAAAAAATACTGTAGGTTATGGACTGCTAGAAAACGAGTTCCGCTGGAAAAAATCCCAATATAAGATCAATTTTTTTGGAATAATATTACCCACGTTTCCTTAGGAAATAAGAAATTAAACTGTTTCTCTTTCGGGACTACAAGAAGAGAAATTGCGATAATGAAAAAAAAACTGTCGATTATGATCTGCTAGAAAACGAGTTGGAATAATATTACCCACGATTCCTTAGAGAATAAGAAATTAAAACGTTTCTCTTTCGAGACTACAAGAAGAGAAATTGCGATAATGAAAAAAATACTGTAGCATGAACTGCTAGAAAACAAGTTCCGCTGGAAAAAATCCCAATAAAAGATCATTTTTTTTGGAATAATATTACCCACGTTTCCTTAGGAAATAAGAAATTAAACCGTTTCTCCTTCTAGACTATAAGAATAAAAAATGCGATAATTAAAAAAAATACTGTCGATTATGAACTGCTAGAAAACGAGTTGCACTGGAAAAAGTCCCAATAAAAGAACAATTTTTTTGGAATAATATTACCCACGTTTCCTTAGGGAATAAGAAATTAAACCGTTTCTCTTTCTAGACTATAAGAATAAAAACTGCGATAATAAAAAAAAAATACTGTCGATTATGAACTGCTAGAAAACGAGTTGCACTGGAAAAAATCCCAATAAAAGATCAATTTTTTTGGAATAATATTACCCGCGTTTCCTTAGGAAATAAGAAATTAAACTGTTTCTCTTTCGAGACTACAAGAAGAGAAATTGCGATAATGAAAAAAATACTGTAGATTATGAACTGCTAGAAAACGAGTTGCACTGGAAAAAATTCCAATAAAAGATCAATTTTTTCGGAATAATATTACCCACGTTTCCTTAGGGAATAAGAAATTAAACCGTTTCTCTTTCTAGACTATAAGAATAAAAACTGCGATAATAAAAAAAAAATATTGTCGATTATGAACTGCTAGAAAACAAGTTCCGCTGGAAAAAATCCCAATAAAAGATCATTTTTTTTGGAATAATATTACCCGCGTTTCCTTAGGAAATAAGAAATTAAACTGTTTCTCTTTCGAGACTACAAGAAGAGAAATTGCGATAATGAAAAAAATACTGTAGATCATGGACTGCTAGAAAACGAGTTCCGCTGGAAAAATCCCAATAAAAGATCATTTTTTTTGGAATAATATTACCCACATTTCCTTAGGGAATAAGAAATTAAAACGTTTCTCTTTCGAGAGTACAAGATGAAAAATTGTGATAATAAAAAAAAATTACTGAAGGTTATGAACTGCTAGAAAAGGAGTTGCCCCGAAAAACAAGTTCCAATAAACGGTCAATTTTTTCGGAATATTTTTTAATTGGTCGCCATCATTTGATACTGCAACCTTAGAGATTATAGAAGAGCCTATCATACAAAAATTGAGGCCGAATTTTGTTAGCAATACATTCCGTGAGAAAGCATATGCAAAATAACAGAAGCGGCTTAAATCAGTAGGGGCCAATTTTAAACTTCGGTTTTGCGATTGAAGCGATTCGTTTAATACCATTTCGATATGTGATGCCATTTATTAGTAAATATAAATTTTAATGTTAAAATAATCATTTGGAGATATTGAAAACTTCATCAAACTGTTTGATATAAATTCTCCTTCTTTCTAAAGCTAAAAGACAGTCTTCGCAATCGAAAGACTTACCTAGCTTAAAAACTATAAAGCCTGATATGTATTCGACCACTTTGTTTTACTATATTCATTAAGTGCAGATTGATTAAATAAATAATAATGGTCACTTAAATTATTTATTTTAATCCATCTGCACTTAATTTTCTTATTAATTAAGTGCAGATGGATTAAAATAAATAATTTTTATTATTAATTGCAAAAGCATAATTTAAAATTTTTAAATTATGCTTTTGCAATTCAATAAATTTCTATTACGAAAACAAGAAATTTTGGGTGAGTGTCATGTCTACATAAAAAAATCTACACAAATTTATGCAAGCGTTACGATTTCTCGCCGTTTCTGCAATAATTAAGCCACGTTTCTTTAGGGAATGAATAAGAAATTAAAACTTTTCTCTTTCAAGAGTACAAGAAGAAATATTGCGATAATAAAAAAAAATTGACTATAGGTTATGGGACTGCAAGGAAACAAGTTGCACTGGAAAAAATCAAGTTTTCGTTGCAAGAAATTCGTTCAAATTTTATTAAAAATAATAAAAAATTCTCTAAAAGACAATATTTTTAAGGTGTGAAGAGGCGACGTGCATTTTATAGACTGCAAGAACATAAATCTACAATAAAATACTTTAATTTTTAGCAGAAAACTGATATTTTATTTTAAAATGTAAAATTTCCTCCGTCAGAATGGAATTATTATAGACATTTTAATTGTAGTAGGAGAACGGGACCACCCTCTATAAATTGTGCGGTTCACACATCAAACCACACACCCCCACACCCCGTAAAATTTGAAAAACAAAGAAACCAGTTTACAAAAAACTATAAAATTCCTTGGAAAAATAAACAATTTTCTATATGGCAGTACTATAGATAAATTTCAATATTTTCTAATAAAAACCTAAATTTTATCAAAGATATTATTTCAGCAAATCAATAATAAATACAAAAAAAACAACACAAAAATATAGTTATTTTACTTGGCTAAAAAATAACTAAATAAAATTATGATAATAAGAATTTTCAAATTTTATTCATTACGCCGGTCAATAACAGCTGATCGAATATGAAATAGTATTAAAGATGGCGTTAGCTATATTTTATTTTAGGATTATTTCATTTGATTTTGTTTACTTTTATCGTATTTCTTAAAACAATTTATTATGAATTTTCAAAATGTAGTAATTATTACCTTATTTCCATGCTACATTCCAACAGATGGCACTAGGTGTTAGTATTGTTTTTGGACAACAATTACATTTGACATTTGCTGTTTAATATACAAATGTCAAGTTTTGACATTGCTCTTTGTGTTATGAACGTTTTTGAGTATTTGGCAATGGTTTGATTGCGGTTATTTATAAAAAATATTGCATACTTTTTGACTTAAAAATAAAAACAGAAAATTTTTACTAGTGGAAGTTGCTCAAATCAAATTCAGTAAAAAAAACCCTATAAAGGTATTGGTATCTTTTGCGGTACATTTTCAAGGTAGATTTTACAATTTTGTAAAAATTAATATATTTACAAATAATTATAATTTAAAAAAAAAATACATTTTAACAGGTGCACCAAAAACCCCTCCCGTTAAAAACAAAAACGCCTAATTAAAAATGGTTCTTCGATTTTTTTTGCGTTATATTGCAAACAATCAAAAATTATTAGAACAATTATCCGAAAGTTATCCTATGCGAAGACTGGCACAATTTGTTGTGGCGATGTTGTACAGAACCAAAAATATTGCCGAACGACATAATTTAAGTTGGAAAGAAATGAACGCTGAGGATTTCAGGTAACAAAAAATCATCAAAAAGAAAATAGCATTAATTTCGGGACATTTTTTTTATTACATGATTACAGGATTCTCATGCAGACTATGTTTAGTAATACAAGAAAAAGTATCGAAGCGGCTAAAAATGAATTGAAAAAAAAGAAATAGTACCCAGCGAAAAAGGTTTTTCTTTTTAATTTTCAATATTAAATAGGAAAAAAATGTATTATATAAAAAAATAGTAGATTTAGTTAAATTTTAGTTAATAAAATGAAAGATGATGAAAATTAAATGAAGAAAAACACAATTTCACCACTTTGGTTAAGACTGAAATAAATGATGAATTTTTGTAATGTTATTCAGATTTTTCTTGTTTTTTTTGGTAATAATTAATTTTAATATGCAATTTATTTCGATATATTCCCATTGGTTTTGTTATTAGCCATAATGAAGGTATTGCTCTATCTTATTCGGTTGGAATAACAAAAAAAATGTATTCTTTAAGAAGAAAGGATTCACTTCAGGGAAATCAGCAACAGATCAGATCAGATCTCTCTGCGTCAGTGGATGGAAAAAGTCCTTTTAAAAATCTTGGGTTGCACAGAAAAATCTTGGGCAACAAATAAAAATCTTGGTCTGCACAAAAAGATTTTGGGATGTACATAAAAATGTTGGGCTGCACAGAAAAATCTTGGAATGCACAGAAAATTCTTGGGCAGCACAGAAAAATCTTGGGGTGCTCATAAAATTTTTGGGTTGTACAGAAAAATCTTGGGATGCACATAAAAATCTTGGGATGCACATAAAAATCTTGGGGTGCTCATAAAATTTTTGGGTTGTACAGAAAAATCTTGGGATGCACATAAAAATCTTGGGATGCACAGAAAATTCTTGGGCTGCAAAAGAAAAATATTGGGATGCACAGAGAAATCTTGAGATGCACGTAAAATTCTTGAGATGCGCATAAAAATCTTGGGTTGCACAGAAAAATCTTGGCCAACAAATAAAAATCTTGGGCTGCAGAAAAAGATTTTGGGATGCACATAAAAATGTTGGGCTGCACAGAAAAATCTTGGAATGCACAGAAAATTCTTGGGCTGCACAGAAAAATCTTGGGTTGCACAGAAAAATCTTGGGCAACAAATAAAAATCTTGGTCTGCACAAAAAGATTTTGGGATGCACATAAAAATGTTGGGCTGCACAGAAAAATCTTGGAATGCACAGAAAAATCTTGGGCAGCACAGAAAAATCTTGGGGTGCTCATAAAATTTTCGGGTTGTACAGAAAAATCTTGGGATGCACATAAAAATCTTGGGATGCACATAAAAATCTTGGGGTGCTCATAAAATTTTCGGATTGCACAGAAAAATCTTGGGATGGACAGAAAATCTTGGGCAGCACAGAACAATCTTGGGGTGCTCATAAAATTTTCGGGTTGCACAGAAAAATCTTGGAATGCACAGAAAAATCTTGGGCAGCACAGAAAAATCTGGGGGTGCTCATAAAATTTTCGGGTTGCACAGAAAAATCTTGGGATGCACATAAAAATGTTGGACATAAAAATCTTGGGCTGCACATAAAAATCTTGGGATTCAAAGAATAACTTGGAATGCATAGAAAAATTTTGGGGTGCACACAAAATTTTCGGGTTGCACAGAAAAATCTTGGGATGGACAGAAAATCTTGGGCAGCACAGAAAAATCTTGGGGTGGTCATAAAATTTTCGGGTTGCACAGAAAAATCTTGGAATGCACAGAAAATTCTTGGGCTGCAAAAGAAAAATATTGGGGTGCACAAAAAAATCTTGAGCAACAAATAAAAATCTTCGGCTGCACAAAAAGATTTTGGGGTGCACATAAAAGTTTTGGGCAGCACAGAAAAATCTTGGGGTGCTCATAAATTTTTCGGGTTCCACAGAAAAATCTTGGGATGTACAGAAAAATCTTGGACAGCGCAGAAAAATCTTGGGGATGCACGTAAAGTTCTTGAGATGCGCATAAAAATCTTGGGTTGCACAGACAAATCTTGGGCAGCACAGAACATTTTTGGGTGGACATAAAAATCTTGGGCTGCTCATAAAATTCTTGGGATGCACATAAAAATCTTCGGATGGACAGAAAAATTTTGGGCAGCACAGAAAAATGTTGGGGTGCACATAAAATTTTCGGGTTGCACATAGAAATCTTGGGCTGTACAGAAAAATATTGGGATGCACAGAAAAGTCTTGGGATGCGCATAAAAATCTTAGGATGCACAGAAAAATCATTTTTGTGTGTTGAACAATTTTTATTTTTTCCCAATTATATTCGGATTTTTCATTTAAGATATAGTCCCTTAAAATTATATTGTCTTCTCTTTAAAATCAGTTAACATATTTTGAATAGCTTTAATTAGACCATGCATCGCCTAAGATAAACTATTTCTAATTATTTAATAAGTTTTCTCAAAATTAAAAAAATTACGAAAAATTTTTCATTTTCCCTATCAAAAAAATTACGAAAATAATAAAAATTTCTGAAAAACTTACTTGAAAAATAAAAAAAATGCTAATTTGCTTTTCTCGGAACATAACTTCAAATCAACCCCCATTTTTATAGCAGTTGAAAGATGGCCATTGTTGTTTGTGATTAAATTTTTATTTTTTTCCCAATACTTTTAGGATATTTTATTCAAGATGTAGTCCCTTAAATAATATGTTGTCTTCTATTTAAAATCAGTTATCATATTTTGAACAGCTTGAATTGCATCGCCTAAGATGAACAGTTTGAATTGTATCACCTGACCATGCAACGCCTGAGATAAACTTTTCCAAATTATTTAATGAGTTTTTTCTAAAAATTAAGTCCTTTTCCCTATCAAAAAAATTACGAAAATAATAAAAATTACTAAAACTCTTACTAGAAATATAAAAAAAAATGCAAATTTGCTTTTCTCGGAAAATAACTTTTAATCAGCCGCCATTTTTATAGCAGTTGAAAGGCGGCCATTTTTGTTTGTGATTAATTTTTCATTTTGTTTTTATTTTTGTTTTCGTTTTAATATTTATATATATTTTAAAATAAAAATAATAAAAATCTTTTTTTTTTGTAATATTCTTCCAGTTGAATTACTGGTAATTAAAAACCAGAATAAATTATATTTAAGAGAAATATTTAGAAAAAAAATAAGAATTTCAATAGAAAATAAAAATTGTTTTCAAATTTTATACAGAAAATCAATTTTTTAAAGGTTTTGTTTTTAGTTTTTACTTTCTTCTTATTAAAAAACAGACAACAAACAACGTCATTTTTACTGCAAATACGAGTATTATAGTATCCTGTTAACCCAACCACCCCCCCCCCCCCCCCCCTCCCTCTAATATCTTTACTTATAAGTAGACTATCAAAAGGCATTTCTAGTCATCCTTATTTTATTGTCCAATAAATGTTTAACTAAAATCTCTCTAGACAATAAATTAATGGCTTTACCTATTAAATGACAGCAGCAATAAAACTTTTATATGGCACACCTACTAACTGCCAAATAGACCGCAAAAAACAGAAATAAAATATCGGTCATTACTAACTCTTTAGAATATTATCTCACTTATTACTTGTTAGATAATTACTAATTTAACACCGTCTAAATACGATTAAAAGGATAGTCGAACTAATAGAATTCATTAAAACGAGAACTGAGCATTATTGACTGCCCGAATACTATCATAAAACCGTTAATAAGCTAATCAAAGGACCAACAATTTAATAGTTTTATTCATTGGAAAAGTTTCTAATCAAATTCGTTAGCATATTGTTAATAGAAGAAAATAATACTTTGAAGTTCAATTAATTGGAAATTGAAATATTTTACAAACGTTGCCGTCTGGTACATCCTTCGACTTATTAGTTGGCTTTCGGCGTCGTGTTGATTCATCGCATGGAGTATTTTTTGAAATGGGGTAGAATCTTGTGAATTTTAATAAATTCAAAAATGATCTGCTTGTTAAAATTAGGGCTGTAAAACTATATACACCATGTGATAAACTTTAAGCACTTTTTATGATGGAGTCCTTCCCGCTTTTAGGTTTCTTATAATGGTTGGGGTCCACAGCAACGGAAAAAAAATTCCCTCCCATCATTCCGTATTGATGAGGTGGTACTCCTTACTGACGATGGTATAACTGGATTTTATTCTCGAAAACATTGTTGCCATCAGTTACCGACTTGTTGTGTCCAAGGTTTTTTTTACGTCATCCAATTTAATCGAAGTATTGTCAGAGTTGAATTTTATTCACAGTTTTCTTCAATAGCAACAAATTTTTTGTTATCCTGTTTGGATGCTGTAGTAAATTTGTTGAATTCGATACTTAAGAGTGCATATTGTTTTGTTGTTAAAATACTTAAGAGTGCATATTGTTAAGTTGACGAACGAAAAAGGAATATATGAAAATATTATTGGAGTACTCTTTAAGATATTTAATACTGCATTTTAAAGTGCAATTTTGCAGAAGAAAATGGACTGAACAGTTGAGACTAGACCATAAAAAAAAGGGAACATAGTAAAACTGTGAATTGTTTACAGTGTTTCCGGGTTGTAATCGTAAAATTTTCATTATAAAACTACTCCGAAGCCCATATACCATTACTTTCCACTTTTTTTCTTCTTTTTTTTTATGAACATGATAATAGGCTATTAAGTTTTATGATCAATAATAATGTTGATAGGATTTATAGTTGCTACTTTTGAAAATTTGTGTGTAGAAGTAGAAAATGCCGTTGTTAAAATTGGTCGATTATGTATAAGGCAAAGAATAGGCATCAGTTACCGAGAGATAGTATCGCATAATTTTTTTATGTCAGAGCAAAGTCAACTTACTTTTTGCCAACTGTATTTTTTTATATAACTTCGCATAAAATCATAGATATGAATTTGATAAATTACCCTAAAAATATTCTATAGCAGCAAACACGAGAAGATAGAAAATTTATGTTCTTTATGTTGTGTTTTTTTCTTGTAATAGAATATTTTGTTCACTTCATTCCAAGTGGAGATGACTGAGTTTTGAAGGTCAAGTTGGCTATGAATCTTCAGGTTATTCCTAAATATATTTTTTGTAATAAAAAAATCTGATCATCGCAGTTGTTATTAAGTAATTTTTAGGTCAATAGCAATCTAGTCCATGTTGTCTGGTATAATTAAACTTTCAAGGTCGGTGTTGCTATCGACTAAATTTTATGGCATTTTTTTTAGGTCAGGAAAATTTTGTGTCCAAAAATCTTATTCTTGTTGTCTGGAACAGTTCAAAGATTGATACTAATTATATATTATGTCAAAAAAAAAATGATTCTGACCAATTTTGTCATAGTTCAATTTCGTAGGTCAATTTTGCTATTGAATAAATTTTACAATTAGTCAAAGGTTAATTTTGAATGTCGAAATTGTGATCGAATAAATTGTAGGTTATACTTAAATTTTGAAGGTAAATAATGCAGGTGACCTAATTTTAGGTCAAAAATAAATTACGTCATCGCTATCTGGCATAGGCAAATTTTCGATTAGTGCATTTTTGTAGGTTATTGTTACTATCCAAAAAAATTTTAAGTCACTAAAAGATCGCATCCTTGCCATCTGCCAAAGTCTAATTTTTAAGGTCTAAGTTTCTGTTAATTGAATTTTAGGTCAAAGAGAATCTCGTGCGTTTTGTCTGGTATAGTTTAATTTTGAAGGTAAAATATTGAAAGGTGACCTAATTTTTGGTCAACAATAAATTACGTCATTGTAATTTGGCATAGTCCAATTTGCGACTAGGGTATTTTTACAGGTCAATGTTACTATCCAAAGACTTTTTAGGTCACTAAAAGATCGCATCCTTGCCATCTGCCATACTCCAAATTTGATGGTCTAGGTTGCAGTTGATAAATTTAAGGTCGAAGGGAATCTCATACTTTCTGTCTGGAATAGTGCAATTTCGAAGGTAAAAAATTGCAGGTCACCTAAATTTTGATTACAATAAGTTACGGCATTGTCATCTGCC
Source organism: Atherix ibis (assembly GCA_958298945.1). Classification (NCBI taxonomy): domain Eukaryota; kingdom Metazoa; phylum Arthropoda; class Insecta; order Diptera; family Athericidae; genus Atherix; species Atherix ibis. Next base: position 82,935,952 of record OY282609.1, read on the forward strand.
ATAGTCCAATTTTGAAGATCTAGGTTGCAGTTAAATATATTTTAGGTCAAAAAGAATCTCATAATTTCTGTTTGGAATAGTTCAATTTTAAAGGAAAAAATTGCAGGTGACCTCATTTTAGGTCAACAGTAAATTACGTCATCGCCAGCTGCCATAGTCCAATATTTGACTAGGTCATTTTTGTAAGTCAATGTTACTATCCAAAAAGAATTTTAAGTCAAATAAAAATGTCTAGTCTGGGTTTGGAGGCCTAGGTTTCTATTAAAAATATTTCAGTTTAATAAAAATTCGTTTCCTCGCTGCTAGGCATATATTTAATTTTAAGATAGGAATTGTGACCCAAAAAAAAATTTTAGGTCAGTCAGAAACCTGATCAACGCTACCAGGCATAGTTAAATTTTAAAAGTTCAGCTTGCTAACTTATCAGATTTGGGTCACGAAAGTCACATCGCAATCATGTGACTAAGTTTATTTTTGGACTTGTTGAATTTTGTAGGTCAATCTTACTACCCAAAAAATTTTAGGTCAAAAAAATCTCGCCCTAGTCATTTGTTATAATTAAATTTTCGAGGTCCAGTTGGCTATCGAATAAAATTTATGACTGCCTGGCAATATGTAAATTTTGAAGGTTAACATTTTTGCGAAACAAATTTTAGGTCAATTAAAAATTTTTGTCATCGGCATCTGGTATAGCACTCAATTCCTAAAAGAAATTGTACTATCAAATAAATTTGACTAAAATGACTACTCGAAAAATTAATAAAATCGAATTTTTTCTAGGCCTAATTTTGAGATGTGATTTCTTTAAATTTTTATTTCTCCTACACTTAAAGTACTACGTATTCTCGAATAAAACATCCTTTTTTTGATTGGACTATAGAAATTTGTTAAATTCGAATTCTCTTCCAAAAGACTTTTCAGGATAGATTTTTTGTCAAAATCTACAGAGATGAGTCGTAACTGACAGTAATCAATTTATAAGTAAATGTTCTCATTACAATTTAGCCCAGAAATGTAGGAGCTATTCGCGTTCAGAACTGAAATGCTCTCGTAAAACTAACTTCTACTCAAAGCTATGGGCATATTCTGCCATAAATAAATAATAAAACAACAAACATACAAGGGAATGAGATAGGAGAATTTAAATAATGTTTCTATCAGCCTAAATTTTCAACTTAAAAAAGGAAATGTTTTTTTTTGTTTTACGAGAAAGTAAAATTGGCAAGCCATTTCCTAAAATGGTCACAGTGCTTGTACTTCGTTTGTTGTGATTTATTTTATGTACTCGATACTCATTATTTTGTTGATCGATTGCAATTCAAAACAAAACATCGGAAAGATGTAAAATATTTGATGATGTTAATAATCGTAAAATGTAAAACTGACAAAAAAAACAATTTTTATAACAAAAAAAAAACCTACAAAAAAAATTTCGAAATAAAAACCGAATGAAAACAGTTTTGTCCCAATCGATGAACAATCGAATCATTGAGTACCTACCCCCTTTATTAGGGGGTAGATTTTCTTTTTAAATTTTAATAAGAAATCAAATTTCATGTTAAAATTGTATCCCAGTTCGGGTAGCAAGACAAGAAGAATATGACAAAAATATTTATAAATAATTGGAAAGATGAGACACATTTTTGATTAACTTCTATTCTGATAGCTTCAATGAGCTTTTTTGTAGAGCATGAATTTTTTACAACTTAAATTTGGAAATATTTGCAGTTGGAAAATTAGACTATCTCAAAACTATATCAAAATCAAATCAAAATATTTGAATATCTGATTGGGAAAAGTTTTCTTCTTTTAAATTTATTCGGATTATGATGATTGAGAAAATACAATTTTTTTCCATTTAGAATAATAATCTACGAAAATTCCTTACAAAAATATGACATAGATTTTTATTTTAGGTCCATCCACTTAGACCTACACATTCGAAGTATTTCCATTTAAGGACCTGACTTTTTGTAGGTCCACTTCGGCATGCAAATTTGAAGTAAATTAGTTTCAAGATTTCAATTTGAAGTGTCTCAGTTAAGTGACCTAATTTTTCTTTCTGCAGAATACATTTAAGTCTCTAAGCTGACCTACTCAAAATGTTCAGGTCTAAATAGTATAATAATAAATTATGCTTTTTTAACCCCCATTCAGACCTTAAAATTTAGAGCATGTTAGTTGGTCGATATAAATTTTTATTTTAGGTCCGCCCACTTAACTCTGTAAATTAAAAGTATTTCAGCTGATCAGTATAGATTTTTATTTTAGCTCTATCCACTTAGACCTAAATATTCGATGTATTTCCATTTAAGGACCTAAATTTTTTAGGTCCACTTGGGCTTATTCATTTATAGTAAATTAGTTTCAAGATTTAAATTCGAAGTATGTGAGTTAAGTGACCTAATATTTCTTTGTGTAGAATAAATTTAAGTCCCTTAGCTGACCTACTCAAAATTTTCAGGTCCCAATGGTTTTCTTTTATTAAAAAATATATTTTTTTAACACCCGTTGAGACCTACAAATTTAGAGCATGTTGGCTGCTCGATGTAAATTCTTATTTTAGGTCAACCCACTTAGCCCTATAAATTGAAAGTATATCAGTTGATCAACATAGATTTTTATTTTAGGTCTAGCCATTCGAAGTATTTCTATTTAGGGAAACTTAATTTTTTTTAGGTCCACTTGGGCTTATTCATTTATAGTTAATTCGTGTCTGGATTTAAATTCGAAGTATGTCAGTTAAGTAACCTAATATTTCTTTGTGCAGAATAAATGTAAGTCCCTTAGCTGACCTACTCAAAATTTTCAGGTGTAAATGGCTTTGTTTTATATAAAAAATTTTTGTTTAAGACCACAAAAGAAAGTGTATTAAATATCGTAGATCTAAAATGACTTTTTAGTAAATTTTGCGCCCAAACAAAACTTTAGATAGCAGTAAATTTTTAGGTTAACAAAGTCGTAAGTGGCAGTAAATTTTTAGGTTAACAAAGATCTAAATGGCTGATTGGTAAATTTTAGATCTTTTTTATAAATCTCATAAAATATCACAAATTAAATATTGAACAAAATTTTAGGTTTCAAAAAATAATTTTTTCCATCAAAAGTTTCTTAATTTGAATTTTAAGGTCCTACTAAATTTACATGTAAAAAAGATCTGTAAATTAATAAATGAATTTTAAATAAAAAAAATATAGTAGAAAATATTTGATTAAATTTTCATCTTAGATGTTGAAGCATTTTTAAATTGTGTAAAATGTTTAGATAATTTTTGAGGCTAACCTAAAATAAATAAATCTGAAAAGAGGACACACTAAATATTCATGAAAGGCAATTATTTCACTAACACATCCGCTCATTTTCACAAAGGATCAACAACAATAAATATTTTGCAAAAAAAAAAGAATTTATAGTTTGTTCATCGTAATAGATACGTGTTTATCTATTTGGTAGTAAAATGTTTCCTGTACAGAAAACCTATCCGAAATAAATAGGACAATTGGGATTGTAGAGGTAATATTGACCCAAATGGCATAATTGGACCGAATGGTAGCTAACTATGAGTAACAAACTAAACCGCAAATTACAAAAGGTGAAATGCTACATCGTTTGTGATTAACGAGACTGTTTTATTTGGAATTGAAATTGAATTGCCAACGGAATAGAATTTAATAAATATTTAAGTAGAAAATAATTTATAAAATAAAACTGTTATTATTCGAATCAATATTCAATAAATCGATGAAAATTTTAATAAAATTCAATTCCGTCTTTTTTGTGGAAAACTGAGAAGAAATTTTACAACGAATTTTTGTTACAGAAGTTCTTCTATTCTTCTTAAAAGGTTTGGCAACAATTTTAGATAAACATGTTTAATAACAATTTTGGGTAACATTTTTGTATAAAATTTTTTCTTAAAAAGTCCATTAATAAATTCTTCGGTAAAAATTTACTGTAAAAATCTACGTTAAAAATCTTCGTTAAAAATTTTTGGTAAAAATTATCGGTAAAAATTGCTAGTAAATTTTGTCGGTAAAAATTGTCGGTATAAATTGTCAGTAAAAAATTGTGGAAAAAAATTGCTGTAAACATTTAGGATAAAAATTGTCGCTAAAAATGTTCGGTCAACATCTTTGGTAAAAATTTTCTGTAAAAAATTGTGGTAAAAATTTGCAGGTAATTTTGTGGTAAAAATATTTGGTAAAAATTGATGATAAAAAATTGTGATAAAAATTTACCGTAAAAATTTGCGGTAAAAATTTCCGGTAAAAATTTCCGGTAAAAACTTGTGGTAAAATTTTGCTGTAAAAATCTTCGGTAAAAATTTACGGTAAAAAATTTTCTGTAAAATAGTTCAGTGAAAATTTTCCGTAAAAATTGTCAGTAAAAATTGTTGGTAAAAATTGTCGGTAAAAATTGTCGGTAACAATTGTCGGGAAATTGTCGGTAAAAATTTTTGGTAACAATTTTCGGTAAAACTTTTCGGTAAAAATTTTTGGTAACACTTTTCGGTAACAATTTTCGGTTAAAATTGTTGGTAAAAGTGTTTGGTAAAAATTTACGGAAAAAAATTGCGGTAAAAATTTACGGTAAAAAATTGCCACCGATTTTTTAATGAATTTTTTATAATAATTGGAAGAATTGGGACTCTAGAATTTAAAATACAAAAATACAAAATTGCACTTCCATTTCTACTTTACGAATAATATTTTTCGGAATATTTTCTTCTCTTCAATTTATTGTCGCTACATGCATACTTATTCGTTGGTAGAAGTGTAATGCTCGTTAGCCTACGGCATTAATCTTTTTTATGTGACAATGTTCGATCAGATAAACATGTTTAAAATTATGCTGATTCAGATATGTCATTTATCTCAAATCAGGAGTATTTTTGTTTCTCTTGATTCTCCATAAATTCAAACTGACATCTTTACTTTATTCGTGTCTGGTTCATAAAATCAACAAAGCCTTTTCAGAATGATGTCGACAGGAGGCGGTAGTAAATCATCGACTCGTTACTACTACCTCCGGTGTGTTCTAGACTAGGATTAGGTAGACGAGGATTTAATCAAGTAACAGTTGATAAGATAAAGACAATAGAACAAGTGTAAAAACGGAACTGAATTGAATTGGATCGACGGTGGCAATTCCAATTCGTTTACGATCCTCAACGTGGTCTTCTTATCGACCCTCTTCCACCTCTCGATGGAATGTCGCGTCGGTAACAATTGCTTCAATAGTTTTTAACAAAAAGCTACAAAAGAACCAATGCATAAAATTGAATTTAATTTATGTGCACTTGATGCACTTTTATTCAGAAAATCCTATAAACGCGCGGAAACCATAATGCCTCCAAGTTATTGGAAATTCAATTATTCGCACTTTTACAACGTATTCGCTTAAATTGAGTTTAAAAAAATACTGAATCAGGATTATTTAAGCAAATTTTCTACTTGGTTTGAATTTAAAGGCAAAAATTATTAAATAAATATTTTCATAACAACTAAAATTGGGACTAGAGGGAAAATAAATTTTAATGACAAGAGTAATGCTAAGAATTTGCTCTAACATCTTTCACTCGTTTTAGAATTTATACTGTCTTCTGAGAACTTTTATTTTGTTTAATATTAAGTCGAAAATATGCTTTTAAAATTGATTCATTGTTCATGGAATGTGAAAAGGTATTTTTTTGTTCTTTAGTTTTGAAATGAGTGCCTTTTATTCTACGTGATCATACACAAAATTTTAATGTTCCACAATAATATTTAAAATATGCAATTTTCTACGTACTAAAAAAATTGAAAAGAAATTTTTATAGAAAATTTGTGACAGAAATTTTTATAGAAAATTTGTGACAGACATTTTTTTTATAGAAAATGTTTGACAGAAATTTTTTTGTAGAAAATTTTTGACAGAAATTTTTATAGAAAATTTTTGACATAAATTTTTGACAGAAATTTTTATAGAACATTTTTATAGAAAATTTTTGACAGAAATTTTTATAGAAAATTTTTGACAGAAATTTTTATAGAAAATTTTTGACAGAAATTTTTATAGAAAATTTGTGACAGAAATTTTTATAGAAAATTTGTGACAGAAATTTTTATAGAAAATTTGTGACAAAAATTTTTAAAGAAAATTTTTATAAAAAATTTTTGACAGAAATTTTTATAGAAAATTTTTGACAGAAATTTTTATAGAAAATTTTTGACAGAAATTTTTATAGAAAATTTTTGACAGAAATTTTTATAGAAAATTTGGGACAGATATTTTTATAGAAAATTTGGGACAGAAATTTTTATAGAAAATTTGTGACAGAAATTTTTATAGAAAATTTGTGACAAAAATTTTTAAAGAAAATTTTTATAAAAAATTTTTGACAGAAATTTATATAGAAAATTTTTGACAGAAATTTATATAGAAAATTTTTGACAGAAATTTTTATAGAAAATTTGGGACAGAAATTTTTATAGAAAATTTGGAACAGAAATTTTTATAGAAAATTTGTGACCGAATTTTTATAGAAAATTTATGACCGAATTTTTATAGAAAATTTGTGACAGAAATTTGTATAGAAAATTTCTGACAGAAATTTTTATAGAAAATTTGTGACAGAAATTTGTATAGAAAATTTCTGACAGAAATTTGTACAGAAAATTTCTGACAGAAATTTTTATAGAAAATTTTTGACAGAAATTTTTATAGAAAATTTTTGACAGAAATTTTTATAGAAAATTTTTGACAGAAATTTTTTATTTTTGACAGACATTTTTATAGAAAATTTTTGACAGAAATTTTTATAGAAAATTTGTGACCGAATTTTTACTGAAAATTTTGACAAACAGGATTTTGTGCTGACACTGATATTTTGTACTTTAAAAATAATTTTCTTGGGTTTCGGAAGCGCCTGGTCGACTATACTTTCCTGTCCATTCGTGTATTTTTATTTTCAATCTTTTTCTAACCAATTTTTCCGTTTTAGTATTGCAACATTCTCGACACATTTAAATTGGATTTAAGATTATTATCCTCTTTTTCATTCAACTTGAACTGAAACAAATTAAATTGGGTCACAGCATAAATGAATAAATAAATTCTAATGATAAAAACAGAAGTTATAGTTCCTATTCTATTGAAGCAATCATGAATAAATAATGCCTTGTTATTATCTTATGTGGCTTCGATTCTACACGTATCAGTAAATATGGTCGATTTTTGAACATCGTCAAGTGGATTTTAATGCGAATAAGATGATGGGTTCAGACGAAATCGTAAACAAAATACCACTTGTCCCAAAACTATCTACTCACTTCCGTGTTTGTAGATGGTCTTTGAATTAGTCCCCACACTCGAGCCATCATATTTAACTGAATTATCCTGCATTCAACAGTCGTAATGCTTATTGTTATAGAGTGTAACGAATGCACAAGTACAACCATGAACATAAGATAAAAGTTACGTTCTCTGCTAATAAAACACTAGAGCAATAGTAATGAGCCTTTAACTTTGGCTCTGCTTCTTCCGTTTTATATAGCACCCTCCACAATCCTTCCACATTTCGTGTCGTTTTCATTTACCATCATTTCTATTTCAATAATAATTTGTTCCAGTCATTTAATTCGAATAGAAACTTTTCCCTACACACGATTCTATGTTATCTCATCTAACAATCAAAAGTCTAGAATGGCACAAAAGTAGAACAAGAGGGAAAAAAATACAAGACAATCACTTCCTAGATATCAGATATCCTCAATGTAAAATTTTATACGTATTTATGCATGAAGTTTGAACGACACTCTGTTGGAAGGATAGTAACTGGGAGACAATCAAGACAGCGAAGCTTTTTATTACCTTAGAATAAATAGAGTCTCATTGCCTTGGCAGTTTTGTTTACAACCTCATCCTACCAGCTTTCCCTGCTCATATTATAATTTCCTTTGGAAGAAGTGTAAATGTATAAATTTCTGATGCAAAAAAGGATAAAATAAGCATATTTCGATCCTGGCTTATTATAGAAACAATGATGAGCTCCTCTATTGACTATGGATGCGTTTTCAATTCTCGTATGTCCTCCACAATGAGGAATCAATGTTGCATGAATATTTTTCCAACTGCCTTAGATACAATTTAGATTATCTCCACTTCCTCTTGATCCCATTTCAGAGACTTTCACAACATTTTAGTTCAGTCACTCACCACCTATTCAGGTCATATGATTTTATTTTCCTTTTTCTCAATGCCATTCAATTAAATGGAAAATTATCTATACTATTTTCACATAGTTCAATTTGTAGTCGCAAAATATATTGAAAATTCTTTATTCAATTTGTATTAATTAAAAACAATAATTTTGCTTATGAGGCAGCCCTAAATTAACAGTAATATACACTTTGCTCTGACAACCGCCGCCATCTTACATGCTCAGACCTTCTGTTTGCACGCTCCTTGCTAACGATCCCAATCACAATAATACATTTCTGACCTACTCCACTAATGCTGTATCGGTTTTTCACAATTACCCACTGACAAAAGTTCTTAGTTGCGCACGAGTTTGTTGTTGATTCAAAGTATTTGGTGCCTTTGTCCTTTTTGTAAATTTTTCCATTTACTCTACAATCAGTTCAACCCCCTCCCCTCCACCCCAACAAATTCCTTTTAATTTTTTTCCATTATTTCTTACTTTTTAATCTGTTTTTTTTTGTTGATGTCAACAGCCTCTCATAATCTTCAATGTTGTGTGCTTTAATCTTAAACTTTTTGCTATGCCGAAAATGTTTGTTTTGACCGCAAATTTTTACCATAAATATTCACCGGAAATTTTGATCGGAAATTGTTAACGAAAATTATAACATTAAATTGTTACCGATAATTTTTAACGAAAATTATAACAGTAAATTTTTACCGATAATTTTTACCGGCGATTTTTACCAGAAATTTTTACGGAAAATTTTGTTTTCGAAAATTCTTACCGAAAATTTATACCGAAAATTCTTACCGAAAAGTTTTGCTGCAAATTTCTACCGCAAATTTGTGCCGAAAATTTTTACCGAAAATTTGTACAGAAAATTTTTAACGAAAATTATTACTGCAAATTTTTATCGCAAATTTTTACCCACAATTTTTACCCACAATTTTTACGCACTGATTTTACTTAATATTTTACTGAAAATTAGTATCGACAATTTTAAACGAAAATTTTTTAACGAATATTTTTAACAATATTTTTTAACAAAAATTGTTAACGAAAATTTTTACTGAAAATTTTCACTCATCATTTTCTTTAAAGAAAAATTCTTTTTAATATTTTTTTTCAAATATTTAATGGATAAAATATTTGTTTTGGGACACATCACTCTATTTTCATCTATTCTCGTTGATTTTCAATAAAAGTCGAAATCCTTCATGCTGTAATTAAATAAATTCGGACTACAAAACCACATGAAATATGTTCCAAAGGGAAATGGCTTGAAGCCTGAAGGATGAGATCTGATAGCCAAAAATACGTGCTTAAATCTAAATTATTTGAAATAGAAATTTGTTAAGTGTGGTGGAGGATAGGGTAGGTGAGTTAAATAATAAAAAAATAAATAAATCAATTTACTTGCAATGCTAATAGTGCCCTCGAGAACTGAATGAAATCCAGAAACAAGAACGCTAAATTAACTTTTCGTTCATAGCGTTAACCAAAAATATATCGAACTATATTTCCAATGAATTTTATTGAGTTTTTTTTAGGTGAAATTAGACCACAGATAGTCAGAAATGAACAAAAACTAAATTTCAATTGGAAAAATTCATTATAAATTGTCCGAAAATTAAAAACAAACACAAAGTTAGCAACTGGAAAAAGCAGACAAAAATGGACAGCGTTCAGTTTGTATTATAGCCGAAGGGATGTTATTTTAATTCACCCACTACACAGTGCTTAAAATTAACTTCAATTCAATTATAAATTTCCAAATCCAATCTGTGGGGTGGTTTCTAGTCTTTGTTCGGAGGGATTGAAAAAATGTTGCACTGATTGCTCGTAGGCATTGTCAGTTATTTCAGTTTCAATTTTTGTGCTTAAAAGTTCGTTCATTCCTAGACCAGATCCTATTTTTAAGTGAACATTTTCACCGACAACTTTTTCAATATTTTCCCTTTTATACCAAATCCTTTTAATTATTTATTATTTTTTTATTTAATGAAATAGAAAAATAATTACTAGTAAATATTTATATAAAAATAGAAATGTTTAAATAATTCCATCCAGTTTCCATTAAATCGAGAATAATTCCATTAAATCGAAAATAAATGTTTTTGAATTAGTATTTATATTAAAATTAAATAAATTCAATTAAATAGGATCACTTCTGGATGAGAACACATATCAGGGGATGCTTTCGTTGGAGAATTTAACCCTAATCGGCTTGGAATCAATAATAAAATAAAATTTTGAATATTTTTAAAGTTCTGGTAGTAAAATATATTCAAATCGACTACGAGAATTTCATATTTTGGTTTTGTAGATAATTTTATTTACATTTGAATACCAAAAACTCTTCCTCGAAGTTGATCTCATTTTATTCATTGAAGCGGAAAATAGAATTTTCGGAATGAAACATTATTTGTATTAGCCCATCAGAAATAGTAATAGAAAATGTGGAGACAGCAGATGTTTTCCTAAATTTTGACGGAAAATAAGTTCAGATCGGATTGTGTTTACAATGCACTGCGAAAAATCGGATTTGATTTGTTCGGTAAAAAAATTCGGTAAAAATTGTCAGTTACAGTTTTAGGTAAAAAGCTCAGTACAAATTGTCGACTACAGCTTTCGTTGAGTAATTTCGGTAAGAATTGTAGTTAAACATTTTTGCGATAAAAATTTGCAGTAAAAAATTTAGGTACCATAAAAATTATCGATAAAAATTGTCGGTAAAAATTGTCAGTAAAAAAGTTCGGTAAAAATTGTCGGTAAAAATTGTCAGTAAAAAAACTCGGTAAAAATTTTCTCTAAAAATTTTAGGTAAAAATTGTGGGTAAAAATTGTGGGTAAAAATTGTGGGTAAAAATTGTCGGTATAAATTGTCGGTCAAAATTGTCGGTAAAAATTGTCGGTAAAAATTGTCGGTAAAAACTGTCGGTAAAAATTGTCGGTAAAAATTGTCGGTATAAATTGTCGGTAAAAATTGTCGGTAAAAATTTTCGGTATAAATTGTCGGTCAAAATTGTCGGTAAAAATTGTCGTAAAAATTTTCGGTAAAAATTGTCGGTAAAAATTGTCAGCAAAAAAGTTCGGTAAAAATGTTCGCTAAAAATTTTCGGTAAGAATGTTCGGTAAAAATTGTCGGTAAAAATTGTCGATAAAAATTGTCGGTAAAAATTGTCAGTAAAAATGTACGGTAAAAATTTTCGCTAAAAATGTTCTGTAAAAATTTTCGGTAAAAATTGTGGGTAAAAATTTTTGGTAAAAATTGTCGGTATAAATTCTCGGTTAAAAGTTTCGGTAAAAATTTTCAGTAAAAATTTTCGTTAGAAATGTTCGGTAAAAATGACATCTTTAACCTAAATGTAAATTGACGTATGATATTTTCCAGGACAATTCTTCAATTCATCCTTAAAATGTGTTCTTGAAAAGTCGTAAATTTCAGGTCCCCTTCAATATTATTTCGAATTTTTTATTAAAAAATTACTAGCACATCTTATTATTAAATACGTTTTCTCGTTTATTGTTATTTTTACTTCTTTCATAAAATCGATAAAAAATGTGTATGAAAAAAATTCCTGCTTATAAAGAATGGAAGAAAAAATATTAAGTAAATTTAACAGTTTCTCATTTATTTATTTATTCAACGATTTCTTCAATATTCACAGTAAATATTTATTGCCAATTTTATTTATAGACGCTAGGGTTGGCGTTGACAAAATGAATAAAATTTCAATAATCACGTTTTTATTATCTACGGATTTTCCCATTGACAGGATGCCATCCTGCGTGGGTGTCAACTGAACACCAAGTCGATTTGTATGCATTTATCTACTGGAAATTACCTTTTTTTTCTGCGTCCGAAGTGAAGTATTAATTGATGGATTCGTAGGAGTTGAGCTATTTAAAAGTGCCCTTAAGTGTTCTATTAAAATCGACACGTTTCCATTAACTGTTATTGGTCGATTTATAAAAATATTCTCGTGTAAATTAAAGGAAATGTATGAGTGGGTGTGGATTTCTTCTTTGTATAGGAAAGAAATAATTTAAGTAGAAATACGATAGCTTACACTTAGTAAAATATTTATTAATAAAAATAAAAATTAAACGAATCAAAGATGTAGCCTATAAGGATGAGCCCAAACTTATAGACTTCTTGCTTTAGTTTATTTTTTTTCTCCAAGTGGCAACTAATCCCAATTGTTCGGTTTATTAATTATGAAAAATGCTGTGGAAATTATTATTTTTCTATCTGCATAAGTAATTCCATATTTGTAATTTATTTCCCTAGGAATGTATTTTTTTTTGCTTGGTAAAGGACTATTTCACCTCGGTTTCTATGGTAACAGTAGAAACGGGCAATTTCATTAGGTTGGTTACCTAGTATTTTTGGGGAATAATATTTGCTTATTTTTTTAAACATAGTCGTTCATATTTGAAACTATTTCAGTAAACAAATTTCAGTAAACAATTTTAAATAAAATTTTTTCAGTAAACATTTTTCAGTAACCATTTTACAGTAACTATTTTTTAGTAAATATTTTACAGTAAACAATTTTCAGCAAAAATTTTTTAGTAAACATTTTTCAGTGAAAATTTTTCAGTAAGCATTTTCCGTAAATATTTTTCAGTAAACATTTTTTCAGTAAACAATTTTCAGTTAACATTTTTCAGTAAGCATTGACCAATTATCATTTTTTAGTAAGCAATTTTTAGTAATATATTTTTCATTTAACATTTTTCGGGGAACATTTTTCAGTAAACATTTTTCATTGAAAATTTTTCAGTAAACATTTTTTCAGTAAACATTTTCTGTGTACATTTTTCAGTGAACATTTCGCAGTAAACATTTTTCAGTAACCAACTTTCAGTAAACATTTTTCATCAATCATTTTTCAGCAAACATTTTCCAGTAAACATTTTACAGTACACATTTTCCAGTAAATATTTTACAGTAAACAGTTTTCAGTAAACATTTTTCAGTAAACATTTTTTCAGTAAACAATTTTCAGTAAACATTTTTCAGTGCATATTTTAGCGTAAGCATTTTGTAATAATAATTTTTTAGCAAACGATTTTCAGTAAAATATTTTTCAGTAAATAATTTTTAGTGAACATTTTTCAGTAAACATTTTTCAGCAAAAATTTTTCAGTAAATAAGTTTTAGTAAACAATTTTCTTTAAAATATTTTTCAGTAAACATTTTAGACAATAAATTTCTCCTAAAAAAGTTTCATAAAATTCTCAATGACCTCTGAAAGCATTATAAACTCGTTGATTCTATTCTCAGTTAGCTTAATAAGAAGAAAGTACTTTTAGTATAATCAACATAAATTTTCATTTATTATGAATATTTCGTATAATTTTTATCAGTACTTAGACGTTTGCATTTATTTTCTATTATAAAAAATATGAAAAAAAAAATCATAAAGAAGAAATTATCGTTAAAAAATATTGTTAATAAAAAGTTTTTTTTAGAAAAAAGTAAAATAAAGGAAATTTTCTGAAATGAAGTCGATTGAATAAAAATAAACGTAAAATCTGACCCTTGAATACGCTGAACCACTTCAGTCGAAATTTATGAGAAATTTTCGCCGAAATGATATGCAATTATGACTTTTATTAAACGAAGCACTCTATTCCGGAGTTAATCTAGCAGCTAAGGCTTAATTTAACGATTTTAGATCTGAGCAAAAACTATAAAAACAAATTGACTCGATTCTAGTCTGTTTCCCCATACAAAATATTTTGAATGTGTGGGTGTTTATTTAGGTACGTGTAGAGGTGTTTATGCGTACAGCCGAACATGTGTTAATTTTCTTTGAAACTTACTCTATGCGAGCCTGTCGGTCTGTGCGTACGTTTATGCCATCAGCATTTATTAGCGTCAGGTTGCACAACTTTTCAAATAAAATTATGCGTAAATATTGATCAGGTAAATTGGATAATGGGGAAATTCCTACAAACGCGAGTAAGCAGATTGACGTGCTGTTAATTAAATCGAACGATATCAATTTCTAGAGACTGGGTCCTGTTTTAATTTCAATTTGATTTTCAATTGGTTCATGTTTAATCGAATCAAATCATACTGAATCGTGTTGACGCAGCTGTAATTCTCCTTTTGGCAATAATGTTGTCAGTAAAAAGCAAAAAATTCAAATTGAAATTATTGTCCGGATGACTTTCAGGAAAATTTATGATTGCGGGATTATTTTCGCACTAAAATGGCGAGAATAAGAAAACGATTTTTTAATTATGGAAAATATTTATGTAAAACAGCATTTAGGTCCATTTGAATAAAAACAGTGTATTTTACAAAAAAAAATTACAGGAACACTTTTGTAGTTAAAATTATTGCACTAAAAAGTTTACTAAAAATTTTTAATAATAAATTTTAGAGCAAAAAATTACAGCAAAAAATTATATAGCATAAATTTTACAGCAAAAATTATAGAGCAAAAATTGTATAGTAAAAAATTATAGCAAACATTTTGTAGAAGAAACTTTACAGGAAAAAATTATAGCAAACATTTTATAGTAAAAATTTGACAGCAAAAATTTTACATCAAAAATTATAGAGCAAAAATTTTACAGTAAAAAATTAGAGGAAACATTTTACAGGAAAAATTATAGCAACGATTTTATAGTAAAAATTTTATAGCAAAAATTTTACAGTAAAAAGTTTACAGCAAAAATTTTACAGCTAAAACTTTACAGTAAAATTTTTGACAGAAATAGATTATAGCAAAAATTGCATAGTAAATATTTTGTAGCAAACATTGCAGGAAAAAGCTTACAACAAAAATTTTATAGCAAAAAATTAGAAGAAAAATTCTACAGGAAAAAATTATAGCAACAATTTTATAGTAAACATTTAATAACAAAAATTGTACAGTAATTTTTATTACAATAAAAAACTTATAGCGTAAACTTACAGCAATAATTTTATAGTAAAAATTTTACAGCAAAAATTATACAGAAAAAGTTTGCAGCAAAAATTTTACAGCATAAATTTTATAGCAAAAAATTATAGGAAAAATTTTACAGAAAAAAATTAAAGCAAACATTTTATGGTAAAAATTTTATAGCAAACATTTTACAGTAAAAATTTTACAGCAAACATTTTACAGTAAAAATTTATAGAAAAATTTTACAGCACAAATTTTACAGGTAAAATTTTACAGCAAAAATTTCATAGCAAATAATTTACAGTAAAAAGTTTACAGTAAAAATTTTGCAGTGCACATTTTACAGAAAATATTGTACAGTAAAAAGTGTACAGTAAAAATTCTATAGTAAAAATTCTCCAGAAATAATGTGCGATCATATATTTTACAGTAAACATTTTATAATAAAAATGTTGCGCCCAAAACTTTTTCAAATTTTTTTAATTATTTTATAGCGCAGTATTTAAGTTTGGATAAATTCACCTGCATTTTGTTTTAAATCTTTCGTATTTTGTTTTAAAAACACCATTCGCGGAATACTACCAAAACACCTGTAGAAGAGGATATTAGCCGCTCTGTGGGCTAAACTAGAACTCACAAATGTTAAAAATGCATCCACGCATACCATAAACTTAAATTAGAGATGGGAATGGCCCCATAATCAGATTACCGAAAGTGCTAAGAAGAATTATTTATGAGACACCGAATGACACCTGCCTTCAGAGGTGGCAATTGACGAGTGTTTCCACATTTAACCGATGTTGCGCTCAGTCAGGCGTCCATTCAGTAGATCGCCCGCAACGAAAACTTTACGATCCGTAATTTTTGACGCACGTGTTTTTTGCTGAGAAGCTTCTCAGTCTATGATTCAGTCGGCAAAGTACTTACACACCGGTTTATTCATTTACCTGGTGGGCTATTCACTAGATTTTTTTACTAAATAATCTGATTATTTATTCAGAAATACAAAAATAGACTCTCAAATGCTCATTCACGTTCCTATATGAATTCCTTGGGTCCGTTCTCTTATTCATCCATTAATAAAATTTCTATTTCGTTTTGATTATTTACATTACCGCATAAATTAATAATTCATCCTCTCATAAATATGTTAATTTGTTATACACTTTACGATGCATTTTATTGTAAGTGTCTAATTTTGAAATAAAAGCAAATGAAAGCAAATTTTATTGGAATTCTTGAGAAAATCGAAAAAAAATTACGGAAGAAGAGAAAAATAATTCACTGAAAAGAAAACAAATTATCGGATAGAAAATAATTTGTAATTTATAGATTTTTCGATTGTTAATTTTTTAAGAAGGAATCCTATACGATTGCTGTTTTATAAGCGATTTACCTTTCAATATAAGTGATTTTTATGTTTGTATTTCTAGGAGGAAAAATTTTCGATAAAAATAGTTAACAAAAATTTTCTGTAAGAATACTCGTATTTCCAATAAAAATTTTGTGATAAAAATTTGCGGTAAAATTTGTCAGTAAAAATTTTCGGAAAAAATTTTCTGTAAGAATTTTCGGTAAAAATTTTTGTTAAAAATGTTCGCTAAAAATGTTCGGTAAAAATCTTCAATAACAAATTTCCTTAAAAATTTCCTGTAAAAATTGTCGATAAAAATTTTCCGTAAACATTTTCTGGGAAAATTTTGCGTACAAAGTTTCTGTAAAAATTGCCGGTAATAATTACTAAAAAAAGTAAAAGTTTGTTATCAAAGTTTGTTCTGTAAAATTATTCGGAAAAAATTGTCGATAAAAATTTTCAGTAAAAATTGTCGGTAAATATTATCTGTACAAATTTTCCGTAAAAATTTTCGATAAAAATTGTCGGTAAAAATTATAGGTAAAAATGTTCGGTAAGAATTTCGATAAAAATTGTCGGTAAAAATGTTCGGTAAAAATTTTCGGTAAAAATTTTCGGTAAAAATTGTGGGTAAAAATTGTGGGTAAAAATTGTGGGTAAAAATTGTGGGTAAAAATTGTGGGTAAAAATTGTCGGTAAAAATTGTCGGTAAAAATTGTCGGTAAAAATTGTCGGTAAAAATTGTCGGTAAAAATTTTCGGTATAAATTTTCGGTATAAATTGTCGATACAAATTTTCAGTAAAAATTGTCGGTAAATATTATCTGTACAAATTTTCCGCAAAAATTTTCGATAAAAATTGTCGGTAAAAATTATAGGTAAAAATGTTCGGTAAGAATTTCGATGAAAATTGTCGGTAAAAATGTTCGGTAAAAATTGTGGGTAAAAATTGTGGGTAAAAATTGTGGGTAAAAATTGTCGGTAAAAATTGTCGGTAAAAATTGTCGGTAAAAATTGTCGGTAAAAATTGTCGGTAAAAATTGTCGGTAAAAATTGTCGGTAAAAATTTTCGGTATAAATTTTCGGTATAAATTTTCAGTAAAAATTTTCCGTACAAATTGTCGGTAAAAAATTTCGGTAAACATTTTCTATAAACATGTTCAGTAAAAATTTTTGGTGAAGAATTTTAGAAAAGATTGTCGTAAAATTTTTTGGTAAAAATTTTCGGTAACAATTTTTGGTAACAATTTTCGGTAAAAATTTTCGGGAAAAAATTTTGCCAAATGTTTTCTATAAAAATATTTGGTAAAAATTTTCGGTAAACCTTTTTGGATGAAGAATTTTAGAAAAAACTGTCGGCAAATATATTTGGTAAAAAATTCCAATTAATATTTGGAAAAGAAAATTTCATTGAACGTCTTTCTAATCAGAATAATTTCCATAATTTCGTTTATGGTCTTTTAATTGCAATTAAATAATAAAAGCACAATTAAATAACAAAGTAATAATACGGCAAATTTTCTTTCTTATACCAAAAAAGGTGAACTACGAAAAAAAACACAAGGCGATCAAATTGTAGCCTTAAGCAAATTCAGTCACATTAAAGAAAAATGGATACATGGAGTCACTTAAAAATTCTAAATGCATTCACGAGTATTACCCATCAAAGGCAGGATAATTTTATAGTCTATATAACGTTTTTTATTTAGCGCTGACGATATTCTTTCATTATCGTGAGAATTTTTAATGCTCATTATCATTATTTAGCATAAAAAAAATTTAAAAAAAACGAAAGTAATCCCCTAAATTCGTTTTTTTAAAGAAGGGACACATAAAAATAATTGCTCTGATATTTGTATTTTAATTATACAATATTATCTGCAGATATACTTGCACTTGTAGGCTTAGAAATTTGTATACTTAAATATTGTCTGCATTATGAAGATATTACAAAATTTTATATTCGATCTGAGATGATATGAACCTTCTTAAGTCTGGTTGATGAATAAATTAATATAACAACATATCAAATTACGTTCTTGAATCCTAATAAATTCTTACCAAAAATTTGCTTTTAATAAATTAAATATTATTTAAAGAATGACTGGGCGATAAAATTTAAATAATAAAGAATTAATTTTACAGCGAAAAAAAGTGTAATTGTTGTCATGTTTTTGATTATTTATATTTTTATGCTTCACACAAAAATTTTTAAAACATAGAGCATGAAAATGAGTTTGAATTAATTTTTTTAAATTTTTACTGTAAACTGTTTTCTGTTAAATATTTGCCTTAAAATTTTTCCTGTAAAATTTATGCTCTAAAACTTTTGCTGTACAATTTTTGCTATAAAATTGTGCTCTAAAATTGTTGCTGTAAAATTTTTGCTGTAAAATTGTTGCTGTAAAATTTTTATGGTAAAATTGTTGCTATGAAATTTATGCTCTAAAATTGTTGGTGTAAAATTTTTGCTGTTCAAATTTTGCTGTAAAATTGTTGCTGTAAAATTGTTGCTGTAAAATTGTTGCTATAAAATTTATGGTCTAAAATTTTTGTTGTTAAATTTTTGTTGATAAAATTTTTGCTCTAAAATTGTTGGTGTAAAATTTTTGCTATACAATTTTTGCTGTAAAATTTATGCTATCAAATTTTGCTGTAAAATTGTTGCTGTAAAATTTTTGCTGTAAAATTGTTGCTATAAAATTTATGTTCTAAAATTGTTGGTGTAAAATTTTTGCTGTACAAATTGTTGCTGTAAAATTTTTGCTGTAAAATTGTTGCTGTAAAATTTATGTTCTAAAATTGTTGGTGTAAAATTTTTGCTGTTCAAATTTTGCTGTAAAATTGTTGCTGTAAAATTGTTGCTGTAAAATTTATGGTCTAAAATTTTTGTTGTTAAATTTTTGATGATAAAATTTTTGCTCTAAAATTGTTGGTGTAAAATTTTTGCTATACAATTTTTGCTGTAAAATTTATGCCATCAAATTTTGCTGTAAAATTGTTGCTGTAAAATTGTTGCTATAAAATTTATGGTCTAAAATTGTTGGTGTAAAATTTTTGCTGGACAAATTTTGCTGTAAAATTTTTGCTGCAAATTTTATGGTCTAAAATTTTTACTATTAAATTTTTGCTGTAAAATTGTTGCTGTAAAATTGTTGCTGTAAAATTTATGGTCTAAAATTTTTGTTGTTAAATTTTTGTTGATAAAATTTTTGCTCTAAAATTGTTGGTGTAAAATTTTTGCTATACAATTTTTGCTGTAAAATTTATGCTATCAAATTTTGCTGTAAAATTGTTGCTGTAAAAGTTTTGCTGTAAAATTGTTGCTATAAAATTTATGCTCTAAAATTGTTGGTGTAAAATTTTTGCTGTACAAATTTTGCTGTAAAATTTTTGCTGCAAAATTTATGGTCTAAAATTTTTGCTGTTAAATTTATGTTGTAAAAATTTTTGCTCTAAAATTGTTGGTGTAAAATTTTTGCTGTAAAATTTTTGCTATAATATTTTTGCTGTAAAATTTATACTGTAATATTTTTCCTATAAAATTTCTGCTGTGCAATTTTTGCTGTAAAATTTGTATTGCAAAATTTTGACTGTAAACTGGTTTCCTCACCGAAATTAAATTTAAACTAATATTTTTGTTGTGAAATTTTGGCTGGAAACTTTTTTTACTATATTTTTAGTATAAAACTTTTGCTGTAAAATTGTTGCTGTAAAATTTATGCTTTAAAATTTTTGCTGTTAAATTTTTGTTGTAAAATGTTTGCTATAAAATTATTGCTGTAAAAATTTTGCTGTACATTTTTTGCTCTAAAATGTTTGCTGTAAAATTTTTATTTTTAACTTTTCCCTAAAATGTATTGCAAAATTTTTGCTGTAAACTGGTTTCATCATCGAAATTAAATTTTAACTAATATTTTTGTCGTGAAATATTGGCTGGAAACATTTTTTTACTATAAAATTTTTGCTATAAAATTTTTGCTCTAAAATTTCTTTTGTAAATTTTTTGCTGTAAAATGGTTTCCTCTTCGAATTTAAATTTTAGCTAATATTTTTATTGTAACAATTTTGCTCTAATAATTTTACTATACAATTTTTACCGTAAAATTGTTGCTGTAAAGTTTTTTCCTGTAAAATTTTTATTCAATATTTTTACTATAAAATTTTTGCTGTAAAATGTTTGCTGTAAAATTTTTTCTGTTAAAGTTTTGCTTTAAATTGGTTTCCTCTTCGAATTTAAATTTTAGCTAATATTTTTTCTCTATAATTTCTGCTGTCAATTTTTTGCTGTAAAATAATTTTTGTAAAAAACTGATAAAACTGGTTTATTAACGAATTATCCGAAGAGAAAAATTGCATAATTTAATTAAAACCACTTCCTCGACATGATGTTCATCATTATTTTTTTTTAATTATTATTATTAGATAGAAAAAAATATATACAATGATTGGAATTAATAGTGAAAATATTTATTTATGTGGTCACCAAGTATTCATATATGCGTATGAATATCTCCCGATGAAATTGTGTTCGAATAGACGTAAAAAGTATTCACTGTGTAGCGAAAAGGACTCTCCTAACTAACTGAATTGACAAACATTACGAGTATCTCTGATTAAAACGATTCCATTCAATTCGATGGAAAAATATACGACGGCATCGCAAATTATTATAACAATCAAAATGTCAAAATGGTTCGTGTTACCTTTCAATCAAACCGACACAGAATCGGTTCGGGATGTGCAACGTCAGACGGAAAAGAACGCAACAAAAACATATAAAAATTCAAATAATATCGGATCTAATTCTTGTTGGAGCCTGGGGAAAATCTGATCTCCATATTCATGGATGTGGATGACAGACGACAGACTAACTGATTGGTGGTGTAAGCCCTAAGATATCCGTTACTGTACCTGTAATAATAGTGCTCTAAGAGAAAGAGACCTTCGACGAGATTGAAGGTGGCAGCCAGTTACTTTGCTGGTACACAGTATACGTGGTTTCTAAGTTGACTGGAGTTCAGTTGAATCCACGTTGGTAGACACTGATTCCCTTCAGTCAGCTTTTCAGCCATGGCATATTTTATGCGCATAAATATAAACGGAATTGATTGAAACAATCACAAATGTTATCACAAAATGCCAACATACTTCGTAGATAGACTATGATGTGAACGCGACAAGCTATCTTACTGATAAAATATGAATGCGAGTGATTTTCGCAGGAAAGATGTTTTATATTACGATTATTATTGCCGCCGGAAATAGGTTTTTTGCTTTATAGAATCATATTTTATAAGGTAAGCGGATAAGTGTTTATTTGGTTGATTCAATTTGCATAAACAAAATTGGATAAAACTGACGAAATATGAAAGTGTCCTGCATCAAATAAATTCTTTGGAATAAAGTATGAATTGAATATGTTTTGATTTGTAGAAACGATAAAGAATTTTTGGAGAAACAATTACAAAAAGTTTAAAAAAATTTCAGGATAATTGGTAAATGTCAGAATAACTTCATCGAGAACTATCAGTAACTTTTCAATAAGCGTTTTGCAGTAAACGTTTTTGAGTAAACAATTTTTCTGGAAAAAAGATTTTTTCAGAAACAATTTTCAGTGAGCATTTTTAAGTAATCATATTTTGGTAAACATTTTTTGGTAAGAATTTTCAGTAAACGGTTTTCATTAAACATTTTGAAAGTAAACATTTTTCAGTGAACGTTTTTTAGTAAAAATTTTTCAGTGAACTTTTTACAGTAAACATTATTCAGTTAAGATTTTTTAATAACCATTTTTTAGTAAAAGGATTTTTTTGGAAACTGTTTTCAGTAATCATTTTTCAGTAAACATTTTTCAGTAAACATTTTTCAGTAAACATTTTTCAGTAAACCTTTTTCAGTAAACATTTTTCAGTGAACACTTTACAGTAAACAATTTTCAGTAAACCTTTTTCAGTAAACATTTTTCAGTGAACACTTTACAGTAAACAATTTTCAGTAAATATTTTTCAGTAAACATTTTTAGTGAACTTTTTACAGTAAATATATTTCAGTGAATAATTTTTAGTAAGCGTTTAACTATAAATATTTTTGAGTGAACAATTTTTATGGGAAAAAGATTTTTTCAGAAATATTTTTCATTAAACAATTTTTAGTAAATATTTTTGAGTAAACATTTTTCAGTAAACATTTTTCTGTAAACAATTTTCTGTAAGAATTTTAGAGTAAATATTTTTCAGTAAACATTTTTCAGTAAACATTTTTCAGTAAACCTTTTTCAGTAAACATTTTTCAGTGAATACTTTACAGTAAACAATTTTCAGTAAACCTTTTTCAGTAAACATTTTTCAGTGAACACTTTACAGTAAACAATTTTCAGTAAATATTTTTCAGTAAACATTTTTAGTGAACTTTTTACAGTAAACATATTTCAGTGAATAATTTTTAGTAAGCGTTTAACTATAAATATTTTTGAGTGAACAATTTTTATGGGAAAAAGATTTTTTCAGAAATATTTTTCATTAAACAATTTTCAGTAAATACTTTTGAGTAAACATATTTCAGTAAACATTTTTCTGTAAACAATTTTCAGTAAGAATTTTAGAGTAAATATTTTTAAGTGAACATTTTTCAGTAAACACATTTGTTAGTTCACATTTTGTTGGTCATTTTTTAAGTATTATTATTTTTATAAACTACAAAATTGACGGTCGATATTAATTAAAAAGAAATTTCTACGAAACTTGTACACTTTTCTGTAGTTTAGTTATTTATGTAATCTCTTACTTATGAGAACAGAATTTTATATTAAATAATAACAGTTATAAATATTGTTTAGAGAGTTCATACTGACAGTTTTATAGTCAATAGAACCTTTGACGAAGGTATTCGAAGAACACTTGTTGTCGTTGTTAAATATTAGAAAAAGGAAAACTTTGAAAACATTAAATCCAAACAGAAGGTGAGCCAGGAAGTTTGTAAAAGGGTAAGCAAAATAGCATGAAATTGGAGTTTTTTGTAGATAAGAACTGGAAACTTTTCTCAATAAAGTTAACTTTTGTGAATTTTTCGGCACCCATAGAATTTTCTTTTTTTTTGTCTTCGTTATTGATGAAGCAAAATCGAAAAGATCACAGGTGGTCTATTGCAACAGTGAACTTGATTCTTTTTACGTGAAATCATTTATCTTCTTTATGATTTAGCTTATGTGTAGGTGAATTTTTGTAATTTATTTTTCGTAAATCAGGTAAACTTTGGATAAATAAGCAACTCAAATTATCCCTAAAAATAAATAATAGACAAGGAATCATGATTTGTTAAACATTGCATTAATTTTTTTTGGTATGTGATAAACCTTATCAGCCGCTGGTATGATAGTCTCAAACGATGGATCTTATTTCAATCTAAAATTCTGATTTGATATAAAAATAATAATAATACGAGACGAAATCGAATTATTTCAATTTTTATGTATTAAGGATAAGAAAATTTGCACTTCGGCAATACATGTTACGATCCCCAACTGCTTATTTGCTAGGTAAAAATCGTTATAATCATATTTCTATATGCATTATCCGACAACGTGGCGGATATTCTCTCAAGAGACGAGAGGAGGCAAAAGTTGAAATTTTTACACCTCAATCTCTGGCGCATTTATGTACCCTAATATGTCGTTATACTACACGTAATCTTATATTCATGCTAGTGAATACGTATTTTTAATGCACATACTCAAATTATAGTGAAAAGAACGTCAGATACGAGTAAAGATACATCCACGATGATAGTATAGAAATTGAAGTTGAAATGGGTTGCCTTACGGAACCAATAATAGCGTCACGTTAAATATCCGCAACCATCCATTCAAGGCGGAACTCCAAATTGAAAATTCTGAAATGGGAAGCCACCGGGACGAACTGAATTGGATTTTACTATCAGTGATTCGATTCCTTTTAAACGAATTTTTAAATCTTTAATAAAAAA
Source organism: Atherix ibis (assembly GCA_958298945.1). Taxonomy (NCBI): domain Eukaryota; kingdom Metazoa; phylum Arthropoda; class Insecta; order Diptera; family Athericidae; genus Atherix; species Atherix ibis. The sequence continues at coordinate 82,960,384 of OY282609.1, forward strand.
ATTATATAGATTTCAAAAAATATGCTCTAGTTCAACAAAATTCATTCATACAAACTTAAAACATGCAAAAACTCTTTAAATTCAACAAAAATAATTTTTTCGCAATTTTGGTTCATTTAAAAATTAGTACATATCTCGTAAGAAATATTCCTTCAAGGTGATCGGTAATTTAACTGACCAAAAAATCTTTACTGAAGAATAGTTGCTTAAATGTTTACTGGAGAATATTTTCCTAAAAAAGTTCACAGAAAAATTATTAACAAGAAATATTCACCGAAGAATATTTACTGAAAAATGTTCACTAAAAACTCTTTACTGTAAAATGTTAACTAAAAAATGTTAGCTAAAAACTGTTTACAGAAAAATCGTTTCTGCAAAAATGTTTACCGAAAAATGTTTACCAAAGATTGTTACTGAAAAATTTTCATTGAAAAATATGTACTGAAAAATATTCGCGGAAAAATATTTAATGAAAAATGTTAAATAAAAATGTTCACTGTCAACTGTTTACTAAAAAATGTTTACTGAAAAAAGTTTACCAAAAATTGTTACTGGAAAATGTTTACTGAAAATTGTTTACTGAAAACTGTTTGCTGAAAAGTGTTTATCGGAAAATTGTTACTGAAAAATGTTCACTGTAAAATATATACTGTAAAATGTTTACTGTAAATTGTTTACTAAAAATTGTTAATGAAAAATGTTCACTGAAAAATGTTTACAGAAAAGTGTTTACTGAAAAGTTGTTACTGAAAATTGTTTAATGAAAAATGCTCACTGAAAAATGTTCACTGGAAAATATTCATTGAAAAATGGTTACAGAGAAATTGTGACTGAAAAATGTTTACTGAAAAACGTTTACCAAGAAATTGTTAAAATGTTTACTGTAAAATTTTTACTGAGAAATTTTTACTGAAAATGGGTCACAGAAAATTGTTTACTGAAAATATTAAATAAAAAATTTTTACTGATAAATTGTTACTGAAAAATGTTTACTGGAAAATTTTCACTGAAAAACGGTCACAGAAAAATGTTTACTGAAAATATAAAATAAAAATTTTTTACTGAAAAATATTTACTGAAAAATGCTTACTGAAAAATGTTTACTGGAAAATGTTTACTGTAAAATGCTTACTGTAAAATGTTTACTGTAAAATGTTTACGGTAAAATGTTTACTGTAAAATATTCACGGAAAAATGATCACTGAAAAATGTTTATTGAAAAATGTTCACTGTAAAACTGTTATTGGAAAATTGTTACTGAAAAATGTTTATTGGAAAATATTCACTGAAAAATGTTCACTGGAAAATATTCACTGAAAAATAGTTACTGAAAAACTGTTACTGAAAATGTTTACTGAAAATGTTTACTGTAAAATGTTTGCTGTAAAATGTTTGCTGTAAATTTTACTGAAAAATGGTTACTGAAAAATTGTTACTGAAAATTTTTTTGAAATTTTGTTGCTTCAGTCTTGTTGTGAGTAAATAAAAAATGCTTAAAAGTTTTTAATGAATTTTTTCAATATTAATAATATTTTTTCAATTTCATGTTATCTGTTGCGTATTTTATTCTAAGAGATTGTCTTTTTTCGTCAAGAACTTTTTGTTTGCCTTGTCATCGAATAAAATTGCATTTATACTAAATCTGAGAAAATCAACTTGAATTTGATTGCAGAATTTTGTATGGCATCGTATAGGAATTCACGTCAAAACGATAAAAGTAAATTGATTGATGTACGGATAGTCTTAAGGGTGGGTTTTGTAGATTAGCCGACATTATCATAGAGACGCTTTGTCACTAAAACATACTGCAAGTTAGTGAATAACGAAGATTGATGATTTGTAATCACGTTAAGTACTAGTGAATAGTTAATCCAGTACAGAACATCCCTGTTTTTTTTTTTTTTATTGAGAAATGTTTAGTTTACTTTTTGTGTAAATTAACAAAGATTTATTTTTCTTTTGATAAATGCACAAGAAAATCTCCATTTTCCAAAAAAGCATATGGGAAGGGATTTCCTTTAATTTTCTGGTTTACATAAAAGTTTTTTATGCAATAAATTTTACATAATTGTGTATGTATGTATGCATGTGTGTGTGGGTGGGTGTGGGTGGACTGTTAGGAAAAGTTACTAAATTAGTTGATTGTCGTTGGAAGATACTTTTTTTTTTATTTCAAAATAATATTTTTTCCCTAAAAGAGAAGAAAGGAAAATGGAGTAAAAACCCAGCTTAACTGAATGCGATTCAAATAATAAATGCATGTGCATGCATTAATATTAAATTAGCTCGTCGAACAACTAACAGAAATTTTCCATTTAAAAAAGAAAATAAATTTACCTTTTATTTATGGTATTTAAAACTATGTCGGAATATTTACAGAAAAGAAACAGAACAACCCACCCGGATTTTAAAAGTTTTTTTTTTATCTTGGAAGCGTTGAAATCTCCTCTGTGACACCAGAGCTATTCACTACTATTCGATGGAATCTATTCAAAACTGATAATTAAGTTGAAAATTACTGCAAGAAAAAAAAACCTAAACTATGCGAGGGCATATTTATGATAAACATAAAAGCGAAAAATTATTCCTTCTTTCAAGTGCGAGCGATCTTTTTGTGCAAGAAGTTGCTGGGACGCAGATATTCTGTTTTAACGAAAATTACATGCTCGATACAAATCGATTCGAGTGCATTGAGCCGATTAGCATGTAATCTTTAAGACATTTTGTCAATGGTTTATTAGATATTCACAGCTGCGAGCTCTTCGGGACAGATTATGGGTGAGTGGAGAGGTAGAGGTGTACGTCTAATGGCTGGTGCACATTTGCGATAGACAACATTAGACTATCTGGCAAAACGGTTTGGTACGAGCATTTTCTAAAATTATCATATAATTACATGAAAGGTGAAACGTGCAGACAAAAAGGCTATTATTAACTCTAATTGCACGTTTCGTTCTTAGATTTTGTCTTTTATATTGTCAACACAGCTCAATATTTATGCAAAAACATTTGAAAATACATCCTGTGATCTGTGGTGTATTCTGATATTTCAATGGAAATTGTTTTTATCTTACAAAAAGAGTAAATTAATGTGCCTTTTAGGTTAACGATTGCCAGAGTTGGCATGGGTGTGAACAAGGGGCCATTTTTCATAGTCTACGTTCTCTTGCCAGAAGTGGTATTTCTTATTGCACTAATCGATATGATAACTTTGCTTTGTCCCAGACCATATAATTTACAAATTTGAGCAATATTATCGTCAATATTTTATAAAATGCGGCTGCACTAAAAAAACCCTTCAACTATAGTTTATGCCTACAGATGGCAGACCAATCGCTTTGAAGGAAAATGGCCGAAAATGGTGAAAAGATTTTTGGTTTGCAAAAATGGCGGAAATTTAAATAGGAATTTTATTCCTAAAAGAAAACAAATTTGTTAAAAAAAATTTTAGTAGGAAATAGGATGGGTTGAGGAGTGGGTAAACTGAGTTTACTGAAAACTGTTTGCTGAAAAGTGTTTATCGAAAAATTTTTACTGAAAAATGTTCACTGTAAGATATTTACTGTAAAATGTTTACTGTAAATTGTTTACTAAAAATTGTTAATGAAAAATGTTCACTGAAAAATGTTTACAGAAAAGTGTTTACTGAAAAATTGTTACTGAAAAATGTTTACTGAAAAATGCTCACTGAAAAATGTTCACTGGAAAATATTCAAAATATTTTGAGTAAGACTTTTTGTCAGTCAGATTTTGTAGAGCAATTGGTAAACCAGGGACGTTTGGACGTAATCCATAATAGCCTCATTCTATGTCACTCAACTACTTCCATCATTTCGGATCTATTAGTAAATGTGGTTTCTTCCATTGTGAAGTCTCCAGGCCAACCACCTAAATCATTAATTTGCCTTTTAAACACGGTTAATCTACTGCACAAAATTTAACAGATCAATCTTGTTTAAAAAAAAAACTCGAGTCTTTATCACCAAGCCATTTATCCCTCACCAAGTCTAGAGCAGCGTGTCCTCTTTTCTCTTACCAAGTCTAGTTAACGCTCCGCTTCTTATTACTGAGTCTAGTCCGAGTCCTCTTCTAATTGTCAAATCCAGATCAGCGAGTCCTCTTCCTCTAGATCAGTGACTGCTCTTCCTCTTACCGAGTCTAGATAACCAATCATCTTACCTAGTCTAGATCAGCAAGTCCTCTTCCTCTTATTGAGTTTAGGGTCTTTTTCTACTTGTCAAGTATAAATCAGCGAGGCCTCTTCCTTGTACCTAGTCTAGATCAGTGAGTGATTTTTCTCTCAGCGAGTCTAGTTCGCCGAGTACTCTTTCTCGTGCCAAGTCTAGTTCACTGAGTCCTCTTCTACTTACCACGTCTAGATCAGCGAGTTCTCTTTCTCTTATTGAGTCTAGTTCACTGTGTCTTTTACCAAGTCTAGTTCGCCGAGTTCTCTTCCTCCTACCAAGTCTAGTTCGCTGATTCCGATTCCTCGTACCAAGTTTAGTTCATTCAGCCCTCTTCTACTTGTCAAGTCCAGATCAGCGAGTCCTCTTCCTCATACCAATTCTAGATCGGCAAGTGCTCTTGCTGTTACTGAGTATAGGTAACCAAGTCCTGGCCCTTTTACCAAGTCTAGTTCGCCTAGTTCTCTTCCTCTTACTAAGTCTAGATCGGTGAGTTCTCTTCCCCTTACTGACTCTAGTTCTACGAGTCCTTTTCTATTTGTCAAGCCAAGATCAGCCATCCTCTTCCTCTTACCCAGTCTAGTTCGCGAGTTCTCTTCCTCTTACAGAGTTAAGATCACCGAGTCCTATTCTTCGTACTAAGTCTAGTTCACCGAATCATTTTTCTCTTACAGAGTATTTAAACTAATTCATCGAGTTCTCTTTCTCGTACCAAGTCTAGATCACCAAGTCCTCTTCTTCTTGACAAGTCTAGTTCGCCGAATACTCTTGTTCTTACTAAGTCTAGTTCACTGAGTTCTCTTCTACTTACCAATTATGGACCCGAAAGTCCTCTTCTACTTACCTAGTCTAGATCAGCTCACTGAGTCTTTTACCGAGTCCAGTTTAGCGAGTTCTCAGAGTTTAGATCACCGAATCCACTTTTTACTACAAGGTTTAGTTCACCGAGTCCTCTTTGTCTTATCGAGTCTAGTTTGTTGAGTCCTCTTTCCATTATTGAATATAGTTTGCCAAGTCATCTTTGTTTTACCAAGTCAAGTTCATCGAACTCTCTTTCTCCTACCAACTACTAGTAATAAAATGTAACTAATATTCTCCATTAAATTTAACCTCCAACTAACTATTACTTCCTAAACTACCTATCGAGCAGTATCATTAGGTAAGCTGGCAATGCTAATCCACATGTAACAGGAAATCGCCAAATGTCCTCATAGTCATGGCGCTAAATAATAGCCTCTAACTCTTGTCTCAGGTACCTTACAACAACAAAAAAAAAAATCAGAATTATGATTTCTAAAAACCATGCCGTATCAAAAATTTTTAAAATTGGCATTTAAAATCTGTGCAAAATCTCGAAATTCCACAGATTTTTGGAACTAATAGAACCTATGTTGTTATAACATAAAAGTGAGGTAATTTGCCAAGATAGGTCCATTATATGAATTCACGTTAAATGCTATTTATTTTAATTAAAAAAAATTCTCGATTAATTTGGAAAATTTTCGAAACGTTTTACTATTAAAAGTATTGGAAGAGAAAAATTCCAATACTTTTAATAGTAAAACAAATCAGCATTCACAAGTTTTATCTCTCATCTATTATTTGATTTTATGTATGAATATTCCATTTAATCTCGGATTTTTTCTCGAAACTTTTCTCCATCCAACACCGAATAAAAAACTTTTTTATGAAACGATAATAAATAAAAGCTTAAACACAGAAAGTTTAAATACGAATTAATTAAGTGATGAAACAAATAAGTTGAAATAAAAAAAAAGATTAAAATAAAAATAATAATAGTTGAAAAACAATAAAAACAAATGCCAACAATTAATCCCTCCTCTACGTATATTAAATAAAAGCAGCTGAAATGGTCCGTGATTTTTCCACCAAAAAATTTTGTATTGAAATTTATCACTTTCATGGGAAAATTTAATGCCAGATCATCGAAGTAGCTTAAATTGATAGATTAAAACTGATAACAATAAATTACTGTTAATATTGCACATATTCAATAATCCAACTAGCCAATAAAGTCAACTTATCCGATATGGTAACGTGACAAAATAATCCATCGGAATTTATGTAGAGGAAAGTTACGAATTTTTTTCTGTATAGGAAAATTAAGAATTTAGTGGAGAGTTTCAAAAAAAAAAAAATGCATTTAAAATGGAAATTATAATAATAAACTACTTAAAAAAGTAATAAAAAATGAAAAAAAAAAGCAATTTACAGTGAAAATTGAATTTTAGACGGACTCCGATGAATATCCACACTTGTGTCTTCTATCACCGATGCTATACAATTAACTACGAACAGATTCAATTTCTGTCGCTCTTCGATAAACTGTTCAACTTAAATAAGACAGATTAGCTCTAAGCAGGGATTTAGGGTAACAAAACACAATAACAATATTCAGTGACATCGGTGAAGGGGCAAAAATGAGTTGGGGAAGTGGAGAAGGGGGGTTTGCTGGGTTGTTGTAAATGCTACAAACTATGAAAATCTACTGAACTATCGTTGGATTGTTTGTAAAATAGGGATTAATGAGAAGTTACATTAGTTTTATCTCTACTCTAGAGACATTGTTGAGGCACGCACATGTAATTATCTGAACAATAACAAACAAGGGGGATGCACTGAAAACTTTCCATCGAAAATTTACGATTGGCGCGAGAATAGTGCATAAACTATGTAGTCCTGCCTAGTAAGTATTCGAATACAAAATGATAAGTACTCGAGATTCAAATCAAGATATATATGGGAGAAAGGGGACAATGCCAACGGGGGTAAGTGCAGAGGAGAAGGTTAGCCATTATCACAAGTAGTACGTGCTTCAAGTTCTGATGTTGTGCACTAGAAAACGTTCGTAAAATAATAAATTCCATTCAGATAACAAGAGATTCGTCTTTTTAATGTGTTTTACCCCCATCCTGGTAAGCATCCTTCGGCACAATCACGATACTATACAGACTGCATGCTGTTTTGCACAACATGCACCACAGACTTTTAATACTCTCGATTTAAATGCAACTAACAACGATATGGTCTAGTGTCGCCATCAACTACTATGATGACCTCCAGCCATAGTGCATTGTCCACCATTCCAGCAATGAAATTTCTAAATTTTGCATCATTCCTTTCAAATTATTGTAGTTGCCCAGATATGACATCTTGTTTGCATTCGCTGGACTAGTTTATTCATGGACATAGCCATTTTCAAAGTCTATATTTGTCTTATCACTTAGGAGGTAATTCAAAAAGCTTGAAACTGAGGCTTTTGCGCTTTCATTATCCATCACAAATGTTATTTTTGATTGTTTTACTCTTACTTAAGAGTACTCTACAATAGCGACATCAACCTAGAAAAAGTTAAACGAGGTCATTTTAAAGTGAATCACCAACAAAAAGGAGTTTTTTGCAGTCGACGTGGCAAGAGGATAGTAACACATTCAGTTCTCAAAAAAAAATTCTAAGTCAGCATAGCATTCTGATTTTCAATTTTATTTAATTGCAGACACAATGTCTCTGTGGATTATATTTCTCACTTTTGTGGAAGTAAAATTCAATTTTTGCTAAATTTAATTGATAATTTTACATAGTTGACCACAAGAAAAACGATATGCGAATCGAAGAGTTCTCATATTTGATTTTTAGCTAGTCAGATTGTCAAATTCCAGAGTTAAAATGGCAAAATATCTTTTATTAATTAATAATTGTATAAAAAAAAAAATAATGATAAAAAATTTGTTGATTTTTTAAGAATTTTTTGGGATGAAAAAATTCACTTGGGACTATGCCATAATATGGAAATTTTCCAAAAAATATTTTCTCTGTGCTTGATACGATTTTATGGCATGATTTTTACTGATATAATTTTTGGAGCTTTTCTACAAAGGGTATTTCCTTGAAGCTCCATATCGTATTTTGTTATTGTCCAAATATTTTTGCTCAGGTTCCAGTCCAGAGATATTTGGTTGACGCCTTAAACGTATTTTATGGCATGATGTTTACAGATCAAAATCTAGAAATGCTCTTTGAAGCTTAACTCCAAAAGGTCTTCCCTGGAAGGTCCATAGTTTATTATGTCATTACGTTTACTGACCAATTTCCATAAATTTATCTTGAAGTTCTAGCCCAAAGGATCTTTTCCGGATGCCTGCTACCATATTATGGCATGTTGCCAGTTGATCGAAATCTAAAAGTACTGCTTAAGTTTTTGCTAATAAATAATCATTAATGGACGCTTGATTTTATATTATAGCAGGTTGTTTATTGATCAAAATCTATATGTGCTCCTAAATGATGTGTTACAAAGCATCTTTCTAAGCAGCTACGATTTTATGGCATGACGCTTATTGATGTGTTTCTTATGGCTTTGGCTAAAAGGATCTTATCTGAAAACGCCATACTATATTTTGTTATTATTGTTACTGATATCAAACCAAATATTTTTTATCAGGCTCTATCCCAAAAAAGTTTTCCTGGATGCCTGAAACCATGTTAAGGCATATTGCCAGTTGATCGATATCTAAAAGTGCTCCTTGAGGTTTAAAAGTGCTCCTTAACGGACGCTTGATTTTATATAATAGCAGGTTTGCTTATTGATCAAAATCTAGGTCTGCTCCTTATGGATGTGTTACAGAGCGTCTTTCTTAGCGGCACAGATTTTATGGCATGACGCTTATGATGTGCTTCTTAGAGCTTGGCTCTGAAGAGTGCTATCTGGAAGCGTTTTGTATTATTCTTACTGATACTAAACCAATAATTTTTTATCAGGCTCTATCGCAAATGATCTTTCATGTATGCCTGAAATCATTTTGTGGCATGTTGCCAGTTGATCGAAATCTAAAAATGCTTCTTGAGATCTTACTTCGAAGGATAATTAGTGAACGCTTGATTTTTATATTAACGCAGATTGCTTATTGATCAAAATCTAGGTGTGCTCCTTAAAGATGTGTTACAAAGCATCTTTCTTAGCAGCTACGATTTTATGGCATGACGCTTATTGATGTGCCTCTTATGGCTTTAGTTTAAAGGGTCCTATCTGAAAACTCCGGACTATTTTTTGTTATTATTGTTACTGATAGCAAACCAAATATTTTTTATCAGACTCTAGCCCAAAAGATATTTTCTAAATGCGCCTGCTACCATGGTATGGCATGTTGCCAGTTGATCAAAATCTCCTTAATTTTTTACTTTAAAGGATCTTTAATGCACGCTTCATTTCATATTATAGCAGGCTACTTATTGGTCAAAATCTAGGTGTGCTCATTAATGACATGGTGCAAAGCGTCTTTCTTGGCAGCTCAGATTTTATGGCATTATAATTATTGATGTGCTTCTTGAGGCTGGTTGCCAGAAATCATTTTATGGCATGTTGCCAATTGAAATATAAAATTGTTTTTTTGCGGTTTTGATGAATAGGATTATTCTTGGAAGTTCAGCTAATTAACTGAAATATAAAACGTTATATTAACTATTGGCTCAGTAGAATTTTTTTATTATTAACAAATTTTAATTTATTCTGACAATTATTAAATCAAAAATTGAAATATTTATAAAAATTCATTGTATTTAAAAGAAAATTGAACACTGAGCAATCAGATTTATAGTCATTACGACTAGTTTTATTTGTTTTTTTTTAAAGTTTATTTAAAGAAACAAAAAATTTCCATTAAAAAATTTTTATTTACTAAAAGATAATGAAAAAAATAATTAAAAAAAAATATTACAAATAAAAATCGTTCATTTAAAATAAATTAAAAAACAAAACATTTCCTCTTAATTTGGCACTTTTCCAAGTAGGTTAAAACAAATCTGAAATCATCAAAATTATTGTTGTCTGTCAGAAATGAACTCGGCCTTAATTTTAACAAAATATATAATCACGCATTCAACAAAAAAAATTTTAATTCAATTATAAAATTGGATTTTTATCGTAATTTTTTAAAAAGTTTTGCTGTCAGACAAACATTTAACATATTCGAATTTTCTTACTCATCATTAAAAGGCCGACCAATGTTATGTTCCCATTTTTTTTATCGATTTCGATTTTGATGGGGAACTTTTTTGGATATAATTTATACGATTTTATTAAGTTCGAAAACTCTAGTTTTAGATTTTTTTCATTAATGTTTTTTTGGGTTGCTATTTTTACAAACTTTATTCAAAATGACCTAAACAAAAGGAAAAAAAGACACTAAAAACAAACCAACAACGAAGTCACGAAGAATGAATGCAAAAATTATAATTTTTAAAAAAACGTCAAATTGCAATTTAATTATTTTCATTGAAAAAATATTTTTTACAAAAATAAATTCACACTTTTAATAAGAAAAAAAAAATTGAATTATTAACGTTAGTTTGGAAAATTAACACCAGACTTTTTTTTGGAAATCACCCAACAGAAACTTTTAAATTGAAACTGGAAACGAGTGGTGGGAGGGTGGAACCACCTTACCACAATTTCGACATTTGCCAAAAAGAAATTTGATAAAAGTTTTTGCTATTTTTCCCGATAATAATTCTGTTGTTATTATTTTTCTTTTAATCGTTAAATTTTTACATTTATTTTTGGTATCATTTTTAGTAATGCCAAATCATCATCTGACCTATATACACACTGGGTATAGCAACAAAACATACAATATTTACTTAAACGCCATCAGGGAAAATTATTCGTTTCGGTCAAGTTGGTTAATAAAATTCATAAAATTCCTGACTGACAAAGTTTATTTTTAAATTTTATTCAAATTCCATGCAATCATTCTGTGAGGAGTCATACACGATACAATCACTTGTGTTCATACACTAATGGGGGGGACACAGTCATGGACACCAGAAAAAAAATCTATGAAAAAAAAGCAAAAAAACCAAAATCAAAATCAACAGAAAAAAAACATTGAGTAGAGATTGGAAAAATAAATGCTTTAAACATGAAAAAAAATTCGTTTTATTTATAAATTCGATGTTTTCTTTATCATTTCACGAGAATTGACCCATAAAATTGCTGAATTGTGTTTTTTTTTCCAGTAAAAAAAAGGGCAATATGTGTAAGATAATTTCCCCTTATAAATAAAGTGAAATTATCCTTTTTCCTGCTTTTAGGTAACAAATATGACCCTTTTCAATTCAATTTGATTAAAATAAACTTATTTTCATGAAAAAATACTGAACAGTCAATAAAAATTGTACGAAGAAAACTTTCTTCATTTCAGTGAACATTAATTCCCGTGAGAAAAGTTCTTCTTTAAAAACTCGGACATACAAACAATGTTTATTAACAAAAATTACAAAATTTTTTTTTTTTAAATGTTACCAAAACAAATTGGCCGAAAGAATAATCAAAAATTTTTAAGGAAAATTTTCAACGAAAATTTTTACCGTAAATTTTTAACGAAAATTTTTAGTGAAAAATTTTAACGAATATTTTTACCGAAAATGTTTACCGAAAATTTGTACAGAAAATTTTTACCGTCAATTTTTACAGCAAATTTATACCGAACATTTATACCAAAAATGTAGACAGAAAATTTTTACCGACGAATTTTAAGGAAATTTGCTCGAAAATTTAAACAAAAAATTTTTAACGACAATTTTTACCGACAATTTTTATCGAAAATTTTTACAATTTATACCGAACATTTATACCAAAAATGTAGACAGAAAATTTTTACCGAACATTACTAAAATTCTTACGAAAATTTAACCGAAAATTTGTACAGACATTTTTTATCAAAAACATTTACCGAAAATTTTTACCAAAAATGTAGACCAAAATTTTGTAACGATGAGTTTACGGAAATTTGACCGAAAATTTGTTTAGAAAATATTCACTGAAAAATTGTACAGAAAATTTTTACCGTCAATTTTTACAGCAAATTTTATACCGAACATTTATACCAAAAATGTAGACAGAAAATTTTTACTGCCGAATTTTAAGGAAATTTGCCCGAAAATTTAAACAAAAAATTTTTACCGACAAATTTTACCGACAATTTTATCGAAAATTTTTACCAAAAATTTTTACCGAAAATTTTTACGGAAAAATTTTACCGAAAATTTGTACCGAACATATTTACCGAAAATTTTGCACGAAAATTTTTGCAGAAAATGTTTACTGGCAATTTTTACCAACAATTTTTCCCAAAAATTTTTACCGAAATATTTTACCGAACATATTTAACCGCACATTTTTACAGAAAATTTTTACCGAAAATGTGTACCGAAAATTTTTATCGAAAATTGTTATCAAATATTTTTATCGAAACTTTTTGCCAAAATTTTTCTTTGAGAATTTTTATCGAAAATTTTATTAATTTTTCCACAAATTTTAATCGAAAAATGATCACCAAAAATTCTTCCAAAAAATGTGCTGAATAAATTCCACTGGCAATTTCCGCTGAACAATTTTAATTGAAAATATTTCAAATAAAAAAATTGTTCTTTTCTTTCTATTTCGATTAATATTGCCTGACATTTTGAAGCACATCGTGTTTAATTGCAGATTCAAACAGCGATAATGTGTTCAACATGCAAGAAGTGAGTGTAAATGGAATTAATTGGATTTGTTTAGGTTTTTATCTTAACTAATTGTAAGTAAAATCACTGCGCTTAAGTTGAAATGTTCGCTTTATCCTAAACCGCACAGAATTTTATTTAAAAAATATCCCTCACATTACAGAAAAGAATATAATCAAGAGTATTAAAGCGAAATAATGACAACTAATTACAGAGGCCCATAGTTAATCTGATTTGTACAAATGTTCTCTGGGATTAGAATGTCACCTTCTGTCCGTTGGAGTGAATTTCATAACAAATGTGACTTTTGTGATATTTTGAAATTTCTATTTGCTTTCATAATCAAAAATTTATTTTTTCAATATTTATAAAAAAGCAATAACCAAAAAATTTCATTTTTATCATTGCTACTTAATCGTAAATTTGCCGCAGACTGTAATCGGCTTAAAGTTGATTTCATATTATTTTGAAAAAGTTGATTTTAAGTCTATTTGTTATTTTCTTACTTTAGTATTTATTCAAAAGCTCACAAAAAAAACCAATAATAATACTTGGGAAAAAATATACAAACTCCTACAACATTTTCCGATTTTACTACAAGAAAGATTTTCAACGAATTTTTTTATTTCCATTTTGGTTAACAAAGTATAAACTTCAATCCAATATAAATAAATATGACGAGCTAACGATGAATTGCTAGTCAAAGTTTAGAATAAGTTTATTTGTTAAGTTTTCCTTATTCCTATCTGAAACATAGGTTCTTGGGTTTATTTAAAATTCAGTTAAAGTTGGCGAAGCTTTTCTTTATAAACAACTGTAGGTGGGGTTCGAATTGGTTTTATTTAAAGTTGTCTATTCGAAATACAAAACAAACAATAGATTTTGAGCAGCAATTTTATTAGCAAAATTATAAAAATAAACGAAAGTTTTAAAATTATTCAATTTTCAACAACTCAATTACTTCCGCCACGTTAGAAATTAACACAGCGATCTATAATATTCAAATCAACTTTAAACAGAAAATTATAATAAAAATAATAGATGACAAGAAAGCTGATGAGCGTACTCCTTTGCTGGATGACCTAATTTTTTAAGGTCTGGGAGACACAAACACCACAAGCTTTAATAACAAATTAAGTTCATATAATCCAATAAATTGAATCTCTCCAGTGACCTAAAATTCACACTATCTGAGGTCATTGAATTTTAGGTCACTGATATCATGATCATTAACCTATTTTTCCCAATGAAGCTACTGAGACCTACAAGGTATGCGATGTTGACCTACATAATAATAATAATAATAAAAATATATATAGAGGGTCTCAAAGCAGCAAGATCAATGAGGTCTTTGATCTCTCCAGTGACCTAAAATTCACACTATCTGAGGTCACTGATGTCATGATCGTTAATCTATTTTTCCCAATGAAGCTACTGTGACCTACAAGGTATGCGATGTTGACCTACAACCTACAAATATGTATAGAGGGTATGCGATGTTGACCTACAAAAATATATATAGAGGGTCTCAAAGCAGCAAGATCAATGAGGTCTTTCGTGGTGAGTAAGCATAATTCAAGTAATAGTAATATTGGGACCTTTAGCGAACCTCAGTATTATATTGGCAGGTAGCCGAGAGAGCAACAAAACGTACAGATTGTCTCCAATTTTCTTAAAATGATATCTTACGAAACAGTGCCCAGTTAGTAGGCCGATGAGTAGCCTTTGGTCTGGCTTGTTGAGTTTCAGGACCTCTAACGCGCTGGTTTAAGAAAAATCGATGAATTTTTTAGAGTCAATTGCTTTGCCACAGAAAGGTTTTGGTTCAATAAATGGAGCGGTTGCTCCCATTTTGGCAAGTTTGCCTACCAGTTCGTTACCCTCATGATCTCGCATGAACATCAAAGCCAACTGATTTGGGATAATGACGATTATTCATTTTTTTATGGAAATTTTTTTTTTTGCAAAATTAGTTTTTTTTTTGGCTAACATAGTTTTATGGTAAAAAAAGGTGTTTTTGTCGAAATTGGATTTTTGGTAAAGTTAGTTTTTTTGACACAGAATTTTTCTTATTCTCATTACTCTCATGACCTGGCATCGACATCAAAGCCACCTGATTTGGCACAATGACGATATCCTAAATCAGCTTGGGTTGCACATCAGACGAATGTTGATCTTTGCGTTACGAAGGTTAATTTTGATACCTTGTCCAGCATAAAGTTCTATGGCATATGCTCATAATTCTGCCTGAAAAATGGCTTTTAGATAGACGGTAACGGTGTCCGACTACTTTCGCCGCAATAACCTCATCAACCGATACCTTTCGGGAACAGGCATTGAGAGACAATTTGCTGCACTTCTCCGGTGAAGCGTGAACAAAGGAAACGATATATTCTGCGTCAACAATTTTGGAATGGCAACTGGGGCATTTCGCATCATTGTTCACCTTGAAGCTGTAACACAGACAATGTCGAATACTTGAAGTGCATTCCGCCGATATGCCGCAATCGCCTGACACTTGTGTCCCATAGCTTCTGACCAAATGGGGGTTGCGTAGAGTAGCATAGAACTAATAACGGTAGACAGCCTCTTTTGGACTTTCCATTATTAGGCAATATCCTATTGACCTTGTTAGTTAACATTTGATCTTGGGTCTCACGAGATCTTGGGTCGATGGTATTGACTTATGTGGTGTTGGTGGCACGTGACACTTAGGCCAATGTCCTCGTGTTATATGAGCTTATGATCACGTATGAACCTTAGACTAATAGGCTTGGTGTGAATATGCTTAAGATTATGCGAGTCATAAATAACTTCATTTTGTTTGGAATTTAGGTGAGGTCAGGTGTCATAACCTTAGTTTTTAAATACCTGCATTTTTGGTGGGAAATAATAAAATTGGCTTGTATCAATTTTTATCATAGCCAATTGGATTTTTTTTATGCCGACAATCCGGATAATGAGTCGTTAAGATACGTTCCTGTTTCGTAATATTTTTTCATCTAGTTAATTTTTTATCGCTCAAAATTTCTTTTTTTAAGAAGAAAACAAAATGTCAAAGGAAACTTCAAGTGAATAAAATGACGTTAAAGGGGATTTTTGGCTAATCGATTTGGATAAATTTGTGAAGTGGAGATTATTGGCTCAATAAAAAAAAATCCTGCGTGCACTGTATTGTGGAATCTTCCCCTATTAGGTAACTTCATATTAAGGGGATTTGTAGCCTTGAAGCCATTTGTTGTTCATCAAGTGACCCAGAACAATTCATCATAGCCTACTTAGCGATAGGAATGTCGAGTTGCGACGGGTGCCGGGGCATGTGGGAATTTTGGGTAATGAAAGTGCTGATAAGTTGGCTGACGAAACACTCTGCCAACTAACACATGTCCGCCGACAAGATGACTGGACCAATAGCGACACATTTTTCTTTGACTCATTGGATAACCGCCAATAAACCAGTCTATTCACCATCCATTCCGAAATTCTGGGCGTGCAAGCTCTCACTCATAACTTTCTTTTTGCCAACACCAATCCAAAATTATGCCAATCCTGTGGTACTAATTTCACTATCATCCATATTCTATATGAATGCCACATAACCAAGAATTATTTCGCAGGCAGAATACATCCACCCCCACTCCTTTCTATATTGTGGAGCTCCAGGATCCAACAACTCCTCTCCCTACAAAATATAACAAAATTCTCACTATTCTATACTACTAACCGCAGACCAGTCTCATTGAGGCCAAATGGCCTCATGGTCATGGCGCTATGAATTGTTCCCTGGAACCTTATACAGAACCAAATAACAAACAAAATCCATTAAAAACTTTTTACTGAAAATTTTTTTTTCCTCGACCAAATATGATCGCCGCAAGGTTCTTGATTGTCCAATAGTGCACCGTTTTCGATTTGGCGGGAAATTTAAAAATATCTCAACTGAACTATGACTTTTCTTAGCTAACTTCAATTCGACTACCATTTTGAGAGTGAATTTTATCAAATTATCACAATCTTAATACATTTACCAGTTTGGTATTTATTAGTGTCACGTTTTCTAGCTACTAACAAACCACCCACATACGGACGTGCTGCTTCATCGAAGAAACCAATTTCAATGCAAAATCAGCTATGGCGGAAATGTCTTTGCAATCGGTGTGGGTAAACTTTAATGGCATTTAATTAACGAATGCATCGAAATATCACACACAGTTTATCCGTAACACATCCACTAATGATAAATAAAATTATTGCGAGAATTCTCATTTAATGGACCATAATTTGCAGTTAACTTTTTTTAGCCATTTAAGTTTTTTGTTGTTGAGTTTTTGATATTTTTTTTTATATTGATTGCTGGTTTTCGAGGTGGGGGGAGTGGGGGAGGGGGTATGACTTTGTCATCACTTCCGATAGTGTATCTTTTCTTGTGAGTCCTTTTTTTCCCTTTTGCCCCTATTTTAATTGACCCAAAGTTCCTTTTCTATTATTTTTATTTTTGCAATTCAATCTCTTAATTGCAGCCATCTTCATGCTTGTTTATAGATTGTTTTTTTGTTGTTGTTGTTTTGCCGTCATTATTGCCGTAATTAGTTATGTCGATACATTTTAAGGTTGTACTAATCTTTTCATATGCTTTCCATGTACGAATATGCAGATTAAGATATAAGAAATAATATGGACGGAATTTATAGGAGAACAATTTTGTCTTTGTAGGCTTCCGATTACTGTGTAGTTCCATTAACAAACTGTATGGCGCACGAAAGCCTAATACTGGCAGCTGTTTAGATTATAATCCTGGAAAATGTTCGCTTATGTCCGTTCTAATCTATTGGGACAAGTAAATTTCAGACAATGTTCATAAAATCCATATAAATTGGCAATTTAACGAAGTAATTTGAGTATGTGGAGCTCATTTCGAGCACGTCTGCACACATTTTTGGTACTCTGCCTCGAATCACCTTCCAGTACTTGTGTAGTGCGTAGAAATGGCCGGAAGGGTGTGTGCATGTAGAGACCTATTGTGTGATATTGGGCTAGGTTTCCATCGACAACACAGAGAGACCGATAGCTTCTGTATAAAAACAAATGATGATATCCTAGCAAGTGCAGACGGGAAACTATTTACCAGGTCAGGCCGGCAGTAACTAGTCAGCAATGAGCAACGTTGACGGGCATACAATTAAACATAATCGACTGTAATTATCTGGTGAGGATAGGATTTTATGTAGGCATCGACTAGGCTAGAATCGGATTGCGATGGCAGTGAAATGTCCGTAGTAACATTCGGCACACTCGACTACAGGTGTGGACTGGAGCAATGAATACTTCCCAGACACAAATGGGGACGGCAAACTTGTGGCAATCTTTGATTTGTGTTATTAATCGTAGTCGATTCTATGTTGGCTATTCATTCGAGAATGGGTGCTCTGGCCGCCATCGACAGATTTCATGTTTAGAGCCCACACATAGTGTTGCATCACAGCTTCAACGAGAACAGTAACAGTTTTAGCGATAGCAGTTATTGCGACCGAAGCCATTATGCCACTGGCTCCAGAAGTTGAATTGAGGAAAAAAGACCTACAGACACGCGGCAAACTTTTTAACAAACAGCAAAAATCCTATTCGAAGAAATTCGAGAAGCTTAAATCGTAACAGAGCAAAGATCTTTGCTGAGTAAATGTATAAAATTTTATGGATATCGGCAGCTCATTTCCAATCAGAATCATGTTCAATGCGGAATTTATTGGCAGTGCGTGTAATTGGACAATTTTCCAAAGACAAAACCAATGATGGTAATCAATATACACGTTTGATTTCTTCCTTTTTTTTCGTGCTTTAATTTTGATTGGTTCTTTTTCTTTTGTTTTTGCTGGATTTTATTCCGCTATAATTTTGGTTATACTTGATTGGATTTAATTTCTTTGATTTTTTCCCTATATTTTATAATTTAAAATACAAAATTAGGATTTTATCAAACAAGTTGACAAATCATAGAATATATCAATTATTAGCAGTGCCATAGCGCTAGTTTTTAGTGCCACTTTTGTGGCTATTTAATGGCATCAAAACCACATCTCGAAAACAGACCACAAAAATTATTTTTGTTAATTATTTGGTTAAACGTATTTTGTGGTGCCATTTTTTTTGTAAAACAAATTTTTTGGTGTCGATTTTCGGCACAATTTGTATTTTTTAAGAAAATTAGTTTTTTGCCAAAATTAGATTTTTTGGCAAGAGAAGTTTTCTGGTTCCGTTTTTTGGTAAAGCTAATTTTTAAGGCACAGTTAGTTTTTTATGGCAAAATTAGTTTCTTTTTTTTTTTTTGGAAAAATTAGTTTTATGGCAAAAGTAGATTTTTTGGCGAAATTAGATTTTTGGTAAAGTTAGTTTTTTTGGCAGAGACTCTTTGGAAAAGGAAAATTTCTGGTACCATATTTTGGTAGTTATTTTTTTAGCAAAATTGGTTTTCCTGGCAAAATTAGTTTTTTGGCAGAAGTAATTTTCTAATGCCGTTTTTTGGCTAAATTATTTTTTTTTGGTAAAAACATTTTTCTGGTGCGGTTTTTAGCAAATTAGTGTTTTTGGCAAAATTGATTTTATGGCAAAATTATTTTTTTTTGCAAAATTAATTTTTTTGGCCAATGTAATTTTTTAGTTAGTTTTTTTGGCAAAATTAGTTTTTTTTGGCAAAACTGGTTTTTTGACAAAATTCATTTTTTTTGCGAAAGTATTTTTTTGGGAAAAAAATTTGTAGTGCCGTTTTCTCGTAAAGTTACTTTTTTTTGACAAAATTAGTTTTTTATGGCAGAATTAGTTTTTTTTTTGGAAAAATTAGTTTTATGCCAAAAGTAGGTTTTTTTGGAGAAATTATATTTTTGGCAATAAAAATTTTCTGGTACCGTTTTTTGGTAAAGTTATTTTTTTAGCAAAATTAGTTTTTTTTGGCAAAATTAGTTTCTTTGGCAGAAGTATTTTTTTTTGGAAAAATTAGTTTTATGGCAAAATTAGACTTTTTGGAAAAAAGTATTATTTATGGCAAAAGTAATTTTATGCCAAAAGTAATTTGCTGGTGTCGTTTTTTAGCAAAATTAGGTTTTTTTTGGAAAAATTAGTTTTTTGGCAAAAGTATTTTTTTAGTGCCGTTTCTTGGCAAAATTATTTTTTTTGGAAAAATTATTTTTTTTGGAAAAATTAGTTTTTTTGGTAAAATCATTTTGCTGCTCCCGTTTTTTGGCAAAATTAATTTTTTTTTTGGTAAAATTAGTTTTATGGCAAAATTAGGTTTTTTGGCGAAATTAGATTTTTGGCAAACTTAATTTGTTTGGCACATAATTTTTGGCAAAATAAATTTTCTGGTGCCGTTTTTTGGTAGTAATTTTTTTGAGTAAAATTAGTTTTTTTCGAAAAATTTTTTTTTTGGCAAAAGTAATTTTTTTTTAGCAAAAGCAATTTTCTGGGGCTATTTTTTGATGAAACAAATTTGCGTGTGGAAGTTATTTTAAATGGCATTTTTTGATAAAATAATTTTTTTGACGAAAGCAATGTTTGCTGTCATTTTTTGTTGAAAAAAGCGGGTTTGGTATAAATTTTTTATAAAAGTGATTTTAGATATAATTTTTTTCGAAAACAGAATTTAATGACAAATTTCGGTTGGAGTAATTCTTGGTGTCATTTTCCGGAAAAGTGACTTTTGGTGCCAACTTTTTATCATATTTTCTGGTAAAAAAATTTTGTGACAAAAGAGATTTTCGATGCCATTTTTATGGAACAGTGATTTTAGGTGCCATTTTTAAGAAAAGTTAATTTTGAGCCAACTTTCGGCAAGGTAGATTTTTATAGCATTTTTTTGGTACCAATTTGTGGTAAAAATAATTTTTTGCTAAAAGAGATTTTCGATGACATTTTTTTGGAAAATTGATTTTAAGTGCCATTTTTAGGAAAAGAGTAATTTTGAGCTAACTTTCGACAAGACAAATTTTTACAGAATTTTTTTGGTGCCTTTTTTTGGTAAAAATAATTTTTTTTTCTAAAAGAGATTTTCGATGGCATTTTTTTTGGAAAAGTGATTTTAAGTGCCATTTTTAAGAAAATTGAATTTTGAGCCAACTTTCGGCAAGATAAATTTTTACGGAATTGTTTTTGGTGCCATTTTTTGGTAAAAATAATTTTTTGGCAAGCGATTTTACATGATAAATTTTTTGGAAAAGTGAATTTACAAAAAAAAGTTTGTAAGTAAAATTTACAAAAATTTATTCTTGAAATTTTTTAATTTCTTTATAGTTTTTCTATTTGTTCTATTCTATTGAAAATAATAACTTTTAACTTAAATTTGAATAAATTTCTTCCAACAAAGCCTCTACCGTAAATAAGAGTCTTTTCACAAGGAATGGTGTCCTATCAATACTAGCCGATAAATGAGAAATCGAAATGTTACTTGTTATCAAATTGGATCTTTTCTTTTGCCCATTCCCCTTCGTGGAGCCTGTAAAAGCCGACAGAGCAAAACCATCTCATAGGAGAGGTCCTCCTCTTTCTTCTTCTCCTTCCATTTTTCCATCGTCATACGATTATCTGAGATTATATTCATTAAAACATCTGATGTCGACTACTTTTGGGTCTATTTACTAGACCTCATAGAGATATGGAACTCATGTTCAGAATCATTTCGAATAGAGGTTAGCAAATTCTGGTCATTGGGGATGGTAGGGGGGATTGGCCGTATTCGAGTTGAATCGGATTGAATCGAATCGGATGGCATCGAATAATCATAGCTGACGCAGTAGAACGCATGGTCAGTAGAAGCTCCCCCAGTTGATAGGAGAAAATTCGATGAATTTTTCCTGTTTGTTGTGTTCTCAAAAGCTTTCGTGAGAGAAGCTCTTTGAAAAAAATTTCCCCTAGATCGGCTGATGGCAGATGAATGGCCTTTGGGGAGGCAAGGGAGAGAGCCGATTACCGTACCAACGTTGAAGAATAGCAAAGTGAACTGAACTAGACGTCCAGATAAGACACCGGCCGTTTCGTTTATATAGCCTAGAACATGGAGCATGAGAGGAGGAGGATTACGATAAAGTAAGTAGGGCCAACCTGGTTCTAGAACATGGAGACGACTCGCATCACCATAACTTGTCTCATCTTGTCGTGTAGCAGAAGAGGAAAAACCAGAATGGGAGCGACGCGACGGCTTCTTCTTTCGGTCTTCAGCCTTGGCGACGTCTGCTTCTGCTATGCGAAGGTGGACGCACATCGTGCGTATGATGAACGTGTACACAGAAACGGCACAGAGATTCTCTACCATCGTACTGAGAGTCAGAATAAAATTCTGGCTTTGCCTACGACTGCATGGATGAGGAACACTCCGCATCAGAATGGAAAAAATAGTAAACAGAGTCCATGTCTTCGGAATTGTTGGTATTCGCACTAGAACGATTGGAGTTTGTGGCAGAAGTGATGGGGTTCGGGTAGTATCAGTGTGAATATGGTGGCATGGGAATTTTAGTATCAGGAATCGTAAGAATCCGTATTCGAATCGGGGAAACAGACAAAGAATCGTAGAATGGAGCACAGAAAATCGGGGAAAACTTTTGTATCGGTAATCAGAGGAATCGATATCGTCGTCGGATGAATCGGCATCGAAGTACACAGTTCGAAACGGTCGCTCGCCAAGCATTTCAGTCTATCGTAGACTATAGCCTGCGGAAGATTCTCTGGTACGTGCGATTCTTTGTGTCGTTCAGTGCCAGTTGAGGCAGTGTCGGCAGTGCTTCGAGTGCCAAATGACCAGTGCACAGTGCACAGTGTCCAGCAATAGTGACGGTAATAGTGACAGTGACAATACATTTATACCATAATAGAGTGTCGTTCGATTTGTGGCGGAATATTTTTTTTCCTATTCGTTACCCATTCCCCGTTCCACCTGTCGTCTCATCATCCATCGTCAGAAATAGTTAAAGTGTTATGCGCGTTTTCCGCGAAAAAATCTTTTCTAGTCACGTCCGGGACAAACGATGGACTTGCCGTCAATAGCGAATTATTACGATTTTCATATGAAAACGAGTTGTTCTTCGTTTTGTTTTTTTTGGTCTCGTTTGAATTTTTTCCAAAGTGAAGTGTAAGTGATATTAAAAAAAGGGACTTTCTCAAAAAACCCCAACCTCCCTTAAAGTTATCAGCACCGCCTATAAGCAGAAGACCTTACAGAAGGTAAAAAGGCCACAAAAAAGTCTTTTTTACCGCCTTATCAAAAATTGTTTTTATATTTAGCGGCAGGGTTTTTTTTTAATTTTTTATTCTGAAAATTTTTATAAATAAAAATTTTTGGATTTAAGTGTAAAAATTTTTGATGGACATTTTTTTGGTTTTTTTTTTTTGTGACACTTAAACTTTGCCAAAACGGAAGTGTTCGTAGTTGTTATTATTATTTTTTTTTAATTATATTTTGGTCAAATTTATTAAAGAAACGCATTCGAAAATAAGAGAGAAAATGTGTTTTGATATATAAAATTTTTTCTTTGTGTAGTGTAAATTGGAAGGTTAAAAAATAAAAATGCTGACAGAATTTAAAATAGGAAATTTTTTATTGATAATTTT
The DNA here is from genome assembly GCA_958298945.1 of Atherix ibis. Classification (NCBI taxonomy): domain Eukaryota; kingdom Metazoa; phylum Arthropoda; class Insecta; order Diptera; family Athericidae; genus Atherix; species Atherix ibis. The sequence continues at coordinate 82,983,681 of OY282609.1, forward strand.
ATTATGTGTTATCGTTCAGTTTCTGGGTGATTTGCATAAGACTTTAGTGATAAAAATTCACGTGGTTGTTAAAAATATTCAAAAAATTATTTCAACAAAAAAAAAGAGGGAGCGCAAAAGTAATGCTTTCCATTGAGATGCGGTAGGGTCTTAATAAGCGCCGAGAGAATGGAAAACAGAAAGAATTAATCGAAATATTTCGGATTAGTTTATTAACCAAAGATAGAAAGATAAAACCCTGCGGGTGGAGGTGGGGGCTATGTTGGCATGGAGTCTACGGATAAATAAGAATTTTTAATTCAGTAATTCAATAAAATATGCACATCATGATCGGTGATATACTCGTACTTGTACAGTAGGAAAAAATGGGATTTTTTTGTTACCTAAACCAAGACCACCCCCCCCCCCCCCCTCTACCCATTCACTGTTGTTCTTCTTCTTCTTCGAGTGTGTTTTTTTTTTAAATTTTACATTTTTATGATCCCCAATCATACGGTAAGTACTGCCTGTGAATGGGGAACTATTTAGCCTACCTTTTTGGAGATAGGAAAAAAAAATCTAATCGAGGTTATGCGATTTATTTGATTTTAAAGCAATTTCTTTAGGTCTTTGGCTCTCTCAGCTATCCAGAGTGTTGTTCCATTTTATTCTCTCAGCTATTAAAAAAAAAATCATTGTTTCAAGGTGTACTCTTTATATGAGCTTCTGGATTGATCGTCCAATGGGTTTTTTTTTTGTTGTTGTTGCTGGCTTTAGTCAGAATTTTTTGTGAAAGTATTTTTTAGAGACTTTCAAATAGGAACTATATTTTTCTGAGAGGCAGGTTAAAAAACTGTGGTGCATATAATTAGAGATCTAAACTATCTCTCCAAAAATCCTAAATTTTGAATATTCAGTAAATGTGCTCGCGCATAATAAAAGAGAAGCGAACGTGATCGGCAGAGTCTATAGAATCTCCCGCTAAGTTAATCCTCACGCCTTAATACGAGCCGATACACGAGTAGATCTACGATAAGGCATTCAGAAATGATATTTATGCACGGAGTTGTCCGGGGTCTAGAAATAACTGACAAAGAATCGACTACTGTCCATCCAGGTTCGGTGGAGACTTGGGGCCGGCACTTGTACCTTCTCTCTTGATGGTCGGTCTCGTATCGATTTACTGTCGTATTGCCCGTTCAGAGTATAGTCTCAGTTGTGAGAGCACTTTGGGTGGATAGAGTGGGTGATGTTGATTTGATATCGTGTTCTCATGATAACAACATCATCCATCGACTGTACTGCCTTTGCAATCCTGTCAGTCCCCAGAGAGTCAACCAAGTCTTCGGAGACTTCTTCAATTCAACTAGTTTCGATTGTGATGTACTCCGTTCATACCGAAATTGCTAACGTCACAACAACAACAACAACCAATAATAATAGTAGTGATAGTCATAAAATAAAGGTAGAAGTCGGAAGAGTTGAAGCTATGCGATTAGCGACAGTTTGTCATCGAATTTCAACATAAGCGGTAGCACGTGCGCTTGATTAACAGCACACCGCACGAACAGCAGTGCGCGTCCGTCGTCGATTGTTGCTTTTCGACGTTGACTGAAGGCGGACACGAACGTCAAAGTTAACGTGCGGCCGTTCGTTAACGCGGATTTTTCTTTTTTAAAAAAATTTTTTTTCTCTTTTCTAAATTATTTTGTACGTGAAATGGTGAAATTTTTATTAATATTCAAATAATTTCGTAAATTTGTAAAATATCGGTTGTTTTTTTTTAATAGTAAAAAGATTTTTCTTTTTATAATTTTTAGATGACGTAAAAATTAAAAAAAATTACCGCAAAGAATTTTTACTTTTGAAGGGTTTTTTTTAGCATTAAATTTACTAAAGAATAATTGTTTGTATAAAAAACGTAAAAATTATAGTTGCTTTTAATTTTTAAAAGACATTTATTAAAAATTAAAAAAGTTAACGTAAAGATTTTTTCCTTTTCAAGGGTGGTTTTAGCATTAAATTTAATAAAAAAAAATTGTTTGTGGGAAAACTATATAAAATTTCGGTTTTTTTCTTAATTTTTAAAAGAAGTAATTTACAGAAAAATAAAAAAGTTCACGCAAAACTTTTTTTCAAGCGTTTCTTTGCATTAAATTACCTAAAAAAAATTGTTTGTGGAAAAAATATGTAAAAATGCTGCTTTTTTATATAAATTTTTAAAAACGTTCATTTTTTAAAAAGAAAAATGTTGGCGGAAAAACCTTTTTTTCCAAGGGTTTTCTGTTTCTGTTAGCATTGAAATTTACTAAAAAGAAATTGGTTGTTAAAAAAATATATAAAAATTCTGGTTCTTTTTAATTTTTAAAATGAAAAAAGTTGACGGAAAAGACTTTTTTTCAAAGTGGATTGAAAAAAAACGTAAAAATTCAGCTTTTTTAAATTTTTAAAAACGTAATTTTTTTGGTAAAAAAAGTTAACAGAAAAAAACATTTTTTTAAGAGTTTATAACTTTGAAAATTTTTATTAAATAATTACTTTTTTATTTACTATTTTTCCACTTCCTTTCTTTGAGTAGAATTCAATTAAATTTAATTAATTCGAAAATTGTAGTCCTAAACACAATATTTATTTAATTTTAGTTTAAATTTTTTTTGTCAATTTTAAAAATGCAAAAATTCTACTAAAAATTAAAAATAAATGAAATTTTCGGTTTTTCTTATAAAAATCTATCAAAATGAAGTATTTAAAATCCCAAAGAATTATGTCAGCAACTGTCCTGAACTTTATTCGCGTTAGTTTTCTTTATCAAATTTTTTTTTAAAAATAATATAACAATTTTAATAATTTATTTAAAAAAATTATTTGGTTTATTTTTGGTTGATTTATTTATTAAATAGAAGAAAATATGATTTGAGATCTGAAAAAAACAAGTCTTAAAAATGCTTGTTTTTTTAGATCTTAAAAATGTTAAAATTCTAAAAAGTCTATTTTTTTAAATATTATAATTTTTTGGACTACAAGAAGGAAAACAAATTCTCATCTTATTTGAAATTCTCTTATAGGCCTTAAATCCTTTTGTTTTTTTTTGTAAAATTTTTAAATATTTATAATAATTAAGCAAATTTGAATTTTTTTAGAATTTACATAAAAATTTTACTCTAAAAAAAAAGGATTTTATGAAAATTTATTTCTTGGCATTAAATTTGCGAAAGAAAAAATTTTTTGTGTTAAAAACGATTAAAAATATTATTTTTATTTCTTTGAAAGTTTAGTGATAAAAATAATAAGAAAAAAAAACAACTAAAAAATTTTGTGTTGTATAAAAAAAAAAAAATTTTTTTCTCTAAAAAAATAAAATTTCAGAAAAAAGAGAATTTTTTGCTAAAATGGATTTTAAAAAATTAACTATTAAAAATTAACTAAAAAAATCAACAAAAAAAGGAATTTAAGTGTAGTGTTAATTTTGCTGAAATATTATTATTAAACATCTTTAATGAGGCTATAATAAAAATGTTTTTGTAGAAAAGCTTAAAGAAAATTCTTAAAATATTGAAGAAAAAAAACTACTATCGATTAATAAGTGGTGAATTGAGTGCTTTCCAATCAGATAAAATTTAGTGTTTAAAAAAAAAAACCTTACAAAATATTGTTTAAGGATAGAATAAAATATCCTCATTGGTCCTGTAATAAAAAATACTCAGAAAAAAATTATGGTACCTTGAGAATATATTTTAGGAAATTTTTTCAAAGGAAATTTCTCTTTTACTTTTCCGGAATTGAATGAAAATAAATCCATTTAAACTAAAAACAACACCAAAAGTTTAATACTAAAAAACAAAAAAAAAATATTCTCGAAAATGGAAATTTTTATATAAATAAGTGATAAATTTATCGAGTGAATTTTTAAGGAATTGTTTCTATGCTATTTCCTGTTTTTATTAATATCTTCTTGCACTGTTAGTGCTAAGGATACAAGATAGTGTTTGGTGGTGAATTTGTTGCTGTATTTATTATTCAAGGAGCAGATATTATCAAAAACAGGTTAATATATCCCCAATGGGCTATTATATGTATATATTTTTCCCCCCTTATACCACATACACTATTATTTTCACACCTTATTATGGTTATTATTTTTTTATACTTTTATTTTCTTTGATATTGTTTTTATGTATTCGTAATGTGGATAAAAATTTGATTTAAGGACATTTTATATTTGAACTTTTTTTTCGCCTATTATTTTTGGGCAGTAATATTCCAAATCTGCGTTTTAGATTTTCAACAGTTAATTAAACTGGTTTTCAACAGTTAATTAAGAATATCCCATAAAATTTTTTTCTAATATTCAAATCGAGTAAATTATTTGAAAAAATGTTTTATCCAAAAATTAAATATTTAAATTTAGTTTAATCTCGAAAAAAGAAATATTTTTAAATAAATCAAGCCCAATTAAATATGATTTATTTGAAAAATTTCACGAATAAATCAAATTGGATAAAAAAATAACTTCCAACAAAGATAGTTTTTTCTTTCTGGATTCTGATCCAATTCGAAGATTAAATTTAAAAATATACTATCGAAAATTATTTGCGGAATTATTTTAATGAAAAATCAAATACAATATATGAGAATATCTTAACACCGAATTTTAAGAAAATTCTAATCTGATAAAAGGCAGAAATGTAAGGAACATTTTATGGAAATTTTAAAGAAATTTTAATAATTTTTTTCGAAAGTTTATTAAAAAATTCAGCCAAATTTTTTGTGCAATTTTGAATTTCCCTTAATAAATGCTACCCTTTCAATACCTAAAGAAAATATACTGATATATCTAAAATTTCAGAAGAGGTAAAGGGTATCCTTACTACTAGGTTTAGGTAAATATTTACGAATAATGTTCACTTATAAAAGAGTTAAGGGCCTAGACATGATAATGAATCGCAAAATTCTAAACTCGTAAGAAGAAAAGCCAACAAAACATATACAAAGAAATGCTAACAAAATAATGGTCTAAATTTTCAACGGTACAATTTTCTAAGGGTTAATTATGTATATTACACATAGACTGACCTCATACGTTGTAACCTGACCAATAAAGATTTAAGCTTACAAGAGTGCAAATATCCCAGAATATATAATATTTTGATTATTCAGTATCTAAACAGTTAAATAATATAAAATGTGTATTTACAAAAATTAAAGAAAATTATTTTATAAACAATTTGGGAAATTTCCTTTTTTGTAAAAGGTAAATTTTTTCTCAGATAACTTTTCTGAAGAAATCAATATTGTTAATATAAAGTTATTTTTTTTCTCAGACGGATTTATAATTATTCCCTTTTATAAAAAAAATAATAAATTTTTTTATGCGAAATTACCCTTAAATAAATTGTTTTAGGCCGTATGGAAAAATTTCCTTTTTATACAAGGAGGGATATTTTTATACAATATATAAAAAAAAGACTGCTAAAAACTTTTTGTAGTCCGATTTATTAAAAAGTGAATTTTTCTATTTTCTCGGAAAAAAGTATTTATAACGGAAAAATACCTTTTTTTTTAAATCCAGAGGTCTTTGTAAAATTTCCTCTTTTTTAAGAAAAAAACTATTTTGATGATGAAAACGCTTGCAAAATTTCCTATTCATAAAAATAATTGTTTCTATATTATTTCCCAGGCGAATTTACAAAATTTCCCTTTTCAAAAAAGGTGGAATACTTTTTGTATTAAAAAAACCCTTTTCAAATTTAAAAATTCCGTAATGGTAAAAATACCATTTTACTAATTATTTCGTAGAACTTGACGAGCAAATATATTTTTCTAAATTTGGGTTTTTTATTTTCCATACGAATTCGAAAATTTCCTCTTTTAATAGTTAAACTGTATTGCAGACAAATTCGCAAAAATTTCTCTCTTATAGGAAGAAAAATACGGTTATAAAATTTCTTACACAAAAAATATAGGAAAAATAATTTCCCTTTTATAGAAATGAATATTTTTTTATGCAAAACTATTTTTTTTCATATTTTCCCGCAGCAAATTTGAAAAATTTCCCTTTTCAAAAAAAAGGAATATTTTTGTTTAAAATAAAAAATTCTTTTCGAATTTAAAAATTTCCCTAATGGTAAAAATACTAATTATTTCGTAGAACTTGACGAGCAAATATATTTTTCTAAATTTGGATTTTTTATTTTCTATACGAATTCGAAAATTTCCTCTTTTAATAGTTAAACTGTATTGCAGACAAATTCGCAAAAATTTCTCTCTTATAGGAAGAGGAATACGGTTGCAAAATTTCCTTTTCAAAAAAATATAGAAAAATAAATTTTTTCTATAATATATTATTTCCCAGACGGGTGTTTATACAATTTTCCTATTCTAGAAATAGTAATTTTTTGTGTAAGAATATTTTTCGGAAGTGAATTTTCAAAATTTCCCTTTTTAAAAAATGGTGGAATACTTTTTTTTTTTTTAAATAAAAAACCCTTTTTGAATTTAAAAATTTCCCTAACAGTAAAAATACTATTTTACTAATTATTTCGTAGAACTCAACAAAAAAATATATTTTTCTAAATTTTTAAAAAAAATTTCCTATTTGAATTCCTTTTAAAGGAAATATTAATTTTTTAAGTAAAAATTGCATTTTATAAATTTTTTTTCAGGCTGATTTACAAACTTTTTTTAAAAAAAAGACTAATTTAAAAAGAAAACCTTCTTTGGAATTAATTTTCCCGACGGAACTGTAGAATTTCCCTTTTTTTAGAAGGAGGACTATTTTTGTATAAAAAAACCCTTTTCGAAATTATTTCCAGCTAGGAAATCGTAAAATTTGACTTTCATAGGATAACTTTTTATGCAAACAATTTGTTTTCTTAAAATTTCCCTTTTCTTAAAACAATACATGTACAAATTTCCTTTTTCTTAAAAAAAAATATATTAAAAAAAATTCCAATTACTTTTTAGACGAATTATTGAAATTCCTTTTTAAAGAAAAAAGAAAAGTTTTTATGTAAAAATTCCTTTTTCTATATTATTTTTGACATCTTTCTGTAAAATTTCCCCTTTCTAAAATTATGAAGAGTTTCTTTATTAAAAAATAAATTCTATTTTGCTCAATTATTTTCAAGACAAATTTGGATTATTTCCATTTTTTCAGCGAGAACGAATATATTACACAAAATTTACAATAAATAATAAATTTTGAAGTGAAATTTTCTGCTCGCAATAATACAGATACTCTGATGAATTTAATATTATATAATTCAAACAATATAAAAGCTCTATGATATGAGAAATGTTTCAAAGTTGGTGGATGGGAAATTGGATTATTTTTAGTTTAGGCCGAAGCTAGTAAAATCCAAACAGTAGAATGAAAGTAATAGAAAAAGCCCAAGGTATAATCTCAGCTTTATAGCTGTTGCACAAAAGGACATCTACAATGATGTACAACAAATACCACGCCGCTATTATTATTAGCAAAACGGTCACAACCAAAACCATGTACAGCAATACACATCACCGGATACCAAAACAATTCTAAGCCAATCAGGCTAGGGAATTGGGGGAAGGACTAGAAGAAAAGATCTTTAGTTATACGGAATTTTCATCTGCACCTATTAACAGGAGGCACATGAGATTCCTTTTGTGTTCCGTTGAGTTATTACAAGGCATTATCAGAATACTAAATAGGCTTTTAAGGATTCCATCTTATTTTTGGCATTTCTTTTACTCTTCTCTGTTGTTGGTTATTTATATTTTTCGTTCAGTTTTTTTTCCAGTGTTTCTTTTTTGTATGTTTTCTAATCAAATTGAGGAGTTAAAATTTGTACCTTATTTTTACTGATATGATAAGTTATGAAAATTGTCTTTTTTCTAATATTAATTGGTACAATAAGAAATCAACAACGTTCTTTGGATATTCGCATATCGGTTCTTTGGTATTTTATACTTTTTTGACTTCCTTAGTTACACATAAAAGGAATTTTGTAAAAATTCTGAACGACCATTTTGTTTTCTGTCTTAAACTCTTACAACCCCATTTATTTTTTTTTTGTTTTTGGCTCCCGAAAGGATTCATAAATAAAGTAAGAGAATACTTCGAAGGCTATAAATTATAGCCTATAAGATAAACACGACTATTTAAATATTATCAACCAAAAAAAACTTTTTCTTAAAAACTGTTTACATTTTTTAGAATAAAATAAATTTGATTGAACATTTATTTGCGTTATATATGTTAATATACAGAATTAAATATGACCCCAAAAAAAGGACTATACTAAATAATTATTGAAAGGCTTACAAATTTTTATTGTTCTTTACGCCACTAGCGGATGAAAATATGGTCCAAAAAGGTAGGGCTTACAATTTTTTATTTTGCCTTATGTCAATACAAGATCAATTATGGCTCTAAAAATGGACTATATTAAATATATTTAAAGGGCTTTAAAATATTTTTTTTTATTGTTCTTTATGGCAATACGGGATCAGATATAGCTCCAAAAAGGACTATACTAAATATGATTGAAGGGCTTACAATTTTTTACTGTTGCTTATGCCACTATAGGATAAAAATATAATCTAAAAAAGGACTATATTAAATATTATTGGAGGGCTTACAATTTTTTAATTTTGGTTATGTCAATAGAGGATCAATTATAGTTCCAAAAACGGACCAAATGAATATTTTTGAAGGGCTTACAATTTTTTATTGTTCGTTATGTCAATCAAGGATAAATTATTGCCCCAAAAAAGGACTATATTGACTATTTTGGAAGGGTTTATAATTTTCCATTGTTCGTTAAGTCATTTCTGGCTCCAAAAACGGACTATATTAAACAATTTTGAAGGCTTACAATTGTTTATTATTCGTTATTTCAATATAGGATCAGTTATGACTCCAAAAAAGTACTATATTAAATATATTTGAAGAGCTTGCAATTTTTTATTATTCATTTTGTCAATACAGGATTAATTATGCTTCCAAAAAAGGCCTATATTAAATATTATTAACGGGCTTACAATTTTTTATTATTGGTTATGCCAATACAGGATCAATTATACTTCCAAAAAATGACTTTATTAAATATTTTTCAAGGGCTTACAATTTTTTATTATTCACTTTGTCAATACAGGATCAATTATGGTGCCAAAAATAGACTATATTAAATTCTATTAACGGGCTTACAATTTTTGTTTATTGGTTATGCCACTACAGGATCAATTATGACTCCCAAAAAGGATTATATTAAATATTATTGAAGGGCTTACAATTTTTTATTCTTCATTTTGTCAATACAGGATCAATTATGCTGCCAAAAAAGGACTATATTAAATATTATTGAAGGGCTTACAATTTTTTTTTATTCACTTTGTCAATACAGGATCAATTATGGTGCCAAAAATGGACTATATTTAATTCTATTAACGGGCTTACAATTTTTTATTATTGGTTATGCCAATACAGGATCAATTATGCTTCCAGAAAATGACTTTATTAAATATTTTTGAAGGGCTTATAATTTTTTATTATTCGTTGTATCAATACAAGAGCAATTATTGTTCCAAAAAATGTAATTTTTAATTATAATTTTATTTGTAATAATTTTTTTTATGTGCGGCAAATTCTTAATTTTTTACCTAAATTGAATGTCGATAGAATTTTTCGTACCAAATTGCTTCCAATCAAATAAATTCGAGCACATATTTTGAACAAATTGACTATAAAATTAAATAAAGAAAAAATTTAAAAAAAATACAAATCAGAATTAAAAAAAATATTCAAAGCAAAAAAAAAAGAAAAACAAAGGGAAAAATGGAAGGAACAATTTCCGAATATTGGAAAAGCTCTCAGAATAAGAAATGAACTTGAATGGGAAACCATAAAGAATGTGACGCTCATTTGGAATTTATTATCGATATTTTTTAGGGTGCATACTTTAAAAAAAGAAGATTATTTTTATTTTGCTTTCCCTTCGCCGCAGCATCTTTTTTTGCCATTTTTTCGTTTTTTTTTCTTCTGTCTAATAATCTTATACTAAAACAGGTGATTAAAAAGATGAAAAAAAAAATTCTTCATGTATTTTGTTTTTGTTATCGAAATCGATTTAAGGTTTTTGGGAAATTTTTGTTCTTTGCAGGATATACTTACAAACACAAACACATACACGATTATAGCTATGTGCACAGATTTTCTAATACAATCTTGAACGGTAGATGAATTGGTCCATATTTTTTCGAGGCAGAAGGAACGGAAAATTTAGGTGGTGAAAATTTTGTTAATTTTCGGGTGGTTTTTGTTCCATGGAAATGGGACCAATTAAGATTTTTTTTTTATTTTCTTTTCAAAAGCATCCTTTGAAAAGGTAGTTTGTCAATTTCATAAGAAAATAAACTTTTTGAAAATTGTGAAAATATTTTCCTGAAACTGAAACGCAAAGACATCATTTTACGTTAATCGATGGTGTATGAAATTCCAGTGTAACCTGAAAATATAATTTGCCGAAGTTTACGTGAATACAGCCTAACCGGAGGGAAGAGATTTACTGGAGAGGAACTGTGTGTTCGTTGGTTAAGGAGCAGTACTTTGGAGAATGCTTAGCATAATTTTTATCTTAAGGACATTTATTCTATTTTTTTTTTATTTGAATTTGACTATTTTTCGATTTTTCTTTTTACCTTTCCTTTTTTATCTAAATTCCTGTCGTAAAAATCCTTTCACGATTTCTTTACGTTTTAAGAGTACATTGTGCGCTCTTCAACTCTATTGTATATTCTTATCTGTACCCTATTTTGTCTTGTATACGCATAAATTTTATGTTGAAATTTTATTTAACAATTTCAAATGGCAAGTAGAAGGGCGGTTTTTTATGGGGTTGCGAATTTTTCATTGAACTTTGCATACAATCGCAGAGGGAATTAAATTTTTTTGCAAATGATTTTTATGTGGAATTTGTGAACGTTTCTACGTTAAATAAATTTCTTTACTTTCGTTCGTCATATTATCATTTCAGTTCATGTATTTAGAAGACAAAGAATCAAATGAGAAACAAGGAATTTTTATACCAAAAAAAGAAATTTGTTTCTTTAGTATTTGTCATCTCCGTTTATTGAACGTTAAGAGATTCATTCACTTTTTGATTCGTTTATTAATTCCCACGTTGATTACTGAATCGACTTTGTAAAAAATATAAAATACAAATTTTTTATCATTTTTTATTATTTGTTATTATTTACTTTTTACTTTTATTGTTTGTTATTATTTACCGAAAAGTGTTATTAAACATATTTGCAAAAAAAAAAATTAAATAAAAAACGTTTAGTTTAAATTTTAACGAATATTTTAGCTGAACATTTCTTTTAATTAGCATATTTTTTTGACTTAAAATTTGACAGGCAATTTTGACCGAAAATCTTCGATGAATTTTTGGACTGATAATTTTGACCGAAAATTTTGAACGAATATTTTGACCAAAAATTTTTACCGGACATTTTCAGCAAAAATTTTTACCGCCAATTTTTACCAAAAATTTTTATACCAAAATTTTTTACCAAAAATTTTTAACGACAATTTATACCGAAAATTTTTACCGGAAATGTTTGCCGGAAATTTTAATCGAAAATTTTTACCGAAAATATTAACCGGAAATTTTTACCGGAAATGTTTATCGGAGATTTTTACCGGAAATGTTTAGCGGAAATTTTAATTGAAAATTTTTACCAACAATTTTTACAAAAAATTTTTACCGAAAAATTTTACCGAAAATTTTGACCGAAAATTTTTACCAAGAATTTTTACCGAAAATTTTTACAGAATATTTTTACTAATATTTTTACCGAGAAATATTATAGAAAAATTTGATCAAATAAATTTGACAGATTATTTTGACCGAACGTTTAAACCGAAAATTTTGTAATGACATTTTGACCGAAGCTTTTTAACGGAAATTTTGAACAAAAATTTTTACCAAAAATTTTTTACCGGTAACAATAATTTTTACGGATTATTTTGACCGAGAACTATTACCGAAATTTTGACCGAAAATTTTGCATATAAATTGTGACTGAAAATTTTGATAATGCATTCTTATTGAAACTTTTGAACGAATATTTTGACCGAATATTTTGACCGACATTTTTTATTTACAGTTTTTGCCGCAAATTTATTCCGAATAATGTTATAGAATATATTTTTATGAATTATTTTTACAGAAAACAAACAATTTTCCACCAAAACTTTTTGCAAAAAATTTGTGGTTAAATATCTTGAAGAATTTTTTATCCCAAACTTTTATCAGAAATTTCTAGTGGGCAGTTTTCAATCCTGTTTCAGACATGGAATATTTATTATGCGAAATCAAAACTTATTTCCTAGGATATGCCCATTGAAAATTTCGAAAAGGTTGCTTTATAATATCTTCAATTTGGTAGATTATGTTTCCACAAGTCAGTGTTCAATATGTCATCGACCAGCTTTTGGCTACTTTCCGCAACGAGGAGACGAGACTTTTCCTTTTTGTTCATGACGGCTTCCGCTCTTACAGACTATTCGGGCCAGTTCTTATCCCTTTGGGACCAATTATCGACGACATTGAGAAGCAATAGTGGAAAATTGGATTTTCAACACTTAATCGAGTTTTTAAAAGTTTTTGCTCCTTTTTTGCTTCTAATGTAAACGGAAATAATTTTTATCCAACACAAAACACTATGAAATTTTCTGACCAAAGAAAATTTGATAGGAAAAAACGGAAATTACAGAAAAGTGAGAAAAATTTGCCAAAATCAATCAAGACTATTTTGTTTTGTACTGGCCGTCAGTTATTTATTGAGGCATAAAATAAAAAAAAGGCTACTAAAATTGAATAAAATCATTAATTCTACTTAGCCAGGAAACATCCCACGGAAGGGATATCAAAGGACTTGATTGAATTCCATTTTCAGGGAGACTTCTAAGCGACATCAAATGTCGTGAATCGGAAACTAACACGAATGAACTATTTTACTTGTTTGGGCAATAAAATTCCTCATCGCTGTAGGTTAATAATAGATTAGGGATAACTTCAAAGGCGAACCAGAATTTCACAAGATTTGTTCTGTGGTTATTCCGAGTTTGAGAGAGAAACCGTACATTTATGGTTGGACAGTGGTTCTGTTGTTTATTCAGAGCTTTCGGCGGACATTCGAATACTAAAGGGACCACTCACATGGCTGGGCGGAAAAGAAGATGAACTATTTGTGCTTGATTAATTATTAGCTCTTTGGGCAATTAAAGTCGTCTTCTGTCAACATAGAAATCAATTTACATCACAAAAAGGGAATTAGTTAATTTCGGATTAAATCTATTCTATGCTAAGTAAACTAATCTATAGGTGAATAAACAGAAAGTTTTCTTATGGAACCAAATCAGCGAAGCTTTGAATTTGTATTATGCCTAAAGAAACGACCTTCTTGAGATTTTGAAATTGAATTTCTAGTCCGGAAAATATGCTCTTTGTTGGAGTTGGTCATTCAGAAAACCTATTCTGTACAAATTTGGCAAAATGTCTTTACCAATTCTTCTTATTTCCAAAGCAATTCCAAGAATACCTCTTCTTATATTGAACTACGCTCGTCTATTATGAGTACAAGAAACGCCAATCAATGTACACATGATAGCCAAACTAATATAGGAGTCAGGCTGAACGTGACCATTTATATATGATCCTATAAAATGCTACCTGATTTCCATTCAGTAGCTTTTAGTTTTGTATAAAATTTTTTCCTTTTCTTCCAAACAATTTTAAACTGCAATAAAAATCCACCTTTTCTATGTCGTGCATTAAATTGACTCCCCATTTATGCCCAAAGCACAAATCGAAATCCGAACTAATCGCACGTGACCCAATCAAATGCTTTTTAAAAATCGAACCCATTTTTATGTTATTTTATTTTTGGTTTTTTTTTTCCTCTTCTATATTTGGTCTAATAATAATCAACTTTAATAATCATGAAGAAGAAACGTTTCCTTCCAGGCAGAATTAAGTTAATAAAAATATTCATTATTTTATTGAATTTATAAAAATCATTTTACGGTCATCCATTCTGAATATAATGTTGAAAAAGTTTGTTACATATTTATTAGAGATTTTATTGGAAAGATATCAGTATTATTTAAAAAAAATAGTCTCAAAGTTCAAATGTTCGATAAAAATATAGAGGACCATTTCTCAATGAATTATTTTAGTAGAAGTTAATAGGAAAAAATTTCTAGTCATTGTTTTCAGTTAAAATTATCGGTACAATTTTTTTTTACGGTCAAAATTTTCTGCAAACTACATTTAGGCAAAATTTGCAGTAAATATATTCAAATAAAATTTTTGGAAAAATTCTCAATTTAAGTGAAAACTGACAAACAAAAATGTTTTGTTAAATTTTACCGTAACAATTACGTTAAAAGATTTTGATAAAAATTAACCATTAAAATGTACGATTGTATCAAATTAACAAATAAAATTTAACAAATTTACAGTAAAAATATACAATAAAAATTTACGATAAAAATTTATGATAAAAATTTACGGTAAAAATTTACGATAAAAATGTTTAGTAAAAATTTCCAGTAAAATGTTTGCTATGACAATTTTGATAGTAAGTTTCAGGAAATAATGTTCGCTGCAAAATTCGAACTTTCAATATAAAATTACGGTAACAAAATTTTCAGTTTAAGTTAAAACTGAAAAGTAAAAATGGTCAGTTAAATTTTTCGGTAAGAATTTATGGTAAAAATACGATAAAAGATATTAATACAAACGGACAAACAAAATTTAAAAAAAATTACTGTGAAAATTTATTATAAAAATTTACGATAAAAATTTTCGGTAAAATTTTTTTGTAAAAATGTACGCTAAAATTTTCGCTACAAAAATTTTAATAGTAAGTTTCGGGAAAGAATGTTCGCTTTAAAATCAGAATTTTCAGTATAAATTTTCAGTAAATTTCATTTTCGTTAAAAAATTTTAATATATGGTAAAATTAAAAACTGAAAAGAGGAAATGGTCAGTTAAATTTTTCGGTAAGAATTTAAAGCAAAAATTATATTAAATATTTTTGATACAAACCAACAATAAGAATTTACGATAAAAATTAACAATAAAAATGTACACAAAAAATTTACGGTAAAAATGTACGATAAAAATTGTTGGTAAAAATTTTGTTAGTAATTTTCTGGAAACAATGTTCGCTTCAAAATCAGAATTTTCAGTATAAATTTACGGTAAATTTCATTTTCGTTAAAAAATTTTAATTTATGGCATTACTGGCGTACACTTTTAAGAAATGTTAGCATTTTTTTATAATAAAATACCATAAAAATAAATTAATTTTCCATTTTTCTAATTGCTTTTTTTTTTAAACAATAAATACTCTTCAAAAATAAAATTCTTAAAAAAATATATTCAAATTTATTTTAAAAAAAATTTTACCCTACAAAATCTAAATGAAAAAAAAGTGGCCTCCAACAGTAATGCAAAAGTTATTAATTTTGAATTTGTACAAAAAATTCTAAAATAATTTTTCCACGATAAAAATCATTAGGGAAAATATGAAAATTTTATCTGAGCAGGTACTTGGACATAATCCCCCATTAAGTGCCCAGTTCAATATAACAGAGAACGGGTATTCACTAATGAAGAAAAGATAATCACGGAAACATCATCGCACCCCCATCTCCCCGCATATATAATTCTGGGTTAGATTCAACTGTTTAGAACCATTTTGAAATCCAAAACCATCAGTCCAGTGAATGGATGAAAATATAATAATTTCACTAATTTCCCAAGGGAATGTGTCATCCAGGATTAACGAAGCGTTCGCAAAATCGCCTCAGAAATTTTCGGACAAAACACATTCAATCAACCATTCTATTCCAACCCTTCTTTTTTCCTATTTTTTTTTATCGTAAACGTAATTCTTAGCTAATGGCCTGAATTGGATCTGATCCGTTAGGTCAGTATGAAAATTATTAAATTCCCCACACTTCATCCAGAAGTCCTGATGTCTTACTTTGTTTCTTGTTTATTTTTAATTTTTGTATTTCTTTAAAATTTTACCCATTCATTCAACTTTGTTCCCACTGGATACTGTAGAGTTGCTTTAATGTACATAACACAAAATAGATTAAAAGGTAACGGGGAGAGAATGCAGAAAACATTGAGATAAAGGAAGAATAATATCCTTTTGCTAGTTGCTTCCACAGTATCCGATTCAAGGTTGAAGAGGGTGCTTTTTCTACAGTCCTTATCCACTTGATTAACCCTCTTCGGATGTAAATTGAAAGTCATCGTGAACTGCAATTAAGAGGATCCTTGTGTACATAAAGGAAACATCTAGAAAAATATATATATTTTTTTAAGGAAAATATAAATGAATGCTTTCCATTGACTATGAATTAATTAAAAAACATAGCCTCTTCTATGTTGCTTTGTTCTATTTTTTATTCGATTCGAATTCCGTTTTTTCTGAAGCATCTTAATTGCTGGCTTAGAAATGAGAAAAAATTGAATGAGAATTCAATTTTTCTAAGCTTTTACTATTCACTGGGGTGGATGATATTTGAATCAAATTTATATGAAAATTTATTTGAATATTTTCTTTAAAACAAAAAGTAATTAGTGGAATAAAGGAGGGAGAAAATGAGCGCAAAGGATTGGAAAAGTCATAGGAAATATACATAATAAAGATGAAATAATTTCTATTTAAAATTGCTGGATAATTTTAAAATTACCTAAAAGTTTTAACGAACATTTTTACCAAAAACGAAGATTTTTCTTCAGATTTGTAAGCATTAGTTTTTACTGGAAATTTTTACCGTAAATTTACACCGAATATTTTTACCGACAATTATTACCGAAAATTTTTACCGGAAATTTTTACCGAAACATTTTACCGAACATTTTAATCGAACATTTTTCCCAGACATTTTTACCGAACATTTTTACCGTAAATTTTTACCGAAAATTTTTACCGAACGTTTTTATACGAACATTTTTACCGAAAATTTTTACCGTCAATTTTTAGGATCAATTTTAATTGAAAATTTTTACCGATCGTTTTTATCGAAAATTTTTACCCAAAGTTTTCATCAAAAATTTTTACCGAAAATTCTTACCGAACATTTTTACCGAAAATTTTTACCGATAATTTTCATCGAAAATTTTTACAGACAATTTTTACCGAAACTTTGTATCAAAAATATTTACCGAAAATTTTTACCGAAAATTTTTACCAAACGTTTTTATACGAACATTTTTACCGAAAATTTTTACCGTCAATTTTTAGGGTCAATTTTAATTGAAAATTTTTACCGATCGTTTTTATCGAAAATTTTCACCCAAAGTTTTCATCAAAAATTTTTACCGAAAACTCTTACCGAAAATTTTTACCGAAAATTTTTACCGAAAACTTTTACCCAAAATTTTTATCGAAAATTTTTACCGATAATTTTTATCGAAAATTTTTACAGACAATTTTTAGACAATTTTTACCGAAACTTTGTATCAAAAATATTTACCGAAAATTTTTACCGAAAATGCTTAGCGAACGTTTTTATCCGAATATTTTTACCAACAATTTTTACCGTCAATTTTCACCAAAAATTTTAACCGAAAACTTTTACCCAAAATTTTTATCGAAAATTTTTACCGTTAATTTTTATAGAAAATTTTTACAGACAATTTTTAGACAATTTTTACCGAAACTTTGTATCAAAAATATTTACCGAAAATGCTTACCGAACGTTTTTATCCGAACATTTTTACCAAAAATTTTTACCGAAAACTTTTACCGAAAATTTTTACCGAATACCAAAATTTTTATCGAACATTTTTACCGATAATTTTTATCGAAAATTTTTACAGATAATTTTTACCAAAAACTTACCGAAAATTTATAACTGAAAATTCTTACCGAAAATTTTTACCGAACATTTATATCGACAATTTTTACCGAAAATGTTAGTCGAAAATTTTTACAGAACATTTTTATAGTAAATTTTTACCGAAACTTAACGAAACTTTCTTTTTTGGCAATTTTGAGCGACAATTTTTATAAATAATTTTTTTGTTACTCAGAACAAATTTCTACAAACGATTTTCACAAATAAATCCTTTCACGAAAATTCACGCATACATTCACATATATATTTTTTAATTAAATTAATATTTTTTTTAATATTGTATGAGTTCATAAGTTTGAATTTATTAGAACACAAATTACATTAATCCAACAATAGAATTAAAATTAAAAAGTTTCTGGTATCTTCTTAATAGAATTAAATGAAACCACATAAAGAACAAAAATCGCTCTTCAAAGACTCTACATTCGGTTAACCAAGGCATCATGGTAACCGCTTTTTAATTACTGTAAGTCACTTAAGAACTTTTCCGAGATTGTCAGACTTAAAGCGTAGAAATTTTCTCAAGAAACTTTCAGTAATTCTCACTTAAATGATGTCATGATATGAAGTTTTTCCTTTCATTTTTGATATTTAAATTTCAAATAAAGGACCATCAAAATGATCCCCTTTTTAATTATACAAATTCTCTTTATCCTCTTTCTCTTCATGCCTTTTTTGCTTTTCGAATATTATAGAGAATTAAAAGAAGAATCAATAAATCTTCATGTTTATATGGAAATATCCTTTGTACCATAAAAGTTTATAACAAAAATTAAAAAAAATCCGTGTATGAATGGTAAGTTAATTAGTAAATACAGAATATTAATTACAAATTGCCCCTGTTGCGGATAAAGTAGCTCCTTACGGAAGGAAGGACTTCAGTTTGGTTTGTTGCACCTTAACAAATTCTGTTTCAATGAAAATTACCTTTTCTCATAGTTAGCAATATTCATAAATAGTTTTTGGATTAAATAGTAGTCATTTTTTACTTAAATCACAGCTCAGTGCATTCAAATGAGAGTTTATAGTAGAATTTGTTAAAAACTACTTGGAAAAGTTTGGAACAAAAAACAAGAAACATAGAAAAATAAAAGCTCTTCTTGATGCGAACTGAATTCCATAATGTGCTTTTTTTCTGGAATAAAATTACGAACAAAGTTGACAAGTTTCCTGACAAAGTGCAGAAAAACTTTTGATATTGAACAAAGTTGGAAATGTGAATAGTTCCATACTTGGTTCATTATAAATTAAAAAGGATTCATTTTAAAATTAAATATTGCCATTAAAATAAACAAAATTTCAGATGAAAAATTATATAAAATTACTTCCTTCTTTTAGGGTTACCAGAAGAAGTCAATGTGGGATAATTTCACTTAATAGTTGCAAGGAGATATATTTATAAAAAAAAATATATTTTACAATATTAAGAATGTCTAATTAATCTTAGACAATCGAAAACGACAACAAGAATTAAAACAAGAAATAATTTGATTTTCGATTTTCTCATCATCAAATCCTAACTCTCCGAAAGGTATTTTCAAATAATTGAAAATATCAAATTTTCCAATATATTCCCTACAAAAAAACAAAAAACAAATTAAATAACTCAACTTTCCATCAAATTTCTTTTCCAAGTGCTTCGAAAAAATATCAAATTTCACAGGCTGTTTTTGAATTTATTTTCATAAATTATTAAAAAAAGGACGAAAAAGAAAACAAAATTCAAAATAAATTCTCAACAACATTACAAGTACGAAAATACTGCAAAAAAAAATTTAATTTAATTAGTTTTTTTTCTCCATTTTTTTGGCTATACATCAGATTTAATTTTGTTTACAAAAACTCTTAAAAAATGAAACTTTTTTCTTTTGGTTAAAACATTCTCAAAAACTCTTTAAAAATTAAATTTTCTTATATATTTTATTTTTTTATTTTTTTTTATTTATTTTTATCTAAAATGACAATAAATTAATTTTTATCAATTGTGTGTCCTTTATTTCATGTAAATCAAAAAAAAAAAACCACAGAAAAATCATTGCAAAAAATTACTTAAAACTTGCATCTAGCAATACTAAAAAAAAAACCATTTCGATTTATCGTCCTTGCAGCAAAAGATTCATTTCGCAATGTGTACCTCAAGGTAGTAGTTTTGGTCCCATTTTGTACAATATTTTTGTTGTTGTTGTTGAAACAATTCTTCGTTAATTGAAAAATAATATTCACATTTAATTGTTATTTTTTCTTCGATTGTGTTAAGCTGCCATTGTGTCCTTATGGAAAAATTGGTTCAAGTGTTTACATGGCAAAAAAAGTGTTCACATAACATTTACTGTCAATTAATTATTTTAAAAATGACAATTAATTATTTTTTGTTAATTGTGTGTCCTTTATTTCATGTAAATAAAAAAAAGCACAAAGAAAAACCATTGAAAAACAAACCATTTAAAATTACTTAAAAGTTGCATCAGGCAATACTAAAACTTCAACAATTATTTTAATATGCAAAGAATATAATTTAGATGAGAAAAAGTCCTTTAATTAATAAAAATAATAGAAAGTTTAAATATTCTGATCTGTTTAGATCCTTAAATCTAATTCTCGTCTTTCTGGAAGGAAGAATTTTGACTCTCAGTTCCTCCACTGGTTAAGGGGTGTTTTTTTCTAAAAAAATTTTAAATTAAATTTAATAGAAAATTACCAAGAGAAGAAATAACAAAAAAAAAGAGTTCGTTTTATTGTCCTTGGAGCAAAAGATTCATTTCATCCTCAAGGTAGTAGTTTTGTCATTTCATCCTCAAGGTAGTAGTACAAAATGGGACTCAAACTACTCAAGGTAGTAGTTTTGGTCCCATTTTGTACAATATTCTTTTTTTTGTTGTTGTTGCAACAATTCTTCGTTAATGGAAAAATAATATTCAAATTTAATTGTTATTTTTTCCTCTTCTATAAACTGTGTTAAGCTGCCATTGTGTCCTTATGGAAAAATTGGTTCAAGATTTGATGGCAAAAGAAAAAGTGTTCACATTACATTTACTGTTTGCTCTGAAATCTTGTAATTTTTTTTATCTTATAAAAAAAGAAGTTAAAACTTGCTGTCTGAACTTCATATTTAAAAAAAAAAATTCTAAATATTTTTATATTTAAAAATACCATCCTTATCCTTTCGTTATCCTGTTTTTGTATAAACCAAAAAAAAAAAAAAAATTTTTTTTGGAAATAAAATAACTTCAAATATAAAAGAATATACAAAAAGAATAAAGCCCTAATTCGATTGAATTAGAAAAAAATTTGAATGTAATCAAAAAAGGACGAAAGAACATCAACAAACGATTTTTTTTTTGGCTAAATTAAATTAGAAAGACGGCATATCCTTAAAGCGTGTTCACATACACGGTTTCGTATTAAACCAACAACTTATATTCAGGTCATGTACTCATTATCTAATGCATTTCCCTTTTCTAATTAGTTGTGTTTTGGAGTGCTATGCCGTGGAGTGGGGGGGAGGGGGGGTTGAGATGTGGTTTTTACTCATAGATTGTCATTTTAGGGGATTCCACTTGAAGAGTAAACTTTGATTATTATATGAATTCGAATGAAAATCTTCTTGTTTCGTCCTCTTTTTACATTCCACCATCAAACTCAAAATGTACCTTCTGTATTCATCCAAATCAGTTGTATTTATAGTACGAATAATCTATAAGAAATGATTCCGATCTTTGGTGGAGTATTCGTGTATGTTCTTTCCTCTTTCCGTAAGTGTAAATAAATGTCTGATCCTAAAAATATCGGACACTGAAAGTATTATTCCCGCATGCCAAGGCACATTTCCCATCCATTCGATACTACTTTGATCCGTATATGAAATTAATTAGTTTGGAGAGTAGAAGATATAATGTTTTTGGTTAAATAATAACATTAAGTAATTGCGCACAATTCCAGGGTCTAAAGGGAGTTGGGAAACATTTCTACTTTTACCATGGCCGAAAGGAGAAAAAAATCCATTTCTATATGAAAGGAAACGGAAACAGTCTTAAGATTAAAAGTGTGTCTTTTCTTTCTTAATTTTCCTGCCCTTAGATACGGTGCTCTTTCAAAAATAGAAGCAGCCATCATTATTTCATCCCCTCAGCCATACCAGACCTTTCTTGCTGAGTTAACAATTCCCCTTTTGTTCGGTATGAAGCCTCCCTCCCCCTCCCCTTGTTCGAAATTTACTTCAATTACAATTTCGGTCTGGTATTCATATTGGTACAGTGTTCATTAAAATTAATCACTTTCAGGATTTATCATTTATTCGCTGGTGGATTGATAACGTTGCTTTGGTGACAATCAAAAATTTCCCGAAATGTGATACTAATTGCAGCAATGAATCTCATCTGAAATAAACTCGGGGATTTCGGTTGATTGCGTTCAATAATTTTACTTGATGTTGTTCCTATTTTCGATTGTTCTTTGGGATCCTTTTGTAATCTTATACGTTATTTGCAAATATTCTATTACCATCTCCATACTCCTTCTTATGCCTGAAAGAATTTTCTTTCTGCAATTCATTATGATTTTGTATTTGTTAAAGAATGATTCGGAAAATTAATGGTTTTCATTTTAAAAATATTTTTTTTTTTTGGGATGTACTCTAATGAACTTTGTTTATTTGGAAGACATTTGCAAAACGACAGTTGATATTTAATAGTCGCAAAAGAGAAAATATAATCAATAATGGAAAATCTTCAAATATTAATTAAAGAAATCCTTCGGACCCTTTTTAGAATTTTCTTTGGAAATTAATTGACTATTTTTAAAGAGAATTTTCTATAAAAAATTTATGAAATCGTCATCTTAAAATAGTGTGGAAAAATGTTTACAAAAAATATTTACTGATAGTTTTTTCTGGTAACTCGTATCTGACAATTTTCGCTTAAACTTTTGATCGAAAAATTTCTCAAAAATTTACATTGTTCATTTTTGGGAAAAATTTTTAGCGTAAATTTTTTCAAAATTTTTTGCTGTAAATTCTTTCAAAATTTTTTACCGTAAATTTTGTGAAATTTTTTTACCGTAAATTTTGTCAAACATTTTTACCGTAAATTTTTATGAAAATTTTAGCGATAAATTTTATAACCATTTTTACCGACGTTATTTATCGAACATATTTACCGTACATTTTTGTGATAATTTTAACGTAAAATTATTACACGAAAACGTTCACCATAAATTAGTAGGTATTATCGTACGTTTCATCAATTCAAAACTTTTTACCGTAAATTTAAAAAAAAAATGTTAATAAGTAGGTATTACCGTACATTTCTATGATTTACAGACAAATTTTATATAACATTTTTATCGTAGATTTTGTCAAAAATTTTTGCCGATACATTAAATCGAATAATTTAGACAAAAATATTTACTGTAAATTTTGTGAAAATTTTAACAATAAATTTTATAAGAATTTTCACCGACGAATTTCAGAAAAAATTTATATCGTAAATTTTTGTAAAAATTTTTTACCGTAAATTTTGGCAAATATTTTTACCGATATTTTTAATCGAATAATTTTGACAAAAATATTTACTGTTATGAAAATTTTAGCAATAAATTTTATAAGAATTTTCACCGACGAATTGTATCGAACATTTTTATCGTAAATTTTTACGAAAAACTATTACACGAAAATGCTAACTATAAATTCTTGCCGATAATTATTTAAAAAAATGTTTTCGTAAGTTTCACAACAAATTTTACTAAACATTTTTACTGCCAATTCTCCCGAAAATATTACCGTAAATTTTATAAAAATTTTGGCTATAAATAAATTTTTACTGACGAATTTCAGCGAAATGTTTACCGTAATTTTCTATGGAAATTTTGACCGATTATTTTTATAAGAATTTTCACCCAACATTTTTATCGCAAATTTTTACAAAAATTTTTTACCGTAAATTTAAAACAAAAAATTTATATACAAAAAATTTTTTTTCGATAATTTTTCTTCAAATTCTTTTAAAATGTTTGGTTTATTGCAGATTTTTAATAATATTTTCTTGCAAAAAATAAGACTAATTCTGCTCCTCCTAGTTTTATGACTTTTAATTTCACTATAAAAATATGATTTTATTCTGTCAGCCCGCAAAATTCTTTACAATTATTTTCTGTGAAAAATGTTCTCAAAAATAAGAATAATAAAAGAAAATTGCTTCAAAAATGATTAATTTGTAAACTAAGAATTTATTTTGAAAGAGCATCTTTTTCTTTAAGATCTTCTCTGAAATACTCGTAATATAAATAATTGGAAAATATATCATTTAAAAATTCAAGAAAATTATATACCGTAAGTAATTTGCATTAAAATAAAACAGAAAATTACATTACAAATACTGAATCATAAAATAGCATAGAAAATATTTCGAAATAATCAAAAAATTTGTTTCTTTAGAGAATAGCAAAAATTACATTTTAAGAAAAATTGAAACACTTAAAATTGTAACCAAAATAAAGTACGTTCTCGTTTGTTGAGTAATTCATCTTTTTTGTTTGTTTTTTTTTTTTATATGTTTTCTGATGAGTTTTGCTAACACATAAAATAATGTGATTTTCTTAAAAATGTTATTACTTTTAGGAATGTTTTTATTGTGGTACTCTAAGAAAAACCTATTTTCTTATTGTGTAATTATGAATATTGCCTGATCTCTGAAAATATAAAAAACAATAATAGTAATCCAGTATAAATTAATGAAATATTTTCTACGGTCATCACTGGAAAGAGCTTTTTTTAAATAGAAAATTATCAAAATTGATTAATTTGTCCTTTCAGAAATTATTAGCCAAATCAACTTGGTTTATGGGACCACATTTCTGTAATTAATTAGAGCAGACGATTGAAAGTTAAGCCGCTAAATTCTGCTGAATTTTACACTATTCAGCCTCGGTTACTTGAAGTAATGACATTACATGCATTCGGAATTAATAAACTCAAAATGCTATTAAATTTGGCATACCAGCAGTTATGCACTCAGAAATAATTCCAATTAGTGTTCATATTCAACTATGCTGAATTGCAACTAACTTCAAATTGAATCGATGTTAAAAAGTAGCTCTTGAGCTAACAACTTCCAGTATAGGTAAGAATAAACCTTTACGAAAGCTCATCTTCCGCTTCCTTATTTTCACTTAAACTAATCCCTATCACCTCATCCCACAGAAGAATTTTTCAATTAATTCGCAATATTAACTTTCACCAGCTCTGCCTCTGTACGTGCACTTCGATTTTATCCAATCTCCATTGTTACCGCATCGATCAATTTTTAATTTTTGCAAAATTGACAAAATTTAATTTTTGAATTTATAATTCTTCCCTCAAGTTAAAAGGTTTTTCTCATTATCTGCTGTGTTTATTTTGACTTTTTAATCTTTCTCACATATAATCTGATAATGAATTTATGATTCAGCGGAAAATTTTATAATTTTAACTTTGAGCAAATTTTTAACATACAAATATGCGTCAAAAAAAAAATTAATTCGATAAATTTACGATTTGAATTAAAAGATAAATGAAATAATTTCAAATAAGTTTGATAAATCAAAAAACATTGAAAAGAGGGTGAACAATTTTTTAGGAAGCCATCTTGAATATCACATAAGTGAACAACAGTTACAGATGCCATGGTTGGGATTAGTTTTTCACATCCAATTGAGTCCTTCACACTGAAAATGTAAGCAGTTTCAATTGTTTCGTTGAGTTTTTCTTAATATTGAACTTACTTTAACAACCGTAAAAAAGTATGTAAGAAGGTTTTCTTTTATAGGGTGAAATTAGGTCAGGCACAATTTTAAACTTCAAGGGAAAAATGTTCCATATTTTGATGTGGAGAATATGTCAAATTTAATGTTAGCTCAGAGGTCACATTTAAATTCAAACGTAAAATTTTCTTTAATTTAAAATAAGGGCAGTCACCGTCTTTAATTCCAGATGTAAACTTTTTTTGAAAAGTGACATTTTAGGTCAGGCGCCATTTTAAATTTTAAATGTCAAACGTTTCGAATTTTAATTAGGAGAATTTTTAAAAATTTACAATTATGTCAGTCGCCACCTTTAACTGCAAAATCAAACTTTTTCAAATTTTTGTGAAAGTTTTTTTTTTTAAATTTGACATTAGGTCAGGCGCTATATTTACATTTTAAATATCAACAATTTCCGATATCTCTGATCGGTAAAAAGAATTTTTTAAAATTTGGTATTAGGTCAGACGCCAGCTTTAACTTGAAAATAAAATATTTCGAATTTTTATAAGGGCATTTTTATAAATTTGACATTAGGTCAGGCGCCATTTTTAATATTAAAAGTCAACAGTATCGGATTTTGGTGTGGAAATATTTTAAAATTTCTAATTAGTCGCCAGCCTCAACTTCAAAATGAAAAGTTTTAGGTTTTTGTGAGCACATTTTTTTAAAATTGACATTAGGTCAGGCGCGATTTTAAATTTGAAGTATCAACAGTTTCGGATTTTGGCGTGAAGAATTTTTTAAAATTTGGTACCAGACAGTCGCCAGTTTTAACTTAAAAATTAAATTTTTGTGAGGGAATTTTTTCAAATTTCACATTAGGTCAGGCGTCATTTTAAATTTTAAATATCAACAGTTTCGGATTTTGGCCAGAAGAATTTTTGAAAATTTGTTATTAGGTCAGTCGCCATCTTTAACTTGAAAATTAAATATTTTGAATTTTTATAAGGACGTTTTTATAAATTTGACATTAGGTCAGGCGCCATTTTTAATATTAAAAGTCAACAGTTTCGGATTTTGATGTGGAAATATTTCCAAATTTCTAATTAGGCCAGTTGCCAGCTCTAACTTCAAAACGAAAAGTTCCAGGTTTTGGTGAGCACTTTTTTTAAAAATTGACATTAGGTCAGGCGCCATTTTAAATTTGAAATATCAACAGTATGGGATATTGGCGTGAAGAGTTTTTTAAAAATTGGGACTGGACAGTCGCCAGTTTTAACTTAAAAATAAGACAGTTCACATTAGGTTTGGCGCCATTTGAAATTTTAAATGTCAACAGTAACAGTTTAGGTCAGAAATATTTTTTAGAATTTGGTATTAGGTCAGTCGCTACCTTTAATTGCAAAATAAAAAGTTTCAAATTTTTGTCTTGTGAGGGAAATTTTCAAATTTGACATTAGGTCAGGCGCCATTTTAAATTTTAAATATCAACCGTTTCGGATTTTGGCTAGGAGAATTTTTTTTAATTTTGTATTAGGTTAGTCGCCACCTTCAACTTGTAAAATAAAACTTTTTATATCTTCTTGTTATGAGTTTTTTATTTATAAAATTGTGTCAAAAAATTATCATCTTTGATTTCACTTTTGCGCCATTATCCGCGGATTAAAGGCAAGTTTTCCAATTCATCAACTCAAATATTACATTTAAATTAGATTAGTTTTCGTAGATTTTTTTTAAAAATGCTCTCCAAACATATGAAAATTTTGATAGTAATTCAAATCTATTCAATGGAAATTTCCTTAATATAGAAGTTTATAAACTCAGAGTTTAGATAAAGTTTCTGTGGTGATCAGAAGCTTCCGTCGTGGTTTAGTATAAATAGAAACTTCATCTTGAAGAATTTCAGAATAAATGAGAGGAGCACAATGAAGCAATTAAATGCAGGTTATTGACTTTAAGTACTCAAAATTATTGAATACATAAAATTTGCGGATATTGTCTAAAATTCGAATAAGTTTCCAAAATATTTTCGAGTCAGTTGTAAATAATTTAAGTAATTTTGGGACAAAGGTTGAACCTTCTCTATTGATATTCAGTTAGTGAGGAACTATCATTTTGTCTTTAAAGGTTTTTTTTTTATTATTTTGGATTAAAATTTATTGTAATCAAATTTTTGGAAATAATTCATTACTTTTTAAGTCGTTTCTAAAGATCTCAATCTTCGATTACTTTTAAAAGATTTTCTTATCAAAGGTTTTTTTTTTAAATATAATTTTTGGTAAGCATTTCCATTTTCTAAATTTTAATAAGAAAAAAGTATAACTCCGGATTATGATACTAGTCCTTGGAGAATAAATATTTTACAAATAATTTCATTTTACGGTTGCTTCCGAAATTTTTCTATAAAATCAGTAAAAGAATTTTTACCAAATAATAATCTGTACATTCATCAAAAGAATACTGTTTTCCATTTGATTAAATAAACGCGGTTTCAGTAAGAAAATCTCATTTTTCCATTTGGATTTTGGGCACTATGAGAGTAGGTAATATAAATCCTTTGGGATTTTCGCTTATGGAAAAAATCATCCTTGAAAGAATACATCTGAATACATTAAGTCAGCTTTGATAAATCCCATTTTCATTTCACTTTTGGGCAAAAATTTGTAAAATATTTCCATCTGACCGTTCTGGTTTGTTGCCTTAAGGATGAGATTACCGAATCGCAGAAATAATACGAGTAGCTAGAACAACTGTCACCTCCGACGAATAAGTATGCAATTAGATTACTCTTAATAGAAGCACGTAACCCAAGGAAGTGATGAAAATTCTTATTAAAATAATACCTTTGCTGTCATCATCGTTTTACGTCTTAAGCTTTAACATACTCCCCTCTACGGAGGCTATTCGAAATGAGCTTTTTTGTAAGCCGTTCATTTATATAAGAATTCCGATGATTATGCTAATGGAGACTCTACATTCTTCTGGATTAGAATATGTACAACTTTTTAAATATTAATAAAATATTCTTTTCACGTTCTTGAATGTGGACGTATTTGATAATAAAACGGGCACAAAACTGAGCCGAAGGCAATTTTACGATATTAATTTTTAATAGGATTCTTTAAATAATTTCAAAATAAAACTCTGCTTTTTATCGATTTAAATTGCTTAAATTTTTGTTTCTCTGTTGTTAAACTTTAAGCTCTTTATTATCTGTTTTTGAATGTACTTGAAAAGAAAGCTTACTTTACCTACTTATGCTCTGTACTTTTGTAGTTTAATTTACTAAATAAGAATTAAAAAAAATTATAACACAAATGAGAGTAGATGGATACGAGTGAAATAGACTAAAGATTATAAGGATTATCTCGATAATCCGAAATGAGTACACGCTACAAACTTAAAAGGGGTAAGTTTTGTTGATGATTAAAAGGAACTAGTTAAAAAAATTAATTGGTTTTTTTTTAAATATAAATTAGTTGACAAGTTTCTGCATCCCTAAATTTGGTTATTTAGATAACTATAAAAATTTTTAATTTGATTTTATATAATCTTTGTTAATTCAATAAAAAATCTATTCAACCTCTATTCAATGCTAATTTTTAATAAAATATTGAATATCAAGAAAACTGATCGAAGAAAATTTACGGTAAAATTTTTTAGCTGAAATTATCTGTTAATAATTTACGGTAAACGTATTCAATTAAATTTCATAGTTAAACTGTTTAGTTAAAATTTTTATTACCTAAATATTGTCAGTAAAATTTTATAGTTCGACTTGTCCGCAGTTCAGAAAAATTCATGATAAACATTTTCAGTAAAAGTTTTCGGTAGAAATGATTGGTAAAACTTTACGGTAAAAATGTTCTGTAAAAATATTTGGTAAAAATTGATGATTGCAAATTTTGATAATATTTTTGGTAAAAATTTACGGTAAATTGTTTTGGTGAAAATTTACGGTAAAGTTTTTTGGTGAAATTTTTGATATACAAATTTTAATTTTGTTGGTGATAAAAATTTATCGTAAAAATTGATAATATAATTTTTCGTTAAAAGCTTACGATTGATATAAATTTTCGGTAAGAATTGTTATTGCAAATTTTTTGAAAAAGTTATAAAAAATTTACGGTAAAAATTGATATAGCAGTTTTTGGTAAAAATTGTGATAGAAATCCTCAATACAAATTGTAATAGAAATTTTCGATAAAAATTGTTAACACAAATTATTGTTTAAAATATTTTTGTTAAAAAATTGTTGGGTAAAATTTTGTGGGTAGAAATTTTTGGTGAACATTTTGGATAGAAACTTTCGTATAATTCACGCTAACGATTTGCAGTAAAAATGTGTAACAAAAATTTACGGTAAAAATTATCACTAAAAATTTACGGTAAAAATTTACAGCAAAAATTGGCGGTAAGAATTGTTTTTGCAATTTTTTTGTAAAATTTACGATAAAAAATTTCAAGTAAAAAAATTATGACAGAATATTTTGGGTAAAATTTTGTGAGTAGAAATTTTTGGTGAACATTTTTGGTAGAAAGTTTCGGTATAAGTAAAAATTTGCAGTAAAAATTTGCGGTAAAAATGATCACTAAAAATTTACGGCAAAAATTTACAGCAAAGATTTGCCGTAAAAATGTTCAGTAGAAATTGGTAAAACTTTTCAATATAAATTTACGTTAAAAATTTTCAATAAAAATGTACGATAAAAATATTCAGTAAAAATTTTTTATAAAATTGATAAAATTTTGTCATAAACATTGTTAATATAAATTTTCGGTAAAATTTATTATTGTAATTTTTTTTTGTAAAATTTACGATAAAAATTTTCGGTAAAAAAATTACGACAGAAAAGTTTGGGTAAAATTTTGTGAGTAGAAAATTTCGATTAACATTTTTGGTAGAAACTTTCGATATAAATTTGCGGTAAAAATTTACAGTAAACATTTATAGTAAAAATGTACGGTAAGTATGATCACTAAAAATTTACGGTAACAATTTTCTGTAGAAATTTACGGTTAAAATTTTCAGTATACATTTACGGTAAAAATTTTCAACAAAAATGTACGGTAAATATTTTTAGTAAACATCTTTTATAAAATTTTAGTTTTTTAAAGTCTTTAGTCGCGTTGGAATAAAGAAATCATCGAAACAAATGTCCATTAAACATTTTCAGTAAAATTTACGGTCAAACTAAATCTTAAGTTACCTTAAAAGAGGGAAGGAAATAATAAAGGAAAGAACTTCTGGTAATTTACTACAAAAATGGTCATAATCGGAAAGTTAAAGTTTAGAATCGACTGAAAGTGTAAACGTGGATACTTTAATGGATTTACTCAGGTGGTGACTAGACAGGATTTAAAATGGCATTGAATGGGCAAATTCAAAAGTGCGTATACCTGTGAGGAAGTAACTTTTCTAAACTTGTTATTTTTGCTATAATTTCTTACTCTCTGATAATATCGTTTGCCCGTTTTCGATTTGTTGCTGAAATTTAGTTCTTTAATGAAAAAACGTTTTGTTGAGTTGAGACAATTGCCGTAAACCATAGTCAAATATTAAAGAAAAATAATATTACGAATAAAATGAGAAATAGAGAAAAAAATGAACAGAAAGTTAACAGTACACGAAAATGTATAAAATACCGAAAAAAGGATATGAAAGGAAAGACGAAAAGTGCGTAGGAGTTGGCGTAGTAATCAAGAAAAGCATATTTCTTGTAGGGTATTTTTTTATTCAATTTTCTGTTATTTTATTTTTAGTCCTTTTCAGTATTTTAACAAAGGCGAACTAACAATTTCTATCGTCCTTTTTTTTCTAAAGTGTTCTACGTAAGTGGATTGTGAACCAAAAGCCTCGAAGGTAATTGCTCCTTTTCGAAGTTATTTAAAGTAAGAATCTACTGCGAGGGAAGGACTATGCACGAAAAGGATAATAAAATTTAGAGCGTTTTAGAATAAGAATCTACACAATAAAAAGGCCTAACAAGTTTTACCGATAAAGGGGCAGGAAAGGCGATTTTATCCATAATTTATTACTATTAATAATGCAGTTTATTTTGTCGTTCAATTTATTTGATTAGAAAACGATCAAAATTGCCAAAAACTTTTTATGAAAATTTGTTACCATAAATTATGCCCACAAATAATTGTAAAGGATGAGCATATGAACAGGGGTTTTTCATATTTAAAATCAATAATAAACACGTTTTCTTGAAGGATTATCGAGTTTATAAAATTTGAAGAGTTTTCCAATTAAAAACTGTAAATTAACTGAGAATATTGGAAATTTGAATATTTGAAATAGTTTCACTGCTTTTCTTTTGAAATAAATTCAATATTTCAGATTTGAGAATATTTTCAAATTTGATTTAACTAAAGGCAAATATGCCTTAAGATGAAAAAAGTTTTTTTTATGTAAATATGCCAAGGCCCTGTTTTTTTAGAATTGCTTACTTTTTTATAATCTGTAATAATTTATTATTAAAAGTTTAAATACAAATGGTTAGAATTTTCCTTAAATCTGTAAATTTTCAGTAAAAATAGTAAAAATTTATACTACAAATTTTTGATGAAATTTACGATAACAACTTTTTTCAAAGAATTATCAGTTCAAATTTATGGTAAACATTTGCGGTGAATAGTATCTGCTAAATATTTTCGAAGGATCTTTTTTTCGGGAAATTTAGGGAAAAAAGTTTGGTATAAAAATGTTCGACAAAAATTACGATAAAATTTTTTAAAGAAAATTATCAGAAAAAATCTTTAATAAAAATTTGTTTACTAAAAATGTATTAACTATATTTTCGGTAATAATTTTTAGTTGAAATTTCCGGTAAACTTAATTTTTCTTAAATATTTTCGTTAATAAGTTTCGTTAAAAATTGTTGGTTAAAATTTTAAGTACAAAGTGTTTGTTAAATTTAGATAAAATAGTTTTTGGTAAATATTTTCGAAGGATTTTTTTATCGGGAATTTACGGTAAAATTTTCGGTAAACATTTTTGGTAAGAATTTTCAGTAAAAAGAAATGTTCGTTTAGTTTCGATAAAAATTTGCTAAAAAAATTTTGCCTAAAATTTTCAGTAAAAATTTTCGGTAAAAATTTGCGATAAAAATTTGCTGTAAAAATTTGCTGTACAAATTTTCGGTAAAAATGTTTTATCAAAATTTAGGGTAAAAATTTTCGATAAAAATTTTTGGGTACAAATTATTCTTTTAAATTTATAATAAAACGTTCAGTTTTTATTTTCGTTAAAACTATTTATTAAAAATTTTCGATAAAAATGACCCATAAAAATTTACGATAAAAATTTGTTTGCAATAATTTTAAAGTAAAATTTGTTAGTAAAATTGCCTATGAAAATGTTCGGTAATATTTACGATAAAAATTTCCGATGAAAAGTTTTACTAAAACTTGTTAGTAATAATTTTTCTGTGAAAATGTCTCCTTTAAAATTCTGGTTATTACTAGTCCTGATATTATTTAAAGGACCAATAATTTAGAAACTTGTCACTAAGGGAAAAAAAAATCATTTTCTTTGAATGGTAAAACTTCCCTTCGGATTTAGTCTGGGCTCTTGTTATTTGTGCCCGTTTGAGTAATTTTAAAAATTCAGTTGATTTTTTCCTTTATAATCTCATTCACATATTAAAAGGTATTTTTTCTTTATTTATTTTATATTTTTCGTTATTTTATTGGCGGGGGGGGGAGGGGGGTGTGGTGAGGATTATTTGAATATTTTTGTAAACGTTTTGGTGAGTAATGAAATTTTTGTAAAAGGACAGAAAAATATTTTCTCTCTTAGCAAAAATGTTGGAATTTTTTCCACTATACTTTTTCTTTTTTTCTCTAGTATTTTTTTTGTTTGTTCCTAGAATTTTTTCATTTCATATAAAATTGAATTAAAAACCCCAATTTCAATGGTCCTCTTAAAGTTGATGTTCGATTTAAACAAGCTGGGCAAAATAGAAAAATTCTTTGTGTCAATTTCATGCGAAATATTTATTTATCGTTGGTTTTGGAAGGGAGAGAAAAGGGGGTAAAATAGAATATATTGTAGAATAGAACAGTTTGATTAAGTAACGTTTGCTAGTACAGCTCAACATTGTGTTTTCATCCACAATTCATCGACCAATTTCGTATGTCAACCATGAGTGTAAGTTTCACCGCAAAAAAAAAGAATCATGGAAGGGTAAAATGTATTCGAATAAAATTCTAGTTCGAAATGTGGGTGAGTAGGTAAAAGAATACAAGAACACACTTCAATCAAGATAAATTCCAGTTGCTCATGGATGGGCTAGGGGATAATAGGAATTAGGGGTGGGCTGAAATTTCGCCTCAGTTTTATTCCAACAATAAAAAAAAGGGTGAGTGGACAATTTACGATAACGGGTGGCTTCGGTCCTTTTGGGTATGAGGCTTCAGATATTATGAAAAGTTAACTAGAAAACTGCCAAAGCTCTGGAGAGTTGAGAGGACTTGAATACGGAGTAAATGTAAAAGCCTTTTTAGCGTTTTTGTTTTATTTTTACAGATTTTTGTAAAATGTTGTGCTTTGGACGTTCTCCTTTTTTCAGTTTAGTTCGCGCTTGCTTTTATGTTTTCTTTTTTGCTGTTATTATTATTTTTGTTGTTGTTGATATTTTTCAATTCGTCGAATTGAGAATTATCTTGGGTAAAGGCAGAACTCATTCTAAAGAAAATTTTTTCTCTGACATCCTTTTGACTACAAAAAGCCTTGTCCCAAATGTCCACGGAGTATATTTATTGAGTTAATTTGACCTTCCATCGATCTGGTAGATTTTTTTTTTATCTACCTCATCTCCTCATTTTGTGAATGAATTGATTGGGGTTGCAAAATGCCCCTGTAACTTGTTCATTTTTAATTGATTTTTAACATAAAAATATGAACGCAAACACACAACCAAATGGAGTAATTGTGATACTCGTCATAGAATCGATTGACTGTGCTGCCTCGTTTCAATATATACACTCCTTAGTACAGGATACAAGTTACCAAAGACTTGTATCAAGACAGAAATTATTAAGTGCCCACCACCCAAAGTTTCGAGTGGAATTTTCCAATAAACTTAATTTCGGTTACATTCACCCCGAACAGGATTTAGTGTACTTTACAGAGCATAAAGAGTGCACAACAAACAGGATTTTCGTAGTCTTTGATTGGTTGACGAGCAGAAGAGAAGATCTATTCATATTGTCGCCTTCAGTTCGTATCAATGGACGAGAAATGTGATGCCTTGGAAAATTCCGATTTAAATTGTTTCAAAGGAAGCCGCACTGAACGAAAGTACACGACAACAATGGAGTCCGATAAGGAAGATGATGATGGCATGCTGTTATCTGGAACACTGGCTCCCCTTCCATCAACTCGTCGTTCAAGTGATGTTATTTATTTTGAAAACTACAAAATTATGCTTGGAGCTGTGTACAGGCTAAAATTGAGGTCATTCTCTACAATTAATAGCAAGAAATGCTGAGCCAGCTCTCCTCGACAACTCCATTGTTGTTATTTGCAATTGATTTAATTTGATGTTCAAGGATTCGAAAGATTCAATATGCTTGGGCCTTCGACTAATTAAAGATTTTAATATTTTCAGAGGAGATTTCATAGCCAATATTGAATAATTTTGCTGTTTTAACTAATGGCAAAGAAAAATATTTCGAATATTATATGGACATTTGCCTTTTATATATTTGCCTTTGTTACCATTGTTCTGATGTGATGGGGATTCTTGCATATCTTGTTGGAGGAGGTTGCTTATCAGGCAAAACTCATTAAAAGTCAATGTGCTCAAGATTACTCTTTGGAAATGATTTTATTGGAATTGTTGTCTTAGTCAAAAGAACATATTTACTGATATTATAGGAATTATGTTCAAGAAACAAGCTTCAAGCACTCTGTTAATTTCTTTGTTTTTTTTTTTTGTGTGTAACATTTTCTGTGGAAAGTCCTTACGAAAAACAACAAGAATAATTTGTTCAAAAAATGCTTTTGGTTATTTTTCAGCATGTTAAACAGATTTTCATAATGTTTTGGGCTAACAAATGCCTGTGGAAGTATTCAAATGAAAAATTTCGATAAGAATATTTTAGTTGAAAAATTCCCTCAACATTTTTCGGTAAAGATCTTTGAGGGAGATTTTTTAGCTAACAGCTTCGAAAAATATTATCGTACAAATTTATCTTTAATGTTTTTTGGGGAAAATGTTTGGTTCACGTTTTTGGTAAAAATTTACGATAACATGGCAAAATTTGTCGGCAAAAAATTTGGTGGAAAAAATTTTAGAGAAATTTTCGGTCATAATTTTTGAAAAAAAATATCGGCTCACATTTTTGGTAAAAATTTACGATAAAATGGCAAAACTTTATGATACAAATTTGCCTGTAAATTTTCACAGTACAAAATTTTGGGAAAAATTATCGGTCAAAATTTTTGACAAACATTTTCGGTACACATTTTTGCAAAAAGAATTTCGCTTTATATTTTTTGTAAAAATTTTCGATAAACATTTTTAGTAAACGTTTCCGGTTAAAATTGTCTGTAAAAATTTTCGGTAAAAATTTCCTTGTAAAAAAATGTCGATAAAAGTTTTCTGTTAAAATTTTCAGTAAATTTTGCGATACAAATTTTCGGTAAAAGTTTTCGGTAAAAAATTTTGGCAGAAATTTACGGTAAAAATTTTTGTTAAGCAATTTTGGTCAAAATTTTCGGTAAAAAATTTTGGTAAAAATTTTCGGTAAAAATTTTCGGTAAAAATTTTCGGTAAAAATTTTCGGTAAAAATTTTCGGTAAAAATTTTCGGTAAAAATTTTCGGTAAACATTTTCGGTAAAAATTTTCGGTAAAAATTTTCGGTAAAAATTTTAGGTAAAAATTTTCGGTAAAAATTGTTGGTGAAAATTTTCGGTAAAAATTTGTGGTGGAAATTTTCTGTAGATATTTTTGGTAGGAATGTTCGGTAAAAATTTTAAGTCAACATTTTTAGTAAGAATTTTCGGTAAAAATTGACAGTAAAAATGTTCGTTAAAAATTTTCGGTAAATATTTTTTGGTGAAACTTTTCGATCAAAAAGTTCGGTTAAAATATTCGGTAAAATTTTCGGTAAAAAATGTTGGTAAAAATTGTTGGTATAAAATTTCAGTCAGAATTTTCGGTAAGAATATTCGTTAATTTGTTCGGTATACATTTTCTGGTCACTTTTTTTGTTAAAATTTGCAGTTAAAAATTTTTGCCAAAAGTTTCTGGTAGAACTTTTGGTAAAAAAATTGTGGTAGAAAAAAATATTTGGTTAAAATTTTTAGTTGAAATTTTCAGTTAAATGTCCTCGAAAATTTTCAGTAAAATTTTGCGATTAAGATTTTTTGTCGAAATAGTTTTAAACATTTCTTCCCAAACATATTTTTTACGTATAAATTTATCAAATCAAATAATTCATATTGGCATCTGTCTATTTTTATTATATTTTTCCTAATGTTTCCTAATAATAGAAGATCAATTTTATTCCTCTTTCAGTAAGTCTAATGAAACTACTCAAAATCCCCCATTTCGCTTTCATATTTTCTAATTTTTCTGACAAGGAGAATCCTCGTCCATTATGAAATTCTTTTATAGAAACTGTCTGTCAAAATTATAGTTGAAAGCTTTTAAAATTTCTTTTTTAAATAATAAAATGTTAAAATGTCTACTTTTTGACGGTTCAAATATATGTTATATAAAAATCGACCTTTCTCATTTCTATTACATCAAAATCTAATTCTTAATCATACGCTTGAAATTTATGCATAATTTTTGACATGTGAAATATCCTTTTATGAATTTACCCTTTTTATATTTCTAGTAATTCTGTTATGAAGAGAGAGCCCTTTGGTCCGAGCAAAAACATAAAAAGTGATTTAATTAATATTCTTTATTTTTAGTCCTATTTTCATACTTTTAATATAATAATAATTTATTAATGCAAATATTAACATATAAAATAAATAAAATTAAAACAAAAAGATGTAAACTTTCATGTCATGAGTTTATTGTAAAAGATTCGTAAAATGAGTTGGTCTATTCATGCTCACATGAGCGTTACTTATATTCTGTCTATTTTTTCCGAATTTTCTGGCATATTTCTCAATTGCTATTATATGGAGAAAAAAAATGGTTAACCTTTGACTTCTTTATAATTCTATTCATGTTCCCATAGAAGCAGAATCTTCGCTGGTATTTTCGATAAAATTTTCCTAATATACCATCGTTTATTGCTTTCAGGGAAAGTTACTTCTGAATTCAAATGCCAGAATTGCGTTTTTTTTTGTATTTTTTCCACCTTTTGTTAAATCTACAATATTTTATAATATAATCAGAATATGAAAGCTTGCTGCCCGTTCTCGTCTCGCTATTAAAAATGATTTACGATGAACATATTTAAGCTTATTTTATGATTTCATAGAATTTCGTTATTGGTCTAATTTTTCATTTTTAATACTCATTGCTGTCTATCAAAGATGAAATTTATTTTATTTCTTATATAAATATGAGTTTATATGCAAATTGCTTTTGTATAAAAATAATATTCCTATTTGTATTTCGAAAAATTATTTTTATAAGAAAATTTTGCTAGAAAAAGCCTTAATGTTATTTTCATGTGTGTTAAAATATTTTCTTGTGCATATTTCGAAATTGGAATAAATAAATAATTATTAGAAAGCATATGAAATTAATAAAATATGTAATATTTGGTTTATAAATATGATGGTTAAAAGAGCATTTATGGCAAAAAGTGATTATTCTGCTGGGAAAAATGGTTTTAAGCAAAAATTTTGGCAGCAAACTTTTCATTTGAAGCAGAAGATCTGTAACAGCAAAAATTTGTTTAGCAATATTTTTATTAAAAAGAATTTTTTTTTTCAATAGTGAAAATTTATGAGTTAAGATTAGAAAAAAAATGTAAGTTAAAATTTTCTGCAACGTATTTTAGAGTAGAAAGACAATTTTCGGAGTGGCAATTTTCTGAGTGAGAAATTTTCAATATCTCAAAATTCTGAGCTAAAATTGTTGAAAATCATATTTTCGGTTTGAAGATATTTACAAAAAAAATTGCTACTCCGAAAAATTATTGTTCAGAAAAGTTTACTCCGAAAAACCAACATTTTTGGATCGAAATTTTTCGGTGTAAAAATATCACAAAACAAAATTTTCAGAAGTACTTGTCGGCAACAGAATTTTTGGGGTAGTAATTTTCTGAATAAGAAATTGACGATAAAAATGTTCAGAGCTGAAATTTAAGAAGAAAATTTTATATCAAAAATTTGTAGGTGAAAAATATTGGGCCAAAATATTCGGAGAAAAATTTTTCGATACAAAATTTAAAAAAAAAATGTTTTAATGAGAAAGAAAGTTTTCGGA
Source organism: Atherix ibis (assembly GCA_958298945.1). Classification (NCBI taxonomy): domain Eukaryota; kingdom Metazoa; phylum Arthropoda; class Insecta; order Diptera; family Athericidae; genus Atherix; species Atherix ibis. The sequence goes on from OY282609.1 coordinate 83,022,721, forward strand.
GTAGTAATTATCCGAGTGACAAATCCGCAATAACCATTTTCGGAGCCAAAATTGGCTTTAAAGGTATTTAGAAAAAAATTATCCGTAAAATTATTATTCAAACAGTTCACTCTGAAAAACCAACATATTCGGAGTAACATTTTTGGATCAAAATTTTTCGGAGTAAAAATATCACAAAACAAAAAAGTTAAAAGTACTTTTAGGGAAGTAAATTTTTGGAGTTGCAATTTTTCGAGTATGAAATTCACAATAAAAATATTCAGAACCGAAATTTGGTAAGAAATTGCTCAACCGATAAGTTTTAGGATAGAGAGGTTAGGCCAAAATATTCGAAGTCAAATTTTTTAGGATAACATTTTTCGGAATAAAAATTTCAAAATCAAAAAAAAAATTTGAAAGGAAATTTTTAGAGCAATTATTTTTTCTGGGAGAATTGCGATATAAGCAATAATTTTTCGTATGAAAATATTGAACTAAAATGTTCGGAGTAAAATTTAAAGACAACGTTTATTTCGGAATAAACATATAAGAAAAAATTTGCTATAGAAAAAGTGGAAAAGTAAATTTTTTAAGTAACAATTTCCAGAGCTGAAATTTGGTAAGAAATTGTTAGACCGAAAAGTTTTAGATTAAATATGTTGGGCCAAAATTTTCGAAGTCAAATTTTTTAGGACAAAATTTTTCGGAGTAAAAATTTCAAAATCTAAAGGAAATTTTGAGAGCAATAATTTCCTAGGAGAAAGTTTATGTAAAAAATGGTTCATCTGAAAATTCAGCGATTTAAGCAATCATTTTTTTATGATAATATTCGGAGTAAAATTTGAAGATTAAAATTTTTCGGAGTAAACGCATAAGAAAAAAAATTACTCTAGAAATTATCAATTTTCAGGCCAAAAAGTTTAAGAATAAAATTGTTGTGTGAAAATTTTAGAAGTACAATTTTTTAGGACAGCATTTTTCGGAGTAAAATTATAAAAAACTAAATTTTATAAGACATTTCTGGATACACATTTTCTGAGAAATTATTTTTTGATTAAACAAATCCTAAAAAAATGTTGTTTTAAGAAAATTTGTGATTACAGCGATAATTTGAGGAGCAAAGTTTTGAACCAAAAATATTAAGAATGAAATTTTAAAGAATATTTTTTTTCATATTAGAAGAAATTTTAGCCTAAAATTACGCAAAAAATATTTTTAGAGAGTTGGAATTTTTAACATAAAAATTTTTGGAGTCAAAAATATAAAAAAAAATTTTGGGTTGAAAAAAGTTTCCTGTAAGAAAATTGAAATTTTCTCTTACAAAATTATTGTTTTTAAACTTCCGAAAAATTATTGTGAGAAAAAACTTTAGTAATTTCAAAGTAATTTTTTACAAATTTCTTAGAACTCAAATATAAAAAAAAATATTGAATAAAATCCACCCATTTCTGAAAATAGTCCAATTAATTTACACAAAAAAATTTAAATAATTAAATTTCACATATGGTCATATCGTATCTATTACGAAGACTGTATCCTGAACTATCCTTAAACGATAATAATCTATTATACAGTTGATAAAGGACATATCATATGCTGAATCATTTATTTCGATAATTTCAAGGGGAAGAGAACAATTCTTCTAAAGATTTTCTTCCCTTCCATTGAGAAATTATTTAGTATGGAAATATATACGCAAATTCATTTATTATTCGGAGAATAATTTTATTGAATATTCAGAGGAGGACGAAATTAATTCTCAGAACTCATATCCATATCCATACCGTAATTTTCATAGACACTGGATAACCTTATAGAGGATAACCTTTTTCCAAAATTACATCTCTCTGGAGATATACATGTGCATAAATGATGACTATGATCTTAGATGGTCCTATTATGGGCTATAAAAATAATTAAATTCTAAAGGAAATAAGAAAGATTCATTGTCATAATTTTTATACTATTACGTAAATAAGATTTCCTAATAGATTTTCAGCAAAAAAAATTATTTTATAAATTCTCCTATAAAAATTAAGTCTGTGAAAATAATTGCAATGAAAGTTTTTCTTTTTTTTGGGAAAAGTTTTCCCATAAAAAATTCTGATTCAAAAATCTCCTATAAAATATTTTTCCCTTAAAAAATTTTCCTATAAAAATATTTTATGTTAAAATTTTTGCAGCAAAAATATTTTCATTAAAATTTCTCGTTTTGGAAAAAATTCCTTTAGTAAAATTTTTTTAACGGAAAAATATTTGTAGTAAAAATTTACCCATAAAATAATTTTTGAGGGAAAATTCTCCCATAAAATATTTTGAAGCACAAATTTTCCAATGTAAAATTATTTAAGGAAAATAATTAAGGCTATAATTAATTAATATTTAAAATAAAACTTTTCCCATTAAAAAATTGTTGAGTGAATATTCTCCCATAAAATATTTTTCCAGTAAAAATTTTTCATATAAAAATTAATTCTGTTAACATTTTTATGGCAAAAATATTTCTAGTACAAGTTTGTCTTCTGGAAAAAATTCATTCAGTAAAATTGTCTAAGAAAAAAAATTTTGAGTAAAAGTTTTCCTATAAAAACTATTCGACTCAAAATTGCACCATAAAAAATTTTACCAGCAAAAAATTTTCTATAAAAATTAATTCTGTACAAATTTTTACACCAAAAAATTTCTTATAAAAGTTTTTCCAAAAATATTCCTTCAGTTGGATTGTTCTAAAAAAAGAATTGTTAGTAAAAGTTTTTATAATAAAAGTTCTCCCATAAAAATTATTTGACTGAAAAATTCTCCCATAAAATATTTTTACCAGTAAAAAATTTCCTATTAAAAATTATTTCTGTAAAAATATTTTCAGCAAAAGTTTTTCCGAAACAATTCCTTCAGTAAAATTGTTCTAAAAAAATAATTTTAAGTAAAAGTTTGCCTATAAAAATTATTCAACTCAAATATTCTCCCATAAAAAATTTTTCCAGCAAAAATTTTCAATAAAAATTGTATTTTTTAAAAAAGTTTCTAGTAAAAGTTTTTTTTTGCAAGAAATTTTTTCACAAAAACTATTTTGAGTGCAAGTTTTCCCATAAAAATTCTTTGTTTCAAATGTCCTCCCATAAAATATTTTTGTCATAAAAATTTTCCCTAAAAATTATTATCACAGAAATAATTTCCAGTAAAACTGTTTGCAATTGCAAAAAATTCATATTTTCTTTTAAAGATTTTTCAGTAAAATATTTTTCAATAAAAATGTTCCCATAAAAATTTGTTGTCAGAAAAAGAAATAATTTTTTCAGTAAAAAATCTTTTCAAGCGTGTCAACTGTCACTGTCGAAATAAATGATATAAAAACTATTTGAAACAATTTGATATAATCATGAATTAATAAAGTATTTTCTAAGATGAAAACGAATCACTTACTAGGAAATATCTAAAAAAGGACCAATCAAAACTAGATTTTTTCCATCCTGAATTCATATTGAAACGATTTATTGCTAAGTTTATTTCTCAATAAAACCACAAAAGAGATAAACCCACAAGATGGGGACACATGAATATCTTATCTTAAGTACTTAAAAGTATGAGAAAAAAATATTGTAAAAAATCAACAAAACTTTTGTGAATGAATCAATGATTATTATTTTGATATTTTTATATTTTGGTTTTATGAGAATCGTTTGATCTTAAAAAAAAATGTGCAGAATTTCTTTGGTTCGTCTATTTAACTGGAATACGAATGTATAAATCCAATAGCGGAAAAAGAAGACGATTACATTAATAAAAATGTCTGTGACAGAGAAAAGCTCGGGCCACAAAAAATGAGGGAAAAAATTTAGAAAAATCGTACAAACAACGCAGAAGAAAATCCGTTCGGCGTTTGGGGTGACAAGGGCACTGAATTACCGAATATCCGAGGACGATCAAGTTCGATTTAGTTTGTTTTTATGAAGGCAATAAATTTTTCATTGGTTTCGTATTGCGATGTTTTTATGCGTGTGCATTGGAGATGGGGGGAAGGTCAAGGAATGCGCGTAAACAATCGAAAGAAGATATTTTCTTGAGCCTACCAAATCGATCGTCCTCTCTAGAAATAATTTTGCACAAAAATCTATACCACACGCCAGAGACTATTTCCGAATTGTGTCTGAACTTTTCCATGTGCGTAAATTATTGTTATTGCCGTTTTGTGTCTAACTGAATATATTCCCAAGGCTGATGGTGCTATCATTATCCTTTCAAGAATCATGTCCATTTTAAGCACTGGTTTTATTTTGCTATCATGAACATAAAGACTAACATTTCTTTACCGAATTATTGCAAAAATATTTTGAAAAAAGTAACACTAAAAGAAATCCTCCGAAATTGATTAGAATTTTGTCAACACCTACCAACGAATTTTGTCATTAAAAAGATTTTACACTTTCACAGTGTGAGTAAAAGTCGTAATGAAAATTGTGGAGTTCATTTTTTTGGTTCAATAAACAATTTAATTTCGGTTTTAACGATTGACCTAATAAAATTTCAATTCTAATCTTTCATGGGAAATGTTTTATAAGGAGTCTTAAAATAAAACAGACAACAATGAACGTTTGATTCGTTAGTCCATAAAATACTAAATGCGATTAAGTTCATCCGAGCATGTTGTACGTGCATTTGAACGCGCGTGTAAACGAACGCATAAACAAGCGAGAGGACAGTGAACTTTGCAGCGATAAATTCAACAAAATTTTCACTATTCAAATGACGAGTGAGGTAATAGACTCATCCCCAGTGTGGTAATAGATTATGTCGCCGACGGCAGTTGTGTATTTTCTGTTCTTCTTCAAATTTCTATGCACTTCGACTGATTTTCTGTTATTTTTATTTGTTGAACATAGTTAATGAAAAGAAAGAAAATTTTCGACAAAAAAAATGTTTAATGATTAATTCTTGACCGAGGAAATGTTCATTAAAATTCATAAAAAATTTCCTTAGAAAAATATCGACTTAAAAATTCTCCACTGGAAAATTAGCCGCCGAAAAATTTTTAAGTCTAAATTTCGGCACTGAACAATTTTTTAACTGACAAATTCTCCACTGGAAAATGTTCTACTTAAAAATGTTTACTGAATATTACTGTACCGAAAAAATTTGTGCTAAAAAATGGCTCACTAGAAATATTTTCTACTTCAAAATTTACCGTTGAAAAAATCTTTTTTTTTCTCAATAGAACTGACATTTTTTACTGAAAAAAATTCTACATTGAATTGCTCTCCACTGGAAAAGTTTCTCATATACAATTCTCCACAAATTCTCCACAAAATTTTTCTATGAAAAATTTTCACCTGAAATATTTTCTTCTTCAAACTTCTGCAAAGAAAAATTCTCCCCTAAATATGTTTCTAGTTAATAATTCTCCACCGGGAAATTTTCCAATAGAATAATTTTTTACTGGAAAATTCCCCACTAGAAAATTTTTTAATGTAAAATTCTCCACTGAAAAATTGTTTGATGACAAATTCTTCACTTGAAAATTTTCTAATTAAATATTCTCTACCGAGAAATTTTCCAATAGAGAATTTTCTGCTTTAAAATTCTCCACTGAGAAAATTATCTACTTACACTGCTCACTGAAAAATTCTCCACATAAAAAATTTTCTAATTAAAAATGTTCGCTTAAAAATTCTCCACTGGAAAATATACCACTGGAAATATTGTCGCCTTAAAAATTCTGCACTGAAAAATGTTATCCTAGCCAATTCTCCACAAAAAAATTTTCTGTGGTGAAATTTTAAAAATTAGCCGATAAAAAACTCTCCACTAAAAAATTTCTAATTAAAAATCGTCCTCTGAAAAATTAGCAACCCAAAAATTTTTACTCAAATATTTTCGACTGAAAAACTTTTCAATTAAAAATTCTCCACTGTGAAATTTTTAGCTTGAAAATTCTCTACTCAAAAATTCTCCACTTAAAAAATTTCTATTGACAAATTTTGTGCCGAAAAAATTACTGCTGAAAAATTCTTCTCTAAAAAACTTTCTATTTAAAAATTGTTCGCTTAAAAATTCTCCAATGAAAAATTTTCCACTTCGAAAATTTAATCTACTTAAAATTCTCCATTTAAAAATTTTCTCCTGGCCAATTCTCCACAAAAAAAATCTTAAAAATTAGCCGCTAAAAATTCCTCACTGAAAAAGTCTCTAACCCAAAATATCCTGTTGATAAATTGTCTACTAAAAAAAATCTGCAGTGGAAAACTCTCCACTGAACAATTATTCACTGTAGAATTTTTAGTTCGAAAAATCTCCTCTAAAAATTCTCGAATAGAAAATTTCCCACTGAAAAAATTCTCCACGAAAAAAATTTTCTAACTTAAAATTGTCCACTGTCAAATTTTATTCTGGAAAATTTTCTCCATTCAAAAATTCTCAAACCCAAAATTTCCTGCTAATAAATTTTCTACTTAAAAATTCTCCACTGGAAATTTTTTCTATTTAGAAATTCTCCACTGGAAAATTTTTTCTATTTAGAAATTCTCCACTGGAAAATTTTATACTGAATTTCTTTTAAGAAAGTTTTCTAAACGAAAATTTTTAATGAAAATTATAAGCACGCTGGTCTACCAGTAAATTTTTCATATTCTGATTAAGTATTGTTTAGTATTCATCCTCTTATCAGAAAATTAGGTCAGCCCGTTCCCTTTATGGACGATATCTTCAAGCCCAATTTCTTTTTTAAAAATAGCTAAAATCATATCTCGATAGTAGCTTCTATCAAAGGGTTATCAATTTTACATTATCGCAAAATGACTACAGGACTGGTTACGAGTATCAGTAAACAGAGTCTTTTCAGAGTAGACATTTTTTTTGTCCAGTAATTGCCGGTTTATGGGTGGGTGGTAATGGATAGAAATATAAAAAATGGAAAAACCGCATGACTTTATTAATGACGGGTTACTTTGAAGATATTCGCAGTCGATTTCGTCAATAGCAGATCCTTTAGTAGCACATTAAAAGAAATCTAGACCATAAAGATTAGTAAGAACATCAGCCATAATGTCGAGACGACCCTCGTGAATTTGCCTCCATTCAGTTCTGATGAGCCATGATTTCGGACGAGTACATTTGCACAACCCTCGGCCTTTTTGTTACTACAAAAGATAGCCGAACCCATCCAGGAAAGGGCAAACGAGGAAAAGAAAAAAAAACATGGAAGCTATCATGTGTGTTATCGGCCAATTGCTAGCTCCGATGTACTGTCCTTAAACGGTCACGAACACCAAACATGGACATATCAAAGCTATTCACTAAAACTGGATATCATCCGAATGGGGAGAGACCGACTGTCGAATAATGACTCCAACGATGACAGCAAATATTCCCCTACCTCTGCCTCCACCACTGCCTGTGTCACCAGGATTGGGTCATTACGAAATGTCGATATCCACACACGTACGCGCACGTCGTCATTTCTTGTCTTCGATGTCATTAAGATTGTCAGATTCTGGGACTCTGCCGAATGCGGGTGCCGATTTCCATTTACATCGAATTATCATCAACATTAGGAAATTTGAGTGGATGGAATTTTCGGCAGGTTTTGTAATTTTTCCTCAGTTTTCGTAATTTTTCACACCCTATTTTTTTGTGGGGCTTTGTAAGTTCATATGGGGTGGAAAGGCTTGGAGGTTTTCTGATTATTTTTATGGGCTATCAATTTTTCTGTTAATATATTTATTTCCGTTTAGGAAAGAAGTGGGAAAAAATATTAAATTTAATTGTTTAAATACTCCGAATTGGGGCTCAATGTTGCCTAGAATAAAAAAATCTAATTTGAAATTTTTATTTTCTTTTTCATATCAAGAGAAATTTAAATTTCTCTAAAGTTCTCCAAATTTTCAATCAGCTTTTAAAGTACAAAATTTCCAGCAAATGAACTTACTTTAAAATGGGAAAATCTTGACCAAAAAGCTCAAATGAACTTATCATTTTTAAATTTTCCAGAATCTTTAACACTCCGTATTCGGAAGTGTCAGTTCACGATGACTTGTCCGCCTCAGATAAGAGCTTTAGAAACTTTATAATTACAGTTTACATGTTAGACTAACACGCTAGTTCCTACGGTCTGCTCCTCGATGATTAATGTTAGTTACAAGTTCTTGTATATTTTCCATAATGTTTATTAATATTTTTATCTTTTTTAAAAAGTTTCGGTCAGTTTCTAAAAACTAATAGAGAAGAGCTAAAACGATAGAAACTTTCCCTTTTGGTCTAAGTCTTACGGGCAAATTCAGTTTACAGATGGTCACGTTAAAGTTTTTGGCACGAAATTTCCATAAATACCATTCTCGTATTTCTATGACATATTAAATGCCAGAAGTCTCTCTTAACTTATACTAAAAAGATTGTTAATAAGGCATATTCAGACATTTGAGGAAGACGAAGTGATGTTATTTGACATTTAAAGACCTTAAATTATAGTAGAACCATTTTTATTCTGTTTTGAGAAATTTAATTTAGTGCCCAGTAAATTTTAACTGAGAATTTATTCATAATTTTACATATTTGGAAATGGTTGCTGGAAATTTCTAATAGAAATTTTTATTTGAAACGTGGGAAAAATTAATGTAGAATTTCTACCAAAAATTCGAGTAAAGTTTTGTTACTAGAAAATTTTTGCTGACAAATTATTGCTTGAAAATTTTTGCTGAAAAAGTTCTGCTAGAAAATTTTATGGTGCAAAATTTCTGCTAGAAATTTTTTATGCTGTAAAAATTTACTAGAACATTTTTGCTGGAAAATTCTTTATAGAATATTTTCTACTTGAAAATTGTTGCTGGAAAATTATTGCTAGAAAATTTTTGCTGAAAAAGTTATGCTAGAAAATTTTATGGTGCAAAATTTCTTCTAGAAAATTTTTACGCTGTAAAAATTTGCTAGAACATTTTTGCTAGACAGTTTTTGCTAGAACATTTTTCCTGGAAAATTCTTTCTGGAATATTTTTCTACGAGAACATTTTTGCTGGAAAATTATTGCTTGAAAATTTTTGCAGAAAAAGTTCTGCTAGAAAATTTTTTGGTGCAAAATTTCTGCTAGAAAATTTTTATGTTGTAAAAATTTGCTAGAACATTTTTCCTAGAAAGTTTTTGCTAGAACATTTTTGCTGTGAAATTCTTTCTAGAATATTTTTCTACTAGAACATTTTTCCTAGAAAATTTTTGCTGGAAAATTATTGCTTGAAAATTTTTGCTGAAAAAGTTCTGATAGAAAATTTGATGGTGCAAAATTTCTACTAGAAATTTTTTATGCTGTAAAAATTTTCTAGAACATTTTTGTAGAAAGTTTTTGCTAGAACATTTTTCCTGGAAAATTGTTTCTAGAATATTTTTCTACTGCAAAATATTTGCTGGAAATTTATTGCTTGACAATTTTTGTTGAAAAAGTTCTGCTAGAAAATTTCTTCGTACAAAATTTTTAGTAGAAAATTTTATGCTTTAAAAATTTGCCAGTTTTTGCTAGAATTTTTTTCCTGGGAAAATCTTTCTAGAATTTTACTAGAAAATTAGCGCTGAAGGAGTTCTGCTAGAAAATTTTATGGCAGCAATTTTAGTAGGAAAACTTTTTTGCTGGAGAAGTTTTTACAGGAAATTTTGTTGCTGAAAAATTTCTGCTATAAAATTTTAGCTGGAAAATTATTGCTTAATAATTTTTGTTGAAAAAGTTCTGCTAAAAAATTTTATAGCAGCGATTTTTGTTGTTTTTTACTGGATGGTGAAAAATCTCTTCTAGACAATTTTATGCTGTAGAAATTTGCAAAAATATTATTGATGAAAATTTTTTGCTAGAAAATTTTGACTGGAAAAATTTTGCTAGAAAATTTTGACTGGAAAAGTTGTGCTAGAAAATTTTGACTGGAAAAGTTTTGCTAGAAAATTTTTACTTTGAAATTCCTTTTCTGCTAGAAAATGTTGGATAGAAAATGTTTTCTATAAAGTTTTTGCTGGGAAATCATTGTAGTTATAAAAATTCTTCCAGAAAATTTCATGCAGGAATATTTACGCTAGAAATTTTCTTTGCTGTAACATTTTTGCTAGAAAATTTTCGGACACAAATATTTATTAGATAAATTTTGATGGAAAAAATTTTATTGATGGACAATTTATTGCTTCAAAATTTTTGTTGCAACAATTTCTTGCTGTTTTGCATTAAAATTTGTGCAAAAAACTTTTGGTCGAAACAATTCATTTTGTAAAATTTTGCTGAATAATTTTCTAGTGTAAAATTTTCGCTAAAACTAACCTGATCAACTGGAAACGAATTCAGTTATAATAAATTTATTATGTTTAATATTGATTCCACTCTAGACTAATTAACGCTTAATTGTTGTTATAGAATTTTTAGTTTACTTCATGCTCTTCATAAAAGCGCTCACATGTTTCCTTATTAATTATCATGATTACGTAAGTGTAGTTGGAAGTTTGTATCGAAATATCCTTTTTCGAAGTACCAAGTAACCGAAAATCCTTAAGTGACTCCCTTACAAGTGTGTAGATGCATAGGTTTTGGGTTTGTTTGAAAGTATTTCTATTTTATTACCCCAAAATACAGTTCTGCCGATGCCTTCATTTTCAGTAATATTCCATCTTAATTATGTTCACTTAGTCGAGTGTTGATAATTTTGAACTTTTCGTAGTTGTAAAATTTTGATTACACTATAGCTCACTCGATTACAAATGAGCATTATTTTGAAATCCTCTTATTTCTATGAGTAAATTAAGTACGCACGAAGACCTAGGATTGTTGCTGGGCATTATCGAATCGATCTACTACTTCTGAGGAGCTGTAATAAATTCATATTTGTGTGTGCACAGATACCGTCTCTATGGTTTAACTCCTTTTGGGTATTATTTTATTTCCAAAATCGTTGACAGAATATACAAAAAGAAAAGAAGAACCGCATTAAAATTTTCAAAAGAGCATAAATCACCGACACATTCTCGTGTATTTGAACAGCATCTGCCTTGGCTCGTCATTTATTAACAATTTTTTTTTCTTCATAGACGTCTGTTATTGGGCAAAGAACAGCCATCAGAACATTGGAAAAAAATGAACTGAACACGATCAAATGCCTTGTGCTGTGGTTTTACGTGTTGGCCTTGGTACGCGTTAAAATTTTCACTAAATTTCCCACTTTCCCACCACTATACAACGCGATTCAGCTCATTACAAATTCTGCGGTCTCTTCGAAAAGGCTAATTACTGTTGATTAATTAATGTTGAAAATTCATTTGCCAGCTACTTTTCCATTGACCACCGTTGCGTGCCTCATACAACATCTACACCACCGTCAGGATTCACCCTTCGTATTCCAGTTGATGCCTTATTGCAGGCTTTAACTCGTAAGTCATTTTCACTTTCTTCTCGGTTCAGTGTAAATATTATAAAATTTCACTTGTTAAGTAGCACAATTATTGAAATTTTCACGAATTTAATTGGCATTTCCTTTTAGTAAATTTAGATCATATCTGAAAATTTTTTCGTTGTTTTGGTCTTTAATTGCTGCTATAACTAAGACGATGAATAAACACTTTGGCGTACATAAAAATCTCATAATTAACTGCAGACGCCAATCTTTTAGCAATTGTCGTTTTTGCAAATTTTATTAATTCTTAATTAATTTTTTCACTTACTAATTGATTGTAAATAACCTAGAAGAGTAGAATAAAGTACAGAAAATATTTGTAGTAGAATAAATCATTTCAAAGATGATTATTTTATTAAAGTAAATGGAATAAAGTAGAATAATTTTAAAATTTACTGCTGTGAAACAGTGCTGTGAAAAAGTGCACAATATTTGTGGCATCAAAATTGCTGTTGCAAAAAAAAAAAACTTAAAAACCAGTTACTGCAAAGTTTTACATAAAATTGAAAGTTTTACATAAAATTACTGAAAAATATTTACTGAAAGAGGATTACTATAAATTCTTTGCTTAACAAAAGTTTACTGAAAAATGTTTACTGGAAAAGATTTACTGAAAAAAATTTACTAGAAAACGTTTACTGAAAATTGTTTACAAAAAAATGTTAAGTGAAAATTGTTAACTGAAAATTGTTAACAGAAAATTTTTTACCAAAAAAATGGTAATTGAAAATTGTTTACTGAAATTGTTTACTGAAAAATGTTTACTGGAAATTGTTAACTGAAAATTGTTTACAAAAATATGTTAACTGAAAATTGTTAACTAAAAAATGTTTACTGACAAATGTTTACTTAGAAATATTCACAAAAAAATTTTTAATGGAAAAGATTTTCTGAAAAATGTTTACTGGAAATTCTTTACTGAAAAATGTTTACTGGAAATTGTTTACAAAAAATGTTAACTGAAAATTGTTAATTCAAAAATGTTACCTGAAAATTGTGTACTGAAAAATGTTCACTGAAAAATGTTTACTGAAAAATGCTCACTGAAAATATTAACTGAAAATTGTTTGCTGAAAAATATTCACAAAAATGTTACCTGAAAAATGGTTACTGAAAAATATTTACTCACGACTATTCACAAAAAATATTTACTGAAAATTGTTTATAAAAAATTGTTAACTAAAAATTGCTTACAAAAAAATGTTAACTGGAAATTGTTTACAAAAAATTGTTTACTGAAAATTGTTTATAAAAAAATATTAACTGAAAATTGTTAACTGAAAATTGTTTACCAAAAAAATGGTAATTGAAAATTGTTTACTGAAAATGTTTACTGAAAAATGTTCACTGAAAGTTGTTTACAAAAAAATGTTAACTAAAAATTGTTAACCGAAAATTGTTTACAAAAATATGTTAACTGAAAATTGTTAACTGAAAATTGTTAACTGAAAATTGTTAACTGAAAATTGTTTACAAAAAAATGTTAACTGAAAATTGTTAACTGAAAATTGTTAACTGAAAATTGTTTACAAATAATTATTAACTGTAAATTGTTTACAAAAAATGTTACCAGAAAAATGTTAACGGAAAATTGTCTACAAAAAAATGTTTACTAAAAATTGTTTACAAAAAAATATTTACTGAAAATTCTTTACTGGAAAATAGTTACTAAAAAATTTAAACCTCAAAATAAATACTGAAACTATTGTATGCAAATTTTTGCTACAAAACTTTTGCTGATGGATTTATTAGAAAAAGTAAATAAAAGTGCGAATTTATAAAAACAGAAATTTAGTAAACATTTTTCTATAAAAAATTCTATTTGTAAAATTTCCTGAATTTCCGTATTTCAAATTGAATTCTATTGAAGCGTGTTGGGACATTTTTATAGTGTCTGTTTTTATATGTATTTTAGCATATGTTATAGAAAAAAGCAAAGTTTTTATTTGAATCAGCTTGCAATCCCACAGTTGTCGTGATAGCACATCGAAAAAAGTCCCTAAATTACTCAGCATTTGTCAATATTTACCAGTTCTAGGCAAGAGAATATTTTACAGCCACGTTTGGTTGATTTATCAAAGGTGTTTGTATATTTTTTGATGTGGGGTTAGATGGGGAAAATGAATTTTCTGTTAATCGAATGTCTCAACAAAAACACACACTTTTGCATCACGAAACTGCAAATTCGAATTTTGCTGATCAGCCTCCGGGTCGCGATGGGTTGTTAGAAGTGTTCGCTTTTAGTTCATCACCGGCGACTCTGTGTTTTTGATGAATTCAGCAAGTTCACCCACTAGAATCTGATAAAATGTCCTCTAGTATATATATATAAAAAAAAAAACAAATTACAAAATGCATCTCGTAATTTTTTTTCAACTTGTAAACACGAATGGGTATGCAAAAATGGAAATTCGTATTCATGAATGTGAGTTACTATCTCAAAACACATCGGAAAATTTGCATTGACCGGATTTGCATATAAAACTGAGTATTTTTTTATTGAATTCATTTTATTTTTTTTATAATTGGCAGAAGTTGTCTGATTAATTTGTATTGGAAATCATAGTCCTCCATTTAGTCCAGCATTGGTCTCCTCGACTTCCGGTTTTCTTTAATTAAAGGCACAGCTTCTATGGTGAAATCGAATCGAATTGAATTGTGGTGGGTTGAATCACTTTGAATGTGGCCTATTAGCGATTATGATAAGGAAAAGTTTCGCCCAAAAAAAAAAGAAGAATTGCGGTTAATTAACGAGATTGTCTGTTCCTGTGGATTTTGTCGATTCATTCGTTGGGAAAGTTTTCCGTAATCGGCAATCAAGATCATCGTAATCGTCATCGACCTCATCGGAGAATTGATTTACTTTGTTACCTTTCAGCAAATTCCCCAATAAAGGTCAGTAGTTCAGGTAAAACTCGTACCTCTGAAAATTAGGTGGACGGAAGGAAGTGCCACAGGCGTAGGTGGACGAATACAAATTGTGATTAAAACTAAACAAACTTTGACTTGAGGTGAGTTTATTGTGTTTACTGATAGTAGAGAACAATTAATTCAAGGTGCAGGGATGCGTGTAAAGGACGAACAAGTAGACATCAATTAGGAAATGGCTGTGTGTCCATTCTCAGATGAATTGATGACTCATCCTTCGGAATAATTACCCTGCTCAGTGCTGAGATGAACGTACGACAAACCAACCATAAGCAGCTCCGCGGGCAGGTGTTACATTGATTAACCTAATAGGTAATTAAAGGCACGAGCTGAAGGGACCATTAAAATTGGGAGACCCAAAGTCAATTCGTACGCAAGATAACAAAATTAGCCAACGACTTGAAGCGAAAAACGAGAATAAATTGCAGATTTATTATTACCTTGCCGTCTTCATTTTCATTTAATTTTGTTCAACAGCCAATAAGTAAATTCACATTAAATTATTATTACTGAGTCGATTCAGAATGAACAATTGCTATTTAGTTATTAAGCAAGCATAAAATTGTTATTTATTAACATGTTTCGGTATTCTATGGACCTATTATTTGGTAGAATATTGCCTACCAAAGCAATGCTATTCAATGTGGATTCGGTGAGAAAATATGGACTGTCGAGCTAGCGGGAATGTCTTGTGTTCCAGTCATCATATTGTATAGCTTACGGGTTGTTGGGCTTTTGATGGGAATTAATCACCAAATGATGAAATGTTTTACTTTTTGAAAGTAATTGTATTGATATGGAGGCTATTATAACCCAAATAACCATTGTTCGCAATTAGAATAATTCATTTAATTTAATTTCATTTAATTCTACTAAGTAATTAGTTAAGAAGGTGCTCTAATTTACTGTAAAAATTTACTGCAAGAATTTAATGCAAGAATTTACTGGAAAAATTAAATGTAAAAATTTACTGTAAGAATTTTATTGTAAGAATTTACTGTAAGAATTTACTGTAAGAATTTACTGCTAGAATTTACAGCAAGAGTTTACTGCAAGAATTTACCGCAAAAATTTACTGTAGGAATCTACTGCAAGAATTTACTACAATAATTTACTGCAAGAATTTACTGGAAGAATTTACTGCTAGCATTTACTGCAAGAATTTACTGCAAGAATTAACTGCTAGAATTTACTGCTAGATTTTACTGCAAGAATTTACTGCTAGAATTTACTGCAAGAATTTACTGCTAGAATTTACTGTAAGAATTTACTGCTAGAATTTACTGCTAGAATTTACTGCAAGAATTTATTACAATAATTTACTGCAAGAATTTACTGCAAGAATTTATTGCCAGAATTTACTGCAAGAATTTACTGCAAGAATTTACTGCTACAATTTACTGCTAGAATTTACTGCAAGCATTTATTACAATAATTTACTGCAAGAATTTACTGCAAGAATTTATTGCTAGAATTTACTGTAAGAATTTACTGCTAGAATTTACTGCAAGAATTTACTGTAAAAATTTAGTGTAAAAATTTGGTGTTAAAATTTACTAGACAAATTTACAAGAAAAATTTACTAGAAAAATTTACTATAAAAATTTTCTAGAAAAATTCACTGTTAGACTTTACTGCAAGAATTTTCTGTAAGAATGCAAGAATTTTACTGCAAGAATTTACTGCAAGAATTTACTGCAAGAATTTACTGCTAGAATTTACTGCAAGAATTACTGTAAAAATTTAGTGTAAAAATTTGGTGTAAAAATTTACTGTAAAAATTTACTAGAAAAATTTACTAGAAAAATTTACTAGAAAAATTTACTAGAAAAATTTACTAGAAAAATTTACTAGAAAAATTTACTAGAAAAATTTACTAGAAAAATTTACTAGAAAAATTTACTAGAAAAATTTACTAGAAAAATTTACTAGAAAAATTTACTAGAAAAATTTACTAGAAAAATTTACTAGAAAAATTTACTAGAAAAATTTACTAGAAAAATTTACTAGAAAAATTTACTAGAAAAATTTACTAGAAAAATTTACTAGAAAAATTTACTAGAAAAATTTACTAGAAAAATTTACTAGAAAAATTTACTAGAAAAATTTACTAGAAAAATTGACTAGAAAAATTTACTAGAAAAATTTACTAGAAAAATTTACTAGAAAAATTTACTAGAAAAATTTACTAGAAAAATTTACTAGAAAAATTTACTAGAAAAATTTACTAGAAAAATTTACTAGAAAAATTTACTAGAAAAATTTACTAGAAAAATTTACTAGAAAAATTTACTAGAAAAATTTACTAGAAAAATTTACTAGAAAAATTTACTAGAAAAATTTACTAGAAAAATTTACTAGAAAAATTTACTAGAAAAATTTACTAGAAAAATTTACTAGAAAAATTTACTGTAAAAATTGTAAAAATTTAGTGTAAAAATTTGGTGTTAAAATTTACTAGAAAAATTTACTAGACAAATAAAAATTTACAAGAAAAATTTACTAGAAAAATTTACTAGAAAAATTTACTAGAAAAATTTACTGCAAGAATTTACTATAAAAATTTACTAGAAAAATTTACTGCAAGAATTTACTATAAAAATTTACTAGAAAAATTCACTGCTAGACTGCAAGCTTTTTCTGTAAGAATGCAAGAATTTTACTGCAAGAATTTTACTGCAAGAATTTACTGCAAGACTTTACTGCAAGAATTTACTACAAGAATTTACTGTAAACATTTTCTCAGTTAATATTTCTCAGTAAAAATTTCTCAGTAAAAATTTCTCAGTCAACAAAAATTAAAAGCTGTAAAAAATCCTCACAAACACTTGCTATAATAAATAATCACAACTGAATGTTTTCAGTATGTTCTTGTCAAATACTCTGCAAAGCCTTCTACCAATAATGGCTTCTTAATTTTCAGGCTTACTGATCATTTAGCAGGAAAATTTACCTTTTCAGGCAGAGTTTATTAAAAATTGTAATTTGGTAAGAGTCAAAATTGCCCAATAAAATTTGCAAAACTCCATAAAAATTGATTCATAGCACTTGGTTGTGTCGGAATTTTCGATCATCGGAAGTGGAGGACTTTGTCCTGGATGAGAAATGTTTGTCTTAAAGTTTTGCGGCACGATTAGAAGGAAGAGCCATCAATAAATCGTTACAAAATATAAACACGTAAAAAATTGACTATTTACGAGTATGTGCTCAATACTCTATAGAATTTGCAAGGTATTTGGGTTTGTGATTGTTTTTTTAGTTTCTATTTGTCCACGGAGCTTTCCTTTATGTATTTTATGAAATACGAAAGCGATAAATGTCAAGACGAATATTGGTGCCGTCTATTAGGATCATAAAATTCCTTAGCCAAAGCATCCGAGCGTTAGAATCGTCCCATGGTATAGTGTACTACCAATACGACCAGATTGCGAAAGGGGATTTCTGTAGGCAATCGACTATAAAAGGCAAATTGTTCCATTTTAACATCTGAACGAACAGCAGCCATCAAGCGAGATTTTCTGGCAATCAAGAATCTAAACGAATGTCAGCAACGCCACTTCGAAGTCCATCGATATTCTCGTAATAATTTTGCAGCTTAGTTAGAGCAATTTCGAACACATGTTTTATGAGTTAAAAAGGATAAATGCTCGTAAATATGCTCAAGCGAATATTGAATTATTTGAAAAGGTGAATGAGGCGGTGTGGGTATGGGGAGCTCTTAGGAAGAAGAAGGAGTAGACAACGAAGGATTTCTCGAAATGTTCAAATGGCTTGCAGAACACAATGTCATAAAATATGCGATGTAAAGGGTAAAGTGTTAAAAAGGATACTCTACCGATCCATAGACGTCTGTGTTTAGTGGAACTTGTTGACCCGACAAGTGACATTTTCAGGGTGTTACGCACAACATTTCTATCTCGGAGTGGGCATTTACTGAAGAGATGCTCAGCTCACACAAGTCGACAATTTATTAGTCTACGCCCAGAGTGGTATTCACTCATGTCCCTTGTACGATTGGACTACTTTTACTGCCAAATTCCTTTGTCAAGTGTGCACCGACGATAAAAACTCACCTTTCGTTATCGGCAAGCAAGCATTTTTCTTTTTGATATTAAGAAAGCTCAGAATTACTAAAATTCTAACTTATATCGGTGAGGATACATTGCTCCAACCATAAACCCCAAGTTCTAATGTGTTCTCGTAAAAGCGTGACGTACGACGTGCAGATAACTTTTCATCATTCCTGGTACTAAATAACAACCTGGCGCATCGAAACGCCTCCACACTGGCATTAATCTTATTAAAGGGACGAGTATAACTGAAATAACTTACACATAATACCGCTCCTTTTCAAACAAGCACATTCGGGATAGTCAGTCATATTAATTGTTGAAACCGAAGAGAACATTTTCAATTTTCAGATCATGTTCCAAACATCCTTGATTCCTTGAGGAAAATTCTCCTCCTCAAAATTCTTGACTTTCTGTACACTACACGGAATCCTTGAAAATTACGAACACGAGCAAAACATACGACCATAAGCCATAAAGTTTACTTGATTTTCATAATATTCGTTGTGTAAAATTTGATTCAATCAATTTAGGGCGTAAAAAGATTCCCTCTTTGGTATTTCGAAAAATCTCATCGTTATAAATTGACTGGTATGGAATTTTCTTCAGCAACAATACAAGAAGGGAAAAAAAGAAATAACGCAATAGCATCTCTGTCGCACACTTCCTTTGGATATATTCCAATTCCCTAAGTTGATTTTTAATACAAAACAAAAAAAAATCCAAGAAAATGGAAATATTACGAATGAAAATGGTAAAAAAATGTGTTTAGAATGTTCGAAAAAAGAAGAAACTATTCCCAATAGTCTTTGTGATATTTAGAATATTTCGATTTATTCTAATTTTATTATTTTTTTCTATTTATTTTAAAGTATTTTTTGCCATCACAGATAAAAAATCGATTTTTTTAAGGACATTTGTAAGATGTAATAAAATTGCTGAAAATTTCTCTTAATATGAACGCCAAAAAGGAAATAGGATGAAATTATTGCAAATATTTGTGTACATAAAAAATACAGCATTTTTTCTTAAAATTATAAGAAATTTTAAAAATAAACTAAAATATTTGGAAAAATTTAAAAACTGCTAAAAATAAAAATAAATAACAAAAAAAAATTGTGACAGAATCTAGCATGACAGAATTTTGACAGATCCCATCGGGCGCCATTTTTGAAATTTTACCAAAATCCGATGTGACGTTTTGGAAATTTTAATTTAACATGGCAGAATTTTTGACAGATCCCATGAGGCACCATTTTGATATTGCGCAAATCCCATTACCCAGTTTGAAAGCTCTAATTTAGAATGATATAATTTTGTAAAGATTCCATCTTGCGAAATTTTTTATATTTACCATATTCCATGTGACATTTTGGAAATTCTAATTTAGCACGACAGAATTTTCTAAAGATTCCATCAGGCGCCATTTTTGATATGCTAAAAATCCTATGTGACATTTCGAAAATTGTAATTTGGCATGGCTAAATTTTGCCAGATCCGATCAGGCGCCATTTTGATATTTCGAAAATCCCATGTGACAGTTCGAAAATTCCATTTCAGAATGACAGAATTTTGCCAGATCTCAAAAAGCGTCATTTTTGATATTCTGCAAAATTCCATGTGACATTTTGGAAATTCAAATTTGGCATGGCTTAATTTTGCCAGATCAGATCAGGCGCCATTTTGATATTTCGAAAATCCCATGTGACATTTTTGACATTTTAATTTAGCATGACGGAATTTTGGCAGATTCTATCAGGAGACAATTTTGTTATTTCGCAAAAACACATGCGTCATTTCGAAAATTCTAATCTAGCATGATGGAATTTTGACAGATCCCATCGGGCGCCATTTTTGATATTTTGCAAAATCCCATGTGACGTTTCGAAAATTCTAATTTACCATGGCAGAACGAATTAGGCGCCTATTTGATATTTCGCAAATCCAATGCGTCATTTCGAAAATTCGAATTTAACATGACAGAATTTTGTAAAGATCCCACGAGGCGCAATTTTTGATATTTACCAAATTCCATGTGACAATTTGGAAATTTTAATTTAACATGAAAGAATTTTGACAGATCCCTTGAGGCGCTACTTTTATATTTCGCAAATCCCATGCATCATTTCGAAAGTTCTAATTTGGTATGGCTAAATTTTACCAGATCAGATCAGGCGCCATTTTGATATTTAGAAAATCCCATGTGACAGTTCGAAAATTTCAATTCATAATGATAGAATTTTGACAGATCTCAACAGGTGCAATTTTGATATTCTGCAATTTCCATGCGTTATTTCGAAAATTCTAATTTGGCATGACAGAATTTTGACAGATCCCATCAGGATTTAATATTTACCAAATCCCATGCGTCATTTTAAAAATTCTAATCAAGCATGAAGGAATTTCGACAGATCCTATCACGTGCCATTTTTAATATTCTGCTAAATCCCATGTGACAGTTCGAATATTCCAATTTAGAATAACATAATTTTGACAGATTCCATCAAGCGTCATGTTTTATATTCTAAAATTTCCATACGTCATTTCGAAAATTCTAATTTAGAATGCCAGAATTTTGACAGATCACTCCAGGCACCATTTTTGATATTCTGAAATTTCCATGCATTATTTCGAAAATTCTAATTTGACATAACCGAATTTTACCAAATCCGACCAAGCACCAGTTTTGATATTTCGAAAACTCCACGCATTGTCAATCAGAAATGGCTACTTTTATTTTTGCTCAATTTACACTCTTTCGTTAATTTTGTTTAGTCTCTTTTCAAAAACGAATTTCAAGTGATTCAATAAAATATCCTTTTTTTCACTAAACACATTTTGAGGTATTTTAAAAGCGTTTATTATTTTCAATTTAATTACTTATGATTTTAATTAATTAATTTTTTCCAAATTTTTCTATAAAGAGTTTTTTTTTGCCTTCTATATTTATTGGGATTTATTTTCTTGGGTTTCTATTTACCCAAATTTGATCTCAAATTAATTAGGATACATGTTCTCTGGGAAGAGTAAGAGGTAAAAGTGCCTCCACGTGAAAATGTAGAATTTACATAAGTCATGAAAAAAGGCCGCCTCAACCAGAATTGAGTTATAATAAATAAAAATATTTAAAATAAATAGAAAAGCAAGGGTATTTTCCTGATGATTTTCAATATATTTAAATAGAAATTGGAAGTATCATCAACAAAATTGGATTTGCATATTTTCGGATCATTTGGACTATAATAAATTAAAATATTCTACAAAATAGGCCCAAGAAAACTACCCTGATCAACTCCTCTGGTTTCAGCATGAACAGTGGCGTCATCAACTTAAAGGGTTATAATACTTTTAGGATCAGTTGGGCTATCATTCATTGAATTAATATATAAAAAAGGTCCAAGTTTACTGTCCTGAGGAGCCTCATTACCATTAATACGAATGGAAGCATCATCATCATAAGTAGCTCTCATAAGTCTTTGAGTTTGAGTTATTTGTGCCATAATAGATAAAAAAAAACATTGGACAAAATAGGCCCAAGGAGACTACCCTGAGGAACTCTAGTATTCCCAGCATAAGTGGATATGTTAGTTTTAAGATCATTTAGACCATAATGGATTGAAATATTATACAAAATATATGCAAAAAAAATACTCTGAGGAATCCCATCTAAATTTTTTGATACTTTAAATTGAGGAGATATACCAGGGGTATAAACTTAAATCCGCTGTTTGGTCATAGAGGGTTTGAGTGAGCGTATTAAGCTACCATGAGCACTTCATACTTTTTTTTTATAAGTTTGACATCTGTCAACATTAATCAGTGCACATTGTCAGCAGTTTGGTACAACAACATACATTTTTCTTTTGGTAATCATGTCTAGTTTTGTGCTCTCAGAAAAAAAGAGAATATGCGCGAAGCTCTGCTTTTCTGGTTTAATTTGAAAAAATCGGCTGCCGAATCGCATCGAATGCTTATGGAGGTCTATGGTCACAGTGCTTTATCGGAAATAACGTACCGAGATTGGTTTCGTCGGTTCAAAGACAGCAATTTTGACTTGTGGGGACAAGAAGCGTGAAAATTGGCCTAGGAAGGTTGAGGACCATCAATTGCAGGCTCTTTTGGACGAATACGATACTCAATTACAAAAAATTGTCAGGGAATAATTGGGTGTTACTCAACCAGCCACTTCCATGTGTCTGTGTGTCATGGGGAAGATTGAAAAGATCGGAAAATGGGTGCCGCATGAATTGGACGCCAAAACACATTCAAAATCTTGCTCGCCCGACAAAAAAGAAAGTTGTTCCTGCATCGGATTATGACAGGCGATGAAAAGTGGACATATTTCGAGAATCCTAAACGGAAGAAATCGTGGGCTGATCCCGGCCAACTATCAACATCTTCCACAAGACCAAATCGCTTCGGACGGAAGACGATGCTGTGCGTTTGGTGGGATCAGCAGGGTGAAACCTGGTGAAACTGTCAATGCTCACCGCTACCACCAACAACTGATCAAATTGCACCGTGCTCCGCGTGAAAAAAGGACGGATTATCAATAAAGACATGACAAGCTGATTTTCCTCCACGACAATGCACCATCGCACAAGTCAAAAATGGTCCGAATCTACTTGGAGACACTCAACTGAGAGGTACTACCCCACTCCGCTTATTCACTAGACGTGGCCCCTTCCGATTACCACCTGTTTTCGTCGAAGGGACACGCGCTCGCTGAGCAGCACTCCGATTCTTACGAAGACGTCCGAAAATGGCTTGATGAGTGGTTTGCCTCGAAAGAGAACGAATTTTTTTGGCGTGGTATCCAAAAATTGCCCGAGAGATGGAAAAAATGTGTAGCTAGCAAGGGCAAGTAATTTGAATAAATTTGTTTTTGCTTTCTATAAAAGGCAAAATTACAGCGGATTTAAGCTAACACCTGGTATAACCTTATAATAAGGCAAAATATACTCGTAAAAAGAAGAAAGCTCTACCATCTCCATGACAAATTAAAATTTCTGATTATTAATTTGTAGATTTCTCAGGTTTAAGGCTTGTACAACCGGGAAAAAATAATTCAGAAGCAAATTCCGACTGAAGGACTTGCTTGCATGAGGGATTTCAAGTGTTGCTGCTTAATTTTTACATCCTTGATTTTTCTCCTTAATTTTCTATGAATTTCTTCTGATACCTTGGAGAGTCGACTTTAATCTGAACTTATCAAATTTTGAATTTTAAATAAATTAAAAAAAAACCAACCAAAATCCTCATCTTGGTTGTACATTAAAAATCGCAATTGTAATTTCAAAACGAAATCCTTGGTGAATATCATCAATGTTGAACTTATTTTCTATATTTGCATTTTGAGTGATTCTCCATTTAAAATTTTAATCTTATTCTAATTTCTTTATCGTAAATTAGATACAGTAACTTTTCATTGAAATTTTATTGAAGTATTGGCATTTTCTTGTTAAGGATCCTTTTTGCGTTCTTCTTAAATAAATAAACCATTAAAATCTAATTCGAATAGAATATAAGATAGATTTTAGCAATTTTTTTTTTTAACTGTAATGCAAAATTACCGAATAGCAAGTGTATCCTTATTTACTGTGATGATAGTCTCTTTATTCCTATACAGCCAAAGCTTCGTCGAATATCCTGGGAAATCAAATTTTTCAGATTTACTCATTTTCCACTGATATCCTTCGTTGGTTTTGCCTTTTCTCTGAACCAAAAAAAAAAAAGAACAAAATCCTCCTTTCGTTTTAATGTTATCCCTTATTTAGCCACCGTTCATCCCCAAACGAAGTATCTTTTCTATTTTCCTTTTGAAATTTATCTTCTTTCGTTCGCGGTAATAATTTTGATTTGATACAATTTTTGTCTTTTTTCAATTTTCATATAAATCGATACAACCACACCCTCCCCCCCCCCCCTCCAAAGTTCACTTGAAATAGGAAAAAATAAGAAATTGTTTTTTTTTTTTGGTGAAAATCTTAACGGGCACATATGCAAATAATGTTGAAGCAGCGAATCTAAAGAAAATCATTTCGAACAGGTTAAAAACATAAACAAGAAAAGTACCTTATCCCCATTAGTCTAAGGAAGTTTCTTACCCCTCTCTCCACTCTCCACTCTCTCAACATGTTAAATCCCTCTGATCGCACAGCAGATATAAGGACCATCGCCGCCCGCGTAGATGGTTTTTGTTGAAATTGAAAATTTCCCATCGACGACAGACCTTGTATTTTGTCTGTTTTGCATGGAAAATTTTCTGTCTTCTTGCCATAAAACCAATAAACTGAATAAAAATAACAATTATTAATGCAATTTTGTTGTTGTTGTTGTTGTTATTGTTGCCTATTTGGATTTTGTTCAAACTTTAGCCTTTAAAGTGTACACCATTTATTTTCTCCGGATATAAGAGAAAATCTGTATCATATGAAATTTGTTTATTATTTGAAAAAAAAATATAAGAAAAAGTAAGAAAAAAAAAACGAATATTCATGTTTGAAATAATAAACCAATATTCAGCAGCTGGTTTAGTTGTTTTTCAGTATTTCTTTCCAATAATAATAATTGTTATTTATTTAATTTGAGGTAAACAAAGTTAAAAGAAGAAAAAAAAAACAACAAAGAAAAATTCTTCTCTGCTTTATAGTATTTATTTGCAAGGATGCCATTTCGAAATGGAATCTCAGTGCCGCTTTCTAGATCGTCCTCCTGCTACACGAGTATCAATTATTCAGCACCTGACTTTTCAGCACAAAAAGGCAATTCTTATTTTTGTTTCGTACGTCCAATAAAAATGAGCGGCTTTTCGTAATTTTTTTATTGCATTTTTTGTTTATTTGTTTTTGTTTATTAAAGGAAATTGGAGTATATTAGAAAAAAAAAATGAATATTGAGAGAGAAAATCGTTTTCTTATATTTTTGATAGAAGTTTTTTTTTCCCCAATGAAATTTTATTGACAGAACGTGTTTTGGCCAAAAGGACTATTGAAGTGAAAAAGTTGATTTTGTTATTATTTATTTTTTTTGCTCCCAGATGGTATTGGTTTATTAGTAAATAATATTATTATTGCGTTTTAAGGAGAAACAGAAAGGCACGATACGATCTAAAGAGGAGCAGGGTTGTTATTTGGCGGAAGAAAAATTATAAAAAATTGTAAATTTTTATATTTTACTGAAGAAATTGAATTGAAGTGTTGGTAGAGTGCCAAAGTTCTACTCTGTAAGTCCATATTGGTTTCTGTAGGTTATTGTACGTCAAAGCAGTTTTTGATGTGATCTTATAAGTCGTTAGTATATATTCCATTTGAAGTGTTATGGTCCCTATAGTGTTATGGTATGGTTCTGATACAAGTTTTTGTGTATGGTGGAGAGTAAAAGTTGCATGGACACTTTTTTATCTTCTTATCCAACTAATTTTGGAAAGTTCAGACAAATAAAAATATCGATAAATTAGCTTTGAATTGCCCCTAGAACAGATAGAAATCTAAAAAAGAAATTCTTGTTGTGAAGCATAGGACTAAGTACGCCTCCTTGCGGAACACCACCAGTTAGTATCGAAGAATTATTCAAAAAGAGCCCGTTTTTTTTTTACTCCCAGATGGTATTGGTTTATTAGTAAATAATATTATTATTGCGTTTTAAGGAGAAACCGAAAGGCACGATACGATCTAAAGAGGATTAGGGGTGCTATTTGACAGAAGAAAAATTAGAAAATATTGTAAATTTTTTTATTTTACTTAAGAAATTGGTAAAGTGCTAAAGTTCTACTCTGTAAGTCCATATTAGTTTCGATAGGGTATTGTGGGTCAAAGGAGTTGTTTATATGATCTTTAAGGTCTTTGGTATGGATTTCATTTGAAGTGTTGGTCCTAGATACAAGTAATGGTTTTTTGTTTTCTTATCCAACTAATTTTGGAAAGTTCAGACAAATAAAAATATCGATAAATTAGCTTTGAATTGCCCCTAGAACAGATAGAAATCTAAAAAAGAAATTCTTGTTGTGAAGCATAGGACTAAGTACGCCTCCTTGCGGAACACCACCAGTTAGTATCGAAGAATTATTCAAAAAGAGCCCGTTTTTTTTTACTCCCAGATGGTATTGGTTTATTAGTAAATAATATTATTATTGCGTTTTAAGGAGAAACCGAAAGGCACGATACGATCTAAAGAGGATTAGGGGTGCTATTTGACAGAAGAAAAATTAGAAAATATTGTAAATTTTTTTATTTTACTTAAGAAATTGGTAAAGTGCTAAAGTTCTACTCTGTAAGTCCATATTAGTTTCGATAGGGTATTGTGGGTCAAAGGAGTTGTTTATATGATCTTTAAGGTCTTTGGTATGGATTTCATTTCAAGTGTTGGTCCTAGATACAAGTAATGGTTTGTGGTGGAGAGTAAAAGTTGCATGGACACTTTTATTCTCTTCTTATAAAACTAATTTCGGAAAGTTCAGACAAATAAAAATATCGATACGCTAGCTTTGGATTGCCCCTAGAACATATATAAATCTAAAAAAAAATAATTGTTGTAAAGCATAGGGCTTAGTTAACCTCCTTGCGGAACAGCACCAGTTAGAATTGCCAGAAATATTGAAAAAGTGCCTGTTTGAAAAAAAATCAATTTACTATTAAATTGTAGATGGAAAGGAGTCCTGTTCGCCTATTAAATTTCTAGATAAGGCATAGTTTTTAAAATTTAGTTAAAATCTAAACAAAATTTTAAAAATAAACGGGAACAATACAATTTTTGTAAAGCTTGTCATATTGTTTGTCAATGTAAAATGTGCACTACCGTTTTTAAAATGAAAAAAAATATTGAACAAAGATTTTGATTAACTAAAATGTTGTCTTGCCAATGAAAATTCTTGTAGTATGGACAATACAAGAAAACGAATCATAGGAAGACTTGCCTTCTTCTGGTTGATCTTCATCGTCTTTGACAGCCAAATGCATGTTTGAACGAGCCAATCTACTTTCATGGAACGCATAATTACCGGATACGAAACGGTTTTTTTTATGAGTTTAATATGCAAACATGCCAATAAGCATTGGAATCTTGCTTCCATAAAGAACCGAAACTGGGAGTTTTCTTTGATAATCGTGTGGTGTTGTTCACTCATAGTTTCTTCCGAAGGCCGAAGCCGTCAAAAAGCAATATCATCTGAGCGTTATGAGACGTTTGCGCGGGTGTATTGTGCTGGGAAAGATCAGATGCATAGCAGAACAACTCCTGGATTTTATAATAAAATAACGTACCGTCCCACACAGCAATCAGTGTTCACGAATTTTTGACGAAAGGCTCAACGAATGTCATCGATCAAGGACCGTGTTCAACATACATGGCCTCGCGATGCTTTTTTTCTATTTCCTAAACCGAAATGACCACTTCTTGAAAGAATTTTTTAGTCCATAATCATTTACCGTCAAGAACAGCAACCATTGCTTACAAATTTTTGATGAAAAACTCAACGAATGTCTTCATCAAGTACCCATATCCATTAGATAATGGCCAAATGAGACCTATTGATATTTTCTAAACCAAAATGACCACTTCTCGAAAGAAGTTCTTAGTCCTTAACAATTTATCGTTCCGCACAGCAACCACTGTTCAAGAATTTTTGACGAAAGACAACGAAAATTATTAATCAAATATGGTCCCATGCGACTTTTTTCTTTTTCTTAAACCGAAATGACCACTTCCTGAAAGAAGTTCTAAGTCGTTAACAATTTATCATTCCGCACAGCAACAATTGTTCAGTAATTTTTGACGAAAGACTCAACGAAAGTTATTAATCAGATATGGCTCCCGGCCATTTTTTCATTTTCCTAAACCGAAATGACCACTTCCTGAAAGAAATTCTAAGTCCTTAACAATATATCGTTTCGCACAGAAACCATTATTGATAAAGTTTTGATGAAAGACTCAACGAATGTCATCGATCAAGAACTGTGTTCACCAGATATGACCATGCGACTTTTTTCTATTTCCTAAACCAAAATGACTACTTCTTGAAAGCAGTTCTGAGTCCTTAATAATTTATCATTTCGCACAGCAAGCACTGTTCACGAATTTTTGACGAAAGATAACGAAAGTTATTAATCAGATACGGCCCCATGCGATTTTTTCTTTTTCCTAAACCGAAATGACCACTTCCTGAAAGAAGTTCTAAGTCCTTAAAAATTTATCGTTTCGCACAGCAACTACTGTTCACGAATTTTTGACGAAAAACAACGAAAGTTATTAATCAGATATGGCTCCCGGCCATTTTTTCATTTTCCTAAACTGAATGACCACTTCCTGAAAGAATTTCTAAGTCCTTAACAATTTATCGTTTCGCACAGCAACCATTATTGATGAAGTTTTGATGAAAGACTCAACGAATGTCATCGATCAAGAACTGTGTTCACCAGATATGACCATGCGACTTTTTTCTATTTCCTTAACCAAAATGACTACTTCTTGAAAGCAGTTCTGAGTCCTTAATAATTTATCGTTCCTTACAGCAACCATTATTCGTAAATTTTTGACGAAAGACTCAACGAATGTCACCAATCAAGTAACGTGTTCATAAGATATGACCCCATGCGACTTTTTTCTATTTTCTAAACCGAAATGACAACTTTGTAAAAGACGTTCTGATTCCATTTAAACCATAAAGCATAATCCTCAGATTGAAATATTTCGACAAGTATAAAGTGTTTCGTCAAAACTATTTTTATTACTCTAGTTTATGTTTGTGAATAAACGAAACTATTGCAAAAATTTCCCCTTTTTCTTTAAAATAAAATGATTTTTTCATCGAACATCACAGTTTCCTTTGCGTGTCTTAGTAGAGAAGCTGAGTACTCTTATAGAATAAATTAATAATTAAACGGACAGTAAAGGACCAGAATACCCCCGTTAGTTATACTCTGAAAAATCTCTTCATCTGATTGCATAATCATAAATTTTTTGAGACAAGTGTCCTATAAACCATACGTTATATTTTTCATTATTGTTCTTGTTTTTATTATTCTTTAGGAAATTCTAGAAAACTAAATTTTAAAATGTTTCGAAATATTTTAAAATTTTTTTTTACCCCTTAAAACTACTTTTTATTATGCGTTAAGCACCACTTATTCATGACTAACGTCAAAATAGTTTTCAAAATAACTCGTATAAGCATAAGAAAAGGAAAAAGTTCTTACGGTTACTTTCATCAAAAAGCAGGTGTCTAGTTTTATGGTATTCGTAGACCTTTTACAAACTAAACTAAACCGAAACAAACTGAAGTGAAATTTTAGAATTTCAAATTTCTCTGCTCAAATGCTCATAGTTTGGTGGTCGTTTACATTATAATTTCATGGAAATGTGAGTAAATATTATCTAGAAGCAATTTTTAGATAATGTGAGAAAAGGAAATTCACTTTAAACAAAACTTCTCCTACGAATAGTAAACCTTTAATGTTAAAATTTATATCCGAACACACTGTTTAGTTGCTCATTGTTTGGGTAACTTTTCTGCGTTATAGTCGATTCCCGCCTATTTCTTACCTTCGGAACATGTGCTCAGGCACATCAATCTTCTCGATTATGTACTAAATATGAGCCAGCATAAAACCCGGAAAGTAACGATGTACCATAACTACAACTATCAGCATTGCATAAATCACATTTCCGATTTTATAGCAAACCACAGCGCAACGTCTTCGGATTCCTTTTGGACGTGAACAGGTTATGGCGCTGGTTGGGAAAGTGTTGATAGAATTTCTATTGTCAGTGGGGGAGCTTCAAAGTTGATAACGATTATCACCTTAAATTGTTGAGGAAATATGTGTGCACACATGCTATGACCGCCCATCGGTTGGTAGTAAAAGCATTCACAGTTCTTGATTCTTTTCTTGTTAGCCGCTGGGCCACTATTGCGAGTCATACAACATTGCGGAACGGTGGCTACCAGAATTTATACAATATTTGCGGAATAGTAAGTGCTACTATGAGTCCATTGAATAAGTGGCAATAATAGTTCTACTGTCAATAGCGATCGCCATAACGATGATAATATTGTCAAGATAATGATTTTCAGATCTGAATAGTTCTTTCTGTACTTTCGCAAAGAGGAATAAAATTGATATGCAATTTTTTATATCTGAAAAAAATTTTTATTTCATAATTTTAGCGATGTTATACCCTATGAACATTAGCCATTTTGAATGGCTGTTACACTGAAGCTACATAATAGCCAACTTTGCATATGAATTGATATTGAAAAAAAGAAATTGTAGAAAATTGAGGGTTCAATAAAGATTTGAGTGAATTTAAAATGAGATTCCTCTAAGAAAATGGTTACATTCTGACTAGAGTAAATGATGGATTTGACTTTTTCTTATAAAATTATAAAAAGCAATATTTAGTATCTTAAATCACGCAGAATACAAAAATTTGTTGGTAGAAAATTGTTATTGGTTGCCAGTCAAAAATTAAAGACGAAAATATCATGAAGAATTGGTCTGTGAAAATGTGTCAGTAAAAATCTTTCAGTAAAAAGTTGTCAGTAAAAATTTGACAGTAAAAATTTGCCAATTAAAATTGCTCAGTAAAATTGCATCTGTAAGAGTTTGTCAGTAAAAATTTTCTAGTTAAAATTTATAAGCTTAAATTTGTCAGCAAAAATTTCAAAATTTGGCGGTAAAAATTGAATAGTAAAAATTGGTCAGTAGAAATTTCTCAGCAAAAATTCAGCAGTAAAATTTTATCAGTAAAAATTTGCTGGTAAAAATGTGCCAGTAAGTATTTTTGTCAGCAAAACAAAAGCTATTAGGCTCAAAAAAGACGATGAATATCCTGTAAAAATTGGTCAGCAAAAATTGGCCGGTAAAAATGTGCCAGCGAAAATTTGGTGGTTAAAATGTATCAGCAAAAATTTCAAAGTTGGTCAGTAAAAATTCGGTGGTTAAAATTTGTCAGCAAAAATATAGCATTAGAAATTGTTCCGTAGAAATTTCTCAGTAAGAGTTTTTGTCAGCAAAAATTTAACAGTAAAAATTTATTAATAAAAACTTTCTGGGTAAAATTTATAAGCTAAAATTCATCAGCAAAAATTTAAAAGTTGGTTAATAAAAATTTGGTAGGTAAAATTTGTTAGCAAAAATTTGGTGGTCAAAACTTGTCAGTAAAAATTGAACAGTAAAAATTGGTCAGTAGAAATTTCTCAGCAAAAATTCAACAGTAAAATTTGGTCAATAAAAATTTGGTCAGTAAAAATTTGCCAGTAAGAATTTTTGTCAGCAAAAAAAAAGCTATTAGGCTCAAAAGATTAAGATGCGTAATCCTTACAGACGATGAAGATCCTGATCGGAAAAAAAAATTGTGGTAAAAATTGTTCAGCAAAAATTGGCCGGTAAAAATATGCCAGCAAAAATTTGGTTGTTAAAATTTATCAGCAAAAATTTAAAAGTTAGTCAGTCAAAATTTGGTGGTTAAAATTTGTTAGTAAAAATTTTTGTCAGCAAAAATTTAACAGTAAAAATTTATTAATAAAAATTTTC
The DNA here is from genome assembly GCA_958298945.1 of Atherix ibis. Classification (NCBI taxonomy): domain Eukaryota; kingdom Metazoa; phylum Arthropoda; class Insecta; order Diptera; family Athericidae; genus Atherix; species Atherix ibis. The sequence goes on from OY282609.1 coordinate 83,054,632, forward strand.
TGGGTAAAATTTATAAGCTAAAATTCATCAGCAAAAATTTAAAAATTGATTAGTAAAAATTTGGTAGTTAAAATTTGTCAGCAAAACTTTATCAGTAAAAATTTGTCAGCAAAAATTTCAAAATTTGGCTGTAAAAATTGGTCAGTAAAAATTTGGTGGCCAAAACTTGTCAGTAAAAATTGGTCATTAGAAATTTCTCAGCAAAAATTCAACAGTACAATTTGGTCAATAAAAGTTTGCTGGTAAAAATTTGCCATTAGGAATTTTTGTCAGCAAAAAAAAAAGCTATGAGGCTCAAAAGATTAAGATGCGTAATCCTTACAGACGATGAAGATCCTGCTCGGAAAAAAATTTTGCAATAAAAATTGGTCAGCAAAAATTAGCCGGTAAAAATATGCCAGCAAAAATTTGGTGGTTAAAGTTTGTCAGCAAAAATATAGCAGTACATATTTATCAGTTAGAATTTTTATCAGCAAAAATTTATCAGTAAAAATTTGTCAATAAAATTTTCAAGTTAAAATTTGTCAACAAAAATTGCACAATTTGGCAGTAAAAATTTGGTATTTAAAATTTTTCAGCAAAAATGAATCTGTAAAAATTTGTCAGTAAAAATTTCACTGCAAAAATCTTTGTCAGCACAACTTTGCCGGTTAAAATTTTAACAAATTTATCTAAAAATTTGCAAGTGAAAATTATTCCATAAAATTCGCTGGTAAAACGTTGTCCGAAATAGTTTATCGGTAAAAAAATATTTTTTTAATGCTGAAAAGGAATATAAAATCACGTTATTTTTTTTGTTGAAAAGTAAATGAATTGAAATAAAATGCAAACACAGAATAAATTATCGAAAAATAATTCTCCTTACGATCGTACACCAAATCAATAATCACATAATTTTTTATACTCTAAAGATTTCCATTGCGTGAATAGCCGCCGATTTTTCCAATTTTATCGTAGGTTTTTCTTTTATTTCCCTGAAATTTGTATTAATTTTTGCTGTTTATATTTGTCATCATAGATTTTTTCCACTTGAATTTAAATTTTTTATTTGCTTATTCGAATTTTATAAATTTATTTATTTATTCATTTGCTGATGTCGCAATTGAACTTAATGTTAACAAGAAAAAAAGGAAAATAAATAAATAGAAAAATGATAACAGGCGTTGTCATCTTGGAAAAGTATGTGCAAAAATTGTATTAGCGAAACTATAGATAAATTTATGTATGGTCTGTGGGGAGTGCTGTCGTAGATGGAATCTCTGCGTACGAAGCGCCAGCTCAAGACCGCAAAAGCCAGGATGAGCGAGTGTATAACATCATCTTCAAATCAGTTTTAATCTATTCAATCTTATTTCGGTCTATCCTCGACGTACAGGAATAATTTTCTACTAAATTTGCAATCATTCACCATCATCGACACCATCGTCACTGTCATCCCCATCCCTATTGCCATCATCGCCGTACCAACGCACTTCAGTCGTCATTTTGTTTTTCTGTCCCATTCGTCGCTATTGTCACGGAATTTTCTTGTATTAAACCTGCCAGAATAGAACTTTTCCGTTTCAATTTCAAGCTCGAACATCAGGAATCTACCCAATTTTCGTTCAATGAAGCCATTTATGTCATTGAGTCAATGTCCCAGCCATGATTCTTCCTTCGACCGATAGCATCTTGTACGCAAGTTACCATTTCACCTTCCAGCATCAACATTCACGATAGCATGAAAATCGAATGTTGGGAGAGCTGATTGTGAATGTGGTGAACTCACTCGAGGGTAAAGAACGTTGAAGTAGATTTAACACTAGAGCTTCAGATGGAGACAGGTAAATCCCTGGCTTTATCTTTAGGGTGGGCTGTATTTAAATCCACATGGACCCCTCATACTCGTGGTGCTATATACTGACGACTATATCGCAGCAGGGCTTTTACAAATGTACTCGAAGATTTTCTTTTGTTTCAAATGTAAATATTTGTATTTGTAGGTGTTTATGGTAGGACTTCAAGTAGTTTCTGGCATCTTAGAATACATACAAGAACTGAGGAAGGCACAGCGAGTTTTTGGAAAGACCACATCGGATAGTGAGTCCGAGGAACAATGGCTGGTAGTTGGCATGACCGAGTGGAGGTACTTTGGAAATGACTGGCATAACACTGAGCAACTGTGTTCAAATGAAATTTCCCAAACGAAAGCTTGAAACGAGGCTTCCGACAACAACAGCAACGGTACTACTAATGATATTGAATAACGAGACATGCTGAACTGACAACTTTTTATCTTCACGCCCCTCCTCAGACGCTTTCATGACGTTTTTCTACAGTGACTATCTTACCTGCCAATCGCAATATCTTGACTTATCATTGTTTGCTGCTGTAATTCACATTTTCAAATGAAAGAAAAATGTCTAAATAAAAGTTAGTCATAAAAATAAGGAAATTACTTGAAGAACTTCGGAATTTTAGCGAAACATTTTCTAACAAATTTTGACTAAAAAATTTTCACTGATAAATTTTTAGTAATAAATTTTAGCTTATAAATTTTATTTTGACTGACAAACTTTTACAGATAAATTTTTACGCATACATTTTGACTGACAAATTTTTAGTGCCATATTTCCAAATTTTTGCTGACATACTTCAGCTTATAAATTTTAACCAGAAAATTTTCAATAACAAATAGTTAGAGATAAATTTTTACAGATGCATTTTTACTGAGCAATTTTAACCAGCAAATTTTTATTTAGAAATTTTTAATGCCACATTTTCAAATTTATGCTGACAAATTTTTGCTTATAAATTTTAAGAAGCAAATTTTTATTGACAAATTTTTGGTGTCACAGTTTTGCTGACAAATTTTAATCAGCAATTATTACCGCCTAATTTTTTAAATTCTTGCTGACAAATTTTAGCTTATACATTTTAAGCAGCAAATTTTTATTGAAAAATGTTTGCTATTATATTTTTGCTGACAAATTTTAACCGGCAAACTTTTACTGACAAATTCTTACAGATGCATTTTTACTAATCAATTTTAATTAGCAAATTTGTTACTTTGAAATTTTTGCTGAACGATTTTTGCTGATACATTTTTACTGACCGATTCTTTATAGTAAATTTTTGCTGACAAATTTTTAGTGCAATATTTCCAAATTTTTGCTGACAAACTTCAGCTTATAAATTTTAACCAGCAAATTTTCAATAACAAACTGTTAGAGATAAATTTTTACAGATGCATTTTTACTGAGCAATTTTAACCAGCAAATTTTTATTTAGAAATTTTTAATGCCACATTTTTAAATTTATGCTGACAAATTTTTGTTTATAAATTTGAAGAAGCAAATTTTTATTGACAAATTTTTGGTGTCACATTTTTGCTGACAAATTTTAACCAGCAATTATTACCGCCTAATTTTGAAATTCTTGCTGACAAATTTTAGCTTATACATTTTAAGCAGCAAATTTTTATTGAAAAATGTTTGCTATTATATTTTTGCTGACAAATTTTAACTGCAAATTTTTACTGACAAATTCTTACAGATGAATTTTTACTAATCAATTTTAATTATCAAATTTGTTACTTTGAAATTTTTGCTGAACAATTTTTGCTGACAAATTTTTGCTGATACATTTTTACTGACTAATTCTTTATAGTAAATTTTTACTAACAAATTTTAAGTGCAATATTTCCAAATTTTTGCTGACATACTTCAGCTTATAAATTTTAACCAGCAAATTTTCAATAATAAACTGTTAGAGATAAATTTTTACAGATGCATTTTTACTGAGCAATTTTAACCAGCAAATTTTTATTTAGAAATTTTTAATGCCACATTTTCAAATTTATGCTGACAAATTTTTGTTTATAAATTTGAAGAAGCAAATTTTTATTGACAAATTTGTGGTGTCACATTTTTGCTGACAAATTTTAACCAGCAATTATTACCGCCAAATTTTGAAATTCTTGCTGACAAATTTTAGCTTATACATTTTAAGCAGCAAATTTTTATTGAAAAATGTTTGCTATTATATTTTTGCTGACAAATTTTAACCGGCAAGCTTTTACTGACAAATTCTTACAGATGCATTTTTACTGATCAATTTTAATTAGCAAATTTGTTACTTTGAAATTTTTGCTAAACAATTTTTGCTGACAAATTTTTGCTGATACATTTTTACTGACTAATTCTTTATAGTAAATTTTTACTGACAAATTTTTAGTGCAATATTTCCAAATTTTTGTTGACACACTTCAGCTTATAAATTTTAACCAGCAAATTTTCAATAACAAACTGTTAGAGATAAATTATTACAAATGCATTTTTACTGAGCAATTTTAACCAGCAAATTTTTATTTAGAAATTTTTAATGCCACATTTTCAAATTTATGCTGACAAATTTTTGCTTATAAATTTTAAGAAGCAAATTTTTATTGACAAATTTTTGGTGTCACAGTTTTGCTGACAAATTTTAATCAGCAATTATTACCGCCTAATTTTTTAAATTCTTGCTGACAAATTTTAGCTTATACATTTTAAGCAGCAAATTTTTATTGAAAAATGTTTGCTATTATATTTTTGCTGACAAATTCTTACAGATGCATTTTTACTAATCAATTTTAATTATCAAATTTGTTACTTTGAAATTTTTACTGACAACGATTTTTGCTGACAAATTTTTGCTGATACATTTTTACTGACTAATTCTTTATAGTAAATTTTTACTAACAAATTTTAAGTGCAATATTTCCAAATTTTTGTTGACAAACTTCAGCTTATAAATTTTACCCAGCAAATTTTTAGTTAGAAATTTTTAATGTAAAATTTTCATATTTATGCTGACAAATTTTTGCTGACAAATTTTAACCAGCAATTATTATCGTCAAATTTCGAAATTTTTGCTAACAAACTTTAGCTTATACATTTTAACTAGAAAATTTTTGTTGACAAATTTGTGCTGTCACGTTTTTGCTGACAAATTTTTACTAGCAAATTTTCACTGACAAATTCTTACAGATGCAATTTTAATTACAAAATTGTCACTTTGCAATTTTTACTGACAAATTTTTGTTGAACGAGTTTTACTGACAACTTTTTGCTGACAAATTTTTACTGACCAATTCTTCATGGCAAATTTTGATTGACAAATTTTTATTAATATTTTTTGATATTTGTAAAATTTTATTTTATTTAAAAAGAATCAATTTAATTTTTTTTTCATTTTATCTAACATAAAATTAGTTAGGATGTTTACTTTAAAATTAATATTTCAGTTTGTTACAATATCAAATAAATCTACAGTAAATTGGTTATAAAATTAATAAGGACTAGAAAATAATTGCTGTTTGTAGTTTTTAAATAAAGCCTAGGAAATTATAATTAAAAAGGAAATGGAACAATGAAAGAATGTGCTCGTAAGGAGTCACAGACTAACTCTTAACAAAACGCACAATATAAAAGAAAACCAATTAAACATCAACTTGAATTTTCATCAATTTTTCCTTTTGGTAAAAGCAGCAGCAGCAGTATCACCTGTCTTTTTGCCTGGGATAGGTAATAATTTAATTTTTAATTGAAAACTAGCTGCACTCATTCTAAGGCTTATTGCGATGCGATCTAGATAATCGATAATAAATATTGACGCCGTTCGCTGAGTCTTTCGAACAGTGTTTGTACGGTATAGGAGGGCTGTCATAATTGGTAGGAAAATAATTGAGAAATATTCAAAAAGAGGGCCAGCTATGTTCATGATATCATAAATATTCCGCTATGACACATGAAAATTAGCTAGCAGAGATAAACCTACTTATACGTATGGACTTATTTTACGATTCATAGGAGAGACCTACGAATTGAACGGGAATACTTAATCCACTGTTAAAATTCGTCTGATGAACGTCTTCCATTTTGAAAAAATATTTATTGTAATCAGAAACTTTGTAATTTATGATTTTCATTAATATTCGAAGTTGGCTTCTTTAGAATTTCCCTCCCTTCCAAACTTTATTCTTGCGCTTCTATCGGTACTCTTTTTGCTGTTCTCCTGCTAATTCCACCACACCTCTGGGCTGTGCTGAAAGGTCAGTTCGGTTGCGTTCGCTATTCATCATTTCCACTATTTTCACAATTTTCACCATTTTCTCTACAATGCATTATACGCTTTATTGAACTTTCTCAACTTTGTTACTCTGTCGTCTCCATTATTTTTTTACGTGTTTTTTTCTTGAAAAAAAATTCACTTAGTAATTGGCTAAAAAATGGAAATACTAAAAAAATCGAACCTCGAATAAATTGAAAATAGTTTCTGTTCATAAAAATTAGCTTTCTGATTGGTATTTGTGGATTTAATAAAATGGGAAATTTGTTACCAGTTCGATAAGGTGTATATAGCCTTCTCTATTATATATCCGTGACTACTTCAGGAAATAAGAAAACTATTAAATATTCTGAATAAGTTGGTGTAAAAACTTCTTGAAAATAGAATCTTTCCCATTCATTGTTGGACTCTCTCTTTCCAAGGGCATTTTTCCTTATCATTTTCAATTTGAACTCAATTACTTTACAACAAAAATCGATATAAATATCAGCTTTTCTTCTTTTGTTATTAAACTAATCATTTTATATATTAAAATTGAATAAATTGCTATTTAAGAAAGAAAAAAAAACTATCAATTCAATTTAATTAAATTAAATTCAGTTTTTTTTTCATTATTGTTGAGTTTTTCTTTTCAATTTTAAATGTTAAGAAGACTTCTTTTAATACAACAAAAGGAAACTTATTTAAACTTTGTAAAAGTAGACACTTGGCAATTTTTTTTCTGACTCGCAGGACTATTTTCTTAATTGTTTTCAGGTGGGATAATAGAAGGACATCAGATAAGTTAGGCAAAAATGCGATGGAATTTTTATTTTACTGAAGGGTGGACCTTCTTCGTAAAAAGGATAAAGAATCCGAGAATTTTATAGTAAAAAATAATGGTGAAAATGGGCGGGAAATGTATGGCAAAATTTTACGATAAAAATTGACGGTCAAAATTTACGATAAAAATTCACAGTAAAAATACGTAAGAAAACTTTTCAATAAAAATTGACTGGGAGAAATTTGCAGAAAATGTTGAGGAAAAATTAGTTGTTAACAAAAATTTACGGTAAAAATTTATGGTAAAATTTACTTTAAAAATTGACGGTAAAAAATTACGGTAAAAATGTACGGTAAAAATTTACGGTAAAATTTACGTTAAAAAGTTACTGTTGAAATTAACAGTAAAAATGTGCAGAAAAAATTACGTTAAAATTGTACGATAGAAATTTACGGTAAAAATTTTCAGTAAAATTTCCAGTAAAAAAATCCCAAGTAAAATTGATTGGGAGGAATTTGCGGAAAATTGGGAGGAAAAATTGGGTCATCATAGATATAGAAACTGAAGGATCTTTCTCGTCTGTAGGGATTAGGCTCTTTTGAACCTAGCAACTTTTTCAGATTTCATCTTCAAGGAGAAAGCCAAATGTTCTATGAAGGATACTGACATGAGTTTTCAACTCATGTTAGTGTCCTTCAAAGAATTTGATTATGAGTTATCAAGAACTTCGAGTGTGGATCAAGAGATCCAAAACAGTACATAATGGTCGGCAGCACCAAGATCTTATTCAGCATAAGCTTCAAATTTACAAGGAGAAGATAGGAAATGGATATGCCTTACCTTTTCCGATTTTATTTGAGTCAAGCCTATTTTGTAAGGGCCTGTGCTTTTTGGGGCTGTAGAGCTTTCCGGTCTACCTAAATAATAGAAAATATTTGAAGATGGCACTTGCCTCTATAGTAAACCCAAATGAATCAGATATAATCTAAATTAATCCTCTACCATTTATTTGAATAATTAATTTACTGCCTGCTTGATGTAACTTATCACCTTCCTATCAGATCCTGACAACTATCAACCTCGGACGACTTATGCCACTGTATCAGTCGTGAAGTCTGCTTACTTTACTGCATAATTAAGTATTACCTTGTGGGATACCAGCTTTAATAATATTAAAAAAAAAACATTATTCGGTAATATTTTGGCTAAAGGCTCTTAATTAATTGTAAGCAAAGATTCTCTGAGGTTCTACTCGAATCTGAGAACTTTTAAATATTTTTCAAAAATCACATAAAGGTAAAATTTCTAGATTTATTTTGGTATTGATTTTCGCTGACAAACTTTTACTGAACAATTTTTCCTGTAAAATTTTTGCTGACAATTTTTTTCTGTCAAAATTTTGTTGACAAATTTTAACCAGCAATATTTGCTGGCAACTATTTGCAAAAAAAAATTCTTATTGATAAATTTTGCTGACAAATTTTAACAAGCAAATTTTTACTGACAAATTTTTGCTGATAAATTTTTTCTGACAAATATTTACTGTGAAAATTTTGCTGACAAATTTTAACCAGAAAATTTTTACTGACCAATTTTTTCAGATACATTTTTGCTGTTAAGTTTTAACCAGTAAATATTTACTCTGAACATTTTGCTGACAAATTTTAACCAGCAAATTTTTGCTGACGAATTTTTGCTGATAAATTTTTACTGAGAAATTTTTACTGTCAACATTTTTCTGACAAACTTAAACCAGAAAATTTTGGCTGACAAATTTTTATTGACAAAGTTTTGTTGACAAAAATTGTTACTGACAAATTTTTACTGACAAATATTTGCTGACAAAAATTCTTACTGACAAATTTTTGCTAACAAATATTTGCTGACAAATTTTAACCAGCAATATTTTGCTGGCAACTATTTGCAAAAAAAAATTCTTATTGATAAATTTTGCTGACAAATTTTAACAAGCAAATTTTTACTGACAAATTTTTGCTGATAAATTTTTTCTGACAAATATTTACTGTGAAAATTTTGCTGACAAATTTTAACCAGAAAATTTTTACTGACCAATTTTTTCAGATACATTTTTGCTGTTAAGTTTTAACCAGTAAATATTTACTCTGAACATTTTGCTGACAAATTTTAACCAGCAATTTCTGATAATTTTTTTAACGAATTTTCACTATAAAACTTTTATTGGTAAATTTTAACTCTCAAATTTCAGCTGACAGATTTATTTTGATATTTATTCATTGTTTCAATTTTTTTTAATTATTGAAATCGTTATTATTTTCTATCATATCATATTTTTTTCAAAAATATAAAAATGGCTGCCACACCGAATCTGTACAATATGATAAAAATTTTTTGGTTCATTCTTTGATATTTCCAAACTGATCCACAATTTGTTTTTTATTGTAAATTTTAAAAATGAAGAAATGTTTACTTAATAATATTTAATTTAAATAAATTAGAATAATATATGAATAAATAAGTATAATAATGTAGATAAAAATAGAAATAAATAGGAATGTAATTTTGATTAAATCTCTGCCATTAAAACCACTTCTTCTAATCCTGTTCCAACATCCAAACTTTAGTATTTATTCGAAGGGATTTTAAAATTTTTTCTTTTTAAAATAATATAAGATTAGCTAAGTAATATTCTAAAGCATATAAAATATTTAATTAAAAATTCATTTTGAATATGAAATTAATAAAACTTGATTTGTTATTACTGGTGTTACTGAGCGAGAACGAGTATATCCCAGAGGCGGTAGGTAGTCTGGTTATAGGAAAGTATGTTAATTATTGAAGAAAATTATAATAGCTCTCTTGAGTGGTGGTACTTTTATATGAAGATATTATATTCCTTTATTTTTGCAATGTGTTATTAATTTTTTGTTCTTACGTATAATCGTTTCCAGTTAATTTTAACTTTAAGACCATGTAACGGTTCAACTGAACATAATAACCTATGGCTTATGGCTGACTATAAATTAATAGCCCGAATGGGGTAAATTATCGTTCCGGTGGTATGTTTAATCACTACTAGTGGCCGAATAATTAATAAACTTGAAAGAAAAGCTTGTCGAACTAGACATCTGGATAGGTAAATGACACTTTTTCCATGTCATTAAATTATTTTTGAATGTGTGAGAAAATATTTCGGTTGGCTGAGTTTATGAGGAGAGTTTTTAAAAAAAAAAATATTCTTAATAAATGGTAAACAATTATTTTAATAAAATCCTTAACATGTGTTTTTATAAATATGCTGAAGGAATAAAGAGTGTAAATACAAAATGCACTTATCAAATATGCTGTGATCTAGTAGAGCAGAAACATTTCCAGACAGTGCCATAACATTCTTAATGGAATAAATTATTTAATTTTAGTATGCATACTGACTGATATTTGGTTAAAAAGTATGCACATAATTCATTCCAATCTTTTGGAGCATTGAATCTGAAAGATTTTTGAATCAGAATTTGCATTTTATAATTAGATATTCATGTTTGTTTAAGATGAACCGATTGAATCAATTTTCTGCTCATTCGGTTTTTATTCAATTCTGTTAGCCGCTTAGAAATAAAGTTGAATTTGTATCGATTTATTGATAATGAAACAAATTAATTGTCGCCCCTTCATTTTGATAATAAATCCTTTGTTATATATGCTTTGCTACAGACGAATTCTATCTCCAACAATTTATGGCCAAATATAATTTTCTTTATGGTATTATCCTTCAAAACTTTAAGTCCATACTAGAGTATTTGTCACTCTCTCTCTGTCCCTTTGTATATGAAAGCCATTCGGTAAAGTGGATTGAATTTATAGCTACGAGATCAATTTAGAAAATTTTCAATGATACAAACACGTACTCGAAATGCATCATCACGAATGTGCTTCAATGGATAATAAATTTTGTCACACTTCTCTTAAATGTCTCTTTTTCATAAAAGAAGTAGACAATAATAAAATAAAATCGTTATCTTTTTGTTAAAATTTGAAAATGTCAAATAATTTAATAGGAAAAATTATTCATTTATGGAAAATTTATTCTAAAATTTTATTCTTATTTTAAATATAATAAATGGTAAAAAATTTACAGTAACTTAACTTTTGCTATAAAATAGCAGGAGAAATATGCAGTTTATGGTAAAAATTTGAAAAAAAAGTTTGCAAAAAAAAATTTACGATAAAAATTTACATTGAAAATTTTATATTGAAATTAATGTTAAAAATTTACGGTAAAAATGGACAGAAAAATTTACGGTAAAATTCGACGATAAAAATGGATTAATATTTACTATCAAAATTTCCAATAAAATTTACAGTAAAAATTTGCGTTGAATTTTTATGGTTAAAATAAACGGTAAAGATTAAGAGTAAAAATGCACGGTTAAAATTTACGATAAAAATTTACTGTAAATATTTACGAGAAAAACTATTGGTAGACATTAACAATGAAAATTTACGGTAAAAATTTGCACCAAAAATTTACGGTAACAATTTATAATAAAATTTTGCATGAAAAAATTGCAGAAAAAATTGACGGTGAAAATTGACGGAAAATAAATTTTCATTCAAAATTTCTAGAAAAATTTGCAGGAAAATTCAGCAGAAATTTTTTTGGATAGTTTGTTTTTGAAATTTACAGCAAGAAATACTTTCAGTAAAAATTTAAGTTGAAAATTTATTATTGAAGTTAATGTTAATAATTTACGGTTAAAACAGGTAGATAAATTTACGGTAAAATTTTGCGATAAAAATGAATTAATATTTACGATCAAAATTTGCAATAAAATTTACATTAAAAATTTATGGTTAAAATAAACGGTAAAGATTAAGAGTAAAAGTGTACGGTAAAAATTTACGATAAAAATTTACTGTAAACATTTACGAGAAAAACTGACGGTAGACAATTACAATACAAATTTGCAGTAAAAATTTACGGTCATAATATTACAGTAATATTTTACAGGAAAAAATTGCAGAAAAAATTTGTTGCGAAAATTAAAATTGAAAATTACCGTAAATTTACGTTGAAAATTTATTGTTGAAATTAATGCCAAAAAAGAGCAGTCATAATGTACTCAAAAATTTTACGATAAAAATGGATCAACATATACGATCAAAATTTGTAGTAACATTAGCAGTAAAAATTTGCAAGTAAAATTTACAATAAAAATTTACTGAGATGAAAACTTCAGTAAAAAAAGAAAAATGTCGGTAAAAACTTACGATAACATTTTTTCGTAATTTGCTGTAAACATTTACGAGAAAAACTAACCATAGAAATTTACGAAGAAATGTTACAGGAAAAAATTAGGAGAAGAATGTGAACAAAATGTTACAGGAAAAAATTACAGGAAAAATTTGTAGTGAAAATTTTCAGCTGTTTTCAGTAAAAATTGCTAGAAAAATTTGCAGGAATATTCAGCATAAAAATTATTGGATGGTGTTTCATAAAAATTTACGGTAGAAATTGACGGTAACAATTAAAATTTGCAAAAGAAAATTATAGGAAAAATTTTTAGTAAAAATTTACGGTGAAAAATCGCAGAAAAACTTTTGGAATAAATATGCAGTAAAAATTAATACAAAAATTTACAAAAAGAAAATTAGCAAGCAAAAAAATAGTAAACTATTCAGCAAAACTTAACAAGAAAAACTTGAATGAAAAATTGGCAGTAAAAATTTAAGAAAAAATTTCTAGTCTAAAGGGATAATATTTTACTGAAATTATTTTTGATTTCGTTAAAGTTATGTTAAATTAAAATTAAAATAAGCTATGTTTATAAGCTGACGAAAAGTAATTCACGTAAATCCCACCGCAAATTAATAGTAAAAAAATATTACCCTTTTACATTTGTTATTAAATAAAAATTTCACTTCTAGACAGATAGTCACTTAAAAGGAATTTTTACTTGTTCAACCGTTAATCAAACTTAATTGAAAGCATTTAAAACACATGCCCTTATCCCACATCGAACAAAACCCACCAGACTTTGTCTTGTTTTTATTTGAAAATGAACAGAAAATTGTAGGAAAAAAATACCACCCCTGTCAGGTTATTTATTTAGGGTGGTTTTTTCGGTAATAAATGAAAACGCCACAAATGAAAGTTTGTGGGAATATTGCAAAACCTTATAAGTCGAGCGCAAAGAGAATGTATGCATTCTAGCCAAATTCCTAATGGTTAACCACCACCAAGGCTAGACAATAAAGACGCTCATCACTTTTCATTGAAAAAAAAAATGGATGAAAGAAAAACACGATGGAAGGGTAATTATATAGCATCTGTAAAAAGGTTGGAAGTTTTTTGATACTTTGGCAAAATGCACATGGCAGAATCGCATTTTGGACGAACTGCGTTTATGTGGGAATATTCGTCTTGTTTTTGTGTGAAAATGAGCTTCGACAAAATTAATAACACCGTTACCAGATAATTAATAATGAAATGAAACCAAAAAAAAAAAACAACCAATAATTCATATAAGTTTACTTATAGTCTAAGAAAATGCTAGAGAATATTAAATTTTCGTTTTGTTTCTAGTCCTGAGGGTAGTTGTGTGTTAATTAAAAAATAAACTTTATTTAACCTACTTTTAGTCTTTTGAGAATAATGAAACTTATTGCTTGATTATGGAAAAATTCAATTATTAAATTTTATAAAAAAAAATAATTGAAAATAATCTGAATATTAAAATATATTAATTCAGAGCATACATTTTTATTGTTGACATTTTCTAACTAACCTCATTTTCAAAATTCGATTGGTCGTTAATACAAAATTATTCCATCTCTCAATCTGCTCTATAAATCAAGGTTCCTAATTAATTTCCCCTCTTAATTATGAAATCACTAAAATATCCCATATCGTAAGGAAATTTTAGAAAAATCTTAAAATTTTCTGCGTTTGACTGTTCTTAGATTATAGTAAAAATGGCGGCGATACTACACAATCAAAATGGCGCCTATACTACAAAATCAAAATGGCGGACTTTAAATGCGTTTTTTGCAATTATTTTTAAGGAATTTTGTATTTTTGACCTATGAAAATATCCAAACACGAATATTTATAGTAAATAAATTGAACACAATTCATCAACATGATGAATATTCGTATTAAAAAAATTTTCAAATGAGAAGATGCGATAATATTTCTAATGAGATAATTTTGTTTAGAAAATGGGATCAACGATGAGTCAGCCATTTTTTTGGTGAAAGAGGATTTGTTTCTTGTTAAATGTTAAAATATCAGTTTTCGTATTCATGATGATAATATGACTAATCGGAGTAATTTTTAAAATTAGTACGAGAGCTAAACTGAACCGACAATAAATAAATGAGGGCCGGGTATGAATAAGTAGGAAATTTGGCCAACCAATAGATGAGTAGGCTAGCTAAAATTTATGAAGATTTATTTAAAACGCTACTGTTATAATCCAGTTGTGGTGATTACCCTTAATCCTCGAGAGATTTAGGCTTGTAGCACCAAATAATAAATGATTTGAATGCATGCAGTGGTCGTGCAGACTTCCTGCCTTCTACAAGTACTGTCGCTTCACTATCATTTCCATCTTTTATGTACGAGTAGTCCTTACCATCCGTTTATACGATATTAGTCTACGTATAATTATGGAATGATTTGTAGGCCTAGGAAAACATCCTTACTAGTCGCATGGTCGTGGATAAAAGGGGCTTGAACAAGAGTACGTTTACAAATACATATGTCGTTGTGGTATTTGTTGGAAAGATGGAGCACATAGGTGAAAGTGTTCTTCTCTGTGAACATGGTAATGATTTATGGCCATCATGAATTTCTATATTCAATTGTCGTCAGAGAAGATGGCAATTTATTGTTGGTCGCAGACTAAAAACCAAAGAGTTCGGGAGAACCAAAGAATCAAGTCATATCCACTACTATTCCGAAAGTTCACATACCGTCAACAACGAAACGCTATTCATGTATGACGGTATAAGAAACAAAATTGCCGTGTCATTAATAATATGGCGATGAGATCCTCCTCTGTCAGAACGTCGACATAAATAAAGTTAATTTTACGTGAAATTAAATCCATTTTGATCCTGTTGATGTTTGTGTAGCAGAGGAACTTTCACTTGCTAATTCCGTAAATTAGCCACAAACCGGAAAAGACAAAGGCTGAGTGAGCACTTTCCTAACATCAACCGAATATACAGACATGCGAGTATGAATTGCTCGAATATGAATTCGTTTCATTCAGCATTTTACACATAATCCGATTTGTATACAGTTTTAGTTACAATTACAAGTAATCCCTCTATGAATATTTATTTATTGGTTAATTTTGTGCTAAGATTTGTTACTTAATTATCAAGGCGAATATACAAAAAATTTAATTTAATTGCAAAATGAATGAAAAAAAAATATCCTGAAAAATTCCCTGTAAAAAATTTTTTATCATAATTTCCTATAGTAATTTTCTATAAAAAGTTCCTAACAAAATTTCCTATAAAAATTCCCTATCAAAAAAACCTACAAAAATTTCCTATAAAAATTCCCTAACAAAATTTCCTACAAAAATTTCCTATAAAAATTTCCTTTAAAAATTTCCTATAAAAATTTCCTACAAAAATTTCCTACAAAAATTTCCTACAAAAATTTACTAGAATACTAGAAAAATTTACTAGAAAAATTTACTAGAAAAATTTACTAGAAAAATTTACTAGAAAAATTTACTAGAAAAATTTACTAGAAAAATTTACTAGAAAAATTTACTAGAAAAATTTACTAGAAAAATTTACTAGAAAAATTTACTAGAAAAATTTACTAGAAAAATTTACTAGAAAAATTTACTAGAAAAATTTACTAGAAAAATTTACTAGAAAAATTTACTAGAAAAATTTACTAGAAAAATTTACTAGAAAAATTTACTAGAAAAATTTACTAGAAAAATTTACTAGAAAAATTTACTAGAAAAATTTACTAGAAAAATTTTCTAGAAAAATTTACTAGAAAAATTTACTAGAAAAATTTACTAGAAAAATTTACTAGAAAAATTTACTAGAAAAATTTACTAGAAAAATTTACTAGAAAAATTTACTGGAAAAATTTACTAGAAAAATTTACTGGAAAAATTCACTAGAAAAATTTACTAGAAAAATTTACTAGAAAAATTTACTAGAAAAATTTACTAGAAAAATTTACTAGAAAAATTTACTAGAAAAATTTACTAGAAAAATTTACTAGAAAAATTTACTAGAAAAATTTACTGGAAAAATTTACTAGAAAAATTTACTGGAAAAATTCACTAGAAAAATTTACTAGAAAAATTTACTAGAAAAATTTACTAGAAAA
The DNA here is from genome assembly GCA_958298945.1 of Atherix ibis. Lineage (NCBI taxonomy): Eukaryota > Metazoa > Arthropoda > Insecta > Diptera > Athericidae > Atherix > Atherix ibis. The sequence goes on from OY282609.1 coordinate 83,070,834, forward strand.
ATTTACTAGAAAAATTTACTAGAAAAATTTACTAGAAAAATTTACTAGAAAAATTTACTAGAAAAATTTACTAGAAAAATTTACTAGAAAAATTTACTAGAAAAATTTTCTAGAAAAATTTACTAGAAAAATTTACTAGAAAAATTTACTAGAAAAATTTACTAGAAAAATTTACTAGAAAAATTTACTAGAAAAATTTACTAGAAAAATTTACTAGAAAAATTTACTAGAAAAATTTACTAGAAAAATTTACTAGAAAAATTTACTAGAAAAATTTACTAGAAAAATTTACTAGAAAAATTTACTAGAAAAATTTACTAGAAAAATTTACTAGAAAAATTTACTAGAAAAATTTACTAGAAAAATTTACTAGAAAAATTTACTAGAAAAATTTACTAGAAAAATTTACTAGAAAAATTTACTAGAAAAATTTACTAGAAAAATTTACTAGAAAAATTTACTAGAAAAATTTACTAGAAAAATTTACTAGAAAAATTTACTAGAAAAATTTACTAGAAAAATTTACTAGAAAAATTTACTAGAAAAATTTACTAGAAAAATTTACTAGAAAAATTTACTAGAAAAATTTACTAGAAAAATTTACTAGAAAAATTTACTAGAAAAATTTACTAGAAAAATTTACTAGAAAAATTTACTAGAAAAATTTACTAGAAAAATTTACTAGAAAAATTTACTAGAAAAATTTACTAGAAAAATTTACTAGAAAAATTTACTAGAAAAATTTACTAGAAAAATTTACTAGAAAAATTTACTAGAAAAATTTACTAGAAAAATTTACTAGAAAAATTTACTAGAAATATTTACTAGAAAAAGTTACTAGAAAAATTTACTAGAAAAATTTACTAGAAAAATTCACTTGAAAAATTTACTAGAAAAATTTACTAGAAAAAATTACTAGAAAAATTTACTAGAAAAATTTACTAGAAAAATTTACTAGAAAAATTTACTAGAAAAATTTACTAGAAAAATTTACTAGAAAAATTTACTAGAAAAATTTACTAGAAAAATTTACTAGAAAAATTTACTAGAAAAATTTACTAGAAAAATTTACTAGAAAAATTTACTAGAAAAATTTACTAGAAAAATTTACTAGAAAAATTTACTAGAAAAATTTACTAGAAAAATTTACTAGAAAAATTTACTAGAAAAATTTACTAGAAAAATTTACTAGAAAAATTTACTAGAAAAATTTACTAGAAAAATTTACTAGAAAAATTTACTAGAAAAATTTACTAGAAAAATTTACTAGAAAAATTTACTAGAAAAATTTACTAGAAAAATTTACTAGAAAAATTTACTAGAAAAATTTACTAGAAAAATTTACTAGAAAAATTTACTAGAAAAATTTACGAGAAAAATTTACTAGAAAAATTTACTGTAAAAAAGTAAAATATTCGAAATTTTTACATCAAAACTTTTACTTAAATTGTGAAAGCAGTAAAAGATAAATTTACTTCAATGTTATCCGGAAAAGTGCTATAAAAATCATAATAATTAAATAATTTATGTAAAGAAATTTATGCCTTGTTGATAGGCTCACAATACCACTCATCATTTCATATTGAACTGTTCTCTTTTGCTGCAATAAAAAGTTTATTTTTGCTATCTTACAGCCTGCATTCACTCGTCGTCTATTGCGTATTTATTAAGTTCGGATTTTTATTGTGAAACTTTCGTGATGCTTCCATATATTCACCGGAATACATTTACTTAATAATAACTGTCATAGTACAACAATCTGCAACATGTAAATCACAGATAAACGCCAAATATTCCTGACAGTAACATATCGTAGCAAATGTGATTTTTCATTCCCGCAAATCGCACATAAAGTGACGAGGCTTTCGTATTCTGAGTCCTGCAATCATAGACGAGGCGGAGCGAAAAAAACCACACTGGCAACAAGTAGAGATATTCAACTTCCGGTTCTTTTTCCTCCCCAATTTTTTGCTGATATTATCCTTTTTATGATTTTATTTACATTAAACCAAGATTTATGTAGTACCGAGCATTAGTGTCTACCAAACCGTTAACTACTTTGTGATATTGTAGAGTGACTTCTTTCCGGGTTTCTGTTGTTTTTTGTTTTGTTTTTTTGTCTTCTGTAAACTGTAGCCCACATGCTCCTTAAAATATGAATTTCGGGTTATTTGAATTTTACATTATCCCTGCTAGCGTTAAAAAATAATTTATGCTCTTTATTAAAGCGCAGTTTTCGCAATCACTTCCATTAACGTTTTATGGCTCTTTTCAAGTTATGGAAACATTTTACACCATCTATGATGAGGATATTCAGAATTAAAGTACTTTAAATATTTTGCGAATGTTCTCTTTTATGGCATGCTCCAGCTAACAGAAAATTAATAAAAGCTCATTAAATCCTTTCTGATGTATCCTCATATTTGGATGATTGTGTCTATACGTAAAATTGTCGGTATTATCAGAATGAAAAGTTTATCTTTGCAGTAGGGACGAAAACTGATTTATTACAACGACAGACGGTATAGGAAAAGGAAAAGCACACATTGAGTTGGAGCAGGGAGCAGCCCATCGTATTATTTAGTTTTTATACGCCTTATATGATATGTAAACAAACGCCTCTCTAACTTGAAAAAGTGATTTTCCGCTTTCATTTTATACAAATTTATTATATGCCATAGAAATTTATTCAAAGGAAATTTAAGTGAGGAAAGAAATTCCACGTCATGCTCTGAAGTTTACCGTAAATTCTATAACGTTTGAGATGATTGGATAGGCAAAGGGGAGCAACAGAGAAAAATGAAGAAATAAATGTGAACCGAGCGGGAAAATATGTTAAAGAATTTTAAAAAGGTTATTGTCGAGGGGTCAGGAAAGGAATTTCTTCCTACGGTATTTAACCTAATATTTATTGGAAGTAAATTCTGGAAATTTTTACTGAACAAAACGAAAACTATTGGATAAGAAATTATCTTCATAAAACGTATGTGAAGGTGAACATATTTTTCAGGAGCTGAGTATGGGCGGTAAGCGGACGAACCGAATCGTTTGAAAAGAAGACAAAGCATTAAAGGTGGATATGTGGCAGCGTAATTTAAGTAAAGCTTGGCACGCAACCACGTTTTTGCGTTGACAAAAGTCAGAGAAAAAATCCTCATGAACGTCAGGAAGTGCACATTGTCATGGTAAGGCAGATTATCGTGAAGTAAAAAACAAAGCTTGAAGAGCTGCACGTTCTTTTATTAAATTTACCAAGAAATTAAACGATTGTTAACAATACTAATAAATTGGGAAAATTGTTGCGTCAATTTACAATAATAGTAATGAAAGTGGATGCCATTTTGAGCTGGTTCTATAGAAAAAATAAGCGGAAAACTACTCAAGTCCTTAGAGGAAGAGGACAATCAAATATTAAAAAATTGGTGGGGGCCATAAATGACTAAATCAACAAATTCAATTTAAATTTAACGAGCACTGAATTTTAACAGTAAATAATTTTGCTAGTAACATTTTTGTAATAAAACTTTTGTAGTATATTTTTCTAGTAAATTTTTCTAGTAAATTTTTCTAGTAAATTTTTCTAGTAAATTTTTCTAGTAAATTTTTCTAGTAAATTTTTCTAGTAAATTTTTCTAGTAAATTTTTCTAGTAAATTTTTCTAGTAAATTTTTCTAGTAAATTTTTCTAGTAAATTTTTCTAGTAAATTTTTCTAGTAAATTTTTCTAGTAAATTTTTCTAGTAAATTTTTCTAGTAAATTTTTCTAGTAAATTTTTCTAGTAAATTTTTCTAGTAAATTTTTCTAGTAAATTTTTCTAGTAAATTTTTCTAGTAAATTTTTCTAGTAAATTTTTCTAGTAAATTTTTCTAGTAAATTTTTGTAGGAAATTTTTCTAGTAAATTTTTCTAGTAAATTTTTGTAGGAAATTTTTCTAGTAAATTTTTCTAGTAAATTTTTCTAGTAAATTTTTCTAGTAAATTTTTCTAGTAAATTTTTCTAGTAAATTTTTCTAGTAAATTTTTCTAGTAAATTTTTCTAGTAAATTTTTCTAGTAAATTTTTCTAGTAAATTTTTCTGGTAAATTTTTCTAGTAAATTTTTCTAGTAAATTTTTCTAGTAAATTTTTCTAGTAAATTTTTCTAGTAAATTTTTCTAGTAAATTTTTCTAGTAAATTTTTCTAGTAAATTTTTCTAGTAAATTTTTCTAGTAAATTTTTCTAGTAAATTTTTCTAGTAAATTTTTCTAGTAAATTTTTGTAGGAAATTTTTCTAGTAAATTTTTCTAGTAAATATTTCTACTAAATTTTTGTAATAAATTTTTCTAGGAGATTTTTCTAGTAAATTTTTCTAGGAAATTTTTCTAGTAAATTTTTCTAGTAAATTTTTCTAGTAAATTTTTCTAGGAAATTTTTCTAGTAAATTTTTCTAGTAAATTTTTCTAGTAAATTTTTCTAGGAAATTTTTCTAGTAAATTTTTCTAGTAAATTTTTCTAGTAAATTTTTCTAGTAAATTTTTCTAGTAAATTTTTCTAGTAAATTTTTCTAGTAAATTTTTCTAGTAAATTTTTCTAGTAAATTTTTCTAGTAAATTTTTGTAGGAAATTTTTCTAGTAAATTTTTCTAGTAAATATTTCTACTAAATTTTTCTAATAAATTTTTCTAGATTTTTCTAGTAAATTTTTCTAGTAAATTTTTCTAGGAAATTTTTCTAGTAAATTTTTCTAGTAAATTTTTCTAGTAAATTTTTCTAGTAAATTTTTCTAGTAAATTTTGCTAGTAAATTTTTCTAGTAAATTTTTCTAGTAAATTTTGCTAGTAAATTTTTCTAGTAAATTTTTCTAGTAAATTTTTCTAGTAAATTTTTCTAGTAAATTTTTCTAGTAAATTTTTCTAGTAAATTTTTCTAGTAAATTTTTCTAGTAAATTTTTCTAGTAAATTTTTCTAGTAAATTTTTCTAGTAAATTTTTCTAGTAAATTTTTCTAGTAAATTTTTCTAGTAAATTTTTCTAGTAAATTTTTCTAGTAAATTTTTCTAGTAAATTTTTCTAGTAAATTTTTCTAGTAAATTTTTCTAGTAAATTTTTCTAGTAAATTTTTCTAGTAAATTTTTCTAGTAAATTTTTCTAGTAAATTTTTCTAGTAAATTTTTCTAGTAAATTTTTCTAGTAAATTTTTCTAGTAAATTTTTCTAGTAAATTTTTCTAGTAAATTTTTCTAGTAAATTTTTCTAGTAAATTTTTCTAGTAAATTTTTGTAGGAAATTTTTCTAGTAAATTTTTCTAGTAAATATTTCTACTAAATTTTTGTAATAAATTTTTCTAGGAGATTTTTCTAGTAAATTTTTCTAGGAAATTTTTCTAGTAAATTTTTCTAGTAAATTTTTCTAGTAAATTTTTCTAGTAAATTTTTCTAGTAAATTTTTCTAGTAAATTTTTCTAGTAAATTTTTCTAGTAAATTTTTCTAGGAAATTTTTCTAGTAAATTTTTCTAGTAAATTTTTCTAGTAAATTTTTCTAGTAAATTTTTCTAGTAAATTTTTCTAGTAAATTTTTCTAGTAAATTTTTCTAGTAAATTTTTCTAGTAAATTTTTCTAGTAAATTTTTGTAGGAAATTTTTCTAGTAAATTTTTCTAGTAAATATTTCTACTAAATTTTTCTAATAAATTTTTCTAGATTTTTCTAGTAAATTTTTCTAGTAAATTTTTCTAGGAAATTTTTCTAGTAAATTTTTCTAGTAAATTTTTCTAGTAAATTTTTCTAGTAAATTTTTCTAGTAAATTTTGCTAGTAAATTTTTCTAGTAAATTTTTCTAGTAAATTTTGCTAGTAAATTTTTCTAGTAAATTTTTCTAGTAAATTTTTCTAGTAAATTTTTCTAGTAAATTTTTCTAGTAAATTTTTCTAGTAAATTTTTCTAGTAAATTTTTCTAGTAAATTTTTCTAGTAAATTTTTCTAGTAAATTTTTCTAGTAAATTTTTCTAGTAAATTTTTCTAGTAAATTTTTCTAGTAAATTTTTCTAGTAAATTTTTCTAGTAAATTTTTCTAGTAAATTTTTCTAGTAAATTTTTCTAGTAAATTTTTCTAGTCAATTTTTCTAGTAAATTTTTCTAGTAAATTTTTCTAGTAAATTTTTCTAGTAAATTTTTCTAGTAAATTTTTCTAGTAAATTTTTCTAGTAAATTTTTCTAGTAAATTTTTCTAGTAAATTTTTCTAGTAAATTTTTCTAGTAAATTTTTCTAGTAAATTTTTCTAGTAAATTTTTCTAGTGAATTTTTCCAGTAAATTTTTCTAGTAAATTTTTCCAGTAAATTTTTCTAGTAAATTTTTCTAGTAAATTTTTCTAGAAAATTTTTCTAGTAAATTTTTCTAGTAAATTTTTCTAGTAAATTTTTCTAGTAAATTTTTCTAGTAAATTTTTCTAGTAAATTTTTCTAGTAAATTTTTCTACTAAATTTTTCTAGTAAATTTTTCTACTAAATTTTTCTAGTAAATTTTTCTAGTAAATTTTTCTAGTAAATTTTTCTAGAAAATTTTTCTAGTAAATTTTTCTAGTAAATTTTTCTAGTAAATTTTTCTAGTAAATTTTTCTAGTAAATTTTTCTAGTAAATTTTTCTAGTAAATTTTTCTAATAAATTTTTCTAGTAGATTTTTCTAGTAAATTTTTCTAGTAAATTTTTCTAGGAAATTTTTACAGCAAAATTAAGGTAAAATTTACGATCAAAATTTATAATTTTTTTTTAACCGAAAATTCTTACCGCAAATTCGTCCCAAAAAATCTCACAGAAAATTCTTAAAAATGTGAGTTATTATTGCAAATTGCTTCCGAATATTTGAACAGTAAATTTTTACCGTAAACGTGTACCGAAATTTAAAAAAAGCAAAAATGCTTACCGAATGTTTTTGTCGTAACTTTTACAGTAACCTGAACCTTTTAACGTAAACTATTTTTTCGTATATTTTCTGCTTAAAATATTTACCGTAAATTTTTACCGTTTATGTTTACCGTAAATTTTTACCTTTAATGTTTACCGTAAATTTTTATTGTAAATTCTTTTGAAATTTTGAGCTGATGTAAATTTTTCCCTTATAACGCGTTCAAGAATTCAAAATTTTCGCATATGTGTGAAGTTGACTTTATTTTTATTTTATGCCGGAAGGAAATTTATGAAAAAATTGTGAAAATTTCCTTTTAACAGCCAACAAAAGTGGAGCCGATAAGAAATTCTTTTTATACTATTTTGTTTTTTTTTCTTCTTATAAGTCGAAGCACATATTTTGGGTGTTGTTGTTCCTAATATAAAATTAACTTGATTGTATCTGACAGACACCACCGAACCTGTTCTTTCCCTTATTCTGCTCGATGTAATTCAGTGTCGTATCTTGAGGAGTCAGTACTCAGAAGAGTGTTTACCTTTTGTTGTATTCAATGTTTTGCTTCAAACACTTTACAGACAATGATCTGGAATTGAAAATATTCATCTCGACTTCGATTTAACAAGGCCTGAGATAATATTGTATTATAATCTTGACTGTCTGATTTAGATAACGACTGGTAATGTTTCTATCTGTTCGTGGTGTATATTATCCTGGAGGTTTTTATTTTTTCTTGGTTTTGACAGATTATCAAGAAATGTAAATGTCTCTATTGGATTGGGATTTTCTGAAAGCTATCAAATATTTGTAAATACATATTTTTATTATAATAAGTAAGTCTATTTGAAGATTTGCTTAAAGTGTAATATTTCATAAAGACTAGATTTATCATTTAATATTTTTGGAATCACATTAAATTTTAGCAATTCTTTTATAGATTTTTTAAAGATAATTTTTACAAGGAAAATCTAATAAATTTTTCAGTTTTTACTATCTGAAATTTTTGCTTTACAACAAAATCATTTCAAAATTGAAGAAGACAATTTTTACTATAAGCAATAGTTCTGGTATATTATAACATAATGAAAATAGCAGCCATTATTTTGTCCATTTATGATATTAGAAAATAAAATTACTCTCAATGGCTTTCTTAAACGAGTACCAATAAAATTATCATTTTATACCTGAAACTATTTTTTCTATTTATTAGAAAAATAATATCAATACTCTCAGGTGTTTGCTATAAAAGAAAACTAACGAAGAAATGCTACTTAATTTTTTTTCTTCGATTTCTGTAACGAACTAGTATCTCTAATCTTTATAACGTTCTCTAAAACAATTTATTGCTACTGTCTGTCAATGGGTTAGTCAACATTTTTATTTTCGAAACAGAAAAACTATCAATGAGTATGGTTTGGAAATATTTACTGTTATCGTGGTAGTATACACACAGAAAAATAAGAAAATAACAATGGAAATATAATCCGAAGAAAAACCGACATCATAAATGGGAGAAAACCCCATCGTCTAGCTAAGTGATCACAGATAGTAGACATTCATTTTGACCAAAGTTGTAAAAAGAACTTTTAATATTAAAAGCCAAATGGACAGTTGTTGCTATTAACCAATACTTTCGGAGAAACGATTTCTATAAACATTTTTATGATAACATAATTTCGACACATATTACCTACTATCTTCATAAAATCTAAAATAAAATTGGACAGAAAACGAAAATTACGACCGCTGTTACCAATTTATTTCGTACAAGCAGGTGATAAGACTTTCGTAAAATCGTGGGGAGAATTTCAAGCTTATTTGGGGAAATCTTCTGACAAACTACGATAGAGTAAAATACATCAAAATCAATTGTTCGTCAATAAATTAGGGCTGCCTCCAATTAGGGTAGTGCCCTTTTCATATGAATCCTTTTTATAATTTTGTTTCTAAAGAGCTCTTCAATAAATATAATAATATTCATACAGATACAAATGCAAAATTTTTGGTAAGAATTTTTAATAAGAATTTTCGGTAGTAATATTTAGTAAGAACTTTCGGTAAGAATTTTCGGTAAGAATTTTCTGTGAGAATTTTCTGAAAGAATTTACGGTAAGAATTTTTTATAAGAATTTTTCTTACGAATTTTCTGCGAGAATTTTTGGTAAGAATTCGTGGTTAGAATTTTTTGTAAGAATTTTTTGTAAGAATTTTTTGTAAGAATTTTTTGTAAGAATTTTTTGTAAGAATTTTCAGTAAGAAGTTGCGGGAAGAATTTTTGATAATAATTTATCGTACGAAATGTCTGCGAGAATTTTTAGTAAGAATTCTTGATAAAAATTTTCGGTAAGAATTTTTTGTAAGAATTGTTGGAAGCAATTTTTTGTAAGAGTTTTTGTTAAGAATTGTCAGTGAGAACTTTCGGTAAGAATGTTTGGTAAGAATTTTCTGTGAGAATTTTCGGTAAGAATTTTCTGTGAGAATTTTCGGTAAGGACTTTTGGTGAGAATATTTGGTAAGAATTTTCGGTAAGAATTTGTTGTAAGAATTTTTGGTGAGAATTTTCGGTAAAATTTTTCAGTAAGAATTTTCGGTAATAATTTTCGGTAAGAATTTGCGGTGAAAATTTTCGGTAAGAAGTTTCGGTAAGTATTTTCGGTAAGAATTTTTGGTAACATTTTTCGTTACGAATTTTCGGTAAGAATTTTCTGTAACGTTTTTCGGCAATAAAATTTGGTATAAATTTCGGTAATAATTTTCAGTAGCATTTTTCAGTAAGAATTTTTGGTAATATTGTAGTTTTCGGTCACAATTAGTGAATATCAATTTTAGAAAATGATGAAAATAGTTTCTGAACAGGAAATTTATCATAAAAGATTTACGGTAAAAATATGCGGTAAAATTTATAGTAAATATTTTTGGGAAAATATGGTCGGTAAAAATTTCGGAGAAATAATTTATAACAACTTTATAAGTGATATATAGTAAACATTTACTGTATAAAATATTATTTATACTTAAAATTTGATGCAAAAATTTACGGTAAAAATTTGTGGTAATAAATTTTAGCAAACATTTACGTTATAAAATTTCGGAAAAAATTTTCATTAATCATTTAACTCTAAAAATAATCGGAAAAATTCACTGTCGACAGTTTAAAATTTTGACGCAAAAATTTACGGTAAAAATCTACGATAATAAATTTTGCAAAAAAAGTGATTAGTGATGAAAACTTATTGTTCAAATAAGCAATCAAATTTTACAGTTGGTAAAAATTTATAACATAAATTTAGAGGTATTACGATAAAATTTTACGATAATAAATGTTTTTCAAAATTCTAAAAATGCAATGTGGAAAGTTCTGAGGTTAGTAAATATTTTTTACTATAGATTTTATACAATAAAATCTTACTACAAACAATCAACTCAAGTTTATCCATATTTGCATATATTGTAGAAATCTAAAATGAACAGCGTTAAATAAAGTCAGAATGAAAACATATTGTTTCCGTGTTACACTTATCTAAAAATAGGATAATATCTAGAACAGAAAATGTGTTATCCTCATTTTGGTGTCATAACATTAACAAAATGAAAAGTGAATAATTTTTTATCTTTTTTACGATAAAATCTTAAAAAGCCTAACAGAAAATAAACAAAACAATCAGTTTCAAAATGTTACCGAATGAAAATCATCATACGTGATAAGAACAAAAGTGCCACATCCCCTAAGATTTTTTCTCCACAAAAACACATAAGCTTAAACAATACTTTAATATTTTTCATATGCTTTTTATTTATTCTATCAAAAAGGATATTTTTATTTCTTTTAAGTTCTTTTCAAAATATTTCAATTAAAATTAATTCAATTGAAGTGTTTAAGAGCACGTAAATACTTAACATAATCTGAGGTGTTCCATTTGGTTCTTTTTTTAAAAATAAGTTTATAAGGATGGGTGAAGGGGGGTATTTTTTCTTCTATAAAATGTATGTCAAAGTATTAGTGCAATATTTTCATTTTTTTCTGATAAAGTATATTTACGACCTACTGAGGGTGTCTGCATTTTTAGAAATTTTCAACGCCTGAAAATCACATTAATAACTCCATCATTTAGGGGGAAAATTCTTTCCATTAATTTTAAAGTTTATTTAAAAAGAAAATGTTTAAAAGTATTTTCTGTAAGAATTTATTTTATGCCTTATAATTCTACCTGTTGTGCAAAATAATTTTTAACCTTCTAAAATTTGCGACAATTTTACTTTTTGAAATGAAGATAATCCCCGGCAGGCTTAACTTGGTAAAATGATTGTCACCTTTTTCACTGTAAAACGAGAAAGAAATTATCTACAAAAAAAAACAACAAATAAATAAATGAATGACCATAAAAAGGACTTTAATTAAAGTGAAATCTTCTTAGATACTTTGTCACCGAAAATTGTTTAATTAAAATTGAGAACATTTAGAATAGTCGAAAGGTATTACGTTTTGGTTGTCTTAACGTCTCCACAATAAGCCATTCCGGAAATGATCGCAATCACTTCCTTGGCACGTAAACAGTATAAACACTAGCCAATATTAACCGACCATCCCCCGCTGACTCAACGGCTATGTTGTGGTGTAAAATCAACATTAAAACTTTGCTTAAATTTTTGGAAAAAAAAGAGCAATTTTTTTTTTCACCAATTTTAATGCTTGCTGAAACAAAAAAAAACCATCAGAAAATGAAATAAAATTGAAAAATTTAGGATTATTTCCGGGTAAGATGTGCGGAGACGTTTATTTACCCAGAAATATATCCTGTTTGGGGCGAAAATAAAATTGTTTATTTATTCATCGAGAAAATTTTCATATTATTACGCGTATTACTGTTGGTTTGGGGACATTTTTATTTACAATTTTTTTTCCCCATCGTATATCTTTGCGGTTATACTCCTTTCTAAGTCTAATTTGAGCTTGTATTAGAAATTACACTGAAAGCTATAAAAGTGATCCTTTGTGTTTTTTTTTTATTTTATTAATGTTTTAATTTTGTCAACTTGCATAAATAAAATTTCCTAATTCGAGTAATTAATTATTGTGCCATAAAATTGGTCACTGAAAATTGAGGTTTTTATACTTAATTGGAAAATATTAAAAGTCCCCATCTTAAACGAGAAAGTTTCGTCCTTTTTGGGGGATTTTTTTTAAACAATTTTTCTTTATTTTTCTATTTTTATAGAAATTTTTTCTTTTAAATTTTATATTTTTAAGTAAAAGGAAAAAAAAACAGGCTGATCTGTCTTTTTAGAAAGGATATTATTGAGGTCCAGTTAATTGCCAACCAATTTTATAAGATCAAAGGAGCTTTGAGGTATTTCCGCTCAGAATAGCCCTCTTTTATGATGAGCTATAGGCAAAAAAATAAGCATTTATTATGTTATCGTAAACTGTGTCACACTAGAGAGACACTGGGTTAGAGGAGTAATTTTTGTTGTTGAGTAAAGCTGCTTAGTCTTAGGCCAAAGTGGGGTCAACTTGCCCAGGAACCTACGCTCAATATACGCTGCTATGCTCGATGTGATTGAACTGTTCGCTAGATGGCAGCATAAGCTGTATGATATGTTCAGAGCCCTGTACAGACCGTCAAATTCTGAAATTATTTCTAAATTTTTTATGTAAAAAACTCCTCAAATATAGAGGATTTACCATACTCCTCTCTGTTAAAATTTTTCTCTACTAATATTACTAATTATTTGCGTGCATCCTGTAGAGTTTCACTTACTTACTAAAATATCTTAATAGACAGTATAGGATCCATCTCAGAGGTACATTAAATACTATGTGAAAGAATTCTATTAAAAAATAGAACGAATCCTAGTCGCTTCTTTGTGGAAAGGATTTTTGCAATATCTCGACTTCATCATCTAACAATTTTGATTCAAGGATAATTACCTTATTCCAGTTATAAAACTATTCAAACTTTGAAATCTTTTAGGTTAGATTTGCTTAGAGTGGCTCTCCGCTGTTTCAGTTGAACACACTTAGTTAAAAATTAGGTCCGTTGTGATACGACCTGATCATTTAGGAAAAATTTACGCAGAGTTTAACTGTCGAGGATGTGAAGGATGGGTATGAACAGAAATTCCTCCTCTTCTTTACACTTACGACAGAAGTCATTTGCAGGGATATCTGGGCGTCTTCACAGGCATGTATGGCTCCTCTACAACGGTGGGACAATCTGGTCTGATACTATTTCTGGCTTACTGATCTACTTTACGTCGTTCTGGACTACCACTATGTCCAGCAACACATCATTGATAAAGGTTGTACTGTTTGCAGATCTCTGATTGCTGCCTGATTTAATCGTAGCCTGACTTAATTGCTGTCTGACTGAATTGTTCCTGACTTATTCGCTGCCTCACTTATTTTGCTGCCTGACATAATTGCTGCCTGACTTATTTGCTGCCTATCGTAATCGCGGCCTGACTTAATCGCTGCCTCACTTATTTTGCTGCCTGTCTTATTCGCGGCCTGGCTGAATCGCTGCCTCACTTAATCGCTGCCTAATTTAATCGCTGCCTGATTTTATCGGTCCCTGACCTAATCGCTGTCGGTCTTCCCGACTTAATCGCTGCCTGATTTAATCGCTATCGGAGTTAATCGCTGCCCGAATTTATAGCTGCCTGACAATCGCTGCCTCAACTAATCGCTTGTTAGCGATCGGGGCCTTACTTAATCGCTGCCTAAGTGAATTGCTGCCTGACTGTATCACTGTCTGACTTAATCGCTGCCTGACTTAATTGCTGCCTACGTGAATTGCTGCCTGACTTCATCGCTACCTAACTTAATTGCTGCCTGACTTAATCGCTGACTTAATTAATCGCTGCCTGATTTAATCGCTGCCTGATTTAATTGCTGCCTGACTGAATTGCTCTTTGCCTGAATTGCGGCCTGACTTATTCGCTGCTTCACTTAATCGCTGCATGACTGAATTGCTGCCTGACTTAATCACTGTCTCATCTAATCGCTGCCTGACATAATCGCTACCTCACCTAATCGCTGCCTGCCATAATCGCGGCCTCACTTAATCGCTGCTTGACTTAATGGCTGCCTTACTTATTTTGCTGCCTGACTTAATTGCTACCTGACTTATTTGTTCCCTGACTTATTCACTGCCTGTCTTAATCGCGGCCTGGCTGAATCGCTGTCTAACATAATCGCTGTCTAATTTAATCGCTGCCTAACTTAGGTCAGTTAGCTATTGCCTGACTTAATCGCTGTCTGATTTAATCGCTGCCCGACTTTATCGCTGCCTGATTTAATCGCTGTCGGACTTAATCGCTGCCCGACTTTATCGCTGCCTGACATAATTGCTGCCTGCCATATTCGCGGCCTCACTTAATCGCTGCCTGACTTAATCACTGCTTCATTCAATCGCTGCCTGACTTAACCGCTGCCTAATATAATCGCTGTCTAATTTAATCGCTGCCTGATTTATTCGCTGTCATACTTAATCCCTGCCTGACTCAATTGGTATATAAAAAAAATATACTTAAAGGTAAAATATACAAAAAAAAAGTTCCAAAAAAAAACGCTAACGAAAATTGAGATTTTATATTCTGAAATGAAAAGCAATAATTAAGCTCCCTATCAGGAAAAAGTAGCGAAGATTTAGAAGCTTGACTATCAAATCGAATTTGCAAATGAATGTAAAATAGTCAACCGTCTTTACAGAGAATTTGTAAGAATCATTTTGAAGCGAAAACATATTTTCCTGCTACCTTTTATAATTCCCTTCCCCCTCCCCCTCTCTAAGTCGATGAGGGGTGACTGTAAAGAAATAATTCCTTTGTAACAGGGGTGATATTTTTGTAAATTTGTGCAAATCTTAATGTAGGTAAACGTATCTTATTTTCCTTAATATTTAAGTTAGAGAGTTTTTCACCGACGGTAGAGATGTACAGGCCTTCGAAACTGTCGTATTTTAGACTTAATAGGCATGTAATATATGAGCATAATAACAGTGAAATAGAAAAGGGATGGATGGGGTGTGTGACGACGAGAGAATTTATTGAAAATTCAACAGTAATTGTACGCACATATTCGCATTTAATTCAGTTGATCGTAATCGCAATAAGCAAATTAGGGTGTTTGTTGGTATATTTAAGAGGAATTTCGTATTTTTTTTTTACAATTTCTATTTACCTATTCTATTAGGGAATCTTTTGGACAGATTAGATGGCAGAAAAATGGGTCTTTTGCTATTTACCAGTTTATGAAATCGTATATCAATCGTTCGTGTTCACTTATACACATTCAAAAAACCTTTTTCGATTAGTCATGTTCGCATCTCATTTGCGTTTTAGGAATTTTTAAAAAAATAAAATATATGTAAAATCTTTTAAATCCCAGGCAAAATATAAATGCGACCTGATTTAGAATCACCGAAATGGAATTAATTTTCAATTGAATACCAAATTAAATCTATTAAGCAGAAACAAGCGTCAATTTTCACCTGAAATCTTTGCCTTGCATATTAGGGGTAATCCCCTTGAGAAAAAATTTTTCGAAATAAAGAAAATTTCAGTAAAATCCTCCAAAAAAAAATTAAAAAAATCGAAAATATCCTTTTTTTATTCATGATTTTTATTACCATTTTTATTTCAAGTCAAAATTATTTTAAAATAAAAGAAAAAATTTATAATACACAAAATAATTTGGCAAAAAAATGACGAAATGACAAAATGTGAATTGAATTTTTTTTCAAAATTAAAAATTTATAATAAAAACCAAATTTTCAAATAAAAATATATTTTTTTTTTGCCAATTACAGATCGATAAAATGAGATGACAGGATTATCAGTGAATTCTTGGAATATTTTCGAAATTGATCCTGTTTTACAAAATCTTTTTAGGCGGCAACAAAATGTGACGTAAATAATCAATAGAAACAAGAAGATTTTTTTAATAATAACCAAAAGCATAAAGAAAAATCTAAATAAATAAAACTGATGAAAATTCAATTGTAAAATTGATTAAGTTAAGGACGAAATCAAAGTGATATCGAAAAAGAAAAGGTCCAACTTTGAAAAAGGACCTCAGAAATTTTCGTTTTTTAAATTGAAATTGAACAGGCAGGCGCGACTATTGATTAGGTGAACGGGGGTTAAACGAAAATGTATTGTACCTGTGGCAATGCCAGAGACAATCGATGGTCACGTTCAGTTCAAAATGTAAATTTTTCACAACAAGAAAATAGCTGCCAATGTTTGCAACAACATCAGCTACTGAGACAGCAACAGCAACAGCAAAAGCAACAACAGCCGCAGCAGCAGCAGCCACCTCATCGAGCCTGTAATCATTTTCAGCAACAACACTACCAGTCACAGTGTCATCAGAAATTTCTAGATCGCCAACAACCCACCACCCATCATATCCACCCTTTTTATCAGTACAATTATCAGAGCCACCCGAATTTCAGACAATTATCGCACTATCACAGTTATCCGCAAATAACGTCACTAAACCATTGTAGCTGCAACGTTAGTTGTTCGGCGACCGCTCCGGCGGCGGCAACAGCGGTTACTTCTGGTGGAGGACAACTAAAAGGAGCCAGCAAAACACCACTGCCATCTGCACTAGCTCCAAGTCAATGGTCGCAATCACAATATGTCCTTCCGTGACAATATAATTACTGTACCTGTCGCACAAGTAGTTTAGTTTCGAATTCGGCGTCTACATTAGCGGCCGCAACCAAAACAGCAGCGAGTACTGCTCCGGCCAGCAGCTCTACTGGAGCGCTACCAGGAGCCACATATAGCCGATATAGTCGGGCCCCAACGTTATGGTGGCCATCTTGTCCGCGACTAGCATCAACTTCTTGTAGTCAATTGACGGCCACAACTCAGACCGGACCTAGTAGTAGTTCAACGCAATTGGACCAGTTGACAAAATCACCCAAACATCAAACGGCAACAGTTCAAAGTCAAGTGGAACAACTAAAAACATCAGCAGCACATCTGAAGCAGCCCCAACAGCAATATTCGCAAAACTTGCAAAAGCCAAACCAGCAACAACAACAGCAGAAATCGCAATCCCTTCGGGAAACAAGCGTTCAGACAATAAGTTCAGGGGTGAAAGTATCAACAACAGCAACCGCCACTTCCACAACGCCCATAACAACAGTCACAACTGGTCAACAAACGGACCCACACCAAACAATTGAAACCCAAACCGATGACATGTTGGACACGGATGCTGTGGATGGCTACAACTCGTCGCCAATGTCTAGCTCTCCCGTACCAGCACCACCCCCACCGCCTGTAGTTCAATCACAATCGAGTGCGACAACCACAATTCCACCTGGGCTGAGGTCAATCAGCTTTTCGGATACCAACTATCAGAGGTGCTTCTGCAATTGTGCACCGACGACCCTTCCGCCCGGCAGCAATTGTGGCACTTTGTCCAGACACGACAGCCAAAGCCACTATCATTCGGGAGCACATCAAAATGGTGGAAGCTATGCGACTGGATGTTCAGGTACGTTTTGGCCGTATTTCAAAATGAGTGTGAGCACGAATACGATTGGAATTATGGCTTTTGGTAAATCAATTTTTTGTTAGTAATTTTGGAAGACATCAACTTCTAATCCAAGACCAAATACAATTTTTTCAGCTCTTTGAAATACGAAAATCTTTATTTTTAGTAAAAGTTTTCGTTTAAAAAAATTCGACAAAAAAATTTTAATAAGAATTCTTGGTAAACTTTTGGTTAAAAATGTTTGAGTTGCAATTTTGAAAAGATTTTTCCGGTTAAAATTATTGAATAAAAATGTTTCGTTAAAAAATTGTTGGGATTCAAA
Source organism: Atherix ibis (assembly GCA_958298945.1). Taxonomy (NCBI): domain Eukaryota; kingdom Metazoa; phylum Arthropoda; class Insecta; order Diptera; family Athericidae; genus Atherix; species Atherix ibis. The sequence goes on from OY282609.1 coordinate 83,088,549, forward strand.
TTTTGGTTAGCAAAATTTTGTTAAACAATTTCCGTTAAAAATGTTCGATGGTCATTTTCGTTTACAATTTTCTTTAAGTATTTTCGGTTAAAACCTTCGTTAAAAAAAGTTCGGTTAAAATATTACGGTAATATTTTTGATTAAAAATATCGGTTTAAGTTTTGGGTTAAAACTTGCGTTCAAAAATTTTCGGTTATAATTTTTGCTAAAAGTTAATTTCGTTTAAAATTGTTTCTTAAATTTTCAGTTAAAACCTTCGTTAAAATTTTCAATTTCAATTTTTTTTAGATAAAAAACTTTTGTTCAAAAATTTTCGGTTGAAATTTATAGTTAATATTTTCGGTTAAAATATTCGTTAAAATAGTTTTGCTAAAAAATTTAGACTGAACATCTTTGTTAATATTTCCGGTTTAAATTTTTGGTTAAAAGTTTCGATGAAAATGTTCTGTAAAAAATTTTTGAGTGAAATTATCGGTTCCAATTTTCGTTTAAAATTTTAGGTAAAAAAAATGCCGGCCTATAGTTTTTGGGCAAACTTTTCAGTGAATGTTTTTCGTTTAATTATTTTTGGTCTAAATTTTCGGCAGAAAAATTGCGGTTGAAATTTTCGTACAAGATTTTCGAATTAAATTTTCGGACAAAAATTTTCAATAATATTTTTGATTGAATTTTGAGTTAATTTTCGGTTTAAATCTTCGTTAAAAAATGTACGGTTTAAATTTTTAGTTAACATTTTCGGTTAAAAATTTCGGATAATTTTTGGTTTAATTATCGTTAAAAATATCGGTAAAAATATTTCAGCCACAATTTTTGGGTGAAAAATCGATTAAATTTTTCTGTTAAAAATGTAGGTAAAAAAATTTTTGCCTTTAATTTTCATAAACTTAAGTTTTCTGTTACCACCTTCGTTAAAAAAATTTCAGGGAAAAGTTTCAATTAAAATGATTGGTTCAAATGTTCGGTAAAAAATTTCGGTAAAAAAATGCTCGCCTATAATTTTCGTTAAAAAATTATCGGTTAAAATTTTCTGACACAACTTTTGGGTAAAAAAATTCGACCTTCGTTAAACAATTTTAGATTTAAATGTTCGATTCAATTTTTCGGTTATAATCTTCGTTAAAAGCTTTTCGGTTTAATATTAAAATATATTCGGTAAAAAAATTTTCGTTAAAAAATGTTCGGTTTTCATTAACATTTTCGTTTAAAATTTTCTATTAATATTTTTCGTTTAATAATTCTTGCTTTAAGTTTTCGGCCACAATTTTCGGGTAAAATTTTTCGTTAAATTGTAGTTTTCGGCAAAAAAATTTCGTGGCAAATTTTCTATTAAAAGTTTTGTTAAAACTTTTTCGGTTTAAGCATTTCCGGTATAAAATTTTTAATTAAATTTATATTTTAAATTTTATCCAAAATAAAAGGTTATGCTTAAAAATATTGTAAATATGATCTGAACCGGAGATTTTGAAAAATAATTGTTGAGCGTAAGATATACGCAAATATATTTAATCTAAATTAATTTCTTATACTTCCCCAAAGTTTTAATTAAATTCATAAAAAATTTAAGAAATTTTCATTCGACGATGTGTACTCGTTGGCATCATTTTCTTGCATTTGCATATTCAACGAAGACTGAAATTCACATCAAGTTTTAATTATTTTCACACTTCCTTCATGAACTTATCACTCACAAACTTTAAAGCTCATATAAATTTAAAAAATCAACAACACCCCCAAACTGGCTTATCAGATTTCGATAAACAATTTTTTAACGATGATGCTTGGAATGCGTTGCCAAATATTCAACTGTAAAAAGGTCTTAAGAGTATTAAATTTTCTACAAACAAAACTCACTCTCCGAACTAATCAATCTTAAATCCTTACAAAAAAAAATACACCGAAATTTTAATTGTTCATTTACATTTCAATGCTTTTCGCAACTGCTCTCTGGGGTTGAGTAGGATTATGAGTGAAGATGGCTGCGAATCTCGGTCCAAATGGGAGCAGCACACGTAAATATCACACCTGCCAGAAAACTTTCGCACATTTTCAATCTCTTCAAATATTCTCGAATACATTTTAACAGAAATTTATTGGTGAAATTTTTTTCCGTAAAACACCCTCCATACCTACTGAGACGCAAGCGAATGCCATATTAACCTATATTTTTATTGATCTGGCAACCCCAGCCCCTAGTATGTGCCAGCACACGTTCTATTGGATTTGGTAAGAAGGTGTAGTTTAGGGGAATTCCCTTTTTTCACGCACATATCGACTCTCGCATACCAAATTCAACGAAGGAAAAAAAACCATTTTTCCAACGAAATTTTATCAGTCCTTTGAGCATAATTTGCACAATTCACACTCAGTTAACGTTCGTCTCAATGCTTTTATAGAAAATGTTGCTCGTTAGTTTTTCTTCATATTTTTATGCTGCCTCTCTCTCTCTCTCTCTGAATTATGAATAATGATGGGAGGATAAATTGCTTCAATTCGAGACGATATAAATTGCTGTTAAGGCGTTAATATTTTTTTCTAACCTTTTTAATCCTTTTTTGTACGAATTTTTGACGTTTATTATTCTTATTTCGTCTCCCTTTTTACCATTTTTTTTTTTGGATTAAAAGAAATTGAAACTTGAATAATTTTTACTCACCTATTCTACATAAGCTGCCAAGGACTTAACGTAAAAAATATAATAGTTGAAAAAAAGGACGATGAAAAGTCTCATAAAAACAAAATTAACATTACGAAAGCTAAAACGGCATCAAATTTACACATTCATGAATATCGATGGGCTTTTATTAGGAGAACCAAATGAAATTGAGTATCTTGGTTCAAAAAACCTGTAACCTTTTTTTTAAGGTTGTCCTTTTTTTCGTTTTGTATTTTTATCTGAAAATTTATATGCTAACATAAGTACGCTTTCGTATCGATTCTCATTTGGAATTCGTTAAGAAGAACTGTCCGAATGAGAATATCAAAAACTTATGAAATTTTAAAAAGTCGAATCCAAACAATCAAAATAAATTTACAAACTGACCTTAATAAGCTAAGTTTCTTCAAAAGTTTCGATAATCAATCCAATACCAATATTCCAATGTGAATGGAAATAGTCGTCCGTTCATCGGTTGAGCTGATCCCAAACAAGATGAGATAAATGAGGACCAGCCGATTTTCCAACGTAGGAGAAAAGGTTAAATTATTTTTTTTTGACCTTTTCACTTGCAGTTGTAGGAAATTTTCTATAAAATCTAATAAAAAAATTCTCATTTTTCATATATTCGACAAAATTTTCTTATCAGTTTGTCGTGGCCTTCTTTTTTTTCCTGATTTTGATCTCATTTCAGAAACGTTTTATAGCCAAAAATTTATCATTTTCCACTTTGGCATAAACCGTTTTGCATAAATGAATTTTTTTGCATTCGTTCTGGTTCCGATTATTATTATTTAACAAATTTTGATTTATTTAATACATTTTTCCAACGTTGCCGCCCCAGGCAGACTCATATCATATTTTTCATATGAATTTGATCATTTTTACCAAAAAAATGCCGATAAATAAATCTAATTCGTTGGAAAAATCTCACACAGACGATGGATTTTATTTTGAAATTTTATTATTTTCACCATCTTGCCCATGGTGGTCTGATGGATTTTTTCTTATTACTATATCGATAGCTGAGATATTATTTGATGTCAAAATTTCATCGTTGTCATCATCTCACAGGAAAATGACACATTTTTCGGATTTTGTATCAGAAAACACTCGAGGATAAATTGCTAACAATATTAAGTTTTAGTAGCAGAGATTTTCTTCTTTAATATCAGATTTATTATAGTTCGATGATATAAATACAATATTTTTTATACAAATGATAATAAAAAATGATGAAATTTAATAGATAAAAAAAAAACATGTAATAATATTAATTTAGCCAAATGGAAAAATATTAAAACTCCTGAAGGTGTAACACTGGGGAACATTCTTAAAGCAAAATAGAAATTGACTCTGAAATCTTTTTTTGGTAAAATAAATAATCTCCGTTCTTAGAAATTATAATATTTATAAGTGAAATTTTTTTTGGAAAGAAATAAAGGTTTTTCTTAAATTGTGCTTCAGAATCGAGAGTATTTAATAAAGACAATATTCGTTCAATAAAAAAGACCGAATAAATTCGTTCAGTTGACATTTTTTTTCTTGAAAATTTGTGTATTAAAATTATGTCTATTAAAAATTTGTTCACTATAATTTTTGTACTAAGAATTCGTTCACTAAATTTTTTTTTCGTTGTTAAAATTCTTACAATAAAAATTCGTTCAGTAAATTTTGCACCATTTTTTTTAGTCAAAATTTTCAGGTTTAATTTTTGTGGAAAGAATTTGTTCAGTGAAAATATTTCCAGTAAAAATTCAATTTCGTAAGAATTTGTTTTAGGAAAAATATGTGCATTAAAACTTTCGTTCAGTTTACATTTGTATAGTAAAAAAACTTTCAGTAAAAATATCTTCAGTAAAATTTTAGTAACAATTTTTATAGTAAAAACTTGTTCAGTAAAGATTTTTTTACTAAAAAATTTTCAGTAAAAATTTTCTGACTTAAAAATTACCCGTTGAAAATTTGTTCAGTCAACAATTTTTCTATTAAACTTCTGACAGTACAAATTTTTTCGGTAGCTTTAATCATTAAAAATTAGTTCAGTTAAAACATTTAACGTCAACATTCGGTCAGTGAAACCTTTCTCGATAAAAATAGGTTTAATAAAAATATGCTGACTTAAAAATTATCCATTAAAAATTCGTGCAGTAAAAATTGTTTCGTTTAAACTTGTGGCAGTAAAAACTTTTTCGGTAAAAAATCGTGCAGTAAAACTTTAATCAGTAAAAATTCATTCAGTTATAATGTTTACAGCCAAAATTCGATTAATGAAACCTTTTTTTTTTTTGCTGACTTACTGAAAGTAAAGTTTCAGTAAAAAAATGTATAGTAGAAACTTGCTCAGTAAAGTTGGTTCACTAAAAGTGTTTCACTAAAAATTTGCTGGCTTAAAAATTGCCCATTAAAAATTTGTTCAGTAAAACTTTTTAAACTTCTGACAGTAAAAATTTTTTTGGTAAAAAATCGTGAAGTAAAATTTTGATCAGTAAAAATTTGTTCAGTTACAATGTTTACAGTCGAAATTTTTCTCAGTGAAAATTGGTTCAATAAAAATATGCTGACTAAAAACTGTCCATTAAAAATTCGTTAAGTAAAAATTTTTTCGTTTAAACTTGTGGCAGTAAAAATATTTTTTGTGTTTAGTTAACATATTTTCAGTAGTTTCAGTAAAAATTGGTTCATTAAAAGTTTTTCAGTACAAATTTGCTGGCTTTAAAATTACCTATTAAAAATTCGTTCAGTAAATAATATTTCATTTTAAACTTGTGGTAGTAAAAATTTGTTCTGGCAGTAAAATTATTTTCGGTAAAAAATCGTGCAGTAAAACTTTGATCTGAACGAAAAAAAAGTTTTTTTCGGTAACAAATCATCAGTAAAAATTTGTTCAGTTCCAATGTTTACAGCCCAAATTCGGTCAGTGAAACCTTTCTCAGTAAAAATTGGTTCAATAAAAATTTGCTAACTTAAAAATTGCCCATTAAAAAATCGTTAAGGATATTTCATTCAGTAAACAATTTTCCTTTTAAACGTGTGACAGTAAAAATTTTGTCGGTAAAAAATCGTGCAGTAAAATTTTGATCATTAAAAATTAGTTCAGTTATAACATTAACAGTTAAAATTCGGTTAGTGAAATCTTTCTGAGTTAAAATTGGTTCAATAAAAATTTATTAATTTCAATTTCTGGCAATAACAATTTTTTCGGTAAAAAATCATCAGTAAAAATTCGGTCAGTTCTAATGTTTACAGCCCAAATTCGGTCAGTGAAAACTTTCTCAGTAAAAATTGGTTCTCTAAACATTTGCTGACTTAAAAAATTTCTTAATAAAAATTCTTTCAATATATTTCGTTCAGTAATCAATTTTCCGTTTAAACTTCTTTCAGTAAAAACTTTTTCGGTAAAAAATCGTCCAGTAAAACTTTAATCAGTAAAAATTCGTTCAGTTATAATGTTTACAACCGAAATTCGATGAATGAAACCTTTTTTAATAAAAATTTGTTCAAGTAACATTTGCTGACTTAAAACTTTCTCATTAAAAATTTGTGCAATTAAATTTTTTTCGACAAAAATTCATTCAGTAAGTATATTTTTGGTAAAAATTCGTGCAGTAAAACTTTGGTTAATAAAAATTTCTTTAATACAAATTTAATTTCTGGTAATAATTCGTTAAGTAAAATTTATTTGGTCAAAATTCTTTTACCAAAAATATGTTCAGTAAAAATTTGTTTAGTAAAATGGTTGGTTAATATTGTCAATAAAAATTTGTCGATTAAAAATTTATTAGTAAACGATTGTACGGTGAAAATTCGTTTAGTAAAACTTTGTTCAGTAAAAATTTAACCAATAATTTTTCAAGTAAAATTTGTTTCTGTGAAAATACATTATTCGTCAAGTAAAATTTGTTGTGGAAAAATATATGCAGTAAAAATTTGTCCATTAATATTCGTTAAGTAAAATGTTTGTCGAAAAAATTCCTTTAGTGAACGTGTTTACTAGATAATCCGCTCAATTTATATTTTTTTGGTTGAAAATCGTTCAGTTAATCTTTATTTAGTGAAAATTCGTTCAATAAAAAGTTTTTGTCAGTAAAAATTGATTCAGTAAAAATTTGTTCAATAAAAACTTATTCACTAAAAATTTTCTAAGAAGAAAAGTTCCAATTTAAATAGTGTTCGGTAAAAATGTCTTCAAAAAAATTAATTTGTAAAATTTGATTTGGTAAAAATTTATTCGCAAAAGATTCGTTCAGTTAAAATACTTTCCTTAGCGCCTAGCTCCTATGCAATAAATAGTTTTTCAGCCTGTCGCATATGCAATCTGTTGTTTTCCGAGCGATTGAATTTCTTGTTGCTACAGTGCTCGTCAATAATTATGGCCTTCCCAATTCTATCCGATGTATAATAATCCGAATAGGGCCAACTTAAGCCAGTTACATGGTTTATAAATAGCAGGTGTATACGTGCTTGGTTATTTTCCTTATTATCGATATTTAGGGAACAAAATAAAGTAGAAAATATTCGAGGGAAAATTTTGTAATAAGAAAATCCTCATCTCATCGTATGTGTTGGAGTTTGTTTATGTTGCTTCTTATTGTATTATTATTCTTTAGGGTATATTGTGTGGATTCCAAGTACCTCATAATATTCAGAGGATTTTCTCCTTTCCATTACAGTTTTAAAGAGATCGACTGGGAGATTATGGCAATGGAGGATGGTAAGAGAAAATTCCATATTTATTTCAAAAATGGCCTATTGTTTACGATTTGTAGTCGATGCTCCCCAATCAGTTTTTGCAATCACATAAATAATAGCTGTAATCTCTGTGACGTTATACTCTGATTTTTGATCCTTTTAGACTTTAGTTTTCTTCGTCGAATGTAAATTCAACTTCGACTTCTTACGACCTTCAATATATCGTGTAACGAAAAAGTTAAGCTTTCGTCAATAGAGGCTATTCGGTTTTCTTTTCAATACATTTAAAAAAATATTTATTTAGGAATGAACAAATAAAATTGGGAAATTTATTTGCCGATCTGAATACGCAACAGACAATTTTCCGATATTATTGAAAAGTTGAAATGTTTTTTTCATGTTTATTATTCCAATTTTGTTTGTTTCTGCTTTATTTTCCTGTTATAACCAAAATAAATAAATACCAGAAATGAAAGCATATATAAATAAAAATCTTATAGAAGAAATCTGTGAAAAGTGAAATTCAATAAATTCCACGAACCACGTACTTTTGTAAAATATTTTCTGTTGATTTACGAGATTTTGTCATCGTTATAAATTTTCTTATTTCTCTTAAATATTCACTATGAAATATTATTTATATCTTATTATCGAAAACGTGACAAATATTTTGTCGGCTTTCAAATAATTTGAATTAATTTCGTAAAAAATTTCTTTCGACTGAAAAAGTTTTGCTGGTTTAGCAATTACGAGTGATTACGTATTTAATTTCCTGTGAGATTTCGTGCGTTTAGAATTTAAAAAAAAATAAACAATTTATAAAAAAAAGTTTTTCAGTGAATTAGCTCGGAAGTCAAATTTGTTTTCGAATTGTGAGGGTAAGAAGAGCTCGACAGCAGTTTTCAGTCCCTAATTTTTTACGAATGACTAGAAAAAAAATTTTCTGGGAAAAAGAGTAACTGGAAAAATAGAAGAACGAAGAATTACCTTCACTTCCTTCAAAATTGTACAAAATTCAAACCAAACCAGAACAATAATCTGGATTGCTACCACTCAATCTAAGGTCACTGGCGTTTGCAATGAAGCTAGGTCCATGATGAAGTATGTTTATACACAATGATCATATAGACGAATCTAGGTTAATGTGAACGGGTTTGGTTATGTTTAAGCAATATTGTAGGTCTCTCATATGAAATTTGCATTTCAACGACTGCATTTATTTATGTTTGCTTCAAGGTCATAAGCCGCTCAGATGCAATTAGGTCAGCGATCGGGTTTGCAAATAATTATTCGAGGGTCATTGATCATTCCCATGAAACTGAGTCAAAGACTGTATTTATTTACGCTTAATTCGAGGTCATTAGCTGCTCAGAAAGACAACTAGGTCAATGAGTTGATTTACTTGCATTAACGTCAAGGTCATTAACCGCTTAGGTGAATTTAGATAAACGATACGATTTGTTACCATTGAGACCATTAATTCGTCATATAGAACTGCGTCAATAACCGCATTTATTTGTATTTTGTTCAAGGTCATTAACCGCTAACACAAAACTGTATCAATAGGCGGATCTGCTCATAAGTTTTTCAAGGTTATTAACCGCTCAGGTAAATTTAGATCGACAATGATGAGATTTGTTATCATTCGGGCCAACGTCATTAATTTGTCATATAGAATTGAGTCAATAACCGCATTTATTTGTATTTTGTTCAAAGTCATTAACCGCTAAGACGAAACTGGGTTAATAGGCGGGTGTGCTTGGAATTTAGTCACGGTTAAAGTTTAAAAACTATTGGAAAAAAATTCGTATATTTTGAAAATTATTTTGGAACAATCTTTTTTAGTTTTCAATAGATTTTAGATTTTTTTTTACCAGACATTTTTTTAATTTTACGAGTTCTTTTATGGAAAAACTGGGTCAATAGGCATATGTGTTTATAATTTTGTCAAGGTTATTAACCGCTCAAGTTTAGATCGACAATGATGACATTTATTATCATTGAGGCCAACGTCATTAATTTGTCATGTAAAACTGAGTCAACGACCGCATTTATTTATTTTCTGTTCAAGGTTATTAGCCACTAAGATGAAACTTAGCAATAGGCGGATGTGTGTATAATTTTGTCAAGGTTATTAACCGCTCAAGTTTAGATCGACAATGATGACATTTGTTATCATTGAGGCCAACATCATTAATTTGTTATATAGAACTGAGTCAACTACCGTATTTATTTGTTTTTTTGTTCAAGGTCATTAACAGCTAACACGAAACTGGGTCAATAGGCAGGTCTGCTTATATTTTTTTTTAAGCTTATTAACCGCTCAGATGAATTTAGATCGACAATGATGAGATTTGTTATCATTCGGGCCAACGTCATTAATTTGTCATATAGAATTGAGTCAATAACCGCATTTATTTGTATTTTGTTCAAAGTCATTAACCGCTAAGACGAAACTGGGTTAATAGGCGGGTGTGCTTGGAATTTTCTCGAGGTTAAAGTTTAAAAGCTATTGGGAAAAAGTTGTATTTCTTGAAAATTATATTTGAACAATATTTTCTTAGTTTTCAATAGTTTTTTTTTACGAGTTCTTTTATGGAAAAACTGGGTCAAGATTATTAACCGCTTAGGAGTATCTAGATCAACGATGGGATTGGTTTTTATTTAGGCCGTCATGAATTTATCATATAGAATTGAGTGAACGACCGTATTTATTTCTTTTTTGTTCAAGGTCATTAACCGCTAAGACGAAACGAAGGCGGATTCGCTTATAATGTTGTCAAGGTTATTAACCGCATAGATAAATTTAGATCTATGCATAAATTGGTTATTATTTAGGCTAATATTAATGAATTATCTTATAGAACTGGGTCAATACTTGATAGGAGGTCATAAACCGCTTTGACGAAACTGGCTCAATAGGCGGATATAATTGCAATTTTATCGAGTTCATTAACCGCTAAGACAAAACTAGGTCAATGGTTACATTTGTATATACTGTCTTTAGATCGTTACCTACACACACGGAACTAGGTCAAGAATCGGCTTTGTTTGGATTTTGCTTGTTTACTTCAAGGTCATTTTCCTATTAAATAAATAAGGGGTCAATAGTGTTTTCATTTACATGTGAAACTGGTTTTATGGCTGGCTTGCTTATAATTCTAATATTGTCAAGATTTTAACCCGCTAACCGCTCAGAAAAAATTAGATTAACTGTCATTTTTTTCAAGGTCATTTACCACTCTCTATGGTCGAAACTTGATCATTTGTCGAATTACAAGATTAGTAGCACCTTTTCAATAAAACAAGATTAATTATTGATATTGCATATGCTCATAATAGTTGGAGCTTAAATTTTATTGAGGTACGCCCTAGAATTTAAAGTGATGTGAATTTTGATTTAATAACCTCTACGTGCTCACATGAATCTGTTCGGCTACCTTTTTAGCTAATAAGACAAATTTTTTTATCATTTAATCACAGGCTATGATGGCAGGAATCGTTTAACGGACGAAGAGGACTCAGCATGTCCGGCGCTTTTAGAACGTGAATTCCATTCCTTGCATCGAAATGTCCCAGCGTTAAGACGAGCTGGAGTTGATACAAATGCTATACGACAGGTAAGTGAAAATTCAAAATTTTCTCTTTTCTTTTTCTTTGGAAATTTTCAATAAAATATTTTTCATTAACTTAAATGGTAAAATTTCTTTCTTCATGCAAAAAAAAATTGGCTGACCGATAAAAAATAACAAAATTTCAATAATTTTTTTGTGTTTCTTTGCAAATAGCATTTTTTTCCAGACGGCGGATGGGGATGGATCGTTTGTGGTGTTGCCTTTTTGGCGCACGTTCTCACGTCCGGATTTCAGCTATCGTACGGTCTACTTCTACTCTTCGCAATGCGGCACTTGGGCCCTGAGGTCGCAACGGAGACAGGTGAGTGTATTTTTTTTTTTTTTTTCCGTTTAGATTAATGAGGTACAGGGGGAAACCTTCAAAAGGTACTCGTCTGGAAGTTATTCCTGCCAGGTGAGTTATGCGGGATTTTTACCTCGACCTGCACCTCTGATCTTGCTCCCGGAACGATGGTTCCCCGGCGGCACTCTTTGTAAATACTACTTCGCCGGGGCGTTCTTGTCTGATGCTACTGCTGCCCCGATGTTATGATGCCTCGCGGCCTATTCTTCGTACGTTGTGTGGAGATCCTTGATAATGGATTCCGCGTACTCTGCAATTCTGTTCCAAGCCGATTGGCTCTTCAGCATGCACTCCACTATATTTTCTGGACTGATGGGACGCTCCAGATTTCTCTCCAGCTCCACCCGCGTCTCCTCATAGAGGGGGCACTGGAAGAACACGTGTTCTGCGTCTTCGATCACATCGCGGCAATGATGACAGTTTGGGGAGTCAGTTTTCTTGAATCTGTGCAAGTATGCCCGAAAGCATCCATGCCCAGTCAAGAGTTGGGTGATGTAATACCCGACTTCCCCGTGCAGGCGAGTGACCCATTTGGTAACATGTGGTATCAGCCGATGAGTCCACCGACCCTTCGTCGAGTTGTCCCATCTCTCTTGCCAGAGGCGAAGGCTCTCGGGTCTCTCCTCTTCACAGAGGACCTTTCGCCGCTCTTCCTTCTTCCTACGATGTTGGCGTTCCCGCTCTCCTGCCAGAATGTCGATGGGTGGGCATGATGCCACGATGTTGACCGCATCGTGCGATACCGTTCGGTATGCTGACGCCACTCTGATCGCTGAGAGTCGCTGGACTGATGTCATTGTCTTGCGGTATGTTGTAAGCTCTAGCGACTTCGCCCACACTGGTGCTCCATATAGCAGGACGGAGGTAACCACAGTTGCCAGTAGTCGCCTTCGGATTTGCCTGGGGCCTCCAATATTGGGCATTATCCGCGAAAGTGCGCCCTGTACTGCTGATGCCTTCCTGCTGACGCTGGAGATGTGCTCCTTATAGTTGAGTCTGGCATCTAAGACCACTCCTAGGTACCGGGTGAGTGTATAAGATAAACTTCTTCTTGGGGGGGTGTCCTTATTGAAAATTGATTTCTATTCGAAGCGTTCGAAAGAGGCTCTTCCAAAAAAAAAAAACAATTTACCAACCACTATCGTTAAATAATCCCAATCCTAAATTCAGTGACCGATTGAATAACATTCTTTTTCCAATTCATATTCTTTTATAACATAGAACAAACTTTCGGTTTTAAATGAAATATCCAAAATCTATTGATTCGCATTACACAAACGGCTCTTAATTCACAATTTCCGAGTATTTTATGAGCAATTTCGCGAATATTGTGTCATTAATCGATAGAGTCTGGCCATAATCACGTTTTGGTAATTTGTACTCGAAAATTATTGGATAATAATTTTCTTACAATCACTGATGGGCATTCCGCACTCCAAAGATTCGCCTTTCTCTGTCGGAAACGATACTCAAGAACAACATCAAAGGCAGTGGGGATATCATCACCCCATCCAAATTCAGCTCTTTTTTCTGTTCAAACCCGACATTCTCTATTGGAATTCCTTCCTTATTTCCTTCCTTTTTGTGCAAAACATATTTCCGATTTTTTGCCTATTTTTCATCCTTTTTTCTTTAGTTTTCATTTTCCTGTTATCTGGTTTAGGGTATTTTTTTTTTGCAGTCACTTCTATTTCCGTCAACTTTGTAGATTTGTGTGTGGTTTTTTTCTCTTTTAACTTTTTTTTTTTTACTTGTTATAAGTTTTATCGAATATTTAATATTGTTAACAGGTTGGCTAGGAGCAGCAAGTTGGTCAATGTCGATGGTATCTGCCCCGATAATAATCGCATTCTGTCGACGGAAGTCTACACGTCTAACAGCCGTATTGGGAGGTTTGGTGCTTGCCCTCGGGATACTTTTCGCCTCCTTTGCGACACACTTGAACCAAGTTGCCTTCAGTTACGGTAAGTTATCAAATCCCTTATTTAAACACTCCCTAATTTAATAGCATTTACGAAAGGCATTTTTTTCATATTCATCAATTCGAACTAATCAGAAATTTTTTGCATTTTCGTTGGCTAGACTTTATTTGCTTTGAAGTTTTCGTCGACTTTCTGGGAAGATTGGTTTTTCTGAGATTTTAATTTCAAACTTTAGAAAAAATTATTGTATTTAAAAAAAAAATAAAGCGCTTCCTAATCTATCCACCATAAGAATGATCGTTTACGTAGTGCATATTTTGTGAAGATATTGTACAGTTTGATAGGCAAAGGCAAGGAGCTGACGAAGTTTTCCTCAACGGAATTATCAAATAAAAACGCATTCTACGAATATATAAAAAGCATGAAAAACTTTGCTTTATTTCATAAAGTCAAAGATCTAAAAAAATTGAAAGGTCATCGGAGCGAGGGAAAAAGTTGTTAAGAGCTTTTCTAAATGCAAATTCTCATAAACAAAAAATTCAAAGAATATGAAAAAATTCGAATTTTTTTTTTTTAGTTTTACTTCTTTTGAAAATATTTTTTTAAAGAATTTTTATATATTTTTAATAGTCATATTTTATAGAATATTTATTTTTGCTTCAAAAATTTTGTATGCTTCCGGTTGATTTACGGAGTACAAAAGAGAAGAGATGTAAATAGTTAAGGTTCTCAAACTTAATTAACTTTACAGTATTTTCTTGTATTCCATGAATAAATTAGAAAAGTAGAGCTTGAGTGTGAGTAAAGGTCTTTTTCGGATAATTGCTCTTGAATAGGTTTATTGGATTTAGGAGTTTTTATGTGTTTCTAATTGGAAATATTTTAATAAATTGTTGATAAAACACTTTCTAAAATAAATCTGAGAAAACGTAAAAAATATTCGCTTTCACTTCAAAATAAAACCGAAAAATGGAATATAATTTTTCGCTAAACTTTTTACTAAAATTTTTTCAACTGAACATTGTACCGTAAATTTTTACCGAGAAATTTTACCGTAAATTGTTATCGGAAATTTTTACCATACATTTTTACCGAAAATTTTTTTCGAAAATTTTCACTGAACATTTTTACCGTAAATTTTTACCATAAATTTGGATCGCAAAATTTTACCGTTAATTTCACCTAAAATTTTTATCGTAAATTTTCGCCATAAATTTTTAACGTAAATTTTTACCGTAAATTTTCACCTTAAATTTTCACCGTTAATTTTTACCATAAATTTTTATCGTAAATTTTCGCCGTAAATTTTTACCGTGAATTTTTACAGTAAAATTTTACCGAGAAATTTTACCGTAAATTGTTATCGGAAATTTTTACCGAACATTTTTTCCGAAAATTCTCACTGAACATTTTTACCTCAAATTTTGATCGTAAACTTTCGCCGTAAATTTTTACCGTGAATTTTTACCGTACACTTGTACCTAAAATTTTAACTGTACATTTTTAACGATAATTTTTACCGATAGTTTTTATAGACAATTTTTAACCGACAATTTTTACTGAAATTTTTAAACTAAATATTTTTTTGGTACAAATTTTAGCGAAAATTTTTATCAAAAATATTGACTGCAAATTTTGACCGTACAATTTTATCTAAAATTTTAACCGATAATTTTGACTAAAAATGTTTACCGAAAATTTTTGCCGCTAATTTTTCCTAAAAACTCTTGACCGAAAATTTTCACCGCAAATTTTTACTGTAAAATATTATCGAGAATTTTGACCAATAATTTTGACTAACAATTTTCACCGACAGTTTTTAAGGACAATTTTTGACCAACAATTATTACCGAAAATTTATATCAACAATTTTTACCAATGATTTTTACTGATAATTTTACCGTAAATTTTTACCGACAATTTTTACCGATAATTTTCACTGATATTTTTACCGTAAATTTTAACCGAACATTTTTACCGAAAATTTAACGAAATTTTTGCCTACAATTTTCAACAACAAATTTTACCGACTGTTTTCAACGACGATTTTTATCGACAATTTCTGAACAACAATTTTTACCGACAATTTTTACCAACATTTTTACCGATAAATTTCACCGAAATTTTTGCCAACAATTTTCAACAACAATTTTTACCGACAATTTTTGCGACGATTTTTAACCGCCATTTTTACCAACAATTTTTATCGAAAATTTTTATCAAAAATATTGACTGAAAATTTTGACCATAAAATTTTATCTAAAATCTTGACAGATAATTTTTACCGATAAATTTCGCGACTATTTTTACAGCCATTTTTACCGATAATTTTTGACTAACAATTTTTACCAAAAATATTGACTAAAAATTTTGACCGTAAAATTTTATCGAGAATTTTTACCGAACGTTTTTACTAAAAACTTTTAACCAAAAATTTTACTCTCAAATTTGTACCGTAAATTTTTACCAACAATTTTCACAGACAGTTTTTACGGACAATTTTTGACAAACAATTTTTACCGAAAATAATGACTAAAAATTTTGTCCGTAAAATTTTATCGAGAATTTTTACCACACGCTTTTACTAAAAACTTTTTAGTCAATATTTTCGGTATTGACTTAGTAAAAACGTTTGGTAAAATTTTTATCGTAATTTTTTACCGACAATTTTCACTTACAGTTTTTACGGACAATTTTTGACCACCAATTTTTACCGAAAATTTTTATCGAAAATTTTTACCGAAAATTTTTATTAAAAACTTTCTACCAAAAATTTTAATCGTAAATTTTTACCTTCAATACTGGCGATTTTTACTTAAATTTTTTACTGACAATTTTTACCCCCCGTTTTCACCGACAATTTTAAACAAAAAGTTTTACCGAAAATTTTTTTAACAAATATATTTACTGCCTCATTTTTGTAAAAATTATATTTCTAAAAAAAAATGAGTACATTTTTCTGTAGAAAAAAAAACAAACTTCCAACAATATTCTCCTAAACAATAAATTATGTTTGAAATTTTTACCTTTTACATAAAGTTCGAAAAACTTTTAACTCGTGATATGAAAAAAATAATATTAAAACCTTAACTAAATAACACTGCTCTGTAGAATATGAATTCGCAAAAAAAATTTAAGGAGAACAAAAAAATTTAATAGGCCCCAAGTTATTATTTACAATAGGTTAGATTTTGACAAAGCATCATTTTTCACACATCCGGTGTAAACGACTTCAAAGGAAAATTGCTTAAGCTAAAATGTCTTCGAGCAAAAATTTGCCTTTTGATTTTTATTTCTATGGCATTTAAAATAGTACAAAGACTTTTTAATACGTCAGATTTATGTTGTGATATATTATTTTGTTGGCACTAAAAGTTACGTATTGTATGTAAAAAAGTATGCTAACTTGAAAAAGTGTCTTTAAAAAATTATTGTTTAAACAAACAAATTTACGATATGGATATTCCTATAAATTAAATATTTTACATAATTTTATATAACAATAAAAGATAATCGACATTTGAATATTTAATGCATATTAATCAGCTCGTAAATGGACTTTTGGGGAGGGAAATGCGGAGGAAAAATTAACCCAAAGTCAAGAGTAATCAAGATAATAATAGTAAAAAATATAAAAAATAATAACAAAATATAGACACATCAAGAAATATTGATAAAATAAAACGAAATTCATCAACGAGACAACGTTCAACGTGCACGCAATTTTCATTTGGAAACGTTCCGCACCGCTGCGTCATTATGCAAATACGAAAATTATGGCAACAACGCCTCAATTGGTGGCAATAATCCAATCTGCATGTTTAACCAGTAGTGTAGATAAAAATGGGATGCGAAATATGAAAATTTTTAGGGTCTGTTGTGGGTGTATCGTGGTTTATTTGTAATTTAAAATAAAATACGATAAAAAAATCGACTATCGATAAATTGGCCAAATAACAAAACCACAGAGTTTAATCAAGGATATTGCGAAATGTGGGTAGGTGGGAAATTTTCTTATTAATCAAACGTCAATTTCAAATAATCATAATAGAGAAATTAACAAAAGTGAAAAGGGGAGGAAAACGCGTCAATAAATGGGAAAAATTTGCCGTTTTTTTCCAATATTAAGATTAAAATTAAAAAGAATTTTTTATAAGTAGTTCATTTATACCCAGAAGTGCATACCATCGGAAATCCAAATTGAGTGAATATCGAAAATTACGAAGTTCTTTACGAATCGAAAATTACGAATCGCTTCCCTTAAAACCATTTGCAAAATAATGAGGCAATTTTGGATACAAACAGTAAATTTTAAAAACATTTCTAACAAATAAAATCTTTTTCTGTAGACCTAATTTTTACTTTACTGGCAATTTTTATGGACAAATTTTGCTGACCATTTTCACTGACAATTTTCACTCTCAATTTTCAATGATAATTTTCACTGACAATTTTCACTGCAAATTTTCACTGCTAATTTTTGCTTATAATTTTTGTTGAAAATTTTCTCTGATAATTTTCACTGACAATTTTCACTGACAATTTTTTTGATAATTTTCACTGAAAATTTATAGTGAAATTTTCACTGAAAATTTTTACTGCGAATTTTCACTGTGAATTTTCATTGTGAATTTTCACTGTGAATTTTCATTGTGAATTTTCACAAATCGTTTTCACTGCTAATTTTTGCTAATAATTTTTACTGAAAATTTTCATTGGCAATTTTCATTGACAATTTCCACTGATAATTTTCACTGAACATTTTCACTGGCAATTTTCCTGACAATTTTCACTGTGAATTTTCACTGATAATTTCCTCTGATAATTTTCGCTGACAATTTTAACAGACAATTTGCAATGGCAATTTTCATTGACAATTTGCACTGACAATTTTCACTGAAAATTTTCACTGGCAATTTTCCTGACAATTTTCACTGACAATTTTAACTGTGAATTTTCACTGTGAATTTTCACTATGAATTTTCACTGTGAATTTTCACCGGGAATTTTCATTGTGAATTTTCACTGTTAATTTTCACTGTGAATTTTCACTGTGCATTTTCATTGTGAATTTTCACTATAAATTTTTACTGACAATTTTCACTGTGAATTTTCGCTGTGAATTGTCACTGTGAATTTTCTGTGTGAATTTTTACTGTGAATTTTCACTATGAATTTCACTGTGAATTTGACTGTGAATTTTCACTGTGAATTTTCACTATGAATTTTCACTGTGAATTTTCACCGGGAATTTTCATTGTGAATTTTCACTGTGAATTTTCACTGCTAATTTTTGCTAATAATTTTGACTGAAAATTTTCACTGAAAATTTTCACTGACAATTTTCACTGCGAATTTTCACTGACAATTTTCACTGTGAATTTTCACTGTGAATTTTCACTATGCATTTTCACTGTGAATTTTCATTGTGAATTGTCACTGTGAATTTTAACCATGAATTTTCGCTTACAATTTCCACTGTGAATTTTCGCTGTGAATTTTCACTGTGAATTTTCACTGTAAATTTTTACTGTGAATTTTCACTGTGAATTTGACTGTGAATTTTATGTAAATATTTGACAAAAAAATTGTGTAAATATGCGACTATTGACAGTGAAAATTCATTCACTGTGAATTTTCAC
Organism: Atherix ibis; assembly: GCA_958298945.1. NCBI lineage: Eukaryota > Metazoa > Arthropoda > Insecta > Diptera > Athericidae > Atherix > Atherix ibis. The sequence continues at coordinate 83,107,436 of OY282609.1, forward strand.
TGTCAATAGTCGCTGACAATTTTTTATTGTATTTTTAATCAATGTTCGAGTAAATTAAAAAGTAAATATTCGACAAAAAATCACATTTTTTCTTCTAAATCAAACTATTTTGCATTACCCAATCCCTGAGTAGATCCTAATAATCTCCTGCTTTAGAGTAAATTAGAATTTCTGATTAGGTACGTTCACCTCGAATTTGAGCAATGAAAGAATCGTGAATCAAAAATCACTTTATGCATATTTGGCTTTTTTCCACTTGTTACCTTCTTCCGTTTCGGTTCGTTTTTTTTTTGCTATTTCAAATAAAGTGAACTTTATTGAATTTAAACAGATTGTAATATTGAAATTATTTACATTTATTCAAAATAGTTAGAAATATTGCAGATGGTGAAGCCGATTTAATAATAATAAAAAAAATTCTTTCCATTTGCAGGAATTGTTTTAGGTATTGGAGCGTCAATGGTACGTGAATCGTCGACGGTGATGCTGGGTCATTACTTTAAAAGGCGTCGACAGTTCGTCGAGATGATTACGATGTCAGGCGAGGGGGTTGGCATAGCTCTCTTCTCTGTCATCCTTAAGGAGGGTGTCGGGTAAGTCTCTCGAAATTTTCCATATTGCCCACATTTCCTAAAAGCTTCCTTCTATTTTTAGATGATTTTCCATTTTCGGAATGAATATTTTTTTTATTCACGCTCATGCGAATATTTGCATATTCATTCGTGCGAACTTCTTTTTTCTGTCGGGCATACTTTTTTTTTATATTTTAAGGAACTTTACCGGATGTTATGGTATGAGTTAAATGTGCATTCACAAGTCATCTGGTACTGAATATTTAAGAAAGCTTAACTTTTTTACCAGTCACTCTTCGGCTCTGCTTCTTATAAATAAGCATAAAATTTGCGTAAACTTTTAAACATTTCGAATTTTTTAGCTCTACTCTTTAAGGAGTTCATTAACATTTTTTATTCAGTAAGAAAAACTGAACAGTTTTCTTTGTTGCGTAGTAAGGACTTCTTTAAAATTTCGAATGAAATGGATTTAGATTTTTTTAAGAAAATTACCTCCAATCTAGTTAATATTTTTTTACAAATTATAATTTTCATAAAAATGACTTTAAAAATGCTATTTATTTTTGAATAATTTATTATGAAATAATTTTGAAATTTATTTAACTACCAAATGACATTGCCATAAGTTACTTTAGTGAATAAAAATTTTTTTTCTTTAAATTTTGCTAGAAATTGAGTAAAATTTTAATTATTGGTTGAGAAATTTTTACTAACAAATTTTCAATGACAATTATTTACGGAAACATTTTTAGTAACAAATTTTCACTGACAAATTTTTACAGATAAAGTTTTACGGACAAATTTTTGCAGAAAAATTTTTACTAATAAACTTTTACTGACAAATTTCTAGTAACAAATTTTTACTGACCAATCTTTACTGGCAAATTTTTGTGAGAAATTTTGACTGACAAAGTTTTACAAACAATTTTTACGGACAAATTGTCACCAATAAATTTTTATCTACAATTTTTGGCTGCCAAATTTTTATTGACATATTTTTACAGGAAATTTTTTTTATGACAAATTTTAAGTGACAAATATTTACTGAAAAATTTGTACTGACAAATTTTTACTGACAATTTTTGGCTGCCAAATTTTTACAGACAAAGTTTTGCTGACAAACTTTTATTGACAAATTTTTACTAATAAACTTTTACTGACAAATTTCAAATAAGACATTTTTACTAACAAATTTTTACAGATAATTTTTTGCTCATAAATGTTTACTGACAAATTTTTACTTACATACTTTTACTGACAAACTTTTTCTGACAAATTTCTAGTAATAAATTTTTACTAACAAATCGTTACTGACAAATTTTTAGTGAAAAATCGGTACTAACAAATTTTTGGTAAGAAATGTTTGCTCACTTAAATTTTCACTGCCAAATTCTTACAGACAAAGTTTTGCTGACAAATTATTACTGATAGATTTTTAATGACAAATTTTTACTAATACTCTTTTACTGCCAAATTTTTACTAATAAACTCTTACTGACAAATTTCAAGTATGAAATTTTTACTGACAAATTTTTACCGACAAAATTTTACTGACAAATTTCTACTGACAAATTTTTGCTGACAAATTTGTACTCAAAAATTTTTAATGACAAAGTTTTGCTGACAAACTTTTACTGATAAATTTTTAGTAAATAATTTTTACTGACAAATTTGTATTCAAAAATTTTTACTGACAAATTTTTATTGGAAAATTTTTCCCAACAAATTATTGCTGACAAATTTTAGCTGACGAATATTTACTGATGAACTTTTACTGACAAATTTTTCCTAATAAACTTTAACCGATAAATTTTTACTAATAAACTTGTAGTGTCAAATTTCTGGTAAATCGTTACTAACAAATATTTATTGAGATATGTTTACTCCCAAATATTTACTGACAAAGTGTTGCTGACGAACTTTAACTGACAAACTTTTACCAATAAATTTTAATCTTTAATTTTTGACTGACAAATTTTGAGTGAATAATTTTTACAGATAAATTTCTACTGACAAATTATTGCTAACAAAATTTACTGATAAATTTTTACTGACAAACTTCAAGTGAAAAATGTTTATAGAAAAATTTTTGATGAGAAATTTTTACTAACTAATTTTTAATAATTAATTTTTCGGCGACAAATTTATCTGACAAACTTTTAGTGACAAATTTTTACTGACAAATTTCTACTAACAAATTTTTACTGACAAACTTTTACTGACAAATCATTACTGACAAATTTTTGGTGAGAAATTTTTGCTGACTTAAATTTTCACTGCCAAATTTTTACTACCAATTTTTACTGACAAATTTTTATTGACAAATTTTTACCAATAAATTTTTATCTACAATTTTTGGCTCACAAATTTTTAATGACATCGTATTTCTACAGAAAACTTTTTTATGACAAATTTTTAATGAAAAATTTCTACTGACAAATTTGTACAGAAATTTTTTTACTGATAATGTTTGCTGACAAATTTTTACTAACAAATTTGCACTCGACAAATTTGTTTGAAAAAGTTTATGCTGACAAGTATTTTACTGACAAATTCTTACTATTTTTGTTCCCATTTCTGGTCAGCAAAAAATAATCAGAATTTTTGCTGATTGTTTTTTGCTGACTTGTTGTTATTAACAAATTTCTACTAGCCATTTTTAAATAGCAAATTTTAACATTAATTGTTTTTAAATGAAAATGTCCGAAAAATTATCAAAAAAATCATTTAAAAAATTAATTTTAGTAATTATTTCCATTGCAAGTTTCATTTATTCATTTTGTGAACTTAATTCAAGAGGAACCTCAGAAATTAATATGGCAAATTTGGTTTTATGTAAATTTCCTTTTTGCGCAAATATTGTAAAAAAAAACTTAATTAAAAATTGAAAATAACACGAAAATATTGATACAAGAATATTTCCGCAGTTAAAATTTCAAACTGTCCCCTAATATTATAAAATAGAAATTGAATAAAAAATAAAATCAAAACCAGAAATGATTATTTTCTGCATGCACTTTAATAAACTCTAAATTGATTATTTCCTCATCGCCGATATTTTCCCAACTCGCAAATTTCTGTACGTTTGAAAAGAATCTATTGAAATCGGAATTGGAGATTTCCATAGCAGATAAACACCATCGACTAACTGGGACACTTTGAAGTGATAATAGCGATGAAAAGCACACTTTTAGAACTCAATTACGAAAATGCTATTCAAACTTTTCTCCGAAATTATTCCGCCATTTTTCTGATTGGCGTTTGTGCGTGTGTTTTCCGGTGCCTTTTTATCAGTTTTCAGTGTAAAAGTTCCCTTTCCGGTATATTTAATTGAATGAATCTATTTGGAAATTTATTATACAATATCTTCTAGTGTGTATCCTTCATTTTTATAATTGAATTGAAAGAAATTCTCTGAAAATTATTATTATGATTATTAGTTTTATGATTATTATCGCCATTGTTATTACGGAATATTTTAAAGAGGAAATAATGGAATTTTATTTATATTTGCATGTACATTTATTTATTTAAATTTAAATTCATTAATTAATTAGATTTTTCTTATTTCTTTTGTCTCGTTTTCATATTCAATACGAACTGATTATGATGTTCATCATAACCTCAAATATAACGTGGTGTGGAACATAACCCCAACGTCCACACGGTGTGGAACATAATCAATCATATTTTCGGCGCTGTACTATTTGTGGATGAAAAATTAATAAAATTAAAGGAAAATGGGATGGCGTCTAGGACTTCAAGCGATTACAGGATTTGTTTCGGTTAGTTTTTTTATGGGTTTACTTTATAGGCCAGCATCGCTGTATCATCCACAACGGAGGGCGATACAACATTTGAAAAACCAAAGAAAAAAGGTACATTTTTACTGTTGATATTATTTTTTATCTAAGAATTTTTCGATTATTTTAAATAATTTTTTTTTTACAAATATGCATCAAAATTTTTTTTTACGAATTTAATTATTTTCAGTAGAAAAATTTGTGAAGATTTTTTTTTTTGCAATTAATTTTATTTCGTTTATAAAACGTTGGCAATTAATTGTAAAAAATAACAAAATTCGATGGGAAATTCTCTTATTCAAATGATGTTTTTTAATAAAGAACTTTTTGCCAACAAATTTTAGAGACAACGTTTTACTGAAAAATTGTTACTGACAAATTTTAGCTGACAAACTTTTATTCACAAAAATTTTTACTGACAAATTTTTATTGCCAAATATTTTACTGATAAATTTTTACTGATAAATTTTAAACTGACAAATTTTTATTGATAAATTTTTATTGATAAATTTTTATTGACACATTTTTATTGACAAATTTTTAGTAACAAATTTTTGCTGACAATTTTGACTGATAAATTCTTAACTGATCAATTTTTAGCTGATAAATTTTTACTGATAAATTTTTACTGACAAATTTATGCTGACAATTTTGTATCTGAAGACTTTTTACTACCAATTTTTGCTGATAAATTTTTAACTGACAAATTTTTATTGATAATTTTTATTGACACATTTTTATTGACAAATTCTTAGTAACAAATTTTTGCTGACAATTTTGACTGATAAATTTTTAACTGATAAATTTTCAACTGATCAATTTTTAGCTGATAAATTTTTATTCACAAATTCTTACTAGCAAATTTTTGCTGACAACTTTTTATTGATAAATTTTTAACTAACAGATTTTAGGTGACAAATTTATGACTGACAAATTTTTGCTGACAATTATTAATGACAAATTCTTACTGGCAAATTTTTGCTGATAAATTCTTACTGGAAAGTTTTTGCTGGTAAATTCTTACTACCAATTTTTAGCTTATAAATTTTTATTCACAAATTTTTACTGACAAATTTTTGCTAACAAATTTTTATTGGCAAATTATTGCTGACAACTTTTACTGACAATTTTTTAGCTAAAGACTTTTTACTCACAATTTTACTGATAAATTTTTAATGACAAATTTTTCTTGGCAAATTGTTAGTGACAAATGTTTATTGAGAATTTTTTATTGACAAATTTTTAGTAACAACTTTTTGCAGATAATTTTGACTGATAAATTTTTAACTGATAAATTTTTAACTGACCAATTTTTAACTGATAAATTGTTAACTTACCAATTTTTAACTGATAAATTTTTACTGATAAATTTTTAGTGACAAATTTTGAGTAACAAATTTTTGCTGATAAATTTTTAACTGATAAATTTTTAACTGACAAGTTTTTGCTGAAGATTTTGTATCTGAAGACTTTTTACTGCTAATTTTTGCTGATAAATTTTTAACTGAAATTTTTACTGATCAATTTTTACTCACACATGTTCAACTGACCTGTTTTAGGTCACAACTTAGTGGCTGACATATTTTTGCTGACAATTATTAGTGACAAATTTTTACAACTGGTAAATTTTTAACTAACTAATAAATTTTTACTGACAAATTTACATTGACAAATTTTCACTGACAAATGTTTGCTGACAATTTTTACTGACAATTATTTAAATTTTTGCTAATAAATTTTTGCTGACAAATTTTTAAAAAGAAATTTTTGTTGACAAATATTTACTAACTAATTTTAACTGACAACTTTTTACTGCCAATTCTTATTGATAACTTTTTCCAAAAATTTTTTCGTTACAAGCTTGCCTCATATTGATTTTTGGCTACTTCTTATTGACTAATTTTATTAAATAATTTTCGAATTTAAATGATTGTTAATTTTTTTTTACCCACTAGCCTTTGGAGACAATATTTTACAGGCAAGTTGCGGCTGCAAATATTAACTGGCCTTTTCTTTAAGCTGAATAAATTTTACAAACAAATTTTTACTGAAACATTTAACAGACAAATTTTGATAGGAAGAATGCTTATTGCTATAGTTGGTCAATATTTTTACTGGAAACTTTTGATAAAGTATGATTTTTAGCAAAAATAAAAGTAAACAAAACTAAAATCAACTCAATTAAACTAAAAATTGTTTAAACTTTTATTAAACTAAAATATTGTAGAAGTAAATTTTCTAATTTTTGTTCAAAAACTGAGGAAAACGGAAACAGAAATTACTGATCATTTCGATAAATAAACAGAAAAAAAAACCATTTTTTTCGACATGCACCCCCAACCGTAACAGAAATGTCCAGTTTTCTATAAAAAAAACGGACCGTTGTTCCTAGATGGGCAAGAATGACCAAAAAGTATTTACGGAAAAGTTGTGGAATTCTTCCATGTACCCGAAAGTTGACAGTCATGGTAAACAATACCAAAAATAAAGTTCAGTGAATTATAAATTTTCTAAAAGAAAAGCTGAATAAATAAATACCAAAAATAACACAGTAAAAAAAATGAAAATGTAAAAAACTGGAATGAGAATAAAAAACGGAAACACAAACTTTATAGGAAAAATGATTTAGGTGCCCTGGAATGGGATTGGAACTTTCCAGTGTTCCATTTATTTTGATTTTATTTTCATTTACGATTTTTTGTTGTTATTTTTCTTCATGGAAACTTTTAATTAGACTCAAACTTTTAAGTAAGAAAAATGAGAAAACGAGGAAAATTTTTAGTCAAACGGACGACGTTGTGAGGAATTTTTGAAAAATCGTCGAGAATTTGGAAGAAGAGGGAATAAGTGTAAATGAGGAGAAAATAATTAAAAAATGACAATTTTTGCTTGGATGACAAAAATTAAGAAATTTTGTCTTAAAATAAACAAATTTTATACCAGTTGATTATACCAATAATGCCTGGTGATAATGCCAGTCAGATTAGATGAGCATTTTCTGTTTATTTTCTGAGATTATTTTTCTGAAATGAACTTGGCTGATTATCCCATAATTTAAGCTTTTTGTTTTCTGTGTTTTCGCTTCTGGTTCTTGCTTTTTGCTTTGTGATTTTTGCTGTTTTGCTTTTCCTTTTTTTATTTTTGCTGCTGGTTTTTTTTCTTTTTTGTTTTTAGTTTTTGCTTTTTTCCTTTTTTTTGCTTTTTGCTTTGTGATTTTTGCTCTTTGCTTTTTGTTTTTTGCTTTTTGTTTTTTTTTGTTTTTTTTTGCTTTTTGCTTTTCGCTTTTTACTTTTTGCTTTTTGCTTTTTGCTTTTTGCTTTTTGCTTTTTGCTTTTTGCTTTTTGCTTTTTGCTTTTTGCTTTTTGCTTTTTGCTTTTTGCTTTTTGCTTTTTGCTTTTTGCTTTTTGCTTTTTGCTTTTTGCTTTTTGCTTTTTGCTTTTTGCTTTTTGCTTTTTGCTTTTTGCTTTTTGCTTTTTGCTTTTTGCTTTTTGCTTTTTGCTTTTTGCTTTTTGCTTTTTGCTTTTTGCTTTTTGCTTTTTGCTTTTTGCTTTTTGCTTTTTGCTTTTTGCTTTTTGCTTTTTGCTTTTTGCTTTGTGCTTTTTGCGTTGTGCTTTTTGCTCTTTGCTTTTTGTTTTTTTGCTTTTTGTTTTTTTTTTGTTTTTTGCTTTTTGCTTTTTGCTTTTTGCTTTTTGCTTTTTGCTTTTTGCTTTGTGCTTCTTGCGTTGTGCTTTTTGCTCTTTGCTTTTTGTTTTTTTGCTTTTTGTTTTTTTTTTTTGTTTTTTGCTTTTCATTTTTTCGCTTTGCATTTTGCTTTTGCTTTTTGCCTTTGTTTTTTGTTTTTTTGCTGAGAAATTTTAACTGACAAATTTTTGCTGACAAATTCTTACTAGCAAATTTTTGCTGACAATTTTTTATCGGAAGACATTTTACTGCCAATTTTTAGTTATAAATTTTTAACTGATAAATTTTAACTGATCAATTTTTAACTGACAAAATTTCCTGACTAATTTTTAACAGAAGCCTTTTTTCTGCCAATTGTTTAAATTTTTGCTGACAAATTTTTGCAGACAATTTTGAATCTGAAGGCTCTTTACCGGCAATTTTTACTGCCAATTTTTATTGAACAATTTTTCCTTTTTTAATTTTTATTTTTTGCCTTTCTTTTTTGCTATTTTCTATTTTCTATTTTCTATTTTCTATTTTCTATTTTCTATTTTCTATTTTCTATTTTCTATTTTCTATTTTCTATTTTCTATTTTCTATTTTCTATTTTCTATTTTCTATTTTCTATTTTCTATTTTCTATTTTCTATTTTCTATTTTCTATTTTCTATTTTCTATTTTCTATTTTCTATTTTCTATTTTCTATTTTCTATTTTCTATTTTCTATTTTCTATTTTCTATTTTCTATTTTCTATTTTCTATTTTCTATTTTCTATTTTCTATTTTCTATTTTCTATTTTCTATTTTCTATTTTCTATTTTCTATTTTCTATTTTCTATTTTCTATTTTCTATTTTCTATTTTCTATTTTCTATTTTCTATTTTCTATTTTCTATTTTCTATTTTCTATTTTCTATTTTCTATTTTCTATTTTCTATTTTCTATTTTCTATTTTCTATTTTCTATTTTCTATTTTCTATTTTCTATTTTCTATTTTCTATTTTCTATTTTCTATTTTCTATTTTCTATTTTCTATTTTCTATTTTCTATTTTCTATTTTCTATTTTCTATTTTCTATTTTCTATTTTCTATTTTCTATTTTCTATTTTCTATTTTCTATTTTCTATTTTCTATTTTCTATTTTCTATTTTCTATTTTCTATTTTCTATTTTCTATTTTCTATTTTCTATTTTCTATTTTCTATTTTCTATTTTCTATTTTCTATTTTCTATTTTCTATTTTCTATTTTCTATTTTCTATTTTCTATTTTCTATTTTCTATTTTCTATTTTCTATTTTCTATTTTCTATTTTCTATTTTCTATTTTCTATTTTCTATTTTCTATTTTCTATTTTCTATTTTCTATTTTCTATTTTCTATTTTCTATTTTCTATTTTCTATTTTCTATTTTCTATTTTCTATTTTCTATTTTCTATTTTCTATTTTCTATTTTCTATTTTCTATTTTCTATTTTCTATTTTCTATTTTCTATTTTCTATTTTCTATTTTCTATTTTCTATTTTCTATTTTCTATTTTCTATTTTCTATTTTCTATTTTCTATTTTCTATTTTCTATTTTCTATTTTCTATTTTCTATTTTCTATTTTCTATTTTCTATTTTCTATTTTCTATTTTCTATTTTCTATTTTCTATTTTCTATTTTCTATTTTCTATTTTCTATTTTCTATTTTCTATTTTCTATTTTCTATTTTCTATTTTCTATTTTCTATTTTCTATTTTCTATTTTCTATTTTCTATTTTCTATTTTCTATTTTCTATTTTCTATTTTCTATTTTCTATTTTCTATTTTCTATTTTCTATTTTCTATTTTCTATTTTCTATTTTCTATTTTCTATTTTCTATTTTCTATTTTCTATTTTCTATTTTCTATTTTCTATTTTCTATTTTCTATTTTCTATTTTCTATTTTCTATTTTCTATTTTCTATTTTCTATTTTCTATTTTCTATTTTCTATTTTCTATTTTCTATTTTCTATTTTCTATTTTCTATTTTCTATTTTCTATTTTCTATTTTCTATTTTCTATTTTCTATTTTCTATTTTCTATTTTCTATTTTCTATTTTCTATTTTCTATTTTCTATTTTCTATTTTCTATTTTCTATTTTCTATTTTCTATTTTCTATTTTCTATTTTCTATTTTCTATTTTCTATTTTCTATTTTCTATTTTCTATTTTCTATTTTCTATTTTCTATTTTCTATTTTCTATTTTCTATTTTCTATTTTCTATTTTCTATTTTCTATTTTCTATTTTCTATTTTCTATTTTCTATTTTCTATTTTCTATTTTCTATTTTCTATTTTCTATTTTCTATTTTCTATTTTCTATTTTCTATTTTCTATTTTCTATTTTCTATTTTCTATTTTCTATTTTCTATTTTCTATTTTCTATTTTCTATTTTCTATTTTCTATTTTCTATTTTCTATTTTCTATTTTCTATTTTCTATTTTCTATTTTCTATTTTCTATTTTCTATTTTCTATTTTCTATTTTCTATTTTCTATTTTCTATTTTCTATTTTCTATTTTCTATTTTCTATTTTCTATTTTCTATTTTCTATTTTCTATTTTCTATTTTCTATTTTCTATTTTCTATTTTCTATTTTCTATTTTCTATTTTCTATTTTCTATTTTCTATTTTCTATTTTCTATTTTCTATTTTCTATTTTCTATTTTCTATTTTCTATTTTCTATTTTCTATTTTCTATTTTCTATTTTCTATTTTCTATTTTCTATTTTCTATTTTCTATTTTCTATTTTCTATTTTCTATTTTCTATTTTCTATTTTCTATTTTCTATTTTCTATTTTCTATTTTCTATTTTCTATTTTCTATTTTCTATTTTCTATTTTCTATTTTCTATTTTCTATTTTCTATTTTCTATTTTCTATTTTCTATTTTCTATTTTCTATTTTCTATTTTCTATTTTCTATTTTCTATTTTCTATTTTCTATTTTCTATTTTCTATTTTCTATTTTCTATTTTCTTTTTTCTATTTTCTATTTTCTATTTTCTATTTTATATTATATTTTTTTTTGTTCTTGTCATTTTGTTTTGGGTTTTTTCCCATTTTTTAAATTTTATTTTGTTATTTTTTTTGGTGCCATAATTTTTCAATTTCCTCTAAATTATTGCTCACAAAAAATAGATATTTTCCTTATTTAAATCCGTCAGCTTAGAGACCATATGGTTAGTTAAGACTCTCTTCTCTCATAGCTGTATGAAAAATGCACCCGAAATTCGGAACCCATAAGAAAATCTATTAGAAAAAATCAATAAAATTACAGAAAATCAAACAAAGATTACAGAAAAAGAAACTTACTAGAAATATTAACTCAACCAATTACAAAAAAAAATTATTGTTTATAAAAATTTAACTTAATATTCAGCAATAAAAAAACCACTAAATAAAAAAAATAACCAAATTCAATTGTTCAAAAATTATGTAAAATTATGTCTTGAATAGGAAAAATTTATCATGAATTTTTCATCAACCAAAAAATAAAAATAAAAATAAAAATAAGTAAAATCGTGTCAGAAGGGAAAATATACCAGCTTCTACGGAAGAAACTTTTTTCATCAAGCCCCAAAATTTCTGGTGGAGTTCAGTTTAGAATGTTGACCACCACAGAAACGGACCAACCCTCACAGAACCTTCGGTGTATGGAGGCAAAAAAAAATCCTTTTTTTTGCTTGCTACGTTAAAAAAATATAATATAAAAAGTCCGGAATATTTTTGTGGGCTATTATAGTCGCTCTAATAAATCCTCCGACACCAGACACAACTTTGGACTGGTCGGCTGGTTATTTCTCGTAAATGTTAACATTTTTATTCAGTTCATGGTCGGTTTCTTATAACCAACTAAGGCCTTGTAATATTTGGTCATAATTTATTTCCTTTTGCATAATTTTCCATAATTTTACTGTTTATTAAAATATTCTCAAATGTGTTTGATATTGAGTTTTTCGCTCTTATTTTTATTATTATTTTTATTTATATTGACTTGATTTGAATAAATTCCTTTTTTTATATATATATAAAAAAATACCATAGAAGAACGTGAAAAAATTCCAAAATAGAAAAAAAATACAAAATGGAAATTCTTACGAAAACTATTGTACTCAGAAAGCGGATAAGCCATTCCATCTTTGAGACTTTTACCAAACGGAAGAAAGAAATTGAATAAACTTTTAACTTTTCTACATTTGTCTATAAGTAAATAAGCTCGAATGTCTAGAAGCAACAATTTGAACATATTAGCAACAAAAAAAATCAATTCTATTGAAATAGAAAACCCTTCCTGAAAAATATGCTAATACAAGTGAAGTGCTTTTATTCATTCTAGATTTTCGAAGAAGCTCATGTAATGTTGATAGTCGAACACTATCTCGTTAAGGGTCCAATCCCTAACAGAGCATGAATTTTATTAAATATACAAAAAAAAATAGTAAACATTATTGAAAAGTTTAACAAAACAATTTTTTCTCTCGTATTTATTTCCTATTTGAAAACGTACAATTAGAAATGTTTGTGTTTCCTACTCATCTGTCTAAATCTCATTTTATATTTATGAATTCATATCCGAATAGAAAAGATAAAAATAATAAGCAGCGAAATAGTTAAAATATAAATATCCCATTGAGACCTACGATTGCCATTATTCGCACACGAACTATTGCGTAAAAAATTTAATGTAAAAAATTCATAATAATTAACATTATTTAATGTGAGCATTTTGAGATAATTTTATCATCCTTGTTATAGTATTTTTAGTAAGGCAAGGACATTTCCATTTCGGTGATTTATTTTCATTGAAAAAAAAGAAGATCCAAACTTGACTGGAATTTTAAGTCAAGTACGAAAATTTAACAAAACCAAAATAAAATGAAAATTTAATAAAACCTCTTAAAAATTCAATTACAAATGTTGTACCTAAAAAAAAACTACAATAAAATTTACTGACAAAATTTTAGTAACCAATTTTTTATGACAGATCTTAAGTGATAAAGTTTTGCTGACATATTTTCGCTGACCACTTTTACGGTCAATATTTTACGACCCTTTTTTCTAATTATTTTTGAGATGCAAAATTTGAATGATAAATTTTTGCTGATTAATTCATAATGATAAATTTTTCCTGCCCACTTATTGCTGATAGATTTTTACTGACAGGTTTTTGCTGACCAATTTTTACTGACCAATTTTTACTGATCAAATTTTACTGACAAATTTTTGCATATAGATTTCTACTTGGATATTTGTGCTAAGGAATTTTTCATGACTAATTTTTACTAACAATTTTTTGCTGACAAGTTTTTCTTATCTAATTTTTACTTGCAAGTGTTTACTGGCAAAATATTTTAGTCAGAAATTTTATTGAGCAATTTTTAATGACAGAACTTAAGTGATAAAGTTTGGCTGACAAATTTTGGCTAACCACTTATACTGTCAATATTTTACTGACAATTTTTTTTAATTTATTCTGAGAAGCAAAATTTGACTGACAAATTTTCGTTGATAATGTGTACTTGGAAATTTGTTCTATGGAATTTTTCATGACTAATTTTTACTAACAATTTTTTGCTGACAAGTTTTTCTTAACTAACTTTTACTGATAAATTTGTATTGACTAGGTTTAAGTGACAAAATTTTAGCGAGAACTTTTAATAACCAATTTTTAATGACAGATCTTAAGTGATCAAGTTTTGCTGACAAATTTTCGCTGACCACTTTTATTGTCAATCTTTTACTGACCTTTCTTCTAATTCTTTTTGAGAAGCAAAATTTGACATAAATTTTTGCTGATTAATTGATAATGATAAATTTTTTCCAACCACTTATTGCTGACATATTTTTACTGACAAGTTTTTGCTGACCAATTTTTACTGACCAATTTTTACTGATCAAATTTTACTGACAAATTTTTATTGATAAATTTCTACTTTGAAATTTGTGCTATGGAATTTTTTATTACTAATTTTTACTAACAATTTTTGCTGAGAAGTTTTTCTTAACTAATTTTTACTGATCAATTTTGACTGGTAAGTTTTTAGTGACAACATTTTAATGAGAAATTTTAATGAGCAATTTTTAATGACAGATCTTAAGTGATAAAGTTTTGCTGAAAAATTTTAGCTGACCACTTTTACTGTCAATCTTTTATTGACCATTTTTTATAATTCATTTTGAGAAGCAAAATTTGACTGATAAATTTTTGCTGATTAATTTATAATGACAAAGTTTTGCTGACTACTTATTGGTGACATATTTTTACTGACAAGTTTTTGCTGACCAATTTTTACTGACCAATTTTTACTGATCAAATTTGACTGACAAATTTTCACTGATAAATTTCTACTTAGAAATTTGTGCTATGGAATTTTTCATGACTAATTTTTACTGAAAAATTTTTGCTGATAATTAACAAATTTGTTGTGAGAAATTTTTACTAATAAGTTTTTCGTAACAAAATTTTAGTGAGAAAATTAATAACCAATTTTTAATGTTATATCTTAAGTGATCAAGTTTGCTGAAAAATGTTTGCTGATAACTTTTTTTCTGATAAATTTGTTGTGAGAAATTTTTACTAAAAATTTTTGCTGACAAGTTTTTCTTAACTAATTTTTACTGAAAACTTTTTATTGACATATTTTTGCATATTAATTTTTGGTGACAAGTTTTCACTGATAAATTTTTACTGACTCGTTTTTGCTGATCAATTTTTAATGGCAGATCTTAAGTGATAAAATTTTACTGATAAATTCGTAGGAACATATTTTCACTAACAATTTTTTGCTGACAAGTTTTTGCAAAGCAAATTTTACTTATAACTGTTGCTGACAAACTTTTGCTGATAAATTTTTGCTTATCAATTTGTATTGACAAAATTTGTTTTTTTTCTGAAACATTTTTACTGACAAATTTATAGTGACTCATTTTTGCTGACTAAATTTTACTTATAAATTCGTAGGAACATATTTTTACTAAAAAAAATTTTGCTGACAAGTTTTTGCAGAGAAAATTTCAGTTATTACTGTTGCCGACCAACTTTTAACGATGTATTTTTGCTTATCAATTTGTATTGACAAATTTTCTCTGACAAATTTCTCTGATCAAATTTTGCTGGCAAAATTTTTTTATTAACATATTTTTATTGCCAAATTTTTATTGACAAATTTTTACTGACAAATTTTAAATATGAGTTTTTTACTAACAAATTTTTACTAAATAAGTTTTTACTGAAAAGTTTTCACTTATAAAGTGATATTGGAAAAGCGTTTGCTAATTATTTTATCCTTAAAATGTTTAAATTAATATTATTAACTGTAAATTTCCTATTAAAATTATATTCTAAATGCAATTCTAACTTAATCGAAGGACACTTGTTCAATAGATTGCTAGCAAAATCTTTTCACAAAACCTTTTTTTTTGGGAATTAAATATTTTCCAATAATTCTCATGTTTCTGTTTTCTCAATTTACCATTCTCCTTCATCAAAATAATCCACACTAGGTTAAAAAAAATCCTAAAAATAGGTCAGTATGTGATGTGAATTTGTTTTCGTTGCCATGTTTGTCACGTTATTGGGACGCTTGTAGAATTAAAACAAAACCCAGTCAGTCATAGTGAAAGGAGTACTTTCCAAAAATAGATTTTTATAAAATAAGAAACTTTTCGCTTCGAGTTACCCTACATTGAGGACATCAGTCATTTTCAGTTTTACACATACTTCCATCTCAATAAAAATAAGGCAAAAGGGAGAATATATAACTACCTATGTTCGTGTGTGTAAAATTTATATCGGATTTCAGAATAAGATTCGGATTGTGGCACGTACCATTGTTTCCATTGTGTATAAATTCGAATATCCACTGGCGGACAGGGTTGACTTACTGACTGACTAACTGATATTGGCAGCAGATGTGCTAATTGAAAATCGATTGTTTCTAATAAATTCAATTGGACTTGTTGTATTGATATTTCACTCTTTGCTGACAACATTCCCCGTAAGTTTCTATCGCAGCACATCCAAACCTGCTGTACATTCGTCTACTATTCTCATATTCAATAATCGAAGATGCTATTCTACAGAATCACCACCACCAGCCTTCTCAGATACGAAAATGAATTTTTTGCTGTTTTCTTGTCAGCACATAAACGATAAAAATTGCGAAAAACATGCTCAACTATTGTCAACATTCAATATGCAAAAAAATTTCACATGTTTTCGCAGCGATATTTTCACTTTGAAGATATTTGCACGTGCTCGAAATTTAGTTGATATCCTTTTGGACTCAAGAATCAGCCTGAAAAAGTGAAAATGAATTGTTTATATTTTCATTTTAAGGAGGACTAAGCATAAAAATGATCCAAATTGGGTTGACTTTTAAAATTGATTTTTACCTTAAAAAAAAAATTCCGATCCTTTTCGTCCTTTTCTCTTTTGATTGTGCATAAAATTGTAATATTTTTTCTCAATATTTTCTGTTCGTTGAAAAGTTGTTAGTAAAAAGGAAATTTTTAGTAAAAATAAAAAGTTAACATCCAAAACAGGATGTTAATAGGTTTTAACCTCACAAATATTTGCAGTGTAAGGCTTACAAATGTAAACCATTTTCTCAGATTTTCTCGTCGATTCTTGCAGACCTAAAATTTTTTAGATTACTGCTCAGAAACGCCAGTCTAAAATAGGTGGTAAATTAACGAGGATATAATTTTTATTTTATGAGAAAAAACGTAGATCTTTTTCGTCCTTTTTGCCTGTGATTCCATATAAAAGCGTAATTTTTGTTTCAATATTTTTTGTTTATTGAATAATTATTAGCAAAAAGGAAATAAAAACTAAAAACAAAAAGTTAACATCCAAAAAAAGGATATTAATAGGCTTTAACCTCATAAATGTTTGCTGTGTAAGGCTTACAAATGTAAACAATTTTCTCAGATTTTCTCGTCGATTCTTGCAGACCTAAACATTTTTAGATTACTGCTCAGAAACGCCAGTCTAAAATAGGTGGTAAATTTTCGAGAATATATTTTTTATTATATGAGAAAAAATGTAGATCCTTTTCGTCCTTTTCAGAAATGTTTACAGCGTAAGCCTTACAAATGTAAAGAATTTTCTCAGTTTTTTTTGTCGATTCTTGCAGACCTAAAAATTTAGTTATTGCTGCTTAGCAGAATAGATCCAAAATAGGTTGTACATTTTGGAGGATATAATTTTTATTATATAAGAAAAAACGTAGATCATTTTCGTCCTTTTTGCTTATCATTTCATATAAAAGCGTAATTTTGGTTTCAAAATTTTTTGTTTATTAAATAATTATTAGCAAAAAGGAAATAAAAACTAAAACCAAAAAGTTAACATCCACAAAAGGACATTAATAGGTTTTAACCTCACAAATGTTTACAGCGTAAGCCTAACAAATGTAAAGAATTTTCTCAGATTTTTTTGTCGATTCTTGCAGACCTAAAAATTTAGTTATTGCTGCTTAGCAGAATAGATCCAAAATAGGTTGTACATTTTGGAGGATATAATTTTTATTATATAAGAAAAGATCCAAAATAGGTTGTACATTTTGGAGGATATAATTTTTATTATATAAGAAAAAACGTAGATCATTTTCGTCCTTTTTCCTTATCATTGCATATAAAAGCGTAATTTTGGTTTCAAAATTTTTTGTTTATTAAATAATTATTAGCAAAAAGGAAATAAAAACTAAAACCAAAAAGTTAACATCCACAAAAGGACATTAATAGGTTTTAACCTCACAAATGTTTACAGCGTAAGCCTTACAAATGTAAAGAATTTTCTCAGATTTTTTTGTCGATTCTTGCAGACCTAAAAATTTTAGTTATTGCTGCTTAGCAGAATAGATCCAAAATAGGTTGTACATTTTGGAGGATATAATTTTTATTATATAAGAAAAAACGTAGATCATTTTCGTCCTTTTTGCTTATCATTGCATATAAAAGCGTAATTTTGGTTTCAAAATTTTTTGTTTATTAAATAATTATTAGCAAAAAGGAAATAAAAACTAAAACCAAAAAGTTAACATCCACAAAAGGACATTAATAGGTTTTAACCTCACAAATGTTTACAGCGTAAGCCTTACAACTGTAAAGAATTTTCTCAGATTTTCTCGTCGATTCTTGCATACCTAAAAATTTAGTTATTGCTGCTTAGCAGAATAGATCCAAAATAGGCTGTACATTTTGGAGGATATAATTTTTATTATATAAGAAAAAACGTAGATCATTTTCGTCCTTTTTCCTTATCATTGCATATAAAAGCGTAATTTTGGTTTCAAAATTTTTTGTTTATTGAATAATTATTAGCAAAAAGGAAATAAAAACTAAAAACAAAAAGATAACATCCAAAAAAGGATATTAATAGGCTTTAACCTCATAAATGTTTGCAGTGTAAGGCTTACAAATGTAAACAATTTTCTCTAATTTTCTCGTCGATTCTTGCAGACCTAAAAGTTAAGTTATTACTACTTAGCATAATCAACCCAAAATAGGTGATAAATTTACGGGAATGAATTTTTTGTAGATCCTTTTCGTCCTTTTCTATTGTAATAGCACATAAAGGCATAAATTTTTTTCGTTTTTTTTTTGTATATTGAATAATTATTAGCAAAAAGGAAATTAAAACTAAAAACAAAAACTTAACCTCCATAACAGGCCATTAATAGGTTTTAACCTCATAAATGTTTACAGCGTAAGCCTTAAGCGATGATTTTTGGTAGTGAAAATATACAAAAACTAGTAAAGTGCCATTAAAGAATAATAAAAAAAAAAACATTTATTTTTTCTCTTAAAAAAAAAAACTAATGACGATTAATTTTAGTATGATTCCGTTCATAAAAGAAAAGCCACAAATTGAATCACATTCGATGTTCCACCATCAATAGTGGCATGAGTGTTCGTAGCGTTTCGTAATAAAACTAAATTTTTAGCACCTTTTAGTAAGCGTTAAGAACCTCTACTATTCGAAGAAGCCCATTTCCCAATAGACCAAATAAGGATGGAGTGCAAAGTCCTTTGAAAGACATCATTTTAAGTTGTAATTTTTTATTGAATTCAATTAAGTCTGGATCGTAGATAATTTTTATCGAATACTCGTTATTTTGTTGTGTGGGTTTTTATGTTCATAATTTATGGTATTGCGGATTGTTAAAAGTATTTTCGTATTTTTTCCCTGATTCACTTTAAATTGGAAAAAGATTTCCTTGGGTTGGGATTCTTCGCAAACTATTGGAACTGGTTCATATTTAATAGATTATTTTTGATTTTCACTTGTCGAACGATAACTGAATCTGTGGTGAGTGGAAGGACGTTCGTTTTCTTGGACGGGCTAATAAATTTTTAAAGTTTGCCCACATTTCTGAAAATTAATCTATTATTAAATACAAAATTTATTCGTAATTTCGACTCAATTTCGCGCAGCGAATATCACTTAATGTTTATGGGAAATTTTAAGGTCGATTGATGTAAATAATTTCCATTGAACTTAATTGGAAATTCTTATCGTAGAAATATCGTCTTTTATTAATGTCCTTTTTGATATTGTTAATAATTTATCTTACGCGTAAATAGTTTCTTCTTTTTCTTATTTATATTTTTATGTACTTATTATTGATTTGTATTTTTTTTCTTTTTTGTAGAAAATAAAATTATTAAATTTTATGAACCATTTTTTTTATGGCAGTTTTTTTTTTTTTTTGCTGGGAATAAAAGAATAATTTTGGAAATACTTTTGGAGCTCAAAAATTAATGAAGATTAATTGATATTTTATTATTTTTTTAAGGTCATTCGAAATCGCAACGAAAGAAAATATTTTTTTATAGACTAACAAATAAGGTCTTAAGAGTTTTGATGGCAAAATCAAGTAGTTGTAATTAAGATTAGGACATAAACTATGGTTTAGAATACCCTCTTGACCGTAATGGTGCTGATCCGCGGCTTCAATTCTTGTGTAATAAGAATTTTCTTAGGATTTATATTTGAAAAACGCCTTGAAATATATAAAATTTGTGTCTTTATAAATACTTACCTGAACAATGTGTAAAAAATATAACGTTCCACAGGCCGACGAATAGCGAGCATGCAAGGCCGCTTATGATAATCATAAATTATTAAAAATGCTCGATAAGTTGCACTAAAAGTGCGATTATGTTGATAAAAAATATTAGATAATGTTGAAGCGTTGTTGAGGCGTGTATCCAACTAACATTGACAGAATACAAATGACAGGACAGAAGATTTTCATATTTAAAATATGGGCACGTGATCGAATTGAAACTTAGCCTCAGGTTGTATGATTTTTACCTAGCCTCGGCAAAAGATAGTGCTGAGGCCAAGTAATAATCATACAACCCTATTAATAAAAAGGGGAATTAATTTGGTTAAAAAAAATTAGATAATTTCCAAGCGTTTATTTCTCCATAAAAACATGGCAAACTTTACCGAGTACGACTGATATTGACCGAAAATTTTTGACATTTAAAATATGAGTAATTGAAATTGGATGATTTTCAAGCGTTGTTGAGGTATGTACCTCTAAGAAGGCTTTACACCCAAAAAAAATTACTGCAGATTTGGATAAAGTTCATGGCTCTGAATTGGAGTATTGCCCTCCTGGTAATTATCTTATGGATCACTAAAATTACTATCTAGCATCTCATTTCACTGTCAATAGGAAAAGTACCTGTAAAATTATCCAAGGACCAGAACCAATGGTATTTTGGTTCCAATTATTTTGGTTAAATTTCTCCAACCCAAAATATATCTTTTTAAAAAAATAACATTAAAAGTTATAATAAAGTTTTCTCTATGAAGATGTAAAAAATTAAAGATAAATAATTTTCGAAAATCAAAGAAAATTACACAGAAAAAATAGGTTAAGGCGAAGCCTTTGATTGTGTCTAGAACATGAGCTTCTTCTAGACAATCCAGAGAGGGATACCTCCTCTTAATCCTATTGCCTAGGATAATTTGGTATTATTTGATGATTTGCCAATAATTGAAGCTAGCAAACTTTTGACTATTTCTCTAATGACCGCTGGTGTTTCTGAAAGCCCTTTTCTCTAAGAAATATTCCAATTTGTCCTAATTCTTCTTCTTGTCTACAAATGCAGTCCTCAATCCTTTGTTTTTTGTTTACATATGCAAATGATATTGCCTTTCTTTAATCTAGCAAAAGTCGATATTTTTCATATCCAAATCTGAAATCTTCCAAAACCAAGCGGTTAATAAAGGTTAACTAATGCAAAAGTGTCCATGTAACTTTTACTCACCGCTAGAAAGCATGCCCTTCTTTATATTGTATACGAATAACAGTCATAGGTTGTTTTTAACGTGACCTAGTTATCCGGTCTACGACTATAGGAATGTAGTTACGCTCAGTCAACGCACTACCATTACTGACAGTTACAAGCTGACTCTCCACCTGCTGGTGGCGAGGACTATCTAAACCTCTACTGTCATTAGCAGTGACAGTGCCCGAGATAAATGCAAAATGCTTATTGCCAGTTACCTTCCACCATGGGGCCCCCGATTCCCGTGGTACTAATTTTTGTTTTAAGAGCACTTCGGCTTGTACTCCGCTCATTGATATGCACCTAAGTTACGCAAGTCCCAGTACAGGCCACACTCCACGGGAAGGTACTTGGCACTCTCCTCCTCCGCCCCACAAGGGCATCCAGCTTCCGCAGCCAGACCACGCCTGTACAGGAACCCATTCATGCTGCCATGCCCCGTGAGCAAATACCCAAGGTACACGCCAAATTCAAATCCATACCCAGATACAAAGCACACATCCTAAATGAACATGTGCGTCCGTCTGCCATTCATGCTCTCATCCCATCTATGTTGCCACATTTCATACATTGTGTTCAGGACCAGAACACGCCGCTGGCGCGGACCAAGATCCCGAACCTCTTCATTCGTAACCGGACGACCTTCGAGCGGGAGGCCCCGTCGCAGACGGTAGTGGATACTTCCACGCAGCACCCCCAGGTCCCATGGAATTTCTCCTATGAGAACCTGCATCGCCTCGGTTGACACGGTTCTACATATTTTCAAACAGGCGTACAGAGCCATACGCTGTGCTAAATGTATGCCCACCCTTGCATGCTGGTGGCACATAACGTCAAATACACTCTCAATACAGGACTCTCACCGCTCTGGATCGAAGTCCCCATTCCTTGCGAAACACTCGCACCAGCATTCCAACCAAACCGAAAATTCAGCGTCTCTCCAACCTTAAGTCTAAAGAACTTTACCTCTCGCGCGTATCGGACCCCGACCGCCTCCAAACGAATATTCGCCGCCCTACTGGTCGCCAAAAAGCCCCTCAACAGCATACATACAGTTTTCCTTTCGGCAACCCCAACTCCTATTCTATTACCCCAGTCTGACACCATCTGCATATAGCGGCTTCCCGCCACCTCTACTGTACAACTCCCCCCCCCCCATTAAGAACAAAAGATCGTATATGAATAACAGTGAAATATCACAAGATATGAAGTACTTCGAATTATAATTACAATAGACAGCAAAGTACTTTTATCCAATGCCGTACGTAAACCAATATGGACTTATGGACCAATATGGACAAAATTCTTTTTCTATAAATTACTTTTAAGGATTTTTGGGGAAAAGCAATTTTTTTCCTGTTACACAATGTGTGTTTTTTTTTCATTAAAAATATTTCGAAATTTTCTGTATAAAATTTTGATGACTTTTTATAAAAATCTAATATTTTCGGATAATTTTCTTTGCAAATTTTGATTAATTTTTATTTAAAAAAAATCTATTTTTCATATAAGAACACTTTACAGTTTTTAGTATTTAAGTTTTGGTTTTTTGATAAAATTGTTTTATTCTTTTTTGCTTCCAGGTTAAGGAGAAAAAAACGCACATACGAACACCAAAACCACCCTTCATAGACTTTTCACCCTTCAAATCATCAACAGTACGAATGCTCATCATAGCATCATCGGTATCGGCATTCGGAATTTATTCTCCAATATTTTTTATGGTAATTTCTTTTTTATTTTATTAAAAAAAAAACATATTTTAATGGAGTTTTGTCAGTATTATTTCGAACTTAAATCACCAACTAATTCACAATTGAATAAACGATAATATTTGAGAGAAAAAAATATTTTTCTTCTATTTTCTATTTTGGATACCAGAACTCAATTACCAAATATTCATTTTCAAATTTTATATAAAATTTGTTTAAAAAAAAGAGGAAAACACGACAAACAAACGATAATAATTACGATAGCAAATAATCATTTTCATTTATCGTTCAAAATGTGTTATCATAATTAAAATTATATTTTGTTACCCAAAATTATAATAATTTTCGAGTGTATATTGTTAGTAAATTACAAATTATTGCAGGGAATTTAATTAAATCTACAAATTGAATTATTAAAAACTTTCCATCATTTTCGAATTATGGCAAAATGTTTAATTAATAATGAGGTTGTACGAGTACGGGTTTAATGAATAAATTAATTTTTTTTTTTTTGGTTTTCTTTCCTATCAATTTTTTGTAAAAATAATTTAAATGTAAAAATTTGTGTTGAGGTTAATTAAAGTATATTTTTTTTCATCGATTTTAAAGTTATTGAAATTTTTCTGTATTAATGCAAACAATTTTTATATTTATGTTATGGAAAGAGTTTTTTTTTATATAACTTAGCAGTAGTGATATTATTACGATCCCATGTGGAGTCATGAGATAGGGTGAAATACTTTTTTGGCTTACCAATAGAGTCTCAATTAACTCTGCAATTTATTTCAATTTTTTCCTACAATTCTTCTTGTCGAAGCAGACATATTGCTTAGCTCCGAGCACTATACTTCTTTTTCGAGCACTTTATCCATTAACCTCATCCTTGCAGTTTACCAGCACACTTCCTCTGATCACTATATCCGCTCACTTTCTCCGAGCACTTTATCTGCACATGCTCCCCTTCACCGAGTACTATATCCACTCCGCTCCTCTGAGCTCTTTTTCAATATATCTCCTCTGAACACTTAATATTCTCACCTCCTCCAAGCACTTTATATGCTCACTTACACCGATCAGTTTACTAGCACACTTCCTTCTCTGAGCATTTCATCCGCTCACCTCATTTGAGCACAATTCTCACTTACCTCCTCTGAGCTCTTTGTCCGTGTATCTTTAGCGAGCACTTAATCTTCTCACTTCCTCAAAGCACTTTATCTGTCCACCTCCTCTGAGCATTTAATCTTCTTATCTCCTGCAAGCACTTTATATGCTCACTTACACTGAGTAGTTTACTAGCACACTTCCTCAGAGCTGTTTATATATTCACCTCCTTTGAGCACTTTATCCACACACTTCCTGTGAGCACTTCATCCGCTCACCTCATTTGAGCACCATTCTCGCTTACCTCCTCTGAGCTCTTTGTCCGCATATCTCCAGCGAGCACTTAATCTTCTCACTTACTCCAAGAACTTTATCTGTCCACCTTCTCCAACGGTTTATCCGCACACCTCCATGCAGTTTGTCCGTTGATCTTCTTCGAGTATTGTATGCATTAACCTCCTCCAAGCACTTTATCTGCACATCTCCCGAGAGCGGTATATCCGGACACTTTCTTCGAGCAGTTTATCCGTTGACCTCCTTCGAGTACTTTATCCGCACAGTTCCTTCAAACACTTATATCGCTCCCCTTCACCGAGTACTATATCCACTGCCCTCCTCTGAGCTCTTTATCCACACATCTCCTCCGAACACTTAAACTTGTCAAATCGTCCAAGCACTTTATCTGCTTACCTTCTCCGAGGTTTCTATCCACACACCCCCTCTGGGAAGTTTATCCGCACACCTTCTCTAAGGTCTTTATCTGCACACTTCCTCCGAGCACTTGATCCGCACACCTCCTCCGAGTAATGAATCTGCTCATCTCCTTTAAATACTATTCTCGCTCAACTCCTCTGAGCACTTAATCATTTCACCTTCTCCGAGTACTTCATCCGTTCTCCTCCTTCGAGCACTTTATCCTCTTATGTTCTCCGAGTACTTTATCCGCATACCTCCTCTAAGAAGTTTATCCGCACACCTTCTCTGAGGTCTTTATCATCACACCTCCTCCAAGCACTTAAATTACCCACCTCATCTGAGTACTTTATCTGCTCATCTCCTCCGAGCATTGTATACGGTCACCTACTAAGAGTGATATTCTTGCTCATATCCGCCTAGTTCGCACACTTCTTTCACCAGGCATTTTATTCATTCCCCTCCTCCGAAGACCCTATCCGCTCACCTCATACGAGCACTTTATCCGCGCACTTCCACCCAACACTATTCTCGCTAACAGCCGCCGAGTCTATCTTAGCAAAAATCTGTTAACCCAGTCCACCAATTCAACTGACTTCTCAGTCAGTATTATTTCTGCTCAAAACGACAGCACAATAAACACTATAATTCTGTCGTTTTGAGCAGAAATAATACAGTTCTATATAATATTCCCATAAATTATGGTCTTCCTCAAAGTAGTATCCTTACTATTTGAGGAATTCCATTACTTATCGGTACATAAATAAATTCCTGATGATACAGAAACGGGTCAAAACCCATTTTGACTTACGGAGTGCAACTATGAAATTACAAAATATAATTCTTAATGCAATTCTTTCAATACGAAATTCTTTACGTAATTATTTTATATCATTTTTTCAGGGTTACAAACTCTGATCTAAAAAGCCTTTGCGTACGTAAAATTTACGTATTTTCTGGTATAAGATTTTCACACCAGGTTTAGGCTTTCATTCGCACCTCAGCGCCATCTTCCATAAATGTACTCTTTGTTCTCGGTGCGCTATAATTGGCACCGATAAGTTCTTAGTCGTTCCGCGGCTGTTTTTTTCTTTTTTTAAAAGCCTTTTTTAAATTTTTCCCTTTTTTTATAACCAAAATTTTTTTTTAAATATTTGACTTAAAATTCACATAAGAAAAAAAAACAGCAAACTCTTTTCAATTAATTGTTAAATTAGAAAAAAATTTTAATATGTTTTTTTTTCATAAAAACCTAATTTTTTTAATATAAAAAAAAAATTCCTGTCAGATATTTTTTTTTGAAATTTCTGATAATTTTTTAAAATTTTTCTTACTATCAAAATTTTATAAAAAACTGTAATTACAATATTTTTTTAAAAAAACTTGTTTTTACGTTAATTAGAAAAGCTGGTGACAAGCTAAATGCTAAATTTCCTCATAGAAACAAAATGTCGATTTTTATTTAGTTTGAAAAAAAGTATCACAAAAATACCGGAAAAAAAATGTTCATCAAAAAAAATTTAAAAGAAAAAGAAAGCACGCAAAAAATTCGATTTTATTTTGATACTCAGTGAGTCAGTAGACTCAATTTGTCAGTAGATGGCGTTCGTATACTTAAATAACTTGCCATTATATTCCGACAACGGTTTTTGTGGGAAAATTCTTATTGTCAACAATTAAAATGCATGATTTAACTAAGTTTCGATTGAAATTTTTTAGTTTGGCCAAGGACCGAGTGATTTGGAAAAATAAAGAAGCCCACTTAAAGTTTCTACTACAAAAATAGAATGTGCGTTCTTTAGTAAAAAATTTCTATAAAAATCGCAGTAAAAATGTTCGCTAAAAATTATCGGTAAAAATTTTCCGTAAAAATTTTCTGTAAAAATTTCAGTAAAAATTTTTAGTTTAAAGTTTCGGTAAAAATTTTCCGTTAAAATATTTGGTACAAATTTCAGTAAAAATTTTCACTTAAAAGTTTCGGTAAAAATTTTCAGTAAATACTTTCAGTAAAAATTTTCAGTTTAAAGTTTCGGTAAAAATTGTTGGTACAAATTTTTATTAAAAATTCGGTAAAAATTATTGGTAAAAATTGTTCGTAAAAATTCGGTAAAAATCTTCGGTAAAACTTTCGGTAAATATTTTCGTTAAAAACGTTCGGTAAAAAGTTTTGGTAAGAATTTTCGGTAAAATATTTGATAAAAATTTTCTGTAAAAATGTTCGGTAAAAATTGTCAGTTAAAAATTTTCGGTAAAAAATGTCAGTATAAATGTTTAGTAAGAATTTTCGGTAAAAAGTTTCGGTTAAAACTTTCGATAAAGATTTTCGTACGCAATTTTCGATAAAAATTTACAGTAAAAAGTTTCGGTAAAAAATTATGGTAATATTTTTTTTTATTATGTTCGAAAAGAATTTTCTGTAAAAATATTCGGTTAAAATTTACGGTAAAATTGACAGTAAAAATTGTCGGTAATTAACGATAAATTAAATTTGATAAAAATTTTCTGTAAAAATATTGCCAATAGTTGACGTAGCAAACAGTTTTTCAATCGAACTATTAGATGGCGTTAGTATAGTTTTGATAGAATTTAATGAGATCTGCACGAGTCAGCCATTTTTTCTTCTTCAGGTATTATTAGTGCTCATGCAAATGTCTCTATTCGTCTAATGTCAGTGATGACCGATGGTGGTGTACTAATCACTAAATTCCCTTTTAATGATTTAAGTTTTCCTTTTAAAATTTTCTATTAAAAATTGCAAATTTTCGTCTAGCGAAAGAAAAATAATTTCCTCCACAAAATGGATTGTTAACTTTTAATTCTTATCAAAAAATTATTATTTAACTAAATAAATAAATGCCTAAATAAATAAATGGAACTCCATTAAAATAAATCTTATTCAATTGAGAATTTTTTTTTTGCTTTGATTTATCTTATTTTCCCTTCAAAAAAAAATTTTCTCCTGGTAATGTGGACGATGTTAAACAACAACAACAACAAACTAACTACAAATGAGAATAGTCACTGCATGGTTCCCAGGAAGGTTACGATGTACAAGATTTGGTTCTACTACAAACTTTCCTAGGACTATCGATAGCACTAGGGATCGTCTCAAGTGGATCAATAATAAATAAAACATGCCGTCTTGGTTACAAGGAAATTTGTATATCCACACAGTATGTATGTCAGGTAAGTGCAAAAGCAAAAATTTATTTATTTTTCTGTACAATTTGTGTTTTTTTTCATCTTTTTTTTGTTTGTTGGGGCAATGCTATTTATTTTCTTTTAGCTTTAATTTCAACTTTCTTGATGTACTAGCCATCAGGAATTGATAGATTTTTTCTCATATAAATTTTCTTTTTCGTATGGTATGCTTTTAAGTTTTTCTTTTTTGTCATTATTACTATAAGTATGTATGAGTTTGTGTAATGCCCCTAGGCATATTTACCATCATTTCTCCCCAAAGTGTATTCAATATAGACTTTTCCAAGTTTCGGTTCATTTACTTTAAGATGGATTCAATTTCATATCAAATACAGCCCTACCGCAAGTCATAAAATTGGTTTTATTTTCCTTTTTCTCGTATTCGATTTGTTTCCTTTTATTTGAATTTTTCCATTTTTTTTCTAGTTAGAATTATTCTAATAGATCCTTAGAAAATATCTTTAATATTAAAAATAGAACTTCTATACAAAATTATACATAGGCAAAAATTATCTAATAAATCAGTTTTTTAATGAAGCATGTTTTATACAAATCATCAGTAGAATTTGTGACTTCGAATAAGTTTGAGTACTGCTCTAATCAGTTCAGATTTAATTATGTTTAGTTTTATTTTAATGTATTATCAGCCATTTTATCAATGTTTTCATAGAGAAAGGTGGGGAATAATTTTATTCAATTTTTATCTGGTTTTCTTAAATTGTAAAAAAAAAATACATTGTTTTTATTATTAAAATAGTTTGATTATGAAAACTGCAGAGTTGATTATACTTAGAATTATTCGTCAAACCCATTTTAAATTTGACCAAAATATTAAAAAGACATTTTTTCTTAAAATTTTATGTAACTGCTAGAAAATTTATAGCTCACTTTTATTGAGCTTTTTCTAGCAGTTAAAAGTAAACATTTTATATAACGAATAATATTAGTATTTGTATTTTTCTGTAAATGTAGTAAAATTAATTATTTTTTATAGTAATTAATTTTTTACAAAAAGAAGATCTTTTTTTCTAGTAGTTTTATTTAAAGAATATTTATTTGGAAAAAAAAAAGAATTTTTGTAATGAACAATTTTAAATTTATAGGGTTTACTCGATTTTTAAGATAATGGAATGGTTTTTTATTGAGCATTTTTTTTATAGCAGTTCAACTTGGCAATTTTCTAGCACTTCAACTTGGAATTTTTTTCTAGCAGTTCAACTTGGCAATTTTCTAGCATTAGTTCTTAAATTTAACTTTCTATAACTGTCATTTTAAAGCAGTTTTATTTAGGAAATAATATAATTTTCCAAGATAAAAATAACAAAATTTTCTTCTAAAAAAATGTCGTTTTCTAGCAGTTTTGCAAAAAAATTCAAACAATAAAATTTTCATACGAATTTTATTAGAATTTTCTATGGAATATTTTTTATTGGAATATAATTTAGCATATTTTTTCTAGCAGTTCAATTTGGCAATTTTCTTGCAGTTGAACTTGTGCAATTTTATAGCATTAGTTCTCAAATTTAACTGTCTATAACTTCTCATTTTCCAGCAGTTTTATTTAGGAAATAATATGGTTTTTCAATATAAAATTACCTTAAAATTTTTTTTTTAAATAATGTAGTTTTCTAGCAGTTTTGCAAAAAAAATCCAAACAATAAAATTTTCGTACGAGTTGTTTTAGATTTTCCTATTAAATATTTTTTATTGGAATATAATTTAGCATATTTTTTCCAGCAGTTCAACTTGGCAATTTTCTAGCATTAGTTCTCAAATTTTATGTCTATAACTGTCGTTTTCGAGCAGTTTTATTTAGGAAATAATATAATTTTCCAAGATCAATTTTTATAAAATTAACTTTAAAAAAGAAAAAATTTAATTTTTCTTTTAAAATAATGTCGTTTTATAGCAGTTTTGCAAAAAAATTAAAACAATTAAATTTTCGTATGAGTTGTTTTTAGATTTCATTCGACATTTAAGACAATGGAGAATTTGACCATAAATTAAAAGCTTTTTTTTTGATGCTCTAAAATTGAGTTTTTTTTTGTAGCAGTTTCAACAAGCAATTTTTTCAACATCCAAAGATTATTTTTTTAATTTAAACATAGCGAAACTTTTTAAAGCCGTCAATAAAGCAAAAGTATTTCTTTCTGGAGATTCTCATAACCTTGGAAAATATGAAAACTCATTCTCAAATGGGGTTCAATTTTTATATCTGTCGTTTTCTAGCAGTTTTATTTTGAAGCTTACTTTTTCGAAGAAAATTTGTAAAAAAAAACAACCTACAAAATTAATTCAATTTTATTTATAAAAATTGCTAATAATTATCATAAAAAGTAATGTCTTTTTCTAGCAGTTTTCTTGCAGTTTTTTTTTAAAATGAATTTTTATAATCGACAGTTTTTAGTTTTCATATTTTATTCCATTTTTATCACAATGGTAAAATTTTACCATAAATCGAAATTTTTTTAATCATGCTCCAAAATTGAGTATTTTTCTAGCAGTTCAAATTAACAATTTTGTTAAATTTCAAAAATTAATTTTTTTTGAATTAGAAAATAGACAAAATTTTTAAGACTCAATATAAAAAAGTATTTTTTTTTTGAAACCTCGAAAATTATTACAATTTATTCTTTTACTGTCATTTTCTAACAGTTTTATTTCGGAAATTATTTTTTTTATAGAATTTACTATATTTATTATTTGTTACAAGTTTTTATGAAAAAAAAAGTTCTTTTCTAGCAGAAATAATTTTGTAAAGATGCATTTTTATAAAATTAATTCCCTCAAAAAAAATGAAACATATTTTTTAGTTAGCTTAAAATTGTTATAAAAATTAATCTATTTTTCTAACATTTTTGCAAAAAAAAATCATAATTTAAATTTTCCTAGAAGCTGTTTTGAGTTTTCATAATTCTGAAATAGTTCTGAAAATTTAACCATAAATCAATAATTTTTTTATTAATGCAAAACGAGAGTTTTTTTTTTCTAGCAGTTATACTTAATAAGTTTGGTAACCTCTGAAATTCATTTGAATCGAAATTACTAACTTACTTTTATACCTAATATCAGATTTGATAGAATTTTTCCCCAAAGAACCAAAATTAGTATTTTTCTAGAATATGTTTTGTTCTAAAACATTTTTTGTTGAAATCTTCATAAATCAGAAAATTGTACTTTAAATTATTTACAATTTTATTAATCCGGGTAGAATGAGATATATTTTCTAGCAGTTTTACATAATAAAGGCATTTAATTCCAATTTTATACATGTATAAATGCTTTCAGCATGGAAGTCTTTTTTTCCAAATATATTAAAATTTTCATAAATAGAAAAATTAATAAACAAAATCTCCAAAAAAATTTGTAGAGACCGGAATTTTTTTTCTTTTCTAGCAGTTTTAATGAAAACCACATATTTTATGGTCAAACAAAATTTATGTTGTGATAAACGTTGTGATTTTATAGCAGTTTTACCCAAACATCAATTTTTATAGCAGTTTTACCCAATCATCAATTGTTATTGCAGTTTTTTCTTAAGTAGCAGGAAAAATCATTACTTGACAATAATTTTAAAACGCCCTAAAATAGGCAAATCAAATAAAAAATTCACTAAAGGTTTTGTTTTTCTAGTAGTTTTTCTAAATTAATAATTCTTTTTTCTAGTAGATGCAATAATAATTATGAGAAATTTTCAATGGCCTTTTAAATAATTTTGTTTTTTTTTGGATTCTATAGCATTAAAAATCTAGTAAAAAAAATTATTTGAAAGGTCATTGAAGATCTTCGAAACCATTTAAAAAAAGACTAAATTTTTTATTTAAATTTTTTTCTAGCAGTCTTATGTATAGTCCTTTTTTTAATTTGGCAAAATTTTTACAGTGGAAAAGAGGAGAGGATAATCTTTTTACAGTCTTTTCTGATTTTTTAAAAATAAAAAGAACTCAATTTATTTTTCCATAAGAAAAAGTCAATCAATAAATGAGCAATCAATCTCACAATTCCATACGAATGACTTTTATGAATCGTTAAAAATTCAATCGCATCCAGATGATAGGCACAATTACTCATACCACAGTAAATATTGTAGTTCATATAGAAAATTTTATTAATTCCATATTCAAAGATGAATAATTCAGCATAATATCTGCGCAACTTATTTTATTTAATATCAAAAATTATTGATCCTTTTTATGGTCGATTTTTTCCTTTCGAATAATATTCATTTAGTATAATCAGATTGGCATATGTGAATTTTCTCTTTTTTATATCGGTAATAAAAATTTAAATTTTAAAATATTTCGTGAAAAATAATAAAGCTTCATCATTAAAATATTATAACATGTTCAGTACTTGTGCTATCCTCTCTCTCTCTCAATGTAGCCGACAAAAATATTGTAGTCAGTCAAATGGAAGATTTTTATGGTCTCTTCTGATTTAGGAGTTTTTTACAATGTTTTCTTTTTATATATATATTTTTTTTTAATGTTCAGAAGTAATAAAAATAGAGATTGTAAAATTTAAGACATTATCCTTGGGAGAGATAGAGTTGCCTGAAGAAGCGGTTATTAGCCAGAAAGTGTTGAATTGGTGGCATGCTGGTTGGCTCGGGGAGTGTTTTGGGGTGTTCTTAATTAATGTCTTCATCTTTTTCATCTTCTTTATCTTTTTTATTTTCTAACTCTTCCTTATATTCTTCATCTTCTTCATCTTCTATACCTTTTTTTATCTTCTTTATTTCTTTATCTTCTTTATATCCTCCTACTTCTCTTTTTCTTCTTTATTTTCTTCATCATCTTCGTCTTCTGCCTCCCTTTATCTTCTTCATCTTATTTATCTTCTTTACCATTTTTATCTTCTTCATCTTCTTTCGTCTTCTGCATCTTCTTCATCTTCTTTACCTTTTTTATCTTTTTCATCTTCTTTATATTTTTTATCTTCTAACTCTTTTCCATGTTCTTCATCTTCTTTCCTTTTTTTATCTTCTTTATCTTCTCCATCTTCCATACCTATTTTTATCCTCTTTATTTCTTTATCTTCTTTCTATCCTTCTACTTCTCTTCTTCTCCTTTATCTTCTTCATCATCTTCATATTCTTCCTCCCTTTATCTTCTTCATCTTCTTCGTATTCTTCCTCCCATTATCTTCATTTTCTTTATCTTCTTTATCATTTTTATCTTCTTCCTCCTCTTTAACTTCATCTTCTTTCGTCTTCTTCATCTTACTTATCTTCTTCATCATCTTCGTCTTCTATCTCCCTTTATCTTCTTCATCTTATTTATCTTCTTTACCATTTTTATCTTCTTCCTCTTCGTTAACTATATCTTCATTCGTCTTCTTTATCTTCTTCAACTTCGTCATCTTCTTCATTCTCTTCACATCCATTATGTTCTTCGCCTTCTTCATCTTCTTTATTTTCTTTACCTTTTTTATATTATTCATCTTCTTTATCTTCTTCCTCTTATTTATCTTCTTCATCTTCTTCGTCTTCCTCCTCTTCTTTATCTTCTTCATCTTCTTTACCTTTTTTATCGTCTTTAGCTTCTTCATCTTCTATATCTTTTTTCTTTTTTATCTTCTTTATTTCTTTACCTTCTTCATCTCCTTCTACTTATCTTCACTTCTTCATCTTGTTTATCTTCTTCATTATCTTCATCTTCTTCATTCTCTTTACCTCTTTTATGTTCTTCGTCTTCTCCATCTTCTTTATCTTCTTTACCTTTTTTATATTGTTCATCTTCTTTATCTTCTTCACCATTTTTACCTTTTTTTTCATCTCACTTATCTTCTTCATCTCCTTCTACTTCTGTTCATCTTCCTCGTCTTTTTTATCTTCTTAGTTTTCTTCATCTTCTTCCTCTTCTTTATCTTCTTCATCTTCTTAACCATAAATGAGGTAGGCAAACATTCAATCCTGCACCCATCAATTCCAAAGGTCTCAAGCAACAGACTGCTCCCTCATTGCGCCACGCAAATTTTGTACAACTACCTGTGCCTGCCTCCAATTACAAGTAGGTCTATTTGCTACCAGTTACAAACTAGTTACCCTAGCTATTAGTAACAAGGCCTTTTTAAACATCTACTATCATATGCAGTGGTAGGATCCTGGATCCTGTCCATGTAGTATCTTCCACAGTGTTCTGAAGAAGTATTCTCTCATGACAGTATGAAAACAGTCTTAAATATCTTAAATCGCGGAAGCTCCTTGGTGACGATCGATATATTTTCTGTGTGTAAAAATTCTATGGTTCTAGACGAAGGGAGTAACCAAATTCTGTATTTTTCTAGGTTAAGAACCTATTTTTGGAACCTACAATCCACAAATAAATGCTATTGCTCTCTCTTTTCACTGAAAGGTATTACAAGAGGTAAAGGAAACGATGTCGATGCCAAGCTCGATTATTCCTAGTCATTGCAATCAGAACCGTTGGAGGATAATAGAAGATGAGCACAGATTTAGTTATTAATTTGATGTAGTTTCGAATGGAATGTTGGATTGCTTTGGAAGTTGAAGCGAGTCCTACCCTCTGGTTATTTCCACATCCCAAAACCCTATTTCTAAGACTGATATTTTCAGGTAAATACAAATATTGAGTATTGTGATATTTATCCTATGCTGCCGGTGTCCCTCAGGGAAGTATCCTAGACCCTATACTTTACTATATTTACACAAATGATATTCCTTGTCACAGTAATGTCCCCACATCTATTAACATTATAACACATCCACTCCTTGGAAACGTGGTTCAAAATGAGCAAAAATCTGCTCATGTTACTTTCACACTCTGACAAAACCATGCTCCTGATACAATCCTAAATGACAACTAGTGTTTTTTGTTGACTATTTCTTGAACTCATAATTGATAAAGTTCAACTCTTGGATAGGTTATTAAAAAATAAAATAAACTTTAACTATTTACCAAAAATGTTTAATATAGAAAAAATATACTTGCTGTACCCCAACTCCGACGCGAGTCCTGAGTTCTGATTCAACTAGTAACACAACCGGTTGCTCATATCGATTAGGAATTTTTACGAAAAGATAATCTTACTAAAATCTTAGCGAAAAACTATTGACCAAAATTAAAGTAATGACAATTTCGAAAGAACGAAGAGAAATTTTTATATAATTCGTAAACTTTTGCAACAGGTCTCCCTCCAGTAACGTATTGCATAGATTTTTTAGATTAAAGTTAATCTTCTTATCACCAAGGTTGACCACTTTAAATCCAGTAATAAATTTTTCGTTTATTTAGAATCATCCCCGAACGAAGCTTGATCGCATTTTTGTCACGGGTTTTTTTCATTTTGGTCTGGAACCACCCACAACACCGTGGTGAGCTCAAATCAGACACAAGTCACTGTCCTTCTGAATAAGGACTTGCTCCTGCACCAACCATTTTTAGATACATCCCCTTTTACCAAATCTGCAGATATTTTCAGTTGTTCTATTTTCCTTTTCTCCTATTTCTTTTCTACCATTTTCTTTTAATGGAACAAAAAAACTCACTATTTCCAGAAGCTGTTCCAGTGTATTAATTGCCCGAAAAGAACAACTCGGAAAATCCCATTTCCGGCATATTACAGCTGGCAGTTTGGAAGCATTCCCACATTGTCTTCTATAGTGCGTGGCAATTTCGCAGAACATAAATTTTTATTCTTGCCTTTAGCAGCCATAAGCGATGGCCTTTAAATGTTGGCGACGCCTTATAAAGCCCACAGATAATGAGCCGTGCTGGTCATTAATCATGAGAATATCTTCGGGTTTTTGCTATTTCAATGGATGTGTTTATCTCGGTACACTTCCAGGAAAATTGTTTTTGAAAACAAACTCTGGAAGGGGTAGTTCTGTTGGTGGTGATAGATCACGAACATCGAAACTGAAAATGAGAAATTCTTTTCCATTTCAGCATAAATATACTTTTTCTATATTTGTTATAATAATTCCTTTTTTGTGTCATTATATTTATGAAAATTTTAATTTAGAAATAATTACAAAAACGGCCGAAAATGATTAATTATAAATTTTGTCATACAAATAGTATTGCCACACTCACAAAAGGATATGAACACTTTTTCATTCGTTCTTCGAAAACATAAAATTAATAAAATCAAAACTGGGAATTAAAATTCTAATTCGTCCTCAACCACTTTTTAAAAATCAGAACTTTTTTATGTGCAAATACAAAACGCTCATTTTATATTCACGCAAATAGCGGTTTTATGGGACTTTCGTTCAGTTGACTATAAAATTTCCATTCGAAATAAAAAAACTGCCACTATTAGATAATATCTTGTCTGCTCGAATCCTTGAGTTATTGGTAGATATTAAGGGAGGATCAGGAAGAATGTTTAATAGAAAATTTAATGTTACCGCATAAATTGTAAATTTTTGGAGCATTTTTATCGAAAATTCTAGTGGATAGTTTAATCAAAATTCTATCCGAAATATATTATTTAAATTTTTTGATCGGTTAATTATTTCTCTAAATTGTCGGTAAAAATATTCGGTAAATATATTCGATAAAAATATTTATTAAAAATTTTGCCAGTTAATAATAGTCTGTAAAAATATTCGTTAAAAATTTTCGTTAAAAATATTCCGGAAACATTTCAGATAAAAATATTCGGTAAATGTTGTCGGTAAAATATTCGTTTAAAATTTTCGTACCTAATAATTGTCGGTAAAAATTTCCGACATAAATTTTTGATTAAAATTTTCATTAGAAATTTTCGGTTATAATTTTCTGTAAACATTTTCTGTTCAAATTGTCGGTAAAAAGTCTCTATAAAAAATATTCGTTAATAGTTGTCGGTATAAATTTTCGCCAAAAATGTTTTGTAAAAATTTTCGCCAAAATATTTTGTAAAAATCTTTGTTAATAATTGTCGGTAAAAATGTTCATAAAAATTTTCGGTAAAAATATTTTGTAAGCATTTCCGGAAAAAATTTGCGGTAAAAATTTTTAAAAAAAATGTTTGGTATCAATTTTTAATAAAAAATTTTTAGTAAAACTTTTCGGTCAAAATTTTGGTAGAAGTTTTTGTAAAAAATATTCGACAAGCACTATCGATAAAAATATTCGTTAAATATGTTCGTTAAGTTAAAAATTGTTGGTAAAAATATTCGATAAATATAGTCGGTAAATTTTGTCTTTAAAAATGTTCGTTAACAACAGTCGGTAAAAATTTTCGGTAAGCATTTTCGATAAAAATATTCGATAAATGTTGTTGATAAAAATATTCGTTAAAAATTTCCGTAATAATTGTCGTCAAAATAATTTAGCAAATGCTGTCCGTAAAAATATTCGGTAAATGTGGTCGGTTAAGTTTTTCTATCAAAATATTCGTCAACAATTGTCGGTGAAAATTTTTAATAAAAATTTTTGGTGATAATTTTTAGTAAAACTTTTCGGTAAAAATTTTCGTTCAAAATTTTGGTACAAGTTTTCGTAAAAAATATTCGACAAGCATTATCGATAAAAATATTCGTTAAATATGTTCGTCAAGAATTGCCGAACATATTTATAGACAAAATTTACCGACCACATTTATCGAATATTTTTACCAATAATTTTTTTAAGTTGACGAACGGTAAATATGTTCGTTAAGTTAAAAATAGTAGGTAAAAATATTCGATAAATATAGTCGGTAAATTTTGTCCATAAAAATTTTCGTTAACTGTCAGTAAAAATTTTCGGTAAGCATTTTCGATAAAAATATTCTGTAAATGTTGTAGATAAAAATAATCGTTAAAAATTTTCGTTAATAATTATCGATAAAAATTGTAGCCGGAAATGTTTAGTAACAATTTTCAATAATAATTTACAGTAAAAATGTTCGTTAAAATAATTTAGCAAATACTGTCTGTAAAAATATTCGGTAAATGTGGTCGGTTAAGTTTTTTCTATCAAAATATTCGTTAACAATTGTCGGTGAAAATTTTTATCAAACATTTCCAGGAAAAATTGTTTGGCAAAATTATTGATACAAATTTTCATCGAAAATGTACGGTAAAAATTTCCGTTTTAAATTTTTCGGTCAAAGTTTTCGTTAAAAATGTTCTGTCAAAATTTTCGGTAAAAACTGTCAGTAAAAAATTTGAATAGAAATTTTTAGTGTTAAATTTTGGTTAAAATTTTCGACAAAAATTCCCGGTTTTTCTCAATTATTCATTTAATGAAGACTTTCTGCTCTTCCATCGAAATCTATTCAGTTATTAAATTAATTATTCCTTCAAATAGAATAAGGACTAAAACTTTAATCGAATAATGATAATAATTCGTTTATTCTAGATTTGTTGGTATTTATAACGTCATAAAAGTTGTCTTCGCGTAAGTATTTCAGATCCAATCAAGCGTTTAATTTCTATTATTTCACCCTAAACTGGAAGATTAAAGATTACCAAAATGAATACGATACTATAAACGAATTTTGATCATGAATAAATATCATAATCTGAACTTTTTCCACAAAAACGTAACGAGAACAATTGAAAGAGAATTGAATTTTGTGGCAAGTTAGGATATAAAAATAAATGAGGAAAATTTTGTTTGGGTGCAAAAAATACGGTAAAACAAAGGAAATCTTCCCAAGAAATTATTATTCTAACATTTTATTATTAATGAAACAAAAGTGAACAATGGTTAATGGGAGAGCGTAGTCGAAGGTAATTTATCGTCTTCAACACAGTTTCTAAACAGCTCCTCAGTTCGAACTTTTTGTCGGATTTTAATTATTTATCGATATTCAGGTATTTTGTGTTAATTGGTTTTTCACTTTTCGTCTCCAGTCACCTTTTATTCAACAAAACTAGGCTCTTTTGTATTCGTAAAATCAATTTTTTTCCTTGTCTAAATGATATTTGTTGATTGTGAATACCTCGGAATATATAGAAAATTATGCAATCGAAGAATTTGTTAATGGATCGTTATTTATTAAAGAGGACGAGAGAAATGTCAGCAAAATGTCCCGAAGAGAAATTATAATCAAATAATAAGTCAGATGGTTAGTAGGAGGAGAGTTTTGGCATGCAGGAATATAATCAATTTCTTTGTCTTCACAAAGGAAGCTCATGATTTCTTATTTAGTTTATTATTAAAAGTTTCAGGTCATTTCCCAGCAAACGTTAATAGAAAGTCTTTGATATGAATGGATGTAATTTTCTGTTTATTTTTAAATTAATAACTTTTATACTCAAGAAATACTCAAGCTCTTACAAAAATTATTTGTTCGAATATGTTTTAAAAAAGTTTTATCGAAACAAATTTTTTATAATAATTTTTATTGAAAGGTTGTTCCGAAAATATTAAACTGAAAATTGTTAGCCGAAATTTTAACCGAAAATTTTTGTCGACTTTTTTTCGAAAATTTTTTAACGAAAATTGTTGACCACAATTTTTACCGACAATTTCTTACCGGTAATTTTTACCGACATTTTTAGCAAAAATTCTAACTGCAATTTTGACAAAATTATTAACAGAAATTTTTAACTGAAATTTTTGTCGAAAATTTTTAACGAACATTTTCGACGACAATTTTAACCGAAAATTTTTACGGACCACATTTACCGAATATTTTTACCCAAAATGCTTACCGAAAATTTTTGCCGGCAATTTCTTATCGACAATTTTGACTGCAATTTTTGCTGACATTTTTTGCCGAAAAATTTTTACCGACAATATTTAATAGAATTCTTACTGGCATTTTTTACTGAAAATTTTTACCGATAATTTTTACCGGCAATTTCTTATCGACAATTTTTACCGACAATTTTTGCTGACTTTTTGGCGAAATATTTTTAGCAAAAAAATTTACCGAAAAATTTTTACCGAAAAATTTTTACCGAAAATTTTTACCAAAAAATTTTTGCCGAAAAATTTTTACCGAAAAATTTTTACCGAAAAATGTTTACCGAAAATTTTTTACCGAAAATTTTTTACCGAAAAATTTTTACCGAAAAATTTTTACCGAAAAATTTTTACCGAAAAATTTTTACCAAAAAATTTTTACCGATTATTTTTACCGATAATTTTTACTGAAAATATTTAATAAAATTCTTACCGGCATTTTTTACCGATAATTTTTACCGGCAATTTCTTATCGACAATTTTTACCGGCAATTTTTGCTGAAACTTTTTGCCGAAAAATTTTTACCAAAAAATATTTACCGAAAAATGTTTACCGAAAAATTTTTACCGAAAATTTTTACCAAAAAATTTTTGCCGAAAAATTTTTACCGAAAAATTTTTACCGAAAAATTTTTACCAACAAATTTTTACCGAATATTTTTACCGATAATTTTTACCGATAATTTTTACTGACAATATTTAATAAAATTCTTACCGGCATTTTTTACTGAAAATTTTTACCGATAATTTTTCCCGGCAATTTCTTATCGACAATTTTTACCGGCAATTTTTGCTGAAACTTTTTGCCGAAAAATTTTTACCAAAAAATATTTACCGAAAAATTTTTACCGAAAAATTTTTACCGAAAAATTTTTACCGAAAAATTGTTACCAAAAAATTTTTACTGATAATTTTTACTGACAATATTTAATAAAATTCTTACCGACATTTTTTACTGAAAATTTTTGCCATTAATTTTTACCGACAATTTTTAATAAAAATTTTTACCCAAAATTTTTTACCAACAAAATTAAGCTGAACATGTTGACGAAAATTATTAACAGAAATTTTTAACAAATATTTTTACCGAATATTTTTAACAGATTATGTTTGATGGCAATTTTACCAAAAATGTTTTCTAAAAAAATTTGTTATAAATATTTTGATTAAATTTTTTATAGAAATTTCTTTGTTAAGTAAGAATCCTTAATGTTCGTTAAATTTTTGTGACAACAGTTTTTTGAAAAATGTTTTTTTTTTTGTTTTTTGTTTACGGAAAAATTCACATAAAATGTAAAATTGATAAAAACTTATTCATTTTCTTTGCTCAAACTTTCTTGAATGTTCCAAGAAGTTGATGAAAATCTCCTTTCATTTTATGAAAGCCTTCGAACAACTAATAGAAGCAAATTGAAATTTAAGATATCGATGCAAATTCAGGTGTACTCAAAATCGCAGTAAGTCCTTTTGAAATTATCTCGTGTTACTTCCTAAGCAAATTCGAACTAATCAACCCAATCTAATAAGTTAAACTCTGCATTAAAATCGATTTTCCTAGCCTTTTCACAACGGAAATAATTGTTTTAATCCACACAGATTGTTGGAGGTGGATTTGATTTCATTTAATTGATGGAAAATAATGAAAGCGTACCCATTTAATTAAAAATAATATGCAAGAAAATTGTCTAAAATTAAGTGGTGCACAAAAATTACTAGTACTTGAAAGCGTTTCTTTTACTCGAAATTAGAAAGTCATGCGGAAATTGTGTTAGGAAAGATGAGGAATTGAGTGCTGAAGTGAAAGGGGTTGTTTGAGGAAGTTTAGTAGAAGATTTAGTATCGTACAAAGATAACTGTAGATACTCTGCCACTTGTGAGGATATAAGAGTGTCGCTTGTGTACACTTTTCATAGGCTTAAACGCCTTTAATTTGAGCGTTTCGACACGAACAGAAAAACGTAACAACTTGTAATTAACAGCTTTGTGCAAATTGCTTTCAAAAATTTCTCCAAGGACCATTTTTCATTAATTTACTTGTGAAATTTTCATTTAATTCCGGTGTCGACACTGATAGCGGTAGGGGGAAATGAATATTTTGAATAATTTGTTTGTTGGCATAAGTGCGAATAGCAAGAATAGCATCGGAACATTTTTATGGACTACAAGGACAAAAGTGTATATTCCGTCTTGACTGTAGGTTTTCTCTTCTAAATAAGCGTACGAATATTATTCTTGTGTACGAGTTTATTTGCTGACATATAATATCTTGTTTATTTCAGATAATGCTTAATTTCTGACACACTTCGTCCTTTCGCTTATTTGGCATCTTCCATTTGGCCTCCTTCAACCGATTTGCATGTTGTTTCTTACAAGTTATTACGTTTCTCTTTGCGAACCTATTTAACATAATCACTTGTATGCGATTTTTCTTAATTAATTTTTAATTTTATTTTAAGTTAATTATCATGTTAATAGTAGTTAGAAATTTGCAACAATTTATAAA
The DNA here is from genome assembly GCA_958298945.1 of Atherix ibis. Classification (NCBI taxonomy): domain Eukaryota; kingdom Metazoa; phylum Arthropoda; class Insecta; order Diptera; family Athericidae; genus Atherix; species Atherix ibis. Next base: position 83,149,647 of record OY282609.1, read on the forward strand.
CATTTTCCGTATTTGCAAAAATTGTAAGAAAATTCTTAAGAAAGCAATTTTCTTTTAAAATGTTCCATAAAAAATTTCAGTACTAAATTTTTGCACTTATTTTTGATTAACATTTTCCGTAAGAAATTTCTAATAAATATTTTCGAAAATATTTCCAGTAAAAATTTTGGGCAAGAAAATTTGTAAAACTTTCTGAAATAAAGTTTTTCGTGAAAATTTACGGTTAAACTTTTCGGGAAAAATTTCAGGTTCACATTTTCAGTTAAAATTTTCGATAAACATGTTAGTTTAAGATTTTTTATTAAAATTATTGGTTGAAAGTTTCGTTTAAAATTTCCGTTCACAATTTCTGTTCATAATTTTCGCTTAAAATAGTTGCCGGTAAAAATATTTGCTCAAAAGTTCTATTAATAATTTTTCTGTTTAAATTTTTGGTTAAAATTTTAGCTTATAATTTTTCGTTAAAATTGCTAATTCAAAGTTTCGATCAAAATTTTCAATTAAAATTTTCATTTAAAATTTTCGTTCAAAATTTTTGTGTCAAACTTTCGTTAAAAATTTTTGTGTAAAATTTTCGTTAAAAATTTTGGTGTAAAATTTTGGTGTAAAATTTTGGTGTAAAATTTTGGTGTAAAATTTTGGTGTAAAATTTTGGTGTAAAATTTTGGTGTAAAATTTTCGTGTAAAATTTTCGGTTACAATTTTCGTGTAAAATTTTCGGTTACAATTTTCGGTTCAAATTTTCGGTTCAAATTTGCTGTAAGAATTTTGGCTAAAATTTTTGATTAAATTTTCGAGCAACATTTTTGGTTAAAATTTTTGGCTAAGATTTTTTCGTTAAAAATTTTGGATAAAATTTTAGGTTAAAATTTTCCGATAAAATATTCGGTCAAAATGTTCGGTTAAATTTTCGTTAAAAATTTTCATTTAAAATTTTCTGTAAAAATGTTCGGTTAAAATGTTCGGTTGCAATTTTCGGTTAAAATTTGCAGTACAAATATTCGTTAAAAATTTTCGGTAAGTTTGTCGATAAGAAATTGCTGGTAAAAATTTTCGGTAAATGTGATCCGTAAAAATTTTCGGTAAAAAAATTTCTGTTAATAGTTTTCGTCAAAATGTTCGGTCCAAATTTTAGGTTAAAATTGTTGGTGAAAAATTTTCGGTTAAGATTTTCGGTAAAAAATTGCAGTAAGAATTTTTGTTAAAAATGTCGGTAAAACTTACATTTAAGAAATTGTCAGTAAAAATTTCGGTAACAATTTTCAGTAAAAATTACCGTCAAAAATTTTCGTTCAAAATTTTCGAAAAAAAGTCAATAAAAATTTTCGGCTAAAATTGTTGACAAACATTTTTGGCTAAAACTTTCGGTTAAAATTTTTTTTAAAAATTTTCATTTAAAATTTTCGATTAAAATGTTCGGTTAAAATGTATGGTTGCAATTTTCGGTTAAAATTTTGCAGTAAAAATTTTCGGTAAAAATATTCGTTAAAAATTTCTGTTAATAATTTTCTTTCAAAATTTTCTGCACAAATTTTCGGTTCAAATTTTCGGTTATAATATGCGGTAAGAATGTTCGTTAAAAATATTCGTAAAATATTTCTGTTAATAATTTTCGTTGAAAATTTTCTGTACAAGTTTTCGGTTAAAATTTTTGATTAAAATTTTCGTTCAAAATTGTCGGTTAAAATTTTCCTTCAAAATTTTAAATGAAAATTAACTTCAAATTAATTTATTTTTAGTTTTCCTTCTAATTAACAAAATTTTCCTTAATTTCGATTCTCCTTTTTGTATTTTCAGATATCGATGGCAGTATCTGCAATATCAATTCTAGTCCTATCAGCAGTTTTTGGATATCGAAACCTGTGCATATTGTCATGGACATATGGTATCGGTTTAGGCGGTTTTCGTTATACTCTCAAAATGCTTGCCTTAGAAAGGATACGAACGAAATACTTTACGAAGGCGTGGGGTAAGTGTGAGTTTTTGTTTTTAATTTAATCGATCGAAAGGCTAATATAACCCTTACTCTACTGAGTGGTACGGTTCTAGGGTAATCGATTCAACTTCTAATCCTACTGAAATTTATTCAATATTCGTCGCCTCAGGAGGTGCAGGCGCCCACGATTTTGGGTGATGGTTTTTAGATTACCTAACAAGTTTGCCTCTATTTACATATTCTGGCAATAAAATTTGAACGTTCAATTTAATTAAAACCCTGCCTGACTGAGTAGTAAATCGCTCGCCAATCAGCCAAATTCTGGCTGACTGGCTATGTACTCTTTATATGAATCTCTAATAAACAAACCGATAACGATACTTTGAGTACGGTTTCTGCCAAGAGTAAATATTTGAAGCGTGTGTGTCGGAAAATATTATCCAATTTTATGTGTGAGTAAATAAACTGAGAATCTTCGGGAATATATCATTTGGAGAAATCGAGTGTGGAAAAAATAAACAGTAAAAAATCAATACCAACGAGTAAATTTCCATTCCTTCTTTTCCCGAAATACATAAAATAATAATAAAAATTTATAAATAGAAGCGAACGAGTTATCATTAACGTTGCTGTTATTTTGTGTTTTTGTGTTGGTTTCTTCCTTTTTGTTGATTGTGTGAAAAACTTTGTTGTAGGTTTTATCAAAGGTGCCGAATCGATACCGGTACTGATTGGTGTTCCTTTGACATCGTTTCTGAACGATTCATCAGCAAAATATGGACGAGCTGGATATTATGTGTGCTCAGCAGCAACAGCCATATCAGCAATTCTTATGTTTTTTATAGGCTATCCGAATGGTAGTAAACAGAATTTATCGAAATTTAGTGGTAACGGATCGATAACATCGCATTGTACGGCTGTGACTAGTGAATGTCCGGACATATTGAATCGAAGCTATTCGAATATGGGCCGTTATGCGACGCAATGGTATAACAGTCCGTATACGACCATGTCGAATGGTATTTGCGGTAGTCAACATCATCATTACCATCACCGTTTGCATCCGCACTCGTTCCAACCTCAGCACAGTGCTCAATTCCAGCAGCATCCACACCAGCATCAGCACCAGCAACAGCAGCAGCACCAACAACAACAACAGCAACAACAGCAGCAACAGCAGCAACAGCAGCAGCAGCAGCAACAGCAGCAGCAGCAGCAGCAGCAGCATCAACAACAGCAACAGCTCCTATCACAGCAACAGCATCGTTCCGGGCAGCAATCATATGCAAATCATTTCCGGCATAATATACTGAACGGAAGTGTAGGAGTTGGTATGGGACAAGGCTCACTCTACTACAACCATCCACAGTGTATGTACGCCCAGCAGACGGGACCGAATACCTCCAATTTCGGTGGTAGTACAACCGGTATCGGGTATATCGGCGGCGGAAGTGTTGGCCATAATCATGGGAGGCGATTACAGAAAAGTTTATCGTTCGCCTTTCCACCGAGAGAAACTTACATCGATGACTGTCTGCACAACAACTGCCCAATATCGAATCGATGCTATTCTAGGTAAGAACACCATTTTTATTATACACCCTTTACACTCTACGATTCGTTAAAATAAAAGAAAAAATTCCCCCACTTCGATTAGAATTTGAAACTTTATTAAAAATTGGTAAAATTTTCATATCAGTTTAGGTCAACTTTTCTATTTAATCATTCGTCAATTATTTTTTTGTTTGTATCTATTCGGGATTAGGAGTAATTTTGAAAAAGTTCCTTTTTTTTAAATGCTTTTTTTGTGATTTTATCAAAACGAAAAAATAACAAAAAAATATACAAAAAATTTACAAAACAAAATAACAAAAACTTCATCGAAAAATAAAGGTGCGAAACACCTACGCAACCGGCACCCTATACCACCGTTTACCATTCCACATTGCAACCCTCACGAAGCCGCAGTGTCCCTGAAGGTCTGGCCTATACATCGCAGTTCTGCACCTGCCCATGGAATCAGCCCAACAGTATGGTAAGCGGCGGCGCAGCAGGAATCAGCGGTAGTACAGCGGGTAGTACGTTAGGTTTTGATACTGGAGGTGGCGGTACTGGCCCAGGACCAGGTGGAGCTTACGGCTTTGGCGGACGCGGTATGGGATACCATAGCCTCCGTTATAATCGCCAAAGGTCATCATCAATAACACGACCAATTCAGGTAGTCGAACAAATGACCACCTCCGTTTGACTAATACTACTCAAAGTGGTACTCAATTTAGCTATATTCACAATAGTTATTATAATAAAATGTTTTTAAATCAATTTTTAGTCAAAGAGAAAATTAATTAAATCAACAACAAAAAAATCAAAAAATTACCCAACAAAAAAAATTGAAAAATTTCAGAAAAAAATTTCAAAAAAAAAAAATTAATTCATAAAAAAAAGTTTTTAACGAGTTCAAAATTAAACGAAAAGTTAAAAAAGGTGTAATTAAAAAAAAGATTTGTGAAAAATAAAAACTAAAAAATCTATAAGAAAAATTCGATTAGAAAACTTTTTTTTCGAAATAATGGAAATTTTTAATTAATTGAAGAAAAAAAAACAATTAATAAATTTATAAAAAAAAAAAATAAAAAAATTCCAAACAAGTTATTAATTATTAAAAAGAATGTTTTTTTTTCTTTCATAAAAACCAAAAATAAAAATCATTAAAAAAAAATTAGTAACTTTTTTCCAAAAAAAATTAATACTCAAAAAAAAAAAAATGGGGAAAAACCAAAAACGTTTTTAAATTAAAATAAAAAAATAAATATTTACTAATTAAATATTTATATAATAAGTAAAGAAAAGAATTAAACAAAATTAATCTTTTCCAAAAAAAAAAAAAAATTATAAAAGACCGACACTAAAATTTGGACGAAAATTAACTTGAATCAAAATAAATCGAAAGGAAAATTCAAAAAGGAAAAATTTCAAACAAAACTAAAACGAACATTAAAAAAAGGATTAAATATAAATTTAAAAAAAAATATGAGTAATACTAAGTAATATAATAATTATAATTAAAATAAAATAAATTTAAGACTATCAAATTAAAATAGGTAAGTAAGTAAATTCTCGTTAATAGTAAAAATGTGTTCAAAGAATTATTATTTAAATTTAAACAAGAATAAATTCAAAATGTTATATAAAAACTATTTAATAATAATTAAAAAAAAGAAAGAGTCGGATTTGAGGAAAAATTTGACCTAAATAAAGGAAAAAAAAAAACAAAAATTTAAAAACTCAAAAATTTTAAAACTCAAAAATTTTAAAATTTTAAAACTCAAAAATGCAAATTTGCAACGATTTAAAATTTGAAAAATTTTAAAATCAAAAATTAAAAAAGTCAAAAATTGAAAAAATTAAGAAGTCCAAAATTAAAAATTTTAACAGTTTAAAAAAAGAGTCAAATAAGTATAAAAATTTACATAAAGGGCAAAATTTAAAATATTAAAAATTTCAAATTCAAAAATTTCAAAGTTCAAAAATTCAACAATTTCAAATTCAAAAATTTTAAAATTCCGAAATTTTAAAATTCAGAAATTCAACAAATTCTAAAATTATTTAAAATTTCAAAATTCCTAGTATTCATAACGCAAAAATTTCAAAATTCAATAACTTAGAAATTCAAAAAATCCAAAAATTCGAAAAGTTAAAAATTCAAAACTTTGAATTTGGTGCAAAAATTCAAAAATAAAAAATCTAAAAAACTCAAAAATTCGAAAATTTAAAATTCAAAAACTTAAAATAACAAAAAGTCCAAAATTTGAAGTCAAAAATTTAAAAATTTGAATTTAGTAAATAATTTGCCAAAAAATATGCAAAAATTCAAAAATCCAAAAAAACTCAAAATTTAGAAACTCAAAAACTCAAAAACCTCAAAATTCAAAAAATCAAAAAAAAAAAGTTCAATAATTCCAGAATTTAAAAATTTAAATTTAGTGCAAAAATTCAAAAATCGAAAATTTAATAAAAAACCAAAATTCAGAAATTCAAAAACTCAAAAATGCAAAAAATTAAAATTTCAAAAATTCCAAAACTCAAAAATTCAAAATTGCAAAAATTCAAAAATCGAAAACTTCAAAATTCAAAAATTCAAAAATTTGAAATTTCCAAATTTTAAAAGTTTAAAAATCAAAAACAAAATATCAAAAAATTAAAAATTAAAAAATGCAAAAATTCAAAAATTTAATAATGCAAAAAATAAAAAATTCCAAAATTTAAAATTTTAAAATGAAAAATTTTAAAAAATTCTAAAAAATTTAAAAATTTAAAAAATTAAAAATTTTAAAGTTTAAATATTTTGACTGACAAAAAATTAATTTCATAAAACCGATTTTCTAAGACCTTATTCAGAATTGGCTGTACAAAAACTATTGCCTAAAACTCGATTCAGTAAAAATAGATTGTATGAAAATTTCAAAAACTATCAAAAAAAAATCAATTCCATTAAAACCGATTAAATAACAATCGATCTTAAATAACAACCGATTCCCTTTAAATGGATTCATTGATTGTGATTTGTAAAGATTGGAACTTTAACAAAATACTATCAAAGTTTATTGAAAGAAATCGATTTTTTTTACTATTGATTCTGCAAAAATCGATTTAAAAACAAAATACATAACAAAACAAAAAAAAACAATTTTTATAAGAATCGATTTTCTTAAAAAAATTTTCCAAAAATTCGATTTATTTATAAAAATCGATCCTAATAATCAATTCAATTTAATTCGATTTAATTAAAATCGACTTTATCAAAAATGCATTCAATAAAAGTCGATTTTCATCAAAATTTATTTAAAAAATGTCAACGAAAAATCACTAAAAATTTTATTTGATAAATATTTGATTTAATAAAAATCAAAAATGATAAAAATCGATTCTATAAAAAAATCCACTTGATAAAAATTCATTCAATGAATATCGATTTGATAAAAACTTATTTAAAGAAGATAAAAACTAACAAATCGATTTCGCAAAAAATCAATTTATAAAAATCGATTCTTTTAATATCGGTTCATAAAAATCGATTTTTAAAGAAACGATTTTCAATAGAAACTAACTTTATTAAAATATTTTTAATTAAACAGATTTGACTAAAACAAAATCGGATAATTCGAAATCGATTCATTACCAAACATCGAATCTCACAAAATCGATTTGATAAAAATCCAAAAATTTTCATTTTAATAAAAATCGTGCCAAATAACATTGACTTTATGAAAATCGGTTTATATTCGAATAAAACTATTCTTTAAAAATCGGTTCTCCACAACAACAAAAATCGATTCTATAAAAAATCGAATTCAATTTAATGAAAATTTTTAAAAAATTATTTAGAAAAGAAAAACTGAAATACTATAAAAAAATTAAGCCTGATTGTTTATAGATTTTTTTCTTTGTATAAAAATCCTTAAAAAAAAACTTTTTTTAAAAAAATATAATTAAATTGGAACAAAAAGAAAGACGTTAGAAATTTTGGAATTAAAAAATTTAAAAAAAACGACACAAATACGATAAAAGTGGTTTTAAAATAATCAAATTCAAATAATAGCAAAAATTTCACACAAAAAAAAAACTAAAACAAAAAAGGTGAAGTTTAATAATTAATAATTAAAAAATGCTCAATTAATTTTTAATAATTTCAATTAATTTACTTTAAGTTCCCATAAACGATATTCCGAGCAATAAAAAGAGACTGAAAATAGTTTCCGCACAAATAACACAGATGTCGTTAGTATACGACAAAAAAAATATCGTTCACTTTTCAAAAATTAAAAACTTATTCTTCGTTAAGTTATTCACCAACAAATACGATACAATTCAGAGAGAAAAAAAAATTCAATCACTGCCATCTATACGTACACGAACTACAATAATTAAATTTTAAAACCACAATTCGTATTCAATACATATTTATTCATGTTAATTGTTAATTATTAATTAATTCGATAAAAAATTATAAAATATTTGTTATTTAATGTGTACGAGCAATTATTATTATTAAATTTAAACAGAATTAATTTAATTGTACGATTATGAGTAAAAGTTTATCCAATAGGAATGGTAAATGTTCTGATGACAAAATTACTGCCATCTATGTTATTTGCTTGGTAGATGCTGCTTTTGAAATTTTTTAAATGCAATATTTTAAGAATATTTTTTTTTTGGCAAATTTAAATTGTTTTTTTTTTATTTAACGAAATAGTTCAACGAAAACTTAATAACTTTTTTTTAAATTATATAAATTCCAGATTGGATAAAATTGATTTTTGAGCATATCTTAAAAAAAGTAGAATTAATTAAATATGTTACAGTGAGTAAAGTCACATGTTCTTGGAGGTAGGAAAATAAAAACTATTTTTAAAAAAATGCCCACCCTTAGTTGAATGCCCACGAATTTTATTCATTTTTTAATAGATTAAAAGGCAAATTTAGTAACAAATACTACTATTAGTATAATAAAAATTAACTCATTTCTGCATAAATAATACAGAACCGCTAAGCGGCACATATAAAAATAAATGAAACGAGAGCAATATGATAAGTCAGTGATATATCGAAGATTTGTAGCTGATATTAGCATCAACAATATTTTCTTTTAATTATCTGGCATTTTTAATAAGATGCCATGGAAAATTTTATAATTATCTATAAATTAGTTGAATTTAGAAAGCCATAAGATGAGACAAGATTTGAATTTTTTATTAATATGGAAAAGAGTATTTTTTTTTTGTTGTAATGAAATAGTATTTTTTTAAGGGAAAAAAAACAATATCTGAGAATAGTGGGTACTTCAGAATACACCATCGTATGGAATAATTCAGAAGTGGATTACTGAATTCAGATTACCCACGAAATAAATAATCAATAAAATCCATGTTATTATTTTTAAAAGGCCATCAAATTAATGTGTATGAGATAGTTGATTGGGAAATTTTATTTGTACGAAACATTTTATTTGAAATTTTTTGGTGTGGTAAATACTGTTTTTTAAGACTTGACTAAAAACGTGTTCGCACGCTTACAAATGACCAAATACTCCAAAAGTTGGTCATTTTTAAACATAATCTATCTATGGTTTTTGGCCAGATTTAGCCTCGTGCGAGTTTTACCTGTTTCCAACCATAAGGAAATGCCTTGATAGAATGAAATTTGCATCCAATTCTAACGTTATAGCCGAAACTGAAGCCAATTTTTTCCAAAGCTTGACAAATCATTCTACTCGAATGATATAAAATAGTTGGAATTTTTTTCAATGCATTGTATCAGTCTAAAAAGAGTCTACAATAATAAAATAAATTATTTTTTGTTAAAAAAATTAATTCCTTATTTCATATATCACTAACTTATCATACTGAACTCGTATTTTAATTTTTTATAAATTTTGAAGACTGCAAAAAATGCTATTGGCCTCTTAAGGAAATATAGAAAATTTTTATCACCGAAAATTCATCATATTAAATTATCTTTTTTTATAAGGAAAGGGGATGGTGGGGTAAAGGGGGGGTAAAACACTTACCCTATTGGATAAAGCTTTGTTAGTAAAAATTTTCAAAAATTCAAAAAACATTATTTTATTGTAGTATAATTCCACGTTTATTATGTGAATAAAATTTAATTGAAAACAAAATATTAGCAAATCTATTTTTCCTCTACGAACTATGAATAATTTTTTTATTTATTTGAAAAATTTTTTTTACAAAAAAATCGAGACGATATTAAAACTAAGAAAAATTTTTTCTTATTAATATTTTATAAATTACTGTGATTTATTTTATATTAGTCATTGCGAATGTTGCTATTATTATTAATAATTAATTTTATTAAATATTTTTATTCTAAGTATTTAATTGATAACAAATAGTATTTTATCAATAACTTTAGTCTTAAAAATAAATTTAAAGTTAAATAAATTTAGTCTTATTTTAGTTCGATTGCTTTTTTTCTAAATAGAATATCTTCAAAAATTATAAATATTAAAATTAATTGAAGAGTTGATGACAAAAAAAAAACAACAAGTAACCAAAAAAAAAAATTTGTAGATATAAAATTAACCAAAAAAAAAGAAGAAAAATTTCAACTCTTAAAATTTATCAAAATTTAAAGGAAACATTTCTAATTTCAATTGAATTGAACATTAAAAAAATATCTTAAGAAAAATTGGCGATTTAATGCGAACAAAAGAGAAATTCAAGAATTAAAATTAAATATAGCCAAACAAATACTCGTAAATTTATTCTATAATAAATATAAACTTACGACTTTGAAACGTTATTAAATAAGAATAATTATAGTTAATAAAAGAAGTTTTAGTCTTTTTAAAAAAAAAAATCCATCTAATAATAAACTGAGAATTGTATAGAAAAAAAACAACAAAAAACACATTGAAATGTATCGTAAAATCAATAATATTGAATTAAAAATGGAGAAAAAATGTAATTTAAATTGAAATAAATCTCATATTTGAACGAAAAATAAATACAAATTCTGAGCAATACTCAAAACTAACTGATACTGATTCAAAGATTTTAATTTGTTTGGCATTTTTTTTATGGTGAAAAATATTTATTAAATAGCAAATACACTCTCGATTTAAATCGAAAATCAAATTTGCACATCTACGTAGTGACAGTGTTGAGTACTTTAAAAATATGAAGAATTGCGGAAAATAACTCTATTCGGGAATGACTTGTTTAAAGATGAAAAAAATATGCAAAAAAAAATGTAATAACCTGAAAAAAAGATAAAAAAAATATCAATCAAAGAAAATCAGTAACAAATAAAATTAATAAAAAATGTTAAGTGTTATTGTTGTTGTTTGTCATCTCCATGACTCAGTGGAAAGGACTTGTACCCACGACCCCTTCGATGGTATGCAGTTCACTACGCTAATGACTAAAAAAATAACTAACAATTTATAGGCAGCAAAATTCTAGCAATAAAAACTTTATGAGCAAAAATAAGTCAGCGAAAATTGGTCAGCAAAAATTGATCAGCGAAAATTCGGCAGCAAAAGTTAATTATGAAAACTGCATAATAAAAATTCTTCAGTGAAATTTTGTCAGTGAAAAGTTGTCATTCACAAATTGGTAAATGAAATTCGACAAACGAAATTTGGTCAGCATAAATTTGTGGGCAGAAATTTGGTAGTAAAAATAAGTCAACGAAAATTGATCAGCAATAATTGGTCAGTAAAAATTTGGCAGCAAAAGTTAATAATAAAAGCTGATTAATAAAAATTCTTTAGTGAAATTTTGTCAATAAAAATTCGTCATTCACAAATTGGTCAATGAAATTGGACAAAAAAAGAAATTTGGACAGTATAAATTTGTAGAGAGAAATTTGGTAGGAAAAATAAGTCAGCGAAAATTGGTCAGCAAGAGTTGGTCAGGAAAAATTCGGCAGCAAAAGTTAATTATAAAAACTGATTAATAAAAATTATTTAGTGAAATTTTGTCAATAAAAACTCATCATTCACAAATTGGTCAATGAAATTTGACAAACGAAATTTGGTCAGCATAAATTTGTGGGGCGAAATTTATTAGCAAAAATTAGTCAGCGAAAATTCGACAACTGATTAATAAAAATTCTTCAGTGAAATTTTGTCAATAAAAATTCGTCATTCACAAATTGGTAAATGAAATTTGACAAACGAAATTTGATCAGCATAAATTTGTGGGGAGAAATTTGTTAGTAAAAATAAATCAGCGAAAATCGGTCAGCAAAAATTGATCAGCGAAAATTCGACAGCAAAAGTTAATTATGAAAACTGATTAATAAAAATTCTTCAGTGAAATTTTGTCAGTAAAAATTCGTCATTCACAAATTGGTAAATGGAATTGCACAAAAAAAGAAATTTGGTCAGCATAAATTTGTGGGGCGATATTTTTTAGTAAAAATAAGTCAGTGAAAATTGGTGAGCAATAATTGGTCAGCGTGAATTCGACAGCTAATCAATAAAAATTATTTAATATTATAAAACTTTGTAACTAAAAAAAAAAAAATTTTTTGACAAAAGCGCCCATAAAAATTTATCCTGAAACGACATTATTCCTTCGATTAAGATAGTATTGCTCGCCGAAGCTTCGTCTATCTGTACGTAATGTCACCATAAAAAGAAACTCAAAAAAAAACTATAATGTTTATAGAAATAAAATAAATTTTCAAAGTAATTTTATGAATTTTTAGCAAATTTTTTTCAAAAATCCCCACAAAAATTTATCCTGAAAGGAAATTCTCTCTCCGTTTAGGATAATATGAGTCGGAGAAGCTTCGTCCGAAAGTGCGTAATGATACCATATCAAAAAAAAATTCCAAAAAACTACCATTTTCATAGAAATAAACAAATTTTAACAGAGGGTGGAAAACATTTGCGGATTTTCAGTTTTGGTAAAAATTTTGGATTTTTCGGATTTTTCGTTTTTGCTTTTGCATATCCTTAGGCGTTGAATTTTTTTGCCTTTGCATATTTTTTTGAGTAAAGTTTATATCCTTTTTATATGCGGAGCCTTTTTTTGGGTTTTATCCTTTATGGCGTGGTAGGGGGTATCGTTTTTTTAATTTTTTTTCATTTCCTCTTGTGTTTTTGTTTTTTTTCTATTATTTTTACTATTTTCTACTCAATGTTAATTTTTTTAATAGCAATAATAAATGCTGATTTTTTAATTTCAATTTCTTTTTTTATACTGGATGTGAAGGGTGGTTAGTGCTGATAGTATCTTTTTTTAGGGTGAGAGGAGGGTACTCATTTTTTTGGCTGACTTGTTTTTTTTTTATATGTAGGGGTGAGGTCTTTCCGATTTTTTATTTTTTTCGCTTGGTGGAGGGTGGGGTGCTAGGAGCGCGATCTGTATTATTTTTTTTTCATTTATTTCCTTTTTTATTGTAATGTGAGTAATTAACTTAGAATTTTGTTTTTTCTTGGTCGGGTAGGGGTTTTGGTCTAATTTTTTATGAAAAATAGTTTATAAGAACATAAAATCTTTTTTTTATGTTTATTTAGATTTTATTATTTTTTAATCAATATTTATAATTTTTCGTTTTTTTCCTGGTATTAATGAAGAGGTTTTTTTTTTAAACTATTTTAGTTACCATTTTTATCTCTTGTTTTGGATTTTATTTTGTTTGTGTTTCTACTTTTATAACATTCCTGCTGGGACTTTTTCACTAAGAATGCTAGATCTTTGACAGCCTATTTACTTGAACGCTGCCATTCTTTGTTGTTTGTGTTTTAGTATAGCCACCATGTAATCATGGTGCCAGATTTGTTGAAAAATGTATTGTATCTATAGATATAGATGAAATAGACTTTAAGCTATTCACTTTTGACTTTTCCATCTATTCATAATATCGCTCAGATCAGATCCCAAGCATATCCAGATATTTTTGGCAAAGTCCTCCCTAGAAAGCAATATTAAGCATTTTACAGAACTGGTCCTTTTCAGGACTAAAAATAAATTTAAACAATGAGTAAACAAACATTTTATGTTTAATTTTCCATAAAGGATCCAAGAAAGTATTGCAAAATCCTGAGTCTGTACTAGGTTCTCATGGAAATGTATTGTACAAAAAATATCCTTTTCATAGAAAAAAATTAAATTTTTGAAGAAATACCATAAATATTATGAATTTTTTTCAACGCAAATTCATATTGAAAGGACATTCCTCTTCCGATCATGATCTCATTATGCATAAGAGAAAATGTACATAAGTGTGCGTAATGTCATTCATTAAAAAAAAACCGTCATTTTTATAGAAAAAAATAAATTTTCTAAGAAATTGTATGCATTTTTGTAAATTTTTTTTAAAGACCCCACATTTATGCTGAAAAGACATTCTTCTTTTGAAGAGGATAACATAGATTGAAGAAGCTTCGCCTGTACATCCACAATGATACCATACTTCGTAGCGCAAAACAAATTTTAATGAAAAATGGCGTCAGACTAATAATTTTTGCCTACTATTTTCTGAGAAAACTGGTGTCGCCTGGTGTAAAAATTTGATTTTCTTGCATTTTTGCTTCAAATTTCGGATTTGTCAGATTTTTTTGTTTGGATTTTTTTGTATATCTTTTCTCCCTAAAATATAATTTTTTTTTCTATTAAATTTGAGATTTTTTATAGTTTTTTCTTAATAAAAATTTTGTTATAGTTTTTTTTTAAATTTTTTTTCTGATTTTTCAACTTCCCAAAAACTACCATTATCTTAGAAGAGTAGAAATCATTTTCCTTTTATTTTCTGAAAAACTGAGCGCCTGGTGTAAAAATTCAATTTTCGTTCATTTTTGCTTAAAATTTCGGAATTTTTTAGTTGGATTTTTTTTAGGCGCTGATTTTTTCTACTTCCGCATCCTTTTGCGGGAAAAATTTGTTTTTCTTTCCATCCTCGGCAAGGTCTTTTCTTTGTTTTTCTCCCTGTTTTTTTGGAAGGGGGAGGGGGGGGGGGTTGGTAGTTGTGGTTGTTTAAATTTTTTTTTGTTGGAAAATTTGTTTTTTCATTTTTTTCCACTTTTTTGTTTTTTTTCCTAGTTTTACTTCTTTTTTATTTGTTTTTTTTAAATAATTAATATTTTACTACTTTTTTGTAGTCAATGTAAATTTTTTATTAATAGCATTAGTATTTTTTAATCAATTTTTCCATTTTTTCAATTAACTTTCTTTTGTTTGTTTTTGTTGGTGGCAGTGGGGAGGGGGACATTTTTTTTTGAGCTATCTTTGATACCCCGTTAGTTTGGCATTTTAAATGACAATCTAAAACGCTTACTTTCTGCTTCAGCCACCATTTATTCTCGGATATAAAAAGTACTTGTTCAGGAAACAGCGCTCCTGTTAAATTTGGCCGATTTCAAAATTGCAGAAATTGTATTTGTATTTGTATTAATTAGAAAAACAAATATTTTACCACTAGCCAAATTTCGATTTTTTCCATTGTTTTAAAATTCATTTATTATAAGAATAGATATTCATTAATTATAAGAATAGTAGCAAACACATCTTTAAAAATCAACCATAATCCAATCGAAGTGTAAAAATGGAAAAATTAAAATATTCAACCAGAAAGTGTAATTCTCGTCCATTGAACTGTTGGTAATAAGGGAAGAAAAAAATTTCAACTAACTTGAAAGATGAAATTTCGAAATCATCGTAAATTAATGCATTCAGCCAACCTTAGAGCGTATGGACATTCACCTAACCCCATTGGTGCTATTCCAATCGTTTTATCACATTTAATGACGACTGTTGTAAGCTTGAAAATTATTTTTATCTTCTGCAGACAAGCAAGAATCTTTCAATGGTTTGAGCATATGTCCAACGGCACAACGACTAAAGGAAAACTATAGAATTCGGAAAAAAATCATGCACAGAATTGTGAAAAAAGGAAAAAAAATCCAGCAGCCGAAATAATTCAAAGAAAATATAAAATTGTCTATGGAATCTAGTAAGGATATTATCTGCAGTTCTCTCTTCTTTTTTTTCTCTCAATAAAATCCAAAGTATTTTATTCAATTTATTACACTATGAGACAGGATCGTAAAGGATAAATAAGAAAAAAAGAAAAAAAAATCATCAGAGAAAATCCTGAGAAAAAAAACTATATATAAAAGTGTAATGTCCAAGATAGGAGAAGACTGGGCGAAAATGCTGATGGGCATCTCACTCACAATTGGATCGAGTAACTATTGTGTTTTTGTATTTATAACACCAAAAATGAGGGGGGGGGGGTATGTGTATGCTGCCTTGGAGATGTATTGCTTTTGGTCATAAACTAACGGATTGAGGACATTCATTGCAGGAATATTTCGCATTTCATCATAACATTCAGCCTTACTTTCCCTTCTATGCACTTACGTCTGGAGACACTTGCAAAGTAAGCATGGATATGTGTCGCTAGTAGCTCGTTACTCAAGGGTGAGTTTGTGTATAAGGATAATGAGACAAATGGCATTATTTAAGAATGACAAATGCTCCATGAAAAGAGCTATTCGTTAGCCAAACTATACGTGTAGTTATACAATTTAATCGTTGAATGCTCGATTATTTACCAAGATAAAAAAAATACCTTTTTTCCTAAAGAAACCCGAAAAGATACAAAGAAAATTGCCAATAAGAAAAACAGTTCTGATATAGAAGCTTAAAAACTAGTAAATAGTGGTGCGGTTTACTGAAAAATTAAAACTACTTTTAGAAGATGAAGGAAAAGCTGACGAACCGAGGGCAGGGTTTTTTTAGTGTGCTTTTTGGTTATTGACAAAAACAAGATGGCTACCTAAAATATTCAAAGATTGTTAATAAAGAATAAAAATTATGTGAGCTCATAGCAAAAAATAATAATGGCTGCTTGTTCTTATAAAATGGGTGTGTTTATGCTAAACTTCAGTATTTCAGTAAATCAAGCGATCAGCGATGCTTAAGTCTTCGATGGGTGTTTTTAGGCAAGGAAGTGGAGGATATTGATTGAACAAGGGAACACGATTGATTGAATACACGAGAATGGAACTTTTTATAACGAAGCACAGACACATTCTGAACAAAAGAGATGTTCAGATCATGGTGGATAACATTATTGTGCACATTAAAGGAAGCGTCGACAATTTAAGGAAGGCTTAACAGAGCCCCAAAGTTCTAGAATTGGAAGTCTTAACAGGACCCTAGAGTTCTAGTCCGTAAGTCCATATTGGTTTCAGTATGGCAATGTATAAAAGAACATTGCTGTATAAAGTAAGGGTAGAGCGTTTGTCTAGAAGTTGAAGTGTTGTAGCAATCGTCTTCTTAGTTCTTGTATGTAGGTTACATGTCAAACATTCGCCAAAAGTCCAAGATACCAGACTTCGGTGTGTTGTGGTAGAGCACTTCCACGCGAGGGGAGAACTAAGTTCATGGCAGAGAGTAAAAGTTCTGGCAAAGATTTACTTTTATTCCCCACCTCATAAACCAGTTGTGGAGGGTTTGGATTTGGATTTGTAAAATTTCGGGAGCATGTTGGGGTCTTTCGCTAGACGCAAGGCAGCTTGTATTATCGGCGTATATAGAAAAGAAGGAAGAATTGGAACATACGCGAATATCAGATGTGTAAATGTTGTAGAGAACGGGCCCAAGTATACTTCCCTGTGGAACACCAGCGAATATCGATGAATTCGTTTTCTTGAAAGTGTCGGTTGGAAAGGAATAATCTCAGAAATAGGACATAGGTAAAAGGAAGGACCCTTTTGAGTTTCCAGAGAAAGTACGGGTGCCAAACTCTATCAGAAGCTTAACTTATACCAAGTTAAGCTTCTGATAGAGTTTGGCACCCGTGCACACCGGGACAGTACTCTTTTCTTTCTAAAGAGAGATGCAATGATAACTCGATAAGATTACTGGAGTAGTTCGGAGCGGAAACAGAATTGGTGGTTGGGAATGGGAATTAAACTTAAGGGTTCGAGTAGGGGATGTAAAAGGTGGAGGACTGTTTTTTTTTCAGATTTCCGGACAGTTGGAAGAAGATTTATTGATCTGTAAAACGAGGGTCGGTTTATAGGTTTATTGGGTTTGGGGATTTAGAGAATTAGGAAATGTATTGTTCGAAGGATGTATCAAGGAAGATTATTGCTCTTTAATAAAGTTGTTAACGTACCAGTTGTATAAGCTTACGTCCGCTGTTTGTTAATAGATGGCGTGAGTGAGCGTATTAAGCTACCATGGGCACGCCATACTTTTTTTATGAGTTTGACATCTGTTAACATTAATCAGTGCAGATTGTCAGCAATTTCGTACAACAACTTACTTTTTTCCTTTGGTATTCATATCTTGTTTTGGGCTAGAAAAAAAGCATATGCGGGAAGCTCTGCTTTTCTGCTTCAGTTTGAAGAAATCGGCTGCCGAATCGCATCGAATGCTTATGGAGGTCTATGGTGACAGTGCTTTATCGGAAACAACGTGCCGAGATTGGTTTCGTTGGTTCAGAGACGGCCATTTTGACTTGTGGGACAAGAAGCGTGAAAATCGGCCTAGGAAGATTGAGGACCATTAATTGCAGGCTCTTTTGGACGAAGACGATACCCAATCGTGCAGCAATTGGGTATTACTCAACCAGCCATTTCCATGCATATGCGTGCCATGGAGAAGATTAAAAAGATCCGAAAATGGGTGCCGCATGAATTGAACGATAGGCAGATGGAGCGACGCCAAAACACATGCGAAATATTGCTCGCCAGACAAAAAAGAAAGTCGTTCCTGCATCGGATTGTGACAGGCGATAAAAAGTGGATATATTTCGAGATTCCTAAACGCAAGAAATCGTGGGTTGATCCCAGTCAGCCATCAACATCTTCCACAAGACCAAATCGCTTCGGACGGAAGACGATGCTATACGTTTGGTGGGATCAGCAGGGTGACACCAGGTGAAACTGTCAATGCCCACCGCTACCACCAACAACTGATCAAATTGCACCATGCTCTGCATGCAAAAACGACGGATTATCAACTATACGAAAACGCACCATCACACACGTCAAAAATGGGCCGAAACTACTTGGAGACACTCAACTAAGAGGTTCTACCCCACCCCGCTTATTCATTAGACCTAGATCCTTCCGACTACCACCTGTTTTCATCGATTGGCCACGCGCTCGCTGAGCAGCACTTTGATTCTTACGGAGACGTCCGAAAATGGCTTGATGAGTGGTTTGCTTCGAAAGAGAAGGCATTTTTTTGGCGTGGTATCCACAAATTGCCCCCGAGAGATGAGAAAAATGTGGAGCTAATGAGGGCAACTACTTTGAATAAATTTGCTTTTGCTTTCTATGAAAAAAAACATGTGTTTTTTTTTACTAAAAAACAGCGGATTTAAGCTTTGTTTTTTTCAAGAAGTATGATTAATTTGTAGAGGATTGGTCCAAATAAACTTTCCTATGGAACACCAGCCAATATCGGATTAAATTGGCAACTTTGAAAGGAGTGATTGCGTTCGTTGGAAGATTTATGGACTAAAGGGTCTGAATTTTGATACAATAAGTCCTGTTTTTGTCTGCCTAATTACTCCTGGCTGATTTGTGTTTTTAACTTCACGTCCAAACTGATTTAATTACAAATTTTCTCAGTTATTGTTTTTCTAGATCCGACATGCCTAATAAGATGTTCAGTCATTTGTCTGCAGACAATGCCAACAGAAAAATTCACTAAATGGAAAAATAATGTTCCAAAAATGGCCGAAAGGATAAAAGTATTATTGCAATTGAATTGCTTCTACAATAGCTCATAGACTATATGGCAACGCAGTTACTGTGAAGAAAACTCAAAATTTCCATAGATCAGCGCTTATGAATGCTGTTCGCACTAACAATGGTCATCGTAATAAACTTCAGAATATTCTAGATACGAAAAATAGAAGCAAGAAAAATAGAAGAAAAAATTTATAAAAAGTCCTTTTCCATTAGGCTCCACGTGGCATCCCCTTTACTGTAGACAAGCGATGCCATTGAAAATGCTGCAAATGCAAACCAACTTCAAATTGAAATATGAAAAATACTAGAAATATGGCCAATATCCCCTTTTGTCCTAAAAAGCTTTGTGGTCTTATATTCAATGTCCTTTTGCTGCCGTCGGTGCGGTTTTTCCATCCATTTAAGGATTTCCATTTGCAGTCTTTTGAATTTCTTTTGCGTGTCCACTATTCACTTTATATTATCTGTCGTCTGTCTGTCCATTCGTGTGAGCAGAGCATTTCTTTTGGTCCTTTAATAAATCTGAACAACAATAACAACAAGAAAAAAAGTATCCTCATTCTCTTTGTCTTTTTTCGTTCAGTTTTTAGCAATTTCATAAATTCACGAATATTCTGCTAGCCGGGCGGCAAAAAAAAATATATTGTAATAAATACTTGCTTGGTGGTCTGTTGAAATCATTCATTGTCGTTTGTACATTTTTTGGAAAATTTACTTTTCACATAAAGGACAAATGATGGTAAATAAAAGTGATTTCAACCAGAATAATTTAAACAGTGTAAAAGTCCAGTTTGATTGGGAAAAAATGGGTTTTCTTTTTCCTATCAAAATAAACGAAAAGTTTTTCCATATTTTTTCTGAACAGATGGTTTCCAAAACGGGATAGATGTGACATACATGATTGGGCCAGAAATATGGATTATAACCAAAAAAAAATAGGATTAAATTTATTTATTCTTGTCTGTCTGAGCTTTGTTTTGATTTGGTTTTTTTTTCTGCACAGCTCAACATTGAGCATTTATTGGTCAACCGTTTGAGATGAAAAATTTGAATTCATTCGAAATTTTTATAATTAATAAAAAAGTTTTATTAATAATAGTAAAAGATATCTCCTCTCGATTTTACTGAATTCCAATCAGTTCGATGACGTCACTTATGCCACGTTGCATATTTCTAGACGCTGCCATTAAAACTTGATCAAAATGTGTAATATGGAATTTTATTAATAATCACGTATTCATTAAGTTCAGAATTCATTAAATATTTTCCATAATTATCGTTAATGAACCATCTATTCAGCGCATTCACATATATTCAGCGATCAAGTTTGCATAACATTTGCCGGCATAATAAATTTTAAACAATTCACATCAATTAACAGTGTTAATAAAAGAAGATAATTAACGTCAACAGATCAAAAACTTTTCATTTTTTTTGCTGATTATCATTTCAATTTATTAATCACAATCTTTTGTTTATAGTTTTAACAAATTAATGAAGTTTACTTGTACTCTTATTACATCAAAATTATACAGGTTACAATTTGTATTATTACAAATAATAAATTAAGATATATTCAGCCAAAATAAAACTAAATAAAATAGGATCAAGGCAAATGATTGGTAAATTTTCTTCTTTTTTTTTTGATTCACAAGACAATTGAAAAATTTATTTTCAGAAAATAATTCGTAATTCTCAAATAAAGAATGTAAAAGTTTTTAATAATAATTTTTCGATAAATATCTTCAATGAAAATATTCGATTGGAAAAGCATCGGTCAAAAGTTTAGGTTAAAATTCGACGGTAAGAAATTTGCATCTACATTTTCGGTACATATTTTCAATCAAAATTAAAATGAGCAGAAAATAATTTACTAATTAAAAGTTAATAATTTTGGTGAAAGTTCTCAGTAAAAATTTTTAGAAAAAATATTCTATAAAAACTGACAGTAAAAATTTATGAAGAAATTTGCTGTAAAAACTGTCAGCAAAAAGTGTTGGTAAACATTTTCGGTAACAATTTGCAAAAAAAAATCCAGTACAAATTTTCTGCAAATTTCAGTAAAAATGTTCGGTAAAAATTCTTAGTAAAAATAATTTGCAGAAAGTATCCGATAAAAACTGTTGACAAAAATATGACAGTAAAAACTTTCAGTAAAAACTTTTGGTAAAAACTCTACGCAAAAATTGACGGTAAATATTTTCGGTAAAAACAGTCACAAAAATTGTCAGTAAAAATGTTCGTTTGAAATTGTCAGCAAAAATTGTCGGTAAATATTTTCGGTAAAAATTATCGGTAAAAATTATCAGTAAAAATTATCGGTAAATATGTTCTGTAAAAATGTTCGGTAAAAACTTCTTGGTAAAAATTTTCGGTAAAAATATTCGGTAAAAACTGTCAGCAAAAATTGTCAGAAAAATGATCGGTAAAATTTTCGGTAAATATTATCGGTAAAAATTATCGGTAAAAATGTTCTGTAAAAGTGTTCGGTAAGAACTTTTGGTAAAAATTTTCGGTAAAAACTGTCAGCAAAAATTGTCAGTAAAAATTTTCGTTAGAAATTGTCAGCAACAATTGTGGGTAAATAATTTCCAAAAATATTGCTGTAAAAATTTTCTGCAATTTTCATAAAAATGTTCAGTAAAAATTAACGGTTAAAATTTTCAGAAAGAATTTTCGGTAAAAATATTCGGTAAAATCTGTCAGCAAACATTTTCGGTAAAAATTGTCAGTAAAAATATTCGGTAAAAACTGTCAGCAAAAATTATCGGTAAAAATTTTCGGTAAAAATTATATTTTCATATAATATTTTTTGCCGAACAAATTATCGGTAAAAATATTCGGCAAAAATAATCGGTAAAAATTTTTGGTAAAAATTTTCGGTAAAAATTTGCGAAAAAATTGTCTGTACAAATTTTTGGTAAAACCTTTTGGTAAAAATCGTGGGTAAAAATATTCGGTAAAAATTTTCGGTAAAAACTGTCAGTCAAAATTTTCGGTAAAAACTATCAGCAAAATTTGTCGGTCACTTACGCTAATAATTTTGGGTAAAAATTTGCGAAAACATTTGCTGTAAAAATTTTCTCCAATTGTCAGTAAAAATGTTCGGTTTAAATTATCGGTAAAAATTTTCTGCCTGAAATTTCGATAAAAATGTTCGGTACAATTTTGCGATCAAAATGTTCGGTAAAAATATACAATAAAAACTGTCAGCTTAAATTGTCGGTAAACATTTTCGGTAACAATTTGCAAAAAATAGTCCTGTAAAAATTATCTGCAATTTTCAGTAAAAATGTTTAATAAAAATTTACGGTTAAAATTTTTAAAAAGAATTTTTGAATAAAATTCTCAATAAAAGTTTTTGCGGAAAATATTCGATAAAAACTGTTGACAAAACTAAAAACGTTCATTAAAAACTGTCAGTAAAAATTATCGGTAAAAATGTTCGGTAAAAATTTTTGTTAAAAATTTTCTGTAAACATTTTTTCATAAAATTTCGTTAAAAATCATCGATAAAAATGTTCGAAAAAACTGTACGGTAAAAATATTCATTAAAATTATCTGTAAAAAATTTCTGCAAGAGATTTCGGTGAAATTTTTTGGTACAATTTTTCTTTCAAAATTTCGGTAAAAATTATCGGTAAAAATCATCGAAAAAAATGTACGGTAAAAAATTTACGGTTGAAATTTGTGAACAAATTTTCGATAGCATTTTCTGAAAATTTTCCGGTAAAAAGTTTCTGTACAAATTTTTGTACGGATTTAAGCTAAAAATTTTCGGTAAAAATTGTTGGTAAAAATTAATTCTAAAAATTTAAAAAAAAAAATAATTTTATATAAAAATTGTCGGCAAAAAATTTCATTAAAAATGTTCCGTAGAAATTTTTAATAAATAATTTCGGTATAATTTTTTGTCAAACATTTAAAGGCAAAACTCTTTCTAAAAATTGTCCGTTAAAATGTTCGGTTTAAATTTCGAAAAAGAATATCATTTTTTTGGAAAAAATTTCTGTTAAAATATCCATTAAAAAAGTTTTTCGATAATTTTAAATTGAGTTGAAATAATTAAAATCTCATGGATACTTTTACAAATATTTAAATTGATTTTTAATATTCTTATAGGCCCATGAAGACCTTATAAGTCTATTTATGAAGAATTTCTTTCAGAGCACATTTTATTTACTCAAGAAAAAATTAATTTTATTAAAAAAAAAGAAAATGGAAAAAAAGCAAATAACTTTATCGACCTACTCACATTTGATTAGGGATTCTTGTATGCCTTTCTATCTTGTCAAAATTTGTACATTTTTTATTCTTTGTAGACAATATAGTATTTGCTGAAGTTCAAATAAAGAAAAATATCGACAAAGACAGGACATTACGTGATGGCAATACGGCAAGGATAGATACTGATTATTTGCTAAGAAATACGTTAACAAACATAACTTAATGTAAAGGGAAGTGTGGGATCCTTGAAGATTCGAGTAGAACCATCGACGAGTTATCCATTATTGACTAAGATGCTTAATCAAAAAATTGTTTGAGCTCCCCTGACAAGAGAGCGGAACTTGGCAAACTTTAATGTGATGAACACTGAAACTGTGCTGTGACTGAACCGTTCTGACCTCAAATAGTCCGCACTCCTCTCACTCGGGTTCACCAGCAGAGTAGTTATCCACTCTGCTTTTGTGTGTTCGGCAACTTCCGTCCTTGTGCTCAGTTTACGACCTTTCCAACCCATTCCCACTTGTTGCTTCCGTCTGAGAAGGCCGTCATACCATGTTGACCTTTTGTCCAGGAACATTTGACGTCCTGCGAAAACAAAAATCCCAAGAGTCGTTTCGATTAATTATCTATCATATCACCTAATATGTCGGCTCTATTTAATGTCAGCAATTATACCACCGAAAACACACATTTGGGTAGGATTACATTAATCGACTTAGAACGTCTGAACAGTGGACAAAATGACCCAAAACTGATCCTTTACACACGTTGGCTTCAAATTACACCCACACAGTTACAGTGTGCATGTGCTGTTTTAATTGCTGTTTTATTTAATTTTTTTTTGGTTGTGAATGCTTCCAGTTCGAACTTTCATTACAGCCGATTTACGTACAAATGATTTCCGAATTCGATGTCTTCAATTAAGTTTATTGCAATCTATTTTCGGTTGTTTTTTTCTACTTTTACTAAAATTAACGAAAAACGATGTGTAATTATTGGCAAAAGAAAAGTCATTTAGCAAAATTTGAAAAAGATTATAACACAACAAATCGATTTGTTCGGTTTTCAGCTTAATTATTTCGATGATTTTCTCTTGTAATGATAAAAATGATAATTTTACGGAAATTTTCTATCACAAAATTGTATGACAAAAATTAGATAAAAATATTATTAACATTTCCTATAAAATATTGTTGTTAAAAAATTATAACCAAAATTTATTGAGTAAAAATATTTACCAATCTTTTTGTATCAAACACACTCCAATTTGCACAATATTGCCAAATATAATGTTTACCACAAAAAAAATATTTACCACTTTCTCGAATATTTTACCTTTAAAAAAATACCTAATGATTATTTTTACCTGAACAATCACAACCGACAATTGTGACCAAATATTTTCGCTGTAAATTTTTACCGAAAATCTTTACCAAAATTTTTAACAAATATTTTGACCGAAAATATTTACTGGTAATTTTTGCTGACAGTTTTTACCGATAATTTTACCCAAATTTCTTACAAAACATTTTTACTGTGAACAAATTTGTCAGCAAAAATTTACCAGAAAAAATTTATCAGTAAAAATTTGTCACTAAAAATTTATCAGCAAAACTTTGTCAGTAAAATTTGATCAGAAAGAATTGTCAGTGAAAATTTTTCAGTAAAAACTTCTTATCAAAAATTCGTCAGTAAATATTTGTCAGCAAAAATTTATCAGCTAAAATTTATCAGCAAAAACTTGTCAGCAAGAGTTTATTCGTAAAAATTTCCGAATAAAAGTTTTTTAGTACATTTTTTAACAAAAATATTTTTAGAAAATTTTTACCGAAAATTGAACCGAAAATTTTTACCCAAAAATTTGACCGACAATTTTGACCGGAAATTCTTAATGACAATTTTTACCGAACATTTTTACCAAAATCTCTAACAGAAAATTCTGACCGTAAATTTTTATCGAGTATTATTATAGAAAATTTGGTCAGAAAATTTTCCCTGAAAATTGCCACAGAAAATTTTTACCGAACATTTTTGCCGACATTTTTTATAGAAAATTTTTCCCGATTTTTTTTTATAGAAAATGGTTACCAACAATTATTACAAATAATTTGTTTTACCTAAAAATTCTTACTGAAAATTGTTACAGAAATTTTTTCTGTATCAATTTTTTCTGACCGAATATTACCGAATATTTTGAGAAAGTTAATCGCAAAAACTCTTACAGAAACTTTTTACAGAAATTTTTTTCGAAAATTTGTACACAAAATTTTTTCCGAAATGTTTACCGGAAATTTTTACAGAACATTTTGAAGAAAAAATTTTACCAAGATTTTTAAGGACAATTTTTATCGACAATTTTTTTGCAAAAATTGTTACCAAAAATTGTTTCCATAAATTTTAAGAGAAAATTTCCACAGAAAATTTTTACCGAACATTTTTACCGACAATTTTTACAGAAAACTTTTACCAAATATTTTTATAGAAAATTCTTACTGAAAATTGTTACCAAAAATTCTTACTGAAAATTTTTAATCTAAATTGTTACCGAAAATGTTTACCGATAATTTTTTGCAAAAACTGCTTACGAAAAGTTCTAAACGTAAAATTTTTACGAAAATGTTTACCAAAAGTTTTTACGAAAAATTCTTACCAAAATTGTTTAAAAATGATTTTTATCGAACATTTTTCATTTTTACTGAACATTTTTACAAAAAAATTTTAACGAAACTTTCGACCAAAAATTTGAATGAGAATTTTTCATCTAAACTCAAAAGTTTTACCGAAATTCGGACAACTTTATTCCTTAAACATTACGCATTGCTCGGGAAAATTTTAAAAATTCCTATCGAAAACTTGACTTGTAAACTTCTAAGAACTCTGCAAATTGTAACTGAAGATTTTTATTAAAAATCTGTACTTTTACAAATTAGTTTTTCCTTAAAATCATATTAAATACGAAACTCGGTCATAAAGCATTAAATTAAATAATAATTTTTATTTATTGTAAACATTCCATAAACTCAAAGCTTTGAAGTTAGCTATAAATAAAATTGTCCTTATTTAATAGGGTTTTTGTTTTTGTAAGAAACTTAGTTGCCTTAAAGAGACTAAAGAGTCCCTTTTTCTGCTTATTTTATCCTGAATAAATAGAGCCTCTCCAAAATAAAAATAAAAAATATAACAAGAAAACTAAAAAGTTTTTGTGGTCATGTTCACATAGTCGTGTGCTTAGATGTGTGACCTTATCTTTTACCATAACTTATCCTTAATGCTATTAACGATAGGGGAGATATGGTCGTTTGTAAGTTTTCATAAATAAGATAAAGTACGTCCATCTATCTATCCATCTATCTATCCATCTATTCATCTAAGTAATGATTTTTTCCCAGAAAAACGATGTACTTGCATCAAGGAAGGCGTCAACAGACATTGACAATAACAAGAGCCAGGCAGGCAGAAAGTAAGTACAGCACCCAATGGACAAACAGTCGTTCAACGATTCATCGTCAACCCAGAATAACTGGCAGTGAGCGGCGCACTTGTACACTATTCCGCCAGGAGACTTTATTCCATTTGTTCTGGTGTACTTCATTTCGGCTTACCACATTCCGACCCTCGCTCCTTCCCTAGCCTTGCGCCGGTTTTCAATTACTCTAAAGTCGAAAGGACACTTTTCCCGGCAGACATCTCCGAGTGGGACATAACCTATACTGTTTGCTCGTATCCTTACAATAGAATAGAGCAGATCTTCTAGGTTTTCGTCCTCTAAGGATTCTTGATTCTTTGTGCATCTTACAGCTGTCATAGTGTGCGATTATGAATTTTTTTATTTCTATAATATGAAGATGTAACGCTTGAAAGAGTTCCGACGACTAAGAATGAGGATAAAAGCATTAAAAACGACCTAATTAGAAGCATCTTCGTACGTTGCGAAAGTCAATCTAATATCAGTAGTTGTGAGGATCTTAGTAGTAGTGCTAGGAACCGGAGAACTGCGTTAGATGGCAGAGTCCCATTATCTGTACTACAGCCGATAACTGTCTCATATCCAGCGTTATTTGTTGCCATTAAAAGAACTTTTACCACAGACAATATAAAAACCATCAACTGTAGCGTAAATAATGGCGAAAAGAACGCTTCATAACCAATTTAATATGATAATTTTGTCATAGAACAGCAAAAATTATGTGCTTACCAACGCAACTTCCCTGGAACAAAAAAAAATTCCCCTCGACTGTTGTTGCTATGAAAAGGCATTTGAGTGTAGGAGTTGAGCAAAATAGAAGGTAACAGGATGCGTTTCAGGCTATCACGAACAATTGAAAGCTACTGGAAACTAATGAAAACCAGTGGGTGCCAAAGCAGAACGTTCAGATTTGTTCCTCTCGAAGATGAAGCGCCATCATCCAACCAGTAATACGAGTGATTTCGCATGAAACATAATAAAAACAATCACAATTTCGGTATGGCAGGGGGCGTTGGTGCGGTTGATTCCGCTTCTTCCATTTCGCCCTCAAAAACAACAACCGCAGCCATTAGACAAGATGGCAAAATCATCGATACGCCTTACATTTTAATCACCCACTTCCCTTACCATCTGCTCTGTATTATACAGCATAAACGTTTTTACGAAGACGAATCCTTTCTGAAAGTCCATTTTCCAATCCGCTTTAATGCTCTTGCTTGAGGCGTTCTTCCTGTTTTATTTACTCTTAAGCCAGTGCTCCCTCCTCCTCTCCAATAACATAAGAGGATCATTTCGATAAAATTAAAAATTAAAAAATACCATCATGTGTTGCGATTATGGCCTTTCGCTTCTCTCAAATGGGTTTGACCCAAATCGATTTTAATCGCACCCACAACGAGAGTGCCCGGAGCATTGCAATAACAGCAGGAGCAGCTATGAAACTTTGGAGATTTTCAATAATTGCGAAACTTTTAAATTGCTTCAAACTTTAACATTTTTCTAAAATCTATTTTTTTCCCACCATTGTCAGTATTCCATTTCGGCCATTTTTTTTTCATCTTCGTTTTTCGTAAAGTTATAGTTTGAAAATTATTGTGTTATTTTCGCTTCAATACAAGAAAATTTTTTTTTTGCTTTTCCCTACTTGCAAAAGCATTAAAAATTTACTCAACGATTCTTATTGGACTTCATTAAAGAGAGAAATGCATTTTGTATAATTTGTGTTAAAAGTTAACATTTTATTACGTGCACTTTCAACAAAATAAATAATTCGAATTAACACAAAACGAACTTTAAATTTTATGACGACTAAAAATTGCATTAACGTATTTTTAACTTGAAAAATATAAAAACTATATTTTTTAACGGAAAAATATAAAAACTATATTTAAAAATGACGAGTTTGCACTGACAAATGCTTACTCACAAAGTTTTGCTGATAAATTTTTAATGACAAATTTTTATTGATAAATTTTTACTAACTAAATTTTACTGACAAATTTTTACTCACAAAGTTTTTACAGACAAAGTTTTGCTGACTAATTTTTACTGATAAATTTGTGCTGACAAATTGTTGCTGACAAATTTTTACTCACAAAGTTTTACTGACAAATTTTTAATGAAGAGAATTTTTTCGACAAATTTTTGCTGACAAAGTTTAACTGTTAAATTTTAATGGTAAATTTTTGCTGACAAATATTTGATGACAAATTTTTAATGACAAAGTTTTACTGAATAAATTTGTGTTAACAAAGTTTTACTGACGAATTTTTACTAAAAAAATTTCACTGCCAAATTTTTACTGGTAATTTCTTGCCGATAAAATATTGCTGACAAATTTTTACTTCTAAATTTTTAATCACAAATTTTTACTGATAAATTTTTAATGAAAAATTTTTAATGATTAATTTTTGCTAACAAATTTTAGACAAATTTTTAATGACAAAGTTTTACTGACAAAGTCTTACTAACAAATTTTTCTCCGAAATTTTTACTCGCAAAATTGTATTGACAAATTTTTACTGACAAAGTTTTACTGATAAATTTTTACTGACAAATTTTAACTGATAAATTTTTACAGATAAATTTTTAGCAAAGAAAATTTGCTGATGAATTTTTGTTGACAAATTTTTACTGATAAATTTTTGCTGATAAATTTTTACAGACAAATTTTAACTGACAAATTTGACTCATCAATTTTTAGTGGAGAAATTTTTTCTGATAAATTTTAATGATAACTTTCTGCTGACAAATTTTTGCTGGCAGATTTTTACTGAAAAAGTTTTACTGACAAATATTTGCTGACAAATTTTTGCTGATAAATTTTTACAAATAAATTTTTAATGATAAATTTTTGCTGACAAATTATTGCTGATAAATTTTTATAGACAAATTTTTAGTGACAAATTTGCACTGATAAATTTTTAGTGGAGAAATTTTTGCTGATAAATTTTAATGATAACTTTCTGCTGACAAATTTTTGCTGGCAGATTTTTAATGAAAAAGTTTTACTGACAAATTTTTACTGACAAATTTTTACTGATAAATTTTTACAAATAAATTTTTAATGATAAATTTTTGCTGACAAATTTTCACGGCTAAATTCTTACCTACATATTTTTGTTGAAAAACAAACTCTAGCAGCCAAATTTTTATTAGGAAATTTAAACAGACGATTTTTACTAGGAAATTTAAACAGACGATTTTTACTGAAAACTTTAACTCATAATTTTTACTGAAATTAATAATTTTTTCCTTTTATTAAATACTTGAAAATTTCAATTAAGTTTCTGATCAGACTTCTTTGTGACTTACAATTCTTGTTTTTATCACATATTTTATAAAACAAAGAAAAATCCTATCTGGAAAATGTCAAATACCGTTGATGGCCTATTTTTTCCGCTTCCTTCCAGATACAATACAAGCTGTTATCAAGAAATCCGTCTATGGAACAGGGAATCCCAGAGTAATTTCAAACGTGATGGATTTTGAGGACACACCAAAGTGATGCGAAGGAAAATAAATGGGTAAGATTTTAGGAGAAATCTTTGATCGTAGAATCATGGACTTTTCCCATAGGTTGAAAAGGTATCTCGGTGATATTTGTCAATTGAACACATATGAACACCATGGAAACTTTTGATTTTGGCTCCTTGTTGTAAATCTTATAAGTCTTGCCCTGATCGAATATATTCTGCCTTTGTTCGGTTCTGATATCGTTTGCCTTTTATGGAAGATATGACCACCGATTTTCTATTTACTGCATTTTATTGCTTATGCATTCTGTTAGCTTGGTGGCAATCAAATGGCTGAGTTACTGTCTGACTGACTGTCCTCCACCTTGGACAGAATGGCTTACTTGAATTAATGGGCAACTTCTCTCCCTCATCCTCATTTATCTACCGGAAAAACATGTAGTAGTATTTCAATGAAGTTTTTTTCCTAATCATCCATCTTGGATAATGTGCCATAAATCTTCTCTCAAAATTTGCTGATTTTGTTAAGGCGTCTACAGAGCCAACTTGAGCAAACCCAGCGTCTGAACAAAAGTGGAAATTGAAAATGGTTCTCTTAACAAATACCACAATAGATTCTAAACTAGCGAGTCCTTTTTAATAGAAGCGAAAAAGGAAAAACGGCACAAAGGATTGAAAGCATGGAATACAAAAAAAAAGTCAGATTTGCCAGTAAATCCCAAACTGAATAGTCTAATCTGAATGTAAGGACAAATCGGGTATTAAATTTTATTCCTTTTTACCTCCTTTTGTTATGTTGTCCTTCGTTTGGTTTATTTCGGTTTTTGCTTGTTACGAAATTGGAATCATTGTCCTGTGATGGATAAATGCTACTGCTAATAAGTTGGGATGAGTGAGGCTAGAAGCTGCACTGATTCTACTACAAAACAGAATTCCTGAGATGAATATAAAGACATTCAGTGTAAGTTATTCAATGTTGGTTTGGCTTTTTTGTGCGTTTTGGATTTTGCGTTTTGCATCAAGCTCTCCCAAAGGATTATTCCAATAACTTAAGTTGGGTTGATTGTCGAAAGTTTAACCTTGTATTTAGAGTTTGCCAGATTTTCTATTTTATCATCTCAGTATGGTAGTTTATAAAAGCGAATTGCTTGCCATTATATTCCGACAACGGTTTTTGTGGGCAAATTCTTATTGTCAACAATTAAATTGCATGATTTAACCAAGTTTCAATTGGAAATTTTTTGATTTGGCAACATAAAGAGGCCCACTTAAAGTTTCTACTATAAAAATAGAATAGAGACTTCTTCAGTAAAAAATGTCTGTAAAAAGAGCAGCAAAAATGTTCGTTAAAAAGTTTCAGTAAAAATATTTGATAAACATTTCAGTAAATATGCGGTAAGAAGTTTTGGTAAATAATTTCGGTATAAATTTCCAGTACAAATTTTTGGTAAAAGGAGCAGTAAAAATTTTTGGTAAAAATTCGGTAAAATATTTGATAAAAGCTGACTGTAAAAATTATACGTAAAAATTTTCAGTTAAAAGTTTCTGTAAATATTTTCAGTAAAAATTTTCGGTACAAATTTTCGGTAGTTTCGGTAAAATTTTTGGTAAAAATTTTCGGATAAAATTGTCGGTAAAAATTTTCAGTTAAAAGTTTCGACAAAAATTTTCCGTTAAAATGTTCGATAAAAATTGCCATTTAAAATTTTCGGTAAAAATTGTCGTTAAACATTTTCCGTATAAGTTTTCGGTAGAAATTTTCGGTAAAAATTTTCGGTCGTTTCGGTAAAATTTTCGGTAAAAATTTTCGGGTAAAATTTTTGGTAAAATTGACAGTAAAAATTGTCGGTAATGTACGATAAATTAAATTTGATAAAATTTTTTTTGTAAAAATGTTGGGTTAAAATTTTAGGGTAAAATTTACGATAAAAATTTTCAGTAAAAATATTCGGTAAAAATTTATGGTAAAACTGTTCGGTAAAAATTTTCCGTAAAAAGTTTCGGTAAAAAATTTTGGTATAAATGTTTGATACGAATTTTTGGTAAAAATATTCGGCAAGAATTTTCGGTAAAAATTGTCAGTAAAAATTTTCTGTACAAATTTTCGGTAGTTTCGGTAAAATTTTCAGTAAAAATTTTCGGTTAAAATTTTCAGTTAAAGGTTTCGGCAAACATTTGCGGTTAAAATGTTCGATAAAAATTGCCATTTAAAATGTTCGGTAAAAATTGTCGTTAAACATTTTCGGTAAAAGTTTTCGGTAGAAATTTACGGTAAAAATTTTCAGTAAAAATTTTCGGTAAAAATTATCGGTAAAAATTGTTCGTAAAAATTTTCTGTATAAAGCTCAGCAAAAATTTTAATTTAAAAGTTTCGTAAAAACTTTTGGTAGAACCGTTCGGTAAGAATTTTCGGTAAAATATTTGATAAAAGCTGACTGTAAAAATTCGGTAAAAATTGCGAGAATTCTGTTTTCTGTCTCTCTAATCCGTAAAAATTTTCTGTAAAAATTTTAGTAAAAATTTTCAGTTAAAAGTTTTGGTAAAAATTTTCCGTAAAAATTCGATAAAAATTATTTGTAAAAATTGTTCGGAAAAATTTTCTGTAACAAAAATGTTCAGTAAAAATTTTCGGTAAAAATTTTCGGGTAAAACTTTCAGTTAAAAGTTTTGCCAAACATTTGCGGTTAAAATGTTCGATAAAAATTGCCATTTAATTAGGTAAAAATTGTCGTTAAACATTTTCGGTAAAAGTTTTCGTTAGAAATTTACGGTAAATATTGTCGGTCAAAATTATTGGTAAAAATTTTCACTTAAAAGTTTCAGTGAAAATATTTGGTAAATATTTTCGATAGTTTCGGTAAAATTTTCGGTAAAAATTTTCGGTGAAAATTGTCAGTAAAAATGTTCGGTAGTTTCGGTAAAATTTTCAGTAAAAATGTTCGGTTAAAATTTTCAGTTAAAAGGTTCGGCAAACATATTCGGTTAAAATGTTCGATAAAAATTGCCATTTAAAATGGTCGGTAAAATTGACAGTAAAAATTGTCGGTTATTTACGATAAATGAAATTTGATAAACATTTTCTGTAAATATGTTGTGTTAAAGTTTTAGGTTAAAATTTACGATAAAAATGTTCAGTAAAAATGTTCGGTAAAAATTTACGGTAAAACTGTTCGGTAAGAATTTTCGGTAAAAATTTTCGGTACAAATGTTTAGTTAAAAGTTTTTATAAAAACTTGAAGATATGAAGAGAAAAAAAATATTCAGAAAAATATCCAATAAAAGTTTATGTACTCTTTAAATTCGAAATCATGGAAAGATACGAGAAAATTTTCAATATCTTAAATCAAAATAATTTCATATAAAAACATTGTCACAATTCTCTAAAATTGACAAAAAGCAATTCCACCGTAATTTAAGTAATACACAGTTCTTTTTCGAATTTTTCAACATTAACTGGGAGAGTTTTCTCAACCAATAAATTTTACTAAAGAGAAATGATGGAAGCAGATTGGTGATTACAGTAAATCTAATAAGCATCCAGACTCACAATAATCACCAATCAATCCCCTTGGGAACTTCTACCTACCATAAAATTCATCGCTTTTGGCTTCACCTTATTTCGATAAACGTTACTTCATTTGACGACTAAATGAACCGAAACAGATGAGATTGTTCTATGGTCCGTATTCTTATTTAGTCGAATGATTTCTTTTTCCTTTTCTTATATTTTTTTCATAATATTTTCATATTGATTATATCAGAAGCGAAATTTTATTGAACAGTGGAAACTTGTACAAGCCGATCGATATTTTCTCCTACCACTTTTGTTCGATGCAATAAAATGTAAACTAAGTGAACCAACCCATCATAATAGGATGCGTTGGCAAAAACATAAAAAAATCCGTTGAATTAATAAAATTTTATCGTTAAACGAACTAAATTAGATATGACACAATACAAAAAAGAACAACTCGATTATTCAGCGATAGTTTTCTATTTTTAATTAAATTCTTCCCTAAACCATATAAAATTCTGGAGCAAAATCAGAACCTTAAGCAAAATTAAAGTATCCAAAATTACTGCTAAGTTATTCGGTTTTATCGTATAATGTTAACAGTATTGATAATACGGCTCAATAAATCGATTTACATTGTTAAATTGGTAATAAATCCTAGAAAATTGCAAGACAGCACACCCAGGAAAATCAAGATAGCCGGGAAACTGTGCTCAGAGAAGGAAGTAGCGATGATTTTACAGGACTACAATAGACGATAATCGAAGTACATGAAAAAGAGAAATTCCATGAAAATGAATCAATCCATTTTGCCGAAAAATACTGGCAAGAAAAATTTTGCTTCCACTCCAATAAATATTCTCTTGGTAACGCGGTCATTGTACTTGTATGGGCTCCACGGGGTTCAAGTGGCGAATATTGTAGGTCTACGTAGAATATTTGCCTAATTAATCCTGGCATTTTCTTGAATATTTATCAATTAATTAAGAATATGATAATGGAATAATGTAGATACAGCTTTCCTGTTCCTATCAAGTAGTTAATTAATTTCCGATATCAATTATTCTCGATTAGGATTAGAGAGACAGGAAACACAATTCTCCCATAATAAATACAAAATTATTTTTCCTTTAACTCAAATTAATATTAATTGTACAAATAATTTCTAATTTTATAGTTGAAAATAAAAACAGTATTCAAGAAAGCATGAGTTTAGAGAGAGAATTTTCCAAAACAGCAAAATTATTCTAAAAGTTTCAGCCGAACTTTTTATTGAAAATTTTTACCAAAAATTTTTACCAACAGTTTTTACAGAAAAATTTTAGTAACAGTTTTTACCGACAATTTTTACAAACATTATCAAAAATTTTTACCAAAAATTGTTGCTAACAGTTTTTATCGAAAATTCTTACCGAAAATTATTACCGTAAATTTTTACAGACCAGTTTTACCACAAACTATTACCGAAAATTTGAACCAAACATTTAATAGAAAATATTTATCTTAAATTTTTATTCTAAATTTGAAGCGAACATTTTTATCCTAAATTTTTAGAGAACATTATACAGTTTTTATCAAAAATTCTTACCGAAAATATTAACCGAAAATTTAATCAAACATTTTTGCAGAAAATGTTTACCGTA
The DNA here is from genome assembly GCA_958298945.1 of Atherix ibis. Taxonomy (NCBI): domain Eukaryota; kingdom Metazoa; phylum Arthropoda; class Insecta; order Diptera; family Athericidae; genus Atherix; species Atherix ibis. The sequence continues at coordinate 83,185,157 of OY282609.1, forward strand.
AATTTTTATTGTAAACTTTAACCGAAAATTTTTACGGAACATTTTAATGAAAATTTCTACTGAAACTTTTTATCGAAATTTTTTACCGAAAATTTTTACAGACCATTTTTACCGCAAACACTTGCCGAAAATTTTTACCAAAATTTTAACCGAAAATTTAATAGAAAATTTTTATCGTACATTTTTATTCTAAATTTTAACCGAACATTTTTATTGTAAATTTTTAAAGAACATTATTCAGTTTTTATCGAAAATTCTTACCGAAAATGTTTACCGAAAATTTGAACCGAAAATTTAATCAAACATTTTTGCAGAACATTTTTACCGTCAATTTTTATTGTAAATTTTAACCGAAAATTTTTACAGAACATTTTAAAGAAAATTTCTACTGAAACTTTTTATCGAAATTTTGTACCGAACATTTTTACCGCAAATTTTTACAGACCATTTTTACCGAAAATTTTAACCGAATATTTAATAGAAAATTTTTATCGTACATTTTTATTCTAAATTTTAACCGAACATTTTTAGAGAACATTATTCAGTTTTTATCAAAAATTCTTACCGAAATTTTTTACCGAAAATTTTTACCGAAAATTTTTACCGTAAATTTTTACAGACCATATTTACCGCAAACACTTACCGTAAATTTTAACCGAAAATTTAATAGAAAATTTTTATCGTAAATTTTTATTCTAAATTTTAACCGAACATTTTTATCGTAAATTTTTAGAGAACATTATACAGTTTTTATCGAAAATTCTTACCGAAAATATTTACCGAAAATGTTAACCAAAAATTTAATCAAACATTTTTGCAGAAAATTTTTGTAGTAAATTTTAACCGAAAATTTTTACGGAACATTTTAATGAAAATTTCTAGTGAAACTTTTTATCAAAATTTGTTACCGAAAATTCTTATTGAAAACTAATACAGACAATTTTTACCGTAAATTTTAATAAAAAATTTGGCCGAAAAATTTAACCGAAAATTTATACCGTAAATTGTAACCGAAAATTTTTATCGAACATTTTAATGAAAATGTTTACCGAAAATTTTTACAGAGAATTTTTACCCAAAAATTTAAGCGGAAATTTGTACCAAAAATTTTTTACCGAAAATTCTTACAGAAAAGTTTTACCAAAAATTTTAACTGTAAATTTAAACCGAAAATTTTTACCGTACATTTTTTTATTGTAAATTTTTACTGAAAATTGTAACCGAACATTTTTACCGAACAATTTTACCGAAAATTATTACAGAAAATTTTTACCGTAAATTTATACCGAAAATTTTTACCGAACATTTTTTTACTTTAAATTTTTATTGAAAATTTTTATTGAAAATTGTAATCAAAAATTTTTACCAAAAATTTTTACTGGACATTTTCGCCAAAAAGTTCTTGGGCGAAAATTTTAATCAATATTTATCCAAAAAAAAATTAAGAAAAAATTACCCAAAAATTTATAGGAAAAATTTTATGAACATCCAAATTGTGTACTCAATATTCTTAAATTATGTAACCATTTTCGATTTTAAAGATATTCTAAATTGTGGCAAAAAAGAAATTAGCAAATGTAAAGGAAAATTTGAAGCGGAACAGAAAAATCAGCAAAAAAATATGTCAAAAACAGGAATAATAACAACTAATTAAGGACAAAACTCATAGTCGAGTATGAGATATGAAAAAATTGAATGAACTGAAATGGGAATAAGTACGAATATGTGAATTTTTTTCTGTAATTTTTTGTGTTTAGTTTTTTTTCAATACGAGCACTCTTGCATCCCTCGGAACAGAACTATTTCCACCATTTAACAATAAACTCGTGAGAAAATGTCTGTAAATTTGATGGCTTTATGCCAAAAGCACAAATAGATACAACGTTGATAATATCAGAGGAAGCAGTTGTGAAATGGAGAAAAGATGGACTATCCTTTCTTGCTACTGTGAATAACTTGTACTCATTTTATTGTAAAAAGTTATGTGTTCATTTGTATTATGAAAAAATTAAGAATAAAACAAGGAAAAAAAATTTCAGTATTTCAGTATTCTGAGCAAAGATGAAAGGATACTGAAAAAGTGCATAAAAAGCATAAATTATGAGAGGCAGATATGTGTACGTGGCTTGTACATTGCATTCTAAATTGTAAACATCCTTGCTCCCGTTTGGCAAAATTCTGTAGTTGTTAGTCACTTGCCATCAACATAATGTAGTCTATTTGCTAGAAGCTAAATCGGTAAGTACGAGATGGAGCAGATGTACCCAGAGCTCTAAGGATGTACATAGTTGATGTCATGCATTTCGAACTCGACCAATTAAGGGTGTTCAGCAAGGATATAGCATTATCTCATCCCCCCTTGAACACACTGAACTGGATACCATGTGACACTGCCTCCTATTTACTCTAAAGTTGTGCATAGTACGTGAAGTGTCCTTGCCAATGAAGGACAGCCAGCCACTCGACACTGGAGTAAAAAAAAATGAACTGAAATAAGCAAAAGACTAAAGCCGAGACCTAGACCAAGAATATCCTTAAATAGAATAGCAGAGAATAAATATTATTCGATAAATAAAACTGGAACAAGTTGAAGTGCACAAAGTGTCAGGGATGAAGACGATCATCTCTAACGGCGGCAACAGAAAAAGAGTTTTCATGTTTGACATGGCATCCATTTTCAGTTGGTGAAACTTACACTGTCCGGATGATATTCATTATTAGGAATTGATATTATCCTTGAGTTGTATGTGTGCATGTATTTTTGAAGCAACAGGACAATGATAAATATTAGCTCAGTGGTGAGTAAACACCTTCGAACCAAACTTATCTATTTTCAGTATCACAAAATAGATAGCAAAATCACAATCCAGCGAGAATTTGTTACTCTCTACTACAATAGACATATGTGAATATTATTTGAAGAAGCTGGGAAGTGTTCCAAGGCTATAACCATATGAGCACAGAGCTGAGCAACGTACTCATTTGCATAATATCCTTGCGCATTCCCATAAGAATATCTAAAACAGAAATTTTTCCTCTAACAATACACGTAGTAGTTACTGTCTATTTACTATGCTCATAGTTGCACAAGACCGAGACAAAAAAAAAGGTTATTCTACATATTATCCTGTCAAGGATATTTCTCTGCTCATACTAGACGGTGCAGCATTCTTGAACTATGAACGCTTCAAACTCAGCAGATACTACGATCTCTGCTGTTTGGCGATTTGTATTTATTTCGCATAACGACAAAAATATGCAAATTGATTGTTCGGTCAAAGATTTTCTCTGCATTCCTAATAGTATTTTGTATTATTTTTATATTATTTGTTTACCTTTTAAAAGAAAAAAAACTGCAAAATACACTAAAGTTGCTTTGTGTATAAGCTGAACAAGAAAGAAGGGGGAAAAAAACCTCCTTTTCCAATACAATATTTCCAATAAATGTACTCACACAAATAGTAAACATTATTGTTTACCAAAAAGAAGCATAAAAATTAACTCAAATAAACCAAAACAAATTTCTACGATTAGAAAGTCTTTCATTCGGAATTCAATACACACAAAACACAATCGACAGTATTCATATCCATTTCGATTATTTTAGTTTAAGAAACTTTGTTCGATTTCTGATCAAATTCATAAACTTTTATTTAACTTTTGTCAATGTTTGCGCTTATTTTGGAATTTGTGTACATTTTTTTTTATTGTTGTATATTAAAAATTTCTAGAGAATAAAATTAGATAGATTTTTGTAAAACTCATAAAGTTCTTTTCCTACATTTATTATTTTATTTTAACTAGAATTGAAAAAAATCAAATTTAATTAGAATGAAGTGAAGGAAAAAGTAATAGTATATAAAAGGGGCAAAAGAAAAACTTATCTAATAAAAAACTACAACCTAAAATGTCGAAAAATATGTCTTTTTTTGGAATGAATAAAAGATTGGCAGCCACTGGTATATTTTTTTTTCTTCTAACGACAATTTCTGAATGAGAAAAAAAACTGACTAACTAACTTTTCTAGACATTTCTAATAAAAAAAAGTTGTAAGACTATAAACCGATTTTTTTTTTTTAAAAATTTGGTCCGTCAAATTTGCTGCATGCGTCAGAGTGTTGTATCAAATTTGCTGCATTGGTGTGAGCCTTTTCCAGGTCTTTTCAATAGTGCTGTAAAGTAGCAGTAAAATGCTTACTGGTGTGTTCACTAGCGCTGTAAAACGATGACACCAAAACATCAATTTTGACGCAATACTGACGCATGCAGCAAATTTGACTCTTGTAAAAAAATTGACGCAATACTCTGACTCAGGAAACAAATTCGATGTATACGCATAAATGGGCATCGATTGTTGGACTTACTTTTTTTTGGACCCAAATAATTTTGCAAAAAACTGAGGTAGAACCGGCAATAACGCTACTACTTAAAAGCGATAGGATCTGTCCACTAGTTTCCGCTGGTGCTGTAAGAGGTGTGTTCACTGGTGCTGTAAAAGGCTGATGCCAAAACAACAAATTTTGATGCAAGACTCTGATGCATGCAGCAAATTTGATGCATGCCTATATATGGGCATCGAATTTGAGACTCACTTTTTTGCGCCAAAATAATTATTTATTTGGGACTCACTTTTTTTGCACTACTTCAAAGTAATATGAACTGTTTTCGTTGTTTGAATTTTAATGCTAAATGACTCTGCATTTACTGAATGTAGCATGCCAGAAGACTCTACATTTCCTGAATGTTTTGATATAAAGTCTGGCATGAAAAATTAACCCACAAATTAAGAAGAGCGGATATATTAAAAGCGTACATTTCAAAAAGATAGTTTTCATAATAAAACAAGAATGAGCTAGCTCAGAATCAAAGCTAGAGTACCTCAAGGCACTGTACTTGGACCAGTTCTTTAAATCTTATTCACAAGTAATTTTCCTACGTTATCAAGCAATACAAGGATAATATTTGCAAAAAAGTGAGGCGGAACCTGTATAGCCTTATAAGTAATAAGGCTATACAGGTTCCGCCTCACTTTTTTTAAACTGGTTTTAAAGTCCGCCTCCGTCAAATTTGCTGCATGCGTCATAGTATTGCATCAAAATTGCTGCATTGGTATGAGCATTTTACAGCATCACTGAACACACCAGTAAGCTTGTTTGCGGCTTTTCTACAGTACCGGTGGACAGACCTGGTAAGAGACTTATGCCAATGCGGTAAATTTGACGCAATACTCTGACGCATGCAGCAAGTTTGATGGACCACTATATAAGGGCATCGATTCTGGAACTCATTTTTTTGTGCCAAATTAATTTTCCAAAAAACGGAGGTAGAACCGGTATAACCATACTACTTAAAAGCAATATGAGCTGTTTTCGTTGTTTGAATTTTAATGACACATGACTCTGCCCTTCCTGGCTGTAGCATAAGCTTTTGATATAAAGTCTGGCACGAACGGTTAATCCAAAAGCCAACATTTTCGAAAAAAGATATTTTTTCAGAAAAAAACAAGAAGAAGCTTGCTCAGAATCAAAGCTGGAGTACCTCAAGGGACTGTACTTGGACCAGTTCTTTACAACTTATGCACAAGTGATTTTCCTATATTAGAAAGGAATGGTAGAACAATATTTTCTGATGACACGGCCATAATGGCTATAGAAGAATCAATAACAAAACTGTAATCAATAAAAAGATTGAATATTTATCAACAGTCAACAAATACCAAATTCCAAGACGACCAAGAATCTAGGCATGTCCCTAGATGCTAAACTGTTCTGGTAAGGTCAGGTGACAAAAATGATAAGAGAACTGGAAAAAAATCTACTTTATCGATAGAAAACAAATTACTGCTCTACAAGCCAGTCCTTAGACCTGTCTGGACAGACGGCACCCAGGGACATGGCGTAGACACAACAGGGTAGATCTTTTCAGCAGTTATAACTACAATTTAAAAAAAAAAAGAAAAAATTAAAATAAATTCATTCACTGGATAAGGTCTTACAATAAGGCTACAAAAAAAACTAGGAAAACATTGACATAAAAATAGCTTATTAGCTTTATAAGAGTAGATCGTAATAGCCTGCAGCGGGATCTTTCTTGGATTGGTCACGCTCAAGGAGAGTGTTTTCAGTGGGTTAAAATTACACACTACTATGAATCGTACGCCTTAGATACTAAGTAATTTTTGAAATTTTCACCTGCCTTTACAAAAACAAAGGTAAAAACAATATATAACTGCGTTACGCTAATAAAGTGCGCTAATGGCGCACTTGCTATAGTCCTAAGGCCTTTCATTGCGTTACTATCAAATATTGCTGACGGGCTAAGATAAGCAGCACCAAAACGCATAAGATCGCTTCGAATCAGATCGGACGCATCGGCATGCTAAGCACTGAATATGATCCTTTTCAAAGTCACTGCGAACTGTATTGTACCGCTTTGGATTATATCAGATCATATCAGAGATCATCGGAGCGCTTCCGACCCCGTCGAGTCGCATTTTATCTCATCGGATCGTATAGGATTGCATTGGATTACATCAGATAGCATCGAATCGAATCGCATTGGATCACATAGGATCGCATCGGATGGCTTAACTTCGTATGGACTCACTTCGGACAGTAGCGGGTCATATCGGATCATAGCGAATGGCATAAGATCGAAGTCGGTTGCTTCGGGTCGCTTAGGATGGGATTGTATCGAGTCGTATCGGACCGATCAAATCGGTTCGCATCAGACCACAACGGATCACATTGGATTGCATTAGGTCACATCGGATCTCAGTGGACTGTAAAAGATTCGACAAAGCCGTCTAGGATCGGAATGTGTGGGATTGTATAGGATCACATAAGATCGCATCTGATGATATTAAAGCACATAGAATCGCGTTGGATCGTACCAGATGACTTTGGGACAAATTCCGATCGCATCATATCTCAGTGGATCGCATAAGATCACATGTGATCGATTCGGACAGGATCGCATATAATCGGATTGGATCATATCGGGACGCATTCGATCTCATCAGATCGTTTCAGATCAAACCGATACCTTGCTAGACTTGCAAAAAAAATAAAAATATGTTTTTTTTTAATTTTTTAAATAAAATTTTTTTTTGATTACTTTTGTCTCTTCAAAATTTAAAAAATTCGAACAAATTCACCCTAATCGGTTATGATTATTAATACTGTCGTGTCGATTTATCCATTTTGTTAAGATCACATCTTAAAAGACAGCGCCCAGTGAGTGCAGTAGTGTGTACCTATAGGTCTGGCTTGTTGAGTTTCGGGATCTCTAATATATGATCTGTTTTTAGAAAAGGCGATTTTTTAGACTGGTTCGTGCTCGGGGAATTACGCCAGTGTGAGTTTTTAACCTCGCATTCCCAAAGACCCCAGGTGGCCTTTTGGCTTAACACGGGAAGGTTCCGGTCCAACGAACGAAGTATTTGCTCCTCTTTTGCGAAGCTTGTCTGCTGAATATTTACCCCTCAATACCGTCATGACCTGCCGTACACAACAAAGTTATTTTGTTGTATCTAGCCAGCTAACATAGGACCGTGAGAATATCCGAAACTAGCAAGCAGGAACATCAGGGGGGTTTCCCCTGCTTCCTCCTTCCAAGTTAGACATTCCGTAAGTACCACTTTGAAGAACTAATTTAAATAAGATCTCTTTAGCATAAAATTTGAGAAATAGTTGGCTTTCTTGATTTCTTTTAGGTCCAATGCTGCCTTAACATCACCAAACAGATCGCCTGGTTTTAGGATTTTTGAATGTCCTTAACCTAAGAGCCCTTTTGACCAATTCCTTTCTAATTTGGAATTGTAAGGGGGGCGTCAGGTCTTAAAGAGCTCTAGCGTGGGGCATGTGCTCAGGGCACCTGCAATAATATCCAAGCACGCCAGTCTTTAAAGTTTAAGAAGGGTTGCTTGGGCAGTAAGTTGCTCAGCTTTAGACTAACCAAACGAGAGTAAGTAATGATTGGTCAAATATGACCACTATGGTATATAATTGTTGTTTGTAGGTAAGATTTTCCCAAAGATCCTACGACAAGCCCAGATGACTCTAGTTGCTCTATTAATAGAGTCTGCGGCTTACTTTTATTCTTTACTAGGTATATAAGCTTAAATCCGCTCTTTTTTAGTCAAAAAATCACATGTTTTTTTCATAGAAAATCACATACTTTAAATTTATTCAAAGTACTTGCCCTCTCTAGCTACATATTTTTCCCATCTGTCGGTGGCAATTTGGGGATACCACGCTTAAAAAAATTCCGGATGTCTTCGTAAGAATCGACGTGTTTTGGCGTCGCTACCTTCTTAGGCCGATTTTCACGCTTCTTGTCCCACAAGTCAAAATTGCTGTCTTTGAACTGACAAAACCAACCTCGGCACGTTTTTTCTGATAAAGCACTGTCACCATAGGCCTCCATAAGCATTCGATGCGATTCGGTAGCCGATTTCTTCAAATCAAAGCAGAAAAGCAGAGCTCCCCGCATATGCTCCGCTTCTGGCACAAAACTACATATGATTACCAAAGGAAAAATGTATGTTGTTGTACGAAGTTACTTACAATATGCACTGATTAATATTGAAAGATGTCAAACTCATAAAAATAAGTATGGCGTGTCCGTGGTTTTACCAGATATAAAAGCTTAAACAGCGGATTTAAGCTTTTATATATGGTAAAAAAAAAATTTTTAAAAATTTAAAACCACACGAACTGTAAATTTTTCTTTACCAGAGCATTTTGCTACTATCCAACGAAGAAATAATTTACTTCGTAAAAGTTCCATTTCCTTCTACAACAATCGTTAAATGTGTATCCTTGCGCAATTTTCATCTTTAAAGTAGTTTGCATTTTTAAAATCACCTACAAACGATAACGCTACCATTAGTGTAGAATTTTGTACATCTTATTAATATTATGTCTATTTCCTTTTTCTATAATTAAAAGTAAACTTTTGTATTCTATTTTTTTGCTAAGGACTACAAAAACTTATTGTTATAACAAATTCAATGCACTTAATAACTATAAAAGGAGAAATATCCTTTTTCCCATTATTGTCTATTCATAAGAATTGGGAGCAAAAAACATTTTTCAAACGAGTTTTTTTCCCATAATCAATTACTTATATTTTTACTGGCTATCCTCGACAAAGGACATTAAGCGTTTTATTTATGTTGCAATTTCGTTGGACTTTTTTAAAACGTCATATTTTTCTACTCAACAAAATCGTAAAATTTTCGCATAGAAAATACTCAACAAAATCGTAAAATTTTCGCAAATGCTTAATATAAAAATATCTTCTTGGTCAAAATCCTTCCTTTTCTGGCATTTTAAAAACTTTGGCAAAAATACAACCATAATGGGACAACATTCACTGCCTTCGTTAAATCTTTCGTTGAATTCGAAATTCTATCGGTGCATTTTTTTCTGACTGAATTTTCATTCGTCCTGGGATTACTCTTCTTTTAATACAAAAATGAAATGTAAAACAAGCGAATATCGAGGACATACTATCATATTCATATTTCTTGGAGCAGATGTTCTGAAGTACTTAACATTGATTACATGGAAGACTGCAACAAAGTCACTTGTAAGTATAAGAAAATGTTAGCAAAATTTTTATTTAGAAACTATCTAGTACTGACTTTGAGATCTAGTCAACTTTTATTAAAAAAAAGAAAAGAATCGGAATAGAATCCCTTCTACATGGTTGGTACAAAGAATGATAATAAGACTGATATTTTCCTAATCTTACAAGGATATTCATAATGCGGTAAATTATGCACTCTTACACTAAGCAAAAAACGTAGTAAAAGATATGGTAAGGAATCTATTGAGAAACTCCAATGACAAGAGGTTGAATTTATTTCGAACTTGGTTACAGTAAAATCTCAAAAAAATCCACCCACCCTTCCGCTTTAACGAAGCAAGAGTAAACTCCAATATACCTCTTGGATAGGTGGAGGTAAGTCATTCTCCTTTGGTTGTTCATTCCTCATCCAATTTTCTCATTTTATTCAGTTGTAAATTACATAAAGGAAATATGAAAGAAGATTTGATGCACAAATAGCTACAGTCTGAAGTTGTCAGCATATAGTCAGTCTATGAATTCAGTAGAAGATTCAACAGCAGAGACCGGCACTGATATTTTTTTGTTGAAAACTTGCGAAATTGAGAACTAAAATAAAATCAGGCAAAACTAATGGAAAAAATACTTTCTTCCTTGTACTATTGAAAAAACTCTAGTTTATGTGCACGTCATTACAAAACTAAAAGTAGATTGAAAAATATTATTACAGAAACAAGAGTGTACTTTTTATAGTTTGTTCATTTATTATTTTTTCATAATCTACTTTTAAATTTTTATCAGGTATCAGGTAGAGTAATTTTCAACGACAAAAAACTATAAATACGATTTTTTCCTAAGAAAGCACATTCGATGAGTTCTGAGAATCTTGTTATATAAAGTCGATGTGCTTTGCAAATTTTTCTGCGAATTTTACACTTCAATTCATTAAAATGCAAAATCCGATATTCGAAAAGAACTACTTCTGATAGAAATTTAATTTATTTTGTAAAGGAAAATATTTTTCATTGCTTCAATTACTGAGCTTTGCAAATAGAATTTCTTAAAAGCAATTTCGCAAAATCATATTTTTTTTAAGCGAAAATTTTCACCGAAAAATTTTAACAAGAACTTAACAAAAATTTTTACCGAAAATTATTACAATTTTTACAGATAGTTTTTACAGAATATTTGTACAAAAAGCTTGTACCGAAAATGTTTAACAAAAGTTTTGACCAAACATTTCTACAGAAAATTTTTAACGAAAATTTTTACCGAAAATTTTCACAGAATATTTTTACCGAAATTTTTTAACAAGAATTTAACGAACATTCTTACAGAAAATTATTATAATTTTTACGGACAGTTTTTACCGAACATTTGTACAAAAAGCTTGTACCGAAAATGTTTAACAAAAGTTTTGACCGAACATTTCTAAAGAAAATTTTTAACGAAAATTTTTACCGAAAATTTTCACAGAATATTTTTACCGAAATTTTTTAACAAAAATTTAACGAACATTCTTACAGAAAATTATTATAATTTTTACGGACAGTTTTTACCGAAAATTTTTAACAAACATTTTTACCGAACATTTTTTCAGAAAATTTTTAACAAAAATTTATACCGAATATTTTTACCGAAAATTTTTAACAAGAATTTAACAAAAATTTTAACCGAAAATTATTACAATTTTTACAGACAGTTTTTACCGAAAATTTGTACAAAAATCTTTTACCGAAAATTTTTACCGAATATTTTTAGTGAAAATTTTTAACAAGAATTTAATGAACATTCTTACAGAAAATTATTATAATTTTTACGGACAGTTTTTACCGAAAATTTTTAACAAACATTTTTACCGAACATTTTTTCAGAAAATTTTTAACAAAAATTTATACCGAATATTTTTACCGAAAATTTTTAACAAGAATTTAACGAAAATTTTTACCGAAAATTATTACAATTTTTACCCCCAGTTTTTACAGAACATTTGCACAAAAAGCTTTTAACGCAAATTTTGAACAAACAATTTTACCGAATATTTTTGCAGAAAATTTTTAGCGAAAAATTTTAACCAAAAATGTTTACCGAAAATTTGTATAAACAGCTTTTAACGAAAATTTTGAACAAACGATTTTACCAAACATTTTTGCAGAAAATTTTTAGCGAAAATTTTTTACCGAATATTTTTATAGGAAATTTTAACTGAAAAATCTTAACAAAAATCTATACACAACATTTTTGCGGACAATTTTTAAACGAAAAACAGAAACTTTTCACAGAAAATTATTTGCATTTTTATAGAAAACTTTAAATGCAAACTATTTTTATAGAAAATTTTTACCGAAAATTTTTAACGCAAACGTTTAACGAAATTTTTCTGTAAAAGCAAACCGAACATTTTTAATGTAAATTTTTAACGAATATTTTCATAAAAAATGTTTACCATAAATTTTTAACGAACACTTTAAACAACATTTTTCTGTGAAAACATAAAATTTTTATAGGAAATAATTTACCAAAAATTTTTACCGAAAAGATTTACCTAAAATTTTTTCCAAAACTTTTAACTGCAAATTTTTAGTGCAAATTTTTACCGAATATTTTTATAGAAAATTGTAACTGAAAATTTTTACCGAATATTTTTATAGAAAATTTTTAACGTAAGCGTTTAACGAATTTTTTTTGTAAAAATAAACCGAACATTTTCAATGCAAATATTTACCAAAATTTTTACCGAATAAATTTTACCAATTGGTTTTACCGATAATTTTTACCAATAATTTTATTGCCGAAAATTGTTACCAAAAATATTTACTAGAAATTTATACTGTCAATTTTCACCGTAAAATGTTTACTGAAATTGTTTCCATAAATTATTATCGAAAATTTTTACCGTAAATATTTTCCCAAAAATATTTGCAAAGTTGTTAACTTTAATAGTAAAATTATTGAAATTGAAAACAAAAATACACTCAACATTAAATATTATCAATTTGGTACAAGGACAGTCAGTATATCAATGAAGATGCTTTTTATTTCGACATTATGGGGAATCGATAATGCATAATTCTGAATATATTGTATTGCATATCTTCCGGTTAATCCCTGCACTAGTATCCAACCACTATGGAACTGACTAGCTCTAAGGCGTCATCAAATAAGTTTGCATTCAACATCGATTATCAATTGACAAAGAAAACCATTTTGGCATTTGAAATTGTACAAAATATGCAATCATTGGTTTTGTGATTTCTGCATTCGATTCCAATCGATTAGACGCTCAAATCCGATATGCACCACAAAATTATACATTCACAAATAATCCTCCATTACCGAAAATCAGTTTTTCCATTTTTCATATGAGATCATTGCTCCCCAATTTTTATTATATCCTTAAAAGCGATAAAAACTAATCGAAACAAGAGAATTGATAAAAAATCTCTCTCCAATAATATCCTCGGACTATGCAAACATTTTGGAATTAAATTTAAAAATTCGAAAACTAAATTTCAATTCGAAGTTAATTTTTCATAAAGTCTAGACGCTCGGCAAACTAATTTTGAAAATTACTCTTTGCCCATTACGAGTCCATTTCTTTAAATTAAGTCAGTAGAAATCCAAACTTTCTAACTGTTCCTTTCGTTTCTTAATCATATTGCCCGAAGGTTGAATCCATCTCAAGTTCAGGTCTATGATAAGCGCATAAAAAAAAAATGCCGAAAAGACTAAAGAAATTTCCAATTCCGTTAATGTTTATTGAAAGGAGCAAATTTTCCACTTTCTCCATGGCTCATGAACTCATGCCATTCTCTGTGGCCCATGAACCGAATACAATATCCTAAATTATACGAATCTCAGTTGCACAGATTTTAATCCTTAAACTGATCTCATATCGAAACTTAGTATAGTTTCGCTACTGACTTGTATTATCAAAAAAGGGTTCAAGAAAGTTTACAAAACCCAGAGTGGAACTAGCTGAACCAATTAATTCGATATTCATTTCGGAACAGGGATTCAGGTCGTTTCGATTATTCATTTCTTCTTTTTGTGTTTATTTCTGTTTACCTAAATAATCGACTGGAAATGTTCGATATTTAAATTATGGAAATACTATTAATCGAAAACACCGAAGGACATTTTACTTAACCGCATATCGATAGTCGGAATTATTTATCTTTCGTATTGATACTCTCATCCGCCCAACGTTCTAATCAATTTTCGATGCTTTACAAATGTTGCCGGAGGGGAGGCTTAAGAAAATAATATCTTACATGTGCTAACAAAAAAAATTCTGATAGTTCAAAGGAGCCGCCCCCATTTTTTTAATTATGAATTCTTCGTTTAACTTTCAGAATACTTCAATGGAAATTAAATTTCTTTAAATGCGTTTTCAATTTTTTAAGATATTTTTGGTAAAAATAGTTTATTTCGCAAACTTTTGAAAATCCTTTTCAAGATTCAATTTTGATAAAAATTCTTTTCTATAAAAATTTGAAAAAAAATATTTCGGTAAAATTTCCTGAATTGTTAATTGATATTATTTTGCTGATTAATTTGACCTACAATCAAACTCAATGATTTATAATATTATTACAGGACCTTGAAAACCAATTCAATCCTAAATGCAACCTTATTTACACATAGACCTCATTGAAGTATGTACAAACTGCGATGCACGACTGTTAGGGTAGTGCAATATTCATAAAAAAACAAGATCATTAACTAGGAGCATTTACGACGAGGTCACGTGAGTCAAGGTCATCAACCTCGGTTCAAATGTACACTGACCTTGGCTCAAAAAATCCGCCAAGTTTGTTTTTTTTGGATGTGTTATTCCATAAAATGAAGATTTGAATGCACATAAGGGCACGTGAGGTTGATGACCTTTATTTCTTTGTGCAGGAGAAGGTGGAGAGTCAATAGTAGTGCATGGACTTGATTTAATTATTTTACTAAACGTTATTTGGTTCATGTGAGACCTTTGTTTGCATTTGTATATGCCGAAGGTCCCACTTGAAATGAGTGATATATTGACTTTTGGACTCAAGTTAAAAGTTACACAACCTTTGTTGGACTTCTACTGATACCATATGAGCCCTTTTTCTGCTTGTATGTACCTAAGGTCATTTGAAAACTTAGTGGTCTTAATTTATTCATTCTTAAAATCACTCGAGGCATCGTTGATTTTTGTTTGTACAGCAAATTCGGTATATAAGACCTTTATTTATACTCGTTTATGTCTAAGGTCAAATTCGAGTATAGTGTTCTTGATATATTTATCCCTTGAATAGCATGAAGAGTAATTTACCTTGGTTTGAACGTTTTTTAGTTCATGTGAGATCTTTGTTTGCATTCGTATTTATTTTAGGTCCCACTGGAGCTGAATGGTCTTAATTTAATGGTTCTTAGACTCACGTGAAAGGGCTCATGATTTTAGTTGGGCCTCTACTTATGTCATATGAGATCGTTTTTATTTCTAGTATGGATGAACGTCTGGATACATGAGGTTGATGACCTTTAGTTCTATGTGCGGGTAAAATAAGATTTTTCAAAATTGCGTGGTGTCATAGTTCTTGATTTAAACGTTACTTAGTTCATGAGAGACCTTTATTTACATTCGCATATACCTAAACTCCCACTGGAATTGAGTGGTTTTAAAATTTATAAGCTTTTGAACTCACGTGACGAGCCTCACGACCTTAATTGGAATCCTACTTATGTCATATGAGACTTTTTTTCTTTTCGTATGTAGTTTAGGTAATTTGGGAGCTTAGTGATCTTGATTAAGATATTCTTGACATGGAGTAAAGAGTCATTCTCCCTGTTTTGTATATTCTTTTACCGAAGCTCACGCTGGGGCTTAGTAGTATTCATTTATTTATTCTTGAACCTGCAATCCTCCTTTTGTATCCCATTTTTATCATTTTAAGACCTCTTATGATGCTTATATAATCTAGTTCTTCTTAAACTCACGTAATCTTGGTTCATATATTCCTTCTTTTCATGTTAGAACTTTGCTTCGGGTCGTATGTGCCTAAGGTCATGTCGGAACTAAGTGGCCTTGAGATTGTGGTATTTGCAATTGCGTTTGAAGTCGCTGACCTTGAGTTGTTAAGTACCATATTTATATAAGACCTCGGCTAAGTTTAGTATATACCTAAGGTCACGTGGGAACTCAGATTTTCTTATTCATAGAATGAAGGCGACCCACCTTGGTGTGCATGCTAATTTCATCTTATGAAACCTTTTTTTGAACTCGTGTATTCCTCAGGTCACGTCGGAACTCAGTTACAATGATTTTCTTGTTCATTGAACGAAGAGTAACCCACCTTGACGTGCATGCAAATGTTATCTTATGAGACCTTTGTTTGAACTCGTGTATTCCTCAGGTCACGTCGGAACTCAGTTACAGTGATTTTCTTGTTCTTTGAACGAAGAGTAACCCATTTTGGAATGCATGGTAATTTTATCTTATTAAACCTTTTTTTGAGCTCGTGTATTCCACAGGCCACGTTGGAACTCACTGATCTTGACTTTCTTGTTCATTGAAGGAAGAGTAACCCACCTTGGCGTGCATGCAAATCTTATCTTATGAGACCTTGGTTTGAACTCATGTATTCCTCAGGTCCCGTCAGATCTCAATTACAGTGCTTTTTTGTTCATAGAATTATGTGTGACCCACGTTGGCGTGCATGCAAATCTTATCTTATGAAACCTTTGTTTGAACTCGTGTATTCCTCAGGCCACGTTGGATATCACTAAACTTGATTTTCTTATATTTTCTAAAAAAAAAATTACGAGTGAATGATTTTGGCCTGCATGCTACTTTTGTCATATGAGACCTTTATTTGCTGTCTTATATATGTATAGCTAGCGGTCAACTGGAACCTTTTGCAGCGTTGTACTTCGATCGAGTTGTACGTGGAATTGCATGAAAGGCCAACATGCTACACTCATAAGTCCCTATGATTGTGTTTAGTGGAACTAATGAACTCTTCTTGTGTCATATGATATATTGATGATCTTGATTTGAAAGTATCTAACTAAGATAAAATAACTTCTGATAATAATGAGCTAATGTTTAAAGAATTCTTTAGCAAAAATATCTAAAAAATACGACAAAAGTATTTCTTCATTTAACCTTTTAAACTGAGTTCAATAAAAAAAAATGTCCTTTTTGCTTTACTGAATTGAATTTTTACATTAAAAAAAAAAAAAAAAACTTTTTAACAAAGCTTTTATTTTAATTGAAATTTATAACATTCCAGATGGAGCAAAAAAAAAATCCCTAATCCGATATTTTAGCTTTTTCCATAATTCCTCATTTAACTAACTTCATATCTTCTAGAATATAATTAATAAAAATAAACATGACCTAATTTAGTTGAATTTTTAATTGAGACAAATGAAGCCGTCTCCTTGATCTAATATAAAACTATAAGAAAAAAAAATATTTTCTTGATGATTTATTTTTATTGTTGATCCCAAAGAGAAATAAAATATTTCGTCAATAAATAAAATTAATGTAAAAATTGATTTGAGACACTTAAGCCTGTGTTAAAAAGGATGACGAATTTGCGATTGTTTTTTCTTCTTCTTCTTCTTTTGTTAGAAATAAGTCCATTTCTGAGTATATAATATTTAAGTGGTGTTATTATTATAATGCAGAGTGATTGAGATAAGGTAGAATAATTTCCACATAATCTCAATCACTCAACATTATTGTATGTATTAAATTTCGTCTGTCATCCAGTTAAGGTTTCCTTTGCTTTGATTAATATCTCTCTTTTTTCTTCATTATTTAAAAATAGCACCTTAATGAGATCATAAATTGCCATTTATTACTATCAAATTGGCTAAGAAAATTAGTACTTGTCCATAGTAGTTTTATCACAATTTACCAAAAAGGAAAATAACTAATAATATCATAAACGGAAATGGTAACAAAAATTCTAATAACGGAAATATCTAAAAACGAAATAAAATCAATGAAATTTTTGGTATTGCTCAGAATTTACAAGAATTTGTGAGCAAAAATATTTTGTTTTCGTAATAAATTCTGTTCCAACTTCTTTGACATATGTTTGATAAATTATGCTTGTTGAAAGGGAATAAGAATAAGGGAAAACCTGAACAGATACGGGCACTATTGGCCAGTTGGCGTCTCTTTTCATTATTTTTCTTGTACGAAGACCGAAAAAGATAATTTTCTCAAATTGCTGCCAAGTACAGGTGATTTTCGTCTGATAAGCATATCAACTTGGTAATCAGGATATTTATCTAATTTTATAAACTTTGTATCCGTTCTAATTTACCAGAATAAAGACTAACTAATAAAATTATCCGGCATAAATAAAAGTTTGAATTGGTTTTATTCATGAAAATCCTCGTACGTGTTGATTTTCTAAATAAATGCACAGATCACCAAATGTTAGGGAAAAAAAAGCCTGAAATATCTAAAATTCCTTGAAATATTTCAATACTAGTTCAAGGATACTTTTGGAGCTATTCTTCCAGCTGCTTAATGATGCGGTATTATTTTTTCACTCCTACTCTATGACTATCCTCATGTGGCTAAATGGTTTTAATTTAACAAAAACCATAAGGAAATTTCTCTATAGTCGAAGGCAAGCAAATTGAAAGATAAAAATTAATACTCGTAACACAGCCAACTTCATGCAACACGTACAAATGTCTGTATTTCGAAAAATATATATTTAACTTGTTACGTGCCTTAATCTAAGAACAAATTACATTGTCACGATGAACACGATGAAATTTGTAAAATTATCCTAGAAGATCTACAAAGCTGTAAGAGGAAATCATTAAAATTTTACTAAACTGAATAAGTAATTAGAAGATTATGGAGCAATATTCAATAGAGATGAGTCGATGCTCCTTACCGTATGGGTCCTTTCCTCATAAAATATTTGCTCACGAAATTATTCTGAACGATTTGTACTTCACAAATTATTACAGCAAAAGCTTTTACTAAAAATATATTTTTTTTGGTAGTCAAATTTTTACTAGAAAATATTTGCTGGTAAAATTTAAAGAATTTTTATTCAGAAAAATTTTTATTACTTCATGGAAAATTTTTCTGCTAGAAAAAATTTTTCCTAGAAAGTATTTGAAAAAAAAATATTTTTGCTGGAAAATATTATTGCAGAAAAATAGTTTTGCCAGAAAAATTTTATCAGGAAAGTATTTGCTAGAAAATATTTTTGCTAGAAAATATTTTTGCTAGAAAATATTTTTTTTTGAAAATATTTTTGCTGGAAAATATTTATACAGAAAAATATTTTTGCTGTAAATTTTTTTTTGACAGAAAATATTTTTGCTAGAAAATACCATAAGTTTGCTGGAAAATATTTTTGCTATAAAAATTTTTTGCTGGAAAATATTTTTGCTAGACAATTTTTTTGCTAGAAAATGTATTTGCTAGAATATTTTTTGCTGGAAAATATTTTTCTGTCAAAATAAAATAAAAATATTTTTGCCAGACAATATTTTTGCTGTAAATTTTTTTTAGTCAGAAAATATTGCTATCAGAAAATTTGTTTTCTACAAAATATTTTTGCCAGAAATTATTTTTGCTAGAAATTATTTTTGCTAGATAATATTTTTGCTAGAAAATATTATTGCTAGAAAATATTTTTGCTAGAAAAAATTTTTGTTGGAAAATAGTTTTGAGGCAAATTTTTTGTTGCTAGAAAATATTTTTGCTATAAAAGGTTTTTGCTAGAAAATATTTTTCTAGAAAAATATTTTTGCTGGAAAATATTTTGACAGGAAAATAATTTTGCTAGAAAAAATTTTTAATAGAGAATTTTGTTGCTAGAAAATATTTTTGTTTAAAAAATATTATTGCAGAAAAATATTTTTGCTAAACAATTTTTTTGCCAGAAAATGTATTTGCTAGAAAAATTTTTTGCTGGAAAATATTTTTGCTTTAAAATTTTTTTGTTGGAAAATGTGTTTGCTGGAAAATACTCTTGCTAGAAAAAGTTTCTGTTTGAAAATAATTTCGCCGGAAAATATTTTTGCAAGACAATTTTTTTGCCAGAAAATATTTTTGCTAGATAATTTTTTTGACAGAAAATAATTTTACTTGAAAATGTATTTGCTAGAAAATTTTTTTGCTGGAAAATATTTTTTTGTAAAAATAAAAAAAGACAATTTTTTTGCAGAAAACTTTTTTTAGTCAGAAAATATTGCTGTCAGAAAATTTGTTTTCTACAAAATATTTTTGCCAGAAATTATTTTTGCTAGAAATTATTTTTGCTAGAAAATATTTTTGCTAGAAAATATTTTTGCTAGAAAATATTATTGCTAGAAAATATTTTTGCTAGAAAAAATTTCTGTTGGAAAATATTGTTACAGGAAAATAGTTTTGCTGGAAAAAATTTTTGTTGGAAAATAGTTTCCCTAGAAAATATTTTTGCTGGAAAATATTTTTACAGGAAAATAATTTTGCTGGAAAAATTTTTAATAGAGAATTTTGTTGCTAGAAAATATTTTTTCTAGAAAATGTGTTTGCTGGAAAATATTTTTGCTGTGAAGTTTTTTTGCTAGAAAATATTCTTGCTAGAAAATATTTTTACTGAAAAATGTTTTCGCTGCAAAATATTTTTACTAGAAAAATTATATTTGCTAGAAATAATTTTTGATAGCAAATATTTTTCCTGAACCCAGCAACAACAATAACAAAATTTTTGACGTAAGTAAATTTTCGCTAGAAAAATTGTTTACCCGGAAATTTATTGCCTCCATAATTCTAGTGTCAACGAGCAATTTTATTGTAAATGGTCTTAACTGAACTATTCTACTTATAAATGTTTACAGAAAATATTTACCAAAATTGTTTCCTTAAATTGTTTTTTATAGAAATTCATTTTTCCATCAATTCTTTTTCCCAATATTTTATACGAAAAGATGGTTCTACCACAAAAATAATCGAAAAAACTAGTATACTTAAAAAATAGTAGTTTAGCAACTGCATTTATTAAAATACTCACTAAACTAGAACCTGTTTTTGTACACATTGCAAAAAAAAAACCTGACTAAACATAGAATCCATTTATCAACTAGATTGATTTTTAGTCATTTTTATAGCACAACAATCTATTTCGGAAATTTTCATATGTTCAATGTTTCTATTCTCTACACTCAAGCCAATATAAAAACATAGAAAAAGGTTGATTTATCTTCATTTGGATAATCTTCGTCTGCAGACATTGGGCTAAAAAAAAACACCCCATCTTTTTTTCGACTCTATTGAATATTGAAAATTATCACAACACAAATTAATGGACAAAAGTTTGAGTTTGTTTTAAACTGAATAGTTTTCGAAAATATCATAATTTTTTCAACAAAAATAAAGTTTTCTATTGTAAAATAAATGCAATTGGGGAAAAAACTTATTTTTATAGAAAGTTTCTTTTAATTTTCAAGTTTACTCCACAAAAAAATGTTATTCTGGTAAGATTGTTTTATGAAATTTTGTCAAGGCAATACGTTTTACTATGCAGTGAATTAAAGAAATGGAAAAAATATGGAATAATTTCGAATTCAATTTGAACACATCAGCAGGCATAATGTGTATTAGTGCATAGAGACATAAAGTAAAACATTTTTTTTTTCAGTATTACTTTTTCAAATATGGAAACAAAAAGTGGAAATATCAAAAGGGAAATGGAAAATGGAAATGTGCTGGTTTAACATATTTTATGGCAGCCATGCAACATAGGACAACCATAATAAAAATGTTGAAAACTATATCCAAATCGGAAAATAACTGAACGTACATAAGTGAAAAACTAACTCTTTACGGTTGAGATAGTCGAGGATAAATGGACCATGTATGCAGATGAATATGAATTAATTTTTATGTTTTTAAATGTTTTTTTTTTTTGGTTTTGCATTCATCTCATCGTTCTGAGTGTAGGCCATGTTCGAATAAATCCTTCTCGCCTTATATGAATTCTATATGCTTTCGAAATTAAACCAACTAAAAATTCATGAAACTTTTTTCCCTACAAATATTTATTGGCAATAGAGTGATTGTGAGCAAATCATATATTATACTGGAACGTACTGGAGCAAATCATATTATACTGGCTTCAAAAAAAAACATATTTTTTTTGAAGCCAGTATAATAGATCTATACAGTTTGAAAAGTGGGGATACATTTTATGGAAAAATGTATCCCCACTTTTCAAACTGTATAGATCTATTATACTGGCTTCAAAAAAATATGGTTTTATTGCAGAGGAACAATACAAAATCGTTCGTTCGTTATTTATTTGTCAGTCACTTTTCCACCCTTCCAGCATACCCCCCCCCTTACAACCAACTAAACCACGATTATATGTCACAAACATAAATTATTCATTTTAGCTTATTTTTTAATGCCTACACGCGCGGTTTATAATATTTCAATGTTTTTGATATTGTAAAACATTTTTATACACTTTTATGATTATTTATAGTAGCAGATGTTTTTGTTAAATTTTATCAACTCTGAAAAGTATGTCACGAAGGATAATTGTTTTATCTACGTCCTCCACAATTTTATATGGTAATATTTTTATTATGAACAATTTTATGTCCTGTAAATATCTGAATGTGTTTTTTCTTTTATATATAAATATTAATTTAAAAGACAAGTTTGAAAGCTGGGCTTACTCCGGAAACTCAAAAAGGTCCTTCCTTTACCCTATTTTATAGTCCTAAGATTATTACTTTCAAATCGACACTTCCAAGTAAACGAATCCAAAGAACTCTCCGATATCTCTCCGCTTTTGACTGATATTCCACAGGGAA
This sequence comes from Atherix ibis, assembly GCA_958298945.1. Classification (NCBI taxonomy): domain Eukaryota; kingdom Metazoa; phylum Arthropoda; class Insecta; order Diptera; family Athericidae; genus Atherix; species Atherix ibis. Next base: position 83,207,558 of record OY282609.1, read on the forward strand.
GTTTACTTGAACCTATCCTCAACAATTTAATCAAACTCCTTTGCAAAAACAAAGCTCATGGCGATGGTCTGATCTGCTCCAATATACCCCAACGACTTCCTAAAAGAGCAATAGTCTTCCTTCGAACAACACATTTCTCAGTACTCTAAAAATTCGCCATTCAAAAAAAAATAATCCTCCACCGCATAAATCCCCTACTCGATTCCACAAATTCAATTCCCTACCACCAATTCTGTTTCCGCTCCGAACAACTCCAGCAGTCTCGTCGAGTTGTCAATGCATCTCTATTAAGAAAGAAAAAAGGGTACTGATGTTTCTTGATATAAATTAAGCTTTTGATAGAGTTTGGCACCCGGCCTTACTCGGGAAACTCAAAAGGATATTTCCTTTAACCTATTTCATAGTCCTAAGATTATTCCATTCCAACCGACACTTCCAAGTAAACGAATCCAACGATATTGGCTTGTGTTCCACAGGGGAGCATACTTGGGCCTGTTCTCTACAACATTTATACAGCCGATGTTCTAATCTGACCCAATACATTCTTCTTTGCTACATACGCCGATGATACGACCTGCCTTCCGTCTTAGAAATTCCCCAAATTCGACTCCAAACAACCAACCCCCCACCCTCCGCAACTGGTTTATGAGGTGAAGAGTAAAAGGTAATGAAATTTACGTTAATCTATCTCCTCTCATATACTTTAATGGCGGCGCAATACCATAACACACAGAAGTTCAGTAAATAGGACTGAACTTTGACCAACGCTTGACATGGGACCCACTTATAAGAACTAAAAAGACGATATCTACAACCACTTCAATTGCTAGATAAACGCTCCGAACTTACTTTAATACATTGCCATACAGAAAACCCATCTGGACTTACGGATTAGAATTTTGGGATCCTATTAAGCCTTCTAATTCCCATCGAATTTGATCCTTTCAATCAAAAAATACTTCCTTAAATTGTCGACACTTCATTTTATGTTCACAAAAATATTATCTACCATGATCTCAACGTCTCTTTTGATCAGGATGTGTCTGTGCTTCGTTATAAAAAGTTCCATTCTCGTGTCTTCAATCAATCTTGTCCCCTCGTTCAAGCACTATATCCCACTTGCTTGCCTAAAAATATCCATCTCTCTGATATTGGCTGGTGTTCCACAGGGAAGTCTACTTGAACCCATCCTCTACAACATTTATACACGCGATATGCCAATCTGTCCAAGTGCCTTCTTTTCTATATACGGCGATGATACTAATCTCCTCGTTCAAGAACTTAACTCCACTTCCTTTTCTAAAAACACTCATGTAAGCCTAAAGCATCACTGGTCACGTGACTTATTAAAATACTAAACTTTAACATTTACTCGCCATAACCTCTCACGTTAATTAATACTAATATTAAATTCGGCTTATTACTATATTGTAGATGTAGATATTTAGAAAAAAATTTTAAAGAAAAAATATAAATTTTACCCAAACCTATGTAAATTTTTTTTTTTAAGTTAGTCGAAAAAGTTCGTGGCGTTTTGCGATAGACGAAGTTAAAAGCAAATAACTCAGTAAACACTAGTCATATTATAATAACTCTGGATACGTATTTCAGAGGTGGTACTTAAAGCCTTCTGTAGCATACAATTTTATTGAAATCAGCATAGTATATGAAAAGTTATTCAATTTCAAAAATGGATCAGAATGAGTTCGCCGTATTTTAACAATACCACTTCGACGAAGGTGACAACGCATCCCAGGCTTGTGAAAAAATTGGTGCCGTTTATGGGAAACTTTCATTCTAGTAGTATATACTCGAAATATAGTTTAGCAAGGAAGTAAGTATGTAGTTAAAAAAATTAATACATTATTAGCTACTAAGTTTTTCATCAACTACTTATTGGTGATAATGATAAAGATTGTATCACGATCGTGATGACTGATGGTAATGATATGAGGGTGGTGAGATTGATTAGGAAGCAGGGATTGCTGGGAAATGATGAGAATAGAGATAAAATAGTGATGATGGGAATTGTGTAATATTTTTACTATACATGGTAAGTCGAAAAAGTTCGTGGTCTTTTTCGTCGGATAGAGTTAAAAGCAAATAAATCAGCTTTGTTTACCTTAAAATTGTTTATTGAAAGCGGTTTAGTGTATTAAAAGTCTGCTAAGCGATACATTCTACAAGCGCTATTTTCAAATCATTATAAGGATACTCCTAACTGCTTTAGCGCGAGTGACTCATAAAAAAAAGTAATTCAAACACAAAAATATACCAGAAGAAAGAAAATAAATTCGATATATTTTAAAAAACCACTTCGATTAAGGTGATCGTATCGCAGACTTCTGAAAAAATGTGTAGTGTTTATGGTGAAAATGTTCTTATATAAAAAGCATTAGTGTGTAAATAGTTCGGTCGCTTACGTTCTGTAAATTTCTATGTTAAAGATGAGCCCCGTTCTTATCAGCCAATTACCGAAAAAGGTGATGAAATTCTCCAAAAATTTGACCAAAACGGGTATATTAGTAGTCACGGCATAGCTTAAACATTAATCCCCCAACCGTTTTAAGCCATTTGCAAAACGTTGGATTCAAAAAGAAACTCAATGTTGACCTTATAAATTGATTCTGTAAAACAAGATGGATACAAGTAGCTTAACATCTGCAATAGGCTGCTAAAGCGCAATGAAATCGAGTCACTTCTAAAATAAATCAGAAACTGGCGATGAAAAATGCGTCAAATAGAAGAACATCATTCAAAAGAAGAGATCATAAAAAAAGAGATATGAACAAACACAAATAAATTCAAAGCCACGATTGATGGTGAATTAAGTTGGAAGGGAGCTTTGAACTCGATACTGCACTGTAAGCAACTTGATAAGATTATACCAAGCAGTTGATAGAAAACCGCCAGAATTGATCAATAGGAAGGGTGTCAAATTTCCACCACTATCACGCTCGACCACACTTACGAGGTCTGTTCAAAAAGTATGGCAAATTTTGTATTTTTTCAAAAATTATTTATTTTTTCATGATTATCTATTTTTTCCCTTTCAAAGTAATCCCCACCAGATATTATTTCATAAAGCTCTTCAGTTTTGGGAACAAGAAAATGTTACAGGGGACCAGATCTGGGGAATATTTTGGCTGAGGAATTATTAGTGTGTTGTTTTTTGCCAAAAATGGCAAAAGCTAATTTTTGTTCTTCCACAAATCCGGGCGTTTCTGGCGGATTGCTTCGCATAACTTGTAGGTAATATTCCTTATTGATCGTTTCTACCCTGTGGCATGAACTCATGATGCACCACGCCCCTGCAATCGAAGAAAACTATAAGCAAATCCTTCACATTCGACCGAAGTTGGCGCTTTTTCCGGTATTGGCTCGTGCGGCAGCTTCTATTGGGATGATTGAGCTTTGGTTTTCACGTAATAGACATAAACCCATGATTTGTCACAAGTTATGACCCTCCAGAGCAAAAGACGAGTCAAAACACGTGCAAGCAAAGCAGCTGTCAAAAATTAACTGAACATTCAAAACGGCCGAACTTGTCGGCATAAGTGAGAGACATGAGTACTAACATAATGCCGCAAAAAAATTAAAAATCGAATATACGTAATTCGCGATACCTCGTATATCTCTGATGACTCGCCAAAAATTAAAAGAACTTACCTAGGAAGTTTTTATGCATCCACCGAATAGTCCATACCACCATAATTGAATCAATATAGCCCAGATCTCTGCCAAAAACTGTTAATGGAATCAAGCTAACTTCAAGGGAGGCCTGCAGAAACCACTCTGTTTTATTCAACAACAAGAAAAACACCACGAACTTTTTCGGCTAACCGAGAATTTGTAAATAATAAGTTAGATTTTTTTTTATTAAAAAAATCTGAGGTTGCAAATCGAATGTTGAAATTTACTTGAACAATTTTCAGATAAGCTACTTTCAAGGAAAATTTTAAATAAATTCTAATTAAAATTAACCACTATTTTTAGTAATACTATTAAAGCACTTACAATCCGTTTACTTATTTAGCAAAAATTTCAATTAGATGAGCACCGAGCTTATCTTTTATGGTCATTTCTTTTGGTAAGCAAAATTTTTAATATTTCAATTAAGTCTGTATAGGTAAAAATCACTAAAAAATCCTCTTTTATAATATTATTTTTTAAAAGAAAAACAAACGAGAAAAAAATGATAGCCCTCAGCGACTATAAAATTTTTATTTTAAATAAATTTTAAATAACCATAACCCATTTGGATACATTTGCCTTAAGGATAATTTATAAATTATTTTTTCACAACTCTTTTAACTCATTTTAGAGTTATTTAAATTTTTTTGTTTTGATACTGCAATAAAGTGGAAATATATCCTGTAGCACAAAAAATGTATAGAAAATTTTTTTTTGAGAAATTATAAATTTAATAAAGTGAATGATGTAAAATTTAATTAAAAATTTCTTCCTTTCAATTTTGTTCCTTTTGTTTTTGTGATTTTTTTTGCAGTAATATTTTTCCCTTAGTTGGGTTTGGTATTTTTTACCAAACTTTTTTTTTATACTTTAAGTTATAAATAAATCTTTTTCTAACTTTACTTTTACAAATTAATAGAACTGCAGATTTTCTGAAAACTTTTAAATTTTTTTTAAAAAAACTGCACTTAAATGATTTTTTAATGTCCTGAACAAGTAAACTTTTTGAAAAAGTCATAGCATATTTAAATAAAATTCTTTTTAATTTTCTTTTTTTATTAGATTATAAAGAATTCTTTCGAGATTAAAATGGCTATATTTAAGGTCCAGCAATGAGTAAGCCTCCACTTTTGGAGAGAAAAAAATACGATAAAATCAGTTTTAGTGGTATACAAATATTCTCATTTTTTATATTTATTATTGCACTTTTATTTCATCATAAATTAATCAAAGAAAAATATTATATTACAATTCGCATTGACGTGGTTAAGGATTGCTCAATCAATTGATAAATGTTATTGACCACAAATTTCTATTGTGGAGTCATTCATTTCTTCCAAACGATAGAGATTTTGGAGTTGTGGAAATAGCCCAAAGGAAAAGAGACCATTTATATACAAAGAATTGCCGGAAAAGAATTTCTTGCATTTTATATGAAATGAAACGAGAAGATTTTATCTCAACTAAACCTCTAGAAGAAGCAATATCAAAGAGGAAACAAAATTCGAGTAAAAAAATTATGCATTAGTTGAAAATATGCTGAACGTACTTTAAAAGGGATGAACCAGGAAAATTTTTTTTAAAAATCTGCCTGGAAGAAAAACTGTCACTTCAGGTTTTTTTTAATTTGAAAACAAGGAAGCCCTAAAAATTTTAGCAAAATTACTATGTTGCCAGTGTTTGAAACTTTAAAATCACTGTTGCCACTTTATAAGACATCAAGCATAATATTTTTTCCAGCAAAAGTAATTTCCGGTAAAACCATTTTCTAGGAAAAATATTTTGTAGCAAAAATATTTTCTAGTAAAAATATTCTCCCGCAAAAATATTTTCCAGCAAAAATATTTTCTAGAAAAAATATTTTGTAGCAAATATTATTTCCGGCAAAAACGTTTTCTAGCAAAAATATTTTCCAGAACAAAAATTTTATAGCAAAAAGGTTTTCTAGCAAACAATTTTTCTGGCAAAATAATTTCCCACCAAAAATATTTTCTAGCAAAAATATTTTCTACTAAAAGTATTATCCCGCAAAAATATTTTCCAGCAAAAATATTTTCTAGAAAAAATATTTTCTAGCAAATATAATTTCCGGCAAAAACGTTTTCTAGCAAAAATATTTTCCAGCAGAAAAATTTTATAGCAAACAATTTTTCTGGCAAAATAATTTTCCACCAAAAATATTTTCTAGCAAAAATATTTTCCAAACAAAATATTCTGCCGCAAAAATATTTTTCAGCAAAAATATTTTCTAGAAAATATAATTTCCGGCAAAAACGTTTTCTAGCGAAAATATTTTCCAGCAAAAATAATTTCTGGAAACACATTTTTTAGCAAAAATATTTTCCAGCTAAAATAAATCCGGTAAAAACATTTTCTACCAAAAATATTTTATAGCAAAAAAATTTTCTAGCAGAAATATTTTCTAGCAAAAATATTTTGCTGCAAAAATAATTTTCGGCAAATACATTTTCTAGCATAAATATTTTCCAGCAAAAATAAATCCGGTAAAATAATTTTCTAGCAAAACTATTTTATAGCAAAAATATTTTCCAGTAAAACTATTTTCCAGCAAAAATATTTTCCGGCAAAAACACTTTCTGGTAAAACCATTTTCCAGTAAAAATTTTTTCTGGCAAAAATATTGAATAGCAAAAATGTTTTCTAGAAAAAATATTTTCTAGCAAAAATTTTGTCTAGCAAAAATTTTCAGTGGCCGCCCTGTGCTGAAATGATATAAAAAAATATATATTTTGTAGAGATTGTAGGATTTTTTTAAGCTAATTTAAAAAATATTTATTTATAAACAACTTATTTACAACAAAAAACAATATGTTTTTCAATATTTCTTGCCGTAGTTTAAAACCTAAGAAAGGATATGATTTAAAACTGATCCAATCATATTAGAGAAAAAACCTTTCGGATTACCTACAATGTATTCAGCTCCTGTAAATTCATTTTGTTTTTGTTTTTTTTTTCAATATATTCTATCAGAAAAAATTAATAAAAAAATGGAAAAATGGTAATATATATTCCACTTAAAATAAGGATGAACATCCTTCCTTATATGATTTTCCATAAACATAAAAAAAACATCTTCTACTATCCTTTTAGAATGGCGAAATTCCTATTCTTATTCTTTTATGCCATTTCGGCTTGAATTTGCAAATTTCTTGAGTAAAAAAAACTTTATGTTTAGTATTCGTAAAGAAAGTTACCTATTCGTAGATTTATATTGCGAAAACCATCAATATCCGAGCATACAGCATCTCGTATCCACACTAGTTTACATGTATGAATATTTCGTAATGAATACCTATAAAAATATATTTTCTTTTTCCCTACACATTATATTGATTTAGTTTTAGACTTTCGGTAAGCACTTGATCCTGAACATTTGTATATACAGACATCAAGTCTAAATCCGTAGTTCAGACATAAAGCAACAGGAAACTGAAATGAGACTCTATTTATCCGTATGCACCCCTTTACCATTCCATCCCCCCTAATCCTTCGTGTTCTCATCTAGCTATGGTTCTAGAGTTGATAGAATGCCAACTGGAAATGAATAGGAAATGAGAATCTGAAACGGAAAGACCCAAAAATCCTTTTATATTAAAAGTTAAAAGCTCTTTCCGAATTTTCTCTACTATGTCCAGCCGTGTTCGTATATTGAATTTTCGTATTCACCATCGAAACTTTTGTCAATTCATTTCAAGTATTAGGCAAGATGGAGTTTCTCTGACTTTGAATAGTGTTGCGATTGGTTCGAGATTAGTGAATAAAATACTGTATATTTATTACTAAAGGCGATAATCATTCAGATGACCAATGTCACAAAAGTCAGATTCAAAGTCAAGTGAAAAACTATACAAAATGTATAGTTTGTATAGTTTTTCACTTGACTTTGAATCTGACTTTTGTGACATTGGTCATCTTCCTTATTTCAAGAAAATGACTCCACATAGAATTAAGCATGAAAGCGATTATCAAATTTTTACTTTATTGCAAATTTTTTATAGACAATTTTTACTGGAAATTTTTATAGACAATTTTTACTGCAAATTTTCATAGAAAATTTTTACTGAAAATTTTTATAGAAATTTTTTACTGGACCTTTTTATAGAAAATTTTTACTGAAAATTTTTATAGAAAATTTCTAATGAAATTTTTTATAGACTGGAAATTTTATAGAAAATTTTTACTTCAAATTTTTATAGAAAATTTTTAGTGCACGTTTTTATAGAAAATTTTTAGTGGACATTTTTATAGAAAATTTTTTATTAAAATTTTTATAGAAAATTTTTAGAGGAAATTTTTATAGAAAATTTTTACTGGAAATTTTTATAGAAAATTTTTACTGGAAATTTTTATAGAAAATTTTTACTGGAAATTTTTATAGAAAATTTTTACTGGAAGTTTTTATAGAAAATTTTTACTGGAAATTTTTATAGAAAATTTATACTGGACATTTTTATAGAAAATTTTTACTGGAAATTTTGATAGAAAATTTTTACTGGAAATTTTTATAGAAAATTTTTAATGTAAATTTTTATAGAAAATTTTTAATGGAAATTTTTACTGCAAATTTTCATAGCAAATTTTTACAGGAAATTTTTATAGAAAATTTTTACTGAAAATTTTTATAGCAAATTTTTATTGGAAATTTTTATAGAATAATTTTCACTGAAAATTTTTACTTGAAATTTTTACTGGAAATTTTTATAGAAAATTTTTACTGGAAATTTTTATAGAAAATGTTTACTGGAAATTTTTATAGAAAATTTTTACTGGAAATTTTTATAGAAAATTTGTACTGGAAATTTTTATAGAAAATTTTTACTGGAAACTTTTATAGAAAATTTTTACTGGAAATTTTTGTAGAAAATTTTTACTGGAAATTTTTATAGAAAATTTTTACTGGAAATTTTTATAGAAAATTTTTACTGGAAATTTTTATAGAAAATTTTTACTGCAAATTTTATATAGAAAATTTTTACTGGAAATTTTTATAGAAAATTTTTACTAGCAATTTTATAGAAAATTTTTACTGGACATTTGTACTGGAAATAAAAGTAAAAAGTCTGCCAGGTAAGGAGCCTATAGCTGAAACGCTGTGGCTGTGGTTGTCATCTATATCGCAGGTACGATCTAAGGACTGAAGCTGACAAATGGCAGAATTCCAGGTGATGATGGTAGAGGTTCAGGTAGGCTTTACTCCCAACAGTTAAGGTAACTAATTTGGAACAAGTTACTGATTGTTAGCAAATCAACCTACCTGTGATGGATGGAGCTGGTTGTAATGGTTAAAAAGAAGAAGAAGATGAAGAAGATGCAGAAGTACAAGAGTTGAAGTACGTGAAAAAGATAAAGAAGAGTAAGAAGATGCAGACGATAAAGAAAAGGAAGAAGATGAAGAAGATGAAGACGTAGAAGAAAAAATTGCAAAAGATGCAGAAGATGAAGAAGATGAAGAAGATGAAGAAGATGTATCAAGCAGAAAATTAACGAAGAATGCGTTGGATTGAAGCGAGCTGGGTCAATAAAGCATTGGCTTAGGGAGCTATTGTGCCACTGAGCTAGATTTACTAAAAGAGAAATTCAATAGATTTTTCCATTCTAAAGTCGGGGATACCGAAGAGACACCGAGCTTATCTAATTGAATACCCCTCGATTTAAAATATTTCAGGATTATTGCTGTATTCAAATATGTCACAAAATAAGATGTAAAAGACTTTCTCAACAAACAAAAACTAATGGCAAATTTAAACTTCCGCAGCTAAGACTCTGGACCCAAATTATATTCACATACAAATTACCTACGCATACTTTTACTTTTCATTGCCATTGAAAATCTTTCCTCAAATTTTCAACAATAAAATGTACAAAAAATGATGGTAGTTTATTAATTTTTCATATACGACAAGTGGTTTAATTAGTGGTTTTTAGCATCTACGAAAAAGAAAAGTTTCTATCCTCAAATAAAGGAAATTACGGAAGTGAATAAAAAATGCTAATTGCAAAATTTCACACATTTCATTACCTCTATTTAAATATTTAAGAAATTTCATCCACTTTTGTAAATGAATTCATTATGGTTGAGATATGGTCTCAGTATCTGTCTACCGGTTTGGAAATATATGCACTCTAGGGTAACTTCAAATTTAGATATGTGCAGTAGTGACGAACGAGTCCCTCAAACAATGCACTAGAAAAAGGGTATTAACTATGAGAAAAGCGACAACAAAGAGAGTAAACTGACAATATCAGAATTCATTGCTGATACCGAAAGCATCTTTTATGCTTAAATGTGTCCTTATAACATTGTTTTGTACTTATGTGACAGAGCCCTGGGGTAAAAACTCCTAATACATCCTGAAGTAGACTTCAGGATGTATTATCATAGAATGGAATTATTTAATAATGCTTGTCGATTCCATTATGTATTTTAGGAGTACACAAGTACATGCATTATCATTTGTGGAGGGAGAGCCGATGCGGACGGGTACGAGTACATCTAAAAGCATGTGCACATTTTCCGTATTACTCGGGCAAGTGCACATGCAAAAATAACAACGATAGTGGAAGCTAGTGGAATGTAGTCAAATGACATGCAAGTGCATTTATAATGCATTATCGAAGAGATAATACTTTTGTTCCTCACTTTACATATTGGAGCATCGATAAATATCTACTTTTTGCCAACTTACCCCATTCCCTTACCTGGTCCCAACAGTCTTTGATGAATTACACCATTTCTCCCCACCTAATCAACAATGTCCACACACATCATTCCACCACCCCCCCCCCCCCACGCCCCTATCCATACATCCTTGCTTTATGAATTAGTAATGCAAACATTTCAATATTTATACTGTAACATAAGAACAGCATCGTACAATAATTCCATGTCTCTGAATGTTACCATCGTCATGATTGGAAATTTTCATCTAAATGGAAATTCTGTTATTTGTTATTAAAAGGAACCGCACACAAAAAAGAATCGAAAATTTACTCATAAATTTGAAGAAAATCATTATTTTTATCTTGTTGAAAAAAAGATTAATCTTTTGATCAAGCAGTAATAAAATGGGTAGTGAATCCTTGATTTATTTACAAAGAACTCAAGAATTATTTCGTACACGCATACGTAAATATTAATAGAACTGAAGAAAAATCTTACAAATTCTTTTTGATGTTCGTCTTTTTTATGATTATTTTAGGTAAAATTTTGCCTGAAACGTGTTTTTTGAAGCGCTACCACAACAGACATCTCGGCTATTCCTGACATCTGCATTCGAACTGAAAACCATTGCGTACTTTTTTATTATTATTAAAAATTAATAATAAAACCCAAGCCACGACAACCTCAAGTTTTCATCGTTTTGCCATAAATATTGATGCTATTGTGGCCCAGACCCCAAAAAAAGAGTATTCCAGGCCCCAAAAACTTTTATTTGTCATCTTTCTACCAAAAAAAGGAGGGTTAAAAGAAGCGCCGATAACCTCAATTTATCGTCGGTGTGCCAAAAATTTGCTGCTATTGTGGCCCAGGCCCCGACAAAAGCGTTGACCAAGCTCCGACCACTTTAATTTGTCGTCATGCTGCCAAAAATATTGCTGGCAGTGTGGCCCAGACCACAAATAAAGTCCAGCCCAGGCCCCGACAACCTCAATTTATAGTCATTTAGCCAAAAATATGACTACTTTCGTAAACAAGGCCGGAAAAAAATCTGGGCACAAGCCACGAACACCTCAATTTATCGTCGTTCTGCCAAAAATATTACTGCTAGTACGGCATAGGTTCCCAAAAATTATCTCTAAGGCCCCGACAACTTCAAGTTTTCAGAGCTTTTCAAAAATATTGCTGTTATTGTGGCTCAGACCCCGAAAAAAGCGTGACTCAAACCCCGACAACATCAATTGAACATCGTGCACAGTAAAAATACGTTTTTTACAGGACTATTCAGTGAATTTCAATAAAAGACCTATTGTTACACGCCTACAGGACGACGCATTATCTGACAAAATAATGAGGTCAAATGGCCACCGAGATCTTGCGATTCGATAAAATTGGACTTTTGTCTCTAATGCTATGTAAAAAGTTAGGTCTATGCTAATAAGACCTGAACGCTTTCACAGCTGAAGGATCAAAATTATACGCGTTATCAATGAAGTACTGGCTGAACTATGCCGAAGGGTCATTGAAAAATTTTAAAACGCACTCCTATGTTACTGGAGGAGTCGTGGTTGGATATTTTATTTTATATATAAATAACAAAGACTGGAGAAAATGTAGTTTGGTGGTGCCTTCACAATACATTATAGTGCTGAAGATTTTATATTGGTAACCCTGACTCTAAATAACTCAATCGAACAGATGAAACGTCTAAGCTCGATTTTCAGAGGCCCAAGGTTAATTAAAGCTGGTGTCAACTTCACAAAAACACAATTTAATTAAGCTCTGGTAACAGGCAACAGGTAATAGGCAGCAAGCGACAGACAACAGGCATGAGGCACCAGACAACAGGCATCAGGCAACAGGCGATAGGCAAGAGGCAAGAGGCGACAGGGAAGAGGCAACAGACAAGAGGTAATAGGCAACAGAGGAAACAGGCATCAGGCAACATGTATAAGGCAACAGGCAACAGGCAACAAACAACAGGCAACAGGCAACCGGTATTAGGCAACAGACAAGAGGCAACAGGCAAGAGGCAATAGGTAAGAGGCAACAGGCAAGAGGCAATAGGCAATAGAATAAATAGGCAATAGGCATCAGGCAACAGGCATCAGGCATCAGCCATCAAGCAACAGACCAAAAGCAACAGGCAACAGGAAATAGGACAAATAGACAATAGGCAACAGGCAACAGAGGTAACAGCGGAAACAGGCAACAGGCAACAGCCATCAGGGCAAAAGGGAACAGACAGCTGAGGAAACAGATAACAGTCAATAGGCAACAGCCATCAGGCCATAGGCAACAGCCATAAGGCAATAGGGAATAGGCAAGAGGCAGCAGGCACAACAATAATAATTACAACAATTGAAGTTTAAAAGTATTGAAATATTTAGACTTACCTAATATCAAATTCAGTACAAATTGACTAAAACCCAATCCCAAATTAGTACGTCTACTTCAGAACCACTGGTATATTTATATGGCAGTGGTAAGAAACCGTTTATTATGCACTAAAAATGCGAAAAAAATATTTTGCCCTTTATTCTGACCTATTCCCAGTTCTAAGACTAAAACTTAGTTCGGTGTTAATAACAATTTGCCGGTATAATACACTAATAATCGTGCAAATGCACGATTTTTGCACGTGAACGCGCAAATTTTTACTTGTGGTACCTCAACGTATGCAAAGTTGCTCAAATTTACCAAAAATTTAAAAAAAAGTGTGCTTGATAGAAAATTCCTGAATAAAACACGATTTTATTACCGAACAATATTAGTCAAGGCAATAATCTGCTCTTTATATCAACGCAGCACAATAAATCAAAAGCACTCGGAATTAGCTTTACAGAAAAAAAATCTTTTCAGTAAAAATACAATTTCAACAAAAAAAACTACCCCACAACTTTCATACTCATCCAAAATGATAAATAAAATTTAAGCAAGAAAAAATTCAATAAAAACTTCTATTAAATAAAAGAAAAAAATATCTAAAATTTAAAAAAAAAGAAACATTTTATCTTATAATTATCGCAAAGAGTAGAATTTATTTAATATCAGTTTTATTTTGCGTAAAACTACCAAAATCTCTACTTATAATTAAATTTATAAAACGATGCGCATTAAATTCAATTTTGGTTAAGAGCAAATGGTTAATGAGTTAATGACATCCTAACCTAAAAGACAGAAAATTTTGATAGAATTAACCATCGAAATCTTAACGACATTGGAAGACGGACAGAAAGATGATGAGGAGGAAGGCAAATTTCACATGAAAAAGTGACAAAAATCAACTGAGATTGAGGAGAATTATTGAAACAGTGAAGATTCGAAGCTAAAAGGAATCTTACTGAAGGAAAATAGGAATGAGATCAAGAAGAAGACGATACAAAGAAAAACGAACTGACTAATGACAACCATTTTGTTTTTGCCTGTCAGTTTGAGTTGGTCGTTGTCTTCTTCTTATTATAATACTTCATCTTTTCAACCATCATTTTTGGGGTAGCCATTTTTTATTTTATTTAATATTTTTTGACAAATAATCTTACAATTATTCCTTGGAAAGAAATTTATATTTTCTCCTCTAATACACCGCGATTAGATAAAAAAGACGGGGAAAAAAAACAACAACAAAAAAGAGAAACTTTTCTTTTTTCGGTTTTTCTCTCTATTATTATTATTATTATTTTGTTGTTGTTTGTTGTTTTTTTTTTATTCTTTTATTTACTCAAAATTTCCACTTGCCATTATCGTCTGACAGCTTATCCTTGCTGCCCAGTAAATTTGTCAAATGCTGTCATTTAATCCTGTCACTGTTGACATAATATTTTTGTCTATTTGTAAATTAGATTTTTTTTAGCTCTCTTCTCTTATCTGCTATTTCATTGTATTTTGTTATTTTTCCTTTTGGACTTATTGTTTTGTTCCTGGTTTGTTGGTTTAATTTATGCTGTTGTCATTTTCGCTTGTTTGCACGTTTTTTTCCTGCCTTATACCTTTTCCATTTATTTTGAACGAGGCGGACAGGGTTACAGGTTTGTGTATATGAATTAGGGATTGTGTTACTATTTGAATAGTGGAAGTAGTTTATTTATCGAATTGTTTTTTTTGATTACTTTTACTAACTGTGCTAAGCTACCTTGATAAGATAGTTTGGTAACTACGCATAATTTAGTAAAAATAGATTGATTTTTTTAAATTATTTAATCAATATTTCCTCTGTTTTTTTTATTAAGCGCAATTCAGAAAAAAAATGTTCAAATATGTTTGTTTGTTCCAGGGACTATATCTGGGCATAAGGACTGTAAGGGTGTCCGAGGCTGGACTGCTAAAGTGATCAAATAAGTAAAGTTGAGATGATAGAAGCCAACTATATACTTTATGTTGTAGAGTAGATGTTCGCAAGGGGGTGAAAGGTCCAGCTATAATGTCCATACCAGAAGGGTCTAGGGAAACGCGCGGTACCTTAGCCGGCCTAGCAAGACCAGGAAATTACAAATTTCCTAACTGATGCTCTTTAAGAGTTCAGTTAGGAAATTTGTCAATTAGGACATATTTCCTAACTGAACCATATGCGCTTTAGAAGTAAAAACTAGGGTGTAAGGAGCCCCACGGTGGTTCGTCCAAGGTGAGGAGTCTTTGGCTGAAACATGGTAGCTGCGGTTGCTACCTATATTGAAGGTAGTCTTAGTACTGGTGCTGAGGGATGGCAGAATATGGGGTGCTATTATTGCAGATTATAGTAGAGGTTTAGGTAGGCGATGTTCATCTT
Organism: Atherix ibis; assembly: GCA_958298945.1. Classification (NCBI taxonomy): domain Eukaryota; kingdom Metazoa; phylum Arthropoda; class Insecta; order Diptera; family Athericidae; genus Atherix; species Atherix ibis. Next base: position 83,222,695 of record OY282609.1, read on the forward strand.
CCTCTGAGCAAGCTTCGTCTTTCACTGCTTGATAGATACCTCAAAAATACTTTATGACACTGAAAAATTTGTGCTCTTCGGCAGAGGCTTTTTTCCATTTTTCGTAGTAGTGCTAGGAAGGCCTCAACTGTGAACGACATCAGCCCGTTGGTTACACCCCTTTTGGATATAATCGACAGAGCCTGGGATGACATCCTTTCAAGTGTTTTTTTAGCTTGGAGAAGAGGAATGCGCAAGCGGAGTAGGACCAGTGGAATAAGGGAAAGTTGGAAACCACAGAAAGTCCCTCCTTCGATAAAAAATTACTGATAAAGATTTCCATGCGACATGAAGAGTTGTCAAGGTGGCGCAACCAAGTGTCTGCAATATCCGATCTGACGTAAAAATATCTTTCTTGAGCCTTTTGAAGAGCTTCACTCGTTCCACATTATCGTCATTTTTTTTATCTTAAAAATCTCAACTGGGAACGACAACAGCTCGTTGGCTAAACCCCCTTTTCGGAATGACGTCTTTTCATGTTTTTTAATCTTGGGGAACAATAAAAAAAGTACACGGACTTAACTCAAACGACTAGGGGTACTGGGTGTCACTTCTCACTTTTTCCGACAAAAAGTCATTGAGGGGAGGTAGCCATGTGACATGAGGCGTTGCCATGATACCGTATTCAAGCCTCTGCATTGTCCGATCGAATACGAAGAACCCATTTTCGGAGCCTTTTATGTGCCTTAATGTTAATCAATGATCTGGGCTCATAAAAGACCTCACTTCTTCAGTATTTGCATTAGTTTTCAATTTTAAAGGCCACCTTCACCGAAATAATTGTGCACTTCATATAGAATGTTCCCCGTAGGCTCTTTGAAATTTTCATATACAAAGGCAAAATAATATTTTTGAGTATTTCTTTTGAGTTTTTTTTTTGTTGAAAATTACTATCTTGAATGATGATTACTTAATTTATTCTATTAAAAATAATCAAAGACTTACCTCATATAAAAATCAGGACTAGAACCCATTCCCAAATTAGTACATCTACTTGAGAGCCACTGATATATTTAATATGGTGTCGGTAAGAAACCGTTTATTTTGTATTAAAAATGCGGCAAAATATTTTGGGCTTTATATTCTGACCTATTCCAAGTTCTAAGAATAAAGCTTAGATTTTATTCTGACCTATTCCCAGTTCTAAGTCTTAAGCTTAAATTTAGAATAGCTGATCGTGCAAATGCACGATTATTGTCCGTAGACACGCAAATTTTTACTCGTGGCGAGAATTTACAATTGCAAGAAGTAATTTTGATAGAAAACACAGGGTTTATAAGTGAAAATTCATGAAGTATACAGTATAGACCTATGTATGGAATAAGATATCGGGTAAATGGTCTATACGGCTTCGCTGGCGCATATGCACTCTTTTGTTGGAATTTTCATGATTGTTTTGCATAAATGTAGCTGAATTTCATTGATACAGCGCTCAATTTCCTCCTTCAAGGCGAGGCCGGTCGTGAACTTGTTGGCATAAACTATAGACTTAAAAAAATTCCAAAGAAAAAATTTCAATGACCTTCCATGGTTTTCAAATTACACGACCAGAAACTGACTCAGCCGGTAAATTGAATTGTTTTATTTTCGGGCTGTGTGGCGGCATGTGGCACCGTCTTGTTGAAACCACATATCATCCACATCCATTTTTCCAGAAACCACATATCATTCTGAATTATCATATCATACAAATGACGCAAAATTCAAATTTTGTATTAATTTTTGGGGACACCCGATATGTCAAAGGATTCTACAATAAAAAAATTAATTGACTGCATGCCAAGAACCTAACAAGCCTGCCATCGAAAGTTAAGGGATTTATTTTTCGATACTTTTGGCCGTTCATTTTCGTTTTTTTTTTTGCTCCACGAATATTTTCATTTATTTTTACTATTATTATCAAGATTATTACAGACGTAATTCTATTATATTCGATAATAAAAAATCAATAATAAACTATTGATATACTGTTAGTAGAGAAATGATTAGAATTCTTATAAAAAATAACGATTTTTATTACCTCGAAAATAAACTTTGATAAGAAAACTTATTATTACTTGTCGATTTTTCTATTAGAAATTGCCGATAATTTTTCTCTTATTATATAAAATCTATCAAATATTTTTCTCTATAGTATTATTATCAAAATTATTAGTATTGCCAACAATTTCATCAATAATTATTGTTAGGAAAAAGAATATTATTTGCTATACAAAAATAGTAATAATAAAGACTGTATAGAAATTAGTTTATTTAATATTTCGATGATTGTCATTTTTCTATTTTTTTCTATTAATAATATCGATCGGTTTTTTGTTTTCGTTTGTCTTATGTATCGATTTTCTAGAATAAATACAATTTTTTCTATTTACTTTATTGAGAATGTTTCTTCTATACATTTATTTATGTTTATTTAGTGTAAACATAATAATTTTTCATTAAGACTTCCTTTATCAAACGGAAATACTTCTTGATCCTTCATAATAACTTAATAACTTGTTTTCAAAAGTTAATAATTTTCTCTATATAATATTTATTCTTAACATTGTAACAAAAATAAATACGATATCAAAGTTTTAAGCCTTTGGTAAATCGATAAATAAAAAGAAAATATTATACCAAATGATGATAGAAAAGAAAAGGGGAAGGGGGAAATTATGTTATATTTATTAAGTGTTATTAATTTGTTAATATAAAAACTGAGCTGCTATTGAACGGGCAGCTTAAATGGAATTATGAAAATTTAATTGATTTTTTTAATAGAGGATTATCAGGTTTGCCATTTTGCGTGCAAATAGATTTATTACCAAAAAAATTAAAATTTACCATTTTTCATGCAAATGGATTTATTACCAAAAGATGCGTCAGAATTGCACAGAAGATACCCTCGTTGATTGGGTACTGGAATAACAAACTTTGGATACTGATTTTTTGAACAAAATTTTATTCAGCGATGGGGCTTTTTTTCTGGCTTGTCGAATACGTCAATAAGCAAAATTTCTGTATATGAGGCTCCAAAAACCCACATATGACTGTGGAGAAGCCATTGTATTAATGAACAGTGACTCTGTAATGGGCATTTTAATCTGAAGGTATCAGTGACCTGTATTCCTTTAAAAACTAATTAAAAAGAAGAGACCGTTGCCGTCAATTTTGAGCTGGAATGCTGTATGGGGCTTTTAAAACCACATTCAAGTGTGGTGTAACCATTGCATCAGCAAAAAGTGACTGTCTGGCCTGGATATTATTCTAAAGATGTCATTGACCTATATTCCTTTACATAATAATTAAAAAGAAGAGACCGTTACAGTCAATTTTGAGCTGAAAACTCGTATGGGGTTTTAAGAAACCACAAATAAATGTGTAAAGCCCATTGCACCCGCAAAAAGTGACTGTCTAGTCTGTATATTGTCCTAAAGATGTCATTGGTCTGTATTCCTTTACAAAATAATTAAAAAGGAGAGGACCAATTGTGAGTTGGAAAGCCATATGGTAACTTTCTACAAACGTGATTACTATGTCGTAGCCACGTTTCGGGTGATGAGGCCCAAAATTTTCTTCAACAATGTGGCTCAATTTTTGCCTGGTTAATACAACAAGTAGCAAAATTTCCTTATATATGATTCTGACAACCCCCCAATTAATTGTAGAGAAGCCGGGTTATGAGGCTCGGGTAATGAGGCTCAAAATTGTCTTCAGCGATGCGGCTCAATTTTTGCCCAGTAAATACGTCAATACGCAAAATGTCCTTATATCGAGCTCTGAAAACCCACAAGTAACTGTGAAGAAGCCATTGTATCCACGAAAAGTGACTGTATGGTGTGCACTTTGCTCTGTAGTTTGCATTTTGGTCTGAAGGTGTCATTGTCCTATATTTCTTTGAAATGAAAAAGGAGAGACCGATACCGTCAATTCTGAGGGCCAAAGCCGTATGATAACTTTCTAAAAAAGTGATTATTCTACCGTAGCCACGTTTCGAATGATGAGGCTCAAAATTTTCTTCAGCGAATACGTCAATAAGCAAAATTATCTTATATAGGGCTCTAAAAAACCACAATTTATTGTGGAGATGCCTTGTACCCATAAAAAGTGACTGTGTGGTGTGCATTTTGCTCTGAAGGTGTCATTGGCCTATATTTCTTTAAAATGAAAAAATAGAGACCGTTACCGTCAATTCAGAGGGCCAAAACCATATGATAACTTTCTGCAAAAGTGATTATTCTATAGTAGCCACATTTTCCGCGATGATTATTCTGCAATAGCCATATTTTCCGCAAAACTAACCCTATATGGGGCTCTGAAAATCCACAAATAACTGTCCGGGATATATAGGCCCGTATTTCGTTAAACTGTCAATTCCAAATGCTATAACACCATCTTATTTTAAGGCTAAACTTGAAGTATTCAATCTGAACTATATATGATCATAAAAAAACGATGCCACAAGCCACACAAAAAGATAAATATTAGGTTTATTGAGTGAAAAGTTACCAGGATGTATAATTTCACGATTTGGTGATGTTCAAAAATAAATCGGGTCAAAATAAAATTTTTATCGAAATCTGAATTTTAACTTTATTTATCTAAAGTACCAATCGAATAAGCATTTATTACTAAAATTGTTATTGTAGAATTCTATGAAGCTTAAATATATAAAAACAAAATATTTAAATTCACTTTTAGTAAAGAAAAAAATTCGTAAAAAATATTAGGCATTTATTAAAAATAGCAAAAAGTTATAGTATCATAAATTATAATCGTTTTTTTGTATTTTTCAAGTTTAATATCAAACTCAGCAAATGAAATTGAAAATATTTAAACTATCAAGAGTAGGATTTTTGTTATAAAATATTACAAAATATTTTGTAACAAAGTTTCTCTGCTCAGTAGAAATTAATCAAGTAAGGACTGTCTAAGCAGTTAAGAAAATTACCTACAATTTTGAATAATGTTTTTTTTAGATCTTTTCTAGACCCACCTGTACGCATAAACTAACCTAAGTACTCTTCACCTTTATACACTTTGTTCTATGCGAATTAAGTACATATACTCTAAGTTGAATTTGACACAAAAATAATTATGCCTTCACCTTTTGAACTTTCACAAAGTTAACAATTTCATTTTGCTTAAATAAATATTTGCATAATCTATGAAACCTTAAATGAACATTCATATTTTATGTTAAGTATAATGAAAATGTTATAATTTATTTACTTCAAAACTAAAATGGAAATTTTGTAAGAATTTTATATTCAACAATAATTTAATAAATATACAATTTTGCGAATTAATAAAGATAATTTTGTAAGTGTTGGTAATTTAAATTAATAATTTAGGAATTTATGATTTAGTTAAAAAGGTTATTTAGTTGTAAACTTATATTTTTAAGAATAGGTATCGTTTTGACAGGAAAATATATTGCAGCCTGTGTTATTTATTTAGTTCATGGATAATATTTTGAGAATAATAAATTTACCGCTACTTTGAAAGGTCACCCAAAACCTAAATAGTGGGCCCCTTTATGTATCATAAAATTAGACTATCGATTGAATTTATCCCGAAGGTATGGGAGCGGATAACGGCCTTGAATGTAATAGAAAAAACTGACCTCGTTTTAAGTATAAGCAAATGCAAATATTGACCTAATTTTATAAAACCGAACGATGACATTAGTCTACATTTCGATTGACCTAGTTTTATTTATGCGGATAATGACCTTGTCATTTGTGTAGATAGGATACGACCGTGACTCAAGTGTAAGCCATTCAACAATGATTGACATAGTTTTATTTACCCGAAAAGTTACTTCGGCGCATATATCAGTAAATTCAAAAATTTACCTAGTTTTATGCAAGCGATGACCTGACCTTACATAAAAAAAATTCCATGCTTGACCAAGTTTTTTTTAAGCGGATAATTACCTTGGCTTATGTAGAAGCACGTGCAATCATTCACCTAGTTTTATACAATCAGACAATGACCTTGTCTCACATATAAATAAATAAAATCAATAACCTCAATTTATAATAGAGCGGATAATGATTTAAATAAATGACATCAGGATCCTTAATTTAAATAAGTATACAATTCGCTTGGCCTTATCCATTTGACACAGTTTTTACTCATATAAATGGCCTTGGATTATGTGTTAATAAGTGAAACAATTCACCTAGTTTTATCCAAGCGATCGATGACCTCAGCTCGCATAAAAAAAATTCATGACTAACCAAGTTTTTTTAAGCGGATAAATACCTTGGATAATGTGTAAGCATGTGCAACCATTTATCTAGTTTTATGCAATCAGATAACGACCTTGTCTTACATATAAATAAATAAAATTAATAACCTTATTTTATAATTGAGCGGATAAGAATTTAAATATATAACATCTGTACCATTAATATAAATCAGCAAAAAATAGCCTTGGCATTATCAATTTGACGCAGTTCTACCTAATTTTATTTACGTCTATAAATGACTTGGTACTCGTATTATGTGTTAATATAAGTTCAACCATTTACCTAGCAAACAATGACCTTGTCTCACATATAATTAAATGTGACCATTGACGTAATTTTATTGGAGCGGATAATGACTTTGGATTTTATTCAAATAAATGGCGTCCTGATCCTAAATTTAGATCAGTTTACAATGACTTGGCTTGTGTGCAGCCTTATTTGTATGACCCAGTTTTTTCTAGTTTCATTTTTGCGGATAATTAGCTTAGCTTTTGTATAAGCAACTGTAACCGTTTGCCTTGTTTTAGGCAGGCGAAGAACGACACATAAAAAAATGATACTATTGACCTAATTTTATTGGAGCGGATAATGACCTTGAAATTGATTCCAAAAAATGACATCAAGACTCTAAATTTAGATAATCAAATAATGCCTGTGGCCTACTTTTATATTAGCGGATAATTACCCTTTATCATTATATGTAAACAAAACCATGTAAGAAGTTATTGGTTCATATATGAATAAAAATAACTTTTTCTGGAGCATTTTTAATTGAAATAATTTTGACTAAAACAATTTCTACGTAACCAATTACAATACGTTTTGACTAAAGCAAATTAGACTGAACAATTATCGCTGAAATATTTTTGACTGAAACAATTTTAACTAAAAAATTTTCCTGAAATAATTTTGACCGCAATAATTTTGATTGAAACAATTTTGGCTGAAACAATTTTACCTGAAATAATTTCGACTGAAATAATTTCTTCTGAGCAATTTTGATTAAAAGAATTTTTGCTGAAACAATTTTGCCTGTAAAAATTTTGATTAATTAATTCTGACTGCAGCAATTTTGACTGAAGCAATTTTGACGGAAATAATTTTCTCTAAAATATTTTTGATTGGAGCAATTTTGACTGGAACAATTTTCTCTGAAATATTTTTAACTGAAGCAATATCTACGTAACTAATTTTGACTGAAACAATTTTTGCTGGACTAGCTTTGACTAAGGAAATTTTGACTGAAACAATTTTCTCTGAAATATTTCTGACTGAAGCAATTTTAACTCAAACAATTTTTGCTAAAACAATTTTGATAGTAAAAATGTTGACTAAAGTAATTTTGATTGAAACAATTTTTGCTGCAACAATTTTGACGGTAAGAACTTTGATTGAAACAATTTTGACTGCAGCAATTTTGACTGAAGCAATTTTTAATGAAACAATTTTCTCTGAAATATTTTTGATAGACGTAATTTTGATTGTAATAATTTTCTCAGAAATATTTTGAACTGAACTAATTTTGACTGAAGCAATTTTTGCTGGACTAGTTTTGATTAAAGCAATTTGAACTGAAGTAATTTTCTCTACAATATATTTGACTGAAGCAATTTTGACTGAAATAATTTTCTCTGAAATATTTTTGACTGAAGCAATTTTAACTGAAAAAATTTTGACTAGAACAATTACTGCTTGACAAATTTTGACAGAAACAATTTTGACTGAACAATTTTGACTGAAATAACTTTGACAGTAAACATTTTGAATGAAACAATTTTCTCTAAAATATTTTTGACTGAAGCAACTTTGACGGAAACATTTTTCTCTGAAATATTTTTGACTGAAGCAACTTTGCCTTTGTTTAGCTTTTCCGTGTTACTCAATCAATAAAGCTCAGTTGGTATGCTAAAATGTTTTTACTTCTTGTTCAGAAGAATATACTTTGTATCACACTTAGTTTCGCTCGAAAAAAAATATCTATTTTTGTAAAATGGAATAAAAAACGTAAAAGAAAGAGGAACTCTATACGAAATGTTCGCGGCTATTGCCGTCAAAGGTGATGCAACCAACCTTCAAATAAAAGCACCAACAAACAAAAAATATTGAAAGACAACGTTTTTTTTTAATGACAGACCGACAAACGAAAATCCCTAACATCATCACTCATTTTTTAATGTAATTCATATTCATTGTCCATAATCCGTAGAGTTATTCTGACAAATCGTTTTTGATAAAAATTATGAAAAGGATCAACTCGAGGATATGAATTTTCTTCTTTATATTTAACTATTTCTACAAAACTTTCTTTCCTTTCATCACATTTTTCTCTACAATAGTTCCGTTGGTCTATCGTTATTATTTATTTCCTGATCTTTTCTTTAAGCTTTCTTATCCTCTTCACTTCATTTTCATTTATCTTTATTTCAAATCCGTTTTATTTTCTAATCTTATCCGGTTCCTGTTTTTATTTCTTAATAAATGACGTAAACCCTTTGCCTTTTCATATTCAAAAAGGATAGTGTAAGAGGGAAACCATTAACATTAGCATCAAAACTATTATGAACAAATGATGTTTACGTATAATCAAAAAAAAAGAAAAATAAATAAATAAATTGAAAAAAATAAGAAAAATATTCACAAAAACTGGGCATCTGGTTACGTTAAGTTAGATGAGATCATGTCATGACAAGGGCTCGTTTACATATCAAAAGCTTCTCACCATTTATTCACAATAGATGCGAATACACACCGATAAACTTATCGCAATTCACAATTATTGGAAAAGTTTCGCATGAAATATTTCACAATAAAATCCGATTCGTTTTTTGCTCTTTGGTTTTCTTTCATTTTTTTTTGTGGTGACAGGGCATCATGAAAAATGTTGGCCGTTTTATTATTATTATTTGTTTCCTTCAAATATCTCATTCCATTATGATGAAAATCAGTCATTCCAAGAACAGCTTGAGCAGTAATGCAAAGAATGGCTTTTCTGTATTCTAATCTTATTTTGATAATACTTAACCTCAATTGAATCTGACAAGTACATGGCCTCAAGTGATTTTCCCTTATTCTTCCCAATTCTCTGCACTTTGCAGTCTTGAATATTTTAATTAGAATTATTGTGAGTTGTTTTTTCTGGTTATTTTCCTTCTACTAAAATAGGCATCATTAAATCTTTAAGAATATTTGAATTGAATTAATGCAGATTAATTAGCCATTTAAATTGTTAAATCAATATTCGTTAAACTGAATTAAATTAATTATTTAATTAATAAAATATTTAGCATTTAATTAATTATAGAATTACTTTTATCCAAATTGGCAACATTGATTATTTTTATCCTAATTGGCAAAATTGCTCAGTTAAAAATATTTGCAGTAAAAATATTTTTTAGAAAAATATTTGCAGTAAAAAAAAATGTCCAGTAAAAATATTTTCAGTAAAATAAAATTTTCAGTGAAAAATTTACAGTAAAATTATTGCAGTAAAAATATTTTCAGCAAAAAAATTTTTCATATAAAAATATTTTCAGTAAAAATATTTTCAGTAAAAATATTTTTAGTAAAAATATTTGCAGTACAAAAATATTTGCAGTAAAAATATTTTGAGTAAAAAAATATTTTGAGTAAAAATATTTTCAGTAAAACAATATTTTCACTAAAAATATATTGCAGTAAAAATATTTGCTATAAAAAAATATTTGCCGTAACAAAATATTTTCAGTAAAAATATTTGCAGTAAAAATATTTTTTAGAAAAATATTTGCAGTAAAAATATTTTCAGTAAAAATATTTTCAGTAAAAAATTTTCAGTAAAAATATTTTCAGTAAAAATATTTTCAGTAAAAATATTTTCAGTAAAAATATTTTCAGTAAAAATATTTTCAGTAAAAATATTTTCAGTAAAAATATTTTCAGTAAAAATATTTTCAGTAAAAATATTTTCAGTAAAAATATTTTCAGTAAAAATATTTTCAGTAAAAATATTTTCAGTAAAAATATTTTCAGTAAAAATATTTTCAGTAAAAATATTTTCAGTAAAAATATTTTCAGTAAAAATATTTTCAGTAAAAATATTTTCAGTAAAAATATTTTCAGTAAAAATATTTTCAGTAAAAATATTTTCAGTAAAAATATTTTCAGTAAAAATATTTTCAGTAAAAATATTTTCAGTAAAAATATTTTCAGTAAAAATATTTTCAGTAAAAATATTTTCAGTAAAAATATTTGCAGTGAAAATGTTTGCCGTAAAAATATTTTCAGTAAAAATATTTGCAGTAAAAATATTTGCGGTAAAAAAATATGTTCAGTAAAATTATTTGCAGTAAAAATGTTTGCCGTAAAAATATTTGCAGTAAAAATATTTGCAGTAAAATTATTTACAGTAAAAAAATATTTTCAGTAAAAATATTTGCAGTAAAAATATTTGCAGTAAAATTATTTGCAGTAAAAAAATATTTTCAGTAAAAATCTTTTTCGGTAAGAATTTTTCTCAGAATTTTCTGTGAGAATCTTGTGTAACAATTTTCCGTAAGAAATTTCAGAAAGAATTTTCTGTGAGAATTATCGGAAAGAATTTTTTGCAAGAATTCCCTATACGAAGTTTCGATAAGAATTTTTGCTAAAAATTTGTCAGTAAAATTTGATGCATCTTAATATTTTAATCTATGTAAATGTACTTAAAAACAGTTAAAAAATCACTAAAATTAAATTCTAATTAAAAATTGTCATACGACAGAATTTGAAAGTTTCATATTTTCATGATGAGTTAAATTTAAGAAAAGTTGATTTAACAATTTAAATTTTTAGTTCAACTTTCGTTAAAATGAATAAAATTAATTAAGAAAATATTTACCATTTAATTAATTATAGAATTATTTTTATCCAAATTGGCAACATTGCTTTTGGTAGCTTCACACTGAGCAGATCGTGTGCAGTTGAATCGCTTCCAGCCGAGATCGAACCCGATTCTTAACTCATACTTTAACTAAGAACATTTCTGATGTTATGGCGAATACGTTAATCGAGACTCAAACCCCAAGTCAAAATAATATCTTTTCCTCCGTTCAGAATTTGTCATTCAGAAAAAACGGTGTTTTCTCATTTGCAACTGTCGTAATTACTCATATTTCTTGGCAATTTCATTTATTTTGCTTTTGTCGAGCTTAATGGAACTTCAATTTGCAAGAAATATGAATAGTAGAAAATTCTATCTAATTTCCATAGAAATTTGTTTTTCTAAACAACTTTCAGCATATTTCCTTATTTATTTCATCAAATTAAACTGCCAATGATGACATGGAACCGTAAATGGATTTTATGTAATTCAGTTTTCCCATTTTGTTTTGCTCATGCACAAGTATTAACTTTACTGTCCTCAACAACAACCAAAAAAAAAAAAATATTATGAGAAATTACAATTTCCTTTTACGAAGAAGAAGAAAATATAAAAACGCATTTCAAAAATGTCTACTATTATACATGTCGTATCCACTCGTTCGAGTAACATCCGTCAATCAAAGTTCAACGCAATCCTATCATTCCCACCTCCACATCGATATCAGCAAAACAAATCCCATCGATTCTGTATACTACAATATTCGGTTTTCTGAATCAAAGAAGATATGAAGAAAAATATCATAAGAGGATTTTTCCACAATTTATCCACATCAAATTTGTTATTCTATTTTTGCGCTTATCGTATTCAATACTTGAAAATTTATTTGACAATTTATTCATATTTGAGCATTTATTCATGATGAAAATTGAATTTTATTCAAACATTATCATAATTTTAAAAAGCAAAAACATATTCTGTGATATTTTTTTCATGAAAAATACTGAATTTTCATTATAATAGTCAATAAAAGCGGAAAAAATATTATATCCATGACTGCCCTCATCTACAAAAATAATATTTGGCAAAATTGTTCTTATAACTTTCGTTATAAATTTTTCAAAATCTTTTAAGTAAAAAAATATTTGCAGAAAAAATAATTGCATTAAAAATAGTTTTCAGTAAAAAAAATTTCATTAAAAATATTTTCAGTCAAAACATTTTCAGTAAAAATAGTTTTCAGTAAAAATACTTGCAGTAAAAAAAAAGTCAGTAAAAATATTTTCAGTAAAAAAATATTTCCATTAAAAAAATTTATGGTATAATTATTTGCATAAAAAATACTTTCAGTAAAAATATTTGCAGTAAAAATAAATTTGAAGTAAAAATATATTTGAAGTAAAAATATTTGCGGTCAAAATATTTTCAGTAAAAATATTTGAAGTAAAAATACTTGAAGTAAAAAACATTTTCAGTAAAAACATGTGCAGTAAAACTTTTATTTCAGTAAAAATATTTGCAGTAAAAAAAATGTTCAGTAAAAATATTTACAGCAAAAATATAATTTCAGTAAAAATATTTGCAGTAAAAAAATATTTCCATTAAAAAATTTTATAGTAAAATTATTTGCAGTAAAAATACTTTCAGTAAAAATATTTGCAGTAAAAAAATATTTGAAGTAAAAATATTTGCAGTCAAAATATTTTCAGTAAAAATATTTGCAGTAAAAATAAATTTCCAGTAAAAATATTTGCAGTCAAAAAATATTTGAAGAAAAAATATTTGCAGTACAAGAAAATTTGCAGTAAAAATATTTTTATTAAAATTATTTTCAGTAAAAATATTTTCAGTCAGCACATTTTCAGTAAAAATTATTTCAATAAAGTGTAAAAATATTTGCAGTAAAAAAATTTTCAGTAAAAATACTTGCAGTAAAAAACGTTTTCATTAAAAATATTTTCATTAAAAATATTTTCAGTAAAAATATTTTCATTAAAAATATTTTCAGTACAAATATTTTCAGTAAAATTATTTGCAGTAAAAAAACAATTTCAATAAAAATATTTTCATTAAAAATATTTTCAATAACAAAATATTTTCAGTAAAAATAATATTTTCAGTGAAAAAAATATTTTTTGTAGCAAAAAAATATTTTCAGTAATAATATTTACTGTAAAAATATTATTTTCAGTAAAAATCTTTTTCAGTAAGAATTTTTCTCAGAATTTTCTGCGAGAATCTTGTGTAAGAATTTTCGGTAAGAATTTTCGCTAAAATTTTCGCTAAGAATTTTCCGTAAGAATTTTCGGGAAGAATTTTTCGTCAAAATTTTCGGGAAGAATTTTCAATAAGAATTTTTAGGAAGAATTTGCTGTAAAAATTTTTTCAAATAACTTTCGTTAAGAATTTTTGGTAAGAATTTTTGCTGAGAATTTTCTGTGAGAGTTTTGTGTAAGAATTTTCTGTAAGAATTTTCTGTAAGAACTTTCTGTAATAATTTTCTGTCAGAATTTTCTATGAGAATTTTTTGCAAGAATTTTGCTTAACAATTTTCTGTAAGAATTTTCCATAAGAATTTTCGGGTAGAATTTTCCGTAAGAATTTTCAGTAAAAATTTTGTGTAAGAATTTTTTGAATGAATTTTCGTGAGAATTTTCTGTGAGAATTTTTGGTCACATTTTTGTTCAAAATTTTCTATAAGAATTAGCTGTAAGAAATTTTTGTGAGAATTTTTAGTAAAAATTTTCGGTAAAAATTTTCTGTACGAATTTTCCGTAAGAATTTTCAGTAAGAATTTTGTGTAAGAATTTTGTGAATGAATTTTCTGTGAGAATTTTCTGTAAGAATTTTTTGCAAGAATTTTCTATGATAACTTTCTGAAAGAATTTTTTGCAAGAATTTTCTATACAAAGTTTCAATAAGAATATTCGCTAAAAATTTGTCAGTAAAATTTGATGCATCTTAATATTTTGACTTATTTAAATATACTTAAAAATAGTTTAAAAAAACACTAAAATTCAATTATAATTAAAAATTTTCATACGACAAAATTTTAAAGTTTCATACTTTAAGGATTATTTAACACTAAAAAAATACTTCATATCAGTTTAAGTTACGATTATAAATATAAATACTCATAATTACATAGATGAAAGGCGTACAAATATGAAAACTGTAACTAAGGATCACTAAAGACAACTTACCCTAAAGCACTCCTAAAATAGATACGATATTTCTGGGATGCGCTCGTAAATTTCCTCTATCCTTACTGCTGGTTTTCTACCTTCGCTATCGTATCCTTTTTACTTTTATTTATTTTATTCTTCTTCCATAGCTTTAGTACTTTTGATTCGCTTATCATTCAGGACAGATTCACTAAGTAATATTTTTTCACTTTTATTTTTATTTATTCACTTTTAGATAAATAGAAATTCTTATACACGTTCCAAATGTATGTGCTCGTATCTACAACAAGAGTTTTCGTTTGATAGGTTCCTGCAAGGATTGCTAGGAATTATCTTGTAACGTTCCAAAGAATTGACTTTCTCTTCGATTTTTCAACATTTCCTCGTTTATTGCTCTCTCCATTCTCCATCACGTATATTTTTTTTATATTTATTTCAGTTTTTATTTATTTAGGAGGTTGGAACAATTTTTTTTTTGCTGCTACTTTTCCTGTCAACATTGGTTTATGTGAAATTTTATAGGCAAAGTTTACTTAAGGTTTGGCTCCAGTTTTTCTTTGGTTTTTTTTGTTATTATAAATTTGGTACTTTTTCACTTCTTGGAAATTCATTGACCTTGTCACTTTTATTTCTACTTTTAGGTAATTTCTTCTCCTTAAATGGGGATTTTTTCTTCTCCGAACGTACTTTTTTGTCACCATTTTTTTTATTCTTTTTTTTTGTAGAATAACTCACCAATGTTTTGAGGTGATGGGAATAAGAAAGACTATAATAAAAGTAGATTTTATATATCAACTTTTATCAAATGTTAGGTATATCAGTAATGGATATTAAAAAGTATTTACGTAGATGTGTTAATATATACCACATCTTACCGGCATCTGAGTAATTATTTCTTAAGTTTCCAGGACTTTATTAAAATTCCAGATAGTATACGAGTACGCAATTTACATTTAATCTTGACTGATATTAAAAATATATTTTCTCCTATCTCGGCCAAGTGCGGTTTTTTCTGTTTGGGAATCCACCAAGGACTTCAGTTCCAACAGAGGAATTCAGAAAAAATAATACCTCAACGTGTACTTGCCGACATCCTTCGAGTGCTCGTATCATAACAGCCGTTTCGGTGTCAACTAAACATTAACAGCCATTAAAAAGAGGATGCAATAAAATTTTACATCCTTTCAATATTTTAAATAACTTGAATGTGACATTATAAACATTAAAATTTTTATTATTATTGAATGCTTATATATGGGCAGATGGTGTTTGGGAAGAATTATTTGCGACGAGGATGGAGCCCGTTGACTGCGCTTCGAAGAGATTATTTTTATTTTTATTTTTTATTTATATTTTTTTTTTTGTTAAATATAAATTACCCATTAAAGATTTTTATGATCCTTTTTAATAAATATGATATTTTTATTATAAAAAGAAAATTGTTTTTTTTTGCTTGCGGACATTTTTTAAGATATTTTCTTTGGCAGAGGGAATTTTTTTATTTAAATATTTAATTAATGGGTAAATTTTTTTTTGATTTTTAAATAAATAATTTTTTTTTTTTTTTGAAAGGATATCCGAGTACAAGATACGAAATTTATGGACTTGACCGCCTTCTTTTATACCAAATGACCCAAAAAAAATATCTAAAAAAAAGTTGTTTTTTTTTATAGAGAGTTTGAGAATTTTTCTTCTTTTAGTTTTATTAAATAAATAAAAATTATTTTGAACTATTAAAATTAATAGTTCAAAATATTTGTCGTAATAAATAATCTTAGTTTTTTAATTATTTCTCTCATTCGAATCTTCTTTAACACTAAAAGTGAGTACAACAAATAATAGGGGACTTTTCACTATGCCACGTAATCAAATATGAGACGGATTTTAATTTCTTAAAAGATGTAGCAAAAGTAAAACTGTTTAGCATTAATTAAAAAATATTGATTGGACAGGGTACATTGTTTAAAAGTATTTATAAAAAAATTTTAAATGGTAAATTTCTCAGATGTAAGAGCGTAAAACTAACCGAAATGCTTCGGAAGTCAGCAGGATGGCTTGGGAGATTTACCCTACCAAGGGTCCGAAATTTTTTAAAGGTTTTACCTAATCACTATGAATGAAAATAGTCGAAATTGAGAGTATCGCATATTGATAACAGTTCAAGGAAAATATTTGGACCCTAACTGAGACCACTTTGGGGTCACAAGTAACTTCAAATTCAGAAATAATAAAATTATCACAGCTAACTTTGGATTTTCAATATCTGAAAATTGGTATCAGAGGAGGGGGAGTCTAATACCTTCCCATTTTTTGCTGACAGAATATACAACTAAATATTTGAGGTCTTATAGTAGGTATTGGGCTCTATATTATAAAAAAAGGCTGCCATTTAGAGTTTTTCGCCGTAAATTCTTCGGAAGTCAGCAGTATGGATAAGGCGATTTACCCTACCAAGGGTCCGAACCTTTTTAGAGTCTTAATATATTTACCATGTATGCAAATAGTCGAAATTAAGATTATCTCACATCAAAAACAGTTGAAGGGAAACATTTGGACCCTATCTGAGGCCACTTTGAAGTCACAAGTAGCTTCAAATTCAGAATTAGTAAAATTATCCAAACCAACTTGGCATTTTAAACATCTTAAAATTGGTAGTGGTCGAGAGGGGGGGGGGTCAAATTCCTTCTTCTTTTTTTTGTTGACAGAATAGGCAACTAAATATTTGAGGTCTTATAGTAGGTATTGGGCTCTATATCATGAAAAAAGGCTGCCATTTAGAGTTTTTTGGCGTAAATTATTCGGAAGTCAGTAGCATGGCTTGGGAGATTTACCCTACCAAGGGTCCAAAATTTTTTAAAGGTTTCACCTAATCACCATGAATGAAAATAGTCAAAATTGAGAGTATCGCATATTGATAACAGTTGAAGGGAAATATTTGGACCCTATCTAAGACCATTTTGGGGTCACAATTAGCTTCAAATTCAGAAATACAAGGTGCGTTGTATATTCCGGATCGAAGTTTTTTTTAATAACTTTTAAAAGAAATACAATTTTATAAATTATATTTTATTGGTTTATTATATAGTATTTTTTTTAAATTATATTACGAGGTCTGTTCAAAAAGTATCACGAATTTTGAATTTCCGCGGGTTACGTATATGATCGCCGCGAAATTCGTACCAAAATTGCTCAATTTCGACCAAAAACAGCATCGCATTAACATTGCTAAGAAGCTGTTGGACTCTGTCCGCGACGAACCAAATTTGCTCCAGAGGGTCATAACTGGTGACGAATCATGGGTTTATAGTTATGACGTAGAAACCAAAGCTCAATCATCCCAATCGAAGCTGCCGCAGGAGCCAAGACCGAAAAAAGCGCGCCAAGTTCGGTCGAATGTGAAGGTTTTGCTTATAGTTTTCTTCGATTGCAGGGGCGTGGTACATCATGAGTTCTTGCCACAGGGTAGAACTATCAATAAGGAATATTACCTACTAGTTATATGCAAGTTGCACGAAGCAATCCGTTAGAAACGCCCAAATTTGTGGAAGAACAAAAAATTTGCTTTTACCATTTTTGGCCAAAACAACACACTAATAATGCCGCAGCTACCGTATTCCCCAGATCTGGCCCCCTGTGACTTTTTCTTGTTCCCGAAACTGAAGAGCCCCAAAAAAAGACAACTCTGCTCTAAGATTGAGGAGATAAAGACGGAATCAAAGGAGGAGCCGAACAAGATCACTAAAAATGATTTTTTGAAGTACTTCGAAGATTGGAAAAAACGTTAGCACAAGGGTATAACATCTGGTGGGGATTACTTTGAAGGGGACATAATAGATATTCATGAATAAACAAATAATTTTTGAAAAAACAGAATATTCGCGATACATTTTGAACAGACCTCGTATGCATGGAATATGATGTCGGTCAAATGTTGACCTCTGGCAGTGGCGCAGAGGAGAGCTCTTTTAGGCACATTTTTCATAACATGTTCGCAGACTTCTGATATTATTTTATCAATTTCGTTTCGACTGATATCCTTAAGCATCGAGGTTGTGGGTATTTTGTTAGTGTACACCTTTTTCTTCAAGATACGAAGAAATTAGGAGAGTTCAAATCAGGGCATCATGGGGCCAGTCGATATCACCACTTTTTGACATTCAGCCAGGAAAAATTTCTCTCAAAATTTGCATCGTAGCATGAGTAACTACATCAATCTTTTCTCTACATCAATCTTTTCAGGTGTACGTTGGCCTAATTGTCGCCCAGTCCTTGCTATACCTCCCAGTATATGATTAACACAAAAAAAACACGTATTTTTCTCCGCGCAATCACAATTGAACAATTATTTAAATAAAATGTTTTAATAATTTCAACATTATCAATAAATTGCTATCGATCATTCTGTACGATTGTCAAATGCCAACAGACAAATATTATCAAAATAAAAATGGCGGTCAAACAAAATAGACCTTGAACATAAAAAGCACCCTACGGTAAAATTATCACAACTAACTATCATCCCTTCTTCTTTTTTGCTGACAAAATAGACAACTAAATAATTGAGGTCTTATCGTAGATTTCGGGGCTCCACATCATAAAAAGGCAACCAGTTAGAATTTTTCGGCGTTATTTCATAAGGAATATTATTCAGAAGGGGTATTATTTATAAGGAATTGAGGTTTTATCGTAGGTTTCGGAGGTCCACATCATAAACAAAAGGCAGCCAATAAGAGTTTTTCGGCGTAATTCATAAGGAATATTATTCAGAGGGGGTTTTATTTACAAGGAATTGAGGTCTTATCGTAGGTTTCGGAGCTCCACATCATAAAAGAAAGGCAGCCATTAAAAGTATTTTGGCATAATTCATAAGGAATATTATTCAGAGGGGGTATTATTCATAAGGCATTGAGGTCTTATAGTAGGTTTCGGTGCTCCACATCACAAAATAAAGGCAGCCATTTAGAGTTTTTCAGCGTAATTCATAAGGAATATTATTCAGAGGGGGTATTATTCATAAGGAATTGAGGTCTTATCGTAGGTTTCGGAGCTCCACATCATAAAAAAAGCCAACCATTTAGAGTTTTTCGGCGTAATTCATAAGGAATATTATTCAGAGGGGGTATTATTCATAAGGAATTGAGGTCTTATCGTAGGTTTCGGAGGTCCACATCATAAAAAAAGCCAACCATTTAGAGTTTTTCGGCATAATTCATAAGGAATTTTATTCAGAGGGGGTATTATTCATAAGGAATTGAGGTCTTATCGTAGGTTTCGGTGCTCCACATCATAAAATAAAGGCAGCCATTTAAAGTATTTCGGCATAATTCATAAGGAATATTATTCAAAGGGGGTATTATTCATAAGGAATTGAGGTCTTATCGTAGGTTTCGGAGCTCCACATCACAAAATAAAGGCAGCCATTTAAAGTATTTCGGCATAATTCATAAGGAATATTATTCAGAGGGGGTATTATTCATAAGGAATTGAGGTCTTATCGTAGGTTTCGGTGCTCCACATCATAAAAGAAAGGCAGCCATTTAGAGTTTTTGTGGCGTAATTCATAGGGAACATTATTCAGAAGGGATATTATTCATAAGGAATTGCTCCTTATGAATAATACCCCTTTAATGCAGGAAACTACCGAAAAGTTCGGTAATCATTTTTCCAGTTAAAAGACACAAAATATCCTAGAAATCTGCATAAAGCCTCCCTTGACCACCCTCCCTAAAGTCTGAAAAATCACCATACTGCACTCATAAGAAAAAGGATCTACTTAGACTATTATAGCAACGTATTAAAGAAAACATTTACGAAATTCCCCTCCCAAAAACAATCATTAAAACTTCGAAGAAGAAAAAATACATAAAAAGTAAATAACAAATCGACTTGAAATCTTATTAATTTATGACCTTTTCTTATCGGTTGATTCTATCAGAACGAAAAGGAAATCTTTTTTAAATGACTTTTAATTAATCGTAATAAATTTTTACCACAGTTGAAAGATTTCATCCCCTTTTTGCCAATAAGTTTTTTTTCCCTTTTCTTTTTTTGTATCATTTTTCTTCTTACAACTTTTTTAAGCAAATAATACGAGTCTGTTGGCCTAGTCATTAAAAGGATTATAAAAAATAATAATTAAAAGGCTAATTTTAGATTTTTGATTTTTTTTTTAAATTGTTTCCCTTTTTATGGTTAAATTTTTGGTATCCGTAAAATTGAAAAGAATCTCTTTTTATTGATATTTAAAAAGAAAAAATAACTGCAATAAATAACGAAGGATTTTTTTATGGCTTCTCTTTAATTAATTTCAATCATAGTTAAATGATTTTTAATGTCTGACATTCTTTGGGAAGTTTAATTGGACTTAATTGTATTTCCTTTTTATTTTTTATAACTGAAAAAATATACACAAAATTATGTGCTGAAGCTAATAAGTTTAGTTTAAAGTCAAAGTTAATTGTTACTCCTTTAATAAGAAAAGGGATTTTAGTGACTATTAAAATTTTTCACTTCAATTTTAATTCACTTAAGTTAGGAGAGGGTTAATAATTTGATAAGTAGTGGGACATTTATTCCTACAGGGTAAGGGCTTAGCTAGGGGACCTTATGCTGGGACACACATCTGGTATCGATTACTATATTGAATATTTATACCAGGTAAATACCAGGTGAAAAAGCTGTCTCTATGGTTTCCCAATACACGAACCTGGTATCCTGCACTATTCTATACACAAACCTGTACAAAAGTATTTTTACTGACTTCAGCGCCATATTCACATAATATTACTGCAGCGGAAATTGGAAGAGTTAAAAAATGACGTTGATTTGTTTGGTTGCTTGAAGGCAAGAAAAATGATATTTTGTATCGATAGCAGATGTTCGTGCCTAGCATTATAACTAGTATTTATGGGTTGGGGGAGGGGGTTGTATCCTAAATTATCTTTCTCTCTTACTCAGTTAACAAAAAATATCATGCCGAAGCGGTGTTTACTTGCACAAAAGTTCTTCAAGAAATAGAATGCAAAAAAAATTAAAAAAATTTGGAAAAGAAAATTTTGAGCTGAGGAGGAAACGATATATTCCACAAAAACAATTATACCAAAAATATTTGTCGGCAAAAGGATTTAGAAAAAGAAAAATTGTTCGCCGAAAAATTCTCCAAAAAAAAAAATCAAGTAGGTCCGTTTCTCTTGTTAGTAACTACCCTAAACCACCCAGTTCACTTTCTGGCCAATTAGCAAAAGTGACCCTGTTGCTAATAGAGACTTACAAGTGACTCTGTTGCTAATGGTGACCACTTGTGACTAATGGAGACTTACCTCATCTTGAACAATCTTCGTTGACCAGATGAATGAGTTACGAACCAGGAGCATCTTCTACAAACGCTCTACTTTGAGCTTGACCTGAGAGGTACCTAAGTCTATTGGCCATACCCTATTGACCATTGTATAACAGGGAGTTATACAGCTACCTCAAAGCCAACCCCAACAATTAAGGTCCATTCCGGAAAATAGGGGGGGGGGGCTGACCAAGAGTTCGCATTTAAAAAAGATTACTCTGAATTAGGAGCAATCCTCCTTTCGAGTTCCTGTAGGAACGCCTACCAGAAATTTCGAGGTTCGCACCCTTAAAGCACTGCTAGGCTTTTTGTAGCATGCACCACACTCTTCATTGAAGGTATTGTAATTAATTGCATTTGGATCGACAGATATCATATCCTATCCACTGTGTGATGAATACGCTTGTCCCTTATAAGCCATTGGGCATTAATGGGATGATAAACTCTTGAATACTTAACCTTCCGTAGCCGCTGCAGAACATGGGTTAAGAGCAGAGAAACAGATAAAAATCATTAGGAGCGGTAAGATCACAACGAGAAGCCTAGATGAACCCTATTTACATAGAAATGCCGAGTATGCTGACTATCCTTATAGGTAGAGTAGTTTGTTGAATCCCGCTGCTGAGCAGTTATTATTGCCATAATTTCAGAAACGATCTTGAGTGAACTCTATTATTTGTAATTGACTTAAGAGACGATAGAAAGATGTCGATGATTTGTGTGTAATATTAGTTAACGTGGCATACCTATCGTAAGGCGTAATACTCCGGGCCGCTCACTCAAATCCAAAGCACATTTGATTTCCTGCTTGGACTATATCATGCAGAGAATACTCAGTATGATTACCTCCCTATGAGAAGTGTACTTGGGCCTAAACTCCAATAGCCCTCTTCAGTCTTGGCGTCCTATTCGTTACTTCCTCCTTTACTCACCTATGGCATATTGCCTCAGCTTGCTTACTTGTACCCATTTTTCATATTCCATGCATGAAGCAGGCAAACATTCAACCTTTCCATGCGTACAATTCCAGGCGTGAGCAAACCGCTCCCTCATCACTCCACGCATATTTTGTGTGACTACCTGGTCCTGCCGCTAACCATCTCCATCCATCACGGGTAGGTCTATTTGCTAACAGTCAGTAACTAGTTACAAGCTAGTTGCCCTAACTGTTGGTAGGTGATAGCACCTCGGATTTTAACATCCCTCAGCTCATGTAGGTGAAAATAACAGCCGAAAGGCTTCTGACCTCGGACGTACTACCATACAGCTTCCGACTCCCGTGGTGCCAGTTTTTCTTTTATGGAGTATCTGCTCGTACTCTTTACTCTACGACCTAAATCAAAGACCTACAGTACGATTCGCTCAGAACCACTCCAGCCAACTAATTAGCACATTTACGAGGTCAGCCATATTACATGAACTTATTTCTTTCCGAAAAAAATTTAAAAAAAACCCGTCCTTTGTTGAAATCCCAGAGGAGTAGATTAACCGTTCCAAAGACAAGGGAGTGGCAGGCATGGTTGAAATCCAGTATATTTTCAGTAGAGCTTAGGGTTTTTTCAGGAATGGTTAACCATTTGGGATGGTGGACACGCATCCGCTCATCCGTTGAAGCACTTCACTTTCGAGCAGCACGAAGTCTTTTGAAATTGAACTACTCGAACACCTGAACAGGGCTGCCATAACAGCTTTTTGATGCGGACCTTTAACTTGGTGGCTTCAAATCAGGCAAATGCCGGGGGCCTGTCAAAATCTTGATTATATTATATCAAACGACCAGGAAACAATTGGGTACAAAAAATTGTTTGCGTTTCGCGCTGTGTAAGGTAGAGGGAGCGCCATCTCGTTGAAACCAGAAGTGATCCATACCATTTTAAGGAATAGTTGGCATAAAAAAATCGGTTATCATTACTCAATAATGCTCCTTATTGATGGTTGTTGCTTGACTACGTTTATCTTCATAAAATTCATCACACAATAAATTTTTGGTCGTGAAGAGATGCCTCTTCAATAATTTGAGGGTTTTCACTCTCGTAGAACCGACGATTTTGTTTGTTTATGGCTCCGTTTAACGTAAATTGCGCTTCATCACTCATGATGATTTTTTTTCCAAGAATCCTCCACATTTTTGCTCTATAGCAAAAATCTACTCGAACTGAAGTTCTATAAACGTACTATTTGACAGCTGTCAGACAAAACCTCACCTTCTATTTTCCAGAATTCCTAAATGCCTCGGCTCCCTATGCCTATTATTGACACTCCTATTATTGAGTAGGTTCTATTTAATTTCGTTGAAGCCAGGATTATTCGAAGGCCTAAAAATAACCTATTTCTTCTTATATTACGACACCGCCCAGGAAGAAAAGACCACGCAATGAAGATAAGAGCAAAAATGGAAGCAAAAAAGCAGGTGGCCATATTTGTATATACGAGGTCTGTTCAAAAAGTTTCGCGAATTTTGAATTTCCGCGGGCTACGTATATTCTATTTTCGACTTCTTTTTGGTGGCGTTATGTTGGTACTCATGTCTCTCTCTAGCATTAACATTGCTAAGGAGTTGGTGGACTCTGTCCGTGACGACCCAAATTTGCTCCAGAGGGTCATAACTGGTGACGAATCATGGATTTATGGTTATGACGTGGAAACAAAAGCTCAATTATCCTAATGGAAGCTGGCGCACGAGCCAAAACCGAAAAAAGCGCGCCAAGTTCGGTTGAATGTGAAGGTTTTGTTTACAGTTTTCTTTGATTGCAGGGGTGTGGTGTATCATGAGTTCTTGCCACAGGGTAGAACGATCAATAAGGAATATTATTCCTTACTGACCGTTCTACCCTGTGGCAAGAACTCATAATGCACCATCATGAAGTTGCGCGAAACAATTCGCCAGAAACGCCCGGATTTGTAGAAGAACAAAAATTGGCTTTTGCACCATGATAACGCTCCTGCTCACGCATCGTTGCTTGTGCGCGAATTTTTGACCAAGAACAACACACTAATAATGCCGCAGCAACCGTATTCCCCAGATCTGGCCCCCTGTGATTTTTTCTTGTTCCCGAAACAGATTCTTTTTCCATTTTTTGGAATGGGCAAAAAAACCATGACGAGTCAAAACACGTGCAAGCAAAGCAGCTGTCAAAAATTAACTGAACATTCAAAATGGCCGAACTTGTCGGCATAAGTGATATACATAAATACCAACATAACGCCATAAATAAATCGAAAATCAAATATACGTAACCCGCGGAATTTCAAAATTCGTAATATTTTTTGCCAGATATGGAGATATACCCAGCATCGCCCTTAACCACATCTCATATAAAATCTTCAATTACCTGCTTCGAAAAAAAATCAAAAAATCATATTTTATCAAAGTAAATGCAAAAACTTTAAATTTTACAAACGATTTAAATGCAAAAATATTCATACAACTTTGCTGAACTACAAAAGAATACCGACAAAAATTTAAATCATAAAGTTAAACAAGCATTTGCTGTTGAACTTTTAGCATCTTTTAGGTTTTAACATCTTGTTTAAATAATCCCAGACTCACTAACTTTTAATCCTAATGTATGGTTCTATTCACATCACTCCCTTTAGTTATGAATGTATGAACCAGAATTAATATAAGTCGGATAAGTGCCGCCATCATTGACCTCCAGTCCTCAGACATAACTTTTGGGCCCGCCATCGCATTACTTTCGTTAGTGCCGCCAACTCTTCTATAATAGCTAATCTGCATAATACAAATTTGCAAACATAAAAGAAGGCAACTCTATCCATAACTTAAATCAGAGCTGCCCCCCTAATAGTTCCTAAATGTTCCCCATTCAAACGAGAAAGTTTTCATTTCGCTTTTGCACAATCCTAACCACAAAGGACCTTCCGCTTTTCCCATTTATCAAACTATGGAATCAATTCAGTTTCTATAAATAATTACTGCAGTACTTATGCTTATGTAGTTATTTTTGCTTAGCATATACTGTACGTTATAAGTGCTGGAACATTTAAAGCTAACGCCACCAGTATTTCGGAGTAAATCAGATTTTCGGCACAAGCTACGAGAAGTGATTTATTTGGAAAATGGTTCTGCCGATGAAGAAATCTCTCCCAATGGCTCCCCAATTACAATAATGATCATTAGCCATTTGCTAAAGCTTCCAGTCACATCTGAATTTCGTATGCATTCATAATCAGCTGCTCATTAGGTATTCGCTTCAAGAAAATGGTCTCCTGAATAATTCCGATTACATTTGTTTTGTGACACTTGTCATAATGAGACGCATTGACAAGCCGTCACGACAACAATACTCTCTCATAATATTATCGCATTATTGTTTCTGACACAACAGGCACAATGCATATAAGGGCGCAGCGAAAGAGGATTACTCCTTCATATCAGCTTGCACAGTATTAACTTAACACCGATTGTGCCAGGACTTGTTCCAGGCATTCATTCAATTAGACCGAATTGATTTAGTGTCATTTCTGTTTGTGATTAGGATTATTAATATGCCTAATATAAGAAGCGTGCGAAATTATGCAGCCCCATTCAATTCAACTTCGGTTTAAACAACTAAAATATGTCAAAATTTATAAATCTGCTGAATAAGCGCAATTATTGTAAAGCGGATTCACTTCAGAGTTTAAAACAATTCACAATTAAAATCGATTAAATTTGTTCGTTAGGATTTTCGATAAAAATAATTTTCAATAAGAATAATTTGGGGAAAAGTATTTTTAGTAAAAATAATATTTTCGGTAATAAAATATTTTCGATAAAGAAAAATTTCCTTAAAAATATTTTTGGTAAAAAATATTTTCGGTAAAATAATTTTCGTAAAATACGTTTCGGTAAAAATATTTGCGGTAAAAAGTTTCGATATAAATACTTTTTTTCGGGAAAAGTATTTTTAGTATTTCAATAATTTTGGGAAAAGTATTTTTAGTCAAAACTATATTTTCGGTAAAACAATTTTTCATTAAAAAAAAATTTCGTTAAAACTATTTTTGGTAAAAAATATTCGCCACAAATATTTTCGGTAAAATAATTTCCGTAAAATACGTAAATATTTGCGGTAAAAAGTTTCGATAAAAATATTTTCTGTGAAGAAATTTCGGTAAAATATTATTCGGTAAAAATATTTTCGGTCAAATATTTTTCGGTAAGAAAATTGTTTCTGTAAAAAATTTTCGGTGAAAATATTTCCAGTAAAAATTCTTTCGGTGAAAATATTTTCAGTAAAAATTCTTTCGGTGAAAATATTTTCGGTAAAAATTTTGTCGGTAAAAATATTTTCGGTAAAAAAAATTTCGGTAAAAATATTTTCGGTAAAAATTCTTTCGGTGAAAATATTTTCGGTAAAAATATTTTCAGTAAAAATACTGATTAATATTTACGACAAAAATATTTTCGCAAAAAAAATGTTCGGTAAAAATATTTTCGGTTTAATTTTTTTTTTGGTAAAAATATTTTCGGTAAAACAATTTTTTAAGTAAAAATATTTTCGCAAAAAAAATTTTCGGTAAAAATATTTTCGGTAAAATTACTTTCGGTGAAAATATTTTTGGTAAAAATATTTTTTGTACAAAAAACTAAAGAGAATAAAGAAATTAAGTTTCAATAAATTACATAATTTTCGGTCACGTGCACGTGCTTGTTAATATAAATGAGAGAAAAATAATTCATTTTTGCTTAGTGAAGGGAAACAAATTCCAGAAGTTACTGTATCTTAAATACTAGGAACATTATGCAATCAGGTACGATACCCGAAGTTCTGTTACTCTATTACGTAACTTGTACAAGTACTATTGAATAACTTAGTCGAGCGATAGATACAGTATTGGTTCTGTATACATATGTGCTGTAAAATTATATTATTAATTAATATCTTTGTTTTTTTACACATGCATTTCCAAGTAGAAATTGCAATGAATGTTCTACTTACTCCTCATTGTTGTTCAGAGTAAATTAACGTAAACTTCCGTAAAACTGTTAAAATTTCAAAAACATTGAACCCAATTATGCGTGTAAGCGTTCACTTTTTGTTTTTACTTTGCGTAAAATTGCCACATTTTGCATAAGCGATTCGTCGTCACTATCGCTGCGCGTTAGTCCTTTTATTTTCCCGCAACCTCATAGTAGTGCGCCTTCAGCAGTGATATTGTGTTTTGTATTCATAGAATTTACTTGTCAACATCCTAAGACAAATTGATCATTGGCATTAAACTCTGGGGAATGAAGCGAACTAATACAATTGAATCGAGTCAATTTCACTCCTTGGTACAGGATCTGCTATACTAGCAGTGCCAAATGCAATTATTCACAATGCAAATGCGATTATTCACAATGCAAATGCAACTAAATATAAATTGATAGTCACATTCAAAGCGACGGATATGTGCACTTGCAACTTATTCCATTCGCCCTTCCTCTATATTCCATTGATGGAAACTATATGCCATTTAGTCCTTAGGAATAGAATTTAGATATCATCATGGATGAGCGACTCACTCCTTCGACCTTCAGGAACTGAACTCGAAAGCTATCAGTTTGCCTGTCTGTAATTATTTAAACCATGTACAAGGATAATGTTAACATCCTTATTCTCTGAAAACATTAAATTTATAAAGTTTGTTCATAAACATTTTACAAGTAATAGTAAAGGACATCAAATAATGTTTAAACTTAGTTCTTGAAAACAATTTATTCAAAAAGGACTAAATGGCAATAAAGTTCATCATTCCATCAATAATTTGAAAATTTGTTTAAAAAATGGTAACTGACAATATTCTTGCTGACAATTTCT
The DNA here is from genome assembly GCA_958298945.1 of Atherix ibis. Lineage (NCBI taxonomy): Eukaryota > Metazoa > Arthropoda > Insecta > Diptera > Athericidae > Atherix > Atherix ibis. Next base: position 83,251,140 of record OY282609.1, read on the forward strand.
ACTATTTATGAGAAAACTTTTATCAAAATTCTTTTAAACCCTAATATTTTCACAGAAATTAACTTCACCGGAAATATTTTTACCGAAAATATTGTAATTGAAAATTTTTTTACCGAAAAGAGTTTGTCCAAAAATGTTTTTAACGCAAATTATTTTACCCAAAATATTTTTACTGGAAACATTTCTACCGAAAATACTTTTACCAACAATATTTTAACCGAATAATTTTAACGAACTTTTTTTTACCGAAAATATTTTTACCGAAAATTTTTTTACCAAAAGTATTTTTTTCCGAAAATATTTCAACGAAATTTTTTTACCGGAAATATTTTTCTCGAAAATAATTCTTACCGTCAATATTTTTAATGAAATATTTTTACCGAAAATAATTTTACAGAAAATATTTTAACCGAAAATACTTTTAACGAAAATATTTTTAAAGAAAATTTTTTACCGAAAATATTTTTACCGAAATTTGTTTACTGAATAAATTTTTACCGAAAATAATTTTACCAAAATAGTTTTCCGCAAATATTTTTAACGCAAATTATTTTACCGAAGATTTTTTTACTGAAAATACTTTTACCGAAAATACTTTTACCGAAAACTTTTTACCGAAAACATTTTTACTGAAAATTTTCTTACCCAGAAAATTATTTACCGAAAATATTTTTACAGCAAATATTTTTACCGAAAATATTTTTAACGAACTATTTTTACCGAAATTTGTTTACTGAATGAATTTTTACCGAAAATACTTTTACCAAAAATTTTTTACCGAATATATTTTTTTACTGAAAATATTTTTATTGCAAATATTTTTCACCGAAAATACTTTTACCGAACATATTTTTACCTAAAACATTTTTACCGAAAATATTTTAATCGCAAGTATTTTTAACGAAAGTATTTTTACCAAAAATTTTTTACCGAAGATATTTTTTTACCGAAAATATTTTTACCGAGATTTTTTACCGAAAATATTTTTATCGCAAGTATTTTTACTGAAAATTTTTTTACCGAAATTATTTTGAGTGAAATATTTTTACCGAGAATATATTTTTACTCTAGAACATTTGCGCTAAGAAATAAGAAGACATATATCCTGTTTTATTATTCTCCTATTGTACGATGAAATTATTTATGCAATGAAAATGTTTGTCATTTTATTTCCAGAAACCTCAAACAATCTTTCATCCCCTTTTGACGGGAATATATGTAGTTTACAGAGAAAGTTTCTTTTGAACAAATTTTATTTTTCAAATATTTGTTCTGCTCTTACATAAAATCCTGAATAATGTTGACATTTTCAATAGAAATTTGCACTTCAAATAAGGGGAAAAAATACAGTGTTTAAAATGAGATTGCACAAAAGTGAGTAAAGTTTTCCACATAAAACTTTGCAATTTTTAGCAACAATGTATTGAAAACTTTTCTGTAAAAACTTTTGATGTACTAAAAAGTGAAAATTTAATTCAAATCTGCCATTTATGATTGATTTGGAAATTTTTCAGAACACTGATTCCATATAATATGGTACAATCTCTGAACGCATATACGCCAAGAGGCGATGCATGGGAAATATGGAAAAAAAGTTTATGAAAATCACAAAAAATTTCTGGAACAAATTACGATAAAAATCGAGCATTTATATAAAAAATATACAATAAAAAAGTTAAGAAAAAGAAGTCAATTTTATAGCTTTTGGCAATAGAAAATTTCCAAAAAAAAATCATTCTCTTGAAACAGGGAAATTATTACTCAAACAAATGCTGATACAAGTAACCATTTTGTTACTAAAACGTTCATTTTAATTGCTAGACTTTACGATGAAAAGCTTCGGATTGAAATTTTGTTGGAATTGAAATTTATCGTCGTTCGACTTTCGACAAAAAACAAATATGATTTTTTTTAAATATTTTTTTTTTGCTCCTTTCAAATAGAATTTAGCAACAACAAAAATACTAACTTCCCACATTCTGATTTAAGTTTTACGTCAGAGTTTGTTCGCTTTTCTAGTAAAATTTATTTGGAATTTTTTTTTCATGTATATTTGACTGTATTTGTATTTAGCTTGACAACAAGGAAATCTTCCGGTTTATTTTAAATTCCGATATCTTATATAAAAGTATACTCACTGAGCCTGTATAGATGGGAAAAAAAATTGAATTGCGTAGTAAATCTGTTCGCAAGCTCGCAAATCTTCAAGAAATTTATCTCAGCGTTTCCGAGAATTTCGGCAGATACGTTCCTGTCTATAGATAAGAGACTCTTTGGCATTATTATATTATTCCAAATGCCGAAGACGAATGTGAACGATTTTGACAAAGTGTTTTCCATACGTTAGCTGTTTACCAGAATATTTAAGACTGAACACGATAAAAGCAATAAAATATCTTCCAAAGTGAAAGAAAACAAAACCAAAACATTCTCCTGAGCTAGTCTATAGCTGGATTTTCTTATCATTATTGGCCTTGATAGGAAGACAATCTCTTTTTAATAATATTATTGTTACTGAGCTAGTAAGTTGTTGTTTTTTTTTAAGTTCACTGGCCATAAATTATATAATTTTTATTAATATTTTTCTTTCCTTTTCATGATAAAAACCACCATCTAAAGATTAGAATTGTAGCAGTGAAATTAATTATGTTGTGTAGCCTTATTTTTTTTTGTACTGTTTCAGTTTGCTCATTTTTTATGTGGACTTTAATATGAGAAATTGTTAGAAAAATGTGCCAAAAATTATATCAGAAAAATGTTATTTTTTTTCTAACTTAAAATAATATTAAATTATGGAATTTGTTCCCTAAAATAATATAAAACTATTCATTAACAAATTCATTTCTTTAACATTGACTGTCTAGAAAATTATTTCATTTGAAAAAATTGAATAATAAATATTGTTAGTTAAAAACATTTCAAAATATATTTTTTTTGCAAAAAGATTAAAATTTTAGACCAAAAATTTCTCAACAAAATCTCTTTTAGACCATACAATTTTCAAGCAAAAATTTTTAGACCAAAAGTTTTTGGATAGAAAACATTTTAGGCCAAATATTTTCCAGCAGAAAATTTTTAGACCAAACAAATGTTAAGAGGAATACAATTGAGACCAATTTATTTGAAGCAAAAAATATTTTCGACAGCACAATTTATATTTAAAAATATTTAAAACAAAACAAATTTTAAAAAAATAATATTTTACATCAAATAATTTATAGTAAATAAAAATTTACACCAAATTTTGCGGACATTTTTAAAACCAAACATTTTTGCGTATAAAACATTAAATACTAAATAATTATCAGCAGAACATATTTTAGACCAAACAATTTTGAGCAGAAAAATTTTATTTTAGCCGAAACAATTTAAAGCCGAAAATATTTTAGACCAAACAATTTTGAGCAAAAAACATTTTAGACCAAACAATTTAAAGCTGAAAATAGTTTAGAGGAAACAATTTTAAGTAGAAAATAATTTAGACTAAAGCATTTTAGGCAGAAAATATTTAAGAAGAAACAATTTGAAGCAAAAAATATTTTAGACCAAGCAATTAACTGTGAAAAGTATTTTAGCCCAAACAATTTAAAGCCGAAAATATTTTAGACCAAACAATTTTGAGCAAAAAACATTTTAGATCAAGAAATATTAAGCAAAATATATTTGCGCAAAAATAAATTTTAACGAAAATCATTTTAGATCAAACAATTTACAGTAAACAATATTTCAGACAAAACAAATTTAAGCAAAAAAAATTTAGGCTGGAAATAGTTTAGAGGAAACAATTTTAAGCAGAAAATATTTTAGACCAAAGCGTTTTAGGCAGAAAATATTTTAAAGGAAACATTTTTAAGCAAAAAATTTTTAAGCCCAACAAATTTTGACAGAAATCATTTTAGACCAAAATATTTCCAGCAAAAAATATGTGAGACCAAACCATTTTAGGCAGAAAATATTTAAGAACAATTTTTTTTAGGCAAAAAACATTTTAGACCCCAAATTTTTAAGCAAGAAATCTTTTAAATCAAACAAATTTTGACAGAAATAATTTTAGACCAAACAGTTTTCAGCAAAAAATATTTTAGACCAAACAAATTTGCACATAAAATACTTTAGACGAAAGCATTTTAGACAGAAATTATTTTAGAGGAAACAATTTTAAGCAAAAAATCTTTCAGACCCAACAAATTTTGACAGAAATTATATTAGACCAAACAATTTTCACCAAAAAATATTTGAGACCAAACAATTTAAGGCAGAAAATATTTAAAAACAATTCACTTTAGGCAGAAATATTTTAGACCAAACAATTTTCACCAAAAAAATATTTTAGGCTCAAAAATTTTATCCAAGAAATCTTTTAGACCAAATAAATTTTGACAGAAATAATTTTAGACCAAATAATTTGAAGCAAAAAAATATTTTAGACCATACATTTTTAAGCTGAAAATATTTAAGAACAATTCATTTCAGGCTGGCAATAGTTTAGACCAAACAATTTAGAGCAACAAATATTTTAGACCATAAAATTTTAAGCAAAAAATAGTTTAGACCAAAGAATTTTAGGCAAAAAATCTTTAAGACCAAACAAATTTTAACAGCAATCTTTTTAGACGCATAAATTTAATTTCAGTTAAAATATTTCCGTAAAAAATGTTTCCACTTAAAATATTTCCGTTATATTTAAAAAAAAATGGAAGTACAATTTAAGTTTGATAAATACTCTTCGAAGAATCTCTCAAAATGAGAGAATAAACGCAAAGGACACAAACTGCAGAGGAGTTTCTTGACAATCAAAATATTCACGACTCAAGTGGCCGTTTGCCAATAGCGTTAATGGTTTCCGCTTCCATTGATTTCCATTATGAAATAAGTTCCGGTGTCATATCCTGTTTCATGGAATGTACAGTCAGGATACGATTTCTATTGCCGGTGGTTCATTAGCGTCGATGATGACGATGTGAATGCTCACCAAAGTGTGTCATGCCCGAATAACGATGCATGTGCATTTGTTCCGCAAGTGGATGAGGATAGCAGTGATGCCATCTCCTGTCTAATTAGCAAAAGTTCCCCCATAAAACTTTCTAGTTGCGCCACTAAAGCATAATGTTTTGAATTTATTTTAATTTATGTTAATTCTTGAACAGCCATAAATGCAAATGTATGACTTTTAAGTCCAATGTACGAGTGGCTAACATTAGCGCTGGCGCGATAATTAAATAAATCATTAACATCCATCTAAGCGCAAACTACCCCTAAATGGGTAAACAAAGAAACTTTTCCAAATTAAGGTCAATATTATGAAACTTTTCTCCTGACCCGTTTCCCGATGCAATCCTAATTACGACCGTGCTTTTCTAATAATGCGAACAGTTTCGGTGCCATTTGGAAAAGTTTTTAATTTCCTCGCTAGAACGAAATTTAGCCTAATTTCCATCGTTCTGGCCATTTGACTTTTATTTCGAAATTTTCTTTCAAAAGCCATAGTAGAATAGTTTTAATAATATTTTTAGTAAAAATAGCTTCATTTCTACTCGTAATGTCATTTTTCTCCATTTAACATTTCAGTAGGAAAAACAAGGCATTATTTATATTCACTATCCTTTAACGTGTATTTATTTTTAACTATAAAACAAAATGTTAAATTTAATAAGGATACTGAAAGAATAGGAAAAAAGGTGCTTTACATAAAATTGCAAAAAATTATCATCCATGGAATAAAAAGTTGGACAGTGCTTGGAATGAAGTCGGTTAGAATTTTTACTTTAAGTTACGAAATCATATGTCTGCTCGTGTAAAAATTCTACTTCCGGGTTGGTTTAATATTTTTTATGCAAGTTTAAATGAGGATTCTGTAGAGAAATGCTTCCAAGACTCACTTAAATGGTATGCCATTTGCTGGCCTTACCCGATTAGTAATTGGAATATAAACCAAGTGTACGGTTACCACTTTTTTAAGTTAAAATTTTGAATTTCTATTACTGCCTTGAGTTAATGCTGCCATCAAAAAATTTCTCCGTTTATCCTTTGCTTTACAAAATTCAAATTAAGATTTAACTGATAATTTTTTTTCGAAAAGTGATATCAAAAATTATTTAACGAAAATTGTTATCGAAAATGGAAATTGTTTTACTGACAATTTTTACGGGAAATTTTTACCGAAAATGTTTGCAAAAAGTTTTGAGCAAAAATGTTTATCGAAAATTTTTACCAAAACTCTTTACTGACAATTTTTACAATAAATTTTTACCGAAAATATTTGCCAAAAATTGTTACCGATAATTTCTACAGTAAATTTTTATCGAACACGTTTACTGAAAATTCTTACCAAAAATTTTCATCGGAAATTTTACCGAAAATTTTTACCGAAACTTTTTACTGACACCTTTTACCATAAATTTTTATCGAAAATTTTACCGACAATTTTAACCGAAAATTATTACCAAAAATTGTTACCGATAATTTTTACAGAAAATTTTTATCGAAAATTTTTACTAAAAATTCTTACCGAAAATGTTTACCGAAAATTTTCATCGAAAAATATACCCAAAATTTTTAACGAAAATTTTTAACGAATATTTTGACCGACAATTTTTATGGAAAATTTTTTCCGAAAATGTTTGCAGAAAATTTTGAGCAAACATTTTTAACGAAAATGTTGACAGAACATTTTTAACGAAAATTTTTAATGAAAATTTATAACGTTTTGTACTGAAAATGTTTAACAAAAATTTTTATCGGAAATTTTTACTGAAAATTTTTAACGAAAATTTGAACTGAAAATTTTTACCGTAAATTTTGACCAACTATTTTTACCAAAAATGTTCACCGAAAACCACCGAAAATTGTCATTGGAAATTTTACCGAAAAATTTTATCCACAATATTTACCAAAAATTTTTACTGGTAAATTTTTACAATTTAAAATTTTAAATTTTCGGTTTTTAAATTACCGAAAAATTTTATCCACAATATTTACCAAAAATTTTAACCGAAAACTACCGAAAATATTTACCAACAACTTTTACCATAAATTTTTATCGAAAATTTTCCCGATAATTTAAACCGAAAATTGTTACCAAAACTTTTTACCAAAAATTGTTACCGATAATTTTTACAGCAAATCGGAAATTTTACCCAAAATTTTTAACGACAATTTTTAACGAAAATTTTGACCGGCATTTTTTATGGAAAGTTTTTTCCGAAAACGTTTGCAGAAAATTTTGAGCAAACATTTTTAGCGAAAATGTTGACAGAACATTTTTAACGCAAATTTTTAATGAAAATTTAAAACAATTTTTACTGAAAATGTTTAACAAAAATTTTTATTACAAATTTTTACTGAAAATTTTTAATACGAAAATTTTAACTGCAAATTTTTACTAACAATTTTAACCGAAAACCACCGAAAATTGTCATTGGAAATGTCACCGAACATTTTTAGCGACAATTTTTACCAAAAATTTTAACCAAAAATTTTAACCAAAAAGTTTTACCGAAAATTATCATCGGAAATTTTATGGAAAATTTTTACCGAAAATTTTTACTGAACATTTTTCCAAAAATTTTAACCGGAAATTGTCACCAAAATTGGTGATTTGGTGATTAAATATTTAAATTAAATATTTTAACTTTTTACCCAAAATTGTTACCGATAATTTTTACAGCAAGCGAACATTTTTACCCAACATTTTTATTTTTTACAGAATCAATTTGACTTAAAATATTTTTCTGAGCAATTATATAATTTTATTGGTGATTTATGAGATTTTTTGTTGTTAAATATATTATTTTTGTTTCAAAATAACTTAATTCATTGTACAGCAATGCAAAAAAATAAAGAGCTTTTTTGAGGAAAAAATATTTTGCGTACAATTTTAGAAGTAAAAATTCTGATTCTGGTTGTGTTTTAGATTCTAACAAAAATTATTCAAATTTAAATTTACCTCAGATTAATAGCTGCATTTGACAAGAACGTAAATAAATTAGCAAAAATTCTATTGTTTTGTTTTTTTTTCAGTTTTATTCTCAGTTGTTATGTACAAAAACTGTACAAAATTCATTCCCATCTACTTATTTATGGTCGCATTTAAATGCAAACAATGCCAATCGTATGGTCTAATAATCGGATTTTGGCATATTCTATGAATTTCCATTTGGAATCTAAATTTTGGTAAACTCACCCACAATCTACCGACAATATAACTTCCCACGTCGGTAGCCATAAATACTTCCAGATAATCAGTACGAATGTGGAAAATTTTCCTGCTTATTTAAGTTTTTATGTTCATTTCATTTGTTTAGTCCATGCTCCATGCTCCATGCTATCCAAAAATGGCCAAAATGGTCACGAAAAGTTGCCGTCTATAATTCCCGAAATGGCTTCATTATTAAAATGTACACTAATTAACACGATTTTAGTTTGTGGCTGACTACCTTGCCGTTATTATTATGCAAACAGAACAGAATCCGATCACAGAACAGTCATTTTTACGGCAATCTTCCATGCAAAAATTTCCTTTTAAATCTGCTTTTGACTTTTAATTTCTTTTTGTTTATTTTTCTATTCTCTCCAAATATCACAATAAATTTGGGTTCTCTTATAATTTCGATTGATACCCGTTTCCATAAAAGCTGATGACTAAACAAAGTTTATTGAACTTTAACGAAAATATTCAAACTCAATCCAGTCAGTAGCATTGCAGTTTGTAACTTTATCGAAATTTACGATCTTAATTTTTTTTAATAATTAATTTTCTTTATTTCCTGATTTATTAAATTTTATTGACATTGGAAAAATATTATTATCGTTTCATTAAATATTTAAAAAATTATCAAAGGCTACTCTGACTGAAAAGCGATTATCGCTGAACAGATCACCAAATTTTTTCCATTTTTTAATCGAATTACAATAATTTTTTTGGGCCTTTTCTTTATTAATTATTAAATGAATAGATCAAAAATATTTGCCCCATAAAACCTTTATTTTTAAGCAATTTAATCTTAATGGAATTGTCGCATCAAAAATTTATTCTTTCAAAAGTTTTCTTCGCTCAAGTTTCGTCGCGGCCAACTTTGAATTCTCTCTCATCCTTTTCATATTTGATGGTTCCTTACTTATGCATTTTTTTCAAGATAATTTCTATTTTCTTTATTTAAACACATTTATTTTTTAGTTTTTTTCTAATATCCACATTAAACTACTACTCATGGCAGCAGGTTAAAAAATCACAAATTTAACAACTACAAATCACCAAAAGCCAAAAGAAAATGAAATGTTTCGTCAGGATTTAGCGTTAATATTTTTAATTAATCCTTTTTTTTTTTTTGTTCATTTTTTTTATGTTTATCATGCCATTTTTTGGTAGTGTAGAACTTTGAAGAAATTAAAATTCTTATTTGGTCAAAACGAAATTTCCGTAAAAAGAATAATCGAAAATGAAGAAATTCTTCATAAAATTCTTTCAGCAAATAATTGAAATTTTTAAATGGGTGGAAAATGAATACAAAATTTAAAAAAAAAAATTCTTTATGAGATCCAATTGGAAATGTGAGAAACTTTGTTTGATAATTATTTTCACATTGGAAAAAAAGAGAAATAATAATCGAGTTTAAATTATAAATGGTGCGGAAAACTTAACGAAAATTTCGCAAGTACAGCTTTAGTGATGTTGAGTTAAGCTTTAAGGTCTTAGATTTTTACTGCTCACGTATACATATCTGAATATAAGGGAACAGATTATTATTTTAATAAATTAAGGAACCAGTAACGCTGAAACCATACACGTTTTTTTATAAGGAAGAAGGTTGAGGATAACGAGCGTAAAACTTTTTATAACGAGAAACAATCACATCACCAACAAATGGAAATTTACTAAAAGTTTTATAATGAATAATATTATTGTGAATATAAAATAAGGCATCAACAAATTTTACAAAGTATTATTGACTGAAGGAATTTTGGAAGACTTAGTTAAGTACCAGAGTCTGTAAGTCTAAAACATCAATAAATTGTACAAACAAACAGAAAATTTCTAAAAAAAATGATTTTATCAAAAAAAGTTGTAAATAAAAAATAAATTAATTAAAGCAATAAAAAATGAGATTTGAATGAATTTTGACACAACATAATTTTACCGAAAATATTTTTACTGCAAATAATTTTACTGAAAAAATTTTTACCAAAAAAATTTTTACCGAAAATATTTTTACCGAACATTTTTTTACTGAAAATATTTGTACCGAAAATACAAATATTTGGTCTATTTTTGTTAACGAAAATTCTTAAAAATAGAACATTTTTTGATTAAATTTAGAAATTCACAACATTTTGACTATGACGGGTTAGAATTCTCTAAAAAGCGTGCGTCAATTGCCTGAAAATATTAAAAAAGAGACCCCATAAAACTATACAAAATATCTGAAAATTTTTGAGAATTTTTCTTATTGAAATTTTTAAAATTAAAAAAATATATATCCCCAAAAAACCGTGAAAGACAATATTTAAAAAAAATAATCCAGTTGTGATGTGTTGGTGTAAGCATAGTATGACGGTACTAAAATGTTTGCTCCTAACAGGAATAAGTATTGAGTTCAAATCCAGATAGTTAATATTAATCTGGGATGGCGTATTACTTCCTAACATGTGTTTTGGTTCAACTGTTATATAACATCATCATCGTCAATGGCGCGACAACCGGAAGTCCAGTCTAGACATGCTGAATCAAAGAATTCCAGACTTCGTCCAAAAGATCATGGAATTGATGGTCCTGAAACTTCCTAGGCCGATTCTTGTCCCACAAGTAAAAATTGCTGTCTTTGAACCGACGAAACCACTAGGTATAAGCTTATATTACTAGGTATAAGCCTATATATCTAGTAAAAAGACAATACTTGCAACAAATTCGACTTCTAGACATGACACCAATATGGACTTACGGACTAGAACTCTGAGTTGAAACCTTCCAATTCCTATCAAATACAATCCATTCAATCAAAAATACTTCTTACTGTTATCCACCATGATCTCAAAGTCCCTTTTGGTCATAATTTAGCTGTGTCTCGTTATAAAAAGTTCCATTTCCATATCTCCAATCCGACTAATCCTCTTGTATTAAAAATACCCATAGAACACTGGTCGCGTTATTTATTAAAATACTAAATCTTAACATAAGCATACGCTAGCAGCAAAAGCTTCAGTGGATGTTAACTCCCCACAACCATTCATGCTAATTAATTAATACTATTATATAAATCGACTTGTTACTATGTGTAGTTGTAATAAGGGTTGTTTTTACTGCCAAATATATGATAGAAACTACCCAAAAATGTAATTTTTTAGATTTTCTCTGTCCCCAAAAAAAGAAAAATATTTTTAAATTAAATTAATTGATTCAAAATACAAAAAAAAAATATTATAGAAATAAATTTCATTCTCCCTTTTTTTATTGAATTATTTTCTTTGCACAAAACATTTCTAATAACAACTTTTAAATATTCTGTGTATATCCTCGAAAGAGTCGCCCATTTTTTCTAGACCAAGTTTTATAATAAAAATTGATTTATTAGAAACTTTTGTAAATTCCTTCAGAACAAACCCCCCTCCACCCCCCGCTCTTTTTAGGAAATAAATTTATCTATAAATTTATGCAAAAAAAAAACTTTGCATTTTTCTCTTCACATCTTTTCTATTATAATCATTTTATTTCTCATCGTTTATATTCACTTTAAAAAAAAAAAAATTGATTTATTGTAAAGTTAAAATTTTTCCATACTAAACAGCCCCCTCTCCACCCCTTCTACCAAATTCTTGCAACAACAAAAAATTTACCCTATAAAAAATATCAGATCCTTTTGTAAATTTTATTCAATTTAACTTAATTGAAATGGTTTTTAATAAAAATTAATTAATCCATTTTAAGAAAATTTTTGCGACAAGTTTTCACATAAAATTTAATCCTTTCCGTACTGAATTTTGTTAATATTTTTCAATTGTTAACAATTTACACTGTTTAAAAGTAATTTTCTATATGAAAACCAATTTTATTATTAAACCCACATTAATATTATTGTAATTGATCATTTAAGACTATCCATAAAATCATAAAAGAATTATTTAAATGGCACCAAAATAATTACAATTAGAATTTTTATGGCCGCATCGATTGGCTTTTATCTATTCTTCCTGCTTACCAAAAAGGACTATTATAGACCTTAATGGTACTAATTAAATTGGTATCCAAAAAAAAAAAAAAACTTCTTTTTAATGGAGAACATTGACGAATGGGAAAAGGAAGAAAATTTACTTTAAGAATTTTTCACCGAGAAACCGTTTAACTAATTCGACAGTTAACCTTTTTTCTGAAACATTTTTGCTGAACATCATTTTTATTGAAAATATTTCTGCTGACAAAATTTTTACGGGCAAAATTTTTTACAAACAAAATTTGTTCTGAAATAATTTTTTCGCTGCTCAAATTTTTACTAAAATGTGTTTACTGAAAACATTTTTGCTGACAAAATTGTATGACTAACAGCATTTTTTGCGGACAACAATTTTGCTAAAAATATTTTTGTTGACTGAATTTATTTTTGCTTACCACATTTTTACTAAAAATATTTTTGCTGCCAGAATATTTCTACTGAAATTATTGTTGCTGACAAAATTTTATGACTAACAGCATTTTTTGCTGAAATTATTTTTGCTGACAAAATTTTATGACTAACAGCATTTTTTGCTGAAATTATTTTTGCTGACAAAATTTTATGACTAACAGCATTTTTTGCGGACAACAATGTTGCTAAAAATATTTTTGCTGACTGAATTTATTTTTGCTGACCACATTTTTACTAAAAATATTTTTGCTGCCAGAATTTTTTTTTGCTGATGACTAAAAATAATTTTGCTGCAAATATTTTTACTGAAATTATTTTTGCTGACAAAATGTTTTGACTAACAGCATTTTTTGCGGACAACAATGTTGCTAAAAATATTTTTGCTGACTGAATTTATTTTTGCTGACCACATGTTTACTAAAAATATTATAGCTGACAGCATTTTTTTTAATCACATTGTTTTTTGCTGACAATATTTTTGCTAAAACTAATTTTGCTGGCAAATATTTTTACTGTTTTTTTTTTTTGCTGACAAAATGTTTTACTGAAAATATTATAGGTGACAGAATTTTTTTCTCATATCATATTTTGCTGAAAACATTTTTACTAAAATTAATTTTGCTGCGAATATTTTTACGGAAAATATTTTTGCTGATAAATTGTTTACTGAAATTATTATAGCTGACAGAATTTTTTTCTCACATTATTTTTTGCTGCAAATATTTTTACTGAAATTAATTTTGCTGCAAATATTTTGCCTGAAACTATTTTTGCTGACAAATTTTTTTTTACTGACAACGTTTTTATATAAATAATTAAACAAAATATTTCACATTTCGTAATTATAGGGAATTTCTCATAGTACCTGAGAGAGAGTACGTACAGTAGTTAATTGGGAAATTGCCACAAATAAGCGATGTTGTTTTTTATGTTAATTATTAAAGAATAGGGAAATTATTGCAAATAATTTATAAATTTTGCGTTCATAATTAAGTCTAAAGAATTGTTTCAGTTATTTTTCGATTCGATTTTGGCATATTTTTGCTATTAAACAAATCAAGATGTTAGCATATTTAAAAAAACAGTCAAGACCTTAACTGACTATTAACTTTAATGTAATTTTGTTAAAAAACAAATAAAAATTATTTCTGATGAATGCCAATAACAAATAACAGTTGGAACTGAATAGTTTTTATATTTTTACTGCTAAAATCTACTTTAATTTTTTTTTTTTTTTAATTTCAAATGCCCACCTTAAGAAATATATTATTTTCTAATAATTGCAATTTTATAGTATATTTCCTTATTTTTAATAAAAAATATTTTAGTATTTTAGAAAAACAAATTCAAAAAATTTGTTTTTAGGTAAAAATGAGAAAAAAAATCGTCAATGTTGAATATTTTTGTTTTGTGCAACAAAAGTTTAATTTGAACTAAATTTTCACGTGTTTGGTTTTAAATACTTTAAAAAAAAATTTAACTTTATAGTGTATTTTTTTAATAGTCTTAAACAATTTCAATAAACTTTTTAAAGGATTTAAAATCATTCGAAAATTGTTCAGACCTTAGAAAATACCAAAATTTTTATTATTTTTATGCAAATTTTTTTTTTGATATTTAAAAATTCCTAAAAGCAAGAATTTTGCAAAATTAAACAAAAACTTTTATAAAAATTTTCATCCCCAAAAAATTCATTTAATAAAAAAAAAATAGAAATTCATTCTTCGAATTTTTTTAGCAAAGTTTCTTTTTGAATATTTACCAACAGAAAAAGTTGACTATTTTCATATCCAGTCTAGAACAGGACGAAAAGCTTCATAACAAACAGAGTGAGAGAAGAAAAAGGAATACCGAAAAAAAATTCTAAGCTATTTGGCCATTGTGGGCTAAACTGGTATTATTGTGATAACTAAAATATCCTGAAAACTGTTTGTTTTCAGGATATTATTAGGACTGACGCTGAATAGCATAAAGGAAAAGTTTTTCTCTCTAAGAAAGTTCAGATTTTTTTTTTTAGTTTTTTTCGTATTTGTTGTTCGTTTTCTCTTGTTTCTTTTTTTAAAAATGTTTTGCTTTTGTTTTTGTTTAGCAAAGTAAATATTTGGGCTTTTTTGTTTAGAAAAAAAGCTGCAAAAGAAATTAAAAAAAAAGGAACAACAAATACAGAAAAAGTTCAAAAGGTCAAGAGTACGTCCATGACAATATTGTGCACACAGGAAAAAAATGGAAATAAAAGTGACCGGAGTGTACTATGGATTCGTTTCCATTCGATTAAGGCGATAATTACTTAAGATTCTCTTCAACTCAACATCAGGAGCAACGAAGGGGACTGTGATAACGTGTGTCTTCGAAAAGGTCAATGTGCACTCTTGGATATTGTTCATTTGTGTTGGAAACTGGTACGAATGTGTTGCGATTCACAGATGAAGAGAGAATTGATGTCTTTATGAAGAACCTTTTTTCAAAGGCATTGTCTTTGTCTCATTTCCTTCTTCTTCAAATAATTGATATCTTTGAACGGAAGTGTTTTCACTATACACATTAGAGCTGCTGATACCGACAAATATTGCCATCAGAAGTGTTAGCTCCATTGGCCTAGTGTCCTTAAATTGATAAATCGACGAGTGTACGTCACCGTCTTTGCAACTTTTTTGCCTGTTTTATCCGGAAGCGATTGATCAATTAATACTGGACGAAAATGGGAGGAATTGAAAAAATTTATCGGACGAAAAGATGGAACTCAAAGGAAAGGCAAAAAAAATACTACAGGAGTTTATAATTGAATATAAAAATTATTTGCAAAATTTTGTCGATACAAATTTTTGGTACAAAATTTCCGGTATAAGTTTTCGTTATGAATTTTCAGTATAAATTTTCGGTTCAAATTTTCAGTTCAAATTTTCGGTATTATTTTCAGTATAAATTTTCGGTAAAAATTTCTGGTACAAATTTTCGATACAAATTTACGATTTCAATTTTCGGTATAAATTTTTGGTACAATATTTTCGGTATAAAATTTCTAGTATAAATTTTCGTAATATATTTTCGTAATAAATTTTCCGTATAAATTTTCGATACAAATTTTCGATTTTAATTTTCGGTATAAATTTTCAGCATAATTTTTCGGTAAAAAATTTTTATATAAAATTTTCAGCATAATTTATCGGTAAAAAATTTTGGTATAAATTTTCCGGTATAAATTTTCGATTTAAATTTTCGGTATACATTTTCGGTTTAAATTTTCGGCATAAATTTTCTATATAAATTTTCGGTATAAATTTTTGATACAAATTTTTGGTATAAATTTTCGGTATAAATTGTCGGTATAAATTTTCAGTTCAAGTGTTCAGCATAAATTTTCTTTTCAAATTTTCGGTATAAATTTTCGTTATGAATATTCGGTTTAAATTTTCAGCATAAATTTTTGGTTCAAATTTTTGGTTTAAATTTCCGGTATAAATTTTCGGTAAAATTTTTTGGTATTAAATTTCTGGTACAAATTTTCGATTTAAATTTTTGGTATAAATTTTCAGCATAATTTTTCGGTACAAAATTTTTGGTATAAATTGTCGGTATAAATTGTCGGTATAAATTTTCAGTTCAAATATTCGGTAAAATTTTTTTTTTAAATAATATTGCATACACTTATAAAATGTTTAGTAAAAAATTTCGGATAAAATGTTTTTCGATACCATTTTCTTTAAAAGCTCATTTGGTTTAAATTTTTCCTGAATAATTTCAGTATTTTTTTTCGTTCAAAATAGTCAAAAAAAATTATTTAAATTATAAATGTTCGGTACAAATTTCGGCGCAAATTTTTATCACAAATTTTCGTTAGTAAATAATATTAGAAAAATGTATTGAACGACAAACTTGTTCGGTATTTGGTGAAATACTAATAAAATTTTTGGTGAAAAATTTAGCAGAAAATTCCCAATTGAAATTTAACAATTTGAAAATTGAAAATAAATTTTTGGTTCAAAATGTTCGGGAAATTTTTACAGAATATAATTTTTGATAATGAGTTTTCCGGTATACATTTTTGGTATACATTTTTGGTACAATATTTTCGGTATAAAATTCCCAGTATAAATGTTCGGTATAAATTTTCCGTATAAATTTTCGGTACAAATTTTCGGTTTAAATTTCCGGTATAAATTTTCGATAAAATTTTTTGGTATAAAATTTCTGGTACAAATTTGCGATTTTAATTTTCGGTATAAATTTTTGGTATACATTTTTGGTACAATATTTTCGGTATAAAATTTCCTGCATAAATTTTCGTAATAAATTTTCGGTATAAATTTTCCGTATAAATTTTCGGTACAAATTTTCGATTTAAATTTTTGGTATAAATTTTCAGCATAATTTTTCGGTAAAAAATTTTCGGTATAAATTGTCGGTATAAATTTTCAGTTCAAATATTCGGTAAAATTTTTTTTTTAAATAATATTGCATACACTTATAAAATGTTTGGTGAAAAATTTCGGATAAAATGTTTTTGGATACCATTTTCTTTAAAAGCTCATTTGGTTTAAATTTTTCCTGAATAATTTCAGTATTTTTTTTCGTTCAAAATAGTCAAAAAAAATTATTTAAATTATAAATGTTCGGTACAAATTTCGGCTTAAATTTTTATCACAAATTTACGTTAGTAAATAATATTAGAAAAATGTATTGAACGACAAACTTGTTCGGTATTTGGTGAAATACTAATAAAATTTTTGGTGAAAAATTTAGCAGAAAATTCCCGATTAAAATTTAACAATTTGAAAATTGAAAATAAATTTTTGGTTCAAAATGTTCGGGAAATTTTTACAGAATATAATTTTTGATAATGAGTTTTGCTAAAAATTTTGATTAATAATTTTTGCTTGGAAATGTTCGGTACAAATTCAGAAAAATCTTCGGTTAAAACATTTATTCAAATTTTTGGTCACAATACTTTGTTAAAATTTTCGGTAAAAAATTTCAATTAAAATTTCTGATGACAATTTTCGGTCAAAATTTCCGGTTAAAATGTCCGGTTAAAATTTCCGGTTAAAATATTTCGGTAAAAATTTCAGTTAAAATTTTCGGTCAAAAATTTCGGTTACAATTTTCGGTAAAAACTTTTGGTTAAAATTTCGGTTAAAATTTTTGCTTTAAATTTTCGAGCAAAAATTTCTAGTAAAATCTTCGGTAATAATTTTCTATTGGTTTTTTTAATTAAAATTTTTGGTCCCAACTATCGTTAAAAAACTTCGGTAATAATTTTTCGTTCAAATTTTCCCATATATAAAATTCCCGATATTTTAATTCTGTAAATTTTAATTTTGTATCATAGAAAAAATCTTCAGTGTAAAATTGCAAAAACTCCAAAAATTCATTTCAATAACAAAACGAATACGATAAAATTTTAGCGATATTAAAAGTTGAATACACGTTACCGTAAAAATATGTAATTTCAAATTTCTTAAATTGCCAGCATGAAAGTTGAAAAAAATTATCGAAACTCGTAAATCATGTAGTTGCGTGGTTAGATAAATTTCTCAGAAGCTTATGACATCAAATTTAGTGGCAACTGCCTAGGAGCGTTAGACTCTTGCTTGCATTCGTCCAATCCACAAACTTATCTTTTCGTACAAAGTAAAATGTTTTTTTTAAAAAATGACATTCGAGAACGAAGCCAGATTATTTTTTTTTCACAAAATTCTAGAATAGTGCGATTGGTACATTGTGGAAAGGATTTCTGCATGACATAGGGTAGAGAAGAATCGAACTATGCATCCAAGTGAGACCTTCGAGGATTTATTAACTGTTTCAATAGTTGAAAGTTCAAGCCAGATTTTCTTTAATCGAACCAAACCGTGTTATAGTAACTTAGGATAAGTGAAAATTTACAGCGAGCCAAAAGTTCTAGGAGCAGAACATGAACAGAAAAATTTATATTTTTTAGGAAGGAAATCGGTGAATGCTTTATTGAGATTCCGTACGAATGAACGCCGATGTGCTGGAACGAACTAAATCGGTGTATCAGCAACAATGTATGTTCACTTAGCTTTGCCCAATAACGATGGCAGGATATTAAAACTATTTCACAGAGAAGAGGGGGAAGGGGGGGTTGAATTAGTATTTGTACATGGTATTTTGTCAAATTCTGTATCATTTTACATAAAAATACAGTCAGGCACAGAATAAAAAGATTACAATTGATACAAAACGAAAGTGGGTGCAAATAGTCCAAAATAAGCTAATAAATCCATCCATAAATAAGTTTGAATAATTTCCAGCTAACATTTTTCTATTTTAGGTGTTTTATATATTCGTGCCTTCCACTTTAAGGTAAGTCAAAGAAAAATCTATAAATCCTCGCTGGTTTATTTCTAAAAATAGCGGTGCTGGTAGCAAAAATTGGCAAAAAAAAATTCCTCGCAAACCATATTTTACATAAAAAAGTGTGATACAATTTCAAAAGTGAATTTCTCCATTAACTTATAATCAAATTCTACGTTGTCACGTTATAATAATAATAATAATAATGCGGGATTTTTGGCAAACTTTGAGTGTTTATTTTGAAAAATTGTTACAATATATTTTTTTCAAAGTTTTAGCCATCGGAAGCCACTACTTTTTCCCATCTTTCTTGCAACATATGGATTCCGCGCCAAAAAAACTGCTCCGTTTTTGAGGCCAAGAATGAATCGAGCCAATTTTTGATGCCCTGTTCTGAAGTGAAGCGTATACCGGTGAGGACGTTTTGCATGGATCTAAACAAATGGTAGTCGGACGGGGCAAGGGCTGGGCTATAAGGCTGGTGAGGCAAAACTTCCCAGCCACTGTTTTCTAAATAATGTTTAACCGGTCTTGCAACATGAGGCCGAGCGTTGTCATGATGGAAAATTATGGCTTCGTGTCTGGTCGCATATTCCGGGCGTTTTTCGGCCAATGCTCGCTTCAAACGGATTAATTGTGTTCGGTAGAGGTCGCCTGTGATCGTCTGGCCCGATTTCAATAGCACATAATAGATCACACCCTTCTGATCCCAACAAATACAGAGCATTACCTTGGCGCCATGGATATTTGGCTTTGGCGTTGATTTGGCTGGTTGGCCGGGCTTCACATACGATTTTTTGCGCTTTGGGTTGTTGTGTAATGAATCCATTTTTCGTCGCCAGTAATGATTCGATTCAAAAACGACTTCTTTTTTTGCCGTTGAAGCAGCATTTCGGACATGCAAAATCGCCTTTCAACGTCTCTCGGCTTCAATTCATATGGGACCCAATTTCCTTGATTTTGGATGAATCCTGCTGCTTTCAAACGTTTTGAAATGGCTTCTTGAGTGACTCCCAATGATTTTGCAATTTCTTCTTGAGTTCGACAACAGTCTTCGTCGAGTAATGCCTCCAAATCTTCATCTTCAAACTTTTTTGGCCGACTTGGTCGTTCTTTGTCTTCCGTGTCAAAATCACCACTTCTGAACCGCGCAAACCATCTCTCGCACGTTGAAATCGATGGAACATATTCAAGATAAGCTTCGGTGAGCAATCGTTGTGCTTTAGCTGCACTTTTTTTCAAATTGAAGAAGTAAATCAACACTTCCCGCAAATGGGACTTTTTTGGTACGAAATTCGATATTTTTGAAGCAAAAAAAAACTTTGTTGTTTACACTATTTCGTTCAATGACTAATCGAGAATGAATGACAGATGTTTAACCTCCAAAATGCCATATGAGTTATTATTAACACAAACCATGTGTAAAAGTTATGCTATCTGTTGTCAATCCCGCATTTTTAAGTTATACACCCAATAATAATATTGACAATTTTATTTAAATCTTTTGTGGTCGCCGTCAACATTCAGGAGCCCACGTTATCGCCATCAATAGAAACTGATAACTTCTGAGCATGGCATCATTTTTATTTTTCAACTGAAACGTTATTTGTAATTTTAATAACAAATTATCTGAAAGCATATTTTTATTGTAAAGAAAAACAGAAAAATAATGTAAATAATAAATTAACAATTTTGATGCAAAAATATTCAACAATCAGTGCACGAAATCAAAATAAATCACGATAGAAGTCAGTCTATAAAATATGAAAAACCGAACAGAAATTATATGCGGACTTGTGAGAGTGTTTATTTTTTATTTGCAATTTTCAAAAGGAAAATCTACTTACACCCACTACTCTAGACTGAGATACTGCATTATTAAATATGCAAAGTTTGGCTTTGATGCTGTACTCTAGGCTTAGATGCACTTGAGCAATTATAATGCAAAGCAACAGAATCACTTTGGTCGACACAGAATCCAAGCAGAAAAAAATGCTAATCGGCACTAAGTCTGGACGTGAAAAGTTTTTACGTCCAGAAATTAAATTAACATAGAAAAGTCGAAGAAGATTACTAAAAAATCTCCTCTCTCTTATTTGTGTTCATCATGCTTGAAGTTTATTGTTTTTAATTTTTACTATCAAATTTCTTCTTGGAAAAACACCAAAATGATTGCTTAAAATTATAACAGCATTTTTTGAACGAAAGTATTTACTGGTAATTTTATAAAAAATTTATATTCATTGAAAATTCAATTTTCATTGAAAATTTTGAATGAACATTTTTGATCGTAAAAATTTAAACTTTTACCGAAAAATTTTACCGAAAATTCTTACCGAAAATTCTCACTGAAAATTCTTACCAGAAATTTACAGAAAATTGTAACCAAATATTTTTACAGAAAATTTTACCGAAAATTCTTGCTAAAAATTTTTACCAACATTTTTTACTGACAATGCTCACTTAAAATGTGTTAAAATTAAATCAAATATTTGTCTATAATATTATGAAAGGACCTGTTAAAGAAAATAAAACTAAGTTGGTAAAAATGTAAACACTATGATTAAAATCAAAACAGAGTTGGCGGTTTATTAGGAACTATTTTCTAAATCTAATTAACCTCAAAAATAAAAAGAACTTAGAAAGAAAAGTTGACGTGAGTGGTGTGTTTCGAATTTGTATCGAATTAATATTGAAAGAAAATTGTCAATCCACGACAAAAGTTTGTTGAGTTTTGCTTGTCAAAACAAGCTGATCTGAAAGAGCAAAAATACTGATCTACAATTCATTGGAGATATCCCGGCAAATCCCAACAAAAAGTTTGTCAAAAATTTTTATTGTAATTTTTACAAATTTTTCCCAAAATTTTTATCGTAAATTTTATCAAAAAAATTTTATCGTAAATTTATACCAATAAACTTTACAAAAAAATTTTACCGCACTTTTTATTGGAAATTTTGTACAAACATTTTTATTGTAAATTTGTACCAACCGTTTTTATTGTAAATTTTTTCCGCACGTTTTTATTGTCAATTTGTACCAATAATTTTTACCAACAATTTTTATTGTAAATTTTGTCCAAAAATTTGTATTGTACCATAAATTTGAATCAATAAGTTTTACAGAAAATGTTTACCGGAAATTTTTATTGTAAATTTTTTCCACAAATTTTTATCGTAACCTATTATTTTTGCAGAAAATTGTTCCCCGAAATTTGTACCAATAATTTTAAAAAAAAATTTTTACAGAATGTTTTAACCGAACATTTTTACAGAAAATTTTAACCGGAAATTCTTAACAAAAATTCTCAGCAAAAATTCTTACTAAAAATGCTTACTAAAAAAGTTTGTCAAAATTTTTACAGAAAAAATTTTACTCACAAATTTTATCGTAAATTTTTACCAAAAATTGTTGTTATAAATTTTCTCCAAAAATGTTTATCGTAAATTTATACCAATAAATTTTGCAAAAAATTGTTACCGCAAATTTTTATTGGAAATTTTGTCCACAAATTTGTACCAATAATTTTTACAGAAAATTTTTATCAAGAATTTTTATTGTAAATTTTGTTCACAAATTTTTATCGTAAATTTGTACCAATAATTTTTGCAGAAAAATGTTTACCCAAAATTTATACCAATCGTTTTAACAAAAAAATTTACCGAATATTTTTACAGAAAATATTTAACAAAATATTTTATCCGAAAATTCATACTAAAAATTCTCGTAAATTTTTTTTTAGCAAAAATTGTTATTGTAAATTATGTCCAAAATTTTTATAAAAAATATAAGAAAAAACCGCCCATTTTTATTGGAAAATTTTTATTGTAAATTTGTACCAATAATTTTTACAAAAACTCTTTACCGTAAATTTTTTCAGAAAATTTAAACCGAAATGCTTACCGAAAATTCTTACTAAAATTTTTTACTAAAAATTCTTACTGAAAATGCTCACTTAAAATGTATGCCAAAAATTTTTACCGAAAAAATTTTAATAACAATTTTTATCGTAATTTTTGTCAAAACTTTTTATCGTAAATTTTTACCAAATTTTTTTGTCAATTTGTACCAATAATTTTTACAGAAATTTTTTTTAACCGAAAATTCTTATCTGAAATTCTTAACGCAAATGCTTACCAAAAATTCTTAACAAAAATTCTTACCAAAAATGTTTACTTAAAATTTCTACCAAAAAATTTTACCGTAAATTGTTAGCAAACATTTTTACGGCAAATTTTTACCGCAATATTTTTTACTAACAATATTGAAAAGAAATTTTTTTGCCCAATTTGTTGACTTAAAACTTTATACGAACCCTTATTCTCAAAAGTTTTACTTAACATTTCAATGGAAAACTTTTGCTTAGATTTTCTATACGCACTTTTATCAAAACGATTTTCTGAAAATTTTATTGTAAACGTCTTCTTTTATGTGCTTCTTTTTAGATCGTTTTTAATATTTGTAAACTATTTTTACCAACTTCTGGTAATCCTTTCGTTTCTAAAAGCCATTCTTAACCAGAATATAAAAATGTCAAACGATTTTTCTCAACAATGGAAATCTTCTCCTAATCGACACCTTTGACAATTTCCATTCAACCATCCATCATTATCCTAAGCCATTTCGTTGGGGGCTTTTAAATTCCTTTTCCTTTCAATATTCTCATATCATTTTTACCACCCATGAAGTCGGTATTTAATAAAAAGAGATCCTAAAAACGCTTTTCCATTTATTCATTGTCAATTCTTCCACGTACTACATACACCACAGACAGCTCCTGTCGTTAATTTCTTGCAAGTTTCAATATTTTTAAAGAGCTTTATTTTGTAGATACAAAAACAAAATTTTTTTTCATTTTTTTAATGACTATTTTATTTTAATTTTGTTCCGTTTTTTTTTTAACTTTAACGAAAGCTCCTTAAACTTTATCAGCACTAACTCCTTACTTTGAGGGTTAAATCAACGTTTTTTTTTTTTGCTAACAAAATAATGCAAATTTTAATCTGCTTTAGTCCTGTTTCTTAGAAACCTTTTATTTTTACGGCTCGTACATATTTGATTATAATCTTAGGTATTTTTTTTTTATTTATGTGCTTTACCTTTCCTTTTAAAGTAGGTAAATTGGATAGTCATTGTCAGTAATAAAATTGAGGAGAAATAAAAATTCTATGAACATCCGAAGGACATGATCCATATTGCATACATGACCCAAAGCATGACGAAGAAATTGAAACACTAACAAAACTGTTGGGATACTTTTCAAAGTGTCCATTAAAATATGGGTGGTGGGAAGGATGCAGAACTAGGACTACACACTTTCCCAAATTTGACAATTATTTTTTTGTCACAAAGTTTCTTCTCTACTGGAAGAGTCCAAATATAGAAACTTCAGGACTTGACATTTCTGGACTTTTCCCTCACCCACTTACAGGTTATTAAAAATACAACAGTTCCCAAAAATCGAATGTGAATTTTAACTTTTACGGCCGAACCTTATACGATTTAATATCATTTTTTTTTCATTTATCGAAAGTCATTTAAACTAGATAGCATCCGAATTTGTTACTTCGAAAGGAACTTGGGAAAAAAAACGACACCATCATAATCCGAAATCGTATATAATTGGAATTAAATATAATAAAACGGACGTGAGATGGACGCATGAGAAAACCCGAAAGGACTATTTCTGAGTTAATCTTTTGGGGTCAGTATAATTTTTACTGTTTGTCCAATAAGAATAATCGTTTTTTATCGAAAAAGTTGGTGTAAGAATAGAAAAATGTTATTGTAGGAAATCCTTAATTCTCTTATAACATGAATGGAATGGCACAGGATTATTATTTTTGTTGCTGCTTTGTTGTTATTGCAAAATGGTTGATAAAATAAAATCGAATTTGAGTATAATGAACATTTTAGATTGTAATAAAATCAGCTTAATACGAAACGACTACTTGTATTTATGGGCTGGGTTGTTATTATGTAAAAGTTTGGTTTACTAATTGGCCCTTACTGTATCAGTGGATTTTGTCATTTATTTAAACAAATAATAATAAAAAAAAAATAAAAGGAAATAAAAACAAAATAAATCTTCAACTTAACAAGAATTGGGATTAAAGTTGTTGACTTTTTCTTTGGTTATCGATAAATTTCAATTAAGCTAACATATCGCATTTATTGTTTACATGAAATACTATGATTTTTTTTTTAAGGTTAACTCAATTATTAAAAATAAAACCAAAAATTGTATCAAAGTTGATTTTCATTATATTTTTGATATTTTCTTCAAACACTTTGTTAAAAACTGTTCTAGAAATCTTTCTCTTTTTTAATTTTTTTTAACAATATATTTTTTTAATAATATATTGGGTTGGTGCAAAAGTTATGACGGTTTTTAATGATCCCAGGTAAAAAAAAAATGTTCTTCAGAAATGATGAATAGTAACATATCTTCTTTTAAATGATTGCATTATATAAAGGATGCTTTCCCTCAACTTTCTATTCAGTTTTGGCCTGGCCAGAGTACAGTGAAGAGCTCTTGTATTGTTTCAAAATGTCGGTCGATAAAGTGCATTTACGTCATTGTTTGAATTCCGTAAAGACAATACCGCGAGAGAGGCAACCAAAAACATTTGCGAAGTGTATGGAACAGATGTCATCAAAGTTCGGCAGGCATAAAGATGGTTTACAAAATTCCGATCTGGGGATTTTTCACTAATTGATAAACCACGTACCGGGCGGCCATCGAAGTCTGATGAGGACAAGTTAAAAGTCATAATTGACACCAATCCACGTCTTACCACCAGGGAGATCGCGTCGATAATGGCAGTCAACCATACAACCGTATTAAGGCATTTGAAGCGTATGGGGATGGTTTCGTGGTACGACGTTTGGAAACCTCATCAATTGTCGGCTGCCAATTTATTGGATCGTGTTTCAACGTGCGTTGCTTTGAGTGCGAGACAAAAACATGAACCTTTTCTGCATTGTTTGGTAACGGGAGATGAGAAATGGGTCGTGTACAACAACGTGACAAGAAAAAGACATTGGGCTATACCCGGACAAGCCGCATTAAAAACTTTGAAAGCCGAAATCCATCAAAAAAAAAAGTTATGTGTTTGGCGGGATTGTAAGGGTATTGTGTATTTTGAACTCATGGAACGCAATCAGACAATTAAAGCAGAACGATATTATCAGCACTTATCCAAATTGAACATCGCCCTTCAAAAGGATAGACCAGAATTGGTAAACAGAAAAGGGGTAGTGTTTCATCACGACAACGCGCGACCACATGTGGCTATGATGACCCAATACAAGCTACATGAGTTGAATTGGGATGTTATCAAGCATCCACCGTATTCTCCATATCTTGCTCCTTCCGATTTTCATTTATTCCGATCACTGCAAAATTTTTTAAATGATAAAAAATTTGATACAATAGAGCAGGTAAAAACATCCTTTACTACATTTTTCGCATCAAAATCCACGGAATTTTACACTAATGGTATTAATAAGTTGATAGAAAAATGGGAGGAGGTTATAAGAACGGATGGAAATTATATAATTGATTAAATAAATAATACAAATTAAAAAAAAAATGTTTAATTGTATATGTAAAAAAACGTCATTACTTTTGCACCAACCCAATAATATCCTTTAAAGAAATTGTGGTAGAGAAAAGTAATTTTATTATATACAATTTATTTTTATAAATAAATGTGTAGTTAAGCCATGTGGAGCCGCCCCACTTTTTTGCAAAAAAAACTTTTTTTTAAATTATAAAGCCCGGATCCGTTAAATTTGCTGCATGCGTCAGAGTATTGCGTCAAATTTGCTGCATTGGCGTGAGTCTTTTACCGGCGCTGTGGAAAAGCAATAACAAGCTTACTGGTGTGTTCAGTGATGCTGTTAAAAGCTCATACCAATGCAGCAATTTTGACGCAACCACTCTGACGCATGCTGTAAATTTGACGGTTCCGGACTTTTAAAAAAATTCAAAATATTGTGTCGGAACTTGTATAGCCCTAATTACTTAAATGCAAATGTTGCTCTTGTATTGCTTTCTAACATAGGAAAATCACTTTTAAATAAGATGTAAAGAACTGGTCTAAGAACGGTGCCTTGAGGTACCCCATCTTTGATCTCCTTTAATTCCAATCTAGCTGCTTCTTGTTTTATTCTGGAAAGAATCTTTTTGAAATCTACGCTTTTAATATTTCCGTTTTTTTTTTTAATTTCTGGATAAATCGTTCGTGCCAAACTTTATATCAAAAGCTTATGCTACATCCCGGAGGAGCAGGGTCATATGGCATTCAAATTCAAACAACGAAAAAAGTTCATATGCCGGGCCTACTCGTTTTTTTGCAAAAGTGTGTCTCAAAATCGATCAAAATTTGCTGCATGCGTCAGAGTGTTTCGTTAACATTACTGCATGCGGCAAATTTGCTGCAATGGTGTGAGCTTTTTCCAGGTCTGTCTACTGGTTCTGTAGAAAAACAGTAATACGATTACTGATACTGGTGTGTTCAGTGGTGCTGTAAAAAGCTCATAACAATGCAGCAAATTTGATACAATACTCTGACGCATGCAGCAAATTTGACGGATCCGGGCTTTATCATTTTAAAAAAAAATTTGACGGGAGCGTACTTTAAAAAAAGTTTTATAAAAGTGAGGCGGAACCTATTACTCAAATGTAAATGTTGCTCTTGTATTGCATTGCTTTCTAACGTAGAAAAATCACTTGTGAATAAGATGTAAAGAACTGGTCCAAGTACGCTACTTTGAGGTACTCCAGCTTTGATTCCGAGCTAGCTCCTTCTTATTTTATTCTGAAAAGTAGCTTTTTTAAAATGTATGCTTTGTATATATCTGTTTTTTTTTAATTTGTGGATTAATCTGTCGTGCCAGGCTTTATTCATCCAGGAAGAGCAGAGTCATACGGCATTAAAATTCAAACAACGAAAACATATCATATTACGTTTAAGTAGTAGAGTTATGCCGGTTCTATCTCAGTTGTTTGCAAAATTATTTTGGTACAAAAAAAGTGAGTCCCAGAATCGATGCCCATATATGGGCATACATCAAATTTCCCAAATTGGAAAACGCGCAAGAGTGTGAATGTTTGTTTTTGTATATAAACAACCTGGCGCCAATAAAAATCCTCAAAATTCGACTATCACTCATTTTGATCCCACAAAAATTTTCGACATGAAACTAGGTCAGCATGAACCTAGACCTTGCAACTAGGACCATGCGAAGGTGTCAAGCCGGCATTTTTTTGCATATAAAAATTGAGGTTTCCAAGTGGAAATGACGCCGGACTGTGATCGTGCATTGTTTTTCTGGGATCAATGGAATTCCTTAAATTTTGACTCGCACTCATTTTGATCCCACAAAAATTTTTCAACACAAAACAAGGTCAGCATGAGCCTAGACCTTGCAACTAGGACCATGCGAAGGTGTCAAGCCGGCATTTTTTTGCACATAAAAATTGAGGTTTCCAAGTGGAAATGACACCTGACTGTGATCGTGAATTTTTCTTCTGGCATCAACGAAATTCCTCAAATTTTGGCTCTGACCCATTTTGATGCCACAAAAATTTTTCGATACATAACAAGGTCGGCATGAGCATAGACCTTGCAACTAGCGCCATGAGAAGATCTCAAGCCGGCATTTTTTTGCACATAAAAATTGTGGTTTCCAAGTGGAAATAACGCCTGACTGTGATCCTGAATTTTTTTTCTGGCATCAACGAAATTCCTCTAATTTTGTCTCTGACCCATTTTGACGCATAAAAAAGTTTTCGATATAAAACAAGGTCGAGATGAGCCCAGACCTTCGACTAATGTCACAGAAAGGTGTGAAGTAAACATATTTTTGAAGACAAAAATTGAGGTTTCCAATTGGTAATAGCGCCAGACTGTGACTGTGAATTTTTTCTCATTTGCATATAAATAAGCTGGCACCAATAAAATTCCTCAAATTTTGGTCTGACATAGACCTTATAACTAGCGCCATGCGAAGGTGTCAAGTCGACATTTTGCTTGTCACATAAAAACTGAGATTCTGTCACATAAAAGTGTGATCGTGTATTTTTTTGCTGGTATCAATGAAATTACTCAAATTTTGACTTTAACCCATTTTTAAACAAAACAAAAATTTTGATACTAAACAAGGTCGGCATGAGCCTAGACCTTGCAACCAGCGCCATGTAAAGGTCTCAAGCCGGCATATTTTTGCACATAAAAATTGACTGTGACTGTGAATTTTTTCTCTGTGAGAACTTTTATAAATAAGCTGGCACCAATAAAATTCCTCAAATTAGGCTCTGACCTAGACCTTGCAACTAGCGTCATGCGAACAAGCCGGTATTTTTTTGGCACATAAAAATTAAGGTGTCCAAGTGAAAATGACGCCGCACTGTGACCGTGACAGTTTTTTCTGGTATGATTGAAATTTCTCAATTTTCGATACGGCCCCATTTTGACAGAAACATTTTTTTTCAACACGAAACTAGCCCGCAAGGAGCCTAGGCATTCCGACTGGCATCATTCGAAGGTGTCATCAAATTGATTCAGATCTGCTCCACTCTTTATAACAATTACTTCATATTTACTTTACGATTATTATAGATATCCTGGCTATTTGGTGAGTGTTCCTACCAAAAAAACGCACTCCTAAATTTTTCGGTCTCCAACAGAGGTTTATGCTGGCTCGTTTAAAAATTTTCTGCGTTCCCCAGTTTTTTTTTATAAGATTTATATCTGTAACACAGACCTCGTAATGTACCGTAATTATGATATTAAAGTTTCTTTTTTACGTTATTCAATTTATTTTCTTTGAACTTTAATCATTTTCTTTTTATAATGAATTCGCCATAAATACAAACATTTGCGTCCGTAATAATTCCATTCACAATTTCAAAAAAATAAAAATTAAAACTATTAAAGAAGAAAAGACTTTTCTGTATTTTATAAGAAAAACCTAATAAAAAAAAATTAGACACTTTTACAACAACAATAAAAAAATGTAATAAGAAATAAGTTTTTTTTCTTCTCATCTTTTAAATTTTACTGTACATTCGATAAAAAAAGAAGAAAATATGAAAAAAAAAATAGTGCATTTATTTAGAAAATGTTTTGTTAACATTTCAAAAGAAAGAAAGAAAGAAAAGAGCCACTTTCAAAGAGGATTAGAAGAGGGAAACAACGGCAAAATGTTGCACAAGAGAACGGGGGAAAGTGGCAGATATTCACAATCATTCACTTGTGGAACAACCGCTAGAATGGCGTATTCTTCTAATATGGCCGCTATAATCCGAACTCTGCATCTGACATTTTTGCACTTCCCTTTTGCCTTTCTCTTCGTATTCTTCAACAGTTTCTTATCCAAATTCATCTTTTTCTTTTTCTTATAAATTTTCGCAGAATCCAATCTAATGTCGTACAAAACAAAAATAGAAATAAAAAACCTCCAGAATAGTTGGCATTACGTATGCATCTGCACGTGAATCTTCTTGTAGATTGCGGTTATGTACGAACGAGTGCATACTATATAGACTACACTGTATAATACGACTTCACTGTACATGCATGGACGCTGCTAAATATATGCTTTCACATAAATCGGCCTCATAGAATAATGAGTTTTTTTGTACAAGATACAATGTGAATTGAATATTTTCAAGTTCACAACAGCACACATTTTTCCTACGTTTTTTTTTTGCTTTTGAATATCGAAAAGATATGCACACTTAAATAGTTTTCTTTTCTTATTTAATACTGTTTGGATTTGTTAATTTTTTCTTCCAAATAAATTTTCTAATACCATTAATTTCCCGTTCCTTATCATATTTTTAAAGAGATTTCCAGAAAATGAGGAAAAGCAAAAAAATTTTCTAAGATTAGAAATTTAAAAAAAAAAACTATTGCTAATAATCTGTGTCTTTGTATTGAATTTTGAAAAATATGAAAAGAAATTTTTTTTTAAATTTTAAAAAGCCATAGAATTCCTTTTAATAAGTTAAAAAAAGACGGGTAGCTAAAATTTTTTGGATAACTTTTTAACCGTTTTTTACAAAAGAATATTTTTAGGTTCAATTTTTTTTCATTTTATTTTGTTAAATAACCAAACGATAACAAATAAGATTTGTGTTTTTTTTTTAATTTTGAATTATTTTTATTGAATTTTAATAGGTAAAAATATATAATTTTTTAAATTACAACAAAAAAAGACGTAACGTTATTAATATATCATCGTAAATAAAATGTTAGTTCTAAAGATTTTTTACTGTAAGAGTTTTAATTGCAAGAATTTTTACGGTTAGAATTTTCACTATAAGAATTTCCACTGCAAGAATGTTTACTGTAAGAATTTTTATTGTAAGAATTTTTACTTGAAAGAATTTTGACCGAAAGATTTTTTACTGCAAGAACTTGAAGTGCAAGATTTTTCACTAAAAGAATTTTTACTGTAAGAATTTTTACTATCAAAATTTTTACTATGAGCATTTTTACTGAAAACATTTTTAATTTAAGAACTTTGACTGTACAAAATTTCACTGTAAGAATTTTCACTGCAAGAATGCTTACTATAAGAATTTTCACTGCAAGAACTTTCAGTAAAAAATTTTTCAGTCAAAATTTACTGAAAAAATTTTTACTGAAAGATTCTCTACTGCAAGAATTTTTACTGAAAACATTTTCTGTTTAAGAATTTTTAATGTAAGAATTTTTACAGCGAGAATGTTTAGTGGAAGAATTGTTAATGGAAGCATTTTTACTGGAAGAATATTTAGAGAGCGGGAATTTTTACTGCAAGAATTTGTACTGTAAATTTTACTTGTAAGAATTTTTAGTGCAAGAATTTTTACTGTAGGCAATTTTATTGCAATAATTTTGAGTGCAAGAATTTTTACCGTCGAATTTTTACTGAAAGAATTTTTACAGTAAAAATTTCTATTGTAAGGATTTGTACTGTAAGATTTTTACTGCAAGAATTTTTACTGAAAGAATTTTGACTGAACGAATTTTTACTGAAAGATTCCTTACGGCAAGAATTTTAACTTAAAACATTTTCAATTTAAGAATTTTTGCTGTAAGAATTTTTAGTTACAAGAATGTTTATTGAACGAATTTTCACTGTAATCATTTTTACTGTAACATTTTTTACTGTAAGAATGTTTAAAAAAAAAAAATTTTTTAATGTAAAAATTTCTACTATAAGAATTTTCAGTGCAAGCAGTTTTACTGCAAGATTTTTTAGTGCAAGATTTATGTTTAGTGCAAAACTCTTTACTCCAAGAATTTCAACTGCAAGAATTTTTAGTGCAAAAATTTTTAGTACAAAAATTTTTACTGTAAGAATTTTTACTTGTAAGAGTTTTTTCTGTAAGTATTTTCACTGTAAAAGTATTTTAAGTTTTAAAAAATATCGTTTTTTAGAGAGTTTTAGATAGAGGAAAAAATCAGATTTTAATGTTAACTTTTGATTTAATTTTAAAATAATCCAAAAATTTATGTTCTTAAAAACAGAATTCTTGGAGTTCTTATTTTATCATAAAAAAATTATATTTGGATTATAAACTTTCTTAAATTTTTTTTTTTTAACAATTTTTTTAATAATTTTTATGACTTGTTATTATTTGCATTATTTTTCTTTTATGTATTTTATGTGGAAAAATTTCCAAAAAAAGATAAAGAAATTAAATGTAAAGAAATTGGAAATTTGTCAAAAATAAATAATTTCTCTCAATTTTCGAATAAACAAAAAATTCTCTTAAAAACTTTTCGAAAAAAAAAATCATTTCCTACCCTCCCTTCCACCCCTCTTCTTGTTTTTTTGCTGGTTTTCAGACATTACAATGACACTGAACGGATAGGTAAATGATATCTTTAAGAAAATCAAATGAGAAGAAAATAAGACAAAAAATACCACAATTCACAAAGAAAGCTCACCAAAAGAACGGCGCATATTTATTCGCTCTTCGTGCAGGGCCAGTAAGTACATTCAATATTCTAGAAAAAAAGAATCTACAGCTATTTGTGTAAATGTATTTCTAGATCTATCCACATACACGATCGTATCTGTATTTGTGTTAGTGTTGATCTCGAAGACGCAAACTTTATAAATTCAGCGATCTTGAGTCGAAGATCTTCAGTCGTTCCGCACAGTCGCATCAGATCTCGACAAAAACTTCCATTCCAATAAGAATTTTCCATCTTCTTAACGTAAACACAATTAATTGTGGGTAAAAATTAAAAGCTTTCGTGCTTCGACTCAATTTTGGTTTGGGAAAAAACCATTAATAACAACATCAGTCATACAATAATAAAATTTTAACCAAAAAAAAAAAATAGAAAATAAATAAAAGAAAAGAGAAGTTTTTAACTAATCGAAAAAATAATAATATTTCACAAAGAAGACATACAAAAAAGGCTTTTGAAAGTAAACGGAGCAGCTGAGAGCTTTTTGCTGGTTTCTTCTTTTTATCGGTGTTATTTTTTTCTTTTCTTATTTTGATTGACAAGAAACGTAAATTACTGAAATTATTGCGGTACTCATTAGAATAATAGTAAATAAGTTTACAGTTTGAAAAGAAATCGAAGAATTAAAAATAAGAAGGCAGCGTAACCAACATAAAATACCGTTTAAAAATGTTTAAATTAATTGCAATTGCACTATTCATCTGCAGTGTAACCATTTACAATTGCGGTAAGTCGTTCTACTTTTTTTTTGTATTTTAAAAACAACAAAAATTAGTTACTATTTTCTAATTTAATTTATATTTATTTAAATTCATTTTGATTTTTGATTAATTATACATGATCAGAAAGATTTTATGTTCAAATTGTACGAGAAATAATATCAAATCTGTTATAATAATACGAGGATCTTAAAAGAATTCTAACAAAAACAATTTTTTAATTAAAACAATTTTTTCTTTAAACAATTTTTACTGAACCAAAGTTTAATTGAAAAAATTTTAAAGAAAAATTGTTAACGAAAATATTGTTCCTGGAAATATTTTTTATGACAAGAACTTTAACTAAAGAAAATTTTATTTAATAAAAACTGAACGACTATTTAAATAGACAATTTTCAATTGGAAAAGATTTCTGTTGAAAAGGTTTTTTTACTGGATGAGCTTTAACTTAACCGTTTTCACTTTATTGTCAAAAAAATTCAAATAATTTCACTAAAAATAACCGAAATTTTTTTTTTTTTAGAAAAAATTTTTATTAATGAAAAAGTTTTTGGAAGAATTTTTCTTTCAAACCAACAAAAAATGTTTACTAGAAAAAATATATAATATTGTAGTAAAAAAATATAACTTTTTTTGACAAGAAATTTATTTTTTGGAAAAAATCTATATTAGAAAATTTAATTCCTAAAAAGATTATAAATTTTTTTATCAAAAAGATACTATTACCAATTTTGTTTAAAATAAATTTTTACTACCAAAAATTGTTTGCTGGAAACTACAATAAAATATTTAAAAATTTTTTTTTTTTGCTGAAAACTACAATACTAAAAGAAATATTTACTAGAAAAAAAAATTATTTAACAATATTTCACCACTTTTACTGAACAAAATTTATGCTGGAGGAAAAATATTGAAAAAATATTTGTAAATGGAAAAGTTTATACTTTTGAGAAATAATTTTTATTAGAAGATTTTGTACAAATTTTTGCAAAAAGAACTGATTTTTTTCTATTTAAAATTTTTTAGTAAAAATTCTTGCAGTAAAAATATAAACTCTTAAAAATTTCTTATAGTAAAAATTCTTGTAGCAAAAGTTCTTGCAGTAAAAAATCTTGCAGTGAAATTTTTTTCAGTAACAATTAATTCTTAAAAATTGCTTGCAGTTAAAATTCTTACAGAAAAAAAATTCAAATAATAAAAATTGTTGCGCCAAAAATTCTTGCAGTTAGGTTAAAATCTTTCAGTAAAAACTCTTTCTGTAAAAATTCTTTCACGAAAAATTCTTGTAGTAAAAATTCATCCAGTAAGGTTTTTGCAGTAAAAACTTATTCTTGAAATTTCTTCCAGTAAAAATTTGGCCAGTAAAAAAAACTTTTTAGTAAAAACAAAAATGCTAAAAAATTTCTTGCAGTAAAAATCAATGCAGTAAAAATTATTGCAGTTTAAATTCTTACAGTAACAATTCTTTCAGGAAAAATGCTTGAAGTAAAAATTATATCACGAAAAATAGTTGCAGTAATAATTGTTGCAGTTAAAATTTCTACAGTAAAGGTTCCTGCAGTAAAAATTTTTTACAAATTTTTGCAAAAAGAACTGAATAAAATTTGTACCAAAAAAATATTTTAATTTGGAAAAAAAATAAAAAACTTTTAAAGTGTGTCACGAAAAATTTTTGCAGTAACAATTAATTCTTGACAATTGCTTACGGTTAAAATTCTTTCAGTAAAAAAAAATTCTTATAATAAAAATTGTTACAGCAACAATTCTTACAGTAAATATTCTTTAAGTCGAAATTCTTCCTGTAAAAAGAGTCACAAATAAGTCTTGCAGTAAAAATTCCTATAATAAAAATTAATTTAGTAAAGTTTTTTGTAGTAAAAATTAATTCTTGCAATTTCTTCCAGTTAAAATTTTTTCACTGAACTTTTTTCAGCAAAAATTCTTTTAGTAAAATTATTCACAGTAAAAATTTTTACAGTGAAAATTATTGCAGTTAAAATTCTTACAGGAACAATTCTTTCTCGAAAAATTCTTCCAGTAAAAATAATTTCTTTGAATTTTTTTCTAGTAAAAATACCCCAGTAAAAATTCATTCAGTAAGAATTCTTGCAGTAAAAATTCGTGCAGTAAAATTTCTTCCAGTTAAAATTTTTTCAGAAAACATTTTTTTAGTATTAATTCTGTCAGTAAATTTTTTTACAGTAAAAATTCTTGTAGTAAAAATATAAATTCTTAAAAATTTCTTACAGTTAAAATTCTTACAGTAAAATATCTTTCAGGAAAAAGGTTTTCACGAAAAATTATTACAGTAAAAAATTGTTGCAGTTAAAATTCTTGCAGTAAAAATTATTGCAGTTAAAATTCTGCAGTAAAGGTTTGCAAAAATAACTGAATAAAATTTTTACCAAAAAAAAATGTTTAAATCAGGCAAAATTTTATTAGAAAAACCTTTACTATAAAAAATGGTTTACCATAAAAAATGTTTACTGGATACAAATTCTATTAACTAGAATAAAAAAATTGCCTAAAAACATTCTGTGCAAAAATGGTGTCTAAAAAATTTTACTAAAAAACTTTGACTATTTTAGTAAAATTTATTAATTGAGCTATAAGATGTTCTTGAATTTATGCTAAATTTTTACTTAAAAATGTTTTGGAAAAAACGCATGCCATTTTATGAGAAAATTAAAAAAGAATAAGAAAATGTAGTCATTCTTTTATATTCGATAAACCGAATTAATTAAATAAAATCTGGAATTTTTTATTAAGTTGAAAACATTTTTGCAAATAATTCCAGCTCTTTTGTCTGCAGAAGAAGCATTTTCCTAAGTTTAAATTAGTAATTTTTCCCATCAAAAGAACTTCTTTTCTTTCTTTTACTTCTTTAAAACATTTTCTTTCTTCATTACAAAAATCTTCTCTGTCTTCAATCCGGAAAGATTTTCTAGATCAGTCAATTTTACTGAACAGAAATCGAATCGCAAACGTTCCATTTCCATACCAAACTCAGTTCGATGACCAGAATTTTTGCATTCTCATTTCAAATTTATTTCGTTTTTTTTTTAGTTTATTTTTCTTTTAAACGAACTCCATGCAAATGGAAGGAAAAAAAATTATCAGAGCAAGAATATTATAGAAAAAAGATTTCAATTCGAAATCCCATCATAGAAAGGTGAGTTAAATAGTCGGAATTCGAATGACCAACGTTTAATAGGAAATTTTCTCAGACTGTCTTCGACGCACCAAAGTAAAAGATTCTCGAAAGCATAGTCACTCGGGCGTGGAGAACTGATCGCACAAATGGTACTGGGACTGGTGAAATGTGCATAAGATACCATACCAGATGGCTGTGCAGAAAAGAGCAAAGGTTCCGCCAATTGTCCGACTGGTACAAGAGTCCATTCAGCCTAAGAAATCCATTCGCCCAAACACTCCTCTTTTGCCCACCCTAACTCGAGTTCCAGACGCACAAACTGAACCATTCTCAGTGTACAGAAGACTTTATGTGTCCGTTTTAGTAGAGATTCCACCTTTCGGACAGGTCAGATACTTGGACGCGGACAATTGACTCGTTACGGTTGGAAGCGTTCAATCTGACGATGCGCACACGTAAAACTTGTTCCGATCACCTTGAACTCGACAATTTTTACCTTTTATTCCTCCAACCACAATTGCGATTATTATTCGAATTTTCATTATTATTATTATTATTATTACTATCAGAAAAGTTTTCTGTTTCCAATAAATGTTTTTTTCCCCCATCGGTAATACCAGTTGTTATTGCTTTTAAACTATTTTCGTTTTTCGAGTCTGCTTTTCACAATCTTATTTTTGTGATTATATCTTTTTTCTTGCCGTGTTCGCTTTCTTACTAAATAAGCCGATTTATCATCTTGCTTTGAGAACAGCTCAAAGCTTCCTTCCAAACAGTTGGCATTATTGCCTATTTTATTTTATTAGCGATCTACCAACATGCGTAGTTATTTATTTACCTACCACCGGGCCAGCCGTCCGTAATGGGAGTTGTATCCACGCACCTCTATCTACCCTCATATCTGGTCATCTGTCCGTATTAGATACCTTCCATCTATCTTTGCCATTCGGCCGAGTTGGGGCTTTGTTTCCAAATCAATTCAAATCCGATCTGAAGTGGCGTTTCTTTTGAATCTTAATTTCTACAGGCGCCTTTTGGCCATTCTCCATCGTAAATGGAAACGATTGCTGAGCGGCTGTTATTTACGGCAAAGAGGAAGGCCTACAACTACCAACCGGTATGTGCCTAAGAATATCTTCAGGTTTTTGCATTTAACCATCATTCAGACTTGGAGAATGCGAATCAACCGTTCTTTTCCCGTCTCCTACCCGGGGACTGTCGTATTGGTTCCTAACGAGCACCATCAGCGCTTAACCAGAACTGCTATCTCATTTACAGCAGATTCAATTCTTGCGTACAAAGTTGACTTGTTACCGATTCTTCTCGCAATTTTAAAATCTTACCTACAGCACAGTCTGACATTTCCTAGAAACAACTTGCCACTCTGTAAATGTCCAATAAATGTCACATAAATTGTAGAATTAAAAAATTCTATGTGTTCTTCACCCCAGAAACTGCATCAGCAAAAAGTTGAATTCCATAGCAGCAAATACGTGGTACTCTCTGAAAGCATCCAACTGGACTGGCAGTAAGAAATGGCATTTACCATTTTCAGTAAAAATATTATTTTTACTGCAAGAATTTTTTTATTAAAAAGTATTTCTACTCTAAAAATTCTTAGTTTAATAATATTTACTGTAAAAAAAATTTATTGAAAGAACCTTTACTGAAAGGCATTTTACTCAAAAAATTTTAACTGAAGAATTTTACAATTTTAACTTTATGAAATTTTACAAAAGGAATTTTTACTGGCACACTTTTTAAAGTCAGAATTGTAACTTTTTGATGAAAATTTTTTTACAGATTTCATTTTTACTACAATAATTTTAACTGTAAGAATTTTTTGTGAAAGATTTTTTAGTGAAAGAATTTTAACTGGAAGAATTTTTGCTGTAACAATTTT
This sequence comes from Atherix ibis, assembly GCA_958298945.1. Classification (NCBI taxonomy): domain Eukaryota; kingdom Metazoa; phylum Arthropoda; class Insecta; order Diptera; family Athericidae; genus Atherix; species Atherix ibis. The sequence continues at coordinate 83,289,827 of OY282609.1, forward strand.
TATTATAAGAATTTTTTTTGTACCATAAGAATTTTAACTGCAAGAAATTTTCAATAATTAATTTTTACTGCAAGAACTTTTCCTGGAAGAATTTTAACTGCAAAAATTTTGACTGCAAAAAAATTTAATTGAAAAAATTTTTGCTAAAAAGATATTCACTGAAATAATTTTAACTGCAAGAAATTTTCAAGAATTAAATTTTACTGCAACAAAATGTCAAGAATTAATTTTTACAGCAAGAAATTTTTATTTTTACTGCAAGAATTTTTACTTAAAAAAATTTTACGGACAGAATTTTTGCTAAAAAAATTTAACTGTAAGCAATTTTTAAGAATAAATTTTTACTGCAAAAAATGTTCGTGAAGGATTTTTTACTGAAAGAATTTTTTGTGGAAGACTTTTCACTGCAAGAAATTTTTAAGAATTTATATTTTTATTGCAAGAATTTTTACTAAAAAAATTTTACTGACAGATTTTTTGCGAAAAAAATTTTCACTGAAGAAATTTTTAATAGTAAGAATTTTTTAATAAATAATTTTTACTGCAACAACTACTACTGAAAGTACTTCTTTGAAAATTTTCATTAAATGGTTTTTACTGAAAGAATTCTTGCTGAATAAATTTTTACTGTAGGTATTTTTACTGAAAGAGTTTTATAATTTTAACTTTAATCAATTCTACTGAAAGAAATTCCACTGCAGAAATTTGGACGACAAAAATTTGTCATGAATAAACTTTTACTCACAGGTTTTTCACTGTCAAAATTTTAATTGAAAAAATTGTAATTGTAACAAATTTTACAAGAATTAATTTTTACTGCAAGAATTTTACTGCAAGAATTTTTACTCCGAAAATTATCCTTGTAAGAAAATGTACGTGAAATTTGTTCAGTGAAAAAATAGTTACTGAAGGAATTTTTAAATTAAGAATTTTTCGTGAAAGACTTGTTAGTACAACAATTTTTACTACAAGTATTTTTATTATAAGAATTTTAACTGCAAGAATTTTTTGTGAAAGCCAAGAATAGCAGTGTTACTATAAGAAATTTAATTCCAAGAATATTTCGGGAAAGACGTTTTACTTAAAAAAATGTTTACTGTAAGAACTTTAACTGTAAGAAATTTACTGCAAGCATTTTTACTCCAAAAATTACTCTTGTAAGAAAATGTACGTGAAATTTGTTCAGTGAAAAAATAGTTACTGAAGGAATTTTTAAATTAAGAATTTTTCGTGAAAGACTTGTTAGTACAACAATTTTTACTACAAGTATTTTTATTATAAGAATTTTAACTGCAAGAATTTTTTGTGAAAGCCAAGAATAGCAGTGTTACTATAAGAAATTTAACTCCAAGAATATTTCGGGAAAGACGTTTTACTTAAAAAAATGTTTACTGTAAGAACTTTAACTGTAAGAATTTTACTGTAAGCATTTTTACTCCGAAAATTATCCTTGTAAGAAAATGTACGTGAAATTTGTTCAGTGAAAAAATAGTTACTGAAGGAATTTTTAAATTAAGAATTTTTCGTGAAAGACTTTTTAGTACAATAATTTTTACTACAAGCATTTTGATTACAAGAATTTTAACTGCAAGAATTTTTTATGAAAGCCGAGAATAGCAGTGTTACTATAAGAAATTTAACTGCAAGAATATTTTGGGAAAGACTTTTTACTGAAAAAATGTTTACTGTAAAAACTTTAACTGTAAGAATTTTACTAAAAGAATTTTTACTCCAAAAATTTTCCATGTAAGAAATTTAACGTGGCAAAATTTTTACTGCCAAAAGTTTGAATAAAAAAATGGTTTTTAAAGGAATTTTTATTGCAAGAATTTTTAGTGAGGAAATTTTTTTGATGAGAGAATTTTTAATAAACAATTTTTACAGAATTACTTTTTACTGCAAGAATTTTTATTTTTTATCGAAGAGTATTTATTGAATTAATTTTTACTGCAAGAATTTTTTACTGTCAGAAATTTTTACTGCCAGTATTTTTACTGTACAATTTTCAATGAAAAAATGGTTGCAGAAAAAATTCTTTGAAAATTTTCCAAAAGACTTTTCACTGAGCAAATACTTACTAAAGAAACATTTTTTAACTGCAAAAATGTTTACAGAAGTTTTTTTCTGTTAAAAGTTATTTAAACTTTTCCGAATAGTTTGTTGGCTTTTCAAAACATTTTCTTCAAATGTGAATTCAACTTTTGCGACTAGGGAAATTTCGTGTTTACGTAAGAATACATTGTGGAATAAATCCGAATTTTTAAATTATCCACTTTCTGTTCAGTATTTTGGTTTTATTACATTTTTGTTAGTTTGACTAAAGAAACTCGTGCTTTGTTGTGTATTAAAAATTATTCGTTGTCAAGTAGAAAATTTGTACTTTTATTCAAAAAATTTTTCTTAAAATCGTACAACAGAGACGGAAGAGTTATTGTTGGTGGAATGAATTTTGTTCCCAAATCAGTATATTTTACGTAGTTTTCAGACTATAATATTTGGAATTCGAGATTGAAATGCTCTAGAGATGCTCTGAACTAAATACTTGCGAATTGTGAATGCTACTCTCGTAAAAGATTTTCATTGTTCATTCGAGAAATACAGAAGCTGATAAAGCCTTTCCCATAAACTATTGTACTATTCAGTTTATGTCTTGCCATAATAGAATCCTTAAGGATAGCGCTCTGAAATTCCCAAAGTATTCGTGTACGAAACACCAGCAGTTTTTGACTCTTTCCCGATAATAAGTTTGGTTTCTACGAGCTACTCTATTCGAGTTTGTCGGTACGCTTTTCTGATGGTCTGCTTTATTTAAATTTAGAGCCTAACTTAACAGAAGGTTTTTTTGGTTTTATATTTTTTTTCTCCTCTTGAGCGGAAGAGTGGTAACAAACAATTTAAAAGTTGATAAAATTCAAGAAACAGTAAAAAGAGAATAACTTCTGGATTGTTATAGTGTCTAGCAGAGTGTATTCCGCAATAGAACAAGAATTCCAATTTAGAAATTTGTTTTTTTTTTAGGGATAATATTTTAAAGGACTTTAAATGTTAGAAAAATTTATTAACAGACAATTTTAAGTGAACACCTTAAAATCGCATCCGTAAAAAAATTACAACAACAAAAATTGGAAAAGTTTCACTAGATCCACCACCCCCATTCCCCCCGTCTCTAAGTAAAAGTTCTCATAATTAATTGCAATACATTTCATAAGAAGTGCAAAAAAAATATATTTCAAGTGATTTCAAGAAAACAAATTTTTATTCTTTAGAAAATCAAAAACTTCACATTTAATAAAAGCTTAAAAAAATCGATTATTTAAAGGAATTCTCCTCTAAGGGAACTTTTCCGGTTACCAGTTCCGTGTAAGGAAATTGTTTTTGTCTCTTTGCCATATTTCCTTGCGGAAAGTGAACATTCCCCAATAATCCTTACACGCCACTCGGTAATACTATAAATAAAACTAGATTTTGACTGATTGTTAGGAAATTAATCAATGAACTAAACTGTATCCTTGAGGCTGGTTGTGTTCCGAATTTCGATAAAATAAGAAATTCGATTCGTCCCTTTCAGCCAATATATCAGATTTTCTGCTCGTCTGGCTTTGTTTCTGTCAATCTGCTTGCCATTGATTCAAGCGGAAATTTTATGATTTCAAATAAAAGTCAGCCCCCTACCCCCCAAATGAACCCAAAAATATTCCACGGTCATAGAGTTTGTTATTTATTCATTCCTTATTGTTATTTTTATCTATACTACTTTGACGCTTTATTCTTCTTCTCGAAAATATATTCTTTTGTTGGTAGAGTTTTTCGTATTAAAGCTTTTTAGGAGAGAAGTTAAAGGACTTGCCCGAAGATGCCTTGACCTTGAGGCACTGTCCAATAGTAATAATAATTTCTAAAGCGAAATCTGAAGGACCAAAATCTGATAAACGAGTATTGCCGGCATTTATCGTTTATTGTATTTTCTGTGTTTCTTATAATATTAATATTTTAGTGTTAACTTAATGAATGAGTTAACTGAGATTATTATTGAGAAAAGCTCCAAAAAAGAAAGGTCAAATATTAGGAGTTCTGTTACATCAATAACAGATTATGTTTCTGTGCCGTAATGGTTTGCGTACGCTTCGTTATTGAGAGTAAATTACTTTTTATTATGACTGCTAGAAATGTGAAAATTTTTCCTGTGAATAATTATTTATGAAAATTTATACTTTCACCAAAAAAAGTTTAACGAAAATATTTTTGATGTGAAAATTTTTAACGAAAAAATTTTTACTGTGAAAATTTTTAACGAACAAATTTTTACCCAAATTAATTTTTACTGCGAAAATTTTTAACGAAGAATTTTTTTCTGTGAAAATTTTCGTTGTAAACATTTTTATTGTGCAATATTTTGCTGACAAATTTTCCACTGTAAAAATTACTACCGAAAATATTTTTCTGTTGAAATTTTCACAGCAAAAATTAATTTCGGTAAAACACAGCAACAAAATTAATGTCGGTAATGAAAAAAATTTTTGTTATGATAATTTCTACCAAAAAATTTTATAATGTAAAAACTTTTTCCAAAGATATATTTGTTGAGAATATTTTTTACCGAACAATTTCTTTTTTTACCAAAAATATATCAATGATATATTTTTGGTAAAAAAAAGAAATTTTTACCAAAAAATATTTATTGTGGAAATGTCCACCAAACAAATTTTTGCTATAAAAATTCTTAACAAATAAAAAATGTTTGTTGATAAAATTTTTACCGAACAATTTTTTACTGTAAATATTCTAAACGAAGAAATTTTTACCATGCTTCATGGTTAAGAAAAAAATTTGGCTGTGAATATTTTTCGTGAACAAGTTTTTGCTGTGAAAATTTTTACCGAACAAGTTTTTGCTGTAAAAATTTTTAACGAAGAAATTTTTACTGTGAAAATAATTAACGAAGATATTTTGCCTTTGGAAATTTTCATTGTGTACATTTTTATTGTGAAATTTTTTGCTACGCCAATTTTTCCTTTCAAAGTTTGTGTTGACACCTCTCACGAGATTTTCTCAATAATATTCACATCCATCCTTCTTATTATTATTATAAGAGGGTTGTGCTGGTTTAGCTTTCTAAAATACAGCAAAAATGACTGAATTCTCTTGCGTGGGTACAGGAAATGTTATATATTTGAAATTGAAGATGAAACTCAAAGGAAACCAGAAAATAACGAGTTTTTGAATATCTCTGATAGCTGACGCTTAAGCATTCCACGAAAACTCAATCTGGCCAAACCAAATGAAATAGGATTCATCGCAATTTTTCTGTAATTTTTGATTTTTAATTGGTAAAATTCGTATGTCATCACCGCCACAGGTTTTTGTTTTTGTTTATTCGAAGCATCATTTCCATTATCATCACGAAAACCGCAAGAAATTAACGTGTTCGTAAACAAAACTAACGACAATTTCAGTTCATGTGCGTGATTTTGAAAATGAAATACGCACCACTGATTCCCAGCCGTCGTATTTCATTTTCCCACCCCAAGTAATGTAATTTCGACATTTTCGGCGTATCAGTTCCCTAATATGGAGTACAAAATACCGTATGTTACCTGGTTACCTGCTGGAATTTATCCAAAGTGACTTTTGCTGTGATATCCACGCTCAATTAACTTTTGCCAGTTCAGGTGGGAAATGGTTGAGTCCTGTTGTCGATGTATATGCTTTGAATCAAGGAATTTTCACTTACAATTCATATCGTTTTTCTGCATTCCAAAGTAACGAGCCTTTTAATAACACATACCGTGACTAAAAAACACTTTTCGGAATTGCTTTGAAAAAAATCCTCTTGACTCTCGACTGTTTCTGTTTTCTGGTCTCACCTTCACAAAAGCGATCACGTTTCCTTAACAGAAGAAACTTTTTCATTTTATTTTTTATAGCTGCGGCAAAGCCCCTAAACAAAAAAATAAACAAAAGGGAAACTTGCCAAATATGAAATACCAAATTCTCATCCATCATAGATGATATAAAAAAGACAGTATTTTATTCAACTTCAAATCAAATCATCGAATCGATAAAAATATCTGCCTTTGTAAAATGTTTACTATTTTAAGGAGGCAAAAATTATTTCGGGAAGAAAATTTATTTATTCAATATAAAAATTTCGAAAAATAATAATTATCAGCGAAGATTTTAAGCAAAAACTAGCACCATAAAAAGTATGAGAGCAAAAATTTTTACAGCAAAAAATTGTTACAGTTAAAATTTCTACACCAAAAACATTTTCGGATAAAAATCTCACAGCCAATTTTGGTGAAAATTATCGCAGCAAAAATTTTTTCGGTAAAAAATGTCACAACAAACATTTTTTCGTTCAAAATTTTTTTCGGTAAAAATTGGCACACCAAAAATGTTTTCGGCAAAAATTTTCACAACAGAAATTTTTTCAGTAATAATTTTCAAAACAAAAAACATTTGTTAAAAAAAAATTTTCACAGTACAAAAATATTTTCGTCAAAAATTTTCAGACCCAAAACTTTTATGCAAAAAATTGATATCCCAAAAGTTTTACGTAATAATTTTCACACCAAAATATTTTTCATTAAAAATTTTTACACCAAAAGTGTTTTCAGCAAAAAGTTTCACACATTTTTATACCAAAACTTTTTTCAATAATGTTCACACCTAAAATTGTTTTTCGTTAAAAATGTTCACACTAAAAAAATTTTTCGTTAAAAAATTTCACCAAAATTTTTTTCGGTAAAAATTTTTAAACCAAAATTTTTTTAGGCAAAAATTTTCACTTCACAAAGTTTTTCCGTAAACATTTTTACACCTGAAAAATTCCCAGAGTAAAAATGTTTACAGTCAAAATTTACACAGTAAACATTTTTTAAAGCCAAATAAATTTAACAAAGATGATCCCAATTTTTTTCTTTGGCAATTCTCAATCCAACTTTTCATTAAAAACTTAAAAATTTTTCCCACGAATTTACTTAACGAAAAAAAGAGAACAATATCTTACGGAATAAAAACCTGATCACACCTAATAGAACCTCCTAAAAGCATGTCGATTATTTGAAAAATCATTCAAAGGCGAAAATGTCGTAATTACAGAAAATTATGTGGTCAGGAATCAGATAATCATCGGAAGGCGATTTTTAATCTAATTTTGAGTTTGGCACTTTCAGTTTTTTCTCAATCTTTGCGGTTTGCCAGAGACTTTTTAGATTTTTTGTAATTTTTTTTGTGTTGTCTCAAAGTGGCTTTTTAGAAAAGAGACTGACTGATTCATCGGCAGATAAAAGGTGTTCAACCGAATGTTTTTATTTATTTTTTTAGTAAACGAAGAAAAAGTAATTTTTGGCCAAAAAAACTGGTTCCATTAAAAATTCATTTTTTTTTTTGACTATTTACCAACAAGAGCACGGTTGCCATTGAAGTTGAGCGTAGCTTCTTGGGGTATAATGGGTACCAATACCGAGGGCCATAGGCGACAGACGGTAGACGATAGGCATTAGATAGAATCTGATTAAATTGATCAGAAAATGGTCATAGCGGCGGTAATCGTATTGGTTTCAGTTCAGTTCTATTTTCGGCAATGGTGTCGGTGGTATGTGTTTGCGAAAATCTCAATCACAACAGGTGTTCGTTGTCTTATTCGTTTTTAGACGAAAGCTTCTTAGCTAAATTGCTAAAATAGCATTCAAAGAAATGAACAATTTTAATAGAAAACTTTTTTTTGTTTTGTTTTTGTATTAATTCTATTATCTATTTTGTTTTGAACGAATTCTTCTTTTATGGATATTTTTTCAAGTTTTCTAAGCTTCCATTCCCAGTTAGAGACTCTTTTCATTATTGTTTTTTATGAAATTTTTTTTTCTTTTGATATTTTTCACATTAAATTTTCTTGCAATAGTCTTTAGTGATTTCAGTTTTTATTATTTTTTTCCTATATAGTTTTTTAAAGTTTGATTTTTTTAACAAAACAAATTTTAACATTTTTAATATTATTTTACACGGTCTTATACGTAATAGTGGTTTGGTTCTACCGACGATAGTAGATGGGCTTGATAAACTCTCCTAAGTGAATACGGTTTAATTGCATATAATTTTGTTACTCAAAAATAATAATTAGAAAATGACTCAGCAGATCTAATTTTAGAACTTGTTGGAAATTTTGCGAATTTTTTCTACAAAAATTTTACAATTTCAGACCCAAAATTTATTATATTGTAAATTTCGAAAAAACTTTGCCGAATTTATGGCTTATACTAAATATTTTCTACTTATAGTAAAATTACGAATGCACCTCCACCCCCTTCTCCCCCGCCCCTACAGAATAATTTTCTTAAACTCCTAAAACTAGCGTATTCTTAAAATTTTTTTGTGCCCAACAATTTCTGTCTAAAATTTATTTTTGATTTGCAAAAATTCTCTTTAGTATTTTTACATTTTTAATTTTTATTTTGAGAGAATTAAAATTTAAAAAAAAAAACTACGAAAATTCTATATTTACAATGAATTTTTTATTGAAAATTGCCAACAAAGCTTTTTGTGAATTTTTTCATAAAATTTTCCTGTCCAAAATCCAATTTTTCGACTAGCAAAATTTTTCTTTTACATTTTTTTTATTTTTAAGAAAATAAACTTAAAAAAATAGGAAAATGCAAATGTTTGAATAATTTGTTTCTTATTTTCTTTTTTCAATTTCCAAAAAAGGGTTTTTTTATTCATTTTTTACACCAAAATTTTTTTTTGGGATAGAAATTTCTTCGTTCAAAATTTTCTTACATTAAAGATTTTTTCGATAAATATTTGCAGCAAAATTAATTTCAGTAAAAATATTGTCAGTAAAAAATAATGTGAGAAAAAAATTTTGTCGGCTTTAATAATTTCAGTAAACATTTTGTCAGCAAAAATAATAACAGTAAAAATATTTACAGCAAAATTAATTTCAATAAAAATTTTGTCAGCAAAATATAATGTGTGAAAAAATTCTGTACAGCAAATATTATTTCAGTAAAAATTTTATCAGCAAAAAAAAGTTTTAAACAAAAATTATTTCATACCAAATTTTCTGTTAATGCTTCAAATATTATCAGCAAAAAACGTTTTCAATAAAAAATTGTATCAGAAAAAATATTTTCAGTAAAATTTTTATTATCAAAAATATTTACAGTATTGTCAGCAATAAATAATGTAAAATATTCCATCAGCAAACATATTTTCAGTTAAAATATTGTTAGAAAAATGTTTTCAGTAAAAATATTTACAGAAAATTTATTTTCAGAATAAATGTTGGCAGCAAAACTATTTTCAGTAATAATTATGTCAGCAAAAATATTTTCATGGAAAATTTTGTAAATAAAAAAAAATATTTTCAGTAAAAATATTTGCAGCAAAATTATTTTCAGTAAAAATTTGGTCAGCAAAAAAAATTCTGTCAGCAAAAATTATTTTAGTAAAAATGTGGTCAGGAAAAAACAAATTTTGTCAGCAAAAATGTTTTCACCAAAAAATGCTGTTAGTACCAAAATTTTGTCAGCAAAAATGTTTTCAGTAAAAATTTAAGCAGCAAAATGTTTTCAGTAAAAATTTAAGCCGTCAGCAAACATATTGTCAGTAAAAATATTGTTAGAAAAATGTTTTCAGTAAAAATATTTGCAGAAAATTTATTTTCAGAATAAATGTTGTCAGCAAAACTATCTTCAGTAATAATTTTGCCAGCAAAAATATTTTCATGGAAAAATTTGTAAATAAAAAAAAATATTTTCAGTAAAAATATTTGCAGCAAAATAATTTTCAGTAAAAATTTGGTCAGCAAAAAAAATTCTGTCAGCAAAAATTATTTTAGTAAAAATGTGGTCAGGAAAAAACAAATTTTGTCAGCAAAAATGTTTTCACCAAAAAATGCTGTTAGTACCAAAATTTTGTCAGCAAAAATGTTTTCAGTAAAAATTTAAGCAGCAAAAAATTTTATCAGCAAAAATGTTTTCAGTAAAAATTATGTTTTGATGCTTAAAATAATGTCAGCAAAAAATGTTGTTGGTAAAAATTTTGCCATCAAAATATCGGTGAAAAATTCTTAAAGTAGAATTTCTATTTTTTTAAATGCTGTCATACAAATGGTTTTAAATTACTTGAAATACGTTTCGATGTGGATCAATATCGACACGAATACTAATTTAGTTATTTAATTAATTAAACAATTAATTAATTGATATTCATTTCCGTATGAGTTTTTGTTTTTCGTAGTAAATTGGTGCCATGGTTCGGAAAACTAACTGATTACAGGAAAGTGAATTTGTTTGCGTGTTAAAGATTGTTTGTGGATTAATTCTTCTTTGGTGGAAACTTTTGTAATTGTAAAAGTAAATAAAGTATTTCCGGAGTTGTTCTTTTAATTTTCATTCGAATTATATAAATTTGCTAAGAAAACTTAGAGGATTTTAATTGAACAATCCTTTGTCAAGTTAAAACTTGATCAAGAAACACCTCCTAATAAATTATTTAAAAAAATGAATAGTAAAACCACAAAATGGAAATACCAAAATAAATTATAGACTTTCATAAAATTATAAAATTTATAAACAGCTGAATTTCCTTTTTAAGATAGTCAATATTAGCAGCTTAATTGATGCACTCGCCCAACACGAACTCTCGCAATTTCGTTTTTTTTTTATCTCCTAAAGACAAGAATTTATTGAAAACCTCACGAAATATGACATTACATTTGAACATTTTGCTCATGTTTATTTTTAAATAAAACTTTTCCGGTATCCCCCAATCGGAGGTTCCATTGAATAGTTATGCAGGTAAGAGCGTGTCATTCTCTACCGTTGCGTCGGTTGGGGTCCATAAACCGCTTCTGGTACAAGTAATAATACAGGAAAAAAATTAAGAAAAAAAATAATAAAATTGGAGTCTCATTGATCATGAATCACTCACTTCTCGTATGTTATTTCCATCATCATCAATTACGATCATGTAAGAACACACATACAAATTGGTTCCGAGTTAAGAGTAGATCCGACTATCCCTATTAATGACCATTGTTCGTGTTCTTAGCACCTGCGATCGGCTTACGATTATTAATTTATTATTAAATGACTATCAAATTTCTATTTTTAAATATTTTTCATATTTCATATTTCTGTAAAATTTTACTATCATTATTTCCGATTAAAATATTTACTAAGGCGGAGACGAGCCAAGGTTTTTTTGAAGTATTTCCGTTTAACTTGAAAGCTATTTTTGCTTAAGAAGTTTCCTAATAGTTTAACCTTAAAGAGATTTTAACTGAAAAATTTTTTACCAAGATAATTTTTTACACTGGAAAAATTTATATTGTAGAAAATGTTGCTGACGAAACAATATTCAGCCGAAAAAAATTTACTGAAAAGTTGTTTACTGAAAACATTTTTGCTGACAATATTTTTACTGATAAACATTTGGTACAAATATTTTTACGGAATCAATTTTTGCTGACAACGTGTTATGCTGGCATAATTTTAACTAAAAACAGTTTTCATAGACAAAATTTGTCAAAACAATTTTTTTACGAAAAAAAATTGTGCTGAAAATATTTTTTTTACTATTAACATTTTTACTGGAACAATATTTACAGCAAAAATGTTTACTAGAAAATAATTTACAGGAAGGAACTTTTACCTAACAAAATGGTTACTGACAACATTTTAAAAATGTTTAATGATATTTCCATTGACTTTTTTACTAAAAATAACTTTTACTGATTAGTAAATATAACTTTTACCAATAATAAATAACTTTTAACTAACAATATTATTTACTATTGACAAAATTTTTAATTTCGATATTTTTTACTAACCAAATATTTACTGAAAATCTTTTTGCTGACAGCTTTTTTTTTCTCAACGGTTTTTGTTGACAACATTTCTTGCTGACAACAATTATACCGAAAATAATTTTTTAATGAAAAAACATTTTTAACTGACAACGTTCTCTGCTGACTAAAAATATTTTTACAGACAAAATTTATTACTGATAACGTTTTTTTTGACAACAATTTTTTCTAATAACGTTTTTTGATGACAGCTTTTTACTGAAAATGACTGTTGCTGACAAAATATTTTGACTAATAGCATATTTTTTGCTGACAACATCCTCAGTATCAAAACAACGATTTTGATAAAGACATTTTTTAACTGAAAATATTTTTTTTATTAACAAAATAATTAGTGTACATAAAATTTATACTTAAAATATTTTTACTGACGAAATTTTTTGCTGAAATTTTCTGTTGACATTTTCAATAAGAATGTTTCTACTAAAAAATATTGTTGCTGATAAAATTAATTTACTGACAACTTTTTTTTGTTGATAAAATTTTCACTAACAATATTTTTACTGACGTAATTTTTTACTGGCAACTTGTTTTGCTGACAGCTTTTTACTGAAAATTAATTTTGCAGATAAATTATTTTATTTATAATATTTTTTCTGACGCCATCTTTAGTATCAAAACGACAATTTTAGTAAAGACATTTTTTAACTGAAAACATTTTTTTTACTAACAAAATTCTCACACAAAAAATTTTTACTGACAACATTTATGCTACACATTTTTTATTGTACTAACGTAATTTTTTACTGGCATTTTGTGTGAGAATTTTGTTAATAAAAAGTTAATTTTAACTTTTCTTTTTATTAACAAAATTCTCACACAAAAAATTTTTGCCGATAAAATTTACACTACAAATTTTTTACTGACGAAATTTTTTGCTGACAACGTTTTCTGCCGAGATTTTTACTGAGAATGTTTCTACGAAAAATATTTGTCCCGACAAAATTAATTTACTGACAACTTTTTTTACTGACAAACTTTGCACTGACAAAATTTATACTAAAAATATTTTTACTGACGTAATTTTTTACTGGCAATATTTTTTTGCTGACAGCTTTTTACTGCAAATAAATTTTGCTGATAAAATATTTTACTTTTTATGTGAAAAGTTTTTTTTATTATCCAAAATCTCACACAAAAAATTTTTAATGACAAAATTTATACTACAAATTTTTTAATGACGAAATTTTTTGCTGACAACGTTTTCTGCCGAAATTTTTACTGAGAATGTTTCTACTGAAAATAATTTTGCCGACAAAATTAATTTACTGACAACTTTTTTTACTGACAAACTTTGCACTGACAAAATTTATACTAAAAATATTTTTACTGACGTAATTTTTTACTGGCAATATTTTTTTGCTGACAGCTTTTTACTGCAAATTAATTTTGCTGATAAAATATTTTATTTTTTATTTGGAAAGTTTTTTTTATTATCCAAAATCTCACACAAAAAATTTTTAATGACAAAATTTATACTACAAATTGTTTACTGAACAAATTTTTTGCTGACAACGTTTTCTGCCGAAATTTTTACTGACAATGTTTCTACTGAAAATAATTTTGCCGACAAAATTAATTTACTGACAATTTTTTTGCTGATAAAGATTTTTCTGACAGTTTTTTACTGAAAACTAGCTTGGCTATAGTGTTTTTACTAAAACACTTTTTGCTTATATATTTTTTTTCTGACAACATTTTTACTGAAAATGTTGTTACTGAAACATTTTTTGCTGACAGCATTGTTACTCAGAATATTTTCTCTGATATTTGTACCTAAACCTTGTTAACTATAAATTTTATTGGAAAATAATTACGGGAAAAAAGGAATAATTTCTATTGAGTAAATTTAATAGTAGAATTTTTAGCAAAAAAATTTTCTACAAATTTGAAATACAAAATAAATTCATAAATTTGTTTAGACAACGGCACAGTATTATCGTATTTATCAAGATATATTTATTAAATTAAATATCATCCCAAATGTCAATATTGAAATTAATCAAATAATGGTATTTGCAAAGTAAACAATCATTTTTGGATCTTATTCAATAAATAAGGAAATATTTATAAAAAAAAATGTAAACGAGAACTAAAAAACAATCTTCCAAAATCCTAGAAGTCAACAAATTCATCCTGCCGAGATAAATAATGTTCTGGGCTTTGGCCAAAAATCAGTTCCATAGTAAAAAAAGTTTCAGCCAGTTTCGGTATCTTTATAAAATCTTAATATTATTTGAGAAAAAACGATCATAAATTTTAATATTATTTTTAAAGAAAAAAAACAACAAAATAAACAAATATTATGATAGGCTTAAGATAATACATTTAAATCACTAAATCTAAAGTTAATACACACTATTCGAGGGGAAAAAGAAAATTGTGCAGAATAGACCCCCTTTTTGGGATGATTTACATTTTTTGGAGGAAAATAAAAATCCAAATTAAATGTACAGAACTGATGAGGGATCTAGTTTGGTGAATGTTAAAGCGGATAATAACAACCAGCACCGATTGGCCACAACAGAAATTTATATAATTTTACAAAATTTGGAGCATGAGGAATTGAAAATGGAGAAGAGAAAACAGAACATAAATAAACAAGGCTCCTCTATTTTGCTCTAAATAAATAATATGGTAAATTTTTGGGTTAAGAATTATGTGCAAAAAGAAGGAAGCAAATTTTTTTTCTGCCTTTAGTGCGTAAAGAGGATATGGACGAGAGTATAGAAAATAATTTATGTTCTTTTACATAAATGCTCGTATATTGTCAAATCTAGGGCAAAGTTATGTTCCGTACATTATTAAAAGTAAAGAAATTAAATTTTACATAAATTATTTGAAAGGAAATATGTGTGTTTGCCCTACTCATACACAATATTTACTAGCATTCATACAAGAATATGTTCAACATTTTCATTATTATAATGATTGTAATCATCGTTCCTCTATCATCAAATATTATTTAAACAAAAATAAAACAAAAAAAGCGTATGGGGGGAGAGTTGTATTGAAAAATAAATAGAAAAAAAACTAACTGGAGAAGAAAGTAAAAAATCCTCAAAACAGAAAATGGACTTTGAATGGAACATAAAATATTCATAAGCATAGGCAGTCCGCATTTGGAATGGTGAATTTTGAGTGCCGCTGTTCAATCGTCTTTTTTCTCAACGAAAAAATCAATTTTTTATTCCTACAAAAAATTTTTTTAAAAATGTGATTGACAGAAAAGAGGTTTTTAAAAAAAAAACTAAAATTTTTCGGAACTTTCCAATTTTTTTTGGAATTTTTTGCAATTACGAAGATTTTCAAAATGGATGACTTGTTTTCAAATGGACCGTGTGACCATATTTGAAATGTCAAAATCATCTGTCACTGTCAGTTGTGTTCAGTAAGATTTGCAATTTATTCATGGAAAGATACACGCCTTAACAACGCTTGGAATTTATCCAATTTTTATATAGAAATAATCGTTTTTTTTTTATTGCAACTTATCAAGCACTTCCTCCAATTTGTGGTAAAATTTTGAAAGTCTTCTTTTTTTACAGAAAATTTGCATGCTATTAAGTATTGATTAAGATGCAAATTTATCGATTCAAGACGTTCTGAACATTTGGCATTGTCAGTAAGAATATTGCTCCCATTCAGACAAGTGTTTATGAAGCCGTAAATTTATCGATTTCAAGGCGTTTTTAACATTTGGGATTGTCTACCATAACAACGTGGCATTTTTTATATCCTTAGAAACATGAGCCTTTACATCCTTAGAAAATTTTTATCCCACAAGAATTGAACCCATTGAACCATCGCAAACGCCATGAATTTGCTTACTTATCTTTAGAACAACTTGAAAATGATGCTGATTTGTCTAAGCAAATCAACTTCTCGGATGAAGTGCTTTTTCATATCTCTTGATCGATGAATAAGCAAAATTTTCGTTACAGGGGCTGAAGTCAATCCAAGCGATCACTTTATTTTTCGTTACTGTCAATGATCAGCGGTACATATGACGACGTTTTTGTAACCTGACTTGGAAGATATTGATATGTGGTTTTAACAAGACGGCAATACGTGCCACACTGTTCATGCCACACAATCAATTTATTTGTTTGGCAAATTGATAATTTCAAGAAATGCATATGTTCAGTGGTTTTGAAGAAGTTGTAATTTAACACTTTTGGACTTCTTCTTGTGGGGTTATTTGAAGCCATTGTACTATATCAATAAACCAGCAATAATTGATGCATTAAACTGCAAGGTAGTCGAAAATTGAATGATATTATTTTCAGAGTATAATTGCATTGATTATAAAGGGTGTCCCAAATTGTATGGAAGAAGTAGTTTTGACATGCAGTAATTGAATTGTTTCTCCGGCTGTATGGCATGTGGCACCGTCTTGTTAAAACCACATATTGTTCACATCCATATCTTGCAATTTAGGTACCAAAAAAATGGATTATCATATTGCAATAGCGAGCATCATTTACTGTTATTGCCTGACCAGATGCATTTTCGAAGAAGAATGATCCGATGATGCGTCTAGCCCCAATTCCGCACCAAACAGTAAAACGTTGTGAATGCATTTGTTTCTCAACGATCACTCGTAGATTTTCTGAACCCCAAGTACAATAATTTTGTCGATTAACCAAGCCATTAACATGAGAATCACCCTCATTATTGAAGATGATTTTGTTCGAAAATAAAAATCGTCTTTAGCGATGATGCTCATTTTGTTCGAAAATAAAAATCGTCTTTAGCGATGAGAGCTTCTCGAAATATTCAATTTATGACCACGGTGCCGAATTGATATTCCTGGACTCTCAGCAACACTCTCACGAACTGTTTGGATATTTTCTGTTTAAGATCACTAATTGATTCAGTTTCCCTATAATTTTTTAATTAATCTCTTCATAGTTGATGAAATTAAATTATTGTTCCGACCATATTTTGTTGGAAAATTGCAAACTTTAGCTGCCAAAACTTTATTATTTTTAAAATATTGCTCAACGATAAAAAATGCGTTGTTCTTTCGTGTAGCGGTCCATTTTTTATAACCATAAACTGTCAGCTGTCACGCTGGCAATGGCTGACAGTTCATGGTTAGTAACGTTGGCAACACTTTATCGCACAAATGGTGTAAAATTCAAACTATTGTCTAAATTTTAGAACACCCTATACTATAAAATAAAATAATAAATTTTTATCTCCCACATTTCTTTTTTGTTCTATTTCAGAAAAAAAACCCTATCACTCTTATTAAAAATCCCTGTAAAGGCAAATGCATTATTTTAAAAGCTCAAAAAGTCGTAATGTTTTCACCCAGGAATAATAAATGCAAAGATTATAAAAGTCTTTTTATATATTTCCAAAAATCAAACAAAAACACAAATCTTAAAAACCATTAACGTAGAACAAAAACCATTTTAATAGATGATTTTGTAACGTTAAGAAAAGAGGGTAAAAACTCGTCCTACTTTAAAAGAAAATTGATATTTCTTTAAAAAATAAAATTTACACTGCATCGACATCTATTATAAACTTTAAAAAAAGGGTGAGGGGAATTGGAGTTGAACCAAAAAAGGATGAGATCATTACAATGTGTTTTTAGATAAAAAAGAACGCCATTTTCCATACAGCTCCATCTGTTAGTATTTACAGCAAATAGAAAAAAATAATAGTGCAAAATTGCCAGCAAAAAAAAACTACAGAAGTAAACGGTCTACAATAGAATTGGAATATGGAAAATTGAAAAAGGCTTTTAATGGAGAACTATTTGTGAGTAAATAAATACTCGTATTTCGGAATTTCTGTCTAAAAGCATTTTTCTGTTTGACAATATTTTCGTTGCCAATCCCGTAATTGTTCGTAATCGATTTTTTTTGTGTTCAATCCTTTATTCTTTGCGATAAACTAAAAATTTACCATAAAAAAATTTATAAAATAAAAATAAATTTAATTAGAATAAAGAAAAAAACCAATTTGAATTTAGATGATTTTTGTACAAATTCCATTTGTAAACTTTCTATTTGCTATTTCAGATGCTGCACCTCTTGCCGAATTCCAATATTTGGAACCAAAAGAAGGATACGTTCCAGTTTATATTCGTGTTGGTGATACTCCACTTTCGGAAATAAATCCACAATTGGCAGCTGCCTTTAAAGAGGGTCTCAGTAAACCAATGAAGGTAATTTGGATTTGTTTTCTTCTTTCCCAATAGTTAAAACGGAAAAATAATTTGGAAAAATTTCTATTTTCAGCTAATTGATAGCCACTCAGATGAATCGTCTGAAAGTCATGAGCATGGTTCAAAAATCAGCTCGGAGGAATTGCAAAATTTGAAGAAACCAGAAAGTAGCGAAGAGTCCCATGAAAATTCCCACTCAGACGAGTCCTCTGAGGAGATGCTGAAGAGACCACGTCGCTTCCAGAAAAGGCGTTCCAACATTGTCAATATTTCACGTCGATCAGTATACAGAAACCTTGACAATGACAGCAAGCATTCGTCTGATGTATACCAAAAGAAATCGAAACGCCAACAAGACAAGAAACTAAAACGGAGGAGACGTTCCGTTCAGGAAACCAAAGTGCCCTCCTCCGAGGCGAAAGCATACAAAGCCAAACAACAGGTTCAACCAGTAAAACATAATGCAAAGGCACAAAAAGTCATCAAAAAATAAATTCGAATGGCATCGAGCAGTTCTGTTCATCTTATAAATCGGTTGTGGCATCCTTAATTCATTTCAATTTGATTCATTCGCCTTCGATAACTTTTGTACGCATTCCAGACTTTTTGGGGGAAAACTTATTTTGTACTGAGGAGAGGAAATATTCAATATTAAACCTCACTTTTTTTTCAAATGCAATTTTTATTATTAATTTAAAAAAAAAAACGCTCGCTGTACGTAATATGGAATATTATTTTTGGAGATAATAAATTTAGTTAAATAAAAATTGGTTTTGGTATTTTTCTTTTTTCAGTATTGTTGAAATTGAACAGGGCCTCTGCCCAGTGAAAAATTTCCTTGTACTAGTAATGTGATAGGGAGCATGCTAGAATTTTAATTTCTCAGCAGTTAAATATGGGCAGCATTTTTTTTGTACCAGAAGGTGAACTCTTTCAAATTTAAACGTTTTGAGCTGCACATATAATCGGTGACTGCCAAGACATACAAGTTGAAGATACTTAGCTTAGTAAGAGAGGAATTACACTGAAATATGGGCAGTAATCACCCAGATTTAGAAATATTAGCCATGTGGCCCTATGGCAGCAGCATTTTCTTACGCTGACATATGGACAGTTACCACAGGGACCATAAAATTATATTCGCGATGCTTTATGAGGGCAGCATTTTTTTACGCTGACATGTAGTCAGTAACTACCTAGTCCAGAAATTCAATCCGCGCTGCTTTATGAGGACAGCATTTTTTTGCACTAACTGGTGACCACTTGGATCATGAAATTCTATCCGTGCTTCTTTGTGAGAGCAGCATTTTTTTACATGGGCAGTAACCACTTAGTCCTAAAAATTCAATCCGCGCTGCTTTATGAGGGCAGCATTTTTTTACGTTGATAAATTGACAGTAACCGCAGGGACCATCAAATTCTATCCGCGCTGCTTTATGAAGGCAGCATTTTTTTACGTTGATATATTGACAGTAACCACAGGAACCATCAAATTCTATCGGCGCTGCTTTATGAGGGCAGCATATTTTACGCTGACATATGAGCAGTAACCACCTAGTCCTAAAAATTCAATCCGCACTGCTTTATGAGCGCAGCATTTTTTTTTTGCTAACATATGTGCAGTAACCACAGGAATCGACAAATTCTGTCCATGCTGCTTGCTAAGCGCAGCATTTTTTTACACTAACATACGGGCAGTAACCACCTAGTCCTAAAAATGCAATCCTCGCTGCTTTATGAGAGTAGCAGTTTTTTGCACTGACTAGTAACCACTTGGACCTTCAAATTCTATCCACGCTGCTTTGTGAGCGCAGCATTTGTTTACACGAGAAGCAACCACCTAGTCCTAAAATTCTATCCGCACTTCTTTATAAGAGCAACATTTTTATACAGTGTCATATTGACAGTAAGCAAATACACCTACAAATTGGAGGCACCCACTCTAGATGCACTAGACCCTCAACTTTAGGACACGCTAATTTATTAAAGAATTTTTCACTAGACTTTAATTTTGCGTTTCGTTACATTATAGAAGAAAAATTATCTTTTAAGCAATTTTATTGAGGCATAATTTGAATGTCGAAGGTGTTGTTCATAACTTTTCGAACAGCATCTTTCGAACCTTTTTACAACCAACAATTAATAAAATTATTAGAGAATTATTTGTATTTTATATTTTTTGTTAATCAGTTTACCATTTCGATGGCATAACATATTTTCAGTTGGAAAATCCTGAATTTCTTAGCGGTCTGATTCACCTTTCCTCCTATCAGTAACATAATCCTCCGACTAATATATACAGCAGTAAGAAAATTACTGATCTTCATTGTCTGGAAATAAATTTCATACTAATATAGATTAGGCTTTTCCAGAAATCTTCAGTACTTTTTGAAATTTTCAAGTTACTCCTATGTGCTGAAAAAGTTTTTTGGTTGTTCAACAGCATTTTCTGTTTGGCAAGGATGCTCTCTATTAAACTAACCTTTCCTATTCGGGAATGGCTGTTGAGTAAACTGGCTTTACGAAATGGCATCTAACATCATTTGCCATATTTAGAGAAGCAGACTGAATTAATGGAGGAAGATTTCTTTCGAACATTATAAAGAGAGTCCTCTCAACAACTATTCCCGATTTTTGGGTAAGGACATTTTTCAGAATTCAAATTGGGCATACCGCTCTTAACCTTGACTTTCTTTTCTGCAGCCAACTTTCTCATTCCCGCCATTCCTTTGGTGATCCAAATTAGTATATAATCACATCCTTAATGAATGCCACTTAATTCTCCTAGACCCATTTTTAAATTTTTAGAGCTCTACCAAAAAAATGCTTTCTCAAACGCCCTGTTGCATTAGGGAAGCTGGCAATAGTGACTCACACATGCCGCATGGACATGGCGCTACAAAATGACCCCTTGCTCTTGCCTCGGATTCCTTTCATACTAAAACAAAAAAGCAGCAATGTCTAAAATATATGAAATTGTGTCAATTTTTTTAAAAAATTTTGATAGAACCCGTAGTATTTACAAATAACTACTAAGGACACATTATGCCATGTTCCTTTTTTCATACTGACGGTTGCATTTAATACCTTAAATGCATTGATATTGGGGTGGGCTTAAAATTTTCGGAAAGGGGTGTTGTGGATTGTTGTTCTTTTCCAGCTGTCTTTTCGAATATAATTTAGTTACTTAGTTGTGAAAAGATTGAAAGACAATCTCTCGCTACAATTTCATTTGAAGAAGGGTAATTTTTAGTGTGGCAATCCACAACTACGAGGTCTGCTCAAAAAGTATCGCGAATTTTGTGGTTTTTTTTCAAAATCCCCACCAAATATTATACTTTAATCATTTTTTGTGATCTTGTTCAGCTCCTCCTTCGATGCCGTCTTTATTTCCCCAATCGTAGCGTAGCATCGTTATTTCATGGGGCTCTTCAGTTTCGGGAACAAGAAAAAGTCACAGGGGGTCAGATCTGGAGAATACGGTATCTGCGGCATTATTAGTGTGTTGTTTTTGGCTAAAAATGGCAAAAGCTCCTCCTTCGATGCCTTCTTTATCTCCTCAATCGAAGCGTAGCGTCGTCCTTTCATGGGGCTCTTCAGTTTCGGGAACAAGAAAAAGTCACAGGGGCCCAGATCTGGAGAATACGGTGTCGGCGGCATTATTAGTGTGTTGTTTTTGGCTAAAAATGGCAAAAGCTCCTCCTTCGATGCCGTCTTTATTTCCTCAATCCTAGCGTAGCGTCGTCCTTTCATGGGGCTCTTCAGTTGCGGGAACAAGAAAAAGTCACAGGGGGTCAGATCTGGAGAATACGGTGTCTGCGGCATTATTAGTGTGTTGTTTTTGGCTAAAAATGGCAAAAGCTCCTCCTTCGATGCCTTCTTTATCTCCTCAATCGAAGCGTAGCGTCGTCCTTTCATGGGGCTCTTCAGTTTCGGGTACAAGAAAAAGTCACAAGGGGCAAATCTGGAGAATACGGTGTCGGCGGCATTATAAGTGTTGTTTTCGGCTTAAAATGGCAAAAGCCAATTTTTGTTCTTCCACAAATCCGGGCGTTTCTGAAGGATTGCTTCGCGCAACTTGCGCATAACTTGCAGGTAATATTCCTTATTGACAGTTCTATCCTGTGGAACCACGCCCCTGCAATCGAAGAAAACTGTAAGCAAAACCTTCACATTCGACCGAAGTTGGCGCTTTTTTCGGTCTTGGCTCGTGCGGCAGCTTCCATTGGGATGATTGAGCTTTGGTTTCCACGTCATAACCATAAATCCATGATTCGTCATCAGTTATGACCATCTGCAGCAAATTTGGGTCGTTTCGGACAGAGTCCAACAGCTCCTTAGCAATGTTAATGCGATGCTGTTTTTGGTTAAAATTGAGCAAAAATCGAAGACGAGCCAAAACACGTATATTAAAATTGTGTCTGAATTTTGTTTTTCATTGTTACTAATACGCAAAGAGTAGAGGAGTTTTCAGACACATATGACGAAACAATATCTAAAATCTCTTCTACTCTAGGCGGATTAGCAGTAAAACTAGAACCGATAATATTTACAAATAACAAACACCACACATAGATTTTTACAATAGTTTCATATTTTTTGTCAAAATATACTATAAGATATTGGAAATATAATATATAAATGAAATATAATTCAATTACTGGTAAAGCCTTTTGAAACGGATCTGCCTACTAGATAAATTTCACAATAACTAAAAACTGAATTTCACAAAACACAACAGTAGTTGCTGCATATGTGCACTCAGTATATATGGGTGCAGAACTTAGATTAATTGACTATAAATATTCGAAAACAATCCCAAAGCACAGACAAACGACGGATGATGGTAGAGACAAACAATTTTTTTCGTTATCGCTGTAGTACGCTCCACACATTACAAATTAAAATCAAATCCAATATACATAAATAAATAAACCGATCAGAAAAAAATTTTTTACTCTTTGCAATTATGTGCATTTTATTACAAGCAACTTCAGTTGTCGTGTCAAAACTTTCTTCTTAACTTTACCCAAAATCGTAATCAATTCAAAGACAACAACCTTTTCCTATACACACGCTAAGGTATAAATAAAACAAATTCGCAAGGTAAAATACCGGGCACTGTTGCCGAATTTTTTACACAACCAGCTGTCAAAAATCCATTGACAATCGACACTGGGATTCAATCAAGTGTTTGGGAAGTTTCTTTATTACAACTGTTTTTTAAAGTATAATATTAATAAATTTAAAATAAAATAAATAATACTAATTGGATAGAAATGTCCAATTCAGAGGGTAAATATTAATCATTCTGATTCGCTGTATTTTGGTATATTTACTTAGCCGAGCGTGAGTCTCATTTTTTAGAAAGAAGAAAAATCTCCGTAGAAGTGATAGATGCGAATCATGAATGTGTCCGCGAAGATGGTGATGGCAGCGAAGATGGACCTACTATTGAAAGAATTGAAGACATTATACAAATCGATCCAGAATGTTTAGAACTCGATTTGAACCATCGTCGAATTGGCAAACTAGAGAATTTGGAGCCTCTTGTAAATGTTGAACGGTAAAATGACTAATCAAATTCAATCGAATTGAAGCATTTTCACTTTGTTTTTTGTTTTTTTTTGTTGAATAAAAGCTTATATCTTCGTTGGAATTTAATAAAGAAAATCGAAAATTTGGATACACTAACAAATTTATACGAAATCGAATTCTACGACAATCAAATAACAAAAATTGAGAATCTTGAACAATTGATCAATTTGCAGTAAGTTTTACTTTTCATTTTTTTTTATTTTGAATAAAATTGCAACAAAAAGAAAAAATAATTTTCCTTCTTATTACTTTAAAGAATATTAGATCTCAGTTTTAATCGTATAACAAATATTGAAAATCTTGATGCGCTTGTTAAATTGGAACGATTATTTTTATGTGCAAATCGTATAACAAAAATTGAGAATTTACAACCGTTAAAGAATTTAACCATGTTGGAATTGGGTGATAATAAATTGAGGGTGAATATTATGGAGGAGTTGGTTTATTTTTTTTTTTTTTTTTTTGTAATTTTTTAATGAATTTTAGAAAATAGAAAATTTGGAAGAATTAACAAATTTGCGACAGCTCTATTTGGGAAAAAATAAAATAACAAAAATTGAAAATCTTGATAAATTGATCAATTTGGAATGTTTAAGTTTGCAAGCGAATCGTATTGTTAAAATAGAAAATTTAGAAAATCTAACACAATTAACCGAATTGTATTTATCGGAGAATGGAATTGAAACGATTGAAAATTTAGATGAGAATAAATTAATTGAAACGCTCGATTTAGCTAAGAATCAAATTAAAAAAATTGAAAATATCGAACATTTAGAGAATTTAGATGAGTTTTGGGTAAGCATTTTTTTTTATGATTAATTTTAACTTTATTGTAATAATAAAAAAAAATTGTAGTTGAATGACAACCAAATAGCCGATTGGACACATATTGACATTTTGTCATCAAATAAGAAATTGGCCACAATCTATTTGGAACGGAATCCAATAGCCACAGACATGCAGTATCGGAATAAATTACGTTTGGCCATACCGTGGCTACAAAAAATCGATGCAACATTGTGTCGATAAGAAAAGAATATTTTTTCCATCTTTGGTTTTCTTTTCTTTTAATAGTTTATTAGGTATTCAATTTGGTATATCCTATAAGGATATAAACTAGAAAAGAACAAGAAGAAAATGAGTTGTTTATTTGTTGTTTTAAAGATATAAGAGAGTAATTATAATCAAACTAAAAGACAAAGAAAAAGATTAATTACAAATAATTTATATAAAGAAAAAAAAGAGATTTAATCAGAACAACAACAAAAAGGAGCATATTTTTAATGATAAAATGAACGAAAACAAAACATCATCAACTATGAAGGAATTTTCTACAAAATATAGAAGAAGAAAAAACTAACTGAGAGCAATATAGTTTTAATGGTTGATCGGTTTTATTGCTCTTAATGTACTAAAATAAATATTTTTTCCCCTCTAGTTATTTTGTTAAATAATTAATTATAAATCCTCGTGATCGTTGCGAAATTTTGTGAAAAAAGTATTATTTTTTTCTTTTTTAAGGATAATTAAAACAAGTTTTTTAATAAAGAATTTTGTTTTTTCGAATCGATTTATTCTTTTTTAAATAAAAATTATTAAATATGAACTCACAAAAAAATAATGAATTAAAATTTATTGTTAAAAATGTAATGAAAATAAATTTGAATACTTTTATTCTTTAAATATTTGTTTTTTTTTTTTTTGAACTAAAAAAATTAGTGAAAGAATGTCAAATTTATTTTGGAATTTTGTACTTTTTTTCTATATAATGTGTTCGTTAATTTTGTATGGCCTATCATTCAAGATTCTGAATACCCTTGAATGAATGCAGGATACTTGCCTTATTATTAGTTTCAATTATTTTTTTTTCTATGCCAATTGAAAAGAAACTTGGAAGAAAGTCGTACCAGTCTAGATAATCAAAAATTTATTAAAAAATAATAACTCTTCTTTGATTTTAAAAACTACAAAATTAATAATAACAGAAATATTTAATTCACCTACAAACAACCAACAATACTCCCACACTTGATAATCACTTTTTACTCACCATTTCTCCTAACCGTCACCCGCGGATATCAAAAAATCCAAAAGAAAAAAAAACAAAAATATATATTTAGTGCTCAGTTTTTCTTTTCTTTTTATTTTACTAATTACTCCCTGCTATTATATTCCTGCTCTTTTCAAAAAGGGTTTAAATAATTTTAATTTTTCGTTTTTTTTTCGCTCGATTTTTCCTATTTTTTTTTTTTGTACAATATAAATTCTAATAAGAATAAAATAATTATAATAATTAACAAATAAAAACAAAAAGTTAAATAATGGTAATATTAAAAGTAAATTGATAAATAAATATTCTATAAAATAATTTATGATACGTTATTTTGTTATTATCGCAAAGACTCTCTATAATACATGAAGAAAATAGGAAACAGATGATCCAATAAACAAAACAAAAATCTATTCGATTTCGAATTCGGATTACGAAATGACGATTTCGTAAAATAAGGAAGAAAGGATTCCATACACACACACGCGCGCATATTTTTTATTAATTTATTTATAACATTGTGTCCGGATGTGTGTGGTGTATATAAGATATAGCGTATGGTATGGAATGCCCCTGCTGCCGCCATGAAAATTATTGTAGAAACAAACACACGCACACAGCCATACATTATGGTCTTTCGAAGCGCTTACTTTATGTACACACTAGACGCGAACAGCGGATGATCGATCGATAAGCAGACAGGCAATTTTTCAGTTGGAAATTAATTTTTAATTAAATTCAACTTTGACCTCTCGATCCTCTTTCATTTACGCTATCCTCCTCCTCTTCCTCATCCTCGGCCTCCTCGTCATCGTCACTATTGGACTTATGTCCAAGCTGTCGTAATTGTACTTTGTATTTGTTGATTTTCTTCTCCTGATCGGTAAGTAGCTCTAGAAGATCCTCTTGATCTTTACGAAGCCGTTCCATCTCTTGTGAGACGCTAGCCGAACGTCGTGTCTCATCGTGTAATTTCTCTTTGAGATCTTCAATTTCCTGAACGAGACGGCCGTTCTCCGATTGATAGAAACTAATTTGTGTATCTTCCGCCACCACGTGATGCAATTGTGATGTTTCACTTCCGCTAGTCACAGTTGGCGAAGGGGTTACCGTTGTCGAAGATGTAGCTGCTGCCGCCGCTGCTGTTAACTGCGCTTTTAACAGAATATTCTGATCAGACAGTTGGGAATTACTCGCCTTTGCCGAATCCAATTGTGTCTGTAGACTCTCAGCCATTCGTTCCAGATTTCGAATCTGCTCAACCATCTGACCCATGTTATGGTCTTGATTTCGGATGATGTCTTTGTACTGGCTCACCAGACCGGAAGCTTCTGTGCTCAATGTCAGCTCAGTTAGATTTGTGCCATTCACGTCATATCCACCGGTTGTCTTTGCAATTAGTGCTAAAAAATATTCGAAAACAGTTAAAAATCGTTTTACAGATTATTTTTGAGAACTGCTCCCAAAGTAATTTAATCATTCACTTACCCTCTAAGGCTTTATACAATTTGCAAAACTCAAAGTCGAGAAGAAGTTCTGCAGCCGCTTTAATTCTTATTTGTGGTTGTTTTGCTGCTCGACTGTATGCCTCTTGTTTAGAAACATCTCCCAGCTTCGTATTGAACGTTTCTAATCCGATTCGCTTTATTATTAACTAAATTGGCATTCAACAAAAAAAATTGACAAATTTATTAACATTTTCGAATTCAATAAAAATGATTTTTTTTTTCTTTCTACCTGACAAAGATCCTCGCGACGATGGTTTTGTGCCGAATTATCGTTGAATTGTATACAAATTCCCATCAGGAATGCGCACAGACATTGCAGCAAGTACTCGTTTTCGTCATGCTCGTTCGCACTTATTTGTGCAATTAAAAATGCGATACTATCGCCAGACGATAAAAACGCTTTCACCGCGGTCGGACAATGAGTAAGCCAAGTGCTCAACAACATTATAATACCGACTTTGCTTTGCATTTTGTAGTTGCTCTGTTGCAAAAGGTTCGAACACTGTTGCAGCAATGAGATTGGCGTACTTCCCGAAGACGTGGCAAGTAAAACTCGTAAAAGCTGTTCTTTTTGTGCTGGATTCTCAATGAGAGCATGCATTAAGCCGACAGATGAAAACCAATTGGCGAGTGGCTCTGTGCTGAACAGGCCACCGCAGAGTAGTTGACCTGTAGTTAGGCTGGATACCTCAACGCTTGATGGAAGAAGTGTTTGTACCAAAGAGGTCTGGCCCACTTCGTTCCGGTACAAGAAACACTCAAAGCAATAAAGCACAGCACACCGCAGTGCCAGAGGTTGTTTCTCGTTCACCATCGACATCAGAAGTATCACAATCGCAGGTCGGGGAGGATTACTTGGTGCTGTCACCGTATTCAGGTACTCCTGATTGCTAAAATCTCCACGAATCACCTCTCCAACAGTGTTTATGGTTTCCGTAAGAACATCTGCCGGTACCCCAATACACATTAGCATATTACAAAGGGCCTCCAATAAACCACAGCTCCGCATTGTTTTCTGGCACGAGATTATCACTTGTTGTTGATTACCCGGACTTACTAATGCCCGGACCACCTGGAGCATACAGTGAATATTTGAGACTTTCTGAGGTGTCCAACCTCTCTCCTCGACTTCCGGTGAGATGACAAACATCGGTGCCAGCCGTTGAATGTACGAACCTTCTTTGAAGAACTGCTGATTGCTCGAATTATTTTTTAACAAATTTAGCATCAAAATAAGACAATCTTCAACGATAATACCACCGTCCGAATAGTATTCATTCCGAATTATATCGAACAGACGATCGAAGGCATTCTCAAAGGCAACTATTTTCTGAATATTTGCATTTCCCTTTGTCAACTGTATAAGCAATAGAAGAACATCATTTCGTATGATTTCTCGGCTATCTATCAGCAGATCCATTAATTTTGAAACAGCCATCGGGCTGACTAGAACAATTTCTTGAACCTCTTTTGTCTTGTTAGTAATTAGCGATGTCAACAGTTTAATTGCAGCCCATCTAACACGGAAATCATATTCTTCCAAGAATCCAAGGATAAGAGCGACATTTCCATCGTTTTTCAGGAACATTTCTGTAAATTGTTCACCAACAACGACAGTCACTCTCGGATCGTCCGACTCCTCTTCGAACTGTTCTGCTTGAACCACATTACATAGAGTATCCAAGGCAAGTCCGATTATTTCACAATCGGCCCTATCCGTTTGGAGAACCTGAATCAGTGCTCCCATAGATTGTGCACCGACCTCAACCCGGTACTTCCGTGACAACGCTTTAAGGGCACGGCACGCATCTCGCCGGTCATCTAACAGCGTCGATGTATTTACACGATCAACCAAACGTTCCACCTAAAAATAAAAATCAATATTAACACGTTATCAACGCCGCCGCCACATACCATAGTAAAATTCTAATTAGAAAAAAGAAATAAAAAATAAACAACGTATCGAAATAGGAGATTCGATCAAGAAGACCACTTGGCAACCGATCAATATGTTTTGGTCTAAATTAAAAATAAGCTCATCCCATAAATAGTTTTTGATAAAAACATTTTAAAAAATTGAACGTACAGAATCATCGAATCACGTGGGAATTCAAATAATGCTCTTCAGAAGCAGGCATGAATCCTTTTAACGCTGCTTTTTCTAGTCGTCCCCCATCCCGATACTTCCCCGAATGACTGTTTCCTGAATTCTTTTCTAATTAATCAAATACGAACAATGTTGTTTCACATTAACCTCTTAACTAATTGGAATTCCGATTATGTTGTAAAAAAATATCCAAAAGAAAATTAACGCAATATTCCGTTGGGTGAAGTGATAACGATTTTCCTGGAGAAATGACACGACATCGGATTTTTTTTTAGTGCGTTTTCCTGTGCTAAACAGATGGTAATTTGTCCGATATTTTTTAGATGAAATTTTAGTGGTAAACAATTGAAGGAAAAAAATTTTCTTAATCAGACTTAGATCCTTAGTTAAATACACTATAAATTTAGACTGAATAAACGTTACCAACAAATGCCGGGTAAACTATTCGTTGGTTAACTCTTGGGCAGAGGATGATCTTTTTTTATAGGATTCTGAATTTTTTGTCCATTTTTAAAAGTGCATAAGAATTTTTTAACTAAACACTTCCTATAATATC
Organism: Atherix ibis; assembly: GCA_958298945.1. Taxonomy (NCBI): domain Eukaryota; kingdom Metazoa; phylum Arthropoda; class Insecta; order Diptera; family Athericidae; genus Atherix; species Atherix ibis. Next base: position 83,319,702 of record OY282609.1, read on the forward strand.
CCAGAACATTTTTAACACGACAGTATTTAAAAAAAAAAAAAAAAAATTGGAACTAGCCAAGCCCAACACAACGTATGTCAAACGATTTATGCTCATTCTGACTGGAAGGATTTTGTTTCAAAACAGTGAAAAAATAACAACTTTTACATACCGTTTCTGCACCAGTCGGTTCTTCTCCAGGTTCCGACGTGCCCAATACCGTTTTTAATCCACTCTTGAGGAAATCCATCGTTTAGAATGTTATTTCCGTGGCCAATTGTTAATTTACAACCGACAACACAGAATAAATATTCATCGCAGCCGAATTGACACACGACACGTCAACAACAACAACAACAACGCACCGCCGCTCAGCATATATATGTACACATGTTCAATATATTGCAGATAAGCGATAATAGCACTAATGGCAAAACAACACTAACAAATTTTCAATATGTCAAACTATTGTGGTGAAAGTGGTGAAAATGGATTTTTTTCTTTTTGACATTAACAAATGGATCAATTTGATATTTAAATAGAAAAAAAAGAAAAACTTATAAATAATCTAGTTGATATTTTTTTATTAAAAATTGGAATTTTTCAATTCTTAATTTAGGTAATGCAGTTCTAATGTGACAGTTTTGAAAATCCACGCATTTCGTCCCACATCATTTATTAATTTTCGATGATGGTGCAGTTCAGTGTATTTTCGCAATTATTTCAAATTCGATTGTCATAAAAAGTATGCAATTTTTGGTTGTGGTTTCATTTGGAAAACATTTTGTAATTATAAAATTTCTACGCGACTTATATACGTAAATAATTAGAAAACTAGAAAAATAATAAGAATAGAAGTATTAAAACGTGTGATGTTATAGTAGTGAGAAAAGTGGGCTGTTGTGAAAAGTTAAGTGAAAGATCCGCAAGTGATTTGGGAAGCACACAGAAAAGTGAGAATTGTCAAAAGAAAGTTAAGAAAATTTGCATGTTTACTACAGCAACAATAGCCGTTTTTGATAGTTTTCCAAGAAGAATTTACCATTTCTGTTGTCAGAAATTAAAATGTCCGATATACAAATACTAATCGATATGGGATTCAGCCGGGAACGGGCGTAAGTATAAAAATATGATGAATTTTTTTTTTTTTTTTGGGTTTGTTTTGTGAATTTTCCGCAGTGAGGTTATGCCGGCTTTTTGTAAAAACGAAAAACTGGAATTAACGAAATGCTCTTTTTATTTTTAGTGAGCGAGCTATTATTGTGACGAATAATAAAGGTGTTGAGCCCGCTATGGAATGGTTATTGGCACATGTTGATGAGGATATTCCGGCCGGTGGCGAAACGGTCGAAAGTAGCAATACAGCAGAGCCAGTCGCCAGTAGCAGTAATGTGAGTTGTGAGACCTCAAGTGCCGATGCGGATGGTGAAAAATCACCCGAAACTACGCAGGAGGGTGGTGAAACGGATTCATGTCCTCAAGCCAAGTCGATACGATGTAATGAGTGTCAGAAATTGTTCAAGAACGAAATGGAGGCACAGTTCCATGCGGCTAAAACGCGCCATGTCGATTTTGAGGAGTCTACAGAAGAGAAAAAACCCCTGACGGAGGAGGAAAAACAACAACAATTGAGGTTAATTGAAGAGAAACTTAAGCAGAAACGTGCCGAACGGGAGGAACGCGACAGGCAAGGTGCCCTTGAAAGAGAACGGATGCGAATCAAATCTGGTAAAGATATGACCGAAGCGAAACGAAAAATGGAAGAGCAAGAAATGCAAAAGATTATAGAACAGAAAAAACGTGAAAAGGCCGAAGAGAAGGCAGCAAGAGATCGTGTACGTGCACAAATCGAAGCAGATAAAGCGGCGCGAAAGGCTCGTCTGGCTGTGTAAGTTAAAAAATTTACCAAGCACCGTAAGTTTTTCATTTTTAAATGAAAACTTCCATTGCGTATGCAGAATTTTTGTTATTCTTAACTATTATTTCGAAAGATTATACATTAATTTTGTTTTCTTTCCCATTTTTTCTTTTTTTTGTGTGTAAACAGTGAAATGGGACAACCAGCACCTGCACCGCAGCCCGTCCAATCGCCAGCGACTTCCTCAACCACACAGGCACCTATTTCTCCAAAACCTAGCAAGGATTATACGAGTTCTCGCATTCAGATACGATTGAGAGATGGCACTACTTTAACAGAAACGTTCAATGCTAAAGAACAATTATCGGCCGTTCGTGTCTTCGTTCAAGTTAAACAGGGTATGGACATGTCGTTCGGTTTAATGACATCGTTTCCGCGTAAAGTGTTTACCGAAGATGATTATGAAAAAACACTGGAATCATTGGGCCTAGTACCATCAGCGGTTTTAATTGTTACCAAAACGCCCTAATTAACAATATAAAAAATAACAAAACAAAAATAAAAAGTGTAATGCTCACAACAAAAAAAAAAGAAGAAAAATATTTTAATTCAACTACTATATTATAAAAGAATAAGGAAGGAAACATTTTTTTTTACAATTTTTGTACAATTTTTGGAGCAATTTGGGCGAGAGAAAGGAAAAAACTTATGGAAGAGAAAAATTTTAAACAAACAAATTTAACGGAAAATACAATTTTTTCGGAATTTTTTTTTGGTTTTGTGCTTATTTTCGTATGTTTTCAGCAAATTCAGTAGTTTTTGTTGTACTAATTTTATAATTATTATTATTATTGTAAAACTTTTGGCTTCTGATTTGCAGTTCCATAAGAGTAAGAATAACACAAACAAAATTGTGATTTATAATCTAAAATTGCTTGTAAAATAAATTAATTTTGGTAAAAAATAAAACATTTTCCATAAAAAAAAGCCTACAATACAAAACAAATATTAGAGCAAATAAAGAAGAATACGTGAAAAATCTCTTCTTTTTTTTCTTCTTTCTGTGTTAAATTATATTAAGAATGAAATATTTGTTTTTTGTTGTTTTTTTTTTTTAAATTAAATTAAGTTGGTAGAGTTTTATGAACTAAAATGAAAAGTCTTTAATGTAACTAATATCGTATATGTAAGAAATGAAGAGAAGGAAATAAATCATCTTAAATAAATTAGTCTAAAATGATATGATGAATGGTAATATTAAAAAAAAAAGAATTTAGAAAAATGATAATAAAAAAAAAAGAAAAAGGAAAAAGCTGTTCTTATTTTTCTGTATTTCCAATTCAAGGTTTGTTTTTTTTTGTACAGAGAAAGTATTTTTGAATGTTTTATTTTAAAAAGAATCTTATCAAATCACTCAGTAAATTTATTTTCTGAAAAAAAGAAAAATTTTGAAACTGGTACGCCTCATAGTGGTCATAATTGATCCTATACTATTTACTGTAAATTTCTTCTAGAGGATGGACAAAAATTTTGTGAAAATTGTTTCTGACGGAGTTGCTGTAAATACAAAAATGTACACCCAAAAAAACGACCAAGAACTTCCTTTAAAAAAAAAAGTAAGAAAAAACAGGTCACAGTCAGTCGTCAACCATCTCCACCGAGAGGCATGCCTAAAAAATAAAATACATCCAAAGAAAAGCGGCTCTGAGGGTAGAAGCGGAAAGAGTTTTACCCACAAAATTATTTGAAAGCACAAAAATCTAACCTAAAACTCTTCCCCATCCCAAATTTTAAATAAAAAAAAAAAGACAAAAAATCAGCATTTAAATATTATTTATTACTAGAGAAAAATTGAAAAATATTTTAAATACTCGAAAAACACAAAAACCAAAAAAGTATGAGAAAATGAAAAAAAAATCCAAGAACGTCCCACCTCCCCCATAAATAACAAAACCTAAGAAAAAGGGATTTCACCCTAAAAAAGACCAAGAATTGCCTTTAAAAAAAAAGTAAGAAAAAACAGGTCACAGTCAGTCAACCGTCCCCGCCGAGAGGGATGCCTAAAAAATAAAATACATCCAAAGAAAAGCGGCTCTGAGGGTAGAAGAGGAAAGAGTTTTACCCACAAAATTATTTGAAAGCACAAAAATCTAACCTAAAACTCTTCCCCATCCCAAATTTTAAATAAAAAAAAAAAAGACAAAAAATCAGCATTTAAATATTATTTATTACTAGAGAAAAATTGAAAAATATTTTAAATACTCGAAAAATACAAAAACCAAAAAAGTATGAGAAAATGAAAAAACAATCCAAGAACTCCCTACCTCCCCCATAAATAACAAAACCTAAGAAAAAGGGATTTCACCCTAAAAAAGACCAAGAATTGCCTTTAAAAAAAAAGTAAGAAAAAACAGGTCACAGTCAGTCAACCGTCCCCGCCGAGAGGGATGCCTAAAAAATAAAATACATCCAAAGAAAAGCGGCTCTGAGGGTAGAAGAGGAAAGAGTTTTACCCACAAAATTATTTGAAAGCACAAAAATCTAACCTAAAACTCTTCCCCATCCCAAATTTTAAATAAAAAAAAAAAAGACAAAAAATCAGCATTTAAATATTATTTATTACTAGAGAAAAATTGAAAAATATTTTAAATACTCGAAAAATACAAAAACCAAAAAAGTATGAGAAAATGAAAAAAAAAAGTGATTTCGAGGATAGAAAGGAAAAAAATTTACGCTGCAAAATATGCGAAAGCAAAAATAATCGACGCCTAAGAATATGCAAAAACAATACAAATCCTAAAATTTGTGACGAAAATTCACAAAAATCTAATTTTTACACCAGGCGCACCCAGATTCCTCGAAAATAGGAGGAAAAAATTATTACACCGACTCCACTTGTTCTTAAAATTTATTTTTCTCCATGAAAATAGTCGTTTTTTTATGTTACCATTGCGGAGACTCGAATGAACCTTCTCCAATCCATTTTATCCTGATTGAAAGAAGAATATCCTTTCCGAAAAAAAAAAGTTTATGGGTAATTTTACGAAAAATACATAAAATTTGTGAATTGAAAAATATTGAAATTGGAAAATCAGCATTTATTTATGCAAAAACAATTATAAATTAAGTGGAAAAAACTAAAATTTAGTAGAAAAACCATATTTGAAGAAAAAATTTTAAAATAAACATTTAAAAAAAAGTAATAAAAAAAAACAGCAAAAAACCCCAAAAGAAAGTCGTCGTCGACAGTGAAAAAATATTACCGGAAAAATATCTGGAAGCAAAATAAATCGGCGCCTAAAGATATGCAAAAAACCATACAAATCCGAAAATTTGCAGCAAAAATGCAAGAAAATCAATTTTTTATACCAGGCGACCAGTTTTCTTAGAAAATAGTAGGCAAATATTGTCCACTTCATCTTAAAATTTGGTTTTCACTATGAAAATGGCAATTTTTTTAACAATTTTGTTGATTCGTATTATCCTGATCGAAAGAAGAATATCCTTTCCGAAAAAAAAGTTTATGGGTAATTTTACGAAAAATACATAAAATTTGTGAATTTTTTCATCTTCTATGAATAAGACTTATTTTTTCAAAAGTTATTCATATGAGATCCTTGCGAAGATTCAAGATAATATTTTCCAATACTTTATATGATCCTTTTTTAAAACTAAAAAGCATTTAAGATAAAATTCTATAGAAAATTTCATATAAAAAATTGTTTAAATTTATTTGTAGTCCTGGAAAGGACAAGTTTTGTAACAGGAGACTTTGGAAAAAATATCTCCATATAATTGGAACGACATTTAGAATTCATGATCAAATTTCATTGAGAGCTTTCGGCGCTGAAACCTAGATCGGATTTTACTGAAACCTAGATCGGATATAAATTACAATAGTCACTTTGTAATAAAATATGGAAAAGTCTTGCATATAAATTTAATGTAATAAAAAAATATTTCAATGAAACTCAAGAAGGGCACCATAAAAAGGAGAAAAAATTCAATTAAGTCAAATGATTTTCCAAATAATAGTAAACGGTTTTTGTAAAAAAAAAAACTATTAAAATTTATGCAAAAAAAAATATTTTCTTAGAGAAAAAACTTTAAAAAAAACCAATTATTTTTGCAGTATTTACGCCCCCACACAAAACTTTTAAAAAAATATTGAAATTGAACAACCGGTAATCTCTTCTATTAATATTATTTTTAAAAAAACGGTTAACAATCCCCCCTTCCCCGCAAATAACAAAAAACAACCAAAAAAAAGGCACTAAGGATAAAGAGGGAAAAAATGTTATCCCGATAAGTACGCGAAAAACCAAAAATTTGTTAAAAATTCAAAAAATTTGCTATAAAATTTTTTTTTTTTTTTTTTTTATAAAAATGGCGATTTTTTTGGAATTTTTTTTAATGTTATTGTTGCACACTTTCAGGTACAACAATAGTTTTTTAACTATTAATGCTATTAAAAAACAATTTACATTGTGTAAGAAAAATATTCTTGAAAAAAAAATGAAAAGAAAATTAAAAAAAAACAAAAACTTCACCGAAAAAATAGAATTTAGGAAAAAAATAAAAAAAAAACATTCACTAAACCCCCCCTGCCTGGCATATAACAAAAAAAATCCACAAGAAAAGGCCAAGAAAGAGCGGACAAAGAAAATAAACCGGCGCTCAAAAAATATGCAAAAATCCATCAACCAAAAAACCCAACAAATCCGAAATTTGAAGCAAAAATGCAATAAAATCGAATTTTTACACCAGGCGACCAGTTTTCTCAGAAAATAGGAGGTAACAATTATTACACTGACGCCACTTTTCATTAAAATTTATTTTTCACTAAGAAAATGGTGGTTAATTGGGATTTTTTTTAATGGTGTCATTGCAAACACTTAAGCAAACCTTCTTCGATCCGTATTATCCTGATCGGAAGGGAAATAACCTTTAAGGATAAATTTCTGTGGTCGTTTTTCCAGAAAATTTGACAAAAATTCATAAAATTTTCTTTTAAAATTGGTTTTTTTTTCTATGAAAAAAGGCAATTTTTTTGTAAACATTTTTCATGGTATTTTTGCGCATACTTTGGCACAACTTTCCTGATTCATTGTATCCTAACTGGATTAAGAAAGTCCTTTTAGGATAAATTTTTACGGTTAGTTTTTTTAAAAAATGCATCAAATTTGTTGTATTTTTTTCATAAAATTTTCTTTTAAAGATAAAAATGGTAATATTTTTTAACAGTTTGTTTCATGATTTTATTGCACATACTTTGACACAGCTTTTCTGATCTATATTGTCCTGATCGGAAAAAGGATACCATTTCAGGATAAATTTTTGTAAACACTTTTGAAAAATAGCATAAAATTTAATTGTTTACTGAAATTTTTATTTATAACTTATTGGAAGTTAAATAACATTTAGGATAAAATTTTATAGAAAATTTCATATAATATTATGTCCTCTAGGAAGGATTTTATTGAAAATATCTGGATACGTTTCGGCAGCAACAACAACTAAGGAGCATCTTAAATTTTATGTTCGAACCAAAGCAAAAATCCCAGGGGTAGTTACTCAATGTTCAGTAGATAAAATAGGGAAAATTAAAAATTGAAGCAGATTTAAATACGACGTTTTTCCATTTCTAAATTGATTTAGAAAACGATAGAAATAAATAATTAAAAATTGATTGACGCCTTTTTCAAAATAAAAATTGTTCCACAACTTAAGGTGAGTATTTAGTACAGACACTAACTCGAATCCGAGTAGTTGGGAACCCAACCAGGAACTCACTCAATTTGAGAGGGAACAGCATTTAAGTCCTCGATGACATTAAAAATCATATTAGATCATATAAGATGATGAAAAACCATTCCGATTTATTTTTTATCATCCAAACACTACCAACCTAAGAAGACAGCGAAAAGTAAGTCACAAATAGAAAGAAAAAATCCATTCAAGTCAAATGATTGTTATTTTTTTTGCAGAATAAAAACTTTTAAAAATTTATGTAAAAATAAAAACATTTCTAAGAGAAAAACTTTAAGAATAAAACATTTTTCTATTTTATTATTGTATTGTTTACACACACACACCTTTTAGACTCATCCTGACAATAAAAATAAAAATATTGAAATTGGAAAATCAGCATTTATTTATGCAAAAACAATTATAAATTAAGTGGAAAAAACTAAAATTTAATAGAAAAACCATATTTTAAGAAAAAAATTAAAAACACAAAGAAAAAAAAGTAATAAAAAATAGTTGACAATCCCCTCTTCTCCGCAAATAGCAAAAAAACACAAAAGAAAGTCGTCGTCGACAGTTAAAAAAATATTACCAGAAAAATATGTGGAAGCAAAATAAATCGGCGCCTAAAGATATGCAAAAAACCATACAAATCCGAAAATTTGTAGCAAAAATGCAAGAAAATCAATTTTTTATACCAGGCGACCAGTTTTCTCAGATAATAGTAGGCAAATATTTTCCACTTTATCTTAATATTTGGTTTCACTATGAAAATAGCGTTGTTTTTTTTTATAGTGTCATTGGTTACACTCCGGTAAAGCTCAGGCAATTTATATTCTCCTGATCGTCAGAAGAATGTCCATTCAGAATAAATTTTTGTGAACTATTGTGCTAAAAGTTTGACAAAAATGCATCTAATTTTCTCTTAAAATTCGATTTTTTCTATGAAAATCGAATTTTTTTTATTTTTTTTTTTATGATATCGTTGTGCACTTTTGGGCGAAGATTCTCCAATCTATGTTATCCTGTTTAAAAGAAGAATATCCTTTCAGGATACATTTTTATAGGCAAATTATAAAATTTGTTCTTTTTGTCTTTGAAATTTGTTTTTCACTATGAAAATGGAGTTTTTTAAAAATTTAATAATATCATTGCGCACTTTTAGGCGAAGCTTTCCTTGTTTATAATATCCTGAATGGGACGAGAATTACCTCTCAGCATAAATTTTTGTGGGAGCTTTTGCAAGAAATTTTTTAAAAATTTTTTTCTATAAAAATGGCGATTTATTTGAAAATTTTTTTAAATGGTATCATTGTACACGTTCAGGCAAAGCTTCTCCAATTCATATTATTCAGATCTATATGGATTATTAATGCTATTAAAAAAATTTACATTGAGTAAGAAAGAAAAAGTAGAAAAATATTCTTTTATTAGAAAAAACATTCTCTAAAAACACAACTTCCCGCCCCCCCCCGCCCGTTGCAGTATATAATAAAAAACCCCACAATAAAAGACATAATCAAGAAAAACAGCACAAAGAAAATAAATAAGCCACTAAACATATGCAAAAATATAAAGCAAATTACCCTGGACAAATCCGAAAATGTGAAGCAAAAATACAAAAAAAACCGATTTTTACACCAGGCACCCAGTTTTCTCAGAAAATAGAAGGCAACAATTATTACACCGACTCCACTTAAAATTTGTTTTTCACTATGACAATGGAGGTTTTTAATGATATTGTTGGGCATACTAAAGCAAAGCTTCTTCAATCAATATTATCCTAATTGGAAGGAAACTTTTTTTTTTAGGATATATTTTGTTGAGCGTTTTTAAAAAAAAATTGCATAAAATTCGCCGTTTTTTTTTCGTAAAATTATTTTTTGGAGTGAAAATGAAGAATTTTTTGAGATTATGGTATCATTGCGCATACTTGGAGGAAGCTTATCAAAATCTATATTATCTTGATTGGCAAAAGATTGTCCTTTCAAGATAAATTTTTGTTAGCCGTTTTGCGAAATTTTTTCTTAAAAATTCATACAAATTTCTTTTAATTTTTTTTATTATTTCTTTGAAAATGGTGGTTTTTATATTTTTTTTTAATAATAAATAATTACACTGGCACATTTAGGCAAAGCTTTTTTTTAGTTTATATTATCCTGATCATAAAAGGAATATCTTTTTAGGATAGATTTTTGTGGACGCTTTTGCAGAAAAATTTACAAAAATTCATAAAATTTCCCTAAAAAAAATCTTTTTTTTTTCTATGAAAAGGACTAATTTTTACCAGGTTATTCATATGAGATCCTTGGACATATTCAGGGCAATATTTTACAAAAGGATCAAACACTTTTTGGAACCTAGGTAGCATTTAGGATAAAATTTTATACAAAATTTCATATAAAAAATAACATAAAATATTGGTTCTGTAAAATTTTTTCCAAAGTCTCCTTTTATAAAACTTGTCCTTTCTAGAACTACAAATAAATTTAAACAAAGAATAAACGAATATTTCATGTTATTTTTTATATGAAATTTTCTATAGAATTTTATCGTCAATGCTATTTAGTTTAAAAAAAGGATCAAATAAAGTTTCGGGAAATATTATCCTGAATCTTTGCAAGGATCTCATATGAATAACTTTTGTAAAAATTAGTCTTGTTCATCAATTTCACAAATTGTTATGTATTTTTCATAAAATTACCAACAAACATGAAAGGACATTCTTCTTTAGATCAGAATAATATGAATCAATAAAATTTTGCTCAAGTTTTCGTAATGACAACTTAAAAAATATCTCAAAAAAATTGCTATTTTCATAGTCAAAAACAAATTTTAATTAAAAAAAACAACGAATTTTATTCATTTTTTTCTCAAAAGTGCCGATAAAAATTTATCCAGAAAGGGCATTCCTCTTTCGATCACGATCAAATGAATTGGAGAAGGTTTGCCCAACTATGTGTAATAACATCATATAAAAAAAAACCCGCCATCTTCATGGAGAAAAACAAATTTTAAGAGCAACTGGACTCAGTTTTTTAATTTTTACCTCCTATTTTCGAGGAAACTGGGTGCGCCTGATGTAAAAATTGGATTTTCGTGAATTTTCGTCACAAATTTAAGGATTAGTATTGTTTTTGCATATCTTTAGGCGTCGATTATTTTCGTTTCCGCATATTTTTCGGTGACGTTTTTTTTTCTTTCTTTCCACGAAGCCTCTTTTCGGAGGATGTTTTTTGTTATTTATGGAGGGGGGGGGATTGAGGGACTTTCTTAAATTTGTTTTTCTATTATGCGAGTTTTGTTACCGTTCAGAAGCGGTAAATATTTTCCCAAAATTATTTATTTTTGCTTTGGTGTCGAGGATAAAAGTTGCCTACATCCAGAGAGAACACATGCAAATACTCATTATTGGGTCAATGTCAACCAGTAGCAGTGATGATGCTCAGTTGTTGTTGCTGCTCTCATGCCTACTCATTTGCACGCTGCACAAAATTTTGTCCTAAATCTGTGCAAGGATCTCATATAAATAACTTGGTAAAAATTAGTCCTTTTAATAGAAAACAAAAATTTTTAAAAGAAGAAATTTTTCCCAAAACTATCCACAGAAATTCTGAAAAGACATTCAGAATTATTCTGAAAAGACATTCTTCTTCCGATCAGGGTCATATGGATCTGACAAGCTTTGCCTGAGTGTCCACAAAAGCACATTGAAAAAAATTCCCCCCTAAATTGGTATTTTCATAATGAAAAACCAATTTTGAAAGAAAAAAAAACACAATTTTTATGAATTTTTGTAAAACTTTTCACAAAAGCGTCCACCGAAATTTATCATGAAAGGACATTCTTTTTCCGATCAAGATAATATGGATTTGAGAAGCTTTGCGTAACTGTGCGCAATAACACCAAAACAAAAATTATAAAAAAATTCCTTGTTGATTTTTTCAGTAAACAATGACACTATAAAAAAATCTCCAAAAAACCGCCATTTTCATAGTGAAAACCAAAGTTTAAGATGAAGTGGACAATATTTGCCTACTATTTTCTGAGAAAACTGGTCGCCTGGTATAAAAAAATTGATTTTCTTGCATTTTTGCTACAAATTTTCGGATTTGTATGGTTTTTTGCATATCTTTTAGGCGCCGATTTATTTTGCTTCCACATATTTTTCACTGTCCACGACAAATATTTACGGAGAAGGGGGGATTGTCAACTGTTGTTTAATACTTTTTTTTAATGTTTTTTTTAATTTTTTTCTTAAAATATGGTTTTTCTACTAAATTTTAGTTTTTCCTACTTAATTTATAATTGTTTTTGCATAAATAAATCCTGATTTCCAATTTCAATATTTTTCAATTCACAAATTTTATGTATTTTTCGTAAAATTACCCATTAACTTTTTTTTCGGAAAGGATATTCTTCTTTCGATCAAGATAATACGAATCAATAAAACTGTTAAAAAAATATCTCAAAAAAATTGCCATTTTCATAGTGAAGAACAAATTTTAAGTACAAAAACACAACGAATTTTATTCATTTTTTCTCAATAGTGCCGACAAAAATTTATCCAGAAAGGACATTCTTCTTCCGATTAGGATAATATGGATTGGAGGAGCTGCGCCTGAATATGCACAATGACATTATAAAAAAAATCTCCAAAAAACCGCCATTTTCATAGTGAAAAACAAATTTTAAGAGACAGTGGAAAACACTTGCTTTCTACTTACTGAAAAACTGAGCGCCTAGTGTAAAAATGGGATTTTCAGTTTTGTTAAAAATTTCGGATTTGTCGAATTTTGAATTTTTGATTTTTGGCGTCGTTAACTTATTTTGTTTTCGTATATTTTTCGGCGTACGTTTTTTGTCCTTTCTACTCTCGGAGTCTTTTTGTTTTTTTTTGTTGTGGAAAGGGAGGGGGGGGGGGTTAATGTTTTGTAATATTATTTTTTCTTAATTTTTTTTTGTATTTCCTACTAGCATTTTTTCCTATTTTTTTTTAGTAACATTTTTCTACTTTTTCCAACTCAATGTAAATTTTTTGAATAGCATTAATAAATGCTGATTTCTTGATTGAAATTTTTTTTTGTATTTGTTTGTTAATTTTTGAATTTTTTACTATTTTTGAAAAGTATTTAGTTTTTATGGTTTTTTTTTAATAAATTTTTTTTATTTAAAAACATACTAAAATATTTTATGTTTGTATTCGGATAGTTAATATTATCTTTTAAGGACAAAGAAGATGATGATTTTTTAACATTTAGTTCAGAATTTTTACTGAAATTTTAAATATTTCTTCAAGATATTTTTCTGAATATTTTCTATGGTTTATTTTATTTAGGTAGTTTTTTCTCACTTACTGTAAGGGGGAGATTTTGTTTTATTATAAAGAAAATTTAAATGGCCTTCTAAAAAAAAAGATGAAAGTACTCGGTTTTTAAGTAAAATTTTCTTTTCCTCTAAAAAAAAAAAAACCAACGATACTTGTTTAGGGGTAAAGAGATTATTAAGAGCATATTTTTAAAAAATTAAAATTTCTGATAAAGAATTTTACAAAAATTTTCAATAGAAGCTTTTGAAACTGGATTTTAAAATTTTATCCATACAAGAACCAAATGGTCGAAGCTTTACTAGCTCAAAATAATTGAGCAGTGCTAGAGATTTAAACGTCTACATCGACAAACATCAACTGAATATTTTAGGTTACTGCAAATACCAAAGCAACATTATAAAAGCAAAAATTATAAAATATACCAAATTTTCTCTTTGTTAACTTCCATCTTTTACATCCTATAACTCACAACTGAATCGATAATCAAAAAACTGTAAAAGAATTTTTTTTTAGTACGGAATATCACTTGTCCAATGAGCACAAGTTTGAACTTGTTTGATCAATACTTTACGAGATCTATATCACTACAGCCATCTCCCCAAACCAATATAAATATCTTACAATATCTAGTGTCGATATCCTTTCATAGTTAAAATCTGATCCTATACTATCGCCATTTAAAAAATGTAAAAGTTAACATGCAACCTGGACGCCCAGAACAGAAAGGAATTAAGAAAATAAATTGGAAATACGAGGGCTGCTCAAAAAGTATCGCGAATTTTGAATTTCCGCGGGTTACGTATATTCGATTTTCGATTTTTTGTGGCGTTATGTTGGTACTGATGTCTCTCACTTTGCCGATAAGTTCGGCCATTTTGAATGTTCAGTTAATATTTGACAACTGCTTTGCTTGCACGTATTTTGGCTCGTCCTCGATTTTTGCCCATTACAAAAAATGAATCTGTATCAACTTTTGTGTGAAAAACAAAATTAATTGCGCGGACGCAATCCGAATGTTGACTGTGGCATATGGTGAAGCTACCTTGAACCGAAGCAACGTTTATCGGTGGTACAAAATGTTCTCAGAGGGCCGAGAAGATGTGAATGACGAAAAGAGACGGGTCGCCGCGAAATTCGTATCAAAATTGCTCAATTTCGACCAAAAAGAACATCGCATTAACATTGCTAAGGAGCAAATTTGCTCCAAAGGGTCATAACTGGTGACGAATCATGGGTTTATGGTTATGACATGGAAACCAAAGCTCAATCATCCCAATGGAAGATAGCTGCTTACAGTTTTCTTCGATTGCAGGGGATTTTGTGTTTTTTTCAAAAATTATTTTTTTTTCAAAAAATAATTTTTGAAAAAAACACAAAATTAGCAAAAAAAAACCAAATTGCTTTTTTTCACATAATTTCATTTTTTAATAAATTTTTGATTTTTTCACAAAATTCTTCACATAATTTTCATTTTTTAATAAATATTTGAAAAAAACACAAAAAACAAATTGCTTTTTTTCACATAATTTCATTTTTTAATAAATTCTACAATTTGCATTAAGTTTTTATATAAATTTTTTTTTTAATTAAATTTTTTATAATAGAAATATTTACTTACTTATTTATTATTAAATAAAATAGATTATATTTTTTTTATTATTAATACGTTTTTTTTCTCTAGGGTTTTTTTTTCGTTGGATTAATTAATTTTTTCTTTTTGTCTTCTTGCGAATAATAATAAATAGTTTATTTTATTTATTTGATTGATTATATTCTAAAAAATAATTACAATTTTGACACATGATCTATTTTGTTAATATAATTTGTAGGTTTTTTATTTTTTTGGTCTGCAGTATTTTATTATTAATTATTTTTTTTATTGGTTATTAATTTTAAGGAAACTTAAAAAATAGGAAGAAAACATTTTAGAAAAACAAAATGAAAATAATTTCTTTTTTAAATTAATTACAAATGAGAACTTACATGAATTTCAGTTGAGGAACAAAATGCAAGAATATAAAAAAGGCGGTTATAATTTTTTTTAAAGGGTAACATTTTAGGTCACGGTGGATGTGAGACTAATTTTGCGAGAGCTTGTGCTGCTCAATTTATTTTTATTGATTCTTCCTCTCTCTCTTTCGATGTGGTGTATTGATCAATGAGAACGACAAAAATGAAAATTGTAAGAGTTTTTCTCTCCAAATGTCAAATTTCTCTTTTCAATCATTCTATTTCTTCTCTTTCTTTCACATCCCAATAAATGTAATGTGATAATGAGCTGAGCTAGAGAATATTTGCATCTCGTTTTTTTTTTTGGAAGAATACCAAAATAGGAGAAAGAAAACCGATTTCACCGGAATACGTCCGATAAAAACCGATTTGACCGAAAATCGAATAAAAATTGAAATATTTTTCTTTTTTCTCTTGTCTCTGTGACTCTTAGTCGACCGTAGTTGTTTTCTGAAATTTCGCAATATTTTTAATTTGAAAATTTTTGTGTATCTATTTTTATGATACGGTAGTGAACGAGACAGAATGGATAATAGATGCTATTAAATGGGAATTCTTTCAATAATATTTTGTCAATTTTGTGTATATTTTAAAAATTATTCTTGTTTTTTTGTTGCCAGACGTTGTTTTTTTTTTAGATTTTAAGGAGAGAATTTTTTTTAAAATTTTCTCAGATATCTACAACTACAACATAGTAACAGATTTGAATAATATAAAAACTATTATTTTAATTACAATGAAACGCCATTTTTACATGTCCGGAATTTCACATTTTCCCCTTTTTATTTTAGTACATTTCGTACCGGCAATTTACGTTTGAAATATTTAATTAAAATCCAAATCAATTTATTTATTGTAAAATGAATACTAATACTAGGAAGCAGAAATGTGTTGTTTCTATTTATTTTATGCGATGAGCCTCGGCAGATCCTTTACAAAATTGCCTGGATCTCAACATTTAAAGTGATAACATCTGAAGTTATGGATATCGATCGATAGTCACAAACACAAAAACGAAACGCGATGAAGAATTATCTGGTAAAGAACAGATTAACTTAATCTATCCAATTCCGACAAAAAAGATACTATGAGGCATATTGGGAGCCTTAAAAGCTAATTTACTATCCACTTGAAAACGCACAAGACGAACGAAACTTTCTTATCGATTTATAAAAATGTATGGTACCAAAGCGATTTTTGTGATTTTCTAAATAAAAAAATAATTTTAAGTTTTTTTATGTTTTTTTTAATCAACCCCTTCAAAAACGTACTGTAACGTGAAAGGTTATCCATCTAAGGTTTGCCTGGTATCGTGTGCCTGTTATTCCCCAGTATTATAATACGCCAGGCCACCTGTTACGCTTAAGTCTTCGACGGGTGTTTTTAGGAAAGAAAGTTCTTGAACGAAGGGGATTAGTATGATTAGAGATATAGCCGCATTATGAACAAAAAGAGACTGAGTTAACAATAAATAATATTATTGCAAATATAAAAAGGAAGCGTCGACAATTTTAGTGA
Source organism: Atherix ibis (assembly GCA_958298945.1). Lineage (NCBI taxonomy): Eukaryota > Metazoa > Arthropoda > Insecta > Diptera > Athericidae > Atherix > Atherix ibis. The sequence continues at coordinate 83,336,144 of OY282609.1, forward strand.
ATTATTTTGATTGAAGCGATCGGATTCGACGGGAATTGGAAGGCTTAGTAGGACCCTAGTTTCACTTATAGTATGTATCGTAAGTGTAGAGCGTTTGTCTAGAAGTCAAAAAGTTGTTGCAGGTATTATCTTGTTAGTTATTGTCTTTGAAGTTTTGTATGTGGGTTCCATATAAAGCGTGGTAGACCAGTTGTGGGGGGTTTGAATTTTGATTTGGGGAATTTCCCCAACTCAAAATTCAAATCTCAAGCATATTGAGGATTTTCGCTAGATGTAAGCAGGGCCGTATCATCGGCGAATGCAGCAAAGAAGAAGGTATATCGACTGTATAAATGTTGTAGAGAATGGGCCCAAGTAGTCTTCCCTGTGGAACACCAGCTAATATCTTTGGATTTGTTTACTTTGAAATCTCGATTGGAAAAGAATGATCTTAGAACTATGAATTAGGTGAATTCCTTTCTAAAGTACTCTTTACTTTCTAAAGAGTACTCTTTACTTTCTAAAGAGAAATCCAATGAAATCGACAAATTTTCTATCCATTTTATCATTTTACTTGGAGTACTTTTCAAATTCTCCAAATTTTCTTATTATTTCTAAGCACGTCTTGTATGTGGATCCCATGACAACCGTTTGTCTAAGGTCAGTCCTAGGTACCAAACATCCGTGTGCTGTGCTATTTCGATGACATTAAAGTATATGGGATGGATTTACTTTTATTCTCCACCTTGAAAACCAGTTGTGGGGGGGGGGGGGGCTTTCAATTTGGGTTTGGGCAATTTTGGAAGTATGTTGGGGCTTATGTTAGATGCAAGTCGGGCCGTATCATTGGCGTATGTACCAAAGAAGAGGGTATTGGGACAGATTAGAATATCGGATGTATAAATGTTGTAAAGAATGGCCCAAGTATTCTTCCCTGTGCAATACCAGCCAATATCGTTGGATTCGTTTACTTTGAAGGATTCCTTTTATCATTTTACTTGAAGTCCTTTTCAAAGCACGTCTTGTCGCCTTCAAAATATTGTGAAGAAAAAGAACACTTTTATTATTTCGAAGAAAAAAAACAAAAACATTTAAATTATTTCAATAAAATATAATTAGGCAAAAAAAAATTTATATAACTTATAAAAATTTATAATTTTTATTTCAATATTATTTTAATAAATTTGTATTTTTCTTTTGGCGGATTTTAAGGAAAGGATTTTTTTTAATTTCTTTCTATATTAAAGTACTTATTGTGTTGATACTTAGTAAGTTATACAAATTAATTTCAAAAAAATTTTACTATTAAATATGTTAAATCACTTCAAACAATAATACCCGACACTAATATTATTTTCACAATTACCGAGATTAAATGTTACACATAATTGGCGACTACAAAAAAGCAACCGGAAACTTGGAGCAACATTTTTAGATAAGTTAAAATTTAAAAAAAAAAAAATTAACTGCCTTTTGGATACAATAATTTTTATTTATTTATTATTAATTTAATTACTTACTCTTTTTAACATTTTCTTATCGCTTTATTATTTTTATCATCATTTTTATGATTATTAAGGGATGAGAGATTAAAAAAACAAAAAGCCAATTTTAATAATAATTTTCTTCCCACATAAGTGTGATGTGGTTTTTTTTCTTTCTAACAAAAAAAAAATAGATTCTTCAACAAAGGATTTTACAAAAGTTTTCTTACATCTCTCGCCTTTTTTTGCTAAAGAATGTTGGCAAGCTTTTTGCTAAAGAATTTCTAATCGATCTGTTTCGATGGTTTTTTCCTCTTCTCAACTACAATTACAAAAAGGATTCTCTAGGACGGACCGGATATGGGAGAAAGGATTAGTCTGTATTTACAATTTTTCTTTTCTTTATCAGGTAACATTTCTATAATAATAATTTTCAAAAGTTTTGTACACACCCAACGCACACACACACGCACACACAAACGCATACGTACTAATTTTGAGCTTGAATAAATTCTTATGTTAATTTGTCTTTAATAATTGAAATGGAAAAGAACAATTTTCTTTAAAAAAAAAATTAACAATAATAATTAAAATAAAGAAAAAAGAAAATTTTTTTTGCTTAGATCAGGAAAGGCAGGTAAATTGTTGGGAATTGGGGGGGGGCGGGGGGTTATTGTTTGTTGTTCGCTTATTTTATTTGCTTTGCTACGTTATTGTTAATAAACAATCTTTTAATTATTTTTTTTAAAACTAAAGTGTAAACCACATAATAAAATTAAGCAATTTATATAAATTAACAAATGGAAATTTCCATTCTGAATTTGTTGGTGCTGATGGTACAACGCTCGGATAATGTACAAGTTTCGAAATATGACAATTTGTATTGACTTTACCGCCTGGATAATCAACAGTTATTTGCCCACCAAGATGCATACCATCACAATCGATCAAATCCAATGTTTTATTAAAGCATAATCTTACTTCTGATAAATAGCTAATATCATTTTTCTGATCATAAATACAATGTATCGATGGATTTTTATTTAAATATTTACGAAAGGCATTTTGTAATATTGTAACAGTATTTTGAGAATCTGGATGTATACCGGCACTTGCCAATATTGCCGATATTAAAAATTGATTACGCCATTGTAGTCCTTGTGAGAAATATTTCTCTTCATCGTTTAAATCGTCAAGCATTGCAGCACAAGTGCCATGTTTAAGCCATTCGTGCTTCCATAGTGAATTGGTCGGATGGCCAACTTCAATGCTTGGCCAAAATTGTTTCAATTCATTGTCGATGGAATGAAGTAGTTCTGGATTGAATGAGGCCGATTTATTACAGAAGCTCGGACCCATTGAACCGTATTTTGTTGGCCAAATTCCTAGAAGAAGAACAATTTTTATTATGATTAGAAATGGAAATTTATATTTTTTTTTGCAATTATTGTTGAAATTTTCTTAAATTTGTAAATTTAAAAAAATGTATTTTAAGGTCTAAAAATGGACTTTTTTCAAAAATCTAATTTACCCTTCACTTAAGTCCCAATTCGGCAGATAATATTCAACTTTCGCGGTGGAGAATATGTAAGATTTTTGGAATTTCCGTCTTTTTTGAAAATAAGACAATATTGTTGGGTAAATTTTCAATTCAAAACTATTCTCGCCTAAATATCCTGATTTAAAATTTTTCCAAGTTTCTAGATAATTTTTTTCATAAATTAAAAATATTCCATGTATTTTTATCGTAATTTTCTTGCAAAATCAAAATATTTCAAGAATAAACTCTTCAATTTTAACTAAGTCAGAAGTACTCGAAATTTCTGAACTTAATTTTATCCAAATTAAAAGTATTCTGACTATTCTCGCCTAAATTTTCTATCAATTAAAAATTTCCCAGTTTTCTAGATAATTTTTTCCCTAAATTAAAAATATTCCGTGCATTTTTGCCTTAATTTTCTTCCAAATTCAAAATACTCCAAGAAAATTTGAAAATTTTAATTGGAAAATTTCCGAATGTTTCCGCCTCGATTTTCTTCTAAATTGGAAATATTCCGAGTATTCCTGCCCCAAGATTTCTCTAAATTTAAAAAAAATCGCATTATAATTTGTAATCAAAACCAACCACCAAAAATTTCTTTTTACCCCCTCCCTTCCCCCCTTATTTAGAGTAACTAACCATCAACAAATTAAATACTTTACCATGAATGGTCCAGAATTCCGATTGTTTTGGTAAATTGCATCCTTTTTTTGCATTATCTTCTAGCCAATGAAAGCATGTCGTTACTGGCCATTGTTGTGTAAATAATAGCACATCAAATTCATGATTCGTTGCTTCAATATCGAACTCGTCTGCATCATCATCACTAAAATTATTGGCAAATCGCAGTGAAAAGATTATTTTTTTCATTAGCATTTTTATATTTGAATGAATACAAAAAGAAATTTATTAAAGAAAACAAATAATTAGTATACAATTGAAAATTAATAAAAATCAATATTTTTTTTAAAGAAATTAGCAAATAAAAATGGTAAAATTGTCATTTATTATTGTTTACACTCAAAAAAAAAGGGGGGAGCCCCAACAAAATTCATGCATTCACAAAAAACTAGGCGAAAGAAAACAAAGGAAATTTAATGAAATCTAATCAAAACCAACCTAATAACAAAAGAAGGCGACAATGATATCATCAATGCTACCACTAAGAAAAATGGGATTTTTGCCATTTTTTATTTCTAATTAATTTTTTGACTGATAAGAATTTTGCACAGAAATATCACAAACAATTTGCAGCACACACTATTCTTCCTCTTGATTCGTCATATAAGTTACGAGGGCGTTTTAGTTAATTTTTCTTTATTGAAAAACTGTAAATTTCTATAAAATATCAAATTTCAATTGTTTTTCTACAATATTTCTATCGATTAGACCATATTCTTTTGATTATCAATGTTTATTTTTGAGAACGAATACATTTTCTTCACTCACAACCTTAACGCCAACACGGTTTTGACAATTCTGAACTTCAAAGATCACATCGCAAGCATACAAAGCACAATCATGCGCACTTCGAAAAAAATTTTGCACACTGATTAGTGTGCAGATTGGTCTCGTGAGGGGATTTCAGTCACTCGATGACGTCATGTGGTACAAAAATTATTTCATTTAAACAAGTTTTCTTTTCAACCTTTTGCAAAATATATTTTCTGTTGTAATTTCTATAATATTATTCTTTATTACTTTTATTAAAAAATAATTCCAATATTTGTTAACTTCCATTTTTGTATAAATTGAAAATTTAGTCCGACCCAACAACACAGAGTAAAAAGAGAAACTCACCACATCTGTCTAAGGTGAATTTTTCTATTTTATTCGAGATAATTCTTTTAATCAATATTAATTTATCCGTAAATCTCTGTTTATTTAAAGAATTAATAAAATATAGACAAATTATAAATTATATTTAAAGAAGATACGGTAAAACTCTTTTAATATCTAAATATGAAAACGTATAAATTTTGTTAGGCTATGTAGTGTAATCAAGAATACAGTCACTTACAAATTTATGCAAAAAGAAGAAAAAATGATTTTTTTTTGTAATTTTACAAATTTTTCTTTTTTATTTATTTTAACAGAACTTCTTATACAGTTTAATATACAATAAAATTTTAAGGCTATAATTAATTTTTTCATGAATCACGACTATGGAAACTTAACACACACAAGTCAGTTTTATTGCACTGTGTTTCACAAATTCACTTTATTATACAGTGTCTACTCAGCTTTATTGTTTCTGTTTTCACTTATTTTTTCCAATAACTCTTAGTTAGATTACGCGAAATGTTATACACTACAAATTACAAATTATGGAAATATTTCTTAACCAAATGCTTTCATCCTCTCTCTACCATGTCATCTCTCCTCCGACTCTCACTTACTGGCCAACTTCCCGATCTAAGCTTCCTGACATTTTTGATTACTTTATAACTAGTCCCATGAATTCCTCCAATATTAATGTTAATTCACTCCTAGATCTTAACTCCGATCATAGCCCTGTTCTACTAGTCCTCGATTTCCAATCCACTCCAAAAGTCAATAAGAGCATTTAGACTTACGACAAATCTTAAAAACAAAACAAGAACTATATAACGCGGTACACAAGTTTATATGTTTATTACAAAACGCTACAGCCTTTTTTCAAAAAAAAGTTAAAACTCGAAACCTTCACAAAACCTGACAAATTAACCATTAACATTTATTAGGCGTCTTATTGCAGAAAAACGAAAAGCAAGAGCTCATTGGCAACAGACAAGAATGCCCAGCGACAAAACCAAACTGAACAAACTGCAAAAAGAACTACATGACGAAATCACAAAATACAATACAGAACGTTTTAGAAACTACACTTCAATCCTAACGAAAAACAGAACTTTGTGGACTCTTACAAGACAAATACTATCTTATAGAAAAACAAAGCACACTTTACGAAAAACTGACGGAACCTGGGCCAAAACGGACAAACATAAAGCAGATGCTTTTGCTGAACACCTTGTACAACATTTACTCCACATGAGGACATATTAGACAGGACTCATTGCACTACAATCGAGACGGAAATATCCATTCCCTTACCCATGAGTCTTCCCCCTAAGGCAATCAATCCTTCCCAAGTTGCCAATTTAATCAAGCTCCTTCCCAAAAACAAAGCTCCTGACTATGATCTGATTACCTCCAATATACTCCAACAACTCCCTAAATGAGCAATAATTTTCCTTGTCACAATATATAACTCCATCCTTAAAACAACACATTTCCCAATCCTCTGGAAATTTGCCATCATTAAAATGATCCCAAAGCCCAGTTATGTATTGTTATTTAACGTGACCTGGTTGTCCAAACCTCAAGACCACGAGTCGCCTACGACTATAGGGATTGAGATACGCTCAATCAACGCACCACCACTACTGCCAGTTAGCAGTTAGTAATCAGTTACAATCCGACTACTCCACCTGCTGGTGGCGAGGACTAACTAAACCTCTACTGTCATTAACAGTCACAGTACAGTGCCCGAGATAATTGCAAGATTAAATTTGCCAGTTACCTCCCACCTGCGGTCCGGAGACCATACCCGCAACATGGGCATAACCACAGCCACCACGTTGCTGCCAAATGACGCCTCACCTCAATCGGGCACAGTGTATTCCACTATGGGGCCCCCGATTCCCGTGGTACCAATTTTTGTTTTAAGAGTACTTTGGTTTGTACTCCGTTCATTGAGCTACTGTCAGGAATCTTGTAAATTCCTCGGCAGCACCGTTAAGCCAGCTCAGGTATGCGGATTTGCCAAGACCCGAAAGGGCAACCGGAATCGACCTTGGTCTTTCACCCCATCGAAAGGCATTTACACACTCAATCACGCACCATTCTCGCTCTCCTCTCAAATAGTGCCAAGACAAATCTATTAAGGCATTCATACCTCTGAATGAGAGAGATATTCAGACCCAACATACCACTCACATCCACACCCTCACACCCAACATACCGCTCACATCCACACCCTCATCATTCAACACGATCCCACATTCACCTAAGTCACGGAAATCCCCGTACAGGCCAAACTCAATGAGAAGGTGCTTGGCACTCTCCTCCGCCCCCCCACAAGGGCATCTAGCCTCCCCAGCTAGACAACTTCTGTGCAGAAACTCATTCATACTGCCGCGTCCCGTGAGTAAATACCCAAGGTTCAAACCAAATTCAAACCCATACGCAGATGTAAAGCACATATCCGAAATGAACATGTGCGTCCATCTGCCATTCACACTCTCATCCCATCGACAAAAATCTTTGAAAAAATCCTCCTTCGCCGCTTACATCCTCTACACGAATCTTCACATTTAATTCCTAATCACCAATTTGGTTTCCGCGCCGAACACTCCACTACCCAGCAGTGTCATCGAGTTGTCGATTTCATTGCATCCTCTTTAGAAAGAAAAGAGTACTGTCCCGGTGTGTTTCTTGATATACGTGTAAGTCAAGCTTTTGATAGAGTTTGGCACCCGGGTCTACTCTGGAAACTCAAGAGGTTCCTTCCTTCCACCTATTTCCTAATCCTAAGATCATTCCTTTCCAACCGACACTTCCAAGTAAATGAATCCAATGAACTCTCCAATAGCTCTCCGATATTGGCCGGGGTTCCTCAGGGTAGCACACTTGGACCAATCCTCTACTACATTTACACATCCGATATCTCAATCTGCTTTAATACCTTCTTTGCTACATACGCCGATGATACTGCCTGCCTTGCATCTAGCGAAAATCCCCAACATGCTTCCGAAACTCTCCAAATCCAAATCCAAACCCTTAAGAACCGGTTTACTAGGTGGAGAATAAAAGTCAATGAACGTAAATCTATTCAGGTAACTTTCACTCTCCGTCGTGAGCCATGCCCTCCCATATACTTTAATGGCAGTGCCATACCACAACACACCGAACCTCGGTACCTAGGACTGAGCTTAGACAAACGCTTGACATGGAACCCACATACGAGACTTAAAAGACAAGAACTTAAAAGACGATACCTAAAACTACTTCGACTTCTAGACAAAGTACTGTTATACAATACCTTACTGAAGCCCATATGGACATACGGACTAGAACTCTGGGGATCTACTAATCCTTCTTATTCCCGTCCAATCCAATTCCTTCAATCAGAAATACTCCGTACAATTGTCGATGACCCCTTTTATGTTCGCAATACTGTTATTTATCGTGATCTTAAAGTCCCATTTGTTTTTGATGTGGCAGTATCTCGCTATAAAAAGTTCCGTTCCCGTGTCCTCAATCATAATAATCCTCTTGTTCAAGAACTATCCTCCACTTCCTTCCCTAGAAATACCCATCGAAGACTGGTCGTGTAATTTACTAAAATACTGAGGCCTAACAGAAACACACGCTAGCAGGAAGAACTTCATTGGATGTTTACTCCCCACAACCTTTCAAGTTAAATAAAACTATTGCTCAAATCTGCTTAAAAAATTTGTACTTGCCAAAAAGTAAACATTAGAGGCCGCAGTGACAATATTTGTTTCTTTAACACAAATTTTGGTTTATAGCCTTTATATACGTAGAGGGAGTAGGCCAGGGGAGAACAAAATTTGTGTTTTTTTGTATACACATTTTTTTTGGTTCCTACCTTGACTCAGAAAATTTAATTTTTGCAAAAAAAGAGGAAGCAGGAGAGCAGGTATTTTTTTAAAACAACTTTTTTTTTAAATAGTCTCCCCACTAAACAAAATTACGCAAAAGTACTTTGCTTCACTAGTGGGGAGACGGGGAGCGGGAGTATAAAAACCTATTTTGTTTGAGCGGATTTTATAAAAAAATTTCTCTTTTTTAACACAAATTAAAAATGTTTTTTTTAAAGAAATTTTTTTAATACAATTTCTTTTTTTTAGTACCCCCCCCCCCCCACACACAACTTACGAAATTATACTTTGCCACACAAGAGAGGTGTGGGCGGGTACAAAAACTTTTTTCAAAAACCTATTTTTTGAACGGACTTTAATAAAAAATCTTTTCTTTTGTTAACACAAATTAAAAATGTTTTTTCGCAGACTTTTTTTTTATACAAATTTTTGTAAATAGTCTCCCCCTCTCCAAAAATAACGAAATAATACTTTGCCTTACAAGAATGAAGAAGGGGGGGGGGGAGTAGGTACGAAAACCTATTTTTTCAGTGCAATTTATTAAAACTGTTTTTCTTTTTTTAACACAAATTAAAAATGTTTTTTTAAAACGATTTTTTAATACAAAATTTTGTAACAGTCTCCCACCATCCCCAACTAACAAAATAATATTTTACCTCACTAAAGGAGAAAGGGGGGTACACCATTTTTTTTTCAAAAACATAGTTTTTGAGCGGAATTATAAGAGAAAAAATTGTTTTTAAAACTAATTTTTTGGCTCAAAAATTTTTGAGCAGATTTAAAGAAAACAATTTTTTTAGCATAAAAATTTCCTGCTCTTAAATTAGATGTTTTCGAATGATGGGGAGGATATCTTTAAACTTATCTATTGTCAGACAAGCTATAAATTTTAGAGGGAAAAAAGTTTTTATCATTTTCATCAAGAGTGTGACAATTGGCAGCCATCATTTTTTTTAATCATTCAATTTTTCTGATTGTAAGTAAGGGGCTAACTATACCACCCTGAGATAAGCCAAGTTCCAACCGTTACCAGTGGACGATGCGACAATCGAAATCCAGATATTCCAACTTCACGGATTGACAATCTCAGCATCTTCTCAGCATTCTAACTAAAGCGACGACGCTCCTTCGAAGGCAAGATCCTTCCGGTATTTTGGGACCATAAATGACGTCAATCAGAACTTTTCGGACAGCATCTTCCTCATCCGAACGGATTAAATGTGCAGCCTACGAAATGTCCAGAAAATCCTACCCCACTCCCCAAGGAGCAAAAATATACTTCCTTTAATGACACAAGACAGGAGATCCAAGGCGATTATCTTAAGATGAAATTTGTTCTTGGTCACTTTAAATGTTTAGAAAAAAAAAACTTAACTCACCCAAGGAAGCGGAAATTCAACAACACAAATTAGCGGCTTAATTTAGGTTAAACAGACAACGGGCCAAAAAAAAATTTAAAAACTACAAAAAAAACAAAAACTTTTTTCCTACCTTAAAAAAGTGTTCTCTTCCAATTCGATCGCTTTTAGGAAATTATTAAAAAACGCACAGAAACTTCATATAAAAACGCACAGAAACTTCATTAAAAACAATTTTCATTATTTTTAAATTTTATTTTTTAATTTTTCTTTTTTGTTTTTAATTTTTTTTTTATGTATATCCGAACAGACAAGATTTTCTTTAATATAAACAAAAAAAAAAGAAGAGAAGAACAAAAGAAACCAACTCCAATTAATTTTATTCTCTTTATTTAAATTCGGTTTTAATGCATTAAACATGATTTTTTATTTTACTTTCGTTAAAATTTATGGGCGTGCATTTATATTTTGTGTTTTGTGTGTGTGTTTGTGTGTGAATACCTTTTATTTTGTGTCTATTCTATGAGAAAAATTATGCATTAAAAAGACTTTTTTTTAAAATGTTGTATTGTCTTCTTCTTTTCATTAATTCTCATTGTAGATTGAGCGAAGTGAGAGAACGGAAAAAAGGTGGGCCGCAGCAGCCTTTCAATTTGTTGGTTGATTACATGTCATTGAACGCTTGAAGGTCAGGGTCAGTAGGTTAGCGCTCTTGCCAATTTCGCAACTTTTCACCGTCGATACTCGCAAAAACTCAACAAACTGGGAAGAATTGAGAGAATGAGAAAAAGAAAAATCAGAGAGAAAAGCTCTCCACTATTCAGTCAGTGATGGGCAGGCAGCACTAACAAGTGATGACACTAACAGCAGAAAAGTTAAAGACCACCTTTTTCTCTTTTAACCGTTTTTTAAAAATATTTTTCGTTGGTTATTTTTCCTTTCTTTTGTCGCTCAAAAAAAAAATATGCCTCACACCTATACGTGTCTCTGTCCTTTTCTCCACCACTATTTTTTAACAATAAAAAAATATATTTACTATTTTTTTTTGTCGTTTACATTTCATTTTTGTGTGTAACTCGTTGGATTTTTTGTAAGGGACTATTTCTTTTTCTTTCCTTGCAACTGAAACGGAAAAAATTAATACCGACAACGCGTAAGAGTTGACAACATAATAAAAATAAAAATAAAATTACAGAAAAACCAGCAATGCCAGAAGAGACAGAATCTCAAAAATATATATTTTTTAGTTTTCTTTTATTATTATTATTTTTTTCCCAGATAACCTATAATAATTTTTTTATAGGTTTTTTTTTAATTAAAGGGGGCTTGATCTCGTTCAAATGGCGTTCAGATTGGCTACGGATGGGATGACCCTTTCCCATAAATCGAAATGAACGACAGCTGGCTGTTCGTCAGCTCGGAAAGTGTTGTCGGCTTTATTGGCTTAGACCAGTTGCCTTTATTGGCATAGACCAGTTAAACCTCAAATGATTACAAATTTCAATGAAAGTGTTGCCAATATAAAAATATATATTTTTATATTGGCAACACAGCGTACAAACAACTTAAGACGTGCGGATAACTTGTCCATCGGTAATCTACAATAATAAAAAGAAAAATAATCTGCTAATTATTACGGCTCCTCAGCTAAACTGCTGAAGGTTTCGCACCCATTAGGTTTACCGCCACGGGCATAAACTATTCCCAATTAACGCGACGTGGAAACTTCCATGGACGACGTCTGCAATAAGTCGCCGCTGTGTGGGGCAAGTCCTCTTCGAACCAGATTTTGTTCAAGCCCCCCATATCGTTCAATTTAATCCAAAAAAAAAAAATCTGTTATCATCGCTCGACACCTGGTCACCATTGGTTATCTGTTATTAAAAAAAACAAACACAATTAAATATTTATTTTGGTTAAAAAAAGAAATTTTCTTTTCAAAACAAAAGAAACATTTTAAATAATGAAGAAAATTTCCATATGGAAATAATAACGAAAACCATCAAATTTCTGTTACGCACAATACAACTACCCCCGCAAATCCCCTCCCCCTCCCTCCTTACAACTACACACATCATGATCCAAAAGTATTCCAATTTCTGGATTAGTGTATTACGAAAAAATTTTGATTTTTTTTTTGTCCAAAGTAAAAGTTATTTGCAAAAACAAAAATTGTTATACTCGTACTACTGGGGATACCAGAGTAGCAGGAGCAGGTTAATTTTTTTTCGCTACCAAATTCGTAAAAATCAATGAAAATTTCACATTCAAATTATTTAGAAAAGTAAATTTTCGTTCATGAATCTACACCAACATTTGTGCATGCGTGACATAAAAAGAATATATTCAAAAATAACGGTTCTTTTAAGAATTATTTTAAAAAAAATCGATTTTCATTGAGAAAAGAAATTGGACAAAAAATCGATTTTCATTGAGAAAAGAACAATTGATAGTAAGAGAGCATTAGACGTAATAGAAGACGAATTTTCTGTGCCAAAAAACCAGTCCAAATGCTTAAATTCTCTGTCATTTTAATGGAATTGCAACATTTGAAGTGATATGAAAATTACTTGTTCTGAAAACTGGGCTCCTGTTTTTTTCCCTCGATTGCAAAATTGCACAAAATTTCGTTGGATTTTTCTAAAGTCTTGTTTTTGTTTTATTTTAGCTATTTTTACGGCAGAGGAGGTTCTTTAAAAAGAATTTTTTTCTGCGTTTTTTTGTTGTTGTAGCTGGTGATATAGTATTGGGTGGGGTAGTTGGGAGGAGGAAGGGTGTTGGTGATTGTATTTTTTTTTTTATTTGTATTGCGAGGGTATTTTTCTTTTAATTTTTGGTTGTGTTCATGCGTTGTTGGTAAGTAATGGTGAGTAATGGTGGGGGGAAGGGTTGGGTCAGTTAAATTCCTATTTTAAATATAATAAAAAAAAATTTTAAAGGTTTTTAATTTTTATTTTGAATTTTTTTCAAGGAATTTTTAATTTGTTTTCGATACTTTTTCAAATTGTATTTACGATAAAATATTTATTTCTTCACTCGATGATATTCATAATTTTATTTTTATTTTGGCATTGATAAATGTGCCAAACCAACGCCCCTTTCCCCGCTCTCCTACTCCAAAAAAGACATTTTGACTCTCTAAATAATGAAGTTTTTTTTTGTTGGTTTCTCTATTTTAACACAAGGATTTGTAAAAAATAAAACAAAATGGATTAATTTTATTTGTTGGTTTTTATGTAAGGTCTCTTAGATCATGTGCCGGAGCGATTTTAATAGCACCACGACCGTGAGGCTATTTGGCGACTATAAGTATCGTGTGAGTGGACTTTACCAATTTCCTAAGCGAAGGTGGTCTGTTTTTAGTAGAATGGAAGAATTTGATTTTATGGAGAATGTTTTATCAGTTTGAAAAATGAAATTGTTGAATCTAGGAGGTCCACAATGGGAGTAACCTGGCTCGGAAAGAAATTCTTAGTTTGCTGGCATTCACTCAAAATGTTCGCACTAGTAAATAGAGCGCCACAGTGTTGGCAGATAGGACGAGTGTGGTGTCCAAAAAGAAAGTTATGAGCGAGAGCACGTTTAGTGCCCAGAATTTCGTTAATGATGTTGAGTAAACTGGTTTGTTGGTAGTTGGCCAATGAGATGCTAAAAAGCTTTCACTGTTAGTACAGCCTGTGTTTCTACGGATGGCTAAGGATGTAGTTTCCCATTCTGTTAATAGGCGAGGCTTATTAAGGACACCGGAGATTTTCATCTGCCAACTGAACAGCACGTTCATTTCCCATGAGTCCCACATGACTCGGCATCTAACGCAACTTGACACTACTATTGTTCAGTAGGCTACGTCGAATCTCATTGAGAACAGGGTTATTCAAAGCTTGAATGTCAGTAAAGACGACGATACAGCGTAGATTAAAAAGCAGCCTTTATACGGAAAAATTCCACAATGCAGATCACGGATTTGGATTCAATTGACCTCAATAACTTCAAAAGAAGTTGTATTAAGGTTGGTTAGTGCATTAGTGAAAAGAAATTGCGTTATTTGCGACAATCCAATATCTGCAATTAATATGTTTAGAAGGCAGACCGTCTTGTTGGAAGAAGAGAAGATGACATTTGTTTCTTCCTGCTTGTAGTGGGTCGATGCGTACAGTGTACACTGGAGATAGTATACACTGTAGCGCATTGATCTGCTGTACTCAAAAACGGTTTTTTTTTTAAATCGAGTTGCGTGAAATGTGAACGAAATTTCTTGCAATTATTCTATAGGTGCGCTGATAAGTTGGTAATAAGGAAGATATCTTTCTGTCTACCGGGGATTAAAATATGAGAACAACTTTTGAGTTCTTTTTGTATACAAAATTTAACATTTAGTTAGTGGTCATCTTTGACAACGTGTCTCTAAGTCGTTGAAACGTTGTTGTGACTCCTGGGATTCATTCACGCTTGACCATAAACTAAATCGGCTGCAAGACAATTCAAGTCCTCTTCGACTGAGGTACGAAAACCTAACAATAACAATGGCAATTTATCTGCCCCGTTGTTCTTGTTATATAGGGTTTTCCAATAAGAGTGATATGATTTCTATCCACAAATTATTCATGAACACCCATTACATTCACCTAAATTGACAGTTTGGTGTGGTTTTTGGTCTGGTGGAATCATCGTACTTCTTTCTAAATGAAGCTGTTAACACCGTTACTATCAATGGAGAGCGGTATAGATCGATGATAACCAACTTTTTATGGCCGAAATTGGAAGAAGTTGATCTTGACAACATCTGGTTCCAACAAGACGGGGCTACGTGCCACACAGCACGTGCAACAACCGAATTATTGCAAGAAAAGTTTGGAAATTTGATTATTTCAAGAAATTGTGACATTGAATGGCCTCCGAGAAGTTGTGATTTAACACCATTAGACTATTTTTTGTGGGGTTATTTGAAGCCATTGGTCTTTAGCAATAAACCAGACACTCTTCAAGCTTCAGAACTCAATATTTAGTGGAAAAAGTGCTCGAAAATTGGATTCATCGAATTCGTTCCTGCAAAAGAAGTCGTGGAGGCCATTTGAATGATATTTTATTCAGAACTTAATTGTATCGATTGTACTTCACATTAAATAAAAAACATTTGAATTTCCTTAACAATTAGTGCGTTTTTTAAAAAAAAAAAGAAGAAATCATATCACTCTTATTCGAAAACCCTTTAATTTATCAATTGCTCTGAGGATGGCATGTGCCAGTTCGTAGCCTGTGGGTCCCGATTGCCTTAGATAGATAGTTAAAAAAAATTCAAAGGGTTCAAGGCTGTTGTTATTATGACTCCAAAACGAGCAAAACAAATTTGAATAAGAAATTCTAGCAATAGTTTGAGCCGCACAGTCGTTAATTGTTAGTGCTTCGGACCATCTGCTTATATCTGTCAGCATACTCCTCATCATCTTTGCTAAATTCTGTAAAAGAAAAAACTTACCAAAAAAAATCAATATTGGTCTCTGCCTTTTTTTTTTAAAGATCTCTCCAAGACAAGAGCCAACGGCCATTCTGTAGCGCCACTACTATGAGACCGCTTTTTGTGCACATCTAATTTTTTTTTTTTTTTGCTAAATTATTTATAAAGAGTAAAACTATACCAAAACTACAATACAATAAATCCGAAGAAATATGAGGTGGAATTTTTGCCGTAAATTGTCCGCACATTGAATGTACTTCAACATGTGCCGGGTTTAAAAACTACCAGAGCACCTGATGAAGTACAATAGACATGGGACGATTTTTCGTTCGTTTTTTTTCACCTTTTTAAGTTGTTCTAAAAGTTTCACCTTCTATTAAAAAAATTAAGTTTTTTTTTTTGTTAATATAAATTAATTTATTTATCACAAAAAAACCAACTGGAAAAAATTAGTATTTTTTATTAGCACTTTTTTATCAGAAATAATAAAAAAATTTAAAGAAAAAAGAAACAAAGAATTTTAACAAAATTTCAAAAATGGCGCTCAAATGATTTTTTTAAAATCTTTTTTTTGTCAAAAAATTATCAGGGAAAAAAAATAATTTTTTAAAAAAATTACATTTAATGGCAATTATTTGATTTTTATTTATTTTTTTCCCACATTTAATTATACAATATATGAATGGATGCGTGTGTGTGCGTGCGGGCGCGCTCGTGACAATCCAATAAAATTTTCTTTTATTTCCTTTGTTTTGTTTTTCTATTTCTATCACAATTCATTCTTTGTTATTCGACTTAATTTTTTTTTATTGTTGTTCTTTTTTTTGAAATTTTACATTGTACTTAATCGATTTGCTTTTTCGCTCACTTTTCAACTTTATTCGATGTTTTTTCCTTTTCGTTCACACTCTTCATTTGTTAATTTTATGACAATTAGTTAACGATGCCATTACATGAAAGCGTATATAGATGGATGAGCATGAATACGATAGGATAGCGAGTGCGTTGTTCTCTTTTCTGTTTATTGCGATTTTACGATTGTCGCTTCCGCACGTACCGCAGCCAACTTCGGCTTTCTTTTCAATAAAGAAGCGCCATTTGTTTTGTACCGCTTCGTAATGAACGGACAGCCGCCATTTTTGTGAGAATTTTTTTGATTAATTTTGCTGCTTTTTTAAAAATTTTGCAAAAAATGCAACAACAAAAAATACTGCCGCCTTCGATAGGTGCAATGGGGGAAATTATTTATACTCAGGTTAAGTAGGTAAATTTTTCGAAATTCCAATTCAAAATATATTTTTTTTCGAACTATTTTAATTTTTCTTATAACCGTAACGGTTTTTTCTTTAGTTTATTTTTACCGAAACTGGTCCCATTTTTGGGTAGAAATTTTACTTCACTTGTTCTTCGGGGGGGTTTTTCCTTCACTCTTACTACTTCTCTGGTATTGATTGGATTTCGATAAAATTTTCGATGATTTATAAATCATCTTTCAATAATTTTTATTATTATTCCTTTGTGCGCATAGTTATATAAAAACCAATCGAATAGTAGGATTTAAGAAAAAACACCAAAAACCCGGTTTTTTTTTAAAAATGAACAAATAAAAAAATTATCAAAATAAAATATAATATTGGTTTGGGGGAAAAATAAATCCATTGTTTTTATTGACCTTTTTTAATATGGTTCGGATCGTCCGATTTGTATCAAAAATATGCACCCATTTTCTTTTACCTTTAACAAAGAATTGCCATTTTAAAGGTAACTTCATAATGCCCCCGTCTCCCATAGAAGCCATGGTCTTCCCTATAAAACTCAACTAAGCAATTTTCATAAATCTTCTGTTGAAGGCCAATTTCTTATCAGTAAGGAAGTTTTGTAATGACAAAAAAAAAGATGGTAATTGCGTGGTGGCAGCACCAGGTTCGGACTATCGAAATTTTCCAATCAAGCTCCCGGAGTTTTTTGGCGAGTCACCATAGACATGTGTGACCTGGCATTGTTCTGATGGCTTCTGGTCAATCACTAGCTTCAAACGCTGCAATTTTTGACAGTTAAGGTCCGAATTTAATGTTTCTAGTCCCACCAAATGCACAGCAAAACCTTCCTGGCCATTAGTCTTGGTTTGACCACAGTTTCAGCCGCTTCACCGCACTTTAACCACGATCGTTTTCGCACAATATTGTTGTATGTGTGCTGACTGGAAATGAGAAATGGGTTATCATCCCCAGACACCATCCCTTTAAAAATTGGTCGATTTTGTTCCGTTTGGCCAAGGCTTCGCAGATGGAAATTTTGGATCCATTATGTTTTTCTGCGTCAATTCGTGTGGTACCAAAAAATCGAGCTTCTTTTTGAAAGATGGTTTAAAACTGTTTCGTGGTTAATCTTTACGTCTTGGGCAATGGCTGCGACTGCTAAGACGCCGGTCTTCTTCGTTCATTTGCATGATTTTATCGACATTTTAACGATTGTGCCTTTTTAACATTGCAAATACCGGAACGGAATCAATGAAATCAATACTTTACGAGATATTATATCACTATAGACATCTAGCGACAAAATAATGCATTAGTTTTTCTCCAAATTTAAACATGCAAATTTATATGCTGCCATCTTTTAAATCTCTTTCAAGTTTGTCGTGCGGCAGCATTCATTCAAGCGCCATTTTTAAATTTTCAAATGATACGTCCGATAATATTTGTGTTTTAATTATATTTGAAGATTTTAATTACAAATTTTAAAATATAAAAATACAGAAGTTTTTGGAAATTTTAGAATTTTTTTTTTTTAATTATATTTTTTTGCTCATTTTTAAGGATTTTTTTAAAAATAAATTTACCTTTAAAAAACATTTTTTATAATTTAGGTTTTTTTTTGGTTGGGAAATTTATTATTTTTATTGTTAAGTTTTTGTCATTTGAAACTTTCACTATTATTTTTTGAAGAATTATTTTTTTGTTATTTTTAACTGCACTCACTCTATTTTCTTATTGATTTTCTTAATTAACAAATTATAATTAATTCATTTATGTTAATTTTATTAAAATCACTTTCACATAATTTTCTATACATTTCTTACCAAATATAACTAACCAAACTTCTTTTTTGGGCTTTTTTTCTAAAACAAAAACAACAAATCAAGTTGATTTCTATTCTAAACTACGCGCGCTACTTCAGGTACCTGACTGTTATAAAAATCTATAAAAATTCAGTCCCGGCGCCTGCTTAGCGCGCATAGTAATAGAATTTTTCTAGAACACTCTAACGGCGCCATAACATTATTCACCACTCGTGGTGAGATTACGATGCGATAATTTTTTCCATTGATAATAACACCACAATAAATGCTAAAAAAAACTTACCTTAAAAAAGTTGTGCGACAAAATTTAAAATTGTGCTTTTCCCTTCTTTGGGTTTTTTTTTCTTGCTCTTCTAAATTAAATTTTATTTTCAGTTATTTTTTCGTTTAAAACCGAAAATGGGGAATTAAGAAAAACTAATTCAAATAAAAATAAAAGGCATCGTCGTAAATTGATCACTCAATTTTTTACCTTTCAAAATAAATACGATGCCAAAAAATTCTTCCAAAAAAAAGACAATATAATTTTTCAAAAGATAGTTTTAAAAAAGAAGAAAAAAAAGAGCCTCTCAAAAATCTTTTATTGCAATTTTGAAAATTATTTTTGATTTTATCCCAAAAAAAAAAAAAATAAAGGAAATTTTTAGGAAAAAAAATGAAGGAAATTTTTAAGAAAAAATTCAATTTTCAAATAGAAAACTTATTATTTTTTATTCCCCTTTAAGGTGGTGTTTACTATGTTGTATTTTACCGATAGGTAGCTGGGATGGGTGATTGACCTACAAAAAATAACATTAATAATAAATAGTTGGCACCACACAACAGACTGACACAACTTGACAAGTGACAACAACTGTCAACCGACAAAAATTTTGTGCTTTTCTTTGTTTTTTTTTTTTTAATTTTTTTTTGAGATTATATTCCTTCTTCTTTGGAGAAGGGGTTAAATTCAAATACTGATGCGATAGTACTTACCCCACATTCATGCGTATTTGGTTGATGGGGTGTGTTGGTTGTGTTTGGTGTGGAATGGTTTTTTTAGTGGCAGTAGTTTTGACACTATATATCTCACTTAGATGGGCTAGCTTCTTTTTTTTCAAACAACCGGTGACCCTCTCTCTTCTCTTAATTGCCTTTACGTTGCGAATTTTCCTCTCCTTGGGCACTGTTAGCTAAAGCGTCTCTACTTAAAGGGTACTTTTCGGATAATATAGAATTCGTTCTAAGAAAAAACAACAGAAAAAAAAATTTTTATTAGAATTAATAATTACAATTTTTAAATTTTATTTTTTACCAAACACCCCCCCCCCCTTATTTTTTTATGAAACTTTTATTTTTCTTATAGGAAAAAATTCCACATTTTTTTTAATTCATTTTTTTTTCCTAACTTTTATATGAAAAGAAAGCCAAAATATTCATTAAAAAAAATGCCCACTCATTGGCTTATTCTCTTTTCTCTCTCAACAAACTCCCAATGCATTTTCCAAAATTTCTATCCAAAAATCGCACAAAAATTCCCTTTTTTTTGTAAAACTTTAACTTTTCTTATACAAAAATATCCCAAATTTTTTTGTTGAAAATAGTTCATTTTTCCCTAAATAAATATTTCTTACAGAAAAAAAAATCCAAATTTTAATTAAAAAAAAAAATTCCCACTCATAAAACTCACAATGAAGAAAAAATGCATTTTTAAAAAATAAAAATCAACTACATCGCATAGAAGAAAAAAAAAGCCCAATGCCAAAAATCACATAAAAAATCCCCTTTTTTTTGTTGAAAATAATTAATTTTTTTCTAATTAAAAATTTTTTATAGAAAAAAAAACAAATTTTCATTTAAAAAAAAGCCCACTCATTCGCATATTCTCTTTCTCTCTCAATAAACTACCAATGACGAAAAAATGCATTTTACAAAAAATAAAAATAATAGAAAAAAATTCTAATCCAAAATGCGCACACAAAAATTCCCCCTTTTTTTGTTGATAAAATTTAAATTTCTCTTATACAAAAAAATCCCAAATTTTTTTTTTAAATAATTAATTTTTTCTTAATAAAAAAATTTGTTATAGAAAAAAAACCCCACTCATTCGCTAATTCTCTCTCAATAAACTCACAATAACAAAAAAATGAATTTTCCTAAATTCCAATTCAAAAATCACACAAAATAATCCCCCTTTTTTTGGTAAAACTTTAATTTTTCTTATAGGAAAAAATTCCAAATTCTGCATAAAAATAATGCTACCAAAAGTTCTACATAAAAAAAAGATACCGAAAACCATTTAAAAGGACATTTATTTAAATCCTTTCTGATTAATAACTAATTTTTTTAAAAAGAATTTCCCCTTTTTTTTGGCGTAGTTTTTTTACTGAGAGAGTAAAAACCAATTTCTATTCAAATTAGAAAAATGAGACATTTTTCGGATCGTGGTAAATTTTAGTAATGCCACATTAAACCCAATTACCGTCAACTGACAGAGACAGACCCTGTCTTATAGAAAAAAAGCCCAATTTTAATTTTAAAACAAAAGCTCACTCAGTCATATGTTCTCTCTCTTTTTTCTCTCAATAAACTCCCAATAATGAAAAAATGAATTTTCCAAAATTCCATTTTCCAAAATTCCAATCCAAAAATCACACAAAAAATCCCCTTTTTTTTGGTAAAACTTTAATTTTTCTTATAGAAAAAAAACTCAAATTTTCATTAAAAAAATATTCTACCAAAAATAATGCATAGAAAAAAGGATACCAAAAACCATTTAAAAGGACATTTATTTAAATCCTTTATAATTAATTAATTAATTAAACTAAATTTTTGTTTTTTTTAAAAGAATTTCCCCTCTTTTTTTTGCGTAGACATTTACTTTTTATAATAAATAAACTAATTTTTTTAAAAAGAATTTCCCCTTTTTTGCGTAGTTTTTTTTTTAATGAGAGAGTAAAAACAATTTTCTATTCAAATTAGAAAAATGAGACATTTTTCGGGTGTGGTACATTTTAGTAACGCCACATTAAACCCAATTACCGTCAAATGACAGGGATAGACCGCAGAACCCCAAAAACCAAAATAAAGTCTACTAGACTTTTCTCACAACAAACAACTCAGATCAGAACAGACCCAAAAGTTCTCCTATTATGTTAAGAGGAAAAGGGGGGATGACCCCATCTAAATTTAGGCAATTTCTTTCTGTTTTTCTTTTGATTTTTGTGGAAAAGTCGGTCGTCTCTGCGAATAATTCTAATTTTGATATTTCATCGTACATCGATCCGGCGAGTCGCCACCGCCACCATTCATCAACCTTCTGCTTGCTTGCGTGCGTGCGTGTACACATTCAGTACGACTCAAAGGCATACGAAAACGGTCGCCAGAATGAGGACAACAATCCGCACGGGACCAATGACAGTACCACAAAAAAAAAAGAAACGGCAACCAAGTTTTCATGTCTGACTGTCACGAAATTACTCCCTTCCATCAACTCTCTCTCCCGACCGACTGCTTACCACCACACATACCATTCCAATTGGATTCTTTTGCGAACATGTGCGCTACTCATGACATTTTACACGTACGTACAATCACGCATCCATCCAAACACGTAAAATTGTACCGCACACAAACACACAGTCTTAATATCCAAGCAAGTACCTTAAGCGCCGGCAGTAAAAGCAGGCTGATTACCATCGCCCGTGCACCACCGTCTGGTGAGAACATTTTTTTTTCCTTTTCTCTTACTCATTATTTTATTTTATGGATTCAGAGAGTCCCTTACCAGACGCAACTAGAATTTCGTAGAGAACGGCACCATCGCTACTACCGCCACGCAATATTGGTCTGGCCGACATGACGACGGACGGATTTTGGCTTAGTTTTTGTTCTTCTTTTTCTTATACACATTTTTTTTTTTAACCTAAAAGAACGAAAAACTGTAGACGATGGATGATATCTTCGAGGAATTTGAAATGTTTAAAAAAATAGCTAGAGCAGTGTGATTCGAAAATCTTAAGGGAGGGGGAGAGGGGTGTCTTGGGGGGGGGGGGGGGGGTTGCCTGTAAATAAAAGAAAATCAACCCAAAATCGTATTTACCGTTTGTACAAAAATTCTTAAAGTGAAATTTGGTATTTTTTTTCTTAAAAATTCTTAAAATGAAATTTGTCATTTTTTCTTTTCTTAAATGAACACAGACACAAACGCACACACATTCAATAATAGAAGAGAAAACGAGACAGTGGCATGTTAAAAACTGACATGCAAATTTATTTCGAGTATCGTACTATAACCGAATATCGAACCATACGTGTTGCATACGTGCACGTAATAATGTGTATGTGTATAGTCGTACGTACACAATTAACTCGCATGTGTGTACGTTACCTTTTTGTATACATATTTTATAATGATGACTGGGTTAACTACGGACAAGTACCTTTTGTCTGACTGGCGGTGCGCGCCTCTTATATCGAATGCCGTCTGTTTGTCTGCACGTCAGTCTGTCGTAATAATCGTCTTTTGTAATTTTTCGTCTATAACAAAAGATTTTTTTCTCTATCGTCTGCTCTCCTCCTCTTTCGCAAGAAAAGTTATTTGATAGCCAAAGGAACGTGTGTTTCTGTCTCTATGGCACCAACCAATTGTTGTGCAATGCGCTATTGTTACTTGTCCCCAAACAAACACATTTCTAATCGGTAAACGTAATACAGACTAAAATATTTATGAAAGAAAAAAATGAAAATAAAACAAAAATTAAAAGACAGAAAAAAAACTAAGGCAAGAATAAGATTTTATTACTAACGAAAGCCTGAATATATATTTATGCCTCCCGGCGAGAGAACACGTCACCTCTACTACTAACACCCACCACCACCACACATTTGACTATACCTAACCTAACTCCGTAATTCATATACAAAAAAAAAACTTTTGAAGGCTACTAGTAATAAGCCTCCTCCTCTCTTTGCAAAAAATTTTCTGGTTCCACTTTTAATACCGAAGAGGCTGGGGAGCCTCTGCCTGTCTGACTGTTTTAAGTCGCCGAAAAGACCATTTGCCGGCTTCGTGCTCTGACTTACCAATCGGGGGATTTGATCAACCGCTCAAATTTCATGAGTGGGAGAGAGGGTGCCTTTGCGTGTGTGTATGCCATTTAAATACATTTTGGGTCTAACTGTAAATGGAAACTGGGAAAAAGTTCGTTGACTGGCATAGAGACACGTGCTAATATGCAATATTTGAATTTTTGGCAAATACGACAGCATCGCTCTCTCTTTACGAAAAAACAATTAAAATTAAAAATAGAGCCAAGCTGAACGCATGGTAAATCCACCGCCGTTGCAGTGTATTAACTTTTGGTTTTTTTTTTATATATTTTAGTACTAAAACTTTTTTGTTTTTTTTTTTTATATATGAAAAAATTATTGGCGTTTCTTTCCGAGAGGAATTTTAATTTATATTAAAATTTTCTTGTACAAAATTTTTTGAATGAACATAAAAAAATTTGTGTGCTAAAAACTTTTTCGAACTAAAATTGAATAACAACAAAAACTGGCGGCTTGCACAATTTTCTTAGGACTAAGATTTTTTTGATACCGCCATTTTTACAAAACTCTTTACGAAAAACAATTAAATTTAAAAATAGGGCCAAGGTCGCGGACATTGCAGTATATTTAATCGATTTTGGATCGTTTTTATTTAATTTCTGGTATTTTTTTAATAAAAATTATTTTTTTTTCTTATTTTAAATTTTTTGAAAAATGCCACTAATTTTTTGGATATTTTTTACAGAATAAAAACTAAAAATAACTTAAGTAAAGAAGAAGAAGAAAAAACCAAATTCTTTACGTTTCAAATGAAAAAGTTCTCTTTTGAAAAACGGATAAAAGCTTTACTTTAAGAAAAAAGCATCGCATTTTGTTTTTTTTGGAAAAATTTTCTTTTCACAAAAAAAAAATATAACAACTAAATGACAACCGGAAATTGAATATAATTTTCCAAGCCCACAACTCATTCGCATATTCTCTCTCAATAAACTCTCGCAATGACAACAAAAATGTATTTTCCCAAAAACAAAAAATCAATTGCATCGCGCATAGTAAAAAATGTCCCCCCCTAAAAAAAAATCACACAAAATTTCATAACAAAAAAAAAGTTCCGGGAATGGGGACAACTCGGTTTTCAAACAATAAACCACATAACACACGATTTTGGAAAACCATAACCTCGCCTAACCACCATTTAGGGGGATATATTTTTAGCTTTGCTCATATTTTCTTCTCTTAAATTAAAAAATGAATAAAAAGAAATCCTACCTCCCACACCCTTAAGGAAATTCAATGCAATTTCTTAACGTAATTTTCCAATTCCATAATTTGCGTTGCATAATTTCTGCATGAAAATCCACGACATTGTATAACAGATGCCAACCACCCCAACCCACTACTTTAGCCCATCGTCATCCTTCGCTGCAATCACTCGTTTTTAATTGCAACGAATTCTGTTCGTCGGTCTACTTTGGCGGCTGTTATTTTGTGGTGCCGCCCCGCCCCTTTGACGTCATTCGAATGTCAATAATAAATTTTTAATCCGGTCGCTTGCTACTATTTTTAGTCAAATTGAAAGCATTTCTCAGATAACTTTTTTTCCAAATATTTTAAAAAGGTATCTTTTCCCCCCATTTTTTTTTGTTGAAGAAAGCTGTTTTTTTTCTCTTTTGTTCTATTTGAAAATCTATATTTTTGTTTGTGTAAAAATATTCCTTAACTAGAAAAGGATCAAAAAAAATTTTTCTTTATTATTCTTTAAAAATAAAAACAAAAATCGTATTTTTTGTTGTACAATAAATGCACTAAAAGTGCATCTCTCCCCTTTCCTATTTCTGTATTTTCTACTGTCTTCAAAAGTCTAAATTCTGAAGCCCGGCATCACATGATGATATTTTTCCTGCTTCTTTTCTTGCTTGTTACTGTGCTCGCTGCGATGCTAAAAATTACGTTACTGCTCTTGCTTGGTTACTATTTTCGAAGCAAGATTTGAGATAGTATCTTTTCTTGCTACTTTCAACTACTATTTTAACAAGAACCAATGAGAAAATATTATCTTGTAACCAGGCTTTAAAAATAACAAGTAGCAAATCTAGCAAGAAAAGACTTAGGAAAAAAGAACGTCATCTGGCACAGATAATTTTACATTAATTCATAAATGCGACAATAAGACTTACTATAGTCAATATAAAAAAAAGGATTGCTCAAAGAATAAAGAAAACCACTAAAACACTTTAATTATTTCCAGAAAAACAAACACAAAACAAAATGCAGATTTTTGTCTTCTATTTTTCTAAAAATATTCTAATTTTTTAGGATTTATCTTCAACTAATACATCCCCCCTCTCCCCCCTTATATTAGACTCACTGTGTGGCTGGATAACAATCAATTGCAGTACATTTTCATACAACAAAATTGATAAAAAATTCTTTTTGGTCATAATTCGAAAAAAAAAATCTGGACCACCACTAAATAGTATTAACTTTTTGTTTGTTTCGAATTTTAAAAAAGAGGACTTGTAAGAAATTTTTATTATTAATGAAGGAACATATAATAATAAATTTAATGGAATTAAAAAGAAAAAGAGAACATCTTTCATGGGGCGGGCGGTACGGGGGTACTGATTACAAAATATCAAAAACACAAATTTTTTCTCTTTGTTTTTGAAAATTAGGAAATTTTTTATTTAAAGAAAAAATTTGTTAAGAAAATTTTAAAAATTTACAAAAAAAAATTTGAGAATTTCAGAAAAAATTCTGCGATTAAAAAATTCAAACAAAAAGAAATACCAAAAACTTATGCATTTTTTAAAGTTTGCGAAAATTATTTTAAAAAAAAAAATTTCAACAACATAAAAAAACTAATTTACAAAAAAAAATCCCCTCAAAGTCGTTAGAAGGACAAGGTAATAAGATGAAATGAAATGAAATGAAACGGAACGAAACAAATTCTAGCGAACAGAACCGAATTGAAACAGGCAAACAACAGCGATTGAAAATGTTCTACTCTCCTCTCAATTGACTAAAGAATTATATGCACGCCAATGTTTTTATTCTCTTTTTCTCACCCGATCAAAACCATCAGTAATTCTTCGACGAGTATAGAAAATGGAAAATCCACTCTTCTATTCTCACTCCCCCACAACTGAATCTAACAAAAGAAAACCCAAACACAATTCTACGAAATAACTACGAAGGCGAAGAGATATGTCACCACTGCTGCTGCTGCCGCTGTTGCTGATCTACCCACTATGGCCGTCCACCATTTTTGCTCAAAAAACGATCGAAACATTAAATCATGGCGACGACCACATATTCGTGCTTGAAATGGGAGCTTTTCAGAGATATCTGCGAGGGGGCGGAATGGCATGCAATGGCGATCGTTCACCTTTCACGTTCTCGTTTCGTACAAGGTCGTTCGTGGAAAAATTTCGCAAAAGCCGACACATCACTTAGCTCTAGCTGAGTACACATTGGTACGCCACAAATACTAACCTAAATGATAATTTACAAAACTAAATTAGAAGAGAAGGCTAACAAAAAGCCAGCCTCAAATAGAAGAAAAGGAAGAAAAGAAAGAAAAAGTTTTCAGCCTAAGGTAAAGGCGTGGTGGTAAGAGAGAAGCACAATCTTCGCTTATCCAGATTCCAATGTGTGTGAACATATGGGTTTACGGAAGTGTGCACATGACAGTTTGTGGATGTGTTTGCATGCTTCGTGCCGCCGTGGTGTGATGCGATCAGTCATTTCGCCAGTTTATAAATAAAACAACTTTTCGTTTTTTTTTCTTCCCATTTCTCCTTTGCCATTGTTCACATTGTCTTCATAAGAATGGAACTGTGTAATTTTTTCCGTGTGTGTCTGTTGTGTGAATTCTTTAGCCGTTGAAGCCAACATAAGCTATTATGGGCGATTGGATTTTAAAATATGAGAACGTACAACATAAACCAACGCATTCAGCTAAAAAGTTACGTACGTTACGCCGTAAGTAGGCTTACACTTTGATGGGAGAGGATGATAATGAAAAATCGGCAATTTAAAAGCGAATTTTTTTTATTCCTCAATAATCTAGAATTGATTATTTTATAAAAATTCATTTCCAACAAAAAATTAAAAAAATATTTATTCGAATAAAAAAAGATTTTTTAAAAAAAAGCTATTAAATTTTTCCTTTACTTTTCGAAAGCTTACACTTTCAAATTCTGCCGCCCATTAATAAAGCTTATCAATGTTAATTTTTTTTTATTATTATTATTGTGACTTAATGGGTTTTGTGTACCTGTTAATCATTGCGTAAGCAAAAATAATAAAAACCAAAAAAATTAAACCTTGAAAAAATGCAACTTTTCAATTTTACAAAGGAACACACACGATTGTACACATACACACACGCGCGCCCACCCATACATAGGAGGATAAGACCGTAGATGACATCGGCAGACCTGTCTTTGACGGAACATAAGACCGAGGTACTCCTTGTGAGTAGCCAGAAGAAAATGAAGACCATCACCATAGGAGTAGGTGACCACGACATCAAGTCGCTACATTACATCCGGTATCTGGGAGTGGTCTTGGATGCCAGACTCAACTACAAGGAGCACATCTCCAGCGTCAGCGGGAAGATATCAGCTGTACAGGGCGCGATTTCGCGGATAATGACCAATATCGGAGGCCCCAGGGAAATTCGAAGGCGACTACTGGTAGCTGTAGTTACCTCCGTCCTGCTATACGGAGCTCCAGTGTGGGCGAAATTGCTAGAGCTAACAACATACCGCAAGACAATGTCATCAGGCCAGCGGCTCTCAGCGATCCCTGGTAGGAGAGCGGGAACGCCAACATCGCAGGAAGAAGGAAGAGCGGTGAAAGGTCCTCTGTGAAGAGGAGAGACCCGAGAGTCTTCGCCTCTGGCAAGAGAGATGGGGCGGCTCGACGAAGGGTCGATGGACTCATCGGCTGATCCCAGATGTCATCAAATGGGTCACTCACCTGCACGGGGAAGTCGGGTATTACATCACCCAACCCTTGACTGGGCATGCATGGATGCTTTCGGGCATACTTGTACAGATTCAAGAGAACTGACTCCCCAAACTGTCATCATTGCCGCGATGTGATCGAAGACGCAGAACACGTGTTCTTCCAATGCCCCTTCTACGAGGGGACACGGGCAGACCTGGAGAGAAATCTGGACCGTTCCATCAGTCCAGAAAACATAGTGGAGTGCATGCTGAAGAGCCAATCGGCTTGGAACAGTGTTGCAGAGTACGAGGAATCTATCATCAAGGATCTTCGCACCACGTACGAAGAATAGGCCGCGAGGCGTCATAACATCGGGACAGCAGTAATATCAAATAAGAACGATCCGGCGAAGTAGTATTTAGAAAGAGTGCCGCCGAGGAACCATTGTTCCGGGAGCAAGATTAGAGGTGCAGGTTAGGTTTTAGCGAGGTAAAAATGCCGCATAACCTTTTGAAGGTCTTCCAGGCGAGTATCTTTTGAAAGTTTCCCCCTGTACCTCATTAAAAAAAAAAAAAAACTATACATAAGAGAGAACAAACGAAAACAGATTTTAAAAATGCATCCACGTTTGTAAAATTGTTTCTTTTTTGTTGACCCTTTAATTATATACGACCTTTTTTTGAAATTGCAAACTTTTTAATTATAATTACGCATATTCACGTACGTTGAAATCATATAAATCACAAACATGCGCGCGCGTCGCCATTTCACAAACTATTCTTTATGAACGTCAGCGGTGCGCGCATCGGTCTTTGTACCACGCACGTTATTTTCAACGTACAAGCACCGAATTACACGCAGTATTGCCATTTTTACCGATTTTGTGCGTTCCTCTCTTTTTCGAACGTACGTTCAACGGCAATGAAGATTTTCTAACCATTCGACTTAAGTTGCGTTAAATTATAAACGTGCGTGTAGTTTTTATGGCGTTGGTTTTTTGGGGATTGCGTTAAAAATTTACCTTCTTTAATATAATTATAAATATTTAATTTGAAAAGCAAATTTTTTAATGTGTATTTATTTTAATCCCTTAATTCCCTTGATCAAAAAAACATTCAAAATCATGTAATTTTTTTTTTAATTTAAATTTCATATACTTACAAGGATTTAAAAAAAATTGATCAGCACACTGCAACAGTGAAAGGTCACTTCCCAATTGAATTAATACTGCCCCAAAAAAATAATTTTGTTTTTCTGAAAATAAATTTGAAAAAAAAAAAAATTATTTAGTTTTGTGCTTAAATTTATTAATATTATTTAATTCGATTAATGGATTTTTTTTTATTGGAGCATTAATTTCTTTTAAATTATTTTAAACAGAAATAAAACAAAAAGAGTAACAGACTCCCCCACTCTCCCTCTTTCTGTGGAGGATTATCTCTGGAATGCGAAAAGAAAAAATAATTTAAAGTTGAAAAATAAGAGAAGTGCATATTCTGTTGGCAAAGATGGTTTATGAAGTCATCCTCCTCTTCGGCTGATAGGATTTATGGAAACGATCAGGAATAAAACAACAGAAAAAAACTAATGGTATAAATGGAGGGAGAACACTGATCGCTTCACAATGGGTGGATACCAAATAGACTTCATTGGGCATTCCCACGTTGACTGTGGTTAGACTACAGTTGTTGAGTGCTATCTACTGGCAAGAAAGGAATGGAACATACAGAAGATTGATGGGTGCGACAGAGCAAGGCACATTGTGGAGGATCCCCAGAATACGATTTGAGGAATTCAGTGACCAATTGGCAGACAATTGGTTGGGGAACAAAAGTGCATGGCTTGATACTTTGCAGACATTCTCCTCTCACCCACTTCGCTGCTTTTCTCTTAACAACTTATTTTGGTTCTGTATTTAACTGCCCTTTTCAAATACCACAGCACATTCCAAGCCGTTTATCGGCCTAACAAATTCTACTCTCATTGAAAAAAGTTGGTTAATGCAAGCATTTCGAATTATTTATTCATTCATTCCCTCCCTAGCTGTTTAGGAATACGAACATTCCCATTTTCATCATTATCGCTCTTATATGGTCTCTGGCGGACACCTCAAAATTTCTCTGTTTTTTGATTTTAGGAAAAAAAATTTTTTTTAAATTAAATACTTTTTAGTATTAAATTTGTTAGCAATACTAAAAAAATTTTAGTACTAAACTTTTTTTTAAGTTCTAAATTTTGTTTATTATCAATTTTTAATAAAAAAAATTTAAATCCATTTATGCATTAAATTTTCCACTTAGATCAGTTTTTAGTACTAAATTGATTAGTGCTGAATCTATAGCTTTTTAGTAGTTAATTTAGATTTGGTGTTATATTAAAACTCCTCTAATATCTTTAGTTCAATTGTTGAGAAAATATACAATAGTAAAAATTTTAATTATTCAATGCTTTTTTTGGTTTACTTTTTTTAGTATTTAATATTTTTCTAGTGCTAAAAAAGGATATTATTTTTAGATCTAAATTTTGTCTATAAATCATAAAAAATTTTATGTAGACATAGAAATTTTTGGAAAATTAAGATTTCTTTTTTTTATTTATTTACTGCTAAGATCAGTTTTTAGTACTAAATTGATTAGTGCTGAATTTATGGCTCTGTAGTTGTTAATTTATAAGACCTTAGTTCAAGTGTTCAAAAGAAAATATTGTGCCTCAGTGTATGTATTAGTACTAAAATTTATTGATGCTTATTTTTTAGTACTAAAACTTTTTGGTTTTTTTATATAAAAAAATTATTGGCGTTTCTTTTCGAATAAAAAAAATTATTTTATTTATAATAAAATTATGTTCAACAAAATGAACATGAAAAATTTGTGTGCTAAAAAACTTTTTCGATCTAAAATTTTAGTATTAAAAATTAGTATAAGACTAATATTTTAGTATAGGACTGAGATTTTTATTGATACCCATTTTTTTTAGTATTAAAATTATTTTTAGAACAAAAATTTTGCGGCTGTGCTAAAATTTTTAGTTTACTTTTAATTTTTTAAGAGAACAAGAAAAAAGAAAAATTTAAAATATTTTTTGTACTTGTACTAACATCTTTTTTGGCTTACAACTTTTCTGAGAATGACATTTTTATTGATATTGATTTTTTTAGTTTACTAAAAAAACTTACTTTCCGAGAGGAATTTTTTTTGAGTTACTTTTCGAAAGGAAATTTTTATTTGTAGTTAATAAAAGCTTTTTGGACTAAAAATAAAAACTTTCTTAGGAATCACATTTTTATTACGAAAGTTCTTATTTAACTAAAAAATTAATAAAATAAAAAATTGGCTTGCAATTTTCTTAGTACTAACATTTTTATTAATACTAAATTTTTTAAGTACTAAAATTTTGTTTTTTATCAATACGAATTTTTATTTTTAGTTAAATTTTCCTAACCAACAATTTTCTTGTACCAAAAATTTTTCTAATGCAAATTAAAATTTTTTGTACTAAAAAAAGTTGAAGAAAACAAACATTTTCTTAAAAATAATATTTTTAGTACTAAAATTCTTTTTAAGACTAAAAATTAATAAAATAAAAGATGTCCATTCAATTTTCTTAGTACAGACATTTTTATTAATACTAATTTTTTTAGTATTAAAATTTTGTTTTTGTCTATAAAAAAAAATGTGTTTTCGTTACTTTTCAAGGAGTTTTATTTTTAGTTAAATTTGCCTGACCAAATTTATTTTTAAAGAATTTTAGTACTAAAAATAAAACTCCTTAAAATTTTTTAAGACTAAATTTTATGATTGAAATTTTTGAATATTTTTATTTTCTTTTAAATATTGCTCGCTCAATCAACAATTGTTTTTTTTTTGTTTCTTTAAATTAATCTCTCTAAGCTTTATAAATAGTTATTGTCCTTTCAAAAGAATAATAATAAATTAAATATAAAAAGTGATAAGATAAATTTAAAAATAGTTCCACTAAAAAAAACTCTAAAAGAGAAAGATGATTTTTCTCGCCACATTTCTTCAGTTCAATGATTGTAAAAAAGTGACGTCAAGTCCTGTTATAGCGGAGAATAACAATCAAAAGGCAACAAAGAGCAAAGACTAATGTTATGACGTGATTTAGCCACAAAAAATCTATACTTTGCCTTCAGCCCCAGTCCCCCTTTTATAAACACATCCCCTTATTAATGATATTTAGCAATTTTTTATCGTAGTGACTGAGTAGCTATTAAAATTCCTCAGATTTTTTTTATAGAAAAAATTCATTATTCATCATCATCATGTGATCGATTGTGGAAGTGATGTTTAACGTCAGGAGGATGATGACAACAAAAAGACTTCTCTGTGCGCGTATATGCGAGATGGTATTTTTATGTGCCAAGATAAGCCATGACAACCGATTATGTTGGTTGGTTTTTACTGTTTCCAACCGCATTCCTTTGATAAGTCATTAAGCAAATAAGAAAGTGAGTAAGTGAGTGAGTAAGTGAGTGAGTAAGCAGACTAAGGGAGAGAAGAAGGTGATCAAAAGTGTAAATGATGAAAGGTCAGAAAAAATTCGATTGCTATTCTTATCTTCTAAAGGCTCTCCTCTCTTGACTGACGTGATTTGAAAAAATTGTTCTAAACAACAAAATCCGAACGCGTCTAGAAAACAAAAAATCTCCTTTCTCTTTGGTTGACTTCCATTGACTGATTACAACTGCGTTTTTTTTGCCCTAAAGTGCATATTACAACGTAATTGGCGTCACAATAAAATCCAAAAACAAACAACATCAAAAATTGCACACGATCGGTGAGATCATCCCGACCTGTGAGATCGGTTGAATGGCTGAATGAACCAGTAAACAACATCGAGATCAGCTTCAAATCTAACTTAATAAAGGCTTTCGCAAATGATTGACAAGACCTTCCATTAAAAAATTTACACAATCTTTAAAAATTATCACAAATAATCTCACGCCCAGAGAATAAGCAGTTTTTAGTACATTTTCACTTTTTTTTTATGTGACAAAGTTTAAGGGGGAAGGGGGGTGTTTATAGCTTGTGAAATAAAAATTGTTTTCGAAGAATTTTTATTTATTTTTCCTTTGATTTCGAAAAAAAACCTCTTTTCTCAAATTTCCCCCCCTCGTCAATTTGTTTTGTCTTGTTTCTCTTTCTCAAAAAACTTACAAAAAATCAAGAACATCCAACAATAAATATTTTAAATAATAAAAGATAAATTTAAAAATCAAATATTTATAAAAATGGTGGTGGTAAATAGGAAAATTGTTCCCAAAATAAACCCCCCCCCCCCCCCTCGAATAATAATGGAGAAAAAAATGTATTTTTAAGAAAATTGAGAAATCAAAACGGCAAAAATAATAAAAATCAAAAACATTGTTGGGATGATATTTTGACCAGGGGAAAGGGGGGTTTACTAAATAGTTGGAATTATTTTCTATTCTAAGAATTATTGTTTTTCCACCGAATTTTTTTATATTTTCTCTTTCATGCAGAAAAAAAGATAGATTTTTTTTTTGCAGGTAAAATTAAACATTTTTCAAATCTTTTTCTTATGGAAAAGTTTTTAACATTTTCTATCACTTTTACTAGAAATTTTAAAGAATAAAAAAAATGAACAATTTTTGTACACAACGCATTTGAGATTTTTTTTTCTTCTGTATTTTAAACGTAAATTTTTCTATATGGAAAAAATAGAAAATATTCAAAGAATTATCGCTAAATAGCTTTTAAGATCGTTGTGCTACTGAGATAAGGTAGCTAGGTCGCTAAATAGCCTTAAGGTCGTTGTGCTACTCTGAGCACATAGCTGCTAGAGTCCAAATTTAACCTGAAAATTTTGAAATTTTTAAAAAGAAAATTTAAAAAAATCGATCAAATACGAGGAAATGACTGAAAATAAGGAGAAAATTTTTAAAGGATATTCTTTAAAGGAAAATAGGTGTATGTAAAAATATGGAATTATTTTAAAAAGGACATTTTAAAGAAGGAAATTTACTCAACCCACACACACAGTCCATTAAAAATTTAGAGGAGGAAAAAGTATTAAAAAAATTTCATTAAAATTGTACAAAAAAAAGCACTCACAAAAATGATATTGGAAAGTTTTGCTAAAAAGAAATTTAAAAAAAACACCCCCATCACTAAATACACCCTCGCATCCCCCGCCCCCTCTTTTACAATTATTATTAATGGAAGAAAAATTCGAATATTGTTTTTTTTTTATTAAAACTCCTTCCTTTTTGGTGGTGTTTAAATTTTTTATTTTACATTTTCTTGGAGAAAATTTGAGCGTGTTTTTTAGAGGTAATTTTTAATTTTTACCGTTTTCTTTTTTGAATTTTTCTACTAAAAAAAAAAACAGGTGTGAAAAAAAATGCCCTTTGAATTTTATGGTTTTTTTTCTCATACAATTTACGCACTTGTTTTCTTTCTCTTTTTTCCAATCTACTAGCTTTGTCTTTGGTATTCATGAAATTTCTGAGTGATTCTCAATCGGCAATTGGCCGATTAGACGAGTTTCGAGTTATTTGCCCAATGGGGAATGTGTACCGGTCCTCAGTGGTCTATGGTGAGCAACTATCGCACGCACAGCATACACAGGTAATGTGGTGAATTTATAAGTGGATGTGAATATGATAACAGGTGGTGGTGTGGTGAAAATTATTAACAAAATATTTGAACCAATTCCACACCATTCCAAAAGTTGGCACATGCCAAGCTCGTGATTATAATTTTAATTTTAACACAATTCAAACATTTTTATTTGTTTTCAATTGTCTTTTGTAAAAAAAAAAAAAAAACTCCAAATCTAATCAAAAACGAACACAGAAAAAGAAAATTTGATTTTATTCCAAAAGACCAAGTGTTAATTTTTAATAAATCGTTTTAAACAGTATTAATTATGAAAATTGTGGGCTTTGAAAATTCTTTTAATTTTGCCCCTCTTAAAGACAGAAAGGAATGTTTTTTTTTTTAGTAATTTTCTATAAAATCTGATTTATTTTTGCTGCCAGTTTTTTTTCTCTCTAGAATACAACACTTCTATCTTTTAATAATAATTACACACAGAAAGACTGACGACTCTGACTGACGCTCCTTTTTTTCAGGTAATTCTCCATTTTTTCTTAAGAGCTAATTTCTACCAACAATAATCAAATTTACGCTTACGATAAGGATTAAAATTGAATAAAAATGGGAAGAACAATAACCTTTTTTTCCAACCCTTTAAACATTTCCAATTAACAAGCAATAATTAAATTTTTAGAAAATTATATAAAATCTAGAAAAAAAACTATTTTTCTCATCTCTTTAAATTATTTTAATTCGATTTTTATCTCAAATAAATCAAATATTTTCTAGAATTTGAAATATAGAAGAAAAAGCTTCACCAAAGCTCTCGACAATAAATTATTTCCGTTTCGTATTGATTCTGTGTACCAAACCAATGCGACTAAAAAAGGAAAGGAATTTCCGCTATTGATTCTAAGTGGCGTGTGGTTAGAATAGAACAGCAACAGAAGAAGAAGAATTTGCTCCCCCTAAACACGTTCCGATTCTCTTTCCAATACAATCTTAACAGCTGAGAATTGTCTAGACGTGGTGTGACCTTGGCGAACAAAAAAAAACCATCTCCTGAAGTTCATTCAAGTTCAACTGAGTTCTCAGCCGTCCGACTGTCTTATTGGTTAGCCGACATCATCATCGCGCTCACCTCATTCATCAACCATATTCTCTTTCTTTCGTCTCGTTCACACTCCTTTGCTGGACAAAAGCTCACCTCTTGCAGTTCATCGTCATTTGGAATCAGCTGGAATACACACGAACGCCACATCAGCGCTGAGCGTACACATAGAGTAATGTTGAAATACAGCAACTAACACTTACTAACTAAGAGTAATTTTCTCTCTGCTCGTTTTTTTTGCACTGCCGACGCGTGTGCATGCACATTCAATTTTTACCTCTTCGTTTCGCTGTACTCAACAAATGAACAACTCAATTTTGGGTATCTCTTCGCTCATTTTCGTTCATTTAACTTTTCTGCAATTCTCACCACTCTTTTGGAATTCGCTTACCATTCTCAACCGACGACCGACCGCCTACTTAATATTTTACCGGCACATCAAAAAAAAAACCAAACCGAATGCAGCAACAAAACTTTCCATCCTTTTCTAATCAATTAAAACGTTACGCATTGTCGTCACTCTTCCTACAACGTTGAAGTTGGGGTGCTGCAATTTATTTGCGTTAGCGTTGCCATTTTTGTGTGAGTGCAATTTTTTTTTTAACCGATAATGTTGCCAGTTGTTAATAAATTAACAAAAAAAAAATTATAAAAATAAACAAATTTTATTAAGACTTATTATTAATAACACTAATAAGACTGACTTGGTGTTTCTATGTTGTTTTTTTTTTATTAAATAAAAACAAATAATCTTACGCCCAGAGAATAAGCAGTTTTTAGTACATTTTCACTTTTTTTTTATGTGACAAAATTTAAAGAGGAAGGGAAGGGGGGTTTGGCTTGTTTTTTTTTTTTAAATAAAAACTAGTTTATATTTTTTAATATATTTGAAAACTACAACAAAAGCTCTCCCAAATCCATAAATTATTGTTTTCAATTTTTTTTTATTTAGTTTACCACAATTTTTTCAACTAAAACTCGCCAACATTTTTTTTTAAAAACCACACAAAACTAATAAATAAGTAACTTATACCGATAATAAATATGAATAATAAACAAATTCAGACAAAACAACATGCATTGTGGGGTGCGGCTGGGGGGCCCCTGGTGTGTGTGATAGGTGGTGTGGTGAATTACAGATAAAATAAGATATTGCACAATTTTCAAATTTTTAAGTAAGTAAACAGAATATGTCGTTAAGGGGGGTAAAGAGGGGGGAACAGTCAGTTTTCTTTGCCAGTCACCCATTTTTATCTTGGAAGATTTTCATGCGCAAACTTTTATTAGTCATTTCTATTTCGGCAATTACCACCATTCAATTATGCATAAAAATTTTATGAACTCTCTTTTTTTTCTCTCTCTCTCTCTCTTTACAAGAACATTTAAGACCTCTTCTATCTTGAAATATAAAAAAAATAAAAAAAAATTTCCAGTTAAAATTTTTGAGTCAGAAAACATTTAGAAAAAAAAACCTAAATTATAAATAAACATTTTCCAAAGATCCTAACGGTTTTTCATGAGCCGACGTACATTTACGAACACAAAGAAAAACCCCTTATCAACTATTCATTCTTTTTAAAATAATTAATTAATTTTGAGAAATTAGGGGAAAAAAAACCTCATTTTTTAAAAAAATTAGGGGAAAAAAACCTCATTTTAAAAAAAAATAGGTAAAAAAAGCTTCATTTCAAAAAAAATTGGGACAAAAAAAACCTCATTTTAAATAAATTACGGAAAAAAAACGTCATTTAAAAAAAATTAGGGGAAAAAACCTTACTTTTAAAAGTTAATTAAAAAATAATAACAGTTGTCCCCCCCCTCCACCCGCCTTAAAAAAAAAAGAAACCACATTTTTTTTATGTAAAAAAAACCATATGGTCAGGCGGTGTGACTCGGTCGATGACTCATTTGGGTTTGGGTGTGTTTGTGTATGTGCGTCTGGCTGCGTCCCCATTGTAATGCGATCAATTATTTTGGATGTATTCGCGCTTTCAAGTCAACCAACTACAACAATATATTCGACCAACACAACAAAGAACTTATTTTTTTTCTTCATTTAAATTAATTACAATAAAATTATTAAAATTAAACGGAAAAAAAATTATTGTAGATAAAAACAAAAACAAAATAGAAAGAAAGAAAGAACGAGAGAGAGATATAAATATATCTTTAATATGGTATTACTACAAAAATTCACTCTATTGACGGTGGTAATAAAAATATTAATAATAGTAATAAAAGCTTCTTTTCAAAGAGAAGAAAATTACAAATCGTTTATTGCCACATCATTTTTTTCTTATTCCGTTTAACAACCAACCACCTCTACCCCCCTAATTCTTCATTCATTTTTCCCATTCATCATCATCATCGCCATTGGCCACTAACATTTTCAACTTAACCATGTGTTGAATAAAAATATATTTAAAATAAATGCAAGTGGGAGAGGACGCGATTAAAGCTGATTTCACAAGAAAAATGAATCACACCATCATCACCATACAAAATGCTTCGCATAATACACAAATTTCAAAAGCAAATTGTAAAAAAAAAGATAAAAAGAAAATAGTCGAAACAAAAAAATAATAATAATTTTAAATAACGGTTTTTTTTAAGAAAATTTTTTTCACATTTACTTACTTTTGTCGGTTTTTTTTATTTCAGAAATCACAAAAAAATGATACACAACCAAAAACCAGTCTTTTTAAAAAAAATTTCATTCTACAAAAAACCAAAATCAAAAAAATTTTGCTCACAATAAAAATTCTGTTCGTACAAAGGCAAAAGCAATTAATTTCACCACGAGGTGAGTAAATGATTCGTTCGGTTCTTCCCTGTTAACCCGCACCAACCACCACCACACACTGCCAACCATTTTTCTTTTTTCCAACATTTCTAATTTCTTTTCTATTTTTATATTGAATATTATTTGATTGTTTTCTATTTTAAATCGTATAGAAGAAAAAAATGATTAGTAACAATTATTATTATTATTAATAACAAAAAAAAAGCTTATTTTAAATAAAAATCAATTGCACAATTCACTCCCCAATTATTTTTTTTGTTCTTTTATTGTTAGTAATTTTATTTCTCGATTTGATAAAAAATTGTTAATATTTTTTCTTTTTCTATAAAAAAAAACCCCCATTTTCGTTTTCTTTGTAATAAAAAATTTTTTTTTCAAAAAAAACTGATATATTTCATTATAAACAGAAAACTGTATTATTATTAGAAAGAGAATATTTTATTATTTTGCCCCAAAAACAAAAAATTATTATTAACTATTAAAATTAATTTAAAAAAAAAATCAGCGACTTAACCACACAAAAAAACGACCGGTTTTTTATTCTTCAAATTCACACTTTATTTTTGAGCACAGCACAGCACCTCAACGCAAACACACGTCTTAACTTCTCAACGGATACAATTTAAATGAATTCTGAACTGTGCTTTATATGCACGATGTGAAACGATATTGTGCGATGTGATACGATCCGATATTGCCGACCGAATAAAATGTTCTTAATCGACGGTTAAATGGGGACTGACAGACACATGTCTGAATGAAAGGGGGGGAATTGTAATGACTAAACGAGTGAGTGAGTAAAAACGAACAAACCAAACAACCGACCGTTAAGCCGATCGAACCGAACCAACCGTGATGATATCACTAACTATACACACAAACACACGCATGTGTACGCCCATGGATGCGCTCTTTCAGTCGCAACTGAATGGTGTGAACGTTGGAAGAAACGAGTAAATCCAATCCGGACACAGGAACTTGAGTTTTTTCTCTGTTCTCTGTTCTCTTTTCTCATCTGTTCTAACCTAACACACTAAAATGACACCACTTTTCCTGTATGAGACAACAGTGTACAAAAAGAAAACATGCATTCCCGCATACAACTTTACTTTTCATGAATTTCTACACACACCCCACCACTTCGGAACCAAAAAACGGACAGAAACGAACCAGAATCAGAGAGCCCAAACCAAACCGGCGTACACACACACACACACACAAAAAAGCAATAAAAGTAATGAGACCAAAACGGTACAGAAACGTCATGCATTCATTCTCGTTCGCTGAAAAACGCGCACTCTTCTTCTCTCAACTCACTTATTCTACGTATTTTGTCTGTCAATTTTTTACTCATTTTCTTCGGTCATTCCAAATTTTTTTTTTCTTTTTTAACGGAATTTCAATTTTTTTGCTGTTCTCTTTTTAATCTAAATTTACAATTTTAAAAACTTCTTTTTTCTAAATAACAATTAAATTTTTTTTTAAAAAAAGCTGTTTTACACTAAAAGAAAAACCAAAATTAACAAATTTAAAAGTTAAAATAATTAAAAAAAAAAAATTCCCAAAAGACCGTTTGAGAGAGAAACGATCTTTATTCGCCATATTTCTTGTTCTAGTACATTTTTTTCTCTGACTCTCTTTCTTTGAGATCCAAATTTTTTTAAAAGTTTTTTGCTATTTTTTTTTTCTTTTTAAATAAAATTCGCACCAAAATACTAATAAAGAAAAAAAAATCGAAAATTACTAACACACGTTCGCACACTAGATTTTGATAAAAGAGTAAAGAATTTTTTTTTAGTGATTTTTCACAAATAAAAATATTTTCAATCCAAACAGAATAAATTTTAAAAAAATTATTATTTTTGTTGCACCTATAGCGCACCTGTTCGAGGTCTTAAAAACTCCATTTCCAATAGCAACTGACTATACAAGGAAAAAATTAAATGAATTTTCTCCTCTCTCACATTTTTTATTTGCGCACAATTTTTTTCTCGCGACAAAATAAAAAAAAACTTAAAAAAAAAAAATTATTATCTGCCTTTTTGAGTAGAAAATCCTTTTGAGTAGAAAAAAAGGCCATCGTTTCTGTTCTTTTGTCTTTTTTTGCACTGTTCACTTTTTTGCCGGTTATTGTACTTTAACACTTTTTGCACACGTTTTATAAAAGAAAAAAAAAAACCTTCCTTCCGATATTAACCACCCAACCGACTGGAACCAATCATCCTAACAACCAATGAGCTAACAATTCAACGATTCAATGATCCAAACTTACGAATTTACAAACTTCCAACCTTCCTTACACTAAACTCAGAAAGCTCCAGACGTCTGGCTGAAGCCATTCCTATCGGCATTCGCACACACACTTCTCTTTTAACAATCAACAAACACAACCAACTCCAAATACTAATGCAGAATTGTTTGCCTTCTTCTTTCTAAGTGAACATCTTATATTTTCTCTATTCGCTCCGTCAAAGCTCACCCAACGACCAAATGAATCCATTTTTCGTTACACAAGTGTGTGTCATTTTTTCTGTATACACCCTGCCTACTCATGCCCGTAAATCAACATATAATATTCAATGGACAGACGTCTGGTAAATTCTGCACGAAAGCATATTGTATAAAGGATAAACGAGAAAGAACAAAATTACCACTACTATCACAATACCATTTTTGGGGAGTAAAAATTTTCAAATTGCGGTGGGCTCTTCTGAGCTTTTCGGTAAGAATGGTTGTGTGACTCACTGTATTAGCCTTACACACTGTAAAAGCACACACACACACACTAGGCACACAGAAATGAGCAACAAAAACGACAAAATCAAGAATTTCCATAGAAATTCATCCGATCCCAACCGAACAACGAAATCTTTCTTGTGCCTTCCCAACTCTCTCTTTCAAACCCAACAAAAACGACCGATGACTGTTAAAAAAAGTCAAAGGATTTGTCATCGACCTCTCTTCCCGGCACACTACTACTACTACCACCACCACCACACCAGCAACAACCGACATCTTCCCCTTCTTCGAAACACTTCGCCTTTTACTCATAAGCACTTCAGCACACACACTTGCACTTGCAAACACACACACACAAATCGACTTCGGCTTTTACGAGACACCACACACAATTAATTCGGAAAATAAAACCAAATCGAAAGAGAACCGCAAAAAAGAACAAAAAACCAGAATTGAAAATTTAAAAAAAATTAAAATAATAAAATTTGCACAAATGAAAATTTGCCAATTCAACCGAAAAACCGAACAACCGATCGGAACTTGTACCACGAACTGACAGACTGACTGACCAGCGACCAGCTTCGGGGCAGACAAAGTTCAGGGCACTCCGGCTGTGACGCACAGCTTCGCAGACAGTCGTCGCAAAGTCGCAAAGTCAAAAGCTTGACGCATCACACACGCGATTAGTGGAGGGAGCGCTGTGCTTCGAGTTGTTCTGGAAGAATTTTCCTACCTTCGCACGTTCATGGCTGACGACATCACGCTTCATTGTGTTGCGTCGCCTTCAATTACACTAAATTAATAGTAAAAAAAAACCAAAACTGCGCTTTCCTCCCGCACCCGCATTAAAACGAATTACAACAAATAAAATCGGTTTCCTCCAAAAAAAAAATAAAAATTACAATTAGTAAAAAAAATCAATCTCGGAAATGCGGCTTTTTTTCCTTTCGTTCTTTTTTTTATTTATTAGTTTTCGGCATTTTTTTGTCTAGCATTAAATTCTAGACGCGTTCGAAAATATACTAAACGTGCGTGAATTACAAATTATTTTAGCGACATCCGTTGACGGTAGAATTTTCGCTTTTCATAATTTTTTTTAACTCCCCATTTTTTTAAAAAAATGAATCTAAATATGTAAAAAGTTTTTATTTTTATTATTTCAGTCGAAAGTATTAAAATTGTTTTATTTGACCAACAAAAAAAAAAAAGAATTAAAATTGAATGCGTACGTGCTCATCTAGACGGGCAAGTGTGTATAATTAGTGCGTACGTGCATAGATACATGGAACGGGTTGCAGACTGATGCGGTTGGATGCGATTTTTGAAAAGGCACGTGCGTTGCGTAGTGTTAAAAGGATTTTTTTTGTGGTTATTTTTAGCAATTTTTATACTGAATTATTTATTTCGTCATAATTAAAGGACCAGCGAATTTTCGAAATCAAAATCGACACGTATTCGACTCTAAAACAGGCTGTAACGCACATGCGTATAAAATGTATACGTGCGCACGTGAAAAGAAGAGGGTTTCGGTCCGTGCCGTAAAAATTTTTAAGTATTTTTTTTTGGTAAGAAATATTTCTGCAAAAAATTTTTAGTATTTTTTTTTGTTAAAAAAATATTTTTGGTTAAAATTTTTAAAATTTTTTTCAGCAGAAACATATATTTTTTGGTAAATATTTTTAAGGAAAATTATTTTTAGTAAACATTTTTAACATTTTGGTTAATATTTTTAAAGAAAATTATTTTTAGTAAACAGTTTGGTAAAATTTTTTAACATTTTGGTTAATATTTTTAAAGAAAATTATTTTTAGTAAACAGTTTAGTAAAAAATTTTAACATTTTAGTAAATATTTTTAAAGAAAATTATTTTTTGTAAAAATATTTTACTTATGCCTTTCGATTGTCGTTTACGTAATTCGTCTTCAAGATTTACGTGAATAGAAGATGCACAAGTTCCGATCGGATGAAAAGGAATGATCAAACTTAAATAAGGAGAAATAGAATTTTTTCCCGTAAAAGGCAAAAGCCACCAGCACATACTCTGTCAGTAGTAATTATTGTGGCCGGTCTAAAGGAAGACACACTCAAGTGACCGCCATTCCCTGTCACAGTCGATTTGAGAGCCACCGCAGTACCAGCACAAATAGTCGTCGTCAAAATAATGTAGAGTCTCGACACGATCCGCTGATAATGGCCACAACATGACCAAGAACAACACACACAATGTCCGGATAGTCGCTATCACAAAACCGGAAGTTCTCAATTAATCACAATTTTATGACGTGGGGAACTATGAACGATAAGGAAAATATTGTGCGGTGGTGGCCCACAGTCAATGTCACTCATCACTTCAGTTTGTGTGTTTTTTTTATTGTTAAATTTTTTGAGGTCTTATACGGACAAAACATTCATATTCTCGCTGATATTGTTATAAGCTAGTTTCGTAAATGTTGTCCAACAAAGAACGGAATCGGAGGGAAAAAAACCCAAGCGGCCGTAGTACTGAGAATCTAGAAAAACCCAATTTAATTGTGCGGCTTGTTCTTGTCGTCGTTCGTATTATTTTGCGTCATATTTGCGGGCACACATCATCAACGAACGTGGTTAAACTCAATCGATGGACTCCAAATAATGGTACCGTCCTCCCTCTGCTCCCTATTCCCCCATTAAAAAATAACAGAAAATATGCAAACGACGACGAATGGCCGGGCAACAGCACTGCACTATCGACATTTTACGTCTTTTAGGCCATTGTCACTTGAATTTTGATTGCAAGGCATTTTTTGGGGGTCACCCTTTTTGTTTTTTTATTTTCAAACTTTTCAATTCCGAAAATAGATTCTTATCAACTTCTCTTTACCATGAATCACAG
Organism: Atherix ibis; assembly: GCA_958298945.1. NCBI lineage: Eukaryota > Metazoa > Arthropoda > Insecta > Diptera > Athericidae > Atherix > Atherix ibis. Next base: position 83,380,801 of record OY282609.1, read on the forward strand.
CCCCAGCATCTTCAGCAAGTGATGTGGGCGCACATAGCAACTCAACCAAAAATTATTGAACAACACAAGACAAACTTGAAATTATTAAAAATTTCTTAGTACACTCGTAAAATCTTTAAAATTGTTTTGTTAATTATGGGATGTCTGGATTGGAAGTTTATTTCAAAGAAATGAAATAAGAAAAATCAACGGAAAAAAAGCAAATTTCCAGAATTTCTTATAAGAACTAAAAAAAAAACTATAGTCCAAATTTTTCATAATTTTTTCGATGAAATTGCAATAAATAAAAAGCTGAGGTTCGAATTACTGTTTGTGCGTGCACCCCCACGCATCCTATGCACTTAACCTTAGCGGTCGTTGGGTCTTTGGCATTGGTGGCTTATTGCCAGTGTCTCGTTGGCCGCTTATTGACTCACTACCACCGGTGATGTCCGCTTACGCCACTGACGATGGTCCTATCTACTCGCTTCAGAACTGTGCGAATATCAGAAATTCTATCAACGCTGAAGCGCTGCTGCTGGTCAGCCATTTAAGCCTAACGACAAAATTCCATTTTGCCGAAGTTTTTTTTCGGGTTTGGCCTTCATTTTCTAGTAACAAACAAGAAATCCTCAAACTTTAATACCCATTCCCGACATCCCCGCCCCATAATTTCAAGTGGGATGTCTGAACTTACCGCGCCGCGCCGCAACTGCATTCTTTGCCAACTCGGCGGTCAATTCTTCGACTTTCTGCATACTTGAATGTTGGCTATTTCCGCGGATAATTGCGGGAAGGAGGAGGAATAAAGAATATCGTAGGTTCATATTCAAGACGTTCGGATAGCCTTGGTTAAGGGGTATATATTCTCTGTGGTGTATTTTGGAACTGGCCGCGGAAGTTTCGTTCACTACCGACTTGATTGGGCTGGCGAGCGAACGTGTCTAGACGAAATATTCCACTTGACATGATTGGATGTTATTTATTTTGTTAGTGTGCTTGCAAATGTTGAATGGATTTTAAATTAAAATAGATTATGATAGGGGAAGATTTGGGGGGAGGGGGAGGGTGTCAGTCATCAGCGGAAAAAGGGCGTATTAGCAGTGCTTCTTAAAAGCTCATTCAAAAATGCTTTTTAGATATTGAAGATCAGCAACCGCAAGAAAATAGTACAGTTTGTGGGATTGGTGGCGTTGGGGGGCTGAGGACTTATAGTTTGTTCCCTAAATTCACCCATGGTCGGCTCTGTTAGACGAACACCAACAAATCACAAGCGACTATTGTACACCAACAACTCGGAATTGTGTGCGAATCTGTTGCGGAGAAAATTGAATCTCCATTCATTCCCCACCGCCCAACATTCAAATTCCCCTCCTATTGTTTTTATTGCATTCTTCGTGCAGTCATTCACATCGACCAATGAATCAGTGACGGAGGTTTGTGTCAGGCGCATTTCGTTATGCATTTCGTAAAAATGAGTCTTTCGTGGTGGCACTATTTCCATTTTATGAAGTTATTAACTCCCATAAAATTTTCTATTTCTTTCTAGTTTTTTTTCTCCCCCTCAATGATGAGCGGACGGCGCCATTCCAATTTTTAGTCACCCAAGAATCGGAAGCTCTAAGAATTTTTATAGGGGGCATAAAAATTCGCAATAACACAAGACAGAAAATAATATTTCCGACTAACTCCTCGTCGCACAATTTAACTAAAATCAAAACTATGCAGTGCCTGAAGGGAGAGGGGGCACCCTTCTTTCGTATCCACAAACATGCAGTCGCCTCAGACACTGGAAATTCGATACCACGCAGCACAGATGCGATAAGTTCACCTTATGTGGAGTCGACGCTGTACTGAAAAGAGTCAAGAGCCTATCCGTCCCCCTTTTCTTCACTTAATTCGCAACCATTTCATCTTCTCTTTGGTAGCATAGTTTAGAAGTACGGATCACAATGCAAAAAATGTTGACTATTGCCGGTTTTCAGGGTTTCAATTTGAAATTTACAATTTCCAGTTTTCAGGTTTCTTTCTAGAGCGCATACCATGTATTAGGGTGAAGTGTGTGGAGGGGGAGAGAATGGATGGCACCATCTTAACTCATCGTTTAAAAGGAATCTTGTTCCTTAAGAATTTAAGGAATTTGTTAATTATTCGGTTTTTTTTGTTTGCCCATCAATAATTTTTTATTATTTTGTGTTAAAAACTAATTTTTAAGATTTTTTTTTTGTGAATTATAATTTTTTATGAAATTATTTTTAACTTTTTATTATTTTTTTATACATTTTAGAGGTCTGAAAAAAAACTGGTATGAAAACTAGCCAAATTTTAGCAATTAACATAATTTACTAAAAGTATTTACTTAAACTAATTTTAAACGAGAAAAAAATTTTTTTACTGACAACTTTTTTTTAACCAAAATTTATTTTTAAAAAATGTATTCTTAAAAATTTTAGTACAAAATTCAAAAAATTTTAAGTGTTCTTACAACCAAAAAAAATCTTATTTTGTGCCTTAAAAATTTTAACGTAAAAATTCGTTTTTTTTTTTAAATTGCGCAATAAAAATTAAGCATTTTCGAAATCTACACCTACCCCCTTTCCCTCTACCCGAAACAGGTTATGGTATCGTTTCATTAAATACCAATTCGCACAGTTTGCTTTGCTTTTGCTCTAAAATGCGCAATATAATCAATGTGGAAGCAAAAGAAAAGAGAGATGAAAGAACAAGAGAAAATGCACAGACGAAAAAATAATCAAAAAGAACTCATTTTTTAACAAAAAAAAAAAGAGCAACTTATAATAAAAGAGAGAAACAGACCAAAGTACAGAGGAGTGAGAAGAGTAAACGATTAGCAAAACGCTTTGGATATTTGACAGAAAAGAGATAGTAATAGACTCACATAGCCTAAAAGGTAGCACTTGAACTGAAAACTGCATGGAGTAGCCGCTGTTAAAATTTTAAAATCTCCACAGTTTTATGGTAAATGCACAGAACACTGTCTCTTTTATCACCCAATAATTAAATCTTGTTTTAATTTGCCAGTTGCAATTCAAATACTACCCCCCATACCTATCAGTATTGTGTTATGTGGTAGAAGAAAATTGTATAAAACATCATTTATAAAAATTAATTTAAATCTTATTACAATTGCATTTAATGAGGTAATTCCGATGAAATTCGTAAATTTTTGACACATTTTGAGTGCAGTTTTTTTGTTGCCGACGTCTGAACTGTATTCGTCCGCTCTCAGAATTTCTGTTCTCGCATTTTCTCTCAAAGTTTGATTTTTTTTTAAAAATTTATTTTTAATAAAAATAAGACAAAAACGAATCCGGTAAAAAAAAAGGGAAAATGAGAAAAAGGCAAACGAAAAAGAAAAATAGAAAATTATTATAAGAAAATTTAAATCGTGTGTATATGGGGCCTGAGGGGCACAATGTATGTACACGTAGATGCAAGCATTTAAAATAAAATAAAGAAGAAAAAAATGGCCGCCTTCCTCAGCTCCCTTCAGCGCAGCATGAACAATTTACTGCAATGTAATTTTGAGGTTTTTATTTTTACTTTTTTTTTTTATTGGAATGCAAATAAAAAAAACAACTGATAACACCACTGGTGGTGGCTTATTATTTCACCATGCCCTCGATTAGAACGGGAACGAAAAGTCATATCTGCTAGGCAACTGGTCATATTATAATAATACCAGTTAAGGGGCTGATAACGATGGGAGTGAGAAGGGGAAGAGACTAGAAGAAAGAAAAGTGCAAAAGTGAATTACGCACACATGTACGCGTTTGCATAAAATCGCATGTATTTCGGTTATTGTTCAGTTTCATGGATGAATAAGTGCAAGAATTTAATGCGAGACTCGCCGCATTTCAGTTTAAAGTTTTAAAGATTTTTAAATTTTTTTCTAAATGATTGAGTCTGTTTTATCATATTTTTAGGTAAATTATCAAATTGAAATTTCCTTCAAATTCGTTGGAAGTGCATTAAGCACACCGTCATTTTCTTGCAATTTACGCACACCCTTTCAATCGACTGCGCCTTTTATTCATTCCCCTTTTTCCCCGATCACCACTAATGAACCTTCATGAAAACTCCCGAAAAACATTTGCATTTCACCACCAATGGCGTCTCTGGCCTATTTCACCTCATCCGCAATAAATTGTGAAGGTAGGTTAGGGCTATCGTGTCTGAGTAATTGTGTTTTAAAGAAATCGGGTAAGCCTAGGTCAGGCAAACACGAAAGGCGCCCACGCTCAATATTTTCGTATCCTTCTTACAGTCAGTCGTTGTTGATGTATTCATTATTTTCCTTCCTTCCTGGAATAAAAGTATTAACGCCCATGTAACTCTTACACACGCACACACTTTAATTGGAATTTTCTTGTGAATCAAAACAAAATTGACGTAACAAAACATGAGCAGGGCGGCATGGCATCAGGTTGGTAAGGACACGAGAACTGAAAAGGAGACAGGCAATTACGAAACGATAAGATAGTCGCCATTTTTTTTTTCGTTGACTTTATTTTCAATTCATCGAATAAGCAATTTGAGGTTGTTTGAAAGTTTCAATTTTCAATGGGCAAATTTTATAAAGAAATATTTTTAACAAATTTTCTTGTGAATTATTTTGAATAACAGCTTCGAAAATTTCACAAGAAACTGAATATTTTTACTGAACATTTTTACAACAAATTTTTACTGCAAATTTTTACTGCAAATTTTTACTACAAATTTTTACTGCAAGTTTTTACCGCAAATTTTTACTGCAAATTTTTATTGAAATTTTTTACTACAATAGAAATTTTTACTGTAAAATTTTAATGCAAATTTTTACTGTCAATTTTTACTGCAAGTTTTTACCGCAAATTTTTACCGTAAATTTTAATTGTAAATTTTTACTGGAAACTTTTTCTGAAAATTTTTATTGTAAATTTTTACTGGAAATTTTTGCTGTCAATTATTTTTACTGGAATTTTTTAGTAGAAATTTTTACTGTAAATTTTTACTGCAAAGTTTTACTCGAAATTTTTACTGCAAATTTTTCTTCTAATATTTTATGATAATTTTTTTCCTGCTCATATCTGCAAAAAACATTTACCAATAATTTAGGTTTTTTTTACTATAAATGAATTTTTTCAACGAAATAATTGTACTTTAAGCTTTATTTAAAAATAATTGATCACCAATAAATCCGTAACGAAAAATATAATGAATCAAAACATCGAAAACAAACACAAATTGAAGAACGCATAAAAGAAATCATTAAAAAAAATTCAATGAACTTTACTCACAGCCTTTTACAGGTTAATAAATAAATAAATAAATAAATAAATATAACAAGAAATTGAAGAAAATATTCCCGTATTCCGTACAAAGCACACTAACAAATGTGCAAAAAAAAAAAATAAAAAAAAAACATTTGCGACTTGAAAAAAATTATCACTTAATGCCAGTAGCAACTATTGTGTTGGTTGGTATTGCGAAACGACAACAGCAAAAAAAAACAACAACAACAATGAAAATAAAAAGGAAATTATTCAAAAAAATAATCAAATTTAAAGTGCGCATTTTGCATATACAAAAACATTCACAATGGAACGTAATTCAGAAATGCGAATAATAACAAAACAGTTCCGTTCGAGTATTAATTGTGAACTCTGGTCGATTGGTGGGGCTGAATTTTTACGTAAGGCTTTTTTCTCAACAAAATGCATTTTGCACCTAACCTCACACGAAAATTACCTAATAGCGTCAGAGAGTGTGCACTTACTTCACCTAACCTCAAAATACGAAAATGACCTAATGGCGTCAGAGAGTGTGCACTTACTTCGAAACCCGCCCTAAAGGTAATAAAACAAAAAATTCAATTAACATTTTAATGTTTTTATCTCAAAAATAAGAAAGAAAGACAATAAAAAGATACCAGAAAAACTGACGCGTTGTTAATATACGCTTTACTAGCTTTAAAACGTTCAGTTTAGTCTGGAAAAATATCTTTTTGATTTTTCTATAGTTATAAAAACACCGCATTGGTAATAAAAAAAATTTAGGCATATTTGACAATTATTATTATGGTCTGTTACTGTTGTCCGACAAAGAAATGGCAAGGGAGGGGGGATTGGTGAATGGCAAGGGAGGGGGGAGGGATTAATTTGCCTGAATAAATAATAAATTAGTCTTTATGGGAATTTTCAATGATAGCAAATAATCTGTTGGGATTAAACTGAATTAAAAAATAATTGATATTTTCCCAGTTTTGGCAAAAAGGAATTTGATAGAAAATAAATTAATAACAAAAATTGATGAGCCTCGGATTCTGCAAATAAATGTGATCAAATCGAAACAGTCATGCTGCTGCTGCTGCGCTACTTAAAGAGTACAGAAATAGTCGCTGTCTCTTAGGAGGAGTAAGCGAGATACTCTCTCTTTTGAGGGGTGAAAAATTCAAAAATGGCCGATTTTTTCTTTTGTGTAGTTTTAAAGTTTTCCACAATATTTTAGAATTTGTCCTTTTTGGAAAGTTTTAAAAATTGTTAAAATATTTTCTTACACATTTTTACAATTTTTAAAACTTTACTTAAAAAAAATTTAGTCTTTTTAAACTTTTTAAAGATATTTTTCGGGTGCAATAAATTTTTTTTATGTACAGGAAAACTAGAGAAAAAATTTGTTCTAATAAAACAAAAACAAATTAAGAAATTATTACAAGCAAAAAAAAAATAAAAATAATGTTGCGTTCTGCACAATTTATTTTAACTTTTTTCATTTCTTTTTCCCCTTTTGGTTTTTTTCTCTCTTATCCAAGTATTTATGATAAAAATTCATGTATTCATAAATTAATAACCGGAATAATAATAATAATACTAATAATAATAATATTAGTGAGAAGAAGGAAAAAAACGATCACTAATAAAAATTTAACGAAAAAAAAACAAAATCTTGAATTTTTCTATTTTCAAAAGAAAGACTTCAACAAAAAATTGTATAAAAATATTAATTGCACACACACACACATAAGTGAGTACATACCATTTAGCGTGAGAGTTGAAAGTCATCTTCATCGCAGATGATCGTCGAAACGAAACGTTCCGTTTTCATGTTCCTTCGTCGCAAAGTGTCGATCGTTGATCATCCTTTTCGTATGAGTCGTTAAGTCTGTCCATTCGTTCACATCTCTGAGTGGATCTGTTATACTCTCTCCGTCTCTTTGTCAATATTTCTCTCTTTCTCTGACTCTCGTTCCATTCGAGTTTTAAAGAATTTTTTGGCACAGCACATGGAATTTATTTTAGCCAAAATCATCGCAAAACCGTACAAATTTATTCTGAAATACAATAAAAGAAAAATTCAATCATGAAATATTAAAATTAATATTTTTTATTATAATAATAATAATAATAATAATAATAATAAAACCAACTTAAACCCTACAAATTATTAGATTTTTATTTTGAAATATTTTCAAATTCTTTGATTTTTTTTTTGGACGTTTTTTGTTTTTTTTTGTTATTATTTTAACAATTTTTTTTATTTTTTTGTACTTTATAAATGGATGGTTGAATAAGTGAGTATGTGTATGAGAAAGAAAAAATTGCATTTACCCAATAAATGATGGAATAAATTATGAAATATACAAAAAAAGATATTTTGTTTCCCAAAAAAATTCTTGACTTGTTTTCAAGTTTGGAAAAATGTTTAATGTACCGCGGAAAATTGCAGTTTTAACATTTTAAAATTATCTCTTTTTTCGTTGATTCCTCTTTTTCACCTTTCATTCTAGGTTTAATAATTTTTTCTTTTTGGTTTTTTTATAATAAAAAGTATTTGTCAGATTAATTTTTTCTAAAGTAATAAAGATTAAACCACTACCCACGGACACGGACTTATAAAAATCTTATAGTTGGACTCAAATTCATGTTCTGATTAGGAAATTTTTTCAATGGAAATATACCTTAACGGAATTTGGGGGAATTTGTTTTCGACAGAAAAGAACTCTTTTAACCAAAGAAAAAATGTTTTAATTAAACAAAATTTTTTTTAACGAAAATTGTCCTAAAAAAATTACGAATTAATAGAAACAAAATTTTTCTTGCCATTTTTCTTTAGAAAATTCGTCTTAAAATTAAGAATTTATTGGGGAAAAAATATTCTAAGAAAAATTAGTAAAAGAAATTGGAGAAAAGCAATTCATAAAAAAAATACAATAAAAAAATGAAGATAGAAAAAAAACTGAACGAAAAAAAAGAAAAAGAGAAAAAATGGCAGAAATTCTTCTGGAAATATCCCAAAAAAAATGTACGAAATTTATTTCTGGTATAATACATGCACACACACACACCAAAACAGCCGGTCTTAAAAAAAATTTTGCAATCATGTTCGAAAGTGAAAAATTGGTCGAAAAATGAGCGAAAAATTAACGAAAAAAATGAAAAGCGAAAAAAGAAAATCAGCAATCACTGACGACGGACTCTGTGGATCTGCATGAACGAATTTCACGAGTCATTGGCCTTGTTCGCCATGCCATGTCATACCTGCTCCCCTTTCCACACTTTAGTTTAGTAAGAAAATACTTCATAAAAAAGTATGCAAAAAAAGAACAAAAACAAAACAAAAAAAAATTTAAAAAAGAAACGCTTTTTTTAATAATTGAAATTAAGCCAAAAAATTCAAAAAAAAATATATAGAAAAGCACAAATACAATCTCTTCGAACAGCCCATTCCGAATTGGACACAGGCGCTGGATTAGGTAGAATTTTTTAATCATGTGTTCGCTATAAGATGCGGAATATGATGTATATGTGTACGTACATCTGGTAACACACATGCAATCGAATTGTAATATTTACTAATCCAAGGCTATGATGGATTTGTGTATTCTCGCATTTTAGTATAAAGAATTTTTTGCAATTAATCACTGCCGAAACAAAATCTACACAAAGTGTTACCATAGGCCAATAATAAGTACATTTATTGATCGATGCGGTGGTGTTGCCAGAGAATATAAATTCATTCGATCAAATGATCATATTTTACGTATGAATTTTAGGTTTTTCTACAAAAATCCATCCTTTTTTTCACAAATTATGTTGTTTAGTTTTTTTTTATATATATTTTTTTCTTATAGTTTGCCAGACCCGTCCCACTTCCCCTCAATAAAATAATAAAAGACAATTTAGAAAAAAATCATCGTAAAATAAAATACACAATTTAGCAGATAAAAATAGAAGCAATAAAAAATAATAAAATTACCAAGAAAATTTTCCCAAAATAAAATACCTTTTTTTCTGACATTTTTTTTTGTTTTTTTTAAATTTTATTTTTTATTTTTGTTTTAGTTTTTTTCAAAGAAAATATTTTAAAATGGAAAAAACTTTGAAAATTGAACTGCACGCACATAAAATTCGTACAAATGCGTTTGTGTGCGTGCAGTTTACAGCGAATATGCTCGCCCATCATCAGTTGCTGTCATACAAGTTGTTTTGTATCACAAAAACTGATGGTTCGAGTATCGTTTCTGTGCCGGTTTCGAATGTGTACCCTTTGCAATGGATCCCCATGCATACCAAGTATCGAGTATCGCAAGTATCGATTATAATCGAATCGCAGTCAAAGTGTCAAAAATGATTCTCCAAAAGAGTGTGTATTCGATTCCGTCATAATTTTTATTGTTGATTTTTAGTTTAAGTTTTCTGGACTGATATAAGGGGGGGGGGGGGGGTTTGTAGGTTATGGGTAGAAATCCTGGTGTGAAGGGAAAAAAATATGTTTCTTTTCAAATTAAAATGAAGAAAAAAAATATATAAATTAAAATATCAACCAACAAAAAAAAAGAGAAGGAAATAGCAAAATTCAACAACAAAAAAGACGTGTTTAACACAAATTCTCTTTGGGGAAAACCTATTTAAAAAAAAAACTAATTATTTATCAAAAACTATTTACCCAAAATATTATCTAAAAAAACATAACAGAAAAATAAAAAACAAAATTTAAAACAGAAATTCTTTATGATATAAAGAAGAGAATGTTCTGGTTTTAATGTGGGTGGGTGGATTTAAAAAACGGAAGATCACATTTCCGAATGTATAAAAAAAAAAAATTAAAGAAGACGAAAAATACATCACAGATTATTATTATTATTATTATTATGAATGTACACACATAAGCATATGTGTTTTTTTTAAATTCAACTTTTTTTTTTAAGTGTAGAGAAATACTAGAAAAAAATGAACGTGTTTATGATTAGATAAAAATACTGATTAAATAATATTTACAATCTATAGTAAAGAATTCAATTAAAAATATATATATGAACATAACGTCCCACCATTTATACGAATAGAAATCAAATAAAAAAAAAAAAAAAACCCCAAAATAATCATTTAAATCTAGTTAATAGTTTTTTTTCCCATTCTCAAAAGTTCTGAACGGATATCAGCTGTACACGATCATAATAGTGCGCGTACGCGTACACTCACTCGAATTTTAGACGGCATTCTTATAAGAAAAAAAAAAAAAATAAGTAGAAGCTAATGACAAGTAATGATATATTTAAAATGTTAAAAAACGGAAATCTTAAATAGATAATTTGAATTGGAAAATGGTGTGAGGGTAGGGGAGGAAATCAGTGAATATTAAAATTTTGAATTGCTGGATGTGTGCAGAGGATCGGGGGGATCGTATCTAACCTCAATTAGTAATTTTGAGTTTGTAGTGTTCATTGAGCATGTTCAGCAAGAAAAGAGATAAGCGCTAAGAAAACAAAACATACAGCAGATGGGAAGAGAGAGAGAGAGAGAAGAAGAAGAAAAAATTAATATTGACAGCCACTGCTGTTCCGTTTCTTATGGGATCGAGTGAACAGATGTTTTGTGTAAGTACAATTATTTCTATGAAAGTGTGTGTGCGTGCATGGTTGAATGTATGAGAGATGAGATTTCCTCATCGTACAAAATCAGCTGAACAATTGCATTAGTATTGGTAGGAATGATTTTGCAAATTTTCGCAAATTCCACTACCACACCATCAGCAAACACCTCACACCATGCATGCACATATTCATCGGCATATGTGCATGCATGGTGTGAGGTGTTTGCTGATGGTGTGGTAGTGGAATTTTCGCAAATTCCACTACCACACCATCAGCAAACACCTCACACCATGCATGCACATATTCATCGGCATTGCCTTCCTTTTTTGTTTGTATTCGTTTTGTTAGAAATCACAAATAAAGCAAAAAACAAGAACCGTTCTCACACGTAATTGCAAGTAAAAGCACTCCAAACCCCCGGCTTAACACTCTCCGCCAGTTGATCCGCTGATCGATCACACACATTCGATTTATTATGAGTTCGTGTCTTTCTGTGTGCAAAAAATAAAAAAAATCGAGTTTAAATTTATTTTTTAAATCAACTGTCGGCTTTTTTTGTCCACCCCAGATAAATTACTAATGGCAAACTAACTCGGGGTTTTAGGGGGGTGGGGGGTCAGTAGTGCCGCTTTGGCAATATTAGAATCGAGGCCGTATGCCAATGTCCGATGATCCTCTCCTCTGTCTCTCTGTAAACTCACCGGTTTTTGGCGACCATTTTTTTATTCTTTCTCATTCGTTTCTGCATTTTTTTCACACGTTTTCTCTCATTTTTTTTTCTGTCGTCTTTTTCTCATTTCTCTCATTTTTTTGAGAGCTTTCTTTTTTCACGTGCCTCTCTTTTTTCTTCTTTTCAATTCTCAACTTTTTTGTTGATCTCTTTTACTCAGTTGGCTTTTTTCGGAGATATTTTAATTAATTTTCTATTTTTTTTTTAAGAATACGATTTTTTCTGTCATTAAAATTGGAAAAATTCAACCAAAAAAAAAAAACCACAACAAAATAACGTCAAGGAAGTTAATTGAAAAAAAATATTTAATTTTATTTGTTCAAAAAATTCTTTTTCCCAAACTATTTTTATAATTTCCGTAAATTTTTGTTACAAAAATTTCGTTTCTCTGCATTCCAAATAGTAAATTTTTATTTTTCCAAAAAATGTAAGTGTACTTTTTCTTTTTAAAAAAAAATAATGTTTTAGTAAAAATGTAAGTGAATTTTCACCAAAAAATGGTTATTTTTTAAAAAAAAAATTATTATTTTGCTCAAAATTTTAATGATTTTCTATCAAAATATTTTTTTTTTTTTGAGAATGCAAGTGAATTTATTTTTTGAAATTGATTTTTTTCCAAAATTTTAAGTGATTTACCAACCCCTTCTCCCCCTTTAGAAATTTAATTGTTTTTATCTCAAAATTATTTCTTTTTCAAAATTCAAGTGACATTTTTTATAAACTTAATTTTTTCCAAAAATTTTGTGGTTTTTTCTTTAAAAAATAATTTTTTTCCTTAAAAAATTTAATTGTTTTTATCTCAAAATATTTTTTTCTTCTGAAAATTTAAGTGAATTTATTTTTTTAAATTGATTCTTTTCAACAAAATTTAAGTGAATTACTTACCCCCCTTTCCCTCCAGAAATTTAAGCGTTTTTATATAAAAATTATTTCTTGTTGAAAATTCAAGCGAATTTTTTTTCCAAAATAAAATTTTTTTCTTCAAAAAATTATTTTTTTCTATAAAAAATTTAATTGTCTTTATTTTAAAATATTTTTTTTTTTATAAAAATTTAAGCGAATTTTTTTTCCAAAATTTTAAATGAAGTCATTGTTTGCAAAACCGCAAGTGAATTTTTATAAAAAGTTTTCATCAGCATAAAACTGTCCAGGTAAGTTTTTTAACGAAAATTTTACATTATTGGAAAAATAATTTTTTATCAAACATTTTTGATTATATTTTTTTAAAAAAATTTCTTTTTATGTTTTTTTTAAGTAGCAAAATTTTTGTGATTTATATTTTTTTTATCAGTCTTCAAAGCGAATTTAGAAATAATTAAGAAAAATTGGACATTTTTCTTAAAAAAAAAAACAATGCTGAAAAGGCTTAAAGAAAAATGCAATCTTCCAAAGAGGAAACGCCCAAAAAAATTATTTCCCTCTATTTACTGGTATTTTTTTTTTAAAAATGTTCATTAAAAATTGAACTCATTAAAAGTTATTTAACCTCCAACAAAAAAAAAAAGGTTCAAAAAAAATGTTGATAATCAATTTTACATTTTTTAAAAAAAAACCCTGCATTTTTTCTTTTGATTAAAAAGGTTTTTTGCTCACCTTTTCGACAATTTAAATGAAAACAGAAAAACAAAATAAAAAAAATAAACGAGCAAGGCATACATACACACTTGAGTATCTCCAATTAATTTTTGTTTTAATTTAATTTAATTTAATTAAATTTTTGTATTTTTTTCTTGTATTTTTTGCTTTTGCATGGAAACTGATGAATGAACAAATGAAGGAGACAGAAAAGCTCATTTTCTTAAAAGCACAGTTGCGTGTGAGAAGCAAAAAAAAAGAGGAATGGGACTTTTTTTTATATATATATATATATATGGCAAAGGTCTTTCTCTATATCCGCTATCAGCTAGACCCTCTTAAGGGTGGTGTACACAGAACTGACTGAGTCTGACGAGACCTTTGCCACGACGGGCGTTTTTTAATTGTTGTTGCTAGGTGGCCTCTTGTGGCCTTGTGACTGTGACTGTTATTACTGCGGTCGTTGTCGGATTGTCGCCGTGGCCGCTGTTGATTCCGAAAAAATTTTCATTGCCCACAACGGCGACAAAATTCTTTTTCTCTTGTAGTCGTTCCACTTTTCCACCAACCGTTTTAACTCCGCTGAAATAGTGGAACAAAACTTTCTAAATACTTACGAATAGTTCTCATCCACCCACATATTCAGTCATCCGTCGAAACATCGCAAAAAAAACCTCCCAAAAAAAATACTGAAATCATCAACCACCCACCCACCACCTACCTAAAGAGCCGATGCTCCGACACCGTTTCGGCACCACACACGCACATCATCGTCCACATATTCGTTCGTCGCCGCGCCACCACACAATCAATGGCAATCGGGCGAATTGAATGCACGCGCAAAATAATAAATAAAATTAAAGCAACAAAAAAAAAGAAGAAAATTAAAAGAAAAATTGCCATAAGAGACGACAAGAGGAAGTAACAGGCAACGATGAAGAGGTGTGGAATCAATGAAGGATGAAGGGGAGGGCAAGAAATGAAACGGCGGCTGTGGGATGGAAAGTGGCAAAATTTTTGGCACACAAATTATGCAGAAAATAATTGCGAAAAAAGTTTGCTTCTTTTCCAAATTAAAATGCCACAATTGAGAAAAATGAGAAAATTTTTTAAGAAAAATTATCGAAGACAATGACGTTGGGTTGTTGGTGAAGGAGGGGGGGAGGAGAAAGAGAACTTAAAGCGACGATAGGAGAACGACTGTAAAATTGATCGTTTGTTGCCTTGCCGGCCCATTCTACGACGACGACATTCCTGAAATTTTTCTATTTGGTCTTTGCTTGTTTCAATTTTTCATCTAATTTATTTTATTTTATTTTCATTTCTCCGTTAATTATTTTTAGTAAAAAATCCACCATTTTGGTGTGTTTTATTCAAAAAAAAAAAAAACTAAAACAAAAACAAAAATACTGATTCCTGCCTGAGTGTGTGTAGAGTAAAGTACTTTGACGTGAGATATAAAAATAAAACTTTTTTTTTCACTTTTTTATTTAATTAAATAAATTTTTTATATATTTAAAGAAAATTAGCAAAAAAAATGAGAAAATCATTGAAATATACCAGAAAAATAATGCCAAATAAGAAAATACCCATGAAAAAACGAAAATTGACTTAAGAAAATGATAAACCATTTATTTAAAAAAAAGGGAAATTTTTCTAAAAATATGGGAAATTTTATTTCAAAAATTAAAAAACTTTTTAAAAAACGGAACTTTCTTTTTAAGAAAAGGCAAAAATCACATAAGAGGAAGAATTCATCTGAAAAAATGGGGAAATTAGTCTTTAAGATGGGGAAAACTTATTCATTGGAAGGGAAATTTATCTAAAAAAAGGTGGAAAACTAATTTAAATTATAGAAAATTTATCTAAAATATGGAAAATTTGCATAAAAAATGTGAAAATAAGATAAGTAAGAAAAAAATTAACCAAAAAATGAAAATTCCATTAAAAGGGGAAATTTTTATTCAAAAAAAAAAACAAGGGAAAATTATCAAATAATTAAGGAAAATGTATCCAAAAATGCAAAAATTCACTTAAGGAAAAACATACATTTTCTCACAAAAGTAGGGAAATTAAGACAACAAAGAAACAAATCAGTTAAAAATGGAAATTCATAAAAAACAAATGGGAAAATTTGCTTAAAAAAGGGAAATTTATGTAAAAAGGAAAAATCATCCAAAAAACTTGGAACTAATTTTTAGTGTTCAAAAAAGAAAAATTCATAAAAAGAGGGCAAATTTACTTAAGAATTTAATGAATTTTATTAACAAAAAGAAGGAGAAATTTTATTTAAAATATGAAATAAAATTTCCCATCGAAAACTTATTTAATTTATAGAAAATTTTTATAAAAATGGGAAAATTCACTTGAGAAAATATAAAAATTTATATAAAAAATGAGAAAATAAGACAAATAATAAAAAAATTAACAAAAAATGAAAATTTATATTAAAAGAGGAAATTTTTATTCAAAAGGAAAATTATCAAACAATTAAGGAAACCAAAATTGTTAAAAAGGGAAATTTGTTTAAAAAATGGAAACAATGGAAAATTTGTATAGAACATAACAAAATTATTAAAATAAAAAAAAATTTAATTTGAAAGAATTTTAAAAAAAGGGAAATTTGTATAGAAAAAAGGTGAAATTCAAATAAGAAGGTATAATTAATCCAGGGGAGGTAAATTTAGTTTGAAAAATGGGACATTAATATAGGGAAATTAGTTTGAAAAAGACAAAATACAATTATGAACGGGAAACTCCACTTAGAAAAAAAGAAATTTCTTTGAAAAACATCATTTTGACATCCAAAAGGAAAATAACTTTTAAAAAGGAAAATTATTGTAAATAATGGAAATAAATATGAGAATTATGTATTCCCATATTTATTTAATATAAATAACAAAATTATTTAAAAAAATTGACTTTGAAAGGAAAATTCCTGTAGAATATAACAAAATTATTTAAAAAAATTGACTTTGAAAGGAAAATTTTATTTAAAAAAAAGAAAAATTTGCATTTAAAAAAAAGGGGAAATTTGCACAAAAAAACCAAAAAAAAGTCACTTTCAAAAAAGGCAAATTTCTACCAAAAAGGAATTTTTTTTAAAAAGAAGGAAATTCACATATTAGATCACATTAAAAAGAAAAAATAAACTATAAAAAGGGAAATTTCTTTGAAAAAATGATTAAAATATAAAAAAAAACTTTTTTTTGCTAAAAAAGGGAAATTTTGGTAAAAAACGGAAACATTTATTTAAGCAATGGACAATTTGCATAGAAAAAAAGGGAAAATTCAAATATAAACATGGGAATTTTTTTTATAGAATATAAGGAAATTTCCTGCTATCCAACTTTCCGAATATTTCTAATTTTATTAGTTCAAAAAATTCATATTAAGAGTTTTTTCAGCGAACCAAAATACTCGTATAATTTTTTTCAACTGTTTATATAATTGCATATATTCCCCCCAAAAATACATACGCAGTTTTGACTAACTTTTTCAAAATATAATATTTTTTTTAATCAATAATAAATTTTTATTAACTAAAATGTGGGAGGCGTTTTTTTTTTGTTGGATTTCTGATAAGACAGACTAGCAAAAATTGTCGAGTAATAATTGCGTTTGAATAATCTCTCAATAGTTTAGGAAAATTGAGAGCAAAGTAATTAGAGAGGGAAAAAAATTAAAAAAATTGAAGAATTTTTCGGCAAAGGATTTTTCAGACCATTAAAAAAAACAAATACGATCGCAACTGCGCGCGTGTCACTCATACCAATAGAAAAGAGTTGATATTTTGTGTCACAACCCATTTGGTTGGTTTTGAGGCTGAATTTTTTTGGTTTACTTATCATTTTTTCTTAATGTCACATCGCACTTGATTGATTGATAAGGAAAAACATTCCAAAATTTTATGAATTTCATTAATCAATTGGAAACGTTATGTAATTAAGTTTTTTTTTTATTTATTTCACGACCGCATGCGTCTGTATCGGTATTGAGATCGACCCCAATTTATCGTGCGGGAGTTGGCCGTGGGAAATTTCGAGCACACACACGCTCTTATGGTTTTAGAATCTGATAAGAAGTAGTTATTGTGTGAATAGTTTTTAGTGATCAATTGAAAAAGATCGACATTAGAGTAAGAAGAAGCGAGATAATAAAATGTTCAAAAAGAGACAATTATGAAAATTAAAGAAAAAACTAAATAATAAAAACTACGAGTGTGACTGTGAGTTTTTGTTTATAAAATAAAAATTCGCACAAAATTGACAAATTGCCAAAAAATATAAAAGATTTTTGCCAATTTCTTGTTTAAAAAGAATCATTTTTAATGATCAGTTCAAGTATTTAATAGAAAAGCGAAGCATTCGATAACAGCTAAAATAAGGTATCCTGGCTATTTTACTAGCTAGATTCGAACTAGGGACCTCTTATTCGAATTTGGGATGGGAAAGACTTTTTTCATTTCGAAAAAATTCTCACATTAGAATTCCAAAATAAAAAAAAAACTTGGTACCTTTTGTTCGAACTTTGGACCCTTAAAAATTTCTTTCATTACAAATTCTAAGACAAAAAATAGCTAAATTCGAACTAGAGACACTCAAGAATTTCTTTAATTACAGATTCCAAAACCAACAAAAAGAATTTCGAAAATTATTTACAAATAAAAATTTTTCTTGCAGTTTCTCATTTTTTCGTGTATTTTGTTTCTCTCAAAACCCACAAAAAACTTCCAAATTTTCTATTTTTGACACTTCCACACTATCAGCGCAATCTGCTTAAAGGGAAATTTTCAAAACTTCTTTTTTTTAAATTTCCCATTAAGAAATTTGAAAATTCTGTGCAAACAAAAATTTTTCTTGCAGTTTCTCTTTGTTTCGTGTATTTTTTTTTTCTCAAAACCAACAAAAAACTCCTAAATTTTTTTATTTTTGAAAGCTCCACACTATCAGCGCAATCTGCTTAAGGGGAAATTTTCAAAATTTGTTTTTTTTTTAAATGTTCCTTTAAGAAATTTGAAAATGATTTGCAAATAAAAATTTTTCTTGCAGTTTCGCATTTTTCCGTGTATTTTTTTTCTCATAAAACCAATAAAATTCCAAATTTTCTATTTTTGACAGTTCCACACTATCAGCGCAATCTGCTTAAAGGGAAATTTTCAAAATTTGTTTTTTTTTAAATTTTCCTGTAAGAAATTTGAAAATTATTTGCAAATAAAAATTTTCTTGCAGTTTCGCATTTTTTTTCTCATAAAAACAACAAAAAAACTTCCAAATTTTCTATTTTTGACAGTTCCGTACTAGCAGCGCCATCTGCTTTTCCTTTTTCCAGATACTTTATAAAAAAAATTTACCCAGATGGCGTTGTTAGCATTTTTTTAGATTTTTTTTTTCAAAACTAGGCAAAACACAATTTTTCTAATTAATTTTTAATTTTATTTCCAAAATTTTCTAATTAAAAAACAAACAAAAAATCTGCAATCATTTTGCGAAAATTTCCAAATAAAAATACTGTCAAAATTCATCAAATTAGCGCTGTTATTAAACACAATACTTCAACTTTAAACCCCTATCTACCCCACAACCCCCCATTCAAACCTTCTTCAACAAATAACCGTAAGCTTCGTGATATATAATATTTTCGTAATCAAACGCTCAAAAAAAGACTTGCAAGAACTTTCTTCCATTTTTTGTGACCGCCATTTTTAGTTCGGCCATCTTTTCGTTTAATTCTTTGCTCTAAAAAAAAGGCAAAATAAAAAATCAAAATATGGCTGTACTAACACATACACTTTTTAATTTTTTCAACATAAAAAAAACCCATGAAATTCTTTATTTTTCTTATATTGTTTTTTTGTGTGGTTTGATTTAAATTTTGCTATAAAAAAATATCCTTTTTTTTCCTTCTTTATTTGCATTTAAAAATAAAATTTATTTTATTTTATTTTTACAAAAAAAAAACGCACAAGCATGAATAGCAAAGAGAGAAAAAAATACCCACAATGAAATGTGGTGAAAAATTCATTTGGACGCCCACTTTCTTCACATTCCATAAAAATTAACAGATGAACGGGAAAAAATTAGAGTGTCCGTTGGCAACGGGAAAGAGTGACAAAAGAGGGGGTGAAATGATAAAAATGATCGAAAAAAAAACTGACACACTCAAAAGCAGTCGGAAACTTTTTTAAATTAAATTTGAAAAAAATTTTGACTTAACGAGTTGGCCAGTGGCGGCGGATTATGGCTAGTTTGCGATTTATCTTGTGCTCAAAAAATAATTTCCTTCTTTTTTCATTATTATTCTTTCTATCTTCTTATCACTCTCTCTCTCTCTCACTTTCTATCTCTGTTTTAGGTTAGATTTTTTTTAATGAATCATTTTCATTTCTTACGCCTTAAAGCATTTTTTTTATGCTCAATCGAGCCGAAAGTTGAAAAAAAATTTCGGCTATCCTTCAGTATTCTTGGCTTAAATCCTTAATAATTTACTCAAAAATAAAAATAATAACTCTAGATTTTTGGGCGTTGTCTTTTAATAGAAAAACGGGAAAATTTTGTGAGCATTTAAAAATTTTTTTTTGGGAAACATTCTGAAAAATATGTCAAAAAATGACTAATTGGGTTTTTGTGCATACAAATGAAGGAATTTTTTTCTACAATTAAGGAATCATGTCCTTGGTAAAATGTATTTTTTTTCTAGGGTTTTCTTAGGTATTTTTTTATTTTTTTTTTTCAAAGCTTTTTTCGAGATTTTTTTTTATGTTAATAAATCTAAAAACAATGAAAAGAAAAAAAAATTATCAAAATACCTGAACAAAAGAGGATCCACCAGTCCATTTTCCAAAAAAATTTATCGTCACCACACACCATCACCGGTCACTTTTGGTGAAAAACGGGAATATTTAGTCCACCATTTTTCTAATTTGTAAAGTTTTCCTTCAATAATTTTTACTAAAACTATTTTAAAAAACACTTCAAAATTAATTGCATTTTTTTTTTTTTTAGTAAATTTTTTTTAAATAATTCATTTTTTAATTGATTTTTTTCTTTTAGTTTAATTTTTTTATATTATTGTCAGTTTTTCTTCTTTTTTTTAAATTTTATTAATAATTAATTTTTGTTTTGTTTTAAAAATTATTTATGGACTGTTAAATATTAAATTGATTAAAATGACTTTCACTTAATCGACTGGCGAAATTGAAATTTTTTCATTTTTCCATTTTTCCCGGCAGATGTCAATAGTCGGTTTTGGTTTATTCCTCTCTCTCTCTCTCTCTCTATGATTTATTTCTATCCCTCTTTTTTTTGGTACTCTAGTGCCAATGTTTCTTAAATCGAATTTCTTTTGTCCATCATACTTTGGATATGCACAAAATACCCAAATTAATCCAATCATTTAGCAGTAATTTTCCGATTTCTGTCTTGCTCGATCTCTTTTTATCTCATTCTTGCTACTAATCAACTATTTTCAGCGCTCACCTACACATCTCATTTTATCCGGATGGGCAATCTCACGAGTACATAAAATTTAATGAAATAATTTTAATCAATTTTAAACCGAAAAAAAACTCTTTGAAAACTTTCTTTTCCAAATTTTCTTTGTACGATCAGTTTTAATGATTAAATCCAAAGTTGTCTGTGTATTCGTGCAATCAGTTTTGATAAGTTTTTAATTTTTCCGGTAATATTTTACACAGCAACGCACACGAGGTAGTGTCAATTTGTTTTTAGGCGGACAAATTGAAGCGCATTTGCGGGTGAATTTTTTTTTGCACAAACCGCATCGCCGCCATTAATCTTCATTGTACATCACCAGCACGAAATTATAAAAGTGCCAGAAAATCAAAACGGGTTCGTTTATGATTTTTCGAGCAAATTTTCTTTTTTTTCGCAATTTTTCCATTTTTTAAAATATTTTTTTTTTACTTTTAAAGAACAGGCAATTCATAAATGTTTTTTGGGGGGTTTAGCAACTTTTTGTTGTTGTTATTATTTATGTTAATTTTTAGCCCCATTTCTTGTTTTTTTTTTGTGAAATTTTATTCTTTTTCCCAGTTTTTATTATTATTTTAATTTTTAGCCCCACTTTTGCACATTTCGGCAATGAAAAGCTTCCAATTTATTTTCGTTGGCGTTTTTTGATTAAATTCTAAAAAAAATTCGTTTCATAAAAATATTTGCCAAATCAAGCCCGCCGCCGCCCCACCCCATTTCCATCCCGGAAAAAAAAACCAAAAAATTCTAAATTTAACATAAGAAAAATTTTCAGTAGCTGATTTTTAATTTTCATTAAATTAATTGTGAGCAAAGTTTATGAAGAGAATAGGAAGTAGACAAGAAAAAAATATAAAGACTTTTCTAAAAATCATTTGAAAAAAAAACTCTTGAAAAAAAGGGTTTTCAGCTATAAGAAAAATATCTAACTTTTTGTTAGAAAACAGATAAAATAATAAAAAAATTACAAAAATCTAATCCGAAATAAATTATGGCATTTTTTTCTTATACGCAGTCAAAAAAAGGGGGAAAAAAAACTAAAGAAAGAAAACCGAAATTCACCAAATTCACCACAGCCCAAGCAGAAAAAAACCATTTCGTCTTTGCGAAATTATTCTTCGCTGGCCGGAACGAAACTGTTGCTACCTTGTGTGTGATGACAGCTGACGGCTGTTTGCTATTTCGGACTAACAAAAAAAAAAGAAAACAAAACAACAACAAAAATTAACAATTACTTAATATTCTCTTCTATTATTCCTCTTATAATATCGGGGGGTTTTCTTCGAATTCTTTCTTTTTTTTCTTTTCACAAGCGCAAAGAGAAATTACAAAAAAAAATTTCAATTCAACATTTTTATTGTAAAAGAGAAAAAAAACCAATCAACAAAATGTGTGAATGTGTGAAAGAACGACGATGTCAAATAGAGAAAAAGTACAGGAGAAGCAAGATAATCAAGCGAAATAGAAGCGAATCCATAGGCGAGAATTGAGAGAGGCGAAAAAGCTCTCATCCAACTCTAGAGTAGAACAACCGCTTTCTCATATTTTCTTTTGTTCGCTTCTCTTTTTATCACCTTTTGAGCTAAAGGATTTTTTATTGCAGTTTTTCTAGTTTATTCGAAGAGATTCTTTTTTGAAGGTATTTTTTCGTGCAGTTTTTATATTGTAAAACCGCTTTTTCGGAAAAAAAAAAGATTTTTTTTTAAAAATTCCCTTTAAGAATTTTGAAAATTATTTGCAAATAAAATTTTTTTTGCAGTTTTTCTAGTTTAGTTATAGAAATTCTTTTTTTGAAGGTCTTTATTTCGTGCAGTTGTTTTGAGGGACTTTTTTTCGTGCAGTTTTTTTTTGCAATATTCTTTTATTACTGTACGGGTTTTCGGAAAAAGGGATTGTGGTTTTTAAATGTCCCTTGAAGAATTTCGAAAATTGTTTGCAAATAAAAATATTTCTTACAGTTTCTCTATTTTCGTGCATTTTTTGTCTCTCAAGAAAATTTCTCAATTTATGTTGGCAATATTTTTTAATAGGTGGACGCCTTTTCGGAAAACAAAGATTTTTTTGAAAATTTCCCTTCAAGAATTTCGAAAATTATTTACAAATAAAAGTGTTTTTTGCAGTTTCTTTTCTTTCGTGCATTTTTTGTCTCTCAAGAAAATTTCTCAATTTTGTTTGTAGTATTCTTTAATGGTTGTACGCGTTCTAGGAAGATGGGATTTTTTGTTGTTGAAAATTTCCCTTTACGAGTTTTGAAAATTTCAAAATAAACGTTTTCTCCCTTTTAATTTTTGAACGTTTTCATTTAACATTTCAAATATTTTTTTTTGTAGAGGAATTTTTTTTTTGTACAATTTTTAAAAATATTTTTTTTATAAAAGAATGATTACGTTTTTTTTTTGAAAATAAAAAATTTGTTTTGTAAAATTTCCTTTTTTTTAAGGAATTTTCCCTTTTTTAGAAATTTCCCTTTTTTATGAAAATTTCCCTTTTTTAAGAAAATTTTCGAATTGAATTTTTTTTCCAGTTATTTATTTGTTTGTGAACACAGATAGTCAAAGTTTTTTTATCTGATGGTGACGGAAGAACTTTTTTTTTCAAGTTGCTGGATGTACTATGCATCTGCGCGCTCTGTTCTGGTCACACAGAAAATACAAACTATTTTATCAAATTGATATCGTCTGCCATTATGTTTTTCTTTTATAAAATTTTACCATTAAGAACAACTTTCGAAAATAATAGAAGTATGAAGAGAGGTTGTTTTTTCAAATGTTTTTTTTAACACAAAATTTCCTTTATTTAAATATAAAATTTACTTTTATGAAATAGAAAAATTTCCCTTTATAAAACGATTTTTTGAAATAAAATTTCCTTCAAAGTTAAGTAAATTTCCTTTTTGGTAAAAAAAATTCCCCTTTTCCAAATTTTCTGCTTTAACATAAAAATAAATTTACTTTTTTTCCAAAATATTTCTTAACGAAAACTGATCTTCCTTAGTAGGTAAATTTCTTCTGCTTTTTTGGGGAGCAAATGGTTTTTTTTTTGGAGAAAAAAAAAGTCCTCTTCTCTGATTGGATTATTATTTTTCAATGAATTATTATTCTTACTTTTTTGTTTAGCTCTTTTTATAGGAAATCCTTAAAATAGGCACTTTTGTTTTGTTGAAAATATAAAAAATTTCTTCTTATATTCGCCATTTTTTTTTCAGACTAAGTTTTTCGACGGTAATTTTTTTTTTGATGGATTTTATGTTCTTTTTCTATTTAATATTATTTACTTTATATTATCTTGTTTTATTAGTTTTTTTTTCTTAATTACGTAGGATTTTTTTTAATTTAAAAAAAAAATTTCACAGTCCAAAAATTGTTTTTATTCATTTTTCTTATTAAATTTGATTGTTTTTCCATTATTATTATTTTTTTTTAAACTAAAACAATTTGCGCACTTTTTCCTTTTTTTTATTTGCTATAAAAATAAATTGAACACTTTTCTTTCGATATGCTTAAATATTTTAAAAAAGTTATTTTTGTTGAAAATTTTACTTCTTGTCAATAAATTGAATATTTTTTCTTCTTCTTAACAAATCACTTAAAATGTTTGATAATAAATCGCAGAATTTCTTACTTATTATTTTCTGTCTCTTTATAAACCACAAAAATAAAATTTCTTAACCAAAAAAATTAAAGTTTTATTCTTTAACTATTAGAAACGTTTGCTTGAATACTACTTGAAACTTTTTAGTTAAATAAAAACGCAAATAAAAACCTTCTTTTCACTTTTAATAACAATTGGTATAGTTTTCAGATCAAGTTTAAGAAAAATTCTCTATGTACTCTTGCGTAAATATCTTTAGTTTGTTCAAAAAATGTTATCTTATCTTTGAGAATATTTGATTATAGAAACTTTCACCAATAACGACAGAAATGAAATTGACTGAAGACCAAAAATTGCAAGTTTCAACCTCTCCAAGCGGCTTCTCGCGTTCAAATGAGCCAAACAACACGGTTCCTTCTGAATTAGAGCGTATTTGACGATGGCAAAAAAATCGCGTTTCTCATATACCGGCGATTCTAGACCACACCACAAATGCAAATTCGCACACATAAACATGACGCGAACGCTGCGAAAATATTTTCATAGATGGCACTCACACTTTAATAAGCGACCGAAACGAGCAGCAGTTTTATTGTGTGGCGCTAGTAGTCGCTAGCACACACAATGTGTTCTTGGTGACTGTGTGCACCTCATCAGCAGTGGTTTCTTTGTAGTTGTGCATACTTGGTGTGTGCATTTGTAGTTGATTTCTTGTAATGCAGTGCAATTCGAATCTTGAAAGGGGGGGGAGGGGCGGGGTGGTTTCGACTGTACGTTCGGAATTCTTCGATTTCTTAAGAAACTTCTCAACGTTTTCTTCATTTCGCAATTCACCTCGTGCATATAGCAAAAGTCGATTCCAGTGCTAAAGCTCCCCCTGCCCCTCCCTGTCAAAAATCTTATCAGTACACTACTGACAAAACAGTTGCCATTGCTTCAGCCAAATCTGAATAATATGGTCGCGGCGACATAGAAGCTAGAGCTGCATGAGCTTGGCGCCGTAAGTAAGAGCAGATAAGGAACAGTCACAATTGGCATTTCGTATCGATAAGTAGAGGAGGACAGCCAAAGACGCAAAAGCACCGACCGGCAACAGTAACGGCTGACATTTTGTGTGCAATTTTCTTACCACGCACACAAATAAGCTTATATTCACTAACACCCAAGTAAGCTATACCCAACACACACATAAGACTGGCTGGTAAGTAGAGACAGTTTTGCGAGGAACGCATTGAAAGATTTTCGAATTTGATTGGTCGAGTGAGGTGGAGAGGGTGAAGGGGATTATTCCATCTCACAAATATAGGAGGAGTTAGTATATTTTTGCTTCTTTATTTTGCATACCTTTTTTTTTTGTTTGTAATGCAATAATTTTGTTGTTCTCCGTTCACATTTCTTTTTGATCCAAAAAAAACAAAAATCCTTTCTCAATTCGAAACTTATTAATCCCGTTCATTGTGAAACGTTATTTTTGTTCTCCTTAATTACTCACCTTTTTCCTTTTCTTATCCTTTTCAAAATTTTCTAGGCTTTTTTTAAAAAAAAAAAAAAAAATTCTTATCTTCGAAATTAAATCGGTTTTTTTCGAAATTAAACCGGTTTTTTCGAAAATGGAAGAATTTTTTTTTTTTAAATAATATTATTAAAAAAAAATTTAAAAGTAAAAACGTGCTTTGTTGGAAAGTTTAAGAGCGTGTTTGGGGGCGGGTGGTGGTTTAAGGGAAAGGATTGCTCCTTTAATCCATCTCGTTTTGGGTTCATTCGAGTTCAAATCGTATAATCGTCTCTTCTCTTCTCTTCCATAGAATATTAACTAAAAATTCTTTAAAAATATTGATGTGTGTGCGTTTATTAATCAAAAAGTTCTACAAAAAAGAAAAAAAATCAATTTTTTTTCACCTCATTGCAGGGTGCATACAAAATTATTTAATGAAGACAATAAGGAGAAAAAAACGAAAACTGACACTGCCTTCTTTGTACAGAAATTGACTAATTTTCATTTTGTGTTTCTCTCAATCCGTATCACATTGGAAATCATCCGACTCACACGTCATGCCCCCTCCCTTCCCCGAAGCCCCTCTCAAACAACATTTCAAATCTAAGAAAGCTTCGGAAAAAAAAAATTTCTCTTTTCCGAAAAACTCTTTTTACCCAAAAGCCAATGGAAAAAGTGCTGAATTAAAAAATCCGCTTACTCATACCCTTTCCCGTACCGCAAATCGGTTTACTCAACCCGAACCGGATCGAATAGATTGACCGATGTGATTGAGCTGAGGGAACCGGAGGAGACGAAAGAATCGCGACGGCAACCAGACAGACAACCTTCACCGCTGCAGGAGTCCGAATTACGAATTGTACACTTTTGCGGTCGATGTGTGCGTTTATACGCTTCCACGATGGTTCGTGCAAAGTTTTTGTACGATACCAGCCGATGAGTTTGTTTGTCAGGAGGGGCGCGGGAAGGTGGTGGAGGCAGTGACGAGCAATGGCACTACACCGGCGGCGTCAAATCATATGTTTTTCGGATCTCGTAAATTTTTGGCAAAATCGAAACCGGCGAGTCACAACGTTGGACCGATGAATGTGTGCGCGATGAAAGCTTTCAACGTGCACTACACGCACACACCGTTCTGATGTGCCGTTCTGATGGTTTTGGGTTTTGTTGAGTACACTAACACAGCCGTGCTATGCCTACTCATACACCAGAGTTCCGTTTAGCAACTGCTCGTTTAACGCGAAATCGTACGCACACGAACAGACCCGAGTGTGTGTTGATATTTGAAAAATTAACCACGGACCGACTTATTTGACACTCATTGCCAACACCCCAACACCCTTCAGATAGTACACACCCTCGTCGAGGTTTGTAGAAAAATTATCATCGCCGCTTTTGTCACCCAAAATACGTACAAATTTTCATCTTTTCATATTTACTAACAAAAATTTCCATTACTTTTTGTCGAGAGTAGCAGAGAAGGGTAGGAAACGACCCCTAATTGTATTGTTTCTTGTTCTTTTTTTTTTGTCTTTCCATTCTATGAAAATACAAATTATTATCTCGATTTTTTACTATGTTTTTACGAACAAAATTTTACCAATATTTCTAAATTTTTTCTTTTTATAAATTTTTCATTATTTTTATTCTTTTCCAAAAAATTTACTATATAAAAAATTTGTAAAAATTTCAATAAAAATTCAAGTAAAAATTAACAAGTGAAAATTTACTGTAAAAATTATAACAAAAATTTGTGGTAAAAATTCAAGTAAAAGTTAACAAGTGAAAATTTACGATAAAAAATTATACGAAAAGTTTTAGGGAAAAATTTACAATAAAAAATTGCAGTAAAAATTTGCGGTAAAAGTTGCAGTAAAAATTTACAGTAAAAAGTTGCCGTAAAAATTTACAGTGAAAATTTACTGTAAAAATTATAGACAAATTTTCTCTAAAAATTTCTAATAAAAAATACCAGTAAAAATTTGCAGTAAAAATTTTCAGTAAAAATTTGCAGTAAAAATTTGCAGTAAAAATTTTCAGTAAAAATTTTCAGTAAAAATTTGCAGTAAAAATTTCCGGTAAAACTGCAGTAAAAAATTTACAGTTGAAATTTGTATTTTTTTACCAATTTTGTTGGAATTTATTGGAATTTATCGGGAATTTTTGGTACTGAAGAAACTAAAGAAAAGTTTGCCCAATTGCTTTTGCTCCAATTTTAATGGAACCAGTAAATTTTAGTTAATTTTTAAGCTGAGAGCGTCTTTTTTAATGGCACCTCGACAATTGGAGTACAAACGTTTCCATTTTTGGTGACATTCCCAATTTCCGGCATTTTCTTACGTCAAAATCAGCTGTTCATCTGGAAATCGGCTAAAATTCATCAAAAAGAGTTTTGGCCGGAATTGGTCGAAAAGAAAACATGGACGGGCGATTTGGTATTAGAAATGTCAAAAGGAAAAAATTTCAAGTCCTGAATGGGAAGCGTCTTAATAAAAAAAAAATATTTCAAATGAGAAAATTGATATTTTTTTCTTAGTTCGTTTTTACATTAAATTTCGCAGTTCAACTCATTCAACTGAAGACGAACGAGAGCGGGAACATCTTTTGTCGGTTGAGCGAGATTCTCGGCGAACATGTTTTTGCATGTGCGCACAAGTATCGGCCACATTTTGCGAAGATTTCAACTATTTTGCAACTATTCACATTAAAATGCACACAAGCCCGTTTATTTATGACCAAAAAGATAAATTAACCGAAAAAGAAATCACACACGCAGCTAGCCAGACGGGAAGGAGGAGCATAGACTCCACTCTCGATCGTATAATTTGCAAATAATTACCATTGCACGTGTACGAGATCGTTTCCCTGTAGACGACCCGTATTCACACACACTTTCGTGATTTACTATTGTATTTTTTTTTTAGTGTTGCTCACTCGCAGGGGATAACTTGCAAGACGAGATTGTGTGTGAAGTTGCCGAAAATTTCTTAGAATTTCCTAGGCTTACAATACAAGGTGGTAGGTAGTTCCTCAATGGTGGCGGATCTCAAAGTGAACGCACACAAGCGCGGAAGCCCACTTGGAACAGCGAAGATCACATAAGGCTATGGTCGCAGGTCCACAGCTGTCCGTTTCTTGTGCGTTTCCGTCGAATTAATTTTCGGCAGTACAAATTACGTTGCTAAGAAAATAAAAGATCATAAATAATTATAGCAAATCCTTTGGAAAAGATAATCGCGTCTGGATGTGTGTACTCTTGCGTGAATAGCAAATCCAAAACCGTCAATTTCTGTTGCGGCGTCGTGGTGTGCGCAAGCCTCCTCACACCATCGGCCATGCAAGCGCACACGATCACCTCACAGCTGCTAAAGTCAAACCAAGAAAAAAATCAACAATTTTCGTCTCATTAAAAAGTTAGGAAATTGGACCAGTTACGTCGCTTTTCTTCGGTTTTCAATCGTCAATGCGAATGCGTCCAATGAAATTTTCCTTGCTTCCCTTTTTTTCTGATGATTTCTTAGTTGCTGAAAGGAAAACTCTTCCAACGGTTTTTGTTGCTGACAGTTTTGCTGTTCTAACCAAGCGGGCGGAAGTACGTAAAATAGAAACGCTGGGTTTTTATGGCCGCACTTACGTTAAGCACTCGGTGTGTGAGTGTGTGTGTATCCATCGTAGAAAGCATGGGAACTGAAATTTCCACTTTTATTTCCACTTGAATCCATTTTTAATAAATAGAATGCGGCAGTTTTTTTTTATTAAATGAAATCTTCTCTTTTTCTATAAATTCACTCTCAATCGAAGTAATCCTTGTCCATTTTCAATATTGGTTCAGTAGTGAATGTGAATTGAATCGACGCATAGAAGTTTTTTTTTCGACGGCGCGCCTGAACAGAACAGAAAAATTATTCCAGTCAGAAAATATCTTTTTACTACAATTTACCAATGCGAATTTATTTTCAACGTGAAAATCTACTACAATTTACCAATGCGAATTTATTTTGAACGCTTTGTTTTTTAATTCAATTTTTTGCAAACAATTTTCAAAAATTGACCATTTTTATTGAGAATTTTAACTGGAATTTTTGCACAGGAAATTCTCACAGTAAACTTTCATAGGAAATTTTCACGGGAAATTTTAACTGGACATTTTCACAGGAAATTTTCATAGGAAATTTTCACAGGAAATTTTCACAGGAAATTTTCACAGGAAATTTTCACAGGAAATTTTCACAGGAAATTTTCACAGGAAATTTTCACAGGAAATTTTCACAGGAAATTTTCACAGGAAATTTTCACAGGAAATTTTCATAGGAAATTTTCACAGGAAATTTTCATAGGAAATTTTCACAGGAAATTTTCATAGGAAATTTTCACAGGAAATTTTCATAGGAAATTTTCACAGGAAATTTTCATAGGAAATTTTCACAGGAAATTTTCATAGGAAATTTTCACAGGAAATTTTCATAGGAAATTTTTATAGGAAATTTTCATAGGAAATTTTTACAGGAAATTTTCACAGGAAATTTTCACAGGAAATTTTCATAGGAAATTTTCACAGGAAATTTTCATAGGAAATTTTCACAGGAAATTTTCATAGGATATTTTCACAGGAAATTTTCATAGGATATTTTCACAGGAAATTTTCATAGGAAATTTTTATAGGAAATTTTCATAGGAAATTTTCACAGGAAATTTTCACAGGAAATTTTCACAGGAAATTTTCACAGGAAATTTTCACAGGAAATTTTCACAGGAAATTTTCACAGGAAATTTTCACAGGAAATTTTCACAGGAAATTTTCACAGGAAATTTTCACAAGAAATTTTCACAAGAAATTTTCACAGGAAATTTTCACAGGAAATTTTCACAGGAAATTTTCACAGGAAATTTTCACAGGAAATTTTCACAGGAAATTTTCATAGGAAATTTTCATAGGAAATTTTCACAGGAAATTTTCACAGGAAATTTTCATAGGAAATTTTCATAGGAAATTTTTCCAGGAAATTTTCACAGGAAATTTTCACAGGAAATTTTCACAGGAAATTTTCACAGGAAATTTTCACAGGAAATTTTCACAGGAAATTTTCACAGGAAATTTTCACAGGAAATTTTCACAGGAAATTTTCACAGGAAATTTTCACAGGAAATTTTCACAGGAAATTTTCACAGGAAATTTTCACAGTTAAAATTTTTACAGGAAATTTTTACTGGAAATTTTTACTTGAATTGTAAGTAAATTTTTACTGTTAATGTTTACTAGAATTTTTATTGTAAATTTTTACTGTTAATGTTTACTAGAATTTCTTACTGTAAGTTGTTAGTGTAAATTTTTACCTCAAATTTTTACATCAATTTTTTATCGTTAATTTTTACTGTAAATTTTTACCGCAATTTTTACAGAAATTTTTACCGTAATTTTTAATCTTAATTTTTACCTTAAATTTTTACTGTAAATTTTTACTGTAAAACAAAAATGACGAAAGAAATTCACGTTTGTAAACTTGATGGTACCAGCCCATGTACTCAAGACCTTAAATTTTTACTGTAAATTTTTACTGTAAATTTTTACTGTAAATTTTTACTGTAAATTTTTACTGTAAATTCTTACAGCAAATTTTTACCGCAGTTTTTACTGAAATTTTTTCCAGTAAATTTTGACTGCACATTTTACAGAAAAATGTTATCGGACATTTTTTATAGAAAATTTGTTCAAAAATCTTTCTTCTGAACATTTTTACTAAAAGAATTCCTCTTGAAAAAAAAACTCCAAGCAAATTTTTATCTTATGAGGTTTGTCTTCGTCATAATTACGCCTCGTAATATTTTTTCACTAATTATAATATCCAATTTGTTCACACCTTTTGGAATCGATTTTTTTCAAGTGTCAACAAGCCGTCCAGTTATTTGGACTCCTTCGGCAGGAAATACTTATTTTTTCGTATTTTCTTCTTGGGTCTTCAGTTCCGATAGTGATAAGTTGATCGTGATAAGCAAAGACACAATTATTCTCCTCCTCCCAATATAAGTTTGCTCATTGAAGAATTTTATTTACAGTCAATTTTCCGACATGATCAAACCCTCGTGCGGACGAAGATTTTAAAGACGATCGCAGGTACCTACGTGCGTACCTTTTGCGCACGGTGTCTGCTCTTTTCAGTAATTTTCGGCCTCAATTTTTATTTATGACCGCTTCCCGAATGCATTTCGTTTCGGTATCATGATCATATATAATTACCTTTGGTGCTCTTTTTGATGGTCTATTTGAGCGTTCAGCCATTCAGCGGTTCGTTGGTTCTGTGGTGGGGGCTGGTGCATGCGTACCAATCCTCAATCTTCAATTCCCAATCTCTGGAGTTCCGTACCAAGTTAGCCAATCCACTCCAATGCCAATTCAATCTAGAGTTTATGTAGTTCGCTGCCGTCCAATCCAACCCGAACCGTATTAATGTCAATTTTGTTTGAGACAAGCGGCGGTCATCGTCTTGCCATTCATGCCCCGACCGTTCGGTTTAATTACCGTCTTTCTGATGGATTTCACTGCCACTTTTGTATCGCATTTAATTAGCGGACATCCTCACGGTTGCTTCGAGGCGAAAAGAAAAAATAACGAACCAAATTCATGTTTGTAAACTTGACGGTACCAGCCCATATACTCAAGGCTACTACCACTAAATTACTACTGTGAGAGTGGTTTTGGCTTAGTGTCCGCCAATGTGCTGACGCGAGGCTTCTTGCGAAAACATTCAAAATTTGCAACTTCAAAAAAATACCGCGTCTGAGGGAGTAGCTCTTCTTCGCAGTTGAATGGCTCTCAATACCCCCTCAGAAAAAGCTTAGGGTTTCCAAAAGCGAACAAAAATTCACCTCGAAAAATTCTTTTTCCACACTTTTACTGCAAATTTTTGCTAGAATTTTCACTACAATTTTTGCTAGAATTTTTTCTGTAAAATTTTAAAATTTTTTCTGTAATTTTTTGTTTACAATTTTTACTGAAAAATTTTACTACTCGTACAAAAAAATTGGTGGGCAATTTTTGATAAAAATTTTACTATAATTTTTATTGCAGTTTTTCCTGCAAATTTGACCGTTATTTTACAAGAATGAATGGCTACAATTTTCACTGAAAAGCTTTTATAGGGAAAATTTGTTTATAAGTTTTTATTAAAATTCTTTTGGAAGACATTTTTATTTTAGTTTTTTATTAGAAATTATTCGTAGTGGATTTGTTTTGCTAAAAATTTTTTACTGCAATTTTTACTAGAATATTTTCGGTAAATTTTTACTCAAATTTTTTGTTGTTAATTTTTACTGAAAAATTCTAGCACAAAAAATCTTGTTTTACTAGAATTTTTATTGCAGTTTTGCCTGCAAATTTTACCGCAATTTTTACTCGGATTTTCACTGCCCAGATTTATTTTAGTATGACTTTTGACTACTAACCTAAAGTGTTTAGTGAATCATTAAAAGTGCCAACATCTGATTTTCATTCACCGACTCTAAGTCCCCTCGGTGCTCCGTAGAATTTCCGATTAGAAAGCAACCACCAGCGACTGTCTATCAGGGCAATATTTGTTATTTACGTTAATTAACTAGAAAACTTTTCCAAGAATCATCAGTGAATTTGCATGTCTTTCGAGTAAACAAAATGATTTCCAAAGAACGGTAGGTGCGCTTAGTCAATGGCGCCCTTAAGTGGATGAATGACCGTAGAAAAGTGGCGCCAAAAATCGAAGTCGTTAATTGGTTAATCATGGAAATTTGTTCAATTGCATCTAAAAAAATGACTAATAAAACGAAAGGTTAGCAAAATTATTGCGTCACAAATTGCAAATAAGAATACGAGGGAAAGTGTACCCTAGAAAACTGATTGCAAAAATGTCCTTTGGGATTTGATTTCGAATTTCTTCAATAATTTCTAGAAAATATCGCTTATTCCTTGGATCTTTTTTGGTATAATGCTTTCGAAAAAGCGTTTATTAAGCAAAAAACAAAACGGAACAGCGTTTAAGGTAATCGAACATGTCATAATTTAATGACGAACAATTTTTCTTATCATTTTTCAAAAAATCATCGGAATTGTCGGAATTATTGCCGTCCATCCGTGACTTTTCCCTTAAATCATCCCTCGAATGTTCGCTTACGCTTACTGAGTGGTGGAGATTCCTATCCAGGATCAGCCAGTTCGCACTTTAGCCTCTTTCTTATGTTGGATAATTAGTGGTCTACTAAACCGTCATCGATAAATTTCTCAAGAACATCTAAAAAGACCTGCGTACGTGCTAGCCAGCTCAGGCAGGTGGACGCATTGCAACACGATGAACCCTTTTCCAAGCATGTGCGACTGACGGGCTCAATAATCCAAGTTTAGTGAAGATCAGATTAATTTTGGGATCAACGTGACTTGTTGCTAAACACCTGCCAATCCAATAATTTATTAACTTACGAAAAATAGGTGAACTTCCAAAAATGCAGTTGCAGACTGAAAAAAAAGTTTTACTTAAAATATTTTTACCGGAAAAGTTCTAGTAAATTTGAAATGTAAATTTTTTCTATGAATTTTTAGCCCATATTTTTACTGCAACCATTTTTACCGCAAATTTTTACTGCAACTTTTTACCGCAAATTTCTTTCTGCAAATTTTAACTAAAAATTTTTCACTGTATATTTTTAGTGCAATTTTTTCTGTTTTTTATTGTAAATTTTTACTGTAAATTTTTACTGTAAATTTTTACTGTAAATTTTTACTGCAAATTTTTACTGCAAATTTTCACTGGAAATTTTTACTGCAAAATCTTACTGCAAATTTTTCTGCAAATTTTCACTGTAAATTTTTACTGCAATTTTTCCTGCAATATTTTCTGAAAATTTTTACAGCAATTTTTCTTAAAATTTTATTGGAATTTTTTATTACAAAATTTTACTGGAAGTTTTTACTGCTCTTTTTCTTGCTATACATTTTTATTGCAATTTTTGCTGTAAATTTTTACCGCAACTTTTTACTGCAACTATTTTCACCGCAATTTTTTACTACAAAATTTTACCGCAAATTTTTACTGTTAATTTTTACCGCAATTTTTTTACTGCAATTTTCAACTGAAAATTTGTACTGTAAATTTTTACTGCAACTATTTTTACCGCAAATTTTTACTGCAATTTTTTTTATTATAAATTTTTATTGAATTTTTTCTGTACATTTTACCGTAACTTTTTACTGCAAATAAATGACTGCAATCATTTTTACCGCAAATTTTTACTGCAAATTTTTTCTGTAAATTTTTACTGGAATTTTTTACTGCAATTTTCAACTGAAAATTTTTACTGTAAATTGTTACTGTAAATTTTTACTGCAACCATTTTTACCGCAAATTTTTACTGAAAAAATTTACCGCAAATTTTTACTGTTAATTTTTACCGCAATTTTTTTAACTGCAATTTTCAACTGAAATTTTTTTACTGCAATTATTAATTTTTAATGGAATATTTTCTAAAATATTTTTAGCTGAGAATTCTCTAAATTTTCATTGTTATTTGCGAACTGAATCCTTTTGTTAAAAATTTTACGATTTTTTTTTTTCACAAAATTAAATTATTTTTCAAAGAATACAAATTTGCTCTTTAAGGACAATACAAAGAGGACATATGCACTCATTTTTATCGTAAAATATGACTGCATACAAAAATTAGAATGTATTTTTCTCCATTTTTACACCCACAGACTCGCATCGAAATCATAAAATTAAATTTTAAGTTAGTTGATGGTATTTTTATGGGACTCTCAGACAAAGTAACATACAAAGTGTCCTTGTTACTGGCTATAACTACTGTCTGGGCGACAACTACTTGCTAAGTAAATAACGTCGAATGCGAGCATCATGAGTCCTTGATTCACCTTATCATGTGTCCTTATTGGGTGGGTACCCGTCATATGCAAACACCACTTGCCATGTTTAAGCGACTGTGGATCCGTTTGCTCTCCGGGCAGACACAAAGAAAAATCGTTAAGTTGTCGATGCACATTTCTGAATTGAAGACTTTCAAGGATAATTAATCATTTGCTCCAAATACCGATTGAAATGGAACCGTTCACGTCATTTGCAAATTGTGTCCTTCGATAGTCGCGTCGTCTGACTACCATCGTAAATAGTCAACTTTGTAGTCGATGAGAACACTTATTTAAGAACGACAAAAAGCAAAAAAAGAAGGTCTTAAGGATAATGAGGTATTAGAAAAAGGATAACAGCAGTTGGTATTCGTAGTTTATTGTTAAATAATCAGAAAAGTCATCTTACGTTTTGAAATAATGGGAAATATTAGCGAAGGACAACTACATTGAGAACAAGGAATTTTTAGGGTGAACAATGAAAACGGTTGGGGACAACTGAGAGACGACCAAAACTTATTCACTTGATGGGATGTGTGCGGAAATATTGTCGAGTCCGCGAGACTTTTATTCAGAAACTTTTTTGCTGAGAAAGCGATTTATTTAATTAATTTTCGATATTGCACAAGATTTCCATCGATATAGAAGCGAATTACGAGTAGTAAACACAAATTCAATGCAATCCGCTTTGCTGTTTGGATAATTGCGCCTGTGATATTTGCAACCTTGTGCTAATTAGAAAATACACCTGAAATTGAAATCCGACCGTTGCCTTATCTGGAGTACATTTTTTCTAAATTTGTCTCAGACTGGACACCGTCGGAACTCGCAATCGCCAAATTAGCTAAGGTAATCGTGCGTTGCAGCACCGCAGAACTAGTTAATTTCCAAAAGCGGTGAATTTGGGGCATGCCAGGCCAGCTTTGAACGACTCCGAATGTGAATATATCTTAACATGAGAAATGGCAATAATTTATGTCGATTGCATGCCGCAGTGATCTAGGGATGTTGGGTGACGACATGGTTCTCAGTTGGTACAGACCGGAGTACATGTTCTCGTACTCGTAAATAAGGCGTAATACGAGATTTTCCAAATCGAATTGAATTCATGACGCTTGGTGACAAATCCGATCCAAAATAGGCCTTGTTTTGATGATATTCGCCAAACAACAATATTGAAGGTGTCCCACTACGCTGTCTATTTCTTAATTGAGTCACATTAAGGTCAATAGTTTCTACTTAATGGATTTATCAATGACTTACAATAATATCTGAGCTACCATAGAACAAATTCTGATTCATTCTGAAATAAGTTGAAATTTCTACCAACAAAATCCCAATCAAAAATTAAAGTAAAAATTTCTAGTAAAAATTTGCTGTAAAAATTTCCAGTAAAAATTTGCAGTAACTAAATTGCAGTCAAAATTTACAGTAAAAAATTTGCAGTAAAAAAATTACAGTAAAAAATTTGCTTTAAAAATATGTAGTAAAAAAATTGCTGTAAAAATTTCCAATAAAATTTTTTTAGTAAAAATTAGGAGTAAAAATTTGCAGTAAAAAAATTGAAGTAAAAAAATTGAAGTAAAAAAATTGTAGTAAAAATTTATAGTAAAAAAATTGCTCTAAAAATTTGCGGTGAAAATTTGTAGTAAAAATTGGCAGCAAAAATTTGTTGTAAAAATTTGATGTAAAAATTCGCGCTAAAAATTTACAATAAAAAAATGCAGTAAAAAAATTGCAGTAACAATTTACAGTAAAAATTAACAGTAAAAAAATTGCTGTAAAAGATTGCAATAAAATGTTTGCAGTAAAAATTGACAGTAAAAATTTGCGTTAAAAAAATTGCAGCAAAAATTTGTTGTAAAAAATTACTGTAAAAATTTGCACTAAAAAAATTGCAGTAAAAATTTGCAGTGAAGAATTCCAGTAAAAATTTGTAGTAAAAATTGGCAGTAAAAATTTGCAGTGAAAAAATTGAAGTAAAAAAATTGCGGTAAAATATTGTAATTGCCGTAAAAATTTGCGGTAAAAATTTGCAGTAACAATTTACAGTAAAAATTAACAGTAGAAAAATTGCTGTAAAAGTTTGCAATAAAATGTTTGCAGTAAAAATTTGCAGTAAAAATTTGCGTTAAAAAAATTGCAGCAAAAATTTGCTGTAAAAAATTCCAGTAAAAAATTGCTGTAAAAATTTGCACTAAAAAAATTGCAGTAAAAATTTGCAGTGAAGAATTACAGTAAAAATTTGCAGTAAAAATTGGCAGTAAAAAAATTGTAGTAAAAAAATTGCAGTGAAAAATTGTAGTAAAAATTTATAGTAAAAAAATTGCTGTAAAAATTTGCGGTGAAAATTTGCAGTAAAAAAATTGAAGTAAAAAAATGGCAGTAAAAAAATTGTAGTAAAAATTTATAGTAAAAAATTGCTGTAAAAATTTGCAATAAAATATTTTCAGTAAAAATTGGCAGTAAAAATTTGCGGTAAAAAATTGCAGCAAAAATTTGCTCTAAAAATTTGATGGGAAAATTTGCTGTAAAAATTTGCACTAAAAAAATTGCAGTAAAAATTTGCAGTGAAGAATTCCAGTAAAAATTGGCAGTAAAAATTTGCAGTAAAAAAATTGCAGTAAAACTGTGCAGGATAAATTGCGGTAAAAATTTGCAGTAATAATTTTTTTAAAAAAGCATTTGGCATTAAAAAAACTGACAAGAGCAATAAATTGTAGGAAGCAGTTGAGTTCAGTGTCTTCTCAAATAATTTGTCTGCTTTTATCCTTGTTGTCTTCCTATTTGCTTGACAATTCTCTTGTGTTCCAGGAAACCTTACTCAAAAAGTGTTGGCATAAAATTTATAATCTTTTGAGTATTTCTTGTTTCTCCTTCCCCTGCCGATTTTCGTTGATTTTGTAATAAAATATTGCAAGAGAATATCACAAAAATTACAAAACCGAATAAAATAGAACGAAACAGAATTTTCTGTTATAAAATCGAACTGAACACAATCGCCGGTCTATTGTGCATAAGCCGAAATTGTCGCGAAAGTCCACAACTCATCGATGTGATGTGTCAGTCGAAGGCTTTTTTTTCTGCTGTGGCAGTTTTGGTTTTTTTGTGCCCATCTTGCCCCATTCTCCACTTCGACAATTCCAAAAGTTCATTGCAATCTCACAGCTCCCCTCTCCCATTCACTCATTTCCTCGCAGCTTCAAGCCATTCCAGCCAGTTTTTCTTATGCATCCACAAACACATTCTCAGTCCCTGAACAAGTGATAAATTCCATTCGCGCTATTCGCATGACTCATGGAAACTGTTCACTGCCCGAAATTCTTGCAGCGTCATACGATAATGTTGCCTTTGTTGACCAACCAAATCTACCAGAAAATTTAAATGAACTTCGTCTGTTTTTGCGTTTATTTAATTTTTTTATGTTTTTTTTTTCGCTTCTCTGCAAATAATTCGATAATTTTTTTCTGCTACAATTTAAATTTCATCTTTTCGAAATATTGTGAAAATAATTAAGAATTAGGCGTAATTATTATTTCGTGCACTTTTTTTTGTAAAGTCTTTTAAGGAAAATTCATTTCGTTTTGGTTGGCAGTAATTGGTATTTATTCGAGGATTTTGAAAATATTTCCTAAAATAATAAGTTTTCATGGCTCAGGCATTAATTTTGTACCGGAAATTCATTAAAATCTCTTCACAGTCTTACTGATTACTGCAGTTTTTTGCTTTTTAGGCCATTAAAAACAACAAAAATCACATCATTTTCGTAATTCTATTAATTCTAATTTTGAAAATACCTTAAAGTCTAGACGCTTCTGTCAATCCCTTCTGCCTTGTTTTTGTTAACAAAACCCAACAACAACAAAAAAAAATTGTTCTTGGTACCCAACAACAAACAAGAACAAATTTTTTTTTTTTTTGTAAAAGTTATTCTAGGAAAATTTTATTTGTTGCTGCCATTCGGAAATACCAAAAATTCCAATGTTGCGTTTTGTTTTCAACGCAACTTTTGACTTCTTTCAAGTTTCTGCAAAACAAAAATAGAGCAACAAAAAATAGAGAGTAAATTTTGTTTCTGTTTTTTGTGTGGATTGCATTTCAGCTGTGATTGGATGGGGTGACACCATGCGGCGTGCTGTTGAACTAAAATAACAAAATGGCGATCGTTGTTTTTTCTTGTTTTTGATTTTCCTCATGATTTATTTTGTAATTTTTTTAAAAAGACGAAAAAATTAGCAATGAAAAAATATTTAAAATATTCTTCAAAATTTAGATAAAATTAATAGAAAAATAAACAAGACACGAGGTGACACCAAGCGCAATTTTGTTGAACTAAACCAACAAAATGGCAGTCGCAGTTTTTCTTGTTATTTTTTTTTGATGATTTATTTTGTAATTTTTATTGACAAAAAATTTGAGAATATTATTCATAAATTAAATAAAATTAATAGAAAAAAAACAAGACACGAGGTGACACCATGCGTCGTTTTGTTGAACTAAACCAACAAAATGGCAGTCGCAGTTTTTCTTGTTATTTTTCTCATGATTTATTTTGTAATTTTTATTAAAAAGACAAAAAAAAATAAGCAATGAAAATTTTTTTAGAATATTATTCTATTTAGAATAGAAAAATAAACAAGACATTAGGTGACACCATGCGCCTTGTTGCTGCACTAAAACAACAAAATGGCAACCGAAACCTTTTTTTCACTACTTTTTCCCTCATTTCGGGCTTTTTTAATTTTGCCACGACTTGAAGAATATTGTTTATTTTTTAAAGTTCTCTAAATGTTTTGCTTAGCGCCATAAGATTAAGTCCAATGCAATCACATGGTCTTGGAGGACAATTTACATCACCAAATCTCTTAATTACGCGTCGTGAGAACTGGTCGAGCGATAGAGTCAAAATTTGTTGTGTTCTGTGGCTTATGGTGCTGTCTTTTTAAAACCACATGTAGCGCAAATTAAAATCTCTAAGTTCAGACCAAACAAGAGTCGGTTACAATCGACGGTAATGGTTTGTCCTTCTTCATTTTCAAAGAAATACTAGCCAATGGCATCAAATAGTGACTTTTCGAGAATATAATGCCTTACCCACAAGCAGTTGTGGATTTTTAGAGCCTCGTATATGACGCATCCAAAGAAAACTAATCAAATGTTACCTTGGATAACATACAAATTTGACAGCTGTCAAATGACAGCGCCATACTTTCTGAATCATAAAATGGTTAATAGCCCAAAAACCGAATACTTAAGCATGTGTGCTAGGTTCGCTAAAAATTTACAACAAAAAATTGAAAATATTCTAGTAAAAATTACAACTTTTAATTTAAATATTTTCACTTGATTTGATAATCAGACAAAAACTATCTATTTTTTTTGGGGCTTTCGGCCAATTGAAAATCGAAAAGATCAATTCTGAAAACTGCTAGAAAAACCATGTAATTTTTATGGGTACCTAGAGAGACGTACACATTTTTAAATAAGCAAATACAAATGAAATATGTGTAATTGTTGCTATTCACAATAGAATTTGATCACAAATAGTTTTGGTATGCAGAGAAAAATGAAAAGGAAGCAACGGAATGGCATGCGGTAACGCTGGAGTGGGAAACTACAAGAAATAGAAAATTCTGCATATATTATGCGCTGAGATAATGAATGAACGAATGAATATGCTTAAGTGTTAGTATTCATTTTCTAGAGAGCAAAAGAGCTAAAAAGATAATCCATGCAACCAGCACAATACGATCGCGTTTATGTTGAGTGCGACGACGCCGACAGCCCCATGACCTCAGACAGAAAAGATCACTAGACGGAAACCGATTTTTGCAGTTAATCTTCAGTTTAGACATGAATGCTGATCATTCTGATTTCGATTCTAATTCTTTTCACGCGTACAGTCCCTTTCTGTTCCAGCCGCCCTCCACTTGAGACCCCTTCAACATGCATTAGATAATCGTAAAAGTATACGTACCTCCACCAATTGGTATATGGCCAACACCGCAATTCAATGACTCATAATTGGGGAATTTCCGCTCATGATCAGTGCAATCATAACAGTGCGATCTGACGAAAGATATTAACAGCGAAATTATGACAAGAACAACAACAACAACAAATAAACAATAAAAGAAAACTCATAAAAATTAAATAAAATAAAAAATAAAAAATGTATAAGAACAAATCGTCATCAGTGATTCTAAACTAAAAACTAAGGCCTGAGTACGTACACCCTCAGCGATGATGTCGCTAACACATTCGATATTGAATTTGTACGAACATGTTTGGAATTTTTATCAATCGAAATAGGAAAACAACCATTCTCAACTGGCAAAGAAAAATTAAATAAATAAAAAAAGATTCCATTAATTAATAGCAATAAGAACGACAAAGAAGAGAGAAAGTGGATTGGAATAAGAGTGAAATAAGTCACAGGCGGAAGTGGATAATACGAGAGGTTTTCGAAACCAAAAACCACCGGAAATTACGTTAAGAATTGAATAATTTCGATTTTTTTTTTGCTAAAGTTTTTGAATAAGAATGGAAAAAGTTTTTTTTAAAAAAAATAATTTTTGTTATTTTTACAAATTGCCTTAAAAATAATTTGCTGAAGGAGTAGGTAGGTCTGTCTGGGGTCTCAATGGGATCAATTTTGCATGTTCTACCATAAATATTTTCAAAAATGTCAAAATAAGTGAAAAAAGTCAAAATTTGTCGCTTACAATTAGTAAGTAAGATTTGGGCCGTAAAAATTCCTCGTTAAAAAATTAGTCAGCAAAAATTCGTCAGTAAAAATTTCTCAGTAAAAGTTGGTTAGCAAAACTGGTCAGTAAAAATTTGTTCATAGTCAGCAAAAATTCGTCGGTAAAATTGACCAGCAAAAAGCTTTTCAATAAAAATTTGTCAGCAAAAATCAGTCAGCCAAAATTTGGTCAGCAAAATTGGACAGTAAAAATTTCTTCATAAAAATTGGGCAGTAAAAATTTCGCTGTAAAATTGTTTAGTAAAAATCAGTCAGCAGAAATTCATCAGTAAAAATTAGTCAGCAAAATTTTTCAGTAAAAATTTACTAGCAAAAATTAGTCAGAAAAACTAGCCAGGAAAAATTTCTTCATAAAAGTTGGTCAGTAAAAATTTACCTAGAACATTTGTCAATAAAAATCAATCAGTTAAAATTTTTCGGTGAAAATCAGTTAACAAAAACTCGTCAGTAAAATTTTCCAGTAAATGCTTTTCCATAAAAATTAGTCAGTAAGATTTTGTCAGTAAAATTAGTCAGTAAAAAGTTCTTCTTCAAAATTGGAGAGTAAAAATTTCGCTGTAAGATTTGTCAGTAAAAATCAGTCCACAAAAATTCATCAGCAAAAATTGGTCAGCAAAATTTGTCTGTAAAAATTTGCTACCGAAAATTTATCAGTAAAAATTCCTCAGCAAAATATGGCAGTTAAAAGTTTCTCCATAAAAATTTGTCATGAAAAATTTTTTAGCAAAAATTGGTAAGCAAAAATTTGTTATTAAAAATTGTTTCGCTGAAATTGATCCGTAAAAACTGATTTGTGAAAAACTAGTTAGTAAAAATTGGTCAATGAAAATCTAATCAGTAAAAATTGATCACTGAAAATTGGGCAGCAAAAATCAGTTAGCAAAAATTCATCAGTAAAAATCGGTCAGCGTAATTGATCAGTAAAAATTTCTTCGTAAAAATTCGTGAGTAAAAATTTTGCTGTAACATTTGTTAATAAAAATCAGTCAACAAAAATTTGTCACCAATAAATCATCATTGGTCAGCAAAATTTGTAAGTGAAATTTTGCCTGTAAAATTGTGTCAGTAATTCCGATTAGTAAACATTGCTCAGCAAAAATTTGATCAGTAAAAATTGTCCACTAAAAAATTGGGCAGCAAAATTAGACAATAAATGCTACTCCGTAAAAATGATGTCAGTAAAAATATTTCTCTAAAAATAATTTAGTAGAGTTTAGTCAGTAAAAAATTATCAGTTGGCAAAAGTTGGTCAGCAAAAGTTTTTTTGTAAAATTGTTTAGTAAAAATTTATTGAAAAAATTTCTCCATAAATTTTTGTCAGCAAAAATTGATTATTTAAAAATTATTCAGTAAAAATTTACCTACAAAATTTTATCAGTAAAATATGATTAGCAAAAATTGATCATTGAAAATTTGATCCGAAAAAATTGATTAGTGAAAATTGGGTAGCAAAAACTAGTCAGAAAAAATTGATCAGCAAAGATTGTCAATATAAATTGATCAGGAAAAATTTGTCAGCGAAACTTCCTAAGTAAAAATTGGTTAGCACAATTTTTCAGTAAAAATTTCTGGTAAAAGATTGTCAGCAAAATGTTGTCAGCAAAAAATTTGTCGGCAAAAA
The DNA here is from genome assembly GCA_958298945.1 of Atherix ibis. NCBI lineage: Eukaryota > Metazoa > Arthropoda > Insecta > Diptera > Athericidae > Atherix > Atherix ibis. The sequence goes on from OY282609.1 coordinate 83,424,807, forward strand.
TTCGTCACTAAAAATTGGTCTGCAAAAAATTGTTCGTTAAAATTGGTCAGTAAAAATTTGACAATCAAAATTGGTTGGCAAATTTTGTCAGTAAAATTTTGCCTATAAAATTTTATGAGTAAATCTGGTCAGCAAAAATTTGTGAGTTGAAAATTAGTAAAAATTTGTCTGTAAAATGTTATCAGTAAAGACCGATTAAAAACTGTATTGCAAGCTTTATTTTTTTGAGTTTATAAATTTAATGAAAACACCAAAAAAAAATATAATAGTAGGAAAATTAGTTGTTTTTGTGTTTTGCAAAATTTGAAGGCATCTGAAAATGCTGAAGGGTATGAGCAAAAAAAAGATTATTTTCCTATAAAAATCAATAATTAATAATTCATTTAAATTGAGAAAAAAAAACAAAATAATAAGCAATATTTAAGTTTATAGAAAAATAGAAAAAAAACCCGTCAAGTTGAAAATTTCTTTTCTGATTGTTGGGATCGATTGCATTCCTGAACGAATAACAATCGCATAAGTTCGCTGATGGCATTTCCGTTTTTAACCGATCAGCGGTGAGAATTTCAATGGAGGATTCTGGGAAAAAGAGCATAATTTGATGCATGAAGCACGATGGTGAGTTGGTGGAGAATCTACACACACACCGCAAATTTAAATAGAAAAAATTCCGTTTCTTCGGTTTCTCTTCTTTTTTTTTGTAATTTCATTTTCTTGGCATTTCTTTTTTGTTCGATTTTTTACGTTCCCATCGCAGTCAATAGTTTCATAAAGTCTCATTGTGAATGATTTCATTGTGAAAAAAGTTCTTTTCAAAATTTGGTTCGAGTCTCAGAAAGTCCAAATCGAAATGGCAAAATGGCGACACAATCTCAAGGTAGCTTTGCGAACGTTTCTCGTTGCATTTAGAAATAATTCTTTTGTATTTACTGAAAGAGCTGAACAAATTGTTCAAATGATTTCTTCCCGGTTTTTTTTATTAATTCATTTCGATTGTAAGATGAAAAAAAATTCCCAAATATTCATTCTAAGAAATTCCGTTCAGTAGCAATAAATATTTTCGGTAAATTGTTTACAAAAAATTATTCGAATCAAATCTTTTCAGTAACAGTTTCTAAAAAATTAAGCAAAAATTAAAAAAGAAATGAATTCATAATAAAAATAAATCTTGGCACTAAATTTTTTTAATGAAAAGTTCTTTTTTTTGTAAATAGAAAATTTCAGGAAAAAACGTTTGACAAAATAATATTTTTAGTAACAATTCGCTAGGAAAAATTATGCCATCAGTTAAAATTGGCTATTAGAAATTGGTCAGTAAAATATGTCAGAGAAATTGGTCAGTAAAAATTGATCAGCAAAAATTTGTCAGTGAGAACTTTTCTGTAAAAACTTGATCAGCAAAACTTTGTCTGTAAAATTTGATCAGTAAACATTGATCACTAAAAATATGGTAGTTAAAACAAGTCAAAATTTTGTCGACAAATCCGATCAGTAAAAATTTCTACGTAACAATTGGTCCGCAAAACTTCATCTGCAAAAATTGGTCAGGTAAATTTGTCAGCGAAATTCGTCAGTGAAATTTTGTTAGCAAAAATTTGTCTGTCAAAATTTGTCATTAAAATATGATCAGTAAAAACTTGATCAGCAAAACTTTGTCTGTAAAAATTGATCAGTAAAATTTGTCAGCAAAATTTCTCAGTGAAAATTTGTCAGCAAAACTTTGTCTGTAAAAATTGGTCAGCACAATTATTCAGCAAAATTGGTCAGTGAAAATTTGTCTGTCAAATTTTGTCATTAAAATGTGATCAGTAAAACCTAGTCAGCAAGAATTTGCCTGTAAAATTTTGTCGGCAAATCCAAAAGACAAAAATTGTTCAGCAAAAATTTGTCAGCAAAAATTAGTCAGTAAAAAATTTGCATGTCAAAATTTATCATTTAACTCTAATCACTAAAAATTTGTCAGCAAAAATTTGTCAGTAAAAATTTTAATGCCAAAATTTGTCATTTAAATCTGATCATTAAAAATTTGGTCATCAAAAATTTGTCTATAAAAATTTGGCAGAAAAGTTTGTCATCAAACATTGTCAGTAAAATTTTTCAGCTAAATTGGTCACTAAAAATTGGTAATCAAATTCCTAAAAGTTGGCGGCAAATATTTTGAAATAGAAATTTACCAGTAAAAATCTGGTCAATAAGAATTTCTCCCTAAAAGTTGTCGGCAAATATTTTACAATAGAAATTTACCAGTAAAAATTTTGTCAGTAAAATCCGATCGTAAAAATTGGTCAGCAAAAATTTCTTCGAAAAATTTGTCAGCAATTCAGTTAAAATTAATCAGTAAAAATTTGTCAGCAAAATTTGGTCATTAAAATATTATCAATAAAAATTGGTCAGCAAAAATTTTCTGGAGAAAGTTGTCGGCAAACATTGATCCTGAAAAATTGATCAGAAAAATTGTTCAGCATAAAATTTTTCTGTACAAAATTGTCAGCAAGACTTCTTAAGTTAAAATTAATCAGCAAAACTTTTCAGAAAAAAATTGTTGCTAAAAAAAAGTCAGTTAAAAATTACTTATACAATTTTGTGAGTAACTTTGAGCAGTAAAAATTGGCCAATACAAAGTTTCTCGGTAAACATTAATTAGCAAAATTTAATCAGTGAAAATTTGTCAGTAAAATCTGACAGTAAAAAATTGTTAAGTAAAATTGATCTGAAAAAGTTTCTTTGGAAAATTGGCAGCCAAAAATTTATCAGCAAAAATTAGTCATAAAAAATTTTACAATAAATCCGATCGTAAAAATTGGTCAGCAAAATTGATCAGAGAACATGTTTCAGTAACAATTTATCAGCCAAAATGTATTAGAAGAAATCTTTCAGTAAGATCTGATCAGTAAAAATTGGTCAGCAAAATTGATCAAGAAAAATTTGTCAGCAAAAATTTGTCAGTAAAAATTTTCATAAAAAATTATGTTAAATTGGTAAAATTACTGATCAGTAAATTTTGTTCGGTAAAATTTGGTCAGCAAAACTTCTTTAGTAAAAATTGGTCAGCAAATATGGTCAGTGAACATTTTATCAGTAACAATTTGTTAGTAAAAATTCATTTTAAATCTTCCAGTAAGATCTGCTTAGTAAATAATGGGTCAGAAAAAATTTATTAGTGAACAATTCTTATTTAAAATTGGTCATTAAAAATTACGCAGTTCAAATGATTATAGTAAAAATTGTTAGCTAAAAATTAGAATAAAAAATTATGTATTTTATTTAAAATATTAAGAATTTTTTTAATGAAAAATCTGAACAGTATTTAAAAATAATTGCTTGTGTTTTAAAAATCGTCTTTGCCATAAAGAAAATTTGTGTAGTCTATCAGCACATTAAAAGCAAACCAAATAAATATAAAAATATTCACCTGATACAGTGCATAAAATTATCAAATTACTTAGTCGTTAAATGATAAAAATATGTTAACTGCCGAAATACTCATAAAATTTTTCGTAAAATGAGACGGTATCAATGCTGTTGTGAATAGTTATCCGTAAATTACTCTTCAATAAAATTAATAACTGAAAATTACACAAACATCTGCTGTTTAAATAGTATCGATAAATATTAAGAAACATGGAAAAAGTAAATAAATTAAAATAATTCATTTACGAAAACCATTTCTGATCGGTAAGTAAACAGTGCCATCTATCAGCGGGCAATAAAATGACAAGAAAGCTGAGAGAAGTAAAGGTGATAACTTATTCGAAAAGCGATGCAATCAGAAACGATTAAGAAATTTTATGGGAGAGGGAAGAGCGAATTCGAGATCATGTCGAGTACTCGAGAATGACATCAAATTGACTGAAAGAAGAAAAAAAAAGACTTTTTAATTGAAAAAAAAGTGCAATAATTGAGCTCATTACACTTAACGAGTTTGCTTTAAAAAACGGCCTTTTTTAAGGTCTGGGCAAGGGTTTCCAATCGAATATGGTTGTGGAGGGATGGTCGAAAGGGGGAGAAGCGCGATTATTAATTGAGACTTTAGACCACACAGGTAGCAAAAAGTAATAAAGCAAAATTGCGGTAATCGCTTAATGCGAATCCACACGGTATTGACAGTGGCACTCATAAATTGGCCAAACTCAATGGCGACTGGTATGGTTTGGCGATAATTAGCCGCGTCTGCCCCTCCTTCGTATGTTGGCCACTTATCGCCCATTCACTTAAACTGATCATTTGCAATGTTGGCAGCACTGTTGTTGAAGCGAAAATGACTCTGTGCGACCAAAAGTATAAAGGAGACCGTTTAAGAAGAACAGTAAAAACGCCAAACGAGATAATTAAACCTGCACGATGAGATGCGCACACAAAATGACAATAAATTTCCGAAAATTTTAACTGATCACAAAAGATCAACTTCGGAAGTGAAAACAGACAATAATTATTTTTTTTCCGAAAAGAATGACACCGAAAACCACAGAGGAAGTGGGGTAATGTGGTGGACGAATACAAAGCCGAAAAATGCCGGCAAAGAGAAGAATTCGTTAATTTTAATGTTGGCTAAAAATTGAATATTAGCGCAAACGATCGTTAAGTAAATTTTAAGCAAAATTACGACAAATCGCCATTGACAAGCGTCAGTGGTTATCGTTTGGTTTTTTTGTGGCTTTTCTCTTCGCTTTTTTTATGTCTTGCAGAGGCTTTGTCTTGCGAATTGACTGGTTTTGGAATCTTTCTTTTTAATAAAAAAAAAGTAATATTCGACTTTTGGATTTGTAATTTGGATTTTTTTATTACTTTTTTAGATTAAAAAAAATTTAATATTTTCTTGAAAGTTTTAAATAATTATTTTCAGTAGAAATGGTCGATAAAAACTGTCAATAAAAATTATCAGTAAAAATTTATTAGTAAAAATGTTCGGTGAAAATTACCGGTAAAAATTATCAGTGAAAGTTATCGGTAAAAATTATTGGGTAAAATTATCGGTAAAAATTATCGGTAAAAGTTGTTGGTAAAAATTTTGGATAAAAATTGTCAGTAAAAATTGCCTGTACAAATTTTCAATAAAAATTGTCTGTAAAAATTACCTGTACAAATTTTGAGTAAATGTTTCTGGTAAAAATTTTCGATAAAAATTGTCAGTAAAAATGTTCGGCGAAAATTGCCGGTAAAAACTATCAGTGAAAATTATCGGTAAATATGTTCACTAAAAATTTTGGGTAAAAATGGATGGTGAATTTTTAGGGAAAAATTTTGCGGTAAAAATTTTCGATAAAAATTATTAGTAAAAATGTTTGGTAAAAATTTTCGGTAAAAATTTTGAGTAAAAATTGTCCGTAAAATTGTCAGTAAAAATTGCCTGTACAAATTTTCAGTAAAAGTTTTTGGTAAAAATTTTCGATAAAAATGTTCGGTAAAAATTGTCAGTAAAAATTTTCCCTAAGAATATTCGGTAAAAATTGTCAGTAAAAATCTTGGCTGAAAATTGTCGGTAAAAATTGTCGATAAAAAGAGTCGTTAAAAATTGTCAGTAAAAATTGCCTGTACAAATTTTCAGTAAAAATTGTCGGTAAAAATGGTCAGTAAATATTATCGGTAAAGATTTTGGGTAAAAATTATCCGTAAAAATTTTCGGTAAAAATTTATAGTAAAAATTTGCAGCTTAAATATTATCGGTAAAGATTTTGGGTAAAAATGTATGGTTTAAAATGTATGGTAAAAATTGTCGGCAAAAAACAGTCGTTAAAAATTGTTAGTAGAAATTGTCAGCAGAAATTATCAGTTAAAATTGTCGTTTAAAATTGTCAGTAAAAGTTGTCAGTAAAAATTTTCTAGAAAAAATTTTTTGGTAAAAATTGTTTGTAAAAATTGTCGGTTAAAATTTTCGATAAAAATTTACGGTAGAAATTGACGGTTAAAATTTTTTTCTAAGAATTTTCAGTAAAAATCTTGACTAAAAATTGTCGATAAAAATTGTCTGTGAAAATATTTTATGTGCAATTTCGGTAAGAAAATAGTTTTAAGCAAATTCAAAGAAAATTGTTTTTTTAAGCAAATTTAAATTTGAATAAAAATTTGTTATTTAGATTTTTTTTTTTAAATTTGACCTCAAAGTAAAAATTAACCAAAAAAATTGTTCAGAAATTTCTTCTCACCACGCAATGGCGCACATGAACCCAATTTTCAACTGTCAAATGAATTTGTGGCCACGTTTATTAACAACATCTCTTTATTAAAATAATTTTTAAATTATATAAAATCGGCAAAAAAACATTTCAAATTAACTAGGAAATGTTTTAATAAAAAAATTAAGTATTTTGAATTTGAAGTAAAGGTGATCGTCGACGTGAAACAATTTGAAAACCACTGCGTTACCTGCAATCAGTCCGAATGAAAAGACAAGTTTTTATCTCTTTTGAAATTTCTTTTAAAATTAAAAAAAAAATTCGTCCTGTTTTGAAAATTAGTTCATTTTATGATATTTTTGTCAGTTTTTTTTTGTAGAATTCTTTGGCCACAGTCCTCACTCCTATTCAACTCAGTAGAATGACTTCCTTTTTAATCAATTTATTCACTTTTATTATAATTGTTCTTATTAATTCCCGCTTGCCCTTCCACCGTTCACATTACAAAATACAAACTAACGAGCGAGAGTCGAACAAATTCATCATTTATGAACGAAAATTATTACTAATTTGATATAATGGCTTATTTTATAGTTAAATTATTATGGAAGTAGTTAATTATTAGCTCTAAGCATACGTAAAATAATTGCTTGAACATTTTTATGAATAAAACACTGAAATTTCCAAATAAAAGTGCCACTATAATCGGACGAATGAATACACCCGTTACTCGTTGGCAAATGAATGTTAGACAAAACCGGGTAATATCCACTTTTGCGTCTAAAAAATAAATATTTTTTCTTTTCGTAATTTTTATTATTATAACGAAAATGTCATAAATGGCGTTTTTTTTTTGAGGGTAATTATTAACGAAAAATTCATCGATGTTGATTGTAAATTAAAGCCAGAATAAAAATCATTCGAGTGCGACGCCATTAATTTGCCCCAAGATGCTCTTGTTAATGTGTTGCGATAGAGTCGAATGACCTCCGTTGACCATACAATCCTGGACCTCTTTTTTTTAATGAGTAATTTTTTTCCATTTTTTTTTTTAGAAATAATTTGAATTGAAACGCAAAAACCCAAATCATAGAAAGCCACACAAGAATAAGTGGTTTTTATTCATATTCGTAACTTTTGAATGAGTAAAAATTCATTCAATAAAAATTCATTGGATAAAAATTCAGTCGAAAAAAAAATTACGAGCAATTTTATATTATTCAACAAATTTTTAATAAACATTTTTTATAAAAAATGCTTCACGTAGGAATTTTCTTTAAATTATATATTTTCTTATTATTAAAAATTCTCTACTTAATTTTTTCCTGTATAAATTTTCCAGTAAAAAATTTTCCAGTAAAAGTCTTCTAGTAAAAATTTTCTAGGTAAAAAATTTCTAGTAAAAAATTTCCGGTTAAAAATTTCCAGTAAAAACATATAAAAATTTTCTAGTAACAAATTTCTAATATAAATTTCTAGCAAAAATTCCCACCAACAATTTTCTAGTAAAGAATTTCTAGTAAACATTTCTTTGTACACAATTTTTAGTAAACATATTTCAGTAAAAATATTTTTGTAATAAAGTTCCAGTAAAAAATTTCTAGTAAAAAACATCCAGTAAAAAATTTCCAGTAAAAAAATTTGCAATGAAAAATTTGCAGTGAAAATATTAAAAAAAAATTTTCTAATAAAAGTTTTCAGGTAAAAATTTTTTAGCTTTCTAGTACAAAATTTTTGGTGAAAACATTACATAAAAGTTGTCTAGTAAAAATTTGTTTGTACAAAATTGTAAAAAAAATTTCTAGTTTAAATTTTTTTGTACAAAATTGGCAGGAAAAATTTTCTTGTACAAAATTTCCAGTAAAAATTTTCTTGTACAAAATTTCCAGTAAAAATTTTACAGCAAACAATTTTCTAGTAAAAAACTTTTAAGTTAAAAAATTTTTCTTGTACAAAATTTTTAGCAAAAGTTAAAATTTTTACTTGAAATTTTTTTTTTTCTAGAAAAAAAAATTTCAAGTAAAAATTTTCTAGTAAAATTTTTCTTGTACAAAATTTTTAGCAAAAGTTTTCTTATGAAAATTTCTAGTAAAAAATTTCAAGTGAAAAATGTCAAGTAAAAAATGTCGAGTAAAAATTTTCAGCAACAATTTTCTAGTAAAAAATTTCCAGCAAAAAAATATTAAACAAAAATTTTCTTGCACAAAATTTGCAGCAATAATTTACTTCAGTAGAAAAAGTAAAAATATGATATAAAAATTTTCAGTAAAAATTTCTAGTAAAAAATTTCTAGTAAAAAATTTCTAGTGAAAAATTTCTAGTGAAAAATTTCTAGTAAATATATTAAACAAATTTTTGTTTGTTTAATATTTAAATTTTGCCCAAATTATACGGTAAAAAATATTTTAGTAATTATTTTCCATGGAAAACTTTTCAGTAAATTTTTTACAGTAAATATTTTCCAGTAAAATCTTTTTAGTAAAAATTTACAGCAAAATATGCTGAATAAAACTCTAAAAAATTCTGCTGTAAGAATATCTTCGGTAAAAATTTTCGAATTTTTTCTGTCAAAATTTACCAGAAATAGTTTTTTTTTAATATAAAATTCCCCACCGACCCTTCGCCCCTCTCCCAATTGCAAACAAACCCGGATAATTATCTTAACTGGCAGACTTAATGTGAATTTGTTATTTGCAATTATTTATTTTGCGATTTATTTATTTTCGCCTTTCTTCCGACAGTACCAAGTTGATGGGCATAATTTTAAGTTAGTTTTATTAAAAGATTTTTTGTGCACGCAATCTTCACAGTCTGTTAAGTTTTCCTTAATTTCCTGACGTTGGTAGCAATGGCCATGAGCGATGCGGACGCCGGTGAGAACGGGCGCTGCCCGCCGTAACGATAATGACCGGTATCTGCTGCCATCTTTTCTATCTTTTAATAAATAGTATCTTTTAATAAATGCTCGTTTTTAAAATGATTTTTCCATCCAAATGGCATCGTCATCCCCTCCCCGTTTTAATTTATTTTTATTATTTTAATTTTTGCATACGCTGTGCTCTGCTGTGCTCATCAGCGGACGATCAAAACTCACTCATTTATATCGCTTTGCTGTTGTTGCTGTCACTGCACTTTCTTCAGATTTTTTTTTGCTTTTCTTCTTCTTTTTTCTTTAGATTTTTTTTCAACGCTGTCACTCCCCAGCGCACATGTTGCGAAACTTTCAAATCGAACATTGGCGACAGCACTGATTCTCAAAGATTTGAGATTTCTTTGAGGCCATTGCTACCAACGTCAGGAGATTAAGGATTTTTGAATTTCAACGAAAAATATTCAAACTTCGAAACTTAATGAAGGATTTTGTTACAGCGGCCACAACTTGACAAGTGATTTTTTTTCACATTCAGCTGCAAATTGGATTTCTTTTATGAGAAAAGTGATTTCTTTAATAAACGAGTATTCTTGGTATTTTGTATGAGTAAGAAAATGTTTCTGTAAATTTAAAAAAAAAACGGTAAAAAAATGTTCGATGAAAATTTTGGGGCACAAAAAAAACGTTTCCCAAAGATTTTTGGATATTAAATTTTCGTAAACAGTTTTTTTTGGTGAAGATTTTTTGCGATTTTTAATAATTATTTTCAGCAAAAAAAGCTTTTAGTTAAAAATTGTCAGAAAAAATTTTGAGTAAACTTTTTTGATGGAAATTTTCGGATATAATTTTCGGTGACAATTTTCGGCAAAAATAATTTCGAAAAAAAATGTTTCCGTAAAAATTTTTACTTAACAAATTTTTAATTTTGGTAAAAAATTGTTCGTAAAAATGTTTGGTGGAAAATTTCGGAGATAATTTTCGGGGACAATTTTCGAAGACAATTTTCGGTGTCAAATTTCGGTTAAAACAGTTTCGAAAAAAAAATTATTTTCGTAAAAATTTTTAGTTAACAAATTTTTGCTAAAAGAATTTGCAGTAAAAATGTTTTTGGCAATCGTACAAATTTTCGGAGATAATTTTCGGGGAAAATTTTCGAAGACAATTTTTGGTGACAATTTTCGGTAACAATTTCCGGTAAAAACAGTTTCGAAAAAAAATTATTTTCGTAAAAGTTTTTAGTTAACAAATTTTTGATGTAAATTTTCGGAGATCATTTTTGGGGGCAATTTTCGGTGACAATTTTTTGGAAATTAGTTTCGAAAAAAAATGTTTCCATACAAATTTTTAGTTAACAAAATTTGGCTAACATTTTTCAGTAAAAATAATTTTGGTAAAAAATTGTTGGTAAACATTTTTGGTGGAAATTTTCGGAGATAATTTTTGGAAAGAATTTTCCGGGACAATTTTCGGTGATAATTTTCGGTAAAAATAGTTTCGAAAAAAAATGTTTCTGTAAACATTTTTAGTTAACAAATTTTTGTTGAAAATTTTCGGAAACAAATTTCGGTGAATATTTTCGGTAAAAACAAATTCGAAAAAAATGTTTCCGTAAAAATTTTTAGTTAATAAATTTTTGGTAAAAAAAATTGCAGTAAAAATATTTATGGCAAAAATTTTTTGTACAAATTTTCGGAGATAATTTTCGGGGACAATTTTCGGTAATAATTTCCGGTAAAAACAGTTTCGAAAAGAATGTTTCCATACAAATTTTTAGTTAACAAATTTTTGCTAACATTTTTCAGTAAAAAAAAAGCTTTTAGTTAAAAATTGTCAGAAAAAATTTTGCGTAAACTTTTTTGATAGAAATTTTCGGAGATAATTTTCGGTGACAATTTTCGGTGACACTTTTCGGTGACAATTTTCGGCAAAAATAGTTTCGAAAAAAAATCCGTTAAAATTTATAGGAAACAAATTTTAATTTTGGTAAAAAATTGTTCGTAAAAATGTTTGGTGGAAATTTTCGGAGATAATTTTCGGGAACCACTTTCGGTGACAATTTTTTGTAACAATTTCCGGAAAAGACAGTTTCGAAAAATATGTTTCCGTAAAAATTTTTAGTTAACAAATTTTTGGTAAAAAAATTTGCAGTAAAAATATTTTTGGCAAACATTTTTCTTACAAATTTTCGGAGATAATTTTCGGGGACAATTTTTGAAGACAATTTTTGGTGACAATTTTCGGTAACAATTTCTGGTAAAAACACTTTCGAAAAAAAATTATTTTCGTAAAAGTTTGTAGTTAACAAATTTTTGCTAACATTTTTCAGTAAAAATATTTTTAGTAAAAAATTGTTCGTACAAATTTTTGGTGGAAATTTTTGGAGATAATTTTTTGAAGAAAATTTTCAGCAGTAAAAATTTTCTCGTTAAAAATATTTTAGGAATTTTAAATTTTTTTGAATTTTTTTTTCAATTACAATTAATAAAAAAAAATGACAATAAATAGAAAAAGGACTAATAATATTTTAGGAGGAAAACTTAGCGAAGCTAAAAAATTTCATACGCAAATAATTCCATTTTGTTAGGAAGCACTTCTTCTGCACTTGGAATAAAAATAAAACATTTTCGAATCGATTGAATGGAGAACAAGTTTCCGTCTGTCTGTGGAAATATTTTTTAACAAGCTATCAAAAATTAATTTGCATCGAAAATAAGCGATTATTACCACCATTAAAATGGGAATTTTTACAAGAAGGAAAAAAATTAGTTGAATTCCGAACCAATCAGACTTATTATTTGTGAGAAAAGAAAACATCGTTGAAGTCTGAAAGGTACAAATTGGATCAGATCCCAACTTCAAGGATCAACTTTTAGTGTAAATCGAAACGGATACAAGCACTGCCATTGACTCACTGGAACTGAACGTGAACAACGAATTTGGTTACAGTGTTCTCCAATCAATTACACGAAGAATGGGCTACAAAAAAACCGTACTTTGGAAGAATTTTAACAATGATAAATTGTCGTGGATAGCGTTGACACAGGTCGCCATAATTTTCTGGATGATTTTTGTTCAATTCATTTTGGCCACTTTTACGCGAGAAAAATTTCTTCCTTCTGCTCCGTTTCAATGGCATCCGTTGTAGAGTCACCCTAAACTTGGCCACTTGGCCTCATCTCCACGGCGCTGACCCCTTTGATGGTCTAGTTAAGCCTAATTCAGATAACTTTTATTAAGAAATTTATATTTTCTGTTTGTTTTATGAACCACCAATGAGAACTCCAAAAAAAAGACCACATCAGCGTCAGGTGGAAATAACTCACATTCAATTGAGGATGCCTTGCCCTGTTTTGCCCAGCAGACCCCTTTTTTCTGCATTCAAGTCTATTTCCGGTTCTTGAAATGAGTTCGTTTTCATAAATTATTGCTTGGAACTCAGAAAGACTTGTTAACACGCGACAATTACACCTGAACGGAATTTTTTAATCGATTTCCATTTAGTTTCGTCTTAAACGATTGTCGATGCTCTCTTCTCGTCGAGGAAAGAATTCCGAATTAAGGAATTTAAGCGGTTTTTTTCTTCTTCTTTTGCCTTAAATTTTTTACGATAAGCATTTTGAGTTTGCTTGATTATTTTGTTTTGTTTTGTTAAATTCCATTTTTTATTGTGGAATTTCTGATATTATATTGAGAAAAAATATCAAGTCAGATTTTTACTATCAGTTTTTCTATTTTGTAAATTTTTGATTTTTTGGTCCGCCAGTTGTCACTAAGAACTCAGTACCCAAAATTTCAGCAACTTTACTTGGTGAAAAGATTTATAAGAAAAAATTTGGTAGCAAACAGCCTAGGCCCTCTAAGTAGGTGTGGAATTTTTTTAAGTCAGAAATTGGGTCATTAGCCATCTCCATCTGTCCCACTTACTAACATAGGCCTAGAAATTGAAGTCCATTTTGCTCTTGCGACGATAGATTTTCTTAGCAGCCAATAAAAAAATAAATTTGAGGTTCGCTTCGCTATAAAAAGAGAATATTTTTGGTCGCAAAATGTAATTGGCAGATGCTTAGTCCTACAAACTTTAGATCTGATCTTCTTTGTGATTGCAGAAATTTTTTAACACCGAAAATCGAGGTCACTAAGCGCTTAGACATTTAAATTTTAAACCAATTTCATGAGAAGAGAAGTTTTTGCGCTGAAAATTTGGTTAGTATCTCAGACCTAAAATTTTAGGTCATACCCTTTCCTGCCGAAGAACTATTTTTCCACTTAAACAATTTCCAATATCTTCTAAGACCTCGAAATTAAAGTTCAAATGCGACATTCTGAAAAGACCTAGTTTTCTTTTGCCCAAAGAGCGTGGTAATCAGCTTACTTGGACCTACCAGAATAAGGTCTAAGCCGCTTTTCGTGAAAATAGAATTTTCTGGTAGGAAAAATATTGTCATAAATTGCCTTGACCTAGAATTTGAGGTCATAATTTTTGAAGAAGAAATATTTTTCTACTAATAAAATTGTCGGTACCTTCTAAGAGCTGAAAATTAAAGATTCAGTGCCACCTTCTGTGATGATCTAATTTTTTTTTGCCTAAAAAGCGTGGTAATCAGCTTACCTGAACTTACCTGATAAGGTCTAAGCCTCTTTTCGTGAAAATAGAATTTTCTGGTAGGAAAAACATGGTCAGTAATCGACTAGACCTACAATTTGAGGTCATAATTGTGAAGAAGAAATATTTTTCTACTAATAGAATTTTCGGTACCTTCTAAGACCTCAAAATTTAGGTCCGCTACGACATTCTGTGAGGATCTAATTTTCTTTTGCACAGAAAGCATGGCGATCAGCTTACCTGGGCCTACCTGATAAGATCTAAGCCGCTTTTCGTGAAAATAGAATTTTCTGTAATATGGTCAGTAATTGCCTAGACCTCAAAATTTGTTTTTCTTGCAAAAAAAATTTTAAAAAAATTAAAAAAAAGCGTCTACTTCGTGAGAAGAGAATTTTTCTCGTAAGAAAAATAAAAATAAAGTCAGTAGTGCTAAAACTTATAAATTCTGCATTTGCCAGGCCAGAAATTTATTTCACCAAAAACATGGTCAACAGCTGCTATGACCTAAAAATTTACGTCTTCGGTGCTTTTTTGTAAGGATAAAATTTTATTTTCCAAAAAAAATGTCGTTAAATAATTTGGCTAGACCTACGATTTAAGGAGAATTTTTGTGCCAAGAAAAATACAGTCAATAATGGTAAGACTCCCAAAATTTAGGTTATTGGGTTTTGAGTGAACACAATTTTCTGTACTAAAAATTTTGTCCGATTCTTAAAAAATAGCGATTATGCTCCTTTGAAAACACGGACCTAAGCAATTTTAATCAGTTTTAGGTCAAAATTACGTAGGTCTAAACAGCTCCCGAAGGAGAACAAAATACTTGTTCGGGAGTTGTTTAGACCTAAGCAATTTTTCCCTAAGCTACTACAATAATTTGTCAGCATTATTTTTAACCAGCAAATTTTGTGGGAAGTTCATCTTACAAAGTAAGGTCTAAGCTGCTAATTTAGGAAAAAAGACCGTTTGTGGAAAACTTTCCTAGACCTACAAAATTAGGTCTAAGCCGATACTTTGCAAAAAAAAACTGTTTTTATAGGAAAAATACGGTCAGTAGCCGCTTAGAGCTAAACATTTCTGACCTAAGACACGGATTTGTCAGAATTTTATACAAAAATAAGGTCTTAGTCGGTAATTTAGGAAAATAATTCTTTTTACTAACAGAAATATGGTCATTAGCCGTCGAGACTTAAAAAATTAAGCCTGGCTGTTCTAAAAAGGCGTGTAATTTTGCATATTCCAAAAGCAAGATCGATACCTGCCTAGATCATAAAAAATTGTCTTCCACCAGAAAGGGTAGTGCTTAACTTAGCTAGACCTACGAAATTATGTTTATGCCGATACTTTGCGAAACAAAAATTTCTATAGAAAAATATGGTCAGCAGCCGCTTTAACCTTAGAATTTTGACCTAAGATACTTGTTTTCCAGAATTTTATATTTGAGTAATTTAGGAAAAGAACCATTTTTACTACGAGAAATATGGTCATTAGCCGTCGTGACCTAAAAATTGAAACCGTGCTGTTCTGAAAAGGCGGGTAATTTTTGCATATTCCAAAGGCAAGATCGATACCTGCCCAGATCATAAAAAATTGTCTTCCTCCAGTAAGGGTAGTGATTAACTAAGGTGTATTCACCTAGACCTACGAAATTAGGTCTAAGCCGATGCTTTGTCAAAGTGCAAATTTTTTTCTCGAAAATTGAGACCGTGCAGTTCGTATTGACAACAACAAAAATTGACTAAGCCTTCCCAAATAAATTTTTTGAAAAGCCGCTTAAACCTACGATTAGGACAGCCTAAAAACTTGAAATTTTCCGTTGTTGAAATTTTTCCAAATTGAAAAGTTATTTTTTTCCATCCTAACCATAATTACAGCAACAAATAGAAGCAGAAATGAATGTTATTTAAATTACGAACAAAGTGTTA
Source organism: Atherix ibis (assembly GCA_958298945.1). Taxonomy (NCBI): domain Eukaryota; kingdom Metazoa; phylum Arthropoda; class Insecta; order Diptera; family Athericidae; genus Atherix; species Atherix ibis. Next base: position 83,440,317 of record OY282609.1, read on the forward strand.
AGTGAAAAGTCGTGTTTTCTTGTTTTGTAAGTGAATGAATGCATGCTCAATTTATGGTTCTACGCGCAAGACATAATTGCGTTGATATATGCTGGATGGTAGGGTATTTTGTAAGAAAACGATATGTAAACAAAAATGATTTTTCGCTTTTGTTTTTAACATAAAAATAATTTCTTTTCTGAAACGCACTCTCCTTTAGAGGCTTGCCCATTTTACGGTGAACGCTTTAACTGCCCTAATAATATTTATTAATTTATGTTTTTAATTTGGTTAACAAGACCTCATATTTCCATCTTAATCGTTTTATTGAAATATCAGAAAAGATAAGAAAAATTCGATGAAAAAAAAGTTTTTGTTTTTGTTAATTTAATTTATTGTTAAGATTAAAATGGGGACAAAACCGTTGCATTTAAATGTCATAAAATTCATCATTTTTATAACTTGTGTAGTTATTTTTGAATAAGTTTGAGGGTTACTCAACAGTGATGACTCCTCTTCTTCCACTATGGGTTTAGGTGTCTGGAAAAGTGTTAAGTCCTCTTAAAAATAAATGTTCTCAATATCAAATTAAAAGGTTGACCAAAAAGCAAAAAAAAAATCATCGGGAATTAGATCCTTGACATCAAAACTAATTTATCGTTTAATTAATTTCTCCATTCGATCGGTAATTATCGCCGTTTAATTACTATCGATTACGAGTGGAAAGAAATTTAATCAAAACCAATCCTGCGAATGGCAGTTGTCCTTGTAAATTCGCACCTTTTCTTTCACTAAAAAAAAAAATGTTGCTTCTTCGAAATTTTGGTCCTCAACTGTTACTATTGCTTCTGCTGCAGTTCGCAATGGGGGAGTTTTTGGATCCGTCATTGTGTGTTCTGTCAACTTGCGCGACTTTTTTTTTTTTTTGGCTTTATTTCTTATTCTTGCAATTCTCATAGATCACTAGGCTTGCAAATCGTTCAATAAAAATTGCTGTGAAAATTTCCAATAAAAAATTTCGTTAAAAAAGTTCCTTTAAAATATGTGTTTTTAAAAATTTCTGCCATAAAAAAATTTACAGTTAAAAATATAATAAACATTTCAAAAGTTTAAGTACAATTTGCTAATAAAACTTGGCTGCTAAAATAATAATCAGTAAAAAACTGCAATAAAAATTTCCAACAAAAATAATGGTCAGTAAAAAACTACAATAAAATTTCCACAAAAAAGTTGTTCTCTGGGAAATTGCTCCAAAATTGTTTGTAAGAATTTATGTAAAATTGCAGTAAAAAATTTTTCATAAAAATAATCTACAAAAACTGCAATGAAATTTTAAGGGAAAACTGCTGTAAATTTTCTTTTACAAAATTGCAGATATTTTCTTCGTTTATAAAATTGCTACAAAAATTTCTTGCGATAATTGGCAGTAAAAGTTGGCAGTAAAAATGCCAGTAAAAATTTGGTTATTTGAAATTTCACTTTAAATTTTCAAATAAGTTAAAAACTACTACAATAAAATTTTCACAAAAAATTGCAGTAACATTTTTTTTGTAAATTGCTGTAAAATTTTTTGTTAAATTTTAAGTAAAATTACAGTAAAAATTTTTTCATTAAAAAATAATCCGCAAAAACTGCAACAAAATTTTAAGAAAAAACTGCTGTAAATTTTCCTTTACAAAATTGCAGATATTTTCTTCTTTTATAAAATTGAGAGTAAAAATTTCTTAAGAAAATGGTCAGTAAGAACTGCAATAAAATTTCCAGGCAAAACTGCTATAAATTTTATTTATAAAAATGTACAAATTTCCTTCTTTTATAAAATTGCTACAAAAATTTCTTGCGATAATTGGCAGTAAAAGTTGGAAGTAAAAATGCCAGTAAAAATTTGGCAACTCGAAATTTCACTTTAAACTTTCAAATAAGTTAAAAACCACTACAATAAAATTTCCACAAAATATTGCAGTAACATTTTTTTTAGGAAATTGCTTTAAAATGTTTGTAAGATTTTAATAAAATTGCAGTAAAAATTTTTTCGTAAAAATAATCTGCAAAAACTGCAATAAAATTTCCTGGAAAAACTGCTGTAAATTTTTTCTTTATAAAATTACGGAAACTTTCTTCTTTTATAAAATTGCAGTAAAAATTTCTTAAGAAAATGGTCAGTAAGAACTGCAATAAAATGTCCAGGAAAAACTGCTGTAAATTTTTTTTTATAAAATTGCAAATATTTTCTTCTTTTATAAAATTGTTTCAATAATTTCTGACGAACTTGTCAGTAAAAATGACAGTATAAATTTGGCATGAAAAGTTTCACTTAAAAATTTCCAGCAAAAATAATGGTCAGTGAAATCTGCAATAAAATTTCAGGGAAAAATTTTATAAACATTTCTTTTGTAAAATTGCTGTAAAATTCTCTGTAATATTTTGAGTTAAATTGCAGTAAAGATTATTCGTAAAAATGCTCCGAAAAAACTGTAATAAAATTTCCAAGAAAAATTTGATTTGAAAATTTCAGTAAAAATGCCATTAAAAATTTGGCAATAAAAATATTCACTTAAACTTTGAAATAAAATTATCCAGAAAAAATAATGGTCAGTTTAAAACTGGAATATTTCCAGGATAAATTCAGGTGAAATTGCTAGTTTAAAATTGCTGTAAAATTTTTAGTAAGAATTTTATGGAAAAGTGCAGTAAAAATTTCTTGCGAAAATAGACAGCAAAAACTGCTGTAAAATTTCTAGAAGACATTGGAGAATATTTTTCACAAATATGATCAATAAAAACTGCAAGAAAATATCGAGAACCAAATTTTTCTTTACAAAAAAGAAAATTTCCGCAAGAATTTTAATAAAAATTTTTACTTTAGTTGCTTACAAAAAAAAGAAGTTAATGCAAAAAAAAACTCTTTATCATCAAAAGATGTCTGAGACAAGAGTCAAAAGCCATTCTAGAATACCACAAGGATAAGGCCATCATAAAATTTTTCCTTAATTATAATTAAAATTAAACAATTCTTCTCTCAAGAAAACACCATCAAACATTTTATAAAAATTGTACCCTTTTTTTTGTTATTTTCCATTGAAAAATTATTTTAAAATGATAATTTTTTCTACAAAGGACCAAATAAAGTATTGCTAAATATTGTCCTTGATTTGCGCAAGGAACTCGTGAAAAACCATCGTTCAAAAATTATCCTTTTTATAGCAAAATATCGAATTTTATAAAAACACAAAAAAACAAATTTAAAAAAAACAACAAATTTTATGAAGTTTTTAATTTATTCTCAAAAGTGTTTAGAACAATTTATCCTGAAAGGATATTCCCCTTCCGATCAGGATAATATGGATTCGTGAAGCTTGGCCTAAGTGTGCGCAATGACAGCATAGAAAAACATTCAGAAAAATCGTCCTTTTTAGAAAAAAAAAAAATAATTTATGCATTTTTTCAAAAAACAGCGAATTTTATAATTTTTTTTCAAAAGTACGCACAAAAATCTATCTTGAAAGGATATTTTCCTTCCAATCAGTTAAATATGAATTGAAGAAGCTTCGCAGAAGTATGCGCAATGACATCATAGAAAAAAAATTAAAAAAACAGCAATTTTTATTGGAAAAAAAAACAAATTTTAAAAGAAAAAAAAAAGACAAATGTTATGAATTTTTCTCAAAACTACTCACAAAAATCTATCCTGAAAGGACATTTTCCTTCCAATCAGGATAATATGGATTAGGTAATGATCTTATGAAGGAAGAAATTCCAAAAAGACGCCATTTTCTTAGAGAACTTTAAATTTCAAGAACAAGTGGACTCAGTGTAATAATTTTTACCTCCTATTATCTGAGAAAACTGGTCGCCTGGTGTAAAAATACGATTTTCGTGCATTTTTAATGCAAAATTTTTTGATTTTCATGCATGCGCGAATTTTTGCTTGCTGACAGGCAGAAGCTAATTTTCTTGCATGTTTTTTTGTTATTTGCGGGGAAAGGGAAGGCGATTTGTCAACTATTTAAAACTTTTTTTTGTTTTTTTGTTTTTGCCTGTTTTTTGTTGGAAAATTCAATTTTTTCCTAGTAAATTTTTAGGTTTTATATTTTTTTACTTTACTTTTTTTTAATAGTTTTTTTTTGTCTCAATTTGAATAATTTTTTTTTAATATTATGAATATGAGTAAATACTATACACACACAAACACACACACACAGAACACTCCAATCCAACTCACATAATTCTCCAAATAATAAAAATAAAATTCTTTTTTTTTCTTCAATTTCATTTAGGAAACAAAATTTTTTTTTCACATAAATTTTTAACTGCGTTTTTTTTTTGCGAATTAATTTCATTTTTATTATTTGGAAAATTATGTGAGTTGGATTGGAGTGTTCGTTTTGCTTTTTTTGTTGAGTTGGTAGTGATCGCTGTCTTTTATTTATTTACAATACGAGGTCTGTTCAAAAAGTTTCGATTTTTTTGTGGCGTTATGTTGGTATTCATGTCTATCACTAATGCCGACAAGTTCGGCCATTTTGAATGTTCAGTTAATTTTTGACAGCTGCTTTGCTTGCACGTGTTTTGGCTCGTCTTCGATTTTTTCCCATTCCAAAAAATGGATCAAAGAATTTGTTTCGGGAACAAGAAAAAGTCACAGGGGCTGCGGAATTATTAGTGTATTGTTTTTGGCCAAAAATGCGTGCACAAGCAAAGATGTGTGAGCAGGGGCGTTATTATGGTGCAAAAGCCAATTTTTGTTCTTCCACAAATCCGGGCGTTTCTGGTGGTAATATTCCTTATTGACCGTTCTACCCTGTGGCAAGAACTCATGATGCAGCACGCTCCTGCAATCGAAGAAAACTGTAAGCAAAACCTTCACATTCGACCGAACTTGGCGCGCTTTTTTCTGTCTTGGCTCGTGCGGTAGCTTCAATTGGGAAGATTGAGCTTTGGTTTCCATGTCATAACCATAAACCCATGATTCGTCACCAGTTATGACCCTCTGGAGCAAATTTGGGTCATCGCGGACAGAGTCCAACAGTTCCTTAGCAATGTTAATGCGATGCTGTTTCTGGTCGAAATTGAGGCAAAAATCGAAGACGAGCTAAAACAGCTGTCAAAAATTAACTGAACATTCAAAATGGCCGAACTTGTCGGCATAAGTGAGAGACATGAGTACCAACATAACGAAAAAATCGAAAATCGAATATACTTAACCTGCGGAAATTCAAAATTCTCTATACTTTTTGAACAGACCTCGTACATTGAATTTTTGTACAACTTTTTTAGTTTTTGTCAAATTTTACTAGAAGAAAAAAAAAGGATGCGGAAAATAGAATTTTGTATGTCATCGCGTCGAGGTTTTAATTTTTTCTATTTCTCCTTTCTGGAGTTAACGGCTTTTATAATTAATGTTTCCAAGTAATAAGAGATCAAAAAATCTATCCGGAATTCAGTGGTTTTCCATTTTATCGAGTTAGTGTTTGTACTAAATAAATACTCACCTTGAATTGGGGGTTATTATTTTTGATTATAAATTTTTAATTAGATTTTTCTTTCTCGATCAAATTTGTTGAATTTTTAATTTTTCCTATTTGTAATTTTTCCAATTTTTAACTACCAAACATTGGGTTTTTAAGGGCAAATTATTAATTTTTAAATAAACGGACGGTACTTCCAGTGAGAACACATTCAAATACTCATTTTTTGAGTCAATGTCAACAGTAGCTGTCATTCCTACTCAATTGCACGCTGCGCTCAGCCGCCATTACTGATCGATGATCTTTTGACAGCTTCTCTTGGTTTTGTCTCTTTTATTCTTCCATCAGTTTTGATTGTTCCCATTTGTTCTGCTCTTCTTTTTCTCAATTACTCACAATTATTAATGATGCTTCTCAAATTGGATATAAATTAAAAAGTGACGATTTTTTTTGCAAAGGATTAGTTTCGTGTTTGCTAAAAAACTCTCAATAAAATTTCCATCCTGAACTCAAAATATCGCTTCGATCAGGACCAATTATATCCAGATATGTTTGCTAAAGTCTTCTTTTATAAAACTTGTCCTTTTCAGGACTGCATATAAATTTAAACAAGGAGTAAACGAAAATAATATGTTATTTTCTATATGAAATTTACTATAAAATTTTATCCTAAAAGCTATTTAGCTTCCAAAAAGCATAAAGAAAGCAGTGATAAATATCGTCCTGAATCTGTGCAAGGATCTCATAGGAATAACTTGGTAAAAATTAGTTCTTTTCATAAGAAAAAAACAATTTTTCAAAGAAATTTATATAAATTCTTGTCAAAATTATTACAAAAGTGACAACAAAAATTTAACCTGAAAGGATATTCTCCTTCCGATCAGGATAATATGGCTTCGAGAAGCTTCGCCATAATGACATCATAGAAAAATTTCCAGAAAACAGCGACTTTTATAGAAAAAAAAACCAATGCTATGTATTTTTTTTCAAAATTACCCACAAAAATTTATCCAGAAATGACATTCTTCTTTCGATCAGGATAATATGGATTGGAAAAGCTTCGCCTAAAAGTGCACAGTGATTTCTTCAAAAAAATACCATTTTCATAGTGAAAAACAAATTTTAAGAGACAATGAAAAAGCGTTGCCTGCATATATTTTCTGTTATAACCTGAGCGCCTGGTGTAAAAATCGAATTTTCACTTTTGCCATAAATTTTGGATTTTTCTAAAATTTTGTTTCACTATTTTTCATTGTAGCATTTTTTTTTGCTTTAACAGTTGAGGGAGAGGGGGGGGGGGATGGGTGTTGCAGGTGGAGCATTTGAAAATTTTTTTCTTTTCTTTTTTATGAGTTTTTTTCTCATTTTCTCGTACTTTTTGGTGTTTTTTTAGTATTTTAATTTTTTTTTCTACTTTTTTGTACTCAATGTTAATTTTTTTTTTTTTTGTTGAATAGCATTAATAAATGCTGTTTAATTTTTGATTTCTTTTGCTATTTGGGTGGTCAAGCGGTTGTAAGTGTTCTTTTTTCAGATACCAACCACAACTACGCCCCCCCCCCAAAACAACCCAAAAAAAGGTTTTTTTCATAGAATTTGAAAAAATTGGATTTTTTCTTGATTTTATTATATTTTTTTTGTTTTTTTTTTTAAATTTTTTGCTTTTACCAAAAACTTTTTTGAGGTAGAATTTTTTTCTTGGAGCTTTTTTTTTTGTTGATGTTTTTTTTATTATTTATTTATTGGGAGTTATTTTCTTACGAAGGGAAGAGGAGAGGTTGTTATATCATAGTTTTTGTTCATATATTTTTTGGGGAAGTAGATCAGATGTTGCTGGCTGACAACATATTCAACATTGCTTTTTTTAGTCTCTTTGAAAAGTTTCTGTATTTTTTTTAAGGATGTTCCCTGGAAATGATGATTTTTCTGATTTATCAGCGTGCTTTCTGCTCACTTCTAAGTTTTAGTATTTGTTATTTTCAATTTTATCTGACTTTTAATGCTAAAACGACTCTTTTTTTTTTAAAAGTCAATATAACATTTTCAACGGCGATCACAATAAACCCCCCACCCCAAAAACGACACTCCTCCATTGGGATTATTGCATTTATTCAAATGCTTACAACAACTTTTTTCTAGTCAAATTTTTTAGAAAGAAATTTTTGAACGATTTTTCTATTTAAAAAAAATTGTTAATCACTCATAAAAAATAGATTTTGCCGGATTTTCTTTATTTTATTTATTATATTTACTCTTTTACATAAATTTCCTTTCTAATTAATGCTTCTTATTTTTTTTCCTTTCAACATAAATACAGAATTTAGCTTAAAAAATAAATAAATTTTACAATAATTTTAAATTTCCACTGTATTTTTAATTTTTTTTTCAATAGTTTTCGATTTGCTTTTTGTCTTAATTTAAATTTATTAATTAGAAAAAGTACGGAAAATTGTGACGAGAACAAAACTACAAGAAAATATTTACATTCACACCTCAACGGGGACAATACTTATTCTTACGCTTAGACAATTTTACGTACATTTTCATACTCACTTTCATACTTAATAATACAAATTAATTATAAAAATTTACTTAAAAGTACAGAAATTAAAATTCTTTCTTTATGACAAATCAAAGCAACAATTTTTCCATAGAAGAACCTCTAATGCCCCCCGGCAGCATCCGCACCTTTTAATAGCGTTTTCGTCAATGATAATTTAGATAAACTAAAATCACCAAAAAAGGAGAATGCTTTCATCTTCGGGGCTCGTCATATTCCAACGCTTAAACTAGTGGGACGGGGGGGGGGGGGGATACTTAGATAGATTGTGTCTCGGAGTGAGAGCATCTATCTTAACGGAAGATTTGATACGACTTGCCAAGTAACTTCGAATCATTAAAGCCAATATACAATCAAGTTTCAGCCAAAACTGCTAATTTTTGTTTTCAATCCCCTCTCATTTTTGTTGCGAATCGACAATACGTGTATGACATTTTTATGTCATAGATGAGCCCAAAAAAAAAACTAGACACCAGTCCTTAAGAAATCCAAGACTAAAGAGGAATCAGTTAAAGGGACCAGACGAGAGATGAAATAAGATTTGGGTTCTGCAAAGTGTGGCTACTCCGCAAGCCTGTGAGTTAAGTGAAACAGGACTACAGGGGCGATGACAGGAAAGTGACATATTTTTATCTCCAATAAATTTTCCGTTAAAAGTATTCGAAGGAGGTGAGTGGATACTGTGGTCGGAGGAGGTGAGTGCTCGGAGGAGATGAGTCCTCGTAGGAGAAAGTCCTCGGAGCAGGTGAGCGGATATAGTCCTCGAAGGAAATGACTCCTCGGAGAAGATGAGTCCTCGGCGGAGGCAAGTCCAAGGAGGAGGCAAGTCCTCGGAAGGAGATGGGCATAGCAGTTCTGGAAGGATATTAGTGGAAATGGTCCTCAGAGGGGTCAGTGGATGAGGTGTTCAGCAGAGGTGAGAAGATATAGTCCTCGGAGGAGGTGAGTGCTCGGAAGAGGTGAGTGCTCGGAGGAGATGAGTCTTCGGAGGAGGTAAGTTTTCGAAGGAGGTGAGTGCTCGGAGGAGATGAGACCTCGGAAGGGTTAAGTTCACGGAGGAGGAGATTAGTCCTCGGGGGAGATGAGTCCTCGGAGGACATAAGTTCTCGGAGGAGGTGAGTGCTCGGAGGAGATGACACCTCGGAGGAGGTAAGTTCTCGGAGAAGGTGAGTGGATATAGTCCTCGAAGGAAATGACTCCTCGGAGAAGATGAGTCCTCGGCGGAGGCAAGTCCAAGGAGAAGGCAAGTCCTCGGAAGGAGATGGGCTTATACAGTTCTGGAAGGATATTAGTGGAAATGGTCCTCAGAGGGGTCAGTGGATGAGGTGTTCAGCAGAGGTGAGAATATATAGTCCTCGGAGGAGGTGAGTGCTCGGAAGAGGTGAGTGCTCGGAGGAGATGAGTCTTCGGAGGAGGTAAGTTCTCGAAGGGGGTGAGTGCTCGGAGGAGATGAGACCTCGAAAGGGTTAAGTTCTCGGAGAAAGTGAGTGGATATAGTCCTCGAAGGAGATTAGTCCTCGTTGGAAATGAGTCCTCGGAGGAGATGAGCTGATGCAGTTCTGGACGGACATGAGTGGATATGGTCCTGAGAGGTGTCAGTGGATGAGGTGTTCAGCAGAGGTGAAAAGATATAGTCCTCAGCGGAGAGGAGTCCTTGCAGGAGATAAGTTCTCAAAGGAGATAAGTTCTCGGAGGAGGTAAGTCCGCGGAGGAGATAAGCTGATGCAGTTCTGGACGGACATGAGTGGATATGGTCCCCAGAGGGGTCAGTGGATTAAGAGTTCAGCAGAGGTAAGAAGATATAGTCCTCGGGGGAGATGAGTCCTCGGAGGAGATAAGTTCTCGAAGGAGGTGAGTGGACATAGTCCTCGAAGGAGATTAGTCCTCGGGGGAGATGAGTCCTCGGAGGACATAAGGCGGTGAGTTGATGAAACCCTGGAAGGATTAGAGTTGATATAGTCGTCAGAGGGGGTCGATCAGTGAATTAAGTTATCAGCAGAGGTGAGCGGGTATAGTCTGCAGGTGATATAAGTCCTCGGAGGATGTGAGTAGATATAGTCCTCGAAGTCAGTGACTTAATATTGCCATTGAAAGTGGTGAGTCCTTGGAGTAGGTCAGCGGTTTAAGTGCTCGGCGGAAATCAGTGGGTTAAGTGAGCGAATACAATGCACGAAAAAAAAGAATAGTGCTCGGAGAAAAAGAATTGTAAATAAATAAAAATGAGGCTCTGTTGAAAAAAATCAGACAAGTCTCTTACTCTATCCCTCGAATTTATGCACGTGTGGATCTTAACATTATTATAATTAAAAAAAAACGAAAACAATCAACGTAAAAATCTTGGCTGCACATGCTTAAAAATACTAAATTTTCCACAATTTTTTTTTTTGACTAATAAATTAATTATTCTACAATAACTTTTTTTTTGAATGAAATACTAATGTTTTATGTTTAAATTTAAAAAAAAATATTGCTTAGTAAAAAATCGAATAAAAAAATAAATCAAAACAAAAAAAATTCATTTATTATTTTGAATATTTTTCTTACGTTTTTTTCTTTCCCTAATAAATTTTTTTGCTCTCCTCAATATTTACAAGTTTTCCTTAATTATTATTATAAATTTGAATTAAATATTTGCTTTATGAATAAAATTTAAACTAATCTTAATTATTATTATTATAGATAAAAGTTAATTTCATACGTTATTAAATAATTTGTTTCTAAATTTTCAGAATGAATAAAAAATTTCATTATTATTTTTTTCTCATTTCGATTTTTTCTCTTCATTTTCTAAGCAAGTCAGAATATTTCTCTTTTTTTTTATTAAAAATATAAAAAAAAGTATATATTAAAAAAGAATTGACAAAATTTTTTCGAAAATTGGCCAAATATTTTTCAAAAAAAAATTTTGTGGTGAAAAAGTACAGTTCACCTCGGTAGTCATTTTTTTTTCTCGAATAAAAACAGAAAAATAACAACTGACAGAGAGATTTTTCTCCGTCTTTCTTTGCGATAACAATTTTATTTTAAATATTATTTTAAAAAAAAATGCAAAAAATAAATGTAAATTGGTTTAGGAAATTGGAAATTTTATAGTGAGTATTTTTAGGCAAAATGGCCGCCGAGTAAGTAGAGTTCACCTCGGCAGCCATTTTGCCTAAAAAATATCCGAAAATTTTTAACCAAATTTTCCTCAATTTTTTGGTAGATAATTTTTATTATAAATTTACGGAAAAATATTAAATAAAATTCGTAAAAATCACATTAAAATTAGCAAATTTAAGGGAATAATTTTAATTTACCACCGCGGCCATTTTGTCAAGCGGCAATGAGATTTTTTCACTCTACTCTTTTGTGATTACAATTTTCATTTAATTATTAATAAAAAACCACAATAAAAATTGAAAATTGCCTTAAAAAATTGAAAATTTTGTGGTGAAAATGTCAAATTCACCTCGGAAGCCATTTTGTTCGAATAATGACGGAAAAATTGCAAATTAAAAACGAAATTTTCCTCAATTTTTTTGGGAGATTATTTTGATAGGAAATTTACGAAAAGTTTATGGAAAAACCCACAACAATTTTTCGTAAAAATCTTTTACAACGTTTAAAGTGAATTTTCGAGAATAATTTCAATTTACCACGGCGACCATTTTGTCAAGCGGCAATGAGATTTTTTCACTCTACTCTTTTGTGATAACAATTTTCATTTAATTATTAATAAAAACCACAATAAAAATTGAAAATTGCCTTAAAAAATTGAAAATTTTGTGGTGAAAATGTAAAATTCACCTCGAAAGCCATTTTGTTCGAATAATGACGGAAAAATTGCAAATTAAAAACGAAATTTTCCTTAATTTTTTTGGGCGATTATTTTGATAGCAAATTGAGGAAAATTTTATGGAAAAACCCACAAGAAATTTTCGTAAAAATCTCATTAAAAAACGTTTAAAGTGAATTTTCGAATTCACCTTAGCAGCCATTTTGACAACCGACCATGAGGTTTTTTCCCTCTACTCCTTTGTGATTTTAATTTTCATTTAATTATTAATAAAAATTCACAATAAAAATAGTAAATTGCCTTAAAAAAATTGAAAATTTGACGGCAGAAAATTACGATTCACCTCGGCATTCATTTTGTTCGAATATTGACGGAAAATTTGCAAATTAAAAACGAAATTTTCCTCAAGATCAGTTCTTTTTTGTTATAGTAAAGAAAATCATTTAAATTTTCCAAAAAATGGACTGCACTTACTTGTGCATAAAACTAACGAGTCCAAATGGAAGACCTTCGAGTTTTTTCCTATTATTATTGATAAGAAAATGATGCTAATCGGAAAAGTGGTGTATGGTGAGTAGAGTGAGAATTGGTGCGGTAACAATTTTTTTTTGTGCTGGCAATTGTACAAAACTGCCGGAACTAGTTGGGAGACCACAAGCCAAAACAGTCACTTGACTTCCGACTCAGTCGCGTGTACCTTTTTATTCATGAAATTCTCTACTCTTCACAATGGCGTACTGCGTTCCCACTGCAATGACGGTATAGCTATTCAAAATTGGATTTTCGAATAGAATCGTTAAACTAGTGAGAAGGAAAAGCGAGTGAATCCATCCCAGCTCATGTGCTGTGCAGAATACAGCAGCTTACCATTATTTACCATTTACCATTTATCGTCTTAATCGTCTTGTCTGGGCTAACAACAGCAGTTTTACTTAAGGTGGAGAGTTCTATCGTCTTTGAACGTCTTACAAAATTGCAGTGTCTAGTAACAAGCACGGAATCGAAACACGAGTACACACATTGGCACAAGCACAAAACACTCGCGGCTATAATAATTCTCTGGTAAGCAGAGTTTTTGATTTTGTATTTTTTTTTTTACCCCGATTTACAGTATAAAAAGATGAGAGGCATTGTCCCCATTACCATCGCGATGGCTGATGGGGTTTACGACTGCAATCAAACTACCACCAGTGATTCAGGAGTTGGGCTCATGTCTGCGCTCAAGTCCTTTGGTCCTCCTCTACCCAATAGTCAGTCATTCAGTCAGTTTAACGATGACGCAGCAACTAAGAAGCTAGAATTGTTCTAGCATCTTCGGCATCAAAGCAAATTATAACGATTTTCTTAAGGAGCAATCGCGTCTTTGGCAAACGAAAGGTACGAGTTAAAATGGGGTAAATCTACAAGAAATTTGGACAAAATTCACTTGAGTTACTAGCATTCAATTCTTAGTTGCTTTGTGCATTCAACTTGGTTGGGGAGAAATGGGGAGAAAGCAGACAAGAGTAACTGCGTTTTTCTTCTTTCAAACGGCCCCATTTAACGGTGCCTAACCGGAACTTTGAAGCAAATTTGAATGTTTTTGAAAAAGGTACAAAACGATCCTCATTGAGGGTAAAAACAGAAGAACGTGATTTTAAAGAAGACTAAAATGCCAAATAAAGCAATTAAAAAATTCGCGGCTTTTTTTTAAATTAAAGAACATGAAAAAAAAGTTCTATTATTATTCGAACTAAAGAAGCTCGAAATCTCTACCGAAATAAGTACTAAAAATGGCAAGAAAAAGGCTTTTAAAATTATTAATAAAAACTAATTAGGTAAATAAAAGTAATAAAAAAATTATTTGTTTACTAAAAAATCAATTTAGAAATTTTGTCAATTCTTTTTTTTAAAAGCATCGAAAAAAAAATCATTCCAATTGCGAAAAAGAAGAGAAAATTTCTCGAACTCGCTTAAGAAATCCTCGAAAATTTCGATACTCGAAGTTTTTAAAACGTGACAAACGAATTATCGAAATCAAGACTTTTTTCCTTTTCTTTACACATAAAACTTGTTAAAAATTTTTTGTTTTCTTTTTTACCTAATAAATTTTTTTTTTCTAATCTTTTTTTTTGCCAAAAAAAAGGAAAAACTTTTTTTGTTTAAATTTTTCTTTCCTATTCAATGGTGGATGTTTGTTCTTACTTACCCGAACTTCTGCTTTGTCTGTCTCTTTCTGCCTTTTGCTTTTGCTGGTAATTAGTGTTGGTCTCTGTCTCTTTTTGACATGCAGCGCCATTGTCAGTTCTTTTCCTCAACTTATTACGTTGGCAGTAGTGCAACTTTGACGAGCCAGACGGCTATGACGAGCCAGACGGTTGCGGAGGAACGAACGGCTTCCATCGCAAACTTTCACGGTAGATTTTTGGAAAGTTTCCGCGACGCTGGACTCGTTCTTCAAACTCTTCCAAGACATCCTAAATTAAGAAGCATTTATTTTTATGTTAAAATTTGTTCTGTAGACTGTTTTTGTGCAATATTTTTTATGTTAAATAGATCTAAAAAAAAGTTTAATAGAAAATTTTATAACAAAAGTTTCTAGTAAAAAATTTCTAGTTAAAATTTTCTAGTAAAAAATTCCAGTTAAAAATTTCTAGTAAGAATTTTCTAGTAAAAATTTCTAGTAAGCAAATTCTAGTAAACATTTTCTAGTAAAAAATTTCTAGTTTAAAATTTCTAGTAAAAATTTGCTAGTAAAAACTTTCTAGTAAAAATTTTCTAGTAAAAAAGTTTAGTAAACAAATTCTAGTAAAAATTTTCTAGTAAAACAATTGCTACTAAAAAATTTCTAGTATAAAATCTCTAGTAAAAATTTCTAGTAACAAATTCTAGTAAAATTTCTCTAGCAAAAATTTTCTAGCAAAAAATTTCTAGTAAAAAACTGATAGTTAAAAATTTCTAGTAAAAATGTTCTAGTAAAAACTTTCTAGTAAAAAATTTCTAGTAAAAACGTTCTAGTAAAAATTTCCTAGTAAAAAATTTCTAGTAACAAATTTGTAGTTAATATTTTCTACTAAAAAATTTATGGTAAAAATTTTCTAGTAAAAAATGTCTAGTAAAAATGTCTAGTAAACAAATTCTAGTAAACACTTTCTAGTAAAAAATTTCGAGTATAAAATTACTAGTAAAAATTTCTAGTAAACAAATTCTAGTAAAATTGCTCTAGCAAAAATTTTCTAGTAAAAAATTTCTTGTAACAATTTTCTAATAAAAAATGTCTAGTAAAAAATTTTCTAGAAAAAATTTTGTAGTAAAATCTTTCTAGTAAGAAACTGCTAGTTAAAAATTTCTAATAAAAATTTTCTAGTAAAAACTTTCTGCTAAAAATTTCTAGTAAAATATTTCTAGCAAAAAATGTCTAGTAAAAATTGTCTAGTAAAAACTTTCTTGTAAAAATTTTTTAGTCAAAACTTTCCAGTAAAAAGTTTTTAGTAAAAATTTCATAGTAAAATTTAATCTATAAAAAATTGGCTATAAAAAGTATCTTATTAAAAAATTTGCATAAAAACTTTTCTAGTAAAAATTTCCCATTGAAATTGATTTTGTAAAAATTTGCTTGTGCAAATGTTCAAGTAAATATTTTTCAGTAAATTTTTTCATTAATAACTTTTAGAAAATCCTAAAAATAGTCTATTAAAAATTTGTGTAAAATTTTGCATATAAAATTGCTGTTATAATAACTAGAAAAAAGTGCTACAAAAATGTTCGTGTATTTTTGCAATTAGTTTTTAGGAAAGCAATTATTTGTAAATCTTAAAATAAATTCAAAATTATCCTAGAATTTCAGCAAAATAGTAATTAATGTCCTACGAAAATCCACCAATTGTTAATATATCATATTTCCGAAAAGCTATGACGGAAAAAATAAGCTTTAAAAGTTGTCTGCTCTCCCATCGATGGCCACTTTTCTCTAAATTCCGACAATCAAACTCAGACACTATTAATTCTTCTTTTTATGCAATTTCGGTTTTCCTTTTTGGCTATTTTTGTACACGCAGACCTGTCTGTACTCATACCAAGCTTAATAGTGTTTTCAGTTTTTTTCTTGCACTATCTCCCCTCTGCCCCAGCGAACATGGCCCCGAAAATCTTCATCATCGTCCGTCTTCTAACAGTTTTCCTATTACTTTCGGCAATAATATCAGACCGGCGTTCTAGCATTTCGTGTCTCTGTGAATTGTTGAATACGAAAACGTGTAAGCATCTATTCGGTGCGGTTATTGTGCCATGTCAGACAGACATTTGGGGTCCTTGAACTTTGGCGCGGACAGTGCTCGTATTGCATCGAACTCACAAAGGGACAACCACCAAATGCAAAGGTAACGAGGACTCGTTAGTCGTCTGCAGTCGCCTACCCACACAGATGCAGGAGCGACTAGCGTGCATTGAATCCCCGAAAGTCCTGTGGGCACACCAAAGCAGCCAGTCAAACAGCATCGCTCCCAATATCCTGTTGTATTCCCAGGATAGTCTGTCTGCGGCACCCCACATGTCTATGTGCCCCACCTGCCGATGATCTGTTTCTTAGTTGCGCTTCCTCTCAATTCGATGTATATACGAGCATCACCCTCCTCCCATTTATCGTCTATTGGGGACTTGTTCGGCTGAACTAATTCCGTCACAAAAATTCCATTTCTTAAGAAAATAATCTCAGACTAAAGAGTCTATGGAAGAAGTTAACCACGACGATTGGAAGGAAGTCGCAGTCAAAGAGCCGATAAGGATGCAGACATAAAGCATTGACGAACAAATCAGAACTGAACTCAAGATCAGGTTGATGGAGAGAGGGACTGAGCTTCGATGGAGTCGTTCGTTCGTTTGTCGACAACTCCAAAAACTGCTACACAACAACTTCCAATGTTGTTACGTTCGTTATTACTACTTCCGGTAGGATTGTTCCTGGTTCCGCACAGATACAAACGCGTTCCATCAGCGCTAGTCAACAACAGATAACCAAGAATGAACAGACGGAATCTGCATCAAAAGAGATGGAACGATCCACACAAACAGATGAGGGGGGATCTAGCTGGATGAGAGATGGAGGCTTCCATTATGGGACGAAGGCATTTCGAGAATTCTGTACAGACGAACAGCCAAAAGTAATGCTTCAAAACACAATGAAAAATTTGCTCAGACAATGTTTTTATGAAATTTTCAATAATCACACATGCACACTTTTGGCAACATACACATACGCTCATGTATGCGAACGTCTGCTCGTTAACCTCCCAAAAACATAGAAAAACGAAATTTGACAAAATTGAACGTTTCACTTAAATCATCGAACATTTTTACAGAAAGAAAATTGTTACTAGAAATTTTTTACTGGAAAATTTTAACTAGAATTTTTACTAGAAAATTTTAAGTAGAAATTTTTTACTAGAAATTTTTTACTAGAAAGTTTTTACTTGAATTTTTCACTAGAAAATTTTAACTAAAAATTTTTTACTATAAAGTTTTTACAAGAAATTTTTTACTAGAAAATTTTAACTAGAAATTTTTTACGAGAAATTTTTTACTAGAAAGTTTTTACTTGAATTTTTAACTAGAAAATTTTAACTAGAAATTTTTTAATAGAAAATTTTAACTAGAATTTTTACTAGAAAATTTTAACTAGAAATTTTTTACTAGAAATTCTTACTAGAAAGTTTTTACTAGAATTTTTCACTAGAAAATTTTTTACTATAAAGTTTTTACAAGAAATTTTTTACTAGAAAATTTTAACTTGAAATTGTTTACTAGAAAATTTTTAATACACATTTTTTGCTAGAAAATTTTTAATACAAATTTTTAACTAGAAAATTTTAACTAGAAATTTTTTACCAGAAATTTTTTACTAGAAAGTTTTTACTAGAAATTTTTTATACAATAGAAAATTTTTTATGGACAATTTTTTATAGAAAATGTTCACGAGAAATATGCTAGAAAATTTAAACTAAAAAAATTTTATCTAGAAATTTAATTACCGAAAATTTTTACTAGACATTTTGACTAGAAAATTTTTTCATAGAAATTTTTTTATAGAACATTTAACTTCAAATTTTTTGCTAGAATTTTTTACTAAAAAGTTTTAACTAAATATTTTTTACTAGAAAATTTTTAATACAAATTTTTTAGTAGAAATTTTTTAATAGAAAATTTTTTTTATGGACTATTTTTTATAGAAAATTTTTAAGGACAATTTTTTAGTCAATTTTTTTATTAATAATAGAAAATATTCACCAGAAATATGCCAGAAAATTTTAATTGAAAATTTTATCTTGAAAGTTATTAACCGAAAATTTTGTATTTTTTTAAAGAAAATTTTTACTAGACATTTTTAGTAGAACATTTTTTCATAGAAATTTTTTTACCAGACAACTAGTTATGGAAAATTTTGTGTAGAAAATTTTAGCTAGAAATTGTTTACTAGAAATTTTTTTACTAGAAATTTTTACTATAAAGCTTTAACTAGAAATTTTTACTAGAAAATTTTAACTAGGAGTTTTTATTAAAACATTTTTTTATAAAACATTTTTTATAAATTATTTTTATAGAAAATTTTTAAGGATAATTTTTTATAGACAATTTTTTTTTATTTCACCAGAAATATGTTAGAAAATTTTTACCAAATTTTTTCTAGAAATTTATTTACAGAAAATTTTATATTTTTTTATAGAAAATTTTTGCTAGACATTTTTACTAACAATTTTTTAGTAGAAAAATTTTAGTAGAAATTTTTTACCAGCAAACTTTACGGAACATTTTTTATAGAAAAGTTTAGCTAGAAATTGTTTACTAGAAAGCTTTTACTAGAAATTGTTTACTAGAAATTTTTTATCGAATAATTTTAAATAGCAAGTTTTCAATTGGAACTTGTTATTTCAAATGTTTCCTGATAGATTTCATGAGTTTGTCTTTATAGAATTTTCAATTAACACATTTTTATTTACTAAACGAGTACCTGTTTTTTAAGGATGATATGCTTCCCTTTCCAATATTTCATCATTCCAAGAGCTTGTAGTGTACTTACAATGTCATAAGAGTAGATTGCCATTTCCTGCAAAGAAAAATTGAGAAAAAATACATTTTTTTTATTTTCTTAGTGAAATAGTTCATGTTCATTTTTAAAGCTAATTATTTTTATTATTTTTTAATTATTTTCTGCAAACATATTTTTACTATGTTTACATATAAAAATTTGCATATTAAATTAATAAGTTAAAAAAATGGAAAAAAAATGACAAAATTTTAATCAAGCACTTAAATTCAATTAAATTTTAATCGAATTTTATTTGTTCATCAATCATTGGTAAGGAAATAAACTGGAAAAAAAGGAACCGAATTTTTATGTGATATAAATTTAAAGGAAAAAATTACCCACAAAATAAACTGAGGCTTAGCCCCAACACAAAAGTGCCCATCATCATTAATCAGGTGATATAAGTTTTTGTGGGTCACTCGTGAGGTGTCTTCTTCTGCTCACGAAAGTCTCTAAGGACCTCCAAAAACAAACGATCGACGAAGTTTGCGTCCGCGTGCATTTCAATTTCACCGTCTTTGCATAAGTTTCCGTTTACGATCACTTCGCGTAATAATCAACCCCGTCCGTTTGCGGTGTCGTGCAATAAAAACGATCAATGACTGTCGATAAAGTTGACAAAAAAAACCTCCTGCCAACGATGAAGTGTTGACATAAGCACAGAAGAAAAACGGCAAACAACCCCCGACCCCACCCAAAAAAAGAAGGAAAAATTTCAAAAAACTACAAAATTTTACGCCGTTTACTCACCCATTAATGTGCAAAAATATTTATCAAATATTTGCATATTTTGTGCAGCGATAAGATCAGCAGAGATAAATTGGCTAGAAATAAATTTTAAATGCGACGATAAGAAACTGACTGGCCTCACCGGGAGTCGGTGAAAAAATGGCCGAGCGAAAAAAACTGAATTAGGTAAAAATCGTTCCGAGAATGGATGACACACCATAAAACATTGTATGACAGCGCCATACATAATTCCGACCCCATCGTTATTCAAGTAGAGCCCAAAATTTGGGGTGAGTTCCTTCCCCTGTTAGGATACGGTATGAGGAAGCCCTAAAGCGGTACGAAAACGAAATGGTGAGCGATCGAGTACGAAACCCAAAAACGATCTTCATCAGAAGATCTTTTAACTGCGAAATCGTTCACACCGCAATTCTGAATGGTGGATAGCAACGAGGGCCGAGAACAACTGCAAAAATAGATGTGATCAAAAGATGCGCCAAAACATTCGCACTCGTAAATTTTGGTGCACCGTCAAACCCCTCCACTCCAACCGATCAGCGACGTACATGGGCAGGTAGAGTCCCAAACCGATTTCGATCCCTCAGCAACCGTTGATGGCGCAGCAATTAACAATATTCTTTGGCCACAGGTATCGTTGGCTAATGAACGTCTACGTAGGAAGTGTGCGACGCCTCGCACCGATCAGTAAGTGATATCTGATATGAATGGGGATGTCCGATGACCCCGAGGAAGTGTATCAAAAACCCATTAAATTATGCAAATTGGAACCGCCTCGGAACAGATGTTTTCGGTTATGTCGGATAGCACTGCGAAGAGCACGTTGCAGAGTTGACGGCAATGCTGCAGGCTATCAAATTTGGTTTCGATTCATTTCGTATTCGTAGCTTTGCCTTTTAGAAAAATCTTGATTTTTATTATTCGCATGTGTCTGGACGGAAGATCCGTTGGTGAACTCAACGGTTTCCTTTTGGATGATGAAGTGGAGGAAGGGATCGGTAAAATATCGCAGAAATTCAGCAACAGTCGAACCCGATCCGGTATTAGGCCATTTTCTCCTATACAGGATTAGTAAAAAATTGACAATTTATCTAAGAGGGTCCTAATTAGTCTAAGAGTGTCCCAATTAGTCTTAGAGGGTCCCAATTAGTCTTAGAGGGTCCCAATTAGTCTAAGAGAATACCAATTAGTTTTAGAGGATTGCAATCAGTTTTAGAGGGTCTCAATAATTTTTGAAGGTCACAATTTAACACAAACGAGTCTCAGGCTGTCTTAATTAGTCTTGCGGGGTCCCAATTTATATTAAAAGTATTAATTTATTTTAGACGATTCCAATTAGTCAAATGGTCCTAATTTTGTATTAGAGGGTCCCAAGCAGTCTTAGAGGGTCCCAGTTATTTTTAAAGGGTCTCAATAATTTTTAGAGGTCAAAATTTAACACCAATGAGTCTCAGGCTATCTTAATTAGTCTTGGAGGGTCCCAATTTATATTAAAAATTCCACTAGTCTTAGAGGGTCTTAATTTATCTTAGACGGTTCCAATTAATCAAAAGGTCCTAATTTTGTCATAGAGGGTCCCAAATAATATTAGAGGGTCCCAATTAGTTTTAGAGAGTCCCAATTAGTTTTAGACGGTCCTAATAACCCTTTGAGGGTACCAACTATATTATAGAATTTCAATAAGTCTAAGAAAGTCCCGAATTATCTTAAAGGTCTCTAATTTATCCTAGAGAGTCGTAATTTATCTTAAAGGCCACTAATTATTCTTAGAGGGTCCAAATTTATCTTAGAAAGCCCCAATACGTCTTAACAAGTATCAATAAAGTCTTAAAAGGTCCCAATAAGTTCCAATAAATCTTCGACCATCCAAATAAATCTTAAATAATCTCAATTTGTCTAAACCTCAACGCATCCTCACAATTGAAATTTGTTGGAACTTTTCTTTTTATCCTTTCGAGTAGTTTCTAAAAAAACTTAAAAGTTTCTCTATTAGAGAATGTTGGGTTGTCTAAGGACTGATTCCGTTTGGATAAGCCTTTGATAAAAGTAATA
This sequence comes from Atherix ibis, assembly GCA_958298945.1. Taxonomy (NCBI): domain Eukaryota; kingdom Metazoa; phylum Arthropoda; class Insecta; order Diptera; family Athericidae; genus Atherix; species Atherix ibis. The sequence continues at coordinate 83,461,961 of OY282609.1, forward strand.
ATTTTATTTTAGCTCTTGCAGCTGTTACTAAGCAGGCAGTCAATTAAGATTTACGTGCTAATTGTCACTCTTGGGTAGAAAGCCTCGATCAACACTGAAGTTTCTTTGCCAACTGATTGGTCAACTATTTATAAACCAGTTTACTCGATAGTCTATTAAAAACTTTGAACACAACAGTGTTTTTAGTAGAATTTTACTAAGTATAACTTCTCCGATCATTACACTTTTGTTGGGCTCTACCGTATATGCTTTCAGAAGACGCAATACAGACACAGATTAAAAAAAAACTCCAATCCCACTACGCATGGACCCCAACTTATGACCACCTAATCGTGGTTATAATAAAAATCGTCCTAACTGCCAATTTTGAGATGTTCCCATACAACCAACCGTAGAGGCAACTAGCCTACTTTTTACCTTTTCCACACAACATGGAGGAAACGTAACAAAAATGGACACACAAGAACCACAGAACCAATGTGTTTACCATCGAAATGGACGATTATTATGACCACGTGCTGATAACAATCATCGAATAACTTAACGGCGGATATCATTTTTGTTATCTTTCGTATTTCGTGTAAATCGTCCGTAATTATGGGTCATTCGCGATACCAGATAATCTCAAGATGATTTTTTTCTGCCCCTTAAACCGAAACGCAAACAAGGCACGAACCAGACTCTGGGCGTGTGTATGTGTGTGTGTGTGTAAAATTCCTCCCTCATTCTCTCGATTTAGTAGAAACCCTAACTAAATTCTCAACAAAGTAAGATCAACAAAAAAAAATTTCACCATTAAATAATCCCAATCAGAATCAGCCATTTTTTTCTGGCGGCCATTTTAAACTGGCAGGCGAACCAATTCATTCACACAACTTACGAACACCTACACTAATCCAGTATTTCTACCCAAATTACTTTATTATCAACCCCATCTCTTGTTAAACAAGTGATCTTTTCCCGTTTTTTTTTTTGGATATTTTAATTTAATTGATTTTATTTCATTTTTCAAATGGCACCTGTTCTTATTCTTATCGTGTTTACAATTAATAACAAGCAATTTTTTATAATTTCTCTTGACTTTCAATGATATACTTCATTTTCTTATCATTTTTATTTTCAATAATTTTTGATGATTTCAAATTTTTTTTTAGTAAATAATGTCCTCTAGGAACTCATTGACAGCTAACGCCATCTGTGCTCTGTGAGCTAATCAGTTCATGAACTAATCAGTTAGCTTAAGGCACAGATGGCGTTAGCATCACTGATTAATTTTATTATGAAAAACTTTTAATAGGAAACAGTTTTCTTTTTAATAGAAAATTATTTTTACAAAAAAATTTTTAACTGTAATTTTTTTTAATAAAAATATTTTTTACTAAAATTTTTATTATTCCTATAATTTCGGTTTTTTTTTGGTTGGGGTTGAAGTTTTTCAAATGTTTTCTTTTAGAGTTTTTATTAGATTAATTATTAATTATTAAATTAAATTTTATTTATTAAAAATATTTAAAAAATTTCATTTTTTTTTGGAAATATTTTTGACTAAACCTTTTTTTAATTGGTTTTTTAATGTTTTTTGCTTCAAATTTGGTGAAAGGAAATTTATTTAACTGACAATCGAATTTAATGAGAAAATATTATTTTTAGAATTTTTCTTTACTGAACATGTTTTTCTTAAAAATTTGTTTTCATTGAAAATTTTTATAAGTCAATATTTTTTTTTTCATTACTAAATATATTTTTTTATTGATGGAAATTTTTCTTTTCACCAAAAATGTTTTTTTTTTTTGGAAATTTGTATCTTGTTAAAAAAAAATTTCATAAACAATTTTTGCGGTGGAATTTTTTTTACTAGACATTTTTTTTGCGCAAATTAAAAATGTTTTTACAATTTTTTTTTTAATAGTAATAATTTTTACTGAACCAAAGTTTTATGGTAGAACATTTTTACTAAAAAAAAAGTACATTTTTGCTAGAAAAAAAAAGATTTACTAAAAAAATTGTGTTTTCAATAAATAATTAAAAATTATTTTGTGAAAGAATTTTTGTCAGTAAATCCCATTTTTTTTTGAAAACTTTTATTAAAAATCCCCTTTCGAAAAGGGATTGCTGATTTATTTTTGAAAAAAAATAGGTTAAAATTCAATCAGAATTTTTTAATTGATTTAAAAAAAAAAAGCCGAAATTATGATAATTAAAATAATAAAATGTAATAATTTACCTGTGAAATATCTTTTATGCTCAGTGTTGTCCCTGTACGTGAGCACAAGTACTCAAGCAGAACATCCTTCCAATACGAACGATAGGATATTAAACCCAAATCGGAAAGTGGCTTTTCTGGTGAGCCAATTTTACACTCAACTCTTGTTAGCAGGTAACCTGGTAAGAAGGGAAGAAAAAGTATTTACTAAAAAGGAGAATACAAAAATTTCAAATTTTTAAAAATTGCATCTAAAAACTAAAAGGATTTATTTTGGGAAATTTTCAAAATCACAAAAAGAAAATGAAAATCAATTAAGTTCCTCCTTTTATTACAAAATTTAAAAAAGGACATTTTTTTTTAAAAATTAAAATGAGGAAAACGTGATTTGCCGCATCATAAGAAAAACCCTTTCCTTATTAGCGTCCTTTCGTCGCCTACGATTCCTTTTAACGTCTGGAATTACTTAATTCTACAGTCTAGGAAAAAGAGGTGTTCTCGAATGTACATAATTCTAATAATCAAAGAACGTCACGGAACCCTATAATAATTACACACTATTCCTTCCCTTAGCACTAATAAAACTAATAACGACAGTCCTTTCCCCCATCCCTCTCCCCCTTTATGGACATATTTCCAACGTAAATTATATTCCGTTTTACCAACATTTATACCCAAATTAAAAAAAAAAAAAACTATATTAAATTTCCACAAAACAAATTAATAATAAAAAGGACACTGCACACGTTTGGATTTTCCCGAGAAAAGTTCTTAGGCTTTTCAGCTTTTCGAATGCTATGAAGAAAATCTTGTTTTTGGGTGTTTAGCATAAAAAAAAAGGAATAAAATAGCAACCAAAAGAAAGGGGGGTAGAAAAATAAAGAAAAAAATAATTGATAAAATACGAATAATGTTGGCATGATTATAGAAAAATAAAACGGGGGTGGGGGAGGGGAATGGTTCTTTCAACAACCACAAAGGATTACTGATGACGAAGATGGTCTGTCTGCAAGAAGGATTTCTGGGATCCTGTTCACAGCAAATAGTTTAATTCAAGATGACTGTAAATGTAGTAGGAGATGTGTAAAAATTTGCAAAACTGCAGCTGACCAATAACTTTTCAAAAGTCAACGTCTGGCGAAGGACGAATTTTCCTTTTAGACAAACGCAAATTGTGTGATAAAAAGTCCTTTTGCCAAAGGAGATAATAACCGATGACGACAAATGATATTAGAAGAGAAAACAACAAAAGAAAATATTCTGAATAGACAAGAGTTCTAATCACAGATTACCTCCCAATCCCTGGCCAACCCCAACGACCAACACACACACACAAACATATCAGCGCACACCCATTGAAAAGCCGGCAAAAATCCATCGGCAGACTTATCGACACCCCAACAATATCGTTTCATAGTGTCGAGATAGAAATGAAAAGAGAACAAAACAACGAGGGCCAGCCAAAGTCTCCCCTTTTACACACGACCGAATCAAGAAAGTGTCGTGTAAAAGGGGAGAGAGAGAGAGCAGGAACTAACCTAGGCCAACAATGCGCAACGTCGGTATGGCGCCTGAATACGTCGCGACATTCTCCACACTACCTCTAACCACAAGCAGGGCTCCCGGAACTGTACGAGACTCACACAGGGTTTCGAGTGCGCCTCCTTCTCTCTGCACAGCCTCTCAACCGATAACAACATTCTTTGGGGTTGTTTACAATCATGCCCCAACACTCTATTTGTTTGGTGCGGCCTGGGCCATCTTTATCGTCGCTGTACATGCAACCACACTCCAGAATCTGTGAATGTGTTCGAATTCTCAAAGTATCTTCGGTTTTATATGCAATAAATTTCACGTTCGACTGCACCAGCACCAGCGCCCCCCTCTTCACATTCGGCGTCCTAAGAACGTACAATCAGGCAAAATGCACCAAACTTTTTGGACTGTTTTGGGAGTGTATGCGTATGTGTGTGTTCGCATATCGGCATGGGCCTATGGAGGATGTGTGTGTGTGTGTGTGTGTGTGTGTGTGTGCAGCATTCAAATTAAATTTAATAGAATAATTCCAATTTGGCGTCTTTTATTTCCATTTATACTATTTTAAATTGATTTTCTTCTTTTGTTGTTTGATTGTTTTGTTCTTCATTTGAAAAAAGCAATAAAAAAGGCTTTTGGGCTTTTACAACTTAGCCGTACGTAGACGCGAACACACGAAGCCTACCCCTTTCCTATAAGACGCCATATTCCGTTATTGGTCGCGTTGTCGCAGTGTGGTGAAAATGGAAAAAGCCATGTGTGTGTTTAATGAAAATCCCGCCGCCAACAACAAAGCGATTAAAATAAACCAAACTAAATCAAAAAAAAAGCTTCGCTCCGTTGTGTACCGACAAAAATTAATTTAGAAACAAAAAAAATAATAATGAAAAAAAAAACGGCACAAAAGCTTTTTAGGCGAGGAAAAGAGGATAACGGATTCGGTTGCACCGTGAAAAAAGCATGAAAAAACACCCCGCCGCCAAGTGTAAACATCAATTCTGCGGTCTTTGTGCTGGTAGAAAAAGCAGCGGCTGCGGTCCCAACTTCGGAGTGGTAAAACGGGTAAAACTGAGAACCAAAACGAAAACAGGAAAATTCCCTTTGATTGTGCCGACGTACGTTACACGGAGAGAAGTATTCCTCGTTAGTCAGTCGCACGCCGCTATCACAGCCGGTTTTATACGAAAGTGTAGCCCTCGAACAAATAAAAAGTCTTCCGCATACACTAAACCTAAAATACCATCGGGCGTTTGGAAGAGAAAATTATCGCCTGGCTGCACAAACTGGTTGCGCGGCGATTTTTTCTACTACCGCCTACAGCATACTTCGGTATCGCATTATCTCCGCGATTTAGCGGCTCTTAATTTTTATCAATTCCTCTCTCTGCTATAGTCTTTCTTCTTTTTCTTCCAAACTGCAATTTTCTCATTGCCATCTTCTGATCTTGTCGTTCTTCCATCCTTTCTTCTCATATTTTTCTTCTTTTGCAATTTTTCTCAATATTTTGTCTCTATCCTCTCTGTCACTTTCCCATTCACTTCCCAAATGCTATTAGCACTAAGCCCAACCCTTATTGTTATTATTTTCATAGACGGCGCATTATTTTCTATTGTCTGTACGAATTTTTTTTGTTATTATTATTATTTTCATAGAAAAAAAATCGTCGCTCCAATTTATAACCGATTTACTCTCTCCGCTTCTGTGTGTCTCTGAATAAAGAGCTTTTGTTAATAATTATTTTTATTTGTAAAGTTTTCGCTTTGTTTCATTTTTTTTTGCTTTCTTTTTAAAAGAAATTTCGAGAAAATTAAATCTTAACCAACAATAACGGAAATGTTGCTCTTTTCTTTAGAGAAAAAAATTAATGTTCGGTTAACAGCCTTTTTTTAAAAAAAAAAATTGTTTCATTTTGAAATTTATTTTATTTTTTCCATAAAAATTGTCGTCAATAGATTAAGTATACTTAAAAAAATGATTTTCTATTAAAATCCTTATTATAAGACGATTTCCAAATTGTCTTTTTTTTCAGAAATACGATGTCTATTCAAAAAGTATCGGGAATTTTAAATTTCCGCGGGTTACGTATATTCGATTTTCGATTTTTTGTGGCATTATGTTAGTACTCATGTCTTTCACTTATGCCGACAAGTTCGGCCATTTTGAATGTTCAATTAATTTTTGACAGCTGCTTTGCTTGCACGTGTTTTGGCTCGTTTTCGATTTTTGCCCATTCCAAAAACGTAAAATGCGGAAATTCAAAATTCGCGATACTTTTTGAACCGACCTCATATACTCAAAAAACAATTGTCTATTCTTAAAATTTGATTTTAAAAAACCAATTTTCCTTAAAAAAAAACAAATTAAAAAAATTCGCAAAAATAAAAAACAATTGAAAAAGTTAGTTTTTCTTTTAAACAAAAGGAAAGGCTTCAAAAAATTTTTATTTGAAAAAAAAGCGCAAAAAATTGGGCTTCAAAAATAATGTTTTATAAAAATCTTCAGAGAATGTTTTTTTTACAAAAAATTATCTTTTTTTTTATTTAAAAAAAAGGCTTTAAAATATTAAAGTTGTCTTCAAAAAAACAACTTATACGTTAACACCACCTTAAGAAAAAAAAGTATTTTGTTAAATAAAAGAGCTTCAAAAAATTAGGTTTTCTTAAAAAAATGTACTCAAAAAAAACGTAAAAAGTTTTCTTTCGTTTAAAAAATTTGGTACTCAAAGAATTTATAAAAAAGGCTTTCAGACAATAAGGCTTACGAAAATTTGTTATTTTTTTTTTAAAGACTTCAAATAATTAAGTTTTCTTTAATTGAAAAAAATGTTTTTTAGTTAGAAAAGGATGTTTTCTCAACAAATTAACGATATTTTCAAACAAAAAAAACGTAATTTAATAATTTTTTCTACAAAAAAAAATAGTCCAGAGTCTTAAAAAATTAATTTCTGTTAAAAAGCGTTTTTGTTGTTTTCGAAGAAAAAAAAATCCTTTAAAAAAATATTTTTACTCAGCCAAAATTATCATTTTTTTAAAATAAAAAAGCCTCAACTTAAAGAAAAAAAACTTCAAGAAATTTTTTCCTCAAAACAATTTTGGGTTTCCTTTTAAAATTGTTTTTACAAAAAAAAAGATTTAAAATAAATGGGCCTAAAAAATTCAGTTTCGTTTACAAAAATAAGGCTTCAAAAATATATTTAACCAAAAAATGAGTCTTAAAAAAATTATTTTCCCATTACAAAAAAGACTAAATTAATTTTGTTCCTTAGTCTGGCTTGAAAAAATTATTGTTTTCTAACAAAACAAAAAAAGGTTCCTCAAAAAAAATGATTTTTTATTAAAGAAAAAAACCTTCAGCAAATTTTTATTTTTACAAACTATTTTTATTCACAAAAAACTCATTTTCTTAAAAGAAAAAAAAGGCTTCAAAACATTTTTTAATATTTTTTGTTTATTTAATTTTTATTCCGTTTTTGAGGTTAATTGAATTTTAAAAAATTTTATTTAAAGTTAAAATAGCTAAAAAAAAATATTTTTGGTTACATTTTACAATTCATTTCCAAAAAGAAGAGAATAAAAATTCTTAAGATTTAAGTTAACTAAAAAGTAAAATAAAGTAAAGCCTTTTAAAAGCCTCTTAAAGGACGAGAAACTCTTTGTTCACAAGTTCATGGAATGCCAGAAGCCAGAAGAAAATTTCAGTTTTGCTTCAAGTCACCATCCCTGCTCCCAACCTACTCAGCCATTCAAGATTAATTTTTCCACTTCTTTTGTTCTAAACCTCATCAGGCCTTGTTTTCTTTGCTATTCATTTAATTACAACACTTGACTTTCTACTTGACAAAAGATTCCTTAACACTTTATCAGATAGAAGGGATGAAAATTAATAACTGAAAAGGCAGGCAGGGATGGGAAAAATACGACGAAAACCAAAGGAAAGGAAAAGGAAAAACAATTTGTCCTTTTTTGGTAGAGTATTTTTTTTTTTGCATCTCTCCAAGCACATAACACACGTCACATCGCTAATAATTTTCTTTCCTTTTTTTTTGGTAGTAAAACCAAGTGTTTAGTGTACACTTTTCCCCTCAGTTAAAGGATCAAAAAGAAAAAAAACCACCAACAATAAAATTAATAATTAATAAATTTATTAGGACGAAAAAAAACCAACAGGAACTAGTCGACGGGGAAAAAATGATGGTACGAAGAGGAAAGGATTCAGTTGGTAGACAGATAAGGATTCTGCTAGCAGTCAGCATAGAGTGGGCGGAGGCGAGAGAGGGGAGTAGTAGGGACTACGATGGAAGCCGGAACAGGAACAACAAGTAATCGAAGGCTTACCTTTTTGCTACACTACAAAACTGACTGTAAAACGGAAATGGCAAGCGAAGTTTACTGTTGGCATTCGCAGGTCCTTTTCTCAAGAACTGCTTCTTCTACAATCCAGACACAATCGTTAGTAGGAAAAGGAACTCGAACTGTACTTAACTGTTTGGTTGACTGTCGTCTGACTCTAAAGCAGCCAGTTTCGAAGAAGGACTATAGCACATCATATCCCCAGCCCCTCCCTGCGCACAGACAAATAGGCGCGAACGAAAGACTAGATAGGATCGGGTATGTTACAAGCAACCAAGTAGACAGACGGCAGTGCTTGTCTGTCCGCCCAAAACTGGTCCGGAGGAGGATGTCAGACTATTGCAGGAGAGGAAAAGGAGTTTCAGTTAATAAAATCGGCTGCAAATTGTGCAATGCAGCTGAGAATGGCGCTGTAGGGCGGAAATCGTATGCATCCGAAGGCATCGATGAATAGTCCCTGACATTATTCGGGCAGGGCCTCTGATCCTTGTCGGAGGACTAGATCCCCGTTGGTTGTAGTGGATTTGCACATTAGTATTAGCGGTGAATGAATAGGATAGGATTCGGCAGGAAAGGATGGACCAAACGTGTACGCGATGCATTCAAAAGGTGAGCTGACAATAAAAGCCGCTGGAGGGGGGTGGGTTAAGAGCGGGTAACGAACGAATCGCAGACACGTCGGAGAGCAATGCTCGCATGGTGACTGTAAGCCAGACAATGGTCGTTCGCCAGTTTATGCAGTAAGAAGGGTGAACCAGCCAGCCAGCACCCAGCTTACCTGGAGGATGTAGAGACAAAAGCCAACGAACGCTGAACTGCCGATTCCACTCTTTCAGCTCTGCGGTTCCTACCATACCACAATCATGGCCCAACTCGATTATTCCGATAACATACGCTATGACGACATTGTTCAGGACTGTTGCTGCTGGTACCACCATTATTGTCCTTATAATGTTTACATAACAAAAACTAAACGGATTTTTTCGTCTCTGTTTTATACTCCGTTCAGTAACAGACCGTTAATATTAACGTTGGCATCAGAGTTCCCCAAAACCAGAAGTAAATGGAAGGAGTTAACAACCTTCTCCCCCTCCATTAGATCAGACAAAATTTTGCAGCGAACAAGAGAGTGGTGCGCCTGGAGGGTGGGAGGGGGTGTGGTCGGTAACTCCTTCCAGAATTACAAAAGAGAATCGTCCAAAATTGATTGATTAAATCCCAAGAACCAAAGGACGATAAAATGAAGAATTTAACAGGAACCAAAACCACTCTTAATAAACGGAAGATTCCGATTTGAAATTTTTGCGCGAAAAAAGGTTACCCCCCCCCGTCCCCTGAACGGACTCCTTAAAGAGAGGGGGATAAAATATTAATGGGCAGAAAGGATAAATTTGTTGATTTGTTTTTTTTTTTTGTGAAATTGTGAAAGTTTCCAAAAGTTTTGCTGGTGTCGTCTTAGCAAAATAAGGAAGGGGCGTGGTGGGGGAGGGGTTAGGCTAATGTATTAAAATTTATTGATAGGAAGTTTTTTTAACTTTCAAAAAATTACACTCAAGAAATAGTTTTTAGAAAATTAAACTCTTAAAAGAAAATTTCCAATTTTATAGAAAAAAAGGTAAATCTTCCTTCAAGGATAGTCCTTAGGCGACTATCCTTGAAGGAAGATTTACCTTTTTTTCTATTTATTTTTTGATATTTTTTTTAAAACATTCGCCTTTTTTTCTAATTGGCGCAGTGATTGTCCAAAAAAAAGAAGTTAAAAAGCAAACGAAAATGCACCTCAAAAGCTTGACAAAATTGAGGTCTTCATTGCGAGTCTTTTGCCAACTTTCGATGATGCTTCAGAACAATGGCTAGTGAACATTTGTCAAGGATTTAGAGGTCGGCAGATGCCATGAGAATCGATATCATTGGTTCCTGTTCACTGTGGGTTTGCAAATATTTTCGTATGTCGAAACTCACATCCTGTTACCTTTGACCAATTAATAAGTAGACAAGCAGACAGGGCAGCTGAGGCAATCCGATCCGGTCCAGACAATTAAGATGCCCATGGGAACCACATAACACACAACAGGCATAACAATTGAGTCGATTTGTTAAAAACCAAAAGCTTTGCTGTGTTTCCCAACACTCACCTAACAACAAAGGACGATAACATCAAACGAGACCAGCAATCGAACTGACAAAATGGCAATAGCTGACGTCTCCTCGCAGGTAAGAGCAGGAAGGAAGTTCACGGTCGTGGTCCAGTAGAGATCCGCACCCATTTTAACTTGAACGCACACATCAAAATCCCAGACAGCCTTACGCACACTTTCACATTGAAAATTCCAGACAGAAAATTCCGTATAATTTGTGAAAAGTTTCTCGAAATCCCCAAGAACCGACACAGGACAAGGGATGCAAAACCAAAGGGGAGATCATTCGAAATTTTGCAACCCTTACCGTTTGTTGATTTTTGCATTTGTATATGTGTGCATGTGTGTGTTTTTGTATGTGAACAAATTCTTCCATATATCGGCCTGCATAGACACACTTTCGTACTTCCGCATGCAATCAGCCGCGGAGACCTTGTACTCATGGCGTGGCCTGCACGTCTGCCTATGAATTGAAATTGTAAGCATCAGGACCAAGTACACTCGCACCCCCTCCGCACCCTCACAATTCCTGCACCATTTTGCCATGTTCGCCTACAACTCATCACACGACCGTCTTCTATCGACAAAAGTTTGTCCCGACAAATCTCTCCACTTAAACGAAGGCGAATAGACGCTTTACGGGTGCGAATTGTATGCGAGAGGATAGGACTGTCTAGACAGCTGAATTTTTGCGAAGCCACCGTTATTTCAACAGCATGCACCCTGCGCCTTTACTAGCGCGCTCCCTGGCCCACAAGAACCAAAAATCTTCCGCTTTATGCAAACTTACAACGATATGCTCTCAGCTCCCTTCACCAGAAGCAGCTAACGCCGCCAGTTTACCATGCACTGACTGACTGGACCCTTTTACCGATTCGGTTTCATTGAACTTTGGTGAAAAAGGATCCCTTTTTTTTGCTGTCTACCATATTTAACCAAAAGACAAATAGTTGAAGTCATTTTTTCCCCTTTTTAATTGTTGATTCGTTCGCCATTAAGGGCTCCTCTCCCGTAAAAGGAATTAGCCAATCGCATCTGTTTAGAAAAAAAACTTTTTTTTTTGTTGGAAAAATTAAAATTTTTGTTAAAAAATGTTTTCTTTATTTTTTTTTTTTGGATGAATTTTAAGGGTGAAAACTGATGTGATAGTTTTTTGTTCACAATTTCTCAAAAAATTAAAAACTTTTTTTGCAAAAGTGAGAAATAATTTTGAATTTTTTATTTTTTGCTTTTTTTTAATTTTTTTATTTTTTTTAAATATATATTTTTTAAAACTGTTTTCTAATCAGAATTGTTCACTTAAATTTTCCTACAAATTTTCACCCATTATAAATGGGGAAATTTTCAATATTTTTTAAAATTATTTTCAATAAAAAAAATCGATTTTTAAGAATTTTTTCTATATTATTTCTTATGTAATTTTCAGAACCTAAGAAATTGTTTTTGCACGCTTGTTAGTTTATATTTGTTTCTTTAGTACACTAAATACAAAGTACCAACCTAATCTCTGTTACAACAAACCAAACGATTTCATAAAAAAAATTATTCAATTTTAATTTAAAAGAAAAAATATTTTAAACAAAAAAATATGGAACATCTAAAGGTGAGGCTGGGAATTTACCCTAATAAAAGGTAGATTCGAGAAGGCAAGACAATCACTGCTTTAGTAAAAAAAGTCAGAAGAAAGAGGTCGCTGACTTCTAAAAGCCAAGTTGCAAGGACAGAACACACTTCAGACTATACTAAAAAAAAACATTAAAAAAATTATTTTCTAGCGAGGCCTACTATTTTGTGTTCAAAAGGGAAAGGCACAAAAATTAAAAATTTTCAAGGAGAATTTGAAAAAACATATTCACTTTAAGTAAAAAGATTTTCTAGCAGAAATATCTAATTAAAATTTTCTAGCAGAAATTTTCTAATAAAAATTTTCTAGCAGAAATTTTCCGATAAATTTTCTACCAGTTTTGTAATTAAAATTTTTTAAAAATAATTTTCTAGCAGAAAAGTTTTCGTAAAAATTTTTTAGCAGAAATTTTCTAATAAAACTTTTCTAGCAGAAATTTTTTCATAAAAATGTTCTAGTAGAAATTTTCCAGCAGAAATTTTCTAGCAACCATTTTCTAGTAGAAATTTTCTGCTAACCATTTTCTAGCGGTAATTTTCTGAGAAAAATTTTCTCTCAAAAATTTCCCAGCAGGACATTTTTTGTAAAATTTTTTAGCAGAAGTTGTCTAACTAAAATTTTCCAGCAGAAATTTTCTAATTAAAATTTTCTAGCAGAAATTTTCCGATAAATTTTCTACCAGTTTTGTAATTAGAATTTTTTAAAAATAATTTTCTAGCAGAAAAGTTTTCGTAAAAATTTTTTAGCAGAAATTTTCTAATAAAACTTTTCTAGCAGAAATTTTTTCATAAAAATGTTCTAAAAGAAATTTTCCAGCAGAAATTTTCTAGCAAACATTTTCTAGTAGAAATTTTCTGCTAACCATTTTCTAGCGGAAATTTTCTGAGAAAAATTTTCTCTCAAAAATTTCCTAGCAGAACATTTTTCGTTAAATTTTTCAGCAGAAATTGTCGAATTAAAATTTTCCAGCAGAAATTTTCTAATAAAACTTTTCCAGCAGAAATTTTTTCATAAAAATGTTCGAGCAGAAATTTTCTACCAAACATTTTCTAGAAGAAATTTTCTGATAAAAATTTTCTCTCAAAAATTTTCTAGCGGAAATTTTCTAATTTAAATTTTCTAGCAGAAATTTTCTAATTAAAATTTTCTAGCAAAAATTGTTCGATTATAAATTTTCTAAGGAATTTAAATGATAAAAATGTTTTAGCAGAAATTTTCCAGCAGAAATTTTCTAGCAGAAATTTTCTAATCAAAATTTTCTAGCACAAATTTTCTAATTAAAATTTTCTAAAGAAAATTTCTGGCAAACATTTTAAATAAAAATTTTCTAGCAATAATTTTGCTGAAAACGTTTTTTAGTGAAAAGTTTCTAGCAAATATTTTTCAGTAAAGATTTTCAAAAACAAATTTTCTAAATATTCACTTTAAGTCAAAGGAACTCAGTGAAGGACAACAAATTGTCGTCTACTAAAAGTTCAGACGAATTTAATCTAAAATGACCACAACATTATTAAGAAATGCTTTTGATGATAATTAAAAAAAATTACACCACTTCATCATGCTTGAACGAAACATTTTTAAAAAATCGTCCGAATTAAATATCCGCCATGAATTTTAATATAAAATCGAGAGTACCCACCCTCCTTTCCTGAACAGCCCTTGCCACTCAGAATACTGTATTTTTTTTAAATAGCAAAGCTTTTAAATGGCTTTCGAATGAACAATAATAACAGTTATATTTTCCTAAATAGGCAACAAAAAAGTGTTGGAGACAGAGTGGAAATTTTCAAATATTTTCAGTGGTTGTTTTTAACGAATCGTCTATCCGTGGTCCTTTGAGGACAAAACAAATAACACCCTTATTGGGGGAAATGGAATTAATGCGTATGTGGCCAAGCAGATAGAGTTGATGTTGTGCAAATGTGCACTTGAACCTGAACTCTAGCTCACGTTATGAAATATGCCGGTGAACCTTTGCACTGTGTGCCTGTGACATGGGAACGCAAAAACGCAATGGCGCCGACCCACCTGAAGCGGCAGCGATGATGGGGGTGAATTGGTGTGAACCGAAACCAGACCTAGACGAAAAAGTTTTGCTCGATGAAGCCAGTGAGCAGTTAGTCACCCCGTTAGACTGCTCCTCCTCTCTACCCTGCTGACAGTGTCAGTCCGTTACCGTCTTAAGAATATCACCTATTTACCTGTCCCTGTGTTAGCCTAATCCCTTCACCCCACCTACCTGAGACTGTGCTAAGCCATTGTCATTCATTCACAATATTTTGTTGTAATCGACCCAGCACTCCATTCAAATCGCGCCTTCCTCCACCTTCTACCTCCTCTTTTAAGGAATCTGTTTCGCCAACGAAACGAAACGAATACACTCGCCCACTCAACACAGAATGTCTTTTCTGCATACGCATTGGCCATTCAACTTTGACACGAGTCCTTGTTTAGTTTTGAAATCGGAATCAAACCGTTCACAGAACATTGGCCGTACCAAGTTCAATGCACCACACACTTTACCGACTGGCAAATGAACCCAAACACCACCACTACAATCAAGCATAAGCCCCAACTGAGTGCGTACCTACACAATCCACCCCAGCATCATCGTTAACAGCCGCCGCAGTCTCCCCATTTTCATCCATCCATTCACACAGAACAGTTTTTAATCGATTGGCAACGACCCTAACCCTAACAGAAAGTCAAATATAGGACGTGCTGCTGTCTAAGAACAGACAGAATAAAAACAGAAACAATAAAAATAAAAACAAAAATTTAAAAAATAGAAAAAATACTGACAGAAATCAATTTCTTGATTTACGGTAATTTTTACTTTCTTGTCCTTATTTCGAGTCTCGCCTTAACGATTTTGTGGTTTCGTTCAGTCTTAATTTTATTATTTTTTTGTTGGGTAAGGTCCCGTAGGAATCGTCTGCATTCGGGATAGAAACAGTATGTGTCACCGCAATTAGGGTGCCAAATATTGATCAAGGCTAGTTTGCGTTTAATTAGAAGATGAGGAAGAGGTAAACTTAACGAAGGGTTTCTAATTTTTTAAAGGACAACAACCGAAAACTTCTAAGATTGATTCTTGTGGATTTAATCGCAAGCGGGTTTAATCCTCCCCATTTCTGACCGGTTTGCTAAAAGTTTTTCCACCGAACTTTACGATAAACTTTATTCAGCAAAAATTTAGTTTTTTTTTTAACGAAGAACTTTTCTAGAGTGAATGCACTCAAAATGATAGACACGACCTAGCCCATCCCAGATACGATGAGGCAAACTTTTCGACATTTTACAAAGTTCGAAAGTTCGTCATAAATTCTGATTTGATGTTATTTCATCGAACGACTAGACTAAGATATGAGCTCATAAGAAATTTTCGAGGACGGGAGGAAATTAGAATTGAAGACATTTGTGTGCTCTCACGTAGCTGAGTTTAAGGGTAGGAGGGGGGACAGAGCTACTAAATTAGTCTGGTCTGATGACACTGACTCCAAATGGTGTTTGGCGTACATTTCTATAAATAGTAATGGGACAGAATCAAATTGACTCGTGTTTAAGTTTAATTAGAAGACGGGAAAAGTTGGTTTATGATCTCGCATTGTTCGCGTAAGAATTTTGCAACTTTTCCCTTTATTCAATTTTTTGTTAATATTTCTTTCTGAGACCAACAATTAATAAAATGATAAAGAATACTTTTATATAAGAAGTTTTAGTGAAAATTTTTGAGTAGACATTTTGTGTTTAGAAAAAAAATTTTTTTTTCTAAACACAAAATGTCTACTGTGCTTTCTAGCAGCAATTTTCGAATAAAAATTTTCTACCAGGCATTTTTCAATAAAAATTTTCTAGCACAAATTTTCTACCAGAAATTGTCTTATGAAAATTGTCTAGCAATTTTTCAATAAAAATTTTCTAGTCGCAATTTTCTTATCAAAAATTTCAACCAGAAATTTTCTAATAATAATTTTCTAGCACAAATTTTCTAATAAAAATTTTTTACCAGAAATTGTCTAATGAAAATTGTCTAGAAATTTTTCAATAAAAATTTTCTAGTCGCAATTTTCTTATCAAAAATTTCTACCAGAAATTTTCTAATAATAATTTTCTAGCAGAAATTTTCTAATACAAATTTTCTAGCAAACAATTTTGAATAAAAATTATCTAGCAGAAATTTTCTAATGAAAATTTTGTAGCAGGAATTTGCTGATAAAAATTTTCTAGCAAACAATTTTGAATAATAATTTTCTAGCACAAATTTTCTAATAAAAATTTTTTACCAGAAATTGTCTAATGAAAATTGTCTAGCAATTTTTCAATAAAAATTTTCTAGTCGCAATTTTCTTATCAAAAATTTCTACCAGAAATTTTCTAATAATAATTTTCTAGCAGAAATTTTCTAATAAAAATTTTCTACCAGCAATTTTTGAATAAATATTTTCCAGCAGCAATTTTCTAGCACAAATTTTCTTATAAAAAATTTCTAGCACAAATTTTCTAATAAAAATTTTCTTGCAGCAGTTTTTGAATAAAAATTTTCTAGTAGAAATTTTCTGACAACAATTTTGGAGCAGAAATTTTCTAATAATAATTTTCTAGCAGAAATTTTCTAATAAAAATTTTCTAGCAGCAATTTTCTAATAAAAATTTTCTAGCAGAATTTTGCTGATAAAAGTTCTCAAGTTAATATTTTCTAGCAAAAATTATGCTGAAAACGTTTATTAGTGCAAATTGTCTAGCAAGTATTTTCCAGTAAAAATTGTATAGTAAACATTTTCTAAAAAACGTGTTCTAGTCAGAATTTTGTAGAAAATGTTTTCTAATAAAAAATTCCTACCGTTAATTTCTAGTAAACATTTTTCAGTAAAACAAATATTTTGTAGTAAAAATGTTTTATAGTAAAAATTTTTTAAAAAAAAAAAACATTTTTCTATCAAAAACTTCTTATGAAAGATTTTCTAGTAAATGGTCTTTTCTGGTGAAGTAAAAACTATTCCAGTAAAAATTGTTTTGGTAAAAATTTTCGCACTAATTTTTACTAATTTTTTTTAGTAGTAAGAATTAAAATTAAAAAACAACTTACCCTCGAAAAATTGAACTTGAAATTATAAATATTGAAAAATTGGGTTTTTTATTTAAAAGAAAACACTTTACACTAAAAAAAATTAGAACAAATTTTACAAGAAAATAAAAAAATAAATGAAAATTCTTACACCTAATTTGTAAAAGTTCACGTTTCGAATGGCAGCACGAGTAATTATTCTTCCAGCTAGAAAAAACTGCAATAAAAGCTAATTAGCGGAGTAAGAGGAGCAGGGAGTGTAGTTATTATCATTTTTTACCGGTGAGTAAATGCAGAGGAACTGAAAGAGAGAGGAAGGAAAAAAGAAAGCAAAAGCACGAAACGGGAGCGAATGATGGACGATGTCATACGCTGGAAGGAGAGCAGGTCTAATGGTTACACGGGCTGAGAGAGAATGTATTTTCGCACACGCAAACTTCGCATGCATATAAACAAGACGGCGGCCGTCAAGAAGGTCAAGTCAGGTCACAGTCAGGACGTCGCTCCCAGGGCCACGAGCGCCGATCGATAAAGTCGTCTCGACGCTGCTCCCCACACTAGATCGAAAACCAGCTGCAACTTGTTCCATATTGCTCCATAGCTACGGCTATAAATTTGCACGTACGTGCGCGTGTCAATGTGCATACTTGTAGCCGGCAATGTGCAAAAATATCGTAAGTACGGTCACCACTACCACAGAATTCCATCCCTTTCGCCTAACAAGGCAATTGGGGACTTGCCACCTCTTTCGGGCGTCTGTTCAGTTTCGGATTTGAATTTCCTAATTTTTATCAATACATACGCGATAGCGTATGCCTGCCTGCATACGAGTACATACGAGTACAGTCGCATACAAAATTGCAAAGTGATGTTAGGCGCTGCCCCGAAACAGTGCACATTCGAATGTCGTCGATACAAAAAATGCCGGCTTTAGGTAAGCGAACGAACACGTTTGTGTGGATTAGGTTGCCGCCTAAGTGCGTCAGTGTGCGCTGTCTGGATTACTGCTCAGCTGCTCGAAACAGTCACAACTTTTATCAACCATGCCAAAATGTTCTCTCGCATTTGTAGTTGTACCCCCAGCAGACTCCATCACACCACTTTCAGTATACCATGGGTGTCATTTTGGGAGCAAGTGTCTGGCATTTCTCCTCGTGCTTGACAAACTGTGTGTGTGCGTGTGCTTAATTTATAAGCAAATCTCTCATATTGTCGGTGTGTTTAAATGCACACATCCCCCGACCCCCAAAAAACCACCTTAACGAATTTAATACCAAAAATCTATGTGCTCACCAGTAATTTTCCGTAAAGCTTTTTAGCCGCACGCACACATTGAATCTGATTTATTACGAAAACACTATGAAAAGAATGGACCGAAAAGAGAAGGTTTAAAGCCAGAGTGCATTCGCGATAGGAAATGCCAATTCCGACAAGGTTAATGGACAAACGAATTCAGGAGCTTTTGCTCTTCTTTTCCCACCTACCGTGGAGAAGCTTTCTCGCGTCTGATGTCTGGCAAAAGACTCGTACTAGGCAATAGAAATTTTGTTGAAAGCTTCATGGGATCGGGCATTGGCGGGCGCATTACTTGCACTTGTGCACCCACAATTCGGCGGGTGGTGGTGCAGGTTGGGATTGCAGACTGCAAGAGGTTCCGGCACACAAAGCACAGTGAAAATTTTAAGTCCCGACACAGACTGTTGGTCCCTTTTTGCCAAAAATACTACCCACCACACCTAACATACAGCCGCATCACATGCCCTTTTATTTCCTTCTGCAACTTCTACCAATGCCGCACCACCGCCCTCTGGTTTTTATTGTCAGTCTCATTTATTGCGCAGCAAATCCTTTGCCAAGACACTATTATAACTTCAACCCCCACAACCCCTCCGTAACAAAAAAATTAAATTAGTTTAATTTGCGAATAGAGAGAGAAATCACTATTTTCCAATCCCATTCAGCGAAAAGAACTTGATTTTCTTTTGCATAATGTTCTGATATTTTTAGGGGATGAAGTTTTTGAATAAAAATTCTCGGTAAATTTTCTTATCCAAAAAATTCAGTTAAAAGTTTTTTAATGAAAATTGTCACCAAAAAAAATTGTCAGCGAAAAAAAAATGTTCCAGTCAAAATTTTTTCACCTTAAATATTTCCAGCAAAAATATTTGAAAAAAGAAAGTTTTCGCTGACAAATTTTCCAGCAATGACGTTTCTAGCACAAATTCTTCCGGTATAAGCCTTTCCAGTAAAAATAGTTCCAGTAAAAATTTTTTGCCAAATTAAATATTAAAATTTTATCCGTGAAGATTTTTCCAATAAAAATATTCCATGTAAAAATGTTTCCAGTGTAAATGCTTCCAATGAAAATATTTCCAGTTGACATTTTTTCCGATAATTATTGCACAAAAACTGTTGCGTAAGAAAAAATGTTCCCAGTTTTAGAGAAATGTTTCCCGTGAGAAAATGTTCCCACTTAAAAGCATTACAGTAACGATATTTCCAGTAAAAATATGTACTTTAAGTATAAGAGTTTCCAGTACAAAATCTATCAATAAAAATATTTCCAGTGAAAATTCTTCTGATTGAAATTAAGCACTAAAAATTTTGTCATTTAATATATTTCCAGTAAAAAAATATTTCCAGCATTAATATTTCCAATAAAAATATTCCCTGTAAAAATGTTTCCAGTATAAATGCTTCCAATGAGAATATAACCAGTCAAAAATTTTCTGGCAAACACTAAAAAATTTTGTAATTGGGCATATTTTTCTAGCATTAATATTTCCAATAAAAATATGTCCAGTACAAAAGCTTCCAGTACAAATGTTTCCAGTGCAAATGCTTCCAATGAAAATATGTTTAGTGGAAATTTGTTCCCGTAATTTTAGTTTTATTGCCAATAAAATATTGTATTTGCGCAAAATAATTAATTATATCAGTGAAAATATTTCCAGTAAAAAAAATTCCAGTATATTAAACACTTCCCATAAAAATACTTCCAGTCGAAATTTGCTCCGGCAAACACTTAAAAATTTTGTCAGTGGAGATTTTTCCAGCATTAATATTTGCAATAAAAATATTTCTGTAAAAATATTTCCAGTACAAATGCTCCCAGCACAAATGTTTCCAGCGTAAATGGCTCCAATGAAAATATTTTGAGTCAAAATTTGTT
The DNA here is from genome assembly GCA_958298945.1 of Atherix ibis. Classification (NCBI taxonomy): domain Eukaryota; kingdom Metazoa; phylum Arthropoda; class Insecta; order Diptera; family Athericidae; genus Atherix; species Atherix ibis. Next base: position 83,482,051 of record OY282609.1, read on the forward strand.
CCCGTAATTTTTGTTTTATTGCCAATAAAATATTTACACTAAAAATATTATCAGTGAAAATATTTCCAGTTAAAAAATTTCAAGCATAAATGCTTCTCATAAAAATACTTCCAGTCGAAATTTGTTGCAGCAAACACTTAAAAATTTTGTCATGGAAGATTTTTCCAGCATTAATATTTCCAATAAAAATATTTCCATAAAAATATTTCCAGTACAAATGCTTCCATCAGAAATCTTTCCAGGGTAAATGTTTCCAATGAAAATATTTTTAGTGGAAATTTGTTCCCGTAATTTTAGTTTGATTGGCAATATTTGCACTAAAAATTTTATCAGTGAAAATATTTCCAGTAAAAACATTTTTCCAATAAAAATATTCCTTGTAAAAATGTAAAGATGCTTCCAGTAAATGAGTTTCCAGTACAAATGGTTCTCATAAAAATACTTCCAGTCAAAATCTTGCCGGTGTTTAATTTGCACTAAAAATTTCGGCAAAATTTTGACTGAAAATATTTCCAGTAAAAAAAAATTCCAGTGTATTTTCTAGAAAACTTTAATTAGAAATGCTTCCATTTTCCAGTAAAAATAGTTCCCACAAGAATATTTCCAATCAAAAAATTTTAGGAAAGAATTGTTGCCAGTGACAATTTGTCGGTGGAAATATTTTTAGTAAAAATTTCGCCAGCAAAGATTTTACGATATTTGAGCAAAAATATTTTCCACTAAATAAATTTTTAAGTTTTAAGTTTTCTTTCTAAAAAAAAGTGTTTTTAGTCAAAACGTTTCGTATTTTTTTTTTTCTTTTTACTATAATTTCTTTTGGTAAAAATTTGGTTTAAATGAATTTTTTTCATTAAAAATGTTTCCATTTTCAATATTATTTTAAAATGAAAAGAAAAATTCACAAAATAAATATTTTATTTTTAGCTTGTTTAGGCTACGAAACTCTTAAGGTAGGGAGGGTGGGGGTAGTAAATACATCGTTGACTGTTGACATTCTTATTAAGCGAATTTATTATTTTTTTCTATTTGCAAAGTTGGCATTTTGGGAATTTTTGTACACTTTTCCTCTTCACATTTGGTTTTTTTTCAAGACGAAACAAAATTTTTAGTTTTGTTGGAAGAAATTCTTCGGTTTTTTTTTGATTAAATTTATTATCGCAAATATTTTTTTATAAATTCAAAAACTTTTCATTTAAAAAAAAGAAAACCAAAAAAAACGTGCACATTTTTCTAGTTGAATAATTTAAAATTTAAAAGAATGAATTTTTTAATGCCGATTGAATTTCTGAAATGAAGGACGAACAAGTAGACCCCTCATGGTTTTCCCTTTTAACACAATAAAGTTAAATAATTTTTTAGCTCATTTGAATATGAACAATAATAGTATCTCTTTTCATCCACCCAAAAAAATATCAATTTTTATTATTCCCCATATTTGAGGGGGGAGCAAATCAAAATCATACACGTACGCTTAAAAATTGTAAGGTTTGTGAAATTTTCACAATTCTTACGCTCGCACTAATTTACAAGCAAGAGGAAAACGTAAAAAAAATTTACACTAAAAATTCAACAATGAAAAACTACAAATTCACTACAGAAAATGCCAAAATGAAGGGCGTGGCAATGGCAATGGCACCCATTCTATGCTAAGCGCGTTGGGGTTGTGATGATGATGGGCTGCACTGAATTGCATGCATGCACTTCAATGGAAAAGCTGCACAAGAAAAATGACGTTGAGTCAGTGAATTGAAAATACTGGGGAAGGGGATTTGGGGAAGGGATGGTAGAGGAAAGGCTCACTTGAACAAAATGTGGATTTTTTTTACTTTGCTCTCATATTTTGTCATTCACCTTTCTTGGTTGAAAAAATAGGTAAGCTCGGCTTTTTGAAATTAATTAAAAAAATCGATAAAAGGATTAAAAATAAAACGCAAGAAAATAGGTTATGAATTTTTCAGAAAAATGTTTGTTGCCGCAATTTTTTTTTCTCTTTTGCATAAAAAAATTCTTACCAGAAAAAATTTACTACAAAAATTATGTTGAAAGAATTTTTGCTAGAACAGTTTTGTTAGAAAATATTTACTTTTCTAGAAAAGGTTTTTCTAGCTGGAAAATTTTAAGAAGAAAATGTTTGCTGGAAAATGTTTACTAGAAAAAGTTTGGTGGAAACATTTTTTTGCTAGAAAATATCTGCTAGAAAGTTTTTGCTGTAAAAATTTTTTGCTCGACAAATTTTCCTAGAAAATTTTTGCTGTAAAATTGATGCTGGCAAATTTTAAGTAGAAACAGTTTGCTTGAAAATGTTTGCTGGAAAACTTTTTTTGTTAGAAAATTTTTACTAGAAAATTTTGGACTAGAAAATATTTGCTAGAAAGTTTTTGCTTTAAAATTTTTTCTAGACGATTTTTACTAGAAAATTTTTGAAGGAAAATGTTTGCTAGAAAATATTTACTCTAGTAAGAGTAAACGCCTTCTAAGGCGTTTGCAGGAAAATTTTAGCTTTAAAGCGTTTGCTAGAACATTTTTGCTGTAAAATTTATTCTACAAACTATTTGCAAGAAAATGTTAACTAAAAAAATATTTACTAGAAAATGTTAACTAGAAAATTTATAGTATAAAATATGTACTGGACATTTTTGTAAGATGATGTTTGCTTGAAAATGTTTACTTAAAGTTTTCAAATAGAAAATTTCTACTAGAAAATTTTGTACTAAAAAATATTTGCTAGAAAACGACAGCTGGAAAAAATTTACTAGAAAATATTTTCTAGAAAATTTTGAATAGAAAATTTTTACTTAAAAACGTTTACAAAATATTTGCAGAAAATTTTTTTTTACTGTAAAATTTTTGCACGAAAACTTTTACTAGGAAGCCTTTACTGGAAAATTTTTGCAACAAAGCGTTTACTAGAAAATTAATGCTAGAAAATGTTTAATAGAAAACGTTTGCTAGAAAATTTTTACTAGAACATTTTTGCTAGAAAACATTTGCTAGAGTTTTTGCTGTAAAATTTCTGCTATAATATTTTTGCTAGAAAACGACAGCTGGAAAATTTTTACAACAAAATATTTCCTAGAAAATGTTAACTAGAAAATTTTTACTTGAAAACTTTTGCTAAAAAATATTTACAAAATATTGTCTGAGAAATTTTTTTTACTGTCAAATTTTTGCTAGAAAACTTTTACTAGAAAGACATTGCTGGAAATTTTTTCTACAAAGCGTTTGCTAGAAAATTAAACCTAGAAAATGTTTAATAGAAAACGTTTGCTAGAAAATTTTTACTAGAACATTGTTGCTGTAAAATTTTTCCTACAAACTATATGCAAGAAAATTATTACTATAAAATTTAAAAGTTGTCAACTAAAAAATGCTAGAAAATTTTCAATAAAAAATGATAAATAAAAAATTTTTACTAAAACATTTTTAGTAAAAAATGAAAACTTTTGTTAGAAAATTAATACTAAACAATTTTTTACGACGAAGTCTTTTGCTAAAAATATTGTTTTAACAAGAAAATATTTGCCGACAATTTTTTTTTGTTTAAACTCTTTTCCCCACTCCAACTATTCTCCCTGAGTGCATATAATTACCCTGAGTCTCCTGTCTCCTTTCCAGAAATACAAAAACAAAACAAAATAAACAATTTTCTTTTCATTAAATTTATTTAGTTTTGGTAATTTTTTCTTATTTGAATTGAGTTTTTAAAATTAATTTAAAAAAAATGTTCGATTATCATTGGTGTGAGTATGGATTTGTTTTGTGTGTATTAGTAATAATAAATCGAAAGAAACACTATTGAAGGAAACACTACCCCTTGTGCTGCTACTACTCTCAACTACTATAATTACTATTCTTTGGCTTCTCTACCCACTCTGACTGCTATAATTTAGATGCCAATTCAGGTACGAATTTATTTGAAGGATTTTTGTGAAAGAAGGAGACTCCAGAGAGTGAAACAGTCAGAATGAAAACTAGTCAAGGATGTGAGAACAGATCGACTTCGAGGCTGGAAACTCTCTTTCCATCCACTTTTATTGATTTACTCGCAAAATTCAAAAAGATGTTCCCATGTTACGGTTTTTTTTCACAATATTTTAGAGAAATCCTTTTTCAAAAATTTTGCCATTTTTATGTCTAACTTTGCCTTTTTTTCAAGCAGTTTTTTTTTTAAATTTAAATTTCGCGTTTTTTTCTCCATAATTTATAAGGACTTTTTTGCTTCTTGTTTTCAGTTTCGTCGGCTTTATTTATTTTTCTTTTAAAGATTTCTACGATTACTTTGGAAATTTTAAAGTTTATTTTTGTTTTTCTTTATTTTTTTATAAATTTCCACTTATTACGTAAGATTTTCTTAATATTTCGATCGAATACTTTTTCATAGTATTCTTGATGACTTTTTATTTTAGTTAAAAAATTTACCCAAGTTCCATGACTATTCATAAGTGCAGTGCCCTCAATGTAGGCCTTCCCTTCTTCTTGTTGCGGTTTTTTTTTCTTTTTTGGCATATTGTTTGGGCAGAAAAGGATGGTTTTGAATTATTTTTTTTTTCAATTTTATACTACGATAAGTGTTTCGACGTATTGCAGTAAAATGCAGACGAAATTTCGCAATGTGTGCATAAGTTTTTCCAACTACAGACAGCACTTATTTCGAGTGGGTTAACGTATTCGTCATTTGTGCTAATGGTGGAGCAATTCGGAGTGGATTTTCTATAGTATAAAATGCATATGATGGCAAGGACTCGATTGGACTAGTAGTGGTAGTTGTGAAAACTATCTCGGAAACAAGACGCATGCTCGCACATTCAAAATTTGGACTTAACGTAAATTTTCCAGAGTTCTCCTTTTAGAGCAAAAGATGTTATTTGATAGTGAGCAGTAGTACGACGAGGTGTATTGGAAGCTATTCGAATACGTACACACACACGCACACACACATACACTCGCAAAAACGAAAGTTGGTACATTAAAAACCAATTTTACGTGTGCTCGAGTATAAATGCTGCCAGTAGAAAGCTTGATTAAACAAAATCCTTGGAATGAACAAAAGAATTTTTGTTATATCAGAATTCGATTGAAGGACACTGTGAGGATCCCAATCAGCCCACAATTGTCACCGGGTTGAGGCGACTGGTGATAACGAACGCACTGATGATTATAAGAACAGCAACGATTAAAATTGGAAGATGATGTTCGGCAATGGGTACAATGACCGCATTATTATTTGGGAAAGAAACCCAAAAGAAAAAGGAGCCAGTATTTGGGGAAAACTTTACAAAAAAAAAAATTCCATCTAAGAAAGGAGCAAATGAGACCGTCTTAACGTGCCAGACGACAGGACACTGCACCGAAAGATGTTGTGCGGGGTCAGAAATTCATAAACTTTTGGCAGAGTTCACAGACAGTCAAGGAACTCGTCTATTCGAAATTTCCAAATGCGCCATTTCAACAGCTGCTCACTATTGCCCGATTCCATTTAGCATCGCCCCATTATTGCCAAGTCAATGCACTATCATCACAGGACATTGCATAAATCGCATTTTACACCATCGGCCATAACCAAAAACAACAAGCTTCTTGTCGTCATTGCCATGGAATCTAAGGAAAAAAATATAACAAAATTCGTCCTTCTTACTGAAAGATGAAATTGATCTCTTTCTACAACTGGTAATAAATTAGATTGCAATACTTGCGCCGAAAATGTAAAAATTCCACTCGTTTAATAAATTTGAAATGCTTGGTTTGAGGGTGAACTGCATAATTTGATGGACAATTCCAGACAACATTTAATAGTCGTTATTATTGGGCTAACTAATTTGCATCCACCGAATAACATTGTAAATTATCCTTTCTTCTTTATGACTAAAATCTTTACTCAAAAAAAATTCACTGGAAAAATTTTAGTACAAGAAAATTCACTAAAAAGCTTTTTTATTTTTATTAAAAAAATTTCACTTACTCAAAATAGACTGTAAAAAAATTGTTACTGGAAAAATGTGCACTGGAAAAATTTGTATTGAAATAAAAATCATTAAAGAAATGTTTCCGAAAAAAATTGTTTTGAAAAAACTCACTGGAAATGGTTTTTGGAAATTTTTACTAAAATGAGCTCTAGCAGAAAAATTTTATTACAAGAATTTTTTTAATGAAAATTTCACTAGAAAACTTCCCATTTTAAAATTTCCACCGGAATGAAAAATTTTCTAAAACGTTTAGAAATTTCACTGGAACAGTTGTGACTAAAAAAATTTTCACTGTAAATTATTCACTACAAAAAAATTCATTACAATTAATTTTACTGGAAAATTTGTTTGTAAAAAAAATTTCACAAATCGAATTTTGGCTTATAATTATTTTAACTGGAAAAATTGTTGTTGGAAAAATGTGCACTGGAACAATTTGTATTGAAATAAAAATCATTAAAAAAATGTTTGCGGAAAAAATTGTTTTAAAAAAACTCACTGGAAATGGATTTTTGGAAATTTTTACTGAAAAGAAGTCTACAAAAAAATTTTATTGCAAGAATATTTTAACTAAAAATTTCAGTAGAAAACTTCCCATTTTAAAATTTCCACTGAAATGAAAAAATTTCTATATTCCGGACGAAATTTCGCTTAAACATTTTCACTAAAAAACGTTTACAAATTTCACTGGAACAGTTGTAACTAAAAAAATTTTCACTGGAAAAATATTCACTACAGAAAAATTCATAACAATTAATTTCACTAGAAAATTTGTTTGTGAAAAAAAATTTCACTAATCGAATTTTTGCTTATCATTATTTTAAATGGAAAAATTGTTGTTGGAAAAATGTGCACTGGAAAAATTTGTATTGAATTAAAAATCATTTAAAAAATGTTTGCGGAAAAAATTATTTTAGAAAAACTCACTGGAAATGCTTTTTTGGAAATTTTTATTAAAATGAGCTCTAGCAGAAAAATTTTTTTACAAGAATTTTTTTAATGAAAATTTCACTAATGAAATTTTTGCTTATCATTATTTTAACTGGAAAAATTGTTGTTGGAAAAATGTGCACTGGAACAATTTGTATTGAAATAAAAATTCATTAAAAAAATGTTTGCGGGAAAAATTGTTTTGAAAAACTCACTGGAAATGCTTTTGAAAAACTTTTTACTAAAATATAAAAATATAAAATTTTATTTCAAAAAAATTTACTGATAAATTTTACTTAAACAGTTTTACTAAAAAGATTAACGAAAAAATTTGCAGCGAAAAAGTGTCAAAGAAATTTCATTACAGAAGCTGCCACTCAAAATATGTTCACTGGAAAAATTTCAATGGAATATAAAATTTTTCCGAAAAATAAATTTACGAATGAAATTTTGCTCAAAAAAAAAGTTTTAGAATTTTCACTGGAACAGTTGCGACTAAAAAAAATTTCACTGGAAAAATATTCACAACAAATTTCACTGGAAAGTTTGTTTGTGAAAAAAATTTCACTACTCGAATTTTCTGCTCAACATTACTTTAACTGGAAAAATTGTTACTGGAAAAATTTGTATTAAAATAAAGATCATTAAAAAAAAATGTTTGCAAACATTTTTTTTTTTAAAAACTTCCGTTTCCAGTAAAATTTTTACTGGAAAAACGTCTACAAAAAAAAGTTTACTACTCAAAAAAAATTTTAACTTTTTTACTCAAATTTTTTTAGCAAAAAAATTCCTTTAAAAAAAAATGGCGGTTATAAAATGTCACTGCTAAAGTTTTCACTGGAAAATATTGTGAGTAGAAAAAGGTTCCCTGGAAAAATTTTCACTGAAATTGTACTAAAATAATTTGAACTAGAACAAATTTTAACTAAAAGAAATTTTGCTTAAACATTTTTAGCAAAAAAATTCCCAAAAAAAATGGCGGTTAAAAAATCTCACTGCTCAGTTTTCACTGGAAAAATTGAGACTCGAAAAAAAGTTCCCCGGAAAAATATTCACTAAAATTTTACTAAAATACTTTTAACTAAAAAAAAATTTAATTAAAAGAAATTTTGGTTAAATATTTTTAGCAAAGAAGTTCCCAAAAAAAATGGCCGTTCAAAAATCTCACTGATAAAAGTTTCACTGGAATATTCCCACAAAAAACGTTTAACCGAAAAAAGATTTTTGCTAAGAAAATGTTAACTGCAAAAATCCCTACTGGAAAATTTTACTGTAAAAATCCCTACCGGAAAATTATTCTGTTGGAAAGGACTTTTAAAAAAAAAATCTGTCCGTAGAGACTTTTCTGCTGTAAATTTTTGAGCAAACATTTTTTTACTGAGTGTAAATTTCATGCCTGCAAACCCCAAACAATACTTTTAGGGAAAAAAATCATATCGTAAGAAGGACTTAAAGGGAAAACCATCAATGAAAAAACCCTCGAAAAGTTTTCATGTCAGGACGCCACCTAATTACCTACAAAGGCTAAAGTCCCCAATCAAGGTATGTCATGGTTTTCATTTATCCTCTCAACCACCCACTTAACCCTGTAAACAAGAGATTTTTGGTTTTGTTATTCCTTTTGCCCAACTGTATGGCAATTCCTGTCTTGTTGTTTCGTATTCAAATTTCCCAAACAAACGCACACAAACAAAGCTGAAAAGGCCTACTCTAAAAACCTAGAAAAAAAAGTGCCCAAAAAAAATTACGAGCACGACAGAAAATACGGTTTGTTCAAAATTAAAAGAAATGAATGAGTTGGAGGAGGGGAGGAGAAAGAGGGCGCTGAAAAGGAGCAGGCAGGAAGCCAAATGGCGGAAGGAGAGATGGAAAAACTCATTAATAGGCGCAGCAATTAAAAAAGTTCCTCTGCTGTCAATATTGGCCGAGTAGCATCAACCGCTTGCGTGTCACTCGCTCGTTGCTCCTGCGTCTTTCTTTCTCGTTCTCTGCGGTGTTGTTTTCTTTCGTTCTTGTTTGCTTTTCTTTTCTCCCGAAGCCATTTTTATCAATGGGCCCACCAATTGCAGAGCACCGGCGTAGGCCTAATGGAACTACTCCACCCATCGTAGTACTCGTAGTATTTTCGTAGTACTCGCAATCGTAATCGTAATCGTAATCGCTGTCGTCGTACTCGCCCGAACACTTATTAATCCTGCACTGTTTTTTCTCTCATTCCTTCTTGTTTGTTGATTTGGCTTTTCTGCCGCTTTTTTGATTTATTTTTTGCATTCATTTCTTCTTGTCACTCGAGATTATTGAATGCACGCAAAAGTAGATCAGCGGGCGCACTCCCATCAAAATGGCATAATGTGCATATTAACGGCTCCTTTCCTTGCGATTGCATGCACAAATGCAGCTATAATTATTTCTGCACATTTAAGTTGATGCACACGAAAAAGAATTAGAATTTTCACAAAAATTTCCCTACAGACGTATATATTGTGCTCTGATGCAGGTGGATGGATGGATATACCTGCTAAGAAATTTTGTATGCATTTTTACTCTTGAGTGTGCATCTTGACAGACGCCTACTTGTGGATGGGCTCGGAAAGTTTTTCAGGCTCAATAATTATGTATGCGGATTTGGGAAGAAAAAATTAATAATCAAGGGAAAAAGGAGAAAATTCTAAAGTAGGCTGTGTTCGAAAAAGTGTGGGGGAATTTTCTTTATAAAAAAAATAGGAAAAAATATGCAAATGAGCATGACCTAAAATGCTAGAATTTGAAGTTTAGGGCGGGGCGATTTCAGCACCAGCAGAGACAGTCACTGTGAACGAGGTGGAAGCAACAGCAATTGCTGCAGATTCACAAAAAATGGAAACTGATGCAGTTGATTTGAAAGGAAAAAGGCAGTTGGTTCCAATTTCAGCAGCAGCAGAAGTGTAACCATTCGACTTAAATCCAGTCCAAAGAAGCCTGATAACAGGCGCAAAATGCACAATAATAATTATAAAAAGCAAAAAGTAGTTAATTTGGCTAAGAACCATTAAAAAAAATTTTGTAAGAGAAAATATTTTACTGGAAAACTTTTTACTTTAAAATTTTCACTGAAAAAATGCACACTTAAAATATTTGCTCACAAAATGCTGACAATTTTCACTGGAATAATTTTTAGTGGACGTTTTCCAGAATAACAATGGAACAATTTTCTCTGCTACATTTTCCATTAGAATCTTTTTTTGTTCAAAACATTTTCACTGCAATAATTTTCACTGAACATATTTTTTCTAGAAAAATTTTCACTGGAATAGTTTTCACTGGAAATTTTTACTGTTTTTTCTGAGTGGTAATTTTTCCAAAATTATTTTAATGGAACAATTTCCCTAAAACATTTTTCATTGGAACATTTTTTTAACCCGAAATATTTTCACTGCAAAATTTCCAGTGGAAATATTTTTTCTAGGAAAATTTTCACTGGAATAATTGTCACTGGAAATTTTTACTGCTTTTTTTTTCACTGGGAAGTTTTTAACAATAATTTTAATGTAACAATTTTCTCTGCAACAGTTTTCATTGCAGCCTTTTTTTTGCTCGAACAATTTTCACTGAAAATATTTTTTTTTTTCTAGAAAAATTTTCATTGGAATAATTTTCAATGGAAGAATTTTCACTAGAATAATTTTCACTGGAAATTTTTGCAGAATAATTTTAATGGAACAATTTTCTCTGGAACAGTTTTATTGGAGTCTTTTTTACTCAAAAAATTTTCGCTGCAATAATTGTCACTGAAAATATTTTTCTAGAAAAATTTTCACTGGAAATATTTTATGTTTTTTCTGAGCGGTAATTTTTCCAGGATAACTTTAATGGAACAATTTCTCTACAATATTTTTCATTGGAATCTTTTTTTATTCGAAATATTTTCACTGTAAAAATTCCAGGGAAAATAATTTTTCTAGAAAATTTTTCACTGGAATAATTTTTACTGGAAAGTTTTACTGATTATTCTGAGCGGGAATTTTTCCAGAATAATTTTAATGGAACAATTTTCTCCGTGACAGTTTTTATTGGAGCTTTTTTTTTTGCTCGAAAAATTTTCACTGAATATTTTTTTACTACAATAACATTTTTAATGGACAAATTTTACAGGAAACATTTTACTGGAATTTCCAATGAAAAGAAATATAATATTTTACTGACAATTTCGTACTACACAATTTTTATTAAAAATTTTTCGTTCAAAATATTTTTTGGAAGTTTAATTTAAAAAAAATGTTAGTGCAAATTGTTTAAAGGAATTTATACTAAAAATGTTCACTTAAAATGCTTACAGAAATTTTTCGTACTGTAAATTGTTGTACTAAAAATATTTTATAGGAAATATTTTATTTAATTTTTACAGAAAATTTCTGTACTGGAAATTTTCTATTGGAAATGTTTTACTGGAATTTTCACAAAAAATTTTGTATTAAAAAATTTTGACTTAAAATTTTTTACTGGAAATTCTTTGAAGGAAGTTATACAAAAATAATTTCACTAAAAGAAAATTTTTGTACTGGAATTTTTTTTATTGGAAAGTTTTTACTGCAAATTGTTTACTCAAATTGTTTTACTGTAAAATTTGGTACTGACAATTTTTTAGTACACAATTTTTACTGAAAATTTTACGCTGGAAATTTTCACTAAAAAAGGTTACAGAAAATTTTTATTCTGGAAATTTTTATGCTGGAAATTTTTTACTGGAATTTTCACCGGCATTTTTTACTTAAAATGTTTTACTGGAAAATTTGGTACTGACAATTTTTTAGTACAAAATTTTTACTGAAAATTTTTCGCTGGAAATTTTCACTAAAAAACCTTACAGGGAAATTTTCACTCAAAATTTTTATTTGGAAATTTTTATTGGAATTTTTTCTAGAAAAATTTGATTAGAATTTTTAATGGAAATTCTTTCAGCAAATTTATACTAAACATTTTAACTAAAAACTCTTATAGAAAATTTTTACTAGAAATTTTCTTTGGAAATTTATTTTGTAGCGAAAAAATTTTACAAGAAATATTTTTTTACTGACAAAAGTTTTTAATACTGCAATAATATTTACAAAAATAAAAAAACAGAAAGTTTCATAGATTTTGTTGCGGGAAATTTTTCCTATAAATTTTGTACACAAATTTTAATTACTAAATTCAAGTGGAAATATTAATTGTGAAAAGATAATTTTTAACAGAATATTTACAATACTAAAAGTTTTTTAAGAGTAAGTTGTTGTTTTAAACTAATTTTCATGAAAATTTTGTTAAAGAACATTTACAAATTATGTAATTTTTTCTCTTTTAAAAAGGTCTAAAAATTTCATATTTTTTATAAAACTTTTTTGATAATTTAAAAAACGAATAAATTTTTATTTTTTTTATCAATATTTTATCCAATTGCCATTGCCTTTTCAATATTTGCTTGAAAAAAAAAGAGAAAAGTTTTCAATTATTTAATCTACGTGAACGAACCACTGACCCAATTTTGAATAATAATTATTGAATTGAAAAAAATCGAATGATTATGAATTCTGCTGCAAATTTTCTCATAATATATTTTTTTTGGAATTTTTCTCTTATACAATCTATACACCCACAGGGACTCATATAGCGCACAAGATGATCCACAATATTCTCATATTAAAAAAAAAATACTTATTATGGCAAAAAGCATACGAAAATGTAGGATAATAAGAAGGAGGGTGGAATTGCTCTTCTTATTATCCTGTTCGGTTTTAGTAGAAGTTTTTTAATGGTTACGCCCTCTTTTAAGCCTATACGATTTTGGTCTCCACTTTTCTGGTGCATTCTGTTTTTATTTTTATTTATTTTAATCTACAAGCAAGTTCTAAGCGCATCAAATTACGCTACAACTCATCCTTGGCTGATGATACTCGTAGTATTTTTTCTAACATTGATCCGATAGTACGATACATAGTAGCGTAATGCCCAGAATTCATTTAATGAGTTTTTTTTGTCCTTTCCATTCTGAATTCTATCAGGAAAAGTTGTAGTATTTTATGATGTGAATAGAAGGAAACCGGATGAGGGTGAAGGAAGCAAACAGAAAAGACCATAAGAGGTAGAGAAAATGGATTATAAAAAATGTGAATTAAAAAATTTATATCCTCGTAGAGCAGTTGGTAAGTGATTGTATTGAAAGATGAGGAACAATTGTAGCTAATATATAAGCAGTGGGGCAGGAAGGGGAAAGGGCAGAGGGTGGAGTATAAAATCTAAAACCAAACAAAACTAGGCCATATTCGAGGAGTGCCTGCATTCGTTGAGTATTGAAGGAGTTTTTTTGTTGTTTTTTTTGGAAGCATGTTCAAATATAAAAAAAATAAAAACAGATGGCGTTACTGTGCCACAGTTCATTATACTCTCGAAATAAGTTGTAGGAAATTTTTTAACCAAACAAAAAATACTTTAAAAAAGAATCACAATAAAAGCTTTTTAAAAGTTTCAAATACACAAGAACAATTTTTAAATAAAATCCTTTTTTTTTAGGTATTTTTTTATGGATGGAAATGTTTGCATTTGGATTTGAGCTTTTCGTTTTATTTTTTCCCTTTTTTTATTTAAAATTAATTATTTTTGAAAATAATAAAGAAGAATTATAGAAAAAACTCATTCTCATAAACTCAAAGGACTATTTTATTTTATTTTTGTGATTTAACTGTAAGGTACCTCATAAAGATATTAACATCAGAGACTTTTAATGAATATTTTTCCTCATTTTCTACCCAAGATATTTTTTTTTAATCAATTTTTTTTTCGCTTTAAAATAAATGACATAATAACCACGTGTTCAGCTAAGAACTTCCGTGAAATAAAAAGTCCAAATCGGAGGAGGTCTGGATTTTTCTTCTTAATTAGAAGTTATTTAACTAAATAAATATCCAGTCGCCATTTGAGCAAAGTGTATGGTCAGGCGTATATTTGGTATACCAAAACAATAACTGGGCTCTAATACACATCCCTGCGATTATTTTCAATTAAAATTTTCTTAAAGTACAAATTCTTTTAGAGCAAAAATTTTATTGGAAATTATTCAAGTGACATCTTTTCCAGTAAACTTTTTCCGGTAAATATTTTTCCTGTGATATTTTTTTCAGTGGAAATTTTTTAGTTAAATTCTTTTTTCATAGGAAATTTTTTTACCAAACATTTTTCGCCCAAACTTTTCCATCAAAACTGCTTCCATTTACAAATTTCTATTAAAAAAAATTACGTTGAGAATTTTTCCAATGACAATTTTTTTTAGTACGAATGTTTTAGTCAAAATTTGTCAGTACCAAAATTTTCCGAGCAAAAGCATTCCCAGCCAAATTATTTTTCCAGTGAATATATTTTAAGCAAAATATTTATTGAGTGAAAATTATTCCAGTGAAATTTTTCCAGTAAAAATTGTTTCAGTTAAAAATGTCGTCTCCAGTGACATTTTTTGCAATTCGAATTTTTTTAAAATTTTTCTAGTCAAACTTTTTGTAGCAAAAATGTTTTAGGGACAATATTTTTCCAGTGAAAATCATGCCAGTGAAATTTTTTCCAGTGCAAAATATTTTCAGTTAACATTTTCTTGAAGTAAAAATTGTTTAAGTAAAAATATTTCAATGAAAAATTTTCTTTTACTTTTTTTGTAGTGAAAATTGTTTTAGTAAATATTTTTCCAGTGACGTTTTTTTTCACTGGAAAAAAACTGTTTCCAGGTAAAAAAATTCCCATCTACAATTTTTCCTTTACAACTACTCTCAGTGAACAAGTCTGCAGTGACATTTTTTGCATTGCGGATATTTTTAAAAAATTTTAGTTAAAATTAAATTTAGTTATTTTTCTAGTGAAAATTATTCCAATAAAAATTTTTCCAGTGAAAATATTTTCGTTTAGCATTTTCTTAAAGTAAAAATTCGTTTCCAATGGAAAATATTTTCATTTAACATGTTCTTAAAGTAAAAATTCGTTTAGTGGAAATATTTCATTTTTTTCAGTGGAAAAAAATTAAAAATTCGATTAGTAGAAATAGTGAAATTTTTTTTCACTGGAAAAAATTTTTCCAGGTAAAAAAATTTCCATTAACAATTTTTTTTTACAACTAGTCTCAGTGAAGAAGTCTCCAGTGAAATTTTTTGCATTGCGGATATTTTTAAAATAGTTCTAGTTAAAATTTTCCTCTTTTAGAGACAATATTTTTCCAGTGAAAATCATCCCAGTAAAAATTTTGTAATGGAAAATATTTTCATTTAACATGTTCTTAAAGTAAAAATTCGTTTAGTGGAAATATTTCATTTTTTTCACTGGAAAAAAATTAAAAATTCGATTAGTAGAAATAGTGACATTTTTTTTCACTGGAAAAAATTTTTCCAGGTAAAAAAATTTCCATTAACAATTTTTTTTTTACAACTAGTCTCAGTGAAGAAGTCTCCAGTGAAATTTTTTGCATTGCGGATATTTTTAAAATAGTTCTAGTTAAAAATTTTCTTTTTTAGAGACAATATTTTTCCAATGAAAATCATCCCAGTAAAAATTTTCTAATGGAAAATATTTTCATTTAACATGTTCTTAAAGTAAAAATTCGTTTAGTGGAAATATTTCATTATTTTCACTGGAAAAAAATTAAAAATTCGTTTAGTAGAAATAGTGACATTTTTTTTTCACTGGAAAAAAATTTTCCAGGTAAGAAAATTTGTTCTTTACAACTAGTCTCAGTGAAGAAGTCTCCAGTGAAATTTTTTGCATTGCGGATATTTTTTAAATAATTTTCTAGTCAAACTTTTCCTGTTTTAGCGACAATATTTTTCCAGTAAAAATATTTTCAGTTAAAATTTTTGGAAGCAAAAATTCGTTCAGTGGAAATTTTTAAATTTTCTTTTGCAATTTTTTTTTCAGTGACCTTTTTTTGTCACTGGAAAATTTTTAGTTAAATTTTATTTTCAAAAGAAGTTTTTTTAGCAAACATTTTCCAATCAAAAATTTGTCCAGTACAATTATTTTTTCAAGACGAATTTTGATAGTGAACAATTTTTCTAGTGAATTTTTTTCCCCAATAAACTTTGACTATTTTAATATTTTTTGACGGTTAAATTAAAACTTCGTCGCCGTACATTTAACAACCAAATCTATTTCAATGATAATTTTTTTCAAAATTTTTATAACAGTTTATGGAGCACGATCAAATTAAATCGATTTTTATGATAACGGAATAAAATTGGGGTAGAAAAAAAAGAAGTTTAGGAAATTTTGAATTAATTTTTAAGTCTAAAAGAACCCTTTTGAAAAGGCAAGTAGAACTTTGATCGGCCATCTGAATATCCGTGCATGCACAAAAGTGGGTTGGGTTATAATTCCAGACACAGTTCTAGTCAGTGATCCGCACTGGCCACCGCCAAGCCATTGCGTTCCGCAGAGAAGAAGGCAGTAAAAAAAAATGTGCTATCAAAAATGATGCGCGATGCACTCACTAATTAAATGCAATGCTTCCATGTGTGCACCTACCTCCTTCTTGGTGTCTTCCTGTCCATCTTTAGGTGGTGCTGTGCCATTCACATTGTTCAGTGGTTTTTAGTTAATTTTCTTCCAATTTTTTGATGGTCTAAGAGGCGCCAATTGAAATTAGGTCTTCCACCACCTCGAACATACTAACGAGGCCATTTTTCATTGCAAAATAATTGCAACTAAATCAGCTTCCCCATCGAAGGGGGAGTGTGAAAATTCACTGGTAGGCAGTACCTCTTTTTAGTTCATTAACATATTCAAGAATTATTTTTAACGCATTTAATTAACAGGCGAACGTGTCTTCTTTTTGTCTGTTGCTATACATTCTTCCCCATTCTCTCGTCACTGCAACCAACAACGAATAATTAACATCGAAATAATGTACAGAAAAAAATGTTCCACTATCGATCTGGCAGAGCCCCTAAATTATTTTTTAAATAATAAAAAAATTATGTAATCTCGCTAACGACATGGCCGAAGCGATTTTTCCTTAATTTGTAAGCATTTTTTCACTTTTGGTGCACGCAACGCCATCTACCAGAAATGTTATGACATTCATAAAAGTGCATTTATAAAAGTTTTATCTCTCTCATTGTCTGTCTCTTCTGGTCTTACACTAAAACTAATTGAATTATTAACCAAATTTGTTCCATAGACCAGCAAATAAACTTAATGAATTGATACGAAAAAATTATATTTGTTGTTGGTTGTTGTTGCTGTTGCATAATTAATTACCATTTAAAGAATGTGTGCTGATATTCTTCTCGATGGTGAACATCATCTAAATTGCAATTATAAATTTCTAAAGTCTATTCGATGTCGGTAGGATTGCCCAAAACGTCTTTGTATAAGTTCACAAGAGTCCAATGAAGACCTGTCAGAAATGCACATCGAAATCATTCATAAAAGCCGAAGATAGTTTGTTAGCGTGCCAGACGAAAATTACATTTTCTACTTTACAAATTTGTTGGGTTCATTAAATTTTGTTGTTAATGAGCTGTTTTTTACTTCATCTTTAGAATTTGTAATTTTCCTTATAACAAGTGAGTTGCTTCTCTAAGCGACTTGGTGTATTTTTCTTGAAGGTTTTTGTTTTTTTTTCTTCTTCAGAATTTGTTATTTTTATATAAGAAGTGCGTCCTTTTTTTTTAATATCAATATTAAATGCCTCGTTAGTAGTGCGTTTGCTGTGGTATTATAGATGGCGCTAAAATATTGTTGCTGCAAAAATTTTGAATGGAAAAATTTGCTAAAAGAATTTCAGTGAAGAAAAATTGTCACTGCAAAACGAAAAAAAATTCACTGGAAAACAAAAAAAATTTCACTGGAAAATGAAAAAAATTTCACTGGTAACCAAAAAAAATTTCACTGGAAAACGAAAAAAAATTTACTGGAAAAATTTACACAAAAACTATTTAAAATGGACAATTTTAATATGAAAATTTTTAAACTGAAAAATATTTTTTGTTGGAATTAGTTTGACTGGGAAAATTTAGGAAAATTTTTTAGTGAAAATAAATTCGTCACTGGAAAAATTTTGTTGAAAAACATTTTTGGTAAGAAATTTTTTTTAATGAACTAATTTTCCTAAAATTCCCAATTTAACTGGAAAAGTTTTCATAGAAATTAATTTTACTAAAAAAAAATTGTACAATAAAATTATTTTAGGTTAGAAAAATTTTCCCTCAAAAAATTGTTTACTGAAAATATTTTTGCTGAAAAAGTTTTGCCTGAAAAAAGCTTGCTAGAAATTGCTGGGGTAAAAAATTTCACTGGAAAAGTTTTAAAAATTCCCAGTGTAAGAAAATGGCTGATGAAAAAAAATTTTGTTGTACTGAAAACATTTTTGCTAGAAAATATTTGCCTAAAAAATTGTTAACTGGAAACATTTGTGCAGAAAAAAGTTTGACTGAAAAAATTTGCAGTAAAAATCTTTTTTCTTTTTACTAAAAACAGGAAAAAGTTTGGTTGAAAAAATTGTACAAAAAATGTTTGCCAAAAAAAATGTCACTAGAAAAATTTAGTGAATTAAAAAGAAATTTTTAGTGAAAAAAAATATCACTGAAAAAATTTTGTTAAAAAAAAATTGTAATGGACAAATTTTTGACTGAACTAATTTTACTAAAATTCCCAAAATTTTCACAGAAATTATTTTTACTGAAAACTTTTTACAATAAAATTTTTTGAACTGAAAACATTTTTGCTAGAAAAATACTGCCTCACAAAAATTGTTTTGCTGGAATAGTTTTCACTGAAAAAAGCCTGCTAAAAATTTCTGGTGTAAAAAATTTCACTGGAAAAGTTTTAAAAATTCCCAGTGTAAGAAAATTCCGCTGGAAAATTTTTTTTTTTACTAAAAACATTTTTGCTAGAAAAAATGTCCCTGGAAAAAATTTTTTTACTGAAAACATTTTTCCTTAAAAATTTTTGCTAAATAAAATTGTTAACTGGAAACATTTGTGCAGGAAAAAGTTTGATCGAACACATTTTATAAAAAATTTCACTGGAAAAATAAAGTCAATCTAAAAAGATATTTTTGATGAAGAGAAAAAATCACTGGAAAAATTTTAATGGACAAATTTTTACTGAACTATTGTAATTTTGCTAAAATTCCCTATTTTACTGGAGGAAACATTTGTGCAGGGAAAAATGTTATTAAACAAATTTTCAGCGGAAAAAATTTCACTCGTGAATTTACGAAGAAATTTTTAATAAAGAGAAAATGTCACTGGAAAAATATTTGCTTTGAAAATTTTGACTGAACTAATTTCACTAAAATTCCTAATTTTACTGGAGACGTTTTCATAGAAATTATTTTTACTGAAAAAATTTGTACAATAAAATTTTTTGAACTGAAAACCTTTTTGCTAGAAAAATTCTGCCTAAAAAAATTGTTACCTGGAAATATTTTTGGTTGAAAATTTTTAGCTTAAAAAAGTTGTTAACTGGAATCATTTGTGCAGGAAAAAGTTTGATTGAAAATATTTTCAGCGAAAAAATTTTACAAAAAATTTCACTGTAAAAATTTAGTGAATTTACGAAGAAATTTTTAGTGAAGAGGAAAAATATTGTTAAAAAAAATTTATGCTTGGAAAATTTTTGACTGAACTAATTTTACTAAAATTCCAAATTTTATTGGAGAAATTTTCACTAAAATTCTTTTTACTAAAAAAAATTGTACAATTAAAAATTTTTAACTGATAATATTTTTTATTTGACTGAAATAAGTAAGAAAGAAAAAAAACTTTTTCAAAAAGAAAGTGCTTCCGATCCGACAAGAACATAGATGGGCATATGTGCTTGCAACGCCATCTAGTGGGATTTGTTTGAAAACTAAAATTTTTCTATACAAAAACCAATAATTAAAGGTGAGTTAATTAAATCAATCAACACTAATTAATTAGGAAAACCAAATCTTTTGCACATAATAACATCATAATTATGAGTAATGCTACGATTTAATGAAAGGCAAATTAACGAATGACGAACATGTGACTGACTAACTAAATAAATAACCTTTAAATCGTCCAGACACACAAGATGATAAGACGCATGACGTGTATTTGATTTTAATAGAAAAATGACGTTTTTACACACTAACACCATCTACCCACTCAATAGATTTACTTCCGAACAGACGAAAAGGCATATTTTGTCACACTTGTTCTCAATAAATTATAAAAATCAATAAACATAAAAATTTCTTAGTAAGGTTAAATTTATCTTTAAGAAAATGTAATAAAGAAGACGGATAGGAAAACACCCACACTAGAAAGTATGAAATACGAGGAGAACCTGCAATTACCAGAATGACGTCATTGGTTATTTTGTCAGTAATGATTCCCGTTCAGTCATCTGATGTTGGTGATATCGTCATCCACCCCCGTTCACCAACCAATATTTTCCTATTATTCTCCTTCTTTACACTTATAGACAGGATAAAAATAAATACAAAAAAAGGGCGTATTATTGAAATTGGGACGCAACAAAAAAAAATCAAAAACAAATAAGAAAAGGAACAATGAAAGGAGATATTCAGCCGGAAGAGGTATTACTAAGAAAAGAAGAGCACCTGGGGTGTAATGACGAAATTTAAATAAAATCAGAAAAAAATCTAAAAGGGGAGAAGAGTAATAATGAAGCTTTCCTGGAATGAGTTATAGAATAGGTTCTATTTGAATGGACAGCAATTATATACGAGGCCTGTTCAAAAAGTATCGCGAATTTTGTGTTTTTTCAAAAATTATTTATAAAAAAGTCACAGGGGGGGCAGATGTGGGGAATACAGTAGCTGCGGCATTATTAGTGTGTTGTTTTTGGCCAAAAATGGCAAAAGCCAATTTTTGCTCTTCCGTAAATCCGGGCGTTTCTGGAGGATTGCTTTGCGCAACTTGCACATAACTTACAGGTAATATTCCTTATTGACCTCTCTACCCTGTGGCAAGAACTCATGATGCACCACGCCCCTGCAATCGAAGAAAACTGTAAGCAAAACCTTCACATTCGACGAACTTGGCGCCCTTTTATCGGTCTTGGCACGTGCGGCACCTTCCATTGGGAGCTTGAACCCATGGTTCGTCACCAGTTATGACCCTATGGAGCAAATTTGGGTCGTCGCAGACTGTTTTTGGTCGAGCAATTTTGGTACGAATCATTGGTAAAAATCTAATGGCACGAGCCAATCGATATGTTTAAGTCCTCTGCAACTTCTCTCTCGGCCCTCTGAGAAGATTTTGTACCACCGATAAACGTTGCTTCGGTCCAAGCTAGCTTCACCATATGCCACAGTAAACATTCGGAATGCGTCCGCGCAATTAATTTTGTTTTTCACACAAAATATGATACAGATTCTTTGATCCATTTTTTGGAATGGGCAAAAATCGAAGGCGAACCAAAACACGTGCAAGCAAAGCAGCTGTCAAAAATTAACTGAACATTTGAAATGGCCGAACTTGTCGGCATAAGTGGGATACATGAGTACCAACATAACGCCACAAAAAAATAAAAAATCGAATATACATAACCCGCGAAAATTCAATATTCGCGATACTTTTTGGACAGACCTCGTAAGCACTAATTGCAAATTTTGAAAAGAAGTCATTAAAAAAAACCAAAAATATAGATTTAATCCGAAATGGAAATGAGTTCTGGAAATATTATAAAAAAAGTGACGTGATTTTCGTATTATGGAAGTCACTCAAAAATCAGTTCTGGAAAAGATATTATCTTATAGGCAAATAAGAGAGAGAAAAAAAGTTTTTATGTGAAAAGGAAGTGAATTTTGGATAATAGAAGTCACTCTACTGACCGCAGATGTGTTTCATGATATAAGTTTTTGATAGAGTTGGCATCCGGACTTACTCTGGAAACTCAAAAGCATCCTTACTTCCACCTATTTCCTAGTCCTAAAATAATTTCTTTCCGACGGACATTTCCAAGTAAACGAATCCAACGATATCGGGTGGTGTTCCACAGGAAAGAAAACTTGGGCCCATTCTCTACAACATTTATGCATCCGATATCTCAAGCTTTCCCAATACCTTCTTCTTTGCTACATACGCCAATGATACTAGCGAAAATCCTGAATATCCTTCCGAAATTCTCCAAACCCAAATCCAAACCCTCGAGGCCTATATGGGCATGCCCCGAAGCACTTATGTCGTGTCAGAAACTGGTCCCCTTCTTCTCAATTCCACGTGGTAAATCCCAATGTTATTGCCATCCCACCATTGTCACATTTCTTTCCTCCTTGTTTACGAGGCAGAGCGATGATAGATTTTATTTGCCTCCCGTCATCGATTGAGTAAGTTCTAAAAAGAAGTTATCTTATAGGCAAAATAAAGAAAAATAAAAGATTTTAGGTGAAATTGAAGTGAATTTTGGATAATATGTTAGAAGTCACTCTACTGACCGCAGGTGTATTTCTTCCTTTCCAGATCCTTCTGGAAAAGCTCAAAAATGAATCCTTAATTCCAATGCAAGAACTGCATCTGGTCGACATGTGGTTTCAACAATGGACATATTGAAAGATGAGTTCGGTGATCAATTTATCTCACGTTTCAGACCGGTGAGTTGACCGCCAAGATCGTACGATTTGACGCCTCTGGACTATTTTTTTATAGGGTTAGTGACCGCCCAGATCGTGCGATTTGGCGCCTCTGGACTATTTTTTTATGGGGTGAGTTTACCGACTAGATCGTGCGATTTTACGCTTTTTGGACTATTTTTTATGGGGTAAGCTGACCGCGTAGATCGTGCGATTTGGAACTTTTTGGACTATTTTTAATGGGGTTAGTTGATCGCCTAGATCGTGGAATTTGACGCTTTTTGGACTATATTTCATGGGGTGAGTTGACCGACTAGATCGTGCGATTTGACGCTTATGGACTATTTTTTATGGGGTAAGCTGACCGCGTAGATCGTGCGATTTGGAACTTTTTGGACTATTTTTAATGGGGTTAGTTGACCGCGTAGATCGTGCGATTTGACGCTTTTTGGACTATATTTCATGGGGTGAATTGATCGCATTGATCGTGCGATTTGACGCTCTTTGGACTATGTTTTATGGGGTGAGTTGATCGCCTAGATCGTGGAATTTGACGCTTTTTGGACTATATTTCATGGGGTGAGTTGACCGACTAGATCGTGCGATTTAACGCTCTTTGAACGATGTTTTATGGGGTGAGTTGATCGCCTAGATCGTGGAATTTGACGCTTTTTGGACTATATTTCATGGGGTGAGTTGACAGCATAGATAGTATGATTTAAAGCTTTTTGGAGTATTTTTTTATGAGGTGAGTTGACCACCTAGATCGTGCGATTTGGCACCTCTGGACTATATTTCATGGGGTGAGTTGACCGCTTAGATCGTGGGATTCGACGCTTTTTGGACTATTTTTTATGTGACTACGTTCAGTCACTCGTCTATGCTGATAAACCAGCGTCACTTACAGCCTTTGAAGACAATATTACAAGTGTTATTAGTGAAAAAATTGGACCTTTCGCATGGATCACTTAAAACGTAGTCGTGGTAAACAGTTACATGAAATAATCTTTAAAAAGTTAATGACAAGCATTGATTGATCAATTCAAATAAAAATAATAATGCAGTTTTGCAATTTGTCTGTGGGTTTTTTTGGATCGTTGAAAACCAAACACTTAAAAAATCACCCGTTAGAAAAGAAGTGAAATATTCACGTTTGTTCTTTTCATGCCAAACAAAAGTGATTATCAGATCCTAGAAATTATTCAGGAATCGGTTATAAAAGTATTCCAGTTTCTACATTGTATTTGTATATAAATGGAAAAAAGACAAAAGCAAAACACTTTTTATGGGAAGTTGTTTAGCTGCTGGAATTGTGTAGGAGGCCAGCCATACGGTGAGACTACGTCATACCATGCAGAAAAGGAAATTTCTCTGAGTAGCCGACTGACAACACCAACACATGCCCAAACGCACCCATTAATCTGTTAAGCTTTTAGTGATGTGAATGTTCGTGAACATATGGAATATCAAAAGTGAATTGAGGAATGAGTAAAAGACCAAAAACTTGCATGAACCAAAAGAGACAAAAATCACATGACGAAATCGATAGCTTATAGCTTATAGGTCAGATTCAGATTCATGCATGACACCTCCGTTATTGTGGCTTTTTTTTGTTTCTTTCAAATTCACTTTGTTTTCTGCCTTATTTTTTTTTTGGTTTTCTTGCACGTACGAATATAAAAATAAAAAGAAGAATTTCTCATCAAATGAGCGTAGGTGAGGATCGTGTTCGATACTAAAATAAGAGACATTCACGAATGAAAAAAAAATAATAAAAATAAACCCACGAAAAAAAAGAGAAAGAAGTGAAAAAAGAGAAAAACTAGATGCCATTTAAGAATATTTTTAACTCATAGTTATTTTTAGAAAGATGGTTGGTGTCTTTAATCGTCCCAAAAAAAAAAAATCGTTTTTGATTTTTTTCTTTTTACTGCGGTTATTTTTGGTAATTTCTTCGTTTGATTTGCTAATAAAATTTACTGAAAATAAAATACAAAAAACTTTTCCAATGAATAAAAATTTATTCTCTTAACATAGTTTGAGCGAAAATAGGGAGTGGTGCCGTCGACATGCGTAACCTTCCACCATCAGAAGAGGATACACGTGAAATTATCGCAGAGGGGCCTTTAATAGGGTAGAGGTCTATAACTCCTCCTTTTCAGGATGAATCTAACAATTTTAAAGAGAGAAAAAAAAATGGTTACAAACAAAGATGGTATCATGAATGCCGGTCGATGTAGGTCGCGTAAGGGGCGAAAAGTTCACGTTCCACAACTTGCAATTAATTACGAGGGTAGTCCCAGAAAAAATGTCTGAAAAAATATCTTCATTCTGAACATAGTCTTCGTTTAGCTCGATACACTTTTCCCAGCGACGTTAAATAGCTTCGATACCCTGTCGAGCTCCACAAAATATCCTTTAACCACAAAATATCCATTAACCTCTGCATTGTTGGCAAATATGTTACCATTGAGCCATTTTTTCAAGTATATCCCGAATAGGATGCGTGAAGAAGCGATTCGAACTTTAACTCATTGATTTCGGCTATCACGATAAGGGAAGTGTTAACTGGTGCATTGCCCTTGATTAGTGTAATGTTAGTTAACGTATTAAACCTATCGTTAGACATAACACCACGGGCCCGCTACGACCTCTCAAGTAATGGATTTCGCCAGCGCACCTGACTAGATCCAGGTAGTTGTATGCATCTCGATCGATACCTTTGCTCGCTTACCAACGCTTTATTGACCCAGCTTGCTTCAGTCCAACGCGTTCTTATTTGATTTCTTGCTTTCGCCACTTCATGCATGGAACATTCTCTCAGGTTCCCTATTTTTCTTTTTTTCTTCATCTTCTTTTTAATCTTGTTCTTCTTCTTCTGCTTATTTTTCTTCTTCTTCTTTTTCTTCTTCTTCTTCTTCTTCTTTTTCTTCTTCCTCTTCTTATTCTTCTTCTTCCTTTTCTTCTTCTTCTTCTTCTTTTTCTTCTTTTTCTTCTTTTTCTCCTTCTTCTTTTTCTTCTTCTTCTGCATGTACTTCTTAACCATATTTCATGCCCCATAGATGAAGCAGGCAAACATATACTTCGGTCAATGCCAATGCCGAGCGGTGACCGCTTCCTCGTTACTACACTACCTGGGGTGCAACTACCTGGTCCCGCCTCTAACCAGCTCCATCCATCATATGTAGGTCCATTTGCTAACAGTCAGTAACCAGTTACAAGCTAGTTATCCCAACTTTTGGTAACAAAACCTACCGTAACCTCTATTATCATCTGCAGTTATACCACCCGGAATCCTACCATCCCTCAGCTCCAGTCCTAAAACTGTATCTGCGATCTAACAACCACAGCCACTCACCTTGGCCGGGCACAGCGGACGAACCATCCAATACCATTTTGTGGATTTTCTTCTCCATTTCTGGTATGATAACCCCATCTTTGGGCAACTCGTACGATCCCGTTTAAACTATAGACTCCCCCAGAGTATTGGTCCAGATCGGCTTTGCTATTGGTTGAACTGAGACCTTTCAATTAAAGGATAATATCACATAACGATGACCAATTTTTTCCATGTTCACAAATTCATGACTGTCAAACGCAACCTCATCAAACTTCAAACTTAAGCTTTTTAAGGTCGGTACTTTCGACCATAATAACTTTTTCCAAATAACAACCGCCATTTATCCATCAGGCCGGATACTTCTGAGACTGCCACTTCCGAGCTATTTGTGTCTACGCCAGCTTGTAATAAGTTTTTTTAAAAAAGAAAATGGTGTGAAAATGGCCGATTTCAGAAATAAGAATTTATTAAAAAACGGAATTTAAGGAAAGAATCGCAGGCACGGGTCGTGTCCCCCCCCCCCCCTCCTCTTTTTTCCGGTTAAGGTAAATCGATAATTTTTAATAGAAATTTTTTTTTAAATGTTCTTAAAAATTTTACATTTAGTGTTTTTTTATAATTGAATTTTTAAAAATCTACAACAGCGAACAAGGAGAGTCTCGTTTTTTTTTGTGATTTGAAAATTAAAAATCTTTTTTTTATTATGGGTTTTTTTCCCCATAATAAAAAAAAGATTTTTTAAAAGAAAACATTTTTTTGTTTGGAAAAGACAAAAGTAATTAAAAATATTAATAATTTTTGCATATAAAATTTAAATATAAATTTCTATTTAGAAAATGTCACAAATTAGCAGCAACAATTTAAATGCAGAAAATAACTACCGCCCCCACATAAAATATGAGAAGGAAACATTTAAAATATCCCCTCCAAAAAAAAACATTTTTGGATGTCGCAGACTTCAAAAAAAAACACCCAAAAAAATTATTGAAAAATAAATGCAAAATTGTCATTGGCTTATGAAAAAAAATGGTGGAAGAAAAAAATTTCTGCAAGAACACACTCACAGCGTTAACATAATTTTTAATTGTTTTTTTTTCAATTTCTGGGAGAGAAAAAAGAAAATTTAAAGAAACTCACATTTTTTAACATATTGAGAAGGCCTGTTCTAACACGCGGAGTAATTAATGATTGAGAGCCACTGACACGTTCCCATATCAAGTGTCAATTAATGTGCGTTCGATTAATTATTTTATTAACAATCGTGACAGTTTGACTCTTGTCTGTCAAAAAAAAAAAAATGTCCGACTCTGTAAGGTAAACAAATTATTTGTATTTGTGTGCCAGCAATTCGATCGTTTTGAAAGTATCGTAGTTCACACAAAACCCAGAGAGCCGATCTCAGCCCAATATTCTCCTCAACACCAATACTTTCCCACCAGAGGTTTTTCTTTAGACGAATTTGTAATTAAATTTGCGAAAAAAAAATCATAAAAAGGTCACTCACTACCGCTTATTTAGCTGGTTTTTTTCTTCACCACACTAAGTGTGGTAAAAATGGTCAACTGGAACAAGTGTTAATTATCGATCGCAATGGTGGAATTTTAATATGCCGGCATCAGCCGCAACCTGTTGTGATGGCGCAGGTATGGTACGCAGCAAAACCAACACTATGCCAGAACCGACATATAACGTGTTTGTATCGAAACGAATATTAATACAGCAATTAGACAGAGGCGATTATTGGCGCAGTTGCCAAAACGGCAACTCTCCGATGCTGAAGATCCCTGCCCTCTATTTTCGTGACGTCATTAAATAAAACACAACAAAAAAAAAACAAAAATAAGAGAACGCTTGTGCTTGATTTATGTTTGCACAAAAACTTATTCACAATGAATTTTATTTACCATTTTTAGTAAAAAGATGCGCTCTGCGCTGCTGCTGATCCTAACAAGGTGAATGGTTGAATTTTTTTTTTTAAGATTCTTTTTTTCTGTTTTGGTTTTTGCCATTTTACTTTTATAGTAATTTGAATTTATTTGTTCGGTTTTAACGTTTCAATGTCAGGTAATTGTAGTTTTTTTATTTGTAATTTTTTCTTCTTTGCTACCTTTTGAGTTTTGAAGTTTTTGTTGTGTTATTTTTTTTTTTTTGCCCGCCATATTGGCAAAAGTGTAGCAAAGTAGAAAACGCACCTTATTTGGGTATTTTGTGATTGGTGAACGGAATTTTGAAAATTCCAAAAGTAAAGAAGAACTTTTTTTGGTAATTTTTTAATTAATTGCAATGTTATTGGTAATTTTAAAATTGAAAAAAAAATATTCTTCTCCATTTTTACGGAAATTTTTCCACATTTTCTAAAATGAGCGATAAAAAATATTCGTTTGTATTTCATTTGCTATTATATGGATTATTTTTTTATTTTTCGAACAACAACAAAAAAAAACGAGATCCGCCTTGTTCGTTGTTGCAGCATTTTAAAAAATCAATTATAAAAAAACACTAAATGTAAAATTTTTAAAAATATTTAAAAATAAAAAATTTCAATCAAAAATTCCCGATTTACTCTAACCGGAGAAGGGAGGGGGTCCTGTCTGCAATTCTTTCCTGAAATTCCCTTTTTTAATCAATTCTTATCTATTATCTTCACCAAAAGTACTAATAACCGGTTTAAAGAAACAAATGGGCTTGAGATTTTTCTGAAACCAATGGACGATTACACCTCACACCATCTTCTTTAAAAAAAAAAAAAACTTACCACCAGATGGCGTAGACACAAATAGCTCAGATGTGGCAGTTCCAGAAGTATCCGGCCTGACTCATAAATGGCGGTTGTTGTTTGGAAAAAATTACTCTGGTCGAAAGTATCAACCTTAAAAAGCTTAAGTTTCATGTTTGACGAGGCTGCGTTTGACAGTCATAAATTTGTGAACATGGAAAAAATTCGTTATCGTTTTGTGATGCAAAACTTTTATTTGAAAATTTCAGTCCAATCAAATAGCAAAGCCGAGCTATACCCTCTACTGTGGGGGAGTCTGCTCCTTTGTTTACACCAATAAAATATTGGATGGCACAGCTTAAACGGGACCGTACGAGCTGGCCAAAGCTGGGGTGATCACGCAAGAAATGGTAAAGAAAATCCACAAAATGGTATTGGATGACCGTCAACTGAAATGGCGCGAGTTTGGTAGACTAACAACGCATATTAACTGAAAATTTGGATATGAGAAAACTGTGCGCAAGATGAGTGCCGCGTTTGCTCACAATTGAACATAAACATTGTCGTGAACATATTTCAATCAAGTGTTTGGCTGAGCTTTTGCGTCGATTCATAACCATGGATCTAACATGGGTCCATTACTTCACAGCTGAGATGAAGGAACAGCTTAAACAAGGGACTGGACAGGGAAAATGGTCTCCAAAGAAGACGAAGGCGGTCCCATCTGCTGGCAAGTTTATGGCGTCAGTTTATTGGAATGCGCGTGTGATAATGTTCATTGATTATCTTCGAAAAGGAAAAACAATCAACGGAGGGTATGACGCGAACTTATTGCAGCGTTCCCGCAAGGGGGTCACTTCTGGGTGAACGATGCAGCTACAAGATATATACCAGAAGTGGCCCTGAGCTGGTCTAGCAGTGCCAGGAAATTACACGTTTCTTTACTGCAGCTCTTAGAGTGAAGAGTACTCATTAGCTAATTTTAAAACTAGAACAACTGGTACCACGGGGGTTGGGAGCCCCATGGCGTTCGGCTGTCTTTTTAATCCAGAAAGTTCCACTAAAAAACCATTTTGTTACGCCATCTCTATGCGACAGTCTACATGACAACTAACAGATTGCGCAAAAGTAATTCGATGGCGTAAACGATATTGCCATTTTTACAAATGGCTTTTTATGACATTTGTGAAGTTATCAGAAGCAGAATTTAAAGGATCCGGATTTACAGTAAAAGACACACACCAATGCAGCAAATTTGACGCAATACTCTGACGCATGCAGCAAATTTGACAAATCCGGAATTACTGGTGTGTTCACTGGTGCAGTAGAAAAACAGTAAAAAAGCAGTAAAAGGTTTACTGGTGTGTTCACTGGTGCTGTAAGAGGCTCATACAAATGCAGCAAATTTGACGCAATACTCTGACGTATGCGGCTAATTTGACTGATCTTAACTTTTTCAAAAAGTGAGGCAGAACGTGGTTTCCAAGTCCTTAGGAGATAAAAAAAGAATTCCCCAGAACTATGTCCAATTATAGCTGGGCTTCTACAAGGATATATACTATTTTAATTAACATTTACACTTACAACCTCCAAAAATGGCCCTTACACTATTACTAACTATTAAACTCTTTATGCTTTATACAAAAAGACCCCCTAAACGATTATTGATTATTGACTTTATACTTCAATTCGAAGCCAAGCTTCTATAGCAAAAGCTAGACAGCTTACACTGATCACAAGCTAATAGAATCTAACATAAATTAGGAGGAAATGCAAATAATTTATTTTTTAATTTAACCTCTGTTATGATATGGTCAAAAATATTTCCAGTTTAATTTAAAAACCCATTTGGACTTAGAGTATTGGAAAAATTTGAAGTTATTTAAAAAAAAAAAAAAACATTTAAACTTACGGTATTGAAAAAATTTATACGCATTTTCAAAAGGCCATTTCGACTTACAGTATTGAAAAGATTCGGACCCAGATTCGGGAATAATTTTTTTTAAATGAGGAGAAACCTCTACTACTTATTAGATAAATTAACAAAAATTTAGTTTGTGATGTGTTTAAACACCTTTCCTTTTAATTATTTATTCAGTCAAAAAAAAAATCTGATTAAAAAGTGAAAAGTTCGAAAAAATGAAAAATTCAAAAATGGTTGAAAAATTAAAAGGCAGAATTTACTTTTTATGCTTATTTAAATAGGAACGAACATTATTGAAAATAAATTTTTAAATTAATCGGCAATCGTTTTTGGAATTTTTTTTTAAAAATGTTTTCTTATCTAAATTGAATGTTAAAAGAAAATATTACATAAAATTTAATAATTTACTTCCAATTAGTAAGATTTGAAGTGTTTTATGCGAGTTTTTTTTTTAAATAAAATTTTTTTAAAGATTTTTGATTAAAATTGAAGATATATAAAAAAAATTACTATTTAATAAGAAGAACAAACCAAAAAAAACTTATCTACAATCTTCCCCAAAGGCTATCCTCATAATTAGCAACCGATTATTTTTTTTTTATTTTTTTTTTTATAATAGAAATAATTTCTGTTGTTTTTTTTTATTTAGATACAAACAAACCTAATTTTACAATAAAGAAAATCATTTTAAAAATTGTATTAAAACGCATTAAATAAAAGTTGGTGAAAAAAAGTGTTAATAATTACTAATAAATATGGTTAATAAAATTAACAGAAAAAAAAGAGCATATAATTTTAAATTCAATAGATATAAGAAAGAAAATAATTATAATAAAGGAAAATAATTAAATTATCTTAAAAAAATAACAAAAAATTATTGAAGATAAAAAGTAACATTAAAAATCGGAAAAATGTTTTTTCGGTTTAAGATTTTTTTGGTTTTTTTTTTGTAGGATTTTTGCAATTTTATTCTTCAAGTTCAAGGTTGATTCAAATCTATTCTTTTTTTTCTAATTTTTACGAAGATTTTTTTATCCCCATCTTTTCTACTATTATGCCTTTTATTCTTTCAAGTTTGTCGATGGAGCTCTTTTTTCTATTTGGCGAATTTTTCCACTTCTTTTCAGAGAAGCAATTTTTTTTTGTTTCTATTCATAAAAAAACAACAACAACTAGTTAATGATTTTGTAATAGAAATTCACTTCTAGTCCATTAATTTCATTTACTATAGTTTTTGTTTCGTTTTTATTATTCTTACGATATGATTTTATGTTCTAGACATTTTTATGATGTGACTTTTTTTCTCGTTTAGATTTTTATGTGGTTTTTAGAGAATAGAGAAAAAAAACTATTAAGAAATTGTATGGAAAAATAATTAAAGCTCATAGAAATAGGGCGGGCAGTAATGGTAGTGAGAAGAAAATGTCGAATAATCAATAATATCAATAGTATGAGTAAAAATTTATTCGGCCAAAGACATATTCAAAGAAAATTTCATCAGAATTAATATAAAAAATTATTTATAATAAGAAAATATGGAAAATACGAGTATATGGAAATTTATAATGAAAAAATATTTATGACTATTTGCTCTTAAAACATAAGAAATTCACACAAAAAAAAAATGATTACAAAAAAATGAAAAATTTAAAAAGACTGCGGAAATATTAAGGAAAAAATATATAACAAAAAAAAAAGATATAAAAGCTAGTGGAAAATTCTGTTAAATCTAGAAAAAGAAATTGTTACAAACGAGAAATTATCGAAAATGCCACGAAAAAATAGAGAGAAAAACACAAAAAAAATTCTTCTGAAAATCTTGAAAAATTAAAAAAAACAAAAAACTCGAAATAATAGAAAGAGAGAAAAAAAAGGGCAAAGAATAGGAAAAACCCTTCAAAAGAAATTGTTGAAAAAAATAAAATATAGAAAAGACTTTGAAAAATGGAAGGAAGAGCTTCAAAAAGTTTCAAGCAATTTTTTTTTAGAAAAATCGCAAAACTTTTTTTTAATTTTTAAATTAGGAACATGTAATTTAGGAGAAATTTTTCTAGTTGTGAGTAAAATATCTAAAAGATATTTAAAAAAAAAAATAAGACAAAAATCCCAAAAAAAAACCTGTAAAAATAAGAAAATATCTAAAAAAATGATGAAAAATAATATCGGGTTTTTCAATAGTAACTTGACACTTTTGAGTATTTTCAATATGAAAATACTCCAAAGTGTCAAGTTGCTATTGAATAACCCAATATTAAAAACTCGAAACAGAGAAGCAAAAACTAGAAAAAAAAATTTACCAGAAAAATATGCAAATTTTAAAGAAATAACACACGAAAAAAAAATAGAAAATCAGATGAAATATTTTCTAAAAAAAAAGAGGCTCAGAACCCAAAAAGGAGAGGGCGAAACTAGAACAAAAATTTGGTCACAAACAAGCAAATTATGAAAAATAACTCGGAAAAAATCGGTAAGTAAGGAAAAAAAGAGCAAATATAAATACACCGCCAAAAACAAAGGAAAAAATAAATAAAAATTTGGACAAAAACAAGCAAATTTTGCTGAAAGAAAAAAACTCGAAAAAATTAAAAATTCCTAAAAAATGTATGAAATAATATTTAAAAAATTATTTTAAAAAAAAGGAGTAGAAAAAATTGAGGAAAAAACAACCAAATTTTGAAGAAAAATCTGGATGAAAATAAAAATACCTCAAAAAAAAAGAACAAATTCCGCAAAACATGAAAAACTTTTTAAAAAAAAAACTCAAAAAAGCAGAAAAAAAATTTGGGACATTTTTCGGACAAAAACAAATAAATTTTGCTGTAAAAACCTTGAAAAACAATAAAAACCTCGAAATTTTTTTTAAAAAAACATAAAAAAACCTCAAAAAAGAGAGAATAAAAAATTTGGGATAAAATTATTCGAACAAAACCAAACAAATTTTGAAGAAAGAAAAAAACTCGCAAAAATAAAAATGTCTCCAAAAAAATTCCTAAAAAATGTAAGCGAAAATGATAGAAAAAACTCAAAAAAAAAGAAAGAATGAGGAAAATATAACCAAATTTTCGGAGAGAAGTAAACAAATTTTGCTGAGAACAAAATCGATAAAAATAAAAATACCTCAAAAAATAAAGGAAACAATTCCGTTAAACATAAGAAAAAAATTTAAAAAAAAACTCAAAAAAAGGAGAAGAAATAGGTTGGGACAACATTTTCGGACAAAAACAACCAAATTTTGAAGAAAGAAAAAAACTCGAACAAATTAACACTGTCTCCAAATTAACAAAAAAACTCCTCAAAAAACATAAAAAATATATAAAAAAAGGAGGAAAAAAATTTGGGACAACATTTTTCGGACAAAAACAAATAAGTTTTGCTGTAAAAAACCTTGAAAAACAATAAAAACCTCGAAAAAAGTCCTTAAAAAAAAATACAAAAACCTCAAAAAGGAGACAATAAAAAATTTGGGACAAAAATAAACAAATTTTAAAGAGAGAAAAAACTCTCCAAAAAAATCCTCAAAAATATGAAGAAAAAAAATGAAAAAGACCTCAAAAGGAACTTAAAACAACATTTTTCGTGCAAAAACAAGCAAATTTTGAAAAAAGAAAAAAAATCGAAAAAAATAAAAATTTCTCCAAAAAAAAATTCATAAAAAGGAGTAAAAAAAATGAGAAAAAAATAAGCAAATTTTCGGAGAGAACTATGAAAAATAGTAAAAACAACCTCAAAAAATTTGAGACAACATTTTGAAAAATAGTAAAAACAACCTCAAAAAATTTGAGACAACATTTTTCGGACAAAAGCAAACAAATTTTAGAGAAAAAAAA
Organism: Atherix ibis; assembly: GCA_958298945.1. Taxonomy (NCBI): domain Eukaryota; kingdom Metazoa; phylum Arthropoda; class Insecta; order Diptera; family Athericidae; genus Atherix; species Atherix ibis. The sequence goes on from OY282609.1 coordinate 83,516,307, forward strand.
ATTGTCGAACAAAATTAAAAATGTCTCAAAAAAAATTCCTCAAAAAATATGAAAAAAAAAATTTCAAAAAAAGGAGTAGAAAAAAGTTGGAAAAAAATTTGCTGTAAAAAAATCTTGAAAAAAAATAAAAACCTCGAAAAAATTCCTCAAAAAATATGAAAAATTTAAAAATAAAAAAAAGGAGTTGTAAAAATAGGGAAAACAATTTCGGATAAAAGCAAGCAAATTTTGAAAAAATGAGATTACACGGCGAAAAAAGGAGAGAAAATTCATAATCAAACTGTAGAAAGGGAAAACAAACCGAAAAAGAACACACCCCACAAAAACCTCGAGAATAGGAGTAGAAACCTTCGGAAGAAAATCGTAACAAAAGAAAAAATCTCGAAAAAATCGTCTGCATGATTGCGAGTATCGCTCTTTTTTTTGCTAAATTCATCGAAACACTTGATTTTATTACACCCGAAAAGGAAAAGAATATTTATCCACTCTCCTCTCTTTGCGCTATTCTCTTTTTCACGTTCGTTTACACCATTGAACACTCGATCATTGTTTGTCTCTTGCTCTTTTCCTATTGGGAACCAATCGTCCATTAGTTCAATAACCTCAATTGCGATCACTTGAATTTATTACTTTTTGACGTTTCTATTTCTTCTATTACATTTTCTTTTTTACTTCTTTTTCAGTTATTTCATTTTGTACAATATTTTAATTGGTTCCATTTTTTTCTTTGCTTTTGTTTGAATGAGTTTTTTAGTAAAAAAAAAATTATTTTTTTTTGGCTAAAAATCAAAAATAAAAATTATAAAAAAAAAAACGGAAGAATGATCCCCAGAAAATAGAAAAATTGAAGAAAAGAAAATGAAAATATTTTTATTTTTTTTTGTTTTGTCTCTTTTCCAATTTCAATAAGAAAATATTTCTGTTAGCAATGAAAATATTTTCAATTTAATTTTATTTTTAGAGTAAATAATACATACGCACACATGCATTAAAATTAGTTTTCCTCCCCTCATCCCTCCCTTACGGCAGTTATCTCATCTATCTTCTTTATTAAAATTCGCGCTTTTTATCTTTTGAGCTTTTAAGAAAATTAGTTTGCTCTCTCAAATATCTCTTAAACTTTTCCCATTTGTTCTCAAATTTTTCGTATTAACAAATTGTTCGTTAATTTTTTTATTTTTTTTTTATTTACGCACAGGAAAATATGCTCTTTACTTTTGTTTTTATTTTTAAAGAATTCTCTTTTTTTCTCTAATAATTTTTTTCTGTGTAGGAAAAATGTGTACGATCTTTAATGAAATTCCTTTCATTTATTCTTTAGGATTTTTTTTAAAAATTAAATTAAATTCATAATTTTTATGGGAAAAAATTCGGTTTTGAAAAATTTTATTGTATTATTTTTTTTAAATTCGAAATTTTCATAATATTGTGCATATAGAAGATCAGCCCAATAATTGACAATATTCCCCTCCCCTGACCCCTCCCAAAACAACCAGGAGTGAGCATATACGAGGTCTGTTGAAAAATTATCGCGAATTTTGAATTTCTGCGGGTTAAGTTTATTCGATTTTCCACTTTTTTGTGGCGTTATGTTGGTACTTATGTCTCTCACTTATGCCGACAAGTTCGGCCATTTTGATTGTTCAGTTTATTTTTGACAGCTGCTTTGCTGGCACGTGCTTTGGCTCCTCTTCGATTTTTTCCTCAATTTCGACCAAAAACAATATCGCATTAACATTGCTAAGGAACTGTTGGACTCTGTTCGCGACGACCTAAATTTGCTCCAGAGGGTCATAACTGGTGACGAATCATGGGTTTATGGTTATGACATGGAAACCAAAGCTTAATCGTCCCAATGGAAGCTGCCGCACGAGCCAAGACCGAAAAAAGTGCGCCAAGTTCGGTCGAATGTGAGGGTTTTGTTTACAGTTTTCTTCGATTATAGGGGCGTGGTGTATCATGAGTTCTTGCCACAGGGTAGAACAGTCAATAAGGAATATTACCTGCAAGTTATGCGCAAGTTGCGAGAAGAAATGCGCCAGAAACGACCGGATTTGTGGAAGAACAAAAATTGGCTTTTGCACCATGATAACGCCCCTGCTTACGCATCGTTGTTTGTGCGCAAATTTTTGGAAAAATAAGATACTAATAATGCCGCAGCCACCGTATTCCCCAGATCTGGGAGAGCGCCATGAAAGGACGACGCTACGCTACGATTGAAGAGATAAAGACAGCATCGAAGGAGGAGCTGAACAAGATCACAAAAAATGATTTTCTGAAGTGCTTCGAGGATTGGAAAAAAAACGTTAGCGCAAGTGTATAATATCTGGTGGGGATTACTTTGAAGGGACAAAATAGATATTCATAAATAAATAAATAATTTTTGAAAAAAAAACACAACAAAATTCGCGGAACTTTTTGAACAGACCTCGTATAAATGGTGATTGTTATATAATTTTGAATTTTTTAACAATATTTTTTTGATAATGAATATTGAAAGTGTAGAAAATAAAGAAAATCGATTTTTTGGTGATTTTTGATTATTTGAAATAAGATCATAAAAAGGTCCATTTTTGAGTTTATAAATGGCCGATCTTTTAAATATCGAAAATTATTTTCTTTAACAATTTTTAATATCTAACTTTATCGATTTTTTATTACTATAAAGATCGATTTTTGAGCTTCCATCCTAGTGGCGAATTTGGAACTTCAAAAAATCTAAAATTATTTTTTTTTATTCTTAAGAACATTAAATTTTAATTTTCAATTCGAAGAAAGAGATCAAAAAAATTCTGATTCACTTAAAAAAATCGATTTTTGTATCACTTAAAAGATCGATTTTTTAGTTTAAAAAAAAATCGATTTTTCCATGATTTTTTTCGAATCTAAAAAGGGTAGATTTTTTTCAATCACTAAAGACATCATTCATAAAGATTGACTAAGAACTAAAGGGATCTGATTCTAGATTCTCTAAAAAAATCAGAGGTCCGATGCTAAAAAGAAATCAAATTTCTCCATTTTTAAAAGGTCGATTATTTAGTCTCTTATTTCATATCTGGAATGGCAGATTTTAAATTTTTAAAAGCCGATTTTTCTGTCAATAAAAAGATCACCTTCTTAATCTCTTAAAAAATCGATTTTTCTATCGATTTTTTCATCACTCAAAAGAGTTTTTTAATTTCTTAAAAATGCCGTGTTTTTTTTTAAAACTTTTTCTAGGATAAATTTCTTTAAAAACAAAGATCTTTTTTTGTATTTTAAGGATCGTTTTCGTAGTCTTTGAAATGAACAATTTTTTAGAAGCTAAAACCACCAACGTCTGATTCTCCAAAAAAAAACGATTTTCCTATCACTCACTAGATCGATTTTTTAAATTTTGAGGCTCTAAAAAATAACTTTTCTTTTCATTTGTGAAAAAATCAATTTTTTATTCGATTAAATTTTTGGTCAATCTTGAATTCTATGAAATGATCAATTTTTTTAAACTCTTCAAAAACTAATTTCTGATTATCTAAAAAGATCGATTTTTGAATCCAATAAAATTAATTTTTTCATATCCAAAAAGACCGATTTGATAATATCTTAAACGGCCAATCTCTATTCCGCTAAATAAATCGTGTTCTCTTAAAAAATCGAGAGAACGATTTCATTTCTAATTAAGAATTCTCTGGGAGGATACATTTTTTAAACTCTACAAATGTTTTCCATCACTAAAAAGGGCGGTTTTTTTTAATTTCTTAAAAATGCCAGTGTTTTTTTTTAAATTAAAAAAAAATCGATATTTTAATGTCTTAAAAACGATTAATATTTTATCTTCTAGGATAAATTTCTTTAAAAACAACGATTTTTTTTGTATTTGAAATTATTAATTTTTTTTTGGAAGCTAAAAACCACCGACTTCTGATTCTCAATAAAAAGAGTAGATTTTCTCATAACTTAAAAAAATCGTTTTTTAATCGCAAAGAATTATCGATTTTTTTTAAAATCTAAAACAATCGATTTCAAATTGTTCATCTCGAAAATAAATCGGTTTTTTCATATCGAAAACTGATTTTTTTTTGTAATTTATAAAAATTGATCCAATTCTAAATTTTGAATCAAGAAAAATCTAACTTTTACTTTCGCTAATTAGTTTGTGATAAGGCAAAATATACAAAAAGAGTTTCCATTTTCTAAAATATGAATTCTTTTCCCAATCCTAAAGAAAATCTCTCAATTACTTTACGAGCAAAAATATTTATCACGATTATTTATAATAGAAAAATTAATAAAATAAGTTGTTTTTTGTCTTTGGTACTTACTGAAATCGATCAATAAACGGCCATAACCCTTACGTTGATATGGTGGCAATGTTAGAATACACGAAACGTTGTAATTAAGAAATGAATTTTTTTCCTATAAGAAAAGAAAAAAATCTGAAAAATATTTCAAATCATTTTAATTGTATTTAAATAAGTAAAAAAAAAGAACCTAAATTATTATTTTTATCCGTAAATAAATTAATTAAAGTGAATTTTCTATGCATTTTTTTTTATAGAAAATTTGACTTCTTAAGCTGATAGGTAAATGGAGGCGGATTAGAGACCTTATCTCAGTCAGCCCTTCCACCCACATTCCCATTAAGGTGAAAAGCTGACAATTCTTTGGGAAAAATTCAGAACACAAATTTCACATTAAAAAAATTACTAAGTCTTCGGAGGGGAAATGAAAATGTCTCGATCACAGGCTCGAATCGTCCAACAATTTTCAGCAGTGATTATACGTGAGCTCGATCAAAGTTCGCGCAGTCAGAATTTGTTCGCGCTATGATTTTTTTTCTTCGACCATTTGACATTTGACATTTGTTTCGTTTTCATAAACAAATGTAAATTGCGTTGGTAAAAATAATAATATTTAAAATATTGTATTAAAAAATGGAAAATAGGATAATTGAAGAGAATGAAGCAATTTCGCGGCGATGATCCCTTGGAGTAGAAATTGTACAGCAATTTTCACTGTCTTGGCAAGGATGATTTCACCTCCAATCGCCAAACAAGATACGCCAAGGTCTAGACTGGGTATCGTTGTCATTTTTTTTTTACAAACAACCGACAAATCGAAACACAAAACAAACAATTTTTAATATAAAAACGTTCTGCACACAAAACACACTATGCGAAATGTCAAAATTGCAATAATGTGCGCGCTCGAACACGAAGCTCGAATGAAAATTTTTGTTGGTGATACTCGACTTTTCGGTATATTTTGGAAAACTGTTCAAAGAAACCTTCATTTTTTTTACAAAGAAGCGGATTGGGATCTAGTAAAGACAAATCTAATCTTAGCCAATAAAAGGGTAGAAAATGCAATAAAAATATATCCGAACTTTTGGCAATCAACAACCGCTATTTGAGTTAGTCTAGATTATTTTGCTGTTGTCCCAAAACCCTTGAGTTTGTTAAACAAACAAAAAATAATTAATTTTGGTTAATTTTTGTTTTTCAAATTTTTGACAAAAACAATTTTTTTCTATAAATTTCAAATTTATTTTGCTCGATTTTTCTAGATTATGACATAATTTTTGATTGATTTTTAAAAATCAAATTAAAATAATTAGAAGCGAATTTATTACCAAATTAACTGTAAAAATTTTAGTTTTTATTGAAATTTTTCTAGTATAAATGGTGTAGAAAATAGGACCAAAAAGATTGCCCTGCGGTACATCACCAATTCGGGATTTTTATTGAAAAAAAAATTATTTTGTTAACAAAATTAAAAATTTGTTTCCTAAAGTTTTTTATGGATTATTTCATAATTTTGGATTGATTTTTTTTTTTAATATTAAAATTAATAAAAAGCGAATTTATTACCAAGTTTTCTGGTCCAACTACCCGCAAAATAACTGTGAAAATTTTAGGGTTAATTGAAATTTTTCTAGTAAAAACGGTGTAGAAAATAGGACCAAAAATACTATCCTGCGGAACATCACCAATTCGAGATTTTTATTGAAAAAACAAATCATATTTTTTTTATAAAAATTTAATTCTTTTTTCGATTATTTGTTAATTTTTTTTTTAAAAAAAAGTTAAAAATAATATAAAGTTAATAATAAGAAGCGAATTTATTACCAAATTTTCTGATTCTTATATCCAAAAATTAACTGCAAAAATGTTGGTATTTATTGAAATTTTTCTATTATATACGGTGAAGAAAGTAGGACCAAAAACGCTACGCTGCGGTACATCATTAATTCGTAAAGTTTTTTCTAGGTTATTTTATAATTTTTGATTGATTTGTAAAAATCAAATAAAAAATAATAAGAAGCGAATTTATAACCAAATTTTCTGATAACTGCAAAAATTTTGGTATTAATTAGAATTTTCATTCGAAGTGCAAGTTTAAGTTTGTTGCCTAAATTGATCGAGGAAATCTCCATATTTTGTTCGTCTCGTACATGCTCGATCGAGGAGAAGGTGTTTGTCCAATATGGTCGAGCATAAACACGGTTTTTCAATTAAAAATGGTGAAAATCGTCAATAGGAAGCCATTGTTCCCTTTGCGCGTCTATTCTACCTCTTCAACCAAAATTCAATTTTCTTTCCAATTTTTTTCTTCCCTTTTTGGTTTAATCAACAAATCATATTTTTTTAAAGTGTTTTTTTTGAACTTTTCTCTAAACATGATTTCCAATCTTAACGAAAAGTAAGGACTTTTGTTTAAATATGATTTCTAGCAACAACAAAAATTAACGAAAATTAAGAGTTGTTTTAGATTTCGGATTTGCTGAGGCCAAGTAATAATCATACAACCCGTTTAATAAAAAGACCGATTATTTTGGTAAAAAAAAATGTATAATTTCCAAGCGTTGTTGAGATATGTATCCAGCTGACATGGACAGAATACACCTGACAGTGACAGAAGATTTTTTTTTTGACGTTTAAAATATGGCCACACGGTCCTATTGGAAGACCCCTTATTACACCGCTCAAGCCAAAAAAAATGGACGATTTTCTCCTAAAATTCGAGGATTTCTCGAATGGTACAATCGTAGCTCAAGTGGCAAAACAAACTCAATCGAATTTTCTTACCTAATCCCTACCCTCGGTACAGCAGCAAAAAAAAAATTAAATCCTGAATAAAAAATGTGTACTCCTTTCCCCCCAAATCCGTAACTTCCAATCCATTCAAGAGAATCGATTTTTTTTCATAAAAAGTCCGACAAAAAATGAAATAGTTAAAAAATTAGCTTCCGAATTAAAAATAAACGAAAAAAAAATACGGAAAAAAATTAAATTCCAACATTTTATATGTCTAGTTGGACGCATTTACAAGTTTTGAATAGTCGGCGTAACATTGGATGCCTTTAATCTATTCAAATTGCATTTTGAACTGGTCTCAATATCGAAAAAAGTAAATAAAGACCCTCCAACTAATAATAATGGAAATTGCTGCACGTTTGATAGCTCATCAATTCTATATCGATTTTGTTATAGATGACAGGTGAAGGTGGCAGCCGTAACCGTATATGAAGAGGGGGAATAAGCGCACAAAGCAAAAGAGGGACCTGATTAAAAGGTGAATACCAGACGGTCATGGGGTAATTCGTGGACGATAGGTAATCACCATCAGTCGAGAATATCTGATAACGAAATGGAATTGCTGGCTGTTCAGCATTTTGTTCCACGGTTGGGAGGGGAGTGGGGGTTGTGGGCGGAAGTCGACTTTAACATGTAACGCAACAAATGCACTTTTCCAACGTGAAGTGTCATCCCGTTTACAAGTTTGTTAGGGTTTTTTTTCGGTTGCTTATGGCAAAAGGGTTATTGAACCCCCAAAAATATCTCTATCAGTGATAATCTAGCAGAACATGCAGTTACCATGCGACGGCAATCGTGCGAATGTGCATTTTCAGACAATCACGGCGGCTGCGATGACGACGACGAAAATGAGGCGACTAAATTCTCCCCTGCCCAGAACAGGACAGTTGATCAGATTTTCACTTGTTTTGTCCATCGATGTCGTTATCGGCGAATCAGTTGGTCTTCCACATTCAAAATAAATTGCAATCAACCCCATACACCTCCATCCCCTTTGCAACTACTCACCGCATTTCAATTCGGCATCCTTTATCACTTGTGCTTTGAAGATTCGCCATAAAAAACAACAAAAAAATCCATTCCTTTTATTTTCGTCCTTTCCCACCCTTAAAATTTCATAGGGTAAACGAAAGGTAAACGAGATGAAATCGTCATGAAATATTGTTAAGAGGTTATGTGGCCCCAAAGACCAGCTACCAAAATAGACTGACTACATCAAATTAAAATTACGCAATTTATTATTGTAGACAGAATACCATCGGGTTTTTCGGTTTTCCTGTGTTGTTTTTGTGCAATTTGCATTAGGGGATGCCAAAATCTGCCAGACAGACCGGTTCGGGGCCGGTACACCGAAACAACAAAAGGAAAAGTAACAACCGAAACACTCGAACTGTTTGAAAAGGGATGAGAGGATTCTGCATCTACGAGTATTTACCAAAATAATTACTTGTACACAGAAAGTGTACATAAGCGAAAAGAAGAACAAAATTGCATACTTGAGGTCGAAGGGGGGCGTATAGTCACAAATAGAATATCATAAAAATTTCTCCAGAAATTTATCAACAAATTACAATTTTTTTTAGCAAACTAATATTAAATAGAAATTTAAATTTAAGAAGAAAAAAACATTTAATGATGTACCGTAGGGTGGTGTTTTTGGTCCTATTTTATGCACTGTTTCTGCTTAGAAAATTCGAATTATAACCAAAATTTGTGCAGTTATTGTGCGGGTAATTGGACCAGAAAATTTGGTAGTAAATTCGCTTTTTATTATTTTTAATTTGATTCCTAAAATTAATCAAAAATTAAGAAATAATAGAAAAAATCGATTAAATTGATTTGAAATCAGAAAAATAATTTTTTTTTTTTTCAAATAAAAATTCCGAATTAGTGATGTACCGCAAGGTAGTATTTTTGGTCCTATCTTATACACTGTTTCTGCTTAGAAAATTCTAATTAATACCAAAATTTGTGCAGTTAATTTAGGAGTAGTTGGATCAGAAAATTTGGTGATTAATTCGTTTTTATTATCTTTAATTTAATTCTTAAAATCAATCAAAAATTATAAAATAATCTAACAAAAACTTTTAGAAACAAATTTTAAATTTGTATTAAAAATATAATTTTTTTTTTAAATAAAAATTCCGAATTGGTGACGTACCGCAGGGTAGACCTTTTGATCCTATTTTATGCACTGTTTCTGTTTAGAAAATTCTAATTAATATTAAAATTTGTGTGATACCTTGTCCCAAATTGGGTACGAAAATTTGATAATAAATTCGCTTTTTATTCATTTTAATTTTTTTTTTTAAAATTAAGAAATAATCGAAAAACAAATTTAATTTGTATTTTAAAAAATTAATTTGGTTTTTTCAATAAAAAGCCTGAATTGGTGATGTGCCGCAAGGAAGTGTTTATGATCCCATTTTCTACACCGTTTATACTAGAAAAATTTCAATTAATACAAAAATTTTTGCAAATAATTTTGGGGTAAAAGGATCAGAAAATCCTTGGTAATAAATTCGCTTCTAATTATTTTTAATTTGATTTTAAAAACTTAATCAAAAATCATGAAATAATCTAGAAAAATGTTTTAAGAAAACAAATTTTAAATTTTTATTAAAAGAAAAAGATTTTTTTTTACAATACAATAAAAAGACCGAATTGGTGATGTACCGCAAGGTAGTACTTTTAGTCCTATTTTCTACACCATTTTTACTAGAAAAATTTCAATTAACCCTAAAATTTTCGCAGTTACTTTGCGGGTGGTTGAATAAGAAAATTTGTCGTAAATTCGCTTTTTATTAATATGATTTGTTTTTTTTCAATAAAAATTCCGAATTGATAATGTACTGCAGGGCAGTATTTTTGGTCCTATTTTCTACATTATTTATACTAGAAAACTTTCAATAAATGCCAAAAGGCAATTTTCGTATTTTTTTATTTTCTACGGTTTTTTTTGGCTACGATTAAATTAGCCTCAACTAAACTCCCATCCTGCCCTACTAAAAAAAAATTAAGGTTTCTTTGAATAGTTTTCGAAAATATACCGAAAAGTACAGAAGCACCAACGTAAATAGCGTATTTGGTGTGATTTAAATAACAAATAAATTCTGTAACAAAAAAGATTATAGCGAAATTTTTTTAATCTGTCGCACATGAAAAAAGAAAGAAAAAATTATCGTATTTCACCAAATTGGTTTGTCAGAAAAGTTGACTTTGTTGATTTATTACTTAATTTCAGAAGAGTCAAAAAATTTTAAATTATAGCTTCAGCAATAAAAGAAAAAACGCCCAACCAAATCAAGAATAGATAATCATCGTAGCTTCGTTACTACAGCCACTACGGTCTGAAGATTCATTCTTAGTTGAAAGGATAATAGACAGAGGGCCGCAGAGACACCCCCACAAATACACGTTTTTTCTATGATGTCGCTAACAAAATTCACTATTTCAACAGCAAAAAGTTAAATGAAAAACTAGAAATATGCTATCCCCAAAACGATAACACAAAGCTTTGAGACAAGTTGGAGCAGAGAATATACTAGCATCGGCCACACTCTGTCCATGTTCAAAGGATGTGCGATTTTGGGTAAAATTTTGGGCAAAGCAAAACAAAACAAAAAACCAAATAACAAACCGAATAACAAGAAGACAACCCTTTGGATATTGTCTAAATAGGAGATGACCAATTCGCCACAAAAAGCCGGAACACACCGTCTAGGGTCAGACGCAAAAGTCTAGTCGAAAATTTGTTATGGCAGTTGGGCGCAGGGAAGCTAGACAGACAGACGAACCTAGACAGATCGAGTTCAATGACCAACAGCGAAACGTATTCTTGACAACAGACACAGAATCTCAACGTGCCCAATCTCATTTGGGGATGTTTTCGAATACAATTCAGTCTACAATGCGGTATACTGGACTCGTCCGTTTACAATGAATTGTGACCAACGCAGTGTACTGCTAACATTTGCATTGTATTTGCAATAAATCGAAGAACAGGGAACAGGGGGATGATAAATGACATCTTCCCCCTTAGGGAAAGAGGGAAAATAACAAAGGGGAGAGGGGGGGGGTGTATAAAAAAAAAAAAATTAAACGGAAAATAAAGCAAAAAAAAAATTATTTTCTTGGCAAAAATTTAAACGAAAAAAAATTGTTTTTCTTTTCATTTGATTTATTTTTTATTTATTTTTTATTTTAAATTTTTAACATTTCCGAAATAAATTAAAACAAAAACTGAACAAAATTAATAAAAATCGCAAAGAGAAAAAAAATTCTTATAAATTTCTTAAATGAATTGAGAAAAAATGGAAACAAAACTAAAAAACGTGCACGAAAAATTATTTTTTTCATCAATTTTTCAATATTAAAAGTCAAAATTTTTACTTTTTTTTAAAGAAAACCATCTTTAAAAATACTTGAGATTAAAAAGAATAGAAAGAATATTAATTAAAAAAAAAAATAACTAAAAATAAAAACCAAATCAGCCGAAGCCCCGATAAGACCTATTTTTTAAGGATATTTTTTCCCTTTCTCTTTTTTTTTTTTAATTGAAAAAATTATTTTTAAGAAGAATTTTTAAAATAAGTCAATAAATAGAAATGAAAAAGGATCAGACCAAATTATTGGCTCATCATTCATTGAAAAAGCGTTTTGATGAAAAAGAAAGCCTTTTTTTACTCTTCGGCATTTTTGCCATTTTGGGGAGGGAATTTTTTCGAGGTCGTTAACATTTTACGGACTGCAATGAAATTTGAACTGCAATGAACCCCATAATAGTCCATACTAACACTAACCAAAGATTTCCAAAGACACAACGAATACAAATAGAAACTATTTATTTCAGAGAATTTCGGTCTTCCCAGGCAGCATCAGAAAATAGACCGAATCTTACTATGCTCTCGTTTCACTCCTTACAACTTTACCGGCACAAAAAGTCACATATACCATCCCTTAAAAAAAAAGTTTGGAATAAATATTATTTTTAACCAAACACCTACTTCACCTCCCCCCACCCAACCCCTACTACAACAAAAAATCTAACCAAATACACCAAGGATCAGTAGTAAAAATCAACGTATTTTCTTATAGTAGACGGCTAGGAACCATGCATTCTCGTCTGCTCCTTCGAGACCGGAAACTGTACGCCTTGTTTTGGTGAAAAACTAAAACCAAAAGTACAAAAAAAAAACCCTTGGTAATAAAAAGCATGTGCAGAAAAGTTTTAATGTTTTTTTTTTTTTTGTATGAAAATGACAATAAAAGAAGGTGTTGCGGGGATGCAGGCAATCATCAAAGACGAACTCGTAGTACTATCAACAGAAACGCACGCGTTGAACGAAGAGAAAACGTAAATCGAAACGGAAAATGTCTGTGGTTTTTTTCATACTCGAAAAAAAGGGATATGAAGAGAAGAGGTGAGGGCGGGGCATTGTGATAATAAACTACTCTAACCAATACTGTCACATTACTGAGAATACTATTCGCCTTGGACTAGTTCCGTTACTATCGCTGCAATCGCTCGCTACTACCACTACAACCACAACCGATTAGAACGCAGCATCAGCACAATGCATCCGTAAAAGAAAGAATGAAACAAAAAGAAAATGAATGATGCACATCAGAGGAGGATAGAGAAAATGGAAATTGTCGAGAATTTGTGGAAATTTTTTTGAATGTAATTGAAGCAAGTAGAGAGAGACGGAAGAGACGGAGAGAGGATAAAGAGGATATTGTGAATTTCTGCCCAATCATATGATTTGGCAATGCGAAATCTCTGACAATCGACCACAAATTCGTAACTCTTGCTGAGCTAACGGACACACACGGCAACAGTTCACTGCTCTCTCGCGTAACGTGCCCGCCATTTTGGAAAATGTTCTTTTCTTCTCTAGAGCAATGTACCCCAGCCACAACATTCGTTGAATCCTTCTTTGCGTACGCAAATCCAAATTTAACATCCCAAAATACTATCGACAATTTTCCCTCGTCCACTCATCATCCATCATTACCTATCCCCTCTCCTAACAAACAGCCCACACCATAAATACGTAGGCTGCTGTCTACGCCGATTGTGGTGATATTATACGAAATCGGCTGCTCTCGTAAATCGGGTGGAATGTCCTAGACGCCGACAAGGATTACCATCGAAATTCTGATGCACAGGCCTTTTTTTTGGGTATGGTCATGGCTGTCGTGATGCTTTTCGTCTGAAGCTCAGACAGTGCAGGTGCGAAAAGCTCATGACCAGACCACGGGCAAGCTTTTACGTTTGTGTGTACTTTTCGTTGTCGGGATTGGTTCGGTTCGAATATTGGCAATGCGCACAAAAAGATGGAATCTCTTCCAAATCCTCTCTCACATACTGAAATTCGAACGCACGCACACAGGAGCTCGGTGTAATTGGAAATTTTTTCGAACGCACACACAGAGGCTCGGTAAAATTGGAAATTTGGACAAAATTCAAGCCCATCATCCACTCTCTTTATGTTAGGTTACTCACCTTGCTAAAGTATCCGACCGTGTGACAGCCTTCGGAGTCTACCAGCGTCATCACATAGAAGAGGAATGGCTCAACGTCATGATAGAGCGTCTTGTGATCGAGGAAGAACTTCGCCAGCAGACACAAGTGCTGGCAGTATTGTTTGTGTCGCTTCCCGTCGACCTGCCACACTTGAAGTTTGCCTTTTCGGTAAATCTCATCGCCGGGCGGATGCCTCCAGACACATTTGGCAGCGTGCCGTTTCATGCCCACTTCCGATTTCTGATATCGCAGACAAAACTCACAGATGTACATTTTCGGCTGGCGAGCGGCATCCTCCGGATACGGCGACTGATACCACACCTTCATCTGATATTTCCCCATTGTTATGTATCTGCAAATTGTACAAAAAACCAGGGAAATTATCTTTCGCCATTCTCAATGGAATCAAAATGAAAAATACCAACAAAAAAAAAACAATTGGGAATTTTTCTTACTTTGTTCCTTTGCCAACTGGCAGATCCTTGATTTCTTTTTCCATTTTTTCGCTGGCAATTGCCTGAGCCTCACGGAATAATTGCAAATCGTAATCGGGAACCAAACCCGATAAATTCGGTTCCCGTTGCCTATCTTTTGCCACCTTTTCTGCTTTTGATTTTTCATTTGAAGGGGGCTGTGGGGTTGGTTTGAATTTACTTCGAGACTCACGGATCTTTGTTTGGTAAGCTTTCTGTTCTGGACTAACGATTTTCTTCGCTGGATCGAATAGTGCTATCGACTTGCTGCGTTCCTCTTCGCGCTGTTTGCGCTCATTCGCACGCTCCTTTGTCTCGGTGGGTGTCGTGTTATGGTAAATTGGACACGCTTCGGGCAGGAAGTGTTTGTCGAAATTTCCACTGAGATGACCCGTTGAATCGCAACCTTCCACAGGACATTTTTGCTCTTTCGGTGTCGGAGGGGTCGCCAATGGAAGCGGTGTGGTTGTTTTAATATCTCGTTTGGCTTTGGCTTTGCTTTTCGCCGTAACAATCGGCGCTTTCTTCACCGGACTTTTCGATATTGAACGCTTATCGGTGTCACCGTCTGAATCAGTATCGGACGCCTTGCCCGTTAAATGTTTCGATTTTCTTGTGCTTGACGATCGCGTTAGCTTCCGAACAGCTGGTGCCTTTGGGGTAGTTTCACCCTCTGAGTCCGAGACAACAACTGGTTTTGCGTTTTCCGTTTTTGTTGATGCCTTCGCTGGAGTTTTCTTAAGCATCGCCTTTTTCGATGGTGGCGACGAATCCTCATCACTCGAATCTGTTTCCTCAGAGCCACTGCTGGAAGAGCTTCCGTCCGATGAGTAACAAGAAGACGACGCACTACTCTTGGAGTCCTTCTTTTTGACAGGACTTGGAGCGGCTTTTTTCTGCGATGAAGCTGATTTAGCTGTTTTGCCTTTTGCCGGTTGAGAGTGTGTCTCTGACTGCTGCTGCTGCTGCTGCTGCGGTTGCGGTTGCTGTTGTTTATTCTTCGCTACAGACGACTTGGACACCGATGACTTTTTCTCATCTTCATCCTCTGACATAGACGAATTATCCGGCGAAAATATGCTTTTCTTCTTCAACTTATCGGTTGACTGTGTTCTCTGGGACGGTACCCTTCCATTTCCCTGGCGGTTTGGAGCACTTTTTCCCAAATTTTGTTGCATTTGCTGTTGTTGCTGCTTCACCACAGCCGGTGGAGCCTTTCCACCGCCATTTATCGGTATTCGATTGTTGCCTTGACGATTCTGAGCATTTTTCGCCAAATTCTGCTGCATCTGTTGTTGCTGTTGTTTGACTACTGCCGGAGGCGCCTTTCCACCGCCATTGACCGGTGGCTGGACATTCCGAGCTGGTATCTGTTTGCGATTGCCACTTTCCGATGCTTTCTTTCGTTCATTTTGAGAAGACGTCTTAGTGGCAGTTTGCTTCTTGTTTGCCGATTGATCTTCATCGCTCGAGTAAACACTACTTTTCGAGAGCCGCTGACCACGATTCACAGGTGCTTTCGGCTTTGTGGTCGCCACGTTACATTTTTCATCCGATTTTTGTTGTGATTGTTGCTGAGCTGGTGTTTGTTTCTGAGGTTGATGTTGTGTGGATGATGTTTGCTGCGATTGCGGCGGTTGTTGCTGTTGTTGTTGCTGTTGCTGCTGCTGCTGCTGCTGCTGATGTGGTGCTTGTTGTTGCTGATGAGATGGTTGCTGTTGCTGTTGCTGCTGTGTTTGAGGTTGCGGTTGCGTTTGCGGTTGCGTTTGTTGTGGCTGAAGCTGCTGTTGCTGCTGCTGCTGCTGCTGCTGATGATGATGCTGTTGCTGCTGCTGTTGATGCTGCACTTGCTTCGTTTCAGAGCTTCGTCTACGAATGTTACTCTTTTCAACGGTTGTTGGGGGCACTTTCCCACCAATATTGGTGGGCGGATTTGAATTCGCCGCCGTTTGTTGATCATTCGATCGTGAATTACTGCGCGCCGTTTTTTCATCAGGTGAACTCGACGAATCACTATCCGAACTGGAACTCCCTGAATCGGATCCACTTGAACTTTCAGTTGACGATGTTGAATCGCTAGACGAGACAAAACTTGATTCGGTACTAGTACTCTGTAATATTGAATAAGAATTATCAATATTGAAAAATAAGAATAAATACTTTTTTCTTTTACTTAATAAAATAATTATAAAACAAATTTAGCCAATTTATTAGCTCTGCTTGGGGGGAAATTAACCTAAATATTTATTATGAAAATTCGAACGAACTAAAAGCCCCAGAGGAGTCCGTTTGAATGTTTCTATTCGAAATCAATTTTACCAAAGATTCACACCAATTCGCATAAGTATAACAAATTTCGAGCAGTTCATTGTGAAAAAAAAACTCTTCTACTCAATTTTGCTTGGTTGTCATCGTAGAAATGTCAAAAGTTTTTTCGCTTCGCAAATTTCGTATACTCAACATAATTAAAGGTAGTTTTTTAAATGTAAATCTTAAATCAAAACAATGGTCACATTTTAATCAATACAATGATTATAGTAGCATCTCGAACAGTCTTTTAAAAATACCGCATAAAGTAAGTGAAATTCTAATCAAATTAATCGAAAACTTATAAGCCAACAACAACAAAGTTATAATCAATTCACCTTTTTTCGTGTCGACATAACTGTGCAATTATGATTTATATAAAATAGACAAAAACAAACAAAACGTTCACAGAAAATTTAACTAAACATTAAATAAATAAAGAATTAACTGCATAATTTTCATATTTTTTATACCGAAAACAACACTATTGCAACCAGCTATGCAGATGTCAAACGAGCCACCATATTTTCTAAAACATCATTGAAGTTAGTAACAGACCATTCTCAGATTATCAAAACAAAATTTGACACAAAACATTTTGTGAAAGCTTTCAAAATTTTTGTCAACAAAATTTTTATGAGTTGTAAATTCAGTTCAACTTTTTATCAATTTCCGAAAAATATTCTAATAAGAGTTGAGAATTGTTTAGGTTTTTTTTTTTTGTAATTGCAAATATAAGGAATATTGATATTCTTCATTATTTAATTTGTTCTATTAAATAAAAATGCATTATAAGAAACAGTCTCTTTTGACGTTTAATAAACGATCGAAAACAAAGTGAAACAAAAAAAAGAACGAATGAGCAAAAAGAAGAAAGTTTAAGGTCACAACTTAGCAGTTTCGAATTATCTCATTTGTTGATCGAATATGTGGCAGAAAATAATTTTGTTGTTTTTAATAATATTTCTTAATATTATTCAGACATTAAGTAGTAATGATGAAATTTTGACGAAACGAGTACGCCCCAGACATATTCAAACTAAAAATATTGGTAAATAATAGGAAACTTTTTTTTTTTTAACAGCGAAACCATCAGGCTTTGGAAATAACAAACGATAAGTTGAGATCGATTGCGGAACAAGTGGACAGTGCACATTTGCAGAAAATTGTTGAGAATATTTTAATACCAAGAGTAGTGGGCACTCCCGGACATGATGTGGTACGTGATTTTATTGCCAAATCTATGGACGATCTGGGATGGCATAATGAGTTTGATAAGTTCACCGATGAAACGCCGGTGGGGGAGCATACATTCGAAAATATCATTTCAACCTTGAATCCGAATGCAGAACGATTTTTGGTATTGAGTTGTCATTACGATAGCAAGCACATTCCTGGTGAAGAGTTTCTAGGTGCTACGGACTCGGCAGTGCCTTGTGCAATGTTGATCAATTTGGCTTTCGTTATGAAGAATGCATTGGATAAACGGAAAACTGATAACGATCTCAGTATTAAGTTGATTTTTTTCGATGGTGAAGAAGCATTTGTCGAGTGGACTGCTACTGATTCTATTTATGGTTCAAGACATTTAGCAAAAAAATGGCATTCTGAAGGTTTTCTACCAAGAATCGATATGCTGGTGCTGCTCGATCTAATCGGTATGCCAGATCCAGTGTTTTACAATTTCTTTGCGGATACTGAAAATTGGTATGCACGCATAATAAACATTGAAGAACGATTAGCATCAATGGGCCATTTACGAAAGTATACCAATGACAGCACGAGTAATCGGCTTCCAAATCGATATTTCCAAGCAAGATCAATACAATCATTTGTAGATGATGACCATACACCGTTTATGAATCTCGGTGTACCCATAATCCACGTTATCCCAATACCATTTCCTGACGTATGGCATAAACCGTCCGACAATCACGAAGCCATCGATTACGATACTGTCGAGAATATTAACAAAATTATGCGAGTTTTGATTGCAGAGTATCTGCATTTGGAAGTCTAATTCTTTGGTCAATTTCGTCTGTACTTATATAAAAAAAAACAATTGTGTGATCTCATCATTAAGAAGAGATATTATTTTTACAATTTTATAATAACGTTTTTTCTATTATCCATTTTATATAGTATCAGATCGAATTATAATAAATAGTAAAATTTTTTTATATAAATTTATGAACATTTTATTGATACCCTGAAATATTTTTAATGTGTTAATTGCTCATCCATTGTTTTCGACATCCAGGCTGGTTCGCCTGCACCAATCTTCTCAATAATACTATTCACCTGATAGCATAACGATTGTATTTGCTTATCCCAAAGTGGAAGTATTTCACGAGCTAGAAAAATATTGTATTTGATTTTTATTCATGTTATTTTTTGATGAGTAAGGTTTTAAGGATACAAACTTTCAAAATGGACTATCCCATCAATTTGATCAATATAACCGTTCATTCGTTCTTCGGTTATCATTTGACTGGCAATACGTTCAGCTTTTGACGGTGGAATTTCTAATAAAGCACCCAATTCTTCAAATGTAATGTTATTGTACAATTTACTAGCTGAGAGTAGATTATGCTCAAATACGGCTCTATCGAGAATTGATGAACCATCTGCAAATATAAAAGTTCGTTAACTAGGATGTTTTTATGGTGGAAAAGAAAAGAAAAGAAAAACAACAGCCCATACCTAGTGTGCTAGCCTTTTGATGAAGCTGCAGTAATGCTTCGAATTCTTGCAATTCCGATCTTCTAATTATTCTATCCAGATACATTTTCTCCAAGATTGAATAGGCTGGCAATTGTTGGCACCTTTCATCTTTGAATAGTGTCGCCAACATTCGAGAACGTTGTTGCCCAGCAGACGCCAACACAGTACAAATCAGTGCTTTCTTTAAGGCAGTCATACGCTCACCTTCATCAACAATAGTGCGATAAGATAATTCGTTGTATCGTTGGGCAGCCTCTATGAATTTTCTATTTGACAAAAGTAATTCAAATAAATAATTTTTTTTTAAATGGAAAATTCATTAAAAAATACCTTCTGTAATCTAAAACGCGAGCATAGCAAACTTTGTAAAGAACTTGTAACTCTTCACTTTCCGTTTCGGCTTGAAGCAAGGAAGCCCGATTAATATACGCCTCAGCCTGTACAGGATCATCATCCTCCAAATAGAGTCGAGCTATTTTCAAATATGTTTCCAATTTATAATCAACAGAATATTGTCTAGAAAAAAAAAGTAAGGAAAATTATGAAAATTAATTTATTGTAACTTTTAAAAGCAAAAAGAAAAACATGCACAATAATTTACTTTTGTCCAGTTTCGAGAGGTATTCCTACCAAAACATTAGCAGCTTCCTTCCAATTCTGATTTCTTTCATATATCTGAGCTAAGTGCTGGCGTATCCCTGCCACCTGCTCCTCGAATGAAATTACTCGCGGTTGGACTTTGTCGAGTGTGAAATGGGAAACAATTTTCGATACTTCATCTTCTAATCGTGCTAGCTGATTTCCGACATCGGTAAGAATTTGCCGTGAGATTACAAGGCTCACATGTTCATTGACAACTTAAAAAAAAAATATTTTCATATTTTCTATCAATAAATTTTACTATTTCTTAATTTTTTTCCTTAAACTAATTGAACTTACTCGCTTCGACAAATAGTTTTAAAGTTTCAACCAATTCTGATCCAGTATTTGTTAGAATAGTTTCCAATAAACTTCTGTACCTAAAAAAAAAATATAGTAAATAATATTTATTCTATTTTCATTATAACGGAAATGCCATCATCCATCATCCTTTCCAATTAAATAAATGTTCACGTACTTATCAGCTTGCTCCTTGTGTGTACCTGAGAAGTTTGTCAAACTCACTAATTGAGTTCGCAAATTATTTGCATTTATTCCCATTTTAATAAACACTTTCGAATGAATTAATCTAATTTTCAAGTAAATACGTAAAATCTCAATCAATCACAAAAAATTCCATTAAGAGAGAGAATGCTTCACCGGCAAATGTCAAAATGCACAGAATTTCGTATTCAGCTTAATTCAGCCGCTGGTATTTAATTCAGCAAACTGACAAACATTTATCTGGCCGACTAGGTAGATCGGCGAAAATGCTGTCAAAAATGTACAGCTGATTTGTTTGAAATTATTTTGAGAAATATTTGCGGTTATTGATTATGACATTTTCATTTTGGTAAAATTTCTTTGATTGCGGAAAGACCAAGGAAACAGCCCCAAGCTTCATTAAAAGAATTATGACCTATTTGGCTGGATTAAACAGTCTTTCCCCGAATGGATGACAAAAGTTCTGAGTCCATTTTAGCAAACAAGATATACCAATGACGGACGGGGGGGAAAGGGGTTGGCTTGTAAAATTATTACCATTCAAGGAATCAAGGGAAAAATTCTCACATTGATTTTCTTCATAAATATTTTGTTTGTACAAACAATTCCCATTTAATTGTCTCTTCTACTAAATATATTTATTTATTCCACGCCTAGTTGAACACATTCTTTCAAGAGTGAATATCACTATTTTACCAAATCCAGTATAGCAGAAAAATTGCCCGCTTATCCTAAATAATTTTCATACATTATATATGCGTACGATTTGATTATAATTTTTTCAATTTATTCTTGCCAAAATTAATTCTATAACAAAAATGGACTCTTAAAATATTTTTATATTAATTATTTAATAACTGAATACTATGAAGTAAATAGAGCGTGTGTGTGTGTGTGGGTGTGTGTGGTAGCTAAACAGAAAAATAATCGTTAAAAAAGCGAAAATTATTTTTTTTTCAAGTAGCCTACAAATTTTTCTGATGATTTAGCCTTGAAATTCTTAATTTAATTTAAGATTCGGTTTGGTTTTTTTTTTAAAATTATAAAGATTTAATTATCTTTTTTGCATTTTTCAGAGAGCTGTGCTGTTTACTATCTCACATCCTAATGGGCTTTTTTGCTATCAAGTTTATAGTTTTATATCTTTCCTCCTTCCCCCCTCCCTAATTTCAAAATTGCCTTATTTTTGTAGGTTTTTAAATCAAATAATAAAAAAAAATTAAATTTTTCTGTTCTTTTTTTTTTAATTATGGGCAGTTAAATTTCTTTTTTTTTTAACATTGATTTATACAATTACGATTTCTGCTCATTTTTCACTTTAACGGCTTATAATAATTCGTATCTAATTTTAGATGTATTATTTTTTTTTTATTGAATTAAGTTGGTTTTTTATTTAATAATTATTATTATTATTTGCTTTTCTTCTATTTAGTTAAATTTTTAAATTTTTTTTTATTTGCTGTTATAATTTTTTTATTTATTGAAATTTTATGGATTTTTTGTTCTTTTTCTTTCATCATCAATGAGGGCTCAATTTAAGGCTCCAATTCTAAAGCGATACCAATCTTATGACCTCCAGCATTGAAATTTTTACCATCAATTAAAGTTGATAGAGTCAAGGTAATACCTAAAATAATTTCCAAAAAAAAAAAAGATAAAATAACAAACAAAACGACAAAAGCAAAATATTTTTAATTACCATCACGCAATTTTTGTTGGTATCCTAAACCAATTTGGCTAGCATTGTTAACTTTAGCACGAATATTGGAATCTTTATCGAGATTATATTTGGCGCCCAGACCGAATTTCGTTGCATTCGAACCGGATGTCCAGGACAATTGTACACCACAATCCAATTGATCAGAGCATTTTTGATATACGGAACCGGCAAATTCTTGCCCATCATTACTGTTATTTATCAAAAAAAAAGAAAAAAAATTACATTAATCCAAATGTTATCATTGAAATTCAATTAGATAACACAGATAACTTACACGCTTGTGTGTAGAACGAAATCTTTAGTTGTATAGCCCAAAGCAAAATTGTTAGTTGTAATTTTTGATTTTTGAGTATCAAATGATGTTTGGTATCCAGCTAACCATCCTTGATAGCCGAAAACTCCCGATGCATTTATCAATGGACCAGCCAAATCAACATTGACATCGGAATCGGCCTTGAAATGATCATGAGCATAACCTACTTTGAATTTTCCATTCTTATTTCTGTTCAGAAGAGAAATGCAATAAAAAAATTAAAGAGAAATCATTTTCACTCTAAAGGTATTTCTAACTTACCCAGATTGTGGTGCAAATGTTCCTTCGAACGAAAGTTTTAATCCTTCGAGAAGTTGATCTTGTACAGCCACCTCTGTGTACAGAGTATTATCTGTATTCCACTTTTCGGTGAAAGTTAATCCATAATCCTTAACTTTATATTTGGTTTCAAGAGCACCGAAAACTTTACCAGTATCCTGATTTGAGTGTCCACTGGTCGAGAACTCAATACCAGATGCAGTTTTAGTTTTGCAGTCCAATTTCCATAAACCGAAATGGTAGCCTTTACCGAAAATGTCACGAGCTTGTTTGCCAAGATCTGAATATGCTGGTGGTGACATCTGAGCAAACAGAAAAAAAAACCAATAAAATATATTATATATTATATGGTATTTACATTAGAACGGTTACATTTTAAAAAGAAAATCACACAAATTTTGATAGTTTCTTCAATGACACTAGTAGTATAAAAAGGCATTCACACTGTGTACGAATTCTTTCCTTTTAAAGAAAAAAAAATATTTGTTCCCCTTTTCGGCAAGTCCAACAATTTATGATTATTTTTTGCTAGACGGAACGACAATCATCTAAAAAGCGCATGTGTAAAAAATACGAGTAAGAATACACAAGCGTAGTATACTAAGAGGGTTAGGCATACTTTGCAGTACAGTGTAAGTGCATATTTAGAATAAGAATATGCGCTAATTACTAAGTGTGTCAATCGATTTTAATTAAAGGCAAAGTTTATTATTACCAACATTATTGAAAAAAAAACCAATTCAATTGCATTAAAAAATATATATTTTAATAATATGGAATTGCGTTGTGTTTAAAGAAATAAATCTTCTTTTAAACCTTGATTTTCACAACTAAATCATGGCTGAATATCATAATGTATCCATTAGGTTATTTACAAGTAGTTTGTGTGTGGGGGTCAATAACTTTCGCAAACCTCTCTCTCTCACTTAGGGCTCTAAATCTAGCCGGCCAAGCATTTTCCATTCTAAATTTACTCATTCACATAATAATGACCATTGCAGTTCAGCTCTTGTTATTTATGTTCTCTTTTGTAGATCATCTTTTTTTTTGCTATATCGCCGCTCTCTCTTACCGGGTAACAAAATACATAAACCTGGAATCTGTGACATGGCACGATATGTTCTAATTTTCATTTAATTAAATAATTCCCTCTAAAATATAACAATCGCCTTTGATTTTTAAACAATAATTAGTACTAAAAATGCTGAGAAAAATTTCAAAAGAAACCCTTTCAATTATGTATAACAAAAATCATTCAAATTATGTAATTCAAATTTTCTAAAAAAAAAAAAACATTTAAAAAAGAACTAAATTAAAACTTTTACAATTATATGAGAATAATCATCTAAGTTTTGTTAGAAGAAATTAAATGCATTAAAAAATTTTGTGATAAAAAAAAAATGTTTAAACAAAAAATAAATTTGAAACCACAAAAGCAGAAAAAAAACTGTTTTAGTAAATTAATTAAATAGAACGAAAGAAGGGCTCATGTCAGTTAAGCAAAAAAAAAAAGAAGAGTTGCTCATGTTTAATGTTAACCCCCCCTTCCCCTGGCACAGCCATAACCTAAAGAAAAACGAACAATCGACGAATCATCATTGTTGCCCCCCCCTTCCAAAACCCACTAATGAACAAAACAGCTTTGAGGTTATTGATTTGTTCATTCCGGTGACGTCACTTATTAGTCAAAAGAAATTTGAGAAAAAAAAACTGCATTAACCGTGTGTGCATTAATGAATTTTTTGGCAAGTTTTTTATTTCTTTTTATTAAATCCTCACCCAATTGGACACAAGTTCAAAGTTGTCTGAATTCACCATGAAAAATTCCAATTTCATCATCATCGACCAAATGTACAAAAGAAAAAATGGATTTATTTTTCTTTAGCGGCTCGTTACATCATCATCAACTTTCTTGTGCAAAATATCAACCGCATGGCTTTTTAAGCAGTAAAATTGCTTCTTTTGAGAACGCTGAATAGGGTCGGTCGCCCTCCCGCATAGTATTTTCGGTATACAAAGCAAATAAACATCAAACATTCTCCCCAGTAAAACTAGTCTCATTTAATTGTTTCTGTGCTGCCGGCAGTAACAGCACGAGGAACTACAAAAAAAAAAAAAAAAATTATAAGAAAGAAAAACGGGCGAAAGTTGCGGCAACAGCGACAACTGGATCCGAACAGTGTGAACTAAATCATGTACACGTTACGTAACCCGTCAACCAAATAACACCAACAGGCATGATAAATACCCATTTCCATTCTTTAGGGCCCCAAAAAAAAAAACCACTTACAATTATTAACTGGAAAATATAATTTTCTGTTCTTTTGAATTGAAGAAAAAAAAACACTCCTTTAATCAATATGCTCTTACAAAATTTTCATACACTCTTAATTATCACAAATTCCATTTTTGGTTTTATCTTTTTGCCTAAAATACCCTCCATGATAATTTTAGTATATTTAAGGCAAAAAAAAAACTCCTAGCCCAGCGCACATACGCAAAATGTATTTAAGAACAAATTGCACTAATTTTAGATATTTTTTTTCTTTTTTACACAAGCTTCAATTTTTAACCATTTACAACAAATACAAATGCCTACAAATTATTTACTTACTTTTTATTATTTTTAATTAAATTTCTATACGAATAAGATTGGAATAATAATGCGTAATATTTTCTTTTTTTTTGCTGCTGCTTAACACACTCAAACACAAAAGAATCCCGTCTTATCACTACAAGAAGGTGCACCAGATACCAATTGCCAAATACCAAATGACCAACACGAAAAACTCAATACGATGTTTGTTCGGATTGCTTTTCTTCAATTCTGCAGCAATCTTCATACAAATCGCACTCGGGGCATACACGAATTTTGACGATTATCTAACGAACAAAACTCTACACTTTTTAACTGCCATATTGGAAAAAAAATTTCATCGAAATTTTACACCAAATTCAAATAAATCCAACAATTATTATTATTGGGAAAATGTTTACATTTCTCTTTTGATGGAATGCTGCCGTACATAATTTTTAAACAAACAGTTTTTTTTTCAAATTAGATATCGAAATATTAATAAATATGAAGAAAAAAAATGGAAAATACATGGAAAAAAACCTGTGGTACCTTGACATACGAGTGCCCCAACATACGAGTTTTTTGAGATACGAGCCGTCGAGCTTCATGAAAATATGGAGAAACTGCTGATGGTGTGGGTGACAGAGAAGCAGCTTCAAGGAGATACCTTGACGCAGACCATCATTTGTGAGAAGGCACAACCGATCTACGGAGATTTGCTGAAGCAAACCCCGCATACTTCCACGGGCGAGGCATCGGAAGGCTCGTTTAAAGCCAGGCGGGGCTGGTTTGAGAACTTTAAGAAAAGGACCGGCATTCACTCCGTTGTCAGGCATGGTGAGGCAGCAAATTCGGATGTGAAGGCAGCTGAGGATTACCTTAAAACGTTTTCCGAACTGATAAAAGCAAGTCTTCAACTGTGACGAGACAGGGCTCTTCTGGAAAAGGATGCCGAATAGGACTTACATAACGGCAGAGGAGAAGACGATGCCAGGCCACAAACCCATGAAAGATAGATTAACTTTAGCATTGTGCGCCAGGAACTGACGACCGAGGAGATACAAGAGTTACAGTTACAGCAGCCACAAGAAATTGGTTTCGAGGAGCCAGAGGAGGAGGAGGTTATTTCTACAAATGAGATAAAGGAGATATCTTGGGAATGTGGGAGAGAGTTTCACAGTTCGTGGAAAAGAAACAATCAGAAAAAGTTGCAACTATTCGTGCATCGGAGCTATTTAATGACACTTGCCTAACTCATTTCCGGAACATTCTGAAAGGAAGTAAGAAACAAACCTCCTTGGACATGCTTTTTTTTTTAAATGGCCTACAGGTGAAAGTGGCAAAAAAGGCAGTGACGAAAATTAAGCGAAAGTAGCACTTTATAAATCTAGTTTATTTCTTTACATTCTCTTTTATTATGTTTTTGTACAATATTTGTCATTTATAAATACATTTTTTCTTATTCAAAAACACGTAACAAAAATAAATGGGATGACATTTTGGGGGCTGGAACGGATTAATGGCAGTTCAATTAATTTCAATGGGGAAATTTGCTTTGAAATACGAGCAAGGTTGCGGAACGAATTAAACTAGTATGCCGAGGTACCATTCTTTTTTTTTAAATTGCCTAATTTTGTTTTATTTCGAATAGCTTTTTTTAAAAATAAATACTAAAAGATGAAATAATTTAAAAAAAACCATTTTAAATAATTCGAAAATTCAAAGTTTGTTCTATTTAGTAAATAATTTTTTTTTTAAATTCTGTAAAAAGCAAATACCACCTTGATAAAGTTACCGGAATTTATTCAGAAAATTAAAAATACAAGTTTATTCATCTAAATCTATATTGTCCCCTTCAAAGTATTCCCCATCGACTTTAACACACTTATGCCAGCGCTTGATCCAATCCTCGAAACATTTTTTATATTCGGTTTTCGGTATGTCCATCAGTGCTTTCTGCGATTTTTCCATTACTTCCTCTCGGCTGTTGAAACGCGTTCCCCGTAATGGTTTTTTAACTCGATTGAACAGAAAGAAGTCACAGGGAGCCAAATCAGATGAATTCGGTGGTTGTTGGATGGTATTTGTTACATTTTTCGTCAAAAAATTACGAATAATGATGGCACTGTGCGACGGTGCGTTATCATGGTGCAAAATCCACGAGTTTTCTGCCCACAATTCTGGTCTCTTTCGGCGAATTGCTTCACGCAAACGTCTCATAACGCCCAAATAATACTCTTTGGTTACTGTCCGGCCTTCTGGCAAAAGAAGCCTTCTTTTTTGACTGAAAACGACGTGGTTTTTTTGGTCTCGGCTCATTCGTCGGTTTTCGATGTCGATGGTCTGCCACTGCGTTCATCATCTTCGATTGACTCACGACCATTTTGAACAGCTCGTGCCACTGGTAAACCGTTTTCTTTAGAGAATCGTTGCCGAAACACTTTTTCAACATTTCCAACGTTCGCGCACCATTAAATCCATTTTTTACGCAAAATTTAATACAAGTTCGTTGTTGCAAATTTAAATCCATTTCTAAAATGGTAAAAAATCGCCAACACACACAGAGATAGATGTACTCTTGGGAATATCAACAACAGATGTACCAACTTAACAAAAAAAACAGAATTCAAATCGGAACGATGGGAGCGCCACACTCCCATCGTTCCGGGAACTTTTTGGTATTTTGTATGCAATTAAGCGCTTTTTCTGCATTTTCAACAATTTTTTTCAATTATTTGTTATTAAAAAAAAAAAAAAATTTCTTTTAATTTAATTATTATATTGAACAATTTTTACATATCTCTTTTGATGGAATGCCGTACATAATTTTTAGACAAACTTCTTTTCAAATTCCAAATCGAAATATTAATAAATATAAAGAAAAACAAATGGAGAAAAAAAACATGGAAAAAAACCTAATATTTTTTTTAAATTGCCTAATTTTGTTTTATTTTGAATCGCTTTTTTTTAAATGAATACTAAAAGATGAAATGAATTTGATTTAACACGATTTAAAACGAAAAAAAAATTCGCTTTTTACACGAATTGTTTTGTTTTAACACGATTTTCCATATTCTATGAATTTTTCTGATAAATTTATTTCATTCTCACTCCTCACAAATACGTATATGCATTGTAACTTCGCGTTAAATTTTTCCCAATTCAGTTAGATTATGTCTATTATATGAGTGGGGGATTCCCCGAATTATGCGTAGCGTAAAGACGTAATGTATTTTTTACGCAATTTATTGTAGTTTGGTTTTGAGAGTTGAAAAGAAAAGACGTTTAGTTGATGAGAATATTTAAAAAGTTATAAGTAAAATAAAGTAAGTGCTCGTATAGATTTATTAACTCAATAACCGGTAAGTTTGAAATAATTTTCAAATCTTTGCATTATTAATATGAAAAATATTATTGGTAGCCTTAACACAATGTCAAATAAAGCTTTGGTAATGTGGATTGAAGATAAATAACAAAAAAGACTACCAGTAGATGTAATTACTTCCAAGCAAACAGCATTAAGAGTCTATAAACGTATTAAAGAAGTTGAGCCACGCACTTCATCTCAGTCAAAACAACCTGAATTTTATATCAAAGTATAGATTGGATGTCAAATTTTCTTAAACGACATGTTCTCCATAATATAAAAATTAAGGGAGAAACTGCGTCTGCAGATGAATTGGCTGCCAAAGAATTTCCTCAAAAACTTGTGGCCTTTTTTGGAAAAGAATGCCTAGGAGAACTTACACATGTTACAAAATCGCAGAAAACTGCCGGTGGTTTTAAAGTAGCAAAGGACAGTGTAACATTGTTGTTTCGTTCCAATGCTTCAGGAGCAAAATTTAAACGTGAACTGAAATCATTGACGGCATCTTACAGGGAACTGTATAACGGTTTATGACGAAATCAAACATAATTTTTAATGACTGACTTCCTTCTAAAAACTACTGAATTATCAACACAGGAAAATAGAGATAATAGTACAGAAATATTTTCACAAAATAATTCTAGTGATAGCAGTGTAATTGTGGTCTTACGCAAACGTATGCGTTTATTGTCAGAAAGTGACAATGCATAAAATTTTGTTATGTCTATATTATTTTTATTTTTTTTTATAAAAGTAATCCATTATTTTGCCAATAGATGGCTTTAGGAGTCTGTATCTCCCGTTGTAAAAGTGCGATCGGGTTGCACTAGATGGCGTTAGAAAGATAAGATTTCGTACTAAAAAAGCTTCTGATACAGTTTTGTGATTACTTGACTCAGTATTTTTTTAAGCACGCGTCAAAGATGGACACCAACAAAGAGAAAATACGCCATATTTTACAGTTTTTCTTCGATAAAGGCAAAAACGCAAGCCAGGCAGCTGAAAATGTGAATAGTGTTTATGATCCTGATACTGTAACAGCCAATCATGCGCAATTTTGGTTTCGTCGATTCCGTTCCGGTAATTTTGATGTCAAAGATGCACCACGCTCTGGAAGGCCAATTGTCGAAAATGTCGATAAAATAATGGAAATCGTCGAGTCCGACCGTCACGTAAGCACTGTTTCGATTGCCCAGGAGCTAAACATTGCACAAAAAACCGTTTGGAACCACTTAAATAAGGCTGGATACAAAAAGAAGCTCGATGTATGGGTGCCACATGAGTTATCGCAAAAAAACCTCATGGACCGAATTTCCATCTGCGAATCTCTGCTGAATCGCAACAATATCGATCCATTTCTGAAGCGGATGGTTACTGATGATTCAAAGTGGGTCACTAACTACAACGTCAAGCGACAACGGTCGTGGTCAAATCGCGGTCACCCGGCGCAAACGATGGTCAAGCCAGGAAGGTTTTGCTGTGTGGTTGGTAGGACTGGCAGGGAATCATCTACTATGAGCTGCTCCCCTACGGCTGAACTCTTAATTCGGACCTATACTGTCAACAATTGGACCGTTTGAAAGAAGCAATCGTCCAGAAGCGGCCAGCTTTGGCCAATAGGAGAGGAATTGTGCTCCATCAGGACAACGCCAGGCCGCATACATCGATAGTGACTCGCCATAAGTTCCGGGACCTTGGTTGAGATGTTCTTATGCATCCACCTTATAGTCCGGACCTGGCACCAAGTGATTATTTTGCAGGTGAAAAATTCGCCTCAAGAGAAGATTGTGCTAAATCGGCTGTCCCAGTTTTTTGCCAATAGGGACGAGGGTTTCTATGAGAGAGGCATTATGAAATTACCTCCAAAATGGCAACAAGTTATCGAACAAAACGGTGCATATTTGACCTAAATCGTATCATTCTATCTATGCTAAATAAAACCTTCAATTTAATGCAAAAATAATGGATTTCTTTTTACTACACCTTATATTAATGAATTTCAGATATTATCTTCTTTTCTTTTTAAAGTTTAATTTATTTTTTATAATATATTTAATGAATTAAAATGTATAAGCACGAAATAAATTCTTAAGTGAACTCTATCAAGATTTTTTAAATATTGTTTATATTAAAAATAAAATTTTTTTTTTAGGTCTGAAACCAATCTACACTCTTCCATTTAGCCAATATCTTTTTTTACACGAATTTTTTTTTGCACGAATTTTTTGCGAACGTATCTATCGGGTAAAAAGAGAATTAGGTGTAATTTATTATCAAAGCATCTCGGGTTCATCCTTTCCACTAAAAGCATTTACTTATTGCTTAGTTGTTATTTATGTTACGTTTATTTTATATAACAGATACAAAATTTTATTTTGAGTAGTTTTAATTTAAATTCAATTAATAAATGATTACATCATTGAAATGTAATTTGAAAACAAAAAATAATGGCAAATATGTTTAGCAGAAATATGACGCTCTTGAAAACGAACTAAAGAAAGTAGAAAACGAATCTAAAATAAATAACAAAATTAAGGACAAAATAGGTCCAGAGGCAAGAAGTTTACTTATGCAGAAAGACAGACAAAACAACAAGAAGAAGATCGAAAGTCTAAGTAAAGAAATAAATCTACAAATCAGGAAATATAGACAAGAAAAAAGGAATAATATAATTAATAATTATATAGAAAAAACAGGAGGAGTTAGGATAGCATTGAAAGAGCTTCGAGAAAGTACAAACTGGATAGACAATATGACACACCAGAAAGATAAGAAAAAGAAGACCGATAGAATCGAAATATTAGACATAGCCACGGATTACTACCGTAAGCTATACGACAACGACAAAACACCAGACGAAATCCACCAACTAACTGAAAACGATACAAATAATAACGAAGATATTCCAAGTATACTGAAAGAAGAAGTAGAAAAAGCTATTAAATCTCAAAAAGAGGCAAAGCACCGGGAGAAGATGGCATATCTAACGAACTTATGATAGGAACATCTGATATTATACTAGACACTATTACAGATTTATTTAACCAAATTTTTGAGAGAGAATGTATACCTCACCAGTGGACCACGTCAACTATAATACTACAACATAAAAAGGGAAATAAAGACAACATAACTACTAACAGACCCATCAGCCTGATGTCGAACGTATATAAAATCTTTTCCAAAATACTGTTGAATCGTTTAACAAAGACTTTGGATGAAAACCAACCCAGAGAGCAAGCAAGCTTTCGCAAGGACTTTTCAACAATCGACCACATACACACCATAAAACAAGTTATCCAGAAATGTACAGAATATGGTATCAATTACTATTTGGCGTTTGTAAACTATAATAAAGCTTTTGACTCATTAAAACATACAAAAATATGGAAAGCGCTTACAACACAAGGGGTTGAAAACAAGTACATACAAATTGTTAAAAATATATACAAGAACATGAAAGCGAAAATAAGAACAGAAAGAGTAGGTGCATACTTCCCCATAAAAAGAGGAGTCCGACAGGGAGACCCACTATCACCCAAATTTTTCTCGAATGGAGTCAATATGGACTAAACATTAACAGAATGCAACTAAACCATTTAAGATTTGCAGACGATATAATTCTAATCTCTGAAGACCCGAGAAGCCTGCAAGCAATGCTTGAACAGTTGGTGTACGAAAGTGATAAAGTCGGACTCTCCATGAATCATGGAAAAGATACTGGTCTCTTAAAGAAATTGCCAAAAACCCGCAGGTACCACTTAAAGCTAAGAAAAAAATATTTGATTCCTGTATTCTACGTATTATGACATACGGATGTCAAACTTGGAGTCTAACAAAACAAAACTTACACAAACTAGAAACCTGTCAACATAGCATGGAGCGAAGTATGCTCAAAGTCAAGTTAAGAGACAAAGTAAAACTATAAGGAACATTACGTAACCAAACTAAAATTAACGATGTAACATACTGCATAAGAAAATTAAAATGGAGCTGGGCAGGTCATATGATGAGGAGTAAACAAGAAAAATGGGCTAAGGATGCAACCGAATAGTGTCCAAGACAAAAAATAAGAAAGAGAGGGAGGCAGCATCTGAGATGGGAAAATAACCGGTGCTACTTGGAAGAGGACGACTCATGACCGGAAAGTGTGGCAAGCTCTAGGGGAGGCCTTTGCGGAAACGCAAGACAATCTCAAAACCGGTGTCAATTAACATAAGTGATAGTAACTTTTTTCTAAGATTGTTTAATAAAGGCTATTATTATTATTATTATAATAAATGTATAAAACTTAACATGTGTTTTTACTTTAAGTTTTTAACACTAAACTTCACTACAGTTAAAAGTTTACAAAAAATCAATATCAGGTAAGTAGTCGGTCTACCAAAAACCGAAAAACATGGCAAGGGGTCTACGACACAAAAAAGTTTGTGAACCTCTAGATTTAAAAGAAGATAATATTCATCATTTCTGAAGAAAAAAATGTTTTTACCTAGGATCATAAAAAACGGTCATAACTTTTGCATTCACCCCATTTACTGGAAAAATAATTCGAAAATTTAAAATTTGTTCTTTTTAGTAAATCGGTTTTTTTTTTAAATTCTGTAAAAAGTAAATATTTTATATGCAAATAAGTGGTTTTTTTTTGCATTTTATACAAAATTTTTTAAATTATTTATTAAAATAAAAACAAATTTTCAAGTTTGAATTTTTAATAAATTTGATGAAACAGGAAATATTTAAAAAAAAAATCTTTTTCTTTTCAGGAGTATTTATGAAAATATTATTTTATTTTTTATTTTCTACTTGATTCTAATTTATTGCAAATTTTTTTCTGTTTTTGTTTTATTTTTAGTAGGGTTTTTTCTTAAAGGAGATGGACGATGTCTTTTATTTTATAATAAAAGTTGAAAGAGCTAAGTAGACTTTTTGTATTATGTTATTCAGAGTTTTTTTTTGCTTGATCTTCAATACTTTTAATACCAAAAACCAACCCACAAGTTGAACAAGCTAGATTAGCAGTCTGAGATTGACTGTTTCAGAATTTTGTCTAATAATAGATTTATAAATGTCTAACAGAAAATGCGTCAGAGAAATTATCAAAAAAAAAACATATAAAATTGAAAAACAAAGTTTTTTCTTTCTGATTCGAGAGTCGGAAGAGGAAAATACAACAAACGAAACGATACGAATCCGGTACGTTTTGTGTGGAGTCTTCAGGGGCCTAGTTTCTCTGAACATTCAATTAGTTCAGTTGTGTGCACAAAAAATAACGAGTATTATTTATTTTCTAAGATTATTATTGTTTCTCGTTATAATTACTATTATTATTCTTTTTATTATAATTTTTATAAATACATTTTCAATAGCTAAACACACATAATGACGACGATGATTGATTCACTGTTACTGACCATTTAGTCTATGTTCGGAGCTGACCAGATATTGTTGAAAATAAGTGATCTATAATTAAATTCTTTTAGTGTAACGTATTTGGAACTTGTGTGTACACTAAGCTGGCATATTTCCTTCGGTGGTAGTCTTGCCAAGAAATAAATCTTTCAGTGGCCAATAATAGTAGCCAATTGGATGACCATCAAACAGGTCAGATTGTACAATCAGCTGGCCAGACGCAGCACAGGCGGCAATCGTTGGGGTCAGTTACGAATCTATCGTCGTCATCTGATAAGATATAATAAAATTCGTAAATATTCATTTTTCTACCTCTGATTAAATTAAATCAAACTAATGTTGTTTTTTTTACTATACATTTTGTTTTCTATTAAATTTTATTATTCATTTAATCATTAGTAGCAGAGGCAGTCGCAAGTTTATTTGGCATTTGAAATTGCATATATTCGTACAAGTGTGTAACGGAATTATTTAAAATGCAATCGAACGTAAAGATTTTAAAGAATTCGGTTTTGGGTCGGTACACAGTTGCGGCGGCAGATATAAAAGCGGGCGATATCTTAATTGACGAGTTCCCATTTGTTTATGGGCCTAAACAAAATACAAATGTTATCTGCCTGGGATGCTATTCAACTATCGATGGTGGAATTGATGGGCCGCGTTGCTCCAACTGCAATTGGCCATTGTGCTTTGAATGCGAATTAAACGGTGCCGATGATCATTCAGCCGAATGTAAAATATTCACAAGTGCTAAGGTTAAATTCCAATCTATTCCCGATCAGAATTGTCCGTGCCCACAATTGGATTGCATTACACCGCTCAGGTATGTTTGCATTTTACCCCTCTCCTACCTCATCCCACTCTCCCCCCCCCCCCCTTAATTATAATTCTCAAGAAAAGGAAATAAATTTAATTTAAATTTAACGTTTTTTTTTTAAATAGTCAAAGACGTATTTAAGATGTGCCGTGTAATTTTTACATAATCTACCGTTTTTCTTTTTGTTTGTTTGTTTGAACAGATAAAATTTTTGTGTGCAGCTGTTGGTGCATACGTTCCCATCCGAGTTCAATTTAAATTTTTGGATCATATCCAAGAGTTCGAAATAATATAAAAAAAATTCCCAAATTATGGCTAGTGATCTGTTATAATAAAGTGTCTCCATTTTAGTAGGGGGAGGGGGGGGGGGGGGTTGGAATCTAAAAAGATAAAATATTTTCGTCATTTTTTCCATAATTTATACTTTTTTTTTTTTGTCCCCCTCCTTCCTTCATATATTATAAAGGTTACTTTTGAAAAAGGAGAAATTCCCTGACCAATGGGAAAATCTAGTGGAATGCATGGAATATCACGACATTGCGAGACGAAAGAACATCGACGTTTGGAATGCTGATCTTATAAACATTGCCAAATATCTTCGTGGCCCTTGCAAACTTGCTCGGTTCTCTGAGGATCTGATAATGCGTATTATTGGAATTTTGGAAATTAACGCATTCGAAGCTATAACACAAATCGGTAATACAATTAGAGGCTTGTATCCTTTATCAGCAGTGCCCGCTCATAATTGTGTTCCGAATGCATATCGTTGCATCTATCCAAGCGATAAAATGAGGTGAGACAAATGGCTTTGGTTGTTGCGCTTCCTTAAAACTGAAAAAAAATTACTTTTTTTTTACGCAGAATGGCTCTTCGGGCAATGGTTGATATTAAGACAGGTGATCAGATAAACGTTAGCTACACTCACACTTTGAATGGAACAGCGGGCAGACAGAACCATTTGAGGACGGGGAAATTCTTCATATGCCACTGCCAAAGGTGCACCGATCCGACTGAGTTGGGCACAAACTTCAGTTCTCTACGATGCTCACAATGCGAGTCTGGATATCTGATTACAACGGATCCTTTCAGTAAGTAACAGTAAAGAACTGGATTTTTTTTGTGGAAAACTTCTCAAAACCTATAAAAGTCACCTTATCTCTTTGCGGTTATAATCACAGACAAGGATGCCGAATGGAAATGTGAACAATGTTCGAAAGTGGAAAATGCCGATTCTATTAGCGATGTGCTAGATAGCATAGAGTCTAGAATATCGAGTGAAACGAATCGTGGTACTTTTTACGAACGGCTTATGCGATTAGAGGCGCTGTACAAGAACTACTCGACAACACTGCATCATTCACATTATATTTTAACCAAAATTAGGAAAAGCTTACTCGAAATGTACACTTGCCGACTGAATTGCATGACGGATGATTCTCTAAAATCTATTCAGTTACTGTGCCATTCGCTGTTGGACACTTTAAACATTTTCGAGCCAGGTCTGAGTCGATCGCGTGCACTAATACTTTATGAGCTGCACTTTGCCATCATTAAAGAGGCCGAAATCTCATTCGAGCAATTCTCTATTACACAAGATGATAAAAAGAGGAAATTCCTTGAAGCAATTGGCATGCTTGAGGAATGCATAAACATTCTCAAATACGACGATCGGTTATCTTTCGAAGGCATGACTTTCGAAAGAGCCAAAGAGGCTATGGATTCACTAAAAGACGTTACAAAAATTTGTAAATTTATTAACCAAAATAATAATAATAATAGTAAATAAATTTCGATAGAAATTATTGAAAATAAAAATTCTAAATATAATAAAAATAATAAGAAGCACTGATTTAATCATTTTAATGGGAGGAATTGACTTCTTTCAAGTTGGATTACTTCCATCGGGTCGGAATACCATTGCAGGATTAAAACCCATCATTGGATTAAACGCAAGCATTTGATTATAATTCGAGGCAGTGTACGGATATTGCATTTGTGGATTGAAACCGCTACCATACATCGGAAACGGATTTGAAAAAGGAGTAATCGGCGCCCCACTCATATCAAAGTTTTGCCGCATATTCAGTCTTCGTTTCGATGATTTTTTTGAATTGTTATCCGAATTCTCCCCTGAACTATCAGAACAATCACTATCGTACTTTGGCTTCTTGATTGTAATCGATGATTTTGGCGTATCTTTACGATCTGAAATGGATTTTCGCCGCTTAGATAATTTCTTTTTCTCAGATCTATTTGTTGGGGATTTTTGTATTTTTATATCTTCTTCTTTTTTCTGATTAGAGATTGATGATTCATCCTCTACATCAGTTTGAATATTTGACATTTTAAATTTATTATTAGGATTAAAATGGCAGCATTGCTCCATACAAAATTGCAAAAAGTATTGCATCACTATTGATGAATTCGGTGGCTTTGGGCAATTCTTAAGTCCATGATAATTTCCATTACAGTTCTTACAAATCATTTGGCAGTAAAACGAGGTGTGACCCTAAAAATAGAATATAATCGATTAATTAAACGCTGAAAGTACAGAAGTAATAGAACAGTAAGAGTTACCTCCTTTTCGCATAGTAGGCATATTTTCTTTTCGCCATTCTCTCCAACTTCATCTACTGAATCATCTTCATCAACCAAATTCTCTATATGTTCGTTCAATTTACCAATGTAGACAACTTCCTCTTCGGATGGTTTTCTTTCCTCCGATTTGTTTTGTTCATCCTCAGTGCTATCACTATCAGTGGTCGAACTATCGCTGCTGCTTGACGGTGCTTTCTTTACAATGCTTTTTGTAGGTTCAATTTTTATTCTCGCTGGTGTTATTGTTTTTACCTCCGCAACAGTATTACTACTACTAGCACCTTTCGCTAATGTTTTTATACTATTCATAACCTTATCTTCCGAATCGCTTGAATCACACGAAGAGGAACTGTCTGATGACGATGAGGAGGCAGCTTGCTTTGTGGTTTTATCAATTTCTTTTTTTATAACTTTTGGGTTTGTGGTTTTATCAATTTCTTTTTTTATGTTTACAATCATACCCCGGTCTTCTTTAACCGTTCGCTTTTCTTCTTTAATCTTTATTACCGGTTTCACTGCTACAGTTTTGTTCCCCTCTCCTTCGGATTGTTTTTCCAATATTATTGTTTTTCTATCTTTAAATTCCACGTTTTGTAGCGAACTCTCTGGAATCGGAGCATTGGCTTCATTCTCTTTTACGAACACGTTAGACATACTGGTATGATCAGTGGAACTACCTAATACATTCTGATTATAAACGTTGCTGGTATTACAATCATTTCGAGCATTCAGCGGGACATTATCTTGTTGTTGATAATTATTGAATTGCATTTGATTATTATTGATTGACGTTTGCGAATATTCACCGCCTGTAATACCGCCTCCTAAATTGTTCTCTTCGTTATTATATCCTGAGTTATCTGGGAATTTTATAAATCTTAGATGCCTGTTATTTCCATTATTATTATTCGTTACATTGGATTGTCTCATTCTATCTCTATTATTCCATCCTTCATAATAACCACGATCATGGGAACCCCGAAAAGGCCGATAAGATTCATTTCTAAAGTTATTACCTTTTTTTTTATTTCGCTTCTTATTATTTTGATTGCTATTATTAGTTTCTTTATTGTTTTTTGTAGACATGTTTATGTCATTTAAATGCACAGATTTATTAACAATCAAAGTTAAAGTATGCACGTAAATCTTGTCACAAAATTGAGGTAAAAATGTATATGATAAATCTATGACTTTATTCAATTAAATCCGGAATTTATTATAAAATATGAAATTTTTTCGTATTTGAGTGCTTATAATCAACGGAATTAACCCATAGCACATGTCAAAATTTATAACCAAATTCATGAAAACAACAAAAACATCAGTTGGTACACCAACCTTAGATTATAGAAGAATCTTTAACTAAGACACCAAACAACAAATCAGATGCCGTTCAAAACCAATTTTTGACATATAAATTTTGGCCATGGATAATTTAATTTTATTTTGCATTTAATCGAAATTCATCAATAAAAATTCATTTTTTGTAAAAAATTAAACTTTTTTTTTGTTGATTTTATATTTATTATTATACAACAATTTAAATGAATTTGGAAAAAGGAGAGCATTTTTTTTTTTACGAGACAGGATGAATTTTGTTATTATTCAATTTTCAGTTGATTGTACGTCTGATCACGAACTTATATTACTAAGTCTTAATACAATCTGTCACAGACCACGACGACGATCTGTCAATTACGTGAAAACATTGTTTTTAAGTTACGGAAGTTAGTTTTTTTATAGTGCAAAATGGAAATGAATTGTAAAAGCAATGAAAAAAATCCATTTAAAAGAACAAATATATTTCATAATGGGAAAGTAGAGAAAAATAACTCCGATAGAAATTTTCCAACTAAAAATAATAGAAAATTCCAAGGAAACCAAAAAAACTTTCGTAAACGACATAATGATGCAAGGGGGAGCAGGCCTGTTATAAGTTCAAATCTTTGGGAAAAAATTCAACAGAGCCTAACTGGTGAGGATATAAATCTAAAAAAATCGAATAACGATGATATCGAAGAAAAAAAAGCATTAAAAGCACGTGAAATCGATCATCGAAAATTTTTAATGGAAAAAAAACGTAAAGAAGTTAGTCGATGGGAGAGTTTCGTATCAGATGATGATGGTGTAGACAAAAACAATAGAAATTCAACTTCACAAATTGAAAGCATTATTGATGATAATTCTGATAGAATAGAATCGAAACAGCAAAATGAGAAAAAATGGAAATCAAGAGGAACACACCAAGCAGATAATACCAATACGGCTAATACTTCCAAAAGGCAACGAAACTGTGGTCAACAATATCAGAAAAATTCTAAAAACAATAATTTTAAACAGCTTCAAAATGAAGGCAACAATTATATTAATAATCGAAATTTGGATGGGAAAGAAATGTCAATCGATACGACAAACTATTTGAAAAACCATATAACTAAGGCAATTTTCAATGGAAAAGTTGATTTAAGACAAGCTATATACAATATGAAAAAACAGCACAAACAAAAATAAATAGTTTTAATCAATTTTACAGTTTTTTGTTGTTGCTATATATTTAAATATATCTAATTAATACACTTTTCAACTTAATTACCACCTATAGGAAACATTTTTTCAGATCGCAGACTAGAATTTCTAATTTATTGTTTTCATTCTTTTATTCTTAATAGAGATTTTTTTAGCTGAAAAAATAAACCGATTTGAGAATATTTTCTAAGTTGAAATCTCCCTTTTCTGGCAATTGTCTTAATACATTGTTTAATCGGTGTTTTGCCAAATCTGCTGATGTACCATCATTTTTTATTTCTCTGCGAAAGGAAAGTAAAAATTAAAAAAAAAAATTAATAAAACTTAACGCATTTTAATAATAATAAAAAAAAAGTAGTTCTTTTCCTACCTTTCACTATAGCTAAACTTCGCAATGAGATATTTTGATAAATTCTCTAAAATAGGTTGAGAATGTAAGGCAACGAATTGTTCACGGCATATCTGAAAAGAGTGAAGGATGAGTATTATTAATTTACACTGATGCAATTTTATCCAAATCAACCTTATTCATATCAGGAACTGTGCAGGCGTGTGTCCAGAAACAATCGTGCACCGAAATGAAGGTCATACCGTGGCGCTCGCAGAATAACGATGTAAGCATCATGTGACTGGAATCTAGCGAGTGAATAAAATTTGGTGGGAAGGCATTTTTTTGTTTAACGACATTCGGCTTTTCGTATATGTCCATGGGAGTACTGGTATTCGAGACTTTTCCCGATGATGTTGAGGAACTTTTGATTTCTGTAAATCTTGTGTAAGGTTGAACCACTGGTAGTCCCAGTGGTGTAATCCATTCGACATTTTCGCCGGAAATTGAAGAAATTAATCGTGCACAGTCAGTAAACCAATCTTGAATCTCTTTGGTCGATTTGAACATCTCACGCAGACTCTCGAACGTTTTCGTAGTAAGATAGGTTGATGCTGGCCATACCCAGTCTTTGGGAAAGTCTGAGATATCCTTTAGTTGACGAGCTATTTGTAGTCTGGCACCGTACCTTGTCACGCCGTAGACAGTCGTCATCACAGTTTGTTTAATAACCTTGCGACGCACAAAACCCTCAAGCACTTTGGCAATTTCAATTCCATTTGCCGCATCTGTGGATCTACACTTCTCCACTAAAACTGCTACAGCGCTATATACATCTTGGGGCACCTCAGCTGGAGTTAAATTTACACTGACTGCCCCAGCTTGATCACGTCCAAGCGCAGCGTAATGTTGTAAACCATTGCACGATCCATCCTGATGTATTGGAAAATGGCTCATATACTCTGCAGAAATGAACAGCGAGTAAAAATAAATGCAAATTGAAAATTGAACATAGAAATAAGTGGTATACTTTCTGGTTCTGGACATTTATGCACTTTAGCTATTTCCATACAACAAGCCAACGTTTGCCATGGTTCATCAGACTCTGCCCACCACATTCGACCCTTTAACAGATGAAATTTCTTCAATAAGAATTTCTTTCTAATACAAAAAAAAACCTATTCTATAAATTACATTTAAAGGATTTGAAGCCGAATCGAGAATATCATCCATTATTTCTTCGGCGTACAGCAATCGTTCCTTAATCGATTCACGTTTTTTTTTACCCGTCAAATTGATACAGTGTAATTTGAGCCAACTGAAGCCATCTACACCCAGTGGTTTGGCATCGTGGAAAACTAGAAGCGAACGTGCCAAATCCGAACCCAGATGATTCAAGTGCGGTGGTAGAGGATATACTCGACCACGAAAGTCCATGTTATGTGGTAGCCAAAACGTCTTGTCTCGATACTGAATATGGCGATTATTATTATTGTCAGCAAAAAAAAAACATCTGATTTGGTAAAAATAAATATTTTCAAAAAACAACTCACATGGTTAGCCAAGGACAGCCTGTACAGCGCATCACACCACAAGCTATACATTTCCGCTTGTTTCCGACGGCGCGCCAGTTTCAATCTAAACAACTGGTATTTATCCTTATTTGACAACTCGGAGTCCGGTTGGCCTGGATTCGGATGTTGCAATGGTTCTAATGCAGTCGGCGGTTGTGGAACGTCCAAATTTGCATCGCCACCATTGTTAAAAACTTCCAATATCACGTCGAGTAACTACAAATCAAAGTTTGTAAAAAAAAAAACGAAAACATTAAGAGAGACCGTCTCACTTTCGTGTTAACCTTCCAGGGGATGCTTGCCAACTGGTTGAGAGAATCCAACGACGGATATAGCGATTGTGGAGGCATTTCTTTAATTCGTGTCCATTGTTGTACAGCTTGTTGTGGAAGACGTATAAGCTCCGATTTTGCCATCATATATCCACCGTTTACTGGTGTACTCCATGGTTGTGGTGGACAAAGCATTGGCAATAAATTCGAATCAAACGTTAAAGTTTGCTGTTGCGCAGCTCTAAACAATCTGAAAAGCCATTATCAAAGTTGCTCTTTTATTGCATCCTCATTTTTATATCAGACAATATATATTTACCTGGACAGTACTGGATGTGGTTTTACCTCCTCCTTTACCTGTTTACCTTCGTTGCGATAGAGTGTATAGAAAGCCGGAAGTAAATTTTGTGTTTTGCTATTTTGACGCATTATATTTGCATCGACTTTTATATCACGCATCAAAATATTGTACAGAAACCGCCCTACACCACTCATTACGTTCGGTGTCCAAACGATTTCTTCAATATCCATACTAGGACCGGAAGCTCTATCTTCGTGAACTAATCGCTGCCAAATCTGACGAGTGTTATCGACACTAGCATTACTGGAAGTGATCTGTTCACAATATTTCATATATATTTCACCAAATTTTTCCAATGTTCCATTACGTTTCTTCTGCTCGATTTGATATCTAATTGAACAGATGAGAAAACGAATACGAATATGTTATTGGTTAGAGAAATGCCTAAGTATAACCAAAGGATCTTACCGATGGTATACTTTTTGTCCCAATTCTCTGAACAATTGACCAACCGTTGGACTATATGTTTCTGAACCCTCTGCTAGCTTACGTATCTCGTTAAGTAGAATGTCTACATACTGGCCGGTGTCCAAACACTTTAAATAAGTATAATACGTCATCGAATTTTTTAATTTGAAATGAGTTGTGGCCCTCAAAAGGTTTAGATCGCGGACGATGGCGGTGTAAATTTGTCCCTTCCAGATTTCTTGCTGTTTTTGCAATTTTTCACGCTGAAAATTATTCTCGCATTAAATTTCTTACTCATAATCTTTAGTTAATCACAACACTTACGAATACTTTAACATTATGCATCAGTTTGGGTTTCTCAATACTCTTAACTGTTACGTATCCCTCTAATTCCACAGTCAATTGGTTTTTGGCAAAGGTTTGCAGTTGTTCTGTAGTAAATCTACTTTTTAATTCACGTTTATTTTGTTCCTCATACCATTTAGGTTCGATACGCTTTCCAATATCCCTCACTCCTTCGTTTAGACGATTCAGCAAAATATTTTCATATGTTAGAATTGGCGGTGTATACACTGGATTAAAATTTGGTTCTACACGACAGATCGCATCCAAGACCATTTCCCTTTGGTCAGTAACGAATTTACTTCGATCAATAATATCGTTTTTAGTAATGCCCATTAATTCAGCATTTTTCAAATATTTTCTAATCAAATTTTGATTGTCTTCAGTGTTTTCAAGTCGACTCAAACATTCAAGTATAGCTGCATATGTCTGAGCATTATATTTGATTTCATCCTCTTTTAAAATAGAACAAATTTCCAAAATTTTATCATAATTTCCTTTTTCGGCAAACCCATGCATGATAATATTATAAAGTTCGATATCCAAAGCCTTTGACAGTTTGCCAAATTTTTTATATTTAAATCGATAATTTAATATTGTCGAAAAACCACGATTTAACATATTATTTGCAACACATGCATTCATATAGCTAATCAGATTATTTGCGAGTGATTTCTGTTTCGCGAATTCCTGATGCTCGGCTGATTTATGCATTTTATGTTTAAATCTGGAAATGGCACAATAAAAAATTACCGTTTTTTTTATATAATAATCTTTAATTACCGGTGTTCTTTTTGAATGTTCTTATTATGTTTATTATTTGTTTCATTTATTTCAGGTATTATTACATCGGATTTCTCCTCTTCGATAACATCTTCTATAACAATACCATCAGTAATTGCCGCAAAACTATTATTGTGTGATGTAAGTTTTTTAACACTGTAAATAAAAATATTCGAATATAACAAACAATTTTCAATTGGATTTACTCTTACATTATATCATCGTCGGCTTCGGCAGTTATAACATCGTCGAGCACTTCTTCAGCAATTTCGTTAACATCTGCTTGGAATTGTTCTAAACTCGCTATGATATTTTTAAAATTATTACTTTGTGGACTTAGTTTACTCTTTATGTCTTTTCCCAAAAATATTATTGGTTTCTCGCCAAGCCGATTCACACCATTTTCTAAATTAACTAACATTTCTAAATCGAATTTTTCATATTCGAAGGAATTGAAATCTTTGAGTCTACTCGAAATTTGCTCAACCGGCATTGATGGATAGTCCAAAGCCGGTTTATTATCAATAAATTCTGATAATGTTTTTGCGCGTAATTTCTCAACCTTTGTCCTAGTTTCTTTAGTTGACTGGTTTGTAACTGGAAAATGAAAAACCATTCAAGTATTTCATAAACTTGGAATCAAATGTATATAATTTTCAAATTACCCTGAAGCA
Source organism: Atherix ibis (assembly GCA_958298945.1). Taxonomy (NCBI): domain Eukaryota; kingdom Metazoa; phylum Arthropoda; class Insecta; order Diptera; family Athericidae; genus Atherix; species Atherix ibis. The sequence continues at coordinate 83,560,911 of OY282609.1, forward strand.
ATTCTGTCCATTTTTTCGATCGAATTTTTTTCCGTTTCCTTTTTGTCAATTTAACTATTCCAGCAGTTGTTGAATTTGATTGATATCGTATAGGTGTGAAATTTACTTTTGTAAATCTGTTTTCTAAACAACCAAATTGTAAAAAATTAATCTCAATTTATTTGTTTATGATTTTTTATTAATAATTGAATACCTTTGAAAATTTGAAAATCGACTATTGAACTACTATTTTTATGGGTTGGAGGCAGAGATGTATGTATGGAAAAACAGTGGCTGCATATATTATTACGCACTGACAAACAATTAAAACCGCTCCGAAATGAATATCCAGCGATAATTAATCGATACATATTATTTGTAATTAGATAATTTTAACTAATGTGTCTAAAAATATAAAACTACATCTAAGATAAGCGCTTGCATAATAGAGCACGCACAAAATTTAATGTTTGACATTTCGATCACATGCGGCGCTAACATACGTGAAGTTAGCTACACAATACACCTTATAAAATTTTTTCCGTTGTTATAAATGTTGTGCTTATAGAAGCCCCCAAGAATAATATCTTTTTAAAGGACACTTTCAACAATTCCAGGAATTGCAATTATTTAAAAAAAAATTAATTTTTTCCCTAAATATTTGTTATAATTGTTTTTAAGAAGCGCACATTCTAATAGAAGCTAAGGTTACATTTTTGGTAAAATTTCAAAGTAAAAAAATTGCCTAACAAATTTTTGGTAAATATTTCAAGTGAAAATTTTCGCTAAAAATAGCTTGTAAACATTTTTCGCAATAATTTCCTATGAAAAAGTCCGGTAAAAATTGGCATTTCCACTTATAATAAAGTTTTTCTAGTAACATTTTCGGTAAAAAATGTTGTGTAAAAATTTTTGTTAATATCTGTAGTAAAATTTTCTTTATGGTAAAAATATTCAATAAATATTTTTAATAAAAATATCCGATAAAATTTTTTAAAAGGCGTTTTATTAAATTAATTACGTGTACTGTCATTAAACATATTGAAATGGTAGGACCTTATATAAAAAAATACCTGGATACGCATTTTCGTCAGATTTTCGTATATGTTTACGCAATATTTTGGCCAAATTATTGCAAAAGCGGCGAGAAATCGTAACGCTTGCATATTTTCATGTAGATTTTTTTATGTACACATGACATCCGCTGACATCTAGTTTTCGTAATAGAAATTTATTGAATTCCAAAAGCATAATTTATAGTCATTTTAATTCACTTATTGCAAACAAAAATACAATTTAAACACAACGACAGGCAATTTTTATTTTTTTGTACAATCTTTTGATATGAAATGGAATTGTATTTTAGGTTTATTATTTATTTTATAAATATTAAGCGTCTCAATTTTGTAGACTTTCGGAAAGTTTTAAAATACGCCATTCTCCATGAAAGTGGTAGCATACCGAAATGTTTGCATACTTTTGTTGTTTCTAAAGTTGTTATTTTGGCACTTATCGGAAATTGCAAGTGAAAGTGTAGTTTTTTTTTTTTTTGAAGTATTTACGAAAAAGTAAGTATTTATACAATATAATTAGTTATATTGTTGATAACATTTAATATGAAGTTTACATTTTAGATAATGAAGTATTTTATAAAGGGTTGATAGCAATTCAACGGAATGAGAAAGCCGGGAATTCCTTTCTTTCGGTAAGTTGACATCTTAATTTTTACTACATAAATTAACAAAAATTTAGTTTATAATATGCTTTAATGGCTTTTAATAATTTATTTGGTCTAAAAAGTGATTAAAAAGTGAAAAGTTCGTCATTCAATAAATGTAAACAAATGTGATGTTGACAGTTCAATGTTTACCAGAAAATAGTTCAGTGCTGGTGTACGTAAAGTGTATATAAGAAAATTTAAGATAACGAATTTTTCAGCCTGGTTTCCATTAATGTTTTCATTGGGTTAACATAAATCAAATATATTCGCAAGGCTTATTATTTCAATAAATTTGTTTACATTTGAGCTTACGCTTGCTTTATTAGACTATTTTGTAATGCATTTACTAAATAATAATGTTTTAAATTTTTTTTAGAATATTAGTTGGTAATTATTTAAGTACATTCAATTTTCCAGCTTATAATTTAGTTTTAAAGCATTTACTATAATGTTGTATACAATTAACTTCTATATTATTAAGAATTTGATGTAATATTCTATGTGTAATTAATGCTTTATTTTTAATTTAATTTAAATGCACAAAACCTATTTAAATTACCATTACAATTCATAAACACACATTTATAAAGCTTTCAATATCTACAAATGCTTGTTTTAACAATAAAATTTATATTTACTAAGTTGCGATGTGGTTTTAATTTCAACATAACATCACCACATTCTTTCATTTAATTCATTTTGCATTTTTGGAATGGCGTCTTATTTATGCATATAATTGTTTTGATATAATTCAAATAAATTGCGATTTCTATTTTTATATACTGTTCCACTTTATAATTCTATTTTAATAAATAATATAGGGTTTTGCAATAAGAGTGGTATGATTTCTAAGTCACGTTTCGGCCATTTGTAATATGTCATGATCTGTCATTTTTTATTCATTGTATTCAGTAATGTTTACAATTTCATCATGGAGAGATATACGCAAGAATAACGTTTACAAATTATTCAATTTTATTATCAAAATAATTGTTCTCCAATTACAACTTTTCGTGCGCAATTGGATAACGATTATTTTGATAAATAAACAAAACTGTCGATTCTGGTGCGAAGAAAATCCACAAATTATTCATGAACACCCATTACATTCACCTAAATAGACAGTTTGGTGTGGTTTTTGGTCTGGTGGAATCATCAGTCCGTACTTCTTTCGAAGAATAACCAATTTTTTATGGCCGAAATTGGAAGAAGTTGATCTTGACAACATCTGGTTCTAACAAGACGGGTCTACGTGCCACACAGCACGTGCAACAACCGAATTATTGCGAGAAAAGTTTGGAGATTCGATTATTTCAAGAAATTATGACATTGAATGGCCTCCAAGAAGTTGTGATTTAACACCATTAGACTATTTCTTGTGGGGTTATTTGAAGTCATTGGTCTTTAGCAATAAACCAGACTCTCTTCAAGCTTTAGAAGTCAATATTGAACGTGCTATTCATGACATACGACTTGATTTAATGGAAAAAGTGCTCGAAAATTGGGTTCATCGAATTCGTTCCTGCAAAAGAAGTCATGGAGGCCATTTGAATGACGTTTTATTCAGAACTTAATTGTATCGATTGTACTTCACATTAAATAAAAAACATTTCAATTTCCTTAACAATTAGTGTGTTTTTTTTCAACAAAAAAATCATATTACCTTTATTCGAAAACGCTTTATATACCATAGTGAAATTAATAATATTTTCAAATAGATTTATTGTGTTTTATTGCAAATATCCAAAACTAATTCCATCAAACAACAAAATCCGCAATATTGAAAAAATCTATTTGTTTACGCATAAATGACATCGTAAATATCAAAATGGTTTTAAACGAACCACTTCAATCGCATTTTTGAAGTTTTAAATTGGCTCCTACTGATTTACGCTGTTTCTGCTATTTTGCATATGTGTGCGTTCTACGAATGTATTCCCAACAAAATTCGTCCACAATTTTTGTGTATAGGCCTATCCAGTTCTTCTATAATTTAAGGGTAGCCCGCATCGGAAAGATTGGCAACATCTGGCTTAGATCATCCAGATCACAGCATTGGGCAAACGACCGTGTGTGTGTGTGTGCGTGAATATGTACACTGCATTCGTTGTTTGATGTGAATTATTTCGAGTCCTCCGGGTCAGTGCGTTACATTTAAGACTCGATAACAGTTGGTTTTCCCGGGTCTTTAGATTTACTTAATTATCGACAGAATTTCTATAATTTTTTTTTTTTTTTAAATTTTGACAAAAATTTGATAAATACGAAAATTGCGGCGCAAATTCATTAAAATATGGAATAAATAATAAATTATCAAAAGAAATTGTGCGTGAAAATTTCAATATTTTATAAATAATAGAATTTTTGTAGAATTCCTTACAAAGTTGACAAAAAAAAAAAAAAACATCACCGGAGAAAATAGTCGAATATTTTTGTTTGTTTTCTGTTGTGATTAATTTGAATTGGATTTTCTACGAAAAATAAGATTTACTTTTATTGTGAGTACACATTTATATATTTTTTTCTCTATATTTATAAATAAACAAAAATTTTAAATAAAAAAGAAACAACATTTTTTTTATTTATTAATTTTTAATTAAAAATTTTTATATTTTAATAGAAGTACAGCGGAAACATTTAAAAAAAAATTTAAATTCAAAAATTGCCCAAAATATTTTTCAAAAGTGCTATAAAAATTGTCTCCGTTCATTGGCGGATGGGATCCTCTCAGACCTTTGTTATAAATAATTTCATTTTCCGAGAAAAGATGCGAATGCAACGAATCATAAAATGGCGATTCAACTACTCTTACTTGTATACAAGTAAGAGTGAGATAGCCGATGGGGTTTATTAGAAGTGAACGAAACGGGAGGGAAATAGCTCGAAATAAGAACAATATGAAAAAAGGAGAGCGAAAAAGGGAGAAAAAAATTACTCTAAGCTTAAATGCCGATTGACCTTTTCAACTTGTAATTTTATAGCGTCAACGATAACACATTCGCTATATTATCGGAATTGGAATAATCTCAATTTAATTATTAACATTTTAATCGCTTTTTGTTCTTTTGATTTATTGAGTTTTATTAATTATTTTTTTATTGTTTGTTATGGCTGTGTGCGAATATAAAAAGTGTTTCGATCATTGCTCGGAAGAGGCGATCTGATTGTAACGGCGGCGTATCTTAAATTTTGTTTTTTGTATTTTTTAAACGTTTTTCTTTTGAATTTGAATTATCGAATGTTAATTGACTGATAATCAAGATCGATTTTTTTTCTACGCACACATCCGTATCGTCCCAAATGCATTGATACAAACGAAACTGAATATTTTACATCCTTTTTTCCATTATTCTTTATAATTCTTTTTTCAAAGTGTCCATGATATTTCCACCCCCGATAATTATAAAGTGAGTATTTTTGAATAGTACATAATTTTTCTGATCGCTATTAATTGTAATCGTAAGCAGATCAACGTTTCATTATAACTTAAAAAGTAATCTTTATTTTTTTAGGTTAATTGTGTAAAAAAAAAAAAAATTGCGAATTAAACTTAGGTGTCCGTGTGCACAGAGGTTTGCCCCGTTTTTGTCTTCCTGCTTTCAAATTTGTTTTCTACTCTTCAATTTTTAATACCATACTTTTAATTAGTAAATATTTAAATTATTTTTTTGTGCGATTTTTAATATTTCAGTTTTTAAATTGTACATTTTTTTTAAAAAAAATTCTCAACGCCGTCATATTTTAAATTTGATTTTTTTAATTTTGAATGTTTTACAGTTTTTTTATAGTACACATATTTGAAAATTTAAATTTTCCAAGGAATCAATTTTCAAATTTTTAATTTGTTAATTTTGAAATTTTGATTTTGTAAATTTTTCTATTGTTTTTTCAATTTTAGACATTTTAATCTTTTAACCTTTTTTTTTTTTAATTTTTAATTTTCTTATTTTTAAAACTTTTAATTTTTTATTTTGGAAAATTTTTAATTTTTCTTATTTTTACATATTCAGTTTTTCCTATTTTTCAGTGTTTTGAATTTTAAATTTTTCCAATATTTTTATTTTTTTAATTTTTGATTTTCAACTTTTATGATTTTAATTATTTCAGTTTTTTAAATTTTTGAATTTTTATAATTTTTTAATTGTTTTATTTTGAAATTTTTTAATATTTTATTTTGAAAATTTTTTAATTTTTCTAATTTTTACATATTGTTTTTCCTATTTTTCAATTTTTTGAATTTAAAATTTTTCCAATATTTTTAATTTTTTAATTTTTGATTTTTCAACTTTTATGATTTTAGTTATTTCAGTTTTTTAAATCTTTGAATTTTTATAATTTTTCAATTGTTTTATTTTGAAATTTTTTAATTTTTTATTTTGGAAAATTTTTAATTTTTCTATGTTTTACATATTCAATTTTTGCTATTTTTCAATTTTTGGAATTTAAAATTTTACCATTATTTTAAATTTTCTAATTTCTCAATTTTTTCAATTTTTAAACGTATCAGTTTGCTACTTTTGAAATTTTGTATTATTTTAATTTTTTTAAGTTTTTAGATTTTTATTTTTTCAATTTTTTAATTTTTGAACCTTTTGAGTTTTCCAATTTTCCAAATTTTCTAATTTTTCAGTATCCAAATTACAAATTTCAAATTGCCAATTCAAATTTTATATTTGGTAATTTTTTAATTTCGCAATTTTTCAATTTTTCTGATTATAAATTGTTCAGTTTTTCTAATTTTTAAATTTTTTAGTATTAAATTTACATAATTTTTGGTTTTTTAATCTTTAAATTTTACAATTTATTAATTTCTTAATTTTCAAATTTTTTAATTTATAATTTTCCAAATGTTCTAATTTTTTAATTTTTTTAGTTTGTGATTTTTTTAAATTTCAATTTTTTTAATTTCCCATTTTGTAAATATTGAGATTGTTCAATTTTTACATTTTCCAATTTTTATGATTTTAATTATTTAAAAATTTTTCAATTTTCAAAATCCAAATTCAAATTTTAAATTTGTTAATTTTAATTCCAATTTTCTAGTTTGGAAAATTTTTAATTCTTCCATATTCAGTTTTTCCTATTTTTCAATGTTTTGAATTTTAAATTTTCCCAATATTTTTAATTTTCTAATTTCTAAATTGTTTCAATTTTTAAACGTTTAAGTTTCTTATATTTCAGTTTGCAAATTTTGAAATTTTGCATTATTTTAATTTTTTTAAGTTTTTAGATTTTTATTTTTTCAATTTTTTGATTTTTGAGCCTTTTGGTTTCCCAATTTTCCAAATTCTCTAATTTTCTAATTTTTCAGTATCCAAATTTCAATTTTTTTTTAATTTTTCAATTTTGAAATTTTTCTATTTTTCTGACTGTTAATTGTTCAGTTTTTCCAATTTTTCAATTTTTTGAATATTAAATTGATCTAATTTTTGGTATTTTAATTTTTAAATTTTACAATTTTGCAATTTTTTAATTTCCTAATTTTTTTTTTTCATTAAGTTTTTTAATTTATAATTTTCCAAATGTTATAATTTTTTCAGTTTGTGAACTTTTTTAAATTTTAAAATTTTTCCATTTTTTAATTTTTTTAATTTTCAGTTTTTCAATTTTTTTAAACTTTTAAGTTTTCAATTTTTCAAATTTTCCATTTTTTAATCTTTTCAGTTTATAAATTTCTTCAGTTTTTACAATATTTTGCTTTTTAATTTTTCCATTTTTTAATTTTTTGAATTGAAAATTTTTCTGATTTAAAATTTTTAAATTTTTTTATTTTTAAATTTTTTAATTGTTTTTTTTTACCATTCTTTTCAATTTTTTAATTTTAAAATTTTTTTAATTTTGTAATTTTATAAATTTTTAATTTTTTAACTGTTTAAGTTTCCAATTTTTTTCTTTTTAAGTTTCCAATATTCAAATTTTTAACTTATCAAACTTTATAAATTTAAAAATTTTTTAATTTTTATATTTTGAATGATTTTTTTTTTTAAATTTGCAAATTTTTTTATTTTTGAAACTTTACAAAGTTTCCAATTTTTCAATTATTAAATATTGCAATTTTGCAGTTTGTCAATTTGTCCAAATTTTTCAATTTTTTAAGTTACCAATTTTCCAAATTTTCATTCTTTTAAATTTTCTAAATATTTGAATTTTTTGATTTTTGAATTTTTTTTTTATTATTATATATTTTTTAAATTGGTTTTTATAATGAAATTAATTTTAACCAGCAGTAAGCTTAATTGACAATTCTTTAAGAGTCCTTTATTCCTTCTTCCGTTACCATACCAGCAGAATAGTTCGAATTTCCGGTAATCATTTAAAAAAAAAATTATAAATTTTAATAATACTAAAAAACTTTCAACATAAAATAAAAATTTATAGAGACTTACAATTATTCTCAATAACCAGCATTGCATCAACTTATCATAAAAATCGAAACGAACATTTATCAAGGGTTCAGAGCCAAAAGTCATCCGACACTCTCCAATTAATAATAAACATTTTCCAACTTGCTTCAATTTATTTGCTGTTGTTATTATTTTCTATTTCTAATCTTACATATTCTATTTGTTTATGCTGTGTCTATGATCGATCTTCAATATTGATATTGATTGGTAATGCAGGCCGTCAGCCCTATTCAATTAAATTGCATTCGATCTTAACAGAAACAATAATAAAGAATTGGCTGAAGTACTGCATTTTTAAATGGTCTGCCAAGACCCCTTTTCAATAATGAAAGACCCTTCATGGTGTTATTCATTAAATGTTTATTTATGATTAATAAAAGGGGCCGAATCTATTTAAAGAGTTCCGCGAAAGTTAAGCCGGTTAAACGCAAGCGTGGTTGACGTCAGTTGTAGGGGCGATTAAGAAGTGATCGAGAGGGTTTCACACCGACACGATCAAGACTACCATTTACGATTTCTTGGAATGGTCGTTCTTTTTTCTTATATTTTCGGTTCGAATTTATTATAAGCATTTTAGTCACGTTTTTTAATTGCAACGACCTTTCCTCTGAATTTTAAATGCGGCACAAGCGTACTCTGTAGATGTCTCTGAAATATGATTTCAAGTGGACATTATTATTATTTTTTATTTTAAAAATAGACCTTGTATTTGCGACGATACCTTCCTTATTATGTTTGCACAAGGTTTTAGTTTACGCCACCATCACAAGTGCGCGCTAGTTGTAGATGGTCCCTGGTTTCGATCAAATGTCAAAACATAAAAAATTCTGCTCTTTAGGCCTTCATAAACTAGCTCTTTGGGAATAATGTACGCTAGGCTGGGTTCACGATAGTTTCTTAGCTATCATTTTCGATAACAATTGAAATTTCCGATTGTTAACCCTGAAATAATTTTAAAAAAAATAACCTTTAATTTTTTTCCTTTTTATACTTTAATATTAAATTAGAAAAAAACTTTTTTATGATAATCCCCAAACCTATTAAAAAAAAAACAAAATTTAACAAATCTTGATAAAAATAAAATCTTACATTGAACTCAAAAAGAAACATTAAAATTTGTTTTTTTTTTTATAAATTTCATTTCATTATTTTCAAGTTCAATTTAATTTGTGTCTAAAATATTTCTCCTAATATTTTTATATAATCGTTGAGAGGTTTTTTTTCGTTGTACATGATCGATAGGCACATACACTAATGGGAAGAAAAAAATAAGAATAAATAAATTTCTAATCGGAATCTTTGTTTTTGAGGAATTTTTGTTCTTTTTTTTGTATTTGATGTTTCTTATCATTTTTATTACTCTTTGAACACCGGAGAGATGGTAGTCGAAAAATAGTACGAAATACGAGTAAATAGGATTTTTTTGCTGTAACATTTTTTAAATAAAATTTTTCTTGTTGTCAGAAAAAAAACCCTCATTTTTAGGGGTCCTTATAAGTATTTTTAAGAGAATCAATAAACTGGTGGCGATTAGAATCAAAGTGCAATTGTAATTTTCTCACCAAAAAATATATTTTTTTAAGGGGTATTTTTCCGCATGCCTCACAATGGAAGTAAAATTAAAATGGCTGACATTCAAACAATGAGTTTTTCTTTTTAACTTAAAATTAAAATGGCTGCCATTCTAATAAAAGTGAGTTTTTACTGATGAAACTTAAAATTTTAAAAAAGGTTTCTTTTACTTATAAAAATAGATCTAAAATTCAAATAAAAATATCTGCCTTCCAGAACATGAGTACAAAAATAAAATTAAAATGGCTACCGTAGAAAAATACTCTTAACCTTGTAAAATTGGGTCTAAAATTCAGAGAAAAATGAAGCTGCATTCTCAAAGAAATATTTTACAAAAAAAATGGGTCTAAAATTCAAATAAAAATGGCTGTATTCCAGAAAAGAGTTTTACCAACAAAAATAAGTCTAAAATAATAGTAAAATCGGTGCCTTTGAAAACAAAAAAGATTTTATGGTCAAAATTAAAATGTCAGCCTTACAAAAAAGACGTTTATGGATAAAAATTGGTTTAAAATTATAAAGAAAATAGCTGCCGTTTTAAAAATTGACTCTTAAATTCAAATTTAATGGCTACCGTTTAAAACCATGGGCCTGAAAATAAAAGTAAAATGGCAGCCGTAGAAAAAAACTTGTAGTGATAACTCAACAACTCAAAAATGGGTCTAAAATTCAGAAAAGAAATGGGTCTCGTAAAAATTGGGTCTAAAATTCAGAGAAAAAATGGATCTCGTAAAAATTGGGTCTAAAATTCAGAGAAAAAATGGCTCTCGTAAAAATTGGGTCAAAAATTCAGAGACAAAATGGCTCTCGTAAAAATTGGGTCAAAAATTCAGAGACAAAATGGCTCTCGTAAAAATTGGGTCAAAAATTCAGAGAAAAAATGGCTCTCGTAAAAATTGGGTCTAAAATTCAGAGAAAAAATGGCTCTCGTAAAAATTGGGTATAAAATCCGGAAAAAAGGCTGCCTTACAAAAAAAATGCGTCGAAAACTAAAATTAAATGGTTGACTTTGAAAAAAAAATTTACAGACTAAACTGGAAAATATTAAAATGTCAGCTTTTCAAAAAAGAGGTTTTACGGCTAAAAATAGGTTAGTAATTATAAAAAAAATAGATGACTTATTAAAAATGGACTCTTAAATATAATTTAAAATAGCTGCCATTTTAAAACATGTGCCTGAAAATAAAAGTAAAATGACAGCCGTAGAAAAAAGATTCTAAACTACATAAAATTGGCTCTAAAATTCAAAGAAAATGGCTGTGTTTGAAAAAAAAATTATTTTACAAACGAAATTAAATAAAATTAAAATGTTAGCCTTTCAAAAATACACGGTTTTACGATTAAAACAAAGGTTAAAAATTACAAAGAAAATGGCTGCCGTTTTAAAAATTGACTTTAGAAATAAAATAAAAATGGCTGCCTTACAAAAAAAAATATTTTACAAGAAAAAATGATTCTAAGATTAAAATTAAAATGTTAGTCTTTCAAAAAAGAGGATTTATGGATAAAAATAGGTTAAGAATTGTGTCGAAAATAAATGCCTTATTAAAAATTGACTCTTAAATTCAAATTAAAATGGCTACCGTTCAGAAACATGTGCCTGAAAATAAAAGTGAAATGACAGCCTTTCAAAAATAGACGGTTTTATGAATAAGACAAAGTTAAAAATTACAAAGAAAATAGCTACCGTTTTAAAAATTAGTTTTAGAAATAAAATGAAAATGGCAGTCGTAGAAAAAGACTCGTAAAATTTTGTCTAAAATTCAAAGAAAATGTTGACAAGAAAACAAAAAAAATATTTTTACAAAAAAATGCGTCTAAAATTTAAATTAAAATGGCTGCCTTTGAACGAAATTGGTTTAAAACAAAATTTAGATTTCTGCTTTCTAAATATAAAATTAAAAATTGGCTTAAAAAATAAAATTAAAATGGCTGCTGTAGAAAGAAGACTCTTAACCTAGTAAAATTTGGTCTAAAAGTAAAATGAAAATGGCTGCCTTTCAACGAAATTGGTTTAAAAGAAAATTTAGATTTCTGCTTTCTAAATATAAAATTAAAAATTCGCTTTCAAAATAAAATTAAAATGGCTGCCGTAGAAAAAAAACTCTTAACCTAGTAAAATTTGGTCTAAAAGTAAAATTAAAATGGCTGCCTTTCAACGAAATTTGTTTAAAATGAAATTTAGATTTCTGCATTCTAAAATGACGTTTTATTATGCAATTAGATTGAAAAAATTGTGGTGACTTTTAAAATGGGATTGACTACCAACACAATAAGGTCTTATTAAAATGACCTCTATTTATATGTGGTTTATTTTTTACTAGTGACAATAGATAATAAAATAGAAGAAAAATGTCTGCCGTTCTAGAAAGTGGGTTTTTACTAATAAAATAAGATCTAAGATTAAGATTAAAATGGCTGCCGTTTGAAAAAGAGAGTTTTTATTAGTGAAATTAGGGCTAAATTTTTTTTTTAAAACCAAATTAAAATGTGTCTTATTCAAACTATATTATTTTACCAATGAAATTATGTCCAAAAATAAAATAAATGTTGTTGCTGCCATTCCAAAAAAAAAAGTTTTACAAATAAACTTAAGTCTCTGAACTTAATATTTAAAATGGCTGCCTTCCGAGAGGATGGTTTTTACATATTAAATTGAGTTTAACCAAAAATTTAAAATGTTTCTTTATAAATGAAATTGAAGCAAAATTTTTATTGCTTGACTAATCATACATTTTTTTTAAATATTATATATTAAGCTCTAAAATATTTGCTTGCACATTGAATTAAAGAAAAAAAAAATCCTATTTTGTAAGAAATAATTATAAAAAAATTAGTATTCAAGCGATAATTTTTAATTTTGTTATTAATTGTTTTTCTAAAATTTATTTACAGACTAGAAACTTTTGCCGATAATCAATCGGAAAATGAAGAGCTTTGCGAAAATATTTTTCCTAGTATTGATCACTATCGTATTGACAACAAAATCAGATGCACGTGACGTTACGTAAGTATGAGGTCATATTTTTAGTAGGATTTATTTTTAGTTTTTTTATATATAATTTTTTTAAAAATAATTTTAACAGAATTTATAACTGCTCTACCAATAAGAATTTTTTTCTTTTTTAATAGGATTAAAATTGGTTATGTTGACCGTTCTGTGATTTAGTTTTTTTTTGACATGATCACACTAGACGATTTAGCATTTGTTATAATGTTTTTAATTCTATTCGAAAATTGTATTAAAATTATTAAAATCCATTTTGAAAATGGGTCGATCTGTCAAAGACGAACCTCACTCAGGGAGCGTCGATTAACATTGTAGCTGATGAGTAGTAATCACTTGAAATGCTCCGAGAGGGGTCTCTTTGTATTAGATTGAACATTGCAGTTACGTGGATGCTGCACCATGACAGTTATAGGTTGTTGTTTAACGTGACCTAGATGTCATGCAACATAAGACCACGAGTCGCCTACGACTATAGGAATCGAGTTACGCTCAATCAACGCACCAACATTACTGGCAGTCAACAGATAGAATCAGTTACAAGCTGACTTTCCACCTGTTGGTGGCGAGGACTATCTAAACCTCTGCTGTTATTAGCAGTCACAGTGCCCGAGATAAATGCAAAATGGTTATTGCCAGTTACCTCCCACCTGCGATCCGAAGACCGTACCCGCGACATGGGTATTAACCACAACCACCACATAGCTGTCAAATGGTGCCTCACCTCAATCGGGCACGGTGTATTCCACCATGGGGCCCCTGATTCCCGTGGTACCAATTTTTGTTTTAAGAGTACTTCGGTTTGTACTCCACTCATTGAGCTACGGTCAGGAATCTTGTAAATTCCTAGGCACCGCTAGGCCAGCTCAGGTACGTGGGTTCGCCAAGAACCGAAGGTACAACCGGAATCGACCTTGGTCTTTCACCCGGTTATAGCCACCCTGCGTGTCATCCACACACTCATTCATGCACCATTCTCATTCTCCTCTCAAACAGTGCCACGGCAAACCTATTCAGGCATTCATATCTCTATCTCACGCCCACCACACCACTCACATCCACACCCTCATCATTCACCACGATCCCACATGCAGCTAAATCACGCAGGTCCCCGTACAGGCCACACTCCACGAGAAGGTGCGTGGCACTCTCCTTCTCCGCCCCACAAGGGCATCTAGCTTCCGAAACCATACCACGCCTGTACAGGAACCCATTCATGCTGCCATGCACCGTGAGCAAACACGCAAGGTACAGGCCAAATTCAAATCCATACGCAGACGCAAATCACACATCCGAAATGAACATGTGCGTCCATCTGACATTAATACTCTAATCCCATCTACGTTGCCACATTCCATACATTCTGTTCAGGACCAGAACACGGCGCTGGCGCGGACCAAGATCCCGAACCTCTTCATTCGTAACCGGACAACCTTAAAGCCGGATGCCCCACCGCAGACAGTAGTGGATACTTCCACGCAGCACCTCCAGATCCCATGGAATTTCTCCCATGAGAACCTGTATCGCCTCGGTTGACACGGTTCTACATAACCACACGTGGCCATCTCCATAATCAGGGTATTGTCGGAAAAGGAATTTCTGTACCTCCCCCCCCACCGCCACTCTTCTTCTGACCTATTCGTAGTGCATGTAACTTTTTTTTGTTCGCCAAGATTTTGTTTTTGGATGACATTTGTCTATTGGAATTTGACAGTTATAGAGAGCGGTCGATAATAATTTGTTATGGACTATCTAATGCTGCTTAAAACTAGAGTGCTTGAGTTTTACAGCTCAGTATAGACGACCACAATTTTTGGTCTAAAAAAATCTCTATGAGCACCCCGAAGTACACTTCAACTTGGCTAACTTTGTTAATAAACAGCAAATGGGACAAAGAACGACAATCTTCGAGTTAAGAGCTAGCAAATATCCTTAATGGAAGGTAGGCAAAACTCCAAATCTATCAGGTTGCATCAGGTAAATATCAAGACCTTCATCAAGTTAATGGATGCGGTCAAAAAGGACTTAGAATCTCCTCAATCAGAGGAATACTGTTCTAACCGAAGAAATTATTTGGCACACTATTGGGATAAGATCAGATTCGAACAAAAACTTATCCTGAAGGACGATGAGATCGCGGATTTAGAACTCGTCTATTTATCTGTAACTGATAAATTAGACGAGGGTCTTTAAAACCATCGCAACTTCGAACCATCCAAGAAGCAACCTACTTCTTTCAATGGTGACTACTCTGGCTGGCAGCTATACCGAGATATGTATGTTTAAAGAAATAATGCATGGCAAGAACATTAACTCCGTTCAGAAACTCATGTATTTGAAGTCAAGCTTGTCCTCAGAGGCCTTAGCCTTGATTAAGCATTTATCAGTTGCAGCGGAGAATTACGATGTGGTGTGGAAGATTTCAACAGATCTGTTCGCTAACAAGAGGTTATTGGCTAGGAAGTGGTTGGATAGGATGTTAAACATGCCAAGTATATGTCCAGCGAATCTTCAACAGAGATTAGAATGTTACACGATGCTGTTAAGGAAGGTTTGCTTGGACTGGCCAATTTGGGCATCAATGTCGAGGCCTGTAGTTTTATCCTCCATCACTTGTCTTGAAAAAGCTAGATAAGACAACGCACAGCTATTGTCCGAACTGCCTAACCTCAAAAACTCATTAAAAAAAATCCGAACTGCCTAACCTCAAAAACTCATTTAAAAAAATCAAAACCGCCAAATTCAAAAAGTAATTTCACAAAATCAGAATTGTGTTCGCCTTAAAAAATTTTTTTTAATAATCAGAACGTTCTGAAACAATAATTTTCCCCAAATTAATTGGACAACTTTCCGAAATTAATTAGTAAAATGCGAACTGCCAAACCTCAAAAATGCATTTTAACAAATCAAGACCTCCCAAGATCAAAAAGTATTTTTTTTTTAATAATCAGAACGGCCTAACCTAACCAATGAAGTTGCAAAAATTAATTGCACCATTTTACGAAATTAATTGTAAAAATCCGAATTGCCTAACCTCAAAAATTCATTTTAATAAATCAAGACCGCTCAAGATAAAAAAGTAATTTTACAAAATCAGAATGGTGTTCGGCTTCAAAAATTTGTTTAGGCGGATTCTGCGACACACCAAAACAT
This sequence comes from Atherix ibis, assembly GCA_958298945.1. Taxonomy (NCBI): domain Eukaryota; kingdom Metazoa; phylum Arthropoda; class Insecta; order Diptera; family Athericidae; genus Atherix; species Atherix ibis. The sequence continues at coordinate 83,576,746 of OY282609.1, forward strand.
TTCACTTACCAAAAGCTCACACATTAGATTATAGAAGAACTGGATAGGCCTCTACACAAAAATTCTGTTTAATTTTTTTCGAGAATACATTCGTAAGAACGCATACACTTTCAAAATAACCTATGGCCATAGGGGTGGGGGGCATTTGACCCACATCATATTCCATATATAATTCTGAAGACCATATAATCAATCAATAAAATATAAATTATTACAAAAAAGAAAAAACTTCGACCTAAAACATAAAATCGACCAAAACGTATCTGCTTGTTTAACCAAAAAATATTGCCTTTTTTAACAAAAAATTACTCAGTTTTTTAAACTAAACAAATATCTTTTCTTTTTGCGCAAAAACTTCCTTTTTTGGAAAAAAAAAATAATTTCCTATATTGGAGAAAAAATAATTTCTTTTTTGGACGAAGCAATAAATCTTTACGTACCAAAAAAATTCCTTTTTTTGGAGAAAAAATACTTCTTTTTTTGGACCAACAAATAAATTTTTATGCACCAAACAAAACTTCATTTTTTGGGGAAAAAATAATTTTCTTTTTTGGGGAACAAATAATTTCCTTTTTTTAAGAAAAAATAATTTCCTTTTTTGGAGAAAAAATAATTTCTCTTTTTGGACCAACAAATAAATTTTTACTAACCAAAAAAAAACTTCCTTTTTAGGAGCAACAAATAAATTTTTACTTACCAAAGAAAACTTCCTTTTTTGGGGAAAAAATTATTTCCGTTTTTGAACCAACAAATAAATGTTTACTTACCAAAAAAAAATTCCTTTTTTGGGGAAAAAAAATTTTTCTTTTTTGGGAAAAAAATAATTTCCTTTTTTGAAGAAAAAAAAATTTCTTTTTTTGACCAACCAATAAATTTTTACGTACCAAAAAAATTCTTTTTTTTGGACCAAAAAATAAATTTTTACGTACCAAAAATTTCCTTTTATTGGAAAAAAAATACTTCTTTTTTGGACCAACAAATAAATTTTTACTTACCAAAAAAAAGGTCTTTTTTGGACCAAGAAATAAATTTTTACTTACCAAAAACAACTTCCCTTTTTGGAGAAAAAATACTTCTTTTTTGCACCAACAAATAAATTTTTACGTACCAAAAAAAAACTTCCTTTTTTGGACCAACAAATAAATTTTTATGTACCAAAAAAAACTTCCTTTTTTGGGGAAAAAATAATTTTCTTTTTTAAGAAAAAAATAATTTCATTTTTTGAAGAAAAAATAATTTCTTTTTTTGGACCAACCAATAAATTTTTACGTACAAAAAAAATTCTTTTTTTTGGACCAACAAATAAATTTTTAATTACCAAAAAAACTTCCTTTTTGGGGAAAAAATACTTCTTTTTTGAAGAAAAAATAATTCTCTTTTTTGGAGAAAAAATAATTTCTCTTTTTGGACCAACAAATAAATTTTAACTTGCCAAAAAAACTTCCTTTTTTGGACCAACAAATAAATTTTTACGTACCGAGAAAAAATAATTTCCTTTTTTGGAGAAAAAATAATTTCTCTTTTTGGACCAACAAATAAATTTTTACTTACCAAAAAAAACTTCCTTTTTCAATTTGAAATAAATTTCAACAAAAAATAATTTATATGCATTTCTGTACAATCACGCTCAAGTGGGCACAAGCAAAAAACCAAAAGACTACGAAAAAAAAGCCTCACTCACTATCGGGTTGGTTAGGGGGTTAGGGTGCGTGCGCAGTGTGCATATTATCGTCGCCAGATTATCAATAATAACTTAAGTGGGACAGAAAATGATGCTAAAATTAAAACTGAAATTAAAACTAAAAGTAAACAGTTTGTAATGATGGCAGTAAAAATCCCCGCCCCGATGGCCAGATGTCCAGAGAGCCGCGGAGTGTGAGAGACGATTGAAACGCCGGCGACGATTTTTGTCTGTTTATTTTCTTCCTGTTGTGGAAGAAAATCATAACTTTTCACTTGATTTTAATTCACTTCAAGTGCTCCCTTTTAAAATGGGGGAGGTTTTGTTTTTTTTTTCGTACAATTTTTGTGCATTTATCAACTCATCATTTTCGGTTTATGTCTGTTTTTATTTTTTCCATTTACTTAAACACAAGTGGTTAAAATTTGAATTCTAAAGACTGGGATCTTGTCAAGAGAATTGTTTTTTTTCTTTTTTTTTGGGTTTTCATCTTTACCGTACCACGTCGTCTAAAGTGCATTCTATTTTGGAAGTTTGCCCTCTTTTTCTTCTTCATCTTTTCCTTCTCCTTCTTTTTCTCATAATTTATCACACTTCAATCCCATCTAATGTCATATGTGCAAGATACAAATCCATCTAAAAATCAAGTAATTACTCTTGAGATGAGACACTTTATTTTAACCATTTGGAAAAAGTCTATCCGCAAAGAGTATGACTTTAAAGAAATCCATCCAACTGGACTGACCGTCTACTCTTAACCAACCACCAACAAAGAAAGCATTTTCGACTTTTAACAACCAACAAGATATGACTAATCACCGCCAGATGGATTTAATTAAAACCATCATAAAATCTTGGAGAATATTTTTTTATTATTTTTCAGTTTTTTTTTACATAATTTTTAATTTTTCTTTACTTTTAAAATAAAAAATTAGTTCCATTTTTAGACGTGTTCTTTTACACTGGCAAGTATAAAATAAAAGGATAAGTGAGAAAAAAAATTCCAAAAAGGATGACTGCTCCTCCTCCTCCTCTAATTACTGACCACCAATTGCACCAATGTCCCTTCTTTCTATGTGTAAGGTCATGGAAACCCTGATAAACTACGACTACCAGCTAATTAAATATCTTGAATCGAGGAAACTCCTCAGTGACCCCATAGCAATAGATCCGCTGGCAATTTGATGACATATGACTAGCCGAAAAGTGGAACCAGAGTTTCCATTTCTCTGGGAAGTCAATTGTCTTCTCAAATGGATTAGAAGCTACCTTTCGCACCATTCACTACAAGTTGTTTTGGTTGAATTGCACCATTCACTTCAAGTCTTCAATTCACCAAATAAATACTGGTGTTCCGCAGGGCTCCGCTCTATTTCCGACTCTTTTTCTAATCTTCATAAATGATCTCTTATCTGTTACTTTTAATTCGGTCCCGACCGCGGTATATAAAATTATAGACCAGCTTATCATCCCAAGAAGGAGGGTTGCTAACAAGGGGCAAACGCATTTATTCGATAGTAGATAAGATACGATGTCTTTCAGTGCAAATGCATTCAATGGAGCGTATGGTACATAAGGCAAAACTCCTAACAGTGCTTTAGGGATGCAAACCCTGAAATTCTGATAGGTGTTCCTACGGGAACTCAAAAGAAAGATTGCTTCTTATTCAGAGTAATCTATTTTAAATGCGAATTCAGTCGCGTAAACTTCGAGGCAGCTATTTGTGGGCTTATAAAAAAATGGTGGCAGCCACTTGTGGGTTTATTAAAAAAAAAACTCACCACCAGATGGCGTTGGTAACCAATACTACAGAAGTGGTAGTGCCATGAAGTACATTGATAAGTTTTGCACGCTTTTCCAATAATCTCCCTCAGATTTTCTTATTTTTATCTAACATATGAGGCCAGTTCAAAAAGTATCACGAATTTTGAATTTCTGCGGGTTACGTATATTCGATTTTCGATTTTTTTATGGCGTAATGTTGGTACTCATATCTCTCACTTATGCCGACAAGTTCGGCCATTTTGAATGTTCAGTTAATTTTTGACATATGCTATGAAAAATATTCTCATTTGCTATGAAAAATGTTCTTAAAAGAGTTCGTGTTTATGCCGCAGCCAAAGGGGAGCATTTGACCCACATTATATTCCATACATAATTCTAAAGACCATATAATCAATCAATATAATATAAATTATTAAATTATCTTTCAAACTTCGACCTGCAACATAATATAACGCACCCTGCCAATAGCACATACGAGTACACACAACTCACCCCCGTTAAAAATGAATAATTGAAGGAAAAAAACGCCAATATTTTTTTGTATGTTTTCCCCTATTTAATTATGAGTGTAAGTTTTTAATTTTAATGATACAATTTAAAATTTTATTCTCCGTAGCAATGAGGAATTACATGGTGGACTACTTTCGTTGGTACGTTCTTATCAGCTAATGGATGATAAGCTAGAACGTCATGAGTTTCGTGAACGTCATCTGGGCGAGAAAATCAAAAAAGGATTGCAAATATTGCACGATGGACAGAAGAGTTGCGAAGCGATGAAGGGAATGTTTACGAGACTCGATGAACGTGTCAGTCAAATTGAAACTATGCTTATTTCGGTTAGTATTGAGATTGGTTTCTTTTTTAAATTTTATTTATTAGCGTTTATGTTTAAGAAAGAAACTAAAACATCTGTAAAATGGGTACTTTTTTTAAATTCATAATAATTCCTGTTTATACTCAAATCAATTCAGTTCTCATGGTAAAAAATTGAAAAAAAAAATTATTATTCGATGGGAGCCTTATAAATTATTGTGTCAAAGTTGAAAATATCTTAAATTATAATATAAAAATGGTGATAATTGCATAAGAATGGATCAGTTTTTGAAGGTTATGATCCAATTTGAATAGGTGTTTGAGGTTATGGTCATCTGAAAAATTTTAACCTCAAAAATTTTATTATATTAATAAAAATGAAAGAACGTCTCTAATTTTACTATAAATTTTATTGGAAAAAACAATAGTTTAAAAGAATAGTTTTTCTTACAATAATTTTTACGAAAACCTAAAAGTAGTGGGGCTAAGCAGGTCTTTTGGTTCGGAACTGGCAAATTTGCTTTATGTGTCAGAGTGTAGCGTCCTTAGATTGAAGAATGCCTGGATAGGCCCGAACGTTAGATTTTCGTATATGTTTACGCAATTTTCTGTCTAAATTATCTTAAAAGCGGCGAGAAATCGTAATGCTTGCATACTTCTGTGTAGATTTTTTTATGTAGACATAACACCCACTGACATCTAGTTTTCGTAATAGAAATTTATTGAATTCCAAAAGCATAATTTATATTCATTTTAATTCAACTATTTTAAAGAAAATTATAATTTAAACAGGACAGAAGGCTACCATTTTTTTTTTTTTCGAATCTTCTAATATTGAATGCAATTGTATGTTAGATTTATTATTTATTTCGTAAATATCAAGCGCCTCAATTTTGTAGACTTTCGGAGAGTTTTAAACAAACGCCATTATTCTCCATGAAAGTGGTGGTGGCATAACGAAATGCTTGCATATGTGTACACGTACTTTTGTTTCCATTTAGATACTAATCGTGTAGTGAAAGTTAAAGTGCGGTTTTAATAAATTTTAAATAGTTTACGAATAAATCAGTATAAATTCATATATTTGCAAAAATAGTTTTATTCTTCATGATAGTAAATAGGAAGTTTTTATTTCAGAATACTAAGTATTTCGTGATAGATTATTGTGTAGAGGCCTATCCAGTTCTTCTATAATCTTAGTTAGAAGTTTTTGGTAAGTGAAATGTGTCGGTGTGTCGCAAAATCCGCCTAGCCCTACTACTATTAATGTTAAAATTTTCTATTTTCTCGGTAATAAAATTGGTAGTTTTTTTCCATCTGAAAAATGACATATTTCCTTCTAAATTTTTTTTTCGTAAACTCACGTATTTTTTCCAAAATAATATTTGAAGTTAGGCCAGACCGTGCTGATTTTTCCAAAATAATTTCTGATAAATATTTCAAGTAATTTTTAAGAAATTAATTGTTTATGTTAGGCCTTTCTGATTATTCAAATTACTTTTTGATCTTGGGCGGTCTTGATTTTTTAAAATGAATTTTTGAGGTTAGGAAGTTCGGATTTTTCCAATTAATTTCGGAAAATTGTCTAATTAATGTTTGGAAATTTATTGTTTATATTAAAAAAAAAATTTTATTAAAAAAAATTTTGAAGCCGAACACTATTGTAGTTTTGTAAAATTACTTTTTTATCTTGAGCGGTCTTGATTTATTAAAATGAATTTTTTAAGTTAGGCAATTCGGATTTTTCCAATTAATTTCGTAAAATGGTCCAAATAATTTTTGCAATTTTATTGGTTAGGTAAGGCCGTTCTGATTATTAAAAATAAAATTACTTTTTGATCTTGGGAGGTCTTGATTTTTTAAAATGCATTTTTGAGGTTTGGCAGTTCGGATTTTTCTAAATAATTTCGGAAAGTTGTCCATTTAATTTTGGGAAAATTATTGTTTCAGAACGTTCTGTTTATTAAAAAACAATTTTTACGCCGAACATCATTCTGATTTTGTAAAATTACTTTTTTATCTTGGGCGGTCTTGATTTTTTTAAATGAGTTTTTGAGGTTAGGCAGTTCGGATTTTTCCAATTAATTTCGGAATATTATCCAATTAGTTTTGGAAAAACTATTCTTTACAAAAAATTACTAAAAAACCACAGTTTTCATAGTAAAAAACAAATTTTAAGAAAAAAAACAGAATTTTATGCATTTTTTTCCACAATTGCCCTCAAAAATTTACCCTGAAAGGACATTCTTTTTCCGATCAGGATAAAATGGATTGTAGAAGCTTCGCCTGAGTATGCACAAGTGCCCTTCGTTCAAGTATGTGCAATGGCACTATAATCTTAAAAAATTCTTCATTTTCACTCCAAAAAATAATTTAAAAAAAAAACGAATCTTCCGATCCGGATTATATAGATTGAAAAAGCTTTGCGTTAGTGTGCAAAAAGACACAATCAAAAAAAATATCCAAAAAACCACCGTTTTCATATTGAAAAACAAATTTGAAGAAAGAGGGGAAAACACTTGATGTCTATTTTCTAAAAAACTGAGCGCCTGATTTAAAAATCAGATTTTCAATTTTGTTAAAAATTTCGGATTTGTTGAATTTGGGATTTTTTAATTTGCATACATACCACTTAGGCGTTAACTTATTTTGCTTTCGCATATTTTTTCGTATACTTTTTTGTCCTTAATATCCTCGGAGTCTTTTCTTTGGATTTTTTTTCTTTATGGGGTCAAAGTAAGGGGGGGGGGGTTTAGTTGGCTTTGACTACAATTTTTTATTTTGTTGATTTTTTCTTTCATTTCCGTTTATTTTTTGAGTTTTTCCTAGCATTTTTTTTCTATTTTTTTTTAGTAATATTTTTCTACTCTTTCCTACTCATTGTAAATTTTTGTGAATAGCATTAATAAATGCTGATTATTTTTTTTCAATTTCATTTTTTTTCTATTTAGGTCGGAAAATTGGCCAATTAATTTTTGAAAATTTATCGTTTAGGTTGTTAGGCCGTTCTGATTATTCCAAAAAAAATTACTTTTTGCGATTGAGCGGTTTTGATTTTTTAGAGTCGAGTCGACTAGCTAGGTCACAGCCAATTCTCGTAATTCTCACTACTAGAGGGCGTAATGCCTCCACATTGGGCATCGTTTTGTTATGCATCTTTAAGACGATGGCTAATAACGAGTCAAAAAAAAAAACATAGACCATTCGAGTTTTCTTCAAAAACAATCTGACTTTTTGGATTTATGAGTTTCATTTTTTTGTTCAAAAATTTATGTTTTTTGCCTATTTCCATTTGTAGTAAGCAAAAAAAAAATTATATTTTGTACAAAATGTCTTCCTTCATACATGCTCCTCTGGTTGCCCGCTTTCTTATTCATGCACGGTTAAATTCGCATTAAAGTTTGTACCAACAGATGAAGTTAGTTTTTTTTTTGAAATTTCAAAATTCAAAAGAAAACAGTTTTTATTATTTTTTTTTTATAATGAAAATTTTAATATTTATTTAATGATTTTCAATTTTGTTTTTATGTTAGCAAGAGGAAAAGTATAATACGCAATCGGATAAAGTGGCTGTTGCGCTTGAAGATGTTCTAAAATGGATGAAGGAGAATAATGGCGGCGGTTGCGATACGAATAATGTAATGGCGGCTCTGACAGCTACCCCACCGCCAACAAATATTAATGCTGAAATGGATGCTGCCGTTTTAGCGAAGGTCGATGAATTAAATGCAAACATTAAAGATTTAGAACGAACAAATAGAAAGCTTCTTGAACAAACGGAATATCTTCTACGTGAACGGAACGTTATAGCCGATGAGGTGATCACTAAATTGGATGATAAATTAACGAATTTTTCGTATCGTAATCGTGAGCCGGTGGTAATGACCACATCGGCACCGCAAATTCTTTCACGAAATTCCGATTTCGAAGATAGTGTCACATCGCTTCTATCGCAATTAACTGACAATGTTAACAATATCAAACCGGTGTTGGTAGAAAAATCCCCCAATAATCATCAGTTAAGCAACGATGATAAGAACTTTTTGCACGTTTTAGCAAATGAGACGTTGAAGAAAATTGAAAATTTACGTTTTGACTTAATACAAGCGTCTGATAAAAGTGAGTTGGGGTTATTTTTTTATATACATATATAAATTTCTTTTCATTTGAACATTTAAAAAATTTTTCTTTTTTTCTTTTCGAAAATTTCACAGCTTTTGCTTTGACCTCGGATCTAAAATTGGCTAACGATAAAGTTCAAAAGGACACACTAAGTGTGCTGAGCGCTGTAACCGATTCCAATGCCCGATCGGATACTATAATTGCTGATGTGAAACAGACATTCTCGGTGCTGCAGAACGATTTAGTTGCCTTGGAGAAACTGGATAGAATGATAACAAACACATCGGATAATATAATGGAGACCCAACGGAAGGTGGACTATGGCGTTTTGCATGTTCTTGTTAAAATGGGCGATTTAATTCGATTGCAGAATAGCGAAATGAATGCCACACTACAGAAACGATTCGACGAGATCGACATGGCCATTATTAACAATCATATTGAAGGACTGCAGAATCTTAGCTCAACGATGGAATTGGAAATCAGCCACGTATGGCGACAGATCGAAATTATGCACAGCGAAATCACATACAGCAAGGACGCACTAAACAAACTTCTCGGACAGACCGACTCTTATGTGAATGGAACCGCTAATACTATGGACAGTATGGAGGGTAAAGTCTCCCAAATCACTACGCGAATGTTGGAAGTCGATTCGAATCTAAACTACTTACTAGGCCGGCTTTCGTTGGTCACACAGGAGTTCAATCAAATAAAATTGGGTCTCGGCGAAGCGTTCAACGAGATTCGTGGCACTTTCCAGTCCGTTGAGGATAATATCAAAACAGTCGGACCTGGGCCGCATAAAATCCCCACAAAAGACTGTCCTTGCTGTCCCAAGGACTAAATTGCCCAAAATCATTTAATTTTATTATCGATTCTACACTTCGCATTTATTTTAGTTCGTTCAAAAAACATCTTAATCTATCTGCTCATCAATTTCATTTGATTTTATATTCGTTCGCTTCAAATCAATTCTTTTTTTCTATACCAGCTTATAAATTATAAGAAGAAAAAAATGTAATAATAATAATAATAATAATATGAATATGTAATGCCAATCTAAGGAGTAACAAAAAATTAGAGTTTTAATTTTTTTTCGCCCTTGTGAATGTATTGTGTTTATAATTGAAAAAAAAAGAAAATATTCCTTTTTAACTTAAAAATTTATTTATTATTTACCAAAACGTTGTTCACATTTTGAAAATTTACACAAAATATTCGCGAACATTTGAACATTAAAACAGTTGCTCGTCTTGATGTGATGGAATTCCGCAAATCCCGTCTGCCATGGCAGAAATCCGTATGTACACATCGTCTGATCGAATAGCACCACCAGATCAGGATCGGGCAAATTGTCCAAACGTTTCTGTGCTGTTTCGGATATGCATTTGGTTAGGGAATTTTTCGAAATTATCACATCCCTAATGGCAGCGCTCGATTTTTTCGCACACAAATCTTTACATACACTCGCTAGTAGAGGTTTGCAATTCTCTGGCGATAGTGCGACAACCTGTAATAAGGACAATAATAAAAATTAGTTGGTTAAATTTGGAAAATATGAATTTTTTCTTACTTCGATGGATTTTTCTAGGCCGTTTTTGTACTTTAGCAAACCAGATGATGTCCTTCGATCACCCGGTATGGTCCACAATAGTCGACCGTTTTGCATTTTCTGACTATTAACAAATTTCGGAATGTTAGCCTGTGCTAGTTTGAATTGCCCACTAACATCATAGAAGCTAATGTAGTCAATGTCCGAGATCAATGCATACACGGCTATTTTCGACAAAATCTCCGAACTGATCCTGTCCGAATTCCCAAAAACTATACTTAAATGATTTGGTATCTTTTTCAATTGTTTCTTGCACTCATCCAAAAGTCTGACATCGTTTCTGAATTGGTTCAGTCCATGTGTTGCAGTGAATTTTATATTTACATACAAATATCCGATCAGAAATTTAAAACAGCACAAAATCTGATAGACTCTGTCCAGTAGAACTAAAAGGATCCATAATGATTTGTACACGATCTCCATTCGATGCAGTTTTGTTCCAATGTTTTTTTCTGTTTCCATTACAATTTTAATTTTCTTAAAGTTAATTTCTATTCGATTTGTTGTAAGTGAATTGCTTATTTTCTAGTGTTTGCCTTTTTCTTTTTTCGTTTGTTCTTATGAAATTCTACCAATTTCATAATGAAGCTGGCCTATTCCGAAGATAAACCCCTTTTCGGAACATTTTCTTTTTTACATGGAATTGAATCTGGGAATCAAAAGCAAATTATCAATATTATGTCGAAATCATTGAATGTATAAATATTTACCTCAAGAGATTATCATTTATAATGGAATGAGTGAATGGTTGGAAAAATTGTTAGCAACAATAAAATTTTCACTAAATTCTCATGTCACGAGGACTGTTCGTTCACACCACACTTGAATTAAACCAAATCTCGTTCGTGTTTTGCTGTGTTCGTTCAAAGTCCTCCTCACATCCAACCTAAAAATTCTATCGTACTTCGGTGACAGTGACAGCTGAGAACAGAGTACAAGTGGCAGCCGAACGCCTACACAGTCAACTGCCGCCATCAAGCCAAGACACAAACGCAAAACTACCGCAGACACAGACCGGTTTTTCTTGAATTTAAAATAATTTTTTTTTTCTTCAAAAAATTATTTTTCACTTATTCCAATTGTTAAATGATTTTCATTAACAATCGAAAAATATTACATGGAATTAGTAGCATTTCAAAAAAAAATTTGTTTAGAATCATTTTTAATCAGAACATTTGTGGTGTTTGCCCAATTGTAAGGTTATGCAAAATTTAGAAAAAATCATTCCCTTTTTGGAAATTTCTTTTAAATCTGTCATCGTCGTGTGGTCCAGTCTGTTTGTCCTCCGTGTGGCCAAAGATGATAAATGTCATTTGGTCAGTAGATGCGGCAAGTTGGGAATTTCAGTGGGAACAGGACGATGGCTGATCAACTCGCTTATTTCAGAGGATGCCAACATAACCTATAACCATAATGACCAAGATCGAATGCAGTTGAGAACCAGGTTATCTTATGAGCCACGAATGGTTTCCAAGCCTGCGATGATTCAGGAGATTAATTAACTCCCGTCTTGATTGCCCATACATGGAGATGAACGGATTTGCTAAGGTTCCAGACTTGATCATTGGTTTGGTCTGTCATCGACAGCAGCGACTATGAACAAAACTGTGGAACAGCCCAATCCAAACCACTAATTCAAGGAAAAGTTTCCTACAGTTTGATGGATTTTGTTTGCCAAATATATGAGGAGGATCGGAAATCAAAAGAATACCAGGGAAATAAGCTTAAATCCGCTGTTCCGTCATAGATGGCGTGAGTGAGAGTATTAAACTACCACGGGCACGCCATACTTTTTTTTTTTTGATGAGTTTGACATCTGTCAACATCAATCAGTGCACATTGTCCAGTACAACAAACAACATACATTTTTTGGTAATCATGTCTATTTTTGTGCCAGAAAAAGAGCATATGCGGGAAGCTCTGCTTTTCTGCTTCCATTTAAAGAAATCGGCTGCCGAATCGCAGCGATTGCTTGTGGAGGCCTATGGTGACAGTGCCTTAGCGGAAACAACGTGCCGGGATTGGTTTCGTCGTTTCAAAGACGGCAATTTTGAGGTGTCGGACAAGAAACGTGAAAATCGGCCTAGGAAAGTTGAGGACCATCAATTGAAGGCTCTTTTGGACGAAGATGTCACCCAATCGCAAAAAATGCTCGCCGAGCAATTGGGTGTTACCCAAGCAGCCGTTTCCATGCGTCTGAGCGCCATGGGTACAATCGAAAATGCAATAATCACGAAGAAGGAGCATCCTAGTCAGCAACATAAAAGAAAATCAGGAAAGCAAAATTCCAGAAATATAAAAATAAAATTAAAGACAAAAAAAAGAAAGCGCTAAAAACATATCAAGAACAAACTTGTCGCGTACACTCCCACCCCCCACCCAACTCAACTAAATCAAAAAAAAGAATTGAAAAAAATAATCAGCATTTATTAATGCTATTTACAAAAATTTACATTGAGTACGAAAAAGTAGTATTAAAAAAAAACAAAGGAAAAAAACCAAAAACGTAAGAGAAAATAACAAAAAAACTAACTCATGAGAAAAGAAAAGAAAAAAAAATATTACAAACCACCTCCACCCCCTCCCGTTAATGCAACAACCATAAAGAAAAAAAATCCAAAAAGACTCCGAGGATATTAAGGACCGAAAAAATATGCGAGAAAGCATGCAAAATCAAAAATTCAAAATTCAACAAATCCGAAATTTTTAACAAAATTGAAAATCCGATTTTTACACCAGGCGCTCAGTTTTTCAGAAAGTAGGAAGCAAGTGTTTTCCATTCTCTATTCAAATTTGTTTTTCACTATGAAAACGGTGGTTTTTTGGAGATTTTTTTTATGGTGTCATAGTGCATACTCAGGTGAAGCTTTTCCGATCCTTATTGTTCTGATCGGAATAAGAAAGCCCTTTCAGGAGAAATTTTTGTGGTCAATTTTAAGAAAAAATGTATAAAATTCGATGTTTTTTTTCTAATAATTTGTTTTTCCTATGAAAATTGCAATTTTTTTTAGTAATTTTTTGTATGGGATCATTTCGCATACTTACACAAAGTTTCTCCAATCCACAGTAACCTGATCGTAAAAAGAATGTGCTTTCAGGATAAATTTTTGTGGATGCTTTTGTGAAAAATTCAAAAAAATTTGTGTTTTTTTCTTATTTTAAAAATTATTGTTTTCTAGTTAAAAAGACTAATTTTTACCAATTTATTCATTGGAGATCGTTGCACAGATTTAGGATCCTATTTACAAAAGGTTTCAAACACTTTTATACATTTTTTCTCAAAATTGACCACAAAAATTTATCCTGAAAGGACATTCTTCTTCCGATCAGGATAAAATGGATTGTAGAAGCTTCGCCTGAGTATGCACAATGACCCATTAAAAAACCACCGTTTTCATAGTGAAAAACCAAAGCTTCGTCCAAGTATGCGCAATGGCACTATTATCTTAAAAAATTCTTCATTTTCACTCCAAAAAATAATTTTAAGAAAAAGAAAGCGAATTTTATGCAATTAAAAATTTATCTTTAAAGGACATTCTCCTGCCGGTCAGGATAATATAGATCGAAAAACCTTTGCGTTAGTGTGCGCAATGACCATAAAAAAATTACTAAATAAATTGCCATTTTCTTCAACTGGGAAAATAAATGTTAAGAAAAAAAAATATCGAATTTTATACATTTTTTCTCAAAATTACCGGTCAGGATAATATAGATCGAAAAACCTTTGCGTTAGTGTGCGCAATGACCATAAAAAAATTACTAAATAAATTGCCATTTTCTTCAACTGGGAAAATAAATGTTAAGAAAAATAAATATCGAATTTTATACATTTTTTCTCAAAATTACCAACCAAAATGTATCCTGAAGGACATTCTTCTTTTGATCAGAATAATATGGATTGTGAAGCTTCGCCTGAGTGTGCAAAAAGGCACAATCAAAAAAATATCCAAAAAAACACCGTTTTCATAGTGAAAAACAAATTTGAAGAGAAAGGGGAAAACACTTGCTTTCTATTTTTTTAAAAACTGAGCGCCGGATGTAAATATCAAAATTTCAATTTTGTTAAAAATTTCGGATTTTTTTTATCCAAAAAGTGGAGGGATAAAATTTTATAGAAAATTTCATATAAAAAAAAATATAAAATATTCGTTTACTACTTGTTTAAATTGATTTATAATCCTGGAAAAGACAAGCAAAATATAGTCCTCTTTTAAGAAGACGTTGGCAAAAATATCTGCATATAATTGGTCCTGATCGGAACGACATTTTGAGTTCAGGATATTTTTTTCATTGACAGTTTTCGGCAAACATGAAACGAAACCTTTGCAAAAATTGTCACTCTGTATTCTTCATTCGTTTTGAGAAGCATTATTAATAATTGCGAGTAATGTCTAAAAAAAAAGAAGAACAAATAAATTGATGGAAGAAAAAGAGACAAAAGAAAGAGAATCGGTTAGAAGCTGTCAGATCATCATCGACATTGGCGAGTGAGCGCCAGCGTGCAAACTAGTAGTAATGAGAGTAGCAACAACAACTTGAGCGTTCGTAGGCAACTTTTATACTCGACACAAAACAAAAAAGAAATAATTTTGGAAAAATATTTACTGCTTCTGAGCGGTTACAAAATTCGCGTAATTTCTCGTAAAATTTGTTATTAGAATGAAAGTCAAAAATTTTACAAAAAATGGTCCTTATTTTTTATAAATGCTATCTCATATGCAGAAATTGGTAAATTTTAATCCTTTTCATAAATTTTTGTAAAATTTTTTGCCAAAGTGTCTACAAAAATTTATCTTAAAAGTACAATCTGTTTTTGCCAATCGAGGTAATATACAATAGATTTTGAGAAGCTTCCTCCAAGTATGCGCAATGACACCATAATCTTAAAAAAAATTCTTCATTTTCACTCCAAAAAAAAATTTAAAAAAAAAAAACAGCGAATTTTATGCAATTTTTTCTTTAAAAAACGCCAACCAAAGTGTATTCTGAACAGAAAGTTTTCTTCTAATTAGAAGGAAATATTGATTGAAGAAGCTTTGCGTTAGTGTGACCAAAGATATCATTAAAAAAAATATCCAAAAAAACCTCCATTTTCATAGCGAAAAACAAAATTTACAACAAAAAAACAACGAATTTTACTCATTTTTCTTCAAAAATGCCCATAAAAATTTTTCCTTAAAGGACATTTTCCTTCCGGTCAGGATAATATAGATCGAAAAAGCTTTGCGTTAGTGTGCACAATGGCATGATAAAAATAAATTCCAAAAATATTACCATTTTCATAGAAAAACAAAATTTTAAGAAAAAAAGCATGAAATTTTATGCATTTTTCTCAAAATTGCCCACAAAAATTTATTCTGAAAGGACATTCTTTTTACGATCAGGATAATATGGATTGGAGAAGCTTAGTCTGAGTGTGCACTATGACACCATAAAAAAAAACCTCCAAAAAACCACCGTTTTCATAGTGAAAACACTTGCTTCCTATTTTCCGAAAAACTGAGCGCCTGGTGTAAAAATCAAATTTCCAATTTTGTTAAAAATTTCGAATTTGTCGAATTTTTGATTTTTGATTGACTAGTAGTTAGTTAGGCGTCAACTACTTATTTTGCTCTCGCATATTTTTTGGTATACTATTTTTGTGCTTAATATCCTCGGAGTCTTTTTTTTCTTTTTTTTCTTTACGTTGGTACAGTATGGAAGGGGGGGGTTAGGTTGGTAGGAGTTTAGCTTTGATTGTAATATTCTTTTTTCTTGATTTTTTTTTTCATTTCCATTTTTTTCCTATTTTTTTTTTAATAATATTTTTCTACTCTTTCCTACTCAATGTAAATTTTTGTGAATAGCATTAAGTGGGTGAAAAAGGGTTGTTGATTTGGATTTTGCATGAATTTAGGGGTCGATTTTTTTTTGTTTTCACATTTCTTTTGAGGCAGTATTTTATTTTACTTTTCTATCTACTCTTGAATCCCTTTCTCCACTCATGGATGGATGCTGTGTTCTGTTGGAACTAGCAACAGTTTTTATTTTTTATATTTAAAAAAAATCACATATTAAAAATATTATATTTGTCCTTGAAAGATAATAATAACAACTCCTACGAATTAGTTGTTATTTTTATCCTTTAAAGACAATTTTAATATTTTTAACTGTAAAATATTAAATTTTTCCAAAGAAACTTTTTATTCATTTATTTTTGGTTTCTTTTTGGTAATTTTTTTTTACTTACAATATTATCGTGTAAATGGTCTTCTTAAAAAGGACGAAAAGACATGGTCTATAATTTGTTGCCATTTTAACGGTACCTTCATATTGCCCCTCTCTCATAGAAGCCCTGGTCCCTATTAGCGAAAAATTTGGTGCCACAAGGTCCGGACTATTTCCAATAGAAAAATTTCCAGCAAAAAAATATCCACAAGAAAAATTTCCAGCGAAAAAATGTTCAGTAGAAAAATTTTCAATAGAAAATTTTGCAGCAACAAAAGTTCCAGCAAAAAAATTTCCAGCAGAAGGATTTTCAGTAGAAAAATTTCCAGCAAATAAATTTCCTATAGAAAAATTTTCAGTAGAAAAATGTCCAGCAGAAAAAGTTCCACCAGAAAAATTTTCCAGCAGAAAAATTTCCACTAGAAAAATTTACACCAACAAATTTTACACCAAAAAAATTTCCAGCAAAACAATTTTCCAACAGAAAATTTTCCAGCAAAAAAATTTTCAGTAGAAAAATTTTCAGGAAAAATATTTCCACCAGAAAAATTTGCAGCAAAAAAATTTCCAATAGAACATTTTTTTAGTAGAAAAATTTCCAGCAAAAAAATTTCCATCAGAGAATTTTCCAGCAAAAAAACTACAGTAGAAAAATTTTCAGTAGAAAAATTTCCAGCAAAAAAATTTCCATCAGAGAATTTTCCAGAAAAAAAACTACAGTAGAAAAATTTCCGAAAGAAAAAATTTCAGTAGAAAAATTTCCAGTAAAAAAATTTTCAGTAGAAAAATTTCCAATAGAAAAATTTTCAGTAGAAAAATTTCCAATAGAAAAATTTCCAGTCGAAAAATTTTCAGTAGAAAAATTTGCAGCAAAAAAATTTTCAATAGAAAAATTTCCAGCAACGAAATTTCCAGACGAAAAATTTCCAATAGAAAAATTTCCAGCAAAATAATTTCCACAAGAAAAATTTCTAGCGAAAAAATTTCCAGTAGAAAAATTTCCAGCAAAATAATTTCCACAAGAAAAATTTCCAGCAACAAAATTTTCAGTACAAAAATTTCCAGCAACAAAATTTTCAATAGAAAAGTTTGCAACAGAAAATTTTCCAGTAAAAAAATTTCCAATAGAAAAATTTGCAGCCAAAAATTTCCAGCAAAAAAATTTTCAGTGAAAAAATCTCCAGCAAAAATTTCCAGCAAAAAATTTTTCAGTAGAAAAATTTCTATCAGAGAATTTTCCAGCAAAAAAATTACAGTAGAAAAATTTCCAGCCGAAAAATTTTCAGTAGAACAATTTCCACCAGAAAAATTTCCGATAGAAAAAATTTCAGTAGAAAAATTTCCAGCAAAAAAAATTTCTACCAGAAAAATTTCCAGCAGAAAAATTCCCAACAAAACAATTTTCAGCAGACAAATTTTCGGTAGAAAAATTTCCACCAACAAAACTTTCACCAGAAAAATTTCCAGCAAAAAAATTTTCAGTAGAAAAATTTCTAATAGAAAAATTTCCAGTCGAAAATTTTCCAAAAAAAATTTTCACCAGAAATTTTTGCAGTAAAAAAATTTCCAGCCGAAAAAATTTCCAATAGAAAAATGTTCAGTAAAAAAAATTTGCAGCAGAAAAATTTGCAGCAAAAAAATTTTTAGTAGAAAATTTTCCAACAACAAAATTTTCAGTAGAAAAATTTCCAGCAAAACAATTTCAGACGCCTGGCTGGATTTTCGACTTTATCAAAGCAAAATTGTAAAATATACTGAATTTTCTCTTTGTTAACGTCCATATTTTACAGAACTGAATCGACTATTATTTGGTTAAAAAAAATATATAGAATAATAAAAGCGTTATTTTCAAAATTATTATTTTTATTTCGTAAAAATTTATGTACTTTGATTTTTCCTTTCGCAGTTAATTTGTTTATTTACACGTTTTTTCCTTACACCTGTTTGCCCGTCTATTTGCAAATCTATTTTCTATTTATCAATTTTTATTGTATTTTTATATTTATTTGTTCTCTTTATGATAATTTTTTATATGATATCATATTTTCTGTTTAGATTGTTCTGCACTAGCTCTTGTCGAACATTTTCATCATTAATAATAATAATATGTAAATTTTTGTAATCGTAATAATAAAAAATCAAAAATTTTACTCATCAATTTTTTTTTTATCATTCATTGTTATTTTATTGCTTATTTTTAAAAAAACTATGACGCATTCTATACTTATTTTATACTAATATTATTAGTTAAGTGAAGATTAATTTTTATATAATTTAACGAATATAAGTAATCAATTTCGGCTTTTATAAAGCTACCTACCACATTACTTTAGGTTTTATTATTACTTCAATAATTTTTTTTTTTTTAAATAAATAAAAAGCAATCACTTTTCTTTTTGCATTTTTCATGCTCATATAATAATGTAAAATTTTCCCTTAAATACTAAAAAAAAACTATATATATACCATATATAACTAATAATAATATAATCGGATTAAACGTAATTTTAATAAATATTTAATATTGGTTAGTCGAAAAAGTTCGTGGGTTTTTTTTTGGAGTAAACCAGAGATGCAAAAGTCAGAGTGTTACTTGGAAAATCCAAATATTCTCCACTATGATAGGAAAATTAACCAAGAAACAGGGCTGCTGATAGAAGAAAACGACGACAGACAGACAGGCAGGCAGGAATTGAACAAAAAAAAGTTAGAAATGCCATTAGAAGAGACCATAGAGCACATAATACGCGAGTTATTAAAAAAGCTATCAAAGCGAATGATAATATGTAAGTACTACGATCTAACCTATCAAAATGGGAAGATGAGAATCCATAAAATGAGAAACGGGGAAAGGAGAAATTTCCACAGAGAAGGTAAAAATTGCGGAAGTCATAGAAAATTTCCACCAGTAGCTACAGGGTGGGCCAACTTGGATTGATTTTGGCATATTTTAGGCGTTGTGCTGCATCAGTCGGGAATAATTTTTGAGACAATTTATTAAGTTTCTTATCATGTTTACACTGGCAGAACTGTCACAGTATTAAAATACTGATGATATTTTCTTTGTTTTAACAATAGATCATTCGGAAGAAAATTAAAATACAACAATTTTGACACGTTCTTGCACTGAATAGAAAATTATTGTTATTAAAAAGAAGTTGTCTTAATTCAACTTTTTGGCCATTTCGCTATTCCATAGTACGTATGCGAAGCTATCATCTGAATGAGACTGGTCTGTGGTTAGTAGTATAGAATAATAAGAATTTTGTTATAAGTTGTAGAAGTTTAAATAGGAGATTAGGGAATGGGGTTGTTGGACCCGAGAAGCTCAACAATGAGGGGAATCCTGCTCGCGAAGTAATTCTTGGTTATGTCGAATTCATATAGAATCTGGATGATAAGTGAAGTGAGTGCCACAGGATTGACATAAGGGACGATTGGTGTTGCCAAAAAGAAAGTTATGATTGGACATACTAATACGGATTCTGAGAAGCTTGTGCGCCCAGAATTTTGGTATGAATGTTGAATAGACTGGTTTATTGGTGGTTATCCAATGAGTGTTAGTAGACGAAGTAGATTGCTCGACAGAGTGTTTCACCACCCAACTTGTCAGCACTTTCATAGCCCAAAAATCCCACATACCCCGACACTCCCATTGCTAAATAGGCTATAACGGTTTAAAACTGGTTGATAATGAATATTTAATACATAAACAATGCTGATATGCTAGTCTTGCCAGAATCCACCACTTTTTTTTTGGTAATTGGCCGACCAGAACAGGACTCATCTTTGACGTAGAAATTTCCCATCGATTTTCATACAGCACCATTACCACAAATTTTTTCACAAGTCCGCAATGCGTTGTCGCCTTTTTCGAAGTAGTATTGTAAAATATAGCAAATTTTCTCTTTATTCTGGTTTATTTTTAAACTTGAATGATTAGCTTTTGATACACTTAACCGATTTCAATGAGAGCTTTAACTGTCACCTTTCAAACGCTAAATGCGACTAGGGGTTGCCAAGTTAATTTTTTTCTTCTTTAGCTCCATTTGTCAAAAAACGCCACAAGCTTTTCGATTAACTAATATTTGTTTTTGTCCTGTTTTTTTATTTTTTTATTGTATTTATCATTTATATGATGATTATTATAAGAAATTAATAGTTTATTGGTAAAAATATTAAAGAAAAATAGAAAAAATTCTAATGTGGCACATGCAATCTTGTTAATCGCAGACTCAATATGAAAATTAATAACAAGAAAAATTGTTACAATTAAACTTAAATAATAAAAATTATAGTTTTGTACTAAGTTAAAAACAAAAGGAAAAAAGGTTTTTTTTTTATGATTATTAATTTGGCATTTCTCGACAACTCGTTACAAATTTGTCATATCGTAAACACTTTTATTAAATTTGTCCAAGAATTTTACCATTTTAGTTCGAATTAAAATTAGTTATTAATAAAGTGTAGAAAATTAACAAATGGTTACTAAAAAAAAAAAAAATTATAAAGTCAAAAGTTTTGTTTAAAAGAAATTTTTGATTGTGTTAAAAGTGCGAAGAAAATTTGTATTGAGTTAAAAAAAAAGTATACATTAAATGTTATTTAAGAATATCGAACTTAGAATAAATAGCTCAAACGGTGTACAATTGTCAATTTACCAAATTGTTGTGAGCGTTTACATTTTTTGTATAAAAATTTCGTTATATTAAAAAAAAACAACAACATTGTTTTAATGCCATCCCAAATAATCATAAATAACATCTTTTAACTATAATTAAATTAAACCAAAAAAAAAACAGGAATAATCTCAGATAATTAATGTTTTCGCTTATAGCACAGTGTACATATCATATTTTAGCATAAATTTCTTAAAATATCCACACACAAAAAAAAAACTTAGTAATTATTTATTATAGAACTTAATGTTAAATTTAATTTAATTAAATATTATTATTATTAAAAAAAAAGTAATTAAATAAATTGAAAAGAAAAATAAGCTGTCCGTGCAATTTGCTTAAAATACTAATAATATTATTATGACTTCTTAATTGATTCACAATTTTAGCTGACTCTTAATTATTATTGTGAATCTCAATCAAGATTGACTTAAAGAAAAATAAATAATAAAACTAATAATCGTAGATTGATTATTTTCTTTTTCTTTTATACAAAATCTACTTTTTTTTAAATAAATTAAATTAATTCATATTTATTGTGTAATATTTACATTTTCATGGATTATTGTTGATTCTAAGTTGGGAAAAAAAATCATTCATTAATTTCTTTAACAAAGATTTGTCAGCTTTTTTTTTTAGTTTTTTGGCCATAAAAAATACCATAAAATTTACCAAAAAACTTTTCAATTGATTGGATTTTTTCTCTCCATTTTTTTCTTTTTGAAAAAATTATTTGAAATTATTCACTGATTTTGTGATTACCTACAATTTTATTATATTTATTTCTTATTTAAAAAAAAAAAACAGTAAAAAAAAAAATAACAATCAATTTTTTTTTCTATGTCAAAAGGGGAGACCATTTAAAAAATATTGAATCTTGTTTGTTTTTTTTTGCAATTCTTTTTATGTTTTAGTAAAAAACTAAAAACAATGTTTTTTATGTCATTTAATATTTTTAAAAGTTGTTTTTTATATTAGTTCTCATACGCCATAATTCATCCAAGTATATATCTTACACACGCACACACACGCACACACACGCACAAACACACACATACACATTTAATTCTTAAAAAAAAAATCTTCATTTTTCCTTTCTAATCTTATTTCAACTTTTGTGACGGGTAATTGATTAAAGTATTTGAAAAAAATAATTTATTATATTAAATTAGAAGGTAAAAACAAAAAAAATCAAAAATCCGTTATTATTTAGGAGAAAAATAAAAATAAAAAAAATTTTTTTGTTGGAAAACAAATTCCCGCCCGCTTTTTTTTTTTTAGTAATTATTCACAGCTCAAATAATCAGACTTAACTGTTAACGATATCATTCCATTTTTTATAATTATTAACCGATGATGATGATGATGATGATGATGATAATGGTAATTTGCCATTTATCGATTGTTGTGCATATAATGAACCCGATCCAATTTCTGGCTGACCATTCCTTTCGTGCATTATCAAATTACCATTTTGTGTATCGAAATTTGAAAATTGATTACGAATTCCATTCTCGATATTTGTAGAATTATTTTCCGAATTTATAAAATGACTATTCAAACTGATATCAATATTGTTTGTTGGTAAATTGAAATTTTTTTCGATACCATTAATAATTCTGTCCGGTGAATCTATACTTTTATAATAACTATCATAATCGCTATCAAGTGAATTGCCATTACTATTCCTGTACATCATAATATTTCGACGGTTGTCATTGTCATTTCTATATTCTGATCCGATTTGTCCGGATGTATTACCAGCTTTATAATTTGTAAAGAAATTACCACCATCTAATCGAAGAACATCTGATTTCTCTTCATCAGTCATTTCGGCAATTGCGTAACCTTGTGATATAAGTGCATGTCCAATATTGATGTCGGTGCCTTTTTTTTGGAAACCAAAAGAATTTCATTTATTTATTTACTACAAAACACTCGTATGATCATTAAAAACAAACCTTCCATATTATCGTATAGTTCAACACCTGGTACCGGTGAACCTTCACGTCGTATATGATTACCACCTTTTGGACGCTCTTTATATGTAACCACTCTGGATATTAACTTTTTCCAACTGGCAACTATAATAACAATAAATATCCATTTAAGAAATTTTCATTTTCGATAAAATTTTCAATATTTTATTATTTACCATGTGTTAATTCTTCAAATTTAGCAATTGATTGTGGATCCCATATGTCTGGATCATTCGATAATGCTGGCTTAACGTGCGCCAAAAAACATTCAATCGCTTGGAATCTGTTGATAAATTTAAAAAAAAATAATTATTAAATATTTTTCGTCTTATTTTTTTTAGTATAAATATTGTACAATAATTATGATGGTAATTGCTGCAATAATCAAATGTGAGTGAGTGTATTTCCATAAGAAGCTGTTGCCATTTTGAATGAGAATTGTCATTATTTTGTTGAACTGACCGACTGACTGTGTGGGAAAACTTTGGAAAAATAGCACTTTTACCCACAAATTGTGATACGTAGGCTACTATATATATTTCTGGCCTAGGCAACACTAAGTGTTGCCAGGTGCGATCTGACATTTCCATTGGAAAGTTTGACATTTTTTAGCATAAACGTACTCAGAACGTTTTGACGTACGACTATCATTTGTGTTGTTTACAGTGACTTGAAAAAATCAATTTGGCAAAAAAATGGAATTAACTCGTGAACATTTTCGTGCGATCATTTTTCACAACTTTCGACGTGGATTATCACGACAAGAGTGCATCGATGAACTTAAATCTTTGTATGGCTATGAAGCACCATCCTATAGCACTGTGAAAAACTGGTACAACGAATTCAATCGTGGCCGACGCTCGCTCAAAGACGAATTCCGTGAAGGTCGTCCAAAAACAGCCGTTGTTCCAGAAAACATCGATGCCGTACGTGAACTGATAATGCAAGACCGTCATGTGACATACCGTGAGATAGAGGCATGCCTAGGCATTTCTCCCACCAGCATACATTCGATATTGCATGAACACCTGGCCGTAAAAAAGGTTTGTTCTCGTTGGATCCCGCACAATTTGACAATCGCTCAAAAAAAGGCTCGTGTGGATTGGTGTAAAGAAATGCTGAAAAAATACGATCGCGGTGCTTCAAAAGACGTTTATAAGATCGTCACAGGTGACGAATCATGGATCTATGCGTATGAGCCCGAAACAAAACAGCAATCGACCGTGTGGGTCTTCCAAGACGAGTCAAATCCAACGAAAGTTGTTCGTGGAAGAAGCACTTCGAAGCAAATGGTCGCTTGTTTCTTTGGCAAAACTGGTCATGTGGCGACTGTTCCGCTTGTGCAACGTAGGACGGTCAATTCTGAGTGGTACACCACCATTTGTTTGCCTGAAGTCTTCGGAGAAATTCGAAAAACGAACAAGAGAAGTCGAATCATTGTGCACCATGACAATGCGAGCTCTCACACATCGGCTCAAACCAGCGCCTTTTTGACCGGACAAAACGTCGAATTGATGGGTCATCCTCCGTACAGCCCTGACTTGGCACCCAATGACTTCTTTTTATTCCCACACATCAAGAAAAAAATGCGTGGTCAACGATTTTCGTCGCCAGAAGATGCTGTTGAAGCATTCAAAAACCATGTTTTGGAGGTGTCTCAATCGGAGTGGAAAAAGTGCTTCGAAAATTGGTTTGAGCGCATGCAAAAGTGTATAAATCTTGATGGAGAATATTTTGAAAAACAATAAAACCTTTTTCGTTGATAAATATTCGCATTTTCATTATTAGGCCAGAAATATATATAGTAGCCCACGTAAGGTAAACATAAATCGTGGTGAGTTATTTGATTTGAAAATTTCCAACACTAAATTTTATATAAAAGTAATAGATTCGTCTGATAAAGAATAGTTTGTTGTTTCTCGTAAAGTTTTAAAAATTTTTATAGAAGGAAAAAAACTATGAAAAGCTTCTAGTCAATTTAAAAAAGAATTTATAATTAATAATTAACTTGTTATTAATAATAATAAATTAATTATTACAAGTTATTTGCATAACTTTTCCACTAAAACTCCGATTATGGACTCACAGAACCGGACGAGAAGAAAATCTACTAATAACAATGGCAATGTGCAACGAACTCACATGAACTGCACAGAAAATACTTCAACAATGCGATTTAGCGTGAGAAAACTCTTCAAAACTGTTTTCTCGCATTGAAAAATGCTCCGCATTGCTTTGCTCTCCGCTCCGTTCGGGGCATCTACTCTTACAAACTAGCGCGACTTTGTATGAAAATGTATGAATCGAGATTTCCTCTCCGCTTTAAGCGCCCACTCTCTCATCACTCTTAAAGTACGCCATTTCTAGAAGTTTAAAAAATAACTACTAATGGAGAAAGGGTTGAAAATATGTTGGATGCGTTTTTTTCGGAACTCAACCATATTTAAAATGTTCTATAAAACATCAATGAATGAAAATGCACTATTCAAAACTCTGGATTTACTACCGAATCGAGCGAGATAAAAAAAACGTTACTAATATTGAGGTGACATCAATGCAAATGTACAAAAACCAAAATTAGGACTTTTCAAAGTCAATTTTTCATAGACGAATTCCTTTTTAAAGATTTTGAAAAGTTCAATTATTATTTTTGAATAAATAAACTTTATTATGATAATTGGACTGGTAAATTATAATTATTTTTGTCGAAATACAAAAACATTATACTCCCATATGATCGTTTATCAATATTTTTAAAATTTATTTAAACGCAAATCTTTAAATATCGCGAAAATTAATTATTTTAAAAATATACGAGGTCTGTTCAAAAAGTATCGCGAGTTTTGAATTTCCGCGGGTTACATATATTCGATTTTCGATTTTTTGTGGCGTTATGTTGGTACCCATGTCTTTCACTTATGCTGACAAGTTCGGCCATTTTGAATGTTTAGTTAATTTTTAACAGCTGCTTTGCTTGCACGTGTTTTGGCTCGTCTTCGATTTTTGCCCATTTTCAACCAAAAACAGCATCGCATTAACATTGCTAAAGAGCTGTTGGACCCAAATTTGCTCCAGAGTGTCATAACTGGTGAAGAATCATAGGTGTATGGCTATCACGTGGAATCCAAAGCTCAATCGTACCAATGGAAGCTTACGATTGAATCATGGGTTAATAATTAGAACTGGTGACGAATCATGGGTTTATGATTAGAACGTCGTAACCAAAGCTCAATTATCCCAATGGAAGCTGTCGCACAAGCCAAGACCGAAAAAGCGCGCCAAGTTCTGTCGAATGATAAGGTTTTGGTTATAGTTTTCTTCGATTGCAGGGACGTGGTGCATCATGAGTTCTTGCCACAGGATAGAACGGTCGATAAGGAATATTACCTGCAAGTTAAGCGCAAGTTGCACGAAGCAATCCACCAGAAACGACCGGATTTGTGGAAGAACAAAAATTGACTTTTGCACGATGATAACGTTCCTGCTCACGCATCGTTGCTTGTGCGCGAATTTTGCGTTTTACGAAGCCACCGTATTCCCCAGATCTGCCCCCCTGTAACCTTTTTCTTGTTCCCGAAACAGATTCTTTGGTCCATTTTTTGGATTGAGCAAAAATCGAAGACGAGCCAAAGCTGTCAAAAATTAAGTGTACATTCAAAATGGCCTAACTAGTTAGCATAAGTGAGAGACATGAGTACCAATATAACGCCACAAAAAATCGAAAATCGAATATACGTAACCCGCGGAAATTCAAAATTCGCGATACTTTTTGAACAAACATCGTACTACCATGTGATTTGTTATCAATATTTTTAAAATTTATTCAAACGCAAAACCTTTAAATATCTCTAAATTAATTATTTTAAAAATATATGCGAAATAAAAATGATAATTTTCAAATCCCGGAAAAGACAAATTTTACCAACAATTTACTTTTAACACTTAACTTAAGCACCAATGATTGGACCAATCATATTTTTACACATTTTATTTATTAAATTAAATCGTTTTTTTTTTGTTGAAAAATATTAACTAACAAAATAAAATTTTGTTTTTTGTATTAATGATTTTCACAACAATATTCAGCAAATATTTGATAATAATTATCAAATTTAAATAATTAACAACATTTTTTTTGATTATCGAAAACATAAAAATAAATGAGTAAAAAAATACGCAAAATATAAGAAAAAGAAAAAATTAAATAAAATAATTTTTAATTATGTTAATTTTATTTTTAAGTAATAGTTTCAGTCCCATAGTTACTACACATAAATATTGTGTAGGTAAATAAAAAAAAATGGAATGTTATTTATTAAAAGAAGAACTTTTAACTACTTTAGTTAAAGAGTAAAAGGCGATTGTTAGCAATGACGTTTAAGAGTATTTCTTTGCGTATATATTCTGAGAACGACTGTATAAGAGAAATGTTCGAGTCCAGAAATTTTCGTTTTTAGAACAGTTTTATAGTTAATAACTGTCCTATGTCAACTTATTATCGACATAGTAAATATTTATGAGTTATTATTGGATGGTTCGGAGAGTACTTTCGTTTTTTGAGAAGATGTGTTAAGTGAGTGCCAGTGTCAAAACTGGTTTGTAAAATTTCGATACGGCAATTTTGATCTCGACGATGCGCCACGTTCTAGAAGGTCAGTTGAAGCTGATGAAGACACAATAAAGGCATTAATTGATGCAAACCAGCGAATAACAACTCGTGAGATCGCTGAGAGATTATATTATCAAATTCGACCGTTCATGATCATTTGAAACGGCTAGGTTTAATCTCAAAGCTTGACATATGGATTGCACATCTTTTTACGGAAACAAATTTGTGCCGTCGCATTGACGTTTGTGATTTGCTTCTCAAACGCCAAGGAAATGATCTATTTTTAAAGCGTATTATCAACTGGGGACGAGAAATGGGTTGTGTACAACAATTTTAAGCGCAAAATATCCTGAAGTAAAGGGTTTTCGAATAAGAGTGATATTATTTCTTTTTAAAAAAAACACACACTAATTGTTAAGGAAATTCAAATTTTTTTTATTTAATGTGAAGTACAATCGATACAATTAAGTTCTGAATAAAACGTCATTCAAATGGCCTCCACAACTTCTTTTGCAGGAACGGATTCGATGAACCCAATTTTCGAGCACTTTTTCCACTAAATCAAGTCGTATGTCATGAATAGCACGTTCAATAATTGACTTCTAAAGCTTGAAGAGAGTCTGGTTTATTGCTAAAGACCAATGACTTCAAATAACCCCACAAGAAATTGTCTAATGGTGTTAAATCACAACTTCTTGGAGGACATTCAATGTCACAATTTCTTGAAATAATCGAATATCCAAACTTATCTCGCAATAATTCAGTTGTTGCACATGCTGTGTGGCACGTAGCCCCGTCTTATTGGAGCCAGATGTTGTCTAGATCAACTTCTTCCAATTTCGGCCATAAAAAATTGGTTATTCTTCGAAAGAAGTACGGACTGATGATTCCACCAGACCAAAAACCACAGCAAACTGTCTATTTAGGTGAATGCAATGGGTGTTCATGAATAATTTGTGGATTTTCTTCGCACCAGAATCGACAGTTTTGTTTATTTATCAAAATAATCGTTCTACAATTGCGCACGAAAAGTTGCAATTGGAGAACAACTATTTTGATAATAAAATTGAATAATTTATAAACGTTGTTCTTGCGTATATTTCACCATGATGAAATTGTAAACATTACTGAATACAATGAAAAAAAAAGACCGATCATGACATATTATAAATGGCCGAAACGTCACTTAGAAATCATATCACTCTTATTGGAAAACCCTTTAGAAACCGACTCAAAGCACTTCGAAAGCCAATATTCAACAAAAAAAAAGGGTATGCAAAAAAATTCTTTCTCTTTCGAGGCAAACCACTCATCAAGCCATTTTCGGACGCCTTCGTAAGAATCGAAGTGCTGCTCAGCGAGCGCGTGGCCCATCGACGAAAACAGGTGGTAGTCGGAAGGGGCCAGGTCTGGTGAATAAGCGGGGTGGGGTAGCTCCTTCCAGTTGAGTGTCTACAAGTCGTTTCGGACCATTTTTGATGTGTGCGATGGTGCGTTTTCGTGGAGGAAAATCAGCTTCTCATGTCTTTGTTGATAATCCGTCCTTTTTTCACGCAGAGCGCGGTGCAATTTGATCAGTTGTTGATGGTAGCGGTGGGCATTGACAGTGTCACCAGGTTTCAAAATCTCATAGTAGACGATACCCTGCTGATCTTACCAAACGCACAGCATCGTCTTCCGTCCGAAGCGATTTGGTTTTGGAGAGATGTTGATGGTTGACCGGGATCAACCCACGATTTCTTGCGTTTAGGATTCTCGAAATTTATCCACTTTTCATCGCCTGTCACATTTCGATGCAGGAACGACTTTCTTTTTTGTGTGGCGAGTAAGATTTCGTATGTGTTTTGGCGTCGCTCCAACTGCCTATCGTTCAATTCATGCGGCACCCATTTTCCGGTCTTTTCAATCTTGCCCATGGCATGCAGACTCTTGGAAATGGCTGGTTGAGTAACACCCAATTGCTCCGCGAGCATTTTTGCAATTGGGTATCGTCTTTGTCCAAAAGAGCCTGCAATTGATGGTCCTCAACCTTCTTAGGGCGATTTTCACGCTTCTTGTCCCACAAGTCAAAATTGCCGTCTTCGAACCGACGAAACCAATCTCGGCACGTTGTTTCCGATAAAGCACTATCACCAAAGGCATGCATAAGCATTCGATGTGATTCGGCAGCCGATTTCTTCAAATTGAAGCAGAAAAGCAGAACTTCTCGCACATACTCTTTTTCTGGCATAAAACTAGACATGATTACCAAAGGAAAAATGTATGTTGTTGTACGAAATTGCTGACAATGTGCACTGATTAATGTTTGACAGATGTCAAACTCATAGGAAAAAAAAGTATGGCGTGCCCATGGTAGCTTAATACGCTCACTCACGCCATCTATGACCAAACAGCGGATTTAAGCTTATACACCTGGTAGTTCTAAGAAATTTGCATTAATAGGATACTACTAAACTAGCACTTTAAAAAGAGTCCGTTTTCAAATATTACCATCTTTAAAATTCACTATCAAAAATTAATTCCCTTAAAACTCAACCTGAACCTGAATTGAGTGGTGAAAACTATAAAGAAAAACTGATAAAAATCAGTGTTCTTTTCCAACAAGACTGGCACAAATTTATATTATAATTTCATAATTAAATGGTTGTGCCTAAACTAACAATAAAACAAAGGCAAGCATTTTCAACAACAATAGCACCTCTTACCTCAGTGTTAGAAAATCGGTGCGCAATTCAAAAACTTCATGCGGCGACACATATTCACTGTCACCGTAGTCGACAAAGTACAAATCGAGTACCACATCTCGCGGATTATATTCGTTCGGAAGTATGCCAACTATTTCCGCTCGGTACCATTTACCATCGTACTTGAACAATGCTGCTACTATTTGGCCCAAATATGGATCGGCGATTTTGTGTAGCGTCTGATTGTTCACGTCATTGTAGTACGCAGTCATCTCTTCAACCAAATTGTCAAGCTCACGTGTTTGTGGCCCAACTAATTGTAGCCAAAATTTTGCAGGTGATGCTATTGCTGAGACGAACACCTCCATTGGACGTTCTCCATCGGATATGATTAGTTTCTCTCCGGTCGGTGGCAATTGTCCAGATGGAAGTGATACAATTGAAGAATGCGTACTGGAAATGCTATTGGTCGGACTACGTCGTGGCTCTCGTTTCTGTTCGTCAATCGCTTTCCGATATGCTGCATCTTCGGCTACCTTCTCTTCAATTAATTTCTTAGCCGTATTCACCTGCGTTCGATTACCCGTAATCAGAACCCGTCTGGTCTTATCGCCAGCACTACGATCACCAGAGTCAACAGAAACTTTCGCCAACGATTTACGGCAAATCTCTTGTAACGATTCGCCACAACGACCGATAATCTTGCCACAAGCATTTCGTGGTACGAAAATCTCTTCAGTAACTGTTGGTGCTCTTTGAATGTCTCTCATCATCATTTGTTTGGCCATATTTATGGCTTCCTTTTGTCCTCGAACCTCACAAAAATGTGTATTCTCATCCTTTTCTCTAAAAAAAAAAAAAAAAACTTATAAAATTTCTATATCCCTAATTGGTTGTTCTCAACAACAATTTATAGAATTCTTTTTGATACTCACCTAAAATATATTGTAGTTTTGGTTTTCTCTTCGATTGCCTTAATATTAGCACCACCACGTCCGATCACAACTGGCACAACATCATTTGCCATAACAAATCGAACTTTGATGTCGCCTTTTTGCTTCTTCAATTCTAATGCTGGATCGGAACAATCCAATTCATCTTCGTCATCACGATTCACAAAATAATAGTACAACATTGCACCACCTACGGTGCATAGGCCTAGGCCTAATAATAATTTCAACGCCGGTGTACGAAACATTCCCAAATAAGTATAAATGACAATCGATTCTAATGGAAAAATTACAAAAAATCAAAAACAAATTTGGACTAAAAAAAAAGAAAAGAAATAACAAATTTTAAATACAAAAAGAACGGTTGTTTTTGAAGAAAAAAAATACGTTAAAAAAATATTTCCCAACTAATCCCAGTCATATTTTAGAAAGAATTAAGAACCACTGAAGACCACAGTAACGACTATGCTTACTGCTTTCATTAATGCTGATCACTAACATCTAATCCCCCACCTTCTCCATCATTATAGAACAGGAAATAATCTCAGTTGGAAGTAATAAAAGAAGAAAATCGAATAAATATTGTTCAAGTATGAAAAATAAAACATTCTGAATAAGCTCTGAGCAAAAATGTTGACTTGTTCGATCGAGAGAGAGCGAAGCAAGCCGGTTTTAGGTTTTGTTTGCTTTTGTTTATGCAATCATTGCGAAAATAACGGAACTGATTGCCGCTTTGCTGCAACTTTGCCCCATTCACTCTTTTCTACCTTCTAAACACATCTCCACCTCTTCTCAACACAGACTATTCCAAACACTCACCACCGCTCGACAGCGATTAAATTCTTACCATTTACAAATTCTCCCATAAATCTCAATTCTTTCGAGTTTGTGTATTTTTCACCAAATTCCGGTTTATTTCTCTTATATTTAAGAATTTAAAATTTTCCATTTTGCAAAATCTGACGAGAAAAATTTTTCTAGTACAGGGCGATCCATCTAGCGGTTGCATTTTGAACCACTATTAATTTGAATTGCTTGAGTGTTAAATGTCATCACGAATTGACAGATTGTTAGTTGAAAGTCTGAATTTTCCGAAATGGTAATCCATACGCTTGAAGAAAACTGGGAAATATGGTATTGAGAACTTACTGCCAAAGTGGTGAGTCTTCAACCCAAACTGTGAGAAATTTAGAAAAAAAATGAGCAAAGATCGAATGCGATCACGTCAACTTGTGGACAAATTCTTGAACCGAGCTCGCGAAACTGGTTTGTTGGTTGCCAAAGCAACTCGTTTCCGCTCTAAAACAGTGCGTACGACCGAGAATATTACCGCGTTACTGAAAATGTCCGTTATAATTCATAAGACCTCGGTATGAAAGCTTACAAAGTTCAATTAGTCCAACAACTAAAGCCGCATGACCATCCGATGCGTTTTCGGTTTGCCCAATGGGCTCAAGATCAATTGGTCGAAGATGAGCATTTTTAACGAAAAATCATCTTTTCGAAAAAGGCCCATTTCCACCTCGGTGGGTATGTCAACAAACAAATTTTGTCGCATCTGGGGCTCAGAAAATCCATACGTCACCATGGAAAAGCCAATGCATCCACAACAAGTGACGGTTTGGTGCAGATTTTGGACTGGAGACATCATTGGCCCGTTTTTCTTCGAAAACGACGAAGGAGCCGCCGTTACGGTCAATGGTGAACGCTATCGTGGCATGCTCAACGTATTTTTGTTTCCAAAAGTTGAAGAGAATGGCATGAACGACATTTGGTTTCAACAGGAAACGTAACAATTCAACTTTTGGACACTGCTTTCGAAAACCGATTAATCAGCTGAAATTCTGATGTCAATTGGTAGCCTCGGAGCTGTGATTTGAGCCCGTTGGATTATTTTCTGTTGGGAGCCGTTAAGGACATAAATGTTACGCAAGCCATCCAGAGACAATTGAGACCTTGAAACACGAAATCAAAGTTGCCATTGAAGAGATACAGGCCCAGACAATCGAAAATGTCCTGAAAAATTGAGTCGAGGGAATGGGAGGGTACTGTAACGCCAGCCGTGACAGTTATTTAAATGATGTTGTGTTTCATTCTTAAATTTAAAGTTTCAATCTTTCTAATAAAACCGGAAATGTAAAAAAATATACACTAGTTTTTTATTTTTATTTACTTTTTAAAATGCAACTTTTAAATGGTCCACTCTGTACTTTCGTCAGACAATGTCAAATTCGGAACGAACACAGAAAATAAAAACGAAATTATTTTCACCGTAAAAAAATTCTATTTTCGTCTTCAATTTGAAAATTTTAATTTAATAAAATGCAAACAACACAAACTTTTTATTTTTTCAATATAAAAATATATCATGCCGACAACCCCTTTTCCCACCCCCCATAACTATTCTATTTTAAATGGAATTTTTTTTTATTAAGAATTTTCTCCACATACAAGCAGTAAAAATGGTCTTCTATATTTTGCTTTAACCATGACCGACTTATTTAAATAAAATAAATTATGTCATTTTCTATTTTATACCTGTTTATTGGCCGTTCTTTTTTTTCTTAAACTTAGATTCCATCTTGAAAAGAACT
The DNA here is from genome assembly GCA_958298945.1 of Atherix ibis. Lineage (NCBI taxonomy): Eukaryota > Metazoa > Arthropoda > Insecta > Diptera > Athericidae > Atherix > Atherix ibis. The sequence continues at coordinate 83,610,464 of OY282609.1, forward strand.
AATTAATTTACACATATTTGTGACAATTGGAAAAGAGATAACAACAACAAAAAATACACCGCATTCGATTCAATGTATGGTGGAATTGGAAAGTGTGTAGTTTAGTTATACGAGTAAAATGTGAAAATAACCCTGAAGAGAAACAGCAACAAAAAATAATGACAACATTTGGTTATTAATTCGTTTCTATTTTCTCTTCCGTTCGCTCCCACCACAACACTCTTCTATTTTGGCATGGTGAATTTAATATCTTATCGAAATGGTGAATAAAGAGCTGAGGAAAAAACTGCAGAACAAGTGGGAAAAAGAGAAATTGGCCGAAAAAATCGAAAGTGAAATAAAGTAAAAATATTTGTAAAAAAAAAAAAAAAATTTATTTATTGCAAAAATATTTAAATATTGTTAAAAGAAAAAAAACACTTTTTGGTTATTTTCATTTTTTTGTTGTTGTACGAACAGCAAGTAAAGAGAACTAAACCAATAAATTGAATTTATTTACAGAATCGATTCTAATCATAAAATGTAAATTATTTTAAGATTCTACCTCATTGGAAAGGACATTTTATTTAAAATCTCATTTTTTTTATTGTCTCTTTATTTTTATAAAATATGCTATGAGTATTAATAGTGATGGAAAAAAAACAATTTAAAAAAAAACTCAGATATAAAAAAAATTAAAGCATATTTTTTTTATAATGATTTATTTATTCATAAATATCTATTTTGTGTTTTTTTTTACAAAAATTATTTATTTATTCATGAATACGTGGGCTACTATATATATTTCTGGCCTAATAATGAAAATGCGAATATTTATCAACGAAAAAGGTTTTATTGTTTTTCAAAATATTCTCCATCAAGATTTATACACTTTTGCATGCGCTCAAACCAATTTTCGAAGCACTTTTTCCACTCCGATTGAGACACCTCCAAAACGGAGTTTTGATGTGTGGGAATTTTTTTCTTGATGTGTGGGAATAAAAAGAAGTCATTGGGTGCCAAGTCAGGGCTGTACGGAGGATGACCCATCAATTCGACGTTTTGTCCGGTCAAAAAGGCGCTGGTTTGAGCCGATGTGTGAGAGCTCGCATTGTCATGGTGCACAATGATTCGACTTCTCTTGTTCGTTTTTCGAATTTCTCCGAAGACCTTAGGCAAACAAATGGTGGTGTACCACTCAGAATTGACCGTCCTACGTTGCACAAGCGGAACAGTCGCCACATGACCAGTTTTGCCAAAGAAACAAGCGACCATTTGCTTCGAAGTGCTTCTTCCACGAACAACTTTCGTTGGATTTGACTCGTCTTGGAAGACCCACACGGTCGATTGCTGTTTTGTTTCGGGCTCATACGCATAGATCCATGATTCGTCACCTGTGACGATCTTATAAACGTCTTTTGAAGCACCGCGATCGTATTTTTTCAGCATTTCTTTACACCAATCCACACGAGCCTTTTTTTGAGCGATTGTCAAATTGTGCGGGATCCAACGAGAACAAACCTTTTTTACGGCCAGGTGTTCATGCAATATCGAATGTATGCTGGTGGGAGAAATGCCTAGGCATGCCTCTATCTCACGGTATGTCACATGACGGTCTTGCATTATCAGTTCACGTACGGCATCGATGTTTTCTGGAACAACGGCTGTTTTTGGACGACCTTCACGGAATTCGTCTTTGAGCGAGCGTCGGCCACGATTGAATTCGTTGTACCAGTTTTTCACAGTGCTATAGGATGGTGCTTCATAGCCATACAAAGATTTAAGTTCATCGATGCACTCTTGTCGTGATAATCCACGTCGAAAGTTGTGAAAAATGATCGCACGAAAATGTTCACGAGTTAATTCCATTTTTTTGCCAAATTGATTTTTTCAAGTCACTGTAAACAACACAAATGATAGTCGTACGTCAAAACGTTCTGAGTACGTTTATGCTAAAAAATGTCAAACTTTCCAATGGAAATGTCAGATCGCACCTGGCAATACTTAGTGTTGCCTAGGCCAGAAATATATATAGTAGCCTACGTATCTATTTTGTCCCCTTCAAAGTAATCCCCACCAGATATTATACACTTGTGCCAACATTTTTTCCAATTATTCGACATTTTTTAACCTTATCATTCGACGTTTTCGTCGTTCACATCTTCTCGGCTCACTGAGTACATTTTGTACCGCCGATAAACGTTGCTTCGGTCCAAGGTAGCTTCGCCATATGCCACAGTCAACATTCGGAATACGTCCGCGCACTTAATTTTGTTTTTCACACATAATTTAATACAGATTCTTTGATCCATTTTTTGGAATGGGCAAAAAAAAACGAGCCAAAACACGTTGCAAGCAAAGCAGCTGTGAAAAATTAACCGAACATTCAAAATGGCCGAACTTGTCTGCATAAGTGAAAGACATGGGTACCAACATAACGCCACAAAAAATCGAATATACGTAAGCCGCGAAAATTCAAAATTCGCGATACTTTTTAAACAGACCTCAAAAATTAGTTCAATTTCCCTTAAAAATTACGCGCCGAAGGGGAAGGGGGGGGGGGGGGGGGGGTTGAGCTAAGCGAGCAGGGGTGGAGCCCTCTAGTTTTTTTAAAAACCATTTTTTTGTAATATGTTTATAAACTTTCCTATAAGTTTTTCACTATAAATTGATTTTTCTATTAAAAATATAAATTGATTTTTCTATTGGTACGCGCCAAGAATTTTTAAAGGAAATTGAACTAATTTTTGATAATTTTAATCGTTTTTTTTTTTAAAAAATATTTTTTTGTAATATTTTTATAAACTTTTCTATAATTTTTTTTACTATAATTTGATTTTTCTATTATTTTTTTTCTTCTAATTTTCTTCCCTTAATTTTTTTTCTGTATTATTTTTATAAATTTTCCTATACTTTTTCTCCTTTCATTTTCTTTCTCTATTCTTTTTTCTATAATTTTTTGACCCATAATATTTTAATAATTTTCCCATAATTTACTGTTCTAATTTTTTTAAATAATTTTTTCTGTAATAATTTTAATAGTTTAAAAATTTTAAATTATTAAAATTATTACAGTAATATTTTTATAAATTGACAATGATTTGTCTCTGTAATTTTTTTAAAAATTGTAATGTAATTTTTCCTATATTTTGTTTGCTAATTTAAAAAAATAATGTTCTTATTTAATATTTTTATTTTTCCATAATTTTTCTCTAATTTTGTTTTCCATAATATTTTAATAAATTTTCTTATAATTTTTCTCCTTTCATTGTCTTTCTATACAGTGTGCCCAAAAAAGAAAGAGGACGGAACTTATTTTTAAATCATAGAACATGCAGCGTCATCTATTGGAAAAAGATACATTTATCCTCTTTCAAATGCACCTAAATTCATGTAAATCGGATGACAGATGTGAAAGTTACAGTCCTTTCAATAAAAGAAAAAGTGTGCTAATGTTACACACCGTGTATATTATTTACTCTAATTTTTTCACCCATAATATTTTAATAAATTTTCCTATAATTTTCTGTTCTATTTTTTTTCAAATAATTTTTCCCTGATTTTGAATTTTCTCTATAATATTTTTATAGATTGCCTATGATTGTCTCTTTTAATTTGCTGTCTCCATTTTAAAAAAAAATTGTAATATAATTTTTCTGAAATTATTTTTTAAATTGTAATGTAATTTTTTTGTTTGCTATAATTTTCTATTCCTAATTTTTTTTTAAATAATGTTTGTTAGTTAATTTTTTTTATTTTTTCATAATTTTTCTCTAATTTTCTTTACCAATTTTTTTCCATGGTATTTTTATAAATTTTCCTATAATTTTTCTACTTTCATTTTCTTTCCCTTTTCTTTTTTCTATAATTTTTTATTTCATATTTTAATAAATCTTCCTATAATTTTCTATTTTAATTTTTTTTAAATATTTCCTGTTATAATTTTAACAAATTTTCCTTGTAATTTTCACTGATTTTGAATTTTTTTCCTATAATATTTTTATAAATTGCCTATAATTTTTCCTTTTTAATTTGTTGTTTCCATAATTTTCTTTTTAAATTATAATTTTAAAGCTATAATTTTCTTTCTCTAATTCTTTTATTTTTAAATAATTTTCTCTTTAATTTTTTTTCTATAATAATTTTATAAATTTTCCTATAATATTTTGCTTTCTCTATTTTTTTCTTCATTTTCTTTCTCTATTATTTTACTATAATTTTTTGACCCATAATATTTTCATTCTCTATTCGTTTTTCTCTACTTTTACCTATATTTTTCACCAAAAATTTGTTTCTACAATTTGTTCTATAATTTTTTTTTACAATTTTTTTCTATAATTTTTTTTATATTTTTATAAATTTTCTAATAATTTTTCCATAATTTTCTTTTTAATTTTTTATCCCATAATATTTTAATAAATTTCATTGAATATTTTTATAAATTTTCTTATATATTCCTTTTTCTAATTTTCACTATTATTTTAATATTTGTTTGCTGCTTTTTTGTCTATTTCTATTATTTTTTTTAGAATTTCTTTTCATATATTTTTATGCATTTTACTATAATTTTTTTCTAAAATTTTCCATAATTTTCCTACAATTTTTTTCTTTTATTTTATTTTTAATAAAGTTTCTTTATAATTTTTGCTTATACTTTTTTCTTCTATAATTTTTCAAATATTGTATTTTTATATGATCATTAATTTTCCGTCTCAATTTTTTTTCCATGTACACATATTTTTTCTAGTTTTTTTTACAATAATAATTTTTTTCTCTTTTTTTTTCTATAAATTTTCCTATAATTTGACGTTTCTATTATTTTTCTCTATATTCTTTTTATAGTTTTTTATTTAATAATATTTTAATAAATTTCCTTTAAATTTTCTTTTAGTATTTTTTTTATAATTATTTTTCTATATTATTGTTTTATTTTTTTTTCAAATAATTTTTCTTCTAATTTTCTCTAATTTTTAAAATTTTTTGTTGCTATAATTTTTAGAAAAAAATTTATAGCAAAAATACTTCTATAATTTTTAGAAAAAAAATTATAACAAAAATAAGTATCTATAATGTAAGAAATTTACAGTTTAATTAATTTCCTATGATTTTTCTCCTCTAGTTTGTTGTCTCAATTTTTTGGCCATAATTTTTCTGTAATTTTCTTTTTAAATTGTAATTTTTTCCTAAATTAATAACTTTTCTCCTCTAAATTTCTTCCATTCTTTAATAATTATTTTACAGCTATAATTTTTTTCCAATTTTTCTAAATTGCCAATGATCTTTAGATTTTTTGTCTCTTCTTTTTCCTATAATTTTTTCCCATGCCTTTTCTCTATTTTTTCCATAATTTTCTTACTATAATTTTTTTCTATTTTCCTTTTATATTTTTCCCTCTAATTCTTTTTCCTATCAATTTTCTTTTTATAATAATTTGTTTTATTTATTCACTGGTATAACAACGGGAAAAAAATGTTGAAAGTATTCAAAACAAAACCACTTTTTCAATGTTCACTTATCAAAAGCTTGGCTTTTTCTTGGGATCATTTTCTCTGTTCTCAGAATACCCAAATCCACATTTAAGTACTTTTTTTTAAAAAATACTTTCAAAATTTTTTGTATTTCGTTTTAAAAAAAAACTGAGAACATTTTCACCCATTATGCATTTTTAGAGATTTTGACTTCTCTTCGAAAGTTAGATTATCTGCAACTGACTTGACTGTCTATCTTTTTTAAGAGTAAATTTTACTACATTTAAATTATTTTTTTCTAATGATAATAAAACGTTTCTCTGCTATCATTCATAAATATTCTAATCTATATTACGAAATGGTCTCAAAACTAATAATAATAACAAATCTTTTATAACGAATTTTCAAATCGTTACGAATTGGGTTTTAATTATATATAATAATTAACGCATTCAGTCAAAATAATAATAATAATTCCAGAAATAAAGTAAATAAAAATATTTGCTCATGACTTTTAACAAAAAAATACCATCAAGAAAAAAATCTGAAAAAGAAACAGAAAATTCCAAAAAAATTATATTTCTCAATTTTAGATAAGTACTAACTTTTTTTTTATATATTAATTTACTAAACAAGAAATTATATAAATCATTTTTAAGCTAGATAAAAAAAAATATAAATAAAAGAAAGAAGAAATTACAAATACGATAACGAACTGACGAAACGAAGAGGAAACAACAAAACTTAAGCATCGAAATTGCGTAAAAATGCAATTTTCATTCAACAATTTTTATTTATTTATGGTTTTTTTTTTTAAATTATAAACGCCAAAAATAGACATTTTTTTTATAGTAACCATATTTTTTTTTGTTGATAATTAGCACATACCAGACACAGAAAAAAAACCACATTAAATTTTTCTTATCAACACTTACAATTTGATACCAAATATTGTAGTAGATTGACAGCTGGTGTGCGGCCATGATTGTTGTGATTATCGTTTCAAAAAGCAGAGGAAAAGAAAAGAAAAACGAACCAATACGAAACAAAAGAAAAGGACAGAAGAGCAGATAAGTTTTTTCGCGTACTCTTTGGACAGGTTTTCTTGCACTTTGATTTTATGACATTTTTAAAAAATATTGCTTTTCCTTCAATTTTTTCTTCCATTTTTTTTATTGTATTATTTTTCGAACTGGAACAAAAGTTGTGATTTTTTTAAGTTTCTTGCCAAAATCAAAATTTTTTTCTTTATTATTTATTAAATTGCAATAATTGAAATTTTTATCAATTGTGATTTTTTTGCTGTTTGGTTTTTCTGATTTTTTTTTATTTTTGACAGATAACACGTGACGACGTGTGTCAAAGTCAGAAGTGCTCAGTTAGCAATGCCATTTCACCATAGAAATACTTACACTCGAACAGCGTTTATAAATTATTGAATTTTTTTTAATCAAAATTCGTGCTATGTGATAAATGGGTTTCGCGCACTTGGACCATTTTTTTGGTCGTCATAATCGACCTACTAAACCATAGTGACAAACTTTGTCAGCAATTTTACACTATTTGACATCAAATCACCAACCCATGTGCGTACAGAGGAAAATATTGCTGCTGTAGCGTATATAATACAGCTCGTGCAAGAACTGAAAACGAACGACCTGCCAAAGCGTCGACTGCGTCTAAGACCAACTAAAGAAAAATCCGTTTTTCTACCAAAAAATTTGCGTTCAGCAACGAAGTTAATTCCTGGTTGAATGAGTATGTGAATAAGCAAAATTGTCGCTTTTGGTCTGATGAACAATCATAGGCAAAATAAGAAACTACCAATACACCTGGTCTACATGCGGTTCCAAAACGACGGCACCACATGCCACACAGAACGTGAAACAATGGACAAATTGAGAGATGAGTTCGTCAATAGCCGCCTAGATCGTGCTATTTGACGCCTTTTGGACTACATTTTTATGAGCTAAGATCGTGCAATTTGACGCCTTCAGACTATTTTTTATGGAGGCTACGTGTAGTCACTCGTTTATGCCGATAAACCAGTGTCACTTACAGCCTTGGAAAACAACATTATATGTGTTATTAGCGAGATACCCAATCGAGATGAAAATTGGACCTCTCACATAAATCACTTAAAACGTAGTCCTGGGCAATATTACATAAAATAGTTTTTAACAAGTAAATGACAAGCCTTGATTTATCGAATCAAATAAAAATTTCTCAAACTTTCCCCTAACACGATTTTTTGAACTGCAATAATTTAAAATGGGATTTGTAATTTTTCCTTCTTTTTAATATTTTAAACTGAAATAACTTAACTTATGTCAATTTTCTAACTTTTTTCCGAGCCCCTTTTTTTTACAATATAATACTCGTATTTCGAACTGGAATCAAAAATTTAGATTTTTTCTAATTTTTTTTCAATTATTGTTGCAAAATGGAAGAAATTCAATTTTTAGTATTAATTTTTCTTTCTATTTGGTTCCAAACAGAACAAATTTGATATTTTACCATTTTTTTCTAATTGTGATTTTGATTATTTCCGTGCTGTTTAAGAGTCAGTTCTTATCTAAAAAGTATTAAAGCAGGAGTACCACAAGGAAGCGTACTAAGCCCTCTCTTTTTTTTCGACTAAATAATTAAAGAATAATAAGTTATTAGTCGATTTTAACTAAAAGTGGCCATAACACATTGTAAGGTGGTGTTTTTATGTTTTTAGTGGGTTAGGATCTCACACGGTCCTCTTTAATGTCTTTTAAAATTGTTTTCCGTGAATTATTTTTTTTTTTAAATTCCGTGCTGTAATAAGAAAAAAAGGATTTTTCTTGGTTTTTTCAAGCCCTTTTTTCGACTAGAAAAATTTGATTTTTTTCCCACAATTTTTTTTTAAAATACATTTTGAAAAAAAAAGAATTGTTTTTTTTTAATATTTTTCTAACAAGTTTTTTTTTCTCTCAAAAGTGAAATAAATTTACTTTTTTGAACTTGAAAAAAATAATTTTTCCCTCCCTTTTTTGGTTTTTCTTTTTTTGAATTTCAAAAAATTTGATTTTTGTGGATATTTACTGGCAGATTTTCGTTTCATTTTTATCAATTTTGTTAATTTTTTTGAGTTTAATAAATAAAGTAAAATAAAATAAAAAATTGTTAATTTTTTTATGGGACCAGTTCTTGTTTTTTGTAAATTGTTCGGACTTTTTTAAAATTATTATTTTTTTATTAAATTTTCACTACTTTTCTGGATTCTTTTCTAAATAGTTTTCGAACTGAACTAATTTTTTTTACCTTTTTTTTCCTCAACCTTTTTTGAGCTTTTTTTTTAGCTCCAGAAAATTTTATTTAAATTAAATTAATTTGTTCTATTTTTTTTCAAACACTATTAAGAAAAATTTAATAGAGAATCAAAGGAAGAGTTTAACAAAATCGTTTCCTATATTTTTCGTTTCAGTTTACCTAATTTTGTTATATTTTCTTGAGTCACAAAAAAAATAAAAAATAAAAAATTGTTAATTTTTACCGTTTTTTTTTTAAATTGTTCGGATTTTTCTTAAAATATTAGCTGTCTTCCATTGGACCAATTTTGCTACTAAGCAGTAGTTCTAGCTGTCATCATCTACTCTACCTAGTACAAATCAGTACATTGCAATAGTAGTTACGCCATACAATTTACGGTAGGGTATTTTAGTTCCCAAAATGAAAATAGATGGCTTAGCGGGTTCGTTGGTTATGTTGAAGAGTCATAATTTTGTCAGTATTGTTTATGTGTAAATAAATTCACTTTTTATTGTTTAAGTGTGAATAAACTCAGTATTGCTGTTGGCTATTTTGAGGTTATATTTTACTGCTATCTGTAAATTTTGCGTTCCATTGGGCAACTACTACGAAGTACTGCTCAGTAGCAAAATTGGTCCAATGGAAGACAGCTATAATTTTTTTATTCAATTTTCGCTCATTCTTTTGGATTCTAATAAATTTTTTCTTATTCATTTTCGTTCAAAATTAGTTTTTTTTTACCTTATTTTTTAACCAATCTTTTTTGAGCTTCTTTTTTTAGCTCCAGAAAATTTTATTATTAAATTAAATTTATTTCTTAATTATTTTCGAACTGAACTAATTTTTTTTACCTTATTTTTCTCCAACCTTTTTTGAGCTTTTTTTTTTAAATTTTGAGTAAAAAAAAAACTAAAGAAAAAGGTTGTGGAAATAAAATGGTAAAAAAAAATTAAAATAAAAAATTGTTTTTTATTTTTGAGTAGAAAAAAATTAAAATAAAAAATTGTTTATTTTAACCGCTTTTTTTTTAAATTATTCGAATTTTTCTAAAATTATTTTTTTTTTATTAAATTTCCACTAATTCTTCTGGATCCTAATTAATTTTTTTCTTAATCATTTTCGAACTGAACTAATTTTTTTTACCTTATTTTTTACCCAACCTTGCTTGAGCTTTTTTTTAAATTTTCAGCAAAAAAAAACTCAAGAAAGGTTGGGAGAAAAAAAGTAAAAAAAAATGAAAATGAAAAATTGTTTTTTATTTTTGAGTAGAAAAAAATTAAAATAAAAAATTGTTAATTTTTACCTCTTTTTAAAATTGTTCGGATTTTTCTAAAATTATTATTTATTTATTAAATCTTCTGGATTCCAATAAATTTTTTTCTTAATAATTTTGGAACTAAACTAATTTTCTATTTAACTCCAGAAAATTTTATTTCAAAATTAATTTGATTTGTTCTAATTTTTTTTGTTTTGTTGAAATTTCCAATACTAAATTTTTCCTTATTGAATTTGTATAAAAAATTCTCTAATATGAAAACGGCAAAAAAAAGCGCTTGATAATATAATTGCATAAATAAACTATTTAAAAGCAATAATAATTCCTAAATGGCTACGAAATAGTTCTCAAGAGTTCATTTTATCAAAACCGGCCGGTTAAGTCCAAGTTTTTTCCATGTTCTCTCTGCTCTTTACTGGTGTAAGACAAGGAGGAAAAATCCGAAATAAACTAAATTGCAAGATAAATAAAACGAAAAATATCCCAACAAAAACGATTATGAGATATCGCACTTATCCATCCATTCATATACTTGCTGATTTGTTGTATGCTCAAAAGTGTAAAAATATAAAGATCAGCCATGGAAGTGTGCTACGGAATGTATGGTATATGCGGGAGAGAAGAAGCGGTGGTTCCATAGGAATTAAAAGGAAAAAATAGAAATAAAAGCAAAAATATTATAATTTGACTATTTGAGTACGTGCACGGAAATATTATTTTGTGTTGAAAGAGAAATAAAACAGCTTTAAGAGAAAACAGATAAGGCCGATATGAAAACAATTGTTGCTTTCCCAACTTTTGTAGAGGAATTTATTCCTGACATCAACGGCGTATTTATATATGATACCGGAATGTGTGTGTGTATGTAGCCATAAGAAGCTTGTAGTAAGCTTGTTTGATGCTAAAATTAGTGAGAAATGATATAATTTAGTTGTTATAACGTCATGTGGTTATGAGTTCCCCCAGTTCAGAAGTCATATTCTGTCATCGCTATCGTTAGATTCAAGGCCCCGGCACACAGTTGACACTCTCCTGGCTCGTCTGCCGCCTACACAATCATGCGGGCATTCGCTATTTCTGGTTAGCTGATTGATTAGTGCATTTCACAACAAAACTTATGCAATAAGAAAATCTCAAGTAAGCGGCTTTTTTGCTAACAACAGTTTAGTGGGAATTCTTTTTTCACACCACATTCGAAGATTCTTGTTGATTCCCTCCGTTGCGGGTTTTTTTTTTTAATTTTGAACTTTTACGGCGTCAGATTTATAATATGTATTAAGGAAAAATAATATAAAATCAATACGTGCACTAATGGAGACAATATTATTCACGGACAAAAAAAACCTCCTTTTTACTTATGGCAAAAGAGCGACACGAACAATTTTAGCATAACTTGAATGAAAAAGTGTAAAAGGTCAAAAGATTAAATGTCTTTTTTCTTCTTCTTTGAATTCTTTACGGTTGGAAGATTTATTTCTCATACTCTAGGATACAAAATATTATCCATTCTAGCAGACGAACCACTTTTTCATCGGCGGCACACAACACGAAAACCATGCAAAATTGAACAAGAACACACAACAAAACGACGACCGACGACTATGTGGGGGCTGCTGCTGGCTATTACGCAATTGCCAAAATCAATTAGAAAGAAGAGTTTTGACTTCAATAGAGAATATCTTTGATAGCAGCCATCGATTGTCTAATAAAAATTGTCAAAAAATTAGATAGATAGAAATTCATAGTAAAAAGCAAAAAAATAATTAATTTCAACATTTTCTCTTCACCTAAACGAACGAATGAACAAACGAAAAAACTTCGATGACCGTGAGAAGAGCAGCGGCCTTTAACAAGTGTGTACATTATTGGAATTGGTTAAATAACTTAGGAGTTCTTTTTTTTATCACAATAATATCCTTCCTAAATCAACACTAATTCAGAAATAAATACGATAAAACTTCCATTTATATTTTGGAACTAGAATAATAAATAAATAAAAACAATCACTTACAGAAAATATTCCTATTAAAACACCACTTATTCATCCAAACCCGATAAAAAAACTGACAAAAAGTGAGGTTTGTTGCGTGAACTTGACAGTACCAATCATAATTTAGAACGATTTAACAGTGTAAAGAACAGCTGTCAAAGAAACTATTAACCGATTCAACAGTTTTGCAGAATTAAACATGGCGGCGCTTAGTTTGAAATTTTACAATAATCTGAAAAAGTTATTCTTTTCTTAACCCCAACAATTATTATTATTCTTTTTTTTTTATTAATTAAAAAAGTATAGTAAAAAAAGCACTTTTTTTGTTCCAATTTGTTTCTTTTGTAAAGAATTTTGAAAATTTTCAATTATTTCAATACAATTTTTTTTTTTTTGGTTAAATCCGAGTGAGTGATTGAATTTATGGCTGTCCCCTTCTCTCTTAATAGAAATTCTATATGGCTCTCATATAACTTGAATGGCTCTCACTTTTCAGCGGATTTTTCTAGCACTTATTTTATATATTCGTTATAAAACAAAAAAAAGAAATTCTTACAAAAACTATATTAGAAGTGCTTTTCGAAATTAAATACAATAATTTCTCACCAAAAGCGCAACCGAATTTTTTCTCTCATCAAATTCCGATACCAAACCGAAGACTGAACCGCTAATAAATCAGTGGCACCATCTCTGCCAATAACAACTGAAATATAATGTAGATAATGCAGTGTGAAGACCATACATTTTGACGAATTTTTATGAAAAAACAACACTTTTTCCCCAAAATAATTTCAAATTAATTTTTTTTTTAACGCATCAAAAATCAGGAAATAATATTAATAATTTTTCAAAAATAAAATTTTCCAATTAATCTTTTTTGAAGGAAAATTGATCTTTTTTTGAAGGAAAATTGACTTCTTTTTATTGCGCATGATTTTTATAAAAAAATACATTTTATTCATTCATGGGATTTTCCGTCAATTTTTCTTAAATGTCAACTCTTCTTCGAAAATTTTCTTAGTTTTTGTTTTTATGAAGAAAGAAAAACAACCACAATGCATAAAGAATATAAAATTTCTCTTTCATTAATCGTTAAGTAAACGTGTGACCATCATCAGAAAAAAAGGAAAATAAATAAATGAGCAAGAAAACTTTTTCGATTTAAAAAATGTGTAAATTAAATTTTCTTATTATAGTACTGATAATTCTTTAAGAGATTGTGTGTGTGTGTGTGTGTGTAAATTTTTTTTTTGTTGAAAAAAAAACTAATATATTTTCAATTAAATGAAAAAAGAAACTTTATTTGGAAGAAAGGCGGCTTTGGAGAAGCGAGAGTTGCAAGAACGGGGAAAATGTTTCTAAAAGAGCTCATCCGTTTTTCAACACAACATCGAACACTTTATTGTTATTTAATTTTAAGCATTTGGATTTTTTTATTAATTGCCGGTAAATAAAACACTGTTTTTATGGTGTTCTTCTGATGAATTCTGGCCGCATCCTCTCTTCATTTTGATAATAATCGGTTTTTAAAATTTTCAGGAATGTATAAATATATTGGAAATACGAACAGTAATAATAACGGTTTGAATTTTCTAAACGCTAAACATTTTTACGCTTCCATTTTGGAGACGGACCATGCCAAGTTACGAAAATACAAACAACACTGCACTCCCATCAGTAAGCTTATCCGCAAGGACGATGGTGGGATCATGGAAGGATGGCAACTGCAAGGTGTGTTGATGGTAGTACGACATGGCGATCGTGGTCCTATGTCACATGTACGGGGGATATCATCGATTGATTGTGGTATCGAAAACGATAGCTTCCTCAACCGGTAACTGATTATTTTTTTGAGTTTCTTTTAAAAATGATTTCCTTTTTTTTACATTCAATTCAGATACAAGACATTCTTGCAAAACGTTACATATCCCTCCGGATCGACAAATCATATTAACTGGAATAAAATTGGACCATTCCATGGATTCGCTCTGCTTCCGGCTACGCAAAAATCCTGTCTTCTTGGACAATTGACATATAAGTGAGTAAACTTTTAACAGCGCATCTTCTGTAACAAGTAGTAATTCTTTCACCTTTTGCAGGGGAATCACACAGCTCTTGCACGTCGGTGACATACTACATCAAGTGTACGCACATCCGTTGGGGCTGTTGACTAAACCGAAGCCGATGAGCGCAAGCGCATCGAAATTTTACATCAATTCGACGCCGCACAACTTATTCAATTCGGATGAGGTGATCGTCTACTCGACACGATATCGGCGAACATTCCAATCAGCAATGGCCTTAATGTTCACGTTTCTGCCCCCCGACAAGTGGATATCGTTGAATGTGCGAGAGTCTCATAGCATGTCGTTTTGTTTCTCCGATTGTGCCTGTCCGCGTGTCGATGAGTTACGAAAGAAAATCACACGTCTCAGTTCGGAGGATCTGGTCCAGCATCCAGCGGTGTCCGCCGTCGTCCAGTGGATTGGTCAATCCCTGCTCCAGCACTCTGCGAACGGACTCAATTATAGTCCGCACGAGGTGAGAGATGCAGTTTTGGCTCTAATGTGCCACGACGCACCGTTGCCATGTCGTCGATCGACCGCGCGCAACGACATCAAAACCTTCGTAACCATGGCCTCCCAAACTACGGTTGACAACAATGACGTCATCAACATCGACCAAGAGGATCCGGTGGCGAATGCGGTCGACGTACCGCCGAACGCAAACGAAATCGACGACGCCGAAACACCACCGGAAGGATGCATCGAATCAAGCCACATAGCCGCCCTCATGTCCTATACGAACTGGCAGTCATCGAAGGAGGCACGGCACAAATACTACAGCCATAGTGGATTGCTTCGAGCCTACGGACTGATACGGCAAATTGTAGGCTACATGCTAAAAATGATATCCGGCGATCGCACCAAATTCGTATTATATTCCGGGCACGATTGGACACTGCAGTATTTATCGGCGGCCCTCGGCATAGACACCGAAACAGCCTTCATACCGTACGCATCCCGTATAGCATTCGAAGTGTACAAAAGCAAAATGGATACACAATATTATTTTCGGGTCATCTACAATGGCAAGGACGTCACCCAGCAAATCGATTTCTGTGAAGGTGGCAAAAGTCTACGGGTGACACGGGACAGTCGCGGCAATCGGGCCGATCTATGCCCGATCGAGAATATTATTCGATTTATTCACGACGATTACTTCTCACCATTAAATGCCACCAATTTTAAGGACGCGTGCACAATACAAAAAGCGAATGAGTTTTAGGGGGTGTAAGAGGGGAGGGGCTTGTCGAAAAAGGGGTCGGTCGGGACGGAGACAGAATATTACCGGTTTTTTCTTCTTTTTTTTGTATTTGATTTTCAAAATTGAAGGATTTTGAAGATTGTTTTGCAGAAAATTAGGCAAGGCATTTGGAAAATTTTTTTTTTAGGAGTCATTTCATGGGTGAGTGTGGTGTGTACATTTTGTATCCAAATAAATTTATAATAACCCTAATTGGGAAAGAAAAGGAATCGGAAAAAAATTGAGAATATGAAATGAGACAGAAAAATAATTAATTTAAGTAAATTCTCCGCATTTTAATTTTAAAAACAAACACTTTTTAACAAATAATATCTAAAAAAAATGGATTTTTTAACTGTGATATAGAAAAAAAGAGAATAAATGCAGAACGTGGTGACGGTAGAAGGGGGGGAGGGGGAATTTGACAAAAAAAATTATATTAAGGAAAATATTTCCCCCCAAAAGTGATTATATCGTTTGCTCCCAAAAAAATTAGACAATTTCCTCCCGGAATTTTTGTTAAGTGAAAAAAAAAAAATTACTACAACAGAAATAATTATCGTATTCTGATCGAAAAGAATCGAAATTTATTTAAACTAAATTTAAGTTAATTGAGAAATTATTATGAAAAATTACTCGTGAGTGAAGAGAAAAAAAATTATAGAATAAAAAAATTAGTTAATTTGATAATATTGGTTTGTCGAAAAAGTTCGTGGGCATTTTCCGACACTTACCTTAGTAACCACTAGTTAAATTGTAACAACACTGGAGGCGCTTTTGAAAGGTGACGACACTTGAAGTTTTGTTTTATTAAACTCGATTTAGTTTATTAAAAATTATTCAAGTTCAAAAATTGACCAGAATTAAGAGAAAATTCGCTATATTTTTCCAAGACCACTTCGACAAAGGCGAAAACGTATCGGAGGTTTGTAAAAAATCAAAGGCGAGAACGCATCAACGAGAAATTTCTACGTCAAAAAATTTCGTTCTGGAAATTTCTACGTCAAAAAATTTCGTTCTGGAAATTTCTACGTCAAAAAATTTCGTTCTGGAAATTTCTACGTCAAAAAATTTCGTTCTATCAATCACCGAAAAAAGTGATGAAATTATCGAAAAAATTCATGAATTGAGTGTGCAGAGTTTATCATCTGTGATAGGCTTTTGAAGCGCAATGAAATCGAGCTATTTCTGAAGCGAATCATAACTGGTGATGAAAAATGAGTAAAATACGAGAATATATATTGTTTGAAAGAAGGGATCATGGAAAAGGAGAGATTTATGGTAGAAGTGGAAGGGAGTGTCGTTCAAATTTTATATCGTAGTGTGAGCAACTCGAGAGATGACGCCAAGCGATTGAGGGAAAACGGCCGGAATTGATCCAACAAACACATTTTTGATAAATAAACTGGCGAAACATTATCAATAATAATGGAAAATATTTGATTTTGAATAAATTGATTTTACGAGTCTGATTAACTCAACAGCAAAAAAAAAGAAAACACCACGAACTTTTTCGAATATACAGAAAATTTTATTGATTGATAGAAAAATTTCCAAACAAAAAAAAAGCACAAAACAAATCCTATTAGAAATTATTTTTCTTTTCAAAAATAAATTCGTATTTTTATTAAACGAATTAATTAAATGAGAAAAATATAAAATATGAAAAATATTCAGACTTTTAAAAAAAAAACTATTGTACTTTAACGGTCAGTAAAGGAAAGAGGGAAAAACCCCCAGAAAAAAAATTAAAAACTATAATTTTGTTGAGAATTTTATTTTTTATTGTGAAAAATTAGCGTTTTTATTTACGTTACAAATGCAATTTTTTTTTTATAGTAAAAATTTTGTTTGCTTTTTGCAATTTTTTTTGTTTTTTGTTTTTTGTTTGGTTAAACTTAATCAACGCACCAGCATTACTGGCAGCTTATAGTTAGTACAATTACAAGCTGGTTACTCCAACTGTTAGTGGCGAGGACTATCTTAAACCTTTACTATCATAAGCAGTGACAGTGTCCCGAGATAATTGCAAGTTATTGGCAGTTACCTCCCATCTGCGATCCGAAAACCGTACCCGCAATATGGGGGTCTTAACCACAGCCACCACGTTGCTGCCTAGGGCGCCTCATCATAATCGGGCACAGTGTGTTTCCACTGAAATGGGGCATCCCGATTCTCGTTGTATCAATTTTTGTTTTAAGAGTACTTCGGTTTGAACTCCGCACATTGAGCTACGGTAAGGAATCTTGTAAATTCCTAGGCACCGCTAAGCCAGCTTAGGTACGCGGATCCGCCAAGACCCGAAAGCACAACCGGAATTGACCTTGGGTCTTTCACCCGGTTGCGTTTCACTTGCAGCACATTCACTATCCATTCATTAATCTTAATCTTCTTTCAAACAGTGCCATGGCAAATTCAGCCACACATTCCCTCCTCTCAGGTGTATTAAGTGCGCCACTCAGATCCACTTGATCTTCATTCACTCAAATGTCACAAGCATCCAAATCCCGGAGATCCTCATATAAATAACACTCCACGAGTAGGTTATATACCGCACAGACACTCTTTCACTTAATCCTCAATCCTCTCTTATACAAGAACTCAGTCATACTGGCAGGAACAGGCCATATTCAAGAGTGAGAGAACATAACGTAATGACGGAATATGTATGCGCGTTGCCTGGAAGACATTCAATTGAACTCATTTTTAATCTAGTACTTCGTAAAAGCCAAACAAAATGGAAAAATTCATTTTTTCTCATTGATTTTTATTTTGATTTTTTACTTAAGAATTTTTCTTCTTATAAATTTTTATAAAAGTATTTTTTTCCACTTTATAGTTTTTTCTGCTGTTTATCAGAAAAATATCATAAGTAAAAAAAAAAGAAAAAATAATCAAAAAAAAAACGACCAAAAAAAAATTTTTTAACCGAAAAGGAAGAAAAAATTGCATTTTTTTTTGAAAATTAATAATTTAAAAAAAAAGTATGCAATTTTTTTTCGAAAGTTTTTGCTCAAAAATAAATGAAATTAAAATTGTTAAAAAAAAAAAAAATTATCGAAATTTTATTATTTTCCATTATTTTTTGCTAGTGGAAGCCGTGGAAGAAATCTTAATAGAAAAGGTGTCCTTGCAAGGAAGATGAGGAAAAAAAAAAATAAAAACATAATTAATTATACAAATACATATCTTAATTGAATTAAAAAAAATTTTATTCAATTTAAAAAAAAAAAAAAACTAAAAAAAAATTAAAGAAAACATGTACGCGCCGAAATTGTACCCGCTCAGTAGTAGTGAGTGCAGTGCGGTTCGCAAAAAAGTAAAAATACACAACAAAACATATCACATTTAAAAGCGAATTTTTAGTAATAATGGAATTTTTAAATTCAACTAGAAAATATACAATTTAATAAGAAAGAAAAAAAAAAGAAAAATCAATTTTAAAAAATTTAATTAATATGCAAAAAAAAAAAAAGATAATTTATTGCAAAAACAAAAAAGACCAAAACATTTACAAAAAAAAAAAAAACCAAAAAAGTATACTCAAACAAGAGAGGAAGGTAAAAAATATTATAATTAAAAATATTATGCAAAAAATTAAAATTATGCAATAAATAAATAAAAAAATTTAAAAAGGGAAAATTTTAATTTTAAATTTAAAAAAAAAATGCAAACTAATTAATTTTTCTTTAGTTTTCCTATTTTAAAAAAAAAAAAAAACATTTTTCCAATTTTAAAACTAAAATTGCAAAAAAAAAAAAATTCAAAATATCGCGCCATTATTTCATTGCGTTCCATCATTGGTTAACGTTTCAAATTGGTTTTACAGTCTTACATCGGGTAAAGAAAACCAGAGCTGCCAACATATTTGCATGGAAAAAAAGCTATAATGGCGCGAATTTCAAATACTGCATTCAGTTTAGGACATCATTTATTTAAGAAAAAACCATAACAAAAAAGAATTTATTTATAATGTAAAAATTTAAAAATTTTAAATTAAAACCCAAAACAAAATTATAAGGAAAAACAAAAACTAAGAAAAAGAAAGGAAATTGTTAAATTTAAATAAAGACACTCTAACTATTTTACGTCCAAATTGTTGTTGTTGTGTTTTTTTTTTTTTTAAACCCAATTTTAATTTGTTTTTTTATTCGTTCAAACTTTACTCTCCACTTGATAAAGCAGTTCTGAAATGCCTCCAGAACTAGTTTACCAAAAGTGGAGAGTAGAATTGAATGAACACAAATGTGTCCATGGAACTTTTACGCTTTACCATAAATCGGAAAATACATACCCCCCCCCCCCCGCCACCCTCCCTTCCATACTTTGTAGAAACTGATCTTCGATACCAAGGAATGAATTTAGACAAAACGCGTGACATGGAATCCTCGCACAAAACTTAGAAAGGGAAAAGTCCCTGTTTTGAAACGTACATGGACTTACTGACTAGAATTCTAAGACTCTACTAACCATTACAGCTTCAGTCGAATGCAATCTCTTCAATGTGACTCTTTTGGATGATTTAATTAATGAAACGTAGCAATATCTTCAGGTACAAGTAGTGGTAAATGCAGGGTGTGAGTTTGGTGCTGACCATGGGAGGTTTTTCGCCCAAAACTTACGAAAAATTTCTGAATAAACCGGACGATTTTTGTGACACCAGTGGTGGGCTAAAGAGGTGTCGTCGTTGAATTACCGGGGTTCCTGTCGACTTATTCTCATACTGCTGAAGCTGCCACCTACCGAGCAGTAGAGTTACAGTGGGTATGGCAGTATACGAGGTCTGTTCAATTTTGAATTTCCGCGGGTTACGTTACATTCAAAATGGCCGAACTTGTCGGCATAAGTGAGAGATATGAGTACCAACATGACGCCAAAAAAAAAATCAAAAATCGAATATACATAACCCGCGGAAATTCTAAATTCGCGATATTTTTTGAACAGACCTCGTATTTTGATCAAATAACGACAGGAATAGACACATTCAACATCGCGACCTACCTTCAAACTCATTTTAGCTCCAACATTTATATTTTCCAATAGGCCGAAGGGGATGTGGAAAACTTCTGTGAACAGGAATATCCATTATTGCAGTTAAATTATTAGTAAATATGGCCGAGATTCGCTCATATTTGGTCCAATAAATTTTTTGTGCAATATTTTCCACTATTCCAATTGTAAGACAGACATTTTTTAAGTGGGTGGGGGAAAAGGAGAAAGGGTTGGTATAGTTGACTGCGTGGTATTTAAATTTTCATATATTTTTATATTTTATTTGCCGGTTTTTTTTTCGCACAATTTATCTAAACCCAATTAAGGTCCATTTAAAAAATGAAATTAACTGAAACTTTTCTGAACTAAACACAGAAAAGTTCCAGTTAATTTCTTTTTTTAATGGACCTTAATGCCTTTGGAAAAAGCTTATTTGGAGAAGAAGAAGAAAACCTTAAAGTCACTAACTAAATCCAAAGTTTATGGACTTTTTTGCCTTTGGAAAAAGCTTATTTGGAGAAGAAGAAAAAAACCTAAAAGTCACTAACTAAATCCAAAGTTTTCCATCGTTTATTCATTCTTGAATAAATTTTCTTCACAAAATAAAAGAGAATAAATCCATTCAAACTATTGTACCTTTGGTGACATAAAAATGGGAATAAATTGAATAAATAAAAAAAAACACAGAAAATGACGTAATTTCATTTGATATACAAAATAATTCCCAGGTAAATTTGAATATCTGAAAAATGTTAAAACTTTCGTCGTTGAATAGAAAATGAAATTTTTCATGGTCATTGCCATTGAGGAACCCCCCCCCCCTTCCACTCAGTGACACTTTTTGTGCCTTTTTTTAAAAAATATTTTCCATCTTCATTTTCGGGTTTATTCTCAGCTAATTTTCATAATTTAACCATTTTTAGATAAAAGTCATGTATTAGCCATTGATGGTACGGACGTCATTTCACTTTTCTTAGTTCGGATGTACGTACTTTAGTCCGTTTCGAATTGTGATCCAGCGAAAGGTGGATGGAGTTGGTTTTTCCAAAAGTTAATTACTTCCGCTTTGCATTTTAATAAAAGTGACACCATTTTAATAAAAGTGACACCATTTTTTAAAAGTAAAAGTCATATTTCGAAAAAAGGGCCAAAAATTTCGTAAAACGGTCAAAATTTCGTAAAACGGTCAAAATTTCGTAAAAAGGCCAAAATTGGCAAAAAGGCCAAAATTCGTAAAATGGCAGTTTCGTAAAATGGCAAAATTTCGTAAAAAGACCGAAATTTTGTAAAAAGGCCAAAATTCTTAACATAGCAAAATATCGTAAAAAGGCCAAAATTTGTAAAAAGGCCAAAATACGTAAAAAGGCCAAAATTCGTAAAAAGGTCAAAATTCGTAAAAAGTCCAAAATTCCGAAAGAGACCAAAATTTCGTAAAGGCCAAAATTCATAAAATGGTAGAATTCGTAAAATGGCCAAAATTTCGTAAAAAGCCCAAAATTCGTAAAAACACCAACATTCGTAAAAAAAAAAATTTCGTAAAAAAGGCAAAATTCGTAAAAGGGAAAATTTCGTGATATTCGTAAAAAGGGAAAATCCATGATATTCCTTGTCGCAATAATGGATTAACCGCAACATATGCTGACGATACAGCAATCATTACTTATCATAGCACGTTAACTCGTTAGAGGACTAGTTCAAAATGTACTCATGATACTTTTACACTCGAACAGGCTCCCACTAAACGGCAGTAAATTTCTACAAAAAACGAGTGTGTGTCACCTTTGGACTTACAATAGACCAACAATTAATCTGTAGAGAACCCCAAACATGTAAATAAAAAAAAGTGATACAAACAATTACTAGGACTTCTTGGCAATAAATCAAAACGGACAATAAACTATACAACACGGTACTTAAACCAATATGGACATACGAACACAAACTTTGAGATTCGACTCAGCATTCCAATGCCCACCTAATCCACACCTTGCAATCCTGAATCCTTCGAAACCATGTTATCCCATCGTAATCGAAACGTTCCATTCGGTCCTGTGAACAGGACATGTCTCGTTATAAAAAATTCCATTCACTTTTATACTACCACCCTAATCCCCTAGTAAAAAAACTGTTTACCCCCGCAATAACGCTAAGATCTTTTAAATTCATAAAATAAATCGTCTCGTAAACTCACTTTCTTTTAGGAATAATTTCCAATTTAGTGTTAAATTTTTAATTGTGAAAATGTCTACTTGTAAAAAGACCCGCACAAAGGGCTTCTTCATACCCACCCGCATAGATTCATGAAAAAAATCACACCCCAAAACACCGACCAAAAATAATTCACTTTTGAGGACATTCGTGCGTTCATTTTTAATTTTTTTTTCTTTTTACCAGCAAGTACGGGCAGATTATTCACAATAAATTTGCATTGACGTCATGAAAAGTTTTTGAAAAGTTTTCATTTGCATTGTTGATGCCGTGGCGTTAACTGAGAGTACTAGTCACCTTGAAACGCGAATAACGAACTTTTTCATATGCAAATGCTGGCATTTTTTTTCATCAACAACTAATAACATTTGTGCCCACTCCCCCCACACTCACCGTACTTCTCATATGTTAGCTCTTTACTCTTAGGAAATAGGAAATGGGAAAATATTTTCAATTGTTAATTATTTTTAATTTTCTTAATGCATAAGAAAATTAAAAATAATAGACAATTGAAAATGCAACACTGCAGAATCTGATAATCTCGCATGGAAAGTGCATCCGCTGATACGTACGCGCGCACACATAACTGCCCATCCGAATATCTCCGTACGTGCATTTCTCTTAAAGCCTTTGCGTAATTTTGAGAAAATGAAACGAAAGTTTTTGTATGCATATGCACGCATATAAGTCATCGCATCGCACTGTAGGAAAGGAGAAAAAGAGAAGAATGTGTTCGTGCGTGCACTTGTCCTTTTGTTTTTCTTTTCTTTTCATTACTAATAAGAGCATTGGCCGAGAGCACTTGTCACAGCGAACGAACAATTTAAATACGCAGGCATGAGAGGGCAGAGCACAATATTTTTTTTCTTCTCATTACTTTTTATCGCAACGTGGTCGTGTATAGCATATGCACTTAGTCGTACAGTACTTATTTTGTCAACTGACGAAATGGAACACGTTATGTGAACGAATGCGAATATGTACAGGCATACAAACTTATCAGCCTTCTTTCATGGGGTGTTGAATATAGCTATGGTAGGCATGGCTGTGTATATGGATGCACATGGTGTTGAAGAGAGAACGCTCGGAAAAGTGTACGTGCTTTGACGTGTTCGCGATGTAATGACGAGTGCCGTTGCTCTTCGAGTTCGAAGTGCTTTACACCGTAACAACGCGATGCCGTGGAGCTTACATCGGATCTGGTCGCGACACTGTGTTCGCGAGGCCACGTGAAACAGACTCGTTGTCGTGGGTCGTAGGGGGAACGGGCAGGGTAGGCACAACTCGCGATACAGTTTGTTTGACGGAGAGTTTAATGGACGAGTGTGGTGTGGAGTGACACGGGAGGGTAATGTTTTATGAATGTACAAAACATGCTTATTCCGGGGATGTAAAGAAAGCTCACGCTGGGCAAAGGAGGAGCTGTTCAATACTGCAAAGGGGGTGGGTACAGAGATACTCATTGCGGTACAGTAAGTCTTGTTCGTCGATGGTAATGTGGAGCACCTGTAGAGGAACAAACTTTACGAGCCCGGACACACTGCTGATGGGCCCCGCGTGCTCTGTACTCTGTACTCTGTACTCTTTACTCTATACTCTGTGCCGTGTGCTGTGTGCTATGTGCTGTGTGCCGTGTGCTGTGTGCTGTGTGACGTCGACTGTAATCGCAGAGCATGAAAAGTACTCGCAGCGGCATCGAGTGTACTTGCGAATGCAATTGAACAATGGAGAAAATGATGTGTAATAACGTACGGCAAGTACTGAGAACGCGCTCTCGTCGGTTCTGTGTGCCTGATACCACTCAGTACATTGTGTTACTTTGTCAGTGAGTTTTTTCCCTTATTGCGCGAACACAGAGACTCGACTCTCCGCCATGTTCGTGTAAGGGGGCAACGGTGCCAGTCGCGTTTGTGTGCACCAGAAACAGCGAATGGAGTTCTACAGGCGTTGTGTTGCTCTTGTTCTGAGTTTTTGTCGCCATATTTGCTTATATTATATGGGACATAATTACGACCCGACATGTCGCAAAACCAACATCCCAGCCAACACCAGCGAATCCTCTATTTACCATGCCGCATCGTACGCACGTCAATCTGTGCGTATTTTTCCATATCGTGTCGTACGGAATTTAATTTAACTTGAAAACGAATGTCAACGAGTTGTTTTTGCGCTGGTCATGGACCCTTTTCCCAACATATATGCTTGGCCGTTTAGCTTATCAATTTTGATCAAATTAAATTTTTTAATATTGTATAATCCTGTGTGTGCGTATGTTTGTGTGTGTGAGTGCGTATTTGTTTGCATGTGTATACAAATAGAAAAACAAGAACAAATCGACTGGAATTTTTGTTTTTTGTTAATTATTTCTCTTAAAAATGAACGTTTTTTTTTTAAAAAAAGAAATTTTTCTTTTTCGAAATATTGGGAAATTTTTTTTTGTTGAAAATATTTCCTTTTAGACCAAAATTTTTTACGTTAATAATTTTCTCAATAAACTTTAAAAGCGTTTTTCTTGATTTTCAAGAAAATTTTTTTAACAAACTTGATTTTTAACCATTTTTTAGTAATTTTTTCATAAAATTTTTTTTTTTGAATAATTTTTTTTTTGTACAAAAAACGTGCTTATTTATGTTTTTTTTTATATTTAATTTGGGGATGGTTTCTAAAATTATTATTTTTCATTATTTTTTTTTTAGTAAAAAATTAACTTGTTTTAAGATATACAATTTTTTGTTTTTTATTTGATTAGGAAAAAAGCCGTGCTTTTGCTAACAAAAACAAAAAAACAGTTTTTTTTTCTTTAAAAAAGAAATTTCTGATTAAAAATTTTTATTTTTCGAAAAATGGAGAAATTTTTTTTTTGTTGAAAATAATTCCATTTAGACCAAAATTTTTACATCAATAATTTTTTCTTCTTGATTTTCAAGACAAATTTCTTAAACAAACTTGATTTTTACCAATTTTTTAGTAATTTTTTCATAAACAATTTTTTTTTGTACTAAAAAAAGTCCTTATTTACGGTTTTTTTTAAATATTTAATTTTGGAATTTTTCTTAAATTATTATAAATTTTCTTTAGTAATTTTTCAATAATTTTTTAATACAATACAATATTTTGTCTTTTCTAATATTTTTTGTTTTGTATTTAATTTTTGTTTATAACAAATTTTTTGAATAATTAAAATATTTCATTTTTATTTATTAGATATTTTAATACTTTTTTTTGTAAATTATTTTCTTCCAAGTTTTTTATTTTTATAATAAATTTTGACATTTGCGAGCATTAATTTAAATTTGTAAAAAAAATATTAACTTTTTTTATTTTTAAATATTGAAATTTTTGTTTGTATATTTTTTGCTTTTTTATTTGTTAATTTTTTTTTATTTAAATTAATTGGAAACTTTTTTTTAAAGAAAAAATAAGTTCTTTATTAGAAAAAATTACTCTAAACAATTTAGTTTTTGTGAAAAATTTATTTGATTAGGAAAAAACAGTACTTTTGCTAACAAAACCAAAAAAAAAAAGGTTTTATAATTTTTTTAAATAAAAATTTAGGCTTTTTTATGCGTAAGATAAAATTTTTTATTAAAATTTGTAATCATTAAAATTTTTTTTTTTTTGCCAAGAAACTACAACTAAAAATTTAAAAAAAACAAAATCTTTACTAGAATAAATACTCTAAACATATTTTTTTTATGGTTTTTGTAAAAAAAATTATTTGATTAGGAAAAAACAAAAGAAGTAAGAGAAAATTGTTTATTAAAATTTTTTATTTTTTTTATTTTAAAATTAATAAAAAATATTACGAAAATTATGAAGAAGCAAAAAAAAAGAGTAAAAATTATCGAACAAAAAAATTTGTAATTATTAAAATTTTTTTTAGCCAAGACTACAATTAAAAATAATTAAGGAAAATTCAAATAAAACAAATTAAAATTCAGTAATAGTATTTAAAATAATTAATTATTTTTTTTGTTCCACTAAGAATTTTATTGTATTTAAAAAAAAGAAATTGTTAGTCAAAAAAAATTATGCTTTTTAAAAAAATTAATCAGAAATTTACATCCAAAGTGGTGCGTGCGGATGGTTGTTGGGGGGAAGGGGAGGTGAATCTAATAGTAAGACCACCTCCTCTTCAGTGAACGAGATAATCAAGGGTATACAATTTTTATTGAAAAAATAATTCAATTGAAACAACAACAACAAAAAATAATAAAGGAAAAAATAGAATAAGACACAAAAAAGAAAACAATTCAAAATAAGTATTACCCTTTTTTGTAAGGCAATTATTATAATCAAAATAAAAAGAATAATAATAAAAAAAACACCCTCCCTAACCGGAACTAATAACACTTAATTGTTGTTGATTAATTTAGGGTTTTTATTATTGGAGATTCTCTAATTGCGAACAACCAAAAAAATCAAATTAAAATTCTACTTAATAAAGAGTTCGCGTTTGGGTAAAATAAGAAAGACAGAAATTCTCTTTTTAATAAAAAGAAATTTTAATTTTAAGACACAACACTTTGCTGCCCCGCCCCAACGCCCGACTTTAAACGCTCGACCCAACAACAGCTATGTTGGGTATTATTTAATAATAATAATAAAAAAAAAAACACACAAAAATAATGGGAAAAATGGAAAAAGGGAAATTGACCATCGACCATCGACCACACAACAAAAACAATAAGAAAAATTCCCACTAATAAACTCGTTCAGTTAATTGCTGCCAAACTATATGAAAAGAAGAAGACAAAACAATAATAATAATAATAAATAAATCATTAAAAATATAAACAAAAGGAAGAAAAAAAAACCCAGCAGCAATTAACAATTAACAGCAATCAACAGGAACAATATGACGCTAAGTAGAAGTAGAAGTATCAGCAGCAGCAGCAACAACAACAACAACACCAACAACGATGGCTGAGAGAATATTTGCCTTGCCGACGAACGAAGCTTATCTACTTAATAATAAATAACTCAGCCAGAGTAGTTAGTTAGTAACCATCCAAAGGGGCGGGCAATTAAAATAAAATATAATTTATTATTATTATATTCCGCTTACTTGATTTCATCCGGCGTTCAGCATTAACAGAAACGCAAAATTTTCAATGGTTGGCCAAACTGGAAATTTTTTCGTTTTTCACTTGTTTTCGTTTTTTTTCTTTTTTTCAATTTTTGGTTGTTGTTGTTGTTGTTGTTGGTCGTTTATGTTTAAACAAACGTGTTCGATCTTTTCAGTCTTAAACGTAAAGTGTGGAGAGAGAGAGAGAGAGAAAAGATACATCAAATTGCTCTTAGAAATAAGCCAAGGTGGCTGAGGCACACACACACACACACACGCACAAACACTTTTTATTTATGATTTGTTGAAACATATTTTATGGGTTCTCCATTAGAAATTATATATTTTTTCTATAGTTTAAATAATCATCAAAAACTAATGAGAGAAATTATATACGAATTTTTTTTTTTAAATAAAGAAAAAGAGAAACAAAATACTTGGTTAGGTTGATAGAAAGGAAAGAGAAAAAGAGGGGCTTTTTTTTTAGTGACTGCCATATTATTTGAGCAATAACAACAAGGGCAATAAATCGGAATTGCTCCAAACCAAATTGTAAATGGAATAAACGCTCAGGCAAATTGGATAAGGGAAAGGAGAGGAGGAATTGTTTAAAAAAAAAAGTACAAGGAAAATTTTCTGTTGTTGATTTATTTGTTGAAATGATAGAGAATGGTTTTTGGTGAAAGGGTAAAGGAACAAATCTGCGCGAATTCATAAACAACAAAGCAAAGTAGCGGCGACAAACTCAAGCAATTTTTAGTGAAATTTCGTAATAGGTGACCATGAAAAAACCCGTCTTTTACCAGACCAGCAGTCAAACTTCACAATTTACCCGCCAACTTTTCGTTTTCGATGAACACAACAAAAATCAACTGTGCACTTACACATCAATGCACACATTGGTCGTAAAAACATTTGCCTTTATTGTACTAACGCATGAATGAGAAATCATTCAAGTCAATGTATTTTGTCTTTTTTCATCATCAAGTTAATGTGTGTGGAATTCATGGCATTTTGACTTGTCGAACAATTTGAGTAGAACGGGAGAAATTTCCCTCTTGCATACAGCCATACACACGGACTGACTATGATCAGATATGGGCATTTGAGTTTGAGTGAACGAAAAGGCAAATCGACCATAAAACCAGAGTAACGAGAACGAAAATACAAACTGAGTTGAGAACTGACGTAAAGTAGAATAGCTTTAATGAGAGCAACAGCCATCAATCCGTTTACGACGAATAGAAAGAGAACCAAAAAACCAATCTGTGAGAGGGGAAATTTTTACTATTCGTTGGAGCGAAATTTGTTCCGATAGCGTATGGAAAGCCTTTCCCCCCCCCCCCTCTCTCTCCTAAAGATCCGCTTTAAATATATTTGGACTTTTTTTTACTTAGTAAGGGCAGCATCAGGGGTGGAATCTCCGACATATCCGGACTTTCTTTCAAAATTCTGTGAAAACTTTTAAACGGTCAATAGTGCGAAATGTAAATTTTCAACCAGGTACGCATAATGCCAGACCGAATATCATCGAATCGGATTCAATTCCCGCCAGCTTTTCGTGTTCAACATTTCGAAAATGAGCGGTTTCTGTTTTCAGAATTATGCTCTCGGTTGTTCATAAAAACAGAAAACGAAATGCGAGAAGAGAGAGAGAGGCGTATTGATTGGCTGATGGTTACTGGCGGCAGTGTGTGCGGATTTAGTTTTCGTCGAAGGGGAAGAGATTAAAACTAAAAAAGTCTTCGGTAACTACTCTCGTTGCCCACACACTTAGTTAAGAGTGGAATGAGCACAAAAGTCGGCTTCTCAGAGGAATTGTGTTAGATTTTTTTTCGGTGTATGCATGCACGTACGTACGCTCGCTCACTCAGCGCTTGTGATTATCGAACGACTCGACTTTGGGAATATTGCGGCGGTTAAACTCGTCGACGGCCCCGTTGTTGTCTGCTCGCGGTTCCGGCACTCATGTTCGCTTGGTAACTGTTTTAGTTATCCACCGTCCAACTCGAAAAATTCGTTGTCGCGTGTGGATGACAGAAACGAAAATTCTCTTTTTCCCTTTCATCCAACCACGCAACGGGCATCCTCTTCACATTCGTTAGGTGTTGTTCGAATTCAATTTCGTGGGTATGGTTCGACAAGGCGTTGATTTTTTCACATTTTATTGTAAAATCTCTCTTTTTTTTAACAAAAGTGTTATTTGCCCATTTAAATGGTTTATTTTTATTTTTAAAGGCAGCTCTTCCCTTCCAACAGCAAGTTTTATTTTGTTATAATTAAATTTTTCAGCAATTAATTATGAAGAGAAACGAAATTAAATAATTCAGAATTTTTTTCCTACCTTTTCCAAGTATTAGTTTGCTTTTCATCATGTCAGAGTAAAAGGATTATTTAAATAAGAAAAGAAAGGTTCTAAAACCGTTAAGTTTAGAAGAAATTGGACAATTAAAGCTCTAAACAATTGAGAACGTTTTGGAAATAGGTGATTAGTAATTAAGGAAGCTTAAGTATATGGCAATTCCCACACGGAATGGATACGACAGTTCATCAGAGAATAATTTCAGTAAAAAATTGTTAGTTAACATTAATTTTAGGTCAGTAAAAATTGCTGTCAATAACAATTTTAGTTAGTAGAATATTTTTCGTAACTAAAAGTTTACCTTTTAATAAACATTTTTGTAAGTAAAAGTTTGCCTTTTAATATAAATTTTGCTGTAAAAAATTTTCATCAATAACATTTTTTGTCTGTAAAAATATTGTCTAAAAATCGTTGTCAGTAAAAATTTATCTCTTAATAAAAATTTTGTTTAGCAAACATTTTTTCAGTAAAAATTAATCTTTCGGTAAAAAATTTGTCAGTAAAAATTATTATTAATAAAAATTTTTGCCAGTAAAAGTTTTTGCCAATGAACATTTTTGTCAGCGAAATATTGTTTTTTGGTAAAAATTTTACCAGTAAAAATTTTACCAGTAAAAAATTTGTCTCTTGATAAAAATGTGGAAAGCGAACGATTTTGTCAGTGAAAATTTGTCTTTCGGTAAAAAAATTATCAGTAAAAATTTTACTAAGAAAAGTTTTATTAAAAAATATTAACGAAAGACAAAATTTTTATTTTTTCTAATTAAGAAAATGTTTGTCACTAAAATTTTTTATCAAAGAAATATTGTCTTTTGGAAAACATTTTACAGTAAAAATGTTTGCCAGTCCAAATTATGTCAGTAAAAATTCTTTCGCAGCAAAATTTGCGTCAGTAAAAAGTTTACTAGTAGAAATTTTTGTCACTAAATTTTTTTTGGCAACAAAATTTTGTTCAATAAAAGTTTGTCTTTTGGTAAAAATGTTGCCTGTAAAATTTTTTTTTAGTAAAAACTTTTGTCAGTAAAAATTTGGAAAGCAAAAGTTTTTGTCAGTGAAAATTTGTCTTTCGATAAAAAATTTGTCAGTTAAAATTTTGCTGGGAAAAGTTTTATTAAAAAAATATCACCAAAAGACAAAAAATTAAAAAAAAATTTTGTCAGTAAAAATGTTTGCCAGTAAAAATTATTTGGCAGTAAAAATAAAACATTTTTATCACTAAAAATTTGTCTTTTGGTAAATTTTGCCAGCAAATGTTTTTGGCAGTAAAATTTTTGTCAGCAAAAAATTTTGTCAACAATTTTTATCAGTAAAAAATTTGCCAGTAAAAATTTTTATCAATAAAAATTGTCGCCAGTAAAACTTTTTGTTAAGGAAAATTTTGTCAGTAAAAATTTGTCTTTCGATAAAAAATTTGTCAGTTAAAATTTTGCTGAGAAAAGTTTTATTAAAAAAATATCACCAAAAGACAAAAAATTAAAAAAAAAATTTGTCAGTAAAAATGTTTGCCAGTAAAAATTATTTGGCAGTAAAAATAAAACAATTTTATCACTAAAAATTTGTCTTTTGGTAAATTTTGCCAGCAAATGTTTTTGGCAGTAAAATTTTTGTCAGTAAAAAATTTTGTCAACAATTTTTATCAGTAAAAAATTGTAGCCAGTAAAAATTTTTGTTAAGGAAAATTTTGTCAGTAAAAATTTCGCCAGTAAAAAATTTTCGTTAATAAAAATTTTTGTTAATAAAAATTTTTGTAAATAAAAATTTTCGTCAGTAAAAATTTTTGTCAATTAAGATTTTGTCAGAGAAAATTTTGTCAGTAAAAAATTTGTTAGTAAAAAATTTTGTCAATAACAATTTTTGTCATTAAAAATTTTCCCAACAAAATAAAAAATTTCGTTAATAAAAATTCACTTTGTCTGAGCTAAAAAAATATTCTTTTCAGTAAAAATTCTTTCAGTAAAAAATTTTTCATTCAAAAATTTTCTATTTGCTATTTTGTGAGTATAAATTTTTACGGTTCCTTTAAAAATAAGAAATGATGGGCGATATTAACGGGCAAAAATGGACCGACAATTGACCAATCAATCTCGTAGCTGGAATTTTTCTCTTTATTTTCTCACTCGAAGAACAAGCAGCATCAGTGGAAGTAGTAGAAAGAAAATGATGAAGAAGAAGAAAACGAAAATTGTGTGCCACTCACCACAAAGAAATTTTAATCGGCACTAGGAGCACAGAAATCGCTGAAAGTGTAATAAAATCGACTGCCAAGAAGAATCACCAGCAACCGGTTGTCTTCGTTTCGCACTCAGAACTTCCATCCAATCGGTTTCCATTCGTTCTTCGTTCCCTTTTTTTTAAACTGTAAAAAGTCACGTGCACCTCGAGTGCTGTAGTAAAACCCACCACGAAGGGAGAGTGTCTGAATAATAAATGCGCACTCGTTCGTTCACAATATTCGAATTCACAATGTACGAAGGCAACAGTAGAGAGCGTCATCGTGCCCTGTTCAAGGAGGAGAGTAACCACTGACAACTTTCGCCGAAAATGGAAGAAGCGATCAGAGTACGTCACGATATTCATGGCCCTTTCAGCTCCGCCGTTGACGTCGTCAAATCACCAAAACAATGTCGGATATTCTCGCTTAAAACGTGTGTTGTATAAATAAATATTTAATCAAGCGAATAGTGGAGAAGGGAACACCTCTCAACGCTTGTGTCTGAAAGAAATTTATTTAAATCGATTGTGCCCAAGGACATTCCGAACGTATGTAAATACGGGTCACAAGTGATGACGTTGATCGGACGACTAACGAAATGAAAAAATAACAACCAATCCGATTGATAAACAAATTGTTACCGAAAATAAAAGTAAAAATAAGAAAATAACAAATGGGCAAGAATAGAACAATGCACACAGAAATGCTGTAATTTGCATTCGAGAAGTGCACCTTCTAATTCCGTTTGTAAACAACACGTAATCGTTAAGTAAACAAATAACATTAAATTCTCGTCGTAGAAGTAAGAAAATTGTAGAAAAACAATGTTCCGGTCACACCTTGCAATAATGTCAAATGCATAAACGAGTATGACAAAATTACTAAAAAATGACGAACAAAATGTCAAAATGGCGCCGATACCAATTCAAATTTAAACTCAGCGTGATCATATTTTTTCTGTTTTTTATTACTTTTTTTTTATTTATTTTTTTTTGCAAATTCTGGCGCGCATTTATGCTAAAAGCTAAGTAAATGCTGCATTCACAATTAAATATCATAAGTAATACGAGTACAAGTTCGTAAGTCATTAAAACTGACCAGACCAGTTCTATTGCGTAAATGTGGTCGAGCCCCTTTAGACGAGTGTTGCCCATGGCTGCTTATTTGTTGGTGGCGCTCGTGTTAGTCGTGTTGTTATTGACCACTTAACTTTTTCTCATGTTTTTCTTTTCATTTTAATTATTACTAATCATTGTTATTGATTATATTTATTAACGGCTGTTGTTTACATTTAAGAATAATTTCCTATGAACGCAATTGATTTGTTGTGAACGTAAACAAAAACATGCAATTTTCAAGGTGAAATTTTCTCATTCATTCATAAATTATTCAACACGCCAAGACACACAAGCATAACTGCATTTCGGGACTGGGTGACGGGTAAAAAATTCCAATTTTAATTAGTAAAAAAAAAATTGTTCATTTAATACCGCGTAAAAGACATTTATTCGATGATTAACTGGAATTTTATTTTTTAATTAATAAATTTTTTTGCTAATAGCAATGTTTACTGAAGGAATTTTTACTGAAAATCTTTTTAAAAAAAAAAAAATTTTTTTGCTCACAAAATTTTCCCTGACAAAAATTTGTTTACTGACCAAGATTACTGACAAACAAATTTTTGGGCTCAATAATTTTTACGTACGAAAATTTTCAGCGACCAAATTTTTTACTGACAAAACTGTTTGCGCACAAAATGTTTACTGACGAAGATTTTTACTGACAAAATAGTCACTGAAAATTTTTAGCTGAATTTTTACCAAAAGAAAAATTTCTTTACTGACGAAACGTTTTACTGGCAAATATTTTTACTGCTAAAATTGTATACTCGCAAAAATTTTAACTGACAAATCTTTTAATTTTTACTAACAAAAATATTTGGGGGCAAAATCTTTTGTCAGTAAAAACTTTAACAGTAAACAATTTTGAGTAAAAAATTTTGTTAGTAAAATTTTGCTGAAATTTTACTGACAAACATTTTTACTGACAAAATTTTACTGAAAATTTTTAGCTGAAAGAATTTTTACCAAAAGAAAGGTTTTTTTACCGACAATTTTTTAACAAAAGACAAATTTTTTGTTCACAAAATTTTTTGCTGCAAATTTTTGGCAGATCAAAATTTTACCTTCCAAAATTTTTTGCTGACAAAATTTTTACTGACAAAAACTTAAAATAACAAAACATTTTACTGATAAAAATTTTCAATGAAAAATTTTTTACTACTAAATTTTTTACTGACTAAATTTTTAACTAACAAAATTTTTGCTGGCAAGAATTATTACTGACAAAAATTTTAACTGGCAAAAGTTTTAAGTGACAAAGTTTTTACTGACCAAGATTTTGACTGACAAAAAATTTTAAGAAAAAAAAACTGTTACTGACCAAGATTATTGCTGACAAAATTTTTTACTGACAAAATTTGTTCTGGCAAAAAAGTTTCTTAACAAAATTTTAATTTTTGAGGACAAGTTTTCACTGACAAAATGTTTACTGGTAAAATTTTTTACTGACAAAAATGTTTGCGAGTAAAATGTTTACTGACGAGAATTTTTACTGACCAGATTTTCGCTGACAAAATTTTTTACTGAAAAAATTTGTACTGGCAAAAAAGTTTAGTAACAAAATTTGAATGTTGCCAACAAGTTTCCAGTGACAAAATTTTTACCAAAAGACAAAATTTTGCTGATAAAATTTTTACTGACAAATTTTTTTACTGAAAATATTTTTACTAAAAGACAAATTTTTTACTGACCAAAATTTTAATTGCTAAAATTTTTTGATGACAAAGATTTTCAATGAAAAATTTTTTACTACCAAAATTTTTACTGGCAAAAATTTTTACTGGCAAAAATTATTACTGACAAAAATATTTACCGACGGAAATTTTAAGTGACAAAATCAAGATTTTGACTGACAAAATTTTTTACTGAAAGTTTTTGTACTGGCAAAAAAGTTTCTTAACAAAATTTGAATTTTTGCCGACAAATTTCCCCTGACAAAATTTTTACCAAAAGACAAAATTTTGCTGATAAAATTTTTTACTGACAACAATTTTTACAGAGAAAATTTTTTATTGAACAAATTTTTACCAAATAACAAATTTTTTGTTCACAAAATTTTTTGCTGACCAAAATTTTAAGTGTCAAAATTTTTTGCTGACAAAATTTTTACTGACAAAAACTTAAAATAACAAACACTTTTACTGATAAAGATTTTTAATGAAAAATTTTGTACTACCAAAATTTTTACCAAGAGACAAAATTTTGCTGAGAAAAATTTTTGCTGTAAAGATTTTTAGTGGCAATAAATTTTGCTGCCAAAATTTTGACTGAAAGAAATATTGAAAAACACCGAATCTTATTGAAACGCTTCACATCGCAATCTGTTGCATAAACTCACGCGTTGCAGAAGAAAAATAAATTTCCGATCGGCGGCGTGTTGATGACTAAATGAATGAAACCAAAATAAAAGAGCAGAAAAAGTGAGTGCAAAAGAGAGAAGAAACGAAAGGAAATGAAACACATTGCGAAAGGAGAGAACAGCAAAAACGCGGAAGCAAATGTCTCACCGCAGCGGCGAGGTCAACTAATATCGCCGGTGTCATAAAATTTCAACTTGTCCACATGCGCTTGTGTGCGTTTTTCTAGTACAATTTTTTCTGCATACTTCTGCAAAGTAGAGAACCGGTTATGATTAGCGTTAGTACCGAAAACCGATTAAAAAAATTTTGATAGCGTAAATTTTTTTTATTTCTTTAAATTTTATTCAAAAAAAAAATTAAGACGAAAAATTTATGAGAAAAACAGAAAATAAAACCAAATTTACCACACGCACACAATCAATAGGCGCACTCATACACAGGTTCTTGGGTAGAAAAGTTATTATTTAAATTTCAAATGAGAATATTTGAACTGTTTTTGCTCGTTTCAGGGCCATTTTGCTCATAATTTTTGTTTTGTTTTTGTTTTTTTGTGCCATTCAATTTACTTTCGTTTTCTTATCACTGGCGGCGGTGTGCGTTTTGTGTTATTTTTTTTTTATTTGTTGTTGTTGTTCTTTCTTTCGTTCTTTTTTTTGTTGAGAACAGGTCAGCTAAAACTGGGTCACAAATGTTATCCCACACATACGAACATGCATGCACGTGCGCGCACTCACTCAAATGTGGGAGGAGTTTTTTTTTTTATTTTGAAATTTTTTAATTTTAATTTTATTTTGGTTACTGAGTGCAAAACAAAACTAAAATTTTTAGCACAATTTACTTAACAAGAGATTATGTCGCTGTTTATTTATTTATCGCTGTTGGCATTAAATATTTATTTTTGTTGTTATTTTTGAAATTGAAATTTTCTTCTTTTTTTTTACCTTCACGTCTATTATCAACAGCAGGCGTACATACACATGCGCGAAAACGTGTGCTTACTTTGGGCTAAATACGATTTAAAATAAATTTGTTTAAGTGCGAATGTATTGAAAAACAACAATTTTAATAATAAAAAAATGGCCGACCAAATTTGTGTAATAGTTTTTATTATTTTTTTTTTTGTTATTTGCTTTTTTGTTGTTGTTAATTTATTTACTGTTTTTTTTTAATGTTTGCTTTTTTGTGTATTGTTTTTTTTTTTGGGGGAGGAAAAAACTATATTTTTGCAAATTTTCACATATTTTCCTTGTGAATCATTAAGTCCGAGTGTAATTTTTCCACTCTTTTTTATTACTTTTATTTGAATTAGTTTTCCTTTGTAGTTTTTTTTGTTTTTTAAATTTTTATTATCATTTTTATTTTACAAGAAAATTTTAAATTAATTTTTAGCAGGTCTATTTATGATTAAATAAGAGTTATTTTTCTTTTATAAATTTTATAGAATTTAATAAAGGGGATTTTTTAACTTATTCTTTTTTCATAGTTAAATAAAAATTTCATTCAAAATTAAACGAATTTTCTCCTCTTTCTTTTCTAAAGTAATTTTAATGGTCACTTCCAATCCCTTTAAAGTGTTTTCCTTTTTACATTTTTTTTTAAAATCACTTTTACTGCCATAGATTAAACTGACAGTAATACTTGTTTTTTTTTTAACAGTATTTTTTTGTGTTTTTTTCTACTCCTTTTTTGTGATTATTTTTTTTGGTGGTAATTTTTCAGGTATGGGAGCTGATAAACTTCAGTGTAGGAGCCTCTTAAGAATAGATCAAATGTCGATTCAATTTTGAAATGCTAGCCGATTAAATATCCGCAAAAAAAAGGGGGCAACCGCATATCTTTTAGTAGTACGGGTACTTTTTTCTAAGAAATTTTCCTTAATCTTTATTCACATTAAAAAAAAAGCGTTGACGTTCAAAGCTTAAAACTGGTTTTCTGGCTTGTGAAAATTGTGGTTTTGTTAGCCTCGTGTATGTAAAAATACGTGGCAGTGAGAATTGTGCAGTGAAAATTGTGGTTTGTTAAAATTCTTGCAGTGAAAATTGTGGTTTTGTTAAAATTCTTGTCTGTAAAAATACGTGGCAGAAAAAATTCCTGTCAGCAAAATTTTTTGTCAGTAAAAGTTTTTGTCAGTGGAAATTTCGTCAGCAAAAACTATCAGCAAAATTTTTTGTCAGTAAACATTTTCAGCCAAAATTCTTGTCAGTAAAAAATCCTGTCAATAAAATTTGCGTCAGTGAAAATGTTTTCAGCAAAATATTTTGTCAGTCCAAAATTCTTGTCAATAAAAATTTCCGTCAGTGAAAATTTCGTGAGTAAAAAATGTCAGCAATATTTGTTGGCAGTGAACGTTGCAGTCAGTAAAAATTTCTGTTAGTGAAAATTTCATCAGTAGAAAATATTGTCAGTAAAATTTTTTGTCAGTGAATATTTTGTCAGCCAAAATTATTGTTAGTAAAATTACTTGACAGAAAAAATTCTTGTCAGGAAAATATTTTGTCAGTAAAAATTTCTGACAGTGAAAATTGTAGTCAGTAAAAATTTCGTCAGTCAAAAATTCTTGTCAGTAAAAATTTCTATCAGTGGAAATTTCGTCAGTAAAAAGTGTTGTCAGCAAAATTTTTTGTCAGTGATGTCAGCCAAAATTCTTGCTAGTAAAAATAATTACCAGAAAAAAACCTTGTCAGCTAAATTTTTTGTCAGTAAACATTTCTGGCAGAGAAAATTGTAATCAATAAAAATTGCGTCAGTCAAAAGTTTTTGTTAGAAAAAACGAGAAAATTTCGTCAGTAAAAAATGTTATCAGCAAAATTTATTGTCAGCAAAAATTTCTGTCAGTAAAAATTTGGCCAATAAAAAATGTCAGTAAATATTATTGGCAGAGAAAATTTCGTCATAGAAAATTCATGAAACAAAAACTCTTGTCAGTAAAAATGGTTGTCAGTAAAAATGTCATCAGTAAAAGTTTCGTCATTAATTATAATTACCAGAAAAAATTCTTGTAATATTTTTTGTCAGTAAAAATTTCAGTAGAAAATGTTGTCAGCAAAATTTTTTGTCTGTGAATATTTTGTCAGCCAAAGTTCTTGCCAGAAAAAATTCTTATCAGTAAAAATTTCTGTCCGTGGAAATTTCGTCAGTAAAAAATGTTGTCAGCAAAATTGTCTGTCAGTAAAAATTTCTGGCAGTGGAATTGTAGTAAGTAAAAATTTCTGACAGTCAAAAATTCTTGTCAGTAAATACGGTTAGCAGTGAAAATTTCGTCAGTAAGAAATGTTGTCAGCAAAATTTTTTGTCAGTAAAAATTTCTGACACTGAAATTGTAGTCAGTAAAAATTTCTGTTAGTGAAAATTTCGTCAGTAAAAAATGTCACCCAAAATTTTTTGTCAGTAAAAATACTTGCCAGAAAAAATCCTTATCAGCAAAATTTCTCCCAGTTAAATTTTAGAACTAATGCTAAATAAAAAAAATGAGAAAAAAAAATAGAAAATTTTTTAAAAATAAGTTTCCAAAAAATTTTTTTAAAAAAAATGAAATTATCAATTAAAAAAATTAAATCAAATTTTCCAAAATTATCAAATTTTTTTTACTTCTAATAAATCTACTTCGATTTTGAATGCAACAAAAAATCAATTATTTATTTTTCAATTTTTATCAGTAAAAAAAAAGTTTTTCTTTTAATACAAAAAAAAAATTTTACCCATCAAATAGGGCAGTTCACCTTCTGTTTAATGTTACTAAAAACCACATTTTTAATTATAAAAAAAAAGTTAAAAAAACCCCTTTCTTTTCTGTTACAAAACCAAAAACATTTATTTTTTTAAATCCTCTAAAAATAAATACAAACCAAAAAAAAAAAAATTGAAAAAATAATTAATAATAAACTTTTTGCCATTCAATAATATTGAAAGTGTTCCTTTTTAATTCTCACATCCTTTCAAATTCTGATTGGCTCTTCTATCATCATTCATAGTATTCAAAACAAAAAACAACGAAAAACCAATAAAAAAATATAAAGAGTACTCGTATACGTGTACACCCTTCAAAGGATGGGCAATAGCTCTCTTCTGACTACACCGCCCTCATTATTGCGTAAGCCAATCAAGAATCAGCCGCTGTTCTCCTTAATTCATCATTTCTTATTCGGTTATTTTTTGTCACTTTTCTTTGTTGTTGTTGTTTTGATTAGTTTGTGGTCAGCTGATTTGTGCATACAAGTTGGGCAATGAAACTTTTCCACCGTTTTTACATGCAATTTCCAATTTCGTTTTTTTCTGTCTTATTACGCATTGATTATGTAATTGGTAAAATTCCATTTCTTCTGCCATACAGTCTTAAGAAGTTATTATAAAATTCATATAAAAGAAGCTGTTATAGAAAGCAATGTCGAGAACCCATTCTAAAAAGGGTATTGCTAAATGCATGACAAATGCGACATTAAACATTTGATGAACTCCTTCCATTTCACATTACTCCTTCACTTAAATGGCAAGCGGTTTCCGTTTGGGGCTATTCTTGATCGGTTCTTAAGTCCAAGCAATTGTCAATGTGTACGTACGCAGATAATCCGTTGTGTTGGAGTCATTTCGGAACTAAGAACTCGGGTTGCTCCAATTTTGTTTTTGCTTTAATACGACTGCCTATCACTTCGGGTCAATAAATTTTCGCATTTCTACATATTTCCTGTATGAATTTTTGTTGTTGTTTTTTTCTCGATTTTCATTATATTTGGTATGCAAAATAAAAAAATTAACAACAAATAATCAGCTGAGAAAAAAAATCAAATAAAAAACACACAAAATAGCAAAAGTAAAATTTACGCTTTAAGAAATTGTTGCGCAATTTAATTATGATTATTGAAATTTTCGAAATATTTTATTGCTTATTATACAATTTTCATACTAAAACAACGCGTACAAAATATACAGGGTGGGAATTTCGTTAGTATAATTTTTGTCAGTAAATATTCTTGGCAGCGAAAATTTTGTCATTAAAAATTTATGAAACAAAAATTATTGTCAGTAAAATAGTTTTGCCAGAAAAAACCGTTGTCAGTGGAAATTTCGTCAGTAAAAAATGTCGAACATTTTTTTTGTCAGTAAGGATTTCGTCAGTAAAAGTTTCGTCAATAAAAATACTAACCAGAAAAAATTCTTGTCAGCAAAAATGTTGTCAGCCAAATTTGTTGTCAGTGAAAATTTCGTCATTAAAAACAGTTGTCAGTAAATATTCTTGGCAGAGAAAATTTCGTCAGTAAAAATTCTTGAAACAAAAATTCTTGCTAGTAAAAATTGCTCAGTAAAAATTTTGTCCGTTAAAATACTTGCCAAAAAAAATTCTTTTCAGCAAATTTTTTTGTCAATTAAAAATTTCGCCAGTAAAAAATGTTGTCAGCAAAATTTTTTTCAGTAAAATTTGTTGTCCGTAAAATAGCAAAGAAAATTGTAGCCAGTAAAAATTTAGTCAGTCAAAAATTCTTGTCAAAAACAATTCTTGTCGGTAAAACCGGCTGTCAATAAAATGTTGACTAGTAAAAATGGCTGTCAGCAAAAATTTCGTCAGTAAAAGTTTCGTCAATAAAAATACTTCCCAGAAAAAATTTTGTCAGTTAAAATTTATTGCAGTTTAAATTGTAGTTAGTAAAAATTTCGCAGTCAAAAATATTGTCAGCAAAATTTTTTGTCAGTAAAAATTGTTGTCCGTAACAATTTGACAGTAAAAATTCTTAAAACAAAAATGCTTGCCAGTAAAAATTTTGTCCGTAAAAAAATATACCAGAAAAAATTCTTGTCAGCAAATTTTTTTATCAGTAAGAATTTCTGACAGTACAAATTTCTATAAGTGAAAATTTCGTCAGTAAAAAATGTCAGCAAAATTTTTTGTCAATAAAAAAATGACAAACGAAATTGCTGATGAACAGTTTTTTTTTTGACAAACGAAATTGCTGATGAACAGTTTTTTTTCTCTTGTTAGAAAAAAAAACTGTTCATCAGCAATTTCGTTTGTCAAAAAAATTGTCAGTAAAAATTTTGTCTAGAAAAACTCTTGTTAGAAAAAAAAATCGTCAGTAAAAAGTCCACCAGTCAAAAATTCTCGTCGGTAAAAACGGTTGTCAGTGGAAATTTCGTCAGTAAAAAATGTTGTCAGTCAAAATTCTTGTCAGTAAAAATTCTTGTCACCCAAAATTTTTTTCAGTAAAAATGTCGTCAGAAAAATCTCTTCTTAGAAAAAAAAACGGTTCGTCAGCAATTTCGTTTGTAAAAAAAAATACAAAATTAAATTGCAAAAATACACTTAAAAAAATTATTACAAAAATCAAAAACCAACAAACAAAAAAAAACCCTTATCAGTGAGGGGAGAATTTTGATAAAACGTAGAAAGAGTAGTGAACATTTTTAAATTTTTCGGATTTCCTTTAAAGTTCTTACTTAACAAGTCAATTCTAGTCGTTTGTCGATCACCAATACTGTGACAATATTATTTGTGTGTGCATGAGTAAATATTAATCAGGCAATAAGAATTTATGGATTTTTTTTTGTAAATACTGGGCTGGGCGGTGGAAGTATTAAAATTGCCATGTGTG
The DNA here is from genome assembly GCA_958298945.1 of Atherix ibis. NCBI lineage: Eukaryota > Metazoa > Arthropoda > Insecta > Diptera > Athericidae > Atherix > Atherix ibis. Next base: position 83,652,666 of record OY282609.1, read on the forward strand.
TGATCGCCACCCCTGGCACAGTCTCCCTCTATCGAACAGTTTGTTGGTGTTGATTTGTATGGCCTGACCACTTGAAGCGTCACGAATACTTACCGAAACCAAAACGACGAAAACAATGCAAAAAACCGCCCGCATTTGTGTACAGACGATCGGGCGATAACGCGAATATTGCGACTCAGGGAAAAGCTGCCGATTAAATTATTACCAATTCGCCACTTTGTCGAGGGAACATTGAAAATTTCCAAACAAGAAACTAAGCACGAGAACGTCTCATCAAAAACACCGAGTATGCGACCGGAAAATATGAAAATTATTTTTGCTGAACAGCAACGCACGATCACGCACAATCGCACGCACACGAGAACGATCAATTACGCACGCGTTAACCAAAAGCGTGCACTGCCAACAATTTTTTTTGATTTTGTTGTTTTCAATTTGCATATCGGATGCGTGTGTGTGGTGCGTGTGAATTTTCTAATAATGCGGACGTGATAAAAAGTAAATAGAAATTTTCTATTATTAACAAAAATTATTTTTATTCGAGGGGAAATTCAAAAAAAAAACAAAAGAAAAAACGAATGACCACCCCAAGAATAGATTTTTATTTTCGATACGAATGCCATCAATAAAAAAAAACGGAATAAGACCTCGACACTTTCTCTAACCGCCTGCCCGTTTCCGATTTGTCCTCTTTTTGGGGTTTCAGTCCAAAAAAAAAATTTACTCACAAACAATTTTTTTTTCTAATAAGAGTTTTTTTTGACTAAATTTTGCTGCCAAGATTATTTGCTGACAAACATTTTTGACTGACAAAATTTTGACTAACGAAATTTTTACTGCCAAGCATTTTGGCTGACAAAATTTTTATTGACAAAAAATTTTGCTGACAAAGTTACTGATGAAATTTTTACTGACAGCCATTTTTACTGACAAAAATTTTTGTTTCATGAATTTTTAATGACGAAATTTTTGCTGACAATATTTTTGACTAACAACGTTTTTTACTGACAAAAAAATTTGCTGACAAGAATTTTTTCTGGCAAGTATTTTAACGGAGAAAATGATTACAAACGAATATTTTACTGCCGAAAATTTTAATAAGTAAATTTTTGCTGACCAAATTTTTGCGGACGAAATTTTTACTGAAGAAACTTTTACTGATTAAATTTTTATTGATAGCCATTTTTACTGATGAAAATATTATTGACAGCCATTCTTACTGAAAAGAATTTTTGACTAACGAATATTTTTTTTCTAACAAGAGTTTTTTCTGACGAAATTTTTACTTACAAAATTTTTGCTGACAAGAATTTTGATTAACGAAATTTTTACTGACAAGAATTTTGGCTGACGAAATTTTTACTGGCAACAAATTTTCTCACAACATTTTTTACTGACAAATTTTTACGGACAACAATTTTTACTGACAAGAATTTTGACTAACAAAATTTTTACTAAGAAGAATTTTGGCTGACGAAATTCTGATTGACAAACAATTTTGCTAACAATATTTTTGGCTGATTACAATTTTCACTGGCAGAAATTTTTACTGATTTTTGTAATAATTTTTGTTAGTGTATTTTTTCAACTTAATTTGCTTGTTTTTTTTTAATTTGTTTTTGGTTATTTTCTGTTTGAAAAATTCAAAGAAGCCTGACTATAAATTCATAATTGTGGAGTCCGATTCTAAAACAACTGCTGTTCTGAATGAAATTGTCAATTGCCTTCCTAATAAAAGTAACCACTTTTAGAATGACTTCTTTTTTCTATATAGCCAAAGATTAATTACTAAGTAGAATTTCTTCTCTTATCCATTGTTAATAAGTTATTATTTATATGCATTTTAAAATAAGCTATTATAAAATGCATATAAAAGAAGTTGTTACATAAAATTCACCTTGAAGAAACTTACTACGAAATGATGAACTCCTTCCAGTTTGCATTACCCATTCGTTTATATAGAAAATGGTTCAAATTTGATTGCTTTTTATGTATGACAGAAGGAAGTACTTGAAACGAGAACCAATTGGAACGTTCCCCTACTGAACATCAACAAAAATGACATTTTTCAATCCGCACAGTTTCCAGCTGATTATGACTTTTTTCTTCTTCTTAGCAGTTAATAATTTTCCATAATCGGTAATGTTTTTATTTTTCTCTTTTTTATTACTGAATGTTTTTACTTAAAAAAAAGCCTAGTTTACATTACGTACACACTGAAATTGTATCAAATTACTACCGGCACGTGTACGATCCCTGCCAAAATATTCAATTATTCGCTAGACGTAATGGCCAGTAATAGGAAAAAAAGAGAAGAGGGAAATACGATCTATAAAATGGTAAAAGAAGAGAACAGAAGAGAAGAGAAGAGAAGGCCACAACGCACCCTACCCTACACACCAGTCGACCGATGATGATGCCTTCGATTGAATTTTTGATTGGCTGTGTTTGTGGTGGTACGACTTTGAGTTGCTCTCGTCGGCTTGTGAGAATTTTGTTTTGTTTTGTTTTCTTCTCGCTCCTCCTCGTACACTCTCAATCAACGACTTGCTTTGCTTCTGTTTATGTTTTTGTTTTCGCTCATGTTTTGCGCCGGTCATTTGACGTTCTTACGATTGATACGACGGCAATCAGCAAGCAGTTCAGCGGTGAGTGCGACCTGCCGCACCCCGTATGCTATGCAGATAATTATTGGCTGATGAAAGAATTCACAATTCTGCGCGACGAGAACGAAACGTGTGGGAGTTTTTTTCTCTATTGTTTTCCTTTCATTTTTTTTATTGTTTTTGTTTTTGTTGGTTCTATCTTACGAGTGGACATGGTTCATTTCAAATTTTATTGATAATAGAATTTTAAGAAAAATTACAATTAATATGGAAAAATTGCAGAAAAAAAAACTTAGATAATGAAAAAAAAAACAAAAACTTTTCCATTAAAATTCCTAAGCGAAATGACGTTCGAATTTATGTGAACGTTCAATTTGACTATGCAAAATTTGTGCACATGTTTCGCTTTTACCTGATTCGTCAAATACACACAAATGCCCCTCCTTATGTACGTATGGATATAAGTTCGAATTAGAATTTATTCGTGTATGCGTGCTTTGTTTGTCAAGCCGCTAAGAGTTGGAAATACTTGTTATTATATAAGAAAATGCGCATTTCTCTTGTTTATCAATTTACATTTTTAGAAAAATTTGCAAACATTCAAAAAATTCAACCCCGCGGCTTATGAACGTCGTCGTCTCTGTCCTGCTGCGGTGCTTAACTGTTCACAACACTCTAACTCACTGACTCTCTCCTATGGAATTTGTTCTCTTCTCTCTTTATTTTTACTTTTATTTTCAGTGGTGTTTTATGTTATAAAAAAAAACATTTCCCCCCTCCCCACAACCCTGTTTTTGAGTTGTTATTGTGAGAACATTTTTTGCTATTATTTGCATTTCAGCTTATTTTTTATGTCTTTTCAATTTATTTACAAAAAAATATATTGACGCGATTGTCTTTTGAAATGAGAAGAAAAAAATAACAACTGTGCGCACGTTTAGTTCTTAAAACAAAATAATTTGCAAAAAAACCAAACTACAACAAATAAAAATATTTGAAAATATTTTTTAAATAAACAAAACCATTCCAGAAATTAAAAAAGAAAAAAAAGTACTTTATAATTTTCTGATGAAAATCAATTATTTGAATTGCGCGCTTTCATATACGATTCCAAAATGGACGATACCTGAAGAATACAAAAAAGAGTATTTTTCGGTGATAACAATTTTTTTTGGTAAAATTTTATGCTGTCAGGAATTTTTACTGCCACAAACTTTGTGTCCAAAATTTTTACTGATACAAAGGTTTACTGACCAAAATTCTTACACACAAAATTCTTTTGCTGACAAGAATTTTTACTGAAAACCAAAGTTATTGATAAAAATTTTAACTGACACAAATTTCCACTGCCAGAAATTTAAACTGACAAAATTTTTTACTGACAATAAAATTTTTGTGATAATTTTTGCTGACGAAAATTTTTACCAACAGCAATTTTCGTACAATTTTTTTCTAACAGAATTTCTTACACACAAACATTTTTTGCTGACAAGAATCTTAAATAACAAACATTTTTGCTTCCAGAAATTTTTACTGAGGACAATTTTTACTAAGAATTTTTACTGACAACCAAATTTTTATTAATTCCAGAAATTTTTAGTGATAATAATTTTTACTGATAACAATTTTCGCTGACAAATTTTTTGACTGGCAACAATTTTTACTGACAATTTTTACTGACAAAAATGTTTGCTGACAAATTTTTTTACTGACAACATTTTTCGCTGACAACAATTTTGACTGCCAAAAATTTTACTGACAGCAATTTTTAGCAGCAAAAATTTTTGCTCACAGGAATTTTTACTGACAGAAATTCTTAGACATCAAATTTTCTGCTGACAAACATTTTTCCTGACAGTGATTTTTTCTGATAAATTGTATGGACAACAATATTCGATGACAAAAATGTTTACTAGCAATAATTACTGACAGCATTTTTTACACACAAACATTTTTAGTATAAACATTTTTACTGCCTGAAAATTTTATTTACAAAAATTTTTCTGATGAATTTCTTCTGACAGAAATTTTTGCACACAATTTTTTTGCTGACAAGAATTTTTAGTAATAAACATTTTTACTGCCAGAAGTTTTTACTAAGACGAATTTCTACTGGTAAAAATATTTTCTGACAACAATATTTACTGACAGCAATTTTTTGTGGTAAAAATTTTTGCTGACCGACTTTCTTACACACAAAAATTTTTAATACAAAACAATTTTTACTAAGAAGAATTTTTACTGACAATAATTTTCGTTGTGGAAAATTTTTGCTAACAAAATATTTCACTCAACAACTTTTTCTGACAATATTTAATGGCAGAAATTTTTACTTAAAAAATTTTCTCTGATAATTTTTACTGACAGCAATTTTTGCTGATAATTGTCGTTAATAAAAATTTTTACTGAAACAATTATTTCTATAAAATCCAGTTTTATTTTCAAAAAAAAAAATTTTCGCAGAAGCAAAACATTTTCTTCTACCAACCAAAAAAATGTGTTCTCAAACCCCACAAGTCTCTAAATATTTATGCCCATATGGCATCGCTTAAAGCGAAAAAGGGAAGCACATTTATTCGGGTCATTGTCACCACATCAACTTCAACTGTTTTAATTTATGTTTTTTGTTCCATTTTGTTTTTTCTTCAATTTTCTTTCGCAAATACAATTTTTGGATAAATGCCAATCCAGAAATAAAAATCGAAAATAGAAAAAATTCACAAACAAACAAACAAGGAGCAGTTAGATAAAAAAAGAACATGAAATTAACTGAAAACTCTCGGTTTGGGGTCATGCGCTACCCATTTGGGGTGTTCAATTAACCGAAACAACGCCGGACCAGATTAACATGAACGGGAAACGCGCGTGCACAAATATACACGCAACGCACCACCGACACAATAACGTACGTGCCAACGACCATATCGGATTTTTTCTGTTAGGAGTTTTTTTTTTGGTTTAAGGGACTTTTTTTTGGAATATTCTCTTTTGAGGAAAGGTAGAAAATTAAGGAGAAGGTGATCTTTTGAATGTTTTTTTTTTTTTTTGGTTTTTAATATTTTATTATTTTTGTTTTCATTTTATTGAAATTTTAAAAATCAAATTAAGGCGTTTTTTTAATAAAATATTTATTGTTATTTATAAGTTTTTAATAATTTTTATTGTTATTTATAAGTTTGATTAGGTATAAATAAAAGTTGACATTGTTTTTGTGATCAAGAAAAAATCCAATTTTCTTTTATGTGATTTTCTTTATAAAATTTTGTTGACGCAATTTTTTTAAGAATCTTCAAAAAATTATGCGTTTGGGAAGAGTAAAAAAAAAACTTTTTACATAATGTCTAATTTTTTTATGGATACAACAACTTCGGGCCTATGCCAGTTCTAATAAAATAATTTATGTTGTGTTTACTAAACAAAAATTCATACATTATTGCGATGGTATTTTTTTTTAAATTTTTTTTTTATTAATGATGTCATATCGGGCAGAAGCGCGTGGATTTTTCATATAATTTTTGGAGGGGACAAAAAACACGTGCTGTAATCGAGTTAAAAAAATAAATATCAACGTAAGATAAAGAGAGAATAACTAAAACACGATCGTATGTTGTGTGATCGCATACGTAAAAAAAAAATAATAATAATCAGATTAGGAGGTGATCTACTCGCCACCCCCCTTACCCCCATCTAAAAAAAATATAAGGAAAAAAGGATATAAAAGCTTAAGAAAACAACAACAAAACAATAGATGGAAAAATTTAATAAGATACTTTTGACTTATAAAAATTATCTGCATTTTTGCGGAGACACTTATTTGGAGTCTTAAAGGAAATTCTAAACAGTAATGAAGAGAATTACCGAGATTATATCAATGTGCTTCTACGCGTCTTGTTTTAGTGCTCTCCCATTAAGTCCAATATCATCACCTCACTGACGCGTAGATTAAATGAAAACAAAGCTTAACCCACCCCCGTTGCCCCCACCCCCATCCAAACCAAACAAATCAGTAATACAAAAAATAAGTTTTGATAACAAATTCGTTCACACAACTTTGCACAAATCGGTTCTTATTAAATTTAAAATCGCACAAAGAACTTATGTACTCTGATACACACACAAACACACATGCACATACACATCTACACAAACTCATGAAAATATAAATATTCAAATAGAAAGAAAATACAAAATACCAACTAAAAAAAAACAAATTTCAAAATAACCTTTCGGCGACTCTTGAAATTTATATTAAAAAAAAAAAAATCATTGTTCAAGAGGGCGTGTCGGGGCAGAGGGGCGGTTTTAATAAAAAAAAAAAATTTTTTGAATCCTCTGTATTTATAGTTCTATGCACTCAAATAGACCAACCCCCTCTCCCCTCCCACCAATCCGACCGTATGTTGAAACTACACCAACACAAATCAACTCTAACCAAGCCCCAAACACAACCGATCTCTTCGCAAAAACTCAAACAAAAAAAAAACAAAAAAAAACGATCTATTCACCAATACTAACACAAGAGCCGGCCTTATAAAAGTCGAACGATTCTCGATCGAGATTTTAGTCTGACTTGAGTTGTTTTCGAGAATTTGTCAAATCCTAGCCGATCGATCGTGTGCTCTTCTAACCGTAAAAAAAATAAATAGAAAAAGAGAAAATTAAAAAAAAAAAAATTAATTAAAAATTTTAACGTAACGGAAAGGATTTAATGTAAAAAATTATTATTAAAAATATTAAGTTTTGATTTGAAGAAAAATTCAAACTGTAATTCTTGCTGAGTTATTTTTTTTTCTGTGTTTTTGTGAGTGAAATTCTTTTTTTCAATTGGAAATAAAAGGATTTTTTTTTTTATATAAAAAGAAAGTGAATTAAAATTTAAAAAAAAACGAGAAAAAAAATTTAACTTTAAAAGTGCATATTTAAAATTTAAAAAAAAAAAGAGTTAAAAAAAAAAACAAAATGTCCGCATCTCCAATGGCCAGACAAGCCTGTTCACATGCTCAGGTGATCCCAACGAGGAAAGTCCTCGTAAGTGATCCGTCACAAATGCCAGACGCTGCATTTCTATCATCCACACCAGGTGGCACTATTTATTCCACAACACCAGGAGGTAAATACAAAAAAAAAATGCATTAAAAAAATATTTTTCTTTTCTCTATCGTCGTCAAAATATGTTAAAACGGTTTTTTTTAAAAAATTATTTTATTATTAAATGAGTAGTGGAAATTTCTTATAAACAAAATAATAAAACTTTGGAGAATTGGGGGAAAACTAATATCTTTTTCTAAATCTAAAAAATTGTAAATATTTAAAAAATTATATCGGGTTTTTTCAATAGCAACTTGACACTTTTGAGTATTTTCATATTGAAAATACTCAAAAGTGTCAAGTTGCTATTGGAAAAACCCGATACAAACAAAAAAAAGAATTTTCTAACGAAATATATTATTTTTTCTTTAAACAAATCTATAATAATAGTCAAAAAAAAAAAACAATTAAATTAAAACAATTAAGAAAGCAAAGTTTTGACGCACGCCCCCACGCCCACACAAAAAACAGAAGCAATTGTGATTCTGAAAATTTTCAACATTGAAGATTAATTAATAAAACTCGGAGAGAATTTGTTTTGGTTTTTTTTTAAGCTGTTTTTCATTTAAATTGTGCACATTTTATTAGTGCGTCTTAATTTTTTTATTTAAAAAAAAAAAAAGATTTTAATAGCAAAAACGTTAAATTTTTTTTTTTTTAATAAAATTTTTTCTAAATGGAAATTTTTGTTTTATTGAATTTTTTGTTGTTATAAATTTAGTACATTAAAAAGTAGTTATTTTTACAAATGGCGTAGGGGGTGAGGGGAAAGGGTTGGTTACTGTAAGTAAAATTTAATTTGTTGAAGAACCTTTTTTATGGAAAAGGTATTTTTACAAAAAAAAATTTAAGGACAAGAAAAAAATTATTTTAAATGTGAATTTTTCCAAAAAAAATCAATGCAAAAATACGTTTAGTACCCAAAAAAAGATTCAGTTTCTTTTTTTGATTTTTGTTTTATTTTTATAATTAAGAAAATGCTCATAAAAATGACAATATCGAGAAAAAAACTCATGCAATTAATAATGGAAAGAATTCTCACTGATGTGCGCGCACGCATAAATAATTATTAATAAGCAACCGCAGCCACATAAGCCTGACCACGCGCGTGTTTTGTAAGGCATTCGCAAAAATGACAATTGCCCTGCGCAGCTAAGAATTCAAGAAAAACAACAACAAAAATACTAAAAGATGTCGGAAAGAAGAACGACGACAGAGGAGAAATAACGACGACGAAAAGTCACATATGGCTTCGATGCATGAAGGACGGATGTGTACGTGCACGAACGTTTTACTTTGATTGCGGCTATTCCCGCTCCCGAATAGTTCTTACTCACTTGTTCTGCCAATACAATACGAATATCAATATAAGTGTATGCGTAACGTGATTGGTGTTATATTGTGTTGCCAGAGTTAAAATGATTCGCCACCAAAACGAAACCGAAAGTCAGTCAATAAAAAAAAAGAGCACAAAAACAAATTCTCTTTTTACTCTTCATTGTTTTTTTCTCTCGCATTTTTTGGTTGTTCTATTTTTCATGTACTTTTTTTTGCTTTTTCTTTTTTTTCATTTCAATATAAATGTTTTCCTGTCATTCTTTTTTGCGTATTATCTTTGGTTATGTTAATTTAATCTCTCGTATAGAGAGTATTTACCACTCGCTCTCCATCACTCTGTCTTTTCTACACAATATATCAAAATTTTCGTATTAAAAACTTATCCCAGACGGACGTCTATTTATGAATAGTAATAAATAAATTGTAAATTGTAAAAAAAAAGCATATTAAAACATTTTTTTGTTTTTGAATAAACAAAAAGAAATTGATAAGCGCACATGATAAAATTTAAAATGTAAATGAACAAATAGAAAAGAACTGATTAAAAATAATCAGTAAAAGTAATAAAAATATAAATAAAAGGAAATATTAGGAAAAAAAATTATTATTATTATTATTATTATTATTAGGAAAAAATGCATTCAGCAATAAAATATACAATAAAGAATTGGGGAAAAAAGTTTGACAACAAAAAAAATCTGAAAAAAATATTTAAAAAAATTAAAAAAAAAAAAAAAATTAACAAGAAAAAATTACAGAAAAAAATTATAGAAAAAAGTTTACAGGAAAAAAATTTCAGAAAAATTTTTAAGACAAAAAATTAACAAAAATTTTAGGGGAAAAATTTACAGAAATAAGAAAATTAACAACAACAAAAAAACAATGTAGAAAAATTTGGTAAAAAAGGTAAAAGATTACCAAAACAAAATTATAGAAAAAGTTTACAGAAAAAAATTTACAGAAATTAAATTAAAACAAAAAATTTGGAAAAAAAATTATTATTATTAGGAAAAAATGCATTCGGCAATAAAATATACAATAAAGAATTGGGGAATAAATTACGGGAAAGAATGTAGGGAAAAAATTTGACAAAAAACACCTACAGAAAAAAATCACAGGTAAAATATTAATAGAAAAAATTAACAAAAATTTTAGGGAAAAAATGTAAAGAAAAAAAATTATTTACAGAGAAACAACATTGCAAAAAAAAAAATGAACAACGAAAAATATTTGTAAAAAATTAAGAGAAAAATTAACAAAAAAAAAAAAACAATATAGAAAAAATTGACAAAAATCGAAAAAATTTACAAGAAAAAATTACAGAAAAAAATTATAGAAAAAAGTTTAGAGGAAAAAAATTTCAGAAAAATTATTAAGACAAAAAATTAACAACAAGTTTAGGGAAAAAATTTACAGAAATAAGAAAATTTACAAAAAAAAAAAAAACAAAATAGAACAATTTGGAAAAAAGGTAAAAAATTAACAACAAAAAATTATATTGTAGTAAAAAAACTTACAGAAAAAAAAATTGCAAAAAAAAAAAAATTAAGACAAAAACCTAACAAAAATTTTAGAAAAAATAAGCAAAAAAAAAATTATCGAAAGAATTAAACAAAATGTACGACAAAAATTACAAAAAAAAAAAAATTACGAAAGGAATTGTAAAGAAAATTTTTAAAAAATGTGCAGAAAAAAATTTACACAAAAAAAAATTTTGAAAAAAAAATTAAGAGAAAAAAATTAGCAAAAATGCAGGACAAAAATTACCAAGGAAAAATTTATTGTATTAAATAAAATTACTGAAAAAAGATTGCAAATAAATTTTACAGAAAAAAATTACGAAAGAAATTGAAAAGAAAATTACAAAAATAAATTAACAAAAATTTAAGAAAACAATGTACGACAAAATTTACACAAAAAATATATAAAAAAATCTACAAAAAAAAACGTATAGGAAAATTTTAAAAAAAAGTAAGAGAAAAAACTAACAAAAATGTTAGGTAGTTTTTATAAAAAATATAAAAAAAAAATATCCAGGAAAAAATTTACAAAAAAAACTTTATGGAAAAATTACAAAAAAAAAAATTAAAAAAAAACAAATTTTACAAAAATAAAATTACAGAAAAAAAATGATCAAAAATTTTAGGGAAAAAATTTACACAAAAACAATTTTAAAAAAATACGAAAAATAATTTACAAAAAAAAATTACAGGAAAAAATGACAGAAAAAATTAGAGAAAAAATTAGGAAAAAAAAAAATTTTGGAACAAAAAAAAAATTAACAAAAACAATTACAGAAAAAAATGTACTAAGAAAAAAAAACTCGGAAAAAAATTAGAAGCAAAAATTTATGGAAAAAATTACAGAAAAAATATTGCAAACAAATTTTACAGAAAAAATTCACAATCAATTTTAGGGTAAAAATTTACATAAAAGATGAGACTGAGTAGAGACAGAAGTTTAGAGTACGACAAATAGTTGGTTTAATGGTAAATTAAAATATTTTTTTTCTGTTTTTGTTTAAATAAAAGGCAGTAAAAAATTCTTCTTATCAGATTTAAGAAAAAAAACCAAAACCCTTTTCAAGAGGGGAAAAAAAATATAAATGAAAAAAATTATCATCAATAAAAAAAAAGAAGAAAAAAGTGATATTAAAACTAAATTTTAAATTATCAAAAAATTTAAAAATACCAACAGAAAAGAAGAAAAGAAAATAAAACCAAAAAAAAAAATACCCAGTTGACTTCTTATCGAAACGTATGCCATCTACCGTTCGTGTGTTTGAAGTTGTTAAAAAATTGACCCCTTAATTATTTCGACCGTGAACTAGTATGACTTTTGTAGACTCGAATGTGAACTGAGATAATAAATATGCCATCAATAAATACAAAAACCTTTAATACCAATAAAAAAATGAAAAATAATCTCTATTTTAAGAGCTTTTTTTTTGTTGGATATTTTAATATCTAACATAATAAGTTATTTACTCTTATTAGAATTTATATATATAAAGAAAATACAAATTAAATAAGTGCAATGAAATTAAGGAAAAATAATTTCGAAAAGGAACAATTCCAATTTGAATTGTGAAAATACGTTTAAAAGTGAACAGTTTATTGTGAATACCCAAGGTTTGAGAACGTCTGGCAATATTATTATTAATTTTTTTTTTTAATGGACACCAATGCTAAACGGTTGTCGCTCTGTGAATAATTTTTCTTTTTTTTTTAAATAAAAGTTTTTGTTTATGGACTTTATATGTGCAATTATGCTTTTACGATTTGTCGATACGGGCAAGAAGAGTGCGAAGGAGGAGTTTTGTGTGTGCAAAATTTACCAAACGGGAGCGTCGTTCTTTAAATTGACAGACTCCTCTCGTCATGGCCACACCCTTGAACTGCTCGGTAGCGCGTGCAAATAATATAAAGCATAAACTAACACGGAAACAAAAATTATTTTATTTATATTTGTTCTCACTCTTTTTTATATATTTCCGTATACGGTTTGGCTCGTTCACTCTACCCTCGTTCATTTAATTCAATTCAATTCAATTCAATTCCATTCAATTTGACAGACGAAATTCATAAAAATTAATCGATGAGAATTTTTGAGCGGAAAAATTAGAGGGAAAAAGAGAAAAAAAATACTATTTTTTATTAGTCAATTTAAAAAAAAGGAAGAGATGATATGAGGAGTGTGTGAGACATAGCCTTATTAAGATATGGGGGAAAGGGAGAAGGAGAGCATTTTCGACTCTTTGTCTGTAAAACAACTTAAGTAAAAAAAACAAAGAAACAAATAAAAGGGAATTTTTAATAAAAAAAAAAGTCCAAAATCGAAATGTTATGAAAATATTAAGAAATTAGATTAAAATTATTTTAAGAAAATTTGTTTTTCTTTACTTTTAATTAAAAATAATTTGTTGATAAAAATGCTTGTTAATTTTTTTTCAATTTGTTTAATTAATTTTTTTAATTTTTTTTTTTAAATAAAACATGCCGAAAGAAAGGAATTCAATCGAATAAAAGGAAAACTAATTTATTTATGGTAGAGAAACGGTAGACAATAAAAATAGAGATTTGATAAAAATTACAGGAAAAAATTTACCCGACAAAAAATGAGATAAAAAGACAGAAGGAAAAATGTACAAAAGAAAACGTAAAAAAATGTACAGGAAAAAAATATCTGAAAAAATTGGACAACAATTAACAAAACAAAATTACGAGGAAAAAATTTATAGTAAAAAAATTATTAGACAAAAAAATTTACACAAAAAAGAAGAAAAAATTATTATAGCAGAAAAAAAGATTGCAAAATTTTTACGGACGAAATTTTCCAGAAAAAAATTACGATAAAAATTACAAAAAAAGAAATTGAAAAAAAATTAACAAAAATTTTAAGGAAAAAATGTACCGAACAAAATTTACAGAAAAAAAAAAATTTAGGGGACAAATTATGGACAAAAATTACCAAAAATTTATTTATAGCAAAAAATGAGGAAAACAAAATTTATGCCAAAAATTACAAAATTTTACAGAAAAAAATTACGAAAAAAATTGCCAAAAAAAATTTACAGAAGAAATTATAAAAATTTTATGGAAAAAATGTACACGGAAAAAAATGTATAGGAAAATATAGAAATTAATTCCTCAAAAGTATTTTGATTAGGAAATAACTTTTTTTTATGGAAATCTCCCTAAATTAAGTACAAATAATAAGAAAAATTAAAATTTTTCAATAGAAATTGTCATAAATTTATGGCAGAAAGAATAATTAAGTTTTTTGGTAAATTTAATAAAAGTCAAAAAGGCAGTAAAAAAGGTAAAAAATATTAACGAATGAAAGAAAAATGATTTATTTATGATAGAGAAACGGCATTGAAATTTTAGAGAGAGAAAAATGACGACGATTTGTGCAAATTTTTATCAAAAACAGAAGCCATAAAAACAAAACACAAAAGTAAATTGTGTGCTCGTGTGCA